>OZ014519.1:721613973-726413973 GCA_963966055.1 Lathyrus aphaca | reverse complement strand
ATCCTTTTGGACAATGTGATATAATGACATTATTATTCCAGGGATTTAATTTCATAATTTTTAAAGGCTTTTTGCTATTTTTCCATGTCACCTAGATCCTAGGTTGATTCATGTGTCTATTTGCTCCATAACTTAAATGATAAGAAGGCATTCATGCCATTTTCTTGTAGGGATTTTTGGTAGATTTTAGGAGTTGATTATAGGTCATTTGTATGCCTTTAATTCCAGTCATAGGTCATTTTTTGAACCGTACTCATTTGGTTTGTTTTGGTGCTTTAAAGTGCATATTTATGTGAACTAACTTTAACCTAAATTAGTTTCTCTTCTCCTCTAAATAATAACTTGAATTATGTGGAAATAATTAATGCCTATCCATGCATTCTAATTTCATCTCATACATTGTATGCTACTGACCCATAATCATTTCATGCATATTCACGTGCCATTCTTGCTTAACTTTCATCATTTGTGATCTTATGCGATGTTTGCTCCATTTCTTCTCGCATCTTTTTCCCCTAGCTCCTTAAGACTAAACCATTGCATCCATGATTGTATGTTCATTCATATACATTCATAAGCATTCACTACTGACTTTGATGTTCATTTCATGTATTAATTCATGCTTGTAAGCCATATGCATTCATACTTCATCCATAAATCCTAATTTGCATTTATGTGAACTTAGGTGAACTTTTTGTACATAGTTTGACATAGTTTGATCTTGTGAGGTATACTAGCATACTTAGGGACCTATAGCATGTAGCTACTGACTTTATAAGTCATGTAACCTTTAGGTACCTTCACCTTTAGACTTAGGTCTTATTTTAACCCTAGTTCCATTCTAGGACGTTTATGGTACTTAATCGCTTTCATGCTTCGATTTTACTTTCAATATGCATTGTCATGCTAACTTTTGTTTTGTAGGGGGGAAGATTGAGGTAATCATTACTTCATTCCTATATCTTATGCATCTTAATTGTGTTTGCCTTAGCACCTTGTGCTTTGCTTTTAGGTTTTCCCTTTCTTTAGAGACAACTTAACTTCCTTAGGAAGTAAGTTAGTTTTTAACTCTCTTTTCTTCTTTTCTTTTTTCTCACTAGGATTAGAAAACCTCATTAACCATAGGACCTCTCTTGTGAATAAACTAATAAAATTAGGGTTGTATCTTAGTCCCCTTAGTTTGTCCTTTTTGCAATTTGAGTCATTCTCTCTCATCTTCAAACAAAATCCAAAAAAACAATTAACAAATAAATGAAAGGATCCTTTGTGTATAGCCTTATTCCATGAAGCACTTGCATTCATTCCATCTTGGAGTGGTGTAAGCTCGTCTATCATGATGCACAAGTCTCATCAAGGGATTGTTTCATAAAGCAAATAAATTCAAAAACACTTTCTCTTAAAAGACAAAAACAAACAATAAGCGACTATCCTGCGGGAACTTCTTTTCTCATCTCATTCACTCACACCGCGAACTTGCGACGACTTGTCACACATGCAAGACGGTAAACGCACTCGTACCAGACGAGCATGCAACACCTGAGCATAGACATACGCAGTTCCAGCATAAAAAACACAAACAAATAGTTCCCGCCTTAGTTAGGCGAACTACGTCGACTCTGATCCTCATTATCCCGATGAGGTACGTAGGCAGCGGGGTAGGGCCCGTTCGAGCACACTCTTTATTTTCCCTACATTTTCCCCATTCTTTAGTTTGGTTTTCTTATTTTGTTCTTTTCTCATTTCTCATTCCATTCCATTTAGCGGTTCATTTGTTCAGCAGCACTTTATTTCTCACCCTTTGAAACAAACAAGCAAGCGTGGATCCCGTCGGGTACGACGGACGATCTGGGGTGCTAATACCTTCCCAGGTCGTAACCGACTCCCGAACTCAGATCTTTGGTTCGCAAGGCCTCGTCCTTTCTTTCTTCTTTAGGTTTGTGCAACATTACCTTTCCCATTCATTCGGGATAAAAATGTCTGGCTGGCGACTCTAACCTTTCCGCGCCACTTTCGCGTTTGTACTAGGATGAAAATCCCGGGAGCGACACCTTTGTTTGGGGAGAAACAAAAGTGAAGATACCGGGGGTCATCATTATCAATAATAAAGTTGAAGAATGACTTGCAGGGGGAATATAAATTCCACAAGCACATACAGGGTATTAGCTCCTTTCAGAGGAATACTGCCGAATTTGAGAGAGGATTCTCCGGGATGCATGTACGGGATCCTGTCATGTTATGTTTGATATGAATGTCATGCATTGCATGATGCATAATGACTCATATGAGAATGAAATTGTTGGGAATTTTAATGCAAATTATTTGTTTATGCTGGTGATTGATATGATTGATTTTGATGACATTCTTGCTTTCGGGTAGGAATGTTATGCATGATTGGATATGCTTGAGATAGGTTTTTTTTTGTTTCCAAGAATATTGTACTTTTGAGATGCGCCTAACACGATTGGACTTTGGAGGCATGCCAATGACATTGGACTTTGGAAAAATACCACTCCACGGGTGTATTTTTGAAAGGTACCACATCACGGGTGACTTTTGAAACGTGCCACATCACAAGTGGACTTTAGGTTTTTTGTTTTGTTTTGAAGCAATGGTGAAAGGAATCACTGGGTATCAACTCGAGCGTCAAGAAAACAAACAGCGATGATATCGACTCTAGGGTCAAGGAAACAAAAGCAACGACATCGACTCGAGGGTCGAGAAAGCAACAATACTGACTCGAGGATCGAGAAAACGAAATGGACAATATCGGCTAAAAGTCGGGAAAACAAAAGCAACAATATTGACTCGAGGGTCGAGAAAACAAAGGAAACAATATCTACTCGAGAGTCGAGTGCGGAAAAGAATAATTTAGGTATATCATCACCAAAGGGTTGGCAGATTCACTAGGGAATGACATCATCAAAGGGTTGACGGAAAGAAAATTTTAGGTAACATCATCAAAGGGTTGATGGAAACGACTTCACTAGGGAGTGACATCGTCAAAGGGTTGACATAAAAGAATAATTTAGGCATATCATCACCAAAGGGTTAGCGGATTCAATAAGGGGTGACATCGTCAAAGGGTTGACGGAAAGAAAATCTTAGATAACATCATCAAAGGCTTGATGGAAACGACGTTACTAGGGAGTGACATCGTCAAAGGGTTGACGGAAAAGAATAAATTGGGCATATCATCACCAAAGGGTTGGTGGAAAGACCTTTAGGTAACATCAACAAAAGGGTTGATGGAAACGACTTCATTAGGGAGTGGCATCGTTAAGGGGTTGACGGGAAAGAATAAATTAAGTAACATCATCAAAGGGTTGATGGAAACGACTTCACTAGGGAGTGATATCATCAAAGGGTTGACGGAAAAGAAAAGTTTCAGGTATATCATCACCAAAGGGTCGGTGGAATGGATTTGTTATAGAATATCGTCATCAAAAGCCTGATGGCAAATATTATGTTATATAATCACCAAAGGGTTTATGGAATGGATTGTGTTATGTATGAATATGATGCATGTGTAAATGAAAGTAGGTAATTGATTTTACAAAGGTGCCAACATGGTGGACTTTTGGTAGTTTCTAAAACATGGTTGGACTTTTGAAAGGTGCCACATCATAGGTGGACTTTTCGGTTTTCTGGTAGTTGCCACCAAAGTGGACTTTCGGGAATTATGCGGGTACCAATAAAATTGGACTTTAGGTTTTTTGGTGGTTGCCAATAAAATTGGACTTTGGGGTGGTGGAGGATTTTGACTTCTCGACACTTAGTATCCGACGACGCTCTAATCGGAGGATGGATGCAGCCATCTTTGGTGCCTCAAGTCTGATCCATTATTGAGGTTATATGTCACTGGGAGAACCTCGACTTCTTTGACTGATGTGCTAATTTGAAAATGAGCTTAGCGACATAGTCAATGCATGTTTATTATGCTTTGGCTTAGCCCTAGGGCATATTGTACTAGCATGATCTTTCAAAACTCGTTGTGAACTCAACAGTTACCAGTATCTAGCACAACCTGTTTGAGAAAATTGCCATTTGCTACTATCTTGCCCCAATCTGTAGGGTCTTTGAAGGAATTCACTTCAAACGGAAGCCTTGGGAATGATTGTACCATGACTTGACACGATACCAATTGCCCCAGTATCTGGGTCTTATGGGGAGCTACCCATGTCTGAACATTTGGAAGGACTTGCCCTCATATTAGCTAATGACTTTGAGTAGTTTGCCCCAAATAGGCTAGTAATTGAGATAGTTTTCCTCCTTAATCCACTGATGCTTGGAGATTTGATTTATGGCCAACCAGATCTCATGTCAACATAGTCATAGGAAGTCATGCCTCTGATTCATAGGTTCATGAGACGATCTTGATTTGAGTCAGCACCAATGAGTGCTCAAGATCCTCTTTGACTTTTCCTTGTTTGGAATTTCGTTGGTGCTAAATACTGACTTGCAATTAAAATTTATTTGTTCAAAAATGGTAATTTTAATTTAATATTCATGCAAGTTTTGAAAAATCATTTATTTGAATGATGTGACAGTGTGTGTGATGAATGAATCAATTGTCCAGATGTGGTGCTGATTCAACCAGTGATTTGTGATACAACAAGAAGAGGATTAGCAAATATTTTAGGAGTCAGTTTATGCAACCTTGCTGAGGTACGCTTTCAGAATAAACCTGCTTCAATGAGGTATTTCTAGAGTTGTAACATGGTCTGGTTCACGATTCTTAAAACAAAGGATATATGCTCAAATGTTTTTTGTACCCACCCCTCTCTGTGATGTTCTCCAATCCTAAGTTCAGTTAAACGACACACACATTTGTATCTTAAAATAGCTTGAAGGTGTAATGGTTGAATATGATGATTCGATACTTTCTTGGAATGGCAGTCACCTTATTCGATTTTCTTTGGATGTCAGTGACCCTTTGGGTTTTGGATATGATGGTCACTGCAACTTATTTTATTTTTGCTAAGGATTTGAGAACCTCTTTTCTATTGTTTTTTTATTTGATCCCTAATTTTTGCATGGACCATTTTTTGAAGTTTTAAATCCATCGGAATTGCCTTAACTTTTTCCTAAGTCTCCTATTTAGGTATTTGACTTTGTGGTTTTTTTTCTCTTTTTTACTTTTTCTTTGTTGAAAGATTGTGATTGCCAAGTAATTGGTCATGGATGGATCCCCAAATGGGATGTTTCACCTTGTAGTTTGGATGAGTAGTCAAGTTAAATGAACATTACCCTACCCCGGGTTGAGTGTAAGGGTTTTGAATATCCGAAAGAAACTCATACTTCTAGGCTCAAAGTGGTTCTCTAGGGATTAACTCCTTATCTCTCCAGTGTTTGGGGATTTAAAACAATTATGGGTATTTCGTTTTCGTCATCCTCCCTCAAATATTTGCTAAAACAAAAATGTGATAAAGGAGGTGAAGTGCAATTTTTTTTGATAATTTTTATTTTTTTACAATAAGTGAGAAAAGTGAGTGATTACGAATGAATGGATTAGTTCAAAACATGCATGTTTATTTCATTTAATATTACCATTAAAGACAATAATGTTTAAACGCAAGTAACACTTAACAGAAAAGAAACTACAAATGCAAAGAAATTATATGGGCCAAAGACTGCCAAAGTTGAGGAACTGGGTTTTGATTTGTTGTTGGGAAACCTTTTTCAGAATTGTTCTTCGAGATCAGTTTAAGAACCATCTTCGCATGTACTCTCAGCAACTGTCGTTCATTGAATGTTGTACTCTCTTTTTTCCAAGGCTATCATGGTCTCCACAAGTTGGTTCACCTGGTTCTTCATCGAGTCCACATTTCCTCTCAACATAGCATGACTTTTCTCCAATGGATCCATGGTCCTCAAAGCTACTTCAAGTCCAATACAAGTGTCGAGAAATCAACTACGGGTGATGGACGAAGGATGGATGAGTTTTTTTGGTTTTGGGAAAATGATGTGCAATGCAAATGAAATGGTATGCAAATGAAATGCAAGATCCATGATCATAAAATCAGAGTCTCGAGTTAATCCAGAATCTTTAATCACATGATTTTATAAGTCTGAGATACAGATGGAGGATACTTGGATTGCTCTCTTCACAAGAATCAAGCCAAGTAGGTTCAAGAGTTTGAAGAAATCCCAAAGTTATAAATCCATACAATTGTTCATCAGGCATGCCATAAATATGACGGTTGATTGGCTCCCTCATATGAATCTCTTTTGGGTTAGATCTTAGTATCGAACTACGTAAGAGAAAGCCTCTTGGTGCCCCCATACTACACAACCACCAACACAAGGTTTCAAACATAGATCTTAGAGTTGTGGACTATTTTCAACTGTTTGTTGGACATGTCAGCCATTTGACAGTCAGTCAACTTCATTGAGAAAGTCTATTCTGAGTGAGGTCTTCGTATCGAACTGCACGAGAGTAACCCCTCGGTGCCCCATATTACGCGACCATCAATCTTTGTTTGGGCCAAATGGTTTAAGGTTCTAAAAGTCCTTATAGTAAACGATATAATGAAAACACTGATCGTTCGCGCCATAAATATGACGATCGTCAGCATTCGCATTAGAATCTACTCCAAGCGAGATTTTCGTATCGACCATCCATGATAGCACTTTCTCGGGAGCCCATACTACACAACCTCTCCTAATTTTATTTGTACTCATAGGCTTGGGTATATAACTTTTCCCTCAAGTTTCTTTTTTTGCAATCAAAGTATCGTTTCAGTACCACAGAACCACAATGATATATATAATGGAAAGCGATAAAAAAAAAGTGATAAAAGCAAGTAAAACATAAATGCAAACATCCAAACAAGTGTGGAACAACCTAGACTAGGCTCGACTTGCATAAGGGTGAACCAATCCCCAGCAGAGTTGCCAATTGTCGTACCTCGAAAAATACGATCCTCGCGAACGCGGTCGTGGCTGACATGAGAGTCGCCACCTAATTTTGTTTATTCCTAGATAGGGAAAGGGTAAATATAGATAAAACCACCAAGAAAGGATAATACAAGGTCACCGCAACCATTGTCTGGGTTCGGAAGTCAGTTATGTAAGGGGAAGGTATTAACACCCCTTACATCCATCGTACTCGATGGGAACAATCTAAGTTGTCACGCGTGAAGGGATGTCTATGCTTATAAATTACTTGCTAAACTAAGGGTTTATTGATCCTAAGGTGCTCGACAAGAATTGAGATCCTCATGCCTACATACTCCCTCGTGCAATGGGAAAGTCAGAGCTTTGTAGTTCGACCCGCTATAGGTGATTGATTGTGGTTCTTATTACCTTTCTTTCAAAAAAGGATTTAGGAGTCGAATTGTACTAAAGACTATGGGTAGAGGCGATTATTCCAATCAATCCGTCCAAACGTCTGACCTCAAAATAATTGGAGTGAGTAACGAGACTCTATTATCCTTCTTCTACCACTTAAGGCTCATGGCGTACAATCATTCTCGTATTATTAAAGTATTTTATTACCTAAGACCGTTTGACGTTGGATCAAGGGTTTGGATCTAAAGAGACGTCTTGGATTTTTTAAAGGTTGATGGTGAGGCACAATGCGCTCGACTTACGGGTGAATGCAAATGGATGTTTATTTTTTTGGTTTGTTAGCGAGGCACAATGCACTCGACTCGCAAGGTTAAGATTCCACTTGGCGTTGGACCAAGGGTTTGCGAAAGAAGAATGAGATCGAACCTAGTCCCTAAGGGTGCTCCTAGCGAACGAAATCATAAATACGGGAAAGTAAAATGCGTACATCGGAATGGAGTGCGGGGTACATAATAAATACACGGGATTGCATGAAATAAAAGGGTTCATTGTATGGGCTCAAGAGGAACTGTGTGTGAAATGTCTTAAGTTATTCGAAGGTGTTAAGCCTGAGATTAAATCGAAAGCGTCGAAATTTGGCTCTTTAACTATCTTAGAATCGATTCAATGTTAGAATCATTCTATGAGAACTCGAGCGATGATTTACGCATCGATTTAGATTTCGAAAATTAAATTGAATTTTAATTTCAATTTCACAATGCAAAGCTAGTCGATTAATGGTCTCGTCTTAACCAAGATTTGCGATAATCTTGATTTTTAGACTTTCATCGACCAAATGCTAAAAATTAAATAAAGTGCAATAAAATAAATTTCCAAAAGAGAAATAAAATGGTCTCATCATTTAATCGAGATTTCAAGTCGGCTTGCGACGAATCTCAAGATCTAGATGTTCATCGACCATAAATTGAAAATAAAATGACTAATAAAGTAAACTAAACTACATTTGCCTCATACTGATCACAACTTTATCAATTTATCGAGATCGACTAATAGTGACCTTTTAGCATATCATTGGCCCCATAAAAATAAAAACAAGAAATAAAATTGAAAAAATAATGGATCGAACAATTATTGACTCAAGGATCAAAACCAATCATAAGCATTAGTTACAACAAGAAAATAATAAAACGAAAATAGTCACCAAAAGAGGGGTGTCGCTGGTTTATGGTGTGTGTGTGCAGAAAACAAATTGGCAGCATGGGCTAAAGGCCCAAAGTAGTGAAAAAAAGTATAAAAAACAAAAATAGGGGAGGGGTGTAACTTAGAAATTGGTGGTGTTAGTGAGAAAATAAAACATAGGCTTCTGAACCCAAAAAGAAACAAGGCCATGGTTTTCCATAATTCAAAAGAAATCCAAAATGAAAATCAGTTAACAGAAAAAAAAAACAAAGGTTTAAAAATAAATCAAAATAAAAAATCAGGATAATGTCTCACGTTTAAATGAAATGAAGCAACAAAAACCACCCTCTCAGTTTTCGCGGCGGCCTGCGTCGGTACTCGGAGGTTTTTCGGTTCTCATTCTCTCAACCGCGTTTCATATCTCTCTGTTTCCGAATTCTTTCTCAATCTCAGTTTTCTCTGTTTTGGTTTGTGTGTTTTCCACGGTTTGCTCAGGGTTCACGGTTTGATTATGTAAGGTTCGGTTTCGTCGATCCCTCAACTCAACTCTGTTCTTGTTTGCTCTTTCTGTGTGTTTTCACCGTTTCGGTTTCAGTTTTTCTCTCTCACCTTCCTGTACCCTGTTTGATTCTCAGTTTTTCTTTGTTTTTGGATTTGATTTTGTGAATTTGTGGGGTTATGATTTGGTTTTGTGTGAAGGGTTTTTCGATGATTGTTGTTGATGGATTGATTTGTGTTTGTAGTGCGATTTAAAAGTTTGTGTTTGTTTTTTGAAGGTTGAAGGATAATATTGAGTGGGGTTTGTATGTGTTATGAAGGTTTGGTTAGTGTGAAGTATCGTGATGTTTTGATGGTGGCGAAGAGAGGAAAGTTAGCGGTTTAAGTTTAACAGCAATGGTAGTGGTTTTGTGGTGATTGTAGAAGGTGGGTAAGAAATGAGTATGCGTTATGCATTTTTGTTTGGAGAGAGTGAGCAGAAAGTTCTTCGTTTTTGAAAAAGATTTGAAGAATGGAGAGTGAAGAGTTTGTAGAGGGAAGAGAGAATGGAGAGTCCAGGATGTTTATTTGCTGTGAAAAGATATGTTGAAGGATAGCCGAGATTTTTCGTGAATTGAGTTGTGTTGTTGTGTATACGTAACACATTGTTTCCGTTAGTTGCAAATTGGAATACATGGTGTGTACATATTGTGAAATTAGGTTGGAGCAGTGTACGAGTTTGTGTGCTGGCAATTTTGAGTGGATTTTTTGTGAAACGTTTTGGTGTAATAAGGATAATATGTGAGTGTGTAGCTAGCCAATTGTTGTTGTTTTTTGGTACAAATTTGTGTAGTGGCTAAGGAAAGTTATTGTGTGGTTTGGATGGAGAAGTGTGGGACCTATTAATTTGGTGGAAAGTTGGAATGCCTTTGGTGTGGAATTTGTGTAAAAACAATAATGATATGGGCTTGAAATTGTTATAAAGTGGTAAATGGATTCTAATCATAAAAAGAAAGAAAGAAAGAAAAATGGATAATGAACTTTAAAATAAATTTGGATGATGAATTGAAGAATTGTTTAGAAAAAATGATTTCACAATAAAGAAAATAATAATAAATTAAAAAAATGATGAATTATGAAATCGAAATATGGATGAACAACCACAGATTTTACCATCACACACACTGAGTTCTAAAACAACACCGCACATACTTGACCTGACGATCTCAATTGACTTTTTGCACAAACCCTGAACATGAACGATAAAAGGAAATGACGTATTTTATTTTTATTTTTCTGAATAAAGGTTAGACGAAAATAAAATTGTATACAGGTAGGACAAATTTGGGGTATAACAATACTCATGCTGCTAGTGGAATTTACTCTTTTGGTTTCAAAGCCACCAAATAATAGGTTCTGCATAAATTGATTGATGTGTAAAATATAACACCCTTCTACCCCAAAACGAAATATTTAAAATAATATCAGAGTAATCAACACGAATGGTATCACATTTCATCATAACATCAACATACAGTGTCCTGTCCCGTAACACGGGTTAATCAACATCCTGAACAATATATAAAATTTTCGCAGTGGAATTCAAACTTTATAATTCAATCATAAATCTTTCCTCAAAACAAAATAATTCATCCGGAGTTAACATCATGAAATAAGAAATTATTCTTAAAAGAAAACATAACTGAAAATCAAATAGTACTCAAAACCCATCACGGTGTTACATGACACAGAGCATGACACATTCACTCCAAACCACTTCTAAAGGAAACTAAGGTACGCTCAGAGACTCTGAAAAACTCCTCTTGCAGTGTAAGGCTAATCTTTATCATATGCAAGTTACCCACGAAGGAGGCAACATTTCCAAGTAGGCAGGGTGAGTAATCATAATATATTAATATATCATAAACATTCAAGAATATAGAATATAAATAAACTTAGAACAACATATTATAACATCATTAGCAAATAAATTCAGCAACAACAACACAATCATGAATTCATCCAGAATATGCAATTTTAACTATCCTAATATGCAATATGCATGTGGTACCAATTTCATCGTGAAATGAATACATGACCATCAACCCTCCACAAGGGAGCACATCGTAAAATCATCGAGACACTTCAATCCACACAATGAGATTGAAGCAAATAAATAGGCCGAAGCCCCATCGTGAATGTTATGAAATGCAATGACGCGCTACATCGTAAAATTCATCAAAATAACTCGCATCATTCATTTCACACCATCAACCAACATCAATTATTCATTTATTTCATCATGACAATACATCAAAAACGCTGGTTCTATAACCACTCCGATACATCGAGAATTAACCCGCACCCGGTAAAATTATGAGGCAATTTACAAGGTTATTTCAAAAATTCAGTTCCAAAAATTATTGCATTTTTCTCATTTTTATTCATCAAAATAAAGTTTAATTCATGCTCTTTCCGACGTTTTAAACGGAATGCGAATCAGACTCACGGTTTAAAAGTTATGGATTTTTAAAGAATTTAAAATTGCCTCCCAAACAATGTTAATCGGTTAACCCATAACGTTAACTGGTTAACGCTTGCGAAACTTCAGAAAATCACCAAAATCGCAATGGTTAACCGGTTAACCAATAGCGTTAACCGGTTAACGCACGTTTGATAGCAGAATTTTGCTACTTCGTACAGACTGTCCTAAAATCCCCCAAATCCCAATTTTTCCAATACAGGTTCATCTTAGTTCACCTCAAAATCACTCCAATACATCAATCAAAACACCATAACATCAAAACAATCATTTATACCATCATTTATAGGATTCAACACATTTTTCTAACTCTATTTCATCAAGATTTTACTCATAAACTCAACCTAACTCAAAACCCCCAAAATCTCATAAAACTCATACAATCTTAACCTATTCATAATCCAATTCCTACACCTTTACAATAGATTATAAAAACTCTCCATACCTTAGAGAATTTCGTTGCTTTACACTCTTCTCTGGGATTCTCCATAGCCTCCTGACTCTGAGCTTCTTCTTTCTTCAGAGCACTTAACCAAACACGATAGAAAATGAGAAAACTAATCGTGTATTCCTTTTTACCAAAAAACATCTCAGTTAAGTCTTTTCCCTCTTTACCCTCATATATTTCACAAAAGGACCACCTTACCCTTTTTCTTTAATATATTTTTAATAATAATAATAATAAAATAGTATAATAAAACACTATTTATCCTTATTATATAAAAATACTTTTTTTTCTCCAAAATTCTCTAATTAATTCAAACTCTCTAATTTTTTTAAAATTAATTAAATAAATGACTCAATAATTAAATTTAGATTTTTGGGGTGTTACATAAAAGACTCTTCAAGCAACAATCATTTCAAGTACCATCAGAAATAATAAGGTGGGTGATTTGATCAAATTATTGTCAAATGAGAAGGAGGGAAAAGAAGAAGAAGCTGAAGAGGAGGAGGACATCTCTAAAGAATAAGTTGTTTTTTGATGTCAACAAGGATGTGTAAGACATCTGGTCTCGTCGGACATGGGGGTTTTGATGTAATGGGCTATTATTTAACCTACATCTTTGAAGGCTTTACCCTACACCCCCACACTTAATCCCATACCCCCACATCAATTTTTTTTTGACCAAATTGCCCTTGTATAAATAGTTAATAAATCAAATTTATTAACCATTTTTACCATTCGTCCAAAGTTACAGAGAGAAAAAAAATTTCGCTTTTCAGACGTGTTTACCGGAAGACTATAAGTAAGTCTTCCGGTTTGAAAATTTGTTTACCGGAAGAGTTTGTGAAAGTCTTCCGGTACCGGAAGAGTTTGTGAAAGTCTTCCGGTACCGGAAGACTTTATGAAAGTCTTCCGGAATGATTAAAATGACTACCGAAAGACTTCATCAAAGTCTTCCGGAATGATGCGTTTTAAAATGACTACCGAAAGACTTTGATGAAGTCTTCCGGAATGGTTTTTTTTAAAAAGTGTGTACCGGAAGACTTGAAGAAAGTCTTCCGGAAATTTATTTTTTTTTAATTTTTTTTTTATTAAATAATTGTTTTATTGTTTTTTTTTCAGTGGTGCGTTCACGAGGCAGAGATGGGAGGATACCAGTTCGATCGATGGGACGGGGCGATACGAGTAGGACACGCGCAGATGATGTTGGTACATCTGCAGCTGCAGCAGACCTTGTGGGGTATCCTGGAGGTCCGTACGATACCAGTATTTTGGTTTCGTACGAGCATCATGTGGCTAGACGTGTATGGTTTGGTGAGGTAAGGAAATTATAATTATTTAGTTTTGAATAAAAACCGAAATTATTAGTAGCTATTATATAATTTATTTAATTTTATTTGATTTCAGGAGAGAGGGGCAAAGAAGGAATTGAAGGTGGCGGGACATGGGTTGAAGTTGACCCAAATGGTTCCACAGCAGCTTCCACCGGAGATTGATGGTATCATATCTAGGTCCGGTTTAGCTTCCTTACAGAGATCAAGTTTGAAGAAGATCGATGCAAACTTGGTTTCTGCATTTGTGGAGAGGTGGCATATAGAGACATCTTCATTTCACCTGCCGTTCGGTGAAATGACGATTACTCTAGATGATGTGGCATGTCTGCTTCATTTGCCTATCAGGGGGGTATTCTGGAACCCTCAACCCATCAGTGAGGAGCTAGCCATTGAGTGGGCGGTTGACTATCTTGGAGTGTCATCGAGAGTGGCACTATTCCAGGTTCGTGAGTGCAGAGGTTCGTACTTCAAGATAGAGTGGTTATATGATCGATTCGTAGAGCATCGAGCAGCTTCATCATGGGCATTTGCTACCAGATGTTATTTGATGGTGTTAGTGGGTTGCACGATCTTTGCGGATAAGTCGTTTACACTCGTGGAGGCGCGATACTTGGCATTATTTAGGGACATGAATGAGTTGTCCAACTATAGTTGGGCAACAGCTGCATTGGTGACATTGTATAGGTTTCTTGGAGATGCGTCTATGTTTAGTTGCAAACAGCTTGGTGGTTATCCGACTCTCTTACAGGTATATATTTAAATTCAGTTTATTGATATTTTTTTAGTCTAATGTTAATTTTATTATGTTAAAGTTATATATTTAAATTCAGTTTATTGATTTTCTTTTAAGTCTAATTTTAATTTTATTATGTTCATTATGTTATATTTAATTATTATGTTATTGTTTTTTTAACAGTGCTGGATTCATGAGTATTTTCCTACACTTGGGAAAAAGGAGAGAATTGGATACCTGCTCAGAATTGTGGTCTCCCGCGAGCGATGAGGTGGACGTACAAACAGGGGGCGTTAAAGGTGGATGAGTTGCGACCCGTTATGGATGAGATGACACCGACCGATGTCATATGGAGGCCGTTCGAGGATCATAGAGTTCATCGTCGTTTTGATGAGATTTCTCTATTTAGGGGTTGTTTGAGGTGGGGAGATACTATTGTTCCATACATGCCTGACAGGTGTCTTCGACAGTTTGGATACCGTCAGTACATTCCACCTGCACCTATTGATCCTAGGATGGCTGGTGATATTGATATTGAGTGGATTAGTTACACCCATAGCGTTGGCCAGGTGATTCATTCTGCTGCACTGGCGACTACCCCATTTGAGGTAGAGGATGGATACCTTGAGTGGTATTATCGTGTTTCGCATCCTCGATTGGTACCTCCTACCCATGATGAGCCGCCAGTTGCATCTATTCTTGATTACGATGCGGGACCATCTGATCCTGCATGGGGTTCTGTGTCTACCTTGATTCATCGTTACCTTCAGCAGAATGCAGCTGAAGAGGATGATCCACATTTTGCTGATCTGTTTGCAGCTTTACGTATTGCTCGTTCACAGTGATGTATAGTTATGTTTATGTCATATTATTTTTTAGACTTTGCTTCTTAATATATTGACATTTGAACTTATATGTATGATCATATTTATGTTATATGTTATTTATAGTTTTTCGACAAAAAAATTGAAATTAAAATTTAATTCATGAATGTGAAATTAAAAATGAATAACATAGTGAAATTAAAACATATAATATAATTCATGAATAAAAATGAATAACATAGTTTATAATTCATAATGTGTTTGTAATATAGGCGTAAGTTGTTGCCAATGTTGTAGACGTGCAGCAAATCCTACCATCCACGATGTTGCTGCTGGATAACGAAAGTTCTTCCAATCTGTTGCCACTGGTGGCAATGGAAATCCTTCTTTCATGTTAACCTATATTCAAAATTAAACAATACATTATTTAACATTACTCAAATAATTTACTAATAATATCAAATTATAACAATGTTTACCTGAATCCAATGATTTGAGTTTACAAATCCAATGCAATAAAATGAGACATTCGGTGAGAATGTAGTTGTCATAGGGAAGAAAGTCAAACATTCGACTCCTAGACAGACAAGTACCACATTATACCGATTCGCAATCACGTAACCCATATCTGATAGAGTCAACCATTTATTTATTGGTTGAGAACCACTTCCCTCTATCTTCAAAGAATCTCTCACTTCAGCTAACCGATCAGCAAATAAATTGGCATATAAAGCTGATCTTTCATTATGTATAATTTCCAATTCTAAGTCCCGACGAACCATTGGCCAACCATCTTCAGCATAACCCCGCAATGAAGCAATCACTCTAAATCCACAATTACCATCTGACAATACGTTGACAACGTCATCAATAAATGACCTAATATGATAAGGAAATTGAAGGATGAACCGTTTAGATGATTGTGAAGTTTGTGCTAATTTTAACTTCTTTTTCACAGGTTGTGATGGTTGAGATGGTTGAGATTTCTTTTTTGAATTTTGTGATGGTTGAGATTGTCGTTGTGAAGATTGTGATGCTTGATCAACATATTCATGATACGAAGGATCCCTGTAAACATCATACCCTTCAGGTTTTTTGTCTTTTTTCTTGACTCCACCTTTTGTCTTTATTTTTTCAGGTGGTGCTAACAAAGAAGTCGTTGTGGGAAATGCAAGTTCATAAACCCTACTATGTAATGCCCTTCTTCCAACAACATCTTGTGACCTATACCTTTTCCATAACTCATCCATTGCAGATTTCATACCCACATCTGATTCCTCATCTAAGTCTTCTTCCAACTTAATTTCCATACTTAGTTTCCTCCAATGTACATGCACAGCCTCAATTAGTATCGGAATACCACTAATTCTATACCCTGCCAACTCACACGCGCAAGGTAATCCATAGGTTGTTCTAAGAGTACATTGACATCTGTCTTTGTTAGTTCCAATATAATCAACTCTAGTTAACTCTTCAGCAACGCGCCTCAATGCAGCTCGCGACACTGAAGTACGTAAATATGTGTAAAATGGACTTGAATAGACATGTGCAACTTCATACACACTCTTTTGAAAAGAAGCTCGAATGTTGCTAATTTGTATCTTTAAGTTGTCATTCATGGCCTCCCAACATTTGACCATGTCACCTATACTGTTACCCAACATCTGCTTTAACTTCCAATGAGCAGACTCAACCCTATAATAATACATATTTAAACTAAGTAAGAAAAATACAAAATTCACAAAAAGTATATTTTGGGATCTAAATCAAAACATACCGATTAGTCGTCGTGTTACCCATATGTAGGACTCGATTAATCCATGCGCAAACAAACCTTTGTCTATGTGGTGTCAACCATGTGTCGTTCACGTACTCAAAAAATTTAGGACAATCAACACACTCTTGCTCAAGTTCTTTTAAATGTTGAGCATACTCAACCTCATCACTAGTCCATACAACATCCGTCCATAATTTGCCAATTGACTCCTGCATATCAGGAGCCACTAATAGTTTCCTTTTTGCACCAACATTTTTGTTAATGTGAAATTGACATAGCAAATTATTTGTCCGTGGAAACACAGTCTCAATAGCTTTCATCAAAGCAAGATCTCTATCTGTCATCATAACTTGTGGAAATAAATCTTTCTTCACAAACAATTGTTTAAGCTTATCTAACACCCAACAAAAAGTCTCAGTCTGCTCAGACTCAATATACGCAAATGCGACAGCAAAAGTCAACTCGGTTGATGTCATGCCAACAATTTCAAACAAAGGTTGCCTGTATTTGTTTGTCTTATAAGTGCTATCCATAACTAACACAATAGGAAACATATTCAACAACTTAACTGAATCTGGATGTGCCCAAAATATATCTTTAATAACTTCAGAGTCATCTCTTTTTCTACTCCAATAAACATAACCTGCAGCCTCGATAAGCTTAAACAAATGTTGTATCTCACTTCTAGGACCTCTTATCTCTTTTTCCATCATACTCTTTTGCTTGTATATTTGTGTGATCCGAGTGACACAATCTGGATCTCGCTCGTACAAGGAATGCAATATGTTTCTAGGTGCAACCTTTCTCTTTGTTAAATCAGCAACATGTTACTTCTGATCCGCTGTCAACCTACCAACAAATGAGTGACCTTCTAATCTATTAGGTAAATCATGGTTATGAACGCCACATTTTACATCAATCTTCCATTCAGATCCATCTTTTGTCGGAGTTGACCTGATCTTAAATGGACATCCGCATTTTTTGGTCGCACTTTCTATTCCACTACGAATATCCTTGTATTTCCCACCTTTATCGCAACCAAATATTATTTTGTTCTTTCTTCCTCTCTTGCCTGTTTGTGTATCTGAACGAGTGATGATGACCGTCACTTTATTTCGTAATTGGTGTCTTTGACCCATCTTATCACCTCTTCTCGTGTACCAAATCTCTCTGTCGTTGTAAATACATCTGATGTATTCACACATATCGGTTCTTTTTCGTATAAAGGTACTGCACCTACAAAATAAAAATATTTTTTTAAAAAAAGAATAAAAATAAATTAATTAATTAAAAAAAATTACAAACCGGAAGACTTTATGAAAGTCTTCCGGTATTGTACTCTTACAATACCGGAACACTTACATAAAGTCTTCCGGTACACATATTCATTGATACCGGAAGACTTAATAAAAGTCTTCCGTTCCGGAACACTTTTATTAAGTCTTCCGGTGAGCAAACATCACAATACCGGAAGACTTACATAAAGTCTTCTGGTATGTTAATTAACGTACCGGAACTCATCTACAAAGTCTTCCGGAACGTCTATTTTGAGACCAATTTTTACTATAATCTGACGGTCTGACACAAATGGTAAAAAAATAATAATAATAATAATAATATAATAAAATATAATAAGGTTAAAATGGGCATTTTGAAAAAATTGTGGGGATAAAGATATGGATGTGGGGATATATGGTAAAGCCTTTACATCTTTTATTTTCCTCTTCATATGAATTTTGGCCCTTGTATGTCTTTTTTTTATTTGTAATAGCAATATAATCTTAAACATTGAACCTTGTATCAGCAAGTATTAAATGTCCAGGACTGATGCTCTATCAATACGCTTTCAAGAATGGTTCTATCAATTGATTGAAAAAGATTGAGATCCTTCAATTTCATCTCCTCAAACTTTTTTTTATTGTGCCCATGTTGTAGTTGCTCCTCTAGATCTTCATATTATGTTTCGACCAAACTTCAATACTACTCCTTGAATCTTATGAAGTTTCCTGTAACTTCAATGGTCATAGTGACCATCAAAGCTGGATTTTTTTGTTGGACAAAATAACCCTTACTTGACATTTCTTTAAACTCTTGTGCTTAAATTATGTTGTGTTTGCAAGTTAAATAAAAAATTAAAGGAGGGCATAATCAAATAGAGGGAATGACTTGCTCATCTTTATTAAAAATGAAAACTTGGCTTTATAAATGCAAAACAATTTTTCTATAAGCAATTTTAAATAAATAAAATCATTTGTTCAAATTAATATCTCAACACCAACTATTTTATTATCATATTTTGTATAATCAATACCAATATTATTTTCAAAAAATTAATAAAATTTAATATTTACACATGCAACCTGTTGCATGAGTTAAATCTAGTTTAATTTATAATTACAACTCATTTGAATAATAGTACTATCTTTAAAAGCAAAAATTGAGTTTGTAAATGCCTCCAAATCCACACCTTCAAACATATGCATAAATTATGGTTGATTTCAACACCTTCACATACATATATCAAATAGAAATATCAAATTTAAAATCTAAAGATTGGGTCTAAATCCATGACATGGTGGCTATGTAAAAGGCTTAGTCTGACAAATTTATATTACGAGTTTCTAATAGAAATTGGAGCAAATGATGATGCACACAAAGAAAAACTATAAATAAATAAAATTTATTTACTTATTTCATAATTAATTAATATAGTAGTTATACATCATTTTTGTGATTCACATGCATGGTTTCACAGCCACAGTATATCAATGAGAAATAAATCACCTCTAGTTTATGATACTTTCTTCTTTTTTCATCAACCTTCACAAGAAAACTGCTTAAACTCAATCTACCCTTTCTTATCAATTAATTTCATCCATCCACCTATCCATCACCATTCCATGCATTTCATATAAATTCTTCCTCTTGTATATATTTTCTAACAACCCATTTCAATTTTCAACCTCTATATGAAAACTTCCATGGCAAGCAACATAGCAGAAAGGGTGCAATATCCATTAGACTCTTCCTCCTACAAGATCATCGACGAGATTGGCGCCGGTAACAGCGCTCTCGTCTACAAAGCAATCTGTATCCCTATAAACTCCATACCAGTTGCTATAAAATCCATAGACTTGGATCGTTCACGTCCCGACCTTGATGATGTTCGACGTGAAGCGAAGACATTATCACTTCTTTCTCATCCCAACATCCTCAAAGCTCACTGTTCCTTCACGGTGGACCGCCGTCTTTGGGTGGTTATGCCATTCATGGCAGGAGGTTCATTACAGTCCATAATCTCTCACTCTTTCCAAAACGGCTTAACCGAACAATCCATAGCAGTTATTCTCAAAGACACTCTCAATGCTCTTTCTTACCTTCATGGACAAGGACACCTTCATAGAGATATCAAATCTGGTAACATCCTTGTTGACTCAAATGGATTAGTGAAACTTGCTGATTTTGGTGTT
The DNA here is from genome assembly GCA_963966055.1 of Lathyrus aphaca. NCBI lineage: Eukaryota > Viridiplantae > Streptophyta > Magnoliopsida > Fabales > Fabaceae > Lathyrus > Lathyrus aphaca. The sequence goes on along the minus strand of OZ014519.1, from coordinate 726,393,902 downwards.
TCTGCTTCTATTTATGAGTCAAACAACTCTGTAGGAGCATGTGCTTCTTATTCATCTTCATCTTCTAATTCTTCTTCTTCTCTTATGTTTACTGATTTTGCTGGAACACCTTATTGGATGGCTCCTGAGGTCATTCATTCTCATAATGGTTACAGTTTCAAAGCTGATATTTGGTCTTTTGGGATAACTGCTTTGGAGCTAGCACATGGAAGACCACCACTTTCTCATCTTCCTCCTTCTAAGTCAATGATGCTTAACATCACTAAGAGGTTTAGGTTTTCTGATTTTGATAAATATATTTATAAGGGTCATAGTGGTGGAAGTAATAAATTTTCTAAGGCTTTTAAGGATATGGTAGCTTCTTGTTTGAATCAAGATCCTACAAAAAGACCTTCAGCTGAGAAGTTGCTTAAGCATTCGTTCTTTAAGAACTGTAAGGGACCGGAGTTTTTGGTGAAGAATGTGTTGAATGGTTTGCCTAGTGTTGAGAAAAGGTATAAAGAGATCAAAGTTACAATGGGGGCAGATTCAAAGGGTAATGATGATGGTGATGATGATGATGATGAAAACTCAGTAGTGAATGTGAAGCAGAGAAGAATTAGTGGTTGGAATTTCAATGAAGATGGTTTGAAACTTGAGCCGGTATTCCCAAAGGATCAGTGCAGAGAAGATCATGATGTGGTGAAACAAGTTCGGTTTGAAGAAGAAAATACGATCCAAGAGGAGGAAGATGTTGCATCATCAGGAACTGTGACTGAGACAAACCTCAGTTCTTCTGATGTGGTTGATATTAATGATGTTAGTGGTGTTGTGAAGAACCGTGAAGCTACGTTGGCGACTCTGAGTGTGTTGAAAGGGAGCTTGGAACAAGAACTGGGACAGGTGAAGTTTCTGATGAGTCTAATTGGTGGAAATGGAGAGGAGAATCATGTGGATGATAGCGAGGAAAAAACGGTGCAGGAGATCTCTAAGTTGAGAATGGAGTTAGAAACTGAGAGGAAGAAGAATTTGCAGTTGGAGCTGCAGCTTGAGAATATCAAGCTTCACCTAATTTCTTCTACTGTTAATAGTCCTACAAGCTAATATATGTTTCTATAATGTCTCTGAATAAATCCATATATTTGTGGTGTTTTGTATGTGCAGTAGAATCTGTGTAACCGTTGCAAAGAATCTAAACTCGTGTTATAGAGCTTAGACCTTTTATTCGGTCACATAGATTGCAAAGAATCTAAGCTCGTGTTAACGGATTAGTTGTATTTAGATCAACGATCCTGCAATCCGTTGCAACACCTACCTTGCAGCAAGACTGCATCGGATCTGGATCCAATGTAAGCTCGTAATTTTCATGTACAAAGTTGTTTCGGCGTTGTTATAGTATGGCAAACAGATATTGAAATAACAATTGTTCCAGCCTCAAAAAAACTCAAATCAGTAACAGCAATAAGAAAGAACTCTATACCTTACAAAAAAATTGCTACTCTGAAATTTGGACACTACTCTAAATCTAAAAAAAACTAGCAAAAAGTTTCTGCAATCTATTCTAATAATAAACAAAGCTGCTGCACCTTTCCAATCTATGGAATCATCAACTTCTCCTTTTATTACAGCTTTGCTTCTTATTCACAATACAGCTTCATCATAACTGCATATTTTAATAAAATATCACAATATCAGATAACATAATGAAGTGCTAAATCACAATATCATAACAATAAAAGACATTTAGAGTAATGACCTAATTCCTATAAGCCAAAAAAATCTCAAGAAATCCTAAGAATTAAATGAACTATAGTAATGATATGTAACAGAGAAATTAATGACAAAACATGGCTTCATGCATGAGATACACAATCAATGCAATGCATTATAGGATCATCAAGTGATTCATCCAAAGAAACTCAAATTAAAACGGATCACGAACCAATGATATACAAATAATTAACCACCTGGTGTCTCGGATCAATATTACTTCTGCCGATATCCGACGAATTCATATCATTGATTAGGTCAAAACCGGGTTTCTGATCATCATTTAAACAATCATCATCACCAACCCGTTCTTGATCTACCTCATCCTCCTCCTTATTATCCTGCAACGATAACGGCGACAACGGTATAGAATTCACCCACGTATTAAGATCCTCCGGTAAAGGAACATAATTAGGGTTAACACCGACGACATCATCAACAACATACTGCGATTGCGGTTGAAACATATTAATATCATCCAACTGTCCTTCAACAAAATGCTGCGGCTGTTGATGTTGATAATTAGGAGGAATAATATTAATAGCATCATCATGATGATTATCATTATAATGATGATGATGATTGTTGGAAGAAGAAGCAGCAGTAGCTCTACAAATAGCAATCTGTTGAAGAGCGAAATGAAGCTGAGCGGAATAAAACTCTATCTGCGACTGAAGATTCTGAATAAGTCTATAACAACCACCGACAGGATCCAAAGCACGCATATCAGATTGATAGATAAGAGTAGATATGGTAGCTTCTCTGGCCCCAGAAGGAACATTCTTAAGCATGTTGGTGATTTTACCAACACCGAATAATTTATGGGCGTTGAGAAACTGTTTTTGACGTTCGGGAGGAAAATATGGTGCGAGAATACAGGCTGGACCGCACTTCCTACGTTGGTATTTACAAGCAGAACAAGCCTGTGAGATTCCTCCGTTGCCGTTTCTTGAAATGTTGATGTTCATGCTTCATAATACTTTTGCGTCTCCGCTGCCGATGCACCTGCAACTTTTATTCTATTTCAATCTCCGCTTATATTTCATTCTCTTCTAACTAATTTTTTTTTTTTTTTTAATATTTCTAAAATTCTAAATAATATTAATGATTCATAGGAGAGAGACACTAACTTAACAGAATCTGTTTTGTTCAACGCTATTTTTGGATCCTATTGAAGAATGCCACGTACATTAATAATTAATTTGGCTAACTCCAATTATTTAGTCTAGTTGTTAGTTTTAAGTATAATCTTTAACCCTAAATTTACACTAAATCTATGTATATATAAAAATAGTATATATAAAAATAGCCTAATTCATATATTTTTTTCTTCGGTTTCTAATTCTAGCTTAAATTATTAATAATTTGTTTTTATTAACTAATTTATATATTTTTTATCAGATGATTAATTTATATATTTGAAAATTTAAACTAGAATCTTAATTTTAAAAATAAAATATAGAAAACTACTCCATATGTATAGGAATTGATGTATGTATACCTCTGGAAGCTTCTTTGCCATTTGCTTAACAGTTGCTCTAACAAGCAGTTAGATAAAATTTCTGCAACATATATGAATAAAAAAATCAGTTGAGAATTTGAAAAGACAAATTATAATCGGTAAAGAGAAAACAGAGGATCCAATAGAATCAAAACCATTGAAAGAAACGATTTTGGGAAGGGGTTTGGAATGTTGAAAGTAAATCAAGAGTGAATTGCAGAACATGTAATAGATCATTCAAGAAATTAATTGATCACAAGATGAATATTGAAACTCACTGTGTGAGAAAGAAAGAAATGAAGGTTGGGGATGATTACGAACGTGTTTTGAAGTGCATTGTTGGTTGTTCTGGTGATTTCTTTTCTGAATTGCAGAGTTTTTGTTGCAAAATTGAAGCGGAAACTGATAATAGCATTTTGGCGGGTTAGGGGTTAGAAGCTAGTTTATATATGCTAAACTCTGTAAATGTTGCTAACTATAATTTTTCAACATTCATTATGTGCAAATTAAGTCCTTCATGTGCTACAAGGCTTATTAGATATCGAAAAGTGCTTGCATCCATTACAGGTGAATATGTCTCATCAAAATCAATTTCAGATCTTTGCGAAAATCCTTGAGCGGCAAGTCGAGCTTTATATCTCACAATTTTATTATTTTCATTTCGTTTTCGTACGAAAACCCATATGTATCCAATTGGCTTCACCCCTTGAGGTGTTCGGACTACAGGTCCAAAATCGAATCACCTATAAAGTGAGTTTAATTCTTCTTCAATTGAATATGTTCATATTGGCTAATTCTCAATTTGTCTACAATCTTTGATAGACTTTGATTCATGATCCTCGTTATCAATTATCATCTTTAGCGCTATATTTTATCCGAAGACAATGTCAATATTGACTTTATTTTGGTTATCTTAATTTCGGGTCCATCGCATTTCATTCATGACATAATTTATCGAGATCTCTTTATTTCATATTTTCAAGTACTTGATTAGTTCTTCTGGAACTGAAAAAATAAATTATGTCAACATTCTCTTAGAATTTTCATATCCTCACTTGGGTCATCTTTAACTTTATTTTCTTTTCTTGGTAGAGGACTTTTATCATTGGAACCGACTTTCCTACCACGCTTCTGACGCGGCTACAAATCATTTACAATATTAGGTTATACAATCAGAAAAACCACTTTAAGTAGAGTATTCGCAGCTGATAATTTGTTGTATAAACTTTGCAAATGAATTGTGTTCTTAATTTCGAGGATCAAAATAATATAATAATATTTTATTTCAAATTGTCAATTTGAACTTCTGGTTCATACTTTGTTTTGCTTGTTCTCTCCCCCTAGTATTGAGAAAATTAATTTATAAATTGATAATCAACCTACTGGACTTCAAACAAGTATCCAATTATTTTACCAAGATAAAATCTCTTATACATGATTCATATCAAATGTATTTTCTCAACATTATTTCAAAATTTATCTTAGCGTACTATATTTGGGTAATTGAATAACCACAACACATCCAAAAGTTTACTTAGATGAGAAGTATTAGATTATGATCCTAAAATAATTTTTAAGTTAAGGGGAGAATTATCATGTACTAACTTTTTTTCTTAATACAAATTAATATCTTAATATCATACTATGTGTTTCAAATATCTAATTTAGAATTTGTGATCTCACAAGTATCAACTATATAACTAACTTTAGACGTCTAAAGAATGAATCTTCAAGTCCATTTTTTTTATGAGCATCCCCCTCAAAATGTTTAATATTAATTTTGTATAAAATATATATTTTTCAATCTTAATAAATTTACAATTATTTATATTATTCATGCAATCCTTCTATGATTGTCACTTTTTCTAAGATCCATGAAAATTATCATTGATACTTTTCTGATCAATGGAGACAGAATAATCATTTTCTTATCAATTATCAAGGGATAACTATTCTTTGATGAATGAATAAAAGTAATTCATTCTTTGAACAATCCTCTAGGGATCCTTTATAATATATATATATATCATTCTTTAAGAGGTAGATCATAGATCTGCAAACAATGATAAAGATAAATAATATCTGTGTAATCTTTCGATGATGCATTATAAGTTCTTCAAGAACTATATAAATTATTATTTTTGTATCATTCAGGGATCTTGATTAGTTCTTCAAGAACTATATAATAAATTATTATTTTGGTATTCTTCAGGGTTGCTTGATAAGTTCTTCAGGAACTATATAATAAACTATTATATTTTCATCCTTCAAGGATATTTGTTAAGTTCTCCATGAACTATATAACAAACACATTATTTTATAGTCTTTTAGATATTCATCCAATCCTTCTGGGATGCATGAAAATCATCGTTGATTTTTTTTCCTTCTAAACAATATATCAATACATAATATGCATAATTAAAAAATATATATTACTAAAAAACAGTCAGCTTCTAAATCTTGGAGCTTCATATCGTTAGACCTTCATTATCAAATTATTTGTATCACTTCTAGACAATTGATTAACATTCATATGGTAGAGTTTCATGCTGATAATGTGTTATGAAATTAACCAAAATGATATAGAGATCAAAGAGAGAAAGAGAAGACATGAAGTAATATTGTATTATCTTCTTCAAAAGTACCATTTATATTGCAATGTGGTTCTTATTTATAGTACATGACCAATGAATAACCATTAACTTAAGGAATACATAAAGGTTAGGAAATTAACTCATTGGAGTTAAGGAATATAGAAAGTTGGATAAATGAACATCCACATCTATTTACTATAATTCATAACACTCCCCCTTGGATGTTCATTGAAGATATGCCTCATTAAAACCTTACCAGAAAAAACTCAGTGGAAAAAAATCTAAAAGATCAATTTATCAATTTATTATAATTCATAACACTCTCCCTTGGATGTTATTGAGGATATGTCTCATTAATAACATGAAAATTTAAAAGGATCAATTTATAGAACAATTTTCCATTTTTTGAAAAAAAAAATAGGCAAAATACCCTTTTGGTCCCTTAACTATACCTTTGGGTTCAGATTGGTCCCTTAATTTTTTTTTTCGTGTCAGATTATACCGCATTCCTATTCACCCAAGTTTCGACTACCGATTAATTAAATTATTTATTCCGCTCTGTTATTGCTACTTATTTCTAGTTTATTACTATGCTTCTGTTAAATTTCTGCAACACTGTCAGTAAAAGAACTTATAAAAACTTGTCACCAAGTATTACCTCACTGCCACATAATTATCATTCTGCTAATTCATCACAATGTTACTTACTAATTCTCTGCCAATTAATTATTTATGCTTACTGCTACTTCAGCTAAGAATCATGTTCAAAACTAATTAATTATGTTACTGGAATTAAGGGTAGAATAAGCCAATGTTGCAGACAATAGAAAGAAGAAGAAAAAAGAAACAAAACAACAATGTTTCCCCCATACCCCGTGTGACTATAGTCACATTTGTGTGACCCTCGTCACACTTGTGACGGTCGTCCTAGGGAGGTGACAGGCGTCACACATCCCTGACTAACATCAGGCAAACGGAACGGTCGTCCCATAGCTAAACTTGCAACTTCTTCTCTCTTTCGCTTGTTCTTGTCCCGTCTCAGTAATCCCTCACAGTTTCATCTCAGAACAATTCTTCAATCAACTCAGTCCACAATTCCACAACAACATAACATACTTATACACAAACAACATCGAACAATCAATTTTTTGATTAATTCAGCCACACAATTCAATTCTTTTATTCAACTAGAACAACTTATTCAACCAAAACGACTTGTTCACCAAAATAATACAACAACTGACAGAACAATCTATATATCCAATCCCACATGTAATCATCATATTATCCTGATTATAGAGTTAGAACCTCACTCTTACCTTGGATTGAAGGCGACTCTAACGCTTTGATCGGAACCCTGGCTTTTCCTTCTCCTAAGCACTTCACGTAACCTCTTTCTCAACTTCTTATTTTTCCTTATTTTTACTGATAACCTCTATTTCTATAATTCTAATTAACTTATGGTTTTAATTTAATTTTAATAATTTCCATTGGGCCTAATTCATACACCCCCCACAATTAATACTTCAACTCACCAATAGGCCCACTTATCAAGAATAGCACAATTCTAATACTAAACCCATAACTTAGTCAAATTAACTTAATCTAATTAACAACAACACAACTTAAATCAACTTAATCGACTTAATTAACTTAATTCAACCAAACCAACTTAGCAACTCAACGCAAAACAACGCCAATCATACGACAATATTTAATTAAATAAATAATTAAATAAACATGATGTTACAATCTACGCCATCTGTGTGACAGGACGGAGATTTGGGACGACGAGCATTTTCCAAGGCCTTGATTCTTTCGCCTTGTCGCATTATCAGCAGGTTGGTTTGATTCAGGGTTTCGACCAACGCAGCAAGGGTCAGATCAGTTCCCTCAGGCACGTGAATCAATGGAATATCAGTTGGTGCGACTTCTGGCTCGATGACATGGTCGGGAGATGGGGAGGCAGTAACTCCGTCTCGTTGGAGATGATTGGTTTTCCCGAGGAAGGGGTGAATTTCGTCGCTTTCACGCTGTTTGACGGGGATGTTACTAGTAATCCGAGCATCAACAGTATCATCGCGGTTATCCATATGATGAATTCTTGATTTGTTGCTTTAGTCTTTGAAATCTGAGGAGAAAAGATGAGGAAGTCTATTTTCCACAGACAGTGTCACTGATCGTTTCGGTGATAGAACCTTAGGTGGGCCACAGACGTTGCTGAGGATGCTCGACTGTTGAGGAGAGAATGGGGTGTACCTATAAGACACTTTGATGCTAAAGTAAGAGAACGAGCAAGGGAGTGAGCAAGTACGAGAGAGAGTATTGTTATAGTAGAGATTGGATACCTGACCCTCTCATGTGAGAGGGTTTATATAATGTCCCTAGCACGTGGCCAACGTCCCTATTTTGGGTCTGGATCATGGATCGCCCGAAAATAGGTAACTTCCAGAAACTAGCCGTTGGATTGAGCACATCTACTCTGATATGGTGTTCGTCGGGCAAAGATGCATCCGAGCAAGAGACATCCAGACTGAACCTGGTGACTTTTTCGGGCAGAAGTCGTGAAGCACAGAGGACGAACATGTTGAACCTAGTCGGCATGTTCTCCTTGGTTTAGGGGCAGGAGAGAAGTGAGTCCCCTTTGCCTTTGGGCTATTGGGTCATCTTGGATGCAGCAGTGGATTAGATCGCGCTTAATCGTTGGGTCAGTCCAGAACAAAAATGAAGAAAGATGAAATGGTAGGGAAGATACAGAAAAGGAAGAAGATGAAGTGGTAAGGAAAGAGGTTGATGGGATATGAGCAATAGTATTAAATTTAATTCATTGGAGAACATCGCACACACAACTGTAATACCATACTTTACTGTTAATATTTTGATAACTTTAGTTGAACAAAACTTATATAAATCAATATAATATAATATTTAGAGGAGATAAATTTATGAAAAAGATAAGGAGCAAAGAAAAAATGAGAAACTAATTAAGTCATCAAAGATAAGGAAAAGCTCTATATACCCATAAATTAGGTTTTTAATTTTATTGTAAAATAATGATTATTTTATTCATTTAATATTATAATTTAAAAATTATTTCATTTATTTACAATTAATTTAAAAATTTATCACAGTTTTAAGGTCGACCGCTCTACTTCGCTATCTGAATTAATAGCTATGGTGTTCGATGTTTCAAAACTCAAAATCAATTAAGCCAGAAGAAAAAAAGAGCTTGTGTCAGATCCTCTGTTTAAACAATTTATTATAGTGCAATAGAGTTATTATCAATTTCTAACAAAATGTTGGGATCTGCTTTGTCTTGCAATCAAATGCACATTAGTTCAAAGCTCTTAAACATCCCACAAGTGTCACCATAGAAATACAAATTTCCAGACACACAAAATATAGGTAATGCGCCATATTAGAAAGTTATCGATGATTAGATATTAATGTTAATAAGTTTTAAGTCCGTATAAATATAGCAATTTTCAATTTTGAAAAAAATTTCATTAAGAAAGTACACGTGTTTGCAATCCTATTTTCTCCAACCCTAATTTTCCTTCGTCTTCACTCTTGCTTTCGCAATGGAGCTTTGAGTTTCTTTGTTGAGTTTAGAGAAAAATATTGTATGTAGTTTAAATCTTAACTCCTTTTTGCAGCAATCCTTCTTCAACTCCCAAAGTATCTCAATTTTTTTTTATACTTTGAAATGAAGATTCAAGGAAGCGTATAACAAATTAGGTTTCAATACTTATACATATTTGGGTAATCGCTGTATCGATCTTATAAGAACTCCACTTCCTGAAACATTTGCTTGAAAGGGTTGTTCAAAAGTGGCCAATTTGGCAAGGCCTGCCACATGTTTGATAGAATGCATGTTAGAGATGTTGTTAGTTGGAACACTATGATTTCGGGTTATGCTTCTTGTGGGTTTTCTAGTCATGCCTTGGAGCTTTTTGTTGATTATTCTTTTGGTGTGATTTTTACTATGAAGCAACTTAATGTTATATCTTGGAACTCTTTGATATGGGCTTGTCATAGAGCTAGGCGTGAAGAGCTTGCTCTAGAGTAGTTATGTTACCTGATGAGTTTACGTGTTTAACATTGATGAGTGTCTGTTCCAACAGAATATACCGTTAGCTGTCTCCTGAGTTTTGTTTCTAATGTGTTGTTGTGCCCTTGTACAAGAATGGAGAGAAGTGGAGATCCCAAGGATTAGTGGTATGTCCTCATATTTTTCATCTTGCTGAAGTAAAGTGTCGTGAAAACTCTCATTTGCTAGCTTGTTGTACTTGTTAATTCCCGTTTACTATGAAACAATTTTATAGAATTTTAAGCCATAAATAGTTATTGCTTATGAGTGCTCATGTGGCATACTATATGTGATTGTCAACTCATTCTTTTTTCTATTCATTTTGTCTTAAAGAGTTTCATTTTAACGAAGTTCAAACTTTAACTAACATTTCTAAACAGCAAGCAGCAAAAGGCATAACTAACATCCATATTTTGTTTTATTAACTAATCCTAATAACTAATATTCAGTTACAGTTCAAAATGTCCTAGTAATTCATCTGCCTAATGTTATATTAACAAATTCACTTTGGAAAATACAAGGGGAGATGAAAGCCAAGAGGAAAATACAAGGGAAGATGAAAGCCAAGATGTAGGTGCTGCAGTGTCTCTACTTTTCCACAATGTTTTCTCTGGTTCAATTTCAATAAAGGGTGGCCATGGAGATTAATAGCATTTCAGAGACTTGGTTTTACAAATACTGACATTCTAGACTTGATTAATAGCATTTCAGTGGTATTATATTATTAGGAGCATTTATATCGATTACCATGTACTAGAAATATTTTAATTTTATGCTTGGTAATCAACACACGAACTGAAATTGTAAATAATAGCTACGAATTAACTAGGAATTCTGGATTTAGAAAGTCTCGATTTTCAAAATTAGCTACAAATTCTGGATTTATGAATATTAAAAATATAAAAAATGGAAGAAATTGCCACATGGCACTCATATTTTTGCCACGTTGGCACTGTCACGTGTATACCCAGTCATTTAAAAAGTTCCACGTGGCGCATCCACATCAGCAACCGTTACTCTCATTTGACGTCAGGGACTATTAATTGAGACGGAAAATCTTATAGAGACCAACTCTTAAAGAAATTTTTTTGAAGGACTAAAATTGAAAACCGCTATATTTAGAGGACCTAACATTTATTTAACCCTTAATGTTATTACATACAAACCACAGCAACTCTTTGATAAGCCTAGTAAAAAAACAACTGAATCAACCTGTCATGAAGTTTTGCTTCACATGTTATCTTACTAGCATAACAACAATGGTTATTAGAGGGTTCTTAATAATAGCCATACCTATAAACTCTAAACCTTCAACCTCTCTCCATATGTTTTCAAAAGTCAAGCCCATTTTCTGACATGGTATTACATCCGAGGGATGTTCATCCCATTAAAGCCACATGTGAAATCTGGCTCATCAACAGTGTGCACCACAAGTTTGGGGTCCGAAGATTCCAATTCGAATATTACCTGTACATTGGTTGACAAGGTGCAATCACAGTTGCACCATCAATCAAGTTGTGATTCTCAATGATATTATTCACATTAAATATACAATAATAAATGCTAGAGATATATACATATATAATAGTAGCTATTTCCAAGCCATACCAAAAAATTATCTCCATGCTTAAGGACTGGAGCAGGAACGTAGAGACTGCACTGTGGTCCTTTCAACTATTAAAGAACAATAAATTAATGTTCAAAAGAGAGAAAAAAAAAAATCATTTAGATAGATAACGAAGTAATAAATCATGTAGAGTAGTTGCAGATATAATTGATTCAAGAGTAAAATAAGTATTTTACTGGCCAATATCTTCCAAGATTGAAGTCATTAACAAATGCAATGCCTTTTCCCCAATTGTTGAATGACAAAAATGTATCCTTGACCTGACTTGATTTATCGATGAAGAAGTGTCCTGAATAAAAAGCAGGTTCTTTTGAAGTGTTTTCTGCAAAAGAAACAAAAACACTTACAATATCAATATAAAATCCAATGAAGCGATGACTGAGTATACTGAGATACAAATAAAACAGTGATTGGAAAAGTATCATATTTTTCTTTCCATGGCTTTGGCACATACCAGACTTGTTCATCAACCTTTTCCTGGAGGTTGATATTTCATGGAATGTAGAATATGTAGCCTGCATGATGGGATTATAATTTGGCACTTCATTTAGATTGTTCAAAGGAATAGGGAACATTCTCCATCCTTGTAATCTATTCCTATCCAGATAAACTGATGACAGAATGCCCTGTAGAAGTTGTGACAAAGATCAATCAATATCACAATCAAACCCTTAGAGAAGCATCATCACATAATTCATATTCATGACTTTTACCTTCCTATCAAAAATGAAAGGCCCGTAATTTACACGACCCATATTTTCAACCTGCATAAGGTGGGAAGAATAGAAAACATTCAAAAGCCCGTGAAACATTTATAAATGCATAGCTTCTATAGTCATAGTTAACCAACTATACAAATATATAACTAAATTTATGAGATGTTTAATAATAAAGTTTATACGAACAGTATAAAATGATCCAACCACACTAAAGTTAAAATCGCCAATAAATGTTCAAATTCCTTGGTATTTCCTTATCCCCATAATGAAAGACGGGGATAGTATTATGGGCTCCTATCTAGTGAAAAGGTTGAGAAATTAAAACTTGTTTTATACCTGAAAATATGCATCTCAAATGCTCAACTCAACCCTCCAAAATAATTTTTTTCTTACTAAAAGAAATAAGAATATATTAAAATAAGGTATATACCAAAATATATAAGTTGATGTTAGAATGGCATTGAAATTCAGGGAGGCTGAGTTTTTTATTCAACCATCTTTCCACAGTACCAACATAAGTCGGTCTTGCCCCCCTTCCTTCAGAAGAACATGAGATAAATACTTGGGCTCTGTCATGCACCTGCATATTGACAATTCTAATATTTAGAAAAGTTAAATAACTTCGAGATATATAAGACATTTTCTAAACTTTATTGGCTAATAGAAATACGATCAAAACAGATAAAAAGCACTGAGAATTAATGAAAGGGTTCAAACATCACCTTTGGTATGGACAAAATTCTTCCCCCTCTCCGTGCTTCATATTCAGTGACATACAATAAAAAACCAAAAAACTGAACACACATCATCAAGCTTCATTAGCATACCATTTAGGGAATTGGCATCAGTATGAACAGCATCAACATACCTGGCCCACATTCTCCATTGACATTGGATTTTTGGATTTAATAGCATTGGAAGAATTGGTGAAATCATACATATCAAATACGGATGACTGTCTTTGTAAGTGGATTGGTCCATATGTTGCCTTTTTATTGGCTGAAGGAATAGATGGAAGAGGTACAGAGCTATATCGGGCTATAACCCTCCGAATCGCTGAAACATATACAAACACAGTCAATATTTTGCTTGAGTGATCATAGTTAATTAAAAAGTTTAACAAATATTGGGAAAAAAAAACAAAAGGAAAAATAATTTTCATTTGGGTCATTGAAAAGATATTATGCAGTGACTAATTTACATCAGAACTTGTTTTTGGCTAGATGCCATTCTATTTGCTATTCCTTGTATAAATAGAGATTACAGCCTATACAAGTATTTACAACAAATAATTTCAATTAATGAGAAGAAATCAATTTCTATTTGACCCTGTAGAGGCTGCACAAATGTGCAACCTATTCTAAGAACAAACTAGTAAATGTAACTAAGGAGGCAAATCAATTTGTGATTAACTGCACAAATGTGCAACCTATTCTAGGAACAAACTAGTAAATGTAACTAAGGAGGCAAATCAATTTGTAATTAACATTTATCCGCTAATACAAAGTGATTAAACTATTAAACGTTTTAGACTGTAAATTCTTCATGATAAGTTAAAAATTGTTGGAAGTTGTTGAGATTGCACATGACTAGAGGTATGTCCAAATTATCTTCATAAGGCTTCGACAATACTCACCGGGGTTGCTTTTCTTGTTGAGTTAGGCCTAAATCCAACTTCTAAGATAGTATCACAACCTACTCTAGATTCTGCAGTTGTTCAGTCCTGCAAACATTACACCCAATGTCTAGGACCAAGTGTGAGGGGGTGTTGAGACTCAAATTGGATAGTGATATGGCTTGAACAATGGTTATAATGGGGCTAATCTCACCTTAGGAGTTAAATTTTAGGATTCAGTAAGACTTAAAGTCCAAATTCTAACTTAAATCAAGAACTAATTTAGAATTATCTCTAACTTTTGATGTGGAATCTCAGCACACCTTTCATGTCCTAGTAAAAGATTAACAGAAGTATTTAGGACTATAATCAAGACCCTCCACTGAAAGTCACTAAAACTATGTGAATTTTTATAACATTTTATTTTTTCTTCAAAATATTACATATGCAGCTTCTATGGGTTTAGAATTCATTACATACTGATGCTGATAGGTCTTATAAGCTAAAGAATATGTAAAATCCCTATCAGGTGGAGAGAATTTCAAAATGGAAATCTAGCTCAGGCTTCAAGTTTCTATTTCACCTCAGTGACTAACTATTGTTTGCACATCATCAAAACATTTTTTTGGGGTAGGGACATGCAAATACTCACAAGAAAAAGGGAAGCTTATGAAAAATATAGCCAACAAAATGAAAATTAGAGAATCAATATTTTGAAAATGAGAGAAAAACAGTCAATAAATACCATTGAATTTTGAATTGTCAACATCACCAGCTTCCCTGATTGGGGCATCCTGCATTTGAGATAGTCCAGTTTGTAATGTGCATACCATAATTCAAAATAGAAGGAGCAAACATGAGTTTAGAAAATCCTAACATAATCGTACGAAGTGAGATCAGGCTTGTAGTCAGCCTCGTTTGCACCAGTATTTGCTCCACTATAAAATCCGAAGTTTGAACCACCATGTGCCATCTGAAAATTAGAAGATCCAATTCAAAGGATCAATCATAATGTGGTTTTCAAACAGTACAAAGGCATAGGTTGCGACAGACATATAAGACTGCAGAACCATTTTTTCTCAAAATTTCTTCAAGAGCAGCTGCTGTGGAATGAGCATCAGTCTTAGCATTTTTCTCTCCCCAATGTGTAAGCCACCCAGTGTAAAACTCGCTGATAAGACAGGCAATCTTTAGTATCTAGAATAATAAACAAAAAGTAGTCCACACTAATAAACTTACGTTGACAAAGGCGGCGATTTTCCTGGGGCATTGAACTCCTTCTGTAACTTGAATATGGGCCAAGGATCATCACCGGTAGTGAAGTCAACAGCTATAAAAAGATAATATGCATTGGGTTATAGAATCAAATACGGTCAAAGCAATGGATACCACATACTATACAGAAATATGTAGTTAAATGTCAACATAAGATTAGAGAAGATATATGTTTGTAAGACCTTATTAACATCACTCATAATATTGGAATTTCACCTGAAAACACACTATCCCCACGAATAGTTCCTTTTTCAAGATTTTCTCTAGACCCTCCATCTGTAGTGTATCTGACACAGGAAACACAAAAATAATAAGAAAGTAGATCTTCCTCTGACTGCCGTTGATATTGCATTTCACCATAATCAGGTTAGGTTTGGGATTTTTGTGGTATACTTGTACATTAAAGTAGAAGTTGAAGTATAGTTTCATATTGCAGCTTCAAACCAACCTACCCATTAAAAAATCCAATACCTTAAACTTAACGAAATGTTGCTATTGAACATTATCTCATTTATCTCTCTTGTCTGGAGTTTTGAGGGAGCCCAAAAGAAAGGGAGGTGCACCTATGGGCCAAGTAACAAACCACAACTAGGAACTTAACATCACATCTTCACACAAAATCTTAAGGCATTTGGAATACAAGTCTATTATCTTATATCGTTTTCATTTAGCTATATCTAGTTGATGTGTCTTTCAGGCCTAGGACGGGACTGGACATATAGTGTTCAGACACCTATATGAGTGGCCCAATATTGGGATTCGGATAGACTCTAATATCAAGTTAGAATATGGGAGGACGATTGCGTAAGTCTTTATGACAAGTACACTACATTGGCCATTTATCTAGCAAACGTGAGATCTTAACAAACCCCCTAGCCATAAATCTAGCGGATGTGGGACTTTGACAATCTCAGACTTAAGAAGCTCACTCTAAAAGTGTGTGCAGATAAGAGGGGAAGTGGCCCATTTCAACAACAGTCTTCTGTTATAAGATCTATAATTCTACATCATATTACAGCAGAATACATCAGTTCAAGAACAATGAGAGATAGGATAAAAAAACTTAAAAGGACATACAAAATAGCATCATGCCCAAGATGACCTCTAGCTAGTGTGATCAGGTGTTGGAGATATGCTTTATCATCTCCATATGAACCATATTCATTTTCAACCTGTGTGATGTCATATGTTAATTTATTTCTCCTTTCATGAGATAAATGGTTAAAATTTAAAAGAGAAGAACTAAATAAATCTTAAATATTCAAAAACGAAAACTTCAAGTCCTAAACCAACACAAAAATTCAAGTATTTAAGACCTCACAACAATAGGAGAATATCTTTGTATTTAGACAAACTATCTTCAACTAAATGCTAACAGATGATACATAATTTTAGTTTTTGAGAAACAAATAGAATGAAAAATGTTAGAGTACTGCCTAGGCTTCTTATGGTTTTTCGAGTCTTGTGATGTTAGTGGTCTGGGCTTGTATAAGTCTAGTTCAACATACAATATTAGCAGTTGACACAGATTATTAGTAATAGGTATTAGTGGTTTGCCTCCACTCCAACACATATCACATTAACTGTTAGAACGTAACCAGTATAGAAGATTAAAGAGAAACAAAAGTAAAAGACAATGAACACGATTGATCTTTGTTAACGCAGTTCGGCCAATAGTGTCTACCTCTGCGACTATAAAGCAGCTATAGTTCCTTTTAATTTTGTGATAAATTAGGGTTACAGTGTTACAAGAAATATATATAATACTACGATTCAGTTTAAAATAATACCCATGAACCATACCGCGGGGACTACCGCCCCCGGATTCCCCAATCACCTACCCACAACTAATAGTTGGGCCTAAGACACATTTGGAGTTTCCACATATTGTGTTCGTCTTTGTCTCAATGAGTCATACTCAACATTAACTATACATAATGACTCCTCATTTTCCATCAAACCCCTGTAATTTTGGTATGGGAATTCTTCCATTTTCTAACATAAGTACCTAGACTTTCTGTTTCTGAAATCAGAACATACTTTATGCTTTGCAAACATCTAATATAATAATGTCAATCAGGCAAATAGAATTGTCCAGTTCTACCAAAAAACAACATACCTGAACCATTATTATAGGGCCTCCGTTGTCATATAGGAGAGGAACAAGTTTTGGAAGCAGCTTGCCCCACCATCTTTCAACCTTACATAAAAAAATATAGTAAGTGCAAACCTCGATAATAATAATGAATAAACTCAGCAAGACATACAGCAAATGTTTTTAAGAAGATAAATGATTTAATGAATGTCAAAGTTTTTAGATGCACAATCTAGCAATGCTTACAAAAAGCTATCAGCATAATAATCACAAGGATTTATTTAACCTATTCCCTGTAAACCACTAACATGTCGTACAGTGAAACCACTAACAAATAACACCTTTTCTTTCCAGTAAATAACTAAACTATGATTTAGTTAAGCACAGCCTGTGACAGTGGCATATTAAGAGAAGACCCCAATGAGGTTGTTTCAGAGGTAAATGCTGGCCCAAAGAGTGAAAGGAAGTAAAAGCAATCTTGACCTCCAGGCTATTTTGTTTCAACACTATCTTTTATGACTGGGGTGAAGGTGCATCTTTATTTCTTAGCATCACCCCAGTACCATATAAACTATCACTATCAAGCAGTGAGGGCTTCACCAGTTGTAAGTTCCACAAGCTGAAATGATTCACCCAAAAGTCGTAGGGTTGACACAGGACTCACTAAGCCAATGTAATGCAATTAATAACGAGCATTGTAAGACTCCCACATAAAAAGAGAATAATGCAGTTATATATGAGATAGAAATCTAGTAGAAAAAAACATAAAACACAACCCAACCACAAGATTAGTGATTAGGAAGTTGGTTGCAGCGTAGATCAATGTTATCATAAGCATAATAAGTATAGCATACCAGTTTAAGAAAAGCAGGATCAGACGATCTTGGTATGGGGGATGGGTTCATGGAAGATAACCAACTTGGGAAACCACCCCAGTCCCACTCTGAAATAAATCACTGTGGCTGTCATCATATTGAATTCTTGATCATCATTTTTAACAAAGTATAAACACCAATGCACATGGATATTGTAAGGGGAAATTAAGTAAATTGTAAAAAAATAAAAATAAATTAGATATCAAAATAGAAGGCTTATAGAGCTGTAAAAATTAGCACACAGCATATGCAAACCAAATGATCATTTTCTTCTTAAATTAAAATAATTATGCCAAAAGTTGAGAACCGTTGGCTATACAAAATTTGGATTGTGTTGTTGTGCCTGACTCTTATCTATACAAAATTTGGATTGTGTGTTGTTGCAAGTGAATTTCATACATGTCATTTATGATGTTTATAGAACAGAAATGCAATGCAATTAGAAGAACAAAACAAACACATATCGGAAAAGTACAATTAGAAAAAGATTTTACCGTTAAATTATTTAGCCCAATCACCTCAAACTGGATAGTTTTGAGTATGGAGAAATGTGGTTTACAATTTCAATTTAAGATTTCTTAAATATGACTATAAATTTCAGCAAGTGAATCTAATGTAATTATAATATGCCATAAAATCTGGTTAGATACTACTGAATAGAAAAATCAGTGTGAAAATTTAAAAATATCCTTCTTTATGCACAACCATCAAATGAACTTTAGAAAATCTAGCTTCACAGAAGTTTGCAGGATAATAAGGGCTTATAATACTGCTTTCTTGTTATAAGAAATACACAAATCTAAGAGAGGACATAACAAAATTACATTATCCACTAACATTGCATACATGAAAATCAGAAAATTATATTTTACCAAAGAAAATAAAAGCTCAAATGGTAAAAGAGAGAAACTAGGTATTTGTTTAGGTTATGGGAGAGCTAACCTGCACATATGTATGGTCCAGGTCGAACCATCACAAGAAGATCGAGTTTGTGACAAAGGTTTAGGAATGATTCAATATTTGCAAAACCCTCAAAAACAAGCTTTCCTGGTGTTGGTTCATGCAAATTCCAAGGAACATACGTCTGAATTGTGTTCAAGCCCAATGCCTTTGCTTTTAACAGTCTATCTTCCCAATACTGCAAATTAGAAAGAAAATGGTATCACCATATGAAAGCGTTTAAAATAAATTACTTCTGATGTCCAAAAGAATAACGGGGCAGACTTCATTCATCAATCTGCTTTATTCTTATGAAGAAGATGGGAAGATTACAATAGGTGCCAGATGCAATCACAGCTAGCTCCACTTTCTTGTTCTGCTTTAAAACTACAGTTATTAAGTCTGAATTCTAATGTAAGAAAGGCCGCAGAAGAAAGAATTTGACTGCAAGCCAACTTTTCTAAAAATTTGGTCATTTCCAATTATAGAGATCAAAATTGGTTAATATAGTAAAGTTTCAATGCATGTGCAAATTTTCATAGCCAGTTATTTTTTAAGCCTATATCTAGTTCTATCCTCATGAAGAACATGACAAGAAGCAACAATCTGATTAAAAGACCTTCATAGCAGAACATAGTTGGACCAAGATATCTATGATGCCTACACTGATGCAAAATTTCCACCATTTCTAACGATGACTTGATATGGGAAACAAATTCAAAGCATATTGACTCCCCCTGACTTGTGTCCCATCACTCCAAAATGCCGGTGAGTATGTACACATTAAAATACATGAAAAGAACCAAAAATGCAATAGTATTGTATTGACAACCATACAATTACGATCTGCAGAGTACGGACAGTTTTCAAAAATCCGTCTCACAAAATTAATACAAGTTAGCAAGATGTGTACCTCCGGATGCACTCGGAAATAATGCAAGTCACCACCAATGATCCGAAAAGGTTCACCATCTTTCCAAAACATATCATCTGCAATCTCAAACTTCCTATGGACCTGATTAAAACAATCGCAGGGTAGCTAAGGCGGAAAACATCAAACAAACTATAGATCAAGTAACCACAAAATGAAAAAAATAAAAAAATAAAAAAAAATAGTAATAATGTATGACACATTTAAAAACAGTTAAAAATCAAACACATTTTTAGTAACAGTCTCAATATCACTCATTCAACAAAAAGAACAATTTACAACAATTAAAATCACTCCATTCTTAATTCTCCTAACAATTTGGGAAGAAAACCTAAAAATTATTGCAAAAACTAACTATCAGATGAATTTATTTCTGTTGACCATAGCATTTAACAAACATATAGTTCATATATATAAAAAAATAGAGAGTTAATTCACAATAAACACCAATAAACTATATGAAAGTAAGCGACGTGATTCTGGCGGGAAAAGAGTAAAGGAATGTACTTTTTTGGGATGAGAATGATGAGCGTGATGGCGAGATTGAATGGAAGGAAGTGGAGCGAAAACAGGAACAATTACAAAGGCGCAGAAAGCTATGAAGGAGATGAAGATCAAGAGAATGGTAGCTTTGGAACTTCGGTTCTTCGCCATCGCCGGTAGTGTTGAAGCACCAGAGTTGGTCTTCTTTGGTCGCACTATCATTCACACCAACTGCCAAATATATTTCAGTATAAAATTTAATTTAATGTTATTTCCACACAAAATTGTTCGTTTTATATTATTTTTGAAAAAGCTAGACAAAATTGAGGCTCCGGAAAAGTCACATTTTTCCTTCCTTCTAAAATTGCCATCTCTCAAAATATGTCTAAATTATTTTTTTTCAACCTTTGGTTTTAATTGAAACATATTTACTTTCATTTGTGTGCAAATTGTAAACCCATTTTATCCTAATAGTTCAACTACAACTAAATAATGGTAACTAAAAAGTACATTATTTAAATTCAAAACCATCTTTTTCGGTGAACAGTTGTCACCCTTCCTCCAAGACTGGTTTTTTCTGAACACCAAACCCTGCTTTTCAAAACACACGTAAACCCTTTTCTTTCTCATCTGAACTTTTTTCTCTCTCTTCACATTCCTCATTCTTCCTCTTTTTCAAACGTCTTTCTTCCTACTTTCAGTTTCTACTCTCAAACTTCATCTACTATCAACTTTTGTTTTCCCATCGTATCAACATCGCGAGAACTTTCCATATGATCAACGATTACTATTCTGAAAGAGGTCTGGTTTCAACATTTCCAACAATGGAGCGACCTTTCGAACTCATCAACGATATCAACGACCGTAAAAAGTTGTGGAAGATCGCTGAAAAATCAATTTTGCAAACTCATTATTCGTTCTTCAACATCTCCAACAATAGCGGGAGAAGAGGTAATGTTTTGATTTTTCTTGCATATGAAAATCGACTATCACGTTTTTTGGTTTTCTGTATAACTTTAGGCTTTTTATTTTGTGGGTATGGTTTTTGTGGTGATATGACACTTTTATGGTTAGGGTTTTTGTGGTTGTGTTTGATATGATGATTTTGTGGTTAGGGTTTTTTTGGTTGTGGTTGATATGATGATTTTGTGGTTAGGGTTTTTGTGGTTGTGGTTAGGTTTTTGGTTTTCCATCATTGATTTCTAGCTTGGATCTTGTAAAAGAAATCGACGAAGGGTATGGTTCTGATCCTGAGAAATATCTACAAATAAACAGACCTGTTAGAAGGCACGGTTCTTATTTGGCATTTAAACATGGCAAAATCAATATAAACTCATAAAGTTGTGTTGTTGGTTCAGGAAACATGGAAAATTATTGGAAGAGGGTGTTACCAGCTTTTTTTTATACATCATCTACATGTGTATTAATGGATTTTTATCCATTTACTTGCTGCTAAGTTTCACTTTAATATTTTGAAATTATATTTATTTATGAGGAAACTTTGATTAAATTTGGGATTTTTGTCAATAATTTCTAACTTGCTGCTTCATTAATTTGACAGCTACCTTACCATCCTCTTTAGGTACTTCTAAACTTTTTTTTTTTTGCTTTTTGTTTGTTGTTATGTGGGGTTTACTCATTTTGAAGATTTTATGCGAAGGTTGTGGCTGTCAAATGGTTAGATTGATTTCCTTATTTTATTTTTAATTTTACCTTGGATTTGTTATGGAGAAACTTAAAAAGGGAGCGATTATGAAACAGGATGAAGGTCGTATGGTTGGACATTATTGCCTTAGGGATTCTAATTGTGCGCCTAATTCGTTTATAAAGTCGTAGATTGATAACACGCTTGATGTTATTTATGGATTTGCGAATGAGTCGTCTCTGGTAAGGTTAGTCGACTGGGAAGTTCTTCGTTTTCTTTTATCTAATTTAAGGTGGTGGCTTGTGTAATACCTCAAAATTTTCCCTCATTTTTTTTACATTAACTGGCTTATTGCTTCGCATTCATCCGCATTTCCCATTAGGTCATTAACACTTGCATTCAGACTGCTCTCTACTCATCATCATCCGGTGCATTCAAGATAATTTAGGGTTTACTCCTCCATTGAAGGTTATGAAATTAAAGGTTAAGGGTCATTGGTTCTAAAGACAATATATTTGTGAATTAAGTGACAAAGCATTGAGCCACAGAGTAAGAGACCAAGTTGTGGATTCAAATTGTAATCAAGGCTTTACTGTTTTCTCAATTGATGGTTGCTTGCGATATAATCTTGATGGAATTTGAGTTCGAAATTATTGAATTTGTGGACTTGATATGAGTATACTTTGGATTGGAAGTGTGATTGGTACTAAAGAAATCAAGATTTGTCATGTGGGCTATTTGAAATTCAAGAGACGGGTCTATTAAAACCATGTTCATTTAGGTCGATTTAAATCCACTTATGGTTTCTATGTTTACTATTTTATTTTTAGTTCAAACTAATTCCACTTTAATTCCATTTTCATAACCATTTTTGTTCCAAGAGTCCATTAATTCATGTGATGTCCCAAATTATCTTGGTTTATTCCATTTTTTTCATCTTTTATTATTCCATATAAATATATATAAAAAAAACTGAAGAACCAAATGACCATTTATTTTCAGTTTGGGTCAGTGACCATTTATTTTCAGTTTGGGTCAATGTCCATTTATTTTCAATTTGGTCTGAGTTCTCATTTGGGTCCATGGGTTTTTTATTACCATAATCCATTAAAAAAATTAAAGAAAAGCTAAAAGGAAAAGCTGATATTAAAAAAAAAATCTTTTAAGCAGGCTTGTGAAACAAAAAATGAAGATACCAGAAGAAAAGTTCGATTAAGAGGATAACAGAAATTCCAGTAATATATAACAAAGATTTATTTCCGAAAATAGAAAAAAAAGGGTTGCAGAGGGTTAACTGATAAAAAACGCAGAGAAGGAATCAGTGAAAAATGAGTTATAGAAGAGTCAGTTGCAAAAACTGATGTAACAAAAAGAAGAAAATCGAACACGCCAAGATTCAGAAAAGGTGAAAAACTCTTCATCAATATCTTGATCTTCTCATTGCCCTGACATCAGCAAAAAATCTTCAATCAATCTCATCACAACCGCATCATCCTCAACAATTCGTCGATCACCACAATAACTTCATCAATCGTCACTTTCAAGAGAACCTCCAATCATCTTCCTCAAATCACCTTCATAAGCCTGCAAAACCAAAAGCGAGAACGGAAGGATTCAGAATTAATTTATCGTTGTAATTAAACAAGAATTCGTACTAATCACCGAAAAGCTTCGTCAATTCTTCCTGCAAAAATCTCTCTACAACTCTTCAGTCTTCACCATCGTCTTCTCGACTCTTTTCTCTATCATCTTCGAATCTCTCATCATCATCACAAAAAATCAAAGAGGTATTCCTTCTCTAATCTTCAACTAATACCTTCATCGACCTTAAGCCATGGCTTCAATCCACCTACACTTCACACCTTCAACAATTATGAAAATCAAGAATTAACACAACAGCAACGAATCGAATTCTACAAGAATTCGTAAGACTACCACCGAACTTCATCAGAATCGCATCAGCTCATTCATTCTATCTCCGACACTTCCATCTTTATCAACCTGCATTGAATAACGTCATCAATAACACGATTCACACAAACTCGCATTTGTAACAAACTCAGAAATTCAACAACAACTAGAATCGCAAAAAGAAGAAGATTCGAAATGGATCAAGAAAGAAGTGGAAGAAGAACATCGAGGAAGAAGCGAAATTGAGCAAAAGCAGAGGGACATTCGTATACCTGAACCGCAGGATTTCGACTCGTCTTCATCTTCAAAGCACCATCAACATTCATCTTTCTTCCCTTTTGTGTGTTTTCTCGCAATCCGTTGATAAGAGCAATGGTATGGCGGAAGCTCACACAAGCGACCTCAACACTTCTTCAATCCGCACCGAAACTGAAACCGCAACCGAATTGCTAGTCTTCTGAGCATCGATTCGTCATCAACTTCAACGAGGTGCAACCGTCTTCAATCGACAAAGAATCAACATCACAGAATTGTGTCGATCTCAACGACCACCTTTAGTCTTCATAACACAATATGTTCAACCACAGATCGAAACACACGCTCCATTAAGATCTTCATCAACTCATAACCGCATCGTCGTGTTGTTTCGATTTCGGGCAAACATTTGAATGAAACAGATGAGTTGATGTTGAACGGCATCGCACGTAGGTGGAGGAAGGGAACGAGGTGCTAGAGCGGAGGTGTCGTCGCCATGTTCGATTTTGCGGTTGGAAGAAAGACAGAAAAAAATAGAGGACGACGGCGACGGTGATGTTCTGGTTTTTTCGGCGGCGATACATGTTGAGAGTGAAGGGAGAAATCTGCGGAGATATATGAAGAAGGAGAGGGATACGACTTTTTTCTTCTGAAACATGATTTAGGTTTTTCGTTCCTCTTTGTTTGGATAGTGAAATGGGCTCATCAATTCATCAGTACCATGGATCAACTATCCACATCCCTCAATTTTATGTTGCACACCCATTTGCGCTTATGTGTTTGGTTTTGGGCCCAAGAATTCGTTGTTAACACACTCCAATTACTTATGCATCCATATAAATGCTATCTTCACACTTCCTCATCACTCTCACAAACTCCCTATGCATATTGGTAACAGATTGGGCCCTGGGCCATTTTTCTATTTACACCTTGGGTCTGCTTCAACACTTTCTCTATTTTCTTTATGTTTTTAGAGTTTCTAATGAATTTCTCTTGACAAAATCATGATTCAATATTCTTGTTGAATTGTTTTTATGGTTTAATATCTTGATCTATTTCTTGTCAATTTTAATTAGAATTTGTGTTGGTAATTTTAATTATAATTGGGAACTAATTTTGGATTAAAGTGTTTATGAGTTTTTCGATCGATTTATGTCGATTTCGATTATGGAAAAGCTTCACAAAGTGATTATGGAGAATAAGAATTTATTTTGCTTATGGAGATTACAATACCTTGCTTGAAGTTTTTTTTTGGATTTCTTTTATGTGAAGAATCGGCACTTCGATCAAGTAAGTAATTTTGACTTTCCACTTTTACGCATTATTCTAGTTGTATGCGGCTTAGGATCATATAACTTAAGGTGCATATTGAGTCCTCCCACCTGAGGCACTGGATTTATTTGTGAATTATGATTATATGTGTCGGTTTCGGAGCTTAGGGATTAGGTTACGGATTATAGGATTCATTTCCTTTCGCTTTCCCTTAAAACACCGTTTTTTCCCGTTTCGTCGCAATTATTAAAACTAGTTTTAGGTGTGATAAAATTCTGGAAAAATTCATTAGTGATCCTCATCCTCTTAATTAATTTATTATATATTTTTATTACATATTTGGATGGTTTTAATAATTAATTTGGATTTTTCATTCCAAGTTGTCCCAAAAGAAATGGTATTGACATAAGGGACCAGAAACCATTTTTTCCCATAGGTGTGAAACCTATTTTTTGTGAGTGATTAACCACTAGAATTTGTGACATTTTGAGCTCCTTAGAAAAATTTTTCATGATTTTTGGTGCCCTTTTTGATCCACTTTGTGGAGTTGTTTTTCGGCGATCATGCCTTGTTACCTTGACTATCAAGTAATTGTTTTGGCACTTTGCTGCATAATTTTGTAAAATCCTTTTAGAACATGTTATATACTGACTTTAACATTCCAGGTATTTAATTTCATAATTTTTCAAGATTTTTTGCTATTTTTCCATGTCACCTAGATCATAGGTTGATTTATGTGTTTATTTGCTCCATAACCTAGATATTAGAAAGTCATTCATGCCATTTGCTTGAGATGTTTTTTGGTAACCTTTAGGAGCTAATTATAGGTAATTTTTAGGTCTTTAATTCCAGTTATAGGTCACTTTTTGAACCATACACATTTGGTTTGTTTTGGTGTTTCAAAGTGCATACTTATTTGAACATGTTTAACTTGAAACTTGTTTCTCATCTCTTCTCATGTTTAATTTGATTTATGTAGGAATCATTAATTCCTATCCATGCATTATAACTGCATCTCATATCTTGTATGCTACTGACCCATAATCATCTCATGTATGTTTACATGTCATTCATCTTTAACTTGCATCATTTGTGATCTTATGCGATGTTTGCTCCATTTCTTCTCGCATCTTCTTCTCCTTGCTCCATATGCTTAAGCCATTGCATCCATGATAGTATGATTATTCATCCTCATTCATAAGCATTCACTACTGACTTTGATACTCATTTCATGTATTAATTCATGCTTGTATGCCATATGCATCCATACTTCATCCATAAACCCTAACTTGCATTTAGGTGAATTTATGTGAACTTCTTGTACATAGTTTGACATAGTTTGATCTTGTGAGGTATCCTAGCATACTTAGGGACCTATAGAATGTATCTACTGACTTTAGAAGTCATTTAACCTTTAGGTACCTTCACCTTTATACTTAGGTCTTACTTTGAACCCTAGTTCCATTCTAGGACGTTTATGGTACTTAATCGCTTTTATGCTTTGATTTTACTTTTAATATGCATTGTCATGCTAACCTTTGTTTTGTAGGGGGGAAGATTGAGGTAAACCTCACTTCATTCCTATTTCTTATGCATTATAATTGTGTTTGTCTTAGCACCTTGTGCTTTGCTCTTAGGCTTTCCCTTTCTTTAGAGACAACTTAACTTCCTTAGGAAGTAAGTTAGTTTCTAACTCTCTTTTCTTCTTTTCCTTTTCTTCCTTAGGATTAGAAAAATTCACAAACCATTAGGATCACCTTTTGTACATAATAAATAACTTAGGGTTGTGTCTTAGTCCCCCAATAGCTTTGACATTTTTCCACTTGAGTCTTTCTTTCTCACCTCATGAAGAAAATAATAAAAATACCTAATAAATGTTGAATGTTCTTATACACCATGAGACTTTGTTGCGGAGTACTTATACGCGTCCTGTTTCAGGGCGAGGTGTAAGTATTTACCACGATGGATAGGTCTTAGTATGAGAATGTTCATAAACAAATTCAAAACATTTCTCATAAAAGACAAAAACAAACAATAAGCGACTATCATGCGGAAACTTCTTTTCTCATCTCATTCATTCTGAACGCGAACTCACGACGACTTGTCTCGCATGCAAGACGGTAAACGTACTCGTACCAGATGAGCCTGCAACATCTGAGCATAGACATATGCAGTTCCAGCATAAAAAACACAAACAAATAGTTCCCGCCTTAGTTAGGCGCACTACGTCGACTCTGATCCTCATTTTCCCGATGAGGTACGTAGGCAGCGGGGTAGGGCCCGTTCGAGCATATTCTTTATTTTCTCTACATTTCCCTCATTCTTTCTTTTTGTTCTCTTTTTGTTCCATCTCTCATTTCAGTTCCAGTTCCAGTAGCAGTTCTTTGTTCAGCAGCATTCTTATTTCTCACCCTTTGAAACAAACAAACAAGCGTGGATCCCGTCGGATACGGCGGACGGTCTGGGGTGCTAATACCTTCCTAGGTTATAACTGACTCCCGAACCCAGATCTTTGGTTCGCAGGACCTTGTCCTTTCCTTCTTCCTCAGGTTTGTGCAGCATTACCTTTCCCATTCCTTTGGGATAAAAATGCCTGGCTGGCGACTCTACCTTTTTTCGCGCCACTTTCGTGTTTGTACTAGGATGAAAATCCCGGGAGCGACAGCTTGAAGAGTACAAATTTGATGGATTTGATTTGATGGAGTAACATCAATGTTGTATCAAAATTATGGGATAGCTCTTTTTTTTTGTTTTTATTTTTATTTTTCAGGGGTTCTGGTGTATGTTTTCCTAGTTGTATCATTGGTATTACTAGGTGAAATAATCAATATAAAGTATGTACAAATTTCTTATTGATTTTTCAGTAAGAATTTATAATGAAGTGTGAAGTATTTCTGCTCAAGGGTAAGCTTCAATTTTGACAAATTTCATTTCTGGTTTTCTGAATAAGTTATGTACTTTGTAATGCTAGACTAATTACTCTAATGAAAAACTTAGTTCAGGTTCACTTGGATTTATGTAAATAGTAGTTAAATAATCTTTTATTATTTATTATTGTTGTAGTATGAATAATTTGTCCCTTTTACTTTTGAAATAAATAAAGTTCGATGGATACTCTTTTATCTTGAGTATGCAAGCGGTCATGGTCATTTTTTGCGTTGCGGCAGGATGTTACAGTCACCTATAGTAGTTGGTACGGGTCGTAGCAACAGAGGTGCCTAGGGTTCCCAAATTATTAGGGATTTGATATGCCCACTCGTAGAAGGTGCTACATGTCGTAGCAAGAGGGCGAGACTAAATTCTTTTCTTTCCTTTTTTAGATTGATCATTAAGGATTGTGGCTCTTGGGCATTAGTTGATTTGATATAATTATTATGTAATTGGCATTTAACCAATTATATTGTCCTAGTTTTAGTTTTTCTATAAAAATCATAGGTTGTTATGAGTTTTGGATCCAAATTTTATTCTGCAAGGTTTCTACATTATTTTTATTTTCCTCTGTACTCAAGTATCCAAGGGAGCAAGTTGGATCAAAGTTTAATTAAAATCAAGTTTTTTATTCATTTATATTCAATTGTTTGTCCATTACAATTTTTTGTTATGAATTTGATGATGAATATTGATTTGGTTTTATTTTCCATCACCATAAGTGAGTAATTCATTATGTACTAGGGGTTATGGGGATCATATTATAACCTTTTGTATGATCCGTCACATATTGATTATGAGAATTGCTGCCTAAACTTATTCTATAATCTGAGTTCGTGCATTCCAAATCATGTATGAAAGTTAGGTGTTCTCAAGTATCGACCGTAGTCTGAAAGGTGTTCTCAAGTAAACAACCGAGTCCAATACAACAAAAGTGCTTGAACGAATTTGAAGAGATTATATAGTTGAGCAAAAGTAATGAATTATTGACGAATAATTAGACCGTGCAAAAACAGATGAATTATTCATCATCGATAGGGACATGTGTTGGTGAAAGCAGGTATTGCCCATATTTACCTATTTTCTATAAATTTTGTGGAATTCTCGTAACAGAAGTGACCTGAATTGTGAGAATGTGTTAGAGTTAGAACCATAACCCTAGGTCATGTTTGCCTAAATTGGAATTTAAGTGATTTGAAAATAAGATGTTTCCATTTAAGTGTTTTTATTTTAATATATTTTCACCAAAATTTGTATTATTGGTTTCTCTAGATATACATTATATGCATCCATACAATTCGATATTTTTTTACTACTTCGCATGACCATTCACTTATGGCATGTCAAGTTTTTTGCGTCGTTGTCGGGGACCAATTGTGTGTAATATTGAATTATCATTTGATCACCGTATAGACTGAAGCTTTAATTTTCTGTTTATTTTACTGTGTTTATTCGTTGTGATTCTAGTTGCTCTTGTATGCAAAGAACTCGTTCTATTGGTAATTTAGTTTATCTTGTAAATAAAATCGAGTGTTTCTTACTCCTGAGATGCTGAAATCTTAGATTACAAGTTATGGTTGATTCATTTGATATTAAGCCTCTTGAGGATTTTGTGATTCCTACTAAATAGGAAACACATTGTAGTATTGTGCACCCTCTAATTGTGGAAAATAATTTTGAATTAAAATCAATTTTCATGTTTACCTTCTAAAAACCCGAACCTTCACTTTTCTATATTTGATAATAATTGTGGTAATATTAAGGCTAATTGTATTTGACCAAAATGATATTTGCCTTCGTCTTTTCCCCTTTTCGTTGAGAGACTGTATGCGGGCTTGGCTTCAATCCTTGTCCTCCAATTATATTACTTCCTGGGCCTAAGAATGATCTTAGATACGGCTTCTGACAGAGCCCTGATGAATACTCCTCAAGATTTAGCTTATAACTCAATCGAAGAAATGGCCAAAAACCATCACTCATGGGGAAGCGTGCAACAAGTTGCTGCTAAGTCTACCCCAAGACTAGTGATCTTTATGAGGTTAATGTGTTTGAACATATGAGATTTTGGAGGTGTCACATAAGACTATGGGATGATGTGACACAAATTGAATAAAAGTGTTAGCATGTGTCGTGATATAGTCAATTGCTTTAAATTTAATATATTATATAGACGGTGATTGTCTTAATTGGATATCACAAAATTTATTTGAATTTTATAAAGAATTCTGATTAAATACTACACAAAAAGTTTATTAGGAGTGTAGGTTCGGTTTAGACCGGTTTTTTGTCAAAAAAATTGTCCAGACCGATGATATCTCCATTGGTTTGGTTTGGTTCGATTTTTAGTATTTTTTAAAAATGGAACCAAACAAAAAAAACAGTTTGGTTTGGTTTGGTTCAATTTTTAATATTTTTTTAAAAATGGAACTATACAAAAAAATGGTTTAGTTTGGTTTGGTTTATTGGTTTACAACATATTTTTCTTAACATTGTATTCTTCTATGTATTCTTTGCTATCATATTTTTTGGTGTATTTTATGCTATTATATTTTCAAATAATATATTTCATATAATATATTTCATGTTCTACTTTTCAAACAACTTACAAGTTATTCTTAATCCATACGATGTATTGACATGATTTCATTGCATCATGAAATAAGTTCACTTTCAAATACAAAAGTTGGCACTTGTTATGAGAAGGTCGAGAAGGATTTGAAATCTTAACAAATAAAACACAAGAATAAAAAGAAAAGGTTTCAATACACGTAAATTAACATGTTTCATACCTCAAACACACGTCAAAACTATTTTGTAACAAGATTAGAAGGAAATTCGTTGAAGAAAAAGAAGAAACAAAAAAAAGGTTTAAGAAAAGATGAAAATTATTGAAGAGAACTTGAACACGAATAAGGAAATATTAACCTATAAGAATGATAATAGCGAGATAAATAGTGGTGACACACAACTATGAGTGGAAATAGGTTGGATCGAGCTAGGCTTTGCCAAGCCTAAGTCTGGCCTGTAAAAAATTGAAGCCTAAAATAATGTTTAAATAAGCAACTAAAATAATGTTTAAATAAACTAGTAAACTAAAAAACCGATGAGATTAAAAGTTTGTTTGCATTGACTTATTTTAAATTACCAATTAGCATAAGTTTTGTGAGACTATTTGTTAAAGATGACTTATGAAAAGAGCTTATAACATTGTTCATAAGGTGTTTTCATCTTATTTTCATAATTTCTTCAAGATAACCAATTGTAATAACATGATTTGGTTAAGCTCAATATCTATATGTTTTGATAATAACAACAGAGTATTTATGCGAAAGTAATTTTGATACTCTAACGTGTGTTATTCTGAAAGTCTTGACAAACAGGTTCTGAGTCTGAGGGAGTTTGTATTAACTAGTGATTCTAAAATAATGATATCCACTTCTGCACTAAAAGAAAGGAAGATTGCTTATGTACCATCTAATCAGAAAGATCTTGAGAAAATTGATGTTGTTGTTGCAATGTTTTCTAGGACTCTGACTTTGAATGAGTATCACTCTGATACGTTAGTTTTGAAGACCAAGTGTTGAAGTTTCTAATGACTTAAAGTTCTAAATACTAAAGATTCTAAAGACCAAGTGCAGAAAGGCTCTGAAGACTTGAGGTTCTGAAGACTAAAGGTTCTGAAGACCAAGTGCTAAAGACTCTAAAGACATAGTTCTGGGTGAACAAGGTTCTGAAGATTTTGAAGACTTGAAATTCTGAAGACCAAAGGTTTCAAAGATAAATGTTAAAGTTCTGAAGACAAGGTTCTGAGTGAACAAGGTTCTGAAGACTAAAGACTTGAGATTTTGAAAACCTAGCAATCCTTTCCTCTACTCATGCTTAAATCATATTTCAACCAGAAGTCTCTGAAGATCAGAAGATAAAGATTAATGGTTAAGAGAGTTATCATTTCCTCTACTCATGCTTCAATCATATTTCAACCAAAAGCCTCTGAAGATCAGAAGACAAGGATTAACAGTTAAAAGGGAATAGTACAATAGTACAAAGACACTTCATCCCACTAACAATTACACTACCCCACTACCCTGATTTAGGGGTACAAAAGGATGATTGTGTGTACTATCTTTCACCCTCAGCAACATCATTCCTCATGCCAGGTTTGATGCAATGGATCTTTTTCTCAGTGCCTATATAAGGATTATCTCATGAAAGAAAATGCACAAGACTATGCAACATTTGAAACGCACATACAAAGCAAAATTATCTAACAATAGTGCATATTTTCAAAAGCTATCAATTGTGTTTACTCTACTTATTTAGAAGCAATTCTTTGTAAAGAAACCTTATATCTCGTTGAAGTCACATCAGTTGGTTGCACATTGTCATAAGTCGCTTCAGTTGGTTGTGCATCATTAAGTCGTATCTACTGATTGAGCATTATTATAAGTCTCTTCAGTAGGTTTGTTGAAGTCGCATGAGTTGGTTGAGCAGTGCGGTAAGTTTCATCAGTTGGTTGTGCAGTTATTCATAGATTGTCTGTGCATTGTAATATGTTACGGTTATAGTGGATTAAGTCCTTGTTGAAGGCGAAATCACCTTGGCGGGTGGACTGGAGGTACCTTTTGGTTGATAAGTGAACGAGGATAAATCAGCTTATTGTTTTTCTCTTGTTTGTTGATTGGTATGTTCTTTATGTTTTCACATAAAGCTTTCATTTTCAAAACACCGATTCAAACCCTATTTTCTTGTGTTTTTCCTACTTCTTCAATTGGCATTAGAGCTCTAATTCTGATTATGATAAAATATTATCATACACTTCATTGTGTCAGTACCGATACAATATTTGTGTGATTTTTTATTATGGCCGGTCCCGCAAGAAACGCTTCAACCTCAACTGTAACTACATATGAGATAGATCACTACAACATAAAACCACCAATCTTTAATGGTGAAAATTTTGATTATTGGAAGAAGATAATATAAATTTTCTTTTTGGTCTATGATGTATCTATGAGACATGGTAGTCTATGGCTACACTCACCCTGAAGAAGCTACATGAAAGAAGGTCACTAGAAGTTCAATGAGTGATCAACAAAAGAAGGATTACAATAATCATCGCAAGTCGATAACCATTCTGCTCAATGTAACACCTCATTTCATCGCAAGTCGATAACCATTCTGCTCAATGTAACACCTCATCTCAACTTAACACCACAACATAAACAAAGGTTAGCACTAGTTAACAATACTCGATTGTTAAACAAAACTACGACTCGATAATTTGGTCGGACGGACCGACCTGCTCTGATACCACTAATGTAACACCCCATTTTTAGCCGGTAATTAATCATAAAATCAAAGTATAAAAAATTCAACAACACAAATGGAATGCTACATTTTCAACTTAAATAACAACATGAAATCACCCAATTAGTCTTTAAAATAAAATACTTCATTACTACGCAACGGATTCTTAATATTCAACGTAAAATATCACAACTTTTTTCAACCTTGAAACAACTTAAAACATCAAATTTTTAATGAAAGAAACTAAAATTCGGCAACATATTAAAATCCAACATCAAAAGAAAACATGTGTTATTCCCCCAGAATACTGCGTATCAGAGCGACAACACCGACTCGAATCTACTAAGGTTCTCCACTCTACTCTAGATTACCTACACATTACCAACATAGGGCAACATTAAAACAGAAGGGGTGAGATATCGAAAGATATAAACAGAAGTATGATAACCAATAAATTAGACTAGAATCATACAATTTCACTACTATCCAACAACAACAAAACAACAATCCACGAAATATGTATAATATGCAACTCAAATGCGACTCAACTATGCGTATGCATGTGGTACCATTGGAGTAGAACTTACTAAACTTAGATACGGGAAACTGATGTTACTAGGAATAAAATGAGCCAACTTAGTAAGGTTATTAACAATCACCCAAATCGAATAATGTCATCTTGAAGTATTAGGTAATCCTGTCATAAAATCCATAGAAATGATATCCCATTTCCATTCTGGAACTTCTAACGGTTGCATCAACCCTGCAGGCTTCTGATGTTCAACTTTCGACTTCTGACAAGTTAAACATGCATACACAAATTGTGCCACATCACGCTTCATCTCAGGACACCCAAACAAGTTCTTCAAATCTTGATACATTTTTGTAGCGCCCGGATGAATACGCAAATTGCTTCTATGACTCTCCTCGAGAATCACTTTCTTCATCTTTGCATCATCAAGAATACAAAATCGATTACGGAATCTCAAAACACCATGCGCATATATAATATAATCATCCTTTTCAGACTGATCGATTCCAACCATCGCATCTACCTGTTTCACATCTAGCTTCTGAGCCTCCTTGATATTGTCTAGAAAATCATTATTAATCTTCAACATTCCAAATATAACACTTTACAACATCAATTCGCAGACCAAACTCATATCTCTGAACTGTTCAATTAATTCCAATTCTTTAACCATCATTGCCGACATATGCAAAGTCTTCCGACTTAAAGCGTCAGCCACAACATTAGCTTTACCTGGATGATAATTCAAACCGAAATCATAATCTTTTAATAATTCCAACCACTTTCTTTGTCTCATATTCAAATCCTTCTGATTAAACAAATACTTTAAACTCTTGTGGTTGCTAAACATTTCAGATCTAGAACCATAAAGATAATGCATCCAGATCTTTAACACAAAAACGACTGCAGCTAGCTCTAAATCATGCGTAGGATGGTTCTTTTCATGATTTCTCAACTGTCGTGACGCATAAGTAACTATCGTATTATTCTGCATAAGAATGCCTCCTAGACTCATCATCGAAGCATCACAATATACCACAAACGGTTCTCCTGAATTCGGTAATGTCAAAACCGGAGCCAGCGTCAACTTCTTCTTCAATTCTGTAAAACTCTCTTCGCATTGGACATCCCGCACAAAAGATTTACTTTTACAAGTCAGCTTAATTAACGGAAGTGCCAACTTAGAAAATCCTTCCATAAACCTTCTGTAATAGCCAGCTAGTCCCAAAAATCTTCTAATCTCTGTAGCCGACTTTGGAGTTTTCCATTGCAACACAACATCTACTTTGGACGGATCCACAGTAATGCAACCACCTGAAATGACATGCCCGAGAAGACTAACTTCCTTCAACCAAAACTCACACTTAGACAACTTCGCATATAACTGCTTCTCCTTCAAAACTTGCAAAACCAGTTTCAATTGTTCTGCATGCTCTTCTTCCGACTTGGAATAAATTAGAATATCATCAATGAATACAACCACAAAATGATCCAAATAAGCATGAAAGATATGGTTCATGTATTCCATGAATACTCCTGGCACATTAGTAACACCGAAATGCATCACTGAAGACTTGTAATGTCCATAACGTGTTTGAACGTCGTCTTCTGAATATCCTCATCTTTCACTTTAATCTGGCGATAGCCTGATCTCAAATCAATCTTGTTAAACACACTAGCACCCACCAACCGTTCCATTAAATCATTATTCTCGGAAGCGAATACTTGATCTTAATCGTTACCTTATTCAGCTATTTATAATCAACACAAAGTCTCATACTTCCATCTTTCTTCTTTACTAACAACACTGGAGCTCCCCACAGTGATACACTCAGTCTCATAAACTTATTCTCAAGTAACTCTTCCAATTGTTTCTTTAATTCCGAAAATTAAGATGCATACATTTTGTACGGTGCCATAGACATAGGTCTAGTACCAGGTACTAGATCAATCGCAAATTCAACTTCCCTTTCTTGTAGTACATCAGGAATTTCATCAGGGAAAACTTCAGGAAATTCGCGCACTACTTGCAGCTCCTCAATTTTAGCTTTACTTTCAATAGATAACGTCTCCATCAACATAAACATCTGAGCTTCTTCCTTCATTAACTGTTGCAACTCTCTAAAAGAGAAAAACCCCACTCCCTCTTCTTCAGGAGTAGAAAGCCTCACCAACTTTCTATAGTAATTTATATGAACATAGTTATACTTTAACCAGTTCATACCCAGGATTACACCCATTCCAGTCAACGGTAAACACATCAAATCAACATAAAAGTCTTTATCGAAGATCGAAAAAGGACACTTTAAACACACAAGAGAATTAGTCACTGATCCTTAGCTGAAATCTCTACGACCATTTCTCTATTCATCGTGGACAACGTAAGACCCAGCTTCTAACAAAATCAGCATAAATAAAACAATGTGTAGCGCCAATATCAATAATATTAATTAAAGCAGTATTATTAATGAGACATGTACCTATGATGAGTCGGTCCTTGCTAGTTATTTGAGTCCCAGTCAAAGCGAACATTCTCCCACCATTTTGCTCCTTCTTTAGTTTCTGACAATGACTACCAATATTCCATTCTTCACCACAGTTAAAACAGATCATCTCCTTACGCTTGAAATCAGATATTGTACGGCCAGTCTTACCATAACGGAAACACCTCTTTACCTTAGTGTAACACGGTGGGTGAATTGACTTGGTGTTTTTGTTTGACAAAAAATGTACGGATAACAAGAGTCGCCACCAACTTTTATTTTATCCAATTGGAAAGGGTATAAAAGAACAGGAATGACCTTTTTAAATTTTGAGTTCGGGGGGTAGGTTATATAAAGGGAAGGTGTTAGCACCCTTTATATCCTCGGTTATCCATGGGCTCTTAGTTACTTAGCTCACTTTAACTTGTTTGAAAAATGTGTAGTGTGTGCTTAGAAATTTTTCATAAGTCTTTGTAATGATCCTCGTATGTATGTATACAAAACTTTGAGTTTGAAAATGTTTGAAAGTGAGGTGTGAAAAAGAGTTTTTGAAATTTGAGCAAGTAACTAAGAACTACCTACCCTAGAATGGTCTTTCATGCTTCTTTATTTCCTTTCAAGGGTAAGACTGTCCTTACTATTAAGGAGTAAGTAGTCATTTACCTTGGATTAATTAAGGGACGGACGTAAGGTCATCGTATGGTCAATGAAGGCAACTTGTATGGGTGTCTTTAGCAATTCGTAGGGACCATCATCATTTATTCTATAAGGACGAGATCATTTATTCCATTGGCAACCTCGAAGGGACTATGATCTTTTTAATTTTTTAAGGGACTTGATGATTTATCGGTGAAGGGACTTTGCTTAAGACACCCCTACTTTCGAGGGACTTGACCTTGTTTAAGGCAACTAAGAGGGGAACCCTAGGAAGTGCAGATGGCGATCGTAAAACGATCGACTTACATGTGTAAGTGATTGTTTTCAGATATTTCTTTTATTATTAATTCTCTAAGTCCAATTTATTCAATTAAATCTTTCCACACCCTAGATTACTAACCACACAATTAATAAAAGAAATGGCAGAAAGTAAAGGGCAGAAAAATAAAATTCCTAACTATTACACATCTTCGGGACAATTACATAATAAAATGGCGAGGAATAAAACCTAATTATTACAAAGGCGAAGCAGTTACATAATATGATAAACAGTAAATGAATAACATAAAAATGAGTTACAGGAAGACACAAGGATTAAGGTTTATATAAAATTTTAGGGTTTAGAAAAAAAACTTTAGGGTTTTAAGGTTTAGAAAATCAGGGTTAAGGTTTAGTAAGAAAAAGTTTAAGGTTTAATTGAAAAAAAGTTCAGGGTTTACTTAAAAATATAGGGTTTTAGAGAAAGTCGAAGTTTAAAAAAAAGGTCAAGGAGGTTCATCATGAAAAATTAATTAACTATATAAAAGAAAACCTAATTGAATTAAAAAAATTTAAATAAATAGTAAAAAACATTATGAATTTTGTTCAAAGAAAAAAAAAGTTAATGAGATTAATTAGTTTGTGTTTAATGGTTATTATTAGTTAGTTAAATACTTAAATAGAAAATAATTTAATAAGAAAAACATAAGAAAAGCAAACCAAATTTGTCAAAATGTTGGGGCTGGGTGTTGAACTCACGCCCTCAGTCATCAAGATCTCCATACTCGTCCACTGGGTTGCGTGTGCACTGGTGATAGAAAACATGAATAAACCATTATATAATAAAACAAATAAAACAAATGAATTATAAAAAAAACACGCTGAGGGCTAGATTCGAACCCACACCCTCAGGCTCATGACATACGCGCCTTACCACTAGGCCACTAGTCTACCTGTGTCAACATAATAACAATAATATTATATAAAAGAAGACCAAACTTGAAATAGAAAACGCGTGCGCTGAGGTCTCCTTCAACCTCTAGACCTACGTTTTTTCCTGCGAGTTTATCTACAACATTTTCTGCGAATTTGGTTTCGTAGGAAAACCTACGTTTCTTCAAACGTCATGAAACCTGCAAAATCTTGTCAAATTGATCATACTAAAATGATCCCCACATCATACACAGTTCAATTATGTTCTTTAGAGGTATTTAAATGGCCTAAGGAGAGAGATCCCAAATCGAAGGTCAAAACACTAGTAATGGTGGACCTCCATTCTTGTACCTAAAATCAAATCAAACCATCCAGAAAGTTTCTAAACATCATCACAAACGAAAATATAAGATCAAATTCAATGAATAATGTAAGTATAATGAAAATCGAAAAATTCAAATATGGAGGAAATATGAATTCAGTTTGCACGAATTCTTGATGCTATGATGATATTTAAGATGTGTACACGTTTTAATAGTCCTCAAGAATGTAATGAAACCTTTAAAACTCTTTGAATTAACCTGCAACCAAGAAACCAAATGTGAATTTTTTGGTGAAAATTTGAAGTTTGAACAATGCCCCCTCTCCTGAATTTTTTCGTAATGAAACCTTTAAAACTCTTTGAAATAACCTCCAACCAAGAAACCGAATGTGAATTTTTTGGTGAAATTTTGAAGTTTGAACAATGCCTCCTCTCCTGAATTTTGCGTCCCCTAGTATTATGGTCTTGTTGTGTTTATGTAGTAGATGAATTTAGGTCAGAAATATGGGCCTTGATACTATGGATTTGTGTTGCTTGATTGTGAAGAAACCTCTTTACCAATTTTGTCAAAAAATCCAATATATTCATACCATAATAGTTTTGCACAAATTTGGAGTGTATCAATCACCTTTAAATGTCATATATTTGATCCCAAAACAAATATTGGATCAAATATTTGATTTTCACAATTTATTTCAATTTAATTTGAATTTTAATAATTAAAATCCAAAATAATATAAAATAAATGATGAAAATCAGAATAATTGGCCATTGGGTCGTGCATGACCTCATCTTCAAGTTTGGGTTATAATTTTATGGGCCTATTTGAAAAAAATGAAGTTATGACCTTTTTTTCTTCATACACCCCTTGAAAATTATCCAACTTTGACAATGCATAACTTCTTCAATTTTGATCCCATGAAGGTGTTCTAGGACTTTTTAGAAAGCTTAGAGTGACCTCTAATCAACCCTTTTGGTCCCATGTCCATATCATTTACCATTTTCAAATTATGAGCTTTGGAAAGAGTTGACTTTTTGTTGGCTTTCAAAATGACCTATAATGTCTTAGCTCATGCCATCCAAATGAAGCATTTTTAGGTTTGGCTTGTGAGACACAAAGTTGTAGAGAATTGAATTTCATTCATAATGATATTTGGATGGGAAATTTTTGATAAAGTATGTGAAAGTTATGGCTGGTCAAAGTTCAGTTGACTTTTACTATGAAAAACCTAATTTAGAAACTCTTGATTATTGATGATTCTAAGGTTTCCTTGATGAATCATGATCAACCCTTGATAAAATGATGAATTTCACCTCATAATCTTGATGTTGACCAAAAATCTTGAAGTTTGACTTTGAGTTGACCACAGTTGACTTTCTGACCAAGTTAATTGATTTTTAGGTATCTGAGCATTTGAATGATCAAACTTGTTGGGAAAGCTTTGAAACTTGACATGAGGATTATTTAAGGTATGTGGGATGTTATTAAGTCCACTTGAGGCTATAGAAGTCCATTTTTCTTGGATAAACTCAAAACCTTAGTTCTAAAATCCATTGTTCAGGAGGAGGCTTTGTCTGGTGAAACCTTCAATCCTTTTGACCAGTTGAGAATCTTGTGACCATTGAGAGACCTCTTAAGACACATTATCTTAAATATGGGAGGGAAATTTTTGGGGTACAACACTTAGCATTACAAACATTACTCTTGTGACCAGCTTGTCCATATTTGAAACAAACTATACCAGCAGAAGCACCTCCCCCACTATTCCTCTGACTCTGAGCAGCTCTTTGTTGACCTTTTCTAGATGGAGTATCATAAGGCTTACCACAATTTTTTTGATCTTTTCCTCTCCTATCATTAACAATCTTGTAATGAGCATTGTTATCCTCTTCATAAATTCTGCAACTATCAACCAAATCAGAAAAGAAACGAATCTTATGATACCTAACAGCCTTCCTAATTTCAGAGTGCAACCCGTTTTCAAACTTGATGCACTTTGAAAACTAAGCACCTGCTCCGTCATAATGCGGATAGAACTTAGACAATTCAACAAACTTTGTAGCATAATCAGTAACCGACATGTTTCCTTACTTCAGCTCAAGGAATTCAATTTCCTTCTTACCACGAACATCCTCTGGATAATATTTCCTCAGGAATTCCGTATGGAACATGGTCCAAGTGATATCTTCACCCACAAAATCCAATCTCTCACGGGTCTCTAGCCACCAGTCATCAGCCTCGACTGCCACCATATGACTCCCATACCAAACCTTTTGCGCTGGAGTGCAGTCCATCACACGGAAGATCCTCTTAATCTCTTTCAACCATCCCAACGTTACATTAGCATCATGCTTACCCTTAAAGATAGGCGGATTCTCTCTCTGAAAAGTTGCCAAACTACGAGATCTAGCATCCTCGCCAGCGTTTGGTAAATTCTGCATAGCCTGAGCCATTGCTTGCATCGTAACATCTGTCAGACCCTAATTTTTGACCTAAGATTTTTTGCATCTCATCTGCATATCTCATACAAACAAGATCACGCACTGGTTGTTTATCCTTTTTCAGGTGCAGGTCTTTGCCTTGCAGAGGATCACCATATTTAATTTCTGTTATTTGTTTATACTCACTAACCTCTAACCAAATACAAAAAAAATATGTTGCAGTTGCTTCTTCTTCTTCTGTGTTGCAGGATTTCAAAGACAGGGCAGTGATCTCAATTCAGATGCGTTTGGTCAGTCACAGTTCGATTCAGATGGACGCTTGACCTAATCTTGGTTAAACTATCAATAGATTGTTCAATTGCAAGTGACTTATGCCAGTGGTTCATTTTTCAGACAGTGCGTATTCAAAGTTCAAGATTGTGTTGTGTGCGAAGATCATCAGTTAGCAGACAGTGTTGTGCGAAATTTGGTTCGAATATTCAATGGTCATCAGTTCATCAATGATTCGTT
Organism: Lathyrus aphaca; assembly: GCA_963966055.1. NCBI lineage: Eukaryota > Viridiplantae > Streptophyta > Magnoliopsida > Fabales > Fabaceae > Lathyrus > Lathyrus aphaca. Next base: position 726,351,954 of record OZ014519.1, on the reverse strand, counting down.
TGTGGATTTATTTTCCACAACATGGTTTCACATAATCGAGGCAAATTTCAGATGTTGTTTGTGACTCGAGTTGTGAATTATTCAGTGGCTCAAGATTTACCGTGTTCATTTTAGCCGTGGCTTGAGAAAAATCAGAGTTTGCTTTGGGCTAAAAACCATCACTTCATTCATTATCCATTTCCAACTAGACCATTATTTTCTTATAGTCATTATTCTTTTTTGTTCATTTTTTTTCTAATCACCCATATATCCATTATCCTTTTTCCGATTAAATCACCTCATTTAATCATTTCCCTTTTTTTTTCTATCCATTTTATTATCTAAAAAAAATAATTTTTATCCAATTTTAATCCAACTTCTTTTCATTTTTTTTTATTTTAGGATATCCACCTTTTAGCCATTTTTTTTAAAAAAATAATAAAAAAATTAGTCCATTATCCATTTGTTTTCTTACCATATTCATATTTTTATATATCCAAGAATTATACAAAGATTTCACCATTTTCTTAGAAGCCCATATTTTTCTTTTGTCAAGCCCATTTATTTATTTTTATCCCAAATATTAGAAATTAATAAATAAAAATAACCAAAGTCATTAGATTTTATTTTATTAGTTTATGTCCCAAAATTCAAAAACAACAAAGCCTTTTCCCATCAGCCCATCACTTCCCCAAACCACAACCATCAATATCTATCAAAAGCAATCTTGCCAAGCCAAATAGCCACAAGCCTACCAAACGTGCTAGCCTACAACAACAATACAAACAACAAACTACATCAGCCTTCCGCGTCAATACTCAGTCCAAGTCGTACCAGCTTTCCTCAAGCTCCACACGCATACATAACGCGTACGCCGCAGCAAATCCCGTACGCAAGCTTCATCAAGCCGAAGCAAAAACAAACATTAGCCTTTCCTCAGCTTCACCGTACACGCCGTATGACAGCCTTCAACCGCAGGCAACAAAACCCAACAAAGCACGTGACACTTTTGCCTCATATCAGCCAAGCTCCCGCACGCAAATAACACAAACCGCAAGCAGCTTCCACCAAGCCGAAGTCACGCAAGCTTTACAGGCCCACAAGTTCAAGCCGCAACAAAGATTACACAGCATTCACGCGGCAAGGAAAATTCAAAACGCAGTGCAAATTTTAATAATCAAAACGCAGCGATAAACTAAGCAAAATGCACACACGCGTTCGTGACCATTTGAAATAATTTCACAAATCTCAGTTCAAAATCCAACTTCTTCTGTTATAAATAGGACTACTCTTCACCTTCAATAACAAGCTTTAACAGCCTCTCAATACCCTGCTAAATTCAAAAACCAAAGCTTCAAATCCACCATTTTTTTTCTTCTTTCAATTGATTTTCAGAATAAAAAGAAAAGCAAAAAAAACCTCACCGATTCCAATTCTCTTCACCTTCTGAATTCACCAATTCCTTCAATCAATTTTCTTAGAATCCCTAAATCCCTAAATTCCTTCATCCAAAGGAAAAATCCGAAAGAAAGAGGAACAAGAATTCGCAAAGAATTGGAAGAAGAAAGAAGGAGATTAGTGTGTTTCGGTTTGTTTGATTTTGAGAAGGTGAGAGGAAGAGAGTTTTTGCTCTGTGTGTGCCATGGTTGTTCACGGAAAGAGGAAGAAGAAGATGACCTAATTTTGTTTCTGTTTTTTTTTTCCTTTTCATTTTTATATTTCGATTTTTTTAATTTTAAATAAAAGCATAATGTGATTGCTGTTGGGCCTTGGTGGATCCATTTGGATCCGTTGACTATCCACCACCCTAAGTCCCTGCGTGTCCCCCTCCTTATACCTCCTTCTATTTCTTTTTCTTTTTTTTTGATTTTTTATTTCTTTAGTTTTTGTTTCTTTTAATTGTTTGGTTTCTAATTCTTTTTTTTTTAGAAAAGTTTTAGAAATGCATTTTAGGAAATGTGTCTTTTAGAAATTATATTTTTAATAAAAAGATTTAGAATAGAATTTTAAAAGCAAATTTAGAAAAGAATTTTTAGAAAATGATTTAAAAAATATTTCTATTTCTTTTTTATGGATCTATTATTAGATCCATTTCTTATTCATCTCTTTTTATTTTTTGGTCGATGATAATCTCTGATTCGTGATTGTTGATTTCCGATAAGTTTAATCTTCATTATTTCAAATCTATGGATGAATGATCATTTGGATCATTCTCCATACTTTGAGATCATGATAGGTTGCTTTTCGAGAAATTCAACGAAAATCTCGATTAAGATTAGACCGTTCTCTTTCTTTTAGTGTGGCATGTTTTCGGAGAACGATTCATAATATCGTTTCTCTAACATGTATTAACACGAATATTTTTCACTTTAATTAGTGGTGGCCGGCCTCATTTGTAGGGTAATTACTCCGTAAATTACTCGGCGATTGCTTAACATAGACCTAAAGTTGTCCCGATTCGGAATACGATCCACTTGGATCCGGTTGCCTCGATTTTTTTCTTCTTTTCGTGGTTGTGCTTGATTAAGTTCATCATACCCCTTATTATTGTAAATATTATAATGATGTGAATATAATAATCCGTTTAAATTTAATCTCTCGCACCTTATCCTTTTACTTTAATTTCTTGCTCCTTTATCTCTTTATTATGCTTTATCATATTATATCATATATCATTTGTTCATATTCATATTGTTGCTTGTTCTTTTACTTTGTCCATTTGGATATCAAAACACTAATAAAGGATTAAACACTTAAAAGACTTGTGACTTCTAATTTTGGACTATGGTTACTATCCCTTGCTTCGGAGAATGGATTTAGACTTTAAGATCTCCCCCCTTGCTCAAATGGGAATGGATTAGCAACCTCGGCCTCAAATTATTTCATTGGCCTTTGAATATGGAAATCCAATTGTCTCAAAGAATGCTTGCCATTTGGTTTGATCATTTCTTCCTTTAGCTTTTATTTTCAAGTCTTAGGATAGTCCCTTCATCTCTTCCCATCTTCTTCAATTTTCAAATCTCCTTCCTCTTTTCAAAACTTTCTTTGTTTTCAAACTTCAAACAATTTCTCAATCAAACCGTGACTTCAGTCATGTGTTTTTACCTTTTCATTTCATTTCCTTAAATAAATGCTAAACCACATAAGCATATCGAAACTTTCTTTCTCAAAAACTTTAAAACTTTCACAACTCATTCAATTGCTTTTGTGCCCTCGTGCACGTTTCCTTTTAACCTTTTTTATGTTTAGATATGATTCATTCTTTCTAGCGGAATTATTCGCTAAAGAATGACGACTTATCTTTACATTCTAAAATCAATTCAACTCATTTGCCTTTTCACAATTTGTACCACGAACTACGGGGTTTTGATCTCGCATTGCACTTTGTGGGTACGTAGGCATGAGACGTTCGTCTCTTCAAACACCAAAATCTTAAAAAACATTCTTCTTCTCATCTCCTCAATCTTTTTTCAAGCAAACCATTTCAAACCAAAAATGCAGTAAACATTTCAAAGGGTTCCCGTGGAGTACCACGGACAAGTCGGGTGCTTAAAACCTTCCCGATTTGTAACCAATCCCCGTACCCATTCTCTGTTTGATTCTTTTAGCTTTTTATCTTTTAAGATTCTTTAAGGTTTTCTTCGTTCTTTTAGCCTTTTTCCTTTTGGAAATAAATAAAAGCGCGGTGGCGACTCTGTGTATATTGAGTTAAGTTAATCAATAGCTTACACTCACGATTTTACCGCTACAACATCCATTGCAACATCGTTCCTTCCAACCATCTCAACTTAACACCACAACATAAACAAAGGTTAGCACTAGTTAACAATACTCGATTGTTAAACAAAACTACGATTCGATAACTTGGTCGGACGGACCGACCTGCTATGATACCACTAATGTAACACCCTATTTTTAGCCGGTAATTAATCATAAAATCAAAGTATAAAAAATTCAACAACACAAATGGAATGCTACATTTCCAACTTAAATAACAACATGAAATCACCCAATTAGTCTTTAAAATAAAATACTTCATTACTATGCAGCGAATTCATAATATTCAACGTAAAATATCACAACTTGTTTTCAACCTTGAAAAATCTTAAAACATCAAATCTTTAACGAAATCAACTAAAATCAGGCAACATATTAAAATCCAACATCAAAAGAAAACATGTGTTATTCCCCTCGATTGCTACTATCAGAGCAACAACACTAGATTACCTACACGTTACCAACAGAGGGTAACATTCAAACATAAGGGGTGAGATATTGAAAGATATAGATAGAATTATGATAATCAATAAATTATATTAGAATCATACAATTTCACTACTATCCAACAACAACAAAACAACAATCCATGAAATACGTATAATATGCGACTCAAATGCGACTCAACTATGTGTATGCATGTGGTACCATTGGAGTAGAACTACCAAATTAGAAAGTTCTAGTTGATCGAGGAAACAACAAGGCATAAGCCTTCAACTTGGACTTATATTTCTTTTCCAATCCAAGCCAACATGGTTGAGCATTAGCTCCAACTTAGAAAATGCAATGTATGCAACTATTATGAATGGCATACAACAACGACAACAAAATATGCATCAACTGCAACAACTTAAATCAACATTGTCATCAGACTTACAACTCAAATATGCCCATAAATCGGGACAATTCAACTTATTCAACAGTACCTGCAAAGCCACGTATTCGACCAAATTCCAACAAAATAAACCAAAAAAAATCACCTACTAGTTTATATGAACTACCCCGATAAATTTCAACTAATTCCGGACAACTAATTTCTTATGCTTAATATCACTTATTCAACTAAATCGATATTGTTTTGCACCATGTTGTCGCTCCCGGGATTTTCATCCTAGTACAAACGCGAAAGTGGCGCGGAAAGGTAGAGTCGCCAGCCAGACATTTTTATCCCGAATGAATGGGAAAGGTAATGTTGCACAAACCTGAGGAAGAAGGAAAGGACAAGGTCCTGCGAACCAAAGATCTGGGTTCGGGAGTCGGTTACGACCTGGGAAGGTATTAGCACCCCAGATCGTCCGTCGTACCCGACGGGATCCACGCTTGCTTGTTTTGTTTCAAAGGGTAAAAGAATAAGATGCTGCTGAACAAAACTGCTACTGGAACTGGAATGAGAAATGAGAAAGGAATAAGAAAGAGAATGGAAAGAAAGGGGAAAATGTAGGGAAAATAAAGAGTGTGCTCGAACGGGCCCTACCCCGCTGCCTACGTACCTCATCGGGATAATGAGGATCAGAGTCGACGTAGTTCGCCTAACTAAGGCGGGAACTATTTGTTTGTTTTTTTATGCTGGAACTGCTTATGTCTATGCTCAGGTGTTGTAGGCTCGTCTGGTACGAGTGCGTTTACCGTCTTGCAAATGAGACAAGTCGTCGCGAGTTCGCGTTTTGAGTGAATGAGATGAGAAGAGAAGTTCCCGCAGGATAGTCGCTTGTTATTTGTTTTTGTCTTTTATGAGAAATTTTTTGAATTTGTTTGTGAACTGTCTTGTACTAAGACTTATCCATCGCGGGAAGCATTTACACCTCGCCCCGAAACAGGACGCGTATAAACACTCCGCAACAAAGTCTCGTGTCGTACAAGAAAGTTCGGTTTTTTAATTAGGTGTTTTATTATTTTTCTTTATGAAGAGAGAAAGAATGACTCAAGTTGCAAAAGGGAAAATCTAATGGGAACTAAGACACACCCTAATTTTATTGATTTATTTACATGGGAGATCCTATGGTTTGTGGAGTTTTCTAAACCTAATGGAAAAAGCACCTAGAACTAATAGAATGCAACTTACTTCCTAAGGAAGATAAGTTGATTCTAAAGCTAAGGGAAAACCTAAAACAATTGAAGAATTAATCAACATGCAAAAAATATTGAAATTAAATGACTATCTAGAATTCAAAGACAATTCAAATAAAGGCATGAATTAAAATAGTCCTATTTATTTTTATTCTAAGTCTAATTAAAATGAAACTTAAGCCTAAGTCCTAAACTAAAGTCCTACCTACTATTTTCTCTTCTAAAAATCAAAATCTAAACTAGCCTAAGTCCATATTAAATTCTAGAACTAAACTTAAACTAAACTATATTTTTTTTATTGAATCTAATATCAAAGCCTAAACTAAGAGAAATTATATGTAACAAAGCCTAAGACTAAAAATCCTAAAAAATAGCAAAACCTCTGGAAAAATTATGAAAATTAATCTATGGGGTCCTAAGATTATCTATAACATTGTGCTAAAAGGAATTCTAAAAAATCAAATTTTTGTTATGCCTAAAAATTATTTATTTTTACCTAAGAATTAACCACTAACTTCTAAGGATTACACCACTAAAACCTAAGATAAAAGGTCCTAAAAAATCTACAAAAATTAATCTAAGTACTACTATGAGTCTTCTAACTACAGTAAAAAGAATGGGCAAAAAAAGTTACTGGAAGATCAAAATATAAAATCTACAAATTCGGGTACAATTAAAGAAAATCTATTAAAAACTAATTACATGAAAAATCCAAATAAAATCAAAAATACAGCAAAAACAGAAAAATAAAATGTCAATTATTTCTAATGGGGATTAAAAGTCTACTCAATTTTTTGTAGAATTTTTATATTAATTTTGCTATTTTTATGAATTAATTTCCAAAATATGGTAAACTAAAAATAAAATTCTAAAGAAATGAAGGGGGTGAGTTTAGAAATTTATTTAGTGATTTTTCATATTGGGCTCAGAAAATGGGGGTACAGATAGCAGAAGGTTGGGCCCATTTCGCTGGAAACCAGGGGAGGTGTAGGAAACACTTTTTTTTATGTTGTTTTCAATGATGGGCCCAGAAATGAGGTGTGATTAGCAATGGGCAAGGCCCAATTCGCAGGAAGCTGGGGGGAGGTGAGAAGAGTGAAAAGTTTAGTTTGTTTTTTTATGATGGGCTCACACTGGGGTGTGATTAGCAAAAATATTTGGGCCTACCGGACGGTGACAAGTGTCACCGCCGGTATGGCTGGGAAACTCAAATCTTATCCCATTCTATCTAATAGGATTTCTAACGGTGGATTTATGGGAAATTATGAAGATTAGTTGGATTAAAACGAAATTAAAACTCTTAATTGCCTTTAATTATTAAGATTTTTTCCTTAATTGCTATTAAACTATCCTAATTATATTCATAATTTAAACTAAAGATTGAAAGAAGACAACAAGCTGAAACCAAAAGGGGTGAACACAAAATCCAAACCCTAATTCTTCGTCGCTGCCTCCTCTCAATCAGCTTCTTCCTCACTTCTTCGTCTTCCTCATCCCGCATCACCTCCTCTTCCTCTCCCCGACACCATCCCTACCTCTCTAAACCTAGACCTCAAATTCTCTTCCTCATTCCGCCGCACTCCTCATCCATCGTTCTTCTTCTTCCTCGCCGAATCAAACCCTAAATTTCACCTTCTTCTTCGCCGCCCTTTCTTTTCTTCTTTCCGCCGTCCACATCGTGCAACCCTAAGTTCTCCTTCTCTCTTCCCCTCACGAACTTCACCCTCAGTGATATCCTCTTCTCCATGAGCTCTGTCCTAATCTTACCCTAACATATTATATCAACCCCAATTCAAAATCAAAGACCCAAAACCGAGATAAGAGAAGCGATCCGAGCAATCAAAGGCAATAGAACAAACCGAGAACACATAACCATCGACACATGTAAAAGAATTTGAACGCGTACCTGGTTAATCGAAAATATAAAGATGAAGCTGCGGTAAGAACTATTCTTCCTCTTTGTGCAAGATAGATGTGACCTTCGTCGATTGATGATTGATAATAACGATGCCTTGATAACGTTGTATGTTGCATAAGTTTCAGGTTACCTCGCTCGATGATGAAGTTGAAGAAACCGATTCCTCTAGATGGAGTTGGCGATGAGTTCAATCTGGATATGGATGGAGGCTTTCGAGGGTATGCTGAAGATCGTGAGGATGATGGTGACCGAATCACAATGTTCTAGAGATCGACGAAAATCCTTGAAAACTCAAGCACAACAATTCAGGAGCCTTGGAGTTTTATGCAGATCGATACAAGTTATAGATTGATGAAGGTTTCAGAATGGGGTTGAAAGCATTGATCAGAGGGAGAAAAAGTAAGCAAAAAATGGTGAAGAACATGGTTGAAGAAGAAGAAGGATTGATTTGGAAAAAATGAAGGAGAATGGTGAAGAAGATTGAGAAGAAGAGGTGAAGGAAGTGTTTCTGAAAAATTGTGGAAGAAATGGTGGGAACCCGAAGATTGAAGAGGAGGATTGAAGAAAAGGGATGATAAGAATGGAAGAGGATTGAGAAAATGGTGAAGAAGCTGAAAGTTGGTGATACTTTTGATTTATAGCTGCTGGAAGATTGTTCTGAAATTTTCTTCAGGTGAAAGTTTGTTACATTTTCAGTTAGCTTGGTTGAAAATCTGTTAGCAATCGGTTATGACTTGTTTTTGGTTTTTGAATTGGTTATCTCAATTAGAACCTTCTGTTATAATTCTTATGTGCTGCAACTTTTACTTTCAATTAAAAAACTCTTCTCATAATGCCTTTCTTTCTTTTCGATTTTCTGATGATATGCCTCATTCCTGAGTTTTAGATATCGCAATATGAATCGTCGGCTGAGTATTATCTGATATGAGTTTCATTTACAGGCTGCATCGTTGTTGATATCGTAAGGTATGCTACTCTGAGGAATGGATCAAAGATGGCGGTTTTGTTGATACGTTCCCGAATCGCTTTGTCAAGATTGTGGAATTTTGAACTTCGATGAGGATTCAGCTAGGACATGAAGTCAGATGATGAAAACAGGGACATAAGTCAACCTTTTGAGACAAGATTTCCGTCATTTTTATTCATTTATCAGTTAAAATTTTCTTCCTGTAAAATTCGGCCGTGGGCTTGCTATTCTGTAACCGTGTTTCTTTTTTATGAAAGTTTGTTGGAGAGCTTTTTCACTGATTTTTCTTCTGTAACTGAATTTTGCTGCAGGTGAACTGTTGTTTTAGGGAGATTGAAGATCGAAGATTTAGTTTTGTTGAATTTGTGACGTGATGAAGCGTTCTGCAGTGATGATGATGTGAAAGCTGGCGGATGGAGAAGGCTTTGCAGGTCTGTGAACGACAAATGATGAACGTCGACTGAGTGCAATCTTTTCACCCTTGCTGGTGTACACAGAAAATGTAAGTTGCAATCTTGCCGAGTCATTCTTCACAACAATTGCTCAGGCCCCGGTTGGCATTGATCTTATGTTCAACATCAGCACTTATGCTTTGGCCAGCTTAAATACTGCTCCGATTCTTTTTCGGAGATTTGAAATCCTTGTTGTGACTTATCGTTGTTGTTCTGAATTGCTCTTTTGTTATTAATGGAAATTTTCGTTGATATTATGCAGGTTTTGGGGCAGTAAAAACTCAGCAATAAATCACTTGCTTCCTCCCACACACAAACATCAAGACGCACAACTACAAACTTGAATATGTCCTGAACCGTAAGCAGCTGGATTCACCAATATTGTATCAAATCCGTCACGGGCTTGCTGGTATCATTTCTTATGGTTGTAGCGGTCCTGAATGTGAAGCCATAACTGGGCCGACCCTTATTTATAGACTATTTTGGTTTTTTTTATTATAGATTGTTTTAGCTTTTGCCAATCCAATCTTTAGTACTTGACTTCATATCCGCCGGAATTGCATTCACGTTATGTCTTCTTGTTGTTTGATGTTTGGCATAGTAACTAACAAAAAGATATTCTTCCATTAATTAGCAACTGATTTCTCAAAAAATAACTCTCCTTGCAACTGAATTTATTTTCCTTTCTCTAACACATGCCATGCCTCTCTTGTCTTTTTTTCAATTTCACATTAGTAGAGGTTTACAATAGAACTTGTTGGGTGGCAAGTTTACCAAAAGATTTGCACGCGTGATCGTCTTGTTACCAATGGTAATAGAACCATTGAAATCTCTATCTAACGTACTAGCAACAAAAATGAACACCCAAGGAACAACATTAATCAAACTTCCAGGGATAGGCCCGTCACTTCCCGCGGAAGCAACCAATAATATATCTCTAACAAATGCATGAAATGCACCTATTGAAACCTTATCAGTAATAATTTCTTGAGAATCTATACTAGTACTTCCACCAACAGGAACAAATATTAAGTCAACACTGTCACTAATGGCTTGATCAACAACAGCTAATACATCAACACCAAAACAAACTAGTAGCATCCATTAAGGACCAACCCCTTTGTATATTGCAACTTTTAATTTTGGCAAACCACCTTTTACTGTTCCATCACCAATATTAAATATAATTGCACCAAGTACAAAGTTTCCATTTAATGCGGACAATGAACTACCACAAGGAATACATGTGCGATTTGGATGCTGAACAAAATATGAACAAAGGACAGATTGTTGAAATCCAAATGATTTGCGTAACCAACTTTAGGCCAACTGAAAATCCCAATCCAACCTCCAAATCCCAACCTCACTCATATTACAACCACAATACCCTGATCATCATAAGGACCTGTACCTTGATCTCTTGTACCACTAACCAACATTCCTCTGCCGTGAAACCCTGATTAGCTCTGCAAGCAATGATGGAATTCCTCGAATTCATCTGATAGATATGAATACCAGACCCTAATTCCGTAATTCATGTAACCAAATCCATTGAAGTAGAAAACCCCAAACTAGTGGAATAAACTGATCCTTCGGGGGCCACTGATCTCATGCCTTATGAAAACAATGAAATGCACTAGCATGCTGTTAATGACTTGGTGAGAAATGCAGATGAATGCGACACGATGAACCAATAGAGAGAATAAATACGAGGGAAAATTTTGAGGTATTACAGATGCCCCTATTCAATCATCTGCAAGCCTGAACGAATAATTGCAACGACTTTTATATGTTCAAGGCGTGGAGTGGTTGAATACCCAAATGAAACCTGAAAATTTGCACACTGAGAGTAATGGAAATGCCATCTGTCCATTTATTTATTTAATTTTTTGCTTTGACCTCTGAATATGTACCGGGGAAAGAACCAGGTGGAAATATGCTGGGAAGAACGTCATCCTCGAATGACCACCCACACGGGATCCTCGGATCCAGTACTAAAACCCTTCTCGAATAGAAATACAATGGTATACTGGCCACAGGCGATAACCATCAACAACAAAGACTGACCTCGGACAGACTTTGCAAAAGAGACAAACTGACCTCAATCAATAAGCTCAAAAAGTGAACTACTATCCTCGAATAATAGCCACACAAAACAAAAACAAGACCAGCCGCAGAAGGACTTGAAGAAAAGAATTCCATCCTCGAATGACAATCCAAAAGATCCCCGGATCTAACACGAAACCATCCTCGAATGGAGATGCAAAGGTATACCGGCCTCGACTGATAACCAAACACAAAGCTGACCTCAGACAGACTTTGCAAAAGAGACAAACTGACCTCGATCAATAAGCTCGAAAAGTGAACTACTATCCTCGAATAATAGCCACAACAACAAGACCAACCTCGGAAGGACTTGAAGAAAAGAAATGCCATCCTCAAATGACAAATCAAAAGATCCTCGGATCTAACACGAAACCATCCTCGAATGGAGACGCAAAGGTATACCAGCCTCGACTGATAACCAAACACAAAGCTGACCTCAGACAGACTTTGCAAAAGAGACAAACTGACCTCGATCAATAAGCTCAAAAAGTGAACTACTATCCTCGAATAATAGCCACAAAAACAAGACCAACCTCGGAAGGACTTGAAGAAAAGAAATGCCATCCTCGAATGACAAATCCCAAAGATCCTCGGATCTAACACGAAACCATCCTCGAATGGAGACGCAAAGGTATACCAGCCTCGACTGATAACCAAACACAAAGCTGACCTCAGACAGACTTTTCAAAAGAGACAAACTGACCTCGATCAATAAGCTCAAAAAGTGAACTACTATCCTCGAATAATAGCCACAACAACAAGACCAACCTCGAAAGGACTTGAAGAAAAGAAATGACATCCTCGAATGACAAATCAAAAGATCCTCGGATCTAACACGAAACCATCCTCGAATGGAGATGCAAAGGTATACCGGCCGCAGGCGGTAACCAGAAATAAAGAAAATAGGACAAGATGGAACGGGATCGTTGTACATAAACGAGAGCCCAAGCAAACAGGACCGTTGTACAAAACGGGAACCTGCGACGCGATTGTTGTACCAAACAAGACGCGGAATAAGTGACAAACATTGACTCGAAAAGACAAGGATGTCTGAAAAATGATATTGGTATCCTCTGTGCGGAGTACTTCAGGTTGAGAAGATGTTATAGGTCGTACATAACATACCTCAAAACTGGCCCATGCTGGTATGCATATGTTTGAATTTTTCTATGGCGTAATGCTCCATAATGATGGAAATGCTACGCTTTGGAGGATGCAAATGTAATGATGATTATGCATATGCAAATGCAAAGAGATCTTCCGACAAGAAGACTGCAGGTATCCCAGGTGGCTAGACTAGGGAGAACTGATGATCACTGCACTGATCTGACCCATCCTGATAAGGAGGAGACAACTCTGCGAGGAAAGCTGTCAATGCTACACCGACTCTGAACAGCCGCCATTTCCAAAAATAAATTGGACTTTGAGATTGGAGTGCCAAGACCCTGCTGGAGATGGACCCTTCTTGAACTCTGATGGAGAAGTGAGGACCTCCTGACTTGGCTGAGAACCAAAGGCATGATAAGGCTGAGGAAGCAAATGGAGATAAAACACTCCTTATACTGTTGAGAATTCCCCCTATCTGAAGGGAAACTTCTGCTTGGGGATGACACCCACCTCCTGGCACCTTGCTGGGTGAAATTTCGACTTCCACATGGCTGGGGATGATTGGAGACACCCTGGGAGACACCTGTTTCTGTTCAAACAAAAGGGAATGCTCCTCCTGGATAATTGTTGTTAGCTTTGTTAGCAACACCAGTACCCATACCTGCATGAACACAATCGATAGTACCTGCAACATAGAGAGTTAGTTTGGGACCTGCTTGCCCCAGGCTCATAGTATGAATCATTATCTGGGCATCTCGACACCCTTTCAGAGTTGTATTAAATGTTCCTATTCTCCTGCACGAGTTAGAAAGCATTCAAATGTTCACAACACAATGCAAGTCACAATTTGCTAGACGTTTTCACAATCAATCAATGCTAGATGAGAAAAATCAAAAACAAAGAAGCAAAGTAGCCAAATTGACTGAAGTTGAATTCTTATTGATTTGGAAAGGTGGCCCTGAATAGGCAATACAAAGGAAGCAGTTCCCTGGAATGAGGGAACAACTAAAAAGAAAAACAAACTATCCTATTGGCAATGTGAGAAGTGAATCTCATCAAGTCTCAACCCAGTTATGACTCGTATGTCTTCAAGACGCTCCGCTCGATCTGCCTCTTGAGAAAAAGTAAGTGAACTGATCTTCCACCCTTAGGATAGCCTCAACTGTATGTAGGCTGCGGATCTCGCAGATTGAAGTCGTTCGTGATAATCCCTCTTTTGCGTGGATCGCCCTTTCAGGTTTTCAATCCACCGGGATACCCTTTTTTGCCTGAGTTGTCCGATGTGGCTTTTCAACTCAGCGGGTGTACATTTTTTTCCAAGATTTCCCTAACTTTTGCCCGAGCCTTTTATTCTGTTTTTGGCTCGCCGGGATGCCCATTTTTGCCTGGATCTTTATTCTATTTTTATCCAGCGGGTCATTTTTACACAAAGTATTTTCTTACTGCGTCTGCGTTGACAGGGGATTGGAAGTCTTCTCCGTCCATGGTTGTCAGCATCAAGGCTCCTCCTGAGAAAACCTTTTTAACCACGAACGGTCCTTCATAGTTAGGTGTCCACTTGCCCCTGTGATCGTTGAGAGGAGGAAGAATCCTCTTTAGCACTAAGTCTCCTGGCGTGTACCTCTGTGGTCGCACCTTCTTGTTAAAAGCCTGCTTCATTCGTCGCTGATACAACTGTCCATGGCATACAGCTGCTAGACGCTTCTCTTCAATGAGGCTCAATTGATTATATCTGGATCGGAGCCACTCAGCTTCATCTAGCTTGATATCCATCATCAAACTCAACGAGGGGATTTCCACTTCGATTGGTAGGACTGCCTCCATACCATACACCAATGAGAATGGAGTTGCCCTAGTTGAAGTGTGTACTGATGTCCTGTACCCATGCAACGCGAATGGTAACATCTCATGCCAGTTTTTGTACGTCACAACCATCTTCTGCACAAGCTTCTTGATGTTTTTATTAGCCGCTTCAACGGCGCCATTCATCTTCGGACGATATGGAGAAGAATTGTGGTGTTCTATTTTGAAATCTCGACACAAGTCGGCCATCATCTTGTTGTTGAGATTAGAACCATTATCAGTGATGATCCTTTCAGGAATTCCGTATCGGCAGATGATGTCTCGTTTAATAAATCGGGCAACCACTTGCTTAGTGACATTGGTGTAGGATGCCGCTTCAACCCATTTCGTGAAATAATCAATAGCAACTAGGATGAAGCGATGACCATTAGAAGTTGTTGGCTCAATCTTGCCAATCATATCGATGCCCCACATAGCGAACGGCCACAGTGAAGACATGACACTCAACGGATTCGGAGGCACATGGACCTTGTCGGGATAAATTTGATACTTATGGCATTTACAGGAGTACTTACAGCAATCAAATTCCATGGTAATCCAATAGTATCCCGATCTCAACAATTTCTTGGCCATGGCATGTCCTCCAGCATGGGTACTGAAGGAGCCTTCGTGAACCTACTGCATTAACATGTCTTCTTCGTGTCTATCCACGCATCTGAGCAGCACCATGTCGAAGTTCCGTTTGTACAGCACGCCGTCTTGATTCAAGAAGAAACCTCCTGCCAGTCTTCTAAGGGTCTTCTTGTCCTTACTAGATGCCCCAGCCGGGTATTCTTGAGCCTTCAGGAATTGTTTGATGTCATAGTACCAAGGCTTGTTATCTTCATCATCATCAACTGCAAAGACATAAGCGGGTCTTTCAAGACGGGATACCGAAATTCGAGGCACGGAATTCTCTTGGCAGACTTTAATCATGGACGACAAAGTTGCTAGAGCATCGGCGAACTGGTTTTCGTCTCTAGGAATATAATTCAGCTTGACTTTGGTGAAGAAAGTTAACAGCCTCCTGACATAATCTATGTAAGGAATCAAACGAGATTGATGAACCAACCATTTGCCATTGACTTGATTTACCACCAAAGCAGAATCTCCGAAGATCTCAAGGTTCTTGACTCGCAAGTCTATTGCCTCTTCGATCCCCATGATACAAGCTTCATACTCCACTTCATTGTTAGTGCATTCGAAAGTCAATCGAGCGGCTAAAGGTGTGTGGACCCCTTCTGGCGAGATAATAACAGCACCCACTCCACTTCCATTCATGTTTACAGCCCCGTCAAACATCAACTTCCACCTGGATTCAGGGTCGGGCCCCTCCTCCGGAAGTGGTTCTTCGTAGTCTTTCGACTTGAGGAACATGATGTCCTCATCCGGAAACTCAAACCTCATGGGTTGATAATCATCGATTGGCTGCTGGGCCAAGTATTCTGACAACACACTCCCCTTGATTGCCTTTTGTGAAGTGTATTGTATGTCATACTCCGTTAGTATCATCTGCCAACGGGCCACTCTTCCTATCAAAGTCGGCTTCTCAAAGATGTATTTCACAGGATCCATCTTGGAAATTAAGAGAGTAGTGTGAGTCAGCATGTACTGTCTTAGTCGGCGAGCAGCCCATGCCAAAGCGCAACAAGTTTTCTCGAGTAGTGAGTATCGCGTCTCACAATCGATAAAATTTTTGCTAAGGTAATAAATGGCGTGCTCTTTTCGACCAGACTCGTCCTGCTGACCCAGCACACACTCCATCGATCCTTCAAGCACAGTAAGATACATAATCAAAGGTCTTCCTGGCACTGGAGGCATAAGAATTGGTGGTTCTAACAGGTATTCTTTGATTCGGTCGAAAGCTTGCTGGCAGTCTTCGTTCCATTTAATGGCCTGATTCTTCCTCAGAAGCTTAAAGATGGGTTCACACGTGGCCGTTAGGTGAGAAATAAACCGTGCAATGTAGTTTAGTCTCCCTAAGAAGCCACGCACTTGCTTTTCAGTCTTCGGCTCAGGCATTTCTTGGATAGCTTTCACCTTGGCTGGATCAACCTCAATTCCTCGTTCACTAACAATGAAGCCGAGTAACTTGCCAGAACGAACCCCGAAGGTACACTTATTCGGATTCAACCTCAGTATGAACTTCCGAAGCCTGTCAAACAATTTTGCTAGGTTAACCAAGTGCTCTTCCTCCGTCTGGGACTTTGTTATCATATCATCAACATAAACCTCAATTTCATGATGGATCATGTCATGAAATAACGTCACCATTGCCCGTTGATAGGTAGCTCCTGCATTCTTCAAACCAAATGGCATGACCTTGTAACAAAATGTGCCCTAAGGAGTGATGAAAATTGTCTTTTCCATGTCCTCGGGAGCCATCTTAATCTGATTATAGCCGGAGAATCCGTCCATGAAGGAGAACACGGAAAACTGAGAAGTATTATCGACAAGTACATCTATGTGAGGTAGAGGGAAATCATCTTTGGGGATGGCCCTATTCAAATCCCTGTAATCCACACACATCCTGACTTTGCCATCTTTCTTGGGAACCGGCACAATGTTAGCAACCCACGGAGGATAACTGGTCACGGCCAAGAAGCCAACATCAAACTGTTTTTGCACTTCTTCTTTTATTTTAATCGCCATGTCTGGACGCGTGCGCCTCAATTTCTGCTTTACCGGAGGACAATCTTCTCTGAGAGGCAGCTTGTGTACCACAGTGTCAGTGTCTAAACCAGGCATATCTTGGTAGGACCATGCGAAGAAGTCAACATATTCTTGAAGCATAGCAATCAAACGAGTCTTGACAAATTCTTCTAATGCAGCTCCCATCTTGACTTCTTTCTTGTCTTCTTCAGTACCCAGGTTTATTACTTCGACATCTTCTTCGTGCGGCTGAATCATCTTCTCCTCCTGTTTAAGCAGTCTGGCCAATTCTTCAGGTAGATTGCAATCCTCTTCACCTTCCTCAGCGGATTGATAAATTGGATTGTCGAAGTCATACTCAGCCATAACAGGGTCGTTATTGATAAGATCCAGTGACGAGCACCTGCATGAATGGTGATTCATGCAAGGCTTTAGCAACAACTTGAGAAAATGAGAAACATTGCCATTTTAAAACTTTTCTTTCTTTTTGAAAAACAAAAGTAAAAAACGAAAGACAGAGAA
This sequence comes from Lathyrus aphaca, assembly GCA_963966055.1. Lineage (NCBI taxonomy): Eukaryota > Viridiplantae > Streptophyta > Magnoliopsida > Fabales > Fabaceae > Lathyrus > Lathyrus aphaca. Next base: position 726,334,565 of record OZ014519.1, on the reverse strand, counting down.
CAACATGAATGAATGTGAAACGTCAATTTTATTTCTGTTTGTGTTAATGAACAAATGAACCCTTACAAAGAGCCAATATGCCCCGGGCAGGACATAGTGCTTTAATACAGGAAAAACAGAAACAAAACATTATTACTCTTCGAAAAAGGTGACTGAAATAAGCCTTTTTGATGTCCAGTTGCTAAGCTGAGTTCCTGGAGCGGCATGCCTGATCCATTCATCCAGGTCACAGTCACTATCGACTGCATCATCCTGCATAGCACTGATGTTCCTGTAGTCTACCACTCCCGCACTCGTGAAGGTGACCATGACAACTTTTAGCACTTGGTTCAGACGATGATCTCCCAGGGTGATATCCAATCCCGAACATATCTTTCTTCTCTGGCACTTCTACTGGACTGCCCCAGCCTTCTCGTACCCCGGATTCTACCAATTCAAGCGCTTGCTTATAAGAGGCTATAGAAACCCCTTTCTTCGGTACTTCAGGAGAAGTTGCCACTGCGGATGCTTGCTCAGACTTCAAGGGCTCAAAAGCCTGACATGGGGTCTCAACTATTTCGCCATCCATCTCCACATATTTGAATGGAGCTAGATGACTAACGAAGATATCTTCTTCCCCACTGACAGTCACAACTTGACCCTCCCAGACGAACTTTAACTTCCGATGGAGTGTAGACGATACCGCTCCTGCCGAATGTATCCAAGGTCTTCCGAGTAAACAACTATATGCAGGCTGAATATCCATTACGTAAAACGTGGTATTGAAGATCTGTGGACCTACCTTGATGGATAATTCCACCTCTCCGAACACCGATCTCCTCGACCCATCAAATACTCGAACTACTAGGTCACTGGGCTTTAGAACCACTCCATCATAGTCCAACTTCATCAGTGCTTTCTTAGGCAAGATGTTCAGAGATGATCCAGTATCTACCAACACGTGGGAGAGTACTGCACCTTTACATTCTAGAGAGATATGCAATGCCCGATTATGAGCACGCCCATCAGAAGTCAAATCCAAGTCTGTGAAACCCAACCCGTGACTGGCATTGACGCTGGACACCACGTATGCCTTGTTCAGAATATTCAGGAGAGCCTTCCTGTGAGAGTCAGAACACATGAGCAAGGACAAGATGGAAATCTTCGACGGCGTCTGCTGCAGATGGTCCACAATCTTGTAGTCACTCTTCTTGATGATCCTCAGGAACTCTTCAGCTTCCTTATCAAAGGTGAGGTCTGGATCAGTTGATGGTGCAGGATCATTGACAACTACTGGTTGCTTTCCTCTTGCTCTAGCCTGGGCTTCTGCAGTGTCGTTGGGTGGTATTACATTGTTTCTCAGTGTTTCCGGCGCAAACAACCTTCCACTTCTAGTAAATCCCCCTACTCCAACGTTTTCTACTTGAGCTGGGGTTATACTAGTCGTGGCCAACTCTTGCCTCTGGCCGTTGTAGTATACTTCACCACCATAATTCCAAGGAATAGCTCTGTCACTCTGGTACATTACGGGTCCAGCAGTGGTGATGGTTATCGGTGCCACTCTGGCCCGTGAAGGAACTTGAGATGGATCATAGAAGATAGTTACTGTGGAGACTTCACTTTCTTTTACAACCTTATCAAACTGTAACATTCCCTCATCAACCATGCTTTGGATTCCGGCTTTCAACCGCTTACAACCATTTGTAGCTTCAGCACATTCCGGACAATCTTCTTCACATCCAGGGAAGATACCTTTCTTTAACAAGCAAACCTTAACAGCAAACAACGAAGTCTACAAGTCGTCAACATCACACACCAAATTCAGGTTCTCCCCTTCATCAATTGCCCCAACCGTACCCCTGTGAGGAGGCATGGGATTCTGAAGCACATTAGGAGAAGGAGCAAAATTAATTGCTTTAGTATCCAGTAAGTCCTGAACAACATGCTTCAATGCTTTACAGTTCTCTGTGGTATGTCCGGGAGCTCTGGAATGAAATTCACATCTAGCATTTGAGTCATAACCCTCGGGAATCTGGCCTGGCTTCGGAGGTTGTACCTGTTTCTCCCTCCCTTCTCACTCCCCTCTGTGCGTACACTGCACCTGTTTCTCCCTCCCTTCTTTTCACAAAGGGTTTCTTAATACCAGACCCTGAAGCACCTCCATTCTGAATTTTCCCCTGCTTAAGCCAACTTTCTATTCTCTCACCCGTCAAGATAATGTTCGAAAATCCGCTCGAAAAACAACCAGCTAGCCTTTCCATGAAATTCCCAGGGAGGGTATCCAGGAAAAGGTCAACCATCTCTCTCTCCAACAAAGGTGGTTGCACTCGAGCGGCTACTTTACGCCACCTTTGTGCGTAATCTTTGAAACTTTCCGAGCTCTTCTGAGTCAATCTCTGAAGTTGGGTACGACTAGGCGCCATGTCGATGTTGTACTGATACTGCCTGAGGAAGGCTTCTCCCAAATCCTTCCAGCTTCTTATAGAGCTCCTCTCCAGCTTCATGTACCATTCCAAGGATCCTCCGGAGAGACTATCCTGGAAGTAGTACATCCAGAGTTTTTCATCTCGAGTGTGGGCAGCGATCTTCCGGTAGAAAGCCTGCAAGTGAGTCTTCGGGCAGGAGCTACCGTTGTATTTGTCGAAAGCTGGTGGCCTGAATTTGTGAGGAATGACCACCCCAGGGACTAGACCCATGTCGGACACATCAATCCCCAAAGTGTCTCTACACTCGAGGGCTTTGACCTTCTCAACAAGCACCAAAAAGTCATTAAGATTTCCTTCACCGCCGAATCCCATGTCATTGTTGAAATACTGGAATTGATCCTCCTGTCTGTCGTGCACTGGAACGAAAGTTGCCATAGCTGGATCTGGAATATAAGGTCCCCCTGGGCCGTTGCTGGCGTTGGGAGGAGCCCCTAGCCCGTCAGAAGTGGTCGCATGAGTATTAGTATTAGGAGGGTTGAGCCCTTGAATTGCATTCCTCAGCTCTTGCTGTCCCTGAGCCATCCCTTGCATCAGGGTCATGAACTCTGCCATCTTGGTACGAACTTCATTAAGCTCTGTCTGCATAGCATCCATGGCTGTCCTTTGATTGCTGCGGGTCGCGTAGCGATGCGGGATATCTTGTCGGAGATACCGGGTCTTGGCAGCTCTCGCAATCTTTGCCTGAAACACAGATAAATTAAGCATCCCGTAGAAAAACCTGCAAAGGCAAAGACAAAATGCAAATGATGCGTATGCAATGCAATGTGTTCCTTTTATTCCCAAGTCTTTCCCTGTTTTCGGTCCTGGCATTAAGAGAAAATAAGAATTGGGAAGAAGACCCAAGCAATATTCAAATATAATGATGGTTGTGGAGAATTGGTGCTCATTACCCCGTGTCGGTGCAACAAATACTGAACAACAAATCCAGAACAATCCAATCACATAAACTGAAGTTTGAAATAACAAAGTCCCCGAAGGGTGCCAATCACAATAACAACAAAAGTACACCAAATAAAAGGAATCCCACAACAAGCCTGTGGGTAATCCAAGTACAATAACATGAAATTAAACCCTAGGGAACTCTAAATCTTGCAATCTCCAGCTAAGGCGCTTGACATCCTGGAACAACTGAACAATATCTGGATGATCGGGCTCCTGGATGAGTCTCTGGATGAGGAGGTCCCTCGTATCAAAAGAAGCATGTAACTTCTCAATCTGCTGCAGGAACGCTGTCTCATTCTCTTTGCTTGGACCCGGCTCGGCCTTTGACCTCTTCACATCAGCTTTCAACTTCAAGTCTTCTATTTCCTTTTGAGCTTCCTTTAATGCTTGTTGACTTTCTGCTAAACGTTGGAGACGACCCTTCTCTTGATGATAAGCCTTCCGAAGGAGTTCTTTCTGTCCATCCAAGGAATTCTGAAGACTCTTGATTTCCAGCTCATGCTTGACGTCTAACTCCTTTTGCTTCTTCAAATGGTCAGCCCATTTTTCTTTCCATAAGGTAACAACTTCATTGGCTTCACTCAGATCTTTCTTCTTTCTTCGGCGCTGGGCTGTCTTGTGAGTCTCAGCTAACCCCTTTTTCCTGAAGTAAAGCTCTCTCTCTTCGAAATCCTTCTGCTTGAGACGAACTGCTTCCTCAGCTTGTACGGCTCTATCTTCTAACTGACGGTTCTGAATCATTAATTTTTGACAAGAATTATGAGCCTCTTGATTCTCAACCCCAAGCTGCTTGACCAAAGCTTCCAACTTCTGATAATCTTCTAAAGGCACCGTTGCCGGAGGCGGAGTTGGTACAGAAAAAGGGACTAGAGCCGCTTGAACCTCCTTCTTTATCCAAGCTTCAAATTCAGGGAACATTCGATTGTTGCTCTTGCCCAGACATGCTGTATCCTTTCTCTTGATCACCTTCCAGGAACCTGCAACTTTTTGGACCAACGGAAGATTGTCTTTCACCGGGAAGTAGAAAGTTTGGAATAATTCAGATTCATCAGGAATCTCCTTGAGCGCATACCCTAACTGTCTTCTTAAGAGGATGGGATTGTAGTTGATACCTCCCGATACTCCCAACAAAGGCACATTAGGGTAATTACCACAACTGGTAATGAAACTCCTTCCTTTCAACCTCAAAGTAAACCACCTGATATCTCTAGCAGACAAAGTACTCAGCTTCTGGGCCCAAGTAGAATTAGGATCAGTAAAACTCTCAGTAGTAGGCAAGTGTCTCATAACCCACTTGTAGAATAAAGGAGCACAACATCTAACAAGACCTCCTCGCTTCTTCTCATTCTTATAATGCACAGAATAATACAAGTCACCTAAGAGGGTGGGCACCAGATTCTTCAACACAAACAAATGAATAGCATTTATGTCCACAAACTTGTCCATATCAGCAAACAAAACTATCCCATACACAGATAACGCCAAGATGGCACAAACTGAATTCCACTGCTTTTCCACGGCACATTCTTCAGCTCTCCTGACCAGAAACTCTAAGGGAAAACCAAGTACTCCTGCCTTGGTGGCAACCAGATTAGAAGATATCTCTGATGGGCTCAAATAAAGAGCCCTAGCAATGTCATCATGAGTCGGCCTTGTCATCTCCGAGTTAAAAGGAAGCTGATCTTTGATTGAAACTCCCATGATCTCAGCATACTCTTCCAGCAAAGGATCCAACTGAAAGTCATGAAATGTGAAACACCTGAGCCGTGGATCGTAATACTGCAACAAAGTGTGAACGGCGTTTCTCTGAGAACTATCCAAGTTGAATACCAGATCCAGAATATCACCATACTTTTCCTTGAAGTAACCCAAATGACTCGGGGTAATCAGAGACACCAATTGGTTGATCAGGTCCATCTTGATATCAAAGAATTTGTAGTGCACAGTTCTCTTTTTGACGTCTTCCATTCTGAAGCAATGATATGACCAGGAACCGGGAATAAATGCAGACCCTGAGAATAAAAGAAACACAAATGATTAATGATGATATGATGTTTATGCAAGACAAGGCATGTGATCAGTGAAGTGTCTGTGATGTGCCAATCATATAATCAGGTGTCGGTGCAAGGTCTCAAAATCCACATATCCAATAATCATCCCTCTGATCCGGGATCCATATCTTAAAACCAGTAATCCAGATCATAAAACTAAACCAAAGGAAAAGTGGGTATGCTGAAGGTATTAGGGTTCCTGCAAACCTGTAAACCCCTTCCAATCTCACGGGTGTGCTACTCGGGTCAACATCACGGACTCTCAAAGCCGAATAGCAATAATACGTTCACCATTTCCTAGAAATGGCTCATGACCAAATCAGGGAATCAGTTTGGCATTATGTACTACTCAGGGAGGTCTCAATTGAGTCCGGAAAAACAAGCATCCCTCACAAGTTTCCAGCTTCAAGCACTGAGTCGAGATACAATAGTACATTCATCCAGGAGGCTACAATACTATCGTCATACGATCAGTTTGCTTTAACTGAATTCTTATGAGAGAACCAGGCCATCCTATGCGAGTTCCCAATGGACCCTCGGATGTGAGTGGGTTTGCCAACAAATGTGGTCTGCCATTGTCATCACTGGAGAGGGGTGCTTCCATTAAGGTCCTCGAAGATCGATCACCAGATGCACATAACTATCAAGGTTGTACCCTGAGGTGGAGAAGAACCCCCACACAGAATAGTCCCGAGACAGTCGCAATCTGGGTGTGGAACACATCACCACTCATCATGTAACCATGCGAGCACAACGTGTCCACGCTAATCCTATAGTGCACTCAAGCAGGGTATTTGGCTTATCTCACATTAACTCCCATCCCACAGAAAAAATGAAAACCAGCACAGCCAGACAGTCCAGTATAATATGATGCATGGAAAATAAAATACTGAAAGCGGTAAATAAATGCGATAAAGTAAAGCTGTAAATAAAAACTGTAAATAAATAGTAAAGCTATACTAAAGCATACAACAACAAACAAACACCCAAAGAAGCAAAACCAAACAGGCGCTAGGATTGACTCTACAAGGGAAACCAGAAGAATCAGGTTAGTCCCCAGCAGAGTCGCCAGCTGTTGCTCCCGGGATTTTCATCCTAGTACAAACGCGAAAGTGGCGCGGAAAGGTAGAGTCGCCAGCCAGACATTTTTATCCCGAATGAATGGGAAAGGTAATGTTGCACAAACCTGAGTAAGAAGGAAAGGACAAGGTCCTGCGAACCAAAGATCTGGGTTCGGGAGTCGGTTATGACCTGGGAAGGTATTAGCACCCCAGATCATCCGTCGTACCCGACGGGATCCACGCTTGCTTGTTTTGTTTCAAAGGGTAAAAGAATAAGATGCTGCTGAACAAAACTGCTACTGGAACTGGAATGAGAAATGAGAAAGGAATAAGAAAGAGAATGGAAAGAAAGGGGAAAATGTAGGGAAAATAAAGAGTGTGCTCGAACGGGCCCTACCCCGCTGCCTACGTACCTCATCGAGATAATGAGGATCAGAGTCGACGTAGTTCGCCTAACTAAGGCGGGAACTATTTGTTTGTTTTTTTATGCTGGAACTGCTTATGTCTATGCTCAGGTGTTGTAGGCTCGTCTGGTACGAGTGCGTTTACCGTCTTGCAAATGAGACAAGTCGTCGCAAGTTCGCGTTTTGAGTGAATGAGATGAGAAGAGAAGTTCCCGCAGGATAGTCGCTTGTTATTTGTTTTTGTCTTTTATGAGAAATGTTTTGAATTTGTTTGTGAACTGTCTTGTACTAAGACCTATCCATCGCGGGAAGCATTTACACCTCGCCCCGAAACAGGACGCGTATAAACACTCCGCAACAAAGTCTCGTGTCGTACAAGAAAGTTCGGTTTTTTAATTAGGTGTTTTATTATTTTTCTTTATGAAGAGAGAAAGAATGACTCAAGTTGCAAAAGGGAAAATCTAATGGGAACTAAGACACACCCTAATTTTATTGATTTATTTACATGGGAGATCCTATGGTTTGTGGAGTTTTCTAAACCTAATGGAAAAAGCACCTAGAACTAATAGAATGCAACTTACTTCCTAAGGAAGATAAGTTGATTCTAAAGCTAAGGGAAAACCTAAAACAATTGAAGAATTAATCAACATGCAAAAAATATTGAAATTAAATGACTATCTAGAATTCAAAGACAATTCAAATAAAGGCATGAATTAAAATAGTCCTATTTATTTTTATTCTAAGTCTAATTAAAATGAAACTTAAGCCTAAGTCCTAAACTAAAGTCCTACCTACTATTTTCTCTTCTAAAAATCAAAATCTAAACTAGCCTAAGTCCATATTAAATTCTAGAACTAAACTTAAACTAAACTATATTTTTTTTATTGAATCTAATATCAAAGCCTAAACTAAGAGAAATTATATGTAACAAAGCCTAAGACTAAAAATCCTAAAAAATAGCAAAACCTCTGGAAAAATTATGAAAATTAATCTATGGGGTCCTAAGATTATCTATAACATTGTGCTAAAAGGAATTCTAAAAAATCAAATTTTTGTTATGCCTAAAAATTATTTATTTTTACCTAAGAATTAACCACTAACTTCTAAGGATTACACCACTAAAACCTAAGATAAAAGGTCCTAAAAAATCTACAAAAATTAATCTAAGTACTACTATGAGTCTTCTAACTACAGTAAAAAGAATGGGCAAAAAAAGTTACTGGAAGATCAAAATATAAAATCTACAAATTCGGGTACAATTAAAGAAAATCTATTAAAAACTAATTACATGAAAAATCCAAATAAAATCAAAAATACAGCAAAAACAGAAAAATAAAATGTCAATTATTTCTAATGGGGATTAAAAGTCTACTCAATTTTTTGTAGAATTTTTATATTAATTTTGCTATTTTTATGAATTAATTTCCAAAATATGGTAAACTAAAAATAAAATTCTAAAGAAATGAAGGGGGTGAGTTTAGAAATTTATTTAGTGATTTTTCATATTGGGCTCAGAAAATGGGGGTACAGATAGCAGAAGGTTGGGCCCATTTCGCTGGAAACTAGGGGAGGTGTAGGAAACACTTTTTTTATGTTGTTTTAAATGATGGGCCCAGAAATGAGGTGTGATTAGCAATGGGCACGACCCAATTCGCAGGAAGCTGGGGGGAGGTGAGAAGAGTGAAAAGTTTAGTTTGTTTTTTTATGATGGGCTAACACTGGGGTGTGATTAGCAAAAATATTTGGGCCTACCGGACGGTGACAAGTGTCACCGCCGGTATGGCTGGGAAACTCAAATCTTATCCCATTCTATCTAATAGGATTTCTAACGGTGGATTTATGGGAAATTATGAAGATTAGTTGGATTAAAACGAAATTAAAACTCTTAATTGCCTTTAATTATTAAGATTTTTTCCTTAATTGCTATTAAACTATCCTAATTATATTCATAATTTAAACTAAAGATTGAAAGAAGACAACAAGCTGAAACCAAAAGGGGTGAACACAAAATCCAAACCCTAATTCTTCGTCGACGCCTCCTCTCAATCAGCTTCTTCCTCACTTCTCCGTCTTCCTCATCCCGCATCACCTCCTCTTCCTCTCCCCGACACCATCCCTACCTCTCTAAACCTAGACCTCAAATTCTCTTCCTCATTCCGCCGCACTCCTCGCCCATCGTTCTTCTTCTTCCTCACCGAATCAAACCCTAAACTTCACCTTCTTCTTCGCCGCCCTTTCTTTTCTTCTTTCCGCCGTCCACACCGTGCAACCCTAAGCTCTCCTTCTCTCTTCCCCTCACAAACTTCACCCTCAGTGATATCCTCTTCTCCATGAGCTCTGTCCTAATCTTACCCTAACCTATTATATCAACCCCAATTCAAAATCAAAGACCCGAAACCGAGATAAGAGAAGCGATCCGAGCAATCAAAGGCAATAGAACAAACCGAGAACACATAACCATCGACACATGTAAAAGAATTTGAACGCGTACCTGGTTAATCGAAAATATAAAGATGAAGCTGCGGTAAGAACTATTCTTCCTCTTTGTGCAAGATAGATGTGACCTTCTTCGATTGATGATTGATAATAACGATGCCTTGATAACGTTGTATGCTGCATAATTTTCAGGTTACCTCGCTCGATGATGAAGTTGAAGAAACGGATTCCTCTAGATGGAGTTGGCGATGAGTTCAATCTGGATATGGATGGAGGCTTTCGACAATATGCTGAAGATCGTGAGGATGATGGCGACCGAATCACAATGTTCTGGAGATCGACGAAAATCCTTGAAAACTCAAGCACAACAATTCAGAAGCCTTGGAGTTTTATGCAGATCGGTACAAGTTATAGATTGATGAAGGTTTCAAAATGGGGTTGAAAGCATTGATCAGAGGGAGAAGAAGCAAGCAAAAAAAATGGTGAAGAACATGGTTGAAGAAGAAGAGGGATTGATTTGGAAAAAATGAAGGAGAATGGTGAAGAAGATTGAGAAGAAGAGGTGAAGGAAGTGTTTCTGAAAAATTGTGGAAGAAATGGTGGGAACCCGAAGATTGAAGAGGAGGATTGAAGAAAAGGGATGATAAGAATGGAAGAGGATTGAGAAAATGGTGAAGAAGCTGAAAGTTGGTGATACTTTTGATTTATAGCTGCTGGAAGATTGTTCTGGAATTTTCTTCAGGTGAAAGTTTGTTACATTTTCGGTTAGCTTGGTTGAAAATCTGTTATCAATCGGTTATGACTTGTTTTTGGTTTTTGAATTAGTTATCTCAATTAGAACCTTCTGTTATAATTCTTATGTGCAACAACTTTTACTTTCAATTAAAAAACTCTTCTCATAATGCCTTTCTTTCTTTTCGATTTTCTGATGATATGCCTCATTCCTGAGTTTTAGTTATCGCAATATGAATCGTCGGCTGAGTATTATATGATCTGAGTTTCATTTACAGGCTGCATCGTTGTTGATGTCATAAGGTATGTGTCGCTCCCGGGATTTTCATCCTAGTACAAACGCGAAAGTGGCGCGGAAAGGTTAGAGTCGCCAGCCAGACATTTTTATCCTGAATGAATGGGAAAGGTAATGTTGCACAAACCTGAGGAAGAAGGAAAGGACAAGGTCCTACGAACCAAAGATCTGAGTTCGGGAGTCGGTTACGAACTGGGAAGGTATTAGCACCCCAGATCGTCCGTCGTACCCGACGGGATCCACGCTTGCTTGTTTTGTTTCAAAGGGTGAGAAGAATAACTGCTGCTGAATAAAACCGCTAACTGGAAATGGAATTGAAATGAGAAAAGGAACTGGAGAAAGAGAATGAGAATAAAAAGAAAGGGGGAAATGTAGGGAAAATAAAGAATGTGCTCGAACGGTCCCTACCCCGCTGCCTACGTACCTCATCGGGATAATGAGGATCAGAGTCGACGTAGTTCGCCTAACCTAGGCGGGAACTATTTGTTTGTGTTTTTTACAGTTGGAACTGCGTATGTCTATGCTCAGGTGTTGCAGGCTCGTCTGGTACGAGTGCGTTTACCGTCTTGCATGCGAGACAAGTCGTCGCGAGTTCGCGTTGTGAGTGAATGAGATGAGAAGAGAAGTTCCCGCAGGATAGTCGCTTGTTATTTGTTTTTGGTCTTTTAAGAGAAGTGTTTTGAATTTGTTTGTGAACGGTCTTGTACTAAGACCTATCCATCGCGGGAAGTATTTACACCTCGCCCCGAAACAGGACGCGTATAAACACTCCGCAACAAAGTCTCGTGTCGTACAAGATTGTTCGGTTTTTATTAAGTGTTTTATTGCTTTTCTTTTGAAGGGAGAAAGAAAGATTCAAGTTGATAAAAGGAAAAATCTAAGGGACTAAGACTCAATCCTAATTGTTTATTTATTTACAAAGTGGTCCTAATGGTTAGTGAGGTTTTCTATTCCTAATGGAAACTTAAAAAAACTACTAGAATTCAACTTACTTCTTAATGAAGTTAAGTTGATTCTAAGAACAATGGGGGAAGCCTATTAAAGTTGTAAGATCAAATGAAGCAAAAAATGAAATTGAACTATAATAAATAAAATTCTACAAATGCACTTAGAGGCAATGAATTAAAAAAAAAAAAAAAAGTCTATTTTTATTTATTCTATTTCTACATGGAAATAAAGTTTCAAGCCTAAGTTCTAATTCTAAGCTAATCTTAATATTCATTATAAGAAAAACAAATTAAACTAAACCTAAGTCTAATATTAAATTTAAATGCTAAATCTAATCTATACTATTATTTTTATATTGAACTTTATTTTCTTTTAATGGCCTAAACTAAGGGAATTATGCATAACTAGGCCTAAAACTAATATTCTAAAAAATATTAAATCTTCTAGAAAAATTATGAAAATTAAACTATGGGATCCTAACATTATCTCTAATCTTATACTCAGAGGGATCCTAAAAATTTCTATTTTTTCTATGCCTAACAAATAATTATTTCCAGCTAAGAATTAATTACTATTTCCTAAGGATTATATCACTAAAACATAAGATAAAAGCTCCTAAAAATTCCATAAAAAATATCCTAAGAACTATTATGAGTCTTTTAATTACAGGAAAAAAGAATGGCTCAAAAAAGTTGTTGGAAGTTACTTAAATAAAATAAACAAAATCCAGCATAAATAATAGAAATTCAATAGAACTAATTAATAGAAAAATTCAGAATTAATTCAAAAATAAACAAATTCCAGAAAATAAAAATGTCATAAATTTCTAAATTGATTTATTTAACTACTGGAATTTTTGGGGAATTTTATAGTGTTTTTTTATTATTTTTTATGAAATTATTTCTAAACTATAATTGACTACAAAATAAATTCTAAAGAAATAATGCAGGAGGGTGTTTTCAGTTATTTTTCTAGTTCTTTTCATAAACTGGGCTCAGAAATGGGGTACTAATAGGAAAATAAATAGGCCCAATTCGCAGCCTCGAGAGGGGAGGTGGAGAAAGAATTTATTTGTTTTGTTTTTCTAATGGGCCTGGAAACAGGGGTGTTGATAACAATATTTTTTTAATTTAAACATATTTTTCACATATTCTAGGAATTAAACAAATTTTACTTAACTTAACACAAATGAAAAATACTAATCTCAAGATAATATTTTTTCTAAATCTTAGCTTAAGATTATTTTTATTGAATTATTTTTAATGATCTTGTGAATTAAACCTTAATCTAATAATAATATTTTTTTATAAATTTTTAATCTTAGAAAATGAATTAAATTCTAAACTTATGATTATAAACTAAATAATACTCTTATGATAAATGCTTCTAAATAATAATCTTATGATAAATGCTTCTAAATAATAATCTTATGATAAATGCTTCTAAATAATAGTCTTATGATAAATGCTTCTAAATAATAGTCTTATGATAAATGTTCAAATTAAAATCTTAATTTAAGTTCTAATAGTCTTGATTTAAGCAAAAATGAAGTAAACTAATCCTATTATCATATTTTTTCCAAAATCTTAATTAAAGAAAAAGAATTAAACTAAACTTAATATTTTCTAACAATCTTAATTTAAAGAAAATGAGTAAAACTATACTTACTAAAATATTTTCTAAAAATCTTAATTAAAGAAAATGAGAGAAAATACTTACTAATATATTTTTAAAAAAACTTAATTAAAGAAAATGAGAGAAAATACTTACTAATATATTTTCTAAAAAAATCTTAATTAAACTATAATCTTATTAAAAATGAATTAAACCTTTAATCTAAAATATGAATTAAACTCTTAATCTTAGAAAATGAATTTAATTCTAAACTTATAAAATCTTAATTTAAGCAAAAGAATTAAACTAATCATATGATTTTATCTACTTAACATTTTAACTAAACTTATCAAAATATTTTTTTAAGAAATCTTAATTTAAGAAAAATCTTAAACTAAACTATTATGATTTTTCTAAAATCTTAATTTAAAAATGAAATAAACTTATCCTAACATAATATTTTTTTCTAAGGATCTTAATAAAAAAAAATGAATTAAACTTATCCTAATATAATATTTTTCTAAAGAAATGATTATACCAATTAGACATTAATCTTAAGAAAATAAAATAACCTAAACTTATGATTATAATTAATTTAATATTTTAACTAAACTTACCAAGATATTTTTCTAAAAAAGATCTTAATTAGAAAAATGAATTAAACCTTAATAACCTTGATAATATTTTAATGACTTAAATTAAACTATAGTTAATTATAATACTCAACTAAAATATGAATTAAACTACAGTATTAATATTTGGTTCTAAATTACAGTATCCATAAACTACAGTATCCATAAACTTCTAAATTAAACTACTGTATCCATAAACTTCTAAATTAACATTAAATTAGATCTTAATTAGAAATATGAATTAAACTACAGTATCCATAAACTTCTAAATTAACATTAAATTAGATCTTTAATCTAAAAAAAAAATGAAATAAGCTAATAATCTTATTATAATATCCTTATTTAAGTTCATAAACTCTTATTAAATTAAAATTAAATGAATCTTTATTTATATTTTACAACATAAAAATAAGAAAAAACTGAAGAACAACTCTGAAGCATAACCCTAGCTCCTCTCTTCTCCCTTCATCCCCCTTCCGCCGTCAACAACCCTCATCGTCTTCTTCCTTCTCCAGCTTTCGTCAACCTAGAATCATCCTTCAAATTCACTGCAAGAAACAATTATCCCGCGGAACCCTAATGGCCAAAACCCTAAACTCCCTTGTTTCCCTCACGCCGCCGCTCACACCTTCTTCGACCTAACGCCATCGGCCCATCGCTGGCCACCTCCGATCGCACGACTTCCTTCATGAAGTCCGACACATCCTCACTGAAACTCTCTTCTCAATACGAATTCAGAGACAATTTCTCCAAAGATGAAGAGGACAAGGCATACTATCTACTCAAGACGAAAGGAATCAATACCAACCTGAAACGTTGAAGAATACAAATAGGTGAGTTCGTCTTCTTTGATCAATTTTTTTTGCCTCCTGAAGCTCTGAGTCTGTTGATGATTCACAAACACGGTAAATTCGTCAAGTTCGAACCTCGATCTTCACAGGTGCGGTGGTGATGGCAGCGAATACAGGTATGAGGCTTGGAGTTATTTCCGCCCCTTTCTCTTTTCCTGCGATCTTTGACTCGAATCTGTTGGGATTGAACTGTTGAACTTGCTGCAAGTTTCATAACAGCATTCTTGCATCTTCCGTTTTGTTGCAGGTGTGAGGAGGATGCATGAGTATTGGCCCTGGGAAGTTCAAGAACAAAGGTGAATGGAAGCTCGAATTGACAACTGATGAGGGTTTGGTTGAAGCTGAAGAGTAACAAGCTTGGAAGAATGATGATGAGGAGTGGTGAAGAGTGTTGTGATTATGGATTGAAGAAAGCAAAAAAAAAATGAAGAAGGAAAGCACTCATTTATAGAGCCTGATTTCAGAAATTCATCTAGAAGGTTCTTCAGGTATGAATCAGTTAGAGGGTTCTGTTATGCTTCTGTTAAATCGGTTAAGAGTTATGTTTTTGCTGCTTCTTGGTGATATTTGGTTGTGGTTGTGAAGCCTTTTTTTTGGAATGAATTTTGATTCTGTTATAAGTTGTTATAAGTTGTTACAATTCAGTTATTCTTGACACTTTTTTTCCTGTTTTGAACTGTTAAGTGAAACTTTGTTATTCATTCTATTTTTGATGGAATTTTCAGATTCATAGACTTAACTGTCATCGCTGATACAACTTGTTCGAAATTTCATTTTTCTGTGTCAAATTTCCTTGGCTCACATTCACTCTCTTCAAAACACTAAGCCACTAGATGAGTGCATCCGCACGGCACAAAGAGAGCCACAATATGAACACAGTATATCACCTTGGAAATCCATATACGAATTCACCACCAATTGGATGCTGCCAACTTTGTAGCATATCTTCACTCTTCATAACAACACTAGCCGGTAGCGTCCAAGAGAACAACATCACAGTGTAACAAGTCTCAACGCCCTCATAGCCAACTCTGCTATCCAACAATCAGCTTTCACTGGTAAAACTGGTTTGAGGCAATGACCGAAATAATTGACATTGATAGCCATGTTGATGTGGTTTGAGTGAGGCTTTTTTCAGTTTCCCTTGTAATTTAATCTGAACTTCTTTTGCTGGATTTTTCCATGTACCATAAGTGCTATGCTAGGATTTGATTTCTAATTCAATTATGTTATGCCTTTTTTTTGTTTTGCCGGCTCTAGAAGGTAGTCTGGGGAAAATAATTAGCAGAGGATTGAGAAGATTGAAGATGGATTAGTGGACTAGAGATTGGCGGAACTCGAAGGGGAGGTTGGATGATTCAAAGTGAAAATTCGGGTTGAAGGTTTTGTAGGTGAAAAATAGTGGTTATGTTCAAGTTTTGTTAGATAAGGAAAAGGCCCCTTTCTTTTTAGCTCTGTTTCTGTATTATTTTTGATATATCAGTTGTAACACTGAATTTTTCCTTCTGATTGTAATTGGACTGCACTTCCTGTTGATGATTATCATTGTTTAAACTAAGTCTCCAAACATGCCAAAACAAAAAGAATCCAAAGCATTCCTCTTCTCCTCCTTTTTCCTTAAAATTTGGATTGAATTTTAGGTGACTTTAAGTAGTAATAATAAAAACAACAGGATGTAACAGGTTTGGGCTTGCAACGGGCCTGGGGTTAAATTATGAAATGTGAACCACGGTTTAAACATAGAGATGAGCTTTAAATACGAAATTTGAATGAATCCGGAATTGAATATGAACCCAAATTTGAATAATGACCATGATACTTTAGATAAACGAATCATTGATTTTGGACAATTAGACCTTTTTTTTTTTTTTTAAAGAAATTTATGGGTTTATTCGGATGATGGATCAAAATGCACATAACTGAAAAATTGGACGAATGGGTGCGAAATTTAAATGGAGATGGACATATAAATTTGGACAGCAATGGAAACTTGAATCTTGAGAAAGAACTGATAATGCATAATTTGGATTACATCTCGATGAGCACAAAATCCAATAAAACAGAAGGGACAAGCATGAATGAAACTGGCCTTTCACATATTTCGAATGTACTTGGATTATATCATTCAAACAGAGTCTCTGCCATAATTCGCTCTTTAATTAACTATGGAATCTTTTGGATGATCATTGATGCAGAAAATAAATTGAGATATCGGAGGGAAATAAACCCTAATCCAAGTCTCGGCGTCCCGATTCAACGTTTTTTTTTACCAACACTCTTACATATGGAACCTTAGCAATGATCCTCTGAATAGGACTTTCAAGTCACCAACAAACTCTAGATCTCATGCCTGAGGAATATAATGCAAAATGCATGATAATAATCTAAGGGGTAATGCAGACAAATGCGAAACAATTAGCCAATAGAGGAAATAAATATGAGGGCAAATTTTGAGGTATTACAGCTGCCCCTATTCAATCATCTGCAAGCCTGAACGGATAATTGCAATGGCTTTTATACGTTCGAGGTGTGGAGTGATTGAATACTCGAATAAAACCTGAAAATTTGCACGCTGAGAGTAACATAAATGCCATCTGCCCATTTATTTATTTATGTACTTCTTTTGAATTTGACCTCTGAATAGGTAGCAGATCATAAGACCAGGTGAAAATATGCTAGGGAGAATGCCATCCTCGAACGACAACTCACAAGGGATCCTCGAATCCAATACTAAAACCATCCCGGAATAGAAACACGATAGTATATCGGCCGCAGGTGATAACCATCAACAACAAAGACTGACCACGGACAGACTTTGCAAATGAGACGAACTGACCTCAGTCAATAAGCCCGAAAAGTGAACTACTATCCTCAAATAATAGCCACACAAAACAACAAGAACAACCTCGGAAGGACTTGAAGAAAAGAAATGCCATCCTCGAATGACAAATCAAAAGATCCTCGGATCTAAAACGAAACCATCCTCGAATGGAGACGCAAAGGTATACCAGCCTTGACTGATAACCAAACACAAAGCTGACCTCAGACAAACTTTGCAAAAGAGACAAACTGACCTCGATCAATAAGCTCAAAAAGTGAACTACTATTCTCGAATAATAGCCACAAACAAGACCAACCGCAGAAGGACTTGAAGAAAAGAAATGTCATCCTCGAATGACAATCCAAAAGATCCTCGGATCTAAAATGAAACCATCCTCGAATGGAGACGCAAAGGTATACCAGCCTCGACTGATAACCAAACACAAAGCTGACCTCAGACAAACTTTGCAAAAGAGACAAACTGACCTCGATCAATAAGCTCAAAAAGTGAACTACTATTCTCGAATAATAGCCACAAACAAGACCAACCGCAGAAGGACTTGAAGAAAAGAAATGTCATCCTCGAATGACAATCCAAAAGATCCTCGGATCTAAAACGAAACCATCCTCGAATGGAGACGCAAAGGTATACCAGCCTCGACTGATAACCAAACACAAAGCTGACCTCAGACAGACTTTGCAAAAGAGACAAACTGACCTCGATCAATAAGCTCAAAAAGTGAACTACTATTCTCGAATAATAGCCACAAACAAGACCAACCGCAGAAGGACTTGAAGAAAAGAAATGTCATCCTCGAATGACAATCCAAAAGATCCTCGGATCTAAAACGAAACCATCCTCGAATGGAGACGCAAAGGTATACCAGCCGCAGGCGGTAACCAAACAAAGAAAATAGGACAAGATGGAACGGGATCGTTGTACATAAACGAAAGCCCAAGCAGACAGGAACGTTGTACAAAACGGGAACCTGTGACGTGACTGTCGTACTAAACAAAATACGGAATAAGTGACAAACATTGACTTGAAAAGACAAGGATGTCTGAGAAGTGATGTTGGTGTCCTCTGCGCGGAGTACTTCAGGTTGAAAAGATATTATAAGTCGTATGTAATATACCTCAAAACTGGCCCATGCTGGCATGCACATGTTTGAATTTATGGCGTAATGCTCCATGATGATGGAAATGCTACGCTTTGGAGGATGCAAATGTAATGATGATTATGCGAATGACAATGCAAAGAAGATCTCCTGATAAGGAGACTGCAGGTATCCCAGATAACTCGGCTGGGGAGAAACGATGATCACTGCATTGATCTGGTTCATCCTGATGAGGAGGAAAGAACTCCGCGGGGAAAGTTGTTAATAATTCATTGGCTCAGAATAGCCGCCACTGCCAAAAATGAATTGGACTTTGAGATTGGAGCGCCAAGACCCTGCTGGAGGTGGACCCTTCTTGAACTCTGGTGGGGAAGTGAGGACTTTCTGGGAACCAAAGGCCTGACACTGCTGAGGAAGCAACTGCTGGGGAGGCAAGACACTCCTTATACTGCCGAGAATTGCTCCTGTCTGAAAGGAGACTTCTGCTTGGGGACGACACCCACCTTCTGCTACCTGGATGGGTGAAATTTCAATTTCCACATGGCTGAGGATGATTGGAAACACCCTAGGAAAGACTTGTTTCTGTTCAAACAAAAGGGGATGCCCATCCTGGATAATAGTTGTTAGCTTTGTTGGTAACATCAGTACCTGTACCTGCATGAACACAATCGATAGTACCTGCAACATAGAGAATTAGTTTGGGACCTGCTTGCCCCAGGCTCATAGCATGAATCATTGTCTAGGTATCTCAACACCCTTTTAGAGTTGTATTAAATGTTTCTATTCTCCTGCACGAGTTAGAAAAACATCCAAATGTTCATAACACAATGCGAATTAGACGTTTTCACAATCAATCAATGCTAGATGAAAAAGTAAAAACAAAGAAACAAAATGGTCAATTGACTGAAGTTGAACTTTTATTGATTTGGAAAGGTGGCCCTGAATAGGCAGTACAAAGGAAGCAGTTCCCTGGAATGAGGGAACAACTGAAAAGAAAAAGAAAACTATCCTATTTGCAATGTGAGAAGTGAATCTCATCAAGTTTCAACCCAGTTATGACTCGTATGTCTTCAAGACGCTCCGCTCGCTCTGCCTCTTGAGAAAAAGTAAATGAACTGATCTTCAACCCTTAGGATAGCCTCAACTGTATGTAGGTCATGGATCTCGCAGATCGCAGTCGTTCGTGTTAATCCCTCTTTTGCGTGGATCTCCCTTTCAGGTTTTCAATCCACCGGGATACCCTTTTTTGCCTGAGTTGTCCAATGTGGCTTTTCAACTCAGCGGGTGTACATTTTTTTCAAGATTTCCCTAACTTTTGCCTGAGCCTTTTATTCTGTTTTTGGCTCGCCGGGATGCCCATTTTTGCCTGGATTATTATTCTGTTTTTATCCAGCGGGTCATTTTTACACGAAGTATTTTCTTACTGCGTCTGCGTTGACAGGGGATGGAAAGTCTTCTCCGTCCATGGTTGTCAACATTAAGGCTCCGCCTGAGAAAACCCTTTTAACCACGAACGGTCCTTCATAATTGGGTGTCCACTTGCCCCTGTGATCGTTGAGAGGAGGAAGAATCCTTTTCAGCACTAAATCTCCTGGCATGTACCTCTGTGGTCGCACCTTCTTGTCAAAAGCTTGCTTCATTCGTCGCTGATACAACTGTCCATGGCATACAGCTTCTAGACGCTTCTCTTCAATGAGGCTCAATTGATTATATCTGGATCGGAGCCACTCAGCTTCATCTAGCTTGATGTCCATCATCAACCTCAACGAGGGAATTTCTACTTCGATTGGTAGGACTGCCTCCATACCATACACCAATGAGAATGGAGTTGCCCCAGTTGAAGTGCGTACCGATGTTCTATACCCATGCAACGCAAATGGTAACATCTCGTGCCAATCTTTGTACGTCACAACCATCTTCTGAACAATCTTTTTGATGTTTTTATTAGCCGCCTCGACGGCGCCATTCATCTTCGGACGATACGGAGAAGAGTTGTGGTGTTCTATTTTGAAGTCTCGACACAAGTCAGCCATCATCTTGTTGTTGAGATTAGAACCATTATCAGTAATGATTCTTTCAGGGACTCCATACCGGCAGATGATGTCCCGCTTAATAAATCGAGCGACCACCTGTTTAGTGACATTGGCATAGGAAGCTGCTTCAACCCACTTCGTGAAATAATCAATAGCAACTAGGATGAAGCGATGCCCATTAGAAGATGTTGGCTCAATCTTGCCAATCATATCGATGCCCCACATAGCGAACGGCCATGGTGAAGACATGACACTTAACGGATTCGGAGGCACATGGACCTTGTCGGCATAAATTTGACACTTATGGCATTTGCGGGAGTATTTGCAACAATCGGATTCCATGGTAATCCAATAGTATCCCGATCTCAATAATTTCTTGGCCATGGCATGTCCTCCAGCATGGGTACCAAAGGAGCCTTCGTGAACCTCCTGCATTAACAAGTCTGCCTCGTGTCTGTCTACACATCTGAGCAGCACCATGTCAAAGTTCCGTTTGTATAGCACACCATCTTGGTTCAAGAAGAAACCTCCCGCCAGTCTTCTAAGAGTTTTCTTATCTTTACTGGATGCCCCAGCCGGGTATTCTTGAACCTTCAGGAATTGTTTGATGTCGTGGTACCAAGGCTTGTTATCTTCATCATCACCAACGGCAAAGACATAAGCAGGTCTTTCAAGCCTGGAGATCGAAATTCGAGGTACGAAACTTTCTCGACAAACTTTAATCATGGATGACAAAGTTGCGAGAGCATCGGCGAACTGGTTTTCATCTCTAGGAACATAGCTCAGCTTTACTTTGGTAAAGAAGGTTAACAGCCTCCTGACGTAATCTCGGTAAGGAATCAAACGAGCTTGATGAACTAGCCATTTGCCATTGACTTGATTTACTACCAAAGCAGAATCTCCGAAGATCTCGAGGTTCTTGACTCGCAAGTCTATTGCCTCTTCGATCCCCATGATGCAAGCTTCATACTCTGCCTCGTTGTTAGTGCACTCAAAGGTCAACCGAGCGGCGAGAGGTGTGTGAACTCCTTCTGGTGAGATAATAACAGCACCTACTCCACTCCCATTCATGTTTACAGCTCCGTCAAACATCAACTTCCATCTGGATTCAGGGTCGGGCCCCTCCTCCGGAAGTGGTTCTTCATGGTCTTTCGACTTGAGGAACATGATGTCCTCATCCAGAAACTCAAACCTCATGGGTTGATAATCATCAATCGGCTGCTGGGCCAAGTATTCTGACAACACACTCCCCTTGATAGCTTTTTGCGAAGTGTATTGTATGTCATACTTCGTGAGTATCATCTGCCAACGGGCCACTCTTCCTGTCAAAGCCGGCTTCTCAAAGATGTATTTTACAGGATCCATCTTGGAAATTAGGAGAGTAGTGTGAGTCAGCATGTACTGTCTTAGTCGGCGAGCAGCCCATGCCAAAGCGCAGCAAGTTTTCTCGAGTAGTGAGTATCGCGTCTCACAATCGGTAAACTTTTTGCTAAGGTAATAAATGGCATGCTCTTTTCGACCAGACTCGTCCTGCTGACCCAGCACACATCCCATCGATCCTTCGAGCACAGTAAGATACATGATCAGAGGTCTCCCTGGCACTGGAGGCATAAGAATTGGTGGTTCCAACAGATACTCTTTGATTCGGTCAAAGGCTTGTTGACAGTCTTCATTCCATTTAATGGCCTGATTCTTCCTCAGAAGCTTGAAGATGGGCTCGCACGTGGCCGTTAGGTGAGAAATAAACCGTGCAATGTAGTTTAGTCTCCCTAAGAAGCCACGCACTTGCTTTTCAGTCTTCGGCTCAGGCATTTCCTGGATTGCTTTCACCTTGGCCGGATCAACCTCAATTCCTCGTTCACTAACAATGAAGCCGAGCAACTTTCCAGAACGAACCCCGAAAGTACACTTATTCGGATTTAACCTCAGTCTGAACTTTCGAAGCCTATCAAACAATTTTGCTAGATTGACCAAATGCTCTTCCTCTGTTTGGGACTTGGCTATCATGTCATTAACATAAACCTCAATTTCATGATGGATCATGTCGTGAAACAACGTCACCATTGCCCGTTGGTAGGTAGCTCCTGCATTCTTTAAACCAAATGGCATGACCTTGTAACAAAAGGTGCCCCAAGGAGTGATGAAAGTTGTCTTTTCCATATCCTCGGGAGCCATCTTGATTTGATTATAGCCTGAGAATCCGTCCATGAAAGAGAACACGGAAAACTGAGCAGTATTATCGACAAGTACATCTATGTGAGGTAGAGGGAAATCGTCTTTGGGGCTGGCCCTATTCAAATCCCTGTAATCCACACACATTCTGACTTTGCCATCTTTTTTAGGAACCGGCACAATGTTAGCAACCCATGGAGGATAACTAGTCACGGCCAAGAAGCCAGCATCAAACTGTTTTTGCACTTCTTCTTTTATTTTAATTGCCATGTCTGGACGCGTGCGCCTCAACTTCTGCTTTACCGGAAGACAACCTTCTCTGAGAGGTAGCTTGTGTACCACAATGTCAGTGTCTAAACCAGGCATATCTTGGTAGGACCATGCGAAGACGTCAACGTATTCTCGAAGCATAGCCATCAAACGAGTCTTGACAGATTCTTCTAATGCAGCTCCGATCTTGACTTCTTTCTTGTCCTCTTCAGTACCCAGGTTTATCACTTCAACATCTTCCTCATGCGGCTGAATCATCTTCTCCTCCTGTTTGAGCAGTCTGGCCAATTCTTCGGGTAAATCACAATCCTCTTCACCTTCCTCATCGGCTTGATAAATTGGATTGTCGAAGTCATACTTAGCCATAACAGGGTCGTCATTGATAAGATCCGGTGACGAGCACCTGCATGAATGATGATTCATGCAAGGCTTTAGCAACAACTTGAGAAAATGAGAAACATTGCCATTTTAAAACTTTTATTTCTTTTTGAAAAACAAAAGTAAAAAAACGAAAGACAGAGAACAACATGAAATGAATGTGAAACGTCAATTTTATTAATGATTGTGTTAATGAACAAATGAACCCTTACAAAGAGCCACTATGCCCCGGGCAAGACATAGTGCTTTAATACAGGAAAACAGAAACAAAAAATCATTACTCTTCAAAAGATGTTACTGAAATGAGCTTTTCCGACGTCCAGTTGCTGAGATGAGTTCCTGGGACGACAGGCCTAATCCATTCATCTAAGTCACAGTCACTATCAATAGCTTCATCCTGCACTGCGCTGATATTTCCGTAGTCTATCACTCCTGCGCTTGTAAAAGTGACCGGGCTCTGACAACTTTTTGCACTTGTTTCAGACGAAGATCCCCCAGGGTGATAGCCAATCCCGAACATGTCCTTCTTCTCTGGTAATTCGATTGGGCTGCCCCAGCCTTCTCGCACTCCAGATTCTACTAATTCACGCGCTTGTTTATAAGAGGCTATAGACACCCCCTTCTTCGGTACTGCAGGAGAAGTTGCTACGGCGGACGCTTGCTCGGACTTCAAAGGCTCAAAAGCTTGACATGGGGTTTCGACTATTTCGCCATCCATCTCTACATATTTGAATGAGGCTAGATGACTAACGAAGATATCTTCTTCCCCGCTGACCGTCACAACTTGACCTTCCCAGACGAACTTCAATTTCTGATGGAGTTTAGAAGAAACCGCTCCTGCCGAGTGTATCCAGGGTCTTCCAAGTAAACAACTATATGCCGGCTGGATATCCATCACGTAAAACGTGGTGTTGAAGACTTGTGGACCTACCTTGATAGGTAACTCCACCTCTCCAAACACCGATCTTCTTGATCCATCGAATGCCCGAACTACTAAATCACTGGGCTTTAGCACCACTCCATCATAGTCTAGCTTCATCAATGCCTTCTTAGGCAAGACGTTCAGAGATGAACCAGTATCCACCAGCACATGGGAGAGTACTGCACCCTTGCATTCCAGAGAAATATGCAATGCCCGATTGTGAGCACGCCCATCAGAAGTTAAGTCCAAATCCGTGAAACCCAATCCATGACTGGCGTTAACGCTGGACACCACCGTTTCTAACTGGTTTACAGAAATATCCTGAGGTACGTACGCCTTGTTCAGAATATTTAAAAGGGCCTTCCTGTGAGAGTCCGAACACATGAGTAATGATAAGATGGAGATCTTTGACGGCGTCTGCTGCAAATGATCTACAATCTTATAGTCACTCTTCTTGATGATCCTCAGGAATTCTTCGGCTTCTTTATCAAAGGTGAGATCTGGATCAGCTGATGGAGTTGGATCATTGGCAACTACTGGTTGCTTTCCCCTGGCTCTAGCTTGGGCTTCGGCAGTATCCCTGGGTGGTATCACATTGCTTCTCAGTGCTTCCGGCGCAAATATTCTTCCGCTTCTAGTAAAACCCCCTACTCCAACATTCTCTACTTGAGCTGGGGTTATACTAGTCGTGGCCAACTCTTGTCTCTGGCCGTTGCAATACACTTCGCCACCATAATTCCAAGGAACTGCTCTGTCACTTTGGTACATTATGGGTCCAGCAGTGGTAATAGTTATTGGCGCCGCTCTGGCACGCGAAGGAACTTGGGATGGATCATAAAAGATAGTCACTGTAGATACTTCACTTTATTTCACAATCTTGTCAAATTGCAGCACTCCTTCATCAATCATACCTTGAATTCCGGCCTTCAATCGTTTACAACCGTTGGTAGCTTCTGTACATTCTGAACAATCATCCTCGCATCCGGGGAAAATGCCTTTCTTCAACAAGAAAACCTTGATAGCAATCAATGAAGTCTGCAAGTCATCTACATCATCCACCAAATTCAATTTCTCCCCTTCACCAATTGCACCAACCGTGCCCCTGTGAGGAGGCATGGGATTTTCCAGCACATTAGGAGAGGGAGCGAAATTGATCGCTTTAGAATCCAACAAGTCCTGAACAACATGCTTCAATGCTTTACAATTCTCAGTACTATGGCCGGGAGCTCCAGAATGAAACTCGCATCTAGCATTCGAGTCATAACCTTCAGGAATTTGGCCTGGCCTCGGAGGTTGCAAGGTACGGAGCTGAATCATTTGAAGCTGCAGGAGATTCTTCAACAGTTGTGAGTAAGACATCGGTGGAGCTTCAAAATGTCTATCCCTCGGCTTCTGAGGGTAGTACGGACGAGGGGCTCGCGGCTGATACCCCTGTGAGCGTTGCGGCTGTGGAGGTTGGACCCGCTGTTGAACTGGAGGAGTTGAAATAGTGACGGGGGCCACTTGTTGATAATATCCTTGGTGCATCATTCCTCTCTGTGCGTATACTGCTTCTGTTTCTCCTTCCCTCCTTTTCACAAAGGGTTTCTTGATGCCAGATACTGAAGCGCTTCCATTTTGAATCTTCCCCTGTTTGAGCCAGCTTTCGATTCTTTCTCCAGTCAGGATAATGTCCGAAAAACCACTTGAGGAACAACCAGCCAACCTTTCCATGAAATGCCCTGGGAGGGTATTCAGGAAAAGATCGACCATCTCTCTTTCCAATAAAGGTGGTTGCACTTGGGCGGCCACCTCACGCCACCTCTGTGCATAGTCTTTGAAGCTCTCCGAGCTCCTCTGTGTCAAACTTTGAAGCTGAGTACGGCTAGGTGCCATGTCGATGTTGTATTGATATTGTCTGAGGAAGGCCTCTCCCAAATCCTTCCAACTTCTAATAGAGCTCCTTTCCAACTTCATGTACCACTCCAAGGACTCTCCTGAAAGGCTATCCTGGAAATAGTACATCCATAGTTTCTCGTCTCGCGTGTGAGCCGCAATCTTCCTGTAGAAGGCCTGTAGGTGAGTTTTCGGGCAAGAGCTGCCGTTGTATTTATCAAATGCTGGTGGCCTGAACTTGTGTGGAATGACCACCCCAGGTACTAAACCCATATCTGACACGTCAATTCCCAAAGTATCTTTGCACTCTAAGGCCTTGACCTTCTCTGCAAGCACCAAGAAGTCATTGAGATTTCCGTCACCGGCGAAACCCATATCGTTGTTGAAATACTGGAATTGGTCTTCTTGCCTGTCCTGCACAGGAACATACGTAGCCATAGCTGGATCTGGAACATGAGGTCCACCTGTACCGTTGTTGGTGTTGGGAGGACCCCCTAGTCCGCCGGAAGTAGTTGCCTGAGCATTAGTGTTAGGAGGAGTTAACCCTTGAATTGCATTTCTCAGCTCCTGCTGCCCCTGGGTCATCCCCTGCATCAGAGTCATAAATTCTGCCATCTTGGTACGGACTTCATTGAGTTCTGTCTGCATGGCGTCCATTGCTGTTCTTTGATTACTGCGGGTCGCGTACCGATGAGGAATATTTTGTCGAAGGTATCGGGTCTTGGCGGCCCTCGCAATCTTTGCCTGTTGAACACAGATAAATTAAACATCCCGAAGAAAAACCTGCAAAGACAAAGACAAAATGCAAATGATGTGTATGCAATGCAATGTGTTCCTTTTATTCCCGAGTATTTTCCTGTGTCCGGTCCTGGCATTAAGAAGATAAGAATTGGGAAGAAGACCCAAGTAATATTCAGACATAATGACGGCTGTGGAGAATCGGTGCTCATTATCCCGTGTCGGTGCAAATAACGAACAAGAAATCCGGAACAAATCAATCATATAAACTGGAATTTGAAAATACAACGTCCCTAAAGGGTACCAAACAAAATAACAACAAAAGTACATCACATATAAGGAATCCCACAACAAGCCTGTGGGTAATCCAAGTACAACAATATGAAATTAAACCCTAGGGAACTCTATATCTTTCAATCTCCAGCTAAGGCATTTGACGCTCTGGAACAGTTGAACCACATCTGGATGACCGGGTTCCTGGATGAGCTTCTGAATGAGGAGATCCCTCGTATCAGAAGAAGCGTGCAACTCCTCGATCTGCTATAGAAATGCTGCTTCATTCCCCTTGCTTTGACTAGACTCGGCCTTCGACCTTTTCACCTCAGCTTTCAACTTCAAGTCTTCAATCTCCTTTTGAGCTTCCTTCAGTGCCTGCTGGCTTTCTGTTACGCGCCGGATACGATCCTCCTCTTGATAATAAGCTTTCCTGAGAAGTTCTTTCTGCCCATCTAAAGAATCCTGAAGGCTTTTGACTTCCTGTTTGTGCTTGGCGTCTAACTCCTTTTGTTTCTTCAGATTTTCGTCCCATTTCTCCTGCCATAAAGTAACAGCTTCATTGGCTTCACTAAGATCTTTCTTCTCTCTTCGGCGCTGGGCCGTCTTATGAGTCTCAGCTAAACCTTTCTTTCGGAAGTAAAGCTCTCTATCCTCAAAGTCCTTCTGCTTAAGACGGACTATCTCCTCGGCTTGCACAGCTCTATCTTTCAATTGACGGTTCTGGATCATCAACTTTTGACAAGAATTAAGAGCCTCTTGATTTTCAACCCTCAGTTGCTTAACCAAAGCCTCTAACTTCTGATATTCCTCCAAAGGTACCGTAGCAGGTGGTGGAGTTGGCACAGAAAAAGGAACTAGAGCCGCTTGAACCTCCTTCTTTATCCAGGCTTCAAATTCAGGAAACATTCGATTGTTGCTCTTGCCCAGACATGCTATACCCTTCCTCTTGATCATCTTCCAGGACCCTGCAGCTTTTTGAACCAAAGGAAGATTGTCTTTCACCGGAAAATAGAAGGTTTGGAATAATTCAGACTCATCAGGAACCTCCTTGAGCGCATACCCTAACTGTCTTCTTAAGAGGATGGGATTGTAGTTAATACATCCGGATACTCCTAACAAAGGCACATTAGGATAATTACCACAACTGGTAATGAAATTCCTTCCTTTCAACTTCAAAGTAAACCACCTGATATTTTCAGCAGACAAAGTACTCAGCTTCTGAGCCCAAGTAGAATTAGGATCCGTAAAACTCTCAGTAGTAGGCAAGTGTCTCATAACCCACTTGTAGAATAAAGGAGCACAACATCTAACAAGACCTCCTCGCTTCTTCTCATTCTTGTAATGCACAGAATAATACAGATCACCCAAGAGAGTGGGCACTGGATTCTTCAACACAAACAAATGAATGGCATTCATGTCCACAAACTTGTCCATGTCAGCAAATAAAACTATCCCATACACAGATAACGCCAAGATAGCAAAAACTGAATCCCACTGCTTCTCCACGGCACGTTCTTCAGCTCTCTTGACCAGAAACTCTAAGGGAAAACCAAGTACTCCTGCTTTGGTGGAAACCAGATTAGAAGACACCTCTGACGAGCTCAAATAAAGAGCCTTAGCAATATCATCGTGAGTTGGTCTTGTCATCTCCGAATTAAAAGGAAGCTGATCCTTGATTGAAACTCCCATAATCTCAGCATATTCTTCCAACAAAGGACCCAACTGAAAGTCATGAAATGTGAAACACCTAAGCCGTGGATCATAATACTGCAACAAAGTGTGAATGGTGCTCCTTTGAGAATTATCCAAGTTGAATACCAAATCCAGAATATCACCATACTTTTCCTTGAAGTAGCTCAAATGACCCGGGGTAATCAGAGACACCAATTGGTTGATCAGGTCCATCTTAGTATCGAAGAATTTGTAGTGCACAGTTCTCTTTTTGACATCTTCCATTCTGAAGCGATAATATGGCCAGGAACCGGAAATAAATGTAGACCCTGAGAATAAAAGAAACACAAATGATTAATGATGATATGATGTTTATGCAAGACAAGGCATGTGATCAGTGAAGTGTCTGTGATGTGCCAATCATATAATCAGGTGTCGGTGCCAGGTCTCAAAATCCAGATATCACAATAATCATCCCTCTGATCCAGGATCCATAACTTAAGAACAGAAATCCAGGTCATAAAGCTGAACCAAAGGCAAAGTGGGTATGCTGAAGGTATCAGGGTTCCTGCAAACCTGTAAACCCCTCCCAAATCTCACGGGTGTGCTACTACGGGTCAACATCACGGACTCTCAAAGCCGAATAGCAATAATACTTTCACCATTTCCGAGAAATGGCTCATGAACAAATCAGGGAATCGGTTTGGCATTATGTACTACTCAGGGAGGCCTCAGCTGAATTCCGGAAAAACAAGCATCCCTCACAAGTCTCCAGCTTCAAGCACTGAATCGAGAAACAATAGTACATTCATCCCGAAGGGTACAATACTATCGTCATACGAACAGTTCGCTTTAACTGAATTCCTATGAGAGAACCAGGCCATCCTATGCAAGTTCCCAATGGACCCTCGGATGCGAGTGGGTTTGCCAACAAATGTGGTCTGCCACTGTCATCACTGGAGAGGGTTGTTTCCATTAAGGTTCTCAATGATCGGTCCCCAGCTGCACATAACTATCAAGGTTGTACCCTGAAGTGGGGAAGAACCCCCACACAGAATAGTCCCAAGACAGTCGCAACCTGGGTGTGGAACACATCACCACTCATCATGTAACCATGCGAGCACAACGTGTCCACGCTAATCCTATGGTGCACTCAAGCCGGGTAGTTGGCTTATCTCACAGTAACTCCCAACCCACAGAAAAAATGAAAACCAGCACAGCCAGACAGTCCAGTATAATATGATGCATGGAAAATAAAATACTGAAAGCGGTAAATAAATGCGGTAAAGTAAAGCTGTAAAATAAAAACTGTAAATAAACATTAAAGCTAAACTAAATCACACAGCAACAAACATATAAACACCCAAAGAAACAAAACCAAACAGGCGCTAGGATTGACTCTACAAGGGAAACCGGAAGAATCAGGTTAGTCCCCAGCAGAGTCGCCAGCTGTCGCTCCCGGGATTTTCATCCTAGTACAAACGCGAAAGTGGCGCGGAAAGGTTAGAGTCGCCAGCCAGACATTTTTATCCTGAATGAATGGGAAAGGTAATGTTGCACAAACCTGAGGAAGAAGGAAAGGACAAGGTCCTACGAACCAAAGATCTGAGTTCGGGAGTCGGTTACGAATTGGGAAGGTATTAGCACCCCAGATCGTCCGTCGTACCCGACGGGATCCACGCTTGCTTGTTTTGTTTCAAAGGGTGAGAAGAATAACTGCTGCTGAATAAAACCGCTAACTGGAAATGGAATTGAAATGAGAAAAGGAACTGGAGAAAGAGAATGAGAATAAAAAGAAAGGGGGAAATGTAGGGAAAATAAAGAATGTGCTCGAACGGGCCCTACCCCGCTGCCTACGTACCTCATCGGGATAATGAGGATCAGAGTCGACGTAGTTCGCCTAACCTAGGCGGGAACTATTTGTTTGTGTTTTTTACAGTTGGAACTGCGTATGTCTATGCTCAGGTGTTGCAGGCTCGTCTGGTACGAGTGCGTTTACCGTCTTGCATGCGAGACAAGTCGTCGCGAGTTCGCGTTGTGAGTGAATGAGATGAGAAGAGAAGTTCCCGCAGGATAGTCGCTTGTTATTTGTTTTTGGTCTTTTAAGAGAAGTGTTTTGAATTTGTTTGTGAACGGTCTTGTACTAAGACCTATCCATCGCGGGAAGTATTTACACCTCGCCCCGAAACAGGACGCGTATAAACACTCCGCAACAAAGTCTCGTGTCGTACAAGATTGTTCGGTTTTTATTAAGTGTTTTATTGCTTTTCTTTTGAAGGGAGAAAGAAAGACTCAAGTTGATAAAAGGAAAAATCTAAGGGACTAAGACTCAATCCTAATTGTTTATTTATTTACAAAGTGGTCCTAATGGTTAGTGAGGTTTTCTATTCCTAATGGAAACTTAAAAAAACTACTAGAATTCAACTTACTTCTTAATGAAGTTAAGTTGATTCTAAGAACAATGGGGGAAGCCTATTAAAGTTGTAAGATCAAATGAAGCAAAAAATGAAATTGAACTATAATAAATAAAATTCTACAAATGCACTTAGAGGCAATGAATTAAAAAAAAAAAAAGTCTATTTTTATTTATTCTATTTCTACATGGAAATAAAGTTTCAAGCCTAAGTTCTAATTCTAAGCTAATCTTAATATTCATTATAAGAAAAACAAATTAAACTAAACCTAAGTCTAATATTAAATTTAAATGCTAAATCTAATCTATACTATTATTTTTATATTGAACTTTATTTTCTTTTAATGGCCTAAACTAAGGGAATTATGCATAACTAGGCCTAAAACTAATATTCTAAAAAATATTAAATCTTCTAGAAAAATTATGAAAATTAAACTATGGGATCCTAACATTATCTCTAATCTTATACTAAGAGGGATCCTAAAAATTTCTATTTTTTCTATGCCTAACAAATAATTATTTCCAGCTAAGAATTAATTACTATTTCCTAAGGATTATATCACTAAAACATAAGATAAAAGCTCCTAAAAATTCCATAAAAAATATCCTAAGAACTATTATGAGTCTTTTAATTACAGGAAAAAAGAATGGCTCAAAAAAGTTGTTGGAAGTTACTTAAATAAAATAAACAAAATCCAGCATAAATAATAGAAATTCAATAGAACTAATTAATAGAAAAATTCAGAATTAATTCAAAAATAAACAAATTCCAGAAAATAAAAATGTCATAAATTTCTAAATTGATTTATTTAACTACTGGAATTTTTGGGGAATTTTATAGTGTTTTTTTATTATTTTTTATGAAATTATTTCTAAACTATAATTGACTACAAAATAAATTCTAAAGAAATAATGCAGGAGGGTGTTTTCAGTTATTTTTCTAGTTCTTTTCATAAACTGGGCTCAGAAATGGGGTACTAATAGGAAAAGAAATAGGCCCAATTCGCAGCCTCGAGAGGGGAGGTGGAGAAAGAATTTATTTGTTTTGTTTTTCTAATGGGCCTGGAAACAGGGGTGTTGATAACAATATTTTTTTAATTTAAACATATTTTTCACATATTCTAGGAATTAAACAAATTTTACTTAACTTAACACAAATGAAAAATACTAATCTCAAGATAATATTTTTTCTAAATCTTAGCTTAAGATTATTTTTATTGAATTATTTTTAATGATCTTGTGAATTAAACCTTAATCTAATAATAATATTTTTTTATAAATTTTTAATCTTAGAAAATGAATTAAATTCTAAACTTATGATTATAAACTAAATAATACTCTTATGATAAATGCTTCTAAATAATAATCTTATGATAAATGCTTCTAAATAATAATCTTATGATAAATGCTTCTAAATAATAGTCTTATGATAAATGCTTCTAAATAATAGTCTTATGATAAATGTTCAAATTAAAATCTTAATTTAAGTTCTAATAGTCTTGATTTAAGCAAAAATGAAGTAAACTAATCCTATTATCATATTTTTTCCAAAATCTTAATTAAAGAAAAAGAATTAAACTAAACTTAATATTTTCTAACAATCTTAATTTAAAGAAAATGAGTAAAACTATACTTACTAAAATATTTTCTAAAAATCTTAATTAAAGAAAATGAGAGAAAATACTTACTAATATATTTTCTAAAAAACTTAATTAAAGAAAATGAGAGAAAATACTTACTAATATATTTTCTAAAAAAATCTTAATTAAACTATAATCTTATTAAAAATGAATTAAACCTTTAATCTAAAATATGAATTAAACTCTTAATCTTAGAAAATGAATTTAATTCTAAACTTATAAAATCTTAATTTAAGCAAAAGAATTAAACTAATCATATGATTTTATCTACTTAACATTTTAACTAAACTTATCAAAATATTTTTTTAAGAAATCTTAATTTAAGAAAAATCTTAAACTAAACTATTATGATTTTTCTAAAATCTTAATTTAAAAATGAAATAAACTTATCCTAACATAATATTTTTTTCTAAGGATCTTAATAAAAAAAAATGAATTAAACTTATCCTAATATAATATTTTTCTAAAGAAATGATTATACCAATTAGACATTAATCTTAAGAAAATAAAATAACCTAAACTTATGATTATAATTAATTTAATATTTTAACTAAACTTACCAAGATATTTTTCTAAAAAAGATCTTAATTAGAAAAATGAATTAAACCTTAATAACCTTGATAATATTTTAATGACTTAAATTAAACTATAGTTAATTATAATACTCAACTAAAATATGAATTAAACTACAGTATTAATATTTGGTTCTAAATTACAGTATCCATAAACTACAGTATCCATAAACTTCTAAATTAAACTACAGTATCCATAAACTTCTAAATTAACATTAAATTAGATCTTAATTAGAAATATGAATTAAACTACAGTATCCATAAACTTCTAAATTAACATTAAATTAGATCTTTAATCTAAAAAAAAATGAAATAAGCTAATAATCTTATTATAATATCCTTATTTAAGTTCATAAACTCTTATTAAATTAAAATTAAATGAATCTTTATTTATATTTTACAACATAAAAATAAGAAAAAACTGAAGAACAACTCTGAAGCATAACCCTAGCTCCTCTCTTCTCCCTTCATCCCCTTCCGCCGTCAACAACCCTCATCGTCTTCTTCCTTCTCCAGCTTTCGTCAACCTAGAATCATCCTTCAAATTCACTGCAAGAAACAATTATCCCGCGGAACCCTAATGGCCGAAACCCTAAACTCCCTTGTTTCCCTCACGCCGCCGCTCACACCTTCTTCGACCTAACGCCATCGGCCCATCGCTGGCCACCTCCGATCGCACGACTTCCTTCATGAAGTCCGACACATCCTCACTGAAACTCTCTTCTCAATACGAATTCAGAGACAATTTCTCCAAAGATGAAGAGGACAAGGCATACTATCTACTCAAGACGAAAGGAATCAATACCAACCTGAAACGTTGAAGAATACAAATAGGTGAGTTCGTCTTCTTTGATCAATTTTTTTGCCTCCTGAAGCTCTGAGTCTGTTGATGATTCACAAACACGGTAAATTCGTCAAGTTCGAACCTCGATCTTCACAGGTGCGGTGGTGATGGCAGCGAATACAGGTATGAGGCTTGGAGTTATTTCCGCCCCTTTCTCTTTTCCTGCGATCTTTGACTCGAATCTGTTGGGATTGAACTGTTGAACTTGCTGCAAGTTTCATAACAGCATTCTTGCATCTTCCGTTTTGTTGCAGGTGTGAGGAGGATGCATGAGTATAGGCCCTGGGAAGTTCAAGAACAAAGGTGAATGGAAGCTCGAATTGACAACTGATGAGGGTTTGGTTGAAGCTGAAGAGTAACAAGCTTGGAAGAATGATGATGAGGAGTGGTAAAGAGTGGTGTGATTATGGATTGAAGAAAGCAAAAAAAAAAATGAAGAAGGAAAGCACTCATTTATAGAGCCTGATTTCAGAAATTCATCTAGAAGGTTCTTCAGGTATGAATCAGTTAGAGGGTTCTGTTATGCTTTTGTTAAATCGGTTAAGAGTTAGTTTGTTAGTTTCTGATATCTGTTTTTGCTGCTTCCATGTGATATTTGGTTGTGGTTGTGAAGCCTTTTTTTGGAATGAATTTTGATTTTGTTATAAGTTGTTATAAGTTGTTACAATTCAGTTATTCTTGACACTTTTTTTCCTGTTTTTAACTGTTAAGTGAAACTTTGTTATTCATTCTATTTTTGATGGAATTTTCAGATTCATAGACTTAACTGTCATCGCTGATACAACTTGTTCGAAATTTCATTTTTCTGTGTCAAATTTCCTTGGCTCACATTCACTCTCTTCAAAACACTAAGCCACTAGATGAGTGCATCCGCACGGCACAAAGAGAGCCACAATATGAACACAGTATATCACCTTGGAAATCCATATACGAATTCACCACCAATTGGATGCTGCCAACTTTGTAGCATATCTTCACTCTTCATAACAACACTAGCCGGTAGCGTCCAAGAGAACAACATCACAGTGTAACAAGTCTCAACGCCCTCATAGCCAACTCTGCTATCCAACAATCAGCTTTCACTGGTAAAACTGGTTTGAGGCAATGACCGAAATAATTGACATTGATAGCCATGTTGATGTGGTTTGAGTGAGGCTTTTTTTCAGTTTCCCTTGTAATTTAATCTGAACTTCTTTTGCTGGATTTTTCCATGTACCATAAGTGCTATGCTAGGATTTGATTTCTAATTCAATTATGTTATGCCTTTTTTTTGTTTTGCCGGCTCTAGAAGGTAGTCTGGGGAAAATAATTAGCAGAGGATTGAGAAGATTGAAGATGGATTAGTGGACTAGAGATTGGCGGAACTCGAAGGGGAGGTTGGATGATTCAAAGTGAAAATTCGGGTTGAAGGTTTTGTAGGTGAAAAATAGTGGTTATGTTCAAGTTTTGTTAGATAAGGAAAAGGCCCCTTTCTTTTTAGCTCTGTTTCTGTATTATTTTTGATATATCAGTTGTAACACTGAATTTTTCCTTCTGATTGTAATTGGACTGCACTTCCTGTTGATGATTATCATTGTTTAAACTAAGTCTCCAAACATGCCAAAACAAAAAGAATCCAAAGCATTCCTCTCCTCCTCCTTTTTCCTTAAAATTTGGATTGAATTTTAGGTGACTTTAAGTAGTAATAATAAAAACAACAGAATGTAACAGGTTTGGGCTTGCAACGGGCCTGGGGTTAAATTATGAAATGTGAACCACGGTTTAAACATAGAGATGAGCTTTAAATACGGAATTTGAATGAATCCGGAATTGAATATGAACCCAAATTTGAATAATGACCATGATACTTTAGATAAACGAATCATTGATTTTGGACAATTAGACCTTTTTTTTTTTAAAGAAATTTATGGGTTTATTCGGATGATGGATCAAAATGCACATAACTGAAAAATTGGACGAATGGGTGCGAAATTTAAATGGAGATGGACATATAAATTTGGACAGCAATGGAAACTTGAATCTTGAGAAAGAACTGATAATGCATAATTTGGATTACATCTCGATGAGCACAAAATCCAATAAAACAGAAGGGACAAGCATGAATGAAACTGGCCTTTCACATATTTCGAATGTACTTGGATTATATCATTCAAACAGAGTCTCTGCCATAATTCGCTCTTTAATTAACTATGGAATCTTTTGGATGATCATTGATGCAGAAAATAAATTGAGATATCGGAGGGAAATAAACCCTAATCCAAGTCTCGGCGTCCCGATTCAACGTTTTTTTTTACCAACACTCTTACATAAGGAACCTTAGCAATGATCCTCTGAATAGGACTTTCAAGTCACCAACAAACTCTAGATCTCATGCCTGAGGAATATAATGCAAAATGCATGATAATAATCTAAGGGGTAATGCAGACAAATGCGAAACAATTAGCCAATAGAGGAAATAAATATGAGGGCAAATTTTGAGGTATTACAGTATGCTACTCTGAGGAATGGATCAAAGATGGCGGTTTTGTTGATACGTTCCCGAATCGCTTTGTCAAGATTGTGGAATTTTGAACTTCGATGAGGATTTAGCTAGGACATGAAGTCGGATGATGAAAACAGGGACATAAGTCAACCTTTTGCGACAGGATTTCCGTCATTTTTATTCACTTATCAGTTAAAATTTTCTTCCTGTAAAATTCGGCCGTGGGCTTGCTATTCTGTAACCGTGTTTCTTTTTTATGAAAGTTTGTTGGAGAGCTTTTTCACTGATTTTTCTTCTGTAACTGAATTTTGCTGCAGGTGAATTGTTGTTTTAGGGAGATTGAAGATCGAAGATTTAGGTTTGTTGAATTTGTGTCGTGATGAAGCGTTCTGCAGTGATGATGATGTGAAAGCTGGCGGATGGAGAAGGCTTTGCAGGTCTGTGAACGACAAATGATGAACGTCGACTGAGTGCAATCTTTTCACCCTTGCTGGTGTACACAGAAAATGTAAGTTGCAATCTTGCCGAGTCATTCTTCACAGCAATTGCTCAGGCCCCGGTTGGCATTGATCTTATGTTCAACATCAGCACTTATGCTTTGGCCAGCTTAAATACTGCTCTGATTCTTTTCCAGAGATTTGAAATCCTTGCTGTGACTTATCGTTGTTGTTCTGAATTGCTCTTTTGTTATTAATGGAAATTTTCGTTGATATTATGAAGGTTTTGGGGCGGTAAAAACTCAGCAATAAATCACTTGCTTCCTCCCACACACAAACATCAAGACGCACAACTACAAACTTGAATATGTCCTGAACCGTAAGCAGCTGGATTCACCAATATTGTATCAAATCCGTCACGGGCTTGCTGGTATCATTTCTTATGGTTGTAGCGGTCCTAAATGTGAAGCCATAACTGGGCCGGCCCTTATTTATAGACTGTTCTAGTTTTTTTTATTATAGATTGTTTTAGCTTTTGCCAATCCAATCTTTAGTACTTGACTTCATATCCGTCGGAATTGCATTCACGTTATGTCTTCTTGTTGTTTGATGTTTGGCATAGTAACTAACAAAGAGATATTCTTCCATTAATTAGCAACTGATTTCTCAAAAAATAACTATCCTTGCAACTAAATTTATTTTCCTTTCTTTAACACATGCCACGCCTCTCTTGTCTTTTTTTCAATTTCACATTAGTAGAGGTTTACAATAGAACTTGGTGGGTGGCAAGTTTACCAAAATATTTGCACCCGTGATCGTCTTGTTACCAATGGTAATAGAACCGTTGAAATCTCTATCTAACGTACTAGCAACAAAAATGAACACCCAAGGAACAACATTAATCAAACTTCCAGGGATAGGCCCGTCACTTCCCGCGGAAGCAACCAATAATATATCTCTAACAAATGCATGAAATGCACCTATTGAAACCTTATCAGTAATAATTTCTTGAGAATCTATACTAATACTTCCACCAACAGGAACAAATATTAAGTCAACACCGTCACTAATGGCTTGATCAACAGCAGCTAATACATCAGCACCAAAACAAACTAGTAGCATCCGTTAAGGACCAACCCCTTTGTATATTGCAACTTTTAATTTTGGCAAACCACCTTTTACTGTTCCATCACCAATATTAAATATAATTGCACCAAGTACAAAGTTTCCATTTAATGCAGACAATGAACTACCACAAGGTATACATGTGTGATTTGGATGCTGAA
This sequence comes from Lathyrus aphaca, assembly GCA_963966055.1. Classification (NCBI taxonomy): domain Eukaryota; kingdom Viridiplantae; phylum Streptophyta; class Magnoliopsida; order Fabales; family Fabaceae; genus Lathyrus; species Lathyrus aphaca. The sequence continues at coordinate 726,296,187 of OZ014519.1, read as the reverse complement.
CAAAATATGAACAAAGGACAGATTGTTGAAATCCAAATGATTTGCGTAACCAACTTTAGGCCAACTGAAAATCCCAATCCAACCTCCAAATCCCAACCTCACTCATATTACAACCACAATACCCTGATCATCATAAGGACCTGTACCTTGATCTCTTGTACCACTAACCAACATTCCTCTGCCGTGAAACCCTGATTAGCTCTGTAAGCAATGATGGAATTCCTCGAATTCATCTGATAGATATGAATACCATACCCTAATTCAGTAATTCATGTAACCAAATCCATTGAAGTAGAAAACCCAAACTAGTGGAATAAACTGATCCTTCGGGGGACACTGATCTCATGCCTTATGAAAACAATGAAATGCACTAGCATGCTGTTAATGACTTGGTGAGAAATGCAGATGAATGCGACACGATGAACCAATAGAGAGAATAAATACGAGGGAAAATTTTGAGGTATTACACATGTTACTTCTACTAATAAGTTTCACTAATTCTGTGAAATTCTAGCCTACTGGTACATACACTTTCTGCTACTAATTTCTTAGTGTCATCAAATTTAACTCTGATACAATATACTAGTATCTGTTAATTTCTCGTTTCTCCTAAAAGTAACTATTGTTATTTCTAAACGTTTCTATATTATTTTGATTCATCTACATAATACTACTTTTTATTTAATTCAACTAATCACATGTATAACCATTAATTAACTAATTCATTTATGTCACACTTAATTTAATAACTTAGTCCACATGTATAACCTATACTGTTATAAAAACAAAATGGTCCCCACCCCCTTTATCAGGTGGCTTGAGCCACCTTCCATGTTCCATGTGGCTTGCGCTACATCATCAAGTGGTTAGCGCCACTTCTCATGTGTGGGTGGCCGCCACACCAAATTTTTTCAATTTTTCTTCTATTTTACGGTTTCCAGTATTCTTTTCCGTTTTTGTTTTTGGTATTGTTCTCGACTATATATTACATCTAATTTCAACCCAAACCCTTCGTATTCAATACTAGTTCTGGTTCACAAAATCAAATTCCACATAAACGATTCATCAACATAAAAACAACATCGCATAGTTTTTCAACAAAACAATAACAAATCATCAACACAAATCAATACCACACAATAGAAAATTATATAATTCCCAATCCTATATATCAATTATCATATTCCCGGTTATAAAATTTGAACCTCACCCTTACCTTAGATTGAAGGTAGCTCAAATTTCCCGATCGAATTTGAAACTTGGCTTGACAACAACCCTCGTATTCTCTCTTCTCCAACCCTTGTGCCTCCAAATCTAGTTCCCACTCCTTGCTAAAACTACATGACCTAACTGCCTTTATGTTGTTTGCTGCCTAACTTCTATATCTAATTCTAATCATTTAATAAACTAATGAGTCTACCAATCCTCTTAATGGGCCTACTACACAATACCCCTAACTTTTCTATTTCTCACACACAACTTAATTCAACCAAATTAATTAATATTCTACGAAAATCAATATTATTTCTAATATTAATTTCTCCCGACTAAATCGACTATTTACCCGATTATCAACTTATCAACTCAAACAACTTATTCAACATATTCCACAAATATATGGAAAATACTCAATAATATTTAATTAGATACGGGTGTTACACTCAACGTATCTCTTATATTGAGTATGAGAAGATAACTAACAGAGAAACCATCAAATCCATCTTTGACTCATTACAAATGACTCATGAAGGAAATGCTCAAGTGAAATAGACTAATGCTCTTACCTTAATCCAAAAGTACGAAGCCTTCGAGATGGAAGATGATGAATCAGTGGAGACGATGTTTTCCAGATTTCAAATGTTAGTGGTTGAACTCAGAGTCCTGAAAAAAGGATATTCTACCATGATCATCTCAAAAAGATTATCAAAAGTCTTCCCTCAAAATGGAGACCAATGTTAACATCTTTTAAGTTATCCAAATATTTAAATAGCTTAAGTCTTGAGGAACTTATCAGTTCTTTAAGAAGCCATGAGATTGAGCTTGAGTAAGATGAACCACAAAAGAAAGTTAAATTTGTTCCTTTCAAGTCCAAGACTGAAAAAGATAAGGCGTATCAGGCTAAAGAAGAATCAAATGATTCTGACATGGATTCAAAATATGATATGTCTCTAATATCCAAAAAGGTTAATAGGCTCTGGAAATGTAGACAAGAGAGGTTCAAAGGGTCAAGGAGAAACAATGATCATTCTGAATCATTTGGGCAGAGGAAGTGGAGTTCTGAAAAGGAAACCATATGTTTTGAATATTATGAGCCATGCCATTTCAGAAACATGTGTCCAAAGCTTCTCAAGAAAGATAAGAAGTCCAAGAAGAACGGGAAGAAATGACTTATGGCTACTTGGGACGACTCTGACTCAAAAAGAGGAGATTCTGATGAAGAAGGCGCAAAATGTTGATTTTGTTGCAACAATTAGTTCTGATGGTTTTGGAGAACCAGAAGATAGAGAAATGTCATAATCCGATTCAGAAGAGGTGCTTTCTAAACTTACTCATAGTGAATTAGAGTCGTGTCTTTATGATATGCTTGAAAACTATCATAAACTCCAAAGTAAATACAAGGATCTTAAACAAATCCATATAGCTACTCCGGAAGAAAGAGATAAGCTTAAGAAGAACAATTCTTCTTTGGATGAAACCATTTTTTCTTTGAAAAATATTAACATTACTTTGAAAAACAAAACTCCATTCTAGAGGAAGAATTAGTCTCTAAGGTCTCTGATACTAGTTGCATCAACAAGTATGATATAGCCTTCCAACATTTTCTGGATAAAAAAATAGATAGAAGAAAATTAGCTCCAATGATCTATGGTGTTAGCAGTAATGGCAACAGAGGTTTAGGGTGTAAAGAATTCTTCAAAATTGATGAAACAAAACCCCTAAAATTAACACCTCTATATGATCAGTTTGTACCTTCTGGTACAAAACTTGACTATTTTGAGTTAGAATATGCACCTACATAGAAATATGAACCCAAATCTAAGTTCAGATTCATTTTATTTATCGTTCTACAAGAATACCCAAAATTTTCAGAAACTTTGGGAAGACTAACAAAACAGTACCCAAAATATGGGTACCTAAAGATAAGATAGTATATTATGCATATATCCTTAACAACACAATTGAAACACCAATCATGGTACCTAGACAAGGGTTGCTCATGACACATGACAAGAATAAGGCATATGTTCCAAAGCTTGGAACTTAAGCCTGGAGGTACTGTCGGTTTTAGAGGAAACCAGAAGGGTAAGATCATTGGTTGTGGAAGAATAGGTAATGGTAAACTTCCTTATATTACTAATGTTATTCTATTTGATAGTTTAATGCATAACCTAATGTCAATTAGTCAGCTTAGTGACATTGGATATGACATTATTTTCAATCAAGAGTCTTGTAAGGTCGTTAGTCAAAAGGATGGCTCTATCCTCTTTGATGGAAAAAGAAGAAACAAAACTTAAAAGATCATACTTACTGATCTTCAGGATCAAAAATTTAAGTGTCTTCTATTTGTATATGAGGAGCGATGACTTTGGCATCGACGATTGGGCCATGTTAGCATGGGGAGGATTTCTCATCTAAACAAGCTTGATTTGGTCAGAGGCTTGTCAAGTATGAAGTATTCTTCATATGCTCTTTGTGAGGCTTGTCAGAAAGATAAATTCTTTAAAGTTACTTTTAAGGCAAAGAATATTATTTCTACCTTAAGACCATTGGAACTTATTCACATTTATCTTTTTGGTCAAGTGAAAACTGCATCAATCAATGGTAAGAAGTATGGACTAGTCATTGTAGATGATTATAGCCGATGGACATGGGTAATATTCTTAAGACACAAGGATGAGTCTCATTTCGTGTTCTCTACCTTTTGCTCTCAAGTGCAAACAGAAAAGGGTTACAAAATTTTCAAAGTTAGAAGTGATCATGGTGGTGAGTTTGAGAACATATACTTTGAGGAATTATTCGATTCCAAAGGAATCTCCTATGATTTCTCCTGTCCTAGAACTCCACAGCAAAATGGGGTCGTGGAAAGGAAGAACATGACTTTACAAGAAATGGTCCATACCATGATCCAAGAAACTGATATGGCAAAACACTTCTTGGATGAGGTAGAAAATACATCATGTTATATTCATAACCGAGTCTCGATAAGACCTATTATGGGTAAGACTCCCTATGAATTATGGAATAATAGAAATCCCAACATTTCTTATTTTCATCATTTTGGTTGCATCTGTTATATGCTTAACACTAAAGAGAGTCTTGGCAAGTTTGACTCCAAAGCACAAAAATGTCTTTTGTTGGGATATTCTGAACGCTCTAAAGGCTACAGAATCTATAACACAGAAACACGAATTGTGGAGGAATCAATTCATGTCATATTCAATGATAAGCCTAGCCCTGAAAAGTCAGAGCTAACTAAAAAGTTTGCAGATCTGGAGATTAAGTTTTCAGAATCCAAAGAAGTAGAAGAAGACAACGCTGCAGAAACTAAAAGGTCAGGGACTCTTTCACCTGAACCAATGATGAGTCCAACTCGGAAGAAGAACAAACTCAAAGCTTCCCATTCTGAAGAACTGATTCTGGGAGATAAAACTGCTCCAGTTAGAACCATATCCGCTTTCAAGCCTTCTGAAGAAACACTTCTTGGAATGGTGTCTCTTATTGAACAAAACTATGTAGAAGAAGCTCTTCAAGACAATGATTGGATTCTGGCCATGTAAGAAGAATTGAATCCATTTACCAAAATGATGTTTGGGATCTTGTTCAAAAACCTAAATGTGTCCATGTTGTTGGAACCAACTGTGTTTTCATAAACAAGTTGAACGAGAAGGGTGAAGTAGTCAGAAACAAGGCTCGACTAGTTGCACAAGGCTATAGTCAGCAAGAAGGGATTGACTATACTGAGACCTTTGCTCCAGTCGTGAGGTTAGAATCTATTCGCTTATTAGTTTCTTTTGTTGTCAATCATAACATTATCCTTTATCCGATGGATGTTAAAAGTGCATTCTTAAATGGCTACATTTCCGAGGAAGTGTATGTTCGCCACCCCTGGATACGAGGATTCTAAAAATTCAGATTTTGTTTTCAAACTAAAGAAATCCTTGTACGGTCTAAAACAAGTTCCAAGACCTTAATATGATAGACTTAGTTCATTCCTTTTGGAAAATGATTTTACTAGGGGAAGGTAGATACCACACTCTTTTGCAAGACATTTAAGAATGATATTCTTGTTGTGCAAATCTATGTAGATGATATTATTTTTTGTTCTGCTAATCCTACTTTGTGCAAGGAATTTTCTAAGTTGATGCAGGCAGAATTCGAAATGAGCCTGATGGGAGAACTCAAATTCTTTCTAGGAATCCAGATTGATCAACGTCCAGATGGAACATATATTCATCAGAGCAAATATGCAAAAGAACTTCTGAAGAAGTTTGAGATCTCAGAAAGAAAACCTACAAAGACCCTCATGTACCCAACATATATTCTGGAGAAAGAAGAAGCAGACACTAAAGTTTGTCAAAAGCTCTATTGAGGAATGATAGGATCTCTTATGTATTTAACAACTTCTCTACCAGATATTATGTTCAATGTCTGCTTTTGTGCTCGATTCCAATTAGATCCAAGGGAAACTCATCTGACTACTATCAAGAGGATCCCAAGGTATATTAAGGGAATGACAAATCTGGGTCTGATATACAAAAGACCTCAGAGTACACATTATCTAGATATTATGATGCAGACTATGTCAGAGATATAATTGAAAGGAGAAGTATTTCTGGAAATTGTTAGTTTATGGGAAACAATATCATCTCTTAGGCAAGCAAAAAGCAATCAACAATAGCATTATCTACTACAGAGGTAGAATACATCTCAGCATCATTGTGCATCACTCAAATGCTCTACGTGAAGAATCAACTCGAGGATTTTCAGATAAATGAGGGTAGTATTCTCATCTACTGTGATAACAAAGCTACTATTTGTTTGAGTAAAAATCATATTTTACATTCAAGAGACATTGAAATTAAACATCGTTTTATCAGAGACTATGTTTAGAAGGGAATTTTATCTTTAAAATTTATAGATACAGAACACCAGTGGGCTGATATCTTTACAAAACCCTTAGTTGAAGATAGATTTCTATTTATTCTGAAGAATTTAAATATGGGCATCTGTCCTGAATAAATTCTTTCAGAACAAGTTTAGACCCTTTGTGTAAAAATAGGTTTAGACTCCAAGCAAATATGGAGTTGTGAAGTTCTGATAGAAATAGTTCTACAAGTTATAAGGTATTTTCTTCAGGAATATAGCCGAGTTAGATACTATTTTTTGTATTCTTGACCTGAGAGAAAGAAAAAGTGTCCACTAAAATAGATGTGTATGATTGTGTGATCATATATATTCGTTGAAGTGACACCTCGAGCACTGTGATTGTGTGAGACTGGATTTTCAAACTAATCATTATCAATACTTCTTACTTGTCCAAAATATTCTTTAAACCAGAAGATCTTCTGAGCTCATGGTTTTTTAAACTGAACATACACTTATTGATATATATTTTAATGGCATCATCGTCTATTCAAAGCTTACCGTTCTTTCAACCCTAAAACACTTTTGAGATTATTCCATCAAATTTCTTTTGTCTGTGCATGATTGATATTTTTTCACCTTTTTTATTATGATAAAAAGGGGGAGTAGTAATGGAAAGTTATTTTGAAGTTCAATATCTAGACTCTGAATCGCAATCCTGACATTCTAACATATTGAATTTGCAAAATTCTCTTAGTATGTTTTGTTTCAGGAATGATATGAATCGCAGTTCTGACATTCTAACATATTGAATTTGGAAAATTCTTTTAGTATGTTTTGTTTTAGGAATGATATTGAATATCAGACATGTATGAATCTGATAAGAAAAGATAAATTCTCAAGACCAGGCATTCATATTGAGGCCACAAGATTGTAGCTAATCAAGCTTTATGATTTGGCTATGTCATATGATATTCTTCAAGTTCTGATAGAAACCAAATTCTAAGATGAAGACCGGTGTTGTAGTCAGACTCTGATGAGTCATCATAGGGAAGTATTCCTCCTCTATCATATGATATGGAAACTAAAGTTTTATTTTATGAGTCTTGGGATCAGGGGGAGGCTCTGAACAAGCATACATAAAATTTTGGGATTATCAGAATCAGAGGGAGAGTATCCGGTAAGGGGAAGATAATTTTGAATGTATCTTAAGTTAATACCCATTTATTATCTTCGTACAAAATTGGATCTTCAAAATACATTATTTTGTCTATATAAAAAAGGCGGAGATTGTAAGAACAAGATTTGGTTTTGCTCAATATCTCTATGTTTTGATAATAACAACAGAGTATTTGTGTGAAAGCATTTTTGATACCCTAACGAGTGTTATTCTAAAACTCTTAACAAACAGGTTCTGACTTTGAGGGAATTCATATGAACCGGTGATTCTAAAATGATGATATTCACTTCTGTGCTAAAAGAAAGCAAGATTGTTTATGTACCAACTCATCAGAAAGATCTTGAGAAAATTGATGTTGTTGTTGCAATGTTTTCCAGGATTCTAACTCTGAATGAGTATGACTCTTATACGTTAGTTCTGAAGACCAAATGTTGAAGTTTCTAATGACTTGAAGTTCTAAATACTGAAGGTTCTGAAGACCAAGTGCATAAAGACTTTAAATACTTGAGGTTCTGAAGACTAAAGGTTCTGAAGACCAAGTGTTGAAGACTCTGAAGACATAGTTCTGAGTGAACAAGGTTCTGAAGATTCTGAAGACTTGAAATTATGAAGACCAAGGGTTTCGAAGATAAGTGCTGAAGTTCTGAAGACAAGGTTCTGAGTGAACAAGGTTCTGAAGACTAAAGACTTGAGATTCTAAAGACCCAAATATCATTTCCTCTACTCATGCTTCAATCATATTTCAACCAAAAGCCTATGAAGATTAGAAGATAAAGATTAATGGTTAAGAGAGTTATCCTTTACTCTACTCATGCTTCAATCATATTTCAACAAGAAGCCTCTAAAAATCATAAGATAAGGATTAATGGTTAAGAGGGAATAGTACAATAGTACAAAGACACTTCATTCTACTAATAATTCCACGACCCCACTACCCTGATTTGGTGATACGAAAGGACGATTATGTGTACTATTTTTCACCCTCAGCAATGACATTCCTTAGGCCAGTTGTGATGCAACAAATTTTTTTCTCAGTGCCTATATAAGGATTGTGTCATGAAGGAAAATGCACAAGATTGTGCAACATTTGAAACTCACATACAAAGAAAAATTCTCTAACAGTAGATCATATTTTCAAAAGCTCTCAACTGTGTTTACTCTGCATATTTAGAAGCAACTCTTTGTAAACAAACCTTGTATATTCCTGAAGTCGCATCATCTAGTTGCGCATTGTCATAAGTCGCTTTAGTTGGTTGAGCATTGTTAAGTCATATATGTTGATTAAGCATTGTTGTAAGTCTCTTCAGTAGGTTGTGCATTGTTGAAGTCGCATCATTTAGTTGAACAATGTGGTAAGTCTCATCAGTTGGTTGTGTAGTTAGTCACATATTGTATATGCATTGTAATCTGTTATGATTATAGTGGATTAAGTCTTTGTTGAATGCAAAATCACTTTGGTGAGTGGACCAGAGGTAGCTTATGGTTGACAAGTGAACTAGGATAAATCAGCGTGTTCTTTTTATCTTGTTTGTTGATTGGTATATTCTTTGTGTTTTCACAAAAAACTTTCATTTTCAAAACACCAATTCAAACCCCCCTTTCTTGTGTTTTTCTCACACCTTCACCCATTTTTATTTATGTATTTTAATTCAAAGTACAAAATAATATATAATGATAATAAAAAAATTATTCATATTTATTTAAATAGACTGGTATGTTAGGCTTAAAATGCTTTTTTTCATGGCCTGAGGGCTAATATTTTTAACTAAATAGGCTTATTAAAAGTTTAGGCCTTTTCTATTAAATAAAAAAGCTTGGTTCGGCCTGAGTCTGAGCTTGTGTAGGCTAAGTCGTAGCTCTTATTATCGGCCTGACCTATTTCCACCCTTACACACAACTAGAACAACAAATTGACGAGAGCATGTTTTTGTGGCTCATGGTTTATAATTTGTAAGTTTAGAGTTTAATTTTGGCTGCAGGTTTTGCTCAATAGAAGGAAGAGTAAACAAAGATGGAGAAGAATTATATTGATACAAAATTTAGGTTAATAATGGGCTAAATAAAATATTAAGTACGTATTTGATCTTTCCAGTTGATCAAAACCTGGAGTGGGCCAAATACTCCGTCTGTGATGGTGGATGATAAGGAGAGAAGGGGCTGTACCTGCAAGACACTCTAATGCTAAAGTAAGAATCAAAGAGAAAATGGGCAAGTGCAAACTGTGTGTTTCTTAGGATGATTATTCGATACTTGTCCCTCTCAAATGAGAGAGTTTTTATAATTCCCCAAACGTTTGGCCATTGATCCTTATTTTTAGGCGTGGATTGTGAATCTCCTAAAAATAGGTAACTGTCAGAAATTAGTCGTTGGAATGGACAGACTTGCTCGGAACTAGCCGTTATTTTAAGCAAGAGATGGTTCCGGGAAGGTGCATTCCGGTCGTTCCTGGTGGACTGCCCTTTGAGTGTCGGGCAAAGATTTAATGGAGAGCAGAGATAAGCAATTGCTCCTGGAGGTCGGCTTGGCATCTCTCCTCGGATGAGGGGCAGAGCAAAAGCTGGTTCCCTTTGACCTTAATAGACTGGATTTAGGCTATTGGGTCATCCTGGATGCAGGAGTGGGTTGGGTCATGCCTGGTTATTGGGTCAGTCTCAAACAATATTTTATAATTATCGGTTTGGTTCATCGTTTGACGGTTCCTAAACATTTAAATCGAGAACCGAACCAAACTACCTCAGTTTTTATTGATTTGGTTCGGTTTTTGAATCGCACCAAGAAAATCTTTTTTTTCTTCAGTTGGGTTTAGTTTTTATTATCGGTTTAATTGGTTTTCTCTAATTCATTTACACCCCTAAAAATTATAATAAAAATAAATAAAAAAACCATTTAAAATCATTTGAAACCTTAATTTAATACAACAATTTTAGTATTTTTATTTTTCTATGGCTTACATGTTTGATTATAGTTTTTTTTTCTTCTCTGAATTGTAAGTTTGATAATGGTTAAAGGTGAAATTCAAAGATTTTGATCGCGCGTTTAATACCTAGGATACTAACGCTGTGATATAAAGCTAATATTTTAGAATCATAAATAAAGCTAAATAAAAGACAAAATAATTAATTGAAATAAAAGATAATTTCCATTTATTCGGTATTATTTAATGTGTAAAAGACCTTACTTATATAATGTCTACTCTGCTACTCATAGATAATTGACTAAAAAAAGTTTTAAGAAAACTATTAAAAGTCCAACTCAATATCACTCAAAGGTTCTAAGAATATTTTAAAATTATCACAAAATAAAATAACAACTAATATAAAATTTACTTCTAATTTAATATCTAAATTATTTATGTAACTAGAATGCACACTTTATCACTGTCACGGGCAATGGCGGATCCAAGACCCTGGCTCAGGGTGCAAAATATTGCATACTAATAAATTATTATAATTATATCTATAAAAGTAAAATACTAAACAATAAAAATAGTACCCAAATTATAACTTATTCAAAAAATTACATAAATGTTCTATAATTGTCCTTTTCGCGATTTCATATTTTGAATAATCGGCTCATTATCAATGTCCTTCAATACATCACTATCAATATAAGTCACCAAACAATCGTTCATCCATTCATCCCCATTCGATTACGCAATCTAGTTTTGACAATCTTCATAGCAGAAAAGGATCGTTCGATGGTTGTCGTGGAAATAGGCAAAATCATTGTTAAGTTCAAAAGTTGATAAACCAATGGATAAACAACATATCTTCTAGTTTCAACCAACTTTTTTGAAAGATTGTCAATTCCTTTCAAGGATTCAAATTCAATACTACTGCGCATATCAATGATATAAGTCTCAAGTTGATTATCAAACAACATCAAACTAGTTTGACAAAATTCTCGTGAATAAAAAAACTTTGCAAATTCAACCAATTTTTCCTTGTCAAAAGAAGAGAACAAATTTGTTGGATTGAAACAAGACATGGAAATGAGAAACCTATTATTTGTCTCATTAAAACAATTGTTAAGTTCTTGAAGCTGCATGTCCACGACAGTATAAAATAATTCAATGCTTTAATGTTTCTCAATTGTGATAGACTCGACATTACTTCCACGCCTTGATCTTCCCGAAAAATATATATCATCCATGTTTGGAATGTGAATGTCATGCATATTGCAAAATAAATTTACCTCATCCAATAAAGTTTCTCATCCATCATCCCTTAAAGCTTGTAACCGTTGGAACCGTCAATGAAAAAGACATCCAAAATTGATTTAAAAAAATTGATACACCGTTGATTTAACATAAATATTCTCACACATCCATGATTTAACATAATAGCACAAAGAAGAACACAAAAACACATCCAAAATCGATAAAAAAAATTGCTAGTGAGAGCATGAGCAAGTTTGATACAACGTTGGAATCGTCAATGAAAAAGACGAGAGAAATTAGGGTTAGTGAGAGAAGTATAGAGAGAGAAGAGAAAAATTAAATTGAGAGTGCAACTTTTTTTATTAATCTTTTGATATCTAATTATTTGTTATTTAATTTAATTTATTTAAAATAAATAATTAAGGGTATTATTTATAAAACATCATTAAATATTATATTAATTAGAAAACAAAAACTAAATATAAGTATTATTTTTTTAATATAAGTATTATATTTAAATAATTTGTATTCTTTGACAAAAGAATTGAAAAGTGGCTTAAGTGATTACAGTTGGTGCAAACCTACAAAATACATGGGGAGCAAATAAAATAAAATATAGATTATTAGTATAAAAAGTTGAGAGGGTGCAGTTGCACCCCTTGACTACATTGTAGATCCGCCTCTGGTCACCGGATTCACTTTAACACCCTATGAGACTTAAATCAGCCACCCAATCAGGGACTAACGACCTATGTTTTTAAGGCTCCAAAAGAAATGGAGTGGAAACCGAGGGTAGAAACCTAAAATCAATCTTGTCATAAAATATTACAATCTAAAGATGTTTTCTTGCGAACAAAATCTCATATATATGCTTCCAACCACTTAGGAGATGAGGATGACTTCATACATTTCTTAGGGTCGATATTGGATTAGTAAACCCAAATAATTGCAGAATGGAGTTCGTAAAATTAATTTATATTCCATAATCATCTCCAATATGTTCTCGCCCTGCCATGTCAGCTGTGAAACAACAAAAGAAAGCGGTAAGGAAATATGAAAGTGTAATACATGATACGTTTAGAGTTAAAACCCACTTAGCATGACAATCACTTATTCCCTTATAGAAGATAGAAGGACAATAATATTTATACATCAAGGACAATCACTTATTCCTTTATAGAAGATAGAAAGACAATAATATTTATACATCAAGGAGAAATTTGTTTAACGAAAGACTCTTTGTAATCTTTTATCATTTTAAAAGATTATGCATCCCCATCTCTCAGATTTTCGGACGTGAAACATAGATCTTATACATGCACCTTAAACACATGTTTTGCAAGGTGAATCAACAACATACATTGACTTATGTGAGGCCTTAGTAACTAGAGAAATTAGAAAAAGCCGTTAGCAGCAGTCGACAAGCGGACACAATGGAAGTTTGAAGGTAGTAAGTAACGACACAATATGAGCCCACTTTGGGTGAATTTCCATTCAAGGAGAATATTCTTAATATGTGGTTGCATATTTTCATTTAATGGCACAATATGCACGTTATATGTTCGTCCATATTTTCTTGTAGTTAAGTGTCTTTAATGCTCTTGAGTAACCCTTATATATAGTTCCATTAAAAAGTCTTTAAACTCTTTTTAACGTGAACTTATATAAAAACTCTAATAATCATAACATGTATAATTATATTGATTATTTATTGAAATAATTGGAATAACTCAATTGGTTAGAGCTTATTTATAATAGGTTGAAGGTTCAACCCCTCCTTCTAGCGATTTTAAATTTATTGACATATTTTTTCTTCTAATTGTACATGTGACATCACTTTAAATGGTATCTTTTTATGCTTTTGAGTAACGCAAGTTAAAAAAATGTTACTCCACATTTTGACTATTAAATCATTTTTAATCCATGGTTAAAAATAATCAGTATATATATTGATTATTTCATGAAATAGCTTAAATAACTCATTTGGTTAGAGCGTATGGTTGTTAACCACAAGATTGAATAAAGGTTCAAATGGTTTCTTCTAATGCTCTTGAGTTACCCATATATATAGTTCCATTAAAAAGTCTTTTAAACTCTTTTTACCATGAACTTATATAAAACTCCAATTATCATAATATTTATGTGAGTTGGAATATCTTTCAAGCCTTCATTCTAGCATTTTCTAATCTATTGACATATTTTTTCCTTCTAATTATACAGCGACATCACTTCAAATGATTTCTTCTAATGTTCTTGAGTAACGCTTATATATAGTTCCATTAAAAATACTTTTAAACTTTTTTTATCATGAACTGATATAAAAACTCTAATATATATACAGCGATATCATATCAAGTGAGAGAGACCCACCCCGCACTAAAATGCGGGCAAAACGGGCATGCCCAATGAGCAGGGCCTGTTTTGCCACCTCTCTCTCTCTCTCTCTCTCTCTCTCTCTCTCTCTCTCTCTCTATATATATATATATATATATATATATATATATATATATATATATATATATATATATATATATATATATATATTAGAGTGAGAGGTTTTTTACCACAAGGTCGGAGGTTCAACTCCTCTTTCTAGCGATTTTTAATTTATTGTCATATTTTCCTTCTAATTGTACACATGGCATCACCTCATATAATTCTGAATTAAAGACATGTATATTAGTCGATGGATTGCCTTTTTCCAAACAAGAATTTTATATTTTGTCCATGATCAATCAATTGAGTATCATTGCCTAACCAATAATTTTATATCTTTGTAGATATTTGGCGAAGTGATTTTTAGAGAAGATATTTGGGCTTTAAGGACCAACGTGAGAATACCTTATATGAACTTCAAAAGATATCAACATTATAGTCCGTCTACAAAAGTAGAATTTAAAGAGAGAAAAAGAACAATCCTCGAAAGACAAAAGGTGATTAAAGACTTGATGATGTTCTTTAAGCAAGAATCGTGAAAAATTAAAGCTGAAGTACTTGACACAAAAATTATCACAATGAGAATTATTTAAAAAGAATCAGGATTGTCTTTTACACCGACTCAATATTGATAATGAGTTGAATCCTTTGTTAGGTTGAAAGATATGAAAAAGATGGAGTTTCAAAATGGTTAATAAAGTTGAAATGCAATTTATAGGAATGTTAACAATTAATAATTTCTTAGAAAAAGGTGGGGTATTAACCCTTACTCCTTCAAATGATCAATTTTTAAAGTTAAATGGTTAACTTGTGGTTATCAAGATTTTCTTGACAACTCTAAGGGAAACTATGTTAATTTCCAAAATGTAATATTGCATCTTGACATAAAATAGTCTATAAAGGGTGAAACTCGTGGCAGTAGATTTAGAACTCCTCACATCCTATAAAACCTTTCTAAAGTTTCATGTAATTACCTAGGATTCTCTTTGATGTTCTTCTTTATTAGGTCAATGATTATTTAATCGGTGACATATAAGGAGAAGAATATATTAATTTCCTCCTAAACCTTCATGAAAAGGCCGCCACTCTTTCACTACTGAAAATGATTTCTTGTTTAATTGGTTTTCTCTAATTACACCCCTAAAAATTATAATAAAAATAAATAAAAAACTTTTAAAATAATTTGAAACCTTAATTTAATACAACTATTTTAGTATTTTTGTTTTTCTATGGATTACATGTTTGATTTTAGTTTTTTTTCTTCTAAATTGTAAGTTTGATAATGGTTAAAGGTGAAATTCAAAGATTTTGATCGTGCGTTTAACACTTAGGATACTAACCCTTTGTGATATAGAGCTAATATTTTGGAAACATAAATAAAGATAAATAAAAGAAAAAAATAATTAATTAAAATAAAAGACGTGTTCGTCCATATTTTTTTTAGTTAAGTGCCTCTAAAGCTCTCGAGTAACCCTTATATAAAGTTCCATTAAAAATTCTTTTAAACTTATCGTGAACTTATATAAAAACTCTAATTACCATAATATGTATTGTTATTTTGATTATTTATTGAAATAGCTGGAATATCTAAGTTGGTTAAAGCGTGTGAGTGTTAACCACAAAGTACGAACACTTATATATAGTTCCACTAAAAAGTCTTTTAAACTCTTCTTACCATAAATATATATTAAAAATCTAATATATATATATATATATATATATATATATATATATATATATATATATATATATATATATATATATATATATATATATATATATATATATATATATATATATATATATATATATATATATATATATATATATATATATATATATATATATATATATATATATATATATATATATATATATATATAAAAGTAATTAATTTGAATAAGTATTAATATAATTGAAATAGCTGGAATAGCTCAGTTGGTTAGAGCGTGTGGCTGTTAACCACAAGGTCGGAGGTTCAAACCCTCCTTCTAGCGATTTTTAATTTATTGCATATTTTTTTTTCTAATTGTACACGTGACATCACCTTAAATGGTTCCTTCTAGCATTTTTTAATTTATTGCATATTTTTTCTTCTAATTGTACATGTGACATCACATCAAATGGTTTCTACTTTCTTCTAATGCTCTTGAGTAATGTTTTAGGGCAGGGTATGTGCAAGGTACTACAATACTCGTCCCCATACTCACAGTTTAAAAAAATCCTCGTACCCGAGCTAATACCCGTGTGAGCATCAATATTTATATTTGTACTCATACTCTATGAGTATCTATGTACCCGTACCCATACCCGTTTACCCGTATTTCTAATAAAAATAATTGATCAACTATTATTTATCATGTAATTTTATGTTTTTAATAACACAAAGAATTCTAATAATTTTATTGTTGAATTAAGAAATAAACAAGCATTTATATAAACATGCATACAAGTTTAATAGTGATGTATTTAATAAAATTGATAAATTAACTTGTATATATATATATATATATATATATATATATATATATATATATATATATATATATATATATATATATATTGAATGGGTATGAGGCGGGATGGGTAAGATACTCGTATGCACGCCCATATCCGCTTATTTTAATGAGTAATTGCTCGTGACCGAGCCCGTACCCATTTTACGGGTTTTTACCCTACCCGTTATTGATAAATTTTGAGGGTACCCGTTGGGGATGAATCCAATTGTTATCCATAAATGCTTATATAAAGTTCTATTAAAAAGTCTTTTAATCTCAATTTACCATGAACTTGTATAAAAACTCGAATTATATATATTTACCGCAAATAGTTTGTATTTTAGAGACTATTTATGGTTTAAGTTAACATTTTGTATTAGTTTTTTTTAATAATTAATATCAATATAAATTATATTTAAAAATTATACAATTTTAATTCTAAATCAATGACATGTATATTAGTCGATGGATTGCCCTTCTCCAAACAAGAATTTATTTTTTGTCCATGATTAATCAATTGAGTGTCATTCCCTAACCAATAATTTTATATCTATGTAGATACTTGGCTAAGTGATTTTTAGAGAAGATATTTGGGCTTTAAGGACCAACGCGAGAATACCTCATTTTTGACCTTTTAAAGGGTCTGGATCTGATTGAAAAAATATAGGCAAAATATCTTTTTTGGCCCCTTAACTATACCATTGGGTTCAGATTGGTCCATTAATTTTTTTTGTATCAGATTGGTCCATTAACTCATAAAATGTGTCAATTTAGTCCTTTTTGGTACTGTAGCGACGAATTTAGTGACTGATTTTTGATTTTTTTTTCGTCGCTAATTTGACGAAAAAGACTAAATTGACACGTTTTAAGAGTTAAGAGACCAATCTGACACGAAAAAAAATTAAGAGATCAATTTGAACCCAAGGGTATAGTTAAAGGACCAAAAATGTTATTTTGCCTATATTTTTTCAACCAGATCCAGACCCTCTAAAAGGTTTAAAATGGGGTATTGCATGTAGTAATTTGGTTAATGCCTTTTGTATCATGTCATTTAGTTGACATACCTCGTATCCTTTGGCGTATTTGAAGTAATAAGTGAAATTGCTCAGTTGATAAAAGTGCAATTCATATGTATTTTGATGTTTTATGTTATTTTTCGATATTTGTAATTTGATTTTTGATTTTGTTGATTGATTTGTAATTGATTATTTATTGCAGAATTGTGCATTGAGTCATCCATTACACTCAATTAGTTTTGAATCCAGTTCAATTTGTTTTAAGATTTAGCAAGTTGGTCAAAGTTAATATGTGTGTCTTAAATTACGATTTAGAAATCTTAAAATAAGAAGTTTTTGAAGCTTAATTCAAATCCAACATATAAATTATTAGAATCGATAATTCAATTTTAAATATTGATTATGGCATTATATTAATTGATCGTACCTGGAGATCAGCATCCGATACGGCTGGCTTCGAGAGTTGATGAAAGACGGTCGGTGAGGAGAAAAAGGGGGTGTACCTGCAAGGCACTCCGATGCTAAAGTAAGTAACCGAGCGAAGAGTGAGCAAGTACGAGAATAAAGGTCAGAGAATTCAATATCTGACCCTCCCAAATGAAAGGGTTTATATAAGGGGCTAAATGGAAGATTATTGGTCCATATTGTGAGGCGCGGATCGAGGAATCCGTAAAAATAGGTAACGGTCAAAACTAGCCGTTGGGGAACTTTGTCATGGTCGGTATGCTTGTGGTCGACAGAGATCACTAATCCCCGACGTCGAGCACAGCTATTGAGTTGGTTTGCTTGACCCAATTGTGGGAATTGGGCTAGTCCAGAACATTAATGATTCAAATCAAGTAAGTTTTTAATTCCAATCACATACCGCCTTAATGTGAATCAAAGCATTGTGCGACTTAAATCACGATTAATAAGTTTTTTTTTGTAAAACAACTATGATTCAAATCATGTGATTACTTTATTCAAATCACATGTATAAAATCATGATATGAATCTAACAATCCATTCTCCGATTATATCACCTTGATTTAAGTTATTCTTTCCTCCGATTTAAATCATAATTGTATGATTTGACTCAAATTAGTTATTCGTTTTCTCACATATTACATGTCTTACCTAGAATGCCTATAAATCATTTTTGTCATTCTCTCCACTTACAGTAGTTCAACATGCTAAGAAAATGTTTAAGACGCACAATTGTGTATCAAGAAAATAATCTCAAACTATACTTTTACAAAATCTAGAAAACCATGAATGTTCCTTATTCACACCTTATATCTCAAGTCAAGCCTATAGAAAAACTGCATAGTGTGTTTATTGAGTTAGACTTATTTAGGAGTTGTGTGATTTTATTCAAGATAGTCAATCATCTTCAACCTTGAATCAAATAAACTCCATTGTTATGGTATTCAACTCTAAAGATTGGGTGTAAGCGGTAGATACAATGTGCATTAGGTAATATAATATTTTTTTTAAAGCTTTTTATGTGTATTAGATTGAAGATTCGATGTTATGACTATAATGATTTGAGATTGACTTCCAGCAAAGAAAATATTATTTTGTGCTCCACCAAAGACTTTAGTAGTGCCAACTGAAGGTAGTTATTTAAAAAAGTTGGGAATTTCTAATATCCTTGAGTACAACAAGGGCTTAGGCAAGGAACCAATATAGTCGAGTAAATACTATTACAAAACTGAGCATTGGAGCAAAATTTGGATATATAAAGGCATTTGGATCAAGATCAAGAAAAAGATCTTATAAATCCAACAGTTTTGAGTATCCTGCTACAATATAAGAGAAATCCAAATTTAGACTTTTGTTAGCTTAAGCATGCATTAGCTTTGAAGTGTTCAATGTTGTCTTCTTTATTCGTTGTAACAAAAACTCTACATAAATTTGTAAAATAGTGGAAGACTCTATGAATTTTCAATGGTTCACTGTTGAAGACTGGACTAAGAACAAAGCAAGAATGAATGCACTAAACTAGTATAAAAATGGTATGTAATATCTATCTTAATTTCTTTTACATTCTAGTATAGAGTCACGTGAATTATGATTTATTGCATTATAGAATCACATGTCAATATACTTTATTTGCTTATAATTACTTATGATATATGCATATGTATGTGATAGATCTAGATATTTGGGTATTCTTTCTTGTGTTTATGACTAAATAAACTCTTGTTGCTATATTTATCACTTGATTAATCAAATTTAAGTTGAGTCTTGAGTAAAAATTGAACTATTATAATTGTTGTATTGATTATTTATACAACTTCATCTTTCTCATTTGTTGTGATTTCTTATAATTTGAGTTAATTGTGATGTTCACTTAATCATATGTTTTATAAAACCTCTGATATAATTTGCTTATGCTTGTTATCTTCATATTTATTTGTAAAACTCTAGTTTTCGAAGAAAATGTATTTGAAAAGGGTATTTAGGGGAATGCCATATTCAATCCCCCATTTAAGACCATTTGAATTCCACTATTTCCCCAACATTGAATCATTATAATAGTCCAATAGTATATATGGTGATTTATTACCATAAAGATCAACTCTCTTAAAACTAAAAAAGTTATTAAGACACTTTTCCATGGCTTTGAAAGACTTGATCTTTACCACACAATTTAGGAGAACATCACCGACTCCTTTTTATATATAATTTTTAATTTAAAATCACGTAAATGTTTGGCTTTTATTGTATTATGAAATCATTTTTAAGAATTATGAATTCTGCAAGTAGTTGACTACCTCTTTAATCTAAGTGATAACAACTTCCCTTGATGGAAAATTCCTCATGTTGGAGTTTGATTATAATTTACTTATATCCAAAATCTTTTATGGATAAATCATTAGTCTTTTTACTTCCACCAAGAGGTATATATAAGACTATTGTGGTGTTTGGATCAAACTCTAGTTCGACAAGGGTAGTTTCATGGCACGACAAGAGTTATGTATGTTGTAGTCGAAGTCTGTTTGAGCATAATCTCGAAATATATTAACTTGTAATTTAAGTTATTATGTTGAATTGGGCTTTACTCGTAAGCCCAATTGTTAAGTTAGTTGTAGCCTAAGTTAGCTTAGTAGTCTATAAATAAACTGGTTCTCTCAGGTTGTTGAGAAAACAGGAAGGAGGTGTCTGAATTTTTTGGTATTTGTAGTCGTACCTAATTTTATCTTGTCTTATGATCCTCGTGTTTGCGATGCTCGGTACTAACTTTATTTCCTTTTGTTTCTTTTTTGCAGTGTCTATGACCAAGCCCCTGGACAAGATCCAGGAAAAACTAAGACAAAGCAACAAAAGGAAACTCAAGACGGTACGGACCCGACTGACGAGGAACACTACGAGTGGCTCGGGCTCGGGACCGACTGCTCAGGGTTCTCCAGGCGTAACCTCGGCATCCCAACTGAAGAAACAGAAGGGTGGAACGACTGTGATGGACTTGACGGTCAGCGCCTCGCCCAAACCCAAGTTTTCCATGCATCATTGCTTCGTGAAGCGTAACTATTTCGAGGGCACGACCCTGGAGGTCCAACGGGTGGATACCCTACATGTAGAGAGCATGGATCTCCGTGCTCGGCGGCTGTCACTGGCACATGATGCTAGTGCTGTCATGAGGGTGATGACCATGGATTTGATGTTGGTCGAGGGAGAGACAGGCCATGAGCGGGAAATCAACCGTATGAAGTCCCTCCTAGCATCGTCCGAAGAGAATGCCAAGAAGGCTGCCGAGGAGGCGACCAAGTCCCTTAAGGATCATGCCGAGGTGATAGCCAAGTTGGAGGTGGACAAAAGGAAGGCGCTCGATCAAAAAAAGAGGTTAAAAGACGCCTTTATGCCCAAGGAGGACGAGGACGAAGATACTATGTGCTTGTTGACTCGGGCGCACTTCCTAGCCAGGCTGGACCAAGATTTGGAGGAGCTATGGGAGTCGACCAAACTGAGCTTTCAGAATGTTGTTGATCAGATCAAAGCACTTCATCTGGAAATAGATCTCAACACTGATCGGATCAACTATCTGTATAAGGGCGAGGATGGTCAGATCGTCGTTCCTGATGACATGATCGTCGATGAGACCCAACTCGAAGGATCTGTCCATGTAGAGGATCAGCCTCTCCAGAGCGAAGTCCAGCCCGAGGCCCACCTAGCCGAGGTTAATTAGTCCGGCTTGCGTGCCGTTTTGTTGTAATTTTATATTTGTTCGGGGACATGGTCCCCGTTTAATGTAATTCCGAACAAGTCGCCCCTTCGGGGGTGCAACCTTTTAATCATAGTTTTTGACCTTGGAGGTCGTTTGTTATTTATGCAGTGTTTTTATTATTATATATAACTGCTTGTCCGTCAGAGGACCTTTATCTTGAATGTATGATTATTTTACTAAGTATTTTATGGTCGGCGCTCATTTGGCCGTAGTATACATGCAAATCTAGGCGTGATGCCAAAGTACTGAAATAGGGGGATAATGCTCGTTAGGAGGTCTAATCCGTTGGTTAGGGGAACCAAACAGATGTGCAGAGGCCTGCTCCGATGCGGTGCCCATGTCAAGATTATAGCTTGGGCTTCGTGGCTTGAACGTCCCATCACGAGCTGGGGTTCTGCCTGGTTGTGGTACTTAGGCGACAATGGACTTGTTTGAGTATCTGTTAGTGCAACAGTTACCTTCCTCGTTCGTGAGGGGGTCCTGATGATTAAAGAGTATTGTGCTGCAATGCTTGTACCTAGGCATGCAGGTTGGGTCGAACCGACTGCTCCTCGCCTTGGAGTCGAGCAGGGTGACATTTGTACTAACTATAATATTGTTTGAGTTTCTCGGCGTTCCACGACCGAGCGAGCTCTTACCCTTGTAGATTTTCTAAGTAATAGGCTCCATTTTTTGTTTTTGCTCGGACACGATATGGACATTCCCTATTTGGGGCCAGCTTTCCCTCGCGGGAGTCCTTGGGGTTTCTCCTCAAGACGAGACTGCCGACCTCGAATGATCGTTTGACGACCTTGGCATCATGTTGAGCTGATATCTTCTGTTTGAGGGTGGCTTCTGGAAGAGCAGCTCCCGATTGGATTTCTTCGACCAGGTCGAGCTCCTCTCTAAGCGTCTTAGAGTTATTGTCCTAGTCCATAGGTGATTCTGTTCATCTGGACAGGACGTGCATCTCTATGGGTATGACCGCTTTGGTCTCATAGGCCAGTCGAAATGGGGACTCCCCGGTCGTTGAATGAGGTGTGGTTTTGTATGCCCAAAGTACGCTATGCAATTCTTCGACCCAACGCTTTTTATGTTTGTCCAGTCTTCGTTTTAGTCCTCTTAGGATCACCATGTTCGCAGCTTCTGCCTGTCTGTTAGTTTGGGGATGCTCGACTGAGGCGAAGTACTATTTGGTTCCTATTGAAGCCACGAACTCTAGGAAATGTTTGTCCGTGAATTGGGTCCCATTGTCTATTATGATGGCGAGCGGTACCCCGAATCGAGCAAGGATGTTACACTTAATGAAGCATAGGATGTTGAGTGCAGTGATTTTGGCCAAAGCCTATGCCTCTATCCACTTAGTGAAGTAGTCGATGCCTACGAGGAGGTATTTGTTCTGACCTGAGCCAACTACAAAATGGCATAGGATGTCCAACCCTCACCAGGCGAACGACCATGGGGAGTATAGCGACTTCAGCTTGGTAGGAGGTGCTACGTGCACGTCACCGTGTCGTTGGCATTTATCGCATCTCTTGACATGCTCTTTTGCGTCGCTCTGCATTGTTGGCCAATAATATCCTGCTCGTAAGACTTTGTGTGCTAACGATCTCCCGCCCGGATGTTGCGTGTTGATTCCTTCGTGGACTTCTTTCAATACATGTGGTACGTTTTCTTCTTCAACGCATCTGAGGAGGGGCGTAGAGAAACCTCTACGGTACATCTTGCTTCCGACCATGACGCACGAGCAAGCCCTGCGTCACACGATACTGGTTGCCTTTGGGTCCGCCGGTAGCTCCTCTTTGGTCAAATAATTGAACACCGAAGTCATCCAACAATTAGCGTCGCCTACGATATTGACATCTACCAGGGCCAAAGATTGTCCGATGCTAGGTCGGGGGAGTATCTCATGTATGACAGATTTATTACCTCCCTTCCTCTTGGTACTGGCTAATTTGGACAAGATATCCGCTCAGGTATTGTTTTCGTGCGGAACGTACATAACTTCTACAAACGCAAATCGTTTAGTTTTTTTACCAAGGATAAGTATTCAGACATGTTGTCATTTTTAGCTTGGAAATCTCCTCGCACTTGGTTGGCGACCAGCTGGGAGTCCGTGTATATTATGATATCCTCCGCATCAAGGTCGTCTGCTAGGCGTAGGCCGGACAGGAAGGCTTCGTATTCTGCTTGATTGTTGGAAGTGGGGAAAGATAGATTCAAGGAAACCTCGATGATGGTTCCCTCCTTGTTTTCCAACATAACCCCGACCCTGCTGCCTGCCGAGCTGGAAGCCCCGTCCACGAAAATGGTCCACCTAGATGTGGACGCTGGTGTCTGCTCGGGAAAGGTGAGTTCTGCTACGAAATCGACCAAGGCTTGGGCCTTAAGAGCTTGTCTACCCTCATACCTAATGTCGAACTTAGATAATTCCAACGACCATTTTAGCATTCGTCTGGCCATGTCCGGCCTTCCGAGCAGCTACCTGATGGGTTGGTCAGTTCTTACGAAAATCGTGTGGGCCAAGAAATAATGTCTAAGCCTTCTTGCTGCAAAGAGGAGGGCCAGGGCTACCTTTTCGATATGCTGATATCACAATTTTGGGCCATGCAAGGCCTTGCTCGTGAAGTAAATTGGTTTTTGTCCTTCAGGAAATTCACAAATGAGGGTGGCGCTTACGACCTCGTTTGCGACTGCGAGGTAAAGATAAAGAATTTCGCCTTCGTTAGGCCTGGAGAGTACTAGAGGCTCGGATAATGCTCTTTTCAAGTGGGTTAAGGCTTGCTCGCATTTTTCTGTCCATTCGAAAGCTGACTCCTTGCGAATGAGCTTGTAGAATGGAAGAGCGTGCTGGGTAGATTTAGCCACGAACCGGGCGAGTGAAGCGAGCACCCCGTTTAACGATTGTATAGATTTCTTAGAGTTAGGCGTAGGAATTTCCGTAAATGCTCGACATTTGTCAGGGTTGGCTTCGATTCCTCGCTCGGTCAGGTAAACCCCGAGGAACTTGCCTGCCCGAACTCCGAACGTGCATTTTTCAGGATTAAAACGCATTTTGCATTTTAGAGCTTGGTCGAACACTTTTCGAAGGTGGGAAGCGTGATCTGTCTCTTGTTGAGATTTAACGATCATGTCGTCCATGCATACTTCGAGCATGTCTCTGATTTCTGCTCGGAAAACTTTGTTCATCATGCGCTGATAAGTAGCGCCCGCGTTTTTCAGGCCGAAGGGCATAACGTTATAGTAGTAATTTCCTGATTCTATCATGAAGGCCATGTGCTTTTTGTCGGTCACGACCATGGGGATTTTATTGTATCCCGAGTAGGCATCCATAAACGATAATAGTTTGAAACCGGCCGAGTTGTCGACCAGTTTGTCAATATTTGGTAAAGGATAAGCGTCTTTCAGGCAAGCTCGGTTAAGATCGGTGTAGTCAACACACATTCTCCATTTTCCATTCGATTTTTTAACGAGTACAACGTTTGAGAGCCAAGTTGTGTACCTGGCCTCTTGTCACACCCCAAATTTTACCCCTAACTGCTCGCATCATACATTCATCGCATTTAACAGAGAATTCCAGATTTATTTTCTGTTTGCTTTCTTCTCATTCTCTAGTTATTTATAATTTTAATTCTTAATTTCTTTTCACTTATAAGCTTCCATTTTAATTTAATTTCTATTTCTCATTTATAACTTTTTAATTCATTTTTTGTGTTTTTAATTTTAATTTCTATTTTCGTTTTCTATTTTCAAGTTCCTATTTTAAAATTTTATTTCAATTTCTACCTCTAATTTTTTTAGTTCATTTTCAAATTTTTTCTAAAAAAACTTATTTGTTACTTCTATTCATTTTCAAGTTCTCATTTCTAAATTAATTTTTATTTCATTTTCAAGTTTTTATTTTTGAATTTATTTTCTATTCTTCAATTTTTAATTTTATTTCATTTTCAAGTTGTTACTTCTAAATTTAATGTCAATTTCTATTTATAATTTTCAATTCATGTATTTATTTTCTAAACTCTAAATTTATTTCTTAAGTTCTAAGTCAATTTTAATTCCAAGTTTAATTATTTAGTTTCTAAGTTATTTTCAATTTTAAGTTTAATTCCTTTTTTTTAATTCACTTCTAATTCAAGTTTATATTTAATTTCTAATTTAAAGTTCTCAGTTCAAATATTAAGTTTCAATTTCAAATTATAACCACAGTGTAAATATCCAACTTTTATTCCAAATAATATGTTATGTTACAACCACACAAGAATATACAACACAGCCACCCACAAAGTACAAAATTCAGCAGGGACCACAATGCACAACAGCCTCCCACAGCAGCACACAGCACACAAACACAGCCTCTGCTCCACTTCCTTCACTACAGCAGCATTCAGATGTTGTCTCCTTTCCTCCAACCCTTCACCTACAAGCAACAAGGACAAAATTCAAACCAAAAAACCCTAGAAAAGTCCTATAAGAACACTGTTTCATTCATCAAACGAAGACAGAAAAATTCAGCCACAAAAAAGCCATATAAAACACACTACTGTTACAGAAAAACACCACAAAATCCAGCATCAAAAAACACAAAAATTCAGTATCAAAACACACAAAATTCAGCATCAAAAAACACAAAATTCAGCATCAAAAAACACCAAATCAGCCCTCAAAAACACACATCAAACAGCCACCAAAAAGCCACAGAACACACCAAAAAACAGCCACAAAAACACCAAAAACAGCCCTCAAAACCAACTCAAAACAGCCCTCAAAACACTCAAAACAGCCCTCAAAACCAACTCAAAACAGCCCTCAAAACACTCAAAACAGCAACAAAACCAACTCAAAACAGTCCCAAAAAACAACTCAGAACAGCCATAAAAATCTCACAAAAACAGCCCCAAAAACAACTCAGAACAGTCATTAAAATCCCACAGAACAGCCAAAAAATTTCAGAAGAACATCAGAAGAGGAATAAGAGGCTTACCATTTGCGGATCCTTCACCCCGATAACTTTCGGGTCGGTAATATCTCTTTTTTCTTCCTTCACCTCTTTTTAGCATTTGTTCATAGTTAGTTTTCTTTCTCAGCTTATTTCAAATTCCAATCTGCACACACAGAGCAATAAAAAGAAAAAGCTTAGACAAACTGATAATACTCTGTCAAAAGCTCCTAAAACCAAGCTTCAAAATTATTACCAAAACAAAAACTTTTTCTAACCTGCAAACATGCATAGACCTGCACAGACCAGATGAAAACAAAACAAAAATAAAAAACCATAGAAACCAGAACAACATTTTCGTTCTTCTTCATCAGCCACTACTGCATCAAACCACCACCTTCAGTTTCATTTCCCAACCTTCAAGCGTAAAAACATAGTGACACAAAATCAACAACATACCACATACAAAAACCAGAAAATTTGAGATGAAGAGGATCAAACTCAAACCGAGAATCTGAGAGATAAACCAAATGCAGAACCTGTTTTCGAGTTTCAAGATCTTCATAGATACAACACCTTCAAAATCTGCCTCACCCGACCTGCACCAAAAACCGTAACCAAAGCCAAACTCGTCAACTCTTCCGCCCTTATCCACCATCTCACAGCACAAATCAAACCACACAACAACGGCAACAAGCCGCATCACCGCCACTGTTAACACCTACAGCCATAACGACAACCTTCAATTTCAACCTCATCGCAAAAAATCTCAAACCACCAACTCATCCCTTTTGCAGAAACAAAACAACCACAACAAAGCACCCCTCTCACCTTTCACCCTCATCTTCAACCTAACATCAAAATCGCCACCATCATCTCCATTGAACCTCAACCGCACCCTCTCAACAGAACCAACAAACCAATTCATCAAAAACAATCCTTTCTTCAACCCTTAAACCAACCTAAATCCGCCGTTTGAACCACCTGTCTTCACAACAGCAAAACCACCATTTTCGACACACTAGAACAGCAATACCATCTCACCCAAAACTCCTTCTTCACCACCCGAAAACCTTCATAAAACTTCTTCATTGCCGCTCAACCAACCTCCTTCAACTCACGACCTGCATTACAACAGTAGAACACAAACAACCTCAACCACACACCTCTTTGAATCCTCATTTTCTCTTTACACACAAACTTTCGAACCCCATCTTCAACCTCCTCCCGTATCACCACATAACCAAATCAAACCTTTCTCACCGAATTCGTCATAGCCATCAAATCTTCACAACTCACCATCAAATCTTAAACAAACTTGGTCAGACCTGAACCAATGGAAATAAGGAAAGAGTGAGATAACCGATTCAGACAGAGAGATTAGAGTGAGAGCTGAGAAATCGAAAAACTTACCGAAAACTGAAGCTGCCATCAAACTCACCGCCCACGAACTTTCACAACCTTCCTCCATCAATTCAAACATAAACTCATAAAACAAAAACAGCAACACGCGGAACCTCATCCAAAATCCCGAAGCACTCACCTCAGTAAAGCATGAATCACCAGAATCCGTCTCAAACCAAACCATACCCAGCCACCGCGCCGGAAAACGCGAGAGGCCGTGACCACCAAATACAATCCGCAAGAACCACCGTGACGGAATTAGAGACCCGAAACCGCGAGCCTTACTTCATATTTCGAAAGTTCCTGTCAACAAAAACCAAAACACAGAGTTTGAGATGAAGAGAAAGGGACTGAGAATCAAACCCGAAAACCTTAGCCAACTCACAAAACATCTCACGCAATACTCACCATAAACCGAACAAAAATCCGTCAACCCTTTCACCTTCAACTCTTCCACCAACTCAACTTAAACCTGAAACCGAGAAAGCAAAATCAAAAAAAGGGTAGAAAGAAATCTTAATCAAATCACTAACCTTTCTCCTTCATCTCACGCAACCATTTCCGAAACTCGCATCACCGCAAAAAACCAGACCGACCCCCCTTCAACCTCTCCGCCACACAATCCCGCCGTCAAAACCACTCGGCACCACCTTCAAACATCCGGAAATAACCCTCTCAACACCATCCACCGCCCCTGTTCATCGCGAATCGTCCACCCTCGTAAACACCGGCCATAACCGCGAGCTCCGCGCGCCGACCGTCGCCGACCCACTTAAGCCAAACAAAAACGACCGTGAAATCCACCATCCCGCCGCCGTCCAAAGCCGTGAGTTGAGAGACAGATCCGACTGTGAGAGGCGACTGAAACACAAAGGGGCTGAACCGAGCGAGAGGTTAGAGACCGAGCAATCTGTGAATGAGAAACCAAATCCGAGAGGGATGCATTTTTCTGAATTCCTAAGTAGTGTTTGTGAGTGTTTGCACTAAGAGAGAAGAGGAATTTGTTGTTCTTTTCTTTTGGATTGGGTTTGTGTTTTAAAATGATTCTGATTCTTGCAGTAACATCATTTTTTTTTGTTATATTTTTATTTTTATTTTTTTTATGTTTAACTTTTGGTGAGACGGGCTTAGAGCCCTTAAAGCCCATGGATTCAGTTTCTAATCGCCATATTATCTTCATCGATGCACCTCCCTTTTGTTTCTTTTCTTTTAAAAAAAAACTGTTTTTTTAGAATTTTCTATTTTGTTTTAGTAGTTTATTTATGTATTTATTTATTTAATATCTTGATCCATTATTATTACTTTTATTTTAGTTTTAAATTTTATTTTCGGGCCGATGATATGACAAAAAGTCACGATAAATCGTTTCCGATTAATCGTGACCAATATGAGGCCATTCATTTATTTATTTTTATTCTATTTAATTTATTTTATTTAATTCATTCTACTTCACAGTTTATTTCACTTTATTTGTTTTCTATTATTTATTTCTCGCACTTTTACACCATATTAACTTTAATTTTCAAGATAATAAATCCTTGGTCCAACGCCAAGTGAACTTCACATACACTTCACTCACACACGTAAGTCGGTCGTTTTACGATCGTCATCTGCACATTCTTTACACTTCCAGCTTTCTAACTTAAACAAATTGACGCACCACGCTTGTTTTCCACCCCCGCATTCTCGATCCATATATCGAGTCATAGCCCGGTTACTAAGCCTTTTACCTCGCATTTCTATTTACTTTATCCAATTTATTTTTGCAAGTAGCAACCTATGCCTTAGACTTAGGAGCTTGCACCCTCATTTATTTACTTTATTTTTTCGCATTTCAATCCAAAAGGGAAAGAACTCCTGCAGTTGACTTAATGTCATAGGAAGTTTAGTCATCCCTCATCCTTAGGTCCTTAGCCATTAGGTCCTTAGTGTTTTATTTTATAACTTTTTGTGACTTTGTTAAGTCACGTGAGTGTTTGCCATAACACTTACCTTCCCCCGCGAACCTTGAGCGTAACCAAGTGTTCGTTAATCCTTAGGAGAACTACGAGTGCTCTGATTCTATACCCGATACGTAGGCATCAATGCGATGTTGTGCGAGCACCATTAGAAATAAAAGCCTTAGGTTCCTTTAATTTTAACAAGCAATAAATAACAATAATGCAAATATTAACAAGAGGTTCCCGTAGGATACTGCGGATGCTTAGGATGCTAACACCTTCCCTAGGTATAATCAACCCCCGAACCTAGTTTCTCCTTATTTAGGGTTTTTACGATCTTTTTCCCTTTGGATTAAATTAAAGTCGGTGGTGAACATAAAAGTTTTGTGATTCAAGCTTAATCAATAGCTTGGTATCCGATTCTCACCACAACACCTCTGTTACAAAGTTTTCCTCTAGGAGGTCTTTCACAGCTTTTTAGGACGCTTTAGTTTTCTCGGTCGACTGCTTCCTCCTGCGCTGGGCAATAACTTTGTAAGCTGGATCAATAGAGAGGTGGTGGCAGGCTACGTTTGGGTTGAGTCTGGGTATCTCCGCTGCATTCCAAGTGAATAGGTCGGCATTTCCTTTCAGGCATGTTTCCAGCTGTCTCTTCGCCAAGTATGAGAGGTGAGCTCTGATCTTTACGCATTGGTTTGGATATTCCCCCAGAGGAATTAGCTCAAACTCACCGCCTGGGATTGGTCTAGCTAATGTAGTGGATGGTTGCTGGGAGCTTTCGCCTTCTTTTGGGAACCTGCAATCTAAGTCGATGGAGTCGACCCGAGGGAGAGGCTTGGGTACCTCTGAGCACTCGGAAGATGCTGCGATAGAAGCTTTGGGCTGGTATGATATCGAGCTAAGGCCTTTAGAGGCTGCCTCAAAGCAGCGACATGCATCTTCGACATCACAGTGCAAGGTGGCAACTCTTCCCAACGTTGTGTAGTATTTCATTTTTAGATGAACAATTGACGGAAAAACAATGAGTTCGGCCAACGTCGGCCGACCGAGAATGCACTGGTAAAAGGATGGACAGTCGACCACCAGAAACTGGACGCGGACGGATCGAGCGGTCTCTGCTGCTCCAAAAGTGACGATGAGGTCAACGTAACCCCATGGCAGAGATATCGCCCCGTTGAAACCTTGTAGGTCGGATCCTACGTAAGGTGTAAGGTGAGTCTTGTTTAGCTGAAGCATTGAGAACAATTGTAAATACATGATATCGCATAAACTGCCTTGGTCAACTAGAATCCGGCGAACGTCGAAATTGGCCATCTGAGCCTGAACGAGCAAAAGGATACTGGCGTTGGGTGCACCTCTCAGCAGTTCCTCTTTGTAAAAGGAAATAGGCACAAAGTTGCTTCTGGGCGGATCCAGAGTGGTGTTTTGGGCTGGTCCCTTTGCAATCAGTTGGTCGAACTTCCTCTTCACGGAGCCGACAGTAATCTTGTTGAATCCTCCCCCTGAAATCAACATTGCAGAGGGGAAGGCTTCCCAAGGGCTATGGGATGAGAGATATCCTAGACTTCCCAGATAATCGGGTATAAAGAAATCCTCAGGTCGGTAGATGCTGAGGGCGGCTTGCATGTTGGTGTCTGAGGGCACAACTACCGCTTCTTCGACCTTCTTGGTTTCCTGCACCTCTGACATGGGAGTTTCTTTGGACTTTGTGAATTGCTTGAGGTGGTCGTCCTTTACGAGTATATTGATCGCGTCCTTCAGATCGATGCAATCTTCACTATTGTGCCCGTGGCTCTCGTGGAACCTGCAATACTTGGTTTTGTCAATGCCCGGCTTGTTAGGAAGTTGCTTGGGAAAGCAAACTCCTGCCTGTCGGAACTCCTAATTAGCACACTCGAACAATATTTTCCCTCTCGATACTGAGAGAGATGAGTACTCACGAAAGTGACCTATCGGCCCCCTCTGCTCTCGCGGTTCACAGGAGAGATCTTCCTTTCTTTTGTCTCCCTCCCGACGAGATGTTGAGGGCCCATCAGTTTTGGAAGGATTGGCGTCCTCCTGACGCCTGACATCACGAAAAGAACTGGCCGCCTATTTCTCCTTGTACTGGATGTACACCTGAGCCTTCAAGAGGAAAGCGTCCAACGTGGCGGGTGTTTTAATGCATACCGCTCGGTGGAAATCAGTGGACGGGCGTAACCCGCGCTCCAATAAATACTTCTTCATATTGTCCATGGTAGAGACATGGACAGCTTCTTTGTTGAACCTTTCGATGTAGGTTCTGAGGGGTTCGTCCTTGCCATGAATAATAACCTCGAGTGATGCCTCTGTCTTGGTATGGCGCCGAGATGCGGTGAAATGCCTGGAGAAAGTTCAACCGAGTTGTCTCCACGAGGTGATGGATTCGAGTTCGACACTTTTATACCAAGTCATTGCCCCTTTCCTCAAATAGGTCAGAAAGAGGTGGCACTTGATTGCTCCCCGGACGCCCCTATAATCAAGAAAGATGTCAATGTTTTTGATGTGTTTGTCTGGATCCATCATCCCATCATACGAACCAAGGGGTGGAGGCTTCTCAAGCCCTCGCGGTAGTTTGGTAGCCATGATCTCCGAGGAGAGTGGGCCTCTAATATCATCCTCGTCACTAGATGTGAACGAGGGAGATCGTGAATGGCGTCTTTTGTTTCGTCGCGGAGACGGAGACTTTGATCTATTCTTTCTTGATCGTCTCGGAGACGGTGATCAGGATCGTCTCCTCTTTTGGGGAGGAGAGTGTTGATCTTCACTCTGCAAGCTCCGGAGAGTCTTGGTCGGTATAGGCGAGCGATGTCGTCGTGGGGGCGACCGGGCCCGTTTCTTGATGGAAGATTCTTCATGGTGGCCTTTTCCCTTCCTCTTGTGGGGAGATGGACTGCGTCTTCCCCGGTGTCGGGATGATCGGAGGTCGTTTTCTTCTAGGCGGGCTATCTTCTCGCCGTGCGCGAGGAGCAGCAGGTTGGTTTGGTTGTGCGTCTCAGCTAACACGGCAAAGTCTGACTCTGATGGTGCAGCCAGGGAGGGGATGACTTCCGGTCGACTTTCAAGCGGTTGATCGCGCTCGGGAGAGGTGTTGCACCCCAAAATTTGCCCTCACAAGATAAGAATTTGTGTACTAAGAGGTTCATAAGGTTCACAATGTTCACAAGATATCTCATGAGGTTCACAAGGTTCACAATTGGTTGACAAGTTTGACAATTCCCTCAGACAATGCATCCTCCTAAGCAATGCATCATAAACTAGGGTTTTGACTTTTATCAATCTAAATGGACTTCCAAGACTTCAAGTGAGCTTCATAACATCCTATATGTGTTCAAGAATCCCCATGTCAAGTTTCAAGACTTTCCCAAAAGATTTGCTCAGTCAAATGATCAGATAGGTTAAAATCAGTCAAAGCAGTTAAAAAGTCAAATTGAGGTCAACTGTGGTCAAACCAAAGTCAAACTTCATGATTTTTTTCCAACATCAAGTATATGAATTAAAATTCATCATTTGATCAAGGGTTGATCATGATTCATCAAGGAGATTTCAGATCATCAAGAATCAGGAGTTTCTAAATTAGAGTTTTCATAGGAAAAGTCAATTGAACTTTGACCAGCCATAACTTTCACATGCTTCATCAAAATTTTTCCATCCAAAGCTCATTTTGAAGGAAATTTAATTCTCTACAACTTTGTGTCTCACAAGCCAAGCCCAAAAATGCTTCATTTGGAAGGTAGGAGCTAAGACATTATAGGTTCTTTTGAAAGTCAACAAAAAGTCAACAACTTCAAAAGAGCATAACTTGAGAATGGTAAAAGATATGGACATGAGAACAAAGAGGTTGGTTAGAGGACTCTTTAAGATTTCCAAAATATCCAAGAACATCTTCATAGCATTAAAATTGAAGGATTTGTGCCCTTGCAAAGTTGGGAATTTTTTGGGAAATTTATGAAGCAAATAAGGCCTTCAAACCAATTTTTGCTAAATGAGCCCACCAAATTACCATCCAAACTTTACAAACTCATCAAGCACGACCTAACCCACTCATTTTCTGATTTTTTATTTTTTATTTCATATTTATTTGAATTTTATTCATTAAAATACAAATTAAATTGAAATAAAATATAAAAATCATATATTTGAAAAGGATTTGGTTTCTAGAAGGTCTTAAAAAACATTTAAGCTTGATTGATACAAAAATAATGGAGATCACACCAATATGGCAATGCTAGATCAAGGAAAATCAAGTTTTAATGATCAATCTTTTTCAATCTCAAAAAGTCCAAAAATCCACAAGTTTGTTTAAATTTTTGACCTAATTTTAGTGTGTGGTATATATACAACATAAGACCAAGCTCTAGACACGAATTTCCAGCCTCTTACACATTGTTCAAGATTCACAAAAACCATTCAAAACTTAAATTCGGTTTCATCTTTACAAGGCGTTTAAAGGTATTTTAAGGACATGGGAAGGATCCTTGGACATCACTGATCATGTACCAACACTCATATGCATCCCAAACTTCATGAATGGCCTAAACCGAATCAAACTTTTGACACCTTTGTGAATTTTTCGTTCTCATATATATATGCAATATAAATTGAATTTGACCATGGCTTTGTGTTTGTGACAAGCTCGTGATTGTTTCTGGGCTATTTAATTTGATTTTTGGTACAGGTTTGAAGAATCACCATGGCTATGGTTTTTCGGCCAATTTTAGGGTTCAATGATTTAACAAATATAAATGATTTCTAAAGACGTAGAATGGTTGCAAATGTCATTAGGAATTCATTAGTGTTCTTAATTTTGTGAAATTTTGCTGTTTTGTTGATGTTTGAAATTCGTAGGTTCTGTACATGATGAAATTCGCAGGAAAATTTGTGGTAAAATTCGCAGCAAGATTTGCAGGTCCAGAGGTAGGAGATGAAGCAGTCTGGCGCGAAAATCATATTTGAAATATTGACAAGGCTTAAAATAAATTGATGTTGTTTACATATCACAATGAGCGCGTAACTCAGTTGATTTTGGTGTGTGCATGATGGACTGGAGGGCTTGGGTTCGAAACCAGCCGAATGAATTTTTTTGCTTTAATTTCTTTTGTTTTCCAGGGTGACAACAAAACAAACTTGAAGTGGTTTACTATCAGCTAGCGCGCGCCAGCCCAGTGGTTATGCCTTTGTGTATCCAGGTAAAGGACCTGGGTTCAAATCCCAGGTCCTGTTTTTGTTTTGTTTATTTTTATTAATTCTTTATTTTATTCCTTAAAACAATTAAAATAATTTCTATAAAAAAATATCTAAATCATTTTCTAATTAAATTTCATCTTCTTTTAAAATTTATATTATTTTCTCAAAAAACTCAATTAATATATTTATTTCTTTATATATTTTAATATTTATTAATAT
This sequence comes from Lathyrus aphaca, assembly GCA_963966055.1. Classification (NCBI taxonomy): domain Eukaryota; kingdom Viridiplantae; phylum Streptophyta; class Magnoliopsida; order Fabales; family Fabaceae; genus Lathyrus; species Lathyrus aphaca. The sequence continues at coordinate 726,260,921 of OZ014519.1, read as the reverse complement.
GTATGTATTTATTTAGCTATTAAATTAATATTGTAAATTAAAATTAGAAACCCTAATATTTTTAAAACCCTACTTTATTTTCTAAATTCTAAAAACCCTAATTTCTTTTAAAACTATAATTTCTCACTTTAATTATTTTTGTACTTAATGAATATTTCTAGTATATATAATTAAATCATTAATCATGTTTATTTTGTAAATAAATTAATATATGATCTTTATTATTCTATTTTATATCAAAAAAATTCTAAAAAAATGTTTATTTAATTTTAATTAGCTTGTATATATTTTATATTTTGTGCTAACTTCTTTTTTGTCATAATTTTATTACTAACCCTTTTATTTATTACTTGTGCTTATTATTTTATTTTATAATTATTATTTCAATTGTTTTATTATAATGTAACTGTACAAGCCATGTAATAGTTGTAGTATTTTAATTGTTTATTTATTTATAAATATATTGCTATGGTTAGTAAAATAGGGAGTGGTAACATGTTTGCTTTAAAATTAACTTAGATCACTAATTATAAGATAAATATTTGAATTTGTACACGCACACACGTAAGTCGATCTTTGATCGCCATCTCACTTCTTAAGGATATCCCTCATGTTGCCTAAATAAAATGGTCAAGTAAGGTGTCTAAAAAGCAAGTCCCTTCTCCATTAATATCATCTTGTCCCTTTACATTTATAAGACCAAGTCCCTTCGAATGTTGCCTTCGTGAATGATCTTGTCCCGTTCGAATAAAAGATGATAAGTCCCTTCGAATTGTTAAGACACCCTACAGTTGTCTAATCACAGATGACCCTTCACATGTCCCTTATAACATCCAAGGTAATGACTACCTATTCCTTAATAATAGGGATAGTCTTACCATTGAAAGAACATTTAAGAACAGAAAAGATTCAAATTAGGGTAGGTTCCTCTTAAGTACTTGCTCACTCCTTCAAAAACGTTTCATAAACACTTCACATTTTCAAACAATTTTCAAAACAAAGTCTTTATATATATCCGTATAAGGATCATTATAAAGTACTTAAGAAAATTTTTAATCACACACTACACTTCTCAAAACAGTTTAAAGTGAGCTAAGTAACTAAGAGCCCATGGATAACAATGGATGTAAAGGGTGCTAACACCTTCCCTTTACATAACCTACCCCCCGAACCCAAAAATCTTTTAAGGTCTTTCCTGTTCTTTTATGCCCTTTCCTTTGGATAAAATAAAAGTCGGTGGCGACTCTTCCTATCCGCAACATTTAACTAAAGTCAGTTCTCCCACCGTGTTACAAGAGGGAGAAGCAGTTTTTTCGTCCTGGAGATCTTGGACGATTTCTTCATGTGAGGGAGTGATCATGTTACTTTCCTGTTGGGTAAGTAGAACACCATCGATAGTCCGGGCTTCGAGCAGATTGTCACGAGCAACCATGGTACTTTAGATAGAAAACTTTGGTTCTTGAGAGTCTTTGAAGAAGAAGAACGGGGAAATCAAGTTTCCCACAGACGGCGCCACCTGATCGTACCTGGAGATCAGGATCCGATGTGGCTGACGTCAAACGTGGTTGAAGCACAGTTGATGGTGAGAGGAAGGGGTGTATCTGCAAGGCACTCTGATGCCAAAGTCAGAGAGCGAGCAACGAGTGAGCAAGTACGAGATTTAGAGTGAGAAATTGAATACATGACTCTCTCATATGAGAGGGTTTATATAATACCCCTGGCGCATGGCTATTGGTCCCCATCATTGGGTCTGGATCGTGGATCCCTCAATAATCGGTCATTGTCAGAAACTAACCGTTAGAGTGACGCTTGGACTGCTCGGACGAGACCCTGGCCGGATGACGTTAATACCGAGCGAATGGCTTGTCGGGCAAGCGTTCTTCGGCTGTTCCTGGGGAATTCGACTCTTGTTGGGAGCGAATCGTGGTCGACGACGCTGGTGGCCGGTTGGAAGGAACTCCCGGATATACTGAGGAAGAATCAGGTGCCAAAGAGTCATTGGACCGTACGGGTCAGAAAATGAATTGGACGCAAGTCTGAAAATTGGGTCAGTCCGGAACAGTTATCATATGTGATATTCATTTTCAATTATATCGAGGACTTAACATAATTTCATTATTTCATTTTTTACAATGTTTTTCATGTGAAATGATACATACATGATAGAATAAGAAATAAATTAGTAATAGGATATAATAATAGCATGATAGACATATTATATCATATATTTAGTGCACAATAAAAAGAAAGCACGGTATTATAATTGTATTGTTTAATGTGTTTGGCATATATTCTTTTATGACATCATATGATAGATATTGTATTTAAATTATAAAATTACCCCTTAAAAAATTACATATTTTTCTGAGATTAATTTCAAATAAATTTTGAATTTAAGAAATAAATAAATATAAATTTTTTAAAAGAAATTAAATAAGTTTTGATTACATTTATAAAATTTCATTAGCAATATTAAATAATTATTTTTAATATAAAAAAACACGAATTAATAAATAATTTATTATATAGGTTAGATGGCATGTACTATATTATACTTAATGACAAAACTATAGGTAAATATGTTGTACAAAAATAACTATTAGTAATCTTGGTTACAAAAAAAAAAAAACTATTAGTACTCTTTTTGGATGCAGTAATTTTAATATATTTATTTCATTATAAGACAACAACAAGCAGCGCCTGTAGCTCAGTGGATAGAGCGTCTGTTTCCTAAGCAGAAAGTCGTAGGTTCGACCCCTACCTGGCGCGGGATTTATTATTTTTGTTATTTGTTTTAGAGGCTACGCGCGCTATATACGTACATGTCTATTTCATTGCAAAAGTATACGTAAACATTCTAATTTATTCTCTTATATGCTTTTATTCATATTGATTTCTCTCGTATATCCATGGTTGGAAAGCATGTCAACAATTTTTTTATTATTTTAAAATTATTAATTAATTTATTAATTTACATATTCATCTATTCTACTTTACATTTATTTTATTAAGATTTGATTATATTCTTTTTTTTGTATAAAAAGTTATATAGAATGATGTCGTTTAATAAATCAATTTTTGTAAGGACGAGTTAGAACAAACTCTATTAAGGGAGATTTTTCACTAAAAACATTGAATATTGTGAGACTTCCTTTCTAGAGCAACACTTTTATGAGAGATACACCACATATTCACTCAAAATCTTAAGGTGATAGGTGAATGAGTTCTCTCACTTTTAAATGCTCAAGTCTCCATATTTTAGCCTGTCTTGACAAAGTTTCTAGGAAACCATAATTCTCTTAGAGTAAATCCAACTCTTTCGAACCTTATTCGAAAATCTGATATCCTCTTTAGGAAGAATTCTTTCACCTTGAAAGGAATTAAAGAACACTAAATATGTCGAGCTAGTCGAATAAACACATATGCTTCTGTAACCAATAATCCTTGTTAAGAGGAAAAAAAATTATAGTCAATACCAAAGCGTACACCCAATCACGCTTCATTAAAAACTATCTCATCCTCGATATAATTTCCTAATCCATTTACCCAAATCCACAAAACTATTAACCCCACCACTAGTTATCTATCAATTGAGACTTGGAAGATCATATAGACCTTTTGTCTAACAACCAATCCATAGTAGGATCCTTGTGTGACCCGAGCAAAGTGATTTCATACCTCTGATAAAAAATGATTGTAAACCTTTGGAACGACCATTGTGATGGGTTAATAAAAAATTTGAACCATATATAGATCTAAGAATATCTTGCCACATTACTTGTCCACCCCCAAATGATCCTCTAGTGTCACTTACCTAAAAAGGCAAGATTAACCCAGCAAATGTTTTGAACCTAAAGAACTCGTATAAGCTTTGTTTTATACGCATCTGACAAATAAATTCAAGAGATCTTCTTATCCCTCTTATAACCATGCAAAGGAAATTCCTTTGAAATCCCATTCCATGTTTTGAGATGTACCTTAGTGAAAAAAGAGGAAGAAAATAAGGATGAAATGTAGATGTTAGAGACAAATTTGATCAATATCTACCAAATTCTCTCCTTTCAAGGGCCAACCTCGATAGACAAATCAAAATACTTGAACATAAACGACCATGCCCTATAGTTCAATAACTTTTATTCCAACCTCGAGAAAGCATTAAGCATATTTAAATAAAGAACAAAAATCTTGGTGCTGTCAACTTGAAGGCCCAATGCAAATTCAAAGAACCAAAGAACGTCTTGAGAGCCTAAAGATTTTCCATGGACACGTCTCTTAAGAAAAATGTGTCATCTACATACTAGAGGTGGGATATGACAATGCCATGATTACCTAATTTCAAACCCCTCATAGAAACTCAACGCATTCATTCGCATGATTGACAAATTCACTTCCTCAACCACCAAGCAAAATATAAGAGGTGCCAAAGAGACCTCGTGTTTAATTCCTATTTAAATATTAATCTATTAATTGACACTCAATAACTAGAATTGGAAGACTTATGTTCTGGATCGGCCATAGGCCTAAATGACTAAGGTCTAATCCATCTCAAATCTATCCACTTGATCCAAAGTATAAAATTAGTTCACACATATAGAACAAGGTACACTCTCTGCTATACATTTCTCACTACATTCATCTTGTGTTTTGAACTGACTTGGATATTAGAGTGCTAATCATGCAGGTCCAACCCGTTCTGCCATAAAAGGATATCAGAGTCATTGTTCAAGATCATCATTTATCTAATTACATCCATTTTTGGTTCCTAAATAGAACAATGATGCAGTCTGTTGGAATCGACTTTCGATTCCTACGATTTTCATAAATTCAAGTTCGCTTTCAAACATCATCGTGCGAACATAGAACTTCTAGATCTGGATTCTTGCAATTCCAGAACAAAATATTTGATTTACCAATTTGTAACCTCCTTAAATCATTGAACTAAGAGCATTCGAAGCCGGATGTGGAGATTCATTAATTGCATTCGATCTAGGCAGTTACTTTTTCAACAAAGATTCGCCAGGTCTCAAACTCTTTAATTTTCCTTGGAAAATCTACGAAGAAGAAGGAGAAATGATCTTAGACCCAAATCAATATTCGCGATGGAAGCACTGAAAAGTGAAGGCGATTTCCTCTAAGACAATGCAAAAGATTCTTGTTCCATCTCCCGATCTAACACTATTGTTGTCTCCCTTTTCAGACATGATACCTACCACAACAACGTAGAAGATACGAAGAGTTCATAACTAATGGTGACCAAATACGACAAGTTCATATTTAACTTTGGGCATTGATCAAATACTAGGGTGCCTATCATAGGTAACACATGATTTTCACTTGATACACTGGGTTCCCCTTAGACCAAATCAAAGAGAAGAAATTCACTAAGCATGTATGACGAAAATTATCTCAGGCTCTGGTTGCAAGGATACCAGTCGACCGCAGTCCCATGTTATAATATCAAATATATCAAATCCCATCCAAGAGCGCTTGGGTCAACATTCGCCTTTGATTCGTCACCTGACCTTATCCAACACCATCGACCTCGGAAAAATTTTCAGATAGTAAGAACAGACCGAGCTTCGTTCATGAAGGTCACTAAGTTCTCATCCCAGGGAATTTTACCTTCACCCGACCATCCTACATAGGCCTGGGAAGACAACCACAAGGCCATATTTTTCGTGAGTAGATTGTCAATCACCTACCAGCCACTTGAGATATATATATATATGTGCTCTAGAGTAAGACGGGGTCCGTGATCAAAAAAAATCCTCGTCCAACCATTGGACAAAGCCATTCGACGAGCCTAAAGTTTCAACGGTCTTCCTAAAGCTACAAACCTGCTAAAGTTAACCATTCAACGACATATCAATGATTACATATAAAGTGAGGTACTTCAACACCTCGTTTAACCAAAAGAATAGCCTTAAAGTAAAAAAGTGAACCCACCACTGATAAGTGAAAATTGTAGTTATTTTTGTATATAAGTTTTATTGCACTTATCAATACATTATGTTAAAATCGCTTGAATAAACCTCAATTTATTTGTAAATACGTTTACTTTACGTTATAGTGTATATATTGCGTTATCGTGTAAATATCATTGAGTTTAATTGTTTCCATTTATTTTTGCAGGTATTCAATCAAGGATATCTTGTCATATTCATAAAGAGCATTGAATAAGATTTCCAACGCTTCGAACCGGACGGAAAATGGAGTTACAGTTTGAAAGTTATGGCCGAAACAAGAAAACAAAAAATATTGTCAGTCTGCACTCGCCCCAGGTTCACCGGGCGAAGCAGAGGCGAGCCAAACAGACAAAAACATGTAAAAAAGTCTAGAATAATCCGCCTTACTTCGTCGGGTGAACCAGAACTTTGTCGGGCAAATCTGGACGGACATAAACACCATTTAAGGGCTAAAAACACATTTTTTAGAGGATGATTGGGTAATATTTGTTCCCAATGCATGAAACTTTCATTTTTTGGTAGATTTATCTTTAAAACAAAATTTGAGCTTGCATACGGATGATCCAGAGTGGATTGATCATCGATCGATCCTGACAAATCGGGAGATTTTTGGTTCATTTCTCTTCCTCTTTGTGTATTCTTCATTTTTTGGGTTTTGTATATGTATTTACTTTGATCTTATGTATATTTATCGCTCATGCCATTGTATAAAATATGCTTTACAAATCTTTATCGGTGATTGTCCTTGATTTTTTTACTTTATGCTCGGGTTTGGGTTGTGTTAGAGATAAACATCACAAACCTTGATTAGAGATGATTATCTATTAGTTTCTGGATGCTAGAGATAAATTTTTAGCTAATAATCTTTATAGGTATCAGAGCTTGTTAGTTCTCTAAATTGGCAAAAGTTTTGGTAAAATAAGATTCTTCTTTACGATGTTATGTCTGATGTCTTGACAAGTTTTTTTTAGGTGTGATTTCTTGTTTGACAGAATGTTGTTCCTAATGTCAAACCAGATGTTATGACATCCGAGGACAAAAAATTTTGTTCATGTTGATTGTTTATTAATTATGCTTTGGTTTTTGTGTATGAATGATAAGTGATTAGCTGCGCATTAGTTGGAGGTATTGTTATAGTAGTATTTCACTTGATTGGAAGAATATGATCTTTCTTGTTTTGGTTGCTATTTACGTTGAAGAACCTTTGAAGATTATTCAACATTTATAGAAGGATCAAATCTATATTTTTTCAGCATCCAAGCCCAAAAACAAGTTGTGTATTATTTATTCTGGTGTAACCCTATTTTGTATGAGTGACGAAGATTAAAAATTATTGAGTAAGTTGCGCTTCCGGTGTTAGGATTAGGATTTTCTTGTAATTTGTGAGCCATTCATGCATCACCTAGAGTTTGAATTGGACTGATTTTTGAGTTGTAATTTTGTCCACTCTAAGCTTTTAAGCATGAGTGTTTGTTCTTGATCAAAGCTTTTAAGCAAGATCAAGGTGTTGTGTTTTGGAAGAGTGATCTTCTGTTTTCTTTGAAAGAATTGGTTGATTGTCACAGTGTGTGATTAAGGGGGAGTTAGATGGTGATTTCTCATATCTAGATGTTGATTTCTTGGTAGAAGTTGCATTGGGTAGGTTCAAGTGAGAAGTTGTAGACTGAGACTATTTAGGCTTTGAATTGTTATACTAATAGTGGATTTCCTTCCTGGCTTGGTAACCTCTAGAGTAGGTGTGTTTTCACCGAATTGGGTTAACAATCCATTATGTTTTTACTGCTATACTTTTATTTATACCTACCTTGTTAATATTCAGATAAGTAATGTCATGACATCGCCTTCGACATCACGTATCTGATATCATAATTTCAATTAGTATCAGAGCAGGCATCCTGCTCTGTATCTAGGTGAGATCTAGGGAAAATACTTTATGGTATTATGGACAAGGAGGTGGGATTGGTGAACAGACCTCCCTTTTTGGATGGAACTTATTATGATTACTGGAAGCCAAGAATGGTTTCCTTTAGACAACAAGTCATGGAAAGCTATTCTGAAAGGATGGGACCATCCTGTTGTGAAAGACAAAGATGGGAAGGCCACCACAATTTTGAAGCCTGAAGAAGACTGGTCTAAAGAAGAAGATGATCTTGCTCTTGGGAAATCCAAAACATTGAATGCCATATTCAATAGAATTGACACAAATATTTTCAGATTAGTTAACATATGTGTTATGGCTAAAGATGCTTGGGATATTCTAAAGATTACTCATGAAGGTACTTCTAAGGTAAAAATGTCTAGGCTTCAGTTGCTCGCTGTAAACACCCCAAATTTGCCCTCACTCATGACACCATGGCTTGTGATCTTTTCACTTTTTTCATGAGTTCAATCATATCATATCATGTTGCATTGTTGCTTCACTGCATTGATTCAAAGTCATCTGCATCTAGGGTTTGTGATCTGAGCAATTCCTGAGCTATCTGAGCCACTCCGAAGGTCTTCAATCATCTCAAGATGGTCCATGTATGTTCAAGCATCATATTATATCCTCCCAAGGTCAAGGAAGTCAAAGAATCACAAGAACTGGGAAAGGCATAGAAGCAGAGCCAGGCTTAACTCCACAGATGACCTAACATTAGGGTTTTGGTTTCAGAGGCCATAACTCCAATTTTTTTGGTCATTATTGTTTCTATTGGTCTCTATATGTTATAAGGATCATGCATACCAATTTTAATGAAGAAATTCAATGGGGAAGGCATCTGATCAATATATGACTTCTTGAGCAAGTCAGTGCAAAATCAGGGCATCTGAGGCCCCCAATCATCCAACCAAAGGGTCTTCTCCATCATTTTGAATGTGTATGATCTTTATTTGATCTTAGAAGATGTTAGAAGTTCACAAAATTGAAGAATTTCAAACCATTTGCAAAGTTGCCATTTTGGGAAAGTGACTTATAATGTAAACTTGCCATTTTGGGAAAGTTTTTCAACCTCTTCTTTTTGATTCAAAAATGCTTCAAATGAAAAATCTTTGGTCATGAAAGTTGTAGATTGGATCCTCCCATTTTCAAAAAGTACAAGAACTTGATCTAATTCATTTTAGAACCAAAGTTATGGCCTTGCAAAGTTGGGAAAAATCACTTAATTTTCACTTTTGTGCCAAAGAGGGAAACTTGCAATTTCCCATGCCAAGCATTTTTGTGACTTCAAACACACTTCTACATGTCTTAACATCATAATGCATTGCCTAAGGATCAGAATTTGCCCAAGGATCACTTCATCCCATGCCTTGAACATCAAGAAATTCAAAAGGGGCCAAACTTCATGAAAATTGCAAAAGGGCACATAACTTTTCACTAGCTTGCTGAACCACCTCAATTTCAAATCTATGGCTCTCCTTGATCCATGCTGAGCCAGGACAAGCCAAAAGCCAGCTGCAAAACCAGCCCATACCTCAAGTACAAAACTTTTGACATTTTTGCAACTTGCCCATACCAATCACCATAGGTCACCAACAACTCTCTGACCTATCAGAAATTGATACATGGACTAAAAGCAACTCAACACACCACACAACACAGCTGAAACTTCACACAACACAACATTCACCAAAGTCTTCTCTTATGCATTTTTCTTCGAAACTCAGCACACAAGCCAAAAACCTCAAAACAAATTCCACAGAAGAACTCACCATAACCCTCTGATCATTTCCCAACCATCACTTTGCCCTAAAAAGCCCAGAATAAAAAATACGATTTTCACACTTCATGAACTGAGCTTCTGCCATTTTCATTTTGGGCCCATTTAAACTCCAACCAAGCATTGCAAACTCTTGAGGGAGATCATTGGAGAGATTTTGAAGCAAAGAAGTAGCCAGACAGTGCCATTTTCGAAAGCTTCAGTTCAGGTAACCTCAAGAACAAATTTTCCAGAAACTTGATTTTAGGTTATAGATTTGTTCCTCATGTTGCAATGATCATGCTGATGCTTTTCTTTTTGAAAATGGTTGAGTTTTAAGGATTTTATGTTGCTCTGAAAGTTTGCCCGTGAAATGTGTTTTGATTCGATTCTCATGATTTATGAAAAATAAATGATTTTTGTTGTGTGGTTTGTGTTTAATGATGTTCAAGGATTGATTCTGGAGAGTTTGATGAGTTTTTGTGGCGTTTCGAGAGAGATTGAGTGAGGAGCTGGCCGGAGAAGATGACCGGAACACTGTTCCGGTCACATGAAGGTCATTAGGGTTCAGATTAGGGCTTAATTGCGTAATTAGTGAGTTTGAATGTGGGCCGTCCATTAGCGCGTGAAGTCAATTCCCTCCCTTTTCCTTTTGAACCTCAGCCACTGGATCAGATTACTTTCATTAATTCATATTTTAAATTCATTTTAATTGCATTTTCTTTATCATTTTATTAAAAATAGTAAAACACTTTCAAAAAATTTTATTTTTTGCATCATGACTTAAAATATTTTTCTCATCCTGAAAATAATTTTTATTTTATTTTTTGCATAATTTTCGTATTTTAAAAATATTTAAATGATTATTTTAATTAGTTAATGAGAATTAATTAATTAAAATAGCATTTAAGTTTCTAAAAATCACAAAAAAAATCACATTGCATTTTGATATATTTAGAAACATCATCAAACCCTTCAAACAAATTTCTTTTTGGTTCTTGACATATTTTGACATTTTTCTTTTGAATTAAAGTTCTTAAAAGTCAATATTTTGCCCTAACTTAGAAAAATCCATTCTGCTTAACCTTGAAGAGTTTGATGATGGTTCTATTTGCATTGCATTCTTAATATCATGTAGTTTCTAGGATAAAATTGGTTTGAATTTATCTCTCATTTTCAATTTGTTGTGCATTTTCCCTTTTGAAGTGCCTTAAAACCCTAGCAAACTTGTGAAAATCATAACTCCCATTAGGTTAAGAGTTAGGTCCCCTCCTTTGGGAAGTGAACTTATGTAGGGTTAGGGTTCCTTTGATTCTATTTTCAATTTTTTTATCATGTCATTTGCTTCTGGTTTTGAATTTTGTATTGCATGTTATGCATAAACCCTAATTTGTGCCTTCATTTGCATCCATCTTCCATATGCTTGCATACATGAACTTGCCATGACTTTTGGTGCATTCACATGACTCCTAAGACATATTAGGACACATTATAATCATGTTTGATCATTGCATCATTCATTTGCCATGTTGTGCATTCATTTCATTTCATAAACTTTCATGAACTTTCATGGTTCAAAGCATGCTTCATTTGCATCCTTATCCTTGTATGATCATCCACAACCCTTGACTTGTGTTTGCTTTATCTCTTAGAATCATTACCATCATGTTTATGCTTCTGGTCTTGTGGGCATCTTTGCATTTTATCTCATTTGCATTTCATTTCATTTTCCTTTTGCTAACTTTTCAGGTGGTAAGTCATTGAGAAGTGAATTTGCCTTCACTTCTCATAATCTCTTCTCATCCCTCTTATGCATTCATTGCTGCATTTGTACTTGTGTATTAGAGTGAGCTTGCTCATTCATGCTCCTTCTCATCCTTCTTTCTTTAAGTAACTTATCTTCTTAAGTGAAGTAAGTTGACTTGCTTCTTGCTGCTTCTTTTCCTTCCATCCTGCTTCTTCCTTGGTGGCTTTCTTGAAGATCTCTTGCAAGCTTCATAAACCCTAGGAACAACCAAGCATGATCACAATTAGGGTTTGATTAGTCCCCCCATTAGTTTTACCTTTGTGTCATCTTTGAGTCTTCTCTTCCCATCTCTCAATCAGAGACTAAACCTTTAAGGCTTTAAGGCTTTGTGATTAAGATTATGCTTGCATCCTTCTCTTAGGATGGAGTGCATAACTTTAATCCGAAGTGTTAAACCTTTAATGTGTTTAAATCTCTTAATCAATCCATCTCAATAATCACTAAGACATCAAGCTTGTAACTTGGCCTTGCATTAGGGTTCTAATTCTTCCTTAATTGGTTAAGAAGGACTAACCCTAGTGTTAATGGACAAGTCCCCCCCAAGTTGTCTTACAAACCCTAAAATCCACTTCTTAATCTTACCATTAACTAAAATCCATTTTAATAAAGGCTTTGTTATGTCATGAGGTTAATCCCTAATCATGGATTAAGTTGATGAGCCTTCCTCAGCTTAAATGTTCCCATCTATTATCCTTCTATTAGGATGGTGTAATGGGTCTATTAAATCTTTGATTATGGCTTAAACTCATTACTTAACACTAAACAAAATACCAAAAACATCTAAATAATGACAAGTAGGTTAATAATCTTAATCCTACATCATGGTGATTAAATGTGAGGTGCTTACTTCATACTTAAGGTATTCTCATTACCCCTAATCAGAGGGAGGATGTGATGAGTTTACTAACCCATTGGTTTAGGCTTAAGCTTATTAACTTATGACAAACTTCAAAAAGCAATAAAAGATTGAAAACACAAAAACAAACAATAATCGTCTCCTCCGGGATTCTTTTCTTACCTCATTCACTCACAAACGAGAACTTGCTTCTTCCGTCTAATGCAAGACAGTTTGCACCTGAGCCAGACATGTCATACACTTGAGCATAGACAAGCAAGCAGTTCACAAGTCAATTTATCTTTCAGTCTCTTTGAGTCTAACTACGGTGTTCTGACTTCCTCATTGCACGAGAGGATACGTAGGCATAACTTAACGGTTATCGAACAAAAGTCTCTGTATATTCCCCCTCCTCCAGCATTATTCTTTAGCCTCATTATCTTAAGCTTTGCACTCCTGTTCTTACACTGACACTTCATATATTTCACTTCACTTTCTTCCAGCACTGACACTTGCATTCTTTCCAGCATTGATACACAGATTGCACTGACACTACCCCTTTGAAACACAAATCTTTCAAGCATGGATCCCGTCGAGTACGACGGACAATCTGGGTGCTAATACCTTCCCAGGTTGTAACCAACCCCCTTTCTCACTTTCTCTGGTTCGTGACCGTCTTATCCATCTTTTCTTAGGTTTATGAAGCATTACCTTTCCTCCGGGATGAAAATGCCTAGCTGGCGACTCTATTCATTCTTTCTCTTTCGCCGACCGTTCGCGTATTCACCTCTTCTGACCAGGTGTCATTTGGTGGGAGCGACAGCTTGGCGACTCTGCTGGGGAACCTTATATTGTAACCAGGGCTTCTGGTTCTTTTTGTGGGTTCCTCCTAGCGTTTGTTTGATTTGTGTTTACTGGGGTGTTATGTGCTAATTGTGTTTATTTATTTGCTTTATTTACTGCTTTATGTACAACTTTATTTATTGCTTTCCTTTACAGTTTTTCATATTTCATACTGTCATTATCATTGCTGGATCTGGCTTCTGTTTTGGTGGGTGGGGTTCCATTGAGAGTTTGAGGTCCTATACCTGGGACCTGAGTGACACCTAGGCTAGAGTGGTTCATGTTCTTTCCCATTCCATTTCGGTCTGGTGCGGGAATATGAAACGCGGTTCAGATGTGGGTTTCTTCTTGAGAACTTTGTGCTACAGATTTCCTGTAGTGTTAGGGCTATCTGGGAAGCCTGCTAAGTCTGGATGACCTTTATTATGACCTTCAGAATCTGAGGTGAATTAGAGGAGGATCTTTTATGGTTATTGTAAACACTGTGCCTCCGGGTTAGAAGTGTTTACCATTCTCATAACTGATCCAAGTCTAAAGATCCTTGTTCTAGAACACTACCTGTGAGGGGGTTGGGCTGTTTACAGGTTTGCAGGTACCCTTGGCCACATCATACCTTGTTTTTTTTAAGAGTACTCCACTTTGTACAGTTCTTGTGATTAACCCTGGACACGTGACTCTTTATTTGAGTCCCCCACCTTGGTTACTGGATTTCTGAACCTCCATCTGGACCTTCTTTGAACATACATGGGCCTATACCAAGACAGATAATCAGATCCAGCTTGATCACAAACCCTTGCATATATCATCATTGCATCATCTAACATTTGTTTATTTGTTTTTCAGGGTATCCACATCATATCTGGTTTGGTTTTGACCCCTTCTTCTGCATAGACCTTTGCTTCATCAGTTATCTGCTTCAGCTATTTTCATCTTCACTGGCATCAGCCTATCAGTGGCTTATTCCCAGCATCAGCCTGTGAATCTTCACCAACACTTATCTTCAGTTCCTTCAGCAGCACTCATGACTACTCCCAGGAAGAGCAACATATCCTACCATTTCTTTGAACCTGTGTTGACTGGCATCAGGCAGCTCCAGTCACTTATCACACCTGACCACATCCCCATGTTTAGAGAGCATTATGGAGGTATCCTGGATATGGTTATGGACCTTAACCCTTCTCAGAGGAGCATGATCCACACATGCTTACACTTTTACGACCCTCCTTTGAGATGTTTCACATTCCCAGACTTTCAGTTAGGGCCTCTGCTGGAAGAGTTTTCTTCACTGATTGGAGTACCTATCAGAGGTGGAATCCCCTTCAACCCAGAGATGACTGCTCCCAGAAATGAAGAGATAGCAAAGGTGCTATACCTGGAGCCTGCCTTGATTGAGCAAAGTATGACAACAAAGGCTGGGATCCCTGGTTTGCATTTGGACTTCTTGATTTCTCAGGCCATCCTGAAAGCTTCATCAGGAGAGTGGAGGGCAGTCTGTGCACTGTTAGCCCTCAGCATATATGGGGCTATACTGTTTGCAGATGAGCCCAAATTTGTCAGCAAGAATGCCATCCATCTGTTTCTCCTGAAGAACCCAGTACCCACACTGCTAGGAGACGTTTATTATTCCATCCATTAGAGGAATGAGAAACAGAGGGGGAAGTTGGTTAGATGTTGTGCTCCTTTGTTCTACTCCTGGCTGCTCAAACACCTGCCTAAGTCAGATGCCTTCCTGAATCCTCACCAACAGAAGAATTGGGCCAAGAGGCTCATTGCTTTGACTCAAGATGATATTAGATGGTGCACCCAGAGCACCAAAGGCAAGGACATTATCACCTGTGGACAATACCCAAATGTGCCTCTGATAGGAGTAAAGGGTTGCATCAACTACAATCCTTTGATGTTTAAGAGACAACTAGGTTATGCCTTGGTCCACCCTCCCAGAGGGCAAGATTTAGCTGAGACCCTGTATTGTGAAGTGAAACCTAATTCAGCTGCTGTCAAACAAGCATCCTGGGCTTGGGACAACATCCAGACAAAAGGGGTGGCTATTTTGGGAAGATGTAATAATGTTGCTTCAGCTCAATACTATGACTGGTCCCGTACTAGAGCCCAGATCACCGGAATGCCTTTCACCTTGGAAGACATACCTGGACCATCCACAGTACAGCCAACAGCAACTGTCAGCTTAGAAGAATTTGAGAAGTTGAAAGAAAGGAATGAAAACTTATCTCAAGCTTTAAAGAAGACTCTTTGGGAAAGAAGTGATGGTCGTCTGGACATTGAGAGATTGGAGAAGCTCAGGGTGGAGCATCTTGCCAAAATTGAGAAGACAGAGGACTACATCAGGAAAGCAAGAGCTGGGGAACAAATATTGAAGAATGCCTGTAAAGAGGCCAAAATTCAGAAGGCTAGGGCTGAGCTCTATCTGCAGGAGAGTCAGGCTAGGTGGGTCAGGATCACCGAAGCCCGTACACAAGAAGACCAGAAGACTCAAGCCAAGATTGAACAGCTAGAGACCAATGAGAAGAAGCAGCAGAAAGCTTTGTTGGCAGCCCAGAAGGAGATTTCAGAGTTGAAGCTCAGAGCAGGATTGAAGAGATCAAAGGACCAGGACAGGCATAAAAAGCTGACCACTGCCATTGCTACCAGGAACCTCCTCATTAGGACCATTACAGAGCACCAAGCTGGTCCAGTGACTGAGGCACCCCTGAAGGAGGTCAGAGAGGATGAGTTTGGACCGAATGTCTGATTCTTTGATTGTTGTTGTTTCCATTTGATGTACTTTTCCTTTTATTGTATTTTGACCCTCCATGGCCATGTGTTGTAAAACAGACTATGTATTGTTCATCATTTGTAATATATTAGTTTATTTTCATTGGGCTTCTTTTCTCAGCAACATCAAGCATCTTCCTCGAGGTCTGGAAAGGTCAAAACCAAGAACCAAACCGGATACCTTGGAAAACAAATAAGCATACTGCATTGCATACTAACTTTTGTTTTGTTTTGTAGGTTTTTGTTATTGTTGTTTCTAACTTTTTTGTGACTTTAGGAAACATTGCTCGTCGCCGAGTGTTCCCTGTCAACCGCATGCACCGGTACCCGACTCGTAACAACCTTCTCGGTATTCAAATGGAACAAGTATAGCAGGATCTGACTGAGGTCAGAAATCAGATGACCAATGAGAGATTGGAGATGAGAAATCAGATGTCTCAGTTCATGGCAGTGATGACTGGCCTAGCCCAGAGCCAGGAGAGGTTAAGAGAGCTGGTGGAGAGACAAACTCCTGAAGAGCCTCATCTGGGAACAGGAGGAACTAGTAACAATGAACGGGGCCAGCCTCGTATTGACCCACCAGTATTTGGACCTCACCTGGATCCAGAAGCTAACATCCCGAGGAATGTACAAGGTAATACTGCTGGGGGGAGAATCTTGCAAGAAGATCCCCAAGAAGAGCAGTTTACTGTTATGGGAGCTGGAGATGAAGTTTATGACAGGAGATTGGATGAAATTGCTGAGAAGTTGAGATCTTTGGAGTCTCAGAACTCCTTGGGCTTCGATGTGATGGATATGGGACTAGTGGATGGGGTAAGAATTCCCCACAAATTCAAACCCCCATGCTTTGAAAAATACAACGGTACCTCCTGTCCTCGCACTCATCTGCAGTCTTTCCTGGGAAGACTCAAAGCGTATACTATGGATGAAAAATTGTGGATGTTCTACTTTGAAGATAGTCTGACTGGGGCTTCAAGAGAGTGGTATTTGTCGCTCCCAATAAATGAGGCTGACTCAAATGAGGTACAGGCGCGAACGGTCGGCGAAAGGATGAAATGAGAACACACAGGAGTGGACTCAAGAGAAAGAAAGAGTCGCCAGCTAGGCATTTTTATCCCGAAGGAAAGGTAATGCTGCATAGACCTAAGAAAGATATGGATAAGACGATCGCGAACCAGAGAGACTGAGAAAGGGGGTTGGTTACAACCTGGGAAGGTATTAGCACCCAGATTGTCCGTCGTACTCGACGGGATCCACACTTAAAAGATTTGTGTTTTAAAGGGGTAGTGTCAGTGCAATTTGTGTATCAAAGCTGGAAAGAGCGCAAGTGTCAGTGTAAAAGAATGTGGAGTGTATAAATGTACAGTGTCAGTGTAAGAAATGAATGAAGCTCAAGATTATGAGACTTAAAGAAAAGTGCTGGAAAAAGAGGGAATATACAGAGACTTTTGTTCGATAACTGTTAAGTTATGCCTACGTATCCTCTCGTGCAATGAGGAAGTCAGAACACCGTAGTTCGACCCAAAGAGACTGAAAGGTGAATTGACTTGTGAACTGCTTACTTGCCTATGCTCAAGTGTATGACCTGTCTGGCTCAGGTGCAAACTGTCTTGCATCAGACGGAAGAAGCAAGTTCTCGGTTATGAGTGAATGAGATGAGAAAAGAATCCCGGAGGAGACGATTATTGTTTGTTTTTGTGTTTTCAGTCTTTTATTGCTTTTTGAAGTTTGTTATAAGTTAATGAGCTTAAGCCTAAACCAATGGATTAGTAAACTCATCACATCTTCCCTCTGATTAGGGGTAATGAGAATACCTTAAGTGTGAAGTCAGCATCTCACACTTAATCACCATGATGTAGGGTTAAGATCATTAACCTACTTGTAATTATTTAGATGTTTTTTGGTGTTTTTGTTTAATGTTAAGTAATGAGATTAAGCCATAATCAGGGATTAAACAGACTCATTACACCATCCTAATAGAAAGATAATAGATGAGAATGTTTAAGCTGAGGAAAGCTCCTCAACTTAATCCATGATTAGGGATTAGACTCATGACCAAACAAAACCTTTGTTAGATGGATTTTAGTTAATGATAAGATGAAGAAGTGAGTTTTATGGTTTGTAAGACAACTTGAGGGGGACTTGTCCATTAACACTAGGGTTAGTCCTTCTTAACCAATTAAGGAAGAATTAGAACCCTAATGCAAGGCCCAAGTTACAAGCTTGATGTCTTGATGATTATTAGATGGATTGATTAAAGGATTTAAACACATTAAGGGTTTAACACTTAGGATTAAAGTTATACACTCCATCCTAATAGAAGGATGCAGGCATAAGCTTAATCACAAAGCCTTAAAGCCTTTAGGGTTTAGTCCCTGATTATGAGATGAGAAGAGAAGACTCAATGAGACACAAAGGTAAAATCTAAATGGGGGGGACTAATCAAAACCCTAATTATTGTCATGCTTGGTTGTTCCTAAGGTTTGTGAGGTTTACAAGAAAGATCTTCAGAGAAACCACCAGGAAGCAGATGAAAGGAGCAAAGAGAAGCAAAGTAACTTGCTTCATTTAAGAAGACAAGTCACTTGAAGAAAGAAATCAAGATGAAGAAGAATGAGCAAGATCAATCTCAAACACAAGACCAAATGCAGCAATGATGCATAAGAGAGATGAAAAGAGTTTGTGAGAAGTGAAGGCAAATTCACTTCTCAAAGTAACTTACCACCTGAAAAGTTAGTGAAAGAAATGCAATGCAATGCAAAATGGAATGAAATGGCATGTTGCAAACCAAAACCAGAAGCATGTGTGTGATGTTGATGATGCTAAGAGATGATGCAAACATGAGGCAAGGCATGAGAATGATCATACAAACATATGGATGCAAGAGAAGCATGCTTTGAACCATGGATATACATGAAAAGTTATGAAATGCAAATGACATACAATATGGCAAATGAAAGATGCAATGATCAAACATGATTCTTAACATGTCCTAAGATGTATTATGAATCAAATGGATGCACAAAATGTCATGGCAAGTCATGGTATGCAAACAAATAGAAGATGGATGCAAATGAAAGCCCAAATTAGGGTTTATGATCAATACACAAAACAAAAATCAAAACCAGAAGCAAACATCATGATAAAAAATTGAAAATTCATTCAAAGGAACCCTAAACCTATACAAACTCACTTCCCAAAGGAGGGGTTCTAACTCTTAACCTAATGAGGGTTATGAATTTCTTAAGATTGCTAGGGTTTCAAGGTACCTTGTCAAGAAAAATGTCAAACAAATAGGAAATGCAAGATCAATTCATGCCAATTTAATCCTCTAAACTACATTCTATACAAGATGCAATGCAAGAAGAATCAAGGTCCAACTCTTAAAGGCCAGGCAGAAAAGAATTTTTGAAGATTGGATCAAAATAATGCTTTGAAATGAAATTAATTCCATGGAAAATTGCCAAAAGACATCAAGATCAAAAAAGAAATTTGGTTTGAGAGTTGGACAATGTTTCTAAATGATTTTAAATGTTTCATGAATTTTTTTGTGATTTTTAAATACCTAAAAGTATTTTTAATTAATTAATTCTCATTAACTAATTAAAAATAAACTTTTAAATGATTTAAAAATAATTTTTAATGCAAAAAATAAAAATAAAAATGTTTTTGGTTTCTGAAAATTAATTGAACCTTTGACAAAAAATTTCAGAATTTTTGAAAATGTTTTACTATTTTTTATAAAATGTACAAAACAAATGAAATAAAATGAAAATATAAATGAATTTAAACTGAAAATGAGAAAGTCAGCGCATCCAAGGGCCAAGATTCAAACGAAAAGGGAGGGAATTGACTAGCGCGCGCATCTGGACGGCTCACATTCAAACTTACGTAATTAAGACTAAACCCTAATTAATTAACCCTAATGACTTTCAGATGACCAGAACAGTGTTCCGGTCATCTTCTCCGACGAGCCAAATCTCTAACTCTCTCTAAACTCCATGAAAATGAAATCTAATTGCCCAGAATCCAACCCCATTCAACACTGAATCAAAACCCCCAAACAAAAACCATTTTTCGTTCATCAATCATGCAAATCGAAGCAAGACAAATTTAGGGCAGAAAGTTTCAGACAACTCATACATGCTCAATATTCCACCATTTTCATTTTTAAACACATCATGATGATCAGGATAACATGTAGAATCAATTTATAACAAGTAAATGAAGTTCTGGGAAATTTGTTCTTGATGGATACCTGAACTGAAGTCCTTCGAACAGGAGCTTTCTGAGCCTTTCTCCTATGCAAACTGACTCCTTTGGTCCCCCTGAGCTCAATGGAATGCTTCACAACTTTTGTTGATGGCTGGTTTGGGAGATGGCAGAAGTTCTGTTCAAGGAGGGGTGGTGATCGTGTTTTGGTTTCAGTGGCTTTCAGGCTATTTTAATGGTTGGTTTGTGATCAGCAAGTCATGTGGAGATTGTTTGTGAAGTCTGTTTGTGTGTTTGATGCTTGTGGAGAGTGTTTCGAAAGGTTTTGCAAATGAAGCATAAACTTGGAACTATGGCTTCTCCTCTGATTCAGGCTTGGATGTGTGGTGTGTTATGCTGGCTTTGGTCCATGTATCAAAAGGTGATAGGTCAGAGAGTTGTTGGTGGCCTATGGTGATTGGTATGGGCAAGTTGCCAAAATGTCAAACTTTGTGTAAGAGAGGTATGGGCAATGGTACAACTTGCTTTTTGGCTTGCTTTGTCTCAGCTTGAATCAAGGAATGCTATGGAACAGGTCTAGAAGCAATGCAGCAAGTGGTTGATGGTTTGTGATAGGTTTTGCAAGTTTCACAAAGTTTGGTTCCTTTGGGATTTCTTGAGGTTCAAGGCATGAAATGAGATGATTCTTTGGCCCATTCTGAATTTTAGAGGTCATGTGATCACGTTGTGAAGAATTTGTACACATTTGAGGCCTTTAGAACACTTGATCATACCATTTTGCAAAATGCCTCTTTGGTAGAAAACCTCAAATTATGTGATTTTGGCCAACTTTGACAACCATAACTTTTGATCCAAAATGAATTAGGTCAAGTTCTTGTACTTTTTGAAAAGAGAATGATCCATTCTACAACTTTCATGACCAAAGTTTTTTCATTTGAAGCATTTTTGAATCAAAAAGCAAGGGTTGAAAAAGTTTCCCAAAATGGCAATTTTCATTATAAGTCAACTTTCCCAAAAAGTCAACTTTGCAAATGACCTGAAATTCTCCAATTTTGTGAACTTCTAACATCTTCTATGATCAAATAAAGGTCATACACAATCAAAATGATGATGAACACCCTTTGGTTGGGTCATTGGGGGCCTCAGATGCCCTGATTTTGCACTGACTTGTTCAAAAAGTCAACTCTTGATCAGATGACTTCCCCATGGAATTTCTTCATGAAAATTGATATGCATGCTCCCTATACCATATAGAGACCAATAGAAACAAGAATGACCAAAAAAAAAATTGGAGTTATGGCCTTTGAAACCAAAACCCTAATTCTAGGTCATCTGTGCAGTTAAACCTGGCTCTGCTTCCATGCCATTCTCAGTTCTTGTGATTCTTTGACATTCTTGACTTTGAGGGGATATAATATGATGCTTGGACATACATGGACCCCTTTGAAGTGATTGATGACCTTTGGAGTGGCTCAAGAAGCTCTTGGATTGCTCAGATCACAAACCCTAGATGCAGATGACTTTGAACCAATGCAATGAATCAAAAATGTGGTATGAGATGCTATGATTGAGTTTATGCATATGAAGAGATCACAAGCCATGGTGTGAATGGGTGAGGGCAAATTTGGGGTGTTTACAGTATTCACATTTGACCAGAGCTACCATTAGATGCTGGAAGGACTTAGCTGAAGCCTTCATCCGGCAATATCAATACAACCTGGACATGGCTCCCAACAGGACCCTCCTAATGGGAATGTCCCAGTCTTCTAGAGAAAGCTTCAGGGAGTATGCCCAAAGGTGGAGACAGCTTGCTGTTGCTGTCCAACCACCCATGTCAGAAAGGGAAATGGCTGACATGTTCATGAATACTTTGCAAGGAACCTATATTGATAGATTGGCTGCCTTCTCCTCTACCAGTTTTGCTGATGTGGTCATAGCTGGTGAAAGGATTGAAAGTCTACTAAAGATGGGCAAAATTTCCGACAGTGGTGCAAGTTCGTCCAGCAATCCCAGAAAGCCTTTTGTGGGACCCCGAAGGGCCAGTGAAACAAACTCCATTCATGCAAGCAGGGGCAGGCCTTAGTATGTACACTGGTCAGTAGCAGCTGTTACCATCCCAGCTCCGATTCCTCAACAATCAGCATATCTTCAACAACAACAACCACAATATCAACAACAAGTTCATTATCCGCAACAGAGAACCTACAACAACAACAACAATCAGCAACAGCGTCCTTTCCAACAAAGACCGTCACAGGCAAACAGGGTAATTGACCCAATCCCAATGTCGTATGCTACACTCTTGCTACAACTCCTGAAGCTCAACCTAGTTGAATTAAGGACATTGGCACCTCCAGATCCACCAATATGCCAAAGAATTATGATGCAAATGCCAGGTGTGCATTTCATTCGAACGCACCGGGGCATAATACTGAAAAATGCAGGGCCTTACAGATGAAAGTCCAAGATTTGGTGGACTCAAAATCTCTCAACTTTGCACCTCCTCCGAATGTCACAATAAATCCAATGCCTAGTCACAGCGGGCCTAGGATTAATGCTATTGAGGAAGGCAAACTATCCACCTTAATCACCAGCGTTGCATAGATTCGAACGCCTTTGGTTGAAATCAAAGCTCAGCATTTAGAATGCCAAGTGTTCCTCGGGTGTGAGCTCGACTGTGGGTATTTCAATATTGCAGTCAACGGGTGTGAAAGACTGAGAAACGGCATAGACGGTCTTATTAAGGATGGTATCCTTCAGATTACGACAACGGCGCCTACAACTCCAACAATTCCTTCACCAACAATCACAGATACTCCTACAACGTCAGCAACCATTGTTCCAACGGATTCTACTACAACTCCAACAACTGCTCAATCAATCACTTCAACGGATGCAAGTTCAATTACTATCCCTGCTACAACTGCAACACCCATTCAGTCAACGGTACCTTCTACAACATCAGCAACAGTTAATGAAAGCGTCTCAACGGTTACAATTTACTATGATCCCGCAAATGTTCCTTCCAACAATTCACAACAAAATGCTACTCCTGTCAGAGCACCAGTTACCATATACTATGATCCACACACCATTGTGGTCCCTTCCGCAGCTGATATCAGTCCAGTTACTATCACAGTACCTGGGCCAGTTCCTTACGAAAGCAATAACGCCATCCCTTGGCATTATGGCTCAGATCTGTACTGCGAGGGGCGGAAAATCACTTTAGAATCATCAACTTCTTCACCTCAGATAGACAATGTGGGGGGAGGCGGAGGCTTCACTAGAAGCGGACGTCTCTTTGCTTCACAAATTCCAAGATCCATTGCCGAAGCAGAAGCTGCTGCTAAGGCAAAAGGGAAGAGCATGGTGCAAGAAGAACAAGTTGTCAAAGAAGCTTTGAAGACTCCTTTTGATCAAGAGGTTGATGAATTCATGAGAATCATAAAGAAAAGTGATTACAAGGTGGTAGACCAGCTTCACCAAACACCTTCCAAGATCTCCATATTATCATTATTAATGTGTCCGAGGCTCATCGGAACGCACTACTGAAGGTCCTGCATGCAGCTTATGTGCCGGAGGAGATTACCGTCAATCAGTTAGAGGCTGTGGTTGGAAATGTCAACGCTAGTAATGGACTGGGATTTACCAACACTGATCTGACAACGGAAGGTCGCAATCACAACAAGGCTTTGCATATTACCTTGGAGTGTAAGGGTGCAGTTCTTTTCTCACGTACTGGTGGATACAGGGTCATCCCTCGATGTCCTGCCCAAGAAAGCCCTTGTGAAGCTGGAGTATGATGGATTGGCGCTACGCCCAAGTAACTTGGTAGTGAGAGCCTTTGACGGTTCTAAAAGATCAGTTCTAGGGGAGATAGAGTTGCCTATAATGATTGGCCCACAGGTTTTCAAAACGACCTTCTTTGTGATGGATATACAGCCTGCCTACAGTTGTCTATTGGGTAGACCATGGATACACGCCGCCGGCTCCATGACGTCAACCCTTCACCAGAAGTTAAAATTCGAGTGGGAAGGCCAAGTCATTACTATTTGTGGGGAGGAGGATATTTTTGTTAGCCAGCTGGCCACCTTCAAATACATTGAGATGGATGGGGAAATCCATGAAACCATGAGCCAAGGGTTTGAGGCCCTTAATATTAATGAAACATCTGCTGTACTTGGGACCTCCATCACATCATATCAGCAAGCCCGGAAGGTTGTTGAGGAAGGTACCGCCCAAGGCTGGGGCAAGTTGCTGCCCGTGGAGAAGAAAGAAGACCGATTCGGGTTGGGTTACAGACCAACTCGACAAGATCAACCAGAGGCTGCAACGGAGCCCAAGTTTATTAGCGGGGGGATGCTCACCCCGGATGCTGTGAATAGCTTGGAAGATGAGTCATAAGGCGAGCGCAACCTGGAAAGCTGGATACGTCCAAGGATCCCGGGGAGCCATGTCTCAAACTGGTCTTCCCAGGAAATTATAAGGGTTACTCCTGCAGAGTAATTATTATTTCCTGTATTTTTAAGCATGCATCAAGTCCTGCATCTTGCCCAAGATGTCAGGACTCATTTTGTAATCGGGCCATCTTGTATTTTGTGCAAAGATCAATTAATGAATATCAGGACATCTTTTGCAAACGAGTCTTTTATTTTCCGCTCACTGTTTTTCATTTTTCATTTTTTGTACAAAAAAATAAAACGGCAATGTTTTTCAAAATAAATAACTTCATTTTCACTTTTTCTAAGCAAGATAAAACTGATCACTAAAATGAACAAATCTAAACCCTTGCAGAAAGTGCCCTCCAGACTGCACCGACAACAACACCGCTATGACTTCGTATGACTTTGACAATCCAATCAATCAAGCTGATGAAGGGGTTGAAGAAGATTATGAGCTACCCGAAGAGTTAGCCAGGTTGTTGAGGCAAGAGGAGAAGGTTATCACTCCTCATCAGGAGGAGGTCGAAACGGTTAATCTTGGTACGGAAGAAGACGTTAAAGAAATCAAGATCGGAGCCTGCCTGCAAGATTCAGTGAAAGAGCAACTGATTGACATGCTTCGGGAATATGTGGATGTTTTTGCTTGGTCTTATCAGGATATGCCAGGGTTGGACACCGACATTGTCATGCACAAGCTGCCTCTGAAAGAAGATTGTCCGCCAGTAAAACAGAAGCTGCTCCGTACTCGCCCAGATATGGCAATGAAGATAAAAGAAGAAGTACAAAAATAGTGGGATGCCGGTTTCCTTGCTGTTACTAGCTATCCGTCGTGGGCCGCTAATATTGTACCTGTGCCTAAAAAGGATGGCAAGGTGAGGATGTGTGTGGATTACCGGGACCTGAACAGAGCTAGCCCGAAAGATGACTCCCCTTTACCTCACATTAATGTATTGGTTGATAATGCGGCTCAGTTCTCGGTGTTCTCCTTCATGGATGGATTTTCAGGATACAATGAGATTAAGATGTCACCTGAAGACATGGAGAAGACAACTTTCATCACACCATGGGGCACGTTCTGTTATAAGGTAATGCCATTCGGACTGAAGAATGTTGGTGCCACTTATCAACGGGCTATGGTAACATTATTCCATGACACGATCCACAAAGAAATTGAATGTTATGTGGATGACATGATTGCCAAGTCCCTCACAGAAGAAGACCACCTGGTGAATCTGTTGAAGTTATTCAAGCGTCTGAGGAAGTACCAGTTGAAGTTAAACCCCAACAAATGCACATTCGGGGTGCGATCCGGTAAGCTGCTGGGATTTATCGTAAGCGAGAAAGGGATTGAAGTTGACCCTGACAAAGTCAAAGCCATTCAGGAAATGCCTGCACCAAAGACTGAAAAAGAAGTTAGGGGGTTCTTAGGTAGATTGAACTATATTTCACGGTTCATATCTCACCTTACAGCAACCCGTGAACCTTTGTTCAAGCTGTTAAGAAAAGAACAAACGGTCAGGTGGAACGAAGACTGCCAGAGGGCTTTTGACAAAATCAAGGAATACTTACAAGAGCCTCCAATCCTTATGCCTCCAGTTGAAGGAAGACCTCTAATCATGTACTTGACAGTATTAGATGAGTCAATGGGGTGTGTGCTAGGCCAGCATGACGAGTCTGGTCGAAAAGAGTATGCAATATACTACCTAAGCAAAAAGTTTACCGACTGTGAACAACGTTATTCGCTGCTCGAGAAAACTTGTTGTGTTTTAGCGTGGGCTGCTCGCCGACTGAGACAGTATATGTTGACCCACACTACTTTATTGATCTCAAAGATGGACCCAGTCAAGTACATTTTTGAGAAGCCAGCACTTACCGGACGGATTGCAAGATGGCAAATGATCCTCACAGAATATGACATTCAATACACATCTCAAAAAGCCATCAAGGGCAGTGTGTTGTCTGACTATCTTGCTGAGCAACCCATTGATGATTACCAGCCTATGAAATTTGACTTCCCTGATGAAGATATCAGGTTCATAAAAGCAAAAGATCATGAAGAGCCTATTCACACTGAAGGGCCTGACCCGGAAGAAGAATGGACTATGATGTTTGATGGGGCTGTTAATATGAATGGTCGTGGTGTTGGTGCAGTACTCATTACACCCATGGGAGTTCACATGCCTTTTTCGGCAAAACTCACCTTTAACTGCACTAACAACGAAGCTGAATACGAAGCTTGTATTATGGGTCTTGAGGAAGCCATTGACCTCAGGATCAAGACGTTGACTGTGTTCGGAGATTCAGCTCTGGTAATCAATTAGACCAACGACAAATGGTACACTCACCAGGATCACCTGATACCTTATCGGGATTATACAAGGAGGTTGTTGACTTTCTTCACAACAGTCAAGCTCGAGTATATCCCTCGAGATGAAAATCAGTTTGCAGATGCTCTGGCTACCATTTCATCTATGATTAAAGTTCAAGCTGCCAACTTTGTGCCTCGAATATCAGTATCCAAACTTGATAGACCAACATATGTATTCTCATCAGATGTTGTTAAAAATGATAAGCCTTGGTTCCACGACATCAAATGCTTCTTGGAGGATCAAACATACCCACCTAGGGCATCTTCCAATGATAAGAAGACACTAAGAAGGCTAGCTGGTAGTTTCTTCCTGAATACCGATGGTTCCTTGTACAAAAGAAACTTTGATATGGTACTTCTCTGATGCGTTGATAAGACAGAAGCAGATTTGTTGATGCACGAAGTGCACGAAGGATCTTTCGGTACCCATGCGGGAGGGCATGCAATGGCTAAAAAGTTGTTAAGATCAGGCTACTACTGGATCACAATGGATGCAGACTGTTGTGCTTATGCCAGGAAATGCCACAAATGCCAGATTTATGCAGATAAAGTGCATGTGCCTCCGAATCCTCTGAATGTGATGTCTTCACCTTGGCCCTTTGCCATGTGGGGGCATTGATATGATTGGAAAGATTGAACCAACTGCTTCAAATGGCCACAGATTCATCCTGGTAGCCATTGACTATTTTACCAAATGGGTTGAAGCAGCTTCCTATGTGAATGTCACCAGGCAAGTGGTAGCCCAATTCCTAAAGAGAGACATCATCTGTCGGTATGGAGTGCCCGAACGAATCATTACTGATAATGGTTCCAACTTGA
The DNA here is from genome assembly GCA_963966055.1 of Lathyrus aphaca. Classification (NCBI taxonomy): domain Eukaryota; kingdom Viridiplantae; phylum Streptophyta; class Magnoliopsida; order Fabales; family Fabaceae; genus Lathyrus; species Lathyrus aphaca. The sequence goes on along the minus strand of OZ014519.1, from coordinate 726,233,180 downwards.
ACAACAAAATGATGGCAGAACTGTGTCGGGACTTCAAGATCCAACACCATAATTCTTCTCCTTACAGGCCAAAGATGAATGGCGCTGTAGAGGCAGCTAACAAGAATATCAAGAAGATTGTGCAGAAGATGGTGGTCACCTACAAAGACTGGCATGAAATGCTACCATTTGCCTTACATGGGTACCGTACGTCAATCCGAACATCCACTGGGGCAACACCGTATCAGCTTGTGTATGGTATGGAGGCGGTCCTACCTGTTGAAGTTGAGTTACCCTCCTTGCGGGTATTAATGGATGTTAAGCTAAACGAAACAGAATGGGTCCGATCCCGGTACGAACAACTAAGTCTGATCGAAGAGAAGAGATTAGCTGCAATCTGCCATGGGCAGCTGTATCAGAAAAGAATGAAGAAAGCCTTCGATCAGAAAATCAAGCTTCGAGAATACCAAGTGGGAGATCTTGTGCTGAAAAGACTCCTTCCTCCTCATACAGACCACAGGGGCAAGTGGATTCCGAACTAAGATGGTCCATTCATAGTAAAGAAAGTTTTCTCTGGTGGAGCACTGATGCTCACTACTATGGATGGTGAAGATTTCTTATCCCCTGTGAATTCAGATGGAGTTAAAAAATACTTCGCATAAAATGACCCGCTGGACACAAAAACAGAATGTAAGTCCAGGAAAAAATAGGGCATCCCGGCGAGTCAAAAACAGAATAAAAGACTCGGGCAAAAATAAGGGAAAAATTAAAAAAATATGTACACCCGCTGAGTTGAAAATCCGCATTGGACAGCTCAGGCAAAAATGGGTATCCCGGTGGATTGAAAACCCGAAAGGGAGATCCACGCAAAATAAGGGAATAAGCGAACAACTGCATTCTGAATTCGTCTATATCACTTACAACGTGGTAAACTTCGAAAGGTTCAAGTTTCGGTCAGAATCAGCCTTCTTCAAAAGCAGGATGGGAAGAACGTCAATGTCATACGAGTCATAGCAAAAAGGGGAAGCACTGAAGCGTCCTAAACATTGCCGGCACCTTTTGTTTCTCAATTTGTAACAATCTCCTCATTTCAGGGGATCTGTTTCTTTGACTGTATTTGCCCATTCAGAGGCACATAAATTAATAAAATCAGATTTTCCGTTACACTTTGTCTCGTACATTTTATTTTCGTTTGCAAAAATGTCCGATGTCCTTATAATATTGATTGCATAAGTACAGATGCACCTTTTATAAATCACATGCTTACAGGAAATATATTATTCCCGGGAGTGTCTAAATTCTTATGATGGAATCCAGTAAGGGATACCTCGGAATACTTGTACGTTTTTTGTCGTAACAGGGTTGCAGGTATTCAAAGTGCAACATGGGGCATGAAAGCTTTTCCCCAACAAACTGACAAATCATTAAAGCACGTTTCCCAAACAACATCAGAGGTGATCTCTCCCCATCAGAGTTGATAGACACCATTTCTCCAGCACCCTCTCTACAAAATGGCAATAGAAGGGGCTCATTTCCCCAACTGATTTCTTCATCCTCAGCAGAGTCCTCGCAGAAATCTCTAGGAAGATCGTTCAGTGATCATTCCTCCCCATCCAAGTGTCAGGCAGAGAACTATCTCCCCGCAGAGTTTCAACCTCTTTCCAGGAGAGCAATGTCTAAAGATCTCACAACAAAGTGACGAAAGCTTCCACGGACCCCAGCTGGGCTCCTCATCACCAAGATGGGTCTATCAGTGACCCATTTCCCCATGCAGAGTCATATATTTATCAGATCTACCAATGATCTCATCCCCAACTGGGATATCACTTCAAGCATATCAGCCAGAGATCTTCACCGCAACGGGATCCGAATCCCGGATCGGTACCTTTGCACAATCATAGCATCCGCATCATATCTCCCCCCAGAGCATAACATTCCGCCTAATACGGAGCATTACGGAAAAAATCAAACATATTGCATAATCATAAGCCATGCCCTGAATCAAACATCTGTATATACCAACACTCCATTAACAAATATACAAAATACCTCTCAAAATTCCCCGACAGAAAGCCAAAGCGTCCCCTTTGCACTCTCTAACACAAGTTTGTATACTCACTCGATACTCGTCTGTATCATATTCTCTCTGCAAGTTGAACACTCACCTGTGTCTCATGCCTTTCACTCATAAAAGATACTCGTCCGTATCTTGCATACACATCTTTTTCCCTCAGAATCGACATTCGTCCGTATTCTTTGATTAAGTTAGTTGATACTCGTCCGTATCATTATCTCTGAACGTACGTCAGCGTTTGTTTCTACCGATACTCGTCCGTATCATGGTCCTAAGAGTGCTCGTCCGCATCTTTAAATCTATACACCGTGTCAGACACTTATGTCTTCTTGAATTTAGACACTCGTCTGTGTCTACCATTCCCCAGAAGAGTTCCCGGCAAATCCCGATAAATTATATCCTTTCTATCTGACATTCGTCCTATGTCATGATATTTTCGGCAGCCGTACCCTGCCAGGTGATTGTCCTTCACCTCTCGATGATCGTCCTTCATCGTCCCTAGCGGAGTCTCTATTTATTAGAACCCCTTCCTATCCGACATTCGTCATATGTCGTGATGCTTGAGCAGCCGTACCCTGCTAGGTGATCGTCCTTCACCTTCTGATGATCGTCCTTCATCATTCTATCTGATGGCCATCCCCATCGTTGATCTTTATCTGACATTCGTCCTATGTCATGATAAGCCCCGAGAGCAGCCGTACCCTGCTAGGTGATCGTCCGTCACCTCTTGATGATCGTCCTTCATCAATGCTTATCCGATGGCCGTCCCCATCTTCGACCTTTTCTATCCGGCATTCGTCCTATGTCGTGTTACTTTCGGCAGCCGTACCCTGCCAGGTGATCGTCCTCCACCTAGGATGACCGTCCCTCATCCTTATCCCCAACAGAGCAGCCGTCCCCTGCTAGGTGATCGTCCTTCACCTATGATGACCGTCCCTCATCATTTTTCTCAACCTGATGGTCGTCCCCATCATTGCCTCTACCTTTAATCCCCGGAGAGTCTTATTTCTTTGCCCGATGGCCGTCCCCATCATAATCTCTTCATTTCCCCAGCATGTCGGCCGTCCCCGTCATTGCTTCATCCCCGATGGTCGTCCTCCGTCGCCCGCACTTTTTAAATCATACTTCACTTCCTTTTACAATCTATATCCCTTTTCTTCTTCATTCAGTGAGTGCAAATTTTGGACTGTCTTTGGTATTCAACCACAAGTTATCTTGTTTGTCTGTTAAGTCGTCGCTTACATCCTGCACAACTAACTCATGTTTGAATAGGGGCAGCTGTAAACACCCCAAATTTTCCCTCACTCATGACACCATGTCTTGTGATCTTTTCACTTTTTTCATGAGTTCAATCATATCATATCATGTTGCATTGTTGCTTCACTGCATTGATTCAAAGTCATCTGCATCTAGGGTTTGTGATCTGAGCAATTCCTGAGCTATCTGAGCCACTCCAAAGGTCTTCAATCCTCTCAATAGGGTCCATGTATGTTCAAGCATCATATTATATCCTCCCAAGGTCAAGGAAGTCAAAGAATCACAAGAACTGGGAAAGGCATAGAAGCAGAGCCAGGCTTAACTCCACAGATGACCTAAAATTAGGGTTTTGGTTTCAGAGGCCATAACTCCAATTTTTTGGTCATTCTTGTTTCTATTGGTCTCTATATGTTATAAGGATCATTCATACCAATTTTCATGAAGAAATTCAATGGGGAAGGCATCTGATCAATAGATGACTTCTTGAGCAAGTCAGTGCAAAATCAGGGCATCTGAGGCCCCCAGTCATCCAACCAAAGGGTCTTCTCCATCATTTTGAATGTGTATGATCTTTATTTGATCTTAGAAGATGTTAGAAGTTCACAAAATTGAAGAATTTCAAACCATTTGCAAAGTTGCCATTTTGGGAAAGTGACTTGTAATGTAAACTTGCCATTTTGGGAAAGTTTTTCAACCTCTTCTTTTTGATTAAAAAATGCTTCAAATGAAACATCTTTGGCCATGAAAGTTGTAGATTGGATCCTCCCATTTTCAAAAAGTACAAGAACTTGATCTAATTCATTTTAGAACTAAAGTTATGGGAAAATCACTTAATTTTCACTTTTGTGCCAAAGAGGGAAACTTGCAATTTCCCATGCCAAGCATTTTTGTGACTTCAAACACACTTCTACATGTCTTAACATCATAATGCATTGCCTAAGGATCATAATTGGCCCAAGGATCACTTCATCCCATGCCTTGAACATCAAGAAATTCAAAAGGGGCCAAACTTCATGAAAATTGCAAAAGGGCACATAACTTTTCACTAGCTTGCTGAACCACCTCAATTTCAAATCTATGGCTCTCCTTGATCCATGCTGAGCCAGGACAAGCCAAAATCCAGCTGCAAAACCAGCCCATACCTCAAGTACAAAACTTTTGACATTTTTGCAACTTGCCCATACCAATCACCATAGGCCACCAACAACTCTCTGACCTATCAGAAATTGATACATGGACCAAAAGCAACTCAACACACCACACAACACAAGCTGAAACTTCACACAACACAACATTCACCAAAGTCCTCTCTTATGCATTTTTCTTCGAAACTCAGCACACAAGCCAAAAACCTCAAAACAAATTCCACAGAACAACTCACCATAACCCTCTGATCATTTCCCAACCATCACTTTGCCCTAAAAAGCCCAGAATCAAAAATACAATTTTCACACTTCATGAACTGAGCGTCTGCCATTTTCATTTTTGGGCCATTTAAACTCCAACCAAGCATTGCAAACTCTTGAGGGAGATCATTGGAGAGATTTTGAAGCAAAGAAGTAGCCAGACAGTGCCATTTTCGAAAGCTTCAGTTCAGGTAACCTCAAGAACAAATTTTCCAGAAACTTGATTTTAGGTTATAGATTTGTTCCTCATGTTGCACTGATCATGCTGATGCTTTTCTTTTTGAAAATGGTTGAGTTTTAAGGATTTTATGTTGCTCTGAAACTTTGCCCGTGAAATGTGTTTTGATTCGATTCTCATGATTTATGAAAAATAAATGATTTTTGTTGTGTGGTTTGTGTTTAATGATGTTCAAGGATTGATTCTGGAGAGTTTGATGAGTTTTTGTGGCGTTTCGAGAGAGATTGAGTGAGGAGCTGGCCGGAGAAGATGACCGGAACACTGTTCCGGTCACCTGAAGGTCATTAGGGTTCAGATTAGGGCTTAATTGCGTAATTAGTGAGTTTGAATGTGGGCCGTCCATTAGCGTGCGAAGTCAATTCCCTACCTTTTCCTTTTGAACCTCAGCCACTGGATCTGATTTCTTTCATTAATTCATATTTTAAATTCATTTTAATTGCATTTTCTTTATCATTTTATTAAAAATAGTAAAACACTTTCAAAAAATTTTATTTTTTGCATCATGACTTAAAATATTTTTCTCATCCTGAAAATAATTTTTATTTTATTTTTTGAATAATTTTCGTATTTTAAAAATATTTAAATGATTATTTTAATTAGTTAATGAGAATTAATTAATTAAAATAGCATTTAAGTTTCTAAAAATCACAAAAAAAATCACATTGCATTTTGATATATTTAGAAACATTATCAAACTCTTCAAAAAAATTTCTTTTTTGTTCTTGACATATTTTGACATTTTTCTTTTGAATTAAAGTTCTTAAAAGTCAATATTTTGCCCTAAATTAGAAAAATCCATTCTGCTTAACCTTGAAGAGTTTGATGATGGTTCTTTTTTCATTGCATTCTTCATATCATGTAGTTTCTAGGATAAAATTGGTTTGAATTTATCTCTCATTTTCAATTTGTTGTGCATTTTCCCTTTTGAAGTGCCTTAAAACCCTAACAAACTTGTGAAAATCATAACTCCCATTAGGTCAAGAGTTAGGTCCCCTCCTTTGGGCAGTGAACTTATGTAGGGTTAGGGTTCCTTTGATTCCATTTTCAAATTTTTTATCATGTCATTTGCTTCTGGTTTTGAATTTTGTATTGCATGTTATGCATAAACCCTAATTTGTGCCTTCATTTGCATCCATCTTCCATATGCTCGCATACATGAACTTGCCATGACTTTTGGTGCATTCACATGACTCCTAAGACATACTAGGACACATTAGAATCATGTTTGATCATTGCATCATTCATTTTCCATGTTGTGCATTCATTTCATTTCATAAACTTTCATGAACTTTCATGGTTCAAAGCATGCTTCATTTGCATCCTTATCCTTGTATGATCATCCACAACCCTTGACTTGTGTTTGCTTTATCTCTTAGCATCATTACCATCATGTTTATGCTTCTGGTCTTGTGGGCATATTTGCATTTTATCTCATTTGCATTTCATTTCATTTTCCTTTTGCTAACTTTTCAGGTGGTAAGTCATTGAGAAGTGAATTTGCCTTCACTTCTCATAATCTCTTCTCATCCCTCTTATGCATTCATTGCTGCATTTGTACTTGTGTATTAGAGTGAGCTTGCTCATTCATGCTCATTCTCCTCCTTCTTTCTTTAAGTAACTTATCTTCTTAAGTGAAGTAAGTTGACTTGCTTCTTGCTGCTTCTTTTCCTTCCATCCTGCTTCTTCCTTGGTGGCTTTCTTGAAGATCTCTTGCAAGCTTCATAAACCCTAGGAACAACCAAGCATGATCACAATTAGGGTTTGATTAGTCCCCCCATTAGTTTTACCTTTGTGTCATCTTTGAGTCTTCTCTTCCCATCTCTCAATCAGAGATTAAACCTTTAAGGCTTTAAGGCTTTGTGATTAAGATTATGCTTGCATCCTTCTCTTAGGATGGAGTGCATAACTTTAATCCTAAGTGTTAAACCTTTAATGTGTTTAAATCTCTTAATCAATCCATCTCAATAATCACTAAGACATCAAGCTTGTAACTTGGGCCTTGCATTAGGGTTCTAATTCTTCCTTAATTGGTTAAGAAGGACTAACCATAGTGTTAATGGACAAGTCCCCCCTAAGTTGTCTTACAAACCCTAAAATCCACTTCTTAATCTTACCATTAACTAAAATCCATTTTAATAAAGGCTTTGTTATGTCATGAGGTTAATCCCTAATCATGGATTAAGTTGAGGAGCCTTCCTCAGCTTAAATGTTCCCATCTATTATCCTTCTATTAGGATGGTGTAATGGGTCTATTAAATCTATGATTATGGCTTAAACTCATTACTTAACACTAAACAAAATACCAAAAACATCTAAATAATGACAAGTAGGTTTATAATCTTAATCCTACATCATGGTGATTAAATGTGAGGTGCTTACTTCATACTTAAGGTATTCTCATTACCCCTAATCAGAGGGAGGATGTGATGAGTTCACTAACCCATTGGTTTAGGCTTAAGCTTATTAACTTATGAAAAACTTCAAAAAGCAATAAAAGATTGAAAACACAAAAAAAAACAATAATCGTCTCCTCCGGGATTCTTTTCTTACCTCATTCACTCACAAACGAGAACTTGCTTCTTCCGTCTAATGCAAGACAGTTTGCACCTGAGCCAGACAGGTCATACACTTGAGCATAGACAAGCAAGCAGTTCACAAGTCAATTTATCTTTCAGTCTCTTTGATTCGAACTACGGTGTTCTGACTTCCTCATTGCACGAGAGGATACGTAGGCATAACTTAACGGTTATCGAACAAAAGTCTCTGTATATTACCCCTCCTCCAGCATTATTCTTTAGCCTCATTATCTTAAGCTTTGCACTCCTGTTATTACACTGACACTTCATATATTTCACTTCACTTTCTTCCAGCACTGACATTTGCATTCTTTCCAGCATTGATACACAGATTGCACTGAAACTACCCCTTTGAAACACAAATCTTTCAAGCGTGGATCCCGTCGAGTACGATGGACAATCTGGGTGCTAATACCTTCCCAGGTTGTAACCAACCCCCTTTCTCAGTTTCTCTGGTTCGCTACCGTCTTATCCATCTTTTCTTAGGTTTATGCAGCATTACCTTTCCTTCGGGATGAAAATTCCTAGCTGGCGACTCTATTCATTCTTTCTCTTTCGCCGACCGTTCGCGTATTCACCTCTTCTGACCAGGTGTCATTTGGTGGGAGCGACACTCACTACTAAATTCGAATGTTTGAGGATGAAAGATGATGAGAGCATTCATAATTTTCATATGAACATTATTGAAATAATTAATGCCTCCAGTGCTCTAGGAGAAACAATGTCTAAAGAAAAACTGGTAAGAAAAACTCTCAGATCTCTACCTAAGAGATTTGACATGAAAGTCACTGCTATAAAATAAGCTCATGACATTAGCAAGATGAGAGTGGATAAACTTATTAGATATCTTCAAACTTTTGAGATAAGCATGAACCACAGATCTAATAAGAAGAAAAAAACATTGCTTTTGTCTCCAACACTGAAGATGAAATATAAGAATGTGATCTGGATACTGATGAAGGTCTAGCAAATGCCTTTGTGGTTCTTGGAAAATAGTTTAACAAAGTGATAAAAAGGATGGAGAAGAAGACAATAACAAATGTCAAGAACATCTCTTCTGACATCAGCAGAGAGACAAAAGCTGAAGAGAGTTCTGCTCAAGGCAAAGGAATGCAATGTTATGGATGTGATGGTTTTAGTCAAAATAAACCTGAATGTCTCACACATCTCAGGAAACAGAAGAAGAGTCTTACTATGGCTTGGTCTAATGAGGAGTTTGGAAATGAAATTGAAGAAGAATCTACTAAGGATGTTACTGCCCTAACTGGGAGATACTACTCTGACTCCAGTAATGATGAACTGACCTCTGAAGAACTGGCAGCCTCCAACAAAAAGTTGTGCCTTTGAAGTGAAGAAGTCTGTCAACTAAGAGAGAAACAAAAAGGGCTTATAATTCAACTGGAGGATGAAAAGGAAGAACATCTTGAAATAATCTCCAAACTGAAAAATGAGGTAACATGGATAAATTCTAAACTTGATCAAATGACCAAGTCTGTCAGAATGCTGAACAACAGTTCAAATACTTTAGATGAGATTACACAGGTTGGAAAGCTAGTTTGAGATGTAACTAGTATAGGGTTTATTAGAGGAGAAGAACCTATCTCAAATCCTGTTCACTCTGAGATCAAACCCAAGATGTTGAATCAAATGCCTCAACATCATGACAGAAGACAAGGAAACTACAGAAGAAAAAAATTTCAAAGATGGAAATGTCATTACTGTGGGTGCTTTGGTCATATAAAGCCCTTATGTTACAAATTATATGGATTCCCTAAGCTTGTTCTCCAAACCAGGTCAAATCAAAACATCCCTATGAACAAAAAGCAATGGATTCCTAGGGTTTATGCTACTATTTTAATAGCTCATACTTCTCTCAAAACTACAGGTAATGAGGCATGGTATTTTGATACTGGTTGCTCTAGACACATGACTGAGATTGAAAATTTATTGGTAGACTTGAAGTATCTTCCCCCTAATCATGTGATATTTTTTGATGGAGCCAAGAGAGATATCAAAATGGTTGGAAATATGAAGTTTTCAGGAGTCCCAATTCTTAATAATGTGTTGCTAGTCAAAGGTTTGACTAAAAACCTGATTAGTATTAGTCAACTGTGTGATTAAGGGCTAAATGTCAACTCCACTAAATATGAATGTTTAGTTACTAATGAGAAGAATGAAGTCATTATGAAAGGATCATATCTAAATACAAATGTTATGTGTGGATTCCTAAAAATTTCAGCCAGTTCACCACATGTATTCTAGCAAAAGAAAAAGTAAGAACATGTAGTAAATGCAAAATTGGAGAGCAATCAAGATGTCACACCAAAATATTGAACATCTCACTACTTCAAAAGTGGTGAAACTTGTTCATAGAGACTTGATGAAACCTATACATATGATAAGTCTTGTTGTTATTAGTATCAGTACTGATGATAAGAAGAGCAAATAAGAAGTTTTCTTATGTGTAAGGAACAACAATATAGCTTGGTTTAATAAGAAACAAAATTGTGTCTCTCTGTCTACAACTAAAGCTAAGCACATAGCAACTAGAGATAGCTGCTCACAACTGATAAAACAAACTCTGGCCAATTGTAATGTCAAATAGGATGTCATAATATCATTTGGTGACAATCTGATTGCTATAAAAATCTTAAACCAACACAACAAGTCCAAATATATTGATGTCTGTCCCCAGGGTATGAGGAAGTTCACTAAAGACAAGATGATTGTCTTAGAACATGAGACTATTAATGAGAAACTTTTGTACTATGTTACTAAAGCTATAGTTGATAATCACCCTGAAAATATGAAGGATAAATTAGGAATCTATTTTCCTGAAGTCTTAAAGCAGTTAATTACATGTGGGAACATTATTAAGGACATATTATTATGGTTTCAAGATCTAAATTGTCAATTAATGATTTGTGGGAATATTTTTGCCTTTTCCATTTTAGTCAATCAAATTAATTTCCCTCTTCAAGTACAATTTTTTTAAAATATCCTTACACGCTACCTTGTCTCTCTTTTCTCTCAACTACTCCTTCATCTTCCATACTCTGTAGAGAAAACATTGTACCTCTATTCTCTCTACTCCTAACCGTGTTAAAATGTTGCAACAAATGGTTAATCTTCCTCCAAGAAGCCTTCTGCTACTTACTCTGCATCTGATTCTAGGGATGCACCGATGCATATTACCCGGGAAGAGGGTGTCGCTCCCGCCAAGTGACACCGGGTCAAAAGGGGTACAGACGCGAACGGTCGGCAAAGGGAACAGTGAGAACACACAGCCGTGAACTCACTGGAGAATGAATAGAGTCGCCATCTAGGCATTTTTATCCCGGAGGAAAGGTAATGCTGCATAGACCTAGAAAGAGATGGATAAGACGGTTTGCGAACCAGAGAGACTGAGAAAGGGGGTTGGTTACAACCTGGGAAGGTATTAGCACCCAGATTGTCCGCCGTACTCGACGGGATCCACGCTTAAAAGATTTGTGTTTTAAAGGGGTAGTGTCAGTGCAATTTGTGTATAAAATAGCTGGAAAAGAATGTACAAGTGTCAGTGTAAAAGAAATGTGATGTGCAGTATGAAAGTGTCAGTGTAAGAAAGGAGTGAGATGCTCAAGATCATGAGGCTAAGAATGATGCTGAAAGGAGGGGGAATGTACAGAGACTTTTGTTCTATAACTGTTAAGTTATGCCTACGTATCCTCTCGTGCAATGAGGAAGTCAGAACACCGTAGTTCGACCCAAAGAGACTGAAAGATAAATTGACTTGTGAACTGCTTACTTGTCTATGCTCCAGTGTATGACCTGTCTGGCTCAGGTGCAAACTGTCTTGCATTAGACGGAAGAAGCAAGTTCTCGATTGTGAGTGAAGGTGGTGAGAAAAGAATCCCGGAGGAGACGATTATTGTTTTTTTTTTTTGTGTTTTCAGTCTTTTATTGTTTTTTTTTGGATTTTTGTCATAAATTAATGAGCTTAAGTCTAAACCAATGGATTTAGTAAACTCATCACATCTTCCCTCTGTTTAGGGGTAATGAGAATACCTTAAGTGTGAAGTCAGATTCTCACACTTAATCACCTTTGGTGTAGGATTAAGATCATTAACCTACTTGTGATTAATTAGATGTTTTTGGGTGTTTTTGCATAAATTAATGAGCTTAAGTCTAAACCAATGGATTTAGTAAACTCATCACATCTTCCCTCTGATTAGGGGTAATGAGAATACCTTAAGTGTGAAGTCAGCTTCTCACACTTAATCACCTTTGGTGTAGGATTAAGATCATTAACCTACTTGTGATTAATTAGATGTTTTTGGGTGTTTTTGTTTAGTGTTAAGTAAGGAGGTTAAGCCATAACCAAGGATTAAACAGACTCATTACACCATCCTAATAGAAGGATAATAGATGAGAGTGTTTAAGCTGAGGAAAGCTCCTCAACTTAATCCATGATTAGGGATTAAGCTCATGACAAAACAAGCCTTCATTAGATGGATTTTATTTAATGATAAGGTGATGAAGTGATTTTTATGATTTGTAAGACAACTTGAGGGGGACTTGTCCATTAACACTAGGGTTAGTCCTTCTTAACCAGTTAAGGAAGAATTAGAACCCTAATGCAAGGCCCAAGTTACAAGTGTGGTGTCTTGATGATTATTAAGTGAATTGATTAAGAGATTTAAACACATTAAGGGTTTAACACTTAGGATTAAAGTTATACACTCCATCCTAAGAGAAGGATGCAGGCATAAGCTTAATCACAAAGCCTTAAAGCCTTTAGGGTTTAGTCCCTGATTATGAGGTGAGAAGAGAAGACTCAAAAGAGACTCAAAGGTAAAACTAAGAGGGGAGACTAATCAAAACCCTAATCATTGTCATGCTTGGTTGTTCCTAAGGTTTGTGAGGTTTATAAGAACAATCTTCAATGGAACCACCAGGAAGCAGATAAAAGGATCAAGAGAAGCAAAGCAACTTGCTTCATTTAAGAAGTCAAGTCACTTGAAGAAAGAAAGTAAGGAGAAGAAGAATGAGCAAGCCCAATCTCAAACACATACAAAAAAATGCAGCAAGGATGTAAAAATAGGTGAAGAGAAGTTGTGAGAAGTGAAGGCAAATTCACTTCTCAAAGCCACTTACCACCTGAAAAGCTAGAAAAGAAATGCAATGCAATGCAAAATGGGATGGAATGGCATGATGAGAAACAAAACCAGAAGCACATACATGATGTTAATGATGCTATGAGATGTTACAAACATGAAACAAGGCATGGAGATGATCATATGAACCAATGGATGCAGATGAGGCAAGTTAAGGAGCATGAACATACATGAAAAGTTATGAAATGCAAATGGCATACAACATGGCAAATACATGATGCAATGATCAAACATGCTTTCTATATGTCTTATGATGTCAAATGGATCACATGAATGCTTGAAATGCTAAGACAAGTCATGTTATGCAAGAGAATGCAAGAGGGATGCAAATGAAAGGCCAAATTAGGGTTTATGAACCAATCATCAAACAAAAACCAAAAACAGAAGCAAACCCTAAGATAAAAAATGGAAAATTCCACACAAAGGACCCCTAATCTTATACTAAACCAATGCCCAAAGGAGAGGTCTCAACTTTTAACCAATCTCAAGCTATGATTTTTACAAGTCATTAGGGTTTTTAGGGTTCCTAAACAAAAGAAATGCCAAACAAATTGAAAATGAAAGATCAAAACATGGCCATTTAATCTCAAAAACTACATGCTAAACACAATGCAATGCAAAAAGAATCAATGTCCAACTCCTCATGAATAGGCAGAAATGATTTTTTGAACTTAGGATCAAAATAATGCACAAAAATGATTTTAATTCAATGGAAAATTCTCAAAATGCATCAAGATCAAAAAAGAAATTTGGTTTTAAGGTTGGACAATGTTTCTAAATGTCTTAGAACATTTCATGAATTTTTTGGTGATTTTTAGATACTTAAAAGTATTTTTAATAAATTAATTTCCATTAATTAATTAAAAATAATCTTTTATATATTTAAAAATACTTTTTTAATGCTAAAAATGAAAATAAAAATATTTTTGTGTCATAAAAATTAATAAAACTTATGAGAAAAAGTTTCATAATTTTTACACATTTTTTACTATTTTAAAATAATTATGCAAGTTAAATGGAAAAGAAAATGAAAATAAATTAAATAAAAGGAAAGTAAACAGAAGGAATGGCTGAGATGAGCCCTGGATTTAAATTCATTGACCAGCGCGCATCTGGACGGCTGTGGTTCATCCTGAGCTAATCCCAATTAATTAAATAAATAATGAAGATTAGGGCTAAGCAAAGTGATCTGGGCCTTCTATCCACGCGGGAAGTCAACTCAATCTAACGCCCCAGATTCAAATGACACTAATTACAGGATTAGGGCACAAATGACATTCAGGCTGCCGGAGAAGACTTCCGGTCGTCTTCTCCGGCCAGCACCCCCCCTGAGAATCCCCAAAACTCCAAAGACCTAACTAAAATGAAATCTAAAAACTGGGAAATGATCCCCACTCACTCACGAACCAAAACCCCTAATCAAAACAAATTTATATTTCCTAACAAGGCTGAATCGAAACAAATAAGAACTAGGGCACAGAAGTTTCAGAGAACAATTAAACTCTCATTTCATCACCATTTGCAAAACCAAAGGCACATTCATGATCAGGGAGACATATAGAACAAGTTTAGAACACAAAAAAAGATTTCTGGAAAAATATTTCTTGAGCTACCTGAGATTCGAAGCTTTCACTTCAGCCACTTTCTGACCACTCCCTTCAGTGCAATCCACTCTACTTGGTCCCCAGATGATCCTTGAATGCTTAGGAAGAGTTTATGTTGGCTGGATAAGGAGTTTGACAAGCTTCTGCTCAAGCTCAGTTGGAAATGGCAATGGTGATTCAGGCAGTTTCAGGCTAATGTAGGTGGTTGTTTGTGGTCCAGATGATGAGTGGAGAAGGTCTATGGAGTTTGTTTTGATGTTTGTGAGCTGTGGAGAGAGTTTCGAATGAAACTGCAAGTTGGAGTGAAAATGGTGCAGAGGGGTTACAACTTGTTTCAGGCCTGGTTCTTGGCTGGTTTCTTCTCAATGAATCATGGTGAGATGCTTGGTGAAAATGGTTTGGGTGTTTTCTGGCTGGGCAGAGAGATTCGAAGCAATTTGCAAAAAGGAGTGAGTTTGTATGTGTGTTGTAGTGAAGTGTTTCAGCCTTGCTTGGTGTATGAAATGTCTTGCTCTTTGTCCACATAAACCTCTCTCATTGGTCAGATGACATGACATGTGCTTTATTGATTGGTAAGGTCACTTTTGCAAAATGTCAACTTTGGTGTAAGGAAAGCATGGGCTTGGTTCTAGGCTAGCACAAGTACATGGACTGGCGCAGCATGGCATGGAGAGAAGCTAGGGCTGGTTCAGCATCCAAGACATCAAGTTGGTGAGGTGTGATCATGAGTTTTGCAAGTTGTTGCTCTTTGGTTCACATGTGACTTTTTCATTCCACAAGCCATGAAACATGAAAATTCTTGGTTCAATTCTGACCTTTAGGACTTATGTGATGTTTGTACATTGGTTTGAAGTGAACTAGAAGTTACAAATGGCCTTGGTTCATGATTTTGCAAACTTTCCATTTGGTGCACATCTTGAAAATCAATGATTTTTGCCAACTTTGTCACACCATAACTTTTGATCCAAGAAGAATTTGATCATGTTCTTGTACTTTTTGAAAAGGGAAAAATGTATTCTACAACTTTCATGACCAAAGTTTTTCCATTTGAAGCATTTTTGGATCAAGAATCAAGGCTTGAAGAATGACCTAAAATGAAGCATTCTTGAAAAGTCAACTATGCCCAAAAAGTCAACACTTGCAAAAACTCCAAATTCTTGATTTTTGTGAACTTCAACCTTCTTCCATGATCAAATAAAGATCATATACACTCAAAATGATGAAGATCACCCATTGGTTGGGTCATTGGGGGCCTCAGATGCCCTGATTTTGCACTGACTTGTCCAGAAAGTCAACCCTTGATCAGATGACTTCCCCATGGAATTTCTTCATGAAAATTGATATGCATACTCCCTATACCATATAGAGACCAATGGAAACAATAATGACCAAAAAATTTGGAGTTATGGCCTCTGAAACCAAAACCCTAATTTTAGGTCAACTGTGCAGTCTATCCTGGCTCTGCTTCCACACCAATCCCAGTTCTTGTGATTCCTTTGCATTTTTGACTTTGAGAGGATGTAATATGGTATAAGAACACACATGGACCCCTTTTAAGTGATTGGTTGCCTTTGGAGTGGCTCAAGAAGCTCTTGGATTGCTCAGATCACAAACCCTAGGTGCAGATGACTTTGAATCTATGCAGTGAATCAAAAATGAGATATGAGATGATATGATTGTGTTTATGCATATGAAATGATCACAAGCCATGGTGTGAATGGGTGAGGGCAAATTTGGGGTGTTTACAGCTGCCCCTATTCAAACATGAGTTAGCTGTGCAGGTTGTAAGCAGCGGCTTAACAGGCAAACAAGATAACTTGTGGTTGAATACCAAAGACAGTCCGAAATTTGCACTCACAGAATGAAGAAGAAAAGGGATATAGATTGTAAAAGGAAAATAAAGTATATTGTAAAGTGGGCGACGGAGGATGACCGTTGAGCAGAGGACGACTGCTGGGTAAAGAGCAATGACGGGGACGGCCGACATGCTGGGAAAAGTGTGTGAAGTAAAGCAATGACGGGGACGGCCGACATGCTGGGGATAAAAGGTAAAGCCAAGACGGGGACGGCCGACTAGCTGGGGAAAAGTAAAATATTATGTTGGGGACGGCCATCAAGATAAAGCTGTAAGATTCTCTGGGAATTAACGAAACATGACGGGGACGGCCATCAAGTTCATAAAGGTAAAGTAACCAACGATGGGGACGGCCATCGGGCTAAAAAGGAAAAGGGACCACGACGGGGACGGCCATCGGGTTAAAGAATAAATGAAATAAACAGATGATGGGGTACGGCCATCAAAAGTGAAGGACGATCACCTAGCAGGGGACGGCTGCTCTGTTGGGGAATAAAGAAATTATGATGGGGACGACCATCAAAGGTGGAGGACGACCACCTGGCAGGGTACGGCTGCCGAAAAATATCAACGATGGGGACGGCCATCGGATGAGCATGATGGAGGACGACCATCAAGAGGTGGAGGACGACCACCTAGCAGGGGACGGCTGCTCTCAAGGTTTGTCATGACATAGGACGAATGTCAGATAACCAAAATCAGCAATGGGGACGGCCATTGGATAAAATGATGAAGGACGATCATCAAGAGGTGGAGGACGACCACCTAGCAGGGGACAGCTGCTAAAATCAACGATGGGGACGGCCATCGGATGAGCATGATGGAGGACGACCATCAGGAGGTGGAGGACGACCACCTAGCAGGGTACGACTGCTCTCAGGGTTTATCATGACACAGGACGAGTGTCAGAATAAAAAGGAAGATTTGCTTTGTTGGCGATCTACTGGGGAGAGTAAACACGGACGAGCGTTTACAACCAAGAAAAGAAAGTATAAGTGTTTGGTATTGTGTATAGATTAAAGATGCGAACGAGCATCCTTAAGACTATGATACGGACGAGTATCGGGTAGAAACAAACTGACATGTGTTCAGAGATGATGATACGGACGAGTATCAACTGGTTAACGGAGAACACGGACGAGTGTTGAATCTGAGAGGATTCTTCTGGGGAATAGTAGACACAGGCGAGTATCTATATTCAAGAAGACAAAAGCGTTTGACACGGTGTATGGATTAAAGATGCGGACGAGCATCCTTAAGGCTATGATACGGACGAGTATCATGTAGAAACAAACGCTTGACGCATGTTCTGAGATGATGGTACGGACGAGTACCAACGAGTTAACAAAGAACAAGGACTAGTGTCGAATCTGTGGGGATATAAACGGTGTTTATGAGATACGGAAGAGTATCTGTATAAGTATGAGTAGTGTATAGATGAGTGTTTAATCTGCTGGGGAGGGTGACACGGACGAGTGTCAAAAGGAGAAAAGTATGATATCAACAAGTATATAAAAGTGTAGACGACTGTGCTGGGGATATGACACGGACGGGTGTCAAGGAATAGTATATAGGTGCATGTGAGTGCAAAGAGGATGTTTTTGGCTTTCCGCTGGTGATTTGACACGGACGGGTGTCAGGAAGTATCTGTAATATGGGTGATCTTGTTTGCAAAGAGTGTTCCGGCGACTTTACTGGGGAAAGGATGACACGGACGGGTGTCCAAAATGAGTATATACTGGTGTTTGTGAATATGAGGCAGCTGCTTTTGCTGGGACCCTGGTGGGGACTCTGGGGGAAAGTATTCTGTATTCTGATGAATGGTTACTGGTCACAAGTGCTGATTCAAAAACATGGCTTATGATTATGCTATGTGTTGGATTTTTGCCGTAATGCTCCGTGTTAAAACAGAATGCTACGCTTTGTGGGTGAATATGATGCAAATGCTATGATTGTGCAAAGATACCACACCGGGATCCGGGTCCCGTTGCTGCGAAGATCTTCGATCGATCCTGTTTGAAATAGACGTCCCAGTTGGGGGAAGAGATCATTGGTAGATCTGGAGAGATGATTCTGCTTGGGGATATACGTCAATGATAGACACATCCGTGTAAATGAGAGACCCAGCTGGGGTTTGTAGAAGCTTCCTTCACTCTGTTGTGATCTTCTATGCGCCGTTCTTCTGGATAGAGGCTGGAGCTCTGTGGGGAAGTGGTTCCCTGGCTTTGTGTATTTCGGCTGAGGATAAAAAGGCAACTCGGCTGGGGAGAAAGAGAGATCAATGGGAGACCTCCTTAGGGGTTCTGTTGAAGAGAATCCTTGACTCAGCCGGGGATATATGTGCCTTTTGTGATGCCTGGCAATTCTGATGGGGATAGATAATAAAAGGCAACTCAGCTGGGGAAGTCATGAGAGGCAACTCAGCTGGGGAGAGAGCACTTCGGGTGCTAAAATTGGGTGTTGATTGGCCAGCTTATTGGGATGAGGCTTTCATGCCCCAAGTAGCGTTCGGGATACCTGCAATCCTGCAAAGATAAGGAAACTCACAAATGATCCCGAGGTACCCCTTACCGGATTCCGTCATAGGAGTTAGGTACTTCTGAGAGTAAGTATATTTCCTGTAAGCACGTGTTTTTTATCTTTGAAGATAAACATCTGTATTTTATGCAATTAATTTTTCATTTTAAGACATCAGACATTTTTTGCAAATAAAATGTACAAAACGAGACATGACTGAAAATCTGATTTTATTAATTCAATATGCCCTGAATTGGCGAGATACAGTCGAAGGAACAAATCCCCTGAAATGAGGAGATTGTTACAAATTGAGAAACAAAATGCTGGCAGTGTTGATGACGCTTTAAGGAGCTTCCTCTTCACTATGACCCGTATGACTTTTGACGCTCTTCTCATCTTGCTTTCTGAAGAATGTTGATTCTGATTGAAGCTTGATCCTTTCGAGGTTTACCAAGTCGTAGATGATACAGACGAATTCAGAATGCCATTGTTCGCTTATTCCCTTATTTTGCATGGATCGCCCTTTCGGGTTTTCAATCCATCGGGATACCCATTTTTCCCTGAGTCGTCCAATGCGGCTTTTCAACTCAGCGGGTGTACATTTTCTTGTTTATTTTCCCTTACTTTTGCCCGAGTCTTTTATTCTGTTTTTGACTCGCCGGGATGCCCTATTTTTTTGCCTGGACTTACATTCTGTTTTTATGTCCAGCGGGTCATTTTACGCGAAGTATTTTTTAACTGCATCTGAATTCACAGGGGATGGGAAATCTTCACCATCCATGGTGCTGAGCATCAGTGCTCCACCGGAAAAAACTTTCTTTACCACGAATGGTCCTTCATAATTCGGAGTCCACTTGCCCCTGTGGTCTGTATGTGGAGGGAGGATTCTCTTCAGCACAAGATCTCCCACTTGGTACTCTCGGTGCCTGACTTTCTGATCGAAGGCTTTCTTCATTCTCTTCTGATACAACTGTCCATGACAGATTGCAACCAATCTTTTCTCTTCAATCAGACTCAGTTGCTCGTATCGGGTCCTAACCCACTCTGCTTCACTCAGTTTAACATCCATCAGTACCCGCAGAGAGGGTAATTCAACTTCAACAGGTAGGACTGCTTCCATACCATACACAAGCTGATACGGTGTTGCCCCGGTGGATGTCCTGATTGACGTGCGGTACCCATGCAAGGCAAACGGTAGCATTTCATGCCAGTCTTTGTAGGTGACCACCATCTTCTGCACAATCTTCTTGATATTCTTATTAGCTGCCTCAACAGCGCCGTTCATCTTTGGCCTGTAAGGAGAAGAATTGTGATGTTGGATCTCGAAGTCCCGGCACAGTTCTGCCATCATTTTGTTGTTTAGATTGGAACCATTATCAGTAATGATTCGCTCGGGAACTCCGTACCGACAGATGATATCTCTTTTCAGAAATCTGGCTACCACTTGTCTCGTGACGTTTGCATATGAGGCTGCTTCAACCCACTTGGTGAAATAGTCGATAGCGACCAGGATGAATCTGTGGCCGTTTGAAGCAGTTGGCTCGATCTTGCCAATCATATCAATGCCCCACATGGCAAAGGGCCAAGGTGAAGACATTATGTTCAAAGGATTGGGAGGCACATGCACCTTATCTGCATAGATCTGGCATTTATGGCATTTTCTGGCGTAGGCACAACAGTCCGCATCCATTGCGATCCAGTAATAGCCTGATCTTAGCAACTTCTTAGCCATGGCATGCCCTCCTGCATGGGTACCAAAAGATCCTTCGTGCACTTCATGCATCAACAAATCTGCTTCCGTCTTGTCAACACATCTGAGGAGTACCATATCAAAGTTCCTTTTGTATAAAGACCCATCAGTGTTCAGAAAGAAACTACCAGCAAGCCTTCTCAAAGTCTTCTTATCATTGGAAGATGCCCCAGGTGGGTATGTTTGATCCTCCAAGAAGCACTTAATGTCATGGAACCAAGGCTTACCATCTTTGACAACATCTGCTGCAAATACATATGCTGGTCTGTCGAGTCTGGACACTGAAATCTGAGGTACAAAGTTGGCAGCTTGAACTTTGATCATGGATGAAATGGTAGCCAGAGCATCTGCAAACTGATTCTCGTCCCGAGGGATATACTCAAGCTTGACCGTTGTAAAGAAAGTCAATAACTTCCTTGTATAATCCCTGTAAGGTATCAGATGATCCTGGTGTGTGTACCATTTGCCGTTGGTTTGATTGATTACCAGAGCTGAATCTCCGAATACGGTCAATGTCTTGATCCTGAGGTCAATGGCTTCCTCAAGACCCATAATGCAAGCTTCGTATTCAGCTTCGTTGTTAGTGCAGTTGAAAGTGAGTTTTGCCGAGAAAGGCATGTGAACTCCCTTAGGTGTAATGAGTACCGCACCAACACCACGACCATTCATGTTAACAGCCCCATCAAACATCATAGTCCATTCTTCTCCCGGGTCAGGCCCTTCAGTGTGAACAGGTTCTTCATGATCTTTTGCTTTTATGAACATGATGTCTTCATCAGGGAAGTCAAATCTCATAGGCTGGTAATCATCAATGGGTTGCTCAGCAAGATATTCAGACAATACACTGCCCTTGATGGCTTTCTGAGAAGTGTATTGGATGTCATATTCTGTAAGGATCATCTGCCATCTTGCAACCCGTCCAGTAAGAGCTGGCTTCTCAAATATGTACTTGACTGGGTCCATCTTTGAGATCAACAAAGTAGTGTGGGTCAACATATACTGCCTCAGTCGGCGAGCAGCCCACGCTAAAGCACAGCAAGTTTTCTCGAGCAGTGAATAACGCTGTTCACAGTCGGTAAACTTTTTGCTTAGGTAGTATATTGCGTACTCTTTTCGACCAGACTCGTCATGCTGGCCCAGCACACACCCCATTGACTCTTCTAATACTGTCAAGTACATTATCAGAGGTCTTCCTTCAATTGGTGGCATAAGGATTGGAGGTTCTTGCAGGTATTCCTTGATCTTGTCAAAAGCCTTCTGGCAGTCTTCATTCCACCTGACCGTCTGTTCTTTCCTTAACAGCTTGAACAAGGGTTCACAGGTTGCTGTGAGGTGAGATATGAACCTTGAGATGTAGTTCAATCGACCTAAGAACCCTCGAACTTCTTTTTCTGTCTTCGGTGCAGGCATCTCTTGGATGGCTTTGACTTTATCAGGGTCAACTTCAATCCCTTTCTCGCTTACAATAAATCCCAGCAGCTTACCGGATCGCACCCCGAATGTGCATTTGTTGGGGTTCAACTTCAATTGGTACTTCCTCAGACGCTTGAATAGCTTCAGCAGATTCACCAGGTGATCTTCCTCTGTAAGGGACTTGGCAATCATGTCATCCACATAACACTCGATTTCTTTATGGATCATATCATGGAATAACGTTACCATAGCCCGTTGATACGTTGCACCGGCATTCTTGAGCCCAAATGGCATTACCTTGTAGCAGAACGTGCCCCAGGGCGTGATGAAAGTGGTCTTCTCCATGTCTTCAGGTGACATCTTGATCTGATTATATCCTGAAAATCCGTCCATGAAGGAGAATACCGAGAACTGAGCCGTATTATCCACCAATACATCAATGTGAGGTAATGGGAAATCATCTTTCGGGCTGGCTCTGTTCAGATCCCGGTAGTCAACACACATTCTTACTTTGCCGTCTTTCTTAGGCACAGGTACTATATTAGCAACCCACGGCGGATAGCTAGTTACAGCAAGGAACCCGGCGTCCCACTGCTTTTGTACCTCTTCCTTGATTTTCATAGCCATGTCTGGGCGAGTACGGCGCAGTTTCTGTTTAACTGGCGGGCATTCTTCTCTTAAAGGCAGCTTGTGCACAACAATGTCGGTGTCCAACCCTGGCATATCTTGATAAGACCAAGCAAACACATCCACATACTCTTGAAGCAGGTCAATCAGTTGTCTCTTCACTGAGTCTTGCAGGCAGGCCCCGATTTTAACCTCTTTCACGTCTTCATCTGTACCAAGATTGATCACTTCAACCTCCTCCTGGTGAGGAGTAATAACCTTTTCCTCTTATCTTAACAACCTAGCTAGCTCTTCAGGAAGCTCATACTCTTCTTCAACCCCTTCACTGGCTTGATTGATTGGATTGCCAAAGTCATACGAAGTCATAGCCGTGCTGTTGTCGGTGCAGTCTGGAGGGCACTCTCTGCAAGGGTTTAGTTGGTTCATTTTAGTGATTAAATTTTAATCTTGTTTTAGAAAAGTGAAATAAAGTTGTCATTTTGAAAACACTGCCATTTATTTTTTTGTACAAAAAGAAAAATGGAAAAACAGTGAACGAAAAGAAAAAAGACCCATTTGCAAAAAGATGTCTGATATTTCATTGATTAATCTTGTTGCACAAAAAGTACGGATGGCCCGATTACAAAATGAGTCTTGTCATCTTGGGCAAGATGCAAGACTTTGATGCATGCTATAAAAATACAGGAAATAATAATTACTCTGCATGAGTAACTCTTATAATTTCCTGGGAAGACCAGTTTGAGATACTGCTCCCCGGGATCTTTGGACGAATCCAGCTTTCCAGGTTGCGCTCCTCCTCCAGCTCGTCTTCCAAACTGTTGACAGCATCAGGGGTGAGCATCCCCCACTCACAAAGTTGGGCTCCTTTGCAGCCGCTGTTTGATCTTGTTGAGTTGGTCTGTAACCCAACCCAAATCTGTCTTCTTTCTTTTCCACCGATAGCAGTTTGCCCCAGCCTTGGGCGTTTCCTCCCTCAACAACCTTCCGGGCTTGTTGGTATGATGATATTGAAGTACCAGGTACAGCAAATGTTTCATTCACATTCAAGGCTTCGAACCCCTGGCTCATTGTTTCATGGATCTCCCCATCCATCTCAATGTATTTATAAGTAGCCAGGTGGCTGACAAAAATATCCTCTTCTCCACAGATTGTAACGATTTGACCCTCCCACTCATATTTTAACTTCTGGTGAAGGGTAGAGGTCACGGCGCCAGCGGCGTGGATCCATGGCCTACCCAACAAACAGCTGTAGGCAGGCTGTATATCCATCACGTAGAAGGTAGTTTTTAAGGTCTGTGGGCCAATCGTTATGGGCAACTCAATCTCTCCCAGAACCGATCTCTTTGAACCATCGAAGGCTCTCACCACCAGGTTGCTGGGTCTCAACGCCAATCCGTCATATTCTAGCTTCACCAGGGCCTTTTTAGGTAAGACATTGAGGGATGACCCCGTGTCTACCAGCACATGGGAAAGGACAGCACCTTTGCATTCCATGGTTATGTGCAAGGCTTTGTTGTGGTTGCGGCCTTCCGTTGTCAAATCAGTATTGGTGAACCCTAGTCCGTGACTAGCATTAACATTTCCAACTACAGCTTCCAGCTGATTGACAGTGATCTCTTCAGGCACGTAAGCTGCGTGCAAGACTTTGAGTAGTGCATTCCGATGGGCTTCGGAGCACATAAGCAATGATAGGATTGAGATCTTGGAAGGCGTCTGATGAAGCTGATCCACTATTTTATAATCACTCTTCTTGATGATTCGCATGAACTCATCAACCTCTTGATCGAAGGGTGTTTTCAAAGCTTCCTTAACAGCTTGATCTTCCTGCACAGGGCTCTTCCCTTTTGCCTTGGCAGCAGCTTCTGCTTCGGCGGTGGGTCTCTGAATTTGTGGGGCGAAGAGACGTCCGCTTCGAGTGAAGCCTCCGCCTCCTCCCACATTGTCTATTTGTGGTGCAGGTGTTGATGATTCAAAAGTGATTCTTTGTCCTTCACAGTACAGGTCAGAGCCATAATGCCACGGGATGGCATTGCTGCTTTCATAGGGTACTGGTCCAGGCACCGTGATAGTGACTGGACTGACTGCAGCTGCGGGAGGAATTGTGATAGTCTGCGGATCATAATAAATTGTGACTGGTGCTCTAGTGGGAGCAGCACTTTCTGAGTTGTAGGCAGAGTTGTTTTCAGGATCATAAAATATGGTGACAGTTGAGACATCTTCAGAGTTCGTTGCTGGTGTTGTAGGAGACATTGTCGGGAGTATGGATGTTGTTGTTGTAGGAGCTTCATAATGGAGTGGTGCTGGAGTTGTAGAAGGAACATTCATTGATATCTGATCAGTTGAAATGACAGATGAAGTACTTGTTGATGAAACCGAAGAATTGTCAGGAACAATGGTTGCTGCAGTTGTAGGAGGTTCTGAAACCGTTGCTGATGAGATTGCTGGATTTGTTGGAAATGATGTGGTGATCTGAAGTTGGCCACTCTGAATGAGACCGTCTATGCCATTTCTCAGATTATCGCACCCATTGACCGAAATATTGCAGTAGGCACACCCCAATTCACACCCCGGGAACATTTGACATTCGAGGAGTTGAGCCTTGATTTCTACCAACGGTGTCCTGATCTGACCCACACTGGTTATTAAATAAGACGATTTGTCTTCTTCAATAGCGTTAATTCTAGGACCACCGTGGTTTGGCATTGGGTTCTTATTGACATTGGGTGGTGGTGCGAAATTCAGAGCTTTTGAGTCTACCAGGTCTTGTACCTTCATATGCAGAGCTCTGCACTTTTCTGTACTGTGGCCAGGTGCATTTGAATGAAAAGCACACCTAGCGTTGGAGTCATAATTCCTGGGTAGACTGTTGGGATCTGGAGGTGCCAACGTCCTTAACTCAACTAGGTTGAGTTTCAAGAGTTGTGGCAGCAATGTAGCATATGGCATAGGGATCGGATCGATCACCCTATTAGCTTGAGATGGTCTCTGTTGGAATGGCCTTTGCTGGTTGTTGTTGTTGGTGTTGCTGTTGTTGTAATTCCTCGGAGGATACTGATTCTGTTGATGGTACTGAGGTTGTTGTTGATAGTTTTGTTGCGGAGGTTGATAAACTGGTTGAGGATGAGCTGGAGCGGGGATGGTGACTGCTGCCACAGACCTGTGAACATATTGGGGCCTGCCCCTGTTGGTGTGGATGGCATTGGTCTCGCCAGTTCTTCTCGGGCCTGCAAAAGGCTTTCTTGTACTACTGGACGAGCTTGCACCGTTGTCTGAGATCTTGCCCATTTTTAACAAGCTCTCAATTCTCTCCCCAGCTATGACAACATCTGCAAAGCTGGTAGATGAGAAGGCAGCTAGCCTGTCAATATAAGTCCCCTGAAGGGTGTTCATAAACATATCTGCCATTTCCCTTTCAGACATAGGTGGTTGAACAGCAGCAGCAAGCTGTCTCCATCTTTGAGCATACTCTCGGAAACTTTCCCTTGACGACTGTGACATTCCCATTAGGAGGGTCCTGTTGGGTGCCATATCCAGATTATATTGATACTGTCTGATGAAGGCCTCTGCCAGGTCCTTCCAGCACCTGATAGTTGCCCTTGTCAAGTGAGAGTACCATTCTCTTGATGCTCCTGTTAAGCTATCCTCGAAATAGAACATCCAGAGCTTCTCATCCATAGTATAGGCCTTCAGCCTCCCCAGAAATGATTGTAAATGAGTCCGGGGACATGAAGTCCCGTTGTATTTTTCAAAACAAGGAGGCTTGAACTTATGGGGAATCCTGACCCCGTCTACCAAGCCCATGTCCATGACATCGAAACCCAAAGAGTTTTGAGATTCTAAGGACCTCAATTTCTCAGCTATCTCCTCCAACCTTCTATCATAAGCTTCTTCCCCGGCTCCCATTACTGTGAACTGGTCTTCTTGAGGGTCTTCTTGCAATACCCTCCCTGCAGTGGCAGTCCCTTGAACATTTGCAGGAATATTGACCTCTGGATGAAGATGGGGGCCAAATACAGGAGGGTTAACATGAGGTTGGACCCTTTCATTGTTGCTGGTCCCGGCAGTCCCTATATGTGGATCTTCTTGGTTTTGCCTTTCCACCATGGCCCTCAATCTTTCTTGGCTCTGAGCCATGTTGTTCATTACTTCCATAAACTGAGCTATCTGTGTTCTCATTTCCAATCTTTCGTTTGCCATTTGAGTCCTGACCTCTGCAAGGTCCTGCTGTACCTGATCCATTTGAATGCCCGGAAGGTTGCTACGGGTCGGATAACGGTGCAGACGGTTGAGGGGAAATACCCGGCGCCTAGCAATAGTTCCTGAACATCACAACAGAGTTAGTGGCAATAAAACAAAAACCTACAAAACAAACAAAGGGTTAGCATGCAATGCATTTATGCTTATTTGTTCTCAAGGTATCCGGCTTGGCATTCAGTTTTGACCCTTCCAGACCCTTGAAGATGCTGCTGATGTTGCTTTTGAAGTGAAACCCGGATGGAACAAACCAATACATATATTACAAAAATCAAAAGGTACACAGTTTGTTTACAAATACAAGCCCTCTGAGGGGTCAAAATACGTTACAAGAAAAAAATACATGGAATGAAAGCAACAACAAACAAATGGTCAGACACCAAGACCAAACTCATCCTCACGAACTTCCTTGAGAAGTGCCTCGGTCACAGGATCAGCCGGACGCTCCGTGAGATTCCTGATGAGGAGATTCCGGGTTGTAACAGCTGCTGTTAGCTTCTTGAGTTGACTTTGGTCCTTTGACCTCTTCACTCCTGCTTTGGTCTTCAGCTCTGATATCTCTCTCTGGGCTGCTGCCAGGGCTTCTTGCTGTTCTTTTGCACTAGCTTCCAGTTGCTCCATCTTCTCACTATGTTTTTCCAAACTACTTGTGTATAATGGCCACACATTTGACCAACATCACAACCGCACATCAACCCATAACTTATTATAATCATAGTAAGGTTTCTCATCAACCCACAACTTCACAGCTTATGTGCCACTCATGGAACTTTAACTTTCGTAATATCGACAACGAGAAGAATGGGGAACGGGGAACCTTACCTTTTTCTTGTTGTAAATAAACTGTTATCTCAAGAAAAACTTATTTTTGCAAAATCACTATGTATTTAAGATTCACTGAGCTAACACTAATTGACCCCAAAATTAGATTGTGAAGTCATGAGTATGACTTCCTCAAGCTGCCTTTGAAATTTTCTCCAGCATTAAATCCAGCATATTCCAAACATTAGGTGGAACTTCAGTTACAGGAACATCTAACTTCTAAATTGAAATATATAGAACTTGTTGGTGATAACTTGTTAGTGTTTCAAGTTTGTTGTCAAGCGGATTTGTTGTCAAGTTTGGCGATAACTTATTAAAAGCTGGAGTTTTTTTTTTAATGTCAGAAGCTTTTTTTTAATATTCTCTTAATATAGCTCAGAAGCTGGTGTATCAAGTTTTTTAATATTCTCTTATACTACTCATATATTACTCATTATTAAAGCTGGATTTTTTTTAATGCCAAAAGCTCTTTTAATTAAGTCTCACTAATAATGTTACACAACTTATGGAAATAGATAAGCTCAAATAAGCTCATCCAAATTGGAACTGAATTAGAAGCTTTGTGATAAGATGCAAGATTACACACTCAAGGTATTTGTTTAGTTAATTTGCATTGGTTTCTTATCTTGTCATTTACCTTTGTAGAAATCAATAACATGATTTGCTTCTAGCTTTGGCCTGCAGAATGGCGACACCGATACCACAGAAAAAGAAAATTAAAGGCAAAATACCCTTTGTGGTACCTCAACTATAGGTCATGATTCACTTTGGTCCTTATCTTTTTTAGTACCAAATTGGTCCCTTAATTTTTAAAACAGTGTAAATCAGTCCCTGGTGTCTACTCTGTTAGCCAAAGTCTGTTAAATATATATGTGGCACGTTTGACCAACTCTTGTGACAGAGTTAGCGTTGAAAAAATCAATGCTAAAAATTATTTCTGGATTTTTTGTTCATCTCCATCATCCATCAACATCATCATCATCCAAAAAAAATCCAGATGGAAATCAAGAACCAAAATCAAATTGAAGCAAAAAAACAAAAAAAAAATCATTTTTTCTTTCTCTTTTTTGAGTTTGTAAAAAAAGAGCCAAGTTTCAAACCATTAGTTCCAAAAGCTACAACTCCGACTTCTGCTCCTGCGAAACCATTAGTTCCTAATGCTACAACCCCAACTTATGCTCCTTTGAAACCACCAGTTCGAAAAGCTATCACTCCAACATCTGCACCTTTGAAACCACCATTTCCAAAAGCTATCACTCCAAAATCTGCACCTGTAAAACCACTAATTCCAAAAGTAAAACCTCCAACATTTGCACCTGTGCAATCACCAGTTCCATAACCTCCAAAACCTACTCCTGTAAAATTGTCGATCCCCAAGGTTACACCAACATTAAACCCTAAAATCATATCTCCTAAATCCATCCACCACCACACCCACCCAAAAAATCACCTATTTTCTACCACCCGTTTCTCTTTCACCATTACCACTGCCACCAGCTTCTTTACCACCAACGGTATCCCTAGCACCTGCAAAAGCCCCAAAAGTACCATCACCAACCAAAGAAACACCAGCACCAGCATCCGATTCTATAATACCAGGCTCATATGACAAAACATGGATTCACCCGAAGCGGTTATTTAGTTTTCGAAAATATAAAACTATTGCATATGTATGGAATTGAATGATGACAAATTATATGCATAAATTATGAATTTTTTAATCCATTTTTATTTTATTGTATTATGGTCTTTGCTCAAATAACTTTAATGATATGAGATTTTGAGTTTTCACAAAATTAAAAGCAATATCAACTTCTTCCAGTTGAGATAAGATTTTTAGACAATATTACTATTATATTTTACTTAAATATAAAAAGAGAGTAATGTAATTAACAAAATAGAAGAGATGCTACTAAGATATTAAGTATATCAAGATCGTTTCTTTCTTGAAGATTCAACGTTATTCGCCTCTTTCTTAAACTGGATTCCCTCTAATTTATTCTATTGGTTCCTAAGTATTGGTAGATTATTCAAATCCTAATTGTTTTTTTTAAATTGTTATTTTAAGAGTTTTTGTTTCTGTCTAGGATTTTGGAGGTTTCGTTGTCTTTCGTGGGTAGGGTCATTCGTAGGTTGAGGTTTTTTGTCTGATGATTATTTCTATGCCTGAATTGAATCTTATCCATGCGAGATTGATTAGCTGGTACTGAATTTTTGGGAAGTTTACTTATATCATAGTGAAATTCTTGGAGAGGGATTAGATTTTGTTTATGGATTTTGGTTCCTCATTATTTTCTTGATTTTGGTTCTTGATTTCTATATCGATTTTTTTCTGGATGATGATGATGTTATGGATGATGGAGATGAACAAAAAAATCCAGAAATAATTTTTAGCGTCGGTTTTTCCGATGCTAACTCCGTCACAAGAGTTCGTCAAATGTGCCACGTAGATATTTAACAGACTTTGACTAACGGGATAGACGACAGAGACTGATTTGTATCGTTTTAAAAATTAAAGGACCAATTTGACACGAAAAAAGGATAAGGGACCAAAGTGAACTATCACCTATAGTTGAGGGACCAAAAAGTGTATTGTTCTAAAATTAAAATATTTTAACACGTCTAGGTAATTGTGTTGTGGATGTGGCTGTAGAAACCTACCATAAAGATAGCTTACTTTGATTCAATCAGTTAAGTCAAACAAGATTGCTTACTTTGATTGCTCAATTTCAGTAACATATGGTTTTAACACGTCTAAGTAAAATATTTTAAGCACGGTAGTTATTTAATATCTTGTATTATTGAAAGCAAAAAAGATGACATCATTCCATAATATTTGGTTTTAAATGTAATACCTGCAATTGAATCAATAATAGCAGCAACTGCTTTATTTGATATTATCAAGAAGTAACTCCCTATATTGATTAAGACTGAGTTAGCAACCAACTAATAACACTCTCGTTAAAAAGAGTATCTTCTAACAATATGATGATGATAACAAGTGATGTGAGAAGGATACCTTTGATTGCTCTATCACTGTTGGATACATGCTTGAATATATTCTTAGAAATAAACATAGTAAGGCTAAATACATTATGTTGCTTTTGGAAAGTCATCAAACAATGAAGCTTTGAGAGTTACAGAAGGTGTATTAAGTCAAAAGAGTCCCACATCGACTGATTAGAAGTTTTATAAGTCTTTATATAGCTACTTATGTTTATAATTTATGAATGAATAAATACATGGGTTGCTGCTGGGTTTGTAGGTGTTAAGTCTGCCCCAATTAAAATTATTTTTAAAATAACAATTAAAAAAATAATTAAATTGCCACACAAACAATATTAGAGAATCTTTGTGCAATTTGGCAGTTAGGAGTGTCTGAAAATAAAATCTAGGTATTACAATGGGGGAATCACAATTTTTTTTCTTAAGGGGGGTAAATCAAAACACGCTTGTTTGAAAGGGGGTAAAAAAATATTTAAACCTTTTGTATATAAGTTTTGTTTCACTTATCGATACTTTTCTTTAAAATCGTTCGAATAAACTCCGTTTTGTTTGTAAATACATTTACTTTATGTTCTAGTGTATATATTGCGTTATCGTGTAAATATCACTGAGTTTAATTGTTTTCCATTTATTTTTGCAGATATTCAAGCATGAATATCTTGTCATATTCATAAATAACAATGAATAAGGTTTCCAGCACTTCGAACCGGGCAAAAAACAGAGTTACGGTTCGAAAGTTATGGTCGAAACAAGAAAACATAAAATGTTGGTTGTCTGCGCTCAGTGTGTCAAAGATGGACACTATTGTTAGCGATGCCAGATGATATTGACGAGTATTGTAGGTTGAGTATAACTGATAAGTAATTTTAAGTTTGTGACAAGTAGCTTATATGCATACTGGATACGTTTCTTCTATCTGAAAAATGAATTCTTTTTATGTTCATATTTACTTTTCTATTTCTATGTCTCAAACCATTTTAAATCAAACTCATAACTGCGGAAATTGTCAAACGACAGTTCAATAACACTGATCTATGTGGATACAATAACTTGCCGCTATACCACTTTCAACAACCACGTAACCCCAGGGGAGGACAACGACCAAAGACTCAGGACGACGTCCATTCATTGTTTCTTTGTAACAAGTTTA
This sequence comes from Lathyrus aphaca, assembly GCA_963966055.1. Classification (NCBI taxonomy): domain Eukaryota; kingdom Viridiplantae; phylum Streptophyta; class Magnoliopsida; order Fabales; family Fabaceae; genus Lathyrus; species Lathyrus aphaca. The sequence continues at coordinate 726,201,496 of OZ014519.1, read as the reverse complement.
ATCCATTAATATATATATATATATAGTTGGATGTGAATATGGAAGTAGAAAAACAATCTAGAGGGGGTGAATAAACCCAAATTAAAAAATGCAACCGTCGTTTTCTAAAATCAGATTGTTTTAAAAAACTGATTTGCAAGCGAAAGGTTTGAAGCGAAAACTAAAATTATACATTTGAATATTGATCAAGCCAACACAATTTATTTCACAAATATCAAAGATTATAGTGTTGAAATGCTTGGTATGAATTGATTCAATGTGCAGTCACAAGAAGTGTACACAATCATTCACTTCGTGGAGTTCTAAATTCAATCCGTTTTCAGATTTATCAATCACAATACTAGCTTGACTAGTTATCTAATTCCAACAAAACCTAAAGCTTACATAATATATCATTATTAACAACAAGCAATATGATACAATGAAATTGAAAAACCTAAGCATGCAATCACTACAAGTTTAAAATGCAAGAGTAAGAGTTAGAGAGATGATACAAAGATTTATAGTGCTTTGATATTCGTCCTTGCTTTGCCAATGTGCACTCTTCAATGGTTTCTCATTGGAAGCTGCATAGTTCTTTGTTATTTGACAAATATTTCCAAAAGCTCATACAATCACCAATCGGCGATACAACTAAGAAAATAAATCTCCTAATTTGGATCTTGACTTTTGTATAACAAACTTTCTAAACTCTTCTACATAATATTTACTCAAATACATTTCTTGAATCTTTCAATAACACCAATTCTTCTCCAAGCCTTCATGTGTAGCAATCAACCCTGTGATCCTATTGATTCCTTAAGCGATGAAATTGTCCGAATGTTTGAGAAGAACTCCACCTTATATGTAGTCTTCCACACATTCACTACTAATGCAATTTTGGAGAGAAGAACCTTCTTCTTTTCATTGGAATTTGTCACCACCATTGACATTCCCTCATTCTTACTAACAACCTAAAAAACTCAACAAGATCTCCAAGAACGGTTAGTTTTAAATACACACCTCCTTCCATCAATCTCATAACTCTCGTTATCAAGATCTGAACTCAATTGAAGTTAAAAATTGTAAGAATTTCGTAGCAAGATTTTGAACACTCAAAACAAATGAAATTGATTTTCACTAAAACTCACATTGAAAAATAGGTTCATAATGATAGATGTTGTGTGAGAGGTGATGCCAATTTTTTTTTTTATATGTGCTTGAGATCAAGCACACAAAATGGTTGAAAAAAGTAGTTAGATTCAAATTAAGAGAAAAATATGATTTAAATCAAATGAGCAAAATGAAATGGAATGGAAGAAATAACAATTTAAAAAAATAGTTGATTCGGATCAAAGAAAGTGTGATTCAAATCAAATGTCATGTTATTCAAATCATATTTAAAACTTGATTCAAATCAAATGACACAAAATTGAAAAGGAATTTTGAAAAATGAAATTGATTCGAATTATGTTCAAATATTAATTTGAATCAAATCAAACAAAATTAGTTTCCAGAAAAATGAGCAGGATCAATTGTAAAATTTGATCAGAATCAAATCACTGAGTTTTCTTTCTGTCCGATTTGACTAGGATAAAAAGTTCAACTTAAAATTGAATAATTCAAATCAATCCTATAAAATCTCAAATTTTGAAAAGCATTTTGAGATTTTAGTTTTGAATCAACTTTATATCTAACAAAAGTTTTATGCATAGTAAAAACGAATCATTTCAAACTCAATTCCGAGAAGTGCAATCATGAAGGAGACTCAACGAATAGAAATAAAACCAAAGTTGAAAGTGATAAGACAAGACATAAAATAACCTAATAGTAGGGACATGCAACTACAATCTCCCTTTTTTTATCCTTGGCAAGCTTTCATTTAAAAATGAGTCGACCTTTGAGTATAACGCGTATGCTCCCCCTAATATAATGAACAAACTACTCACAATATAAAAACACATAAAACAATTATAGACTCCTTACAACTTCTCCCACTTTGACAACACAAAAAAGAGGTAGTTCGAAATGTGTCTAAAACTAAGAAAACAACCACTAATAGATAATCCAAAAGAACTTAAGAGATAAACAACTAAGAATCATATACAACAATCATGATCTCATATTCAACGAAGATAGACCTGTCACAAGCAACAAAATGCAAATATACATGCAACACAAACATTCAACAACTAACAATAAAGTGATCAAACTTGTAAATCAAGGTATGCAATAACAATCATAAATAATGCATGAACACATAATCAGATGTTTTAATGCACACAATTAAAAATACACATTTAAATTACTTAAATGCAAATGAGAACAATAAAATATGTAAGCTAGAGATGAATGAGTGAGATGTGAAGGAAATAAGTGAACCAATGCATAACTCTAGGACAAATACATAGAAAGATACAAGGTTTATAAAGACATACCATTGTAGTTTGGCAAAAGCTATGATTTTTTACAAAATAGTGTTAGTCCAATCAAAATAAAAAATAAAAAAATGAAACTAAAAACCAAATCCTCTTTCTATTTTAGGCATGAATAGTCTAAGACTAAAAAATCCCTACAAAACATGATGGACATGAATATGCATCAACCTAAGTCAACAAAATGACATGAATCTTGATGCAAAAAATCAGAATTGGTTGATATGCAAATGGATCAAGGATGCAAACATGAAAGAATGCAAGAACATGCATAGTATTAAGTGAAATGCAACATACATCATGTAATGCAATTATGAGTCATGCCAATGATTATGGATCATGGAGATGAAGTCAAAACAGAATGTTAAACACATGTAAGCATGCTAAATGAAAGGCTTGAACATGGAAACAAAGATTTACAAGTCAATTAGGCACAATTAACAAGTAGAATGCAAAATATGCAAAGGATACAGAAGCATGTCGAAACAACTCGAAATAAGGGAATGAGGTACTGAAAATGGACCAAAAAAATCCCTAAAATCACTACCTAAACATGTATGAAGATTAAAGGCACAAAGAAAATCATACAAGCATTGAAATAAGCTGAAAATCCAAAATCCAACAGCGTTAACCGGTTAACCAAATCGTTAACCGGTTAACAGACTCCAGACAACAACAACTTGGTCAAAAACGTATGTGTTAACCGGTTAACACTGAACAAAATGTGAAAATTTTCTTTGAAATAAGTGCTTTTGGCCACAAACTTACCTCTAAACATCCCTAACACACATATTAACATATTAACACGAATTTCTACTCAATTATGGCATATTTAACACACACTAACACCTAGACCAAGCTACAACCTAACTTCTAACAATCAAAATCAACAATCGCAATCAAAACGCAAGAACACCGATCAAAACGTAATCATAATGATAAGCACTTTAAAGAATGCCGTAACGGTGAGATGAAGAGAATAAATTAAATCAAGAAGCAGATTTAGATCACCAACCTACGAAGCAGAGGCTTGCTTTGGTGAATATTGCAAGAATCGGAGCTTGATCGAAGAAAAACCCGAAGAATCCGCGAATATGCAAAATAAATGCGATTCAATGCCGATCTTGAGAAACTCTTGTGCGATCACTTCTGATAAGCCAAAATCAAACCGAAACGGTGGCTTTTTCTTCCACAATTCACAAATCAATGCTTAAATGGAGGCTAAGCTTCAAGATCAACAAGTTTCAATGTGAAACTTGAAGAACTTCTATGAAAAAGCTTTGATGATTTTGGTGAATGAAAGGAAAAAGTGAGAGAAAAGTGATTTTGGAAATGAAATTTTGTGAATAATGAAATTGGGAACCTTTTTGCATTGAGGTGATTAGGGTTTATATAGAGACTAGGCTTGGAGCTAGGTTTGGGAATGAAATTAGGTTTTAGGTATGGGATTAGGAATGAAGTTAGTTAAAAGTGGTTTGGAGTGAAGAATATATATTCCTTGGAATAATCTAGAAGGTGATAGAAACATCCAAGGGAAATGGGATGGAATTGAAGTGGAAAAAAATGAGTGGGAAAGGAATGGAAGGAAATGTGGAGGGAAAGGATGAACCAACCACTTTTCAAAATATTTTCTCCAAATTCACCACCGTTAACCGGTTAACCAAAGCATTAACCGGTTAACGGAACCAAAACTCCAATTATTTGCTCTTTAAAAAGCTTTCTGATGGAATTGATTCGTATTTTTTCTTTTGTAGTGTCTTTTCTCCTCTTGAGCTCCAACTATCGTCACTTGGCCCGTCACATGCCTCATGCACATGCAAATAGTTTATGATCTATTTATTTATTTTTCGAATGCAATGCAATGATATGCAGATTGATACGGGAATGAAGCGCAAACCGCTCGAGGTTGATAATAAATAAGAGGGCAAATTTTGGGGTGTTACAGTTGCCCATAATCAATCACTGTAGACTTATATGGATGATAGCAGTTGCTTTCAGACGTTTGAAGTATGCAGGGATTGAATACTAAAAATAACCAGAAAATTTGCACTTTGTGGAAGAAGAATAGGGAAATAAACCCAACCATCTGAACTCTGCTCGGGGAGAACTCTGATGTGAAGAGTAGTAAACTGATGAATGCTTTGGAATAACGATGAGAGATTGCTGATTTGCCACGCTATGGGTGGACTTTTGTTGGGCTATTAATGACATACCACACAACGGGTGGTCTTCTGAATGCTTTGCCACACTGAGGGGGACTTCAATACTTTGCCACTCTACGGGAGAATTTTATTTCTACCACTCTACGGGGGCGCTCTACTCACTACGGGAGACTTTTTGCTCGCTACGGGAGACTTCAATTTCCGCCACACCACGGGGGACTTCAGTATTTTGCCACACTATGGGGGTTGCTGCTCGCTACGAGAGACTTCAATTCTCTGCCGTTCTACGGGGCCACTTGCTCGTTACGGGAGACTTTTGCTCGCTTTGGGAGACTTCAATTTCTGCCACACTATGGGGGCTGCTGCTCGCTACGGGTGACTTCTGCTCACTACAGGAGACTTCTGTTTCTCCACACTACGGGGACCCTTTGCTCCCTACGGGAGACTTCTGCTCACTACGGGAGACTTCTGATACTTCGTCACACTACAGGGGCGCATTTCTCACTACGGGAGACTTCTGCTCACTACGGGAGACTTCTGCTCACTAAGGGAGACTTTTGATACTTCGCCACACTACGGGGGCGCATTTCTCACTACGAAAGACTTCTGCTCACTACATGAGGCTTCTATTTCGCCACACTACGGGGGCTGCTGCTCACTACGGGAGACTTCTGCTCACTACGGGAGACTTTTGCTCACTATGGGAGACTTCAATATTTCGCCACACTATGGGGGTTGTTGCTCGCTACGGGAGACTTCTGCTTACTACGGGAGACTTCTGCTCACTACGGGAGACTTTTGATATTTCGCCACACTACGGGGGTTGTTGCTCGCTACGGGAGACTTTTGCTCACTATGGGAGACTTCAATATTTTTCCACACTACGGGGGTTGTTGCTCGCTACGAGAGACTTCTGAAAATTCGCCACCCTAAGGGTGGACTTTAAGAATTTTCCACCCAGCGGATGGACTTTCGCCAATCTACGGTTGGACTTTGGATACGTTGTCATGCTGCGGGTGGACTTTGGATATCAATATTGGATTGAGAATGCATATGTTGAACTGCATGACATGATTCCCCATGACACTGGGGATATTCCGTCTCGAGCATGTCAATGAATCGATACAAGTATAGAAGGAATTCCTGACACGGAAATAACAAATCCTTGCTGACTCTGTGGGGAATACAGATGATTGCCGATATCTCTGCTGGAGAAGAATGTGACTATTCTGTCTCGACTTATCACCTTTGCCAAAAATAAATTGGACTTTATATTTGAAGGCCCTGCTAGGGGATGCCTCAACTGTTGGGGATTGAATCTCACCCCCTAGACTCCGCTGGGTGATCTACAACTTTTCGACTTAGCTGGGGAAAGGCCTCGCCAAGGCTCTGCTGAGGAGAACTCTCTGTCTACCTGAATTTTCCAAACCTCTGTGGGAAAGGAAACCGTTCAAATGACTGCAGGGGACTCCTGGATTCTTGTAAGAAGTGCTTCACTACGGGAAGACGACTCTTGCTAGGGATAATTTCCCTACGGCTCTGTCAGAATAAAGGAACTCTTCGAGATCTATCGAGGAAGAGAAATATTCGGCCGGGATCCGCTGGGAGAATATGAGCCACCCTAGATCTGCTGGGGAAATAGGATCAAGGAAACCTGCTGAAGAAAAGTTTGGTGACTTTATTGGGGATAACTTCCATGCGCCTGTTGGGGATAACAAACCGCCACGTCCTTCTGAGGAGGAGAGACTTCTCGTTGCTTCGTGCTAGGGATCATTTGATCTTGCCTAGGCTTTACCTTAAGAGGATTTTACAAAAGACTTGGTGTCTTTAAACTCTTCAGGAGTATAATTTCCCTAGTATTCTGAAGTTCCAATTATCTTCCTTTGGGAAATAATGAATCCTCGTGCGATTGGGGTGGCTTGCCCCAGTACGAGTCTTTGACTAATTGCTCTGGGAGAGATTTGAATCTCGAGGTGATTGCCCCAGTTTGGCTGAATTTTATAGAGATTGCTCGACATAATTGCCCCGGATTGGCTGGCCCTTACCATGACTGATTGAGAGTGCACCTTGACGTGAGGGTAATTCATAAGCTTCAGGCTTCTCAACTTGGAAAGCTTAAGCTTCTGGACCGAATTTCCGAATGCGAACTTCTTATGATGTCAAACAAATGTATGCAAGCAAAAAATGTTTATTCTGAGAATGAAAATTCTAATACAACACACATGTTAATCTTGAAGTCTTCATTGAAAATATTTCGCAAACCTTTGTGAGCAAATTACTGGTTCAGACATGACAATGTCTTTGAACAAATGAAAACATGCACATGCAATACCAACAAAAGTCTTTTAGCACAATTCATAGGAATCAGGAACACGACCTCGTGGTAGTATGCTCTCAAATTAACCCTGTTTCAGTTAGGACTTTTGAGGGTTGTATCGTGGCTTGGTTCACGGTTTGTAGAAACAAAGGATATAGGCTCGAAGTTATTTGTGCCCACCCCTCTTCGTGATGTCCTCCATTCCTATGTTCAGCTAATATTTCACAAACGCTTACCTTTCATAAGGGTTTTGTGTTGGTTGAGGAACCATTGCTGCTATCGATTCAAGCACCAATCAGGTTGTCGTTTGGAGTCAGTCACCCCTTGTCTTTCGCGTCCGTGTCACACGACTTTGTTCTTGCTTAAGGATCTTTCTTGTGTAATCCTTTTTTGTCATTCGCTTTTGCATTATTTTGCTTATCCCTAACTTTTTCCTGGACTGATTATTGTGAATCTTTGATTGCAAAGTCCAGCGGGATGCCCTAATTTTGGCCTAAGTCGCTTGTTTTCAAGTTTCGACTTAGCGGGCTTTTTCATCATCATTTCTTTTTTTAACAAATCGCGTGACACTGTATGTCTTGATTGCTTTGTGAGGGTTATGACTGCCTCATTCTTTGGTCGATGAAGGATAACTATTGTGGTTTCCAGTCTTTGGACCTATTGATTTGAATAACCATTGTGGTTTTTGGTCTTTGGACCCTTTGATTGGTATGATGGAATGTAATGGATCCTCGAATACACTCATTTATGAAAGTTTGGACACTTGATCCAATTAGCAGATACCTACCCTGCCCCTGGGTTACATGTGAGGGTTTTTTCATGTGAAAAGAAACTCCTACTTCAAGGCTCAAAAGGGTTTGGCGAGGGTCTATCTCCCTTACATCTCCAGTGTTTAGGGATTCGAAACAAAGCATGTACATCGTCAACAGGGTCTTATTCAAGAGCACACAATTAGAGATTCTTGTGTTTTTATTTCGTCATTCTCCCTCATAGAGTTTAAGCATGACATTTGGTATCGCAATATACACATACAAAATTATAAGTGAATACAAATGAATTACTTCAAGAAAAACATGTGAGTTTTATTATTGCTAACATTCAAAAGCAAACAAATTTCATACATGTATACAACTGTCTTAAAAACAAAGAAACTACTAATGGAAATGCAGTAAAGAAGCTGAATATTGCCATCATTGAGGAGGCTTGACTCCGTCTGGACGTATCAGTCTTCACTTGATTATTCTGACCTGGAGGCTCTGACACGAGACGTCTCGAAGGAAAGAGTAAAGTTGGGGAGTAAAATTGCCCCATAAGGTTGCTCGGAAAGACTTGACGATCTTCTGCCTACGTAACTCCATTGAACTATGACCAATGAAGAATCAGAGCGACGTAGTTCCCCTCAATAGGGAAGACAATGCATTGAATAAAAACAAACAAACAATTGCCGTTGCTGAGAGTATCTGAATACTGATGGCTTTATTTGCTTCTTGAAGATTTCAGCTTAATGTGGACCATCTGGTAAAACAACTGTGACACCGGCTCCATTGTGATTAGGCATTGGGTTTTGGAGTACATTTGGGAGAGGAGCAAAATTGACCTTCTTGGAGTCAATTAAGTCTTGTACCTTGTTCTGAAAAGCCCAACATTTCTCAATAATGTGCCCCTGGGCACCCGAATGGAATTCACATCGGGCATTTGCATCAAAATTCAAAGGTAGATTATCAGGAGAAGGAGCTCTCATGGTACGACGCTCGACCGTGTTCAACTTTAGCAGCTCTGGAAGAAATACATCATATGGGAATGGGATAGGATCAAGTATGCGGTTCCTCGCTCTTGTTCTTTCCTGGAATGGTCTATGTGCCTGTTGTTGCTGACCTTGAGGTTGTTGTTGAACTTGTGGCGTAATAGTTACTGCGGCCGTTTGATAGTAACCTTAAGAACGACCTCTGTCTCGGCCCTTATACACAACATTGATCTCGCCTTCTCTTTGTCTTTGGCCATTGCCAAAAGGTTTTTTTACACCAAAAGAACCATCACTATTTGCATCCTGGATCTTTCCCAATTTTAGGAAGTTTTCTATCCTTTCTCTAGCGATGACAATATCAACAAAACCGATGGACGGGCAGGCAGCCAGACGATTCAAGTATGCACCTTGCAAGGTGCCCATAAACTTGTCTGCCATTTCCCGGTCCAGTAACGAAGGTTGAACCTGTGCAACCAATTCACGCCACCTCTGGGCGTACTCCTTAAAGCTTTCCTTAGGACCTTGGGACAAGTTCTGCAACTGAGTGCGGTTTGGAGCCATATCAATATTGTATTGATACTGCTAGAGAAAAGCTTCAGCTAAATCTTTCCAGCATCAGATAGAGACCCTGCTCAGTTTCATGTACCAGCTCAACGAAGCTTCAGATAGACTTTCTTGGAAGAAATGCATCCAAAGTTTCTCGTCATCAATGTGAGCTGAGATCCTTCCAAAATAAGCCTAGATGTGAGTTCTAGGGCACGTGCTGCCGTTGTACTTATCGAATGACGATACCTTGAACTTAGGAGGGATTTAAACTCCTGACACTAAACCAAGACTGGTTACACCTATGCCCAAAGAATTATGACATTCCATGGCCTTAATCTTCTCCGCCAACTCTTCATACCTTCGATTGTTGACCTCATTCATATTACCCATATCACCATCCAGTAGAGTGAACTGGTCTTCTTGTGTGTTTTATAAAATCACATCAGGGGCCGCAGTCCTGTTTGGATTTGGTCCTCCGTTGCGGGCAGCGCCCTGATCCACATTCTCAGTTGGTGTTCCGGTATTAGCATTTTCCTGGGGTTGCTCAACCATCAACCTGAGACGCTCTTGATTCTGAGCAATGTCGGTCATCATTTCCATGAACTGATTCATTCTATATCGGAGCTCATTGAGATTGTTCTGCATTCGTTCAGCCATTCTTACTCGGTTTCTTTTTGTTGGATACCGATGAACGCGTTAACCAACTATATTGCCTAAAGTTGAATAAGTTAGGAAGTTCAGATAACCTCTAAAAATGAAAAATATTTAAATCATGCAATAAATGTGTATGATATGAGGACGCGACATGCGACCCCGCAAATGAGTAAACATGTGTTTGGAATGCAAGCATGTTAAGGATGTTATACAATGCACTGGCATGTGATCAAAGGTTCGGCGATCACTGGTCTAATGTCGGTGCTGAGAAGACAGTCATGTGTTAGTGAAGAGTCATGATAACAGTACCACCAAAATCCCGGATCTCAAAACCAAAGAACCATGTAGAACCTGATCATAATACTGAATAATGCTGGCAAAGCGAGTATGTTGGAGGTTTCAAGGTTCGTGCAAACCTATAAACCCTTCCCATCTCACAGGTGTGCTACTCCGAGTCAACATCACAAACTCTCAAAGCTGGATAGCAATAATACGTTCACCATTTCCGATAAATGGTTCATGACCAAATCAGGGAATCGGTTTGGAATTATGTACTATCCAGGGAGATCTCAGTTGAGCCCGGGGAAAACCAACATCCCTCATAGGTCCCCAGCTTCAAGCACTGAATCGAGAAACAATAGCACATTCAACCCTTGGGATACAATGCTATCGTCATACGAACAGTTTGCTTTAACCGGATTCCTATGAGAGAACTAGGCTATCCTATGCGAGTTCCTAGTGGACCCTCGGATGCGAGTGGGTTTGCCAACAAATGTGGTCTTCCACTGTCATCACTGGAGAGGGGTGTTTCCACTAAGGTCCTCAAAGACCGGTCCCCATATGCACATAACTATCAAGGCCGTACCCTGAAGTGAGGCAAAACCCTCACACATAATAGTTCCAAGACAGTCACAATCTGGGTGTGGAACACATCGCCACTCATCATGTAACCATGCGACTACAATGTATCCACGCTAATCCTATGGTGCACTCAAGTCGGGTGTTTGGCTTATCTTACAGTAACTCCCATCCCGCAGAAAAAATGAAAATCAGCACAGTCCAGACAACCCAGTATATATAATGCATGGAAAATAAATACTGAAAGCGGTAAATAAATGTTGTAAAGTAAACTATAGATGAAAACAATAGATAAACACACAACAACACCCATATAAACACCCAAAGAAACAAAAGCAAACAAGCGCTGGGATTGACTCTTAAAGGGGAAACCAGAGATTCTGGGTTCGATCCCCAGCAGAGTCGCCAACTAGTGCTCCCGAGATTTTCATCCTAGTACAAACGCGAAAGTGGCACGGGAAAGGTAGAGTCACCAAACATTCATTTTTATCCCGAATGAATGGGAAAGGTAATGATGCACAAACCTAAGGAAGAAGGAAATGACAAGGTCCTGCGAACCAAAGATCTGGGTTCTGGAGTCGGTTACGACCTGGGAAGGTAATAACACCCCAGACCGTCTGACGTACCCAACGGGATCCATGCTTGTTTGTATGTTTCAAAGGGTAAGAAATAAGATCTGCTGCTGAACAAAACCGCTAACTGGGAAGGAAGGGAACTGGAAAAAGAGATTGGAAAGAAAAAGGGGGAAAATGTAGGGAAAATAAACAATGTGCTCGCACGGGCCCTACCCCGCTGCCTACGTACCTCATCGGGAAAATGAAGATCAGAGTTAACGTAGTTCGCCTAACTAAGGTGAGAACTTTGTGTTTTTTAGGATGACGTTACCATATCTCTAGCTCAGGTGTTGTCGGCTCTGACTCGAGGTCGTTTACTGTATCGTTGTCCGAACTGTCGAGGTAAGTCGTATTCGTCCGCAAAGAGTATGAGATGAGAAGAGAATACACGATGTCTTTATTTGTTGTCTTTTATGAGAAGTGTTTTGAGTGTATTGTATGTGAAATTTATTAGGTGTTTTGTTGTTTATCTTTTGAGGTGAGAAAGAGACTCAAATCGGAAAAGGACAAAACTAAGGGGGACTAAGACCAACTCTAAGTTGCTTTATTCAATACCAAAGGAGATTCTAATGATTAGTGCGGTTTCTAGTCCTAATGAGAATCAAAAGGAGAAAGGAGGATTAGAATGCAACTTACTTCCTAAGGAAGTTAAGTTGATTCTACAAAAGAGGGGGAAATCCTACCAAACACAAGTATGAAAGGTAAAGGAAATTAAATGCAAATTAAATGCATAAAGGAAGTAAAAGAATAAGTTGAAGGAAGCATACCTCAACCTCCCTACAATAACAAAGGTTAATATTGCATTTTATTGAAAATAATAAAGCAAACTCACACCACAATTCAATCCTAATGCTCTAGGCCCTAAAACTAGACTCAATCCTAAGTCTAAAGGGGTTTAAAAGTAATGCTAAGCTAAAATCCAGCAGCTTTTACAGCTCTCAAATGCACAAACAACTATGAAAATACTGCACAACACAAAAAACCTACTGCAGCTAATACACAACATGCAAAAATAGGTGTAAAAAGTATGAACATGCAACAAACAACACACATTTAACAATTATCGCTTCACACCACAACTATGAAAAACAAGGCAGTTTTGACTCTTTTTTTTTTAATTGTGCACAAAATCAAATATAAATGCACATTTGACATGCAACATGATCAAAATGCATCATAACACATGATTAAATGAACATTATTATTTTTTATGAGGGTTTAAGCAAGAATGCCCCAAATGCTCAATTATGCAATAAGTATGCAACACATATAGCACCTAAACATGATGGACATGAATATGCATCAACCTAAGTCAACAAAATGACATGAATCTTGATGCAAGAAATCATAATTGGTTGATATGCAAATGGATCAAGGATGCAAACATGCAAGAATGCAAGAATATGCACATTATTAAGTGAAATGCAACATACATCATGTAATGCAATTATGAGTCATGCCAATGATTATGGATCATGGAGATGAAGTCAAAACATAATGTTAAACACATGTAAGCATGCTAAACGAAAGGCCTGAACATGGCAACAATGATTTACAAGTCAATTAGGCACAATTAACAAGTAGAATACAAAACATGCAAAGGATACGGAAGCATGTCGAAACGACTCGAAATGAGGGAATGAGGTACTGAAAATGGACCTAAAAATTCCCTAAAATCACTGCCTAAACATGTATGAAGATTAAAGACACAAAGAAAATCACACAAGCATTGAAATAAGTTGAAAATCCAAAATCCAACAGCGTTAACCGGTTAACCAAGCCGTTAACCGGTTAACGGACTCCAGACATCAACAACTTGGCCAAAAAAGCATGTGTTAACCGGTTAACCAAAACGTTAACCGGTTAACACTGAACAGAATGTGAAAATTTGCTTTAAAATAAGTGATTTTGGCCACAAACTTACCTCTAAACATCCCTAACACACATATAAACATGTTAACACGAATTTCTACTCAATTATGGCTTATTTAACACACACTAACACCTAGACCAATCTACAACCTAGCTTCTAACAATCAAAATCAACAAATCGCAATCAAAACGCAAGAACCCCGATCAAAACGTAATCATAATGATAAGAACTTTAAAGAATGCCGCAACGGCGAGATGAAGAGAATAAATTAAAACAAGAAGCGGATTTCGATCACCAACCTACGAAGCGGAGGCTTGCTTCAATGAATATTGCAAGAATCAGAGCTTGATCGAAGAGAAAATCGAAGAATCCGCGAATACGCAAAATAAATGCGATTCGATGCCGATCTTGAGAAACTCTTGTGCGATCACTTCCGATATGCTGAAATCAAACCGAAACGGTGGCTTTTTCTTCCACAATTCACAAATCAATGCTTGATGGAGGCCAAGCTTCAAGATCAACAAGTTTCAATGTGAAACTTGAAGAACTTCTATGAAAAAACTTTGGTGATTTTGGTGAATGGAAGGAAAAAGTGTGAGAAAAGTGATTTTGGAAATGAAATTTTGTGAAGAATGAAATTGGGAACCTTTTGCATTGAGGTGATTAGGGTATATATAGAGACTAGGCTTGGAGCTAGGTTTGAGAATGGAATTAGGTTTTAGGTATTGAATTAGGAATGAAGTTAGTTAAAAGTGGTTTGGAGTGAATAATATTCCTTAGAATATTCCTTGGAATAATCTAGAAGGTGATAGAAATATCCAAGGGAAATATGATGGAATTGAAGTGGAAAAAATGAGAGGGAAAAATGGAAGGAAATGTGGAGGGAAAGGATGAACCAACCACTTTTCAAAATATTTTCTCCAAATTCGCCACCGTTAACCGATTAACCAAAGCGTTAACCGGTTAATGGAGCCAAAACTCCAATTCTTTGCTCTTTAAAAATTTTTCTCATGGAATTGATTCATATTTTTCCTTTTGTAGTGTCTTTTCTCCTCTTGAGCTCCAAATATCGTCACTTGGCCCGTCACATGCCTCATGCACATGCAAATGGTTTATGATCTATTTATTTATTTTTCGAATGCGATGCAATGATATGTAGATTGATGCGGGAATGAAGCGCAAACCGCTCGAGGTTGATAATAAATAAGAGGGCAAATTTTGGGGTGTTATAGGAGTTGCTAAATTGCTAGCTTCTGGAAGAAGAATCTGAAGAACACTTGCTAATTGATATATGATGTATAATATGAAGTTGAATGTCTCAGCATTAGAAGATGCAACATAATTTTCTCTACTCTTAGTGAATGCAAATTGGCTTCTGGTACCATTCAAAGTTGGTGATAAAGCTGAAGTTGTCCGTACTTTAGAAAGCAAGTTATATTTTCAAATCAGTTTATCAGCTAGAGTCTACAAATTGTAAGGCTCAAGAAAGGCTGACATGCTTTACAGATATCTACTCTCAACAATTCTATTAGTATAAAATATCTTGAAGAATCAAAGTTTAAACATGTTACACATTGGATCGTGATCTTTTAGTGTATCTATCTTCAATGTCTCTTGTACTATGTAGCAAAAGCATAGACTCTTGATCAAGTTACATCTTCAACGACTAGTTTCTGCAAAGGCTATAAATATGGCTGAAGGTTCAAAGTGAATCTTTAACAAGGATTATCCAGAAGAAGGAGTAACAAGATCAAAAATTATCAACACCATTGCATATGAAAAATTTGTGTTATATGTTGTAATTGTAAAAGCCTTAAGATTTCTTACACATTGAATGTCTTAGAAATCTTGATTGCTTTAGGTCTTTGTTATGGTGATTTCTCATACCTCTGATACTTGTATCAAGTACACATTGTTATCTATTTTGTTGAACTTATTTAGCAGTTTAGATTAAGACTCGAGCCAAGAAGCTTGAACCACATAAGTCTCTTGCTATGTGCTTGAGCCGTGAAAGTGTTAATCAACGAGGTTGATTGAGCATAAGTTTTATCTGATTGGAATTAAATCAAGGAAGACTGGAGCCAAGATACTTGAGCCATATAAGTCTCTTGCTATGTGCTTGAGCTGTGAAATTCTCAATCAACTAGGTTGATTGAGCAAAAGTCTTAAGAAATTAGGACTTACGCAAGGAATTCTCGAGCCAAGATGCTTGAGCTACATAAGTCTCTTTTTATGTGCTTGAGTAGTAAAACTTTTAATCAAGTGGATTGGTTGAGTGTAAGCCTTGAGTTGCGGTTCAAGCAAGAAATTCTCGGCCAAAATGGCTTGGATGAGAAGTCTCAGCCATAGTAGCTTGGAGCATAAGTCTTGGTCAAAGTGGCTTGGAGCAGAAGTTTCGACCAAAGTGGCTTGAAGCATGAAGTCTTGGGTCCAAGGGACTTGAGCAGAAGTCTTGGGCTGAGGGCCTAAGCAAGGAAGTCTCGGGTTTGTGGAACCTGAGCAGAAGTCTCCAGTGAGGATCTTGAGCAAGAAGTCTTGGACCTTAGGTCTGAGAAAATGTAAAAGTCTTATGCATAATGCATAAGCGATTGTTATCATGATTTGATTATAGTGAAAATATCTTGTGAAGCAAGGGGACTGAACTACTCTCAGTTTGGGAGGAACCAATAGAAATCTTTGTGTCTTCTTCTATTATTTATTTGCTTTTATTAACATTCCACTGCTAAGAATTAACCAGAATCTGAACACCAATTTAGATTCTGAACTCTAATCAGATGCAAACTAAGAAAACAAAAAACGCAATTTAACTCACCTTCTTGTGTACTTTTCTCACCTTCAAATTTAACATATCTTTCAAATACAACTTAATTTTTCATATTATTATTTCAAAATCAATTTAATAGGTTATATGTTCAAAGAGGGGCCAATGTAACAAATAATCAACATTAATATAATAAACTCAACTGTGTTTTCTGTCACTCTAATGTCCCATTGACATGTTCGACAAGACAAGATGAGAGATGCAAAAAGCATCACAAAAATAATATCTCAATCTCAAACTCACTAACAACAACTAAACAACAACATATAGCTTTCAAAACTTTTCTAAGTAGAACAACTAAACAACAACAATAACAACACCAACAAACAAAACTACAAAAACATCAAAAATAAATCTTTTGCGTACTTATCTCAACAAAATCAACAACATATAACATTAAACCCCATTCTAAAAAATAACAAAAACAAGATTAAACCTCTAGGGTTTAGAGTCTCAACAACAATAACAACAACAACAAGAACAACATTAATGTAACACGAGTAATGATGTTTCACGTACCAGACATGTGAAGAATCAGTCAAATAAATGATTTCAGTCTTTCTTTATGGAAAGTATTGAACGAGAGCCCTAAACGCATATTATCTTTGTATTCCCTTACTCTTTTACGAGTTGGAGGATGATATATGCTTATGGCTCTGGATTAATGTAGATGATAAACTTCGTCAGAATTCTAGATGTATTGTTTTAGGCAAGTGAAACTGAAGAAAGTTAAGCTAAGTTATATATATATATATATATATATATATATATATATATATATATATATATATATATATATATATATATATATATATATATATATATATATATATCATAATAATAATAATAAAATAGTAAACATTAAAGGAAGAAGGAATTTAAAACATGAAGGAAGACACCACTCTAAATGAATTAAATCAATAAAACCGAGGTGAAAAGTCTAACATTTCACATGGTGAAATTGACTTATTTTTTATCAAACATTAAAATATGAAGGAAGACACCACTCTAAAATGAATTAAATCAATAAAAAATATATATATATAAATTGCAGATGCTAGGATTTGAAGTGTGTCTCTGCGTTAGTTTTCCCTTTGGTTGTATAATATAACTGAGGGAATAAATTGTATCATTGTAACAAAATTTAAAACGAGACGCGTTAGGAGTTAGACGTCGATTATTTATTGATTGAGGTGAAAGCATTGTCATAAAATATATTATTTGTTGTAGTGAAAATGAGAATTAAGGGACAATCCCATTATCGAGGCAGACAAAGTCTCACTCTCAGAATCACTCATCAGGTTAAGTATGTTATCACTCATCCTAGATATAAAACCACAAATACTGAAGATAAAAAGCCTAAGTTATGATGGTACCTGATTTTGTGAAATCAGTGGAGCAGGAGAAAAGAAAGGAAAGCAAAGACTTTAAGCAAAGCACTGAAAATCACTTCTCGTAGTTGTAAGTTTGAAAATTGAAGAATGGGAAACAAAGAAACCTTATGGGAAAGCAACAGTAAGTTTGAAAATTGAAGGTTGCAAAAACTTCCAAATATTCAATTCACCCTATTTATAAGCAACAACAACTGAAGGTTTCAGACCAATAAGAGAAACAATTCACAAGATTAACGACTATATTTTTCCTCGTTGATACATGCCAACTCAAGTGCACTCGAGTGCATTATAAATTGCAGCATGCCCTAACTAGTCACGTCATCGCACATACTAGAAAAGAGTTGTGAAACATTTCAATGATGAGACCACATTTATTGTGCCCGTTTTCCACTACCATTTCAACTGATTCCAGTTGTTCAGTTCAATTTCACATCACACAATGTCCAAGAGGTCGATCAACATCACTTAAGGTTTCAACGACTCCTATAGTGTCTGACAAAGTCTTGGGGGTAACTATTGTGGACCATCCAAAAACCCAAATGATTAAGACTCAATCTATCTCAAATTCATTCTACTTGACCCAAAATATAAAATCAATTCACACACATAGAACAAAATACATTCTCTAGTCTCTATTTCCTACTTCACTCATCTTAAGTCTTGAACTAATTTGGACGTTGAAATACTAGCCATTCAGATCTACTCCACACAATCGTAAAATAACATTAAAACCAACATTCAAAATTATCAATTATCCAACTAATCCATTTCTAATTTTTGAATGGAATAACTTCTAAAATACACACAAGTACACATCCAATGTCCCTAGTTAGATCCACATACTAAAATTTATGTGTCACATGTTCCATAAAATTCCATCTAACATAGTCACGCACCATTTCACAATTCACATTGAAAATTTTATTTATTTATTTATTTTTTTAAATTTCTTGATCAAGTCCAAAATCGTCCTAATCTTTTGAAGATCCTATGTGGAAATCTAATTTAGTCATGGTTGACAAAACATTTATAATGCACATAATTTATTCTTGAAAGATATATATTTTTAGTGATTCTTTATTGATATTATAGATTCTATTTTTTTTATTTTTTTTTGCGCTTTTCATGTCAAAATTAACATGTAATGTAAAAGTAGAATTACGAAATACAACTAGGGTCTGCAAAGCTGCATGAAGCCATGAACTACCAAAAAGAAAAGAGAGACAAAAAAAGTGTGATAAAAGGACTGATCATGTTATTCTTCTATCATCCCATGCCCTACAACTTGATTCCTATGCCAAAAATACAAAAAGACAAAATATTGTCAGAAAAGAATATTAAGCGAAATCCCAATTTCTTTATAATTAAAGACAAAGTAACACTCCATTCCAAATATGGGGAGAATTATTGTATATTTTATAAAATTAATAATAAATAAATACTATAAACATGAAAATTGAATCAGGTATATGCCACCATTGTCATAGATTCCTATGACATTTATACACACATAATAGAATTAATATTTTTTTTTATAGAAAATCATTTGACAGGTGTCATTGCAAAAATAAAATAAAAAATATAACTTGTACAAAAAAAATAAACTTTATAGAATTAATATTTTAAAATAGTTAGTAGTTACCATCCTGTTATCTAAGAGATGCATGCTACTATTGGATATGACCCATACTTTTAATCACTTTTACTGATTTTTTTGACTAATTAATTAAACACTTCTACTTTATTTGTTGATTTTGATTACCCAAAACATTTGATTTTGAATTATTTAATCACTCCATATGATATGTGGATATATAGATTTCAGTTCCTAAAATATGGTTTCAGTTTTACTTATTTTGGAGGACTAAATGTTTTTTTGATGGAACATAAACTAAATAACTATCGAAGTGAATTCAAGCTATGATCAAAATTAAAAATAAATCAACGTTCTTTGTAGACCAATATTTATATATATATATATATATATATATATATATATATATATATATATATATATATATATATATATATATATATATATATATATATATATATATATATATATATATATATATATATATATATATATATATATATATATATATATATATATATATATCGAAGTGGATTCAAGCTATGATCAAAATTAAAAATAAATCAACGTTCTTTGTAGACCAATATTATATATATATATATATATATATATATATATATATATATATATATATATATATATATATATATATATATATATATATATATATATATATATATATATATATATATTATATCAATTTCATTTTCAATTCATACAAAATATTATTCAAATTTTTGTTTGCCCGTGATAGTGAATAGTATAATATTGTTCTGTAAATGTCTAATGACTAAGCATGATCCAATCTAATTCTGCATCCAGGACGGTCTAATAATCCAATGTCAAAGGGATTCTTTGGCTTTGTGCCCTTCAGCTGAGGAGGGTTTCGTCGATCAAGGTTACTCGTTGTCGGACTCCTCTACTCCTTTCAGACTTCTGTTCGACATCCAGGGGAAGCCACCCAGATTCAGTCAAGGGTAGCTCTGCTCGGTTCATCTTCTGTCCGGCTGGCACCACATCCAAGCAGGTCTGCTCGTCCCAACGACTAGTTTCTGCCAGTTACCTATTTCTGGGGGAAACACGATCCAGGCCCAATATATGGACTAATAGCCAAATGTTTGGGCATTAATAAACCCTCTCACATGAGAGGGCTAGGTATCCAATATTTACTCTCATAACTCACTTTCTCGTACTTGCTCATTCTTCTGCCCTATCTTTGTTTGACATCGGAGTGTCTTGCAGGTACACCACCCCCTTCTCTCCTCGACAACCGAGCATCATCATCAGCGTTCGTGGCCCACTTCAGATTCTGATCTCCATGAACGATCAGTGACGCCGTATGTGGGAATCTTATTTCATCATTTTTCATCCTCAGATCGTTAAGACTAAAACACTTCAATTCAAACTCTCGATATAGCTAACTGCGACAATGTAGTTCATGCCCGGATTGTTACCAACATCCCCGTCAAACAATGGGAAAACAACAAAATCAATCCCTCGCTCGAGGAGCCCAACCGTTTCCAGCAAGACGGACTCACCTCCTCCCCGACACTTGAACCAATCCTCGAACTAGAGATCACTCCTGTTGATCTTCCTTTCATTCCCATCCCTGAGGGAATCAATCCGACCCTTATTGCGTTGGTCGAGACCATGAATCAAAACAACCTTCTGATCTCGTGCCAAGGCGAAAGAATTGAAGCCTTAGAGGATGCTCGCCATCCCAGTTCCATCTCCCCGCCAAGAAGACCTCGCAGGTCCCGTAGTCGTTCATCTGAACGAAGAAAGAACCGCCAATGTCCAAATGAGTTTGGGTCAATCAAGAAATGGGTTTGGTCGTCTCCTCGATGACATCGATCCCTAGAGGCCAGAAAGACGAGGAGGATACTCCAGACCAGGACTCGATCATCTCCCGATGGAGCAAGAGCCGCTGAAGATTTCCGTCCCCGCGACAACATAAAGAAAATTGCTCCTGCTCTGTCTCCTACGACTCCAGCAACAAAGATGAACCACGTGGACCCATCTCCCAAGAGATCATGTCCATGAGGCTTTCAAAAGGTTTGAAGAAGCCTCCTCCTCTGAGGTCCTATTATAGGACTACCGATCCGGACGAACACATAGATAACGTTGACGCCCTCCTCGACTATCGAGGCATCCGGGGAGCCATCAAATGTCGATTGTTTCCAACAACACTCATAAAGGGAGCAATGACTTGGTACACGAGCCTCCCCTATGAGTTCATCACCTCTTGGAGGCAGCTCGAAAGTGCATTCTCCCGACATTTCACCGCCTCCCGCCGACATCCCAAAACTGAGGCCTCTCTAGAGGTGATAATCCAAGGCTATGATGAATTCTTGCGGGCGTATCAAAAGGTTCAACAAGGATGTCGTTCAAGTGTCGACCACCGACGACATGCAAAAATACCTCATCGAACGCGGGCTTCGCCCTTGTAGTGACTTTGCCAAGGTCGTGGTCATTGAGACACCGACCATGTTTGATGTTTTTCTCCTTAAAGCCCAGACGTATATTCAATATGAGGAAAATGAGACAGCTAATACTGCCCGTGACACCAGGCATCGGAAGGATGCCAAACCCTCAAAAAATGAGATTCCTCGACATCACGTCGGGGAGGTGGAAAAAGAAAGGATGATCGCTCTCGCGAACCACGGGAGCACAAAGGACCTTCAGGCCGCTTCCATGAGTACAATCCCCTGATCGTGTCAAGGGAAAAGATTCTCTCTGAGTGTACCAACTTAGAGTTCCTCCAGGCTGGCGTCCGATTCCCTAATCAGTTACTGACCAAGGCCAACATAGAAAAAAAAGCACTTTACGATTCTCACAGGTATATTTCAGATGATTTCATTCATTTAAAGGGTGCCATTGAGATCCTCATCAGAGATGGTCACCTAAAGCACTTTACGAAAGGAAAAAAGGCTCCTCGACAAGAGGTACAAAATTCTAGGAAGGTTGAAGAAACAACTCCCCCGACTGCAGATGCCACCCTTCTAGTATCACCCGACCAGAGGATTTCTATGTCCCCGAGCCATTTACCGACCCTTCCTATTTCGCTGCTTATAGTCCTTGGGAGTTCTTTTCGTCAACAATGGTGATCTCAGGTGGAGGCTACAACAAAGTCACCGTGGGCTCGGTGAAGCGTAGTTTCGACCAACTCATTATCATAGGGTCCAACTAGAACTCCACCCTCGATCCTCCTTGGGGAGGATCTACTGCCATCTCCTTCTACCAGGAAGAGCTCATCGGCTGTGCGCCCAACGCCATCATTCCCCTGTTCATCAGGGTGCATATGGATAACTTTGATGTTTGGCGAATCCTCGTTGACCAAGGAAGCTGTGTGGACATCATATGTTCTCAGCTCTTCGCCACCTTATAGCTCAATGAGAAACACCTGACACCCTACATAGGATCTTACCTACATGGGTTCAATAGATCAATGTCCAAACCTTGGGAATACGTGGACCTAATCGTGACTTTCGGAGCAAGAGAGACAACGGGGGCAGTCAAATTTCAGTTCCTCGTCATAGATTTCCCATCCTTATACCAGTGTATTATGGGATGCTCGACACTGGCTGAACTCATGTTGTACCATCCATGATACACTTGAAGATGAAGTATTACACTTCATCAAGACAGGTAGCTACTCTACATGGGGACATTGAGGCTGCTCATCGGTGCTTTGAAGCAGTGTCCAAAGGACTAAACGCCATCGTCACTAAACCAAAGACAACAGCCAAGCCCACTCTACCCAGCAGCTCCAAGGAGCCAAAACCACTCCTTCGGGTCGGTTCTATTGACCTAAACAACATACTCATCGAGGAAGAGAAAGAAACACAATTGTCCGCAAGCAATTCCTCATCAACAGCCCAGTGTGCGGTGGCGACTTGAGTTGATTCTGCTCCGTGAAGACCCCGTCAAAGGGGTAAAGATTGGAGCATACCTCCTCGACTTGGCTAGGAAGCAACTAAATGTGTGCCTTAAGGAGAACGCAAATCAATTTTCCTGGAGCGCAACCGAGATGCCCGACTTGGATCTAGAAACTGCTTGTCCTCATCTAACGATAGACCCTGTTGTCTGGGATGTGGCACAACGTAAGAGGAAGCAATATCAAGAGAAGATAGATGTTTTCGAATAGGAAGTTAGAGACATACGAGAGGGAAACTTTGTAACTGAGGCCAGGTACACTACCTGGCTCTCAAACATTGTATTGGTAAAAAAAATGGAAAGTGGCGTGTGTGTGTCGACTACACTGATCTCAATCGGGCTTGCCCGAAAGATGCTTATCCTTTTCCTAACATAGGTAGATTGGTAGATAATTTTTCAGGTTTTAAATCCCACGAGGAAACCGACCATGCTCTCCATCTAAAGAAAATTTTCGACCAAGAACAAAAGTGTAAAATGCGATTTAATCCAGAAAAATGCACGTTCGGGGTTCGCATAACCAAATGCCTTGGTTTCTATCTAAACGAAAGAGGAATTGAAGCCAACCCCAACAAATGTTGAGCATTCATTGAAACACCAACGCCAAAATCCAAGATGTATATTTAGTCACTAAACGGGGTCCTCACCTCGCTATCCTACTTCACGGAGAAATCTGCCTAACACGTTCTCCCTCTCTTCAAGATTCTCCGTAAAGAGGCTGCCTTCGAATGGTTTGAAGAATGCGATCAAGCCTTGACCTATCTCAAGAAAGCTCTCTCAGAACCCCCAATCCTTTCCCGACCAGAATCTGTCGCTCCCAAAAGATGAGACTGGCTCAAATGTGGTACAGACGCGAACGGTCGGCGAAAAGAACAATGAGAACACACAACAGTGAACTCACTGGAAAAGAAAAGAGTCGCCAGCTAGGCATTTTTATCCCGGAGGAAAGGCAATGCTGCATAGACCTAGAAAGATATGGATAAGACGGTTGCGAACCAGAGAGACTGAGAAAGGGGGTTGGTTACAACCTGGGAAGGTGTTAGCACCCAGATTGTCCGTCGTACTCGACGGGATCCACGCTTAAAAGATTTGTGTTTTAAAGGGGTAATGTTAGTGCAATTTGTGTATAGAATAGCTGGAAAAGAATGTACAGGTGTCAGTGTGAAAGAAAGTGATGTGTGATATATACAGTGTCAATGCAGAAGAAACAGGAATAAGATACTCAAGATCATGAGGTTAAAAGAATAAGATAGGAAGGAGGGGGAATATACAGAGACTTTTGTTCGATAATTGTTAAGTTATGCCTACGTATCCTCTCGTGCAATGAGGAAGTCAGAACACCGTAGTTCGACCCAAAGAGACTGAAAATAAATTGACTTGTGAACTGCTTGTTTGCCTATGCTCAAGTGTAAGACCTGTCTGGCTCAGGTGCAAACTGTCTTGCATTAGACGGAAAAAGCAAGTTCTTGGTTATGAGTGAATGAGATGAGAAAAGAATCCTGGAGGAGACGATTATTGTTTGTTTCTGAGTTTTCAGTCTTTTATTGCTTTTTGAAATTTGTCATAAGTTAATGAGCTTAAGCCTAAACCAATGGGTTAGTAAACTCATCACATCTTCCCTCTGATTAGGGGTAATGAGAATACTTTAAGTGTGAAGTCAGATTCTCACACTTAATCACCTTTGGTGGAGGATTAAGATCATTAACCTACTTGTGACTATTTAGATGTTTTTGGTGTTTTTGTTTAGTGTTAAGTAATGAGATTAAGCCATAATCAGGGATTAAACAGACTCATTACACCATCCTAATAGAAGGATAATAGATGAGAATGTTTAAGCTGAGGAAAGCTCCTCAACTTAATCCATGATTAGGGATTAAACTCATGACAAAACAAGCCTTTGATTAAGTGAATTTTATTTAATGATAAGATGATGAAGTGGTTTTTTAGGGTTTATAAGACAACCTGAGGGGGACTTGTCCATTAACACTAGGGTTAGTCCTTCTTAACCAATTAAGGAAGAATTAGAACCCTAATGCAAGGCCCAAGTTACAAGTGTGATGTCTTGATGATTATTAAGTGAATTGATTAAGAGATTTAAACACATTAAGGGTTTAACACTTAGGATTAAAGTTATACACTCCATCCTAATAGAAGGATGCAGGCATAAACTTAATCACAAAGCCTTAAAGCCTTTAGGGTTTAGTCCCTGATTATGAGGTAAGAAGAGAAGACTCAATGAGACACAAAGGTAAAAACTAAATGGGGAACTAATCAAAACCCTAATCATTGTCATGCTTGGTTGTTCCTAAGGTTTGTGAGGTTTACAAGAGAAGTCTTCAATGGAACCACCAGGAAGCAGATGAAAAGAACAGGAGAAGCAAAGTAACTTGCTTCATTGAAGAAGACAAGTCACTTGAGGAAAGAAAGTAAGAAGAAGAAGAATGAGCAAGCTAAATCTCAAACTCATAACAAAATGCAGCAAGGATGCATGAAAGAGATGAAAAAGGATTATGAGAAGTGAAGGCAAATTCACTTCTCAAACAACTTACCACCTGAAATGTTAGTGAAAGAAATGCAATGCAAAATGAGATGAAATGGCATGATGAAAATCAAAACCAGAAGCACATTCATGATGATAATGATGCTATGGGATGGTGCAAACATGAAACAAGGCATGGTGATGATCATACAAACCCATGGATGCAAATGAAGCAAGTTAAGACACATGAACATACATGAAAAGTTATGAAATGCAAATGACATACAACATGGCAAATGCAAGATGCAATGATCATACATGCTTTCAATATGTCTTGAGATGTCTAATGAATCAAATGGATGCACAAAATGATATGGCAAGTCATGGCATGTGAGCAAATGCAAGATGGATGCATATGGAAGCCCAAATTAGGGTTTATGATCAATGCATCAAACAAAAACCAAAACCAGAAGCAAACATCAATATAAAAAATTAAAAATGCATTCATGGGAACCCTAAACCTATGCAAACTCACTGCCCAAAGGAGGGGATCCAATTCTTAACCTATTGAAAGTTATGAATTTCCTAAGGTTACTAGGGTTTTAGGGTCCCTTAACAAGAAAAATGCCAATCAAATGGAAAATGGAAGATCAAATCATGGCCATTTAATCTCACAAACTACATGCTAAACACAATGCAATGCAAAAAGAATCAAAGTCCAACTCTCATTGGTTAGGCAGAAATGATTTTTTGAAGTTTGGATCAAAGTAATGCATAAAAATGATTTTAATTCCATGAAAAATTCTCAAAATGCATCAAGATCAAAAAAGAAATTTGGTTTGAGGGTTGGACAATGTTTCTAAATGTTTTTAAAGGTTTCATGAATTTTTTGGTGATTTTTAAATACCTAAAAGTATTTTTAATTAATTAATTCTCATTAATTAATTAAAAAGAAACTTTTAAATATTTAAAAATACTTTTTTAATGCAAAAAATAAAAATAAAAATATTTTTGTGTTCTGAAATTAAATAATAACTCGTATAAAAATTTTCAGAATTTTTAAGTTAGTTTTGCTATTTTAAAATAAATGGGGAAAGAAATATAAAATAAATGGAATAAAAATAAAGAAAAAGGAAAAGTAAACGCAATGGAGGGCCAGGATGGGTTCTAGGGAGAAGCCTGTTGACTACGCGCGCAGATCAATGGACCATATTCAAACTGAAACTAATTAGGTTTATGAATTAATTAATTGAGATTAGGGCTTAATGAGTGCATCTGGGCCACACATACACGCGCCAAGTCAACCAAGTCAACAGATCCAACGCATCAGATTCAAACTACACTTAATGACGTGATTAAACCCTAATTATTTTCAGGTGGTCGGAGAAGACCTCCGGTCATCTTCTCCGGTGGGAACCCCACCTGAAAATTCCTAAAACCTTCAAAACGCAACTAAAACGAAATCTAAGCAAACAGAAATCCTTCCCACACTTCACTGAATCAAAACCCTAACACAAACATCATTTATATTTCATCAATCTCATGAATCGAAACAAAACAAATTTTAGGGCAAGACTTTTAGAACATGATTAAACTCTCATTTCTCCACCATTTTCAAAACCAAAGACATATTCATGATCAGGGAAGCATGTAGAAGCTATTAAGAACTTAAAAATTCATTTCTGGAAAAAAAGTTCTTGAGCTACCTGAGTTTTGAAGCTTTCAGTTCACAGCTTTCTGGCCTCTTCTCTTGATGCACTCCACTCCCTTTGGTCCCTTGATGATGTCTGGATGCTTAGAAGGAGTTTGTGTTGGCTGGTTTGAGAGTTTGAACAGGTTCTGCTCAAGCTCAGGTGAGAATTGTGTTCTTGATTCTTTGAGTTTCAGGTTGATTTTGGGGGTGCTTTGTGATCAGGGTGATGTGTTGAGAAGGTCTGTGTAGTTTGTTTGAGTGTTTGTGGCTTGTATGAAGAATTTCGAAAGCTTTTGCTTCAAGGGTGGAAAATGAGAATGCTGAGTTCTTGCTTGTTTCAGGCTTGTGTGTTATGTTGTTTGGCTTGCCATTTGTTTGTATAAACAATGCTGATTGGTCAGAAGATGTGACATGCCCTTTTGTGATAGGTGTAGCTACTTTTGCAAATTTGTCAACTTTGTGTAAGAGAAGCATGGGTCATGTTCTAGCCAAGTACAAGGGGTGTGGGCTGCGCAGCATGGTGAGGGGAAAGGCTAGGGTGGTTCAGCAATGTAGCTAGCAAGTGGATGAGAAACTATCATGACTTTTGCAACTTGCTTGCTTTTGGTTCTCATGAAAAGATCTTGCCTCACAAGCCATAAAACATGTGATCCCTTTGCCCCATTCTTATTTTTGAGACTTGTGTGATGTTTGTGTAATGGTTTGACATCAATTAGAAGTCACAAATTGCCTTGGTACAAGATTTTGCAAGTTTTCCATTTGGTGCATAACTTGAACTTTAGTGATTTTTGCCAACTTTGATGAACCATAACTTTTGATCTAAGATGAATTAGGTCATGTTCTTGTACTTTTTGAAAAGGGAAAGATCTATTCTACAACTTTCATGACCAAAGTTTTTTTCATTTGAAGCATTTTTGGATCAAAAAGTAAGGATTGAAAAGTTGCCTAAAATGACAAATTCCTTAAAAGTCAAACTTGCCCCAAAAAGTCAACTTTGCAAAAACTTGTAATTCTTGAATTTAGTGAACTTCCAACTTCTTCCATGATCAAATAAAGATCATATACACTCAAAATGATGAAGATCACCCCTTGGTTGGGTCATTGGGGGCCTCAGATGCCCTGATTTTGCACTGACTTGTCCAGAAAGTCAACTCCTGATCAGATGACTTCCCCATGGAATTTCTTCATGAAAATTGATATGCATACTCCCTATACCATATAGAGACCAATAGAAACAAGAATGACCAAAAATTTTGGAGTTATGGCCTCTGAAACCAAAACCCTAATTTTAGGTCATCTGTGCAGTCAAACCTGGCTCTGCTTCCATACAAATCCCAGTTCTTGTGATTTTTTGGCATTCTTGACTTTGAGAGGATGTAATATGATACTTGAACACACATGGACCCCTTTTAAGTGATTGATGGCCTTTGGAGTGGCTCAAGAAGCTCTTGGATTGCTCAAATCACAAACCCTAGATGCAGATGACTTTGAATCTAATGCAGTGAATCAAAAATGTGATATGAGATGCTATGATTGAGTTTATGCATATGAAAAGATCACAAGCCATGGTGTGAATGGGTGAGGGCAAATTTGGGGTGTTTACAGCTGCCCCTATTCAAACATGAGTTAGCTGTGCAGGATGTAAGCGAAGGCTTATCAGGCAAACAAGATAACTTGTGGTTGAATATCAAAGACAGTCCAAAATTTGCACTCACAGAACGAAGAAGAAAAGGGATATAGATTATAAAAGAAAATAAAGTATATTGTAAAGTATGGGCGACGGAGGACGACCATCGAGCAGAGGACGACTGCTGGGTAAAGGGCAATGACGGGGACGACCGACATGCTGGGGATAAAAGTATTATGATGGGGACGGCCATCAAGATAAAGTTGTAAGATTCTCTGGGGATTGATGAAAAATGATGGGGACGGCCATCAAGTTCATTAATTAAAGCAACCAGCGATGGGGACGGCCATCGGGTTAAACAGAAAAGGGACCACGATGGGGACGGCCATCGGGTTAAAGAATAAATGAAATAAACAGATGATGAGGTACGGTCATCAAAGGTGAAGGACGATCACCTAGCAGGGAGCGGCTGCTCTGTTGGGTTAAGATGAGGGACGGTCATCTAAGGTGGAGGACGACCACCTGGCAGGGTACGGCTGCCGAAAATATCGCGTCATAGGACGAATGCCGGATAAAAGTCAACGATGGGGACGGCCATCGGACGAGCGTGATGGAGGACGACCATCAAGAGGTGGAGGACGACCACCTAGCAGGGTACGGCTGCTCTCAGGGTTTATCATGACATAGGACGAATGTCAGATAACCAAAATCAACAATGGGGACGGCCATTGGATAAAATGATGAAGGACGATCATCAAGAGGTGGAGGACGACCACCTAGCAGGGGACGGCTGCTAAATATATCACGACATAGGACGAATGTCGGATAAAAAGGTTAACGATGGGGACGGCCATCGGACGAGCATGATGAAGGACGATCATCAAGAGATGGAGGACGACCACCTAGCAGGGTACGGCTGCTCTCAGGGTTTATCATGACGAATGTCAGATAAAAAAGAGATTTGTTTTACTGGGGAATAGTAAACACGGACGAGTGTTTACATCCAAGAAATAAAAGGTATAAGTGTTTAGATGTTTGTGTATAGGTTAAAGATGCGGACGAGCATCCTTAAGACTATGATACGGACGAGTATCAGGTAGAAACAAATACTGACTCGTGTTCAGAGATGATGATACAGACGAGTATCAACTGGTTAACAAGGAACACGGACAAGTGTTGAATCTGAGGGGACTCTTCTGGGGAATAGTAGACACAGACGAGTATCTATATTTCAAAAAGACATGAGTATATGGATTAAAGATGCGGACGAGCATCCTTAAGATTACGATACAGACGAGTATCGGGTAGAAACAAACGCTTGACGCATGTTCTGAGATGATGATACGGACGAGTACCAACTGGTTAACAAAGAACAAGGACTAGTGTTGAATCTACGGGGATATAAATGGTGTATACAAGATACGGGCGAGTATCTGTATAAGTGAAATGAGAGTGAAAAGTATGAGTGATGTAACTGTTGGGGAGAGTGACACGGACGAGTGTCAAAAGGAGAAGAGTGTAGTATAAACAAATATCTGGTATGCAAAGTGTTTATGTTACTGCTGGGAAAATGACATGGACGGATGTCAAGAAAGTTATATATATAAGTATATGTGAGTGCAAAGAGAACGTCTTTGGCTTTCTGCTGGGGATATGACACGGACGGGTGTCAAAGGGAGTATATACTGGTGTTTATGAATGTGAGGCAACTGCTTTTGCTGGGGAATCTGGGGGATGTTTCGTATATTGTTGGTGAGTTGTCTTTATTCACAAGTGTTCGATTCAAAACATGGCTTATGATTATGCTATATGTTTGATTTTTGCCGTAATGCTCCGTTTTAGACGGAATGCTACGCTTTGTGGGTGAGTATGATGCGAATGCTATGATTATGCGAGGATACCAATCCGGGATTCGGATCCCGTTGCCGCGAAGATCTCTGGCCGATCTGCTTGAAATGGACATCCCAGCTGGGGATGAGATCATTGGTAGATCTGATGAAATGTATCTGCTTGGGGGATATAGGTCACTGATGGACATATCCTTGTAATGAGGGACCCATCTGGGGTTTGTAGAAGCTTTCTTTACTCTGTTGTGACTCCTTCGTGCGTTGCTCTTCTGAATAGAGGCTGAAATTCTGTGGGGAAAATGGCTCCCTGGCTTTTGTATTTGGCTGAGGAAGAACGATTGGCAACTCGGTTGGGAGAAGCAACAAGTGGCAACTCAGCTGGGGAGAAAACATCTTGGGTG
The DNA here is from genome assembly GCA_963966055.1 of Lathyrus aphaca. NCBI lineage: Eukaryota > Viridiplantae > Streptophyta > Magnoliopsida > Fabales > Fabaceae > Lathyrus > Lathyrus aphaca. The sequence goes on along the minus strand of OZ014519.1, from coordinate 726,170,525 downwards.
CTAAGATTGAGTGTCGATTTGTCAGCTTGCTGGGATGAAGCTTTCATGCCCCGAGTTGCGTTTTGGATACCTGCAATCCTGCAAAGATAGAGAAACGCACAAGTGATCCCGAGGTATCCTTTACTGGATCCCGTTATGAGAGATCAGACACTCTTGGGAGTAAGTACATTTCCTGCAAGCACGTGTTTTATTTTCTATTTTTAAAGATTTAGCATCTGTATTCATGCAACCAGTTTCCTTAAGACATCAGACATTCTTTGCAAACAAAAATGTACAAGACGAAACATGACCGAAAAATCTGATTTTATTGATTCATGTGCCCTGAATTGGCAAGATACAGTCAAAGAAACATATCTCCTGAAATAAGGAGATTGTTACAAATTGAGAAACGAAATGCTGGCAATGTTGACGACGCTTTGAAGGAGCTTTCCCTCTTGCTATGACTCGTATGACTTTTGACGTTCTTCTCGTCTTGCTTTCTGAAGAAGGTTGATTCTGAAAGAGGCTTGATCCTTCAGAAGCCTACCAAGTTGTAAGTGATACAGACGAATTCAGCATGCAGTTGTTCGCTTATTCCCTTATTTTGCATGGACTGCCCTTTCGGGTTTTCAATCCATCGGGATACCCATTTTTGCCTGAGCTGTCCAATGCGGCTTTTCAACTCAGCGGGTGTACACATTTTATTTATTTCCCTTATTTTTGCCCAAGTCTTTTATTCTGTTTTTTGACTTGCCGGGATGCCCTATTTTTGCCTGGACTTACATTCTGTTTTTATGTCCAGCGGGTCATTCTTTATGCGAAGTATCTTTTAACTGCATCTGAATTCACAGGGGACGGGAAATCTTCACCGTCCATGGTGCTGAGCATTAGTGCTCCACCAGAGAAAACTTTCTTTACCACGAATGGTCCTTCATAATTTGGAGTCCATTTGCCCCTGTGGTCTGTATGAGGAGGGAGGATTCTCTTCAACAAAAGATCTCCTACTTGGTACTCTCGGTGCCTGACTTTCTGATCGAAGGCTCTCTTCATTCTTTTCTGATACAACTGCCCATGACAAATTGCAGTCAATCTTTTCTCTTCAATCAGACTCAGTTGTTCGTATCGGGATCGGACCCACTCTGCTTCGTTCAACTTAACATCCATCAGTACTCGTAAAGAAGGTAATTCAACTTCAACAGGTAGGACTGCCTCCATACCATACACAAGCTGATACGGTGTTGCCCCAGTGGATGTTCTGATTGACGTGCGGTACCCATGCAAGGCGAATGGTAGCATCTCATGCCAGTCTTTGTAGGTGACTACCATCTTCTGCACAATCTTCTTGATATTCTTATTAGCTGCCTCAACAGCGCCGTTCATCTTTGGTCTGTAAGGAGAAGAATTATGGTGTTGGATCTTGAAGTCCCGGCATAGCTCAGCCATCATTTTGTTGTTTAAGTTGGAACCATTATCAGTAATGATTCGCTCGGGCACTCCATACCGACAGATGATATCTCTCTTCAGGAATCGGGCTACCACCTGCCTTGTAACATTTGCATATGAAGCTGCTTCGACCCATTTGGTAAAGTAGTCAATGGCGACTAGGATGAATCTGTGGCCATTTGAAGCAGTCGGTTCAATCTTGCCAATCATATCAATGCCCCACATGGCAAAGGGCCAGGGTGAAGACATTATATTCAAAGGATTGGGAGGCACATGCACCTTATCTGCATAGATCTGGCATTTGTGGCACTTTCTGGCATAAGCACAACAGTCTGCATCCATTGTGATCCAGTAATAGCCTGATCTTAGCAGTTTCTTAGCCATGGCATGCCCTCCAGCATGGGTACCAAAGGATCCTTCATGCACCTCGTGCATCAACAGGTCTGCTTCTGTTCTATCAACACATCTGAGGAGTACCATATCAAAGTTCCTTTTGTACAAAGAACCATCAGTGTTCAGGAAGAAACTACCAGCAAGCCTTCTCAAAGTCTTCTTATCATTGGAAGATGCCCCAGGTGGGTATGTTTGATCCTCCAAGAAGCACTTAATGTCATGGAACCAAGGCTTATCGTCTTTGACAACTTCTGCTGCGAACACATATGCTGGCCTATCAAGTCTGGACACTGAAATCCGAGGTACAAAGTTGGCAGCTTGAACTTTGATCATGGATGAAATGGTAGCCAGAGCATCTGCAAACTGATTCTCGTCCCGAGGGATATACTCAAGCTTGACTGTTGTAAAGAAAGTCAGTAACCTTCTTGTATAATCCCTGTAAGGTATCAGATGATCCTGGTGTGTGTACCATTTGCCATTGGTTTGATTAACTACCAAAGCCGAATCTCCGAATACAGTCAATGTCTTGATCCTGAGGTCAATGGCTTCCTCAAGACCCATAATGCAAGCTTCGTATTCAGCTTCGTTATTAGTGCAGTTGAAAGTGAGTTTTGCCGAGAAAGGCATGTGAACTCCTTTGGGTGTAATGAGTACTGCACCAACACCACGACCATTCATATTAACAGCCCCATCAAACATCATAGTCCATTCTTCTTCCGGGTCAGGCCCTTCAGTGTGAATAGGCTCTTCATGATCTTTCGCTTTTATGAACATGATGTCTTCATCAGGGAAGTCAAATCTCATAGGCTGGTAGTCATCAATAGGTTGCTCAGCAAGATATTCAGATAGTACACTGCCCTTGATGGCTTTTTGAGAGGTGTACTGGATGTCATATTCCATGAGAATCATTTGCCATCTTGCAACTCGTCCGGTAAGAGCTGGCTTCTCGAAAATGTACTTGACTGGGTCCATCTTTGAGATTAATAAGGTAGTGTGGGTCAACATATACTGTCTCAGTCGGCGAGCAGCCCACGCTAAAGCACAACAAGTTTTCTCGAGCAGTGAATAACGTTGTTCACAGTCGGTAAACTTTTTGCTTAGGTAGTATATTGCATACTCTTTTCGACCAGACTCGTCATGCTAGCCCAACACACACCCCATTGACTCTTCTAATACTGTCAAGTACATGATTAGAGGTCTTCCTTCAACTGGAGGCATAAGGATTGGAGGTTCTTGCAAGTACTCCTTGATCTTGTCAAAAGCCTTTTGGCAGTCTTCGTTCCACCTGACCGTCTGTTCTTTTCTCAACAGTTTGAACAAGGGTTCACAGGTTGCTGTAAGGTGAGATATGAACCTTGAAATGTAGTTCAATCGTCCCAAAAACCCTCGAACTTCTTTTTCTGTCTTCGGTGCAGGCATCTCTTGAATATCCTTGACTTTATCAGGGTCAACTTCAATCCCTTTCTCGCTTACAATAAATCCTAGCAGCTTACCAGATCGCACCCCGAATGTGCATTTGTTGGGGTTCAACTTCAGTTGGTACTTCCTCAGACGCTTGAACAGTTTTAGCAGATTTACCAGGTGGTCTTCTTCGGTGAGGGACTTGGCAATCATGTCATCCACGTAACATTCTATTTCTTTATGGATCATATCGTGGAATAATGTCACCATAGCCCGTTGATATGTTGCACCAGCATTCTTCAGTCCGAATGGCATTACTTTGTAACAGAACGTGCCCCAAGGTGTGATGAAGGTTGTCTTCTCCATGTCTTCAGGTGACATTTTAATCTGATTGTATCCTGAAAATCCGTCCATGAAGGAGAATACCGAGAACTGAGTAGTGTTATCCACCAATACATCGATGTGAGGTAATGGGAAGTCATCCTTTGGGCTAGCTCTGTTCAGGTCCCGGTAGTCAACACACATTCTTACTTTGCTGTCTTTCTTAGGCACAGGTACTATATTAGCAACCCACGGCGGATAGCTAGTTACAGCAAGGAACCCGGCGTCCCACTGCTTTTGTACCTCTTCCTTGATCTTCATGGCCATGTCTGGGCGAGTACGGCGCAGTTTCTGTTTAACCGGCAGGCATTCTTCCCTTAAAGGCAGCTTGTGCACAACTATATCGGTGTCCAACCCTGGCATATCTTGATAAGACCAAGCAAACACATCCACATATTCTTGAAGCAGATCAATCAGTTGTCTCTTCACTGAGTCTTGTAAGCAGGCCCCGATCTTAACTTCTTTCACATCTTCATCTGTACCAAGATTAATTGTTTCCACCTCCTCCTGATGAGGAGTGATAACCTTCTCCTCTTGTCTCAACAATCTGGCTAGCTCTTCAGGAAGCTCGTAATCTTCTTCGACCCCTTCATCAGTTTGATTGATCGGATTGTCAAAGTCATACGAAGTCATAGCCGTGCTGTTGTCGGTGCTGTCTGGAAGGCACTCTCTGCAAGGGTTCAGTTTGTTCATTTTAGTGATTGATTTTAATCTTGTTTAGAAAAGTGAAATAAAGTTGTCATTTTGAAAACATTGTCATTTATTTTTTGTACAAAAAGAAAAATGAAAAAACAGTGAGCGGAATAGAAAAAGACTCATTTGCAAAAGATGTCTGATATTTCATTGATTAATCTTGTTGCACAAAAATTACAGATGGCCCGATTACAAAATGAGTCTTGTCATCTTGGGCAAGATGCAAGACTTGATGCATGCTTAAAATATACAGGAAATAATAATTACTCTGCAGGAGTAACCCTTATAATTTCCTGGGAAGACCAGTTTGAGATACTGCTCCCCGGGACCTTTGGACGAATCCAGCTTTCCAGGTTGCGTTCATCTTCCGACTCATCTTCCAGGTTGTTGACAGCATCGGGGGCAAGCATCCCCCCACTAACAAAGTTGGGCTTCTCGGCAGCCTCTGCTTGATTTTGTTGAGTTGGTCTGTAACCCAACCCAAATTTGTCCTTCTTTTCCTCCACAGATAAAACCTTGCCCCAGCCTTGGGCAGTTCCTTCCTCAACAACCTTCCGGGCTTGTTGATAAGATGCCATGGAGATTCCAGGTACATCGGATGCTTCATTTACGTTCAAGGCCTCAAACCCTTGACTCATTGTCTCGTGGATCTCCCCATCCATCTCAATGTATTTGTAAGTAGCCAGATGGCTAACAAAAATATCCTCCTCTCCACAGATAGTAACGACTTGGCCTTCCCACTCAAATTTTAACTTCTGGTGAAGGGTAGACGTTACTGCGCCAGCGGCATGAATCCATGGTCTACCCAACAAGCAGCTGTAGGCAGGCTGAATGTCCATCACGTAGAAGGTCGTTTTGAAAGTTTGTGGGCCAATCGTTACAGGCAACTCAATTTCTCCCAGAACCGATCTCTTAGAGCCGTCGAAGGCTCTCACTACTAAGTTGCTGGGACGCAACGCCAATCCTTCATATTCCAGCTTCACAAGGGCCTTTTTAGGTAAGACATTGAGGGATGACCCTGTGTCCACCAGCACATGGGAAAGAACTGCACCTTTACATTCCATGGTAATGTGCAAGGCCTTGTTATGATTGCGGCCTTCCGAAGTCAAATCAGTATTGGTGAATCCTAGTCCATTGCTAGCATTAACATTTCCAACCACAGCTTCCAATTGATTGACCGTGATCTCTTCTGGCACATAAGCTGCGTGCAAGACTTTGAGTAGTGCGTTCCGATGAGCCTCGGAGCACATAAGCAACGATAGAATAGAGATCTTGGAAGGCGTCTGGTGAAGCTGGTCCACTATTTTGTAATCACTTTTCTTGATGATTCTCATGAACTCATCAACTTCTTGATCAAAAGGTGTTTTCAAAGCTTCTCTAACAACCTGCTCTTCTTGCATCATGCTCTTCCCTTTTGCCTTGGCAGCAGCTTCTGCTTCGGCGGTGGGTCTTTGAATTTGCGGGGCGAAAAGACGTCCGCTTCGAGTGAAGCCTCCGCCTCCCCCCACATTGTCTATTTGTGGTGAAGAAGTTGATGATTCAAAAGTGATTTTCTGTCCTTCGCAGTATAAATCAGAGCCGTAATGCCAAGGGATGGCATTACTGCTTTCATAAGGTACTGGCCCAGGCACTGTGATAGTGACTGGACTGAGAGCAGCTGCAGAAGGGACTGTGATAGTCTGTGGATCATAATATATTGTGACTGGTGCTCTGATGGGAGTAGCACTTTGTGAGTTGTAGGCAGAATCATTTTCAGGATCATAATAAATCGTAACTGTTGAGACATCTTCATGGTTTACTGCTGATGTTGTAGGAGACATTGTTGGAAGGATGGGTGTTGTTGTTGTAGGAGATTCAAAATGAAGTGGTGCTGAAGTTGTAGAAGGAATGTTCGTTGATATCTGGTCAGTTGAAATGACAGATGAAACATTTGTTGATGAAGCTGAAGAGTTGTCTGGAACAATGGTTGTTGCAGTTGTAGTAGATTCTGGAATTATTGTTAATGAGATTGCTGGGTTGGTAGGTACTGATGTGGTGATTTGGAGCAGGCCACTCTGAATGAGGCCATCTATGCCATCTCTCAGGTTATCACAACCATTCACTGAAATGTTGCAATAAGCACACCCTAACTCACATCCTGGGAACATTTGACATTCCAAGAGTTGAGCTTTAATCTCCACCAAGGGTGTCCGAATCTGACCCACACTGGTTATTAAGTAAGACGGCTTGTCTTCTTCAATAGCATTGATTCGGGGACCACCATGGTGTGGCATAGGATTCTTGTTAACATTTGGTGGTGGTGCAAAGTTTAAAGCCTTGGAATCCACTAGATCCTGCACTTTCATGTGCAAAGCTCTACACTTTTCCGTACTATGACCAGGTGCATTTGAGTGAAAGGCACATCTGGCGCTGGCGTCGTAATTTCTGGGCAGACTGTTAGGATCCGGAGGTGCCAACGTCCTTAGCTCAACTAGGTTGAGTTTCAAGAGTTGTGGCAATAATGTGGCATAGGGCATAGGGATCGGATCGATCACCCTATTGGCCTGAGAGGGCCTCTGTTGGAATGGTCTCTGCTGATTGTTGTTGTTGGTGTTGCTGTTGTAATTTCTCTGAGGAGGATAAGGAGTTTGTTGCTGGTAATTTTGTTGCGGTGGTTGATAAGCTGGCGGTGGATGAATTGGAGCGGGAATGGTGACTGCTGCTACAGACCTATGAACATACTGGGGCCTGCCCCTGTTTGTGTGGATAGCATTGGTTTCACCAGTTCTTCTTGGGCCTGCAAAAGGCTTTCTTGGGTTGCTGGATGAGCTGGCACCGTTGTCTGAGATCTTACCCATCTTCAATAGGCTTTCAATTCTCTCCCCGGCTATGACTACATCTGCAAAGCTGGTAGATGAGAAGGCAGCTAGCCTATCAATGTAAGTCCCCTGGAGGGTGTTCATAAACATATCAGCCATCTCCCTCTCTGACATGGGTGGCTGGACAGCAGCAGCAAGCTGTCTCCACCTTTGAGCGTATTCACGGAAGCTTTCCCTGGATGACTGAGACATCCCCATCAGGAGAGTCCTGTTGGGGGCCATATCCAGGTTGTACTGATACTGTCTGACAAAGGCCTCTGCCAGGTCCTTCCAGCATCTAATGGTTGCTCTTGTCAAGTGGGAGTACCATTCCCTCGATGCTCCAGTTAAGCTATCCTCAAAATAAAACATCCATAGCTTTTCGTCCATGGTATAGGCCTTCAGCCTCCCCAGAAAAGATTGTAGATGGGTCTGGGGGCAGGAAGTCCCGTTATACTTCTCAAAGCATGGTGGTTTAAATTTTTGGGGAATCCTGACCCCGTCCACTAGACCCATGTCCATAACATCAAATCCCAAAGAATTCTGGGATTCCAAAGATCTTAGTTTCTCAGCAATCTCTTCTAGCCTTCTGTCATAGGCTTCTTCCCCAGCTCCCATCACTGTGAATTGATCTTCCTGGGGGTCTTCTTGCAGCACTCTACCTGCTGTGGCAGTCCCTTGCACATTGACAGGGATGTTGATCTCTGGGTGCTGGTGGGGTCCAAAGACTGGGGGATTGACATGAGGTTGGACTCTTTTATTGTTGCTTGTCCCAGCAGTCCCTGGATGATGGTATTCCTGATTCCTCCCTTCTACCAGTGCTCTTAACCTCTCCTGGCTTTGAGCCATATTGTTCATCACCTCCATAAATTGTGTCATCTGATTCCTCATTTCCAACCTCTCGTTGGTCATTTGATTCCTGACCTCTGTAAGGTCTTGCTGCATTTGGTCCATTTGTATGCCCGGAAGATTGTTGCGGGTGGGGTATCTGTGTGGACGGTTGAGTGGAAACCCTCGACGTCGAGCAATAGTTCCTGAAGTCACAACAGAGTTAGTAACAATAAAACAAAACCTACAAAACAAAACAAAAGGTTAGCATGCAATGCAGTGTGCTCATTTGTTTCCAAGGTATCCAGCTTGGCACTTGGTTTTGACCTTTCCAGACCCTTGAAGAAGATGCTTGTGATGTTGCTTGAAGAATTCAGATGAAACAAACCAACACATATATTACAAAAAGGTAAATGGTACATAGTTTGTTTTTCCTTACAACATATGCCCTCTGAGGGGTCAAAAATACAACATAAAGAAAAAGTACATGAAATGAAAGCAACAACAAGCAAAAGTCAAACACCAAGACCAAACTCATCCTCCTGAACTTCCTTGAGAAGTGCTTCAGTTACAGGATCAGCTGGACGCTCTGTAAGATTCCTGATAAGGAGATTCCTTGTAGCAATAGCTGCAGTTAGCTTCTTGTGCTGACTTTGGTCCTTTGACCTCTTTACACCAGCTCTGATCTTCAACTCTAAGATCTCCCTCTGGGCTGCTGCCAGGGCTTCCTGTTGCTCTTTTGCACTAGCTTCCATCTGCTCAATCTTATCCTGAGTCCTTTTGTCCTCCTGAGTGCGAGCCTCGGTGATCCTGACCCACCTAGCTTGACTCTCTTTTAGATACAAATCAGTCCTGGCCTTCTGGAACTGAGCTTCCTTGCAGGCATTCTTCAAGATCTGTTCTCCAGCCCTAGACTTCTTAATGTAATCCTCTGATTTCTCAATTTTGGCCAGATGCTCCACCCTTAGCTTTTCTAACCTTTCAATGTCCAAGCGACCATCACTCCTCTCCCAGAGGGTCTTCTGTAGAGCCTGAGTCAACTTCTCATTTCTCTCTTTCAAATTCTCAAACTCCTCTAAGCTGACAGTTGCTGGAGGTGGTGTTGTGGAGGGTCCAGGCACATCTTCAATAGTGAAAGGCATTCCAGAAATTTGAGCCCTGGCATGAGACCACTCAAAGTACTGAGCTGAGGCTACATTGTTGCATCTCCCAAGAATGGTTACCCCCTTAGTCTACACATTGTCCCAGGCCCAAGATGCCTGCCTGACAATAGCCAGATTAGGCTTGATCTCGCAATAAAGGGTCTCAGTCAGATCCTGTGCTTTAGGAGGATGGACTAATGCATAGCCCAGTTGTCTTTTGAATAGCAGAGGGTTGTAATTGATGCAACCCTTCACTCCAATCAGAGGCACATTGGGAAATTGCCCACAACTTGTAATGATGTCTCTGCCCTTGGTACTTTGAGTGCACCACCTGATGTCATCTGAGGTTAGAGCAACAAGCCTCCTAGCCCAATTTTTCGGCTGGTGAGGGTTCAAAAATGCATCAGTTTTTGGCAAATGCTTGAGCAGCCAAGTGTGGAACAAAGGAGCACAGCACCTCACTAATCTTCCCCTTTGCTTTTCATTCCTTTGATGAACAGAGTAGTAAAGATCTCCCAGTAAGGTGGGCACTGGGTTTCTCAGGATGAAAAGATGGACTGCATTCTTGCTAACAAACCTAGGCTCATCTGCAAAAAGTATGACCCCATATATGCTAAGGGCCAACAGAGCACGGACTGCCTTCCACTCCCCTAGGGAGGCCTTCAAACTAGCCTGAGAAGTCAAGAAATCCAGATGAAAACCAGAGATTCCCGCTTTAGATGTCAGGTTCTGCCCAATCAGAACTGGTTCCAGATGTAATGCTTTTGCTATCTCCTTATTACTTGGGAAAGCCATCTCAGGGTTGAAGGGTATTCCACCTCTGATAGGTACACCAACCAATGATGAATATTCCTCCAACAAGGGCCCCAACTGAAAATTCTGAAAAGTGAAGCACCTCAGAGGGGGATCATAGAACTGCAGGCAAGTATGTATCAAGCTCCTCTGTGAAGGGTCCAAATCCAATACCACATCAAGGATTCCTCCATAATGTTCTCTGAAATATGGTATATGGTCTGGAGTAATCAGGGTCTGAATCCTCCTGATGCTAGCTAGCTCAGGCTCAAAGAAGTGATAGGAGATGTTACTTTTCTTAGGTGCCATGTTGCTGAAGAATGGGTGCTGATGATGATGACTGAGAATAATACTGAAGATGGGCCACTGGTAGGCTAAGACTGAGGGCGCAGGTGACTGAAGCAAGTGGCTGATAGCTGAAGCAAGTGCTGATGAAGACAGGTCTAAGCTGAAGAAGGGGTCAAAACCAAGCCAAAAGGATAGGATGGATACCCTGAAAAACAAATAAACACATGTTAAAATGATGCAATGAGGATGTATGCAAATGATATGCAAGGGTTTGTGACTGAGCTGGATCTGATTGATTGCTCTGATATGAGTCCATATATGTTCAAGAAATCCAGATGGAGGTTCATAAGTCCAGTAACCAAGGTGGGGGACTCAAATAAAGAGTCACATGTCCTGGGTTAAAAATCACAAGAACCGTTCCAAAGTGGAGTACTCTTAATCAAAACAAAGTAACAGGGTATGCTGAGGTCAAGGGTACCTGCAAACCTGTAAACAGCCCAACCCTCTCACAGGTGATGTTCTAAAACAAGGATCTTCAGACTTGGATCAGTTATGAGAAGTGTAAACACTTCTAACCCAGAGGTACAGTGTTTACAATAACCATAAAAGATCCTCCTCTAATTCACCTCAGTTTCTGAAGGTCAATACTAAAGGTCATCCAGACTTAGCAGGCTTCCCAGATAGCCCTAGTACTGCAGGAAATCTGCAACACAGAGTTCTCAAGAAGAAACCCATATCTGAACCGTGTTTCATATTCCCGCACCAGACCGAGATGGACTGGGAAAGAATATGAACCACTCTAGCCTAGGTGTCACTCAGGTCCCAGGTATAGGACCTCAACTCTCAATAGAACACCCACCCACCAAAGCAACAAAACAGATCCAGCACAGACAGCATGACAGTATGATATATGTAAAGCTATAAAGAAAGCAATAAAACAACTGTACATAAAAATAAATACAAATACAAGCACAAATAGCACATAACACCCCAGTAAACACAAATCAAACAAGCGCTAGGAGGAACCCACAAAAAGAACCAGAAGCCCTGGTTGCAGTATAAGGTTCCCCAGCAGAGTCGCCAAGCTGTCGCTCCCAAAAGATGAGACTGGCTCAAATGTGGTACAGACGCGAACGGTCGGCGAAAAGAACAATGAGAACACACAACAGTGAACTCACTGGAAAAGAAAAGAGTCGCCAGCTAGGCATTTTTATCCCGGAGGAAAGGCAATGCTGCATAGACCTAGAAAGATATGGATAAGACGGTTGCGAACCAGAGAGACTGAGAAAGGGGGTTGGTTACAACCTGGGAAGGTGTTAGCACCCAGATTGTCCGTCGTACTCGACGGGATCCACGCTTAAAAGATTTGTGTTTTAAAGGGGTAATGTTAGTGCAATTTGTGTATAGAATATCTGGAAAAGAATGTACAGGTGTCAGTGTGAAAGAAAGTGATGTGTGATATATACAGTGTCAATGCAGAAGAAACAGGAATAAGATACTCAAGATCATGAGGTTAAAAGAATAAGATAGGAAGGAGGGGGAATATACAGAGACTTTTGTTCGATAACTGTTAAGTTATGCCTACGTATCCTCTCGTGCAATGAGGAAGTCAGAACACCGTAGTTCGACCCAAAGAGACTGAAAATAAATTAACTTGTGAACTGCTTGTTTGCCTATGCTCAAGTGTAAGACCTGTCTGGCTCAGGTGCAAACTGTCTTGCATTAGACGGAAAAAGCAAGTTCTTGGTTATGAGTGAATGAGATGAGAAAAGAATCCCGGAGGAGACAATTATTGTTTGTTTCTGAGTTTTCAGTCTTTTATTGCTTTTTGAAATTTGTCATAAGTTAATGAGCTTAAGCCTAAACCAATGGGTTAGTAAACTCATCACATCTTCCCTCTGATTAGGGGTAATGAGAATACTTTAAGTGTGAAGTCAGATTCTCACACTTAATCACCTTTGGTGTAGGATTAAGATCATTAACCTACTTGTGACTATTTAGATGTTTTTGGTGTTTTTGTTTAGTGTTAAGTAATGAGATTAAGCCATAATCAGGGATTAAACAGACTCATTACACCATCCTAATAGAAGGATAATAGATGAGAATGTTTAAGCTGAGGAAAGCTCCTCAACTTAATCCATGATTAGGGATTAAACTCATGACAAAACAAGCCTTTGATTAAGTGAATTTTATTTAATGATAAGATGATGAAGTGGTTTTTTAGGGTTTATAAGACAACCTGAGGGGGACTTGTCCATTAACACTAGGGTTAGTCCTTCTTAACCAATTAAGGAAGAATTAGAACCCTAATGCAAGGCCCAAGTTACAAGTGTGATGTCTTGATGATTATTAAGTGAATTGATTAAGAGATTTAAACACATTAAGGGTTTAACACTTAGGATTAAAGTTATACACTCCATCCTAATAGAAGGATGCAGGCATAAACTTAATCACAAAGCCTTAAAGCCTTTAGGGTTTAGTCCCTGATTATGAGGTAAGAAGAGAAGACTCAATGAGACACAAAGGTAAAAACTAAATGGGGAACTAATCAAAACCCTAACCATTGTCATGCTTGGTTGTTCCTAAGGTTTGTGAGGTTTACAAGAGAAGTCTTCAATGGAACCACCAGGAAGCAGATGAAAAGAACAGGAGAAGCAAAGTAACTTGCTTCATTGAAGAAGACAAGTCACTTGAGGAAAGAAAGTAAGAAGAAGAAGAATGAGCAAGCTAAATCTCAAACTCATAACAAAATGCAGCAAGGATGCATGAAAGAGATGAAAAGGGATTATGAGAAGTGAAGGCAAATTCACTTCTCAAACAACTTACCACCTGAAATGTTAGTGAAAGAAATGCAATGCAAAATGAGATGAAATGGCATGATGAAAATCAAAACCAGAAGCACATTCATGATGATAATGATGCTATGGGATGGTGCAAACATGAAACAAGGCATGGTGATGATCATACAAACCCATGGATGCAAATGAAGCAAGTTAAGACACATAAACATACATGAAAAGTTATGAAATGCAAATGACATACAACATGGCAAATGCAAGATGCAATGATCATACATGCTTTCAATATGTCTTGAGATGTCTAATGAATCAAATGGATGCACAAAATGATATGGCAAGTCATGGCATGTGAGCAAATGCAAGATGGATGCATATGAAAGCCCAAATTAGGGTTTATGATCAATGCATCAAACAAAAACTAAAACCAGAAGCAAACATCAAGATAAAAAATTAAAAATGCATTCATGGGAACCCTAAACCTATGCAAACTCACTGCCCAAAGGAGGGGATCCAATTCTTAACCTATTGAAAGTTATGAATTTCCTAAGGTTACTAGGGTTTTAGGGTCCCTTAACAAGAAAAATGCCAATCAAATGGAAAATGGAAGATCAAATCATGGCCATTTAACCTCACAAACTACATGCTAAACACAATGCAATGCAAAAAGAATCAAAGTCCAACTCTCATTGGTTAGGCAGAAATGATTTTTTGAAGTTTGGATCAAAGTAATGCATAAAAATGATTTTAATTCCATGAAAAATTCTCAAAATGCATCAAGATCAAAAAAGAAATTTGGTTTGAGGGTTGGACAATGTTTCTAAATGTTTTTAAAGGTTTCATGAATTTTTTGGTGATTTTTAAATACCTAAAAGTATTTTTAATTAATTAATTCTCATTAATTAATTAAAAAGAAACTTTTAAATATTTAAAAATACTTTTTTAATGCAAAAAATAAAAATAAAAATATTTTTGTGTTCTGAAATTAAATAATAACTCGTATAAAAATTTTCAGAATTTTTAAGTTAGTTTTGCTATTTTAAAATAAATGGGGAAAGAAATATAAAATAAATGGAATAAAAATAAAGAAAAAGGAAAAGTAAACGCAATGGAGGGCCAGGATGGGTTCTAGGGAGAAGCCTGTTGACTACGCGCGCAGATCAATGGACCATATTCAAACTGAAACTAATTAGGTTTATGAATTAATTAATTGAGATTAGGGCTTAATGAGTGCATCTGGGCCACACATACACGCGCCAAGTCAACCAAGTCAACAGATCCAACGCATCAGATTCAAACTACACTTAATGACGTGATTAAACCCTAATTATTTTCAGGTGGTCGGAGAAGACCTCCGGTCGTCTTCTCCGGTGGGAACCCCACCTGAAAATTCCTAAAACCTTCAAAACGCAACTAAAACGAAATCTAAGCAAACAGAAATCCTTCCCACACTTCACTGAATCAAAACCCTAACACAAACATCATTTATATTTCATCAATCTCATGAATCGAAACAAAACAAATTTTAGGGCAAGACTTTCAGAACACGATTAAACTCTCATTTCTCCACCATTTTCAAAACCAAAGACATATTCATGATCAGGGAAGCATGTAGAAGCTATTAAGAACTTAAAAATTCATTTCTGGAAAAAAAGTTCTTGAGCTACCTGAGTTTTGAAGCTTTCAGTTCACAGCTTTCTGGCCTCTTCTCTTGATGCACTCCACTCCCTTTGGTCCCTTGATGATGTCTGGATGCTTAGAAGGAGTTTGTGTTGGCTGGTTTGAGAGTTTGAACAGGTTCTGCTCAAGCTCAGGTGAGAATTGTGTTCTTGATTCTTTGAGTTTCAGGTTGATTTTGGGGGTGCTTTGTGATCAGGGTGATGTGTTGAGAAGGTCTGTGTAGTTTGTTTGAGTGTTTGTGGCTTGTATGAAGAATTTCGAAAGCTTTTGCTTCAAGGGTGGAAAATGAGAATGCTGAGTTCTTGCTTGTTTCAGGCTTGTGTGTTATGTTGTTTGGCTTGCCATTTGTTTGTATAAACAATGCTGATTGGTCAGAAGATGTGACATGCCCTTTTGTGATAGGTGTAGCTACTTTTGCAAATTTGTCAACTTTGTGTAAGAGAAGCATGGGTCATGTTCTAGCCAAGTACAAGGGGTGTGGGCTGCGCAGCATGGTGAGGGGAAAGGCTAGGGTGGTTCAGCAATGTAGCTAGCAAGTGGATGAGAAACTATCATGACTTTTGCAACTTGCTTGCTTTTGGTTCTCATGAAAAGATCTTGCCTCACAAGCCATAAAACATGTGATCCCTTTGCCCCATTCTGATTTTTGAGACTTGTGTGATGTTTGTGTAATGGTTTGACATCAATTAGAAGTCACAAATTGCCTTGGTACAAGATTTTGCAAGTTTTCCATTTGGTGCATAACTTGAACTTTAGTGATTTTTGCCAACTTTGATGAACCATAACTTTTGATCTAAGATGAATTAGGTCATGTTCTTGTACTTTTTGAAAAGGGAAAGATCTATTCTACAACTTTCATGACCAAAGTTTTTTTCATTTGAAGCATTTTTGGATCAAAAAGTAAGGATTGAAAAGTTGCCTAAAATGACAAATTCCTTAAAAGTCAAACTTGCCCCAAAAAGTCAACTTTGCAAAAACTTGTAATTCTTGAATTTAGTGAACTTCCAACTTCTTCCATGATCAAATAAAGATCATATACACTCAAAATGATGAAGATCACCCCTTGGTTGGGTCATTGGGGGCCTCAGATGCCCTGATTTTGCACTGACTTGTCCAGAAAGTCAACTCCTGATCAGATGACTTCCCCATGGAATTTCTTCATGAAAATTGATATGCATACTCCCTATACCATATAGAGACCAATAGAAACAAGAATAACCAAAAATTTTGGAGTTATGGCCTCTGAAACCAAAACCCTAATTTTAGGTCATCTGTGCAGTCAAACCTGGCTCTGCTTCCATACAAATCCCAGTTCTTGTGATTTTTTGGCATTCTTGACTTTGAGAGGATGTAATATGATACTTGAACACACATGGACCCCTTTGAAGTGATTGATGGCCTTTGGAGTGGCTCAAGAAGCTCTTGGATTGCTCAGATCACAAACCCTAGATGCAGATGACTTTGAATCTAATGCAGTGAATCAAAAATGTGATATGAGATGCTATGATTGAGTTTATGCATATGAAAAGATCACAAGCCATGGTGTGAATGGGTGAGGGCAAATTTGGGGTGTTTACAGAATCCAGTGAAACTTTGTTTCTATACCTGGCCGTCGCTAATGAGGTCGTGAACGTTGCCCTCATCCGAGAGACACTTAAGGGGAAGAAACCAATATACTTCACGAGAAAGGCCCTCTAGGGGCCCGAACTCAGATACCAGTAGATCGAAAAGGTCGCCCTGGCCCCCCTCAATGCAGCGAGAAGACTCAGGCACTATTTTCCGGCATACACGATCGTCGTTTGAACCGATCAACCCATTCGACAACTTCTTGGTTGACCAGACATGGTCGGAAGAATGCTCAAATGTTCCTTAGAACTATATGAATTTGACATTAGATACGAAAACAGGCTAGCCCTCAAGACACAAGTCCTAGCCTATTTCGTGGCCGAAATGACCACCCATGAGAGTGTGGCATGTGCATCCAGGAAGTGGACCATTTTTGTAGATGGAGCGTCGAGCTCAACAGAAAGTGAGCGGGGATCATTGTTGAAAACAAGGAAGGCATCCTGATAGAGGCATCGCTTGCCCTCTCGTTCCCAACATCCAACAACGAGGCGGAAAACGAAGCTTTCCTCGCCAGCTTGAGACTAGCCGACGATCTAGAGCCGAGGAAATAGTCATTTGCACAGACTCTCAACTCGTAGCCCTCCAAGTCAAGGGAGAATATTAGGTCAAAACGAAAACCTGTCCTGATACTTAACCTTAGTCAAAGAAAAATGACAAATTTCTCAGCCATAGAAGTGAAGCATGTTCTTCGTGAACACAACGTCAGAGAAAACATATTATCAAAACTCGCAAGCACCAAAAGGAAAGGTGGAAACAAGTTCGTCATACAAGAGATACTCCCTCGACAAAGCATCAAAAAATCATCCTTGACAATAGATATGAACTTCATCAGTGACGCCAACTATTGGATGACCCCGGTCTACAACTACTTGACAAAAGACAAACTACCTCCAAATCCCAAGTAAGCCAGTATTGTCTGACGGAGAGCTTGCTCGTATGTCCTGGTCGAAATGAAACTCTACAGACGAGGATTTTCCATTCCTTTCCTCAAGTGCGTCGAGGAAGAACTAGTTCCGCACATCTTGCGGGAGATCTATAAAGGTATCAACACTCAACATTTGAGTGGGAGATTGCTAGCAAGGAAGGCCCTGCGAGCAAGATACTACTGTCTGACAATGCAGAGCGATGCCAAAGAACATGTGAAAAAATGCGACAAATGCCAACGACACGGGGATATGCACCTAGCATCCCAAAACAAGCTTAAGACAATGTCCTCCCCATGGCCATTCGCATGGTGGGGCCTCGACATCCTCGGTCCTTTCGTCATCAGTTCAAACCAAAACAAGTATTTGATCGTCAGCATAGATTATTTCACAAAATGGATAGAGGCTGAAGCCTTAGCCAAAATCACAACACTCAACATACTGTGTTTCTTCAAACGAAACATCCTTGCCCAGTTTGGAGTGCCCCAGGATATAGTCACCGATAACAGGACAAATTCACGAACAAACATTTCCAGGAATTCGTCGCCAACATAGGAACCAAGCAACACTTCGCTCCAGTCGAGCACCCACAAGCAAACGGGCAAGCTGAAGCAGCAAACAAGGTAATCCTACAAGGACTCAAGCAAATATTGGACAAAATAAAGAAACGCTAGGTCGAAGAGCTACACAACGTCTTGTGGGCATACCGAACCACACCTCATTCCACGACCAGAGAAACCTTTTTCCAACTAGCATACGGAACATAAGCTGTTATCCCTGTAGAAATGCACATATCGTCCATACGGACATAAGCTCCTATGGACGAGGATACCAATTCCGAAGCATTGTGCGAGGAGCTCAATCTGGTTGAATAAGTTCAGTCAGGGCAGCCCTACGCGAGGCAACACTTAAACAAAAAAATCACTATCAGACATGACTCCAAGGTCATAAAGTGAGCATTCGAAGTCGATAATCTCGTCCTGAGGAGAAACCATAAAGACTCCAGAGAGGGAAAAATATTCACAAAGTAGGAAGCCCTTACCGTATCCGAGCAAAAACGGAGAACGAGGCTTATTACTTAGAAAATATGAATGAGGAAGAACTTGCTCATCCTTGGAAGGCCGAGAAACTGAAATAATATTACAGTTAAGGCGTCTGTCGACTTGCTCTAATCTCAGCAATGAAGCATAAGCACCGACCTAACATGTATGCCTAGGTACAAGCATTGCATACCAACATCTTAAACTAACGGGGGCCTCCTCATGAACGAGGAAGTCCACCGTCACACGACTGGATCCTCAATTGAGTATGTCGTCATCATCGTACCACAAACAAGCAGAACACCAGCTCGCGATGGAACGTTCATGTAGCGAAGCACGGACCATAAACATGACTCGAGCATCGTTCCTCGACCAGAACTACTCTGGAATTCTGCACGGTTCCCCAAACCTTCAGACGTATACATATATAGAGAACAATTTTCCCAAAAACCAAGCGTATCTGTAACACGGTGGAAGAACTGACTTTTTAGTCATGTTGCGGATAGGAAGAGTCGCCACCGACTTTTATTTCATCCATAAGGAAAGGACATAAAAGAACAATAAAGACCTATTTTTAAAAGACTTGAGTTCGGGGAGTAGGTTATATAAAGGGAAGGTGTTATCACCCTTTATATCCATGGTTATCCATGGGCTCTTAGTTACTTAGCTCACTTAATTGTGTTTGAAAAGGACAGTGTAGGGTGTGTTTAGAAATTTGTCTAAGTACTTTGTAATGATCCTCGTATGGATGTATACAAAGCCTCATTTTTGAAAATGTTTGAAAATTGTGAGGTGTGAAAAGTATTTTTAAAGGGTGTGAGCCAGTAACTTTGAGTTCCTACCCTAGACTAAGTCTTTCATGTTCTTATATGTTCTTTCAAGGGTAAGACTATCCCTATTATTAAGGAATAGGTAGTCATTACCTTGGATTTATTAAGGGACGGACGTAGGGTCATCGTATGGTCAACAAAGGAAACTTAAGGGGTGTCTTTAGCAATTGGGAGAGACTATCATCTTTTACCAAAGGGACAAGATCATTGTAGGCAACATCGTAAGGACTTGATCTTTTAAACCGGGGAGGGACTAGATGATTTTATTTGGATATGTATTTTGCTTAAGACACCCCCATTTTCGAGGGACTTGACCATATAAAGGCAACTTAAGAAGGGTAACCCTAGGAGGTGCAGACGGCGATCGTAGAACGATCGACTTACGTGTATGAGTGATTTTATTCAAATATTTACTCTTTTTAATTAAATTATCTAAGTCCTTATTAATTTCAAATTACGTTTTGCACTCCCTATTTACTAACCATAAATTAAATAAAAATAAAATGCGAAAAAAATAGTAAATCCTACGCTATTACATCGCTTTGGGGTAGATACATAATAATCGAGCAGAAAAATAAATTACAATAATAATAGCCTATACATTTTCTAATAATTAAAATAAGGCAAAAAGTAAAAATAAATAAAGAGCAAGAAAGAAAAAATAAATTAATTAAGTTTTTTTAAATTAGGGTTAGAATTTAAAATTAGGGTTAACTGAGGTTAATTAAAGAAAATTAGGATTTTAGAGAAAATTTAGATTTTTAAAGGAAATCTAACCTAATTATCAATTATTATTAATTTATAAAAAAAAAACTAATTATGTACAAAATTATTATTATTGTAAAAATAATGAGGAACTTATTTAAAATAAAACAAGGTTATTAGGAGTTATTAGAAAAAATTAACTAAATCATTAGTTTATTTACAAATTAATTAATTATATAATTAACATTTTTAATTTAAAAAACTAAATATTTAAAAAAAAGTGAAGTTTTTATTAAGAAAGTTTTTATAAGAAATTATAATTAGTTTAAGTTAATTAGGTTTTAGGTTAATTATAGTAATCTAATTATCCTAATATAATATATAATTATTAATTAAAAAATTGAAAATAAAACAAGAAAAAGAAAGAAATAGGGCGCAAAAAATAAATGGGGAGGCCTCGTTTTGATCCCTGGACCTCCCCTTTACCAGAACAAGAGGCTTCCCACTAGGTTGCGTTCCGCGTTTGATGTCCATGTGAATCAAAACCAATAAATAATAAACCTGCAAATAAAATGAAGTGTTAAAAAAAGTGAGAGAACCTGGGAGTCGAACCCAGGTCTCGCCTTTCACACGCGTGTGCTTCATCCACCAGACCAACTGCGTTTTAACTGATATAAAATACCAAGAATACATTATATAATAAAACAAATTTGAATTATGAAGTTGGCGCCATCAGATCATCTTCAACCTCTGAATTCACAGGTTTTCCTGCGAAATTTCCTACGCCTTTTTCTGCGAATCTTCTTACGCACAAAACCTGCAAAATTCAAACTACCCAAAACACGCACGATTTTATCAAATTGATCATTCCAACATGATCCTTATAACTCATACAGTTCATTTATGTTCTTATAATTCATTTATATTTGTTAAATTAGAAAGCCCTAATTTGGAAGGATAAACCCTAGCAATGGCCGAACGTGCTCTAAGCCACGGAGCTTCATAAAAACTATCCAAGAAGCTTATATGCTTTAATCTAAACACAAAACAACAATCAAAATTAGTTTATGATGCATAAAATTAAGGAATCGAAAAATTCAAAAGTATGAACAAGAATGAATCAGATAATGCGTTTTAGCAGGATTTGGATGTTGTAGATGGTTGGGACATGTTCAATGATCATCAATGAGTCGATCGCAACCTTTGTGATGCTTTGAAATTGTCTCAAACTTCAAAATCAAATATCACTTTTTGAAGAATTTTTTGAAATTGAAACAATGGTTTGACCTGCAGAAAAATTGTGTCCTAGGCTTTGGTTCTCTTATGTACTTATAGTAGAATATATCTAGGTTAAAAATTGAGCTTTTGATTCATGGATTTTAGTTGCTTGATCATGAATAAATAATCTTTCTATTTTGATCAAAAAATCAAACAAATCCTTTCCATAATGGTCTTGCACGAAATTGGATAGTTTCAATCACCTTGAATATCAGATATTTGATCCCAAAATAAGTTATGAGATCAAATATTTGATTTTCATATTTTATTTCTATTAAAATTGAATTTTAATAATAAAATTCAAAAATAATATAAATTAAATTATAAATATCAGGATAAATGGTTATTGGGTCGTGCATGACTTTATCTTTGAGATTGGGTTGCAATTTTATGAGCCCATTTGGAAAAATTTAAAGTTAAGGTCTTTTTTGCTTCATACACCCCTTGAAAATTTCCTAACTTTGTCAAGGCACAACTCCCTCAATTTTAAGGCTATGAAGGTGTTCTTGGACTTTTTAGAAAGCTTAGAGTTCCCTCTAACCAACCTTTTTAGTCCCATTTCCATATCTTTTACCATTTTCAAATTATGAGCTTTGGAAAAAGTTGACTTTTGTTGACTTTCAAAAGGACCTATAATGTTTTAGCTCATACCTTCCAAATGAAGCATTTTTAGGCTTGGCTTGTGAGATACAAAGTTGTAGAGAATTGAATTTCCTTCAAAATAATCTTTGAATGGGAAATTTTTGTTGAAGTATGTGAAAGTTATGGCTGGTCAAAGTTCAGTTGACTTTCAGTGTGAAAACCCTAATTTAGAAACTTCTTGATTCTTGATGATCTGAGATTTCCTTGATGAATCATGATCAACCCTTGATCAAATGATGAATTTTACCTCATAATCTTGATATTGAAAAAAATATTGAATTTTAATCTTAATGTTGATAAAGCAGCCCAAGGTATTGTGATATAGCTTTTGGGAGGATAAAGCAACCCAAGGTATTATGATATAGCTTTTGGGAGGATAAAGTAGCCCAAGGTATTGTGATATAGCTTTTGGGAGGATAAAGCAGCCCAAGGTATTGTGATATATATTTTGGGAGGATAAAGCAGCCCAAGGTATTGGTATACGTACTCCTGGAGGATTTAGCAGTCCAAGATCATCCTGGGGGATTTAAAGCAGCCCAAGATATTAATACACGTACTCCTGGAGGATAGAGCAGTCCAAGATATTGTAGATATCCCTTGGGGGATATAGTAGCCCAAGATATTTATATACATACTCCTGGAGGATAGAGCAGTCCAAGATATTGTAAGGTAGCCCTTGGGAGGATATAGCAGCCCAATGCATTGGTATACATACTCTTGGAGGATTTAGCAGTCCAAGATCATCTTGGGGGATTTAAAGCAACCCAAGATATTGATATACATATTCCTGAAGGATAGAGAAATCCAAGATTTTGTTATATGTATTCCTGGAGGATAGAGCAAGCCAAGATATTGTTATATGTAACCCTTGGGGGGGATATAGCAGCCCAAGAATAAGTTGTTGATGACATTCGTCTGCTGGGGAATTAACCTGAAAAACAAGATTAGTTCTATGCAAATATCATGTATATATATATATATATATATATATATATATATATATATATATATATATATATATATATATATATATATATATATATAACACTTTGCAAGATGATATCTCATAAAAATGTTGTATGCGTATGATATGATGTTAATGATGTATGTATGAATTATGTAGTTGAGGCGCATGAGTAGTTTCGTAGAACAACTGTTGTCTGGGGAAAATAAATCTCGATTCGTTGTTGAGGAATATGAAGATTTCGTTCTCGTCTTGTTTTGGAATATCATACTTCAAACCTCCCGTTTTCGTTCGTCGTACTTCTTATTGAAGTATTAAGTTCCTGAATATCCTGATTGAGGATAAAAGAGATGGACATTGATATGGCAGACTTATTCGACAAAGTATCAATTCTTCGGAAGACTCCGTAGAGTTGGAAGTACAAGATACTACTTGAAGTATTCCGTAAGAATATCCGTAAAGATTATTCTGTGGGGATGAACCGGCGAAGATTCGTTGGATTCCTATCTCCGATCGTCCTTAGTAAATACTATTATTGTATTTTATGCATTTCTGGTAAACATCAATCATATTCAAAAGCATATATACATTCAGGCATAATCAACTGACGTTTCCGCCTAAGTAAAAGGGGAAAAGTAAACCTGAATTTGAAAATAGGATTTTATCAATTTTGAAGGTGTGTGCTCATTCAAAGTAACCAGTGGATTGAGGACTTCTGAGATTCTCGACTTCCCAGAGTAATTCTCTAAAATTATCATGACTGAATCCAAAGACATGATACTGACACCATCTGATACTACTGGCACAGACAGTTAATTTCCACAATGGCTTCTGCCGAGAATCCAATATCAAGGCAATATAATGAGAGGAATGTGTTTTCAGACTTTGGTGGGCTTTATACGCTCCGGGTAAGACTAAGGAGCTTGATCTGATTAGATTTGAAAAGAGAGTGGTGCCCCTAACTGAGGATGATTTGTCCCAAAATGGGAATATCTGAAAGGAACTACCTCAAGAGAGATAAACAAAATGCCCACAATAATATGCCCCTGGCATGGTGAACTTGGTAATGTTACTTCTGATAATTCAGATGAGGAGACTTGCCCCTGGCTAATTAAGCATTGTTGAATCTTGACCTGATTGCACCAAATGAATTGGACAGTAACATGGTATGCCCCCTTGATTGGGAGATAATGACTATGCCCCTTGTATACATTAGCTTTGATCCAGGAAGCAACTTTGTCCATCAAGAGGACTTTGGTTTATTGAATATTCATCATGTAAGTTTCTCTGTTGTCAAACACCTAGTTATATGCAAACAATAATATTCAAAATGCAACACTTATATTTGTCTTGATGTTTTGAAAAAGAATTATTTTAGAAAAACAATGTTTGTAAAACTGTGATATTAACTCAAGATTTATAATAAGCCCTAAAGGAGTCAGGATACCTTTTTATAGCAGTACACTTTTGAACTAACCATGCTTCAGTTAGGACTTTTAAAGGTTTGTAACGTGGTCTGGTTCATGGTTTAAGTAATAAAGGATAAATGCTCAAATTTTATTTGTACCCAACCCATTCTCCGTGATGTTCTTCAATTCTATGTTCGGTGAACTTACGCATTGAATCTTATTCCTTAATTCCCAACAATTATCAGTGTCATGTCCAGGACAGTTGGAGTGATACACATACCTTGCATTGGGATTATAGCGAGAGGAGGAAGTATTAGGCTTTCGAGGAGAATCTACCAAGGAAATTAGCTCCATCCCCAACAAGAATTGCAAAATTTGTGACATTGGCGTGCTGAATTGGATGAATTATCTTCTACATTCCTTGTGTCGAGGTGGATTAACCTTACAAGACCTTCTTTCTTCAATTGAAGAACTATCAGTAGTAGCCTGTCTCTTTCCTTCTCTTATCTTTATCTTCCTTTCAACCAAGTCAGGTTGTTTCACCAGAGGTCGACTGATGATTAGATTCCCGACTCCGTTACCTTGAAGTTTATTTACGAAAATTCTCAGCTCTTCTTGCCTCTGGGCTAAACTCTGGATAAGAGCCACCCGGCCATTCATATGGATTCTCATCTCTGCTATCTCAGTTTGTAGTTGTTCCAACTGGTCATCCTCTTGTCTTCAGGATTCTTCTTTTTCATGTCCTTAGAGAGGAGTGCTTTCAACTCTTCTTGCCCATTGGAAAAATTCATGATCATCTCTTGAAATTGAGCAATCTGAGCTTGAAGTTCCTTGACAGATTGTTCGAGAGCCATTTATGCTGAAATAAACAGCGAGAAGATGAGAAACCTGTAGTGACAACTTGTTATGCAATGATATGGTATGTAGATGCATATGCAATGTTTTCAAGGACAATATAGGATTTAAATTTGTTTAACGAAAAAGAAAAACAAAACTTTTATTAGTAAATGTTAATATAAATTGCCCCTTGGGCTTGCAATGAAAGGAAATAAGAATAAAGTACAAAGAAATAAATATATGGGACTTAGGCCTCCCATGGACGCTTCCTCTTAGTGTTGAGGTATTTGTTGAGGTTCCGCTCCTTGTGAAGTTGCTTTGTCAGCTCTAAAACTCTTTCTTGACTAGCTCTGAATTGAGTCTCAAAAGTATCCATTTCCTCCTTAAGTTGGATCCAAGACTTCTGCAGCTCCTCTAGATCAGTAGGCATATCAGGATGGATAATGGTGTAAGGAACATCTCCTTCAACAATAGGCTCCATAGTAACTGGTAGGACATCAGGATATGGCATCATAAGAGTCTGAGCACGAGATCACACCCATCTGAGGTAAGGTTCCATAGGAATGGAGTACTTTGGTTCCAGAGTTTTTCTATCAACTTTGTTCACCTTGTTCCAAGCTCGTATGAACCTTTGGCGATAACCCTGAAGATCGTTGTCATAATCAAACACAATTCCTTGAATAATCATGTCATGAGGACCATTACTCCGAGCATAACCAAACTGACGTAGGGCTAAAGAAGTGTTATAAGTAATTCCCCCTCTAATTCCAAGGAGTGGCGCATAAGGGAGCTCTCCACAATGGTCAATGATAGTAACATTCTCCATAGATCGAGAACACCAATGAATGTCTGAATGAGAAAGTGACATGATCCTCTTAGACCACCTCAACCCTTGTTCATTCTTTATCACATATCGAAGAAGGTGAGAAATAAACCACCTAGATAGTAGAGGTATGCAACACATCAGAGTTCCCCTTGCCTTTGTAGTACGAGTATGAAGAGAGTGCAATATGTCTCCAAGTAATGTAGGCACTGGATTGTGAGTCAGAAATATGTTGATGGCGTGTACGTCTATGAACTGGTCTGGATTAGGGAACAACACCAAGCCATAGATTAATAAGGCTAAGATCTCCTCAAAAGCATCATAGCTTATAGCATCCAAGAACACCTGAGCTTTCTCCATCAATACCTTAGCAAGAATACCCTTAAATCCACTTCTCGTTTCTAGGACAATGTCTGATTTCTTCAAATGTAGGGCTGCAAAAATTATTTCAGGTTTAGGCTCTTTCTCTAAGCCTGTGAAGGGTCTCTGATCAAGGATAGGCACACCCAGTAGCTTGGAGAACTCCTCCATTGTAGGAACCAGCTGATAGTCGGGGAATGTGAAGCAATGATGTTTATGATCAAAGAACTGGAATAGGACACTCATCATGTCTTCATTAAACCCTAAAGTAACTAGATCCAATAGATGACCATGCTTCTTGATGAATTGAGAACTTTCAGAAACTTTAGAAACCAACTCCTTAAGCTTAGAAGGTACCCCTACAAAGTTAATCCGGATATTGTTCCTACGAGCAGAAGCCATGACCTGCAACAAAGAACAAAGATAAATCCTTTGGTCCTTGAAATGGTTAGTGAAAATGCTATGCTTATGATGTCATGATGTTATGCTATTATGCTCAATTACAAACATATGGCACACACAAACAAGTCACACCATAGTCCTAGGTTTAGAGGCTTGCATGAGGTTTAAAGGTAAGTACCCTCCCCCCGAAGTTTAATTGGTTCATCCTGTCCTACAAAAGTAATCAGGTTCTAAGGGATCTCAATATCATTGATCCTTCTCAAGGGTTGTTGTTCAGTAGGCAACTGACTTGCCAACCAAAACTTCCCAAGATTATAATCTCAATGAGCGTAGCATCTAGTATCAACCAACTTTAGTCTTCACCAAAGCCGGCTATCTCACTACTTTCTAAGGCCAAGATGGGTTAACCAGGGTTCTACAAAGTCAGTTAGTGTAATGACAACATATGGCAGCCTCAGGTTATCCTCAACTTACTTAAGGAACATAAGAACCGACCAAGAAGTCACGCTAACATAGCCACCAGATCAACCATATCAGTATATGCCGTATAGTTTCCTTGGTATATAGCTACTTACCAAGGGTACACTAGATCCGGGTTAGGATCTTTCACAAAAAAGTCCAACAGATAATATAAAGAAAACAAAGCAAACAATTAAGTGATCTAATTCCTAAGGGTACCCCTCTTTTACTTAGTAACTCCCCAGCAGAGTCGCCAGTTCTGTAACACGGTGGGAGAACTGACTTTTTAGTCATATTACGGATAGCAAGAGTCGCCATCGACTTTTATTTCATCCATAAGGAAAATACATAAAAGAACAGGAAAAACCTATTTTTAAAAGACTTGAGTTCGGGGGGTAGGTTATATAAAGGGAAGGTGTTAACACCCTTTATATCCATGGTTATCCATGGGATCTTAGTTACTTAGCTCACTTAATTGTTTTTGAAAATGACAGTGTAGGGTGTGTTTAGAAATTTGTCTAAGTACTTTGTAATGATCCTCGTATGCATGTATACAAAGTCTCGTTTTTGAAAATGTTTGAAAATTGTGAGGTGTGAAAAGTATTTTTAAAGGGTGTGAGCCAGTAACTTTGAGTTCCTACCCTAGACTAAGTCTTTCATGTTCTTGTATGTTCTTTCAAGGGTAATACTATCCCTATTATTAAGGAATAGATAGTCATTACCTTGGATTTATTAAGGGACGGGTGTAGGGCATCGTATGGTTAACTAAGACAACTTAAGGGGTGTCTTTAGCAATTGGGAGGGACTATCATCTTTTACCAAAGTGACAAGATCATCATAGGCAACTGTCGCTCTCGGGATTTTCATCCTAGTACAAAAGCGAAAGTGGCGCAGAAAAGGTAGAGTCGCCAGCCAGGCATTTTTATCCCGAAAGAATGGGAAAGGTAATGCTGCACAAACCCGAGGAAGAAGGAAAGGACAAGGTCCTGCGAACCAAAGATCTGGGTTCGGGAGTCAGTTACGACCTGGAAAGGTATTAGCACCCCAGACCGTCCGTTGTACCTGACGGGATCCACGCTTGTTTGTTTTGTTTCAAAGGGTGAGAAAAATATAATTGTTGCTGAATAAAACTGCTGCTAGAACTGGACTGAAATGAGAAAGGGAACTGGAAAAGAAAAGGAAGGGGAAAATATAGGGAAAATAATGAATGTGCTCGAACGGGCCCTACCCTGCTGCCTACGTACCTCATCGGGAAAATGAGGATCAGAGTCGACGTAGTTCGCCTAACTAAGGCGGGAACTATTTGTTTGTGTTTTTTATGGCTTGAACTACGTATGTCTATGCTCAGGTGTTGCAGGCTCGTCTGGTACGAGTGCGTTTACCGTCTTGCATGCGAGACAAGTCATCACGAGTTCACGTTGTGAGTGAATGAGATGAGAAAGAGAAGTTCCCGCAGGATAGTTGCTTATTGTTTGTTTTTGTCTTTTATGAGAAGTGTTTTGAATTTGTTTGTGAACATTCTCATACTAAGACCTCTCCATCGCGGGAAGTACTTACACCTCGCCCCGAAACAGGACGCGTATAAGCACTCCGCAACAAAGTCTCATGGCGTATAAGAACGTTCGTCCTTTATTAGGTATTTTATTATTTTTATTTGTGAGGTGAGAAAGAAAGACTCAAGTTGCAAGAGGACGAACTAAGGGGGACTAAGACACAACCCTAAGTTATTTATTATATACAAAAGGTGATCCTAATGGTTTGTGAGGTTTTCTAATCCTAAGGAAGAAATGAATAGAATGCAACTTACTTCCTAGAGAAGTTAAGTTGATTCTACAAAAGAGGGGGAAATCCTACCAAACACAAGTATTAAAAGAAAGAAATGAATTAAATGCATAAAGAAAATGCATAAAAATAAAATAAAGGATAAGGTAAGGAAACTTACCTCAATCTTCCCCTCTGCAAAACAAAGGTTAATGTGCATTTTTTTATTTAAAATAACAAGGCAAACATACCCTAATTAAATCCCTATAACTCTATGACTCAATCTAAAATCTATCTTTATGCTAAAGAAACTAAAAAAAATGCTAGGACAAAAATACATCACCTATTACAGCCCCTAATACACAAACAGCTATGAAAACAAAGCATAACACAAATGAGCTTTTTACAGCCAACATGCAGCATGAAAAGATAGTTGTAAAAGGTTACAAATAGCATGCAAACATAACAAACAGCATGTATTTTATAGCACCTATATGCAAAAACAGCTATGAAATGCAAAATACAAATTTGATTATTTTTATTTATGTGCACAAAGTGAATGATAAACAACACATTAATGTCACTTAACATGAATCTACATGCATAACAAAATGAACTCAAACATGTGAATTTATTTACATCATTTATTTGATTAAAAATGACAATGATCAATCAAGAACAAACATACTTTTTCATGTTGCACAAATGAGCATTTTATCATGAGATTGAACAAGTATCACTACAAGCATCAATTGTTACACATGCATGGCATAAAAATCAGAATTAAACTCATGTTAAGATATGATCAATTAAGCACAAGAAACTTGCATGAACATGTGAAGCATTTAATCACTTTTGGCAAAAAAAATCAACATGGTATTTAATCACTTTATCAATCAAGCAAACAATGACAATAATCATGAAGCATATGTTGAATTTAAGCAAGCAATTAACATGTGAAACAAATGATTAAAGTGTAGCAAAACAACATCAAGAATCACTTATATCACATTTGCACATTTAACATAAAACATAGAAAAGTGAACGGAATCATGTCGAAACGACTCGAAACAAATGAATTGGCTACTGGAAATAGACCCAAAAATTCCCTAAAATCAATACCTAAACATACATGAACCATAGAAGCACTAGGAAGCAAGATTGAGCAAGAAAATAAGCTAAAAATACAAAAATGAACAGCGTTAACCGGTTAACCAAATTGGTTAACCCGTTAACGGACAGAAAAATACAGCATTTTGGCCAAAAACGCATGCGTTAACCGATTAACCAAATGCGTTAACCGGTTAACGCTGAACAGAAAGTGAAAAATGATTTTGAAATAAGTGCTTTTGGCCACAATCTTACTTCTAATGATCCCTAACATCCCTAGGAACATGCTAACACTAATTTCTACTCAATTAGGGCTTATTAACACATGCTAGAATCTATAACAAGCTACAATCCTAACTTCTAATCCATCAAAACCACAAATCGCAAGCAAAACTTAACGAACACGTATTCAAACATAAGCAATACGAAAAGCACTTAAAGAATGCCGAAATGGAGAGATGAAGAGAATAACTTAAAGGAAAATTGATTTAGATCACCAACCTACGAAGCGGAGAAGTGCTTCGGTGAATGTTGCAAGAATCGGAGCTTGATCGAAGAGAAAACCAAGAAAACCGCGAAACCGTAAAATAATGCGTTCTTGATGCTTGAACCTTCGTGTGCTTCCGATAAGTCGAAACCTTCACCAAAATTCAGTAGCTTCTTCTTCCACAATCCACAAATCAATGGAGGTTGAAGGCTTAAGCTTCAAGATCTTCAAGTTTCAATGTGAAACTTGAAGAGCTTATTCAAAAAGCTTTGGTGAAAAAAAGGGAAATGGAGGAAAAGTGAGAGAGAAAAAGTGATTGTGAGAGAATGAGAAATTTGGAAAATGAAAATTGTGTGTGAATTTTTTTTAGGTTTGGATGAAAATGGATTAAATATGGCTTAGGTTTGGGGCCCAAAAATTAGGCTTGGGATCTAAAATTATGGTTTGGTAATGAGGTTAGGATTTAGCAATGGAGCTAGGTTAGGAGAAGGAACATTCTAGAAGATGGTAGAACATGGTAGAAATTTCCAAGGGAAATGGAG
Source organism: Lathyrus aphaca (assembly GCA_963966055.1). Lineage (NCBI taxonomy): Eukaryota > Viridiplantae > Streptophyta > Magnoliopsida > Fabales > Fabaceae > Lathyrus > Lathyrus aphaca. The sequence goes on along the minus strand of OZ014519.1, from coordinate 726,139,675 downwards.
TGGAATTGAAATGGAAAAACAAGATGGAAAGAATGAAAGGAAGTGTGGAAAGAAAGTGGAAGGAAAAGTGTAAGGAAATGCAAAATCAACCACTTTTCAAATGATTTTTCTTTGATTTTTTTTATGATTCCTCCATAATTTCTTAACCAAATTTGAACCATAGGATCATTGTAACCCTAATTTCATGATCTCAGTCTTAAAAGTCAGGAGTCGGCCCTTTTTTACCTAGCTCGGTTGTTTTTTTCCCGATTCCTCGAGTTTCAGTCGTCTGGCCAGTCGAACCCCTTCCAAAATGAATTTGTGGACGAGATTTGAACCCTAGGCACTTGACATCATATATAAGACAAAGAAATCCACTTTGAATCGAAACTTCATGCCGAAGCCCAATAGAAGTGAGACCCTAATTTGGCCCTTTTCATCAGGAGATACTGCACTGCTTGCTTCCTGTGATCAACTCCAAATCTTTCCATGGCTCGTGGCTTCAAGTGAAGACTTGTGGGATATTGTGAACCCTTTACACAAGGTTGAGAAGCTTTGTGGTCATGTGATTGCCTTTGTAATGCCCTTAGTTGCTCCAATCATTGACCACATGCCTATGCCTTAGCTATGCAATGCATGATGTAATGTTTTTGGTTATTTTATGAATATATGAATGCAAAATGCTATGCAAAATGTTGAGGAAATGAGAGGGCAAATTTTGAGGTATTACAGTTGCCCCTATTCAATCATCTTCAGGCCTGAACGAATAATTGCGAGAGCTTTTAGACGTTCAAGGTATGGAGTGATTGAATACTCAAATAAAACTTGGAAATTTGAACTCTGCGGGAAATAAAATATATTGGGAAGAATGCCATCATCAAACGACGATTGTCAAAAATATCCTCGGGTCTAAAACGAAACCATCCTCGAATGGAGACGCAATGGTATACCTGATAACGAGAAAAAGTATCGTTTTATTGCTATGCTTCAATGCCGTTTTATCGCACATTTGTCGTTTTAACACCCGATTCCTTGAGTTTTCTTTGTCATTTTGCAGGTATATCAATTATGGAGCTAAATCATGAGCCACAAGTGAAATGAGCAAAAACAACCATGAAAAGAAGAAGAAAGGAGGAATTCTGCATAATCTGCACTTTTTGTAACATTCACGACCGTCACCTAGGAGTCACGACCATGACACGCTAAAAGGAGCAGTCACGGTCGTCACCAGTCCCTCACGACCGTGACACGCGTAATACAAGGGAGACGAGCGTGACACCCTTGTCACGAATGTGACAAGGGGAATTTAGGTTAACTTGCTGAGAATTGGTCATGTACGTGTGTGCTACGTGAGGTCAACTTTCCTATTCTTCCGCAGACCAAGTATTTCAACTATTCCCTGGATTTTCTCAGCATCTACGAGGCCTATGCATCATTTCTAACTGCCAAGCCCAAATTGTTTCCTATAAATAGCTTAGTTTCAAAGAACAATTTACAGAGTTTTATTTTAATTTTTCTTGCGGAAGCTCTGCCGTATTTTCATTGCACCCTGCCTCATTTATTTTTCCAGCAATTTGATTTGTTCTTGCTTTAATTTTTATATCCCAACCAAACCATATAACAATTTCCAACATTAGGAAATTGTTATAATTTAATTTCTTTCAAAGCCTTCAGAAATTCTTTTAGTAATTTTTATTTCCGATTTTGATCCGTACTCCGAGCTTGCCAGATTGTGGAAGAAGGAGTCTAACATTATATTTGTTATTCAGGTTTTTTATTTAATTTGCATTTATATTAATGTTAAGAATTTATTTTATAATGCGTATTTTATTTTGTCTTTCTCTGTCTCTGCATCTGTCTGGTACAAAAATCATGAGTAGCTAAACACTTTAGGCGGTATGTAATTAAAATCAACTAAATCGGTAAAATCAATTCTAGGCTTAAAATAATTAAGAACTTAAAATTCTGGCTGTAGCTTTTTATAATAAAATCAATCTTTTTGTTACGAGAGTAAGGAAAGTGTAATAGGTTAGGTCGAGACCACGAGAGTGTGAGATTTCAACCAGATAGCTAAAGTTAGGCATTTAATTTAAACACATCGAGAGCGCTTTAAAATGAATTAGACTTATTAAGTTTCCAAAAATTATTTCTAAACACTTATGGGCTAGCGAGAGCAGGCATAGGGCTTTAGGGGTAAGATCTGAGATAAGACCACGAGAGTGTGAGTTAAAGATATTTAAACTGGTAACCTCTACAAAATAGATTAAGTGAACCATCTTTATAAGCCTAGGTTAGATTGACCCGCCTAAGTTAACATAATTACATACCGACCGCCTTATTATTATTTTATTAAACTAAAATTTAATTCCCGCCTTTAATCCTTAAAAACAACCAAAAAAATCGTGACAACCATTCACCTTAGCTAAACTAGTAAATCCTCTAGCACTAAGTAATCATAAAGTCCCAGTGGGATCGATAATCTTAAATATTACTTCGATAGGCTGTGCGCTTGCAGTTAAGATACCGCTAGACACATATTAGAGTACGTCTTTAGCCCATCAAGTTTTTGGCGCCGTTGTCGGGGACCTTAATTTAGTTACTAGTGCACTTTAGAGTAGCATTGTCTAGACTAAGGTAACAACTATTTTCTTTTCTTAATCTAATCTCCCGAGTGTATGCCAAGTACTCGCTCTCAAGGCGAAGACTTGCAACCTCTAATCCCAGAATCGGAACGCTTCTTACACGTAAGAAGACGAATATTCGATTACGAACAAAATTACAACATTCCAGATCTTCAATTAGATCCACCTAAACCAGTCGTAACATCAAAGGACGCAGAGATGGCTGAAGAACCAAATCACCCACTCAAATATTATGCTAGTCCTTCGCAAGCTGAACCGCATTCCAGCATTGCCGCACCGGCTATCAACCGAAACGATTTCGAACTGAAACCTTCGCTGATATCAGCCGTGCAACAAAATCCATTCGCCGGAAATCCTACCGAGGATCCGAACCTTCATCTTTCGATATTTGTGCAGTACGCAGATACCGTAAAAGCCAATGGAGTTACCCAAGAAGCTATCAGACTACGTCTTTTTCCTTTTTCACTTCGAGACAGAGCAAGAGCTTGGCTTCAATCTCTACCCTCGAATTCTGTAACTACGTGGGAGGAACTAAAGAGAGTCTTCTTAACAAGATATTTCCCACCTAGCAAGACAACTATGTTAAGAGCTCAGATCAACGGATTTAAGCAAAAGGAAAACGAATCACTTTTCGAAGCTTGGGAACGCTATAAAGATATGCTGAGACTTTGTCCACATCACAGATTAGTAGAATGGATGGTCATCCATACCTTCTACAATGGACTCTTGTACAATACGAGAATGACAATTGACGCTGCCGCAGGCGGTGCACTAATGGACAAAGAATATAACGATGCTTATGCACTTATCGAGAGTATGGCTCAAAACCATTACCAATGGGGAAGCGAGAGAGTCGCAACTGAGAAACTAACAAAAGGAGGTATGTACAAAGTAAGTAGTATGGACCAAGTCAATGCAAAGTTTGACCAACTAAACTAAAAGATCGACAACTTGGCCATAACACCAACAGCCACCGTGGCTGCAGTAACACCTAACTGTGAGTTATGTGGAGTTCCAAGACATGATGTCCCTGATTGTCAACTATTAACAGGAATTCCCACAGATCAAGTGAATTATGCTCAAGGAAACCCGTACTCAAACACATACAACCCAGGTTGGAAGAATCATCCAAATTTCTCCTATAAGAACAACAATGATTTATACGCACCAGGTCAAGCACCAGCTACACCACCAGGATATCAAAAGACTGCTCCTAATGTCCCTAGAAAATCGAACCTTGAGTTGATGATGGAGAACTTCATAGCTAACCAATCTCAAACAAACAAGGACTTCTTGAACCAAAACATACACACTAGTGAGCAGATTAAGCAATTAGTGAGCAAAGTAGATGCATTAGCTACACATAACAAAATGCTTGAAACTCAGATTTCACAAGTAGCTCAACAACAAGCACCTACCGCTGCACCAGCTGGAGTATTTCCTGGACAACCTCAACCTAATCCGAAAGGACAGGCTAATGCTGTGATATTAAGAAGTGGCAAGCAACTTGACGGACCTACCGATCCAAGACTTGACAATCCAGCCATGTACCAAAAACCGGATAAACCGACTGAAATGGTGAATGATCCAGAAGAAAAGGAAGATGATAATCAAGAGGCAGTAGAGAAAGAAAAGCCTTATGTGCCTCCACCACCCTATAAACCACCAATTCCGTACCCTCAGAGATTAACCAATTCCAAGACGATGGGCCAGTTTAAAAAATTTGTTGAACTTCTGAAACAGTTGAATATTACTATTCCATTTACAGAAGCTATCACTCAAATGCCCTCGTATGCTAAGTTTTTAAAGGAAATCTTATCCAATAAGAAAAAGATAGAGGATAACGGAACCGTTACACTTACTGCTGAGTGTAGCGCAATAATTCAGAATAATATGCCTCCTAAGCTAAAAGATCCAGGAAGTTTCTCTATACCCTGTGTAATAGGAAAATTCATCATTGACAAAGCTCTATGCGATTTAGGAGCCAATATCAGTGTTATGCCCTTAACAATTTGCAAAAGGCTAGACATGGGAGACCTAAGACCAACTAAAATGTTTGTTCAACTAGCCGATCACTCTATTAAATATCCTGTAGGCATACTAGAAAACGTCCCAGTATGTATAGGACAATTCTATATTCCTACTGATTTCATAATCATGGACATCTCTGAGGACTCCACTACACCTATCATACTAGGAAAACCATTCTTAGCTACCGCCGGAGCTATTATAGACGTAAAGAAAGGAAAGCTAACCTTTGAAGTAGGTGAAGAGAAAGTTGAATTTATTTTAACACAATTCTTACAATCACCAGCTATAGAGGATACATGCTATCTATTGGACGTAATTGACGAATGTGTAAGAGAAATGGAAATGAAAGAAACTACCTATTATGAAATTATGAAAATTCAAATCCCTCCGATTTTCGAAGATGATAATTGGCGTGAACCATATCAGGATGATAGTCTAAGCGAAAGTTTATCACTTACACCGGATCCCATGCCAAGTAAGAATAAACCTACATTAGGGTTAAAAACTTTACCTAAGAACCTAAGATACGAATTCTTGGACACTGAATGTACAAGACTAGTTATAATCAATTCCAGTTTAGGAACAATTGAAACAAAGAAACTTTTAGATGTCTTAAAGAAATATCCAACTGCATTAGGATATAACATATCTGATCTCAAAGGAATATGCCCTTCAATCTGTATGCATCGTATTCTGCTAGAAGAAGATTGCAAAACCTCCAGAGAATCTCAAAGAAGAATTAACCCAATCCTTAGCACTGTAGTAAAGGAAGAAGTTAAGAAACTACTAGATGCTGGAATAATATATCCAATCTCTGATAGTAAATGGGTTAGTCCAGTACATGTAGTACCAAAGAAAGGAGGTATCACTGTTGTGAAAAATGCTAAAGGCGAATCGATATCACAAAGAGTAGTGACAGGACATAGAGTGTGCATCAATTATCGTAAACTAAACAAAGCCACTCGAAAAGATCATTTCCCACTACCTTTTATAGATCAAATGTTAGAACGATTAGCCAAGCATTCATATTTCTGTTATCTTGATGGTTACTCAGGATTTTTCCAAATCCCTATCCACCCAGATGATCAAGAGAAGACTACATTCACATGCCCTTATGGAACGTTCGCTTATAGACGAATGCCCTTTGGATTATGCAACGCTCCTGCAACCTTTCAAAGATGTATGATGTCAATCTTTGCAGATTTTATAGACAACATCATGGAAGTGTTCATGGACGACTTCTCTGTATGCGGGCAAAGTTTTGAAGGATGTCTATCAAATTTAGAAATGGTGTTAGAAAGATGTGTAAAAGTAAACCTCGTGCTTAACTGGGAGAAATGTCATTTTATGGTCAGAGAAGGAATCGTACTAGGACACGTTATATCTGACAAGGGAATTGAAGTTGATAAAGCTAAGATAGAAGTCATAAAAGACCTTCAACCCCCTAAAACCGTTCGAGAAATACGAAGCTTTTTAGGACACGCCGGTTTCTACCGACGATTCATCAAAGATTTCTCGAAGATCACTAAACCTCTTACCGGTTTATTAATGAAAGACGCTGAGTTCATATTCAATGAAGATTGTCTTAAAGCATTCGAGACCTTAAAAACAGCCCTCATCACCGCACCAATCATGCAACCCCCTGACTGGAGATTACCTTTCGAAATCATGTGCGATGCGAGTGACTATGTTGTAGGCGCAGTTCTAGGCCAGAGGAAGGACAAGAAACTTCATGCGATTTACTATGCCAGTAGAACCTTAGATTCTGCTCAGATGAACTACGCCACTATTGAAAAAGAATTGTTAGCAGTTGTCTTTGCACTTGACAAATTCCGTTCTTACCTAGTGGGAGCGAAAATAATCGTTTACACAGACCACACTGCTATCAGATATCTATTAACTAAGAAAGATGCTAAACCAAGACTCTTGAGATGGATTCTACTCTTACAAGAGTTTGATCTTGAAATAAAAGATAAGAAAGGTACTGAAAACGTCGTAGCGGACCATTTATCTAGAATAGAAGGTATTAAACCCGAACAAGTGCCGATTAACGATGATTTTCCGTATGAACAGCTGATAGCACAAATAGGAAGCGACCCAGTTCAGTTAGACATAGATGAACCAGAACCCGTGGAAACAATCCAAACAACTGTAAGACTGCCATGGTACGCTGACATTGTCAACTACCTAGCTGCAGGAGCTCTTCCACCTGACTTAACCTATCAGCAGAAAAAGAAATTCTTTCACAATCTCAAACATTACTATTGGGATGAACCATTATTGTTCAAAAGAGGACCCGATGGAATCTTTCGTCGATGTATTCCCGAAGAAGAAATAGAAGATGTCATTTCTCATTGCCATTCATCTCCTTATGGTGGACATGCAAGAACTTCCAAGACTTGTGCAAAAATCTTACAAGCCGGCCTATTCTGGCCTAATTTATGGAAAGATGTCCACATCGCTGTTATAAATTGCGATCGGTGTCAACGCACCGGTAATATTTCAAGAAGAGATGAAATGCCTCAAAGGGGAATATTAGAAGTAGAAGTCTTTGACGTCTGGGGAATAGATTTCATGGGACCATTCCCATCATCTTTCGGTAATAATTACATACTCGTAGCTGTCGATTACGTTTCAAAGTGGATTGAAGCTATAGCTTCTCCTACAAATGACACACGAGTAGTAATAAAGCTTTTCAAAAATATAATCTTTCCCAGATTTGGTGTGCCTAGACTCGTCATAAGTGACGGTGGCTCGCACTTCATTTCAAAAATCTTTGACAAATTACTATCTAAGTATGGAGTAAGACACCGTGTGGCAACACCATATCATCCACAAACAAGTGGACAGGTCGAAGTCTCGAACAGAGAAATTAAACAAATCTTAGAAAAGACTGTCGCCATATCTCGGAAAGATTGGTCATCTAAACTTAATGAAGCTTTATGGGCTTATAGGACAACCTACAAGACACCCATAGGAACTACACCTTTCAAATTAGTTTATGGAAAGTCTTGTCATCTCCCGGTAGAACTAGAACACAAAGCATATTGGGCGATCAAAACTCTCAATATAAACTATAATGCTGCAGGAGAAAAGCGAATCCTCGATATTAACGAATTAGAAGAGTTAAGGTTAGATGCTTATGAGAATGCTAAGATATATAAAGAAAGAACTAAGCGATGGCACGATAAACGCCTATCTAGGAAAGAATTTAGTGTGGGAGACATTGTACTCCTCTTTAATTCAAGACTTAGGCTCTTTCCTGGAAAATTAAAATCTAGATGGTCAGGACCATTTGAAATAATTAGAGTGTTCCCGAGCGGAGCGATAGAAATCAAGGGTAGGAATAGTGAACCGTTCACAGTAAACGGACAACGTTTAAAACATTACCATAAAGTTGAAAATAGAGATTATGCAAATAGTCTAAGGCTTTTAGAGTTGTCCACTAATTTCCCTGATTAATCTACACCTAAGCATTACGCCAGGCTTTTGACGGTAAAAACAACGCTTAGTGGGAGGCAACCCATTTAATCATTTAATCATTTAATCATTTAATCATTTTATTATTTGTTTTGTCATTTTATTGTTTTATTGTTTTATTTCATTATTATTATTGCTTTTATTTATGCATTTATTTCCTTATTTTTCCTTATTTTAATTTTTAAATCACCTTTACAGATTTTCTAAAGTCTTTTCCACTCTCTTTCTCCCCCTGATTTGTTTCCTCCATATTTACACTAACTATGGCTAACCAACCGAGAAACATTATGGAAACCAAATTTAGAGGTAGAAACCAAAGAATGAAATTTGAAGAGTTATCACAGAGACCAATGGATTTGACTCTGTACCCGGATGATCTGACTATGGAAACCTTAGGTATACATGATAGCATCCTATACTTGTTTAACCAACTTGGATGGGAGAATGCACTGATTAAACAAAAGTTTGTGACTTACCGCGAGCTCACCCTTGAGTTCTTAAGCTCCTTAAATTACTTACCCGAGCGCGGTTTTGGATTCAGGAAAGGATTTATCAGTTTCCACCTATTCGGAATAGAATATGACTTTAACCATAGAGAACTAGCTGACTTATTAGGATTCCCTAGTGGACCCTTTGCTTTTACTACCACACAGGTAGAATTGATGGACATTGAGCTGGACTTCTTTTGGGGAACCTTAACCGGAAATTACCATCCTGAGCCAAATAACATGAAGAATGATGAGATACATAACCCTGCTATCCGCTATTTCCATAAGATCCTTGCCCACACCTTCTTTGGAAAAGAAGAGAACCTTACTGGAGTATCTAAAGATGAGATATTCATTATGTCATGTCTGACTAATGGACAACCAGTTAATGGTGTGCCTTTCATGATGCAAACCTTCACCCGAATCCAAGAAGAACCTGATTTACCCATATTAGTAGGAGGTCTTGTCACCATGATTGCTGATGCCTTAGGACTTAGATACCAATTACACAGGTGTAACCGTTTAGGTACCATCCGTCCTATGAATCTGAACTTTTGCTTTAACCGCCATATCATAAGAAATCTAGGACAACCACCTTTCGAGTACCTAATCAGGAATGAAGTAGTAACCCTTTTCACACTACCAAACCATGCTAGAGTCAGTGTTCATAATAAAGATAATTGGCTTTATGAGCTTACCCCTCCTGACTATCCATCCACTCCTGAAACACCTCAATCTTACAAGATAAGGGATGATATAATGACCGAGTAGAAAGTGACCCTGAGACACCTCCCGGTTACCATGACATTGCACACACTGATGAAGTGATTGAAACCCCTGAAATGAATCAAGTAGAATATGCTGACAACTTAAAGAAAATCATGAATACTCTTGAAGTTTACCAAGCCGATATAAATACTGTTAAGGATGAGATAAAAAGCATGCGATTGGACGTTATAGGTTTAACTGACATAACGTGTGAGCAATTCTACCACCTGAACTCTGCAATTGAAGATTTGAAGAAGCACTTTTGAAAATGCTGTAGTGATTTAACTTATTTTACTTCCTGTTTTCGTTTCTAGTTAGTTTAACATTTCGCAAACATTTTCGTACCTTATTTTTATTAATGTAATTTCCCTTCAATTATATCAAATGCAAAGCACTTCTAGTTTTACCAATTTTTCCAATTTAATCAATTTCTATGCTTTCAATTCATTACTGTTAAATTTAAATTGATTAATATTTTTATTTTTTCGTGTGATGAAATTTGCTAATTTATGTTGATGTAATTTATTTATACTGTTTGTGTTATAATTAAATGAGTAGTGATCATAAAAAAAGAAAAATTGTATTAAACGTGTGAGATAATGCATCCTGTGAAGAAATTATTCTTAGATTTTTATCCCTCACGGTCGTCTTCACCCTCTCACGACCGTGACAAGTTAATCCCTCTCACGACCGTGACGACCCCTGTTATAGGAATTCTGAGAAACAGAACTGTTCTTCTTCGCAAACACCTCTTTTTCAACTTCCACAAAATTTAGAAACCCCTCATTATCTCTTCCAAATCACGTAACCTCCCACTACCCTAAATAAATTCCATTATCCTCTCCATTTACTCCAAACCTCTCACATTCAATTTTTCACATTTTTCACTTTTCTCACAAAACTCAAAAACCTCTCATCTCCCATTCCCGTACTTGCATGCAATGGAACAAATTCAGTTTAGAGATGGTGAGCATGGAGAAAATCAGAGACAAAAGTTCATCAGGTTTCAGAACCGTGGCGTCCAACCCACTCGATATGTCGACACTGATTGTTTGAGGGAGTTGGGACTGCTCAACGGTGTGAAGCTCCTGCTTCGGAAGGTTGGTTTGTGGCACCTATGCAGTCAACCCCAGCCTACATTCGAACTCCTGACATTGGAATTTCTGAGTTCGTTTCATTATATCACTCCTACCGGTTCACAAAGTCAACTCACCGGCGTTGCTAAGTTCAGAATGCTCGGCCGCGAGTTCGAAGTTACACAAACAAGGATCGCCGAACTGCTAGGTTTCGATCACGGCAACGATGCTCATCTCCGCGTGCTGGACAATTTCAGTGAAACCGCTTTCACCTTATGGCACGACATCACCAACACCCGTGCCACTGCCTTTCAGAGCCTGAATGCTACGCATATCCATAACCCGACGATCCGATACTTTCATCGCATCATCTGCAATACCATTTTTGCAAGAGAGAGCAATCACAAGCTGAACTCCAAAGAGCTCTTGTTCTTGCAATGCGCCTTAAATGACGAGCGCATCAATGCTGCCCCATTCCTGTTGTCCCATATCCAGTCCATAGCGCAAAGAGGCGCAACCCCCTTCTACATAGGCGGGATTGTCACCACCCTCGCCATTCAGCTAGAGCTTGGTGACTTGATTATCAATTTGCCTCGCAGAGCCGCAGAGTTCATAACAAAGAATTATTGCAGGTCCGCCCACTTGATTTCTCAGAGAGAGGATGGCAGGTTCAGCCCTGTTATCCAAGGCACTGTTTATCACCACATCATCTTGCCGTGCCGTGACCGCATCGATCCGGCCACGCCCCCATTATTGATGAACAGGCCGATCCACCAGTGGACGAGATGCAAGACACCATGGATGCAGCTGAGCCTGTCCAGGACATTCCTGAGTCCTCCACCCGACAGCCACCTGTACAAGAATTCACACTTGAAGACGTCCTCCGTGCGATTCATCAGCAAAACCAGATGAATGCCGCATTGGAGCGAAGGCAAAAAGAGCAACATGATGCACTACTTTCAGCTGTTGCCACTAACCAGAGGACGACTGATGAGAAGCTCGGAGAGATCTTTAGCGAGCTAGAGGCTTTGCGCATTTATATCACTGCTCTCACCGGCACCAGTTCTGATCCTGAAGCGACTCCGACCAGACGCTTCCACACCAGAAGCCGAGGCCGTGGTCATCAGCAGCCTTTGTTTTAGTTTTTGTTTATGTTTTTCCAGTTCCGTTGTTTGTATTGTATTTTACCCGCTATTATATCACAACATTGAGGACAATGTCTGATATAGTGTGGGAGAGATACCTTTCCTTTTTCCGTATTTCCCTTTCCTCACTTTCCATTCCGTTGTATTTCCTTTTTGTATTTTAATGAAACATAGTAATATTTATGCTATTTCTTTAGTTTCGAATTCTCCCCGTTTAGTTAGCCATACCGAAAAATTTTAATTTTATCTTCGCATTACCTGACTTACCTACGAAATCATAGTTAGGAAGCTGAGAACGATTCAACAAGATCGATACAATCTTGACACCTTAGACTTCCTACTTAAGTATTCCGTTCCGATAATTGTTACGACTACACCTTAAGTTTCAGTTCAAAAGTAACCCCTAGTAGTTTATACTAGCAGTCAACACCGTCTGAACACAAACCACGTGGGGAGCCGATGAATATAAGTGTTTGATGCCTAATCTATAATGATCCTTCATATCTCGATGCCAATGAAAAGAAAATGCACCAAAGTACACGGTCGCATAAAAGAAACGAGAAGTATGAAAAGGAGTCCATTGCGAGTTGGTTCAGAGGTACCTGGTTCTGAACTTGGTAGGGCGTGCTACGAATCGATCCCCCACAACCTCCAAATCGGATAATATATGTAGGGTTGCCACATTCGTGTACCAGACCCCGTGCTTATAAAGGATCAAAGTCACTAACCGGCTACTCCACTACGTGCGTGCTAAGGCAAAGGGCTTAATGTGATTGCGCTAGAATGAAACCGGGTGAAATAAGATCGAAAGACTCTAGGTGAAATCGTAACGCAATTACCGAATGTTTCGTTTAACGGGAAGTCGACGACTTAGCTTGTTGCTTGTGTCATTAGTATATCGTTAGTGTTTTATTCTAGTACCGGTCTATCTGACAAAAACGATTCCTCGTACGGTTTGTTATGTGTGTGCGTCGATGAAAACTTGTCCGATCATTTTTCAACCGACTATTTGCTTGAGGACAAGCAAAGGTTTAAGTTTGGGGAAGTTTGATAACGAGAAAAAGTATCGTTTTATTGCTATGCTTCAATGCCGTTTTATCGCACATTTGTCGTTTTAACACCCGATTCCTCGAGTTTTCTTTGTCATTTTGCAGGTATATCAATTATGGAGCTAAATCATGAGCCACAAGTGAAATGAGCAAAAACAACCATGAAAAGAAGAAGAAAGGAGGAATTCTGCATAATCTGCACTTTTTGTAACATTCACGACCGTCACCTAGGAGTCACGACCGTGACACGCTAAAAGGAGCAGTCACGGTCGTCACCAGTCCCTCACGACCGTGACACGCGTAATACAAGGGAGACGAGCGTGACACCCTTGTCACGAACGTGACAAGGGGAATTTAGGTTAACTTGCTGAGAATTGGTCATGTACGTGTGTGCTATGTGAGGTCAACTTTCCTATTCTTCCGCAGACCAAGTATTTCAACTATTCCCTGGATTTTCTCAGCATCTACGAGGCCCATGCATCATTTCTAATTGCCAAGCCCAAATTGTTTCCTATAAATAGCTTAGTTTCAAAGAACAATTTACAGAGTTTTATTTTAATTTTTCTTGCGGAAGCTCTGCCGTATTTTCATTGCACCCTGCCTCATTTATTTTTCCAGCAATTTGATTTGTTCTTGCTTTAATTTTTATATCCCAACCAAACCATATAACAATTTCCAACATTAGGAAATTGTTATAATTTAATTTCTTTCAAAGCCTTCAGAAATTCTTTTAGTAATTTTTATTTCCGATTCCGATCCGTACTCCGAGCTTGCCAGATTGTGGAAAGTCTAACATTATATTTGTTATTCAGGTTTTTTATTTAATTTGCATTTATATTAATGTTAAGAATTTATTTTATAATGCGTATTTTATTTTGTATTTCTCTGTCTCTGCATCTGTCTGGTACAAAAATCATGAGTAGCTAAACACTTTAGGCGGTATGTAATTAAAACCAACTAAATCGGTAAAATCAATTCTGGGCTTAAAATAATTAAGAACTTAAAATTCTGGCTGTAGCTTTTTATAATAAAATCAATCTTTTTGTTACGAGAGTAAGGAAAGTGTAATAGGTTAGGTCGAGACCACGAGAGTGTGAGATTTCAACCAGATAGCTAAAGTTAGGCATTTAATTTAAACATAGCGAGAGCGCTTTAAAATGAATTAGACTTATTAAGTTTCCAAAAATTATTTCTAAACACTTATGGGCTAGCGAGAGCAGGCATAGGGCTTTAGGGGTAAGATCTGAGATAAGACCACGAGAGTGTGAGTTAAAGATATTTAAACTGGTAACCTCTACAGAATAGATTAAGTGAACCATCTTTATAAGCCTAGGTTAGATTGACCCGCCTAAGTTAACATAATTACATACCGACCGCCTTATTATTATTTTATTAAACTAAAATTTAATTCCCGCCTTTAATCCTTAAAAACAACCAAAAAAATCGTGACAACCATTCACCTTAGCTAAACTAGTAAATCCTCTAGCACTAAGTAATCATAAAGTCCCTGTGGGATCGATAATCTTAAATATTACTTCGATAGGCTGTGCGCTTGCAGTTAAGATACCGCTAGACACATATTAGAGTACGTCTTTAGCCCATCAATACCGTCCTTAGTCGATAACCAGAAACAACAAAGACTAACCTCAGACAGACTTTGCAAAAGAGACAAACTGACCTCAATCAATAAGCTCAAAATGGTCTATCATCCTCGAATGATAGCCACAACAAACACAAACAATACCAACCTCGGAAGGACTTGAAGAAAAGAATGCCATCCTCGAATGACAATTCTCAAAAGATCCTCGGATCTAACACGAAACCATCCTCGAATGGAGACGCAATGGTATACCGGCCTCAGTCAATAACCAAAAACACAAAAACTGACCTCAGACAGACTTTGCAAAAGAGACAAACTGACCTCAATCAATAAGCTCAAAATGGTCTATCATCCTCTAATGATATCCACAACAACAAGACAAACAAGACCAACCTCGGAAGGACTTGAAGAAACGAATGCCATCCTCAAATTACAATTCTCAAAAGATCCTCGGATCTAATACGAAACCATCCTCGAATGGAACCGCCATGGTATATCGGCCTCAGTCGATAACCATAAACACAAAGACTGACTTCAGACAGGCTTTGCAAAAGAGACAAACTGACCTCAATCAATAAGCTCAAAATGGTCTACCATCCTCGAGTGATAGCCACAACAACAAGACCAACCTCGGAAGGACTTGAAGAAAAGAATGCCATCCTCGAATGACAACTCTCAAAAGATCCTCGGATCTAACACGAAACCATCCTCGAATGGAACCGCCATGGTATATCGGCCTCAGTCGATAACCAGAAACACAAAGGCTGACCTCAGACAGACTTTGCAAAAGAGACAAACTGACCTTAATCAATAAGCTCAAAATGGTCTATCATCCTCGAATGATAGCCACAACAACAAGACCAACCTCAGAAGGGCTTGAAGAAGATAATGCCATCCTCGGATGAACATTCTCAAAAAGATCCTCGAATCTAAGATGAAACCATCCTCGAATGGAGACGCAATGGTATACTGGCCTCAGTCGATAACTAGAAACAACAAAGACTGACCTCAGACAGACTTTGCAAAAGAGACAAACTGACCTCAATCAATAAGCTCAAAATGGTCTATCATCCTCGAATGATAGCCACAACAACAAGACCAACCTCAGAAGGGCTTGAAGAAGAGAATGCCATCCTCGGATGACCGTTCTTAAAAAGATCCTCGAATCTAACACGAAACCATCCTCGAATGGAGACGCAATGGTATACCGGCCTCAGTCGATAACCAGAAACAACAAAGACTAACCTCAGACAGACTTTGCAAAAGAGACAAACTGACCTCAATCAATAAGCTCAAATTGGTCTATCATCCTCGAATGATAGCCACAACAATAAGACCAACCTTAGAAGGGCTTGAAGAAGAGAATGCCATCCTCGGATGACCATTCTCAAAAAGATCCTCGGATCTAACACGAAACCATCCTCGAATGGAGATGCAATGGTATACCGGCCTCAGTCGATAACCAAAAAACAAAAAGAAGTGATTGAGTACTCGAACAAAATCTGGGAATTTGAACTCGGTGGATAATAGAAATGCCATCCGCCCATTTATTTATTTATATATTTTTTTGTGTTTTTGTTTTTTGTTTTGTTTTGACCTCTGAATAGGTATCAGAAATAGAACCGGGTGGAATAGAACCAATGCCAAAAAACTGCACTATGAACGCTGAGTGCGAAAAACCATAACGAGATAGTGAAATGGAGCTCGACAATGTGACTGCTGGGCAGGACCAAGCCACAAAGAAAACACGCGACTGCTGGGTAGGACCAAGCCACGGAAGGTGCCTGTTGGCGAAACAGGACTTAACGAGACCATTAGCAGAATGGAACTCAATCAATATGACTGCTGGGCAGGACCAAGCCATAAAGAAAAACACACGCGACTGCTGGGCAGGACCAAGCCATGGAAAGTGCCTGTTAGCGAAACAGGACTTAACGAGACCATTAACGGAATGGAACTCAAATCAATATGACTGCTGGGTAGGACCAAGCCATAAAGAAAACACGCGACTACTGGGCAGGACCAAGCCACGGAAAGTGCCTGTTGGCGAAACAGGACTTAACGCAACATCAACCGATTTGCGACTCAAATAGGATCAACCGATCTATCATGGAGATGGTATCAACCGATCCACCCCGAAAAGCGAGAATGTAATATCATCTGATTTACAGCTCGAGGAGAAGTAATATCAACTGATTTACAACTCAAACAAGATCAACCGATCTAACTAGGAAATGGTATCAACCTATCCATTACCATGAAACGCGAGAATGTAATATCATCTGATTTACGGCTCGAAGAGAAGTAATATCAACCGATTTACAACTTAAATAAGATCAATCGATCTAACATGGAGATGGTATCAACCGATCCACCCCGGAAAGCGAGAATGTAATATCATCCGATTTACAACTCGAAGAGAAATGATATCAACCGATTCATAACTCAAATAAGATCAACCGATCTAACATGGAGATGGTATCAACCGATCCATAACCAGGAAACGCGAGAATGTAATATCATATGATTTACGGCTCGAAGAGAAGTAATATCAATCGATTTACAACTCAAATAAGATCAACCGATCTAACATGGTGATGGTATCAACCGATCCATAACCAGGAAAACAAGAACGTAATATCATCCGATTTACGGTTCGAAGAGAAGTAATATCAACCGATTTACAACTCAAATAAGATCAACCGATCTAACATGGAGATGGTATCAACTAATCCATAACCAGGAAAACAAGAACGTAACATCATCCGATTTACAACTCGAAGAGAAATGATATCAACTGATTCATAACTCAAATAAGATCAACCGATCTAACATGGAGATGGTATCAACCGATCCATAACCAGGAAAATGAGAACGTAATATCATCCGATTTACGGCTCGAAGAGAAATGATATCAACCGATTCATAACTCAAATAAGATCAACCGATCTAACATGGAGATGGTATCAACCAATCCATAATCATCACACTGAGACGAGACCAAAAGGAATAGGATCATTGTACTTAAATGATAACCCGAGACGCGACCGTTGTACTGAAACGGGGACGCGAAAAAATGAGACTATTGTACTGAAACAAGACCCAAAGACGAGACCATTGTACTTAAATGGAGACTCGAAAGGAACGAGATCGTTGTACTTAAACGAGAGCTCGAGACACGACTGTTGTACTTAAACAGGGACGCGAAAAAATGAGATTGTTGTACTGAAACAAGACTCAACTGGGGATAACAACAAGACTTGGTAGAAATAACCACCTTGGGAAACAAAGTTGCATTTTGTGGGGCATACTTCAGTCTGATTGGAGATGTAACGGGTCTTATGTAATATACCTCAAAACTGGCCCATGCTGGTATGCATATGTTTGGATTTATGGCGTAATGCTCCATGACAATGGAAATGCTACGCTTTGGAGGATGCAAATGTAATGATGATTACTAAATGCAAATGCAAATGCAAAAGGAGGTCTCCCGATGAGGAGGCTGCAAGTATCCCAGGTGGCTTGACTGGGGAAATGATGATCACTGAATTGATTTGATGAATTCCTGTGGGGGGAAAACAACTTTGCGGGGAATGTTACTGACGATACACAGGCTCTGAACTGCCATTATTTCCAAAAATAAATTGGACTTTGAAACTAGAACGCCAAGACCCCGCTGGAGATGGTCTCTTCTTGCTAGGTACGCTACCCGTTGAACTCCGGTGGGGAAGTGAAACCTTCTGACTTGGCTGGGGAAACCAATGTATAATACTGTTGAGGAGGAAATAACTTCCTTATATTGCTGGGGATTTCCCCTGTATTGGCGGGAAGTCTCTGCTTGGGGAAACCATCAATCTTCTTTCACCACCGCTGGGGAACATTTCAATTTATACTCTACTGGGGATGACGGATGATGTCAATGATAAAGCTTCCTGCTGAAGAAAAGAGCTCAAGTTGCCACTTGCTGGGGATAAGAGATAAATCCTCTCATATTGGGAATGAGAGATGTAGCGTCTCATGCTGGAGATGAGAGACGATGATACCCTCCTGCTCAAGAAGTAACCTTCCATTTGCCGCACTACTGGAGAAGGGATTGTCTAATGAGACTTGCTAAGGAATTCTGATCGATGAAGTCCGCAGATGAAACAACTCTTGAAGTATTGTGCTGACAATGGCTTTTCTTCTAGCCTCTGGGTTGATAGGTTGCCAACTAATCATGAGTGAACAATGGTTCTTTACAATTTTCAATTCGCCTCAGATTAAGGTCCATCAGAAGAAAATGTCTCAAGAGGATTTTACAGAAAACATGGCATATGCAATGCCTCAGTGTCTTTAAACTCTTGGAGAGATTCATCAGATCTCGAAATAACTGCCCCAGACTGCATGGTCTGTGAAAGAATTTGCCTCGCGAGGATTCATGAAGAACCTCATATCACTATGAGATATTCTGCCCCAGTATATTGAACTCTGGATAGGTGCCTCTGATTAACAGTCTTTGAGAGAAATTAACATCTAGTGCTCTTGGGGTGGCCTGCTCCAGTACGGGCCTTGAAGTGATCACCTATGACTGACTGTGTTTTGAAGAAAACACCCATACCAATTGTTCTTTGAGAGATTGGATCTCGAAGTAATTGCCCCAGTTTGGCGGAATTTTGAAGAGAGTGCTCGACGTGATTGCCCCAGATTAGTTGGCCCTTACCACGACTATTGGGAAAGTCCCCACTCAAAGGAGTTTCTCGAAAAAGCGCATCTCAATAGATTGACCTTCGGAAGTTTTAGACTTCTCAACTTGGCAAGATTAAGCTTCTGGACTGAGATTCCATACGTGAACTTTATGATGCCAAATAAATGTATGCAAGCAGAAAATGTTTATTTTGAGAATGAAAATTCTAATACAACACACATGTTAATCTTGAAGTTTTACTGTAAAAAGATGTCGCAAACCTTTGTGAGTGAATCACCGGTTAAAATAAAACATTGATTTTTGATAGAAGAAAGCATGCATATACAACACCAACCCATATCTTTTAGCACAACTCATAGGAGTCAGGGACGCGGTCTCATGGTAGCACGCTCTCAAAATAACCCTGTTTCAGTTAGGACTTTTGAGGGTTGTATTGTGGCCTGGTTCACGGTTATAGAAACAAAGGATATAGGCTCAGAGTTTATATGTGCCCACCCCTCTTCGTGATGTTCTTCATTCCTATGTTCAACTAGCTTTCACAAGCGCCCACCTCTCAAAAAGGGTTTTGTGATGGTTGAGGAACCAATTACACTAACGGTTTAAGCACCAATAAGGCTGTTGTTGGGAGTCAGCCACCCTTTTGCCTTTTGTGTCTGTGCCACACGACTTTGTTCTTGCTTAAGGATCTTTCTTGTGTAATCCTTTTCGTTTTTCGCTTTTGTATTCTTTTGCTTATCCCTAACTTTTTCCTGGACTGATTCTTGTGAATCTTTGATTATGGAGTCCAACGGGATGCCCTAACTTTTGCCTAAGTCGCTTGTTTTCAAGTTTCGACTTAGCGGGATTTTTCGTTTCTTTTTTCAATTCTCTTTTTTTTGAACAAATCGTGTGACGTTGTTTGTCTTGATTTCTTCGAAAGGGTCGTGACTGTCTCACTTCTTGGTTGATGAGGGATAACAATTGCGGTTTCCGGTCTCTAGACCTCTTGCTTGGGATAACCATTGTGGTTTCTGGTCATTGGACCTCTTGATTTGGTACAACGAAAGGTAATGGATCCTCAGATGTGCACTCCTTTTTGAAATTTGAACGCTCGGTCAAACTAACTGACGCCTACCCTGCCCCTGGGTTACATGCAAGGGTTTTTTCATGCGAAAAGAAACTCCTACTTCAAGGCTCAAATGGGTTGGCGAGGGTCTATCTCCTTATATCTCCGGTGTTTAGGATTTGAAACAATGTTTGCACATCGTCAACAGGGTCTTTCTCAAAAGCACACAATTAGAGTTTTTGCGTTTTCATTTCGTCATCCTCCCTGATAGAGTTTAAGCACAACAGTTGGTATTGCAATGCACATACACAAAATCATGAGTGAATACGAATGGATTACTTCAAGAAAAACATGTACATTTTATTATGGTTATCATTAAAAAACAAATAAGTTTCATGCATGCATACAAATGTTTAAACAAACAATATAAACTACAAATGAAAATGCAGTAAAGAAGTTGAACATTGCCGTCATTGAGGAGACCTGACTCCGTCTGGACTTATTGCTTCTGAAGATGCCCTTGCAAACTAGGATGCCAATTTGATGAGGAGATTTCAATATATGGGTAGACTTCCTGGCATGATGACCTTTGAGTCGATCAAAATTTGAACCTTGTGGTTGAACATATCCCAATTGTCAATTGTATGCCTAAATGCCCCTGAGTGGCATTTACATCGAGCATTCACTTTGTGGTGGTCATTGTTGAGGAGGCCTGACTCCGTCTCAACTTATTTCTTTCGGAGACTTTCAGCAGTTAGCGGTCTGGATGTTCATTATATTACTGATTCGGTGCCATATTCTCACTTTTACCTGGTGCGAATACAATAGTCTTGAAGTCAATCGGATTCAGGACCTTGTATTTACCTCTGCCACTGAAAGACTTGCAATCTTCAGTTAAAAGGCCAGGTGCCCCATAATGGTAATCATACTTGGAATTGAAACCCCAAAGGAAGCTTTGTCGGAGATGATCCTGATGCGGCTAGCTCAACCAATTTGAATCTGAGCAAATGAAGAAACTTGTTGCGCGTACGACCTCAGAATATGATCAAACTTCTTCTCGAGTTGTTCTGGCCTTTACCCATATGCTTTGGTCCTAGGTCTCTCTTAGGAAGCTGAGGTTGGATGCTGACAACGACATTTGGAGGGAAGAGGTTGATAAAGTTAATAGATAAGGTTGCTCGGAAAGATCTTGTACGATCTCTTGCCTACGTATCTCCATTGACCAATGGAGAATCAGAGCAACGTAGTTCCCCTTAATAGGGATGAAAATAGATTCGTTCAAAATTTCCATAACCAAGCTCATATGAGTCTTCATCTGGTTGACTTCCTCTTTCGGCATTTTCTGACTTTGAAATAAAGCTTGTACCTTTACCTTAATTGCCCCAGCTGGGTCTTCATTCGGTTACCTCCGCCCGGAGTTGCTTCAAATATATACCTCAATGATTGTGATTCAAGTTGACCATTTGAAGAGAAACCAAATTAGGATAATAATCTGTCTCTGAACACTAGAATGCAAGGATGTATGCAAATGTCATGTTCAGCTAGTTCTGAGGAATCTATCTGCTTTGATTCAAGTTTTGACATAGAAAAATCCAACAGTATGATTCATATATGTGATCCTCGAAAATAACTGAACATGTGTGCAGAAATGCTATGATGTCATGTATGCAACATGCATGTGATCAATGGTCTGATGCTGGTGTTGAGCAGTTAAGCAACTGTATGTATAGAACCACAATAGCAACACCATCTCTGTATAGAACCCCATAACTGAGAACCCAATAACTGTAGAACTGGATCACATAATAGAACAACCACTGATGGTGTTGAAGTTGAACAACGAGCCAAGTGTCTGTGGAGAGTCACAATATCAAGGTCACAATGGTAATCACAGTAACAATTTCTCTGAATAGAAATCCCGAATCTCAGAATCAGAGAACCATAGAACACTGAACAATACTGGCAAAGTGGGTATGTTGAAGTTTAAGGTTCCTGCAAACCCATCCCAATCTCACAGGTGTGCTACTCGGATCAAACATCACGGACTCTCAAAGCCGAATAGCAATAATACGTTCACCGTTTCCGAGAAATGGCTCATGACCAAATCAGGGAATTGGTTTGGCATTATGTACTACTCAGGGAGGTCTCAGCTGATTCCAAGGAAACAAGCATCCCTCATAAGTCCTCAGCTTCAAGCACTGAATCGAGAAACAATAGTACATTCATCCCGAAGGGTACAACACTATCGTCATACGAACAATTTGCTTTAACTGGATTCCTATGAGAGAACCAGGTCATCCTATGCGAGTTCCCAATGGACCCTCAGATGCGAGTGGGTTTGCCAACAAATGTGGTCTGCCACTGTCATCACTGGAGAGGGGTGTTCCCATTAAGGTCCTCGAAGATCGGTCACCAGATGCACATAACTATCAAGGTTGTACCCTGAAGTGGGGTAATCCCCACACAGAATAGTTCCAAGACGGTCGCAATCTGGGTGTGGAACACATCGCCACTCATCATGGTGAGATACCATGGAAGTAAAATGTCTGTCCATGCTAATCCTATAGTGCACTCAAGCCGAGTATTTGGCTTATCTCACAGTAACTCCCATCCCACATAAAAAATGAAAACCAGCACAGCCAGACAGTCCAGTATAATATGATGCATGGGAAATAAATACTGAAAGCGGTAAATAAATGCGGTAAAGTAAAGCTGTAAAGTAAAAACTGTAAATAAAAACAGTAAAGCTAAACTAAAGCACACAGCAAAAAACATATAAACACCCAAAGAAACAAAACCAAACAGGCGCTAGGATTGACTCTACAAGGGAAACTAGAGATTTTGGGTTCGATCCCCAGCAGAGTCGCCAGCTGTCGCTCCCGGGATTTTCATCCTAGTACAAACGCGAAAGTGGCGCGGAAAAGGTAGAGTCGCCAGCCAAGCATTTTTATCCCGAAAGAATGGGAAAGGTAATGCTGCACAAACCTGAGGAAGAAGGAAAGGACAAGGTCCTGCGAACCAAAGATCTGGGTTCGGGAGTCGCTTACGACCTGGGAAGGTATTAGCACCCCAGACCGTCCGTCGTACCCGACGGGATCCACGCTTGTTTGTTTTGTTTCAAAGGGTGAGAAAAATATAACTGTTGCTGAATAAAACTGCTACTGGAACTGAACTGAAATGAGAAAGGGATCTGGAAAAGAAAAGGAAAGGGAAAATGTAGGGAAAATAATGAATGTGCTCGAACGGGCCCTACCCCGCTGCCTACGTACCTCATCGGGAAAATGAGGATCAGAGTCGACGTAGTTCGCCTAACTAAGGCGGGAACTATTTGTTTGTGTTTTTTATGGTTTGAACTGCGTATGTCTATGCTCAGGTGTTGCAGGCTCGTCTGGTACGAGTGTGTTTACCGTCTTGCATGCGAGACAAGTCGTCGCGAGTTCGCGTTGTGAGTGAATGAGATGAGAAAGAGAAGTTCCCGCAGGATATTCGCTTATTGTTTGTTTTTGTCTTTTATGAGAAGTGTTTTGAATTTTTGTGTGAACATTCTCATACTAAGACCTCTCCATCGCGGGAAGTACTTACACCTCGCCCCGAAACAGGACGCGTATAAGCACTCCGCAACAAAGTCTCGTGGCGTATAACAACGTTCATCCTTTATTAGGTATTTTATTATTTTTATTTGTGAGGTGAGAAAGAAAGACTCAAGTTGCAAAAGGACGAACTAAGGGGGACTGAGACACAATCCTAAGTTATTTATTATATACAAAAGGTGATCCTAATGGTTTGTGAGGTTTTCTAATCCTAAGGAAGAAAAGAATAGAATGCAACTTACTTCCCAGAGAAGTTAAGTTGATTCTACAAAAGAGGGGGAAATCCTACCAAACACGAGTATGAAAAGAAAGAAATGAATTAAATGGATAAAGAAAATGCATAAAAATAAAATAAAGGATAAGGTAAGGAAACTTACCTCAATCTTCCCCTCTGCAAAACAAAGGTTAATGTGCATTTTTTTATTTAAAATAACAAGACAAACATACTCTAATTAAATCCCTATGACTCTAGGACTCAATCTAAAATCTATCTTTATTCTAAAGAAACTAAAAAAAATGCTAGGACAAAAATACAACACCTATTACAGCCCCTAATACACAAATAGCTATGAAAACAAAGCATAACACAAATCAGCTTTTTACAGCAAGCATGCAGCATGAAAAGATAGTTGTAAAAGGTTACAAATAGCATGCAAACATAACAAACAACATGTATTTTATAGCACCTATATGCAAAAACAGCTATGAAATGCAAAATACAGATTTGATTATTTTTATTTATGTGCACAAAGTGAATGATAAACAACACATTAATGTCACTTAACATGAATCTACATGCATAACAAAATGAACTCAAACATGTGAATTTATTTACATCATTTATTTGATTAAAAATGACAATGATCAATCAAGAACAAACATACTTTTCATGTTGCACAAATGAGCATTTTATAATGAGATTGAACAAGTATCACTACAAGCATCAATTGTTACACATGCATGGCATAAAAATCAGAATTGAACTCATGTTAAGATATGATCAATTAAGCACAAGAAACTTGCATGAACATGTGAAGCATTTAATCACTTTTGGCAAAAAAATCAACATGGTATTTAATCACTTTATCAATCAAGCAAGCAAGCAATGACAATAATCATGAAGCATATGTTGAATTTAAGCAAGCAATTAACATGCGAAACAAATGATTAAAGTGTAGCAAAACAACATCAAGAATCACTTATATCACATTTGCACATTTAACACAAAACATAGAAAAGTGAACGGAATCATGTCGAAACGACTCGAAACAGATGAATTGGCTACTGGAAATAGACCCAAAAATTCCCTAAAATCAATACCTAAACATACATGAACCATAGAAGCACTAGGAAGCAAGATTGAGCAAGAAAATAAGCTAAAAATCCAAAAATGAACAGCGTTAACCGGTTAACCAAATTGGTTAACCCGTTAACGGACAAACAAATACAGCATTTTGGCCAAAAACACATGCGTTAACCGGTTAACCAAATGCGTTAATCGGTTAACGCTGAACAAAAAGTGAAAAATGCTTTTGAAATAAGTACTTTTGGCCACAATCTTACTTCTAATGATCCCTAACATACCTAGGAATATGCTAACATTAATTTCTACTCAATTAGGGCTTATTAACACATGCTAGAATCTATAACAAGCTACAATCCTAACTTCTAATCCATCAAAACCACAAATCGCAAGAAAAACTTAACGAACACGTATTCAAACATAAGCAATACGAAAAGCACTTAAAGAATGCCGAAATGGCGAGATGAAGAGAATAACTTAAAGGAAAATTGATTTAGATCACCAACCTACGAAGAGGAGAAATGCTTCGGTGAATGTTGCAAGAATCGGAGCTTGATCGAAGAGAAAACCAAGAAAACCGCGAAACCGCAAAATAAATGCGTTCTTGATGCTTGGACCTTCGCGTGCTTCCGATAAGTCGAAACCTTCACCAAAATTCAGTAGCTTCTTCTTCCACAATCCACAAATTAATGGAGGTTGAAGGCTTAAGCTTCAAGATCTTCAAGTTTCAATGTGAAACTTGAAGAGCTTATTCAAAAAGCTTTGGTGAAAAAAAGGGAAATGGAGGAAAAGTGAGAGAGAAAAAGTGATTGTGAGAGAATGAGAAATTTGGAAAATGGAAATTGTGTGTGAATATTTTTTTGGTTTGGATGAAAATGGATTAAATATGGCTTAGGTTTGGGGCCCAAAAATTAGGCTTGGGATCCAAAATTATGGTTTGGTAATGAGGTTAGGATTTAGCAATGGAGCTAGGTTAGGAGAAGGAACATTCTAGAAGATGGTAGAACATGGTAGAAGTTTCCAAGGGAAATGGAGTGGAATTGAAATGGAAAAACAAGATGGAAAGAATGAAAGGAAGTGTGGAAAGAAAGTGGAAGGAAAAGTGGAGGGAAATGCAAAACCAACCACTTTTCAAATGATTTTTCTTTGATTTTTGTTTTATGATTCCTCCATCATTTCTTAACCAAATTTGAACCATAGGATCATTGTAACCCTAATTTCATGATCTCGGTCTTAAAAGTCAGGAGTCAGCCCTTTTTTACCTAGCTCGGTTGTTTTTTTCCCGATTCCTCGAGTTTCAATCGTCTGGCCAGTCGAACCCCTTCCAAAATGAATTTGTGGACGAGATTTGAACCCTAGGCACTTGACATCATATATAAGACAAAGAAATCCACTTTGAATCGAAACTTCATGCTAAAGCCCAATAGAAGTGAGACCCTAATTTGGCCCTTTTCATCAGGAGATACTGCACTGCTTGCTTCCTGTGATCAACTCCAAATCTTTCCATGGCTCGTGGCTTCAAGTGAAGACTTGTGGGATATTGTGAACCCTTTGCACAAGGTTGAGAAGCTTTGTGGTCATGTGATTGCCTTTGTAATGTCCTCAGTTGCTCCAATCATTGACCACATGCCTATGCCTTAGTTATGCAATGCATGATGCAATGTTTTTGGTTATTTTATGAATTTATGAATGTAAAATGCTATGCAAAATGTAGAGGAAATGAGAGGGCAAATTTTGAGGTATTACAACAACATCGTAGGGACTTGATCTTTTTAACCGGGGAGGGACTAGATGATTTTATTTGGATATGTATTTTGCTTAAGACACCCCCATTTTCGAGGGACTTGACTATATAAAGGCAACTTAAGAAGGGTAACCCTAGGAGGTGCAGACGGCGATCGTAGAACGATCGACTTACGTGTGCGAGTGATTTTATTCAGATATTTAATCTTTTTAATTAAATTATCTAAGTCTTTATTAATTTCAAATTACGTTTTGCACTCCCTATTTACTAACCATAAATTAAATAATATAAAATGCGAAAAAAACAGTAAATCCTACGCTATTACATCGCTTTGGGGCAAATACATAATAATCGAGCAGAAAAATAAATTACAATAATAATAGCCTATACATTTTTCTAATAATTAAAATAAGACAAAAAGTAAAAATAAATAAAGAGCAAAAAAGAAAAAATAAATTAATTAAGTTTTTTTTATAAATTAGGGTTAGAATTTAAAATTAGGGTTAACTGAGGTTAATTAAAGAAAATTAGGGTTTTAGAGAAAATTTAGATTTTTAAAGGAAAACTAACCTAATTATCAATTATTATTAATTTATAAAAATAAATAAAAAAAACTAATTATGTACAAAATTATTATTATTGTAAAAATAATGAGGAATTTATTTGAAATAAAACAAGGTTATTAGGAGTTATTAGAAAATATTAACTAAATCATTAGTTTATTTACAAATTAATTAAATTATAAAAGAATATTATAAACATTTTTAATTAAAAAAACTAAATATTTAAAAAAAAAGTGAAGCTTTTATTAAGAAAGTTTTTATAAGAAATATAATTAGTTTAAGTTAATTAGGTTTTCGGTTAATTATAGTAATCTAATTGTCCTAATATAATATATAATTATTAATTAAAAAAAATTGAAAATAAAACAAGAAAAAGAAAGAAATAGGGTGCAAAAAATAAATGGGGAGGCCTGATTTTAAACCCAGGACCTCCCCTTTACCAGAACAAGAGGCTTCCCACTGGGTTGCGCGGCGCATTTGATGTCCATTTGATGTCCATGTGAACCAAAACCAATAAATAATAAACCCGCAAATAAAATGAAGTGTTAAAAAAAGTGAGAGAACCTGGGAGCCGAACCCATGTCTCGCCCTTCACACGCGCGTGCTTCATCCACCAGACCAGTTGTGTTTTAACTGATATAAAATACCAAGAATACATTATATAATAAAACAAATTTGAATTATGAAGTTGGCGCCATCAAATCATCTTCAACCTCTGAAATCACAGGTTTTCCTGCGAATTTACCTACGCCTTTTCCTGCGAATCTTCTTACGCACAAAACCTGCAAAATTCAAACTACCAAAAACACGTACGATTTTATCAAATTGATCATGCCAACATGATCCTTATAACTCATACAGTTCATTTATCTTCTTATAATTCATTTATATCTGTTAAATTAGAAAGCCCTAATTTGGAAGGATAAACCCTAGCAATGGTCGAACGTGCTCTAAGCCATGGGGCTTCATAAAAACTATCCAGAAAGCTTATATGTTTCAATCTAAACACAAAACAACAATCAAAATTAGTTTATGATGCATAAAATTAAGGAATCGAAAAATTCAAAAGTATGAACAAGAATGAATCGGATTATGCGTTTTAGAATGATTTGGATGTTGTAGATGGTTGGGATATGTTCAATGATCATCAAGGAGTTGATCACAACCTTTTTGATGCTTTCAAATTGTCTCAAACTTTAAAACCGAATATCACTTTTTGAAGAATTTTTTGAAATTGAAACAAGGGTTTGACCTGCAGAAAAATCGTGTCCTAGGCTTTGGTTCTCTTATGTACTTATAGTAGAATATATCTAGGTTAAAAATTGGGCTTTTGATTCATGGATTTTAGTTGCTTGATCATGAAGAAATAATCTTGCTATTTTGATCAAAAAATCAAACAAATTATTTCCATAATGGTCTTGCACGAAATTGGATAGTTTCAATCACCTTGAATATCAGATATTTGATCCCAAAATAAGTTATGAGATCAAATATTTGATTTCTATTAAAATTGAATTTTAATAAGAAAATCCAAAAATAATATAAATTAAATTATAAAAATCAGGATAAATGGTCATTGGGTCGTGCATGACTTTATCTTTGAGATTGGGTTGCAATTTTATGAGCCCATTTGGAAAAATTTAAAGTTAAGGCCTTTTTTGCTTCATACACCCCTTGAAAATTTCCCAACTTTGTCAAGGCACAACTCCCTCAATTTTAAGGCTATGAAGGTGTTCTTAGACTTTTTAGAAAGCTTAGAGTTCCCTATAACTAACCGTTTTAGTCGCGTGTCCATATCTTTTACCATTTTCAAATTATGAGCTTTTGAAAAAGTTGACTTTTTGTTGACTTTCAAAAGGACCTATAATGTTTTAGCTCATACCTTCCAAATGAAGCATTTTTGGCTTGGCTTGTGAGACACAAAGTTGTAGAGAATTGAATTTCCTTCAAAATGAGCTTTGGATGGGAAATGATTGATGAAGTATGTGAAAGTTATGGTTGGTCAAAGTTCAGTTGACTTTTACTATGAAAACCATAATTTAGAAACGTCTTGATTCTTGATGATCTGAGATTTCCTTGATGAATCATGATCAAACCTTGATCAAATGATGAATTTTACCTCATAATCTTAATGTTGACAAAAAATCTTAAAGTTTAATCTTAATGTTGATAAAGCAGCCCAAGGTATTGTGATATAGCTTTTGGGAGGATAAAGCAGCCCAATGTATTATGATATAGCTTTTGGGAGGATAAAGCAGCCCAAGGTATTGTGATATAGATTTTGGGAGGATAAAGCAGCCCAAGGTATTGTGATATAGATTTTGGAAGGATAAAGCAGCCCAAAGTATTGGTATACGTACTCCTGGAGGATTTAGCAGTCCAAGATCATCCCAGGGGATTTAAAGCAGCCCAAGATATTGATACACGTACTCCTGGAGGATAGAGAAATCCAAGATATTGTAAGATTGCCCTTGGGGGGATATAACAGCCCAAGATATTTATATACGTACTCCTGGAGGATAGAGCAGTCCAAGATATTGTAAGGTAACCCTTGGGGGGATATAGCAGCCCAAGGCATTGGTATACGTACTTCTGGAGGATTTAGCAGTCCAAGATCATCCTGGGTGATTTAAAGCAACCCAAGATATTGATATACGTATTCCTGGAGGATAGAGCAATCCAAGATTTTGTTATATGTATTCCTGGAGGATAGAGGAATCCAAGATATTGTTATATGTAACCCTTGGGGGGATATAGCAGCCCAAGAATAAGTTGTTGATGGAATTCGTCTGCTGGGGAATTAACCTGAAAAACAAGATTAGTTCTATGCTAATATCATGATATATAACACTTTGCAAGATGATATCTCATGAAAATGTTGTATGTGTATGATATGATGTAAATGATGTATGTATGAATTATGTAGTTGAGGCGCATGAGTAGTTTCGTAGAACAACTGCTGTCTGGGGAAAATAAATGATGATTCGTTGTTGAGGAATATGAAGACTTCGTTCCCGTCTTGTTTTGAAATATCATACTTAGAACCTCCCATTTTCGTTCGTCGTACTTCTTATTGAAGGATAAAGGTCCTAAATATCCTGATTGAGGATAAAAGAGATGGACATTGCTATGGAAGACTTATTCGACCAAGTATCAATTCTTCGGAAGACTCCATAGAGTTGGAAGTACAAGATACTACTTGAAGTATTCCGTAAGAATATCCGTAAAGATTATTCTGTTGAGATGAACCAGGGAAGATTCGTTGGATTCATATCTCCGATCATCCTTGGTAAATACTATTATTGTATTTTATGCATTTCTGGTAAACATCAAACATATTCAAAAGCATATATACATTCAGGCATAATCGACAGACGTTTCCGCCTAAGTAAAAGGGGGAAATTAAACCTGAATTCGAAAATAGGATTTTATCAATTTTAAAGGTCTATGCTCATTCAAAGTAACCAGTGGATTGATGACTTATGAGATTCTCGACTTCCCAGAGTAATTCTCTAGGAATTATCATGACTGAATCTGAAGACATGATATTGACACCATCTGATACTACTAGCGCAGACAGTTAATTTCCATAATGGCTTCTTCCGAGAATCCAATATCAAGGAAATATAATGAGAGGAATGTTTTTTCAGACTGTGGTGGGTTTTATACGCTCCGGGTAAGATTAAGGAGCTTGATCTGATTAGATTTGAAAAGAGAGTGGTGCCCCCATTTGAGGATGATTTGTCCCAAAATGGGAATATCTGAAAGGAGCTACCTTAAGAGAGATAAACAAAATGCCCACAATAATATTCCTCTGGCATGGTGAACTTGGTAATGTTACTTCTGATAATTCAGATGAGGAGACCTGCCCTTGGCTACTTAAGCATTGTTGAATCTTGACCTGATTGCGCAAAATGAATTGGATAGTAACATGGTATGCCCCTTGATTGGGAGATAGTGACTATGCCCCTAATATACATTGGCTTTGATCCAGGAAGCAACTTTGTTCATCATGTAAGTTTCTGTGTTGTCAAACACCTAGTTATATGCAAACAATGATATTCAAAATGCAACGCTTATGTTTGTCTTGAAGTTTTGAAAAAGAATTATTTTAGAAAAACAATGTTTGTAAAAACTGTGATATTAACTCAAGATTTATAATAAGCCCTAAAGGAGTTAGGATACCTTTTGTAGCAGTACACTTTAGAACTAACCATGCTTCAATTAGGACTTTTAAAGGGTTGTAATGTGACATGGTTCACGGTTTAAGAAACAAAGGATAAATGCTCAAATTTTATTTGTACCCAACCCATTCTCCATGATGTTCTTCAGTCCTATGTTCAGTTAACTTACGCATTGAGGCTCCAAAAGAGTTTGGAATTGTAACACTGATATGAGTTTATTTGAAAAACCAGTCATCTTTTTTTTTTGGTTGAGGATTCATTGTGACCTCTTTTTTTCTTTTGTTATCCCTTCTTTTTGCCTGAACTGTTTGTTTCAAGATTACAGTCAGTGGGATTTCTCAATTTTTTTACTAATTCTTCTTCATAGGTTTTGACTTAGGGAGATTTTCGTTTGCTAGATATTAACTATCAAACTTAGTGATTACAGGGAACCATCATTAGTTATGTACAACACATACAATTGGCATAATTGAGTTAACCGAGTAACTACCCTGCCCCAGGTTATGAATAAGGGTTTTAACTTGCTTGAGAAAGAAAAACTCCAACTTCTTTGGCTCAAAAGGGTTGACTAGGGATTAACTTCCTTATATCTCCACTGTTTAGGAATTGAAACAATACTTGTACATCGTCAACATAGTCTGTTCAAAAGCATATTGTATGAGATTATGGTATCGTCTTCGTCATCCTCCTTCTAAAGACTTACGAATTTATCAAGAGTTAAATATCACAAAATAGAAGTGAGAAGCATAATTTTGAATATAGTGAAACAAATGGATTAATTCAAGACAAACATACACAATGCATTAATGTGAAAAAAAAATTTAACATAATAGTAAATGCTTGGACATACAAAATAAATTACAACTGAATAAATCAAATGATGTCCCATCCAGTTGGTTGAATGTCTTTGAGTGCAATCTGTGAACTTTCAGGAGCAATATATTTCACCATGAAATCAAATTTTCCACTTGGTTGTCCCAATGTGTCCCAAATTTCAGCAGGGGTTGGTGAGCTTTCTTTCTGGCTCCCTCGGGTGATTTGTCTTGCAGCTTCGATGTTTGATGGATGATAGAAGAATTCAATTTGATCTTCTGGCATAACCTCGAGGATTCCTTCGTCAATCAGGTCTTGAATCTTATTCCTCAATGCCCAATAACTATCAGTGTCATGTCCAAGACAATTGGAGTGATACACACACCTTGCATTGGGATTATAGCTAGGGGAGGAAGTATTGGGCTTTCGAGGAGAATCTTCCAAGGAAATTAACTCCATCTCCAACAAGCATTGCAAAATTTGTGACATTGGCATGCTGAATTGGATGAATTATCTTCTACATTCCTTGGGTCGAGGTGGATTAACCTTACAAGACCTTATTTCTTCAATTGAAGAACTATCAGTAGTAGCCTGTCTCTTTCCTTCTCTTATCCTTATCTTCCTTTCAACCAAGTCAGCTTGTTTCACTAGAGGTCGACTGATGATTAGATTCCCGACTCCGTTACCTTGAAGTTTATTGACAAAAATTCTCAGCTCTTCTTGCCCCTGTGCTAAACTCTGGATAAGAGCCACCTGACCATTAATCTGGATTCTCATATCTGCTATCTCAGTTTGTAGTTGTTCCAACTGATCATCCTTGTTGTCTTCAGGATTCTTCTTTTTCATGTCCTTAGAGAGGAGTGCTTTCAACTCTTCTTGCCTCTTGGACAAATAAGCAGCGAGAAGATGAGAAACCTGTAGTGACAACCTGTTATGCAATAATATGGGATGTAGATGCATATGCAATGTTTTCAAGGACCATATAGGATTTAAATTTGTTTAACGAAAAACAAAAATAAAATTTTTATTAGTAAGTGTTAATATAAATTACCCCTTGGGCTTACAATGAAAGGAAATAATAATAAAGTACAAAGAAATAAATATATGGGACATAGGTCTCCCATGGACGTTTCCTCTTAGTGTTTAGGTATGTGTTGAGGTTCCGCTCCTAGTGAAGTTGTTTTGTCAGCTCTAAAACTCTTTCTTGACTAGCTCTGAACTGAGTCTCAAAAGTATCCCTTTGCTCCTTCAGTTGGATCCAAGACTTCTGCAGCTCCTCTAGATCAGTAGGCATATCAGGATGGAGAATGGTGTAAGGAACATCTCCTTTTTTGCTTCATACACCCCTTGAAAATTTCCCAACTTTGTCAAGGAACAACTCCCTCAATTTTAAGGCTATGAAGGTGTTATTGGAATTTTTAGAAAGATTAGAGTGCCCTATAACCAACCTTTTTAGTCCCATGTCCATATCTTTTACTATTTTCAAATTATGAGCTTTGGAAAAAGTTGACTTTTTGTTGACTTTCAAATGGACCTATAATATTTTAGCTCATACCTTCCAAATGAAGCATTTTTAGGCCTGACTTGTGAGACACAAAGTTGTAGAGAATTTAATTTCCTTCAAATGGGATTTAAATGGGAAATTTTTGATGAAGTATGTGAAAGTTATGGTTGTTCAAAGTTCAGTTGACTTTCATTGTGAAAACCCTAATTTAGAAACTTCTTGATTCTTGATGATCTGAGATTTCCTTGATGAATCATGATAAAAGCTTGATAAAATGATGGATTTTACCTCATAATATTAATGTTGACAAAAAATCTTGAAGTTTGACTTTAGGTTGACCACAATTGACATCAGTTTGACTTTTTTACCAAGTTAACTGATTTTTGGATATTTGAACATTTGACTGCTCAAACTTATTGGGATAGCTCTGAAACTTGACATGGGGATTCTTTAGGGAATGTGGGATGTTATGAAGCTCACTTGAGGCCTTAGAAGTCCCTTTATCTTGGATAAATTCAAAACCCTAGTTTTAGATCCATTGTTCAGGAGGAGGCTTTGTCTGATGAAACCTTCAATCATTTTGACCAATTGGGGACCTTGAGAACCTCGTTATCATTGAGAAATCTTGAGATACATTGCCTTGATTGTGGGAGGGTAAATTTCGGGGTACAACGGTATTTAAAGATCCTCA
This sequence comes from Lathyrus aphaca, assembly GCA_963966055.1. Lineage (NCBI taxonomy): Eukaryota > Viridiplantae > Streptophyta > Magnoliopsida > Fabales > Fabaceae > Lathyrus > Lathyrus aphaca. Next base: position 726,105,296 of record OZ014519.1, on the reverse strand, counting down.
ACAGGCACACGAAGCGAACATTGCACAAGTGAAAATCCAAAACGGCCGAGCACCACATAAACACTTAATGAAAATAAACAAAATAAAGTGTGTCCTCCGACGGAAACTCATGCAGGCATATAATCACAGAATAGATGCAAAGCAAACTTGGATAAGATAACGACCACCATGGTCGAAAATACTACAAAATATGGCCACGAGGACTGATTTGTTATGATATTACATCAATTAGGGAATATTCCCCCACACAAGCAAAAGGTATGGGCACGCAGGACGACCATCAAAGTAACAAAGACTTAAAAAATTCATCAAACATTCTCCTATGCAGCAGCATCCCTGGTGAGCTGGTTTTCGGTAGGGGTTGTAACACGGTGGGAGAACTGACTTTCTATAAATGTTGCGGATAGCAAGAGTCGCCACCGACTTTTATTTTATCCAAAAGGAAAGGACATAAAAGAATAGGAAAGACCTTAAAAATATTTTGAGTTCGGGGGGTAGGTTATACAAAGGGAAGGTATTAGCACCTTTTATATCCATGGTTATCCATGGGCTCTTAGTTACTTAGCTCACTTTGAATTGTTTTGAAAAAGATGTAGTGTGTGATTAGAAACTTTCTAAGTACTTTGTAATGATCCTCGTATGGATGTATACAAAGACTTGTTTTTGAAAATTTGTTTGAAAAATGTGGTGTGAAGAGCATTTTGAAAGGTGTGAGCAAGTAATTAAGAGGAGCCTACCCTATATTAAATCTTTACTGTTCTTATGTTCTTTCAATGGTAAGACTATCCTTATTATTAAGGAATAGGTAGTCATTACCTTGGATGTATAAGGGACATGTGTAGGGACATCTGAATATAGGCAATTGTAAGGTGTCTTTAGCAACTCGTAGGGACTTATCATCTTTTATTCGAAGGGACAAGATCGTTTATCGTAGGCAACCTCGAAGGGACTTGATCTTATAAACTGAAGGGACTTGATGATATTTGTGAAGGGACTTTGCTTAAGACACCTTACTTGACCTTTTGAAATAGGCAACTGAGAGGTAACCCTAGGAAGTGCAAGATGGCGATCAAAGATCGACTTACGTGTGTGCGTGTTCGTCTTCAAATATTTATCTTATTTAAGTTAATTATTCTAAGTTGATTTTAATTACAAACATGTTATCACACCCTAGAATTACTAACCACACAGTAAATATATTCATAATAAAAATAAAGCAAAAAAATATAAACCTAAGATATTACAATGCTTCGGGACAATTACAATATAATCGAGAAATATAATAAAGATAAATAATAAATAAATAAGCAATAATATCAGTAATAATAAGAAATAAGAATAAAGGTTAGAAAAAAATAAAAATAAAAGAAATAAGAAATTAACAAGACAAATTAATATTAAAAAAGATTTTTTTAGATTTAATTAAGAAAATAGGTTTTAACAATAAATAATAAACTTATAATACATTATTCACATATTAAAAAAAAGATTAATGATTAATTATAATTTATAAAGAATTAGGTTAAACATTAAAGTTAAGAAAAATTAGGGTTAGGGTTATGAAAATTAGGTTTAGCTAAATTAGGGTTTTGGTTATTAATCTAAACCTAATTAATTTATTTACAAAAATATATACAATAATAATAATAAATATAAATTTATAAAATAAATATAAACAATTTGATTTTAAGAAAATAAATTTTGAATTTTAAAAATATAAGTTTTTTTTTGTAGAAGTAAATTTTATAAACATTTATTTAGAAATTATTTTTTAGAAATTAAATAAATTAAGTAAATATAAAAGAAAACACAAAAAATTTGAAGAGAAAAAAAAAACATACCTGGGGCTGGGATTCGAATCCAGGCCCTAGGCTTCCCATCCACTAGTCCAGCAACACTACCACCAGGCCATGCGCGTCTTGGCGTTTATGATGTGAGTGGCAATCGTTTTATTATAACCTGTAAAAAAATCAAATAAAATGCAAAAAGAACAAAATGGCCTGGGGGGGATTCGAACCCAGGACCATCACAATCACACACAAACACACAAACCAGCTGAGCCACATGGGGTGCGTTCAACATATAATCCACAAGAAAACATTATAAGGTAAAACCAGTTTTTGAATTTCAATTTTCAGCGCCAATTTTCATCATCTTCTTCCTTGGAATTTCGCAGGTTTTCCTGCGAAAATTCCTACAAATTTTCCTATGAATCTTCTTGCGTATTTTTTCGCATGAAACAATCGTCTTCTCAAATACCATGTAACCTGCACTATTTCATCAAATTAATCATATCATAACAATCAACAAGTCACATACAGTCCAATTATGCCCTCAAAATAGGTTTAGACGCCCTAAATCAAGAACCCCTATTTTGAAACTCCAAACCCTAACAATGGTGGAACTCCAAACCTGCATCGAAACTCATAACAAACCACCCAGAATCCATCTACATCATTCAACAAACAATATCACAAGCTCAAAATCGATTAATCACATGTTAAACTTATGAATCGAAAAAAATTAAATTGGATATAAAACCGATTCGGTTTCAATGATACATGGAGTTTTTGATGCTTATGATTATGTGGATAGTATCAAGAGAGTCCAAGGATCATGTATATATCCTTAGATTACCTTAATTCAACCTGCAAATAAGAAACCGAAAATTGAATTTTTTGTAAAATTTTTGAATGTGAAAAGTGTTCTTGAGCTTCCAAAATTCGTGTTTATGCTTGTGATCACTTGTCTACATATGGTAGAAGCAAATTAGGTCAAAAAAACCAATCTCTTCTTTGGACTTTTGGATAGCTTCATCATGAAGAAAGATATGATTCTAATATTGAAAAAAATCTAATATCTCCTTGCTATTTTTGGTTGATCTGATTTTATATGATTCCAATTAACTTTAAATGAATTTTAAGGATTTCTAGAAGAAGAATCATGCCCAAATATTGATTTTTATATTTTATTTAGATTTAATTTGACTTTTAATGGATAAAATAAAAATAAATAATAAATAAAAAATCAAAAATCAAAATTTGGTTGCTTTGGGTCGTGCTAGAGGTCCTTGTATGAATTGGATCACAACATTGCAAGCCCATTTGGAGAAATTTGGTTCTAAGGTCCTATTTGCTTCATAAACCTCCCAAAAATTCCCCAACTTTGCAAAGACACAAATCCCTAAATTTTAAGGCTATGAAGGTGTTATTGGACATTTTAGAAAGCTTAGAGAGTCCTCTAACCAACCTCTTTGGTCTCATGTCCATATCCTTTACCATTTTCAAGTTATGCCATTTGGAAGATGTTGACCTTTTGTTGACTTTTGAAGTGACCTGTAATGTTTTGGCTCATACCTTCCAAATGAAGCATTTTGGGGCTTGGCTTGTAAGACACAAAGTTGTAGAGAATTAAATTTCCTTCAAAATGAGCTTTGGATGGGAAATTTTTGATTAAGAATGTGAAAGTTATGGCTGGTCAAAGTTCAGTTGACTTTTCCTGTAAAATCCCTAATTTAGAAACTCCGGATTCTTGATGATCTGAAATCTCCTTGATGAATCATGATCAAACCTTGATTAAATGATGAATTTTACTTCATATACTTGATTTTGGCAAAAAATCATGAAGTTTGACTTTGGTTTGACCACAGTTGACCTTAGTTTGACTTTTTGACTGCTTTGACTGATTTTAGCCTATCTGATCATCTGACTGAGCAAACCTTTTGGGAAAGCCTTGAAACTTGACATAGGGATTTTTGAAGACATATAGGATGTTATGAAGCTCACTTGAAGCCTTGGAAATCCATTTAGCCTGATGAAACTCAAAACCCTAGTTTAGGATGCATTGCTTAGGAGGATGCTTTGTCTGAGGGAATTGTCAAACTTTCTGACTAATTGTGAACCTTGTGAACCTATTTGGACACCTTAGTACACAATGTATGGTCTAGGTGAGGGCAAATTTTGGGGTGCAACAGGGGTCCCCTGGGAAAGATTATCTTCTTTGATAGCCACATGTCCCTGGTCCTCCTCACCAAGGAAATCATACACGTAGATCTTCCCATCCACCACCTTATATAGGCAATTCGTTCCTTCCTCGGTGAATTCTACCCTGGGATTAACTACCCTCGGCTGGGCCACAATATTTTCAAAGGTTACCGCGGTCATCTACTCAAGGTCCTCGTCCCTCTGGTCGATCCTAACAATCAATTCAGCCTGAGTTAGTTGTAACTTTTGGTCATCAGTCTCGTCCTCCGAGGGAGCCATGGCCATCTTAAGTCGAGCGCTTTCCTCCTACGTTGTTTTTCTCTGAGACTCCGTGGTTTCCAGGGCCTCTTTCAGCTCTTTGTTCTTCTTGAGTGCATGCTACCTCGGAAGCCTTGCGAGCTTTGTCCTCGGCGACATATGTAACGCCCCGATTATTATTTAATTTATTTAATATGAATTTGTTGTATTTTGGTGTGTGGAAGAAAGAATCATATTATTTAATATGATATTATTTTAAATAAATTATATTATATTGAAATAATTAAAACATTGGAAAACAAAGAGGAAAGGGTAGAGTGGTAAATTGATGAAGGATAGTGAGGGAAAATGAGAAAAACCATAGTTAGGGTCTAAGAGATAAGTTTGGAAATTAGGAAAAGAGGAAAGACAGTCATGTTTTTTGATCGTTAAGAAGAATCGTGAACAGAGGAAGAAGGAAGGAGAAAGGGCAAGAGTGTGAAGAAGAATTCGGCTAGGAGAAGAATTGCTCATCAAAACTAAGGTAAGGGTGGGATTTCTTCATCTCTTAAGGGTTTAATAATCTAAATTTTAGGCAAAGTGTTGTTGAATAGAGAATTGGGGTTTGGGTGATTTTGGATGAAAATTGTGTTCAATTGTTAGTATTTGTTGATTTTGTATGATAATCGTATGGATTAGGCAATGGATTGTGTAAATTCTGCATTTTATGGCTGTAAGACTGGTTTTTGGGGGAATAATTCGTAGCAGGGTTTGGCTGAGTCGCATAAGAAAAACTCAGAAAATCGGAGTCCTCTCTTAGCGAGCAAGTTGGAATTTTTAGAACGCTCTTTATAGAGAGTTGCTTGCTTAGCGAGCGAGCCCCTCGCTTAGCGAGACCTGGAGTGAAAAATAAAATATTTTATTTCTGAAAAATTCTATAAAATTCTTTAATTAATAAATTAAGGGATGGGAATCGTTGTAGAGCTGTTAGAGGCAGGTAGAGAGGAGTTATGAGCTTAATTAGAGGATTAATAAGCATAACTTGAAATGAACATGAATTGATATGTACGTTTGTTGTTGTTGTTTCTATGTGTGGTTGTTGTTATTACATGACATTGATGTTGATATCTATATATATATATATATATATATATATATATATATATATATATATATATATTGATGTAACTGTTGATGCATGTTGTGGATGTTGTTCGATGTTTTAGTAAGTCGTTGCTATATATGAGTTGTTGATGTTGTTTGCATGAAGTAGTTGGTGTAGACATGCATAATTGTCATTTATGGTGCATGGCATGTGCATGGTTGGGAATGGTATGCCAAGGTAGGGTATGTCCATTCGAATCCCGATGGGGATCAGTGTGATGTTGGTGCGATCATGAAATAGGGATCGTACGTGACCATGAAACAATGGTCAAGGGTGTGATCATGAAATTGAGATCATGGTGGGCCATGAAGAAGGGATAATAGTTTTGACGAGAACTGGATCTTGAAATAAAGATTGATATATGGTACCACATGCATAGAGTTGGTAGAGACTCATTGCATTGTTGTTTGTTGGTGTGCATGATATCATTATGTGTTGTGGTGTATTTGTGTAGTTGCTCTTTGATGAGAAGTGGTGAATTAATTAATGATACTTGATTTTATTCTTATTATTTTTCTCTTTTGTTGGTGTAAGTATCTCACCCTTTATGTTTAAATGTTACCCTTATGTTGGTAACGTGCAGGTGATCAGGATTAGTAGAGTGGTAGTCGGTGAAGTCGGTGGACTTTACATTTAGAAGAGTAGGCTCTGATACATGCTTTGGGTGTTGGGATGAAGATTTTTCTTGTTTACTTATTTTTAGAAAACATTTTGTAATTAAATTTTACTTAATGTTTCTTTTGAGTTTTCCTCTGCAATTAAAACTATTTTGTAAGACGTATCATCTTGAGCCAAGTGTTTTTTGTGAATTGCGACCCTCAGAATTATTGGTGTATTTTATTAACTGATTTTTAAATTATAAATTCGTGGGGATATTTTGGGTGTTATAAAGTGGTATCAGAGCAGGTTGGTCCGTTTGACCAAGTAATCGAGTCGTCGAGTCGTTGCTGTGTGTTGTTGTAGAGTTCTTAATCGTTGTTTTGATATTGTTGTTTGACATCTTTAGAAAGGCTTGAAGAAATGATGTTACTCTTGTTGCCGCTATGCAGGCGATTTCTCAGGATGTACAAAATCCGATGAATGTTAGGGATCGTGAGAGTGATGAATTTCAGAAGAACGACCCACATACATTCAAGGGGAAGTATGACCCTGGTGGAGCACAAGATTGGTTCAAGGAGATCGAGAGGATCTTCAGAGTGATGGAATGTTTTGAAGGAAGTAAGGTGCGGTTGGATGCTCACAGGTTAGTGGGAGAAGTTGATGACTAGTGGGTTGGCACTCGTCAGCGGTTGGATACGTCTGTCGCTCCCGGGATTTTCATCCTAGTACAAACGCAAAAGTGGCGCGGAAAGGTAGAGTCGCCAGCCATGCATTTTTATCCCGAAGGAATGGGAAAGGTAATGCTGCACAAACCTGAGGAAGAAGGAAAGGACAAGGTCCTGCGAACCAAAGATCTGGGTTCGGGAGTCGGTTACGACCTGGGAAGGTGTTAGCACCCCAGATCGTCCGCCGTACCCGACGGGATCCACGCTTATTTGTTTTGTTTCAAAGGGTGAGAAATAAGATGTTGCTGAACAAATGAACTGCTAACTGGAATAGGATGGAAATGAGAAAAGAAATAAGAAAAGAGAATGGAAAGAAAGAGAATGAGAATAAAAAGGGGAAATGTAGGGAAAGAGAAAGATTGTGCTCGAATGGGCCCTACCCCACTGCCTACGTACCTCATCGGGATAAATGAGGATCAGAGACGCCGTAGTTCGTCTAACTAAGGTTGAAACTCGTTTGTGATTTTTAGGATGACGTTGCCATAGCTCTAGCTCAGGTGTTAACCGGCTCTGACTCGAGGGTGTTTACCGTATCGCTGTTTGAACTGTCGAGGCAAGTCATGTCCGTCCGCAAAAAGTATGAGATAAGATGAGAAGACGTGACTTCTTGGTTTGTTGTTTTTTAGAAGAAGTGTTTTGAACTTTGTGTTTATTGTATGTACAACACTAAAGACTATGACACAGGAGCGAATACTTTCCAAGGTCGCCCCCAATGGAATGTTTGTAAAGCATCCTAGAAGAGTGAAGGAGACCTCCACTAATCATTTCCCGTATAGCTTAAGGCTCGTGGCGCATTGTACACCTTTTCCTTTATTAAGTGTTTTTGATTTTGTTTTAAGATGAGAAGTGAGACTCAAGTTATAAAAGGAAAACTTCTAAGGGAAAATAGACTTACCCTAAGTTAGTTGAATTCACGGGTAACCTATGGTTAGTGAGGTTTGAAAGATTGAACTCTACCTAAAGATATTAAACTAAAGATACAAGTACAAAAAAGTTAATGGTGAACAATATGGTCCTCCTAAGTCATGGTGGGTAAAAACGTGAATGAAGCATAAATGGGATGAAACGATGAATCGGGTGGGTCGATTGCGTGGTGCTAAGATGCACGACTTATGGTGTGCAACATACAAGGCTTGCTTTTAGTTGAATGGAGTGGAACGATGGTAATCGAGGAACCCTAAAGTCACATGCAACTTTATTTGTTTATTTGAAAATTTACTCGACGTTGGATAGAGTCTTATTTATTTTTTTGAGATTTTTGGTTTTCTATCGATTTGTTTTATCTTTTCTATCCTAATTATAGAAACTATAAAAGCATACAAGTTCTAAGATATTACATCATAAAGTATAAAAACATAATTGAGGCACAAAAATATCCAAGTCCATAAGCAAATTCTCAGAAGATACCTTGCACAAAAAGAGAATAGTTAGTGAATGACATGAATCGTGAATATGCATAATATGATGAAATGAATAAAAATGACAAAAATATCAAAAGTCATGGAAAAAATGTGAAATTAATTCCCTAGGGTCTCTAACTTGATTATAACATTGTATTAAAAAATCTCTTAAAAATTCTAATCCTAACTATGTCAAATGGTCCTTTAATTCTATGAGATATTTAATCACAAACTTATACAAATCACACTACCAAAACAGTAGAAAAAATGTCCTAAAAAATACATCAAACATATTCTAGGTACTTTAATTTGTCCTCTAATCATAGCAAAAAGAATGGGCAAAAAATGTTATGGGAAGTGGCAGAAATAAATTGTACAAATTTATGTCTTTATAAAGGAATTCAATATAAATCACTTAAAATGAAAAATCAAAATTAAATCAAAAAATGGTTAAATTCAGAAAATAAAAATTGGGAATGTTTTTAAAATGGCTTAATATTCTATCATAATTTTTGGGGAATTTTATTTTACATTTTAATATTTTTTATGGAATTAAATTAAAATGGTATAAAATAGAAATTTTAAAATGAAATGAGAATAGAAAAGGGGGTGATAAAAGTAATGTGTTTTAGTTAAAAATGGGACTGGGCTTGAATGGGGGTGTAGATAGTGATTTGCGCTAGGCCCAAACATGCAAGTGGCCTGAGGGTGCAGGGTTGTTGCTGTAGGGCGGCACACATATGATTGGATTCGGTGGTCCAACCGGACGGTGACACTTGTCACCGCCGGAGTGGATCACCTCAAAGGATCTTATCTCCTTGGGAAATCCTAACTGATAGATTACAGGTGATTAATGGCGTGTTAATATACTTTATTATCTTTAATTTTCTCATTTTTGACTCACAATAATCCTAATCCTCTTATTGATTAACATTAATTTAATAATTAAAATCATAATTTCATAAAAAGCCCAAAAGGGGATGAAAGTATAGAATGAAACCCTAAGTTCTTCTTGCCCTCACCGCCACCCTCTCCTTCCTCACGAAGCCGCAGCCGCTCCACCCCACATGAAATCGGCGAAGCCCCCCATCTTCCTTCGAAACCTTCATCTCCCACAGTATCTCTATTCTAAATTGTAACCAAGATGACCTAATTTCTTTTTTCCCCCAATTCAGAATCAAACCCTCACCAAATTATCAGCACCTAAACAATACGCAAGAACATAATCATTCCTTACCAATGAAAAAACGTCGCTGATCGGAGAGTGATGAGGAAGACGAAGAGGAAGCGATCTTGACGGACAAGGAGACGTCGAAGACGATTTTTAGTGTTGCGAAACTATGGCCGTGTATGCTCCGATCTCTCTTTTCTTCTTCCGATCTTGACCTGTTTTGTTTTGGTTGATTGTAGGTGGATAAGGAAACTTGACGAAGATGGTGCTTAAAGTGGTTGCGGATTGATGGTGATGAAGACGGTGATACTGCCTCTTGTTGTTGACGAAGCAATCCGTGATTGAAGAGTATTGATATTGAGGACTGAGGAAGATCAATGCTGAGGCTATGAATTGGACGCTTCCCCAGTTGCGGATAATAGAGCTGAGAGAGCTCGATGAGAGCAAACCATTAGGATGTTGGAGATCGCAGAAAAGTGAAGATTGGTGTGGAAGAAGCCTTTGAGAACTTGTTGCACTCAGTTAAGACGAGTAAATGGAATCAACGATTGGAGAGAAGAGCTGTGAAAACTGAATTGGGATTGAAGGAAGGATGAATCAAAAAAAGGGCTGAGACGAGTAAATGGAATCAATGATTGGAGAGAAGAGCTGTGAAAACTGAATTGGGATTGAAGGAAGGATGAATCAAAAAAAGGGGCCTCCTCAAATGAAGGTCACGACTTTGTTTTTATAGAAGATCAGAATCAGATTCAGGTAAACTCAAGTCTTTTTCTGTTATGGTCTGTTGGAGGTAATTAGAGGCTTAGCTAAATTCTGTTAAGTCGGTTAGTTTTTCGGTTAGAGATTGGTTAGAGTTCTGTTATGAGTTTTGTTACAAAATCGGTTAGGAGGTGTAACTGCTTTTCTTTGTATCGATTCTTCTTTTGGTTTTTTTTGTCTTCTGAATTCGAGGGTTTTGTGGTTTATTCTGTGTTTTCGGATATCAATGAAATTTTGTTTTTAGTTGATGGTTGATAAAGAATATGAGGATATCTCTTCCGTTATTGAGAGTGTGTCTGTATTTTCCTATTGAAGATTGTGTTGATTCTTGCAGGTGTTGATAATGATGGATGAACTGATGTTGTTAATGACGCAAAAGGTTGATGGTTAAAGATTGGAGATGTGAGGCTACGGATTCAGTTACGGTCCTTGAAGCTTGAGGAGGGAGCTTCTTTTTTTTGTTGATAGATGAAGGTCTGTGTAGCTGATGAAGAATGTAGAAGATAAATTTTTTGTAACTGTAACTGATATGTAACTGAATCTTGCCATAAATTGTAACTGAACTTTTGTGCTATATTTTATTCTGCCATTTACGATGAGTTTCCCCCCCCCCCCCTTTTTTTACAATTCTGTTATGGAAATTGAAACTCTCTTTATATTGATCCTCTCCATTGAATTGTTATGGAGTCTTCATTGATTTTGGTTGTTATGGACCTTTTGTGATGATTTTCCAGTTAATGTCCATTTGAGTTTCAATTCCAAAATACCAAGTTAGCACTAGTCAGTTACTATCATGAGCACAATGTATAACTTGATTTTTCTGTCATGTATTTTTCTTTTCACATTTGTTACTTGCTTTGACTTTTTCACATATACAAGGAATTTGTTTTGTATCCTGTTTTTTCTCTCTCCCTTTTTGTAGCAATTGTGGCATGGGCTTTTTATATGGATTTCTTTGGATAAGAATCGTGTGAGACTTTGTAACTTGTAATATCTGAATTTATGAATAATGATGATTTGAACGGACACTTGAATGGCTTTTTTAATTGAGAAACGGAATTGGATAAGCGAACAAAAATGAAAGTTAGGATATGAACAATGGATACTGAATTCATTTTAATCGTGAATATTGGAATTTGAATAATGGATATGGATGTATTAAAAAAATAAAAATAGAAATATGGACTTTTGAAATTGGGATTTTAAACAATGAGCTTTATTGGTTTTATGGTATGTAAGAAAGAAAAAGTGTGGAGAATAGATTAAAATGAATAAAAGAAGTGGTTTAGAAAAAGGATATGAGCTTTAAATCAGATGAACTATGGAATTGAGTATTAAACTCGAACAACTTCTTTCGTTATAAATAACCAATAAAATGCCTCAATCTCAGTGAATCCTTTGATAAATGATAGATCTAGAAATATGGAACTATATAATGATCATGATAATCTTGACTGGAGGACCTTGATACGATTAACACCAGTTAATGAATCTTTACTTGCCCAATCCTAACAAGACACCTCAAATCCTCTTGAGGTGTACCCTGATGGAGGAGTAGTTTGAGGTGCCAGAATTAAATAAAGCTTTAAGCATATGAGAAATCTTAAAAGAAGACAGCCCTGGTCCTTGATGAACTTCTAACTGGGAGTATGCTCACGATGATGCAAGCCCAACCTTGGTCTAAACATTGAATGTAATGACCATATGTATCACTTATGAATACGAGAGTCCCGATCACAAGGAAATATTTTGACCTCCTGACCTCCGAGCCAATGAAACGCATGATCACGATTTTATGGACTAATGTAAGATTCTGGTGATTATGACACATAGGCCAGTTAAGGGTGATAAATAAAAGGGCAAATTTTGGGGTGTTACAACGTCTGGTGAGGCAGTCACCTGGACTGTGTTTAGAAGAGAATTTTTGCGGAAGTGCTTTCTTAAATATGTTCAGGGAAAGAAATAAATTGAGTTCTTGGAACTGAACCAAGGAAGTATATCATTTATCGAGTATGCTGCCAAGTTTTCTGATCTAACGAAGTTTTATCTGCACTATAGTAAGGTGACTGCTGAGTTCTCGAAATGCATCAAGTTCGAGAATAGTTTGAGGCCTGAGATTAAGTAGGCGATTGGTTATCAGAGGATCCAAAGATTTCCTGATTTTGTGGGTTGCTGTAGAATCTTTGAAGAAGACAAAAAGGCTCAATCAGATCTCTTCAAGAGTTTGGCTGAGAGAAGAGGAAAGCAACAAATGCATCGTGGGAAACCTTATGTAGCTCCAACTGATAAATGTAAGCAAAAACATGTTAAGGGAAAAAGGCTAAGTGGGGGAGGTGCTCTTGCTTCTCTGAAGTGCTACAGGTGTGGTGAATTGGGTCGTCGTATCAGTGAATGTACGAGTGACGTGAAGAAATGTTTCAAGTATGGTCAGCCTTGACATTTGATTGCAGAGTGCAAGACTAATCTGGTTACTTGCTACAACTGTGGGAAGCAAGGTCATATCAGAACTCATTTTCAGGAGCCAAAGAAAGCTGCAACTGGAGGAAATGTGTTTACCTTGACGGGGACACATACTTCCAGTGATGATCGTTTGATCAGAGGTACATGTTATATTAATAATATGCCTTTGATTGCTATGATTGACACTGGAGCTACACACTATTTTATTTCTATTAACTGTGTGAGAATACTAGGACTTGTTGTTTCCCCTATGAAAAGAGAGATGGTTATCGAGACTCCTGATGATGGGTTGTTAACTACTTCTCTTGTTTGTTTGAATTGTCCTCTATCGATATTTGGTAAGGAATTTGGATTGGATTTGATTTGTTTGTTGTTGGGAGGTTTAAATGTGATTCTGGGGAAGAGCTGGTTGGAGTTCAATCATGTTCATATAAATTGTTTCATCAAGTCGGTTCGATTTCTTACTCCTGATGAAGAGTAAGAAGAAGCTGGTTACTTATCTGCTCGAGATTTGAAAGAACTTTTGAGTGAAGAAGCGGAAGTGATGGCATTGTTTGCATCTTTATCGATGGAAAATGAAATGGCAATCGACAAATTTTTAGTGGTGAGAGATATCCCGAAAGTATTTCCAGATGACATTGTGGATGTTCCGTTGGGTGGAATTCAGTATTGATCTTATGCCCGAAACTAGACCTATTTCGATGGCACCTTATCATATGTCGGCTTCCGAGTTATCTAAATTGAAGAAGAGTTAGAGGAACTGTTAGAAAAGAAGTTTATGAGACAGAGTGTGTCGCCCTGGGAGCTCCGATATTGTTGGTGAAAAAGAAATATGATAGCATGAGATTGTGTATTGATTACAGACAACTGAATAAGGTGACAATTACGAACAAGTATCCACTTCCAAGGATAGATGATCTGATGGATCAGTTGGTTGGTGCTTGTATGTATAGTAAGATTGATATGCGATTGAGTTATCATCAGATAAGAGTGAAAGATGAAGATGTGCAGAAGTTTGCTTTTAGGACTCGATATGGACACTATGAATATGTAGTGATTCCATTTGGAGTTACTAATGCACCTGGAGTATTCATGGAATATATGAACCGAATTTTCCATGATTATTTGGATCAATTTGTGGTTGTTTTTATAGATGATATTCTGATTTACTCTATGTCAGAAGAAGAGCATACTGAACATTTGGGGATTGTGCTGCAAGTGTTAAAAGAGAAGAAGTTGTATGCTAAGTTATTGAAGTGCGAGTTTTTGTTGAAAGAGGTGATCTTTCTTGGTCATGTGATTTCGGGAAAAAGGATTGTTATGGATCCATCCAAGGTAGATGCAGTGCTACAACGGGAGACTCTGAAGTCAGTGACATAAATTAGAAGTTTCTTGGGATTAGTTGGTTATTATCGAAGATTCATTGAAGGTTTTTCTAAGTTGGCACTTCCGTTGACTCAATTAACTTGTATGGATAAAGAGTTTGTGTGGGATGCCCAATATGAGCAGAGTTTCATTGAGATAAAGAAGAAGTTGACTACTACTCTAGTTTTCTTTACCAAAAGTAGATGAACCGTTTGTGGTCTATTGTGATGCTTCTTTGATGGGTTTGAGTGGAGTGTTAATGCAAGACGGTCAAGTGGCGGCGTATGCTTTGCGACAATTGATAATTCATTATAGGAATTATCCTACCCATGATTTGGAGCTAGCAGTTGTAGTTTTTGTATTGAAGATTTTGAGGCATTATCTGTACAGTTCAAGATTTGAAGTGTATACTGATCATAATAGTTTGAAATATCTATTTGACCATAAAGAGTTAAATATGAGACAGAGACGTTGGTTGAATTCTTGAAGGACTATGATTTTAGTTTGAACTATCTTCTCGGTAAAGCTAATATTGTGGCTGATGCCTTAAGTCGGAAGACATTGCATATGTCGATCATGATGGCTAGAGAGTTGGAGTTGATTGAACAATTTAGAGATATGAATTTGGGTTGTGAACAAACACCTCATAGTGTAATGTTGGGAATGCTGAAGGTTAACAATGATTTTCTTGATCGTATACGGGAGAGTCAGAAGTCAAATGTGAAATTGGTGGAATTGATGGTAAGTGATGAACGGGTTAGAGGTAATGAGTTTCGAGTTGATGATCAGGGATTATTAAGGTTTCAGAAGTGTATTTGTATTCCTGGTGATCTTGAATTAAAGATAATGATTCTTGAAGAATGACATAGAAGTAATTTGAGTATTCATCTGGGAGCGACGAAAATGTATCAAGATTTGAAGAAGATATTTTGGTGGCCCGATATGAAGCGTGATGTGGCTCAGTTTGTTTATGCATGCTTGACTTTCCATAATTCGAAAGTGGAACATCATAAACCTGTTGGTTTGATGCAACCGTTGGATATTCCCAAGTGGAAATGGGATAGTATCTCAATGGATTTTGTTACGGGGTTACCTAATACTCCAAGAGGGCATGATGTTGTTTGGGTGATTGTTGATAGGTTGACGAAGTCAGCGCATTTTATTTTAATTGGTATTACTTATTCTTTGCAGAGATTAGCAGAGATATATGTTAGTGTGGTGGTGAAGTTTCATGGGATGCCTTTGAGTATTGTGTCAGATAGAGATCCACAATTTACTTCTGGTTTTTGGGAGAGTTTGCAAGAGGCATTGGGTTAGAAGTTGAAGTTGAGTTCAACTTATCATCCTTAGACTGATGGGCAAACAGAGAGGACGATACAATCCTTGGAAGATTTGTTGAGGGCTTGTGTACTTGAACAAGGAGGTGCTTGGGATAGTCACTTTCCGTTGATCGAGTTTACTTATAATAATAGTTATCATTCTAGTATCAGAATGACTCCGTTTGAAGCATTGTATGGTCGAAGATGTCAGACACCTTTGTGTTGGCATGAGTCAGATGAGAGTGTTGTACTTGGACCTGATATTGTGCAGCAGAATATTGAGATGGTGAAGTTGATTCAAGATAAGATGAGAACTTCACAGAGTAGGCAGAAGAGTTACCATGATAAGAGAAGGAAATACCTTGAATTTCAAGAAGAAGATTATGTGTTTTTTAGGGTTACTCCGGTGACCGGTGTTGGACGAGCTTTGAATTCGAGAGAGCTTACTCCTAGATTTATTGGTCCGTACCAAATTTCTAAAAGAGTTGGACCTGTTTCTTATAGAGTGGCGTTGCCATCGCGATTATCCAATTTGCATGATGTATTCCATGTTTCGCAGCTTTGGAAGTATGTTCCGAATCCGTCACATGTGATACCGATGGATGAAGTTAAGGTAAGAGATAATCTTACGGTTGAAGTACTACCAGAATAAATTGATGATCATGAGATAAAGTAGTTGAGAGGCAAAGAGAATGTTCTTGTAAAGGTGGTTTGGGGAGGAGCTGCTGGTGGGAGCATGACTTGAGAATTGGGGATCAAGATACGAGAGTCTTATCCGAATCTATTCGCATGAGGTACGTTTTCGAGGACGAAAACATTCTAAGCGGGGGAGAGTTGTAACGCCCCGATTATTATTTTATTTATTTAATTGGAATTTTTTGTATTTTGGTGTGTGGAAGAAAGAATTATATTATTTAATATGATATTATTTTAAATAAATTATATTATATTGAAATAATTAAAACATTGGAAAATAAAGAGAAAAGGGTTGAGTGGTAAATTGATGAAGGATAGTGAGGGGAAATGAGGAAAACCATAGTTGGGGTCTAAGAGATAAGTTTAGAAATAAGGAAAAGACGAAAGTCAGTCGTGTTTTGTGATCGTAAAGAAGAATCGTGAATAAAGGAAAAAGGAAAGAGAAAGGGCAAGAGTGTGAAGAAGAATTCGGCCAGGAGAAGAATTGCTCATCAAAACTAAGGTAATTTTTTGCATTTCTTCATCTCCTAAGGGTTTAATAATATGAGTTTTAGGCAAAGTGTTGTTGAGTAGAGAATTGGAGTTTGGGTGATTTTGGATGAAAATTGTGTTCAATTGTTAGTAGTTGTTGATTTTGTATGATAATCATATGGATTAGGCAATGTATTGTGTAAATTCTGTATTTTATGGCTATAAGACTGGTTTTTGGGGGAATAATTTGTAGCGGGGTTTGGCTGAGTCGCAGAAGAAAAACTCAGAAAATCACAGTCCTTGTTTTGCAAGCTGCAACTCGCTTAGTGAGCAAGTTGGAATTTTGGAACATTCTTTACAGAGAGTTGCTCGCTTAGCGAGCAAGCCTCTTGCTTAGTGAGACCTAGAGTGAAAAATAAAATGTTTTATTTATGAAAAACTCTATAAAATTATTTAATTAATAAATTAAGGGATGAGAATCATTATAGATATGTTAGAGGTAGGTGGAGAGGATTTATGAGCTTAATTTGAGGATTAAAAAGCATAACTTGAAATGAACATGAATTGATATGTACATTTGTTGTTGTTATTGTTGTTGTTGCTATGTGTGGTTGTTATTGTTGTTGTTGTTGTTGTTACATGACATTGATGTTAATATATGTTGATGTAACTGTTGATGCATGTTGTGATTGTTGTTTGATGTTGTAGTAAGTCGTTGCTATATATGAGTTGTTGATGTTGTTTGCATGAAGTAGTTGGTGTAAACATGCATAATTGTCATTGATGATGCATGGCATGTGCATGGTTGGGAATGGTATGCCAAGGTAGGGTATGTCCATTCAAATCCTGAGGGGGATCGGTGTGATGCTGGTGTGGTCATGAAACAAGGATTGTAAGTGACTATGAAACAGGAGTCGAGGGTGTGATCATGAAATAAGGATCATATCGGGCCATAAAAGAGGGGCCGAGAGTTCTGACAAGAACTGGATCTTAAAATAGAGGTCGATATATGGTACCGTATGCATAGAGTTAGTAGAGTCTCATTGCATTGCTGTTTGTTGTGTTCATGATATCATTATGTGTTGTGGTGTATTTGTGTAGTTGTTCTTTGATGAGAAGTGGTGAACTAATTAATGATACTTGCTTTTATTCTTATTATTTTTCCCTTTTGTTGGGCTAAGTATCTCACCCCTTCTGTTTGAATGTTACCCTTATGTTGGTAACGTGTAGGTGATTAGGATTAGTAGAGTGGCGGTCGGTGAAGTCGGTGGACTTCACATTTAGTAGAGTTGGGTTTGATACGTGCTTTGGGTGTCGGGACGATGATTGTTCTTGTTTACTTATTTTTAGAAAACATTTTGTAATTAACTTTTACTTTATGTTTCTTTTGAGTTTTCCGTTGCAATTAAAACTATTTTGTAAGACATATCATCTCGAGCCAAATGTTTTTAGTGAATTGTGACACTCATAATGATTGGTGTATTTTATTAACTCTGATTTTTAAATTATAAATTCGTGGGGATATTTTGGGTGTTACAATAGACAGTGAAGTTTTCAGCTTTTAAATCTCCTTCTCCTAAGTTGCAGTCCCCTCGACATACATCGACACCATGGCCAGGACCCTCATTACCAAACCGGCATCTTGGGCTAGGGCCAACCTCCTTCCTGGTCTGTACAGCTCCTCTTGGCGCAATGTTTCCGCCCGATGAACTTGGAGGGAAGTCTCCTCAAAGAACTTGAGTGGAAGGAAGTAGGTGGGAAGCTCGAACTTAGGATTCAAAGGAGTCCCGACTTGATTGATAACATCCTCGGCCCTCTGCCTTTTTTCTGAGTTTGGAACATGTGCCCAGAGATCCCTAGGGAGTTAAGGTGGAGTTGCTTGAACCTGAACCGATCGTTACCAAACGATCATCCAACCGAGTCTAGGTCAGCTTCTTCCCTCACCTCTTAGCAATGTTCGCCATCACTTTGTCCTGTACGTCTAACGTTGAATCTGAAAAAGGGCAAGAGAAGCAAGTTAGAACATAAACATATACGAGCAAAATACACAAACAAGCATATATAATTAACTTTAAACTACCAAGGTAACCTGAAACTTCCTCGTTCGTCTCACATGCTAGGAGCTTCGCCACATCTATGAATCGAGATTCCACTATTGCTCCACCATCCTTGTCTAGAATTGGACGACCCTGCACTTCTATATATTCAATCAGGGAAAAGCCCGAAACAAATTTCAACAGGACGTCATATCTAGCCACGTCCTTGGCACTCATTTCCGGAGCAACAATCAGATACTCATCGGTACAGTGTAAAAAGTGTTCACGAGACCATGATAATTGAAACTTCAGCATTAGGTGGGGAACAGGTCTCCCCTGATTATTGAGCAAGGTTACTCCTCGTTGTTAGTGTCCTCCCCCCCAGAAGTAGACAGAGTTTGGATGGAGTTGCAAGGATTCCAGTTCTAGGTGAATGAAGACATACGTTTGGAAGGTCGATAACAAGAGCCTAAACTTGAGCTCCTTGAAAATATAGTCGTACATAGTGAAACGATTTATCCCATATGATTAGCAGATTCGATCTTCTTCATCAGGGTACCGAACATACCAATTTGCAGGATCCTTGACTATCGAGACAGGGCCCTCCTGGGACACAGATTAAATAGATTGAATGAGCAATGACTCCTCTATAGCCTAGTATTCAACAATAATCTCTTGCTCCACAGAGTTCTCCTCGGGAGGATTATATTTGGCTAGAACAAAGGCAGATTCTTCGAAGGCAGTTCCTTCGGAGCTACTATAAGTCGGGGCAGTATCCTCGAAAATCTCTTCCACTGACATATAGTCATAGTCTTCGGCAAACATCTTTACACCTGAAAAGCAACAAAAGAAAATGTGAATTTGTTGCTTTAAATCAAATCCATCCTTCCACTACTGATCAAGTGAAAGGGCGTGCATAGGAGTGGGGACAGTGTCCTCAACCAAAGCCCTTATTTAAAGTGACTCTTGAATACGTCCTCGAAAGTATGCTAGATGCTCCCGCGAGGAGAGAAATTCACGAACAAAAAAATCTCAACTCAGGTCGAGCACAACACCCTCACTAAGTAAAACCCAGAACTCCGGTTGAACTTCAACCAGAGCCACTATGAAAAAGCAGAGAAAATACCCTCATGGGGTATATTTTTCGCAACGACGATGGACGAAGTTCATCATCCAACGGACGAAGGCAAAGACGTCGCACCAGAAACCAACTACCATGACTGGGAAATCCTAACAATCCACTAAAATGATTCTCTAAACCCTAAAGTCAGCCTTAACCGCATGCATCTCTACTGAATGAAGAGAAAAATATATCCTATAGCAAGAAAGTTGCGAAATATTACATGTTTTTGGAAGCTGTGGAGGTGGTCAATTGAGTTTCCTTGGTAGTTACAACGGTAGATGGAGGTTCATGACAAATTATTGAAAGCTTAAGATCATGGTCATTGTCGAGTAAAAGGGCAACATGTAAAAAAGTATGAAGATGACTTACATTGTCCTATTTATAGACGCCCTCAGCAAGTGTGCGAGCACGTGCAGCCCGGGATCCATAAACGACACAATCATGACCGAGGAACAAGTGTAGCCTAACCATCACTATGCATTAAATGCACACACTTCCTAAGGCGCACACATGAAACGACCCTTCTACATCATTCAACGATTGACCTCCTCATCTGTCGAGCAAAGTTTCAACGCCCATGCTTGGTCGAACAAGTCTCTATTTGGGTTGACGAATAACTCTTACACACCTCAAGATTCATCGCATAAGTGATGAGCTTCCCTTAAGTCATCACTTCTACGACCAGAAGCAACGACTTGTGGGGCTTCTGTTCGGGACTGGACCAATGCCTAGGCATGGCCCAATCCACTAATGCGTCTAGGACGACCCAATAATCCAATGTCAAAGGGACCCACTGGCTTTGTACCTCTCAGCCAAGGAGGCCTTGTCGACCAAGGTTACTCGTGGTCGGACTCCTCTACTCCTTTCAGACTTCTGCCCTACATCCAGGGGAAGTCATCCAAATTTAGTTAAGGGTAACTCCTGCTCGGTTCATCTTCTGTCCAGCTGACACAACATCCAAGCAGGTCTACTCGTCCCAACGGCTAGTTTCTGAAAGTTACCTATTTCTGGGGGATCTACGATCCAGGCCCAAAATAGGGACCAATATCCAAGAACTGGGGGTATTATGTAAACTCTTTCACATGAGAGGGCCATGTATACAATATTCACTCTTATAACTCACTTCTCGTACTTGCTCATTCTTCTGCCCTGTCTTACATTGCCATCAGAGTGTCTTGCAGGTACATCACCCCCTTCTCTCCTCGACGACCAAGCATCATCATCAACATCTGTGGCCAGCTTCAGATTCTGATCTCTAGGAAATATCAAATATGGTTTCAAACTAATCGATTTTAATAAAGTTCTCTTTGATCTTTGTAAGAATATTTTTTTTTAATTTGATTAAATTTTATTCAATATATTTCTCAAGTCTTAATTATAAACTAAAAGAGATATTTCACATTTACTAAAGATGATACTTATTACATCAATCTCATCCATGTCTAGTTTTAGAGAGAGAAACTCTCACTTCTCTTTAAAACTAGGGTTTCTCCCTCTTAGAGAGTGTCGTCTCTCTTCCTATAGGGACTCCTCCTCCGTCATCAGAGCTCTCTATCACCAGTATGATAGTTGTTTCCTCTTCAATGAAGGTCCATCCCTCACTTACTTTGACGAATCGCCCATACATGTTGCATTCCTCTTGTTCGTTAAGCACAACTTCCATTAAGAGTTTCTTCCACTCCACCAATAACATCCAAAATATTGTAACTCCAAAATCATCTCATCCAACCAATGGGCCAAAGTGGTTCAAACATGAAATTCGATCCCCAATAGAGCCTCCATCATCGGAATATATGAAATCTCTGAGGTCATGTGTTAGTGTTCCTGTAAGGGCTTCTTTTATTGTGTTTGTATTTCTATGACTTCTATTATTTCTTGTTTGCGTTGGTTTTGTGGTGTGTGTTGTTCTTAGATCTAGGTTGTTGTCAGTTTGTGTTCAAGATCTTTGATAAAATATCGCAAATAAGGTTGAATGAAAGAGATGTGTTATTGAGCAAGAATCTAACTAAGGTTGTTGCAAATCTAAATGCTTTTTCTCGTCAACAAATGATTCTCCCACAAATTGTGAGTTTAATCTTTCTTGAGAACATGTATAATATAAGATTTGTGTGTGAGATAGTTAGAGAAATAATTCGTAACTTGATAAATTTAAAGATTGTGGTTCCAAAACTCATTTGTCTCTTGTGGATGAATTCTGGTTGGTTGCTTGAATTGAGGAAATTGATTGATAACATCTTTTGACTTTTATTTTCTATAAGCATTTTGATGTTATTAGTTGGATGGGGTGTTTTATTAGTGTTGCTGTTAATTTGTGGGTGGGAAATATTCGAACATAATATATTTCTCTTTGTTTGTACACTTTGTTTTACATCTAATGCAAGAGTTTATTTTCTGTAAAAAAAAAATACTTATTACATTTAGCTTTTTTAATTTTATGTAATACTAATTAAAAGTTTTAATTTTATGTAATACTAAATATTGATTCAATTGGTAAGAAGTTATACTATTATATAAATACATATGTAAGCAATTCTTGAATCACATATCCTATGTGCACAATTTCAAAAGTCAATCTCTTAAATTAGAAAATTAATTATCATTTTTTTCTCAACATTAAGTAATTAATATAATACTAATATTTCATAAAAATAACATTAAATAATATTAAATTATTTGACATTTATTTATAATTAAAGTAAGTAATACGCAATTTATTTATAATTTAGAGAGAAAGAAGTGTGTATTACCTAGTTTGTTGGAGTTTACACCAAGGCTCTCTATGATAAAGACTAGTTTATAATTGATAACGTAACTAATAGTTTATAAATGATAGTTGATATATGATAATTTATAGTTGAAGAATGATAGTTTATTGTTAGAGATTAGAATAGACCAAAACAATCTACATGGACTACCTGACTTATTTAAGTATGACATGTTGGATATTGGGTTTGATAATCTAGGATTTCTTCGAAGAATCGTGTTCTTTCACTTTCCGAACAAAGTATTTCGACCCTTATTTTGCCTGGGTTCACGAAATCTTTGTGGGGATAATTCTTGAAGAACGAATAGTTTCTTGGCAAAAGAAATTATTCAGAATGTAGAAGGTTTTGTTTTGTTATTATGTCCGAAAAATTAGAGGCCAAACGACTCCTTATATAGGAGTTCAATAATTCAAACGAAGAGACACACCAGCGGGACCCCAGCCAGGGGCTCTGCCCCTTGGAACCCCACGGGGCGCTGCCCCGCACCCCGCCAGGGGCTTCGCCCCTTGGAACCCCAACGGGGCGCTGCCCCGCACCCCGCCAGGGGCTTCGCCCCTTGGAACCCCGTTTAAGTTATTTGCATTCAATTATATGTTGGCTTGACGAGCGTGCACTCCGCACTACCCTAACTCGTTTCTAAGCTTTAACGTATAATTGCTTTGGCCTGTAGTAAATTCCATTACTACTAAAATGCATTGATGACACTAAAATCACCAACAAATCCCCCCCATTTTAGTGTAATCTTTGATTTACTCAGTATATACAATAATATACACAAGAATATAACACACAGGTATAACAATCAAACAAATGCATAAATGAAAATGTCTTGCGATTGAATTTTCATCTTAGTACAAATACACATTTCAAATACTCGAAAATCGGGGTGTCATAGCGATTGAACCCGTCAATCCATTTGAATATCTGAAGATATAATACACATATATTTCTCACAATACTCTACTATTCATACTTACACTTTACAAGCCATGTGTCCTAATCCATTAATAAGCATATAGGAAGCCAAGTCCAAGCTTCTTGAAGCGGCAAAACTTCATGCTCATATAGGTGATTCTTTTAATCTTGCACCTGCATTTGCAATTTTCCAAAAGAAACATTAAGAAGATATACTTCAACCTATCCATCACTTGCAGGTCTGAGCACATACCTTGGGAAGACAAATACAATTGCTCCAATCTCTAACTATGATCTTTCCACATTTAATTCTGCTTCTAACGTTGTATTAGAAGGGAATTGGGTATACCGTAGCTATTAGATTTAAATGGACTTTAATCCCATCCCAATTACCGGCTTCTTTACTAAGTCTCTAGCTAACCCATTCGTCAAGTGGTCAGCCAAGTTTTGTTGCGACCGAACAAACTCAATAGATATCACCCCATTCATGATTAATTCCCTAATCATACTATGTCTAACACCCAAATGTCTAGACTTTCCATTGTATATTTGACTATAAGCTTTAGCCAATGTGGCAGTACTATCACAACGGATAGATATTGGTGATATCGGTTTAGGCCATATCGGAATCTCATATACCAAGTTTCTTAGCCATTCCGCTTCTTTACCAGCAGCAGCTAATGCTACAAACTCAGATTCCATTGTGGAACCAGTTATACATGTTTGCTTCTTGGAAGCCCATGAGATGGCACCTCCCCCAAGCAAGTACACCCATCCACTTGTAGAGGATGAATCTTCAGCATTATTTATCCAACTAGCATCCGAATAACCCTCTAACACCGAAGGAAATCCCATATATGACAATCCATAATTCATTGCACCCTTCAGGTACTTGAATACCCTAGTTATCGCATGCCAATGATGTCTACTAGGATTACTAGTAAATCTGCTCAACTTTCCAACCGCATAAGCAATATCCGGTCTAGTGCTAATCATAGCATACATCAAAGAGCCTATAGCCTTTGAATATTCGAGTTGATCCACAGGTTTACCTGTATTTGGCATAAGCTTTTCTCCTGGATCCATAGGAGTACTTACTGGAGAACAACTTTCATAATTGAACTTCTTGAGTATTATCTCAATGTAATGAGATTGCGTAATTACAATACCCTTATTCTCCCGTTTAATCTTAATATCGAGAATAACGTCTGCTTCTCCCATATCCTTCATGGAGAATTTTGATGACAAGAAATTCTTCGTTTTATCAATTTGATTTTGGTCGGTGCCAAAGATCAACATGTCATCAACATATAGACAAATGAAAACTCCTTTACCGGATGTATCAAATTTACTATATACACATTTGTCAGCTTGATTTAGAATGAAACCATTAGACAAGACAACCTCATCAAACTTTTGATGCCACTGCTTCGGAGCTTGTTTCAGCCCATACAATGACTTAACTAGTTTACACACTTTATGCTCATTACCAGGCATTACAAATCCTTCAGGTTGCTTCATATACACTTCTTCTTCCAAATCACCATTTAGAAATGCTGTTTTGACATCCATTTGATGAATCACTAGATTATGAATGGCCGCCAAGGCAATCAACAATCTAATAGTAGTGATACGGGCAACAGGAGCATATGTATCGAAATAATCAATTCCTTCCTTTTGTCTGAAGCCTTGGATAACTAGTCTAGCTTTAAACTTGTCAATTGTACCATCGAATTTCATCTTCCTTTTGAAGATCCATTTGCAACCCAATGGTTTGCAACCTGGTGGTAAATCAGATAATACCCAAGTATTATTTTCCATGATAGAACCAATCTCTTCATCAATTGCTTCTTTCCAAAAAACAGAATCTCGAGATTTCACAGCTTCATCATACGTTCTTGGATCCTCCTCTATACTATAGCAATAATAGTATTGAGTGTCAATCTGATCCTTTGATCCCTCAACTAAATATAGTTGAAAATCAGGTCCATAAGATCTAGATTTTCTCGCTCGTTTGCTCCTACGTGGTTCAAGTGTCTCACTTGGCACATCATTTGAATGATCATCCCTTAGAGATTCATCTGAATTAGGTACAGAGTCCTTTGGTCTAGGTACAGAGGAGAAACAATTCTCATCAAATATGGCATCTCTTGATTCTATAATAGTGTTAATAGAAATCGAGTCGTTAGGTTCTATAACATAAAACCTATAGGCCTTGGAGTGCTCAGCATATCCAACAAAGATGCAAGCCACACCCTTTTCGCCCAAAGTTTTCCTTTTTGGGTCCGGGAGTCTAACCACGGCCCTACAACCCCAAACACGTAGAAATGTTAAGTTGGATCATTTCTTATACCAAAGTTCATATGGGGTAGTCTTGTTCCTTTTATTAGGAACCCTATTTAACAAATAGCAAGTCGTTAACATAGTTTCTCCCCAAAACCCTTCACTTAAACCAGAGTAAGATAACATGGCATTTACCATTTCCTTAAGAACTCTATTTTTCCTTTCAGCCACACCATTTTGTTGAGGTGTATAAGGCGCCGTAGTCTCATGAATTATTCCTACGGATTGGAAAAATACAGGATCATAATATTCACCACCTCTATTTGTACGTAATATTTTAATCAACACATTCTGTTGTACTTCAACTTCAGTTTTATAAATTTTGAATTTATCTAATGCTTCGTCCTTAGCATGCAACAAATAAACATAGCAAAATCTAGATGTATCATCTATGAAAGTGACAAAATATTTTTTATGCCCTAATGATGGAGTAGCATGCAAATCACATAAATCACTATGTATTAACTCAAGAATGACAGATTTCCTTGTTATACTTTTAAAAGGTTGCCTAGTGATCTTGGTTAACATGCAAGTTTTACAATTTTCTACATTTTTATCAAAAACAGGAATTAACTCATTTTTAGACATTTCATGCAATCTTTTATAATGTACATGTCCTAGACGAGCATGCCATAACGATGAATTGATAACATTCGAAGAAGACATAAATACATAACCAGAATCTTTAGGAACTCCATTCAAATTCATCATAAACATATCATTATTATAATATCCAAATCCTACAAACACACCAGACTTTGATAATACATATTTATCAGATTCACACACTTGCTTGTATCCAAGCTTATTTAATACAGGACCAGAAATTAAATTCTTACGTAATTTAGGAACATACAAAACATTAAACAAAGTAATAGTCTTTCCAGAACTGAATTCTAGCACCACGTTTCCTTTGCCTTCAACGGGAGCAAAGTGATCATCTCCCATGTAGAGGGCAAAACCATCTTCCACTGGAACAAGAGTCTTGAACCAGAAACGATCCTTGCAAACATGTGTTGTGGCGCCATAATCAATCCACCACGCGATAGCATCATCCTGGACATAAAATGCTTCAGAATTTAGTGAAACCGAATGTTTAATCAAACTATTCAAATCACGAATTGATTTCTGACCTTGGTTTTCGGATTGGTCCTTAGACCCCTTTCCTGGACCACTTGCATTCGCGTTATCGTGCTTTTTTCCGGAACGACAATCCTTCTTGAAGTGGCCTGTTTTGCCAAACTTCCAGCATTCTAGTTTTGGTTTCTTGTTAGCACCGAAACTTCCCTTTTTGTTCTTGAAAGCACGTTTCTTTCCTTTGTTTTTGTTGTTATCGTACTTACCACCCTCTTCGACCATATAAACCGAGGGTCCAGCAATTTCTTTGCCTTTTCCTTTGTCATCCTCATGCGCTCTTAGAGATTCTTCTATGCGCAAGTGACTTCCAAGTTGGACCAAAGACAATTCGTCTTTTCCATGTTTCAGATTGTGTTTGAAATCCTTCCACGAAGGAGGCAACTTGTCTATGATGCTTGAGACATATATTGTTTCATCCATCTTCAATCCGTGTTGTGTGAATTGTCCAAGGATTCGGAGGAGTTCATTGAATTGTTCCATGACAGACCTTGATTCAACCATTTTGTAATTGTTGAAATCGGTTACCAGGAACTTCTTACTGGATGAGTCCTCTGCCATGTACTTGGATTCAAGACAATCCCACAATTCCTTAGCAGATTCCATGTTTTGATAAATATCAAATAAGGGATCAGACATACCGTTAAGAATGTGCCCTCTGCATATGTAGTCGTCGTTCTACCATTTTGATATGCGTCTCAGATTTTCAACCGTGTCGTCCTCCAGAAGTTCAGGAATCGGTGTAGACAAGACGTGCACCACCTTCAACGTTGTCAACATGAAATGCATCTTCTTCTGCCAGCGCCTGAAGTCTTGTCCTTGAAACTTGCCCAATTTTCCGAAGTTTGTAGTCATCTCCTTGACGGTGCTTCCTCCAGCCATGATTATCAAAAAAATACTTTGTTCGTTTGTTGGATATTGGGTTTGATAATCTAGGATTTCTTCGAAGAATCGTGTTCTTTCACTTTCCGAACAAAGTATTTCGACCCTTATTTTGCCTGGGTTCATGAAATCTTTGTGGGGATAATTCTTGAAGAACGAATAGTTTCTTGGCAAAAGAAATTATTCATAATGTAGAAGGTTTTGTTTTGTTATTATGTCCGAAAAATTAGAGGCCAAACGACTCCTTATATAGGAGTTCAATAATTCAAACAAAGAGACACACCAGCGGGACCCCAGCCAAGGGCTCTGCCCCTTGGAACCCCACGGGGCGCTGCCCCGCACCCCGCCAGGGGCTTCGCCCCTTGGAACCCCAACGGGGCGCTGCCCCGCACCCCGCCAGGGGCTTCGCCCCTTGGAACCCCGTTTAAGTTATTCGCATTCAATTATATGTTGGCTTGACGAGCGTGCACTCCGCACTACCCTAACTCGTTTCCAAGCTTTAACGTATAATTGCTTTGGCCTGTAGTAAATCCCATTACTACTAAAATGCATTGATGACACTAAAATCACCAACATGACATGGCCTAATCTGTTTAACAAAAAGGCTAGATGAGGACTTATTAAAAAGCTTGTTTACATTACTACAAAATATAGATTTCATAACGAACTATCACACCGGCCAAAATATTAATCGTGGTGAAACACATTCAATTAGGAGATTTTCTTTATTCTTAACTTTCAAGATGCACTTCACTTCGTTAGTCATAACAACCATGGTAAAATGTGACGTGTTTCCTTTTCTATTTTAAAATTAAAATTAAATAACATTTCACCACTTCCAACCATGGGAAATGTCCCTCAGGGTCAAGTTTTGAATGCCAAAACATATTATTTAATATTCATTCATTTTTAAGATGCTTTTGTGTTGCAATTTTTTTTCATTCATTTTTACCATCTTGAAAATTTTGGTGTTGAAAATTAATGTCAAGGTTCAAGTGTACTGTTTGCTTGGTAAAGTGAAACTTCAGAGCTAGTTTACTTGATAAAGTGAAACTTGACATTAATCTTCAAACCAAATTTTCCAATATACTGTTTTAGCATCTTCAAAGCCTAAACTTCCAGGTCCAGTGGTCAATAACACAACAAATGTGATTGGAAAAAATGTGTATAGTTTGTGAATGAAAGATGAACTTTGGAGGCGGAATGAGTTAGGTTTAAGGAAAAGTTGAATGAATATGTTGAGGTTTTACAGACAAATTTGTATAACTTCTCCCTACGGTTGAAAAATGTAACAGTGGTGAAAGGTTATAAGATATCTCCACGGCTGTTAATGATGACCTTTGTGAAAAGTGTTCCTTTTAAATTAAAAGATACCAATTTGTAGTTAATTTTCTTTCATAACAAAATAACGCACTAGAGAAAACCCTTCAGAACATAACAACGCCATAGCAAAAACCCATATCCACAAACGTACGAAGCACCATTTCTTCACTAACCTCATAATATCATATCTAACTCATACAAATCAAGCAAATGAAAGATGGAACTTGCAAGAAGGGTACACGAAACTCATTTCTTTATCTCTTCTCATTCACATTTTCGATACGTGGAACATTTCACCACTATCCATGTTACAATAATGTTGTTGTTGAAACCCTAAATCATAGAGTCTTAATGTTGCATGTTTGTTATTTAGATTGAGATTGAATGTTATGTTTTGTTGTTTTTGTTGATATAAGTAATATGTTTATTGTTGATGTTGATGTATTTTTGTTGAGATTGAGACTGTTGTTATTGTTGTTTAGTTGTTATGACTTAACAAATTTTTTAATGTTATATGTAGTTGTGATTAAGAATGAGATTGAGTTTTATTTTTGTTTTAAAAATCTGACTTAGGAAAATTTTTGGACTTAACAAAGTTTTCATTCAAGCTGCATGATTTTACAAGGATTTGATTTAAATTTCAGACAGTATTATGGATCATAGTTGAATAAAAGATAATAGATTAAGTCTAGTGTATGAGAAAAGTCGTTGAATTCATGGAATTCATGAAAATAAAACTTTCTAACAACGACAAAACCTCTTATTGGAATTCTGTTATATGCGGGAATGCATTTTTTTAATAGAAAATAATATTCAATCACCTATGTTGTGATGAAATTAGTATACATTATACAATATGAACGTGATACGGTGAAGTGGATAAAAGGCAAACAATGACATAACATAGACATGAAGTATATGTAGATATGAATGATGACTAGAAGATATGATCTGTGATATTTAAGAAGATTATTTTTGGAAAGCCCATGTTTATGATAATCTATATTCTAAGTACTAACCATACTTTATGGTATATTCTTCTCATGATTTACAACCTATCCTTGTGGTTGTGCATTAAGCATAAATATGTGTTGTTATCTATAATGATTTAGGATCTAAGAAATTTTGGAAATGACATAGATGTTTATCTAAGTTCATTGATTTAGTATATAAGAGTTTTGTGGGAGGAAGAAATTGATATTGATGATACGTGTTTGGGTGAAAATTTTAAGATATGTGCCACGTTATTTTGCATAATCAACGACTTTTCTGCATATGGTAATTTGTCTGGATACAACGTCAAAGGACATCAAGAGTTTCATATATGTGAATTTAATACATGCTCCCACCAACTTCAGTATAGAAGAAATATTGTTTACCTTGGGCATTACAAATGTCTAAAACCCAATCATCCATATCATAAATTGCAGAAGGTTTTTAATGGAAAGCAAGAGTTTGATATCATTCATAAGCCCTTAATTGGGAAGAAAATTTATAAATGAAAGCAACACATTATTGTTGTGTTTGGAAAGAACCAAAAAGGGCCCATTGAGAAAAATACATGGAAAAGAGGTCGGTGTTATTTGATCTTATATATTGTTCTAGCCTCGATGTAAGACATTGTCTTCATGTGATGCATGTAGAGAAAAATGTATGTGATCCTTTGATTGGAACACTTCTAAAGAATCAAGGAAAAAATATGATAAGAATTCTCGTCTAGATATGGCGGTGATGGGTATAAAACAAGAGTGAGCTCTAGAAGAATTAGGAAAAATAACATATTTTCCCCAACGTGTGACACTCTATCTAGAAAAGAAAAAATAGTTTTTGTGAGTGTTTACATGGTATCAAAATTCCCCAAGGGTACCCATCAAATATTAAGAAACTGGTATTATTTAAATATCTCAAGTTAATTGGCTTAAAATCTCACGATTGTCATGTCTTGATGCAATAACTTCTACCAGTGGCTATGTATGCCATCTTACCAAAAAAATGAAAGGGTAACTATAACCCGATTGTGCTTATTCTTTAATCGTATATCTAATAAAGTCTTTGATCCAAAAAAATTAGATGAGATTGAACATAAGGATGCAATAGGGAAAACTTGGGAAAAAGATGTTTTTGATCACATACCAATATGGTTACAAGCTAATAGGAAAATCGGGATCCTAAACCTTTTAAGGTTTTTAAATGATGGTTTGAAAATCTGCCTTTTTCCAAATTCGTGGAAGACTCTTGGAATTCTGTTACTATCAAGGGGAGTCCTAATCATATCCTTGTGAGTAAATTTAGAACTCTTAGGGAGAAACTCAAATGGTGGACCAAAAATATCTTTGAATGGATTGACTTAAATGTAGAAGTTGGTGTGAAGACCCTGAAGGAGGTGGAAGACGAATTAAGTTGTGCAAATAAGGAGTTGAATGTGGAGGCTCTTAAATTGAATAGCTTGGAATTTGAGAAGATTTGGAGCAATCTAAAACTCAAAAAGAGTATAATCTAGATAAAATCTAGATCAAAATGCTTGTGTGATGGAGATTCTGATTCACAATATTTCCATTCTTTGCTCAGATGTAGGGTAAGAAGAAATAACATATTTTGTGTGAAACCTAGGAATATTCTTGTTGAAGAAGTGAATGAAGTAAAAAACTATATCAAATATTTTTATGAAGACAAAAATTTAATAATGTTACAGGTGGGAATGTTCGATTAAACATGGAAGGTCTGCGCAAACTGATTGATATAGACAATGAGATGTTTATTCAACCTTTCTCTGATGAATATATTCGGGAAGCCATTTTGTATGATGACGACAACAAAAGCCTATGCCGAATGTCCTGGAAGTTGTGGCATATTTCATGGCCTGCAAAGTTGGTGCACTCTCATTCAAATTAATAGGAATTCAGGTTGGTAGAAACCATAGATCTCCTTCTTTTTGGTCTCATATCTTGGATAGCTTCAGAGCAAAACTTTCGTCATGGCGTGGGAAATTACTTTCAATCGAGGGCAGATTTATTCTCATAAATTTGGTTCTCACAAATCTCCCAGTTCATTACTTTTCTTTCTAAAATGTTCCCTCCAAAGTAATGAAAGATTTGGTGGCAATTCAATGAAATTTCTTATGGCCGAGAGTCTTTAATAAGCACTATAATGCTTGAGTGAGTTGGGACAAGGTTTTTCTCCTTAGAAATTGCGGCGGTTTGGATACTAAAGATTTGTCTGTTTTCAATTAAGCATTGTTTTTAAAAGTAAAATCATATCACTTACGTCAGAATCGTTATGGTGGAAAGATTTGATGCTAATTAGAGATTCAACGACTGAGGGTGGTTTTTGGATTAATTATACTGATTTCTTGGTTCAGGCTCGAAAATATCCTTTTGGAATTGCTTTTGGTAGACACATAAACCATTACGGGTGTTGTTCGCGGAGTTGTACGAGAATTCGTTCATGAAGTTGGCTCCTGTTTTTGATTTTGGCAGTTGGTTGTTGGGTGATTGGTGCTGGAAGTTTGATGTTTTACAGCAAGGTGTTCCTCCTGCTCTTGCTGCGACTTTCCAGCAATTGTAGATTCTTCTAAGGGACTTTAAACCAGTCCATAGAATTCTACACAGATTCATATGAAAATCAGAATGTGAGAAAAAATTTTCTATGAAGGATTGCTATGAATCACTTATGCGCCATTATGGTGAGTCCCATTTCGAGATTATTTCCAACATTGTTTTGGATATTTTATGACAAACTAAGATTCCATTGAAAACTCGGGTATTTGGGTGGAGGCTTGTTTATGATAGACTTCCGACTAGAGTTAACTTGGTGGTGAGGGGAATAATCTTGAACCTACATGATTCTGTTTGTGTTTTCTGCTTTATGACCGTGGAGGATGTCAACCATGTCTTTTGTTCATGTCCTGGTATAACTTAGGTTTGGCGGAAACTTACAGATTGGATTGAGGTGCCTTGGATTGTTGGAAATACGGTGACTGAACATTATTTGGACTGGTTTATGAAGATAGTGCGGATGTCATCCAAATCTACAATGTGCTTCATCTGGATCACGACTTATTGGGTCATTTGGTGTACTCATAACCAAATTATTTTTAATGACTTAATTGGAAATTAACTAGAAAATGTTGGGAAGGTGATGCATATTTCATGGTCGTGGTTGGATTGTCACTAAGAACCCAAATGTAGCTTTTATGAGTGGTATAAATCTCCATTTGATTTTCTTTAGTTGGGTCCCTTTATTTTTTATCTTGGGGGTGTCTTAGATATTTTTGGTTTGTATCTTGTTGTTGGTTTGGTGTACACCTAATATAAATTATTAATATATTGTTGATTAACAAAAAAAAGATGCAATAATATTATGTCAATTGGAGACTACGGAATACATAGCAGCGGGTAGTTGTTATGCACAAAACCTTTGGCTAAAGAAACAATTAAGCGACTACAAAATCGATCTTGGATGCATTCCACTCCGATGGGACAACACAAGTGCAATCAACATTAAAAAAAAAAAATCTGGTCATGCACTCAAGGACCAAACACATAGGCATTCAACATCATTTCCTTTGTGATCATGTGCTTAAAGGAGATGTCGAAGTTATCTTTGTAGATACGCATGATCAACTCGCGGATATCTTCACAAAACCTTTGGCAAAAGAACCGTTTTTCAAGATTCGGCAAGAACTCAGAATTCTCGATGAAGGTGACATCTAATTCCTCTACAATTGTTCATTATAGTTTATAATGAAGTCAAAGTACATAAACTTAAATTTATTTTATTTTAACAATTTGTTGTGCTATATTAAAATACATGATGTTTGTGAATTTTATGGTTTTTTCTATTTACGCATACCATTAAGTTTTTTTTAATCAAAAGTTGCCTTATTATATGTGCTAACATGTTCATAACCTTTTATATTGAGACCCTTCACAATTTTGGCTCTGCAAAGCTTCTATTTTTTTCCTTTTTTGATAGCAGTAATCGGTTACTACAGAGGTAGTAACCGGTTACCTGTTATTTTTTTGGCAAATCTGCGCTACTTTTCAACAAGTAACCGGTTACCCTAGAGGTAGTAACCGATTACCACTGACTCTGTGTGAAAAAAATTAAATCGTATTTTACAGAATTATGCAAGTTTGTTTTATATAATTTCTTTTATGTTCTTTCATTTATGTGAGTCAAAAGCACTTATTGGTAATATAAGTCTAGGTTAAAATCACTTTTTAGGAACTCATTCAAACCTCATTCTTCTCCTCTTCCCAACTTTCTCTCTTTAAAATCCTTGACCATATTAAATAAAAATCAAACCCCACTCAAATTTCACACTCATTATAAAATCTACCTCTCTCAAACTTCATCTCCATCACTCCTACAACCCTAATCCGAAAAATCCCTTCCAAACCCTAACTCTCAAAAACTCATTTTGGCTCTTCAAGGAACAAAGGAAAGCAACAAATTAGTGAGAGCTCTGAAGCTATTGATGAGCAATATATGAAACCACAGAAGCAAAGGAGATTGGATAGTAACATTAGAACAAGAAAGTTAATGAGTGTCAAATAAGTCAACTTTGAAGCTTTCCCAACTCAACTTCACCTTTGAAGCACTGCTTGAAGCTTCCGGTGTGAAGGAACTGGTCTTAGAACTAGGTATGATTTATCCTGATATGGTTTGAAAATTTTATCATACTATTGTTTTCGGACATGATGAATTTGGTGACGAACATTTTACTGCTACTATTAATAAGAAAAGCATTTATGGGACTATAGAAGACCTAGGGAAATGTTTGGGTATTACATCTGAAGGAGAAAAATTGAAGGTTGGTTTTGTGCCTGACACTGATAGGTGTAACAGATTTGATTCCTTAGTATATTTTATTGAACACTCTAGAGGCATCCTTGATGATTTGATAGGTAGACAAGTTCAATCCTCTAGGATTAATAAGTATGCAAAATCCTTGTCGGTTAGTGACCGCATGCTTCATTATATCTTGGCCTATATTTTGGTGCCGAAAAACTCCAACTTTGCACAAGTGAGTGAACTAGAGGTTAACTTATTTTGGGCTTTGAAGGAATCTTGGCCAATCAACTGGGAATTTGTGATTTTTCATCATATGAAGTACCAACTCAATCTTGGTGGTGGTCTTCCATATGTGCGTTTTGTTTCAAATTTTTTGGAATATTATCGGATTACTAACTTAAGGGAACCGCAATATGATATGACTTCTAAACTCAATGAAATGAATGCTTTCACAGTTACAAAGAACACATGCATCATTATTGGTCCAAATGGTGTTTTTAGGAACAAAGAAGATGTAGCCGCTCCGGCTCCTCCCGAAGTTGGATATACCAATGAATTCTTGTATCATGAAATTGTGAGTATGAAGAACACCATGAGTCACAACCACAAAAAGACAACTCGGGGAATCAACAAGTTGATGGAACTTTTCCGGAATTTAACTCGAAGCCAAGCTACTAATGTGGAAAATTCGGAGGATGAAGGAGAAGATATGGAAGCGGATGACGGTTCCGAAAGTGATTAGTTTATTTCTTTTTCTAAGCATTTAAGTTATGTGTAAGTACTTTGTTTTTGTCTAAATCCTATTATGCTTAGGTTTTAGTTATTATGTTTCGTATTTTGTTTATGTTCCGTATTTTGTTCCGTACTTTGTTTCGTACAATTTCTATTTCAAGTATGTTTTGTGTTATAATTGTGTGTGAATGGTGTATGTCTTGTGTATGCTTATGTTTCTTAAAATTACATGTTTCATCTTTCAAAGTCTTTTCTCATCCTTTTTATTAATGAAAAAGGGGGAGAAGAATTATAGGTATTATTGTGTATTCTTATTTCTCTAACAAATGCAGATTTTTTTACAAAAGCTCCTAGTATAAAATTAAGGGGGAGCATTATCAAAGGGGGATTTTTAGAGAAATAAAGGATCAATATCAAATTTTCACATTTGTGGTTGTCATTATCAAAAAGGGGGAGAATGTGAAGGCATGGCTTCTCAAGCATATTTTGATGACAACAACATTACATCAATTCACATACATACAAGCATAAAAAAGATTGATCAAAAGACCTTGAAGTATGAACAAGAATGGATAAATTAAAGTCTTGATTAAATTGATTAAAAGGTATAATTTTATTTTTCATGAAGCAGAAATATACATAAGTGTTCAAATATAAGATGCACTCATGCCATAACATATGAACATATAGGATGCATTGATCCTTATTTTTAATATTGGTTTTTATAAGAATTTTTTAGAAAAATCTTCAAGTAACCGATTACCAAGTAGGTAGTAACTCACGAGGGTTTCGAGGTGGATTTCTAGAGTATTCTTGTAAGTGGTATCTTTCTCCCCTATACGGTGTGATGAGGCATGCTTTTAAAGGAAATCCTGCATCACCTAAATAATATTTTCCTAAAAAAAAATATTAGTTTATTAGTTTATTTTAATATAAATACTTATACAAATATTTTTTATTATTTTTTATTACCTTGTGGAACTTTAAGAGGGTATGCACATGTCAATGCACTCTTAACTATTCTTGAGTCAGATGCCGTTCCTTCCCATCCACCTCTATCAAAGCATCTAACACTCTATGAAAATGACGACTAACAGTTTCACCAGAGCGTCTAAAAAAGAAGGACATCACACGGTTTCTAACATTATGTCCTACTATGTGAAGAAATTTTGCTACTTGTTTCTCGATAGACGCCCTTCGTGTATGTGTAAGTCCACCTTGATCTTGTAATAAGGTGCACAAGTTTAAGAAAGCTTTGGGACCCATACGAATGATGTCATAACATCGTTCACTTCCTACAATATGTTTCATCAACTCATTTCTAACTTTCTCTCTTTGCTCTGTGATTCTATAAGGTATTTGTGATCGTTTACGCTTGTTTTTTAGCGAACATATTAGAACAATAATGATAGATACTTGAAGAATCATCATTTGAACCAATTTCATATACTTGATTCTTATGTCTTCGATAGTCATCTATAACAAATTAAACAATAAAGTTTACTTTATAACAAATCAGAACATCATATAAATCTATATATAAATAAATTAAATTAAAATATTTATAACAAATCAAACACATCATATAAAAATCAGAATCTAATACATAATTTCAAATCTAAATCAAATCAATTAAAAGTTTTTATAACAAATCAACAATTTATTAGCCTATTTTTTATGATATAGTAACTAATTTTAGCCTATTTTTATATTAACCTATTTTTATATTAACCTAGTTTTGTATTATCAAGAAAACATTTACTAGTGAGGTGAGAACATAAGCTCAATTTTATGGTTTATCATTCCTAATGATTCTTTTACCTTCTTAAATTCAAATTTCTTTTCTGATATCCAGGTTGAGGGAAATCTTCTTTGTTTGGGAATACATAAAAGTGACAATTTGAATATCATTGGACGTGAGTATATAGCAGAAGAAACATTTCTTCAAAGAAAATATATGATATAGATTTACTTATATATACATCGTCAGTGTACAAAAGGTTTTACACATGCATTCACACCGTCATTGGATGAGCTAAAAACACATGCATGTTTAAAACCTCTTTTATATACAAACGAATCCTTTTATTCTTAGTTGAAACAAATAAAAACATATATGACCTGATGCAGAAAACTTCATGATTGGTTACCGTATAGTTTTTGATCGCGAAAACATGAATCTTGGTTGGAAGGGATCAAATTGTGAGTATAACTATTAGAATAGTTTGTTTTGTGATACCTAATTTAGGTTTACAATAAAATACCTAATTTCTAAAAATTGAAATACTCATAAACTTAAAAATAAATCAATAGAATACAAATAAATAGATGAAAAAATAAGAAGAAATATAACATACCTTGTTAAGATAGAAGATGAAGGTTGGGAAGGAGAAGAGTTTCAATGAGTAAATAGAAAAATATCACGTGAAATAGAACGGTTAATAAAATTGAAATTTTGGATGACAAAATTATAAATGTGTTATTAGTTGATTCCATTCCATTAGATACACTCCAATTTGGGGGGAATGAAAAATGGGTTAAAAGAGTGGTATTGGATGGAATTGGTTCCATCACACTCCATTCCATTCCATTCATTTTTTGCAAAACCAAACAATGGAATATAACTTCATTCCATTCCACTCCATCCCATTCCATCCCTTTCCATTAATCCAAACAGACCCTTAGTGAACACTTATATACTTTTGTGAGTGAAAAATATATATCAAGGAGAAGATCAATATTCATATTGATAAAAATTCAAGCTTTCATCTTCTTCCACTTATACAAAAAATAATTCAATATTTATTTTCTTTGATTACTAATTATCTTTAGGATTGTTAGAGATAAGTTAGTAAGATTTACCTTGTTTTCGGTTTGTGGATACAAGAGGTCCGTGTGTGAGAAAGTGAATCTCGTTCGGACTTTAAAATTTGTAATACCCAAGAGGTTTGTTCTTGGTGATTAGAATTAGAAAAGACTAGATGTGTCTTGTTCTAGGTTTCTAGCATATAGTGGAAATCTCTTTCTATTTGGAAAGGGGACTAGATGTACTCTCAGATTGTGAGGGGAACCAAGATAAACCATCATGTCTCTTTTACTTTTCGCATTTTATTTTTCAGCACTTAACAAGTCACAAGGAAAGGAAAAATCAAGAATCAGTAGAAAATTGCGAAGAAATTTTGATAAACCTAATTCACCCCCTCTTAGGCGCATTTATAAGTTACAAATGTATCTAATAGAGCAATACATGAAGATATTTAAAGGGTATATGAATAATCTTCACCATTTAGAAGCTTAGGTCATTGAAAAGTACATCACAGAAGAGGTTGTTGAGTTATGTTCAAACTATTTGTCAGAAGCAGACTCCGTAGGAATTCCAAAATCTATTAATTATGAAAGATATGATGTCCAATATGTCGCTCCCGAGGATTTCCATCCTGGTACAAACGCGAAAGTGGCGCGGAAAAAGAATAGAGTCGCCAGCCAGGCATTTTTATCCCGAAGAGAGGGAATGGTAATGCTGCACAAACCAGAAGAAAGAAAAGGAAGGACACGGGTCCTGCGAACCAAAGAGACTGGGATCGGGAGTCGATTATGACCTGGGAAGGTATTAGCACCCCAGATCATCCGCCGTACCCGACGGGATCCACGCTTGCAAAAGAAACTGTTTCAAAGGGTGAGGGTATGAAAGCTACAGCAAAAGAAAAGAAAAGAAACTGGAACTGGAAAAGAACTGAAATAAGAGACGAAGGAAAAATGTAGGGAAAATAAAGATTGTGCTCGAACGGGCCCTACCCCGCTGCCTACGTACCTCATCGGGATAATGAGGATCAGAGACGCCGTAGTTCCCCTAACTAGGGGTACTAAAAGGAAATTGCTTGTGAATTAAGGCTTGAACTGCCTATGCCATTGCTCAGGTGTTGCAGACTCGGACGACGAGTGCGTAACCGTCTTGCAAAATGACGAGTAGGAGCAAGTTCGCGTACGGAGCGAAGGAGATGAGAAAAGAATTCCCGAAGGAAAGACGCTTATTGTTTGTTTGTGTTTTTTTTTTTTAGAAAGCTTTTAGGAGTGTGTCACAAGGAAGTGAACTCAAGCTCTTATCAATGGAATGTGCACTTGTCACTACACTCCAAGATGGAATAATAGAACAAGCACACTCAAGTAAGGAGAAGATCCCCAAAACTTGAACCCAAAGATTAGGACCTAAGCTCACTAACTTGTTTACTTATTAGGTGTTTTGATTATTTACATGAAGAAGTGTTTTTTAGCTTTTCTTTTATGAAGAAGATACCTTGATCAGACTTGTGCATCACAAGATAAACATGTACTATCCCAAGATGGGAAGACTACAAGCATACCTCATGGGATAAGGCTATGGATCAATGCATCACTTCAAACTTATTAAAGTGTTTTTTAAGAGTTTTGAGATGAGAAGAGAAAAGAACCAAAAAGGATCATAAAGGTAAAATGCTAAAGGG
Organism: Lathyrus aphaca; assembly: GCA_963966055.1. NCBI lineage: Eukaryota > Viridiplantae > Streptophyta > Magnoliopsida > Fabales > Fabaceae > Lathyrus > Lathyrus aphaca. Next base: position 726,065,415 of record OZ014519.1, on the reverse strand, counting down.
GAACTAAAATAATCCTAAGTGTTAACATGCATGGATGATCATAGGTTTGTGAGGTTTCTATCCTAATGAAGAAGAGAAGAAGAAGATAGAAGAAGGGATGAGAAAGGCCTAAGCCCAACAACAAAGGGTTAGTTCAAATAACAAAAGAGGAAAGATGAAAAAAAAAAAAAAAGTTGAAATGTGGATAAACATCCACACTTCTCTTACCATGAGCCCCTGAAATGTTAGCAAAATCCAGCAAATCAATCACCACAATCATGGAATTAAACATGCTCAAAGGTTCTTGAAAACAAAAGTCAAACAACGTGCCAAACATTGCGAATGCACGACTTACGCGTCGAAAACATGAGAGCATACATCAACCAGCAAGCAAACCACCCTAAACATCATGATTAATGATCATACAATGAGTCATGGCAATTAGCACAAGCAAAGGGATCAAACAAACTCAAAACAGCCCTGAAAAACCATTCTGCATCAGTGTTAACCGGTTAACCATATGCGTTAACCGGTTAACCAGGCAAAACCTGCACAAAACATGCACAGAAACAGGGCGTTAACCGGTTAACCATATGCGTTAACCGGTTAACACTGTAAAAACAGCAGCAAATTCCTGCAGAAAACAGCATTTCAAAAACAGCTTATTCAAATAAGCTGCACCAGACCAGCACTCAATTACACATGGCAAAATAGATCAATGCACATCAATCCATAACATTATGCTCATGAACAATAACAAACGGATCCGGATACCAATCAACCAATCAAATCATGCAACACAATCAATTACACAAACACATGGTGGATCTAAAGCACAAGCAATGCAAATAAGCTAAAAACAGAGTTGGATCTGAAATTAAACCAACCTACAAAGCGGAGGTATGCTTTGGTAATTGTTGATTATGCTGAAAATGATAGATCTCGCGCAAAACCTTGAAGATCCGATGCTAATCTCCACCCTCCATGCAAAATAAATGCAAGATCAAGCTCTTGATGCAGAATTTTGATCCAAAAGCACTTCTAGATCCCAAACCAGATCTGAATCACCAATTAAACCAGCAAAAGATGTAATGAAACTATGGATGGAGGTCTAGTTCCAAGATCTACACACCTCAAGGCAAGGTTGTGTGATCTTCAAAGAGGAACTTTGAGTGATTTGGAAAATTGGGAGAGAAAAGTGAGAGAATTGTGAGTGAGAGAAGTGAAAATTCAGAAAATGAGAGTGAAAAATGAGGGAGAGATCCCTTGGTTTGGAGAGAAATGGAATATATATGGTTTAGGGTTGGGGCCCAAAATCTTGGTTTGGGATCCAAAAAATATGGCTTGGTAATGTGATTAGGTTTTAGGGTTGGAAAGAGGTTTGGATACATGCTCTAGATCCTTCTCAAATTCAAATGAAATTCAAATGAATAAAAATCAGAAAATTGGAAAATGGAGCCAAAACCACATGCTGAAATTTGCTGCTGGAAATTCAAATTTCGCAGCTGTTAACCGGTTAACCATATGCGTTAACCGGTTAACGCATGCAAAATTTGAATTTCCCCCCTTTTGGTGGGAAACTTCAAAAATGATGCCGGCGCCCGCCGTTTCAAGCTGATTTTGATCCTTTCATTCTTTTTAAGCTTTGAACATGGTACAGAGCTTGTGCAGAGTGATCCTGTGAAATTTTTGCCTGGTCACCATGCTCTCGATTTTTATCTGTAGTGCTTCGAACTTTCCAGATGGTTGGTCATATGCCTTATGCTAGAACATGTGAGTGTTATGCCTCATTTTTCTATGCAAAATGCTAAAGACATGATCCGTTATGATGACTATGATGCGATATGATGCTTAAAATGAAAAGGGCAAATTTGGGGTGTTACAGCTGCCCCTATTCAATCATCAGTTAATCTGAAAAGGACGATAGTACGGGCTATCGGACATTCGAGATAAACTGTGATTGAATACCAAGAAGACCAGAAATTTGCACTCTGACGAAGAATGCAACACCGGGAAATAAACCCGACCAGATGACGCTCTGGGAACTGCCGGGGAGAAAGAAACGGACGAGCTTCTTCCAAGTTGAAACTGATATCTGACAAATTGACAGACGAGTCTTCAAACAATCCTGTGACGCCAGGAGCTGGACATACGAGTCCTTCAACACTTCAAGACAATAATCTGAGACAGACGAGTCTTTGAATGACCTGTGACGCCAGGTGTAGAGAGCGGACGAGCCCTCAAGGATCTTCAAAATATCCTGAGATAGACGAATCTCCTTCACTAATCCTTACGCAGATAAGTGGAATAAGACTGACGAGTCTTCTTCGGACAACCCTTACGCAGGCTCCGGGAATGCATATAAGTCTGTGGGATAGACATGCAATCAAGGTAGACGAACCTTCTTCATATATTATCCGCGGATATATGGCATAAGACAGACGAGTCTTCTGAGCAAACCTGTTACGCCAGGTGCGGCAACCATAATTGGTGCTTGAGACGGACGAGCCTCCCTCGGATTTATCTGTTATGCCAGGACCGGTAACCATTTCGACATTTAATTCCCACTGTCAGGATTCGAAACCTCTTCAATACAGACGAGTATTGGGTGATCATCAAGACAACACAGACGAGTGCCCTAAGTCAATGATACAGACGAGTATCAGACGATGATCTGAGAAACACAGACGAGTGTTTCAGGCGATGATACAGACGAGTATCAGCCACTGGTATAGACGAATACCGGAAGTTCAAACACAGACGAGCATTTGAAGTAGTCACAGAGATATCTTCACATTCAGGTGCAAGCTAGCACAGACGAGTGCCGAGGATGATACAGACGAGTATCCAGGCAAAGCAGACGAGCTTCAAAACACAAACGACTTCTGGGGAATAAAAGCAGACGAGCTTTAACCAAACACAGACGAGTGCTGGGCAGTTGCAGACGAGCAACAACAAAGAATACATATCAAGGCACATACGAGTGCAACGAAGGATCCAATACCAAACACAGACGAGTGTTGGGGAGGTTGCAGACGATGCTGGGGACATCTCCAAGCACAGACGAGTGCTGGAATTTGCAGACGAGCAACAACCAAAATCATATCAGAACACAGACGAGTGTTGAAGAGTTGCAGACGAGCAGCAATGACAGGCACGGACGGGCGCCGAGCAACCTTCAAAGGAGTAACAAGCACATATGAGTGCTAAAAGATGCGGTCGAGCATCAAATAAAGATGCGAGCACGGACGAGCACTGGGCACTTCTTAGGGAATACGCCTCAAATAAAGAGGAACGACATGCACGGGCGAGTGCTGCAGGGATGCGGACGAGCACCAAATGAAGATACGCGCCCCGACGAGTACAGGCAACTTCGCTGGGGAGAGAAAACTTCAAAGACTAACAAACACGGGCGAGTGCCGAGAGCTGCGAACGGTCATCAAACAGAGATGCCAGCACAGAAGATTGCTGGAGAGTACCTCAAATAAAGAGAAAACTGCTGGGGAAAAGGCACGGACGAGTGCTGAAAGAGGATGAGCATCAAATAAAGATGCGAGCACAGACGAGTGCTAGTAGATATAAACTCTACTGGGGAAAGCAAAAGAGCAAAACCACCGAGCTATCACGAACGAGTGTTGACAGATGCAGACGAGCAGCAATAACACATGATACATTACTGCTGGGGATAATTCTGTTTAGAGATAACACAGACGAGTGTTGAAGATTGCAGACGAGCAACAAACGGATGCCTGATCGGCAATAAAAGATACGACTCTGCAGGGGAATACAAGTCAAGATGTCTGGATACACATTCTGACTGAGGTGATGAATACCTGGCTGCATCATCAAATACCCAAAGTACGGCGACTTTATTGGGGAATATTTCACTACCGGCAGTGATAATCAAATATGAACGCTGTGGGGACAGGAACATCTTCAGACTTGGCTGGGGAAGCTTCTTGGGCAAATACTCTGACTGGGGAGAGCATCTGATGGTTCAAGACTCTGAGGGGATACCAGGCTTTCAGGTACCTGATAGGCATACTCTGATGGGAATAATGGACTACTAATTCCATCTTTGATGATGTCAGGCTTTCGGGCACCTGCTGGATATATTCCGCTGAGGAAGAATGAAATGCTACTTCACTGGGGAAGAAAAGCTTGCTTGGACTGCCACCAAGGCTTACTGGGATGAAAATCTCTGCTGGAGATGCCAGGCTTCAGATACCTGCTGGGAAAGGAAATCTCTGCTGGAGATGCCAGGCTTCAAATACCTGCTGGGAAAGGAAATCTCTGCTTGGGGAGATACCCTACTGGGGAAGTACTCGGCTGGGGAATATCAAATCGCTTGAGAGAATGCGACGCCAACCTGCAACCTGCGACAACAGAAAACACACGCGTGTCCCGGGGATTTGCATGGAATGATCGGTTCATCCATCGTCACCCGACGCTCAAAGAGGGTTACAGTTTCCCTGCATGTCAGTTTTCTTTTCAAAATTATCACCATGTTTAGATGCAATGCTATTTTTGCCAAAACTCAGGACATTTTGTAAACAAAAATAAACACACACAGCTTTTTGACTGAATACTATTTTTATTGAATGGCCTCTGAATAGGCAAAGATTTACATCAGGAAGCAACCACCTGGAAAGAGGTAGCCACTAAAATTGAGAAAAGAAACTATCCTAATGGCAACGTACGCGGCATTCCAAGGAGTTCCATTTCTGCTATGACCTGCATGTCTTCAAGACTCTCCATTCTGTTTTGGCTTTCTGAGAAGACGAGGGGACTGTTTCCTATCCTTCCGATATTGTCAAGCTGTACAAAACGATGACGTGGTTCAGATAACTCGGATCGCAGTTGTTCGCTTATTCCCTTATTTTGCGTAGATCGCCCTCTCGGGTTTTCAATCCACCGGGATACCCTTTTTTGCCTGAGCTGTCCAATGCGGCTTTTCAACTCAGCGGGTGTACACATTTTTTTTATTCATTTCCCTAATTTTTGCCCGAGCTTTTTATTCTGTTTTTAACTCGCCGGGATGCCCTTTTCTTGCCTGGACTTACATTCTGTTTTTGTGTCCAGCGGGTCTCTTTATGCGAAGTATTTTTTAACTGCGTCCGAGTTAACAGGAGATGGGAAGTCTTCTCCATCCATAGCGGTGAGCATCAGCGCTCCTCCTGAGAATACTTTCTTCACTATGAATGGTCCTTCGTAGTTTGGGGTCCACTTGCCCCTGTTATCTGAACCTGGAGGAACGATCCTCTTCAATACAAGCTCTCCCACTTGATACTCTCGAGTACGTACTCGTTGATCGAATGCCCGTTTCATTCTCCTCTGATAAAGCTGACCATGACAGATAGCCGCTAATCTCTTTTCCTCAATTAGACATAGCTGATCGTAACGAGCACGCACCCATTCAGCCTCATCCAGTTTGACGTCCATCATTACACGCAGTGAAGGAATCTCTACTTCAACAGGCAGGACTGCTTCCATGCCATACACTAGAGAGAAAGGAGTTGCCCCTGTCGACGTCCTGACCGACGTTCGGTACCCATGCAAAGCAAACGGTAACATCTCATGCCAATCCTTGTAGGTGACAACCATTTTCTGCACAATCTTCTTGATATTCTTGTTAGCTGCCTCTACCGCACCATTCATCTTTGGTCGGTAAGGAGAAGAATTGTGATGCTGTATTTTGAAGTCCCGACATAAGTCTGCCATCATCTTGTTGTTGAGATTAGAACCATTATCAGTAATGATCCTCTCGGGCACTCCATATCTGCATATGATATCTCTTTTCAGAAATCTTGCCACCACTTGACGAGTGACATTGGCATAAGACGCCGCTTCTACCCACTTGGTAAAGTAATCAATCGCGACCAGAATGAAGCGATGACCGTTCGAAGCAGTTGGCTCAATCTTCCCGATCATGTCAATGCCCCACATAGAGAAAGGCCAAGGAGATGACATGACATTGAGCGGGTTAGGAGGAACATGCACTTTATCTGCATATATTTGGCACTTGTGGCACTTTCGGGCGAATGAACAACAGTCTGCATCCATTGTCATCCAATAATACCCTGATCTCAGCAGTTTCTTTGCCATGGCATGCCCTCCTGCATGGGTACCAAAAGATCCTTCATGGACTTCCTGCATCAACAGGCTTGCTTCGTGTCTATCCACGCATCTGAGCAAAACCATGTCGAAGTTCCTCTTGTACAAAACCCCGTCTGTGTTCAAGAAGAAACTAGCAGCGAGTCGTCTCAAGGTCTTTTTGTCTTTGGAAAATGCCCCTGTTGGGTATTCTTGCTTCTCCAGGAATAACTTGATATCGAAATACCAAGGTTTCTCGTCAGACACGGCGTCTACAGAGAAAGCATAAGCCGGAGAGTCAAGCCTGGAGATGTCAATTCTGGGCACAAAGTTCCAACACAGGACTTTAATCGACGAAGAGAGAGTGGCCAAAGCATCGGCAAATTGATTTTCGTCCCGTGGTATGTATTTGAGCTCAACTGTCGTGAAGAATGTCAACAGTTTTCTAGCATAATCCCTGTACGGAACTAAATGCTCTTGATGTGTATACCACTTGCCGGTAATTTGGTTAACGACGAGGGCTGAATCTCCGAATATGTCGAGGTTCTTAATCCGAAGATCAATTGCCTCCTCTATTCCCATTATACACGCCTCGTATTCCGCTTCATTGTTGGTGCAGCCAAAAGTAATTCTGGCAGCGAAGGGTAAATGGACACCTTCGGGAGTAATGAGTACGGCACCAACTCCACGACCATTGATATTGACAGCCCCATCAAACATCAACTTCCATTTGGATTCAGGGCCAGGCCCCTCCTCCGGAAGTGGTTCCTCATAATCGTTTGTCCTGAGGTGCATGATGTCCTCATCGGGGAAATCAAATCTCATCGGCTGATAGTCATCCTCAAGAGGTTGCTGAGCAAGGTATTCCGACAATACACTTCCTTTGATAGCTTTCTGAGAAGTGTACTGGATGTCGTATTCAGTTAAAATCATCTGCCATCTAGCAACCCTTCCGGTCAATGCTGGTTTCTCAAAGATGTACTTGACAGGATCCATCTTGGAAATGAGAAGTGTAGTATGGGTCAACATGTACTGCCTCAGTCGGCGAGCAGCCCATACCAAAGCGCAGCAAGTTTTCTCGAGCAGTGAGTATCGGGATTCACAGTCGGTAAACTTTTTGCTAAGGTAATAAATGGCGTACTCTTTTCGACCAGACTCGTCATGTTGGCCGAGCACACACCCCATCGACCCTTCTAGCACGGTCAAGTACATGATTAACGGTCTTCCCTCCACTGGAGGCATCAGAATTGGAGGCTCCTGCAAATATTCCTTTATTTTGTCGAAAGCTCTTTGGCAATCATCATTCCACCTGACCGTCTGCTCTTTTCTTAGCAGTTTGAATATCGGCTCGCACGTGGCAGTTAGGTGGGATATGAACCGAGAAATGTAGTTCAATCTACCTAAGAACCCGCGCACTTCTTTTTCTGTCTTTGGTGCAGGCATATCTTGAATTGCTTTCACTTTAGCAGGGTCTACCTCAATTCCCCTTTGACTTACAATGAAACCCAGCAACTTTCCAGAACGCACTCCGAAAGTGCACTTGTTCGGATTCAACCTCAATTTGTACTTGATCAATCTGTCAAACAACTTCTTTAGGTTAACCAAATGCTCCTCTTCGTCCTTGGACTTTGCAATCATATCATCCACATAACATTCGATCTCCTTGTGGATCATGTCATGGAACAACGTGACCATCGCCCGTTGATAAGTTGCCCCAGCGTTCTTCAAACCGAAGGGCATGACCTTGTAGCAGAATGTTCCCCACGGGGTAATGAACGTTGTCTTCTCCATGTCCTCCGGCGCCATTTTTATCTGATTATAACCGGAGAATCCATCCATGAAGGAGAATACTGAGAATTGAGCAGTACTGTCGACCAACACGTCAATGTGTGGTAACGGAAAATCATCCTTTGGGCTTGCTCTGTTCAAATCTCGATAGTCAACGCACATCCGGACCTTGCCGTCCTTCTTAGGTACTGGTACGATATTAGCTACCCAAGGCGGGTAACTAGTCACGGCAAGGAACCCGGCATCCCACTGTTTCTGTACCTCCTCTTTAATCTTCATCGCCATATCCGGGCGAGTTCTTCTCAACTTTTGCTTCACAGGAGGACAGTCTTCTCTCAGAGGTAGCTTATGCATCACGATGTCGGTATCCAACCCTGGCATATCTTGATATGACCAAGCAAAGATATCTACATACTCTCTCAGCATACTGATCAGCTCTCGTTTGACGTCGGCCTGCAGATTGGCCCCTATCTTGATCTCTTTCTTTGCATCTTCACTGCCAATGTTGATGGTCTCAATCTCTTCTTGATGAGGCTGAATAACTCGTTCCTCTTGTTTCAACAGTCTGACTAACTCTTCAGGGAGGTCACAGTCTTCCTCAACCCCTTCATCAGCTTGGTAGACTGGATTATCGAAGTCATGCATAGTCATAGCAGGAACGTTATCCGAAGAATCCGGATGATCAGCACTGCACAAATGATGTGCTTGTTCAGAATCTGCTTATTTTGAAAAGAGACGCTAACACAAAGCAAAAAAATGAAAACACATTGCCATTTTTATATTGTTTTTTGTGAAAAAGTTTAAAAACAAAGAAAGGGAACACAGTTTGTCTGAAAATGTCCTTTTATTTCATAGCAAAAATAACAATGCGAAACAAAACATGGTGGCCCAGTACAATGGATCCAAACATCTTGGGCAGAATGCTGGATTTGACAATGCAATATGCTAATAAAAGGAAACAAAACAATTACTTTGAGAGCCAGGTGACTTGAACAATGTCCTCAGCAGACCAATTTCCTAGCTCCTCGCCGGGTGCACACGGGCGGATCCAATTGTTGTCCCAGTCTCTGTCACTATCCCCGTCTTGACTTGCCGTACAGATTTGATCACGGTTGAGCAACCCAGCACTTGTGAATGCAACAGCTTTACCACTCTGAGTAGACCCTCCAGGCTGATACCCTAAGCCAAATTTGTCACCCTTCTTTTCCACCTCCAGTAGCTTGCCCCAGCCTTGGGCATTGCCTGATAGGACGACCTCTTTAGCTTCCCGGTAGGAATGAATTGACGTGCCTTCGTTGTTTTTCTTCACCGGAGTCAAGATACTGACATCTGCCTCAAAAGCTTGGCACAAAGTCTCGTGAATTTCTCCGTCCATTTCTACATATTTGAACGTCGACAGGTGGCTGACAAATATATCTTCTTCCCCGCAAACTGTGATGACCTGGCCATCCACCACATATTTGAGCTTTTGATGCAGGGTTGAGGTGACGGCTCCAGCTGCGTGTATCCACGGTCTGCCCAACAAGCAACTATACGCAGGCTGAATATCCATGACATAGAAGACACTCTTGAAGACCTGAGAGCCTATCTTGACAGGCAACTCAACCTCTCCGAAAACGGATCTTCTTGAACCATCGAAAGCTTTAACCACCAGATCACTCGGCGTCAGGATAACCCCATCAATGTCAAGCTTCATCAACGCCTTTTTCGGGAGCACGTTCAACGAAGAGCCTGTGTCCACCAGAACATGGGATAACACAGCGCCCCTGCATTCCATCGTGATATGCAGTGCTTTATTGTGATTTCTTCCCTCCAAAGTAAGATCTCTGTCAGTGAAGCCCAAGCCATGGCTAGCATTGACACTTCCGACAACAGCTTCAAGTTGATTGACCGTAATCTCTTGAGGAACGTAAGCCATTTGAAGAACTTTCAGCAAGGCTTCTCGGTGCGCGGGAGAACACATCAACAGTGACAAGATAGAAATCTTTGAAGGTGTCTGATTCAGTTGGTCAACCACCTTATAGTCACTCCTTTTGATGATCTTCATAAATTCCTCTACCTCTTTCTCAAACGTCCCCTGCCCAGCCACAGGAGTATTCGACTCATCATTCACAGTCTGCTTTCCTTTGTCTTTAGATGAAGCTTCGGCCTCGGGATCCTTTCTCAGTGCAGGAGGAGCAAACAAACGGCCACTTCGAGTAAAACCTCCAACACCTCCTACATTCTCAATGGTCAAATCAGCAACAGGTCTACTTTCCATCTTCTGTCCCGCCACATAGACATCAGAACCATAATGCCACGGAATGGCTCTATCATCATTATACGGCATTGGCCCAGGTACCGTTATAGTCACAGGACTAATCTGAGGAGCGTAGGTGGTAACCGGCCTTTGTCTGACGGGCATATCAGCTTCGTCATAGAAGATAGTAATGGTTGACACATCATCAGCCTCTTCATTACTAATCTTGCTAAATTGCAGAGATCCATCATCAATCAACTCTTGCAAACCCGCCTTCAATTTCTCGCAGCCATTCACAACACTTATACAGTCTTCACAATCGAGAGAACAACCGGGAAACACTTGACCCTTCAACAGTCTCTCTTTCACCACTTTCAACGGCGTCTTGACCTCATCAATACTTAGCACCAAACTCAACTTGTCATCACGCTCAACAGCATTAACTTTTGCCCCTCCATGGTGAGGTATAGGGTTCGAGTGGACATTTGGTGGTGGCGCAAAGTTGATTGCCTTTGAATCCACGAGATCTTGAACTTTGTGATGTAGCGCCCTGCACTTCTCGGTTGAGTGCCCGGGTGCCCCTGAATGAAAAGCGCATCGCGCGTTAACATCGTAACCAGCTGGAAGCTCTCCAGGAGGTGGTGGTGCCAAAGTCCTTAATTGAATAAGGTTCAAGTCCAGTAGTCTTGGCAACAAGGCAGCATATGTCATTGGAATAGCTTCAATCACCCTGTTAGCAGGACGAGCCTGCCTCGGCTGATAAGGCCTTTGCTGGTAGTTGGCTCTAAGTTGTTGCTGTTGTTGCTGTTGTTGTGGTGGAGGTAACATTTGTTGTACGGGAGCTGCAGGAATAGTGACAGCAGCCACATGCCCATAAGGTCTTCTGTAACTACGACCCTGGCTTCGGCCGAATACAGCATTGGTCTCTCCTTCTCGCCTTCTTGGAGGTCCACTAAAAGCTTTCCTCGCTCCATTTGAACTACTAGCACTGGGGTCTTGTATCTTCCCCATTTTCAACAGCGTTTCGACCCTTTCTCCCGCAATGACAATATCGTTGAACTTTGTAGCAGAACTTGATGCCAATCTCTCAAGAAATACCCCCTGGAGGGTACCCATAAACATATCGGCCATCTCATTCTCTAACAGTGGTGGCTGCACCCTGGCGGCTAGCTGACGCCACCTCTGAGCGTATTCTTTGAAGCCCTCTTTTGCTGTCTGAGCCATATGTTGCAATTGGGTGCGATTCGGAGCCATGTCCATGTTATACTGGTATTGCCTCACAAAGGCTTCAGCGAGATCTTTCCAGCTCTTGACATTGACCCTGCTGAGTTTCATGTACCACTCAAGGGAAGCTCCCACCAAACTGTCCTGAAAGTAATACATCCACAGTTTTTCATCGTCTGTATGCGCAGCAATTCTTCCAACATACGATTGCAGATGGGTCTTTGGGCAAGCAGTGCCGTTGTACTTCTCGAAAGTAGGAACTTTGAACTTATACGGAATTCTGACTCCCGGAACCAAGCCCAAGTCTGTTATATCGAATCCCAAAGAACTCTGGGACTGAATAGCTTTGATCTGCTCGGCCATCTCTTCAAACCTCTTGTTCATTTCTACCCCTTGACCCTCGGTCTCATCAAGCAAGGTGAACTGGTCATCCTGGTGGTCCACATGAATGTTATGCATCCCGTCATTGACTACAGTCGCCCCTGGTTGTATAACCTGAGGTCCAGCCTGTCGTGCGCCCGCACCGGCATGATTATCAGCATTAGCAGCTGCAGCAGCGTTCCGATTCTGATTCTCCACCATCTCTCGCAAACGTTCTTGATTCTGCCCCATTCCGGCCATTAACGTCATGAAGTTGTCCATTCTCTGCCTCAGATCTGCCAAATCTGCCTGCATTTGATCCATGGCTCTCTCTCTGTTAACCTTGGTTGGGTATCTGTGCACTGCTGGTCGTTCTCGAACCTTACGAGGAGCTATTGCGCCTGAAACACAAAACCCGTTAGTAATTGATGCGACACCTGCAAAACAGACAAACAGGTTATATGCAATGCAATGCAACTGTTCATGTTCCCAACTTTAAACATTTGGCATGCCCCAGTTCTGGCATCTATCTCGGCAATCACTTTTTATCTTTCAAACTTTCTCTTTGTTAAGTGTTCAGATATTAGCAGTATCTTGACAAACGAGTCTTGCACATTCAAAACGATAACTTGCACATTAATACTGAGTAGGGACAAACCACTATAGGCTAAAAGTCAGAATACATCCCAGAATATTCCCCGAAGGATTACAAACCAGTACATAAAGATAAAAGAAATAAAAGCAAGACTCCTACAACAAGCCTGTAGGTAGTCTGAAAAATAAACTAAGCTAAGGACCCCGGCTCTGCCACCTCCGCCTTGCTTTTCTTGACACCCGCTCTCAGCTTGAGCTCTTCAATCTCTTTCCTGGCTTCCTCCAGAGCTAATTGGCTTTGGACTAGCTGCTGGGTCCTCTCCCTCCGGATGGCGTGGGCTTGTTCCACTTCCTCTTTCTTGAAAGCCATCTGAATCTCAAAGAACTCTTCCTTCTCTTTGAATTTCTTTTGGTCTTCATCCCTTTGGCCTTTCAGCCAAACAATGGACTGTCGAGCGCTCTTGAGAGTCTTTAAAGTCTCCTTGTGCTTGGCTTCTCTTTGCGCTTCCATCATACCCAATCGATGGAAATGGGCTTCTCTTCCGGCAAAATCTTTCTCTTTGTTTTCCAAAGAAGCTTGGAGCTTCTGCAGCTTGTCTTCGACTTCCTTCTTAGCTCTATTAGCCTGGTGGTATAAGCTTACCATCTCAACATTCTCTACTCTGACCGCTTGCAGCTGAGCTTCTAGCTTTTTGTACTCCTCCAAGGAAACCGTACTGCTCGGACTTGGTACCTCTCGAGGATAAAGTGGAGCTTCGACTGAAAAAGGCATGAGAACTGCCTCGATATGCCTTTGCAACCATTCAGCATATGGTGGATATGCCTTGGGATCAACTCGGCCGAAGTCTTTCTTCCCTTTCCTTTTCCTGTGATCCCAGGATTGAACTGCTTGTTGGACTAGCTCTCCATTTCCGTCAGCAGGAAAATATAAGGATTCAGCAAACATCTCCATCTGGGGAGGATCCTTCAAAGGGTAGCCAAACTGCCTTCTGGCTAATGTCGGGTAGTGACTGATGACACCTTTCCTTCCTAGCAAAGGTACTCCAGCAAACCTCCCGCAACTAACCATCAACTCCTTTCCTAGCAAATCCCTGTCATAACCCCAAGCAATGTCTTCTTCAGTCAATCCCATCAGCCTTCTGGACCATCTCCATTCATCTCGCAGATCCTTGAAGGCACCTGATTTAGGCAACTGTCTGGCAAACCATTCAGCAAACAAAGGAGCACAACAGACCACTGGACCACCTCTACCTTTCTCGTTTCTGTAATGGACACTAAAATAAAAGTCACCCAATAAAGTAGGCACTGGATTGCCTTTTGCGAAGATTGAGATCACTTCTAAGCTGACAAACTCTTTTTCTCCGGGGAACAAGCTAGACCCATATACCATCAATGCCAGCAAAGCCCCAAAGTCATTCCACTTAGCCTCTGTAGCATACTCCTCAGCCTCTGGGATAAGCACCCTCCATGGTAGACCTCTGCCTTTACTCTCCTGCAAAGCCTTTCTGACTGAAGCAACTGGCAACCTACAAACCTTGGCTATGTCTTCGTCTCTGAGCACAACCTCTGACCCGTAGAACGGCAATGCCTCTCTGATCGGGATACTCAGCATGCTGGAGATCTCCTCCAATGTCGGAGCTAAGATGTACCCTGAAAGAATAAAGCATCGCAGCAAGGGATCATAAAATTGCAACAAGGTATGCAAGCTGTCCTTTTGGTCTGTAGTAGGCTTGTCCACAAACTTCAGTATCTGGCCATATCTTTTCTTGAAGTTTCCTAAGACTTGATCGTTCATCAAACCTGCTAACCTCTGAACACTTTTAACTTCCGGCTGAAGAAAGGTATAATGCACATTCTTTTTTCTTGGATCTCTTTTGATTTCTGCCATGGAGCTAAGAATACCAGAACTGGGAACAAATGCGAGCAATGCCCTGAAAAATGAGAAACATAAACAGTTAATGCAAAGAATGATGCAAATGCAATGCAATGCAAACATATGACCAACGGGGACCATCTGAACTGGCACACTGACAAAGCCCTCTGAATAACTGGCAATCTCAACAGTTCACTGAGTCACACCCTCTGATAATCACAACCCTCTGATCAGAATCACAGTATCAAGAAATCCAGAATTCCAGGACCATAACTTCGGAACCACAAATCTTATTCACCGGACCAAAGATCATAACTGAACAAATGAGTGTATGTTGAGGTCATGGGTTCCTGCACACCTGTAAACACCCCCCAATCTCACAGGTAAAAGGCTCCGGGTCAGACATCACGGACTCTCAAAGCCGAATAGCAATAATACTTTCACCATCTCCGAGAAATGGCTCATGACCAAATCAGGGAATCGGTTAGGCATTATGTACTACGCAGGGAGGCCTCAGCTGAGTCCGGGAAAAACAAGCATCCCTTATAAGTCCCCAGCTTCAAGTGCTGAAATCGAGAAACAATAGTACATTCAGCCCGTAGGATACAGTACTAATGTCATACGACCAGATGCTTTGACTGAGTTCTTATAAGAGAACCAGGCCATCCTATGCGAGTTCCCAGTGGACCCTCGGGTGCGAATGGGTTTGCCACAAAATGTGGTCTGCCACTGTCACCACTGGAGAGGGTTGTTTCCACAAAGGTTCTCAATGATCGGTCCCCAGCTGCACATAACTGTCAGGGTTATGTAATGAGAGAGGAAGATCCCCAAATCAAGACATTTCCAAGACAATCGCAACCTGGGTGTGGAACTCACTACTACCCCCATGACAAGATCTCATGAGGCCAAAGTGGAACCACTCTAAATCCTATGGTGCACTCGAGCCGGGTACTTGGCTCATATCTCTCAAGAACCAGTAACTCCCATCCCACCAAAGAAAACCAGTCCAGACAGTCCAGTATGATATATATGATGCGGAAAATAAATACTGAAAACTGTAAATAAAGCTGTAAATAAAGCAGTAAACAAACAACAATAAAATACAATAAGCCACATCAAACAAACATCACCCAATGAAACAGAGACACACAAGCGCTAGGAGAGACTCTCAGGGGAACCAGAGATCATCTGGTGAGATTCCCCAGCAGAGTCGCCAAGCTGTCGCTCCCGAGGATTTCCATCCTGGTACAAACGCGAAAGTGGCGCGGAAAAAGAATAGAGTCGCCAGCCAGGCATTTTTATCCCGAAGAGAGGGAATGGTAATGCTGCACAAACCAGAAGAAAGAAAAGGAAGGACACGGGTCCTGCGAACCAAAGAGACTGGGATCGGGAGTCGATTATGACCTGGGAAGGTATTAGCACCCCAGATCATCCGCCGTACCCGACGGGATCCACGCTTGCAAAAGAAACTGTTTCAAAGGGTGAGGGTATGAAAGCTACAGCAAAAGAAAAGAAAAGAAACTGGAACTGGAAAAGAACTGAAATAAGAGACGAAGGAAAAATGTAGGGAAAATAAAGATTGTGCTCGAACGGGCCCTACCCCGCTGCCTACGTACCTCATCGGGATAATGAGGATCAGAGACGCCGTAGTTCCCCTAACTAGGGGTACTAAAAGGAAATTGCTTGTGAATTAAGGCTTGAACTGCCTATGCCATTGCTCAGGTGTTGCAGACTCGGACGACGAGTGCGTAACCGTCTTGCAAAATGACGAGTAGGAGCAAGTTCGCGTACGGAGCGAAGGAGATGAGAAAAGAATTCCCGAAGGAAAGACGCTTATTGTTTGTTTGTGTTTTTTTTTTTTAGAAAGCTTTTAGGAGTGTGTCACAAGGAAGTGAACTCAAGCTCTTATCAATGGAATGTGCACTTGTCACTACACTCCAAGATGGAATAATAGAACAAGCACACTCAAGTAAGGAGAAGATCCCCAAAACTTGAACCCAAAGATTAGGACCTAAGCTCACTAACTTGTTTACTTATTAGGTGTTTTGATTATTTACATGAAGAAGTGTTTTTTAGCTTTTCTTTTATGAAGAAGATACCTTGATCAGACTTGTGCATCACAAGATAAACATGTACTATCCCAAGATGGGAAGACTACAAGCATACCTCATGGGATAAGGCTATGGATCAATGCATCACTTCAAACTTATTAAAGTGTTTTTTAAGAGTTTTGAGATGAGAAGAGAAAAGAACCAAAAAGGATCATAAAGGTAAAATGCTAAAGGGGAACTAAAATAATCCTAAGTGTTAACATGCATGGATGATCATAGGTTTGTGAGGTTTCTATCCTAATGAAGAAGAGAAGAAGAAGATAGAAGAAGGGATGAGAAAGGCCTAAGCCCAACAACAAAGGGTTAGTTCAAATAACAAAAGAGGAAAGATGAAAAAAAAAAAAAAAAGTTGAAATGTGGATAAACATCCACACTTCTCTTACCATGAGCCCCTGAAATGTTAGCAAAATCCAGCAAATCAATCACCACAATCATGGAATTAAACATGCTCAAAGGTTCTTGAAAACAAAAGTCAAACAACGTGCCAAACATTGCGAATGCACGACTTACGCGTCGAAAACATGAGAGCATACATCAACCAGCAAGCAAACCACCCTAAACATCATGATTAATGATCATACAATGAGTCATGGCAATTAGCACAAGCAAAGGGATCAAACAAACTCAAAACAGCCCTGAAAAACCATTCTGCATCAGTGTTAACCGGTTAACCATATGCGTTAACCGGTTAACCAGGCAAAACCTGCACAAAACATGCACAGAAACAGGGCGTTAACCGGTTAACCATATGCGTTAACCGGTTAACACTGTAAAAACAGCAGCAAATTCCTGCAGAAAACAGCATTTCAAAAACAGCTTATTCAAATAAGCTGCACCAGACCAGCACTCAATTACACATGGCAAAATAGATCAATGCACATCAATCCATAACATTATGCTCATGAACAATAACAAACGGATCCGGATACCAATCAACCAATCAAATCATGCAACACAATCAATTACACAAACACATGGTGGATCTAAAGCACAAGCAATGCAAATAAGCTAAAAACAGAGTTGGATCTGAAATTAAACCAACCTACAAAGCGGAGGTATGCTTTGGTAATTGTTGATTATGCTGAAAATGATAGATCTCGCGCAAAACCTTGAAGATCCGATGCTAATCTCCACCCTCCATGCAAAATAAATGCAAGATCAAGCTCTTGATGCAGAATTTTGATCCAAAAGCACTTCTAGATCCCAAACCAGATCTGAATCACCAATTAAACCAGCAAAAGATGTAATGAAACTATGGATGGAGGTCTAGTTCCAAGATCTACACACCTCAAGGCAAGGTTGTGTGATCTTCAAAGAGGAACTTTGAGTGATTTGGAAAATTGGGAGAGAAAAGTGAGAGAATTGTGAGTGAGAGAAGTGAAAATTCAGAAAATGAGAGTGAAAAATGAGGGAGAGATCCCTTGGTTTGGAGAGAAATGGAATATATATGGTTTAGGGTTGGGGCCCAAAATCTTGGTTTGGGATCCAAAAAATATGGCTTGGTAATGTGATTAGGTTTTAGGGTTGGAAAGAGGTTTGGATACATGCTCTAGATCCTTCTCAAATTCAAATGAAATTCAAATGAATAAAAATCAGAAAATTGGAAAATGGAGCCAAAACCACATGCTGAAATTTGCTGCTGGAAATTCAAATTTCGCAGCTGTTAACCGGTTAACCATATGCGTTAACCGGTTAACGCATGCAAAATTTGAATTTCCCCCCTTTTGGTGGGAAACTTCAAAAATGATGCCGGCGCCCGCCGTTTCAAGCTGATTTTGATCCTTTCATTCTTTTTAAGCTTTGAACATGGTACAGAGCTTGTGCAGAGTGATCCTGTGAAATTTTTGCCTGGTCACCATGCTCTCGATTTTTATCTGTAGTGCTTCGAACTTTCCAGATGGTTGGTCATATGCCTTATGCTAGAACATGTGAGTGTTATGCCTCATTTTTCTATGCAAAATGCTAAAGACATGATCCGTTATGATGACTATGATGCGATATGATGCTTAAAATGAAAAGGGCAAATTTGGGGTGTTACACAATATACTCAAGGTTTAAATGTTAAGTCAATGACTCGAGGTTTGGTTCTTTAAGAACATTTGTATATATTAAATAATATTTATGAAGTTCAACATTACTTATCTGTCCACAAAAGACTTATTAAGGAAAAAAATTCCCAGATGAGTGACAAGTGGTTATTGAAAGAGCATAATAAGAGATTTATAAAGTGGTTTAATGAAAAGATTTCTAATAATGACAGTGCATCTGAGACAATTAAATAGATTTCATACATGCCTATATTTAATGTAATAACTTGGACTGCATACGACATTAGTAAAATTTTCTTTTATACAAAATCAAAGGATGATCATAGTACAATGAAAAATAGTAGGGTTATGATTCAAGCCGAATCCATGTAATTATCTAGTTCTAAAGATAAGAATCCCATAATGGCATATGGATTGTACTTTGGGGTCATTGAGGAGATTTGGGAAATTGATTATGTTATATTCAAAGTGTCTTTATTTAAATGCAAGTGCATTTACAATAACACTGGTGTACAAACTGATGTGTTAGGATTCAAACAAGTTAACCTTTATAAATAAACATATACGAACGAACCATTCATCATGAAATCCCAAGAAAAATAAGTGTTTTATGTCACTTGCCCTTCTGACAATAGATGGTCAATTAATTTCCAAGGAAAACACATTCCTCATAGTGGTAAAAATCAAAGTTTAACTCTTGATATTTCAAAGACACCTTCTTTTGCAACACATGTACATAGTTTATATGAATATATTGATACACATGATGTGTATGCTATTTGCTATGATCACGAAGAAGGCATATAGAAAACTAACAAGTAAATAATTTTTATTCTTTGTTATCATTTCCAAGAGTTTTTACATGTGTGCCAATAAGTGTTATATTTACAAGTATTATTATTTCAAATTATAGGTGTTTAAAGACAAGAAACCAAAAGACATCCAATCACATTGTGCATCCTGCTTCCTTCAGAATATTGAATCAAATGCATAATAATTGTGTATGATGGTCGTTTCCTTGTCTGATGTAATGATGTATAAAATTTATGTCATTTTCGTGTCATTTTGTATTCTGGTTCACAAATCTTATGTTGTTATATTTTTATATATCTGTTATGATTCACAAAAATACAGGTTAGAATGAGATTTGTGTAAAATAAAAAAATCATATTTAAAAAAACAAAGTATTTCACCACAATTGGTTCTTTCAACCGCGGGGAAACATCTATTTGTCACCTCGGTTAAACGCAACAATTGTGGTAAAAAGTTGTGATACACATCATTTAAAAAATTTCAAAATGGTGTTGTTTGGTATCAAATTCATGAAATTTCCAATTTTCACTATGGTTGAAGATTCTAAAAGTGTTGAAAAGTGGCGTGCTATCTAGGTTTTTTACCATGACCAATAGTTCATGGTGGAAAGTTCTCTGAATTTGGGCTTGGCCTAACTCATCCCTACAAAACCGACTTATAAGGTGAGAATTGCTCCCATTTATAAACACAACACATGACATATCTCTAAGCAGCATGGGAATAAATCCAACCCTTCAAAGCTAACACAAAGAAGGTGTTAGGGTATGCAATGAGGCCAACCAAAATACTGCAAGTAAGGCAACTAGGGGCGAACCGCAATTAAGGCGGAAAGTCTAACACCCCCTCGCGTTTGGGCCTCAATGAGCCCGAAGCATGGACGATGCGGGAAACCCAACAATAGATCTAGGATATGCTCTGATACCACTGATGGGTCATCATGAGGGAGAATCATACACATTGGGTCAAACACTTACCTAAAGGTCAAAGACTCACCCAAACAAGTGAAAGAAACACCACTTATTCACCCAAAACCTTAGGATTTTGGGTGAGTATGTGGTATCTCTCTCTCACTTGTGTGTTGCTCTTGATCTAATGTGGATGCTCCTTATGATGATCCAAGAGTGGTATCAAAGTTGATGGTTCAATTAAAGGACCGACTCCTTATATCAAAAGTCTTCATGGTAGTGTGGTGGTCAGGTGGCATGTTTTGTTGTAGTGCCCACAACGGTGGTACAGGTTTATGTGAATGAAAGAGCTTCCAATTGAGGAGGAGCATATTTGATGGGATCTCACTTGAGGGGGAGAATATTGTGTACAAGTGTGAGTTGAAAGTCTCACATTCCTTAGAAAAGTGGAGGTTAAGTCTTTATAAGTGAGATGACTCATACACCTATCACTTTAAGGTTTTTAGTGAATATATGATATCTCTTTCACTTGTTTGGGTGAGTCTTTGATCTTCAAGTATTTGACCTAATGTGTATGATTCTCTCTCATGATGACCCATAAAAAGTAACATTTTGTATCGCACCCTTCGATACCACAAACCATCAATTGTGGTGGAATCCTTATTCCAACCATGGTGATAGATACTTTTTTGTCGTAGAGTTAACTAATTAGCCAAACTTAGGCTATTAAAAACATATGAAACTTGATATATCAACCTATACGCATATTTCTTAGATAACAGGCTGAATAATATATAAACGGTCATGTAATCTATTTTAAAATATATGAAATGGACTATTTGAAAGCATTATTGTGAAACATACTTTTACATAAGCTATAAGGTAAAACCAGGCAAAAAAAACCTATAATAGGTCATTGGCAATACTCAAACCTTAAAATTTATCGTAGACCAGACCTTTTAAAGTCTGATCTATTCTCACCCCTATTAATATATGACAAATGGTAAGTGTTAAGTTAATTGAAGTGTTTGGTAAATTAGCGAGCCACTTGCTGATAAATGTAAAATAACAAAAAGGATATTTTTAATTAATAACTTAGCGATTCCATTATCTATTAAATTAATTCTGATTGGAGAAAATTAATGTAGAAATAAACATGTACATGTAAAATATTTAAAATATATATGTAAAATTAAACATAAAACCAAAATTCATATATGTAAATTTGGCGGCAGACGTTATATGACAAAGTAAGAGTGAAAAACAACAACAACAAAGAGCAATGGTGAAATAGGAGGAGGAAAAGAATGGAGGGAGGTGGAGTCAAAGCGACGAGTAAGACAATGGAAATAGGATTGCAATAAGATATTCAAGATTTTTTATGCAAATTTTAACTTTTTATGCTTTCATTTAAAATATATTATAATTTTAAATTATAAAGGATACAAATTAATTTTAGTTAAAATAATAAGGATAAACATAGAATAATAAATGGATAGTTATAAGTTATAAGCTCAAAAACTAAAATTTGAAGAGAAAAAAAACTAAAAGTTTAAAAAATTGTTACTAAACATAATTTTTTTTTTTACTAAAATGAGTTGAAAACTTAAAAGTTAGGTTTTTTTACAATCAAGAGCAATAGTGGTGCACTAGAGAAACAAATGTCGATTAAACAAAAGTCATGAAAAAGGAAGGCCAACCAAACAAAAACCACAAAAAAGAAATAACCAACCCACCCACTTGATCAAAAATCCTATGCAAAGACACCAGACACATCACCCCCAAAAATAGAGAGCTGATGGGAGGTAAACACAACCATCTGAAAAAACAAAAAAAAAATTGCAGCAACATACTTCTAAAAATGAAGGCACCAAAGCAAGTCTCTTTCTCAATCAAGCAAATAAAATGTTGAACTCAGAGCCTGAGCATGAACCTGCTTTCAAGTAAAATTAATAATCGAAGTCCTCCCGTTATTAGTTACCATTCTTTCCCAAAAATTTATATAACTTTATTAAAAAAATTCAAATAATCCAGACTACATATCTCCAGATCAAAACCAAACTTAAATAAGACTTTTTACCCTAACCAAGACCATGAATATCCAAAACCTCTAAGATTAAACACTCGAGAGGTGTAGGCATATCTAACCACCTAAACACCTTATACTATAGTGAGGAAGCAACCTCATAGTGGACAAACAAGTGATCCACATACTCCATATGACCTAGACAAATCCCATATTAGTATGCATTTTCAACAAATGCAATTTTTCGTCTAAAAATATCTTGCTTGGTCAGAAATCTATCTTGTAACATATGCTAAGAAAAAACCACAACTTTAGAAGGCCCCAAACTCTTCCAATCTCATGCCAACCCTCAGATCGTCATATCTAACCGACCTTCCACACCAACCACCAAAGAAGAAAGCCTTACATGGGCATACCTCACTGAAAATCTTTTGAGGGATCTGGGATTCACATCCAATCATCTAGATGACCCTGCTTAACCACTCATGCTATATAAGTAAGTAACTCCATTAAAAGCTCTTTCTCTCAGACAAGGAGTAGACGTCTCCATCTAAAGTTACAAACCCAAACATCTCACTCCTAGTTCCCCATCAAACTCACCACTAGAGACTTTTGCTTAAAGATGAGGGACATCCTTTCAAATGAGACATACAACATACTCTGCCCTACCCAAACAACATGTCATAACATGGTTTAAAGCCCATACCTAACCACCATGGAACAAGACCACACAAACCAATCTATCCACTGGTCAGACATGGAACTCAGAAGGGAGACTCCTCTCTACCAGTAAGAAGCCATCATTAAGTCGAACATAGTACCACCCATCGGGAAACCAAATGCTTGAGCTCCATATTTGAAAGAAACAATATTCTTCTACATGGACTAACTATTCCCAAGAAGCCTCCACCTCTACTTACTTAACAGAGTCAAATTCACTAGCCTTAGCTTGTTAACTCCTAATCCACCTTTCTTTTCAGGGTTGCACACATTATTCCACTTCACCCAAGCTACCTTAATATCACCTTTTGAGTCTCCCCAAAATAACATCATTTTCATCCCAGCTAACATCTTCCAGACTTTAACCAATATCTCATGAAAAAAAAAGGAAAAAAAATAAGAACCCAACTTAGAATAGAATTTAACAGGACAATCCTTTCTCATAGACTCACAACCTATTCCTCCAAGAAGCAAGCCTCCAGGACAGAACCTTGACCAGGGGGTCCTATGTCTATTCCTTCCTAGGTTTAACAACCATCAGATGCCCTAAATACTTAGAAGGATGGCTATTTAATTTACAATGCAAGAAATCCTTAGCCAAGTCCGAAAAATCCCTCCCCATATTAACCCTACAAATACAACTTTTAGAGAAATAAATTTTAAGGTCAGATAAGAGCTAAAAACTCCTAATAATCTTTTTAAATGTCAAAAGATTATCCATCGACGAAACCTAAAAAATAACAGTATCATCATTGTGCTATAGGTGAAAAATCTCTAAATCTCAGAGACAACCTTAAAACCCGGAAACACGCCAACATAAAATATCTTCTTCAAAGAGACACTGAGACACTCCACCACTAAAAGAAAGAAAAAAGGCGCCAGGGGTCCCCTTGTTTAGACCCCATTTGAATACTTATCTTCTTCGTAGGGCACTCGTTAATCAAAGCAGAAAGACTATCCGAAAAGACACATGCTCTTATCTAAGTCCGCCACCTCACATAAAACCCAAACCTTCTCAATATTTAGTCCAAGAACCGACTAATATGACTTCTCAAAATACTTTTAACACTAAATAAACCCCCGTTCTTAGGGACTCTAGCCAAATCTATCACTTCACTTGCCAAAGAAACTCTGAATTACAATCAACAAGAATAAATAATTTTTTTATAAGCAATTTGTATTAAAAAGGAGAAACATGGATTCTCCAACCCGATACAAAAATCAATCAAAAAGAAAAAGGATGGAAGTCAGTGAGGTTTTTCATCCAATTATACAAACTACATCTCCTACAGCCTAATTCCAACCATCTCCAAGTAAGAGTAACGATATGGTGGAACATAACCTCTACGTCGCAGACAACATTATTAAAAATGATGTTGTTCATGGTATTCCAGATACACAAGGAGGAGATGATCCACACAAAGCAACTCATGTATTCTTTTCCTTTATCGAACAAGGCCAAAAACCAAAGCAAAGCATGGTTACTAATAGAGTCATAAGGAATCGGGAGAATACTAATCCAAGCCTCATTTTCCGCCATAACAATCACACCTTCGGACAAAGCAAAAAAAAAGGTGAATTGTGTCTTCTTACTCATGAAAGCACAAGACACAAACCTTATCATGTGAGGAAATAGATATACCTTTATTAGTGAGGTTGTCACGGGTCGGAAGTCTATTACAAATCAGTCTCCAACAAAATATCTAAGCTTTAAGGGGAATACTACTCTTCCAAACAACCTTAAGGAACAAGGCCTCCGATTCTTAGAGGTTGAAAACAGGCAAATCAACATTTAAGCGAATATATCAGGAGCGAACCGAAAAGATATTTGAAGGTTCCAGCCGCCATTGCCAAGAGTCCTCAATATCACACTTAATTTGAACAGACTGGACTGAAATTTTCAAAGCAGCAATCCAAACCGGATCCAGCAAATCTATGTTCTCCCAACAATCCTCAAAATTCCAGATCCAATTATTTAGCACCCACTGATCATGAATATTGACTATACTATTCTTGTCATTAGTTGCTGCATATAAAGAAGGGAAAACATCTTTAAGAAGGTTTTCCCCACACAAAAAAGAATGCCAAAATGGAACTTTCAACCCACTGCCAACAACAGGAAAAATACAATTCTAAAAATTAGAAATTGCTCCAAGTTTATTAAGATTAGCAATGTCTCTCAACCATAAAGAAGCAGCAAAAAAATAGAGGAAGAGGCAAAATCTAAATTCAGGACCAATGATTCAAGCGGTCCATATCTATAAATCAAAAAGGACCTCCAAATCTCTTTACCACCAACTAAGAATTTCCATTACCACTTAGATAGGAAAGCCTTGTTAA
The DNA here is from genome assembly GCA_963966055.1 of Lathyrus aphaca. NCBI lineage: Eukaryota > Viridiplantae > Streptophyta > Magnoliopsida > Fabales > Fabaceae > Lathyrus > Lathyrus aphaca. The sequence continues at coordinate 726,040,302 of OZ014519.1, read as the reverse complement.
ACATTCCTATGTGTTTAATTCCAAGGCTTCCCTTGTCTTTAGGATTACAAATCATCTCCCACTAAATCCAAGCTATATAACTTTTTTATCAACGACCCGAACCAAAGAAATCTCTGTTGAATTGCAATCATATACTTGATGATCTTCTAAGGTGCTTTGTAAAAAGATAAGTAATGAATTGGCATATTTGAGAGGACCGAATTTATCAATGTAACCCTTCCACCTATGGATAAATTTCTACAAATCCAAGAGTTGAGTCTTGCTTTAATTATATCCAAAACCGGGTTCCAAAAAGAGGTTCGCCTGTGATTTCCTCCTATGCAAATTCCAAGAAATTTGAATGGTAGAACACCGGAATTACAATAGAGGAAATTCTCCGCCATCTTTAAGAAAAGAGGATCACAACCAATGCCAAATAAACAACTTTTCGAGAAGTTAATCTTAAGGCGTGAAACAGTTTCGAAACCTCTTAGAATTATCTTTAAGGCCCAAAGGTTAGCATAACCCCCATCACAAAAGAGCAAAGTATCATCAACGAATGGCAACATTTCCACTGAAAAGCCGTTAGATCTGAATCTAGTCAATAGGTTAAGGTCAGAAGCACTTCTAACAAGGAAAGCTAAAGATTCTTCCCCCAATGCAAAAAGAAAGGGAGCAAGGAGTTCGCCTTGCTTAAGGCCTATTGAGGCTTGAAAATCAACATAAGAGCTGCCATTTAAAAAGATACAAACAAAGGAGGAGCAAACCGAACCTTTAATCCATTTAATCCATTTAGGGCCGAATTTCATAGACCTTAGAATATGGATACAAAATCTCCAATCAACACAGTCACATGCTTGAGCAAAATCGACCTTAAAAAGAGGCATTGTTTCTTAAGTCTTTTTGCCGAATCGATAATCTCATTAGCCAGAAGAACTACATCCAGAAGGTTCCTACCTGGAATGAAGTCAGTTTGGACATTAGAGACTAAGCTAGAAATAAAAGAGGAAATTCTTGTGGAGATTAACTTAGAAATAGCTTTTGAAACACATCCGATAAGACTTACGAGCCTAAAATCCCCAAAGCCTTGAGGAATGTGAGTTTTTGGCACCAAAACAATAAATGATGATTTAAAAGCTTTCATGAGCACACCAGGAGACGAGAAATGCATGAGGCAAATAGAGAAATCCAGTCCAACAATCTCCCAATAATCTTTAAGGAATTTGAAAAAGAAACCATCGGGTCCGGGGATTTACACCAATCGCAAGGAAAAACTGTGTCGGGGATTTCTTCCTGAGAGAAAGGAACATTCATCATTCGATTGTCCTTCAAAGTAAGTTTTTGGATACCACTCAGGTCCAAAACAGGTCTAGCATAGTCCTCTGACTTGTATTTATCTTTGAAAAATACCGATGTTTCTTCCTTTAATTGAATAGGATCATCCATTTTTCCATCTTCACATAAAATACCAGTTATAAAATTAGTTATGTTTCTAGCTTTTAAAAAGGCCTGAAACTAACGACTATTAATGTCTCATTCTTTCAGCCATTTGGTCCTACTTTTCTGATGGATCATACTCCCACGAATGCGAAGGTTACTCTATAAAGCTTATTGAAATTCACCTTTCTTCTTAATATCCTCCTCAGAAAGACCACCCAAGGTCCCTTTCATAGCCTCGTCTAAGTCATTAATGGAAACAACGTTGGATTCAATCTTTAAGTCAATCCAACCAAACACGTTAATGTTCCACCATTTTAACTGAGATTTAAGAGCAACCAATTTTTCTTTAAGGACAAAGGTTGAAGAGCCTTGAATGGACAAAGAGTTCCAGGATTCCCGAATAAATGTGTTGAAGTCCTTATGACCAATCCAACAATTAAAGAATCAGAAAGGTATATGACCTCCATTGGAATAAACAAGTTTTAACCAAACAGGGCGGTGGTCCGAGACGTCTCGCTTACCAAATAATTGAGCTTTAAGATCCCAACAATCTATTAGAAAATCATCCACGAGAATTTTGTCCACTTTACTACAACTAATACCATTAGAATTAAACCAAGTGAATCGATTACCGGTGAAAGGAAAATAAATCTAATCTAATTCTTCAATGAATGTACTAAATTATGCACACTCTCTAATAGAATATGAACATCTCTCATTCCTTTCTTCTCGAGACTTAACAGAGTTAAAGTAGCCCCCTATAATCCATCAACCCCCGGGATTACGGTATTTGAGTTCCACTAAATCATACCATAGTTTATGCTTATCATTGAACCCCCGCGGAGAGTAGATATTGACCACAAATAAGGTAGAATTCCTCCAATCAAAGGTATAACACAAGAAACTTTTACCTTTGAAAGTTGATAGAGGGAGAAACACACATTTCCTCCAAACCGTTAATATACCTCCATAAGCTCCCTTAGAGCCATAAGCAATTCACTCAAAATCCCATTTGCCCCACATACTTTTGACAAACGATTCCTTAATGACATGAACCTTAGTTTCTTGGAAAAGACAAAAATCAATGTTATCTTTTGAAATAGACCTGCGAATTCTTCTCCTCTTGAGAGACAAATTCCACCCACGAACATTATAGGATAAAAAAAATCATTGACCACCTATTTCAACAACTTTCTTTGCAGCGAATTGATTCCTATCACGACTCTCCAGATCCCTGATGACAGTTACAAGAGCTTCTTCTTCTATAGCAACTATGCCCAGGGATTTAATAGAATCCTTCACCCTGTAAGGGACTTGGTCCAAATCAAGCAAACACCTAGTGTTACTGCTACACACATCCGATTCATCGATTGAATAAGAACTTTCAGGAACAAACAAAGGGTCATTGGTTTCTAAAATGGGAGATAAGGAGGGAAAATCAACGTGTGAGGGATGCAGACTGAGTTTATGATGAGAATGCTTAGATTTGACAAATGAGGAGATATTAATGAGGGATGAGTAAAAATAAGGGGAGAAAGGAATTTGAATATTATAAATATCACTAAGTTGTTTCTTCTTTTTGGTTTTGGGCCCATGAGGATTCCCAAAAGACCTGACAGGTGGGGAAATAGGATCAGATCCAGAGGAGACCAAAACTCCTGTAGCATCCGACCCAATAGCAAAATCCATGTGATGGCCACTTTCAACTTCAGAAGAGTGTAAGTATATGAGTGCGCCTAAGAGGGGGGGGGGGGTGAATTAGGTTCTTAGAAATTTTTCGATCCTTTTTCTTTAATGGATGGATTTTGCTTTTTACGGTTTATGTAATGAAAACGGTAAAGCAGGAAAGTAAAAATGACACAGAGGTTTATCCTGGTTCCCTTCACAATCCGAAGGTACATCCAGTCCCCTTTCAATATGAAAGAGATTTCCACTAGTTTTTATAGAACAGTACAACCTATCTCACCTTCAATGGTGAGGCCTACTTTCTAACAAACTAAATAATCAAGTGTGCAAGAACAATCCTCTTGCCACACTAACCCTTATGTCTAAACAATCCTTGGAACATAAGTCACAAATAGAAAATAATTTCTATAATTTTTGTTTAAGTGAGTAATACAATAATTGATATCAATATAAATTGATCTTCTCTTTCTTTTAACAATAATTCACAATCATAAAATATTAGATAGCTCAAGAATTTTTCAAATATGTGATATGAAAAATGTAGAAAAATTCTTGTCAAAAGTTCAAGAGTTTTTGAATATTTTATGAAAATTATTTTTGAAAGAGGTGACAAATGATTTGAAAAGTTTGGATTTTATATGCACATAACACCCTTATGAAACAGTGTGATTAACAATAAAAAATCATGAACAAATGCCAAAGCATTATGGAAAGGTTTCATGAAAGGTCACATGAAGAGGTGTTATGAAAAATACTGATTTTTCAAAATTGTTCAGACTGCAATCGATTGCACTATAATGCAAATCGATTGCACATGCATACGTTGCCCAATTTTTCAAAAATTTGAAACATGCAATCGATTGCATCAAAGTGAAAATCAATTGCACCAAGTTAAAAATGCCACAAAACTTAAAACAAACAGATGAAAATCGATTGCAACAAAGTGCAAATCGATTGCACCAAGTTTAACTTTGAAAAATGCAATTTTAAATGATGTTGAAGTTAAAAGATTATTATGCCATGACATAGGTATTCACTTGAGCATCTAAGATTTTAATCTTTGTGTATAATTGCTAAAATACCTTCATGAAGCTTCTTCTTGAGGAAATAAGACTTTGAATCATGATGCATCAAACTTGAATATCATATTTGCCTTCTTTATCACATTGTAGCTAAGAGATGTGTCTTCATCAAAACAAGTGTTGACCATGGAGAAGCTTGACTTCACATTCTCCCTCTTTTTGATGATGACAAACAATCTTCTTAGATGCTTTAACATTTTCGGAATACTTCTCCCCCTAAGATGCATATCTCCCCCTTTGTATGTGAATTGGAGCATTGTACCTTTAGGAAATTCAAAAACAGGAAAATGTACAAGCATAACATCTTTCTCCCCCTTTGACATTATCAAAAATAAGGGAAAGATGGGTGAAAATAATAAAAGCCATAAAAAAGACAAAATGAAACTAGAAATCACATAGCATAGATTAAAAGTTGAATTGCATACATAGCACAAAGTGCAGAATTTTACATTACAACGAAACAAAACGAAACATACGAAAACAAAGGAAATAGAATTTAAACATTACAACTAGTAAGCATAACGAAACATAACTAAAAACATCCAAACATAAAGACATAAACCAAACATTTTCAAAACATATCCATATTGGGGTCAAAAGGGTCTTGGTTTGGAAATTGTTGGTTGAGAGGTGCTAGGCGAGTTGGTGGGGCAGCCGGGTTGGATGGATCATAAGGTGGTATGTAGAGGTGAGAGTAAAGGTATGAGAATTGTTGGTTGACATCATGCTAGAAGTTTGAAATCCTTGTGTTGACAGATGCATTAACGGCATTGTAGCGGTCATTGATGTTGGTGTTCATGTTGGAGAATTGTTGTGTCATGAAATCCAAAAGATCTTGGTTAGAAGGACCATTCACACCATGAGAAGCAGGAACCTCTTCATTAAGGGGTTGTTGGTCATTATCCTCTTGTGCTCCACCATCATCACCAAGGTAAGTAATAGTATCGGCTTCCCGATCATAGTAAACTCCCATTCTTTCGGAAGATCTTGATGTTCTTCAATAATTGGTGAGTCATCTTCTTGTGATATTGCTTGTTCTTTTGAAGTCTCCTTTTGTTGTTGTGATAGATCTACTACATCATCATCATCATCCACGATAATATTATCCTCTTTCGAGGGGTTAGTCTCATCAAACGAAACATGTATAGATTCTTCATTCGTTTATTGAAAATTCTAAAAGCTCTTCTTGAGAGAGAATAACCAAGAAATATACCTTCATCGGATTTCTCATCAAACTTACCAAGGTTTTCCTTGTCGTTGTTGAGAACGAAGCATTTGCATCCGAATATGTGGAAGAAAGATATGTTGGGTTTCCTTCCCTTGAACAACTCATATGGAGTCTTCTTGAGAATTGGTCGAATATTGACACGGTTACTTACAAAACAAGCCGTGCTAACCGCATCCGCCCAAAAATATTTAGGAAGATTTGAGTCGCTAAGCATTGTCCTTGCAAGTTCCACTAATGCCCTATTCTTCCTCTCTACGACACCATTTTGTTGAGGAGTTCTTGGTGCAGAAAAATTGTGAGAGATTCCATGCTCTTCACAAAAATCTTCAAATGATAAATTTTGAAATTCGCCACCATGGTCGCTTCTTATGGAGACAATTGAGAGAGACTTCTCGTTTTGAATTTGCTTGGCATACTTCTTGAATGTTTTAAAGGCATCACTTTTCTGTACTAAAAATAAAGTCCAAGTGTATCTAGAGAAATCATCAATAATAATTAAGGCATAAACGTTACCTCCGAAGCTTTTTGTTTTTGATGGACCGAAAAGATCCATATGTAACAATTGTTGTGGTCTTGAAGTAGATATCACTTTCTTGGATTTGAAGGATGTTTTGGTTTGCTTCCCTTTTTGACATGCGTCACAAAGCTTATCCTTGATAAACTTTATCTTTGGAAGACTAACAACTAGATCATGCTTTATTAATTTGTTTAAGTGCTCCATGTGAATGTGAGCAAATCTTTTATGCCAAAGTCATGCCTCGTTGTTGTTTGCCATTAAGCACTTTACCTTCAAAGAAGAGTCATCAAAGCAAACCATGAAAATGTTATTAATTCTTTTACCTTTTAGCAATAGGTCATGAGTGACTTCATGTTCTATTAAGCATTCTTCCTTTGTGAAGTTGATTCGGAAACCTTTGTCACATAATTGACTTATGCTAATAAGGTTGTGTTTAAGGCCTTCCACATAAAGGACGTCTTCGATGATTGTATGAGGAGGTGCACCAACGGTTCCAACTCCAAGAATTTTTCCTTTATTATCATCACCGTAAGTAACGTATCCTTTGGCCTTAAGTGATAGACTTGAAAATTTGTTGATGTCATCGGTCATATGCTTTGAACAACCGCTATCAAGATACCATTGATTCGAAGTTGTTTTCAAGCATACCTACAAAACAAGAATCAAGTATTGTTAGGTACCCAAATTGCTTTGGGTCCTTGATAGTTAGTACTCTTTTCAACCCACACATAATGCCCTTTAGCAACACCAATGTTGCGCACATAGCAAGCATTAGGTGTGTGTCCTTTGGTTCCACAATAAAAACAAGTAGGTTGAAAATGACTTCTATATCTAGGAACATAACTCTTTTTCTTAACAATTCTTTTCTTTCTATGACTTTGATGCACACTTTTAGGATTGATTACCTTTTCTTTAACAATTTGTTCACTTGCTTTAACAAAAAATAGTCTCATTTGTGCTTGGTTTGGAAAACTTAGAATATCCTAATCCACTTTTATCATTAGGATACCTTTGATTCCTAAGAATTTCCTCCAAGCCAATTTGACCTTTTTCATATCTTTCTAAAACTCTTTTAAGTTGAACAATTTGAAAAGATAAAGACTCACAATTTTTACATACAAGACTTTGTTTTTCATTTATCAACTTTTGCTTTTCACTTTCAATATATTTTTCTAAAGCAATATTTTTTTCTTCTAAAGATGAAATTTGTTTCTTTTGAGATGAAATATTTTTATACAAAGTCTTGCATTCTTTTAAGAGTCCATCTATTACATCTTGTGCATAATTATCATAAATAGAAAAGTTGCTACTAACCTCGTCAATTTCTTCATCGGAGTGACGTGAAGCCATTAGAGCCATATTTGCACATTCATCGCTTTCCGATTCCGATGAGGAACTAACTTCATTTTTGTCCCAAGCAACATAAGCCTTTTTATTTTTGAAGTCCTTCTTGCCTTTGAATCCTCCTTTCTTTGCAAGTCTTGGACAATCTGGTTTTATGTGACCTTGCTTCCCACATTCATAACATGTAACTTCTTGAATCGATGTGGATGCATCCTTCTTCCTGAAATGTTTATTCTTTTTAGGAAAAGAGGAATTATTATTTTTGTTAAAAAAATTACCAAGCTTCTTAACAAGAAGCATGAAATTTTTATCTTCGGAAATCTCGTCATCTTTGTCATCCTTCGTGTCAATCTTCAAAGCAATTCCTTTGGACTTTTTCTCTTGACTTTCGTGCTTCTCGAGCCTTCCAAGTTCCAATTCGTGCTCTTGAAGTTTGCCGAATAGAGATGCGGATGTCATTGTTGAGAGACTCTTCTTCTTCGAAATAGCGGTCACCTTCGGTTGCCATTCCCTTGTCAAAGACCTTAGAACTTTCAAATTGAGATCATCGTTGGTGAAGGTCTTTCCGAGAGCAATCAAGTGGTTGGTTAGATGAACAAATCTTTTTTGTAAGGCCACAATAGATTCTCCGGGCTGCATGCGGAACATTTCATATTCTTGATTCAACGTGTTAAGCCTTGATCTTTTTACTTTTGTTGTTCCTTCATGTGTTTCTACCAAAGTATCTCAAATCTCCTTTGCGGATTTGCATTGTGATACGCGGAAGAATTCGTCCATACTAAGAGCGTTTTGGAGTATATTGGTTGCCTTTTTCTCATTTAGGATCTTCTTCTTATCATCTTCATCATACATATTCTTCAACTTTGCGGTTCCAACACCATTGATCATATTAACAGGATTATGAGAACCTTCTTCGATTGCTTCCCATATGCCTTCTCCTTGGGCTTCAAGATGTGCCCTCATTCTGATTTTCCAAAAATCAAAGTATTCGCCGGAGAAGAGCGGAGGCTTGTTGCTACTTCCACCATCTTTGAAAACAGGATTCGAGTTTGCGGAAGCCATACAGGATCTTGTAGGAACAGGTTATCTAAACCTGCTCTGATGCCAATTGTAAGTATATGAGTGCGCCTAAGAGGGGGGTGAATTAGGTTCTTAGAAATTTTTCGATCCTTTTTCTTTAATGGATGGATTTTACTTTTTACGGTTTATGTAATGAAAATAGTAAAGCAGGAAAGTAAAAATGACACAGAGGTTTATCCTGGTTCCCTTCACAATCCGAAGGTACATCCAGTCCCCTTTCAATATGAAAGAGATTTCCACTAGTTTTTATAGAACAATACAACCTATCACACCTTCAATGGTGAGGCCTACTTTCTAACAAACTAAATAATCAAGTGTGCAAGAACAATCCTCTTGCCACACTAACCCTTATGTCCAAACAATCCTTGGAACATAAGTCACAAATAGAAAATAATTTCTATAATTTTTGTTTAAGTGAGTAATACAATGATTAATATCAATATAAATTGATCTTCTCTTTCTTTTAACAATAATTCACAATCATAAAATATTAGATAGCTCAAGAATTTTTCAAATATGTGATATGAAAAATGTAGAAAAATTCTTGTCAAAAGTTCAAGAGTTTTTGAATATTTTATGAAAATTATTTTTGAAAGAGGTGACAAATGATTTGAAAAGTTTGGATTTTATATGCACATAACACCCTTATGAAACAGTGTGATTAACAATAAAAAATCATGAACAAATTCCAAAGCATTATGGAAAGGTTTCATGAAAGGTCACATGAAGAGGTGTTATGAAAAATACTGATTTTTCAAAATTGTTCAGACTGCAATCGATTGCACTATAATGCAAATCGATTGCACATGCATACGTTGCCCAATTTTTCAAAAATTTGAAACATGCAATCGATTGCATCAAAGTGAAAATCGATTGCACCAAGTCAAAAATGCCACAAAACTTAAAACAAACAGATGCAAATCGATTGCAACAAAGTGCAAATCGATTGCACCAAGTTTAACTTTGAAAAATGCAATTTTAAATGATGTTGAAGTTAAAAGATTATTATGCCATGACATAGGTATTCACTTGAGCATCTAAGATTTTAATCTTTGTGTATAATTGCTAAAATACCTTCATGAAGCTTCTTCTTGAGGAAATAAGACTTTGAATCATGATGCATCAAACTTGAATATCATCTTTGCCTTCTTTATCACATTGTAGCTAAGAGATGTGTCTTCATCAAAACAAGTGTTGACCATGGAGAAGCTTGACTTCACAAAGAGTTCTTATAACCGATCAAAGGAGTGTCTGCAAATAATGTATTATCCTAAGAGACAACACTTCCTCCAAAGAAGTTGAAGGAGCAACATTGACTTTTCCAACTGCCTTCTGCAAAAAGGTCTCACTTTTGTCCTCGATAAACGTAGCACCTCCTACCTCTCCCAAGTAATCACCAATAGGGGTAGGAGTGGATCATGTACCACTCCCTAAGAAATCTGAATGAACCTCTACATTTTTCGAACTATCCTCCTCCCTAGGACTTGATGGACAAGACCTCATATATTTATCTCTACTTTCTAAAGACTCTGAGCTGTCAAAATCACTCTCTGCAGAATCTGAAACATCATAATTATAATCATCTATGGATTTTACGTTGGCACCAACATCTAAAGGCACTGCAACTTCTTCAACATAAACAATGAAGATGAATCCATTGATCTCAAGCTCCTGTTTGGCATTAATAGAATTTTTCCAGCTAGATTTTATGAGAAACCTGGCCTCATCGAAGCTAGCATTCAACATCGTTTTTTCATCTCCTTTGATAAAAATACCATATTTCTTCATCAAACTATAAAAAACGTCTTGTGTCCAAGCAAAACAAGGGAGCCCAATACATTTTAGCCAAACATATTTCTGACTGCCCACAATGCCGATATTCCATGGAATTATCTCTAAAAACCATTTTCCACACCACTCATTCGCTTTTGCTACAAATTGATTAATGACTTTGTGATTTTTGGATTCTAATAAGCACATACTCGCTCCAAGGGGAGTAGCTAGAATATAAAAACCCCTCCTCAAAAAGAGAACTTTGTATCGAAGATGGGTTGACAATTTCATGAACGGTTCCCACAAAGGCAACCTCAAATCTCTTGGTATCCTGGATAAAGAGTCTAATCCAATAAGAGGGCTTAGGGATTTGAGGGTGCACATCTTTACTACTAGGTTTACCGATGGCAACTACATTAGCATAAGAACAATCCGGATTGAAATGAGGGGTAGGAACACCATTATGGAAAGTCATTGCATCCTCAAATTTCCTTTCAGGCAATCTATCCATCCGACCTTTTGTTTCATATAGAAAACGAGGAATATTTGCATGTATTGTCTTACCTTGTATGAAAATACTATCGAGTTAGCCGCCTTTACTCGAATGTCATGAATCTTTCTAAACCGAGCGAAACCGAATCTCATACCTCTTTTATCCCTCCTTCATTCCTAGAATAAAAACCTCCGAAATAATGCCATACACCTTAAAGATCTCAAAGAGATCCTTAGCAAGAAGATTGTTTGGGAAACTAGAGATGAAGAAGGATGTCATAGGATCTCTGATAGCAGGCCCAAGAGATCCATAAGAAAGCCCAAAAGGATGAATGATTATATTCTCAATTAATTTAATTTATTTTATTTAAATTCAGTTTTAGTTTTAATTCTGTCTTGGGCCAGGCCCATTAGCTGTATGACCCAATCTTGGGATGTTATATTTAACCCTTTGTGGAAATGAAGAGGATAAGAAACAATTCAGAATTTTATTATTATCTTAGTTTTATGTTGTTCAATGGTGTAACCCTGAATTTGGTAGAAATTGTTGCTATCTCTTTTATCATTGGTGCTTTCATCTTCAACTCATGGCCCCTCCTAAACCCCCCCCCCCCCCCCAGCCAACACCCCAAGAAATAGTGGAACAAGCTGTTCACACATCCCACCTCCATATTGACAATGTTGTCAACCAAATACACTCAGATCTGGATGAACGCTTTGATTTAGTCCGCTCAGATCTGGATAAAACACAGCAAAACCTAGGTTCCATAAACTCAAGAATGGAGAAGGAAAAACAGATTTCAGACAGCCGCTATGATACTATCATGGCAACCCTCAACAAGCTGGTTCTGCAGCAATAGACCACTACTGCTGCTGTTTCTGCTACTGCTGTGCCTGCTACAGCAGGATCTTCAGGTATTACTCAACCCCCACTTTCTATGGCAACCACACCCAACTCCAATATTCTTTCACCTGCCAACACACCCATGAGAAACTTTGCTGTGTTCTCTCACACATCCGGACGCCCTCACATTACTTCATTATCACACATTCCCCCTCCCAACACCTCACAAACATACACCACATCTATTTCTCAAACCCCAAACTTATATACTTCCTCATTTTCGCAAATACCCACACCATACCAACCTTTCCAATTTATTCCCTCTACTTTTACACACAACCAACCTCACACTCAGCCGCTGAATCACCAACTTCACTACCCTATTTTTTCTAACACACCCATTCCACATACTCCCTCAATACCACCTTTTCGTACACCTAAATTAGAACTTGCTATGTTCGATGGTTCCAACCCATTAGAATGGTTGTTTCAAGCGGAGCAATTCTTTAATTTTTACCAATTACCTCATGAAAATAGATTGTCTATGATGTCATTTTACATGAAAGGAGAAGCTCTAGCATGGTTTAAATGGATGCATACAAATCAATTATTGTTCGATTGGTTTTCTTTTACTAGAGCTTTGGAATTAAGGTTTGGCCCATCCACGTTTTCCAATCATCAAGCAGAATTATTTAAACTTCGACAAACCAGTTCGGTTGTGGAATATCAAGCCGCTTTTGAAAAATTGGGAAATCAAGTGATGGGATTACCACCTGATGCAATTTTGAACTGTTTTATTTCTGGCCTAATTCCTGAAATTCAGAATGAACTAGCAATCCACAAACCTACTTCTATCTCACAAGCGATTGGTCTTGCCAAGTTAATCGAATCCAAAATTCGAGAATCCAAACCAAAGTTCTCAAAACCATTTACAAAATATTACCCCAAACCTAACCCAACACCACACACTACAGCCTTTATCACCACTCAACCAAAACCACTTCAACCCTCTCAACAACCCAAATTTCCTATTCGACGGTTATCCAATGCCCAACTTCAGGAGCGTCGCGCTCAGGGATTATGCTTTAATTGCGATGAGAAATTTATTCCTGGCCACAAATGTTCCTCCGGAAAATTTTTATTATTATTGGTAGATGATGAGGAAATTATTTTGGAAGAGCCTAGCGACCCAACTGAAATTTCTACCACTCATCCTGAACCCGGAGAGACTTATTTCCAATTATCTCCTCAAGCTGCTTGTGGCCAACTTTCTCCAAAAACACTTAAATTTCATGGCATTATTCTTGGACAACCGGTTACCGTACTCATTGACACCGGTAGCACACACAATATTTTACAACCCCGCATTTCCCATCACCTTAAACTACCCACCACACCTATCCCTAATTTTTCTGTTATGGTTGGAAATGGCTCCAAATTACTATGTTTTGGCCTTTGCCCACAAGTTCCCCTCATTCTCCAACAAAATCAGTTTACAATTCCTTTTCACTTACTACCCATCGAAGGCGTTGATGTCGTCCTTGGAATGGAATGGCTACGTACTCTTCGACCACTACAAGCTGATTTTTCAATCCCAAAACTCTCTTTCACCTACCACAACAATGACATTACAATATCAGGTGACCCAAAAACAGCACCTTCACCCTCATCTTACAACCAGATCTGCCACCTTCTCCACACAGACTCCATTGCATCTATGCATTTACTACTTTACCAACCCACACCTACCCAAGACCCCAAACTCACACCGTTCGATTCCCCTTCCATCGACTTACTACACCCCAACCTGCCACACCAAATTTCAACCATAATTAAATCCTTTTCCAAAATTTTCCAAATACCTCAAGGCTTACCCCCACCTCGCCCACATGACCACCATATTCCCCTTCTACCCAATACAACCCCAGTCAATGTAAAGCCATATAGATATCCCCACTCCCAAAAAGACGTGATGACCACTATAATTCAAGAAATGCTTCATGAAGGAATTATTAAACCCAGTAACAGCCCATATTCTTCCCCGGTCCTATTGGTTCGAAAAAAAGATGGGAGTTTGCGTTTTAGTGTAGATTATCGTGCCCTTAACGCTGTCACAGTATGAAACCGTTTTCCTATACCAACAATTGATGAAATTTTCAATGAATTGGGATCAGCAACAATTTTTTCTAAGATCGATCTTCGATCTGGATATCACCAAATCAGAGTCACACCGGAGGATACTCATAAAACTGCTTTCAGAACTTTTGATGGACACTACGAGTTCTTAGTTATGCCTTTTGGCCTGACTAACGCTCCTAGTTCATTTCAATCAGCGATGAACGATTTACTTCGTCCTTTCCTATGGCGGTTTGTTCTAGTTTTTTTTTATGACATTCTTATTTATAGTTCTTGCATTTCAGATCATGTTGCACATTTAAAGTTGATTTTAGACTTGCTTTTAACCCATCAATTTTATGCAAAACTATCCAAATGTATTTTTTCTGTTCCTACTGTGGATTATCTAGGTCATATAATTTCAAGTGATGGTGTAACCCCAGATCCTAATAAGATTCAAGCTATACTTGACTGGCCGACGCCGCGTTCTCTCACGACTCTCAGGGGTTTTTTAGGCCTCACCGGCTTTTATAGACGATTTGTTCGTCACTACGCCTCTCTCGCCGCTCCACTCATGGATTTATTAAGTTCTACTAAGTTACAATTGAATACAGCAGCTGATACAGCCTTTACAATCTTAAAAACAAAAATGACGGAAACTCCGGTCTTGCGCCTTCCTGATTTCTCCCAAGTCTTTATCCTAGAAACTGATGCATCCGTTGTTGCAATAGGAGCTGTGTTATCTCAGAATGGTCATCCCTTAGCCTTTTTCAGTAAGAAACTTTGTCGTCGGTTGCAAGCGGCTTCTGTCTATGTAAGGGAGATGTACGCCATAACTGAATCTGTCAAAAAGTGGCGTCAATATTTGATTGGAAGAAAATTTCATATCTACACTGATCAGAAGAGTTTAAAGAAATTATTGGTCCAGACAATTCAAACCCCGGAACAACAAAAATGGGTTGCGAAATTACAAGGTTTTCATTTTGAGATTTTTTACAAACCTGGGAAGGCCAACCTTGTTGCTGATGCTCTCAGTCGTATACACAGTGATGAAACTGCTATGTTCTTCGTCATCTCTTCACTGATTCCCATGCTCCTGACTCGGTTAAAAAAATTCTATGAATCCACATCGGAAGGCAAAACACTTTTACAGAAACTTCAACAGGATACTCAGATGCAGCAGCTATTCCACACTAAAGAGGGCCTATTATATTACAAAGACAAAATTTTTATACCTGCAACTCAAGATCTTCGTCAATCTTTACTCCACGAATACCATTCAACACCAACAGCAGGGCACTCTGGTCTTCAACCAACACTTGCTCGGATCTCAGCTTCATTTCTCTGGCCTGGGATCTACAAAGATACAAAGGAGTTTGTAAAAACTTGTCAAGTTTGCCAACAGAGTAAGTATATGACTAAGAAGAAGCAGGGCCTTTTACAATCTTTACCTACACCGGCACGTGTCTGGGATGATTTAAGCATGGATTTCATCACACATCTCCCTAATTCGTTCGGCCACACTGTGATTTGGGTTGTCTGCGACAGATTGACAAAATTTTGTCACTTCATTGCCCTTCTATCTAAGTTTTCAGCCAAAGACCTCGCTCTTCGGTTCTCAGTTGAGATTTGTCGATTGCATGGGATTCCTTCTTCCATAGTCTCGGATCGTGATCCTTTATTTGTCAGCACCTTTTGGAGAGAACTTTTTCGAGCACAAGGAACAACCCTCAAATTTAGCTCGGCTTACCATCCTGAAACCGACGGCTAAACAGAGGTGATTAATAGGTGTTTGGAAACGTATTTGAGATGCTTTACAAGTGAGAAAAAAAAAACGGTTCAACTACTTACATCTGGCCGAATTTTGGCATAACTCTGCCCATCACTCTTCCATTAACATGACACCATTTGAGGCACTCTATGGACGACCACCACCCTCTTTTCCTACTTATCAACGCGGATCTACCACCATCGTACCCTTGGATGTGTCCCTACAACACAGAGAACAACCGTTACAACAATTAAAACACAATCTTAATAGAAGCAAACAGAGGATGGAATCCCAGAATAACAAAAAAAGAGTGGACTGTACCTTTGACGAAGGCGCCCTCGTTCTTCTCCGCCTTCAACCGTACCGTCAGGCATCTATAAACCGCCGCGTTTCTCAGAAGCTTTCGAAAAGGTATTTTGGCCCATTCAAGATCCTTCGACAAATCGGTAAAGTTGCATACCACTTAGATCTTCCTCCGTCGTCACGAATCCACCCCATTATCCATGTCTCTCAACTTCGAGCTTACCACGGTTCATCACCCTTCACTCCGATCCCGCAACACTTGTTGGATTTCGACGACGACCCGCCTTCACCCACTATTCTTCCACATGCAGCGGCTGTTATCCCTTCACAAGAAACTGAACCATTAGCATCTGATGAAGTGCTTTCCGAAAAAGAAGAGAGAGGAGAACAAGGTTTGAAGAAGAGTGAGAATGCATCTGCTGATGAAGTGCTTTCCGAAAAAGAAGAGAGAGGAGAACAAGGTTTGAAGAAGAGTGAGAATGCATCGACATATGAAACTGGAACTCTGAATCCTAAAGTCATATCACTTCAAAAGAAAATCTTGGAACCATACCCTAGTGTTGTACTTGCCACACCTAACCTGAATCCCTCACCGTCAGATTTATTGGATCCCCCTGCTTTTTCATCTCATTCGTCTAACCTCCTGCACTCACCTTTAATGCCTTCACGTGATGTTACAAGTCCCAAGCTCCCCTCTCTCCTCCAGCCTGCGCCACGTGCCCTGGCCTCCCCCAAGTTGACGACACTTGTCCCGCATATAGAGCAACCTTCCATCTTCCAGACTGTTCCACGTGACAGTGACTACTCCAAGTTGAAGACAGCTGTAGCACATACAGCTGGCAGCTCCAACCCTAAATCCACTTCCCCAACGGCTATACCACAAGTTGCAGCGCCACTGGGCCCTTTCAATTGGGCCTCTTCTTTTCGACCCGTCCAATCATCTATAACCACCAACCTTGAGGACAAGGTTGTTGTGGGGCAGCATAGTAGTGATAGCAGGCCCAAGAGATCCATAAGAAAGCCCAAAAGGATGAATGATTATATTCTCAATTAATTTACTTTATTTTATTTAAATTCAATTTTAGTTTTAATTCTGTCTTGGGCCAGGCCCATTAGCTGTATGACCCAGTCTTGGGATGTTATATTTAACCCTTTGTGGAAATGAAGAGGATAAGAAACAATTCAGAATTTTATTATTATCTTAGTTTTATGTTGTTCAATGGTGTAACCCTGAATTTGGTAGAAATTGTTGCTATCTCTTTTATCAATCTCCAACAATCCCACCCTTGCCTCTATTTTCTTTCCAAACCGAGAAATTAGAAGAACCTTTAGGAAAAGGCTTACGAACAACTTTAGTCCAGACCATGCTAAAGAAAAACCACACTCATTAGCTCTAGCAACACAAACAAGATTACTGCAAAAAGAAGATAACTAAATCCTCAATCACCTTGGAAGGAATTTAAACCAAAAGCAAGGTTACTAATGCATTAGTTGAAACTACAGCAATCTTAAAGAAAAGAGAGAGAACGGTTTCCATTGTGATGCATTGACAGTATTTACTCCATATCAATTATAAAATTACATAACTTCAAACATATATTAATATGTATTTTCTTTTTAATTATATATGATATCCTTTTTAATATAATTAAAATGTACTATATTATTTCTATAGTTATCCATATTAAAAATTTGTTCCATAATAAAGATAAGATGGAGCATGATTAAAATAATAGTATAATCAATAATGTATTGTGTTAAGAGAATGTGTTTCATTACCAACTAGCTAGGTTTCTTATATTTAATCTATGAATTACATTAACCGTAAATTTGCATAATATTTTTTTACTGCTGTATTATATAAAACTACACATATAAGAAATAGAAAATATTGGGATTCCAAATGGTCCTCCCTTTGGGAAGATTGACAATCTAAGACAAACAAAAAGGACAAATTTAAAATATTTGTTTAATTTAAGGAAAAAATAAATGAAGATATTTACACCAACCAAACTAAATACCTTGCCATGGTTTTTGAGTTTGGTTTTGTTGAATATGGGAATTTGAAGAGTCCATGCAGTTTCCCATACCAGTGATACTGAGAATATCACTATCAGATAAAGGTCTTAGACCCAAGAAATCTCTTGTAAATGCATCATTTCCTCCGGCGACGGCGCCATCGTTATCAATGGTGGTGGTTGTTCCATGAAAGCCAGAAGAAGAGAAAGAGTTGTTCATCATTTGGTTTTCACATGAGGACAAATTCAAACCAAAATTACCATTTGAGGTTAACATGTTGTTGTTGGTGGAAGAGTCGTTAAGAGACACGTGACCATGTTGGTGGGTCCCACTTATCATGATCATGGATTGTTGTTGTTGTGATGAGCTGGTTGAACCCATCTGAGCTGCTTTCTGTAACAATGCTGTAGCTGACATGTGAGGTGAAACTGCAGATGATGGTTGGTATGATGGAAGTGTAGTAGGACCTTTTCTAGGGTTAGGGTTTTCATGAAGGTTTAGATCTTGTTCTAATTCAACCCAAGATGGTATTTGAATTTCTGGCTTTAGAAAACTGAAATTTTGTTCCTCTTTCTTTAATGTGAAACCTTGTATTTCTTGAGTTTGGTGGTTGATCATGTTTTGAGAGTTTGGTTGATGAATTACATTTCTTGAACTCTCTTCTGCTAATGCATCACAGAAGGCTCTGTGAGTTATGAAACTGTCCCTCCTGAAAAAACTTATCAGCATATCAGTGTCGTGTCTGATGCTCACACAACAATATCGTGTCTGGTGTTTGTGTTATGCTTCATAGTTCAATATATTAATATCGATATAAAACAAAAACTTAAGTGTCGTGTGTCTAGTATTCATGTCAAGTGTTTGTCTCTATATATGCTTAGTTCAGTATATTAATATATGATATAAAACTAAAACTTATAGACGCGTAAGTGTTAGTGTCGTGTGTCTGATGTTCGTGTTATGAACCATGGTTCATTACATTAATATCAACTTGTAGAGATAATGAATGTGGTAATTATTTTTCTAATGGTTGAGTTTAGGTTAGTTTTTATATAATATTTATGCTACCTTGTGAAGAGGGTTCCACAGTCACATCTATATTCTCTTGTACCACAGGTTTTGGAGTGAGCTTTCCAATCAGATTGAACAGCATACTTCTTAGAGCACTTATCACATTTCCACTTTTTCTCACCGTGCTTTCTGCAGAAGTGCTTCTTGATACCAGTTAAATCTCCTAACGCTCTTGATGGGTCATGGTGCACACAAGTTGGTTCTGGACATACATATACTTTCTTCCTTATTATCTCATTCCCCGTTCTTTGCTTCAATTTCCACGGTAAATTGTGTCCTCGTTTATGAAGTTGAAGATTCTGATCTCTTTGAAATCCTTTGTTGCAGATCTCACATATGAATCTATTCGTTGCCATAAGTGTCTTTGGCGATAAAGCTATAACTTCAGCTTCCGGGTCTAAAATGAATATTATCAAATCAAATAAAAAATCTAACAAACACAATTAAGGTTTGTAGCGTAATCATAATAGCCTAATCATAATTGCGACCGATACTAAAATTTAGAAACTATTAATACCGAAAACAAAAGAGGCTAGAAATTAAGATATATAATAAACCTGGATTGCCAGGAAGGTTTCTTCTTTTCTTAGGTGGAGCATCATCATGAGTTTGAGTTTGTGATGGAGAAAAGTATTGTTGAGGATAATTGGTAGCACTAGCTTCACCAGATGCAGAAGTCAAATTAGACATGTTTTTCTCAACAAACAAAACCTTTGATCATGTTTTTTTCTCTTATGTTTGAAGTTTCTTGAGTTCTAATAACACTATGCTAATAACATGTCCATGTTCCATGGATCTGTTATTGCTTTTTCTGGGATCTGCAAACAAGACTTAACCAAAACAGAAAAGGAAAAAAGTGAACTTTAACAGAGACAGAACTATTTGGTAGTGACAGAATGAATAGAATAAATTAAAGAAAGCAAAACTGATATGAAACTCATGAATAGTCTTTGAAATAATTGTTCCAACAAATAAAACAAAAATGAAAAACACAAGAGATAGAGAGAGAAATGAGAAGAGGATTCTTGATGAGTTTGAGTATGTCCAAAAGAACAATAGTGGAAACCAGAAAGGCAAAAGGAACCCTACCGTTTAAGACTGACGTTGGTGTTTTTGTCTTTTTTCTGTATTCTCTTTCTTAACATCAGAAAAAATGTTTCTTTTTCTATTGTATAATTTTTTTGCTTTTAAGATGATAACTCAAAGTTTTGGCCATTATAAACTTTTGTGTAGAATACACATAGTTGTTTCTTTCCTTTCTGTTGTAAAGTAAAGAGAAAAAAGGGTAGAAAAAGCAAGCATGTAAAAAGAGGGTATCATTTGTGTATGCAGATAGATATGTAGATTCATAGGTATATTGAATGATAGGTTCACTTTATGTATTATTAGTGGAGTACTAACATTATGTTTTATAGTAACATGATTGATCCATTGATTAACCTATGATTTAATTCTTTTTTACTCATCTCTATTATCATCATCATTATGGAGTAGTGATTATTTTCCATGCTCCATTCATTTCGTTATCATTGTTACTATTGACCAGTACTAAAGAAATGGTTGAAATTTATGACATTTTTGCATGGTTGCATTACATAAATTAAAGGTTTAAAAAGTGAGAAATCTAATTGCCACCCACTCATTCTTGACATCCCCTCATATTTTCAATATTCTCATTTCACCCTTGATTTTCTTTATATAACAAATGGTATCAATTCCAACGCATATACTGGGAATTTCAGTTTTACATGAAATTTCTTATAATATTACAGAGTCTTCACAAAAACTTGTCATTTGTGCTCTGGAACCGTCTACCGACTCGTGTAGCGATTACACTCAGTTCTTCACTACAGACAAAGTATGTATTCTACTTAGACATTATATTATTTCGTTTGATTTCATGTTTTGTGTTATTATAACTTTGTATGTTTTTCATCGACAGATTTTTGAGAGTCGAGCCAACGTATTAGTTTGGGCACAAAATATTGGAAAGAAACATGGTATTATTGTTGTCACAATTCTTTCTGGTAGTGCAACTGTCAAGCGAGGAAGGAAGGATAAATTGATAATGGATTGTGAGAGAGGAGAAAATTATAAAAGGTAAAATTCTGAAACAAATCCTTCATCTGATAAGGATGGTCTCGTTGGTATGAAAGTGAAATGTCCCTTGATAACACTGAATTACACCGCGTTTTTTACTCGAATTGCACATGTTTCTTAGGTTTTTATTATCGTTTTCTTGTATTATGTTCATGTTTTGTTTTGTTTTCAAATTCTAAGTGTTTCCAGATCCGTTCTTGAAGAAACGAAGGAAATCGAGCAAAAAGTCAGTTTTTGAAGGAATTGCACACATGTCATTCACCATGGCGGGTGCCATAGGGTAGGCCACAAGAAGAATGTTTCTCAACTGTTGACAACTGCCACGTCTCCCACTTCTTTCCACCTTGGTTCACATGGCGGGCGCCATGAGGGGGTGGCGGGCGCCACCTTTGGCGTGTTTTTCCCCTCCCACAAGAAGTTGGAGGGCGTCCTTGTCTTTCCATGCTTTTTCCTTAGCCTATAAATATATGGTCTTTTGTTCATTTCAAGGCATCCAAACTTAGTTGCAACACTTAGGCATAAATAATCGAGAGTTTGTAAGTGATAATCTTCTCACATCGACGAGTTATCACATTTGTGTAATCGAGTATGTAATCGAGTTTGGAGCACTTTGTGGAAGTTAATCCTGACACCATTTTCATTTCAAGGTATTTTCCAGATGTTTTAAGATACCAAGCCTCCGACTGGAGCAGGTTTCTATTTATAAATTCCGCTTTTATCATTTAATTTCTCGCACTACTTTTACTTTCTTTAATTTATTTCTCGCATCGCTTTACTTCATTTATTTCTCGCACTCGCCTTTAATTTGTTTATTTCTCGCACTCGCTTTTACTTTGTTTATTTCTCGCACTTGCTTTTAAATTATTTATTTTCCTCGCACTTGCTTTTAATTTACTTTTAACATGATCCACTTCAACGTGTTCATGAAATTACTTATGGGCTATTTTGATTTTTAAACAAGTTTTTTGTACTTTAATTCTGTTGGGTAAGATCGAAAGTCGTCCAACCTTTAGTAAACTTGGTTAGTCTTAACTGTTCAAAGGAAGCGATAACGCTTTGTTCAGTTAAATAGGAATTTTTAATACATTGGAAAAACGATTTGAAAAATATTTTCAGATGCGTTAGTAGGTTTAAAATCCGGTTCGTTTGAACCTCTTTTGTTTAAGAGTTTCAAATCAAAGTACTTTTCAACTTAGTCAAGAAATTATATTTCTTAAAAATAGGTTTATCATTTTAACGCAATGCGCGCCTTTTTATAAATGACAATAACAGAGTTTGTTTAAAGGTTAAACTCCCGTTAAATTAGTTTTTTCATAAAGCAGAAAACATTGCCCGTAAGTAGTTCTATTTACAACCATTTGGAACATTATTAAACTGTGTGAATTACATTCAAGCCTGCTATTTTATTCAAATTTACTTTATTTTCATTGTCTACTATTTACTCCTATAGTTGATTTGCCTTAGATAAACATCGTAACGATAGATTGACGTTTGGTCTCTGTGGGATCGATAATCTTTTATATTACTCTGACGCGATTCGTATACTTGCGAAAACACCGCATCAAGTTTTTGGCGCCGTTTCCAGGGACCAATTATGTCAAATTTCGTACCCTGTAGTTACACCGTCTAGACTAAGGCTTAAACTAGATGGTCAATACGAAGAACTCATAGCACCAGTAGTTTACTAGATCCTTTAGCGGAACCTGAACATTACGCTCGCGCACGTCTCTTACTTCGTAGAATTAAGAAAGCTATGGCCGAAATCGTAACCAAAGACCCCTTAAGGATTTCGCCCAACCATCAGATGAGGAACCTACTTCTAGTATAGTAAACCCTGCCATTCCAGCCAATAATTTCGAACTGAAACCCTCTCTATTAAAATTAGTACAACAAAACCAATTTGTGGGTCTGCCTTCGGAAAACCTGAATCAAAACCTAAAAGTCTTTATACAATTAGCAGATACTTTTAAAACCAATGGAGCTACTCTTGAGGCGATTCTTCTAAGACTATTTCCTTTTTCCCTCAGAGATAAAGCCCTTACATGGTTAAATTCCCTTCTAACCAACTCTATAACAACATGGGAAGACCTTAGGATAGTGTTTCTTGCCCGATATTTTCCCCCAAGTAAGACTGTTATTCTTCAGAACTAAATAACTAGATTTACCCAAAACCAAAGTGAATTACTCTTTGAAGCTTGGGAGAGATATAAAGACCTATTAAGAACATGTCCACAACATGGCTTGGAAAAATGGTTAATTATTCATACCTTCTATAATGGACTTCATTATAACACTAAAATGACCATTGACGCTGTCGCTGGTGGCACTCTGATGAATAAACCTTACCATGAAGTTTGCGTTCTCAGTTGAAGATATGACCCGAAACCATTATCAATGGGGAACAGAACAAGCAATTGTGGAAAAGAAGGAAGCCCAAGGAGGAATACATGAGATAAGTTCTGTTGACATGATGCAAGCCTGAATGGACGCGTTGGCCCTGAAAGTGAAACATATGTACACAAACTCAACCACTGCAGCAGCAGTCGCATCGGAATGTGAACCATGTGGAACCAAAGGACACTAATCAATGGAATGCAATCTGTTAAAGGAGACTCACCCAGACCAAGTCAATTATGCCCAAGGAAACCCATTTTCAAACACTTATAACCCTATATGGAGGAATAACCCAAACTTCTCCTATAAAACAATAACCCTATACAAAACCTTGCACCTTAGAGACCACCAGGTTTTCAAGCCCATAGACAAAACCAACCTATGCAAGTCGTACTACCAAAACCCATCCTTGAGAAAATTGTAGAAAATTTCATCTCGGCTCAGTCCCATTAAAATAAAGAATTCCTAAACCAAAACATTCATGTAAACAAAATGATCACCCAATTAGGAACCAAGGTTGACCATATAATTACTCATAATAAGATGCTTGAAACTCAAATCTCTCAGGTAGCTCTAAAACAAGTGCTCATTGTAACACGGTGGGAGAACTGACTTTAGTTAAATGTTGCGGATAGCAAGAGTCGCCACCGACTTTTATTTTATCCAAAGGAAAGGGCATAAAAGAACAGGAAAGACCTTAAAATATTTTTGAGTTCGGGGGGTAGGTTATGTAAAGGGAAGGTGTTAGCACCCTTTACATCCATGGTTATCCATGGGCTCTTAGTTACTTAGCTCACTTTAAACTGTTTTGAGAAGTGTAGTGTGTGATTAAAAAATTTCTTAAGTACTTTATAATGATCCTTGTACGGATATATATAAAGACTTTGTTTTGAAAATTGTTTAAAATGTAAAGTGTAATGAAGTATTTTTGAATAAGTGAGCAAGTACTTAAGAGGAACCTACCCTAATTTGAATCTTTACTGTTCTTAAATGTTCTTTCATTGGTAAGACTATCCCTATTATTAAGGAATAGGTAGTCATTACCTTGGATGTTGTAAGGGACATGTGAAGGGTCATCTGTGTTTAGGCAACTGTAAGGTGTCTTAGCAATACGAAGGGACTCATCATCTTTTATTCGAAAGGGACAAGATCATTTACGAAGGCAATGTCGAAGGGACTTGATCTTATGATATTGAAAGGGACTAGATGATTTGTTTATGAGAAGGGACTTTGCTTTTTAGACACCTTACTTGACCTTTTTATTTAGGCAACATGAGGGATAACCTTAGGAAGTGAGATGGCGGTCAAAGATCGACTTACGTGTGTGTGTATATGTTCAAATATTTATCTTATGATTAGTGATCTAAATTAATTTTAAAGCAAATAGGTTATCACTCCCTATAATTACTAACCATGGCAATATAAACATTTATAAATAATAAAGACAAAAATAACCCTACGACTATTACAAGGCTTTCGCAATTACATAAATATAGAAACGATTTAAATAATAAGTATATAAATAAATAATAATAAAAAAAAAGGGTTAGTAATAAAAATAATTATAAGAAAGAAAATGTTAGCACAAATATATAAAACATAATTAAATAAACAAATTTTAAGAATTTTTGAGATGAAAATAAAATAATAAAGACAATAATAATAAACCATATACTAATTTATTTACAAAATAAAACATGATTAATTATTTAATTATATATATTAGAAACATTTATTAAATTTAATATTAAAATAAAATAATTAAGGTAATAAATTAAGGTTTAAAAAAAACAATTAGGGTTTTAGAAATTAGGGTTAGAAATTTTTTAGAAAATAGAATTATGGTTTATAATTTAAATTGCAATATTAATTTAACTACTTACAAAAATAAATAAATGATGATAATATATACATATTTTAATTTAAATAAATAAAAAAAACTAGGATTAAAAGTTTAGAAAATAAATTAGAGGTTTTTTTTTAGAAAATATGAAATATTTACATATTATATCTAAATATATTTTGATTGTAATTAAAATTAATTATAAAACAATAATAATAAAACATAATAATTAAAGAAAATAAAAACCAAAACTTACCTGGGGCAGGGATTGAACCCACGCCCTAGGCTTTGCTACCCTTGGACGCACAAGGCTACCACCAGGCTGCGCGCACGTTGTGAACAATAAAGGAATACAAATCCTTATACAATAAACCTGGAAATACCAATGAAATAAAGCAAAAAAATGGTGAAGCTGGGATTCGAACCCCTGCCATGGTCTTCATACGCGCCTGCATTTACCAGCTGAGCCACTGCAACGTTTTTGAAATATAACGAAAACGAATTCATAATAAAATAAGTCCAATTTTCAAATTACATTTTCGCGCCAGATCACTTCATCTTCAACCTCCAGACTTACGAATTTTCCTGCGAAATTTGCAACCAATTTTCCTGCGAAATTTCAAATGGCAGGAAACCCTACGAAATTCAAACATCATCATTTACGTAAAATTTTGTTAAATTGAATACATAAATATAATCCAGACATCATTTGCAATTGATCTACGGTTTTATAATTCATTTATATTCACTGAATCATTAAAGCCTAATTTGAAGGTCATGAACCCTAGAATGGCACTATACGATTCGGCCATGGTTTCTTCAATTAAACTGCCCAGAATTCATCACAAACCTTCATTGAACACAAATCAATAAGCAAAATCCATTAATAACATGTAAATGATTATGAACGAAAAATCAAAAAAAAACATGAAAAGTTGGATTCGGGTTATGCGAATGAGGGCGTTTCAAATGTTGTTTATGATCCAAACATGTTAAATGAACATCATAGAGTGCATTGCCATCCTTAGAACACTTTGAAATCACCTCTAGCTTGAAATCCGAAAGTGAGTTTTTGAATGAAATTTTGAAGTTTGAATGTGCACTTGGAGGCTCTGAATTCCTGACTAGGGTTGAGCTTTATGTTGTATATATATCACTTAATGAATTTAGGTCAAGAACTTTAACAAACTTGTGGATTTTTGGACTTTGGGAGATTGAAAAAGATATGATCTTAAAACTTGATTTTCCTTGATCTAGCCTTGCTATTTTGGTATGATCTCCATTATATTTGTATCAATCAAGTTTAAATAAGTTTTAAGACCTTCTAGAAACCAAATCCTTTTCAAATATATGATTTTTATATTTTATTTCAATTTAATTTGTATTTTAATGAATAAAATTCAAATAAATATCAAATAAAATATAACAAAATCAGAAAATGTGTGGGTTGGTTCGTGCTTGATGAGTTTGTAAAGTTTGGATGGCAATTTGGTGGGCTCATTTAGCAAAAATTGGTTTTAAGGCCTTACTTGCTTCATAAACTTCCCAAAAATTTCCCAACTTTGCAAGGGCACAAATCCTTCAATTTTAATGCTATGAAGGTTTTCTTGGACATTTTGGAAATCTTAAAGAGTTCTCTAACCAACCTCTTTGGTCTCATGTCCATATCTTTTACCATTCTCAAGTTATGCTCTTTTGAAGTTGTTGACTTTTTGTTGACTTTTAAGAGGACCTGTAATGTCTTAGCTCATACCTTCCAAATGAAGCATTTTTGGGCTTGTCTTGTGAGACACAAAGTTGTAGAGAATTAAATTTCCTTCAAAATTTGCTTTGGATGGAAAAATTTTGATGAAGCATGTGAAAGTTATGGCTGGTCAAAGTTCAGTTGACTTTTCCTATGAAAACCCTAATTTAGAAACTCATGATTCTTGATGATCTGAAATCTCCTTGATGAATCATGATCAACCCTTGATCAAATGATGAATTTTACTTCATATACTTGATGTTGGCAAAAAATCATGAAGTTTTACTTTGGTTTGACCACAGTTGACCTCAGTTTGACTTTTTAACTACTTTGACTGATTTTAACCTATCTGATCATTTGACTGAGCAAATCTTTTGGGAAAGTCTTGAAACTTGACATGGGGATTCTTGAACTCATATAGGATGCTATGAATCTCACTTGAAGCCTTAGAAATCCATTTAGCCTGCTGAAAGTCAAAACCCTAGTTTATGATGCATTGCTTAGGAGGATGCATTGTCTAAGGGAATTGTCAAACTTTCTGACTAATTGTGAATCTTGTGAACCTCATGAGATGTCTTGTGAACATTGTGAACCTTATGAACCTCTTAGTACACAATGTCTTGTCTTGTGGAGGTCAAATTTTGGGGTGCAACACCCATGACCACATCTGGAGGAAAAGTCCCTGGACAACCTCAACAAAACCCTCGAGGACAATCCAATACCATTGCCTTACAAAGTGGGACTTCTTACGATGAACCACCTAATCTGACATCGTATGAACCCAAAACTCCTAAGATATGTGCATTACATACGGACGAAGCAGAGGAACTAGTGGAATATGAAAAACAGAAAGACAAAAATAAGGGAGAAGTTGTAGATAAAACTTATGTGGCACACCCCCCCCCCCCCCTCATACAACCCACTAATACCATTTCTGCAAAGACTCAAACAACCCAAAATCAATGACCAATTTCAGAAATTCATCAAACTTATAGAAAAACTTCATATGGAGATCCATTTCACTGAAG
This sequence comes from Lathyrus aphaca, assembly GCA_963966055.1. Lineage (NCBI taxonomy): Eukaryota > Viridiplantae > Streptophyta > Magnoliopsida > Fabales > Fabaceae > Lathyrus > Lathyrus aphaca. The sequence goes on along the minus strand of OZ014519.1, from coordinate 726,012,449 downwards.
CCATCACCCAAACACCATCTTATGAAAAATTCCTCAAAGACATCCTTACCAACAAACATAGACTTGATGATCCAAACCCCTTGGAATGCAATTTCATTTCCGAGAATAAACTTGCCACAAAAGACAAAGATCCTGGAAATTTCTTCATATCTTGTATTTTAGGGAGTCATGTCATAGATAAAGCTTCTCAAGACTTAGGAGCTAGTGTTAGATTAATGTCGTTAGCAGTGTGTGAAAGGTTAAAACTAGGAGAACTGCAACCTACTAAGATGTCTCTTTAATTAGCCGACAAATCTGTCAAATATCCGGTAGGCATATTGGAAGATGTCCCTGTCAGGATTGGTTAGTTGTTTATCCCTATTGATTTTGTTGTCATGGACATTAAAGAAGATGACGACATCTCGATTATCCTAGGTAGACCATTATTATCAACCGCAAGAGCCATAATATATGTCAAAAGAGGAAACTTGACTTTTGAAGTAGGGGATGAAAAGATAGAGTTTATTCTTTTGAATTCCTTATGGCATCAGTGATTGGAGATGCATGTTATGCCATAGACATCATTGATGAATGCGTTAGGGAATTAGATCAAGAAGAACCCATAAAAACAATCAAACTACCTTCAACCCTCATAATAGAGGATGGTGAATGTTATCCCTTACCCCAGATATTATGTCATGCCCCAAGAAACCGATTTTAGAACTTAAAGAATTACCCAAAAATCTAAGATATGAGTTTCTAGATGAGGAAATGGACCGCCTAGTTATACTAAGTGCCACCCTTATCCAAAAAGAAACAACCTCTTTGGTCTCATGTCCATATCTTTTACCATTCTCAAGTTATGCTCTTTTGAAGTTGTTGACTTTTTGTTGACTTTTAAGAGGACATGTAATGTCTTAGCTCATACCTTCCAAATGAAGCATTTTTGGGCTTGGCTTGTGAGACACAAAGTTGTAGAGAATTAAATTTCCTTCAAAATGAGATTTGGATGGAAAAATTTTGATGAAGCATGTGAAAGTTATGGCTGGTCAAAGTTCAGTTGACTTTTCCAATGAAAACCCTAATTTAGAAACTCTTGATTCTTGATGATCTGAAATCTCCTTGATGAATCATGATCAACCCTTGATCAAATGATGAATTTTACTTCATATACTTGATGTTGGCAAAAAATCATGATGTTTGACTTTGGTTTGACCACAGTTGACCTCAGTTTGACTTTTTAACTACTTTGACTGATTTTAACCTATCTGATCATTTGACTGAGCAAATCTTTTGGGAAAGTCTTGAAACTTGACATGGGGATTCTTGAACTCATATAGGATGCTATGAATCTCACTTGAAGCCTTGGAAATCCATTTAGCCTGTTGAAAGTCAAAACCCTAGTTTATGATGCATTGCTTAGGAGGATGCATTGTCTGAGGGAATTGTCAAACTTTCTGACTAATTGTGAACCCTGTGAACCTTGTGAACCTCATGAGATGTCTTGTGAACATTGTGAACCTTATGAACCTCTTAGTACACAATGTCTTGTCTTGTGGAGGGCAAATTTTGGGGTGCAACACCCATGACCACATCTGGAGGAAAATTCCCTGGACAACCTCAACAAAACCCTCGAGGACAATCCAATACCATTGCCTTACAAAGTGGGACTGCTTACGATGAACCACCTAATCTGACATCGTATGAACCCAAAACTCCTAAGAAATGTGCATTACATACGGACGAAGCAGAGGAACTAGTGGAATATGAAAAACAGAAAGACAAAAATAAGGGAGAAGTTGTAGATAAAACTTATGTGGCACCCCCCCCCCCCCCCCTCATACAACCCACTAATACCATTTCTGCAAAGACTCAAACAACCCAAAATCAATGACCAATTTCAGAAATTCATCAAACTTATAGAAAAACTTCATATGGAGATCCATTTCACTGAAGCCATCACCCAAACACCATCTTATGAAAAATTCCTCAAAGACATCCTTACCAACAAACATAGACTTGATGATCCAAACCCCTTGGAATGCAATTTCATTTCCGAGAATAAACTTGCCACAAAAGACAAAGATCCTGGAAATTTCTTCATATCTTGTATTTTAGGGAGTCATGTCATAGATAAAGCTTCTCAAGACTTAGGAGCTAGTGTTAGATTAATGTCGTTAGCAGTGTGTGAAAGGTTAAAACTAGGAGAACTGCAACCTACTAAGATGTCTCTTTAATTAGCCAACAAATCTGTCAAATATCCGGTAGGCATATTGGAAGATGTCCCTGTCAGGATTGGTTAGTTGTTTATCCCTATTGATTTTGTTGTCATGGACATTAAAGAAGATGACGACATCTCGATTATCCTAGGTAGACCATTATTATCAACCGCAAGAGCCATAATATATGTCAAAAGAGGAAACTTGACTTTTGAAGTAGGGGATGAAAAGATAGAGTTTATTCTTTTGAATTCCTTATGGCATCAGTGATTGGAGATGCATGTTATGCCATAGACATCATTGATGAATGCGTTAGGGAATTAGATCAAGAAGAACCCATAAAAACAATCAAACTACCTTCAACCCTCATAATAGAGGATGATGAATGTTATCCCTTACCCCAGATATTATGTCATGCCCCAAGAAACCGATTTTAGAACTTAAAGAATTACCCAAAAATCTAAGATATGAGTTTCTAGATGAGGAAATGGACCGCCTAGTTATACTAAGTGCCACCCTTATCCAAAAAGAAACAACCTCTTTGGTATCATGTCCATATCTTTTACCATTCTCAAGTTATGCTCTTTTGAAGTTGTTGACTTTTTGTTGACTTTTAAGAGGACATGTAATGTCTTAGCTCATACCTTCCAAATGAAGCATTTTTGGGCTTGGCTTGTGAGACACAAAGTTGTAGAGAATTAAATTTCCTTCAAAATGAGCTTTGGATGGAAAAATTTTGATGAAGCATGTGAAAGTTATGGCTGGTCAAAGTTCAGTTGACTTTTCCAATGAAAACCCTAATTTAGAAACTCCTGATTCTTGATGATCTGAAATCTCCTTGATGAATCATGATCAACCCTTGATCAAATGATGAATTTTACTTCATATACTTGATGTTGGCAAAAAATCATGATGTTTGACTTTGGTTTGACCACAGTTGACCTCAGTTTGACTTTTTAACTACTTTGACTGATTTTAACCTATCTGATCATTTGACTGAGCAAATCTTTTGGGAAAGTCTTGAAACTTGAAATGGGGATTCTTGAACTCATATAGGATGCTATTAAGCTCACTTGAAGCCTTGGAAATCCATTTAGCCTGATGAAAGTCTAAACCCTAGTTTAGGATGCATTGCTTAGGAGGATGCATTGTCTGAGGGAATTGTCAAACTTTCTGACTAATTGTGAACCTTGTGAACCTCATGAGATGTCTTATGAACATTTTGAACCTTGTGAACCTATTAGTACACAATGTCTTGTCTTGTGGAGGGCAAATTTTGGGGTGCAACGGCTGCCCCTGTTCAATTTTCTGAAACCTGAGGGGTTAGATTGGTATATGTGCCATTCGTGACCTGGAAGGTTGAAGGGGATTGAACACAAAAGCCCAAAAATTTGCACTCACCGGTGCGTAAAGTAACACTGATGACTAGGTTTATATGCTGGAGTGGGCTTGAAGATGCCACTTGGAAGAACTGGAGATGGGCTTAGAGATGCCATCTAAAATATCAGGATGTGATGATGTCTTTATGTTGATATTGGATATCAGTACTAGGTCTTCGTATAGGCCGTCTCTGAATCGTTTATGCAACATAGTTTGAATTGTTGAATAGACCATTAGAAATAAATCTTCGAGACGATTATCTCTTCTGGAAATATCTTGGATTAGGGAATGGATCTTTGTACAGACCGTTTGCCTACTCTCCAAGGACAAAAGAATATCAGGATTAATTCTTCTGAATAATATCTTGAACTAGGGAATGGATCTTTGTACAGACCGTTTGCCTACTATTCAAGAGTAAATAGATTAAATCTTCTGAAAATATCTTGAACTAGGGAATGGATCTTTGTACAGACCGTTTGCCTACTATTCAAGACCAGATAGATGAAATCTTCTGGAAATATCCTGGATTAGGGAATGGATCTTTGTACAGACCGTTTGCCTACTCTCCAAGGACAAAAGAGTGTCAGGATTGAATCTCCTGAAAATATCCTGGATTAGGGAATGGATCTTTGTACAGACCGTTTGCCTATTCTCCGAGGACAAAAGAGTGTCAGGATTAAACCTCCTGAAAATATCCTGGATTAGGGAATGGATCTTTGTACAGACCGTTTTCCTACTCTCCGAGGACATCTTGAGTAATGTATAGATCATTTCTGACCTGTTGTGGAATTGTTGATATTGTTTTATCTGCATATAACCATCATGCAAGGAAAAAGGTTAGTTTATACAATATGTATGCATGCATGGCATGATGCATCTAAGTAAATGTTATATGTATTATGGACATGTATGCTATGATAGGATGTAAATGATGTATGTATGAATCATGAAGCCTGAAGTATATGAATATCTTTGTATAACAACTGCTGGCTAGGGAAAATAAATCTTGATTCGTTGCTGAAGAATATGAGGAACTCATTCCCGTCTTGTTTGATAGTATTTCTATTGAAGGATAAGTTCCTGAGTACCCCGACTGAGGATAAAAGAGATGGACATAAATTCAAGGGGAGATGTAACTTGAAGTATCTATAAAGATAGATTTGCTCTACTGGGGATTTGTAGTTTTCTTGTGAGGATGAATCGGCGAAGCTTCGTTGAATTCCTACCTTCGTTCGTCCTTAGTAAATACTATTACTGCATTTTCATGCATTTTTGGTAAACATCAATCATATTCAAAAGCATACATACATTCAAACACAACCAATGGACGTTCCGTTTATGTAAATAGAGTAAAAGTAAATCTAGATTCAAAGATGAAATTTTATTTATATCACAAAGTGACCCATACATAGGCAAGTTTGTACAAGGAGACAGAAATCCTAGTAAGAGGAATTTGTCATAAAATTTTTACAAAACAAAGAAAACAGCTATGTGGGAAATAATCCTATTGAGTTTCAATTCTACTATTGCCATTATCTTCAAGTATCTCATCTTCTGCTGTTGAGACGGAAACGATTGGATTGATCTTTATCTGTTCGCTTGAATTAAGTAGCACAACTGGTTGGAGTTTACATGGGTGATCCAAACGACACATAGTCATACGCTTTAATCCCTAACGTTTTCCTAGATTTCCCTTTCAGGTTTTCAATCCACCGGGATACCCTTTTTTGCCCAAGCCGCCTTTTCAGGTTTTCGACTTGTCGGGTGTACATATTTTTTTTATATATATATATCCCTAATTTTTGCCCGAACCCTTTTGGTTCGCCGGGATGCCCTTATTTTTGCCTAGGCCAGTCAACCTAGCGGGTCTCTTTTTATGCGTAGTATTTTTTAACTATGTCTGCGTTTACGGGCTGTGGGAAGTCTTCACCATCCATAGTAGTAAGCATCATGGCACCTCCTGAGAATACTGTTTTGACTACAAATGGTCCTTCATATGTAGGAGTCCACTTGCCCCTAGGATCACCCTGTGGTAATATGATACGCTTGATTACCAAGTCACCAGCCTGATATACCTTTGGCTTAACCTTCTTATTAAAAGCTTTGATCATCCGTTTCTGGTACATCTGGCCATGACAAACAGCTGCCAACCTTTTCTCATCAATCAAATTTATCTGGTCAAGTCGAGTCTGAATCCACTCATCTTCATCCAAGCCTGCATCCTTCATGATTCTTAAGGAGGGTATCTGAACTTCAATGGGCAAAACTACTTCCATACCATAGACTAAGGAGAATGGGGTTGCCCCTGTTGAAGTACGTATTGTAGTACGATAGCCATGAAGAGCAAATGGTAACATATCGTGCCAATCCTTGTAAGTGACAGTCATCTTCTGTAGAATCTTCTTGATGTTCTTATTAGCAGCTTCTACTGCCCCATTCATCTTTGGACGATACGGAGAAGAGTTGTGATGCTTAATCTTGAACTGCATGCAGAGATCAGTAATCATAGTGTTGTTCAGATTAGAGCCATTGTCAGTAATAATCCTTTCAGGGATACCATACCTACATATGAGATTATTCTTAATGAACCGAGCCACCACATTCTTAGTAACAGATGCAAATGAAGCTGCCTCTACCCACTTTGTAAAGTAATCAATAGCAACCAGGATGAAACGATGCCCATTAGAAGCAATAGGCATGATCTCACCAATCATATCAAGGCCCCACATAGCAAAAGGCCAAGGAGCAGTCAACACATTCAATGGTGATGGAGGTATATGTACTTTATCAGCATAGATTTGACACTTGTGACATGTTCTAGAATGTTGATAGCAGTCAGCTTCCATGGTAGACCAATAGTAACCTGCTCTCAATATCTTCTTTGCCATGGTATGACCACTAGAATGAGTTCCAAAGATCCCATCATGCATGTCTTCCATAATCTCGGTTGCTTCCTTCTTATCCACATAACGAAGCAGAGTTGAATCATGATTGCGCTTGTACAAAATTCCATTACTCAAGAAGAACTTTGCAGAAAACCTCCTTAGAAACTTCTGCTTCTTCAGTGTCAATCTCATTGCAGTATGCAGGTTTCTCAAATCTATCAATAGTAATCTTGGGAGCTTCATCATCCCAGCTAATCTCAAACATAGATGCCATGGTGGCTAATGCATCTGCCAATTGATTTTCTCTTCGTGGAATATGTCCAAAAGTAATCTCTTAAAAATATGGGATCAAAGACAACACATGCTCTCTGTAAGGAATGAGATTATCATGCTTGGTATCCCAATCTCCTTTAATTTGACTTACTACCAGGGCTGAATCTCCATATACGTCCAGGAACTGAATCTTCATATCAATGGCAGCTTTGATGCCCAGGATACATGCCTCATACTCAACCATGTTATTGGTATAATAGAAACAAAGTCTTGTAGTAATCGGGGTATGACATCCTTCAGGGGAAATAATCACAACACCAACACCATTACCAAGTGCATTAGAAGCTCCGTCACAAACCATAGTCCATCGGGATCCTTGTTCAGGTCCGTCATATTGTCCAGGTTCTTTGGTAATAATCATAATGTCTTCATCAGGGAACTCAAAACTCATTGACTGATAATCATCCACTGCTTGATGGGCCAAATGATCAGCTACAACACTTCCTTTAATGGCCTTCTGAGTAGTGTATTGTATATCATTTTCCGTCAAGATCATTTGCCATCTTTCTATTCTTCCGGAGAGAGTAGGTTTCTTGAATATGTACTTGATTGGATCCATCTTCGAAATCAATAAGGTAGTATGGGTCAACATATATTGTCTTAGTCGGCGAGCAGCCCATGCCAAAGTGTAGCAAGTTTTCTCGAGCAGTGAGTATCTTGTTTCACAGTCGGTAAACTTTTTGCTAAGGTAGTATATTGCCTGCTGTTGCACCCTAAAATTTGCCCTCACAATACAAGACTTTGTGTGCTAAGAAGGTTCACAAGGTTCACAAGACCTTTCATGAGGTTCATGAAGTTTACAAGACACTTTATGAGGTTCACAAGGTTCACAAGGTTCACAAGACCTCCCATGAGGTTCACAAGACCTCCCATGAGGTTCACAAGACATCTTATGAGGTTCACAAGGTTCACAAAGTTCACAATTGGTCAGAAGTTTGACAATTCCCTCAGACAATGCACCTCCTAAGCAGTGCATCCAAAACTAGGGTTTTGACTTTAATCAGGATAAATAGACTTCCAAGACTTCAAGTGAGCTTCATAACATCTTATATGTGTGTAAGAACCCCCATGACAAGTTTCAAGACTTTTCTCAGAAGTTTGCTCAGTCAGATGATCAGATAAGTCAAAATCAGACAAAGCAGTTAAAAAGTCAAACTGAGGTCAACTGTGGTCAAACCAAAGTCAAACTTCATGATTTTTTGCCAACATCAAGTATATGAAGTAAAATTCATCATTTGATCAAGGGTTGATCATGATTCATCAAGGAAGTTTCAGATCATCAAGAATCAGGAGTTTCTAAATTAGGGTTTCCTTAGGAAAAGTCAACTAAACTTTGACCAGCCATAACTTTCACATGCTTCATCACCAATTTTCCATCCAAAGCTCATTTTGAAGGAAATTGAATTCTCTACAACTTTGTGTCTCACAAGCCAAGCCCAAAAATGCTTCATTTGGAAGGTATGAGCTAAGACATTATAGGTCCTTTTGAAAGTCAACAAAAAGTCAACAACTTCAAAAGGGCATAACTTGAGAATGGTAAATGATATGGACATGAAACCAGTGGGGTTGGTTAGAGGACTCTTCAAGCTTTCCAAAATGTCCAAGAACACCCTCATAGCATTAAAATTGAAGGATTTGTGCCCTTGCAAAGTTGGGAAATTTTAGGGAAGTTTATGAAGTAAATGGAGGTTTAAAACCAAATTTTGCTAAATGGGCTGAACTTTTGATGACCCAAGGTGATCCATGACATCATGCACGAAAATTATTTGATATTTTCATAATTTTTATTTTATTTAATTAATTTATTATGATTTTTTATACTAAAAATCATTTTAAATTTAAATAAAATATCAAGTGTGAAGATTTAAAATTATTTTTGGTTCTAGAAGGTCATGAATTCAATATGGATCAGAATGATACAAAAATAATGGTGATTGGCTTGAAATAGAAAGGGTTTATGCAAGGATATTTGAATTTTAAAGCTTGATCTTTTTGAATCTTTTCTAATCAAATCTTTCACACAATGTTCAAGTTTTTTGACCTAGAATCATCACACTATAAGTACATAACACAAACCTAGTACATGGAGACGAATTTTCTGCCTAAAAGTGTAAGTTTCAAATTGCAAAAATCCTTCAAAAAGTGAATTTTCGGTTTCCACCTTAGAGGAGGTTTCAAGGTATTTTGAGAACATCACAAGCTTCCCTGGACATCCTTGAATCGAAACCATTCACTACATTGCATCATAGCATGATACATTAAGAAATCCGAATCGTTTCTTGTTCACTTTCGATTTTTCTTGTTCTTCCATTTTCATGTAATATTAATCAAGTTTGACTATTGATTTGTGTTTAGATGAGTGCAGGGATGAATTCTGGGCAATTGGATTGATGATTTAGTGGCCAATTCGTGAAACACCATTTTAGGGTTCATACCTATCGAATTAGGGTTTCATAATCTAACAATTATAAATGAATTTTGAGACCATAAATCAACTCAATGAACTGTTTGGATCATGTTGGTGTAATTAATTTGATGCAATTGTACTTGTATGATGATGTATGGAATTCGCAGGTTCAAAAGCGCATGAGAAATCGCAAGAAATTTCCCAGCAAATTTCGCAGGAAAACCTGCGAAATCTCAAGGAAGAAGATGAAGTTGACTGCGCGCGAAAAAAACAATTCAAAAATTTGTTTTAAAATATTATGTTTCTGTTTGTTTATCACACATGAGCGTGTGTCCCAGTGGTGAACGTATGCGCGCATGAAGGCAGTGTCTTGTGTTCGAGTCCTGACTGTGGCAGTTTTTCATATTTTTCTCTTTTAGCTATTAAACTGAATATATTATGTATTGTAACCATTATAATATCAGATGCGCCCTCCCGGCTGGATGGAAAGAACGTTTGTGTGTAATGTAAGGGACCTGGGTTCGAATCCCCCCAGGCCCTTTTGTGTTGTTTTTATTTTTCTCATGATTTTCCAGGAACAAACAACAAAACCAGTTGGATCTCTCTCCTTAGCATCTGCGCGCGCTGGCCCAGTGGTTAGTCTTGCTGGCTTGTGTTCTTGAAAGCAAGAGGGGCTGGGTTCAATTCTCAGCCAAGGTAAGTTCTCTTTTTCTTTTTCTCTATTATTTGTTTTATTTTGTTTATAATTAATATTAATTAAAACTATAATCTTAATTCAATTAATCCTAATATGTTTTCATAAATCAATATTAACCCTAAAAATATTTTCTTTTCTAAAACCCTAATTGTAAATATCATTTATTTATTTATTTATTTTAATTCTTGCATATATCTTAATATTTTTTTTCAAACCATAATTTGCTTCTATTAAAAATATAATTTTATTATAATTCTTAATAATAGTATGATCATATTTTATTTAATCATGTACATATTTTATTTAATATAATCAAATTTTGTAAATATAATTATAATTAACCCTATTTTTATAATATGCATATATTCTATAATTCGTTTATAATTTAATTTTTGTATATAAATAATTTTAATATATGTTTATAAATAGTTAAAAATTGCTAATTTAATTTTGTAATTATAATTTTATTTTCATAATATGTTTAAAATTAACTTAATTTTATAAATTTGCATATAACTTAAAATTTCATAATAATTAGTATAATTGTTTATATTTTATTCTAATTCTTAAAAATAATTGTTCATTAATCTTTTAATATTTTTTGCTTATATTATTAATTATGTTTATTTTTTTTATATTTATTATTACTAACCACATTGTGATTATTTTTATTTTCACTAATCCAATTATTATTATTATATTTTGCTTATTTATTTAATTTGCTTTTATTATTATTATGTAATTGTTCCTGGATGTAATATTTTATTAGCAATGTTTATTATTCATATTTTATGCTATGGTTAGTAAATAGGGAGTGCAAAAACATACTTGTAATATAAAATAAATTTAGATCACAAATTTAAAGATAAATATTAAAATTGTACACTCACACACGTAAGTCGATCTTTGATCGCCATCTCACTTCCATAAGGGTACCTCTCATGTTGCCTATTACAAAAAGGTCAAGTAGGGTGTATAAAGCAAAAGTCCCTACTTTCACATCATCTAGACCCTAATCAGATAAAAAGATCAAGTCCCTTTGAATGTTGCCTTCGTAATGATCTTGTCCCTTTCGAATAAAGATGATAAGTCCCTTCGAATTGCTTATACACCCCACAGTTGCCTAAATAACAGATGTCCCTTCACTTGTCCCTCACATCCAAGGTAATGACTACCTATTCCTTAATAATAGGGATAGTCTTACCACTTAAAGGATTTAAGAACAGAAAAGACTTAAACTTAGGGTAGGTTCCTCTTAGATACTTGCTCACTTTTTTCAAACACTTCACACATTTCAAACAATTTTCAAAACAAAGGTTTTTTACGCATCCGTACATGGATCATTATCAAACTCTTAAGAAAATTTCTATTCACACACTTCACATTTCAAAAACATTTTAAAGTGAGCTAAGTAACTAAGAGCCCATGGATAACCATGGATGTAAAGGGTGCTAACACCTTCCCTTTACATAACTTACCCCCCGGACCCAAAAATCTTTTTAAAAGGTCTTTCCTGTTCTTTTATGCCTTTCCTTTGGATAAAATAAAAGTCGGTGGCGACTCTTGCTATCCGCAACATAACTAAAGTCAGTTCTCCCACCGTGTTACAGAACTGGCGACTCTGCTGGGGATCTAATAAAATAGGGGTACCCTTAGGAATTAGATCACTTTAAATTGTTTGCCTTGATTGCTTTATACTTATCTATTGGGTGCTCTTATGTGTGAAAGATCCTAACCCGGATCTAGTGTACCTTAGGTAAATGGCAATAGACCAAGGAAACTGTACGGCGTATACCGATATGGTTGATCTGGTGGCCATAGTTAGTGTGACTTCTTGGTTGGTGCTTATGTTCCTTAAGTCAAGTTGAGGATAATATGAGGCTGCCATATGTTGTCAATGCACTAACTAACTTTTAGAACCCTAGTTATCCCATCTTGGCCTTTAGAAAGTAGTGAGATAACCGGCTTTGGTGCAGACTGAAGTTGGTTGATACTCGATACTACGCTCATTGAGATTCTAAACTTGGAGGGTTTTGGTTGGCAAGTAAGTTGCCTACTGAACAACCACCCTTGTGAAGGATCAATGATATTGAGATCCCTTAGAACCTGGTTACTTTATAGGACATGATGAACCAACTAACTTCAGGGGAAGGTACTTACCTTTGAACCTCATGCAAGCCTTTAAACCTAGGGCTATTGTGTGACTTGTTTGTGTGTGCCACATGTTTGTGATTGAGCATAACATCATAGCATCATCATGCATCATAAGCATAGCATTTTCACTAACCATTTCAAGGACCAAAGGATTTATCTTTGTTCTTTGTTGCAGGTCTTGGCTTCTGCTCGTAGAAACACTATCAGGATCAACTTTGTGGGCATACCTGCTAAGCTTAAAGAGTTGGTTTCTCAAGTGCCTGATCACTCCCAGTTCATCAAGAGACATGGTCACCTATTGGATCTAGTCACCTCGGGGTTCAATGAAGACATGATGAGTGTCCTGTTTCAGTTCTTTGATCCTAAGCACCATTGCTTCACATTCCCCGACTACCAGCTGGTTCCTACAATGGAAGAGTTTTCCAAACTTCTGGGTATACCTGTACTTGATCAGAAACCATTCACCGGCTTGGAAAAAGAGCCTAAACCTGAGGTTATTGTTGCAGCTCTACATCTGAAGAAGTCTGACATTGTTCTAGAAACGAGAAGCGGAGTCAAAGGTATTCTTGCTAAGGTGTTGATAGAGAAGACTCAAGGGTTCTTGAAAGCTATGAGCTATGATGCTTTTGAGGAGATCTTAGCCTTGTTGATTTATGGCTTAGTGTTGTTCCCCAATCCAGATCAGTTCATAGACGTTCATGCCATCAACATATTCCTGAGTCACAATCCCGTGCCTACATTGCTTGGAGACATCCTACATTCTCTTCACACCCGTACTACAAGGGCAAGAGGAACTTTGATGTGTTGCATACCTTTGCTATCTAGGTGGTTTATTTCTCACCTTCCTCGTTCAGTAATGAAGAATGAACAAGGGTTCAGGTGGTCCAAAAGGATCATGTCACTCTCGCATTCAGATATTCATTGGTGCTCCAAATCTATGGAGAGTGTCACTATTATTGACCGTTGTGGGGAGTTTCCTAATGTGCCACTTCTAGGCATAAGAGGAGGCATCACTTACAACCCTTCTTTAGCTTTACGACAGTTTGGTTACGCTCGGAGTGATGGTCCACATGACATGTTGATTCAGGGTATTGTGTTTGACTACGACAACGATCTTCGAGGTTACCGTCAGAGATTCATACGAGCATGGGGAAAAGTGAACAAGGTTGACAGCAAGACTCTGGAGCCTAAGTACACTATTCCTATGGAAGCTTATCTCAGATGGGTGCGATCTCGTGCTCAGACTCTCATGATGCCATATCCTGCTATCCTGCCAGTTACCATGGAACCTGTTGCTGAAGGAGATACTGCTTATACCATCCTTCACCCAGACATGCCTACTGACATGGAAGATTTACAGAGATCCTGGATCCAGTTGAAGGAGCAAAGGGATACTTTTGAGGCTCATTACAAAGCAAGCCAAGAAAGAATCCTGGAACTAACAAAGCAACTTCATGAGGAACGGAATCTCAACTCATACCTCAACACAAAGAGGAAACGTCCATGGGAGACTTAAAACCCCATCTCTTGTATTTATTGCATTTCATTTTCTGTAAGCCCAAGAGGCAAAACAAATTTATTACTAATAAAAGTTTACCTTCTTGTTTGTTTAAGCAAATTTAAATCCTGCGGTCCTTGAAAACATTGCATATACATTTACATTCCATATCATTGCATCACAGGTTTATTATGCACAGGTTTCTCATCTTCTCGCTATTTATTTCAGCCCTGGCTCTTGAACAAACAGTTAAGGATCTCCAGGCACAAAATGCACAGTTCCAAGAGCTGATCCTGAACCTGTCCAAGGGGCAGGATGAATTGAAGACACTGCTGGCCAAGAAGACTAAGAAGACTAGGAGGTCAGGAGGCCTGATCAACATGGGAAGAAGGTTCAGAGGTCCTGTCAAGACCAAAGAACAGATTGAAGATTATGAGTCTGAAGAGTCTGATAAAGAGGGAGGCAGTCTCCACAACACTATGGGGGACTCTGATTCTGAGGCTAACTACTATCATGAGCCTAATGAGGACAAGTTCAAGATGCTGGTGGATAGAATGGATGCTATGGAATTATAGAAATCTTCTGGGCTGGATTTTGAAGACCTGAGTTTGATATCTGGGGTGGTTATACCCATTGGTTTCAAGGTTCCTACTTTTGTTGTTTATGATGGTGTCTCTTGTCCCAAGCTGCATCTGAGGTCTTATGTCAGAAGAATCCAACCTCATACTGCTGATAAGAATTTGTGGATCCATTTCTTCCAAGAGAGCTTATCTGGAGCTCAGTTGGAATGGTACTACCAGTTGGAAAGTGTCAACATCAGGGATTGGAATGATCTTGCTGAAGCTTTCTATAAGCAGTATCAATACAATGCTGATTTAGCTCCCACTCGCATGCAGCTGCAAAGCATGTCTATGGGTGCCAAAGAAAGTTTCAAGGAGTATGCTCAGAAGTGGAGAGATTTAGCTGGAAGAGTGCAACCACCTCTAACTGACAGGGAGTTAGTTGATATGTTCATGTGTACACTGAATGGTCCATTTTATAGTCATCTCATTGGAAGCTCATCATCTGGCTTCACTGAGTTGATAATGACAGGAGAACATGTAGAAAGTGGCATCAGGAGTGGCAAGATTCAAGTGGGTGTTTCTTCATCAGGTGCTGCAAAGAAACCTCCCACTGGGAAGAAAGAGTCGAATGTCGTTTATGGTCAACCTGATCGTAATAGAAGGCATCAGTCTGTAAGTGCAGTTCATATTTCAAATCCAACTCCTACAACACCAGAACAGCCACAGGGCAACCAACAGAGGGCTAGAAGGCAGTTCACTAAGATCAACATGTCAATGGCTCAGGCATTGCAACATTTGTTGAAGGCTGAACTTATCACTCTGAAAGATGCTCCTCAGAATCCTAATGTTACCTCTCCCAGGTACAATCCTAATGCACGATGTGCATATCATTCAAACTGCCAGGGACATGATACCAATAGTTGCTGGGTGTTGAAAAACAAAATTCAAGATATGATTGAGGCTGGAGAAATTGAGTTTGACCCTCCGGGTACTCCAAATGTGATCACTGCTCCCATGCCAAATCATGAGAAGACTGTCAATGCAATTGATGAAGATTTACATATTTATTCAGTTGCAGAGTTGACCACACCATTGTCTGTTATCAAGAAGAAGCTAGTACAAGCTGGGTTCTTTCCAGGTTGTCGTGAAGATTGTTTGTATTGTACCTATAAGCCGGATAGTTGCTGGAGATTGAGAGATGGAATTCAACGTCTCATGGATAAATATACCATAGTGTTTGAGAGGACTCCATCTTCTGTGGAGAGTATGGTGGATCATATTACTAAAGGTAAGAAGATTGAGGAGGTGGATATGGTTGATAAAGTGCCGGTAAGGATTACTTCTAAGGGACCTATCAAAATCACTCATAAGGGTCCAATTAAGATTACTGCTGAAGGCCCTGTGAAGATTGTTGCTGAAGCTAGAGTGGCTCCTATGGTCATTACTACTCCTGGTCCTATTTCGTATACGTCTGATAAAGCTGTGCCTTGGCATTATGGGTCTGATGTTTATATCCATGGTGTTAAGCAGGAACCCTTAGTTGATATGCCTGTTGATGTTGATAATATTGCTGGATCTAGTAAGATCACACGAAGCGGAAGAGTTTTCTCTCCTCCAGTTACCTCCAAGAATGCAGTTACTCCAGCTGCTACCTCCACCACTGATGCTCAGGGCAAGGGTCCTGTTATTGAACCTATACCAAATGATGTGCCAGCTGCTGATGATCTCTCTAAGCAGATAGAAGAAGTATTGAAAATCATTCGCAAGAGTGATTATGACATTGTTGATCAGTTGGGGCATACTCCCTCCAAGATTTCTATGTTGTCCTTGTTGTTGTGTTCTGAGGCTCATGCCAAGGCCTTGATTAAGTTCCTGAAGACTGCTCATGTACCCAATGAAATTTCTGTTGACCAGTTTGAAAATTGTGTTGCACACTTGACCTATGATAATGGGTTAGGTTTCTCTGATGCTGATTTGACTCCTGCCAAGAGGGATCATAACAGGGCTCTGCATATCTCCATTGAATGCAGGGGCACTACCCTGTCACATGTATTGATAGACAATGGTTCCTCTTTGAATGTGTTACCCAAAGAAGTCCTGAATAAGCTTAGTCCAGAAGATGCTGTGTTGAAACCCAGTAACATAGTGGTGAAGGCTTTTGATGGTTCGAGAAGAGTGGTGCATGGGGAAATTGATCTCCCAATCAAAGTTGGTTCTCAGGTTTTCAATGCTACCTTTTATGTTATGGATATTCGTCCGTCATATTCCTGTTTGCTTGGGTGTCCCTGGATACATGGGGCAGGTGCTGTAACCTCTACATTACATCAGAAGCTAAGATATCCGGTGGAAGGAAAAGTTGTTACTGTCTATGGAGAGGAAGAATATTTTGTTAGCCATGTGAACACCTTTAAGTATCTTGAAGTGGAGGGTGAATATGTTGAAACTCCGTGTCAGACATTTGAAGTGGTTCCTTGGATTGTTAATGATTATGAAGCTCCTCCTGCTGTCAAGAAAGTTCCTGTGGTCACCAGAGTACCTCCAACAATGGCCTCCCTTAAAGATGCTAGAGCTGTGGTGGATGAAGGTGGTTGTACTATTTGGGGTCAGCTTCCTGATATCCCTTACAAGTCTGACAAATTTGGTTTGGGTTTCACTGCAGAGTCCCAGAAGGCTGTTCGTCGTGCTCGTGTTGTTCGTATCACCAATCAGGGGATTATGAAGAACCAGATCAATGCTGTGGATGACTATGATGAAGACTACAACTTGGATGCTTGGATTTTCCCTACTGTGGGTGTCGGGCTCAATAACTGGAAAGCTGAAGATGTTATTCCTATCTCCTTTAGTCAGGAGTAAATACTATTACTGTATTGTTACTTTTAAGTTTGTAATTTCTTGAACAATTAAAACTTTCAAGCCTTGTGCCTTACCCGGGGCACAATGGTGTGCTTGTTACGGGCTGTCATTTCATTTGCATACTTCATTCAATAAAAATCAGTGGACGTTTCGTTTTCGTAAATATTGTGTTCCTTGTCTTTCTTTTCTTTTATTTCTGTTTTATCAGCTATGTGTTCTTACACACACCCACATCACTAAAATGCAGATCCTCATCCACTCTGGATCCTGTTGATAACAGTTCTACTATTGCCAATTATAATTTCGAGAATCCGATCTATCAAACTGAAGACGGAAATGAGGATGATTGTGAAGTACCTGTAGAGCTTGCTAGGTTGTTACAACAAGAAGAGAAAGCTATACAGCCACATGAAGAGCCAGTCGAAGTTGTGAATATGGGAACTGAAGAAAACAGGAGAGAGGTCAAGATAGGGGCTGAATTAGAGGATAGTGTCAAGAGCAGGCTGATTCAGATGTTACGTGACTATGTGGAGATCTTTGCTTGGTCCTATGAAGATATGCCAGGGCTGGATACAGACATTGTGGTTCACCGATTACCAGTAAAAGAAGATTGTCGTCCAAAGAAGCAGAAGGTTCGTCGTATGCGTCCTAAAATGTCAGAGAAGATCAAAGCAGAGGTAATGAAACAGTTCAATGCAGGGTTCTTAGCTGTGACTTCTTATCCTCAGTGGGTTGCAAATGTGGTACCGGTACCTAAGAAAGATGGTAAGGTACGTATGTGTGTGGACTACAGAGATTTGAACAAGGCCAGCCCCAAAGATGACTTTCCACTTCCTCATATTGATGTTCTGGTAGACAACATTGCTCAGCATAAAGTATTCTCTTTTATGGATGGTTTCTCTGGTTACAACCAAATCAAGATGGCACCTGAAGATATGGAGAAGACAACATTTGTTACACAGTGGGGCACTTTTTGTTATAAGGTGATGCCATTTGGTTTGAAGAATGCAGGGGCAACATATCAGCGTGCTATGGTGGCTTTGTTTCATGATATGATTCATCACGAGATAGAGGTATATGTGGATGATATGATAGCCAGGTCCCAAAATGAAGAGCAACATCTTGATCATTTACATAAATTGTTTGAGAGGTTGAAGAAATACAAATTGAGATTGAACCCAAACAAGTGTACTTTCGGAGTCAGGTCTGGTAAGCTCCTGGGTTTCATCGTCAGTGGAAAAGGTATTGAAGTAGATCCCGCAAAAGTGAAAGCTATACGAGAGATGCCAGCTCCCCGCACTGAGAAGGAAGTTAGAGGTTTCTTGGGACGATTGAATTACATTGCAAGATTTATTTCCCAATTAACAGCTACCTGTGAACCAATCTTCAAGTTGTTGAAGAAAGATCAGGTAATGGAGTGGAATGATGAGTGCCAGACTGCTTTTGATGAAATCAAGAAATATCTTCTAGAACCTCCAATTTTGATGCCACCAGTTGATGGAAGACCCTTGATTATGTACCTAACAGTATTAGACAATTCAATGGGGTGTGTGTTGGGGCAACATGACGAGTCTGGTCGAAAAGAGCAGGCAATATACTACCTTAGCAAAAAGTTTACCGACTGTGAAACAAGATACTCACTGCTCGAGAAAACTTGCTGCGCTTTGGCATGGGCTGCTCGCCGACTAAGACAGTATATGTTGACTCATACTACCTTATTGATTTTAAAGATGGATCCAATCAAGTACATATTCGAGAAACCTACTCTCTCCGGAAGAATTGCAAGATGGCAAATGATCTTGACAGAATATGACATACAGTATACTACTCAGAAGGCCATTAAAGGAAGTGTTATGGCTGATCATTTGGCTTATCAAGCAGTGGATGATTATCAGTCAATGAGTTTTGAGTTCCCTGATGAAGACATTATGATTATTACCAAAGAACCTGGACAATATGACAGACCTGAACAAGGATCCCGATGGACTATGGTTTTTGATGGTGCCTCTAATGCACTTGGTAATGGTGTTGGTGTTGTGATCAGTTCCCCTGAAGGTTGTCATACCCCGATTACTGCCAGACTTTGTTTCTATTGTACTAATAACATGGCTGAGTATGAGGCATGTATCCTGGGTATTAAAGCTGCCATTAATATGAAGATTCAGTTCCTAGACGTGTATGGAGATTCAGCCCTGGTAGTAAGTCAGATCAAAGGAGATTGGGATACCAAGCATGATAACCTCATTCCTTACAGAGAGCATGTGTTGTCTTTGATCCCACATTTTAAAGAGATTACCTTTGGACATATTCCACGAAGAGAGAATCAGTTGGCAGATGCTTTGGCCACCATGGCATCCATGTTTGAGATCAGTTGGGGTGATGAAGCTCCCAAGATTACTATTGATAGATTTGAAAAGCCTGCATACTGCAATGAGATTGGCACTGAAGAAGCAGAAGAAAAGCATTGGTTCTATGTAGTGAATAGATATCTTGAAGCTCAGGGGTTCTCTGAAGGGGCATCTGTCAAAGATAGGAAGTTTCTGAGGAGGTTTTCTGCTAAGTTCTTTTTTAGTAATGGGATTTTGTACAAGCGCAATCATGATTCCACTTTGCTTCGTTGTGTGGATAAGAAGGAAGCAACAGAGATTATGGAAGACATGCATGATGGGATCTTTGGCACTCATTCTAGTGGTCATATTATGGCAAAGAAGATACTGAGAGCAGGTTACTATTGGTCTACCATGGAAGCTGACTGCTATCAACACTCCAGAACATGTCACAAGTGTCAAATCTATGCTGATAAAGTGCATATACCTCCATCACCATTGAATGTGTTGACTGCTCCTTGGCCTTTTGCCATGTGGGGCATTGATATGATTGGTGAGATCAAACCTACTGCTTCTAATGGGCATCGCTTCATCCTGGTTGCTATTGATTACTTTACGAAGTGGGTAGAGGCAGCTTCATTTGCATCTGTTACCAAGAATGTTGTGGCTCGATTCATTAAGAATAATCTCATATGTAGGTATGGCATCCCTGAAAGGATTATTACTGACAATGGCTTTAATCTGAACAATACTATGATTACTGATCTCTGCACGCAGTTCAAGATTAAGCATCACAACTCTTCTCCGTATCGTCCAAAAATGAATGGGGCAGTTGAAGCTGCTAATAAGAACATTAAGAAGATTGTACAGAAGATGACTGTTACTTACAAGGATTGGCATGAGATGTTACCATTTGCTCTTCATGGTTATCGTACTATAATACGTACTTCAAAAGGGGCAACCCCATTCTCCTTAGTCTATGGTATGGAAGCAGTTTTGCCCATTGAAGTTCAGATCCCCTCCTTAAGAATTATGAAGGATGCAGGCTTGGATGAAGATGAATGGGTTCAGACTCGACTTGACCAGATAAATTTGATTGACGAGAAGAGGCTAGCAGCAGTTTGTCATGGCCAGATGTACCAGAAACGAATGATCAAAGATTTTAACAAGAAGGTTAAGCCAAAGGTATATCAGGCTGGTGACTTGGTAATCAAGCGTATCATATTACCACAGGGTGATCCTAGGGGAAAGTGGACTCCAACATATGAAGGACCATTTGTAGTCAAGACAGTATTCTCAGGAGGTGCCATGATACTTACTACTATGGATGGTGAAGACTTCCCGCAGCCTGTAAACGCAGACATAGTTAAAAAATACTACGCATGAAAAGAGACCCGCTAGGTTGACTGGCCTAGGCAAAAATAAGGGCATCCCGGCAAACCAAAAGGGTTTGGGCAAAAATTAGGGATATATATAAAAAGATGTACACCCGGCAAGTCGAAAACCTGAAAGGGCGGCTTGGGCAAAAAGGGGTATCCCGATGGATTGAAAACCTGAAAGGGCAATCCAGGCAAAAGTTAGGGATTAAAGCGTATGACTATGTCTCGTTTGAATCACCCATGAAACTGCGACCAGTTGTGTTACTTACTCAAGTTTGAACAGATAAAGCTCAATCCAATTATTTCTGTCTCAATAGCAAAAGATGAGATACTTGAAGATAATGGCAATAGTAGAATTGAAACCCAATAGGATTATTTCCCACATAACTGATTTTCTTTGTTTTGTAAAAACAATTTACGACGAATTCCTCTTACTAGGATTTCTGTCTCCTTGTACAAACCTACCTATGTATAGGTCACTTTTTGATATAAATAAAATTCCATTTTTGAATCCAGATTTACTTTTACCCTATTTACATAAGCGAGACGTCCATTGGTTGTGTTTGAATGTATGTATGCTTTTGAATATGATTGATGTTTACCAGAAATGCATAGATGCTTAATATGATTGATGTTTACCAGAAATGCATGAAAATGCAGTAATAGTATTTACTAAGGACGAACGAGGGAAGGATTTCAACGAAGCTTCGCCGGTTCATCCTTACAAGACAGCTACAAATCCCCAGTAGGACAAATCCATCTTCATAAAGTACTTCAAGTCACATCTCCCCTGGAATTTATATCCATCTCTTTTATCCTCATACGGATGTTCGGGAATTTACTTTCCAATAGGAGTACGACGAACGAAGACGGAAGGTTATGTATACCCTACTATCAAACGAAGACGGGAGGTTATGTATACCTTGCTATCCCCAACAGACGGAAGGTTATGTATACCCTACCATCAAACGAAGACGGGAGGTTATGTATAATATATTATCAAACAAGACGGGAACGAGTTCCTCATATTCTTCAGCAACGAATCGGGATTTATTTTCCCTGGCCAGCAGTTGTTATACGAAGATATCTAGACGCTTCAGGCAGCATCATATCATACATACATCATTTACATCATACCATAACATACATACATATAAATATATAATACATTACTTAGGTGCATCATATTATACATGCATACATAATGCATAGGCTGATATTATCACACAGAATGCTACCTTGTTTTCAGGTTAATTCTCCAGCAGACAAATTTTATCAACAAATTGTGACTATTGGGACGTTGTTTATCTTCCCAAAAGTTATTATCTCCTCGGGACGTTGTTATCCTCCTGAAAGCTATCAATCCCTCAGGACGTTGTTTATCCTCCTGAAAGCATATCATTACTTTTGGGCCGTTGTTTATCTTCCCAAAGGTTACATCATCACCTCAGGATGTTGTTTATCCTCCTGAAAGCATATTATCTCCTCGGGACGCTGTTATCCTCCTGAAAGCTATCAATCCCTCATGACGTTGTTTATCCTCCTGAAAGCATATCACAACTTTGGGCCGTTGTTTATCTTCCCAAAGGTTATATCATTTCCTCAGAACGTTGTTTATCCTTCTGAAAGCATATCACAACTTTGGGTCGTTGTCTATCTTCCCAAAGGTTATATCATCACCTCAGGATGTTGTCTATCCTCCTGAAAGCATATCATTACTTTGGGCCGTTGTTTATCTTCCCAAAGGTTATATCATTTCCTTAGAACGTTGTTTATCCTTCTGAAAGCCTATCATTACTTTGGGCCGTTGTTTATCTTCCCAAAGGTTATATCATTTCCTCAGAACGTTGTTTATCCTTCTGAAAGCCTATCATTACTTTGGGCCGTTGTTTATCTTCCCAAAGGTTACATCATTACCTCAGGACGTTGTTTATCTTCCTGAAAGCTATTACCACTACCTCAGGACGTTGTTTATCCTCCTGAAAGCTATCATTATTTCTTCATATTTCGGACTGCTATATCCTCCAAGAAATGTATTTGAAGAACTTGTCTCCAAGTGGCATCTTTAAGCCCACTCAAGCATATACAACCAGTCATCAATACTACTCTACACACCGGTGAGTGCAAATTTTTGGGCTTTTGTGTTCAATCCCCTTCAACCTTCCAGGTCACGACTGGAAAATATACCAATCTAACCCCTCAGGTTTCAGAAAATTGAACAGGGGCAGCTGTTGCACCCCAAAATTTGCCCTCACAATACAAGACTTTGTGTGCTAAGAAGGTTCACAAGGTTCACAAGACCTTTCATGAGGTTCATGAAGTTTACAAGACACTTTATGAGGTTCACAAGGTTCACAAGGTTCACAAGACCTCCCATGAGGTTCACAAGACCTCCCATTAGGTTCACAAGACATCTTATGAGGTTCACAAGGTTCACAAAGTTCACAATTGGTCAGAAGTTTGACAATTCCCTCAGACAATGCACCTCCTAAGCAGTGCATCCAAAACTAGGGTTTTGACTTTAATCAGGCTAAATAGACTTCCAAGACTTCAAGTGAGCTTCATAACATCTTATATGTGTGTAAGAACCCCCATGACAAGTTTCAAGACTTTTCTCAGAAGTTTGCTCAGTCAGATGATCAGATAAGTCAAAATCAGACAAAGCAGTTAAAAAGTCAAACTGAGGTCAACTGTGGTCAAACCAAAGTCAAACTTCATGATTTTTTGCCAACATCAAGTATATGAAGTAAAATTCATCATTTGATCAAGGGTTGATCATGATTCATCAAGGAAGTTTCAGATCATCAAGAATCAGGAGTTTCTAAATTAGGGTTTCCTCAGGAAAAGTCAACTGAACTTTGACCAGCCATAACTTTCACATGCTTCATCACCAATTTTCCATCCAAAGCTCATTTTGAAGGAAATTGAATTCTCTACAACTTTGTGTCTCACAAGCCAAGCCCAAAAATGCTTCATTTGGAAGGTATGAGCTAAGACATTATAGGTCCTTTTGAAAGTCAACAAAAAGTCAACAACTTCAAAAGGGCATAACTTGAGAATGGTAAATGATATGGACATGAAACCAGTGGGGTTGGTTAGAGGACTCTTCAAGCTTTCCAAAATGTCCAAGAACACCCTCATAGCATTAAAATTGAAGGATTTGTGCCCTTGCAAAGTTGGGAAATTTTAGGGAAGTTTATGAAGTAAATGGAGGTTTAAAACCAAATTTTGCTAAATGGGCTGAACTTTTGATGACCCAAGGTGATCCATGACATCATGCACGAAAATTATTTGATATTTTCATAATTTTTATTTTATTTAATTAATTTATTATGATTTTTTATACTAAAAATCATTTTAAATTTAAATAAAATATCAAGTGTGAAGATTTAAAATTATTTTTGGTTCTAGAAGGTCATGAATTCAATATGGATCAGAATGATACAAAAATAATGGTGATTGGCTTGAAATAGAAAGGGTTTATGCAAGGATATTTGAATTTTAAAGCTTGATCTTTTTGAATCTTTTCTAATCAAATCTTTCACACAATGTTCAAGTTTTTTGACCTAGAATCATCACACTATAAGTACATAACACAAACCTAGTACATGGAGACGAATTTTCTGCCTAAAAGTGTAAGTTTCAAATTGCAAAAATCCTTCAAAAAGTGAATTTTCGGTTTCCACCTTAGAGGAGGTTTCAAGGTATTTTGAGAACATCACAAGCTTCCCTGGACATCCTTGAATCGAAACCATTCACTACATTGCATCATAGCATGATACATTAAGAAATCCGAATCGTTTCTTGTTCACTTTCGATTTTTCTTGTTCTTCCATTTTCATGTAATATTAATCAAGTTTGACTATTGATTTGTGTTTAGATGAGTGCAGGGATGAATTCTGGGCAATTGGATTGATGATTTAGTGGCCAATTCGTGAAACACCATTTTAGGGTTCATACCTATCGAATTAGGGTTTCATAATCTAACAATTATAAATGAATTTTGAGACCATAAATCAACTCAATGAACTGTTTGGATCATGTTGGTGTAATTAATTTGATGCAATTGTACTTGTATGATGATGTATGGAATTCGCAGGTTCAAAAGCGCATGAGAAATCGCAAGAAATTTCCCAGCAAATTTCGCAGGAAAACCTGCGAAATCTCAAGGAAGAAGATGAAGTTGACTGCGCGCGAAAAAAACAATTCAAAAATTTGTTTTAAAATATTATGTTTCTGTTTGTTTATCACACATGAGCGTGTGTCCCAGTGGTGAACGTATGCGCGCATGAAGGCAGTGTCTTGTGTTCGAGTCCTGACTGTGGCAGTTTTTCATATTTTTCTCTTTTAGCTATTAAACTGAATATATTATGTATTGTAACCATTATAATATCAGATGCGCCCTCCCGGCTGGATGGAAAGAACGTTTGTGTGTAATGTAAGGGACCTGGGTTCGAATCCCCCCAGGCCCTTTTGTGTTGTTTTTATTTTTCTCATGATTTTCCAGGAACAAACAACAAAACCAGTTGGATCTCTCTCCTTAGCATCTGCGCGCGCTGGCCCAGTGGTTAGTCTTGCTGGCTTGTGTTCTTGAAAGCAAGAGGGGCTGGGTTCAATTCTCAGCCAAGGTAAGTTCTCTTTTTCTTTTTCTCTATTATTTGTTTTATTTTGTTTATAATTAATATTAATTAAAACTATAATCTTAATTCAATTAATCCTAATATGTTTTCATAAATCAATATTAACCCTAAAAATATTTTCTTTTCTAAAACCCTAATTGTAAATATCATTTATTTATTTATTTATTTTAATTCTTGCATATATCTTAATATTTTTTTTCAAACCATAATTTGCTTCTATTAAAAATATAATTTTATTATAATTCTTAATAATAGTATGATCATATTTTATTTAATCATGTACATATTTTATTTAATATAATCAAATTTTGTAAATATAATTATAATTAACCCTATTTTTATAATATGCATATATTCTATAATTCGTTTATAATTTAATTTTTGTATATAAATAATTTTAATATATGTTTATAAATAGTTAAAAATTGCTAATTTAATTTTGTAATTATAATTTTATTTTCATAATATGTTTAAAATTAACTTAATTTTATAAATTTGCATATAACTTAAAATTTCATAATAATTAGTATAATTGTTTATATTTTATTCTAATTCTTAAAAATAATTGTTCATTAATCTTTTAATATTTTTTGCTTATATTATTAATTATGTTTATTTTTTTTATATTTATTATTACTAACCACATTGTGATTATTTTTATTTTCACTAACCCAATTATTATTATTATATTTTGCTTATTTATTTAATTTGTTTTTATTATTATTATGTAATTGTTCCTGGATGTAATATTTTATTAGCAATGTTTATTATTCATATTTTATGCTATGGTTAGTAAATAGGGAGTGCAAAAACATACTTGTAATATAAAATTAATTTAGATCACAAATTTAAAGATAAATATTAAAATTGTACACTCACACACGTAAGTCGATCTTTGATCGCCATCTCACTTCCATAAGGGTACCTCTCATGTTGCCTATTACAAAAAGGTCAAGTAGGGTGTATAAAGCAAAAGTCCCTACTTTCACATCATCTAGACCCTAATCAGATAAAAAGATCAAGTCCCTTCGAATGTTGCCTTCGTAATGATCTTGTCCCTTTCGAATAAAGATGATAAGTCCCTTCGAATTGCTTATACACCCCACAGTTGCCTAAATAACAGATGTCCCTTCACTTGTCCCTCACATCCAAGGTAATGACTACCTATTCCTTAATAATAGGGATAGTCTTACCACTTAAAGGATTTAAGAACAGAAAAGACTTAAACTTAGGGTAGGTTCCTCTTAGATACTTGCTCACTTTTTTCAAACACTTCACACATTTCAAACAATTTTCAAAACAAAGGTTTTTTACGCATCCGTACATGGATCATTATCAAACTCTTAAGAAAATTTCTATTCACACACTTCACATTTCAAAAACATTTTAAAGTGAGCTAAGTAACTAAGAGCCCATGGATAACCATGGATGTAAAGGGTGCTAACACCTTCCCTTTACATAACTTACCCCCCGGACCCAAAAATCTTTTTAAAAGGTCTTTCCTGTTCTTTTATGCCTTTCCTTTGGATAAAATAAAAGTCGGTGGCGACTCTTGCTATCCGCAACATAACTAAAGTCAGTTCTCCCACCGTGTTACACCTGCTCTTTTCGACCAGACTCGTCATGTTGCCCCAATACACACCCCATTGAATTGTCTAACACTGTTAAGTACATGATCAAGGGTCTTCCATCAACTGGTGGCATCAAAATTGGATGTTCTAGAAGATATCTCTTGATTTCATCAAAGGTTGTATGGCACTCATCATTCCACTCCATTACCTGATCTTTCTTCAACAACTTGAAGATTGGCTCACAGGTAGCAGATAATTGGGAAATAAATCTTGCAACGTAATTCAATCGTCCCAAGAAACCTCTAATCTCCTTCTCAGTACGGGGAGCTGGCATCTCTTGTATAGCTTTCACTTTTGCAGGATCCACTTCAATACATTTTCCACTGACAATGAAACCCAGGAGTTTACCAGACCTAACTCCAAAAGTACACTTGTTTGGGTTCAATCTCAATTTGTATTTCTTCAACCTCTCAAACAACTTATGCAGATGATCAAGGTGTTGCTCTTCATTCTGGGACATGGCTATCATATCATCCACATATACCTCTATCTCATGATGAATCATATCGTGAAACAAAGCCACCATAGCACGCTGATATGTTGCCCCGACATTCTTCAAACCAAATGGCATTACTTTATAACAAAAAGTGTCCCACTGTGTAACAAATGTAGTCTTCTCCATATCTTCAGGTGTCATCTTGATTTGATTGTAACCAGAGAAACCATCCATGAAAGAGAATACTTTATGATGAGCAGTGTTGTCTACCAGAACATCAATATGAGGAAGTGGAAAGTCATCTTTGGGGCTGGCCTTGTTCAAATCCCTGTAATCTACACACATACGTACCTTACCATCTTTCTTAGGTACCGGTACCACATTTGCAACCCATTGAGGATAAGAAGTCACAGCTAAGAACCCTGCATCAAACTGTTTCATCACCTCTGCCTTAATCTTCTCTGACATTTCAGGACGCATGCGACAAACCTTCTGCTTCTTTGGACGACAATCTTCTTTTACCGGTAAACGGTGAACCACAATTTCTGTATCCAACCCTGGCATATCTTCATAGGACCAAGCAAAGATCTCCACATAATCATGTAACATCTGAATCAATCTGCTCTTAACACCATCCTCTAGTTCAGCCCATATCTTGACCTCTTTCCTGTTTTCTTCAGTTCCCAGATTTACAACTTCGATTGGCTCTTCATGTGGCTGTATAGCTTTCTCTTCTTGTTGTAACAACCTAGCAAGCTCTACAGGTACCTCACAATCTTCCTCCTTTCCATCTTCAGCTTTATAGATTGTATTCTCGAAATTATAATTGGTAATAGTAGAACTGTTATCAACAGGATCCAGAGTGGATGGGGATCTGCATTTTAGTGATGTGGGTGTGTGTAAGAACACATAGCTGATAAAACAAAAAAATAAAAAATAAAAGAAAGACAGGGAGCACAATATTTACGAAAACGAAACGTCCACTGATTTTTATTGAATGAAGTATGCAAATGAAATGACATCCCGAAACAAGCATACCATTGTGCCCCGGGTAAGGCACAAGGCTTAAGAGTTTAATTGTTCAAAAATTACAAACTTAAAAATAACAACACAGTAATAGTATTTACTCCTGACTAAAGGAGATAGGAATAACGTCTTCAGCCTTCCAATTGTTGAGCCCATCACCCACAGTAGGAAAGATCCAGTCATCCAGGTTGTAGTCTTCACTATAGTCACCCACGGCATTGATTTGATCTTTCATGATCCCTTGATTGGTGATACGAACAGCACGAGCACGACGAACAGCCTTCTGAGACTCTGTAGTGAAACTCAAACCAAACTTGTCAGACTTGTAAGGAATGTCAGGAAGCTGACCCCAAATAGTACAACCACCTTCTTCCACCACAGCTCTAGCATCTTTGAGGGAGGCCATTGTAGGAGGTACTCTGGTAACCACAAGAACTCTTTTGACAATAGGAGGAGCTTCAGTAGCAGGAACAACCCAGGGAACTACTTCAAATGTCTGGCACGGAGTCTCAACATATTCACCTTCCACTTCAACATACTTAAACGCATTCACATGACTGATCATATATTCTTCTTCTCCGTAAACAGTGACAACCTTTCCCTTTACTGGATATCTTAATTTCTGATGTAGAGTGGAGGTCACAGCACCTGCCCCGTGGATCCAGGGGCGCCCAAGCAAACAAGAGTACGAAGGACGAATATCCATTACATAGAAGGTTGAATTGAAAACTTGAGAGCCTACTTTGATTGGGAGATCTATTTCTCCATGCACCACCCTCCTTGAACCATCAAAGGCCCTCACCACTATATTACTTGGTCTCAACACAGCATCTTCGGGACTAAGCTTGTTCAGAACCTCTTTGGGAAGTACATTCAGTGAAGAACCATTATCTATCAACACATGAGACAGGGTAGTGCCCCTACATTCAATAGAGATATGTAAAGCTCTGTTATGATTTCTCTTGGCAGGAGTCAAGTCAGCATCAGAAAAACCTAAACCATTATCATAAGTCAAATGTGCAACACAATTTTCAAACTGATCCACAGAAATCTTATTTGGTACATGAGCAGTCTTCAAGAACTTAATCAAGGCTTTAGCATGAGCCTCAGAACATAGCAATAGAGATAACATGGAAATCTTGGAGGGAGTATGCCCCAATTGGTCAACAACATCATAATCACTCTTGCGAATGATCTTCACCACTTCTTCCATCTGCTTAGAAAGATTCTCAGCAGTTGGTGTCTCAGTTTGCACAGGTTCAATAACAGGACCTTTTCCCCGGGCATCAGTATTTGTCTCGGCAGTGGAGGTAGTAGTTGGAGTAACTGTATTTTTTGAGGTAGCCGGAGGAGAGAAAATTCTTCCACTTCTTGTGATCTTACTAGATCCAGCAATATTATCAACATCAAGGTTTTCATCAGCAACAGGTGTATTAACTAAGGGTTCCTGTTTAACACCATGGATATAAACATCGGAACCGTAATGCCAAGGTATAGCTTTATCAGAAGTATACGGAATAGGACCAGGAGTGGTAATAATCATAGGAGCCACTCTAGCTTCAGCAACAGTCTTCACAGGGCCTTCAGCAGTAATCTTGATAGGACCCTTATGAGTGATCTTGACAGGGCCCTTGGAGGTAATCCTTACTGGTACTTTATCAACCATATCCACATCTTCAACCTTCACACCTTGATTTAGATGTTCAACCATAATTTCTACAGAAGGTGTCCTCTCAAACAATATGGTGTAATTGTCCATGAGGCATTGAATAGCATCCTTCAACTTCCAGCAGCTATCAGGTTTATAAGCACAATAAAAACAATCTTCATTACAACCTGGAAAGAACCCAGCTTGTACCAACTTCTTCTTAATAACAGATAATGGAGTAGTCGCATCTGCAACTGAGGAAATATGTGAAACTTCATCAATGGCATTAACAGTCTTCTCATGATTAGGCATGGGAGCAGTAATCACATTTGGTGTCCCAGGAGGGTCAAATTCAATCTCTCCAGCATCAATCATATCTTGAATCTTGTTTTTCAATATCCAGCAGTTGTTGGTATCATGTCCCGGACAATTAGAATGATAGGCACATCGTGCATTAGGATTGTATCGAGGAGAGGAAGTATTAGGATTCTGAGGAGGGTCCTTTAAAGTAATGAGTTCCCTTTTCAACATGTGTTGCAAGGCTTGGGCCAGTGACATGTTGATCTTGGTAAATTGTCTTCTAGGCTTTTGTTGATTGCTCTGTGGTAGCTCTGGTGCTACAGGAGTAGGATTAGAAATGTGAACTGCTCCCACATATTGGTGACTTCTGTTACGACTGGGTTGACCATACACAACATTAGACTCCTTCTTCCCACTAGGGGGCTTCTTTGCAGTGCTTGATGAAGAGGCACCCACCTGTATCTTACCACTTCTTATACCATTCTCCACACGTTCTCCAGTCATTATCAGCTCAGTGAAACCGGATGATGGGCTTCCAATGAGGTGACTATAGAAAGGACCATTCAGCATACTCATAAACATATCCACCAGCTCTCTGTCAGTCAGAGGAGGTTGATCTCTGCCAGCCAGGTCTCTCCATTTTTGGGCATACTCCTTGAAATTCTCCTTAGCACCCATGGACATGCTTTGGAGTTGCATGCGAGTAGGTGCCAAATCAGCATTATATTGGTATTGCCTATAGAAGGCCTCAGCAAGATCATTCCAATCACGAATATTGACACTCTCCAATTGATAATACCATTCCAATTGAGCTCCAGACAAGCTCTCTTGAAAGAAATGAATCCACAATTTCTTATCAGCAGTATGTGGTTGAATCCTCCGGACATAGGATCTTAAATGCAGCTTGGGACATGAGACACCGTCATACACCACAAAAGCAGGAACCTTGAAACCAATAGGTATAACCACTCCAGATATTAAGCTCAGATCTTCAAAAACAAGCCCAGAAGATTTTTGTAACTCCATGGCATTCATCCTGTCTACCAGCATCTTGTACTTATCTTCATTAGGATCATGATAATAATTTGCTTCAGAATTAGAATCTCCCACAGTATCATGGAGACTGCCTCCCTCTTTCTCAGACTCTTCAGACTCATAATCTTCAACCTGTTCCTTGGTCTTGACAGGACCTTTGAATCTTCTTCCCAGATTAATAAGGCCTCCTGATCTTCTAGTCTTCTTAGTCTTCTTAGCCAGCAGTGTCTTCAATTCATCCTGTCCCTTGGACAAGTTCAGGATCAACTCTTGGAATTGTGCATTCTGTGCCTGGAGATCTTTGACAGTCTGTTCAAGAGCCATTTCTGCTGAAATAAACAGCGAGAAGATAAGATACCTGTACATAAGAAACCTATGATGCAATGATATGGTGTATAAATGCATATGCAATGTTTTCAAGGACCGCAGGATTTAAATTTGTTTAAACAACCAAAAAGTAAACTTTTATTAGTAATAAATTTGTTTGCCACTTTGGCTTACAATAAAAATGAAATGAATACAAATATGGGGTTTTTAAGTCTCCCATGGACGTTTCCTCTTTGTGTTGAGGTATGAGTTGAGATTCCGCTCCTCGTGAAGTTGTTTTGTTAGTTCCAAGATTCTTTCTTGACTTGCTTTGTAATGAGTCTCAAAAGTATCTCTTTACTCCTTCAACTGGATCCAGGACCTTTGTAGCTCTTCCATGTCAGTGGGCATGTCTGGATGAAGAATGATATAAGAAGTATCTCCCTTAGCAACAGGCTCCATAGTAACTGGCAGGATGGCAGGATATGGCATCATAAGAGTCTGAGCACGAGATCGCACCCATCTGAGATAAGCTTCCATAGGAATAGTGTACTTGGGCTCCAGAGTCTTGCTGTCAACCTTGTTCAATTTACCCCATGCTCGTATGAACCTTTGTCGGTAACCTTGAAGATCGTTGTCGTAGTCAAACACAATACCCTGAATCAACATGTCATGAGGACCATCACTCCGAGCGTAACCAAACTGACGTAGAGCCAAGGAAGGATTGTAGGTAATGCCCCCTCTTATGCCAAGGAGTGGCACATTAGGGAACTCCCCACAACGGTCAATGATAGTAACATTTTCCATAGATCTAGAGCACTAATGAATATCTGAATGAGAGAGTGACATAATTCTCTTAGACCACCTGAACCCTTGTTCATTCTTCATCACTGATCGAGGAAGGTGAGAAATAAACCACCTAGACAATAAAGGTATGCAGCACATCAGAGTTCCCCGTGCCTTTGTAGTACGGGTATGAAGAGAATGTAGGATGTCTCCAAGTAATGTAGGCATTGGGTTATGAGTCAGAAATATGTTGATGGCGTGTACGTCTATGAACTGGTCTGGATTGGGGAACAACACTAAGCCATAAATCAACAAGGTTAAGATCTCCTCAAAATCATCATAGCTCATATCCTTCAAGAACACTTGAGCCTTTTCTATCAACACCTTAGCAAGAATACCCTTAACTCCACTCCTCGTTTCTAGGACAATGTCTGATTTCTTCAAATGTAGGGCTGCAGGAATGACTTCAGGTTTAGGCTCTTTCTCTAAGCCTGTGAAGGGTTTCTGATCAAGGACAGGTATACCCAGAAGTTTGGAGAACGCTTCCATTGTAGGAACCAGCTGATAATCGGGGAATGTGAAACAATGATGTTTAGGATCAAAGAACTGAAACAGAACACTCATCATGTCTTCATTGAACTCTGAAGTGATTAGATCCAGTAGGTGACCATGTCTCTTGATGAACTGGGAGTTTTCAGAAACTTGAGAGACCAACTCCTTAAGCTTAGGAGGTATTCCTACAAAGTTGATCCGGATAGTATTCCTACGAGCAGAAGCCATGACCTACAACAAAGAACAAAGATAAATCTTTTGGTCCTTGAAATGGTTAGTGAAAATGCTATGCTTATGATGCATGATGATGCTATGATGTGATGCTCAGACACAAACATGTGGCACACACAAACAAGTCACACAATAGCCCTAGGTTTGAAGGCTTGCATGAGGTTTAAAGGTAAGTACCCTCCCCTGAAGTTTAGTTGGTTCATCCTGTCCTATAAAGTAACCAGGTTCTAAGGGATCTCAATATCATTGATCCTTCACAAGGGTGGTTGTTCAGTAGGCAACTTACTTGCCGACCAAAACCCTCCAAGTTTAGAATCTCAATGAGTGTAGCATCGAGTATCAACCAACTTCAGTCTTCACCAAAGCCAGCTATCTCACTACTTTCTAAAGGCCAAGATGGGATAACTAGGGTTCTAAAAGTTAGTTAGTGTATTGACAATATATGGCAGCCTCATATTATCCTCAACTTGACTTAAGGAACATAAGCACCACCAAGAAGTCACACCTACTATGGCCACCAGATCAACCGTATCGATATACGCCGTACAGTTTCCTTGGTCTATTTCCATTTACCTAAGGTACACTAGATCCGGGTTAGGATCTTTCACACATAAGAACCCAATAGATAAGTATAAAGCAAACAAGGCAAACAATTTTAAAGTGATATAATTCCTAAGGGTACCCCTCTTTTATTAAGTCCCTAGCAGAGTCGCCAGTTCTGTAACACGGTGAGAGAACTGACTTTAGTTAAATGTTGCGGATAGCAAGAGTCGCCACCGACTTTTATTTTATCCAAAGGAAAGGGCATAAAAGAACAGGAAAGACCTTAAAAGATTTTTGAGTTCGGGGGGTAGGTTATGTAAAGGGAAGGTGTTAGCACCCTTTACATCCATGGTTATCCATGGGCTCTTAGTTACTTAACTCACTTTAAACTGTTTTGAGAAGTGTAGTGTGTGATTAAAAATTTTCTTAAGTACTTTATAATGATCCTTGTACGGATATATATAAAGACTTTGTTTTGAAAATTGTTTAAAATGTAAAGTGTAATGAAGTATTTTTGAATAAGTGAGCAAGTACTTAAGAGGAACCTACCCTAATTTGAATCTTTACTGTTCTTAAATGTTCTTTCATTGGTAAGACTATCCCTATTATTAAGGAATAGGTAGTCATTACCTTGGATGTTGTAAGGGACATGTGAAGGGTCATCTGTGTTTAGGCAACTGTAAGGTGTCTTAGCAATACGAAGGGACTCATCATCTTTTATTCGAAAGGGACAAGATCATTTACGAAGGCAATGTCGAAGGGACTTGATCTTATGATATTGAAAGGGACTAGATGATTTGTTTATGAGAAGGGACTTTGCTTTTTAGACACCTTACTTGACCTTTTTATTTAGGCAACATGAGGGATAACCTTAGGAAGTGAGATGGCGGTCAAAGATCGACTTACGTGTGTGTGTATATGTTCAAATATTTATCTTATGATTAGTGATCTAAATTAATTTTAAAGCAAATAGGTTATCACTCCCTATAATTACTAACCATGGCAATATAAACATTTATAAATAATAAAGACAAAAATAACCCTACGACTATTACAAGGCTTTCGCAATTACATAAATATAGAAATGATTTAAATAATAAGTATATAAATAAATAATAATAAAAAAAAGGGTTAGTAATAAAAATAATTATAAGAAAGAAAATGTTAGCACAAATATATAAAACATAATTAAATAAACAAATTTTAAGAATTTTTGAGATGAAAATAAAATAATAAAGACAATAATAATAAACCATATACTAATTTATTTACAAAATAAAACATGATTAATTATTTAATTATATATATTAGAAACATTTATTAAATTTAATATTAAAATAAAATAATTAAGTTAATAAATTAAGGTTTAAAAAAAACAATTAGGGTTTTAGAAATTAGGGTTAGAAATTTTTTAGAAAATAGAATTATGGTTTATAATTTAAATTGCAATATTAATTTAACTATTTACAAAAATAAATAAATGATGATAATATATACATATTTTAATTTAAATAAATAAAAAAAACTAGGATTAAAAGTTTAGAAAATAAATTAGAGGTTTTTTTTTTTAGAAAATATGAAATATTTACATATTATTATCTAAATATATTTTGATTGTAATTAAAATTAATTATAAAACAATAATAATAAAACAGAATAATTAAAGAAAATAAAAACCAAAACTTACCTGGGGCAGGGATTGAACCCACGCCCTAGGCTTTGCTACCCTTGGACGCACAAGGCTACCACCAGGCTGCGCGTGCGTTGTGAACAATAAAGGAATACAAATCCTTATACAATAAACCTGGAAATACCAATGAAATAAAGCAAAAAAATGGTGAAGTTGGGATTCGAACCCCTGCCATAGTCTTCATACGCGCCTGCATTTACCAGCTGAGCCACTGCAACGTTTTTGAAATATAACGAAAACGAATTCATAATAAAATAAGTCCAATTTTCAAATTACATTTTCGCGCCAGATCACTTCATCTTCAACCTCCAGACTTACGAATTTTCCTGCGAAATTTGCAACCAATTTTCCTGCGAAATTTCAAATGGCAGGAAACCCTACGAAATTCAAACATCATCATTTACGTAAAATTTTGTTAAATTGAATACATAAATATAATCCAGACATCATTTGCAATTGATCTACGGTTTTATAATTCATTTATATTCACTGAATCATTAAACCCTAATTTGAAGGTCATGAACCCTAGAATGGCACTATACGATTCGGCCATGGTTTCTTCAATTAAACTGCCCAGAATTCATCACAAACCTTCATTGAACACAAATCAATAAGCAAAATCCATTAATAACATGTAAATGATTATGAACGAAAAAAACAAAAAAAAAACATGAAAAGTTGGATTCGGGTTATGCGAATGAGGGCGTTTCAAATGTTGTTTATGATCCAAACATGTTAAATGAACATCATAGAGTGCATTGTCATCCTTAGAACACTTTGAAATCACCTCTAGCTTGAAATCCGAAAGTGAGTTTTTGAATGAAATTTTGAAGTTTGAATGTGCACTTGGAGGCTCTGAATTCCTGACTAGGGTTGAGCTTTATGTTATATATATATCACTTAATGAATTTAGGTCAAGAACTTTAACAAACTTGTGGATTTTTGGACTTTGGGAGATTGAAAAAGATATGATCTTAAAACTTGATTTTCCTTGATCTAGCCTTGCTATTTTGGTATGATCTCCATTATATTTGTATCAATCAAGTTTAAATAAGTTTTAAGACCTTCTAGAAACCAAATCCTTTTCAAATATATGATTTTTATATTTTATTTCAATTTAATTTGTATTTTAATGAATAAAATTCAAATAAATATCAAATAAAATATAAAAAATCAGAAAATGTGTGGGTTGGGTCGTGCTTGATGAGTTTGTAAAGTTTGGATGGCAATTTGGTGGGCTCATTTAGCAAAAATTGGTTTTAAGGCCTTACTTGCTTCATAAACTTCCCAAAAATTTCTCAAGTTTGCAAGGGCACAAATCCTTCAATTTTAATGCTATGAAGGTGTTCTTGGACATTTTGGAAAGCTTAAAGATTTCTCTAACCAACCTCTTTGGTTTCATGTCCATATCTTTTACCATTCTCAAGTTATGCTCTTTTGAAGTTGTTGACTTTTTGTTGACTTTTAAGAGGACCTGTAATGTCTTAGCTCATACCTTCCAAATGAAGCATTTTTGGGCTTGGCTTGGGAGACACAAAGTTGTAGAGAATTCAATTTCCTTCAAAATTAGCTTTGGATGGAAATTTTTTGATGAAGCATGTGAAAGTTATGGCTGGTCAAAGTTCAGTTGACTTTTCTTGTGAAAACCCTAATTTAGAAACTCCTGATTCTTGATGATCTGAAATCTCCTTGATGAATCATGATCAACCCTTGATCAAATGATGAATTTTACTTCATATAATTGATGTTGGCAAAAAATAATGAAGTTTTACTTTGGTTTGACCACAGTTGACCTCAGTTTGACTTTTTAACTACTTTGACTGATTTTAACCTATCTGATCATTTGACTGAGCAAATCTTTTGGGAAAGTCTTGAAACTTGACATGGGGATTCTTGAACTCATATAGGATTATATGAAGCTCACTTGAAGCCTTGGAAATCCATTTAGCCTGATGAAAGTCAAAACCCTAGTTTAGGATGCATTGCTTAGGAGGATGCATTGTCTGAGGGAATTGTCAAACTTTCTGACTAATTGTGAACCCTGTGAACCTTGTGAACCTCATGAGATATCTTGTGAACATTTTGAACCTTATGAACCTCTTAGTACACAATGTCTTGTCTTGTGGAGGGCAAATTTTGGGGTGCAACACCCATGACCACATCTGGAGGAAAATTCCCTGGACAACCTCAACAAAACCCTCGAGGACAATCCAATACCATTGCCTTACAAAGTGGGACTGCTTACGATGAACCACCTAATCTGACATCGTATGAACCTAAAACTCCTAAGAAATGTGCATTACATACGGATAAAGCAGAGGAACTAGTGGAATATGAAAAACAGAAAGACAAAAATAAGGGAGAAGGATTAGATAAAACTTATGTGGCACCCCCCCCCCCCTCATACAACCCACTAATACCATATCTGCAAAGACTCAAACAACCCAAAATCAATGACCAATTTCAGAAATTCATCAAACTTATAGAAAAACTTCATGTGGAGATCCATTTCACTGAAGCCATCACCCAAACACCATCTTATGAAAAATTCCTCAAAGACATCCTTACCAACAAACATAGACTTGACGATCCAAACCCCTTGGAATGCAATTTCATTTCCGAGAATAAACTTGCCACAAAAGACAAAGATCCTGGAAATTTCTTCATATCTTGTATTTTAGGGAGTCATGTCATAGATAAAGCTTCTCAAGACTTAGGAGCTAGTGTTAGATTAATGTCGTTAGCAGTGTGTGAAAGGTTAAAACTAGGAGAACTGCAACCTACTAAGATGTCTCTTTAATTAGCCGACAAATCTGTCAAATATCCGGTAGGCATATTAGAAGATGTCCCTGTCAGGATTGGTTAGTTGTTTATCCCTATTGATTTTGTTTTCATGGACATTAAAGAAGATGACGACATCTCGATTATCCTAGGTAGACCATTATTATCAACCGCAAGAGCCATAATATATGTCAAAAGAGGAAACTTGACTTTTGAAGTAGGGGATGAAAAGATAGAGTTTATTCTTTTGAATTCCTTATGGCATCAGTGATTGGAGATGCATGTTATGCCATAGACATCATTGATGAATGCGTTAGGGAATTAGATCAAGAAGAACCCATAAAAACAATCAAACTACCTTCAACCCTCATAATAGAGGATGATGAATGTTATCCCTTACCCCAGATATTATGTCATGCCCCAAGAAACCGATTTTAGAACTTAAAGAATTACCCAAAAATCTAAGATATGAGTTTCTAGATGAGGAAATGGACAGCCTAGTTATACTAAGTGCCATCCTTAGCCAACAAGAAACAACCTCTTTGGTCTCATGTCCATATCTTTTACCATTCTCAAGTTATGCTCTTTTGAAGTTGTTGACTTTTTGTTGACTTTTAAGAGGACCTGTAATGTCTTAGCTCATACCTTCCAAATGAAGCATTTTTGGGCTTGGCTTGTGAGACACAAAGTTGTAGAGAATTCAATTTACTTCAAAATGAGCTCTCGAACTCATATAGGATGCTATTAAGCTCACTTGAAGCCTTGGAAATCCATTTAGCCTGATGAAAGTCAAAACCCTAGTTTATGATACATTGCTTAGGAGGATGCATTGTCTGAGGGAATTGTCAAACTTTCTGACTAATTGTGAACCCTGTGAACCTTGTGAACCTCATGAGATGTCTTGTGAACATTATGAACCTTGTGAACCTCTTAGTACACAATGTCTTGTCTTGTGGAGGGCAAATTTTGGGGTACAACAGCTACCCCTGTTTAATTTTCTGAAACCTGAGGGGTTATATTGGTATATGTGCCATTCGTGACCTGGAAGGTTGAAGGGGATTGAACACAAAAGCCCAAAAATTTGCACTCGCCGGTGCGTAAAGTAACACTGAAGACTAGTTGTATATGCTGGAGTGGGCTTGAAGATGCCACTTGGAATAACTGGAGATGGGCTTAGAGATGCCATCTAAAATATCAGGATGTGATGATGTCTTTATGTTGATACTGGATATCAGTATTAGGTCTTCGTATAGGCCGTCTCTGAATCGTTTATGCAACATAGTTTGAATTGTTGAATAGACCATTAGAAATAAATCTTCGTGACGATTATCTCTTCTGGAAATATCTTGGATTAGGGAATGGATCTTTGTACAGACCGTTTGCCTACTCTCCAAGGACAAAAGAATATCAGGATTAATTCTTCTGAATAATATCTTGAACTAGGGAATGGATCTTTGTACATACCGTTTGCCTACTATTCAAGAGTAAATAGATTAAATCTTCTGAAAATATCTTGAACTAGGGAATGGATCTTTGTACAGACCGTTTGCCTACTATTCAAGACCATATAGATGAAATCTTCTGGAAATATCCTGGATTAGGGAATGGATCTTTGTACAGACCGTTTGCCCACTCTCCAAGGACAAAAGAGTGTCAGGATTGAATCACCGTAAAATATCCTAGATTAGGGAATGGATCTTTGTACAGACTGTTTGCCTATTCTCCGAGGACAAAAGAGTGTTAGGATTAAACCTCCTGAAAATATCCTGGATTAGGGAATGGATCTTTGTACAGACCGTTTGCCTACTCTCCAAGGACATCTTGAGTAATGTATAGATCATTTCTGACCTGTTGTGGAATTGTTGATATTGTTTTATCTGCATATAACCATCATGCAAGGAAAAAGGTTAGTTTATGCAATATGTATGCATGCATGGCATGATGCAAAGTAAATGTTATATGTATTATGGACATGTATGCTATGATAGGATGTAAATGATGTATGTATGAATCATGCAGCCTGAAGTATCTGAATATCTTTGTATAACAACTGCTGGCTAGGGAAAATAAATCATGATTCGTTGCTGAAGAATATGAGGAACTCGTTCCCGTCTTGTTTGATAGTATTTCTATTGAAGGAATAAGTTCCTGAGTACCCCGACTGAGGATAAAAGAGATGGACATAAATTCAAGGGGAGATGTAACTTGAAGTATCTATAAAGATAGATTTGCTCTACAGGGGATTTGTAGTTTTCTTGTGAGGATGAACCGACAAAGCTTCGTTGAATTCCTACCTTCGTTCGTCCTTAGTAAATACTATTACTGCATTTTCATGCATTTTTGGTAAACATCAATCATATTCAAAAGCATA
The DNA here is from genome assembly GCA_963966055.1 of Lathyrus aphaca. Classification (NCBI taxonomy): domain Eukaryota; kingdom Viridiplantae; phylum Streptophyta; class Magnoliopsida; order Fabales; family Fabaceae; genus Lathyrus; species Lathyrus aphaca. The sequence goes on along the minus strand of OZ014519.1, from coordinate 725,971,799 downwards.
CATACATTCAAACACAACCAATGGACGTTCCGTTTATGTAAATAGAGTAAAAGTAAATCTGGATTCAAAGATGAAATTTTATTTATATCACAAAGTGACCTATACATAGGCAAGTTTGTACAAGGAGACAGAAATCCTAGTAAGAGGAATTTGTCATAAATTTTTTACAAAACAAAGAAAACAGCTATGTGGGAAATAATCCTATTGAGTTTCAATTCTACTATTGCCATTATCTTCAAGTATCTCATCTTCTGTTGTTGAGACGGAAATGATTGGATTGATCTTTATCTGTTCGCTTGAATTAAGTAGCACAACTGGTTGGAGTTTACATGGGTGATCCAAACGAGACATAGTCATACGCTTTAATCCCTAACTTTTGCCTGGATTGCCCTTTCAGGTTTTCAATCCACCGGGATACCCTTTTTTGCCCAAGCCGCCTTTTCAGGTTTTCGACTTGCCGGGTGTACATATTTTATATATATATATCCCTAATATTTGCCCGAACCCTTTTGGTTCGCCGGGATGCCCTTATTTTTGCCTAGGCCAGTCAACCTAGCGGGTCTCTTTTTATGCGTACTAATTTTTAACTATGTCTGCGTTTACGGGCTGTGGGAAGTCTTCACCATCCATAGTAGTAAGCATCATGGCACCTCCTGAGAATACTGTTTTGACTACAAATGGTCCTTCATATGTAGGAGTCCACTTGCCCCTAGGATCACTCTGTGGTAATATGATACGCTTGATTACCAAGTCACCATCCTGATATACCTTTGGCTTAACCTTCTTATTAAAAGCTTTGATCATCCGTTTCTGGTACATCTGGCCATGACAAACAACTGCCAACCTTTTCTCATCAATCAAATTTATCTGGTCAAGTTGAGTCTGAATCCACTCATCTTCATCCAAACCTGCATCCTTCATGATTCTTAAGGAGGGTATCTGAACTTCAATGGGCAAAACTGCTTCCATACCATAGACTAAGGAGAATGGGGTTGCCCCTGTTGAAGTACGTATTGTAGTACGATAGCCATGAAGAGCAAATGCTAACATCTCGTTGATGCGTGTTTTTCGCAAGTGTACGAACACGTCAGAGTAATATAAAAGATTGTCGAATCCACAGAGACCAAGTGTCAATCTATCGTACCTGTTGTTATGGTGTGTATCTAAGGCAACTAAATATAAGGGTTTTAAGAAGGGTGCAATGGTAAATAAAATAATAATTTTAAACAATTAATAAAGACAGACTTGAATGTAATTCACGTAATCAATAGATAATCTAGTACTTGTTAATACAACTACTTACGGGCAATGTTTTCTACTTTGAAAAGAACTAATTTAACAGGAACTGTCGCTTTCGCGTATTCAGAACCGAGTTGTACTCTCTAATCAACCCCTCCTATTGTCACGGATAAAAAGGTGCGTACTGCATTAGAGTAGTAAACCTATTTTTAAGAAATATAGTATCTTAACTAAGTTGAAAAGTACTTTAACTTGGATTTCTTAGTAAAAAGAGGTTCTCACGAACCAGACTCTAAACTTCTTTAACGCGTCCAAAAGTCGTTTTAAAATTTCCTTTCTTTTTAATCTAAAAACTCCTAATGAACTAGACAAAGCGCTTTTGGCTGTTTTTGAAATAGTTAAAAACAATTACTTATATTGAAAGATAAAATAGCCCTTAAGTGTTTCCACGAACAATTGTACAGATTACTGGTTTAATTACGATCCTTACATTCTAACCTTTATAGATTTAGTTAGACATGGTAAAGTAAAAGTTCTTTTTATAATTTTTCATAAAGGTAATTTAGTGCGAGTGCGGAAAGTAAATAAAAGTAGTGCGAGTGCGAGAAATAAAGTAATTTAGTGCAAGTGCGGGAAATAAAGGAATTTAGTGCGAGTGCGGAAAATAAACGAAAGTAAAGCGAGTGCAGGAAATAAATAAAATAAAGTGCGAGTGCGGATAATAAATGAAAGTAAAGCAATGCGGAAAAGTAAAATACGAACTGGAATTAAAATGGCGGCAGGATTAACTTCCTCCCAGAGTGCTCCAAAACTCGATCACACAGACGTATACAGACTCGATCACTCGATTGCAGTAACACCCCGATGTGGAATGATAACTGCTTTAAAACTAATATATGCCTAAGAGATTCTAAGTTTGGATGATTAAAAACGAAATTCTGAAGTCCTATTTATAGGCAAACATTAAATGGGAAAAGACAAGGATGCCCCCTCCACTAAAAAGTGGAGGGAAAAGTTTTAGCCTTGTGGCGCCCGCCACAGGCTCATGGCGCCCGCCACAGGCTCATGGCGCCCGCCATGAGTGTAAAAGAGTGGAGAAAGTGGGGATCGTGGGTGGTTTTCTCTAACCGTTTTTGACCGAAACCATTTTTGTGAATGTGGCGCCCGCCATGAGTGTTAGGTCCATTTTCCATGGTGTAGCTCTCTGTGTTAGCTTTCCAGTGCTTCGAACGGGGCGTCATTCTGATTTACGGATCAAAAGTTATGGTCAAAATCGTCGGACAACGTCTTGTGTGCAAATTGCTCTATTTCTCTCATTTTTTCATCCTAATTGCTTCGTTTCTTCGCATGTGACTCTTAAATGGATAAATACCTGAAAACAAAAGAAAACATAGTAATAACATAACAAAATAGCAATAAAGACTAAGAATGCATGCGAAATCGGAGTCAGAAATACGGTGAAATTTAGTGTGATCACTCGTGCCAATCCTTGTAAGTGACAGCCATCTTCTATAGAATCTTCTTGATGTTCTTATTAGCAGCTTCTACTGCCCCATTCATCTTTGGACGATACGGAGAAGAGTTGTGATGCTTAATCTTGAACTGCGTGTAGAGATCAGTAATCATAGTGTTGTTCAGATTAGAGCCATTGTCAGTAATAATCCTTTCAGGGATGCCATACCTACATATGAGATTATTCTTAATGAACCGAGCCACCACATTCTTAGTAACAGATGCAAATGAAGCTGCCTCTACCCACTTTGTAAAGTAATCAATAGCAACCAGGATGAAACGATGCCCATTAGAAGCAGTAGGCTTGATCTCACCAATCATATCAATGCCCCACATAGCAAAAGGCCAAGGAGCAGTCAACACATTCAATGGTGATGGAGGTATATGTACTTTATCAGCATAGATTTGACACTTGTGACATGTTCTAGAATGTTGATAGCAGTCAGCTTCCATGGTAGACCAATAGTAACCTGCTCTCAATATCTTCTTTACCATGGTATGACCACTAGAATGAGTTCCAAAGATCCCATCATGCATGTCTTCCATAATCTCTGTTGCTTCCTTCTTATCCACACAACGAAGCAGAGTTGAATCATGATTGCGCTTGTACAAAATTCCATTACTCAAGAAGAACTTAGCAGAAAACCTCCTCAGAAACTTCTTATCTTTGACAGATGCCCCTTCAGGGAACTCCTGAGCTTCAAGATATCTTTTCACTTCATAGAACCAAGGCTTCTCTTCTGCTTCTTCAGTGTCAATCTCATTGCAGTATGCAGGTTTCTCAAATCTATCAATAGTAATCTTGGGAGCTTCATCATCCCAGCTAATATCAAACATAGATGCCATGGTGGCTAATGCATCTGCCAATTGATTTTCTCTTCGTGGAATATGTCCAAAAGTAATCTCTTCAAAATATGGGATCAAAGACAACACATGCTCTCTGTAAGGAATGAGATTATCATGCTTGGTATCCCAATCTCCTTTAATTTGACTTACTACCAGGGTTGAATCTCCATATACGTCCAGGAACTGAATCTTCATATCAATGGCAACTTTGATGCCCAGGATACATGCCTCATACTCAGCCATGTTATTGGTATAATAGAAACAAAGTCTTGTAGTAATCGGGGTATGACAGCCTTCAGGGGAAATAATCACAACACCAACACCATTACCAAGTGCATTAGAAGCTCCGTCAAAAACCATAGTCCATCGGGATCCTTGTTCAGGTCCGTCATATTGTCCAGGTTCTTTGGTAATAATCATAATGTCTTCATCAGGGAACTCAAAACTCATTGACTGATAATCATCCACTGCTTGATGGGCCAAATGATCAGCTACAACACTTCCTTTAATGGCCTTCTGAGTAGTGTACTGTATATCATATTCCGTCAAGATCATTTGCCATCTTGTTATTCTTCCGGAGAGAGCAGGTTTCTCGAATATGTACTTGATTGGATCCATCTTCGAAATCAATAAGGTAGTATGAGTCAACATATATTGTCTTAGTCGGCGAGCAGCCCATGCCAAAGCGCAACATGTTTTCTCGAGCAGTGAGCATGTAGCAAAACAAATAGAAGGAGGGTGGAATATATGTATAGATTATAGAAAATTAAACAAAGCAATTAGGAAGGATCATTTCCCCTTACCATTTATAGACCAAATGCTAGAACGTCTAGCTAGACACTCCTAATTTTGTTATCTAGATGGATAATCGGGATTTTTCCAAATTCCTATTCACCTAGAAGATCAAGAGAAAATAACCTTCACATGCCCTTATGGAACCTTTGCCTATAGACGAATGTCATTCGGATTCTGTAATGCCCCAGCTACTTTCCAATGTTGCATGATGTCAATCTTCTCTAATTACCTTGATGGAATCATGGAAGTATTCATGGATGATATCTCTGTATGTAGATTTGATTTTAAAAACTATCTCACTAACCTTGAGAAACTCTTGCAAAGATGCATGGAAGTAAACCTAGTTCTAAACTGGGAGAAATGTCACTTTATGGTTAGAGAAGGTATAGTTTTAGGACATATAGTCTTTGAAAGGGGTATTAAAGTTGATAGAGCCAAAATAAAAGTTATAGGAAACCTAAATCCGCCCAAGACCATTAGGGAAGTCCGAAGTTTTCTTGGACACGCTGGTTTCAACCGGCGTTTTATCAAGGATTTATCTAAAATTACCAAACCTTTAACTGGCCTTCTAATGAAGGACGTTGAGTTTATTTTAGACAAAAAATGTAATGAAACATTTAACCTTTTAAAACAAGCGTTAATTTCTGCACCTATTATGCAACCCCCAGATTGGACCGAACCTTTCAAAATTATGTGTGATGCTAGTGATTACGTTGTAGGAGTTGTTCTAGGTCAAAGAAAAGATAAGAAATTACATGTAATTTACTATGACAGTAGAACCTTATATATTGCTCAGCTTAACTATGCAACAACTGAAAAAGAACTCATAGTTGTAGTCTTCGCTATAGACAAGTTTCGATCTTATCTGGTGGGAGAAAAAATTATAATTTACACTTACCATGCCGCTATTCGTTACTTACTAAGCAAGAAAGATGCCAAACCTAGGTTAATTCGATGGATTCTCCTATTACAAGAGTTTGATTTGGACATTCGAGACAAGAAAGGAACAGAGAATGTAGTTGTCGATCACCTTTCCAAACTTGAGTACTTGAAACCAGACCTAGTTCCTATAAATGACGACTTTACCTATGACAGGCTAATAGCGAAGATAGATGCCGTTGAAGAGAACAACCTAGACCCATATAAAAACCTTGGAAATTCCTTTGCAATAAGTAGTGTGTCGTGGTATGCAGATTTTGTTAACTATTTAGCCGCTGATATAATACCCCCTGGCCTTAACCATCAACAGAAGAAAAAGTTCTTTAAAAATGTAAGAAATTTCTATTGGGACGAGCCACTTATTTCCAAAAGAGATACAAATGGTATCTTCCTTCATTGTGTTCCGGAAGAAGAGGTGAAGAATATTATAGATCACTGCCACTCTACACCCTACAGAGGACATGCTAGCAACTCTAAAACACACGCCAAGATTCTTCAAGCAGGTCTTTTCTGTCCCAGAATGTGGCGTGATGTTCAGGCTTATATTGTCAATTGTAATCAGTGTCAGCGCACTGGGAACATCTCAAGACGCAACGAAATGTCGTTAAGGAATATCCAAGAAGTAGAGCTCTTTGATGTTTGGGGCATCGAATTTATGGGATTTTTTCCATCCTCATTAGGGAATAAATATATCCTAGTGGTTTGCGACTACATGTCTAAATGGATTGAAGCCATAGCCTCACCCACAAGCGGCACAAGAGTGGTTATTAAGTATTTTAGGAACTATATATTCCCCAGATTTAGAGTACCCCATCTTGTCATAAGGGATGGTGGATCGCACTTCATATCGAGAATTTTTGACAAACTGTTAAGTAAGTATGGAGTCAAACATAGATTAGCAACACCTTATCATCCTCAGACTAGTGGTCAGGTGGAGGTGTCCAATAGGGAGATAAAGAAAATCTTAGAAAAAACCATTTCTATATCCAGAAAAGATTGGTCTCAAAGGCTGCATGAAGCTCTATGGGCCTATAAAAATGCTTTCAAAATCCCTATAGGAACAACCCCCTACCAGTTTGTCTATGGAAAATCATGTCACCTACCTTTCGAATTAGAACACAAGGCCTACTAGGCCATTAAAACCTTTAATTTAGACTACTTGACTGCAGGTGAAAAGCGTGCCCTTGGCATTCACAAGTTAGAAGAACTTCGCCAATCCACATACAAAAATGTCATTATATATAAAGAAAGATCCAAATATTGGCACGATAAAAGGATTATAAAAAGGTATTTCAATATTGGTGATCCAATTCTCCTCTTTAACTCCAGGTTGCGTATTTTTCCTAGCAAGCTTAGGTCAAGATAGACACGCCCTTTTGAAGTTTCAAAGGTCCTAAAATTAGTAGCAATTGAAATCAAGAACGACTCTTGTAGTCCTTTCATTGTCAACAGATAAATATTAAAACATTACGAAGGAGGTAACATTCCTATTGACTACTCCATCCATCCATCCACACCCTGATTGATCCACCAATGCCCAATCCAGCTACATGAGGTCTACTCGTCGAGCTAACGACGTTAAACAAGTGTTGTGTGGGAGGCAACCCGCAATTTTCTTTATTCTTCTTTATTTTTATTTTTACCTTTACTTTTTATGTCTTACATTTTGTTTAAAGTATTTATCTGTATAAACTGACACTTTCTAATGTGTACGATTTCAGGTCCTTTCTCTCTAACCCTACTTTGTAGGATGCAAAACCTTGATGACATGCATGTTACCTTCCGAGATGATACGCAAAGGCAACGCTACTTAGTCCTCTCTCAGCGACCTATGGCACCTACCTGATACCCAGACCAATACTAGATGGATGCTTTGGGTATTGAGCCCCGTATACGGTTTCTTTGCAGCCAGCTCAAGTGGGAGGAGTATGCTGATGACATGAATTCCACCTACAGGAACCTCACCCTGGAGTTCCTTAGTTCGTTCAGTGAGCTGCATATGGGTCAGGACGCTCATGTTATTTTCAGGATGTTCGGGACAGAGTACTTTTCACCCGGAAGGAGTTCGGTGACTTGTTAGGTTTTCAGACTACCCTAGATGCCATCCCTGAGTTACCCATGGAATACTTCATGAGTTGAGACATCGACAGATTCTAGAGCAACATCACAGGCGGAGGGAATCTTGTATCATTCATAATCCACAGCTCTCTGATACTTCCAGATGGTCTTTTCCCATACCTTCCTGGGAAAGGCTGATGTTGACATCCATGTTAGAGAGGAAGAGATCTTCCTCCTCTTCTATGTGAATCAGTCAAGCCCTGTAGCCTGTGGGAATTTTCTTCTTGACATCCTCGGATGCACTGCCAGGTCCTCCTACAATATCATACACGTGGGAGGTACAATGACTCAGATTGCTACTGCTTTAGGTATGTCTCGTAAGTTATATCATTTGACCCCTTATTGCGGGTACACCATATTAGACATTGATTTCTGTTTGGATCGAGGGCTAATGAGAAGATCTTCCTTCCAACCCGACCGGTTCAAGCTGCTGATCAATGACGATACCATCCATTGTTTCACCTTGTCGGATCCCATGATGACCAGTGTGCATGACCATGCTAAGTGGAGTTATACGCTGGAGGGTTTTGGTGAGACTGTTGAGGAGCCAAACACTCCACCTGTACCAGAGTATCATCCTACACCACCATCTCCCAGGATTATTGTGATATCTAATAACCATTCTTTGCATATGCCTGACTTACAGACGCAAATTACTGAGCTTCGTAGGGAGGTCACTAGACTTCACCATGAGCTTGTTGATCTGGCTATACAGGTTCAAGTGTATGCTTTAACCTATGTTACAGAGACTGCTTGCCTATATCAGGAGATCGTAGAGTTGCACAGCGAGTTAGCCACAATGCGATGCTCAGATCAGGCAGATGAGCATCCAACTCAATGACGACATGCTCTCATTATTTCCTTACTATTTACGTTTACTTATTTTTCATTCTCATATTGATATCTATGGCGACTCTACCTTTTCCGCACCACTTTCGCGTTTGTACCAGGATGTAAATCCATGGAGCGGCACTTCCTTCCTTTTAAGAGTTCATAGGGCATTTTATTGAGAATAGGACGAATAATCACCCTATTCAACACCTAGAACGTCGTACTTATGGCGTCATCCCAAAAATATTTAGGAAGACCACTGTCATTGATCATAGTTCTTCCTAACTCCTATAGAACACGATTTTTACGCTCCACAACACCATTTTGTTGTGGAGTTCTAGGAGCGGAAAAGTTATGATCAATTCCATGTTTCTCACAAAATTCTTCAAAAAGATGATTTTCAAAATCACCTCCATGATCACTTCGAATTGTAACAATGCTAGTGTTCAGTTTATTTTGAGACAACTTGGAAAATGTTTCAAATGCCAAAAAGGTGTCACTATTACTTGCTAAAAAAATTGTCCAACAAAATCTTGATTAGTCATATACAATAACAAAACCATAATAGTTTCCACCTATACTTTTAATTCTAGATGGACCAAATAAATCCATATGAAGAAGTTCATGAGGTCTAGTAGTTGAAACAATGTTTTTGGATTTAAAAGAGACCTTCGTTTGCTTCCCCATTTGGCATGCATCACAAAGGTGATCTTTAATAAATTTGATTTTAGGTAAGCCAACTACCAAGTCTCTTGAAACGATCTTGTTTAGCAAGTCAAAGTTAATATGTGCTAAGAGCCTATGCCAAAGCCAGGAGTCATCATTCTTGGAGATTAGACACTTAGGATCATTAACGGACACATTATTCAAGTCAAGCATGTATACATTATTAATACTCAAGCCCTTAAACACATCGTTATTTTTATCATCATGTTCAATTATGCAACCTTCTTTTGAAAAGGAGACTTTATATCCCTTGTCACTTAATTGACTAATTCTAATAAGATTGTGCTTAAGGCCTTCAATTAAAAGGACATTGGAGATAGATGTAGAAGAGGGATTACCTACGCTACCTTTGACGAGTATTGCACCCTTGTTATTATCACCATAAGTAACAAGTCCCTTCTTCTTAGCCACAAAGTCATAGAATAAGGAAATGTCACCTGTCATATGTCTCGAGCAACCACTATCGAGAAATCATTTTTTTCCGTAGCCTCAAGACACTCCACCTACAAATTTAAACAAGAGAGGGAGGTACCCAATTTTCATTGGGTCCTTGTATGTGAGTGAAACTTTGGTTGCATTTGGGCAACCATCGGAAAATGCCTTTAGGAACTAAAAATCTCCTAAATCGGCATTTGGCAATAGTATGTCCCCTCTTGCAACAATAGAGACAAGTTAGGTTTGGTTTAGTGTCCCATTTTCTAATTTGATTCTTCACCACATAGGTGTATTTTTTATATGGATTATTCATAGAATTTCTAAAATTAGAATGATCAATAACAAATGTTATTTTTGGTTGTGATACTTTGTCTAGTTTGGTTTGAAGAGTTTTGACCTCTTTTTGCCAAATACAACAAGTTTTACAACTATGGAAATTAAACCATTCTAACTTGTCTTCCTTAATTGGCTCCACCATGGAACACTTAAAAGCTTCCAACTCTTTTTGAGAGTCGGAAACCTTTTTCTTCAAATGTGTAAAAATATGCTTATTGGAGGCTAAGCGTTTAAAAGCTTCTTTAGCTTCATGGTGGAGAACTCTAAAAGTACTAAATAAATCGGAATAAGAAATTTTTTCAAAGTTATCATATTTAGCATGTCTTATTTTCTTTTTTCCCTTCTTATGAGCCATAGGACAAAGGTTCACTTTCTCTTCTTCATCACTTGATTTGTCGGTGCTCAAGACTTCATTATTGCTCTCCCATGCGATATAAGCTCTCCTTGCCTTGCTATCCTTCTTTTGATATTTATCTTTACCTTTGTCTTTCTTCAACATGGGACATTCCAGTTTATAATGATTGGCTTTCTGCAATTGTAGCATGACAATTTTGACTTAGTAGTCTTGCTTTGATCTTGCTTGGAGGGATTTGATTGCCTTCTATAATTGACGAGACGTTTATGTGAATGAGAACTTTCATTCTTCCTAAGGTACCTATTGTATATTCTTACAAACAGCCCTATATCCTCATTTGATTCACCATCTTCTTCATTAGACTCACTCTCACACTCATCGTTGGTGGATGGTTTGGAAGTAGAAGCCTTCAATGCAATAGACTTCTTCTTCTTCTCGTTGTCTTTGGATTTCTCATTCTTTTCTTTCTTTTCACTTTCTTCATGCTCATTTAAATTCAACAGTTCTTGCTCATGTTCTTGTAGCTTGCCTATTAGCTTGGTCAAATCCACGGTTCTTACATCATTGGCTTCCTTGATTGTCGTGACTTTTGGTAACCATTCCCTAGTAAGACATCTTAAAATTTTGTTAGTAGCTACATCATTGGGAGTGGGTTTATCAAGAGCATTTAAGTGATTTAATAAATGAGAAAATATCTTTCCCAACTCACCAATGGTTTCCCCTTGGTTCATGTGAAAGCGATCAAACTCTTGTTGAAATGTATTGATTCTAGCTAGTTCCACGTCATCAGTTCCCTCATGGGTAATCTATAACGCTTCCCACATAGCTTTAGTTGTGGTATGATGTGAGACTCTAAAATATTCATCAGCTTCCAAAGAGGCAATGATCATATTTCTAGCCTTCCAATCATAACTATAGTTCTTTTCATCTTTTTCATCCCATTGTGCTTCGAGTTTAGGTACTTCAACGTTATTCACTTTGGTCATAGTTATTTAAATAGGACCGTCCTGAATAACCTTCCATATCTTTCTATCAACAGAGTTGATATGAATACACATACAATCCTTCCAGTGACTATAGTTTTCTCTGGTGAAAACAGGCGCTCTATTATACACCCTCGTTGGATTATTATCCATTTTCTAAGAAGTTATATGTGAAGCACTAGATGAATCGGTGCTCGTGATACCACTTGTTAGAAGATGACGCATATCTAGAATGGGGTTGAATAAATACCTTTTAAAATATTTTACCTTTCAAAAATTAATTGAAAAATATTTGGCAGAAGTTCCCCGAAAAAATTCACGTCTAAATTATTTTAAGTCACCGGTGATCGGATATGCGTTATCAAACCAAATGGGATAATGAAGATGAATTAACTAATCAATATAAAGCAAATTAATCACTTAAAATTGATACAATTGATTAACCTACTACGAAAAATGTATAGAGAGAAGAAATAGGCACAACAAATAAGAAATAATGTGTTTTGAATTGTATCGAACACTTGGTGTGCACACCATACTTAGTGTGTTTTGCCAAATAGTATAGTGCAGAATTTTTATAAAGTTGCTATGTAACTTTGATAGCAACAATTTCACAAACACTTGGTGTGCACTAAACTATGTAAAACATATTTTTTCAAAACACCACTATTTCAAATTATGCAGAAAAATTATCGAAAGAAAAATGCAAAGGACACACGAATTTGTTTAGACAGTTCCCCTATCATTCTCGCTAAGGGTACCTCTGCCCCCAATTCAAAAATCGAATAGGGACTTTTTATTAAAATTGCAATGTTTATACAAAGAGAAAATAGGAACGACAAACCAATCCTAATTGTAGTTGTAGCTATGTTTCTCTTTGCCCCTTGATTCTAGTTGAATCAAGTTTTTCACACGTGTCGAACAAAACTCTGATTAATTGCTCCCTTCTTGCAAGAATTCACAATTCTCCAAACTTCGAGCACGACTGTTTGATTCAATACTTATGAACCCACATCGTTCTTCGTAATCCTCTGATTACCGAGATATGGTTGAACAGTCACCTTGATCTTCAAACCTCTTCACTCGGCTGAATCTACGAACGAATGATTTGTGCAAAACCCCCAAATCATTATGATCTTGGTGGAAAAACCCTCAAGGTTTATTCAAGAATAACCCACAAATCTCTCAACTCAAACTAAAATTACAATTCCACTGTTTGAACGTTATCACCTTGAATATTGCACTTTGATCAACAAAAATGATTGTGTGTAGTTGTTGATGAATGATAGATAAGGTGAAGATGATGAGAGCACTTGTGTATATCTTTCACTTTTCTTGTTAGTTGACAAAATAAAATCTCCATCTATTTATACTTGTTGGAAAAAATAAAGGAAAACTTAAAATTAAGAGAGAGAGAGAGAGAGAGAGAGAGAGAGAGAAATATGAGATAGGAACTTATTTCCATGAATGTGTTGACCTAATGAGGTGTTTGCGTTGACCTGTCGAAAGTTTTGAGTCGACATGAAATATGCCCTCAGTCAGTCTGTTAGGACCCGTGAGTTACAAAAACTTATGGCTTTCATTTTAGTCGACCTAAATCATCAAATGAGTCGACTCAAATTTTCTTAACCAAATGAGTCGACCTGTTCATGTTGATGAGTCGACGCATTTTCTTTGAATCAACATAAATTAACTTCTTTGATGTTTTGTCATGCCATCACCTTGTGATCCAATATGCCTTCCTGAAACACACTAATTTTGACATCATTAAAACACCTAATATTCTCACAAAATTATGTTGAGAAAGGAGAGAGGGAGGTTATGAACTTGTGGTTCATGGTGAGGCTATCCCATCTGTTGTATTGCCTTGCACTAGACATACCAATGTATGAGTTGAGAGGAACTGGGCCTATGTTTTAGACTCTCCACCCGTTACAGGTCCAGTACCTCCTAATGTTCCTATTGTGGAAGGACACGAGACTGATGACAAGTATGATCAGAGAGAGCACTCTCTAGATCATCATATGTATCCCTATCATGAACCACCTGCACACACTGCACCGTCTTCTTCTTACCATGTTGCAGGTACGACCCCTGGCTTCTACATCACTTAAGAGATGTGGTGCGAGCAACTCACAAAAGAAGCAAGGCGTGATGAATTACTATCTTCCATCCAGCAGCAATTGGCTACCAATATGACCTTCATGCAAGAGTCATGGAAACATAAGGATAAGTTCATTCAAAACATTTTGCAATCTCATGCCACCTTATCCGCTCGATTCGACCAGTTTGCAGCCTCTCACGGCGATCGCCGCCGCAGATCTCTTCATCCCAGGAGGTCACCTCACGATGATGAGAGCATAAACAATATGTTGTAGGTTCTTCAGGTTACTCTCACCCTATCTTATTTTGAAACATTGGGGACGATGTTAGGGTTAAGTGTGGGAGGAGATTCTATTTTCTCGCATTTCCTTTCCATTTTGCATTTTTGCTTTCTAGTTTGTTTTTCCTTGTTTCATTAGTTAGTTTTTAGCAAATACATGTGTCAGACGAGTATTTTGTGATGTGTGTCTTTAGTTCCCCATTTATTTATCCTTACCAAAAAAATTGAAAAAGAAAAACAATATTATTTTGAAAAATTGGGCTTTAAGACAAGTTTGAGATAGGATGTAGGGGACTTGGGAAAAATTTTCTAAACATCAGTATCGTTTTAAACACCATAAGCTTAATGATTATAGGAATCGATCCCATGGCCTTAATTGTCATTTTAGAATAGGTCTTTTAGTAGTTTATCCTAGCAGTCAGCTCCGACCTAAGCATGCTCTACATAGAGGACCGATGAATATAAGTGAATTTCTGTCTGTTGTGCTATTTAATATTTAAAAAGGCAACTTGGGATAGGTGACCCTCACAAGGCCTTTAACCCAAAAAGTTGTAAAAAATTTCAAAAAGAGAAAAAGAAAGAAAAAAAAAGGAGAATAAAAAAGGAATAAGAGTTGCCCATTGTCTGTTGGTTCAGAGGTATCTGGTGTTGGACTTGGTAGGGCGGGTTACGGTCCGATCCCCCACAACTGCAATTGGATCAATAAAAGGGGTTACACCAATTTGTGTACTAGAGCCCCATTGCTTAAAGACAGAATCACTAACCGGTCACTTTACTATGAGTATGTATGGAAAACAGGCTTAATGTGATTGTGTTGGAATGAAGAGGACCCAAAAGAGATGAAAAATTAGGTCATGGATTGGTTTGTATAGGAATGAAGTTTATGTCACTTCTTGCGGAAAAGTGTTACCACGATGTCCTTGGTTAGTTTAGTTAAGTACCTATCACCTCACCCAGGTTCAATGAAATTACTTAGGGGCTATTTTGATTTTTAAACAAGTTTTCTGTACTTTAATTTTGTTGGGTAAGATCTAAAGTTGTCCAACCTTTAGTAAACTTGGTTAGTCTTAATTGTTCAAAGGAAGCGACAATGCTTTGTTCAGTTAAGTAGGAATTTTTAATACTTTAGGAAAATGATTTCAAAACTATTTTCGGACGCATTAGTGGGTTTAAAATTTGGTTCGTTTGGACCTCTTTTGTTTAAAATTTTCATATCAAAGTACTTTTCAACTTAGTCAAGAAACTATATTTCTTAAAAATAGGTTTACCACTTTAACGCAATGCACACCTTTTTATAAGTGACAATAAGAGGGTTTGTTTAAAGGTTAAACTCGGTTCTGAATACGTGAAAGCGATTATTCCCGTTAAATTAGTTCTTTTCATAATGTAGAAAACACTGCCCATAAGTAGTTCTATTTACAAACATTTGGAACATTATTAAACTGTGTGAATTATATTCAAGCCTGTTGTTTTATTCAAATTTACTTTATTTTCATTGTCTACTATTTACTCCCATAGTTGATTTTCCTTAGATAAACATCGTAACGATAGATAATGATTGATTGAAGTTTGGTCTCTGTGGGATTGATAATCTTTTATATTACTCTGACGCGATTCGTATACTTGCGAAAACACCGCATCATCCCTTTCGTCTGAGGTCTTCGCCAAGTGGTATTGGTTGGAGGGTGAGCATTATGTGTGGGATTCACAATTATAGACTAAGTCAGGATTTATCAGGGTATGACATGTTGGGCCGTCTAAAACCTCAAGAGAGACAATTTGTGAATGACATGACGAAGTATAACATGCCTCCAA
This sequence comes from Lathyrus aphaca, assembly GCA_963966055.1. Classification (NCBI taxonomy): domain Eukaryota; kingdom Viridiplantae; phylum Streptophyta; class Magnoliopsida; order Fabales; family Fabaceae; genus Lathyrus; species Lathyrus aphaca. The sequence goes on along the minus strand of OZ014519.1, from coordinate 725,956,486 downwards.
GACACATAGTTGTTACGTTGAAAGACAAAGATCCAGAAAACCTCACGAGTGTCGAGCAAGTATATAAAGCTAGATCTACGTACCATGAAAGCAAGAGAGGTTAATTGACGGAAATGCAAATGTTGTTTAGTCTTATTCAAAAAGAAAAGTACATGTGTTGGGCAAGAAACAGGTAAGACTCGAATGTTATTGATGATATTTTCTGGACAAATCCTGATTTAGTAAAGTTGTTGAATATGTTTCATTTGGCTTTGATTTTTGATTGCACATATAAGACCAATATGTATCGGTTACCGGTGCTTGAGATTGTTGGTGTTACGTCAACAAAGTTGACATTTTCGGTAGGCTTTACCTACTTGGAAAACGAAAGGGAGGAGAATTTTAAATGGGCAATGGATAAGCTGAAAAAGTTGTTTTTTTCATAGAAATTGCTACCAAATGTTGTTGTGACAGACAGAGAACTTGCCTTGATGAATGCACTTGAAGATGTGTTTCCTAACTCAACACATTTGTTATGTGTGTTCCATATTTCCAAGAATGTTAACATGAAATGTAAGGAATATGTTAAATCAGAAAGACATGAACATGTCATGGAGCTGTGGAACAATATCATGTATGCTAATAGAGAGAGTGAATATATCATACACTTGAAGCACTTTCAAACAGTTTGTGTTGATATACCTTTGTTTGTTAACTATCTGAAAGTAACATGGTTGACACTGTATAAAGAAAGTTTTGTTTCCGCATGCACAAACAAAGTTACTCATATGGAAAACACAACAACAAACAGGTAAACTGACATCTTATTTGATTTAATTAATTAAGATAATTGATGTCTGATTGTGCTTTATTTATTGCAGTTTAGCGTGGAGTCTGCGCATTGGAGACTAAAAAATATGTTGTCACATAGTCTGGGAGATTTATGCCGCAATTGGGATGTTGTTAGCACCATGTTGAAGTTGCAGTTAAGCTCAATTAGAGCATCGTTAGAAAAAGAGTATTGTGAACATTTAGCACCGGTATAACACCCCATTGTACACCAACTTGCATGGTTTTATGTCAAGGAAATGTATACAACACATAGGGAAGGAGCTAGAATGGGTCAAATTTGTTGGTATAAACAAGGATATGTATGGTTGCTTTATTAGAACTACACATGGTTTACCTTGTGCGTGTCAACTTGTTGGTTTTCATATACATGGTATGTCTATTCCATTAGAAGAAATTCATGTTTTTTGGAAGAAATTACACATTCAAGAGCATACTGACGGACCAGAGGATAGTGGATCAAAGATTGATTTAGACGCAGAATGTGAGGATTTGAAGACATATTTAAATTCTTTGGATATTGTTGATCAGAGGGTATTGAAGAAGAAAATCAGAGAACTAACTTATCCATCCACATCTTTTATGCGTCCATCGCCGGTGAAGTATAAGCTGAAGCGAGGAGTTAAAAAGAGCAGAAAGGGTAAAGAGAGTGATGTGTGTCGTGAACCCTTATAGTGGGAGTATGTTGCCGCTTTGAAAGGGAGTCAAACTACTGATACATCATGTACAAAACCAATAGCAAGACAACGCTCTAGTCAACCGTCCACTGTATCTTCTAAGCACAAATATTTGTCTCAGTTTCCTCGGTTCATGCATCCATACATTGATGACATAATTGATATGGGTGACAATGGAAATTTTGGTTTTCAGGTTGTTGCAACATTACTTGGATGGGGTAAAAAGTCTTGGGCGTTGATTCAAACTCAGTTGGATGCTCAAATTTATCAACAAAAAAAATTGTTTTCCAAGTTGTTTTATGACACAGTGGATGTAGTTCGAAGTTCCTTGAAAGTAACACACTTGGGTGCACACGATAGAGATAAATGAATGTCAATTCCTAATATGGGTTATCCTATTGTGAACTGGTACAGTTTGGTTTTTGTCTCCCTTTCAATGACACTTAACCAAACCTTCTTCCCTCTGACCATAGCTTCATCTATGTTTGCAAGTAGGCCTAAAATGATTGTTGTTGGAGTTGTAAACAATAATCATTGGGTTAGGGTAAAACTAAAACCTGATAGTCATTTGCCTCCAATCACAACTCGGTGGAGAGAGAACTGTACTGAAGAGGCAAAAGCCTGGGAGACAACATATGCAGAACGCATTAGACACTAGGAAGAAGAAATTAGGAAGTCAAAGTAGTTTTCTCTGTCATCTTAGTGATGTCATTGTTGATCCTTGTTGATGTTATATGTTGAAAATCACTCACATTTTATATTATCCTTGTTGATGTTATTGTCAATCATACACTATAGGGGAAGAGAAATGGAAAATACTGGTTTTCATCGCATTTTTCAAATTCTGGAGATTTATCGGGAATTTCAATTTAACTGAAATTCTCGGTATACCAGATATTTCAAATCTTCGGTACATTAGTTTATTTTGTAAATTTCAAAAGACCGGTAATTTAGAAATATAAGGTACAATAAAATTTTTGGAAAATACCTTAGAAATCACGTAAATCTCTTGTAACGTGTGAAATATTCGGTACTAGCCTGGAAATTTCAAAAAAACCGGTGTATAATTGGGGTGCCAAGTATGATTGGGGGGTGGCAGGAAGATTCCCCCTTAAAAGTACATTTTTTTTGTTTTTTAATTATGGATATAAACTTGGCTACAAGCCCACATTTGTTCTCTTTCTATCTCTCCCACAATCTTTGATAGCTGACATGTTGTCGATCATCATGGTGATTGTTCCATGATTCTTCGTTGTAATCTTTTCAACCAGATTCATTATCCATGTTGCTTGAGATGCATAAAGAGAAGCTATTATGTACTCTACTTCGCATGATGACAATGCCACTACTGGTTCCTTTCTCGAACTCCAAGCAACTGGTGCACCACCTAACATAAACACATATCCAGTTGTGTATTTTTTATCCTCAGCATCACTACACCAACTTGAATCGGTGTATCCCACTAACTTGCATTCTTTTCCTTCATCAGTTGTAGGAAACAAAATGCAATAGTCGAGAGTTCCTTTCAGATACCTTAGTATCCTCTTCGTTGCTACTAGGTGGGATACCTTTGGCTTCTGCATGAATCTACTCACCATACCAACATTGTATTCTAATGCAGGATTTGTGCGACAAAGGTATCTTAGTGACCCAATAAGTCTTCGTATTGGGTTAGGTCGACATCATCTTCATCTGAATCTTTCGACACTTGAAATCTGGGGTCAGCTGGAGTCGAAGTTGGGTTGTAATCTTGCATCTCGAATATCTTCAGTATTTCTCCTGCTTATCTTCTTTGGTGCATCATCAAACCTCTATGACTCTTGTAGAATTCAATGCCAAGGAAATGTGAGAGATTTCCCAAGTCTGGCATTTCAAACTCCTCACTCAGTTCACTTTTGAAATCTTTGATCTTATTCTTGCAACTTCCTATTATCAACAGATCATCGACATAGAGACATAGTATAAGAAATTTTCCATTGTTTCTTCTTACATATACTCCATGCTCAATTTTACACTTCACAAATTCCTTCTCCCTTAGAAAACTATCAATCTTATTATTCCAAGCTCTTGGAGCTTGCTTAAGTCTATACATGGCTTTGTGCAACATGTACACCTTTCTTTCTTTGCCTTGTTTCACAAAACCAACTAGTTATGCCACATAAACTTCTTCGTCTAAAGAGCCATTGAGGAATGTGTTAGACGATAGCGCGGATCTAGAAGGGGGTTGAATAGATCCCTTTTTAAAATTTATCTTTTCAAAATTAAGTTGAAAGAGAATAGCGGAAGTTTCCCAGAAAATCGTCTAGTTCAAATTTGAAGTCACCGGAGATCGGATATGCGTAAAACCCAATTAGAATGAAATGATGACTAGATGAATTAATGATTTACAAATGATACACTTGAATATTCAACACTTGATAAAACTAATCTTAATGATAAATGGAGAAGAAAACAAATACAAAGAAATTGATTTTGTGTGATTTAGATTTTTATCAAACACTTGGAGTGCACATTCCAAGGGCAATTTTGTTGTCTCAAATAGTGCAGAATTTTACTCACTCTAATCAACACTTTTGAGTGAAGCAATGTATCAAACACCTTGTTTGCACTAATTTGATACACCAGAATTTTCAAGCACACAATATCAATTTAAACAAAAGACGAATGCGAGAAATAATAAGAACACAAGGAATTTGTTGAGGCAGTTCCTTCGTCGTCCTCGCTCGAAGTACTCTGCCCCCAATTCGAAATTGAATTAGGCAATTTTATTAAATCGCAATTGTTTTACAAGAATAGAAATGAATTAACCAACAAACCAAACCAAGTTGAAAGTGCTGTCAATTCTTCTTCTTGTCTCTTGATCCAAAGTAGAATCAAGTCTTCCACGCGTGTCGAGAAAGCCTCCGATTAATTTGCTCCCTTATTGCAAGAATACACAATTCTTCAAACTTTGAGCACGGTTGAGTTTCTACCACACTTGTGAACCCACAAAGACCTTCGCAATCCTCCGTCTACCGTGATATGAGAGAACGATCCAATTTATCTTCAATCTACCTCCCTCGGCTGAATCTACGACCGATCAATGTGTGCAAAACCCCCAAATCTTCAATGATCTTGGAGGATAAAATCCTATGGATTTTTCCAAGGAAAACCCACACACTCTAAACCCAATCTGAAATTATGACTCACGATTGAACGTTATCTTCAAAACGTACACCAAGATCGAACAAAGATTATTGTGTGTAATTGTTTGATTGATGCAAGAATGAAGAAGATGAAGAGAGCTATGTGTATATCTTTCACTTTCCTTGTTGCCTTCTCAAAAGAAATTCAGCAGCTATTTATATTGGTTAGATGAAATGAATCATAAGAGAAAGAAAAATAAATGAAAAAATGAGTCAGCACAGTAATGAGCCGACTCAAACCTTTAAATGAGCCGGCTCAAACTTACAGATGAGTCGACCTAAATTAACAGAGAGGCAGCCTGTTGAGACCTGTGAAAAATGAGAGGAGAATATTTCTTGATGAGTCGGCTCATGAGAGATGATGAGTCGGCTCATTCACTCTCATGAGTCGACCAAAATTATGATCCAGGCAGCCTGTTTGGACCCATGCATTTACCACTATTTTTTTACACTTCAATGAGTCGGCTCATAAGGAGTTGTGAGTCGACTCATTCACTCTCATGAGTCGACCAAAATTATGTTCCAGGCAGCCTGTTTGGACCCGAGCATTTCTCATCAATTTAACACTGAATGAGTCGGCTCATTGATGAATTTGAGTTGGCTCATTCAGTATATTTTTCCAAAATTACCAATCCTTCCTTTTTCAATTTGAACCTGTCCAGCTTTAGAAACATGCCAAGTTTTTGACACATTAAAATCATGCTATGTCACACAAACTCCCCCTTTTTGATGATGGCAAAAACTTGATGAATTAATCGCCAAAGCTCCCCCTGATTAAGTGACCCAATCTCATATACATCGATCTCAGTATCATCTCCCCCTTTGATAACATCAAAAAGAAGAGAAACCACATGAGTGAATTTAAATAGCAAGCTGAATGAAATGTTAATATGAGAAGCCAATTGCGATAGAACCCGACATTCAAAAACACACAATTTTTGAAAGACAAGTAAAAAATAATAATAATCAAAGATAATTGGATTAACGCGAAATAAAAGTTCATTCAAACAAATTAAGCAAACATTACATAACCAAAATAAAATTCATGACAATTACATATGATGCAACTATTCTCTCAAGGGTGTGGGTAACGATCTCTAGTGGAAGGATAGCGGCGATGATAGGTGATAGGCTGCGAATCATCCATGTCATTTTCCGTGAATTGAAGAAAGCTATTGTTCAGAGAGTTAAAGGTTGTATCCTGAGCAACCAAGTGTTCCTGCAATGTTGTATACCTAGTGTCTTGAACAGACACATACTCAGCAAGGGCGTTGTCCTGCACAGTTAAGCGCCTCTCTAACTCAGTGTATCGCTCTATCTGAGTGGTGTAGTAAGCCTGCTGTTGGATTTGCATATTTTGAAGCATCACCATTATTCTTGATGAATCATCTGGTTGCGGTTGAGATGGAGGAGGAGAGGGAGGAGCAAACTGAGTAGTGGTGTTGGTCCACCCGGTGTGTTGCCATTCACCCCAACCTTGATTTTCATAGGATTCATCAGAGGGTATACCATACCACTCTTCATTATCAGCAGGTACGTCTTCATCCGGAATTTCATTTTGTTCGGGTTGATCTTCAGGATCATCCCCATCAGAATTATCTTCAAGTGGTTGGTTTTGATCACCTCTTCCCACATAACGATACCGGCGTTCTTGAGAATCCCATATGTGCCCCATGAGGCTTAGGGTTTTCTGCTGAAACCAATTTGTATCCGGAACAGATATCAATGGAACATCAAAACCAACAACCTCAGCTTTGTCAATAATCTTCTGAATAATGGAAGGATAAGCAAGAGCAACGCCTTTCTTTTCCTTCAAGGCAAAAATACGACTCGCAAAGTAGTGAGGCCAGTTGACTTTGACCTTGTTTCGAAGGATATAAACCAAATGCACTTCACTCATATCAATGCGAGAGAAACCGCCTTTCTTGGGCCGTAAGTTGTGGGCAACAATCCAGTGCAGAATACGATCAACAGGCTTGATTTTTCCAGTAGTAATGTTATTCGGAAACAATTCAGAATTAACAACAAAATCAGTAAATGGTTCTTTAAGCATACCATTGAGTTCCTTACGGAAGACGTAGTTGTCAACTTGAGCCATATCTGTCATCAAAATACTCGCTTCTTCAGGATCAATGCGAAAGAGGTCTTTCCATACTTGAGCATTGACAACAAACATTCGAGAGCCCATACGGAAATTGAACTCAAAACCCTTAAAGTTGCCAACCAAGCCAACATAGAACATCTTAACCAAGTCTTCATTGTAGTCCTCATAACAAGATAGAAAAGGATTGATACCTTGGAAGTCCATAAGCTCAATAATGTGAGGAATGTGCATTTGAGAAGAAGTTGACTTTGAGTAAACATATTGAGGAATTACTTTTCTGTTCTTGAATTTCTTGTTATAGACTTCCCCCAGATCAGAAGGAAGAAGAGACAGAGCACTAGCCGGAAGAGATGATTGAGAAGAGGAGCCACGGGACCTTTTCCCTGTAGTCTGTGAAGCCATTTTTGCAGAAAAAAAATGAAGCTTTGAGAGAGATTTGAGTGATGGAGGAAGATGAGGAAACTTGAGAGAATATGAGAGATTTATGTGATGAGAATGATAAAATGAAATGAGAATGAGTTTTTAATGAAAAAGAATTAAGGGAATAGTAAATGGAAAGGTAAAAGTGGATGTATGTATTGATGGGCCGACCTAGGGAGGTGAACTGGCAGGCTGCGCGTCTTTTCAAGACAGCCACACGTCAGTCGAGGCGTCAATGAGCCGACTCAAATTCATCCATGAGTCGACTCAATTTGAATTTGAAATGAGTCGGCTCAAAGGATCATGTAGGTCGACTCATAAGAGTCCATGAGCCGACTCATGAGTCGGCCTGTTGGAACCCGACGATTTCCAACAACACGTGTCACCAAAAACCACTTAAAATATCTCAAAATACAAAAATATCATCATGAATGCAAGTTATTTGTCACACAATAACACATAATCCACTTAGAAAAGAAAAAATAGATTAATTTACAAACATAATCCATGCACACATTCTTACTAAATACATACATCAAGAATGAATTAAGATAAGTGAGTAAAGAAAGATATTACCTCGAGTATATGAGAGATGAATGAAAGATGATACCTCATAATAGGATGTGAGATACAAGTGAAGTTAAATCAAGGAATAATATAATCAAGACAATGATTACTAAGATCTATCAGATATATCAAGAACACCAAGTTCTCTACGGATAAAGAAGAAAGGATCGGTAGCAAGTGGTTTTGTAAAAATATCGGCTAGTTGATTTACACTATCAACATGCTCAAACACCACATCACCTTTCTCTACATGATCCCTAAGAAAATGATGTCTGATTTCAATATGTTTAGTGCGTGAATGAAGAATAGGATTCTTGGTAAGATTAATTGCACTAGTATTGTCACAAAATATTGGAATTTGCTTGAGAGAGATATTGAAGTCGAGCAATTGTTGTTTTAGCCTGAAAATTTGGGCACAACAATTTCCGGCTGCAATATACTCTGCCTCTGCAGTTGACAAGGCAACAGAGACTTGCTTTTTGCTATGCCAACTTACAAGAGAGTTTGAAAAGAAACGACAAGTTCCACTAGTGCTTTTCATCCACTTTGCAACCGGAAAAATCGGAATCAGAAAAACCTACCAAGGAACAATCACTACCCTTAGGATACCATAAACCAAACATAGAAGTACCACAAAGATACCTAAGTATGCGTTTAACTGATTTTAAATGTGATTCCTTAGGGGCAAGATTGAAACCTAGCACACATACATACATTGAACATAATATCGGGACGCGATGCGATGAGATAAAGAAGAGAACCAATCATACCTCGATACCTTTTTATATCAACATCCTTACCTTTTTCATCACGATCAAGACTTGCAGCCGTAGGCATTGGTGTATCTGTAACACGGTGGGAGAACTGACTTTAGTTAAATGTTGCGGATAGCAAGAGTCGCCACCGACTTTTATTTTATCCAAAAGGAAAGGGCATAAAAGAACAGGAAAGACCTTAAAAAGATTTTGAGTTCGGGGGGTAGGTTATACAAAGGGAAGGTGTTAGCACCCTTTATATCCATGGTTATCCATGGGCTCTTAGTTACTTAGCTCACTTTAAACTGTTTTGAAAAAGTGTAGTGTGTGATTGAAAATTTTCTAAGTACTTTATAATGATCCTTGTATGGATGTATATAAAGACTTTGTTTTGAAAATTTGTTTGAAATGTGAAGTGTAATGAAGTATTTTGAAAAAAAGTGAGCAAGTACTTAAGAGGAACCTACCCTATGTTAAATAATTACTGTTCTTATATGTTCTTTCAATGGTAAGACTAGCCCTATTATTAAGGAATAGGTAGTCATTACCTTGGATGTTATAAGGGACATGTGAAGGGACATCTGTGTTTAGGCAACTGTAAGGTGTCTTAGCAATACGAAGGGACTTATCATCTTTTATTCGAAGGGACAAGATCATTTACCGTAGGCAACATCGAAGGGACTTGATCTTATAATCTTAAAGGGACTTGATGATATTTTATGAAAAGGGACTTTGCTTTAAGACACCTTACTTGACTTTATAGTTAGGCAACATTAGGAATACCCTTAGAAAGTGTAGGATGGCGATCAAAGATCGACTTACGTGTGTGAGTGTCCATATTCATATATTTATCTTATTAAATTAGTTATTCTAAATTAGTTTTAAAGTACAAACATGTTATCACTCCCTATAATTACTAACCATGACAATAAAATATTTATAAACATAACATAAAAACAAGAATAATCCTACGACTATTACACGGCTTTCGCAATTACATTATGATAAAACAATTGAATAATAAATATATAATAAAATAAACAATAACTAAAAGGTTAGTGATAAAATAATTATAAGAAGAAAAGGTTAGCACAAATATACAAAAATATATAGAATTTAAAAGAACATTTTTAAGTTAAACAAATAATTTTTTTGAAGAATTTTTTAAGAGAAAAGAAAGTAATTATAATAATAATAATAAACAATATAATTATTTACAAAAACAAGATTAATTATTTAATTAGAATAAAGATTAATTAGATTAAATGTTAAAATTAATGAAAATTAGGGTAAAATGAAAGAAAAAAAAATAGGATTTTGATTTTAGGGTTAATTAGTATAAATCCAATTATTTACAAACATATATATAATAATAATAATATAAATATATTACAAAATAAATATAAAACAATTTTACATTTTAAGAAAATAAATTATAAAATTTTTTAAGAACATAAAGAAAATAGTATAATGTCATTTAGAAATTAGTTTTTTATAATTTATAAGTATTAAAATAAATAAAAAAGAATTAATTAAGAATATATGTTAGAAATAAGAAGAAAAAAAACAAAAATCATAGCCAAAAAGTAAGGACTTGGGGTTTGAACCCAGGTCCTCTTACCTCAAACATACAGCATAAAACCAACAGGGCCAGCGTGTGCTGGTGATCTATTTACATCACCAATCCATTATATTATCAACCTACAAAAAGAAATAAATTGAAGCAAAAAAACATCAAACGCACACGGCCAGAATCGAACCATGGTTTTCACCCTCATACATGCACATGCCTTACCAACTGAGCTGCCAGCGCGTTGTGATAATTTAACATAAACAAAACATAATAAAATAAGACAAATATTTAAAACCAATTTTCGCGCCATGAGTCTTCTTCAACCTCCTCCTGTCCAGTTAGGATATAGCTACGCTTTGTCCGTAGCAAAAAGCTTTAGTGACAGTTTTCTTCCGTCACTACAGAACCTGCAAGTTAGAACATTCATAATACCTCAAATAAATTCATTCTAATCATACAATTCAACTTATTATGGTCCAATTAGTTCAATTAAACCCTTAATTTCACGTGGAATCACTCCTATGCCGAATCCCTAATTCATGAGTTCAAGAACCCTAAACATGGTGCAACTCGAATCTTGCAGTGAAACTTCAATCTATTTGCCCATAATGCTTTAGTACAATGAAACAAGCAAGGTTAGACAATCAAAATCAATTAAAAACAAGTAAACTCACGAAACCGAAAAATTGCAAATATGACATGAACATGAATTCGGTTATTGAGTATGTGAGGATTTTTGATGCTATGAACGATGCAAACTCATTCAATGATTGTCCATAAGTGATTTGCAACCTTAAAATTGCTTGTAAGAAGCCTCCAAACTAAAATCCGAATTTGAATTTTTTTGATGAATTTTGAAGTTTGAGAATGGTTCTTGAGGCTGCCAATTCGTGTCCTCTTGTGTGCTTTTTGTTGTTTTTATATCATGTGATGAAATTAGGTCAAAAAATAGATCACTCCTTTGGACTTTTGGACCTATGGAGATTGAAAAAGATTTGTCTTTAAAAATTGAATTTCTTTGATCTTACCTTGCTATATTTGTATGATCTGAAATTATATGGCACCAATCACTTTTAAATGAATATTAAGACCTTCTAGAACAAAAATCAAATCAAATATCCATCCTTTTATATTTTATTTTAATTTAAAATGATTTTTAACATAAAAAATCATAATAAATAAAATAAAATGAATAAAATTATGAATAAATAAATTTTAATTCGTGCATGATGTCATGGAAGTGTTTGGATCATAAAAAAGAAAGCCCATTTGGTGAATTATGGTTTTAAGACCCCATTTGCTTCATAAACCTCTCAAAAATTTCCCAAATTTGCAAGGGCACAAATCCTTCAATTTTAATGCTATGAAGGTGTTCTTGGACATTTTAGAAAGATTAGAGAGTCCTCTAACCAACCTCTTTGGTATCATGTCCATTTCTTTTACCATTCTCAAATTATGCTCTTTGGAAGTTGTTGACGTTTTGTTGACTTTTAAAAGGACCTATAATGTCTTAGCTCATACCTTCCAAATGAAGCATTTTTGGGCTTGGCTTGTGAGACACAAAGTTGTAGAGAATTCAATTTCCTTCAAAATGAGCTTTGGATGGAAAATTTTCGATGAAGCATGTGAAAGTTATGGCTGGTCAAAGTTCAGTTGACTTTTCCTGTGAAAACCCTAATTTAGAAACTCCTGATTCTTGATGATCTGAAATCTCCTTGATGAATCATGATCAACCCTTGATCAAATGATGAATTTTAATTCATATACTTGATGTTGGCAAAAAATCATGAAGTTTGACTTTGGTTTGACCATAGTTGACCTCAGTTTGACTTTTTGACTGCCTTGACTGATTTTAACCTATCTGATTATCTGACTGAGCAAATCTTTTGGGAAAGTCTTGAAACTTGACATGGGGATTCTTGAACACATATAGGATGCTATTAAGCTCACTTGAAGTCTTGGAAGTCCATTTAGCCTGATGGAAGTCAAAACCCTAGTTTGGGATGCCTTGCTTAGGAGGATGCATTGTCTGAGGGAATTGTCAAACTTTCTGACTAATTGTGAACCTTGTGAACCTTGTGAATCTCATGAGATGTCTTGTGAACCTTGTGAACCTCTTAGTACACAATGTCTTGTCTTGGGGAGGGCAAATTTTGGGGTGCAATAATATCAATAGGCTTAGAGTTTGTCATATCAAACCTCTTGAGCAATTCATTGCAATATTTAGTTTGACTTATGAAGGTTCCATCTTCAAGTTGTCTAATTTGAAGTCCGAGGAAGAAATTTAGTTCCCCCATCATACTCATCTCAAACTCACCTTGCATAGAACTTGAAAATTCTTTAACCAACTTCATATTAGTAGAGCCAAAGATAATATCATCTACATACACTTGAACTAATATAGAATGTTTTCCTTCACGTTTAATAAAGAGAGTAGTATCAACTTTTCCTCTTGAAAAACCTTGATTGATTAAAAATTTGCTTAGACGCTCATACCAAGCTCTAGGAGCTTGTTTTAGACCATATAAAGCTCGTTTTAATTTGTAAACATAATCTGGTTTTTCAAAAATTTCAAACCCAGGAGGTTGACACACATAAACCTCTTCATTTATATATCCGTTGAGGAAGGCACTCTTAACATCCATTTGATATAGTTTAAAGTTTTGTGAACAAGCAAATGCAAGTAAAAGGCGTATAACTTCAAGGCGGGCAACAGGAGCATAAGTTTCCTCATAGTCTATGCCTTCCTCTTGGTTATACCCTTGAGCAACAAGACGAGCCTTGTTGCGAATGATAGTGTCGTTTTCATCCAATTTATTCCTAAAAACCCATTTGGTTCCAATTACTCGATGATTTAATGGAGGAGGAACAAGGTCCCAAACCTCATTTCTTTTAAATTGATTTAGTTCCTATTGCATAGCTAGGAACCAATTTTCATCAAGTAATGCTTCTTTGGCATTCTTAGGCTCAATTTGAGATATAAAGGCATGATAAAAACAAAAATTACTTAGCCTTGATCTAGTAATGACACCCTTTGAGATATCTCCAATGATGTTATCGATAGGATGATCTTTTGATGTCTTCCATTCTAATGGTAGATCATTTTGAGGGGATGCTTCACCTTCATCTTTGAGATTAGACACATCCACCGGCTCCTTATACACAACATCCGGCAAGGGTTCAACACGAGAAACAACAATGTCTTTAACAATCTCATTAGAGGAGGCACCTACACCAATAACACCACTACCTTTTTCAACAACATTAGGATATGCTTCATCAAAGGATACATGTACAGATTCTTCGACTATAAGCAATATTTTATTGAAAATTCTATATGCTTTGCTTGAATTAGAGTATCCAAGGAAGATGCCTTCATCCGCCTTTGAATCAAATTTTCCAAGATTCTCTTTTCCATTATTAAGCACAAAGCATTTGCAACCAAAAACATGAAGATGTGAAACATTTGGTTTTCTTCCTTTTAAAAGTTCATAGGGTGTTTTGTTTAGAATAGGTCGAATAGTGATCCTATTCAAAACATAGCAAGCAGTGCTAATAGCATCGGCCCAAAAATATTTAGGAAGACCGCTATCATTAATCATAGTTCTTCCCAATTCCTCCAACACACGGTTTTTACGTTCCACAACACCATTTTGTTGTGGTGTTCTAGGAGCGGAGAAGTTATGATCAATGCCATGGTTTTCACAAAAATTTTCAAAGAGATGATTTTCAAACTCACCTCCATGGTCACTTCTAATAGTTACAATTTTTGTGCCAAGTTTGTTTTGAGATAATTTGGCAAAAGTTTCAAAGGCCGAAAAGGTATCACTTTTACTAGCTAAAAAGATAGTCCAACAAAATCGAGAGTAGTCGTCAATAATAACAAAACCATAATAGTTCCCTCCTATACTTTTGATTCTTGAGGGACCAAAAAGATCCATGTGTAGAAGTTCAAGAGGTCTAGAAGTAGAGACTAGATTTTTTGATTTAAAAGATATCTTAGTTTGCTTACCCATTTGGCATGCATCACAAAGATGATCTTTAGTGAACTTTATGTTAGGCAAGCCGACTACCAAGTTTTTGGACACAATCTTATTTAGCAAGTCAAAGTTTATTTGAGCTAAACGTCTATGCCAAAGCCAAGATTCCTCACTTTTGGAAATAAGACATTTAGGGTTATTCATGGTCATAGAATTCAAATCAAGCAAATAAACATTATTAACCCTCAGGCCTTTAAACACATCCTCTTTGTTGTCATTGTGTTCAATTATGCATCCTTCTTTAGAGAAAGAGACATTATATCCCTTGTCACATAATTGACTAATGCTAACAAGGTTATGTTTAAGACCCTCAACTAAAAGGACATTAGAGATAGATGTAGAAGAGGGATTACCTACACTACCTTTACCGAGTATAGCTCCTTTGTTGTTATTAACATAGGTAACAAAGCCCTTCTTCTTAGCCACAAAGTCATAGAATAGGGAAATATCACCTGTCATATGTCTTGAGCATCCACTATCAAGAAACCACCGTTTCTCCATAGTCTCAAGACACTCCACCTCTTTCTTGCTTTTCTTGTGAGCCATGAGGCAAAGATTTACTTTCTCTTCCTCATCACTTGAGGTATCTTTGCTAGACGACTCACTATCGCTTTCCCGAGCTATATATGCTCTTCTAGCCTTGTTGCCTTTTCTTTGATATTTGTCTTTTGCCTTGTCTTTATTTAACATAGGGCAATCCGGTTTGTAATGTCCCGGTTTTCCGCAGTTGTAACAAGATCCTTTGCCTTTAGTATTTTTAACATACTCTTGTTTGGAAGGATTTGAATTTCTTCGATAGTTGATGAGACGCTTGTCCGAATGAGAGATCTCATTCTTTTTGAGATACCTATTGTATCTTCTTACGAATAAGCCCATATCTTCATTTGATTCGTCATCATCATTACTCGTATCACTCCCACTGTCTTTATTTGTGGAGGATTTTGATGAAGAAGCTTTTAACGCAATGGACTTCTTCTTCTTCTCATGATCTTTATTTTTCTCGATCTTTTCTTTCTTCTCTTTGTCTTCATGCTCATTTAAGTTTAAGAGCTCTTGTTCATGCTCTTGTAGTTTTCCAATGAGAGTCGTTAGATCTAACGTTCTTACGTCATTGGCTTCTTTAATTGCCGTAACTTTTGGCAACCATTCCCTAGTAAGACATCTCAAAATCTTGTTAGTTGCAACATCATTAGGAGTAGTTTTACCAAGAGCATTTAATCTATTAGTCAAGTGAGAAAATATTTTTCCCATTTCACCAACGATTTCCCCTTTGCTCATGTGAAAACGATCAAACTCTTGTTGTAGAGTATTAATTCTAGCTAGCTTAACATCATCGGTTCCTTCATGGGCAACTTGTAAGGCTTCCCACATAGCTTTAGCCGATGTGTGATGAGAAACTCGAAAATATTCATCAGCTCCCAAGGAAGCTATAAGTATGTTTCGAGCTTTCCAATCATAGCTATATTTCTTTTCATCATTATCATCCCATTATGCTTCCGGTTTCTCAATTTGGACATTATCCGGTCCGGCCATGGTTATTTGAAAAGGGCCTTCTTGGATAACTTTCCAAATTTTTCTATCAACAGAGTTGATATGGATACGCATACAATCTTTCCAGTGACTATAGTTTTCTCCGGTAAAAACTGGAGCTCTATTGTACGCCCCCGTTGGATCGTTGTCCATTTTCCAATAAGTTGTATGTGAAGCATTAGATAAACCGGTGCTCTGATACCACTTGTTAGACGATAGCGCGGATCTAGAAGGGGGGTTGAATAGATCCCTTTTTAAAATTTATCTTTTCAAAATTAAGTTGAAAGAGAATAGCGGAAGTTTCCCGGAAAATCGTCTAGTTCAAATTTGAAGTCACCGAAGATCGGATATGCGTAAAACCCAATTAAAATGAAATGATGACTAGATGAATTAATGATTTACAAATGATACACTTGAATATTCAACACTTGATAAAACTAATCTTAATGATGAATGGAGAAGAAAACAAATACAAAGAAATTGATTTTGTGTGATTTAGATTTTTATCAAACACTTGGAGTGCACACTCCAAGGGCAATTTTGTTGTCTCAAATAGTGCAGAATTTTACTCACTCTAATCAACACTTTTGAGTGAAGCAATGTATCAAACACCTTGTTTGCACTAATTTGATACACCAGAATTTTCAAGCACACAATATCAATTTAAACAAAAGACGAATGCGAGAAATAATAAGAACACAAGGAATTTGTTGAGGCAGTTCCTTCGTCGTCCTCGCTCGAAGTACTATGCCCCCAATTCGAAATTGAATTGGGCAATTTTATTAAATCGCAATTGTTTTACAAGAATAGAAATGAATTAACCAACAAACCAAACCAAGTTGAAAGTGTTGTCAATTCTTCTTCTTGTCTCTTGATCTAAAGTAGAATCAAGTCTTCCACGCGTGTCGAGAAAGCCTCCGATTAATTTGCTCCCTTATTGCAAGAATACACAATTCTTCAAACTTTGAGCACGGCTGAGTTTCTCCCACACTTGTGAACCCACAAAGACCTTCGCAATCCTCCATCTACCGTGATATGAGAGAACGGTCCAATTGATCTTCAATCTACCTCACTCGGCTGAATCTACGACCGATCAATGTGTGCAAAACCCCCAAATCTTCAATGATCTTGGAGGATAAAATCCTATGGATTTTTCCAAGGAAAACCCACACACTCTAAACCCAATCTGAAATTTTGATTCACGATTGAACGTTATCTTCAAAACGTACACCAAGATCGAACAAAGATTATTGTGTGTAATTGTTTGATTGATGCAAGAATGAAGAAGATGAAGAGAGCTATATGTATATCTTTCACTTTCCTTGTTGCCTTCTCAAAAGAAATTCAGCAGCTATTTATATTGGTTAGATGAAATGAATCATGAGAGAGAGAAAAATAAATGAAAAAATGAGTCATCACAGTAATGAGCCGACTCAAACCTTTAAATGAGTCGGCTCAAACTTACAGATGAGTCGACCTAAATTAACAGAGAGGCAGCCTGTTGAGACCCGTGAAAAATGAGAGGAGAATATTTCTTGATGAGTCGGCTCATGAGAGATGATGAGTCGGCTCATTCACTCTCATGAGTCGACCAAAATTATGATCCAGGCAGCCTGTTTGGACCCGTGCATTTACCACTATTTTTTTACACTTGAATGAGTCGGCTCATAAGGAGTTGTGAGTCGACTCATTCACTCTCATGAGTCGACCAAAATTATGTTCCAGGCAGCCTGTTTGGACCCGAGCATTTCTCATCAATTTAACACTGAATGAGTCGGCTCATTGATGAATTTGAGTCGGCTCATTCAGTATATTTTTCCAAAATTGCCAATCCTTCCTTTTTCAATTTGAACCTGTCCAGCTTTAGAAACATGCCAAGTTTGTGACACATTAAAATCATGCTATGTTACACAGAATGCACAATTCACATCCATCTGACATATGTGCCAATTTTTCATATTCGTTAGACCAATAACCAACCTGATTGTTTCGATCCTAGCAACCGGTGCAAAAACTTCATCGAAGTTGATTCCTTCCTTCTAAAGAAATCCTTTCGCCACAAGCCTCGCCTTGTGTCTAGTCACTTCCCCTATGGGATTCAACTTCATCTTTTATACCCAATTCACATTAATTTCCTTCTTGCCTTGAGGAAATTCGACAAGTGACCAAGTGTTGATGGACTTCATCTCCTTATTCATTGCTTTCACCCACTTAGAATCTTTCAATGCCTCTGTTGCATTGACAAGTTCGACATCTGCATAGAAAGTATATTGTACCAGCTCACCTTCTTCATTGACCACATCATCTGATGTAATCACACATTCTTGCAACCTTGCAGGCATGTGTCTTGTTCATTAAGGTCTGCTTGGGCCTGCTTCACTTCTAACATCCTTCGTCGAACATCTCTTTCGACTTCACTAGATGGTTCTTCACATAAGATTCCAACTAAATATTTCTTGACATTTTTAGTCCAATCCCATTCTTTAAACTCATTTATGACCACGTCCCTACTGATCACAACCTTCTTATTTACTGGGTCAAATAACTTGTAACCTCCAGTCAAATGATATCCTATCATAATCATTTGACTAGACTTGTCATCAAGCTTCCTTCTCAACTAACTTGGCACATATCTATTTGTTATAGATCCAAATACCTTTAGGTAACTCAAGCTAGGCTTGACACCAGAACAATACTCTTCTGGTGTAACTCCTTCTAGCTTCTTCGTTAGACATCTGTTCAAAATATATGTTGCGGTCAACACAACTTTTCCCCATAGTTCTTTGGGTAGTGTTGAAATACAAATAAAGTAGGGTTTTTGTTATCGTTCCACAGAGATTTTTTTGTGATATTACCTTCGTTCTACAATCGCGCTAGTTTTAAACTTAATAGTAACAAGGGGTTTTGGTTTTGAGTAACAGATTGTTTCATTTGCATAACAAATTATAAGTTAACATTTTGCACGGATTAGGGTTCGACAAGCCATTTTGCACGGATAGAATCGATTAAGCAGATGAACTTGTTTAGACGATAAACATAATCATATATCCTATCAATATGTTTATTTCTAACACATATTGTGAGTTTTACCATTTTGATCCATTCATGATCTCTCACTCAATCTATCAAAATGGCAACATTCAAGATCAATACAAAGTGAACATCAAGTCTCATAACTATCTCTAGCATATGTTCTTTGATGGATAAAAAACCTAGATAAAGTATGGAACACATTTCTCAATCATGAACAACACAAAGAATATATCATAAAGACAAATTTTTTCACCATATATTTATCATCACAAGTTCATACACAAGGGTCAATGCCTATACATACAAAAGAAAGACTTATTTACCTTCTAATCTTGACATGAGAAGCTTAGCTAGCCATAACCATGGTAGCTTCCAAAACAAGAAAGAGATGAAGAAGACAAAGCATCAATGACGATCTCCCGACAAATGATGCGTAAAATCTTCGAAAACAAGCAAATATTCTGAGTTTATGGTTTTTTCACTAAGAAAATATCTAATATCCCACAAAAATGTTGATTAATCCTTTATATAGGGGGCTGAAATATGCAGAGCGCGCTAAGAGCACTCTCATTTATTGCTAAACCTCCTTAAGGGTGCGCTTAGCGAGCTAAGACTGTGCTAAGCGCGAAACTCTAGGCCAGGTCTTGTAGGGCGCTAGGAGCGCGCTTAGTGAGCTACCAGTGAGTTTCAAAAATAACTTTCTTCAAAAGTCTTATAAAGAATGTTCCCATGATTCACGTTTTTCATTCCAACGGAAAAACCTACAATTATAAATAACAAAGTTAAATAAGTAATCCTATTAAAGAATTTAAACTATACTACGAATATTTACCGAAAACAACGGGAAAAGGCATTGATTAACAATTTAAGATCATGAAAAGTGCCAAAAATTAAACTACATATTAACACAATTTATCACTTATCAACTCTCCCCAACTTGCTTCTTTGTTTGTCCTCAAACAAAGGTAAGATCAAATAGAAACAAGAACAATATCGAATAAGACTACACACACAAAAATTAATGGTTCAAACCAAAAATAACGCGCTCATGAGTAATGTATCGGCTTCAACATAGAATCAAAACATATTCATGAACTAACTTCTAAACACAAATGACAAGCAAATCAGCACAAGCAATACAATGTTCAAACAAGAATCACCTAATTCACTTAACTAAGTCAAGCTTAATATCTACAAGAGACAAGTCACTCTCATAGCAATCGTGCGAGCATCTAAAATAATTCATGCATTCATCAACTCAATTCAACAAGAAAATCAAGGAAACAAAGATCTCATAAGGACTTCTTAATGTTGTAATTGGGCAAGGGTTAACAAGAAAGGGATATATATATATATATATATATATATATATATATATATATATATATATATATATATATATATATATATATATATATATATAAAGGCTAATGATTCAAAGTGGTTATAAAAAAATTTCAAAATCTAAAAAACATGTCAACTTAGTCAAACCAACTCAGTTCAAACTTTCTCTATCTATTCCTTCGTCTTTTCTTTTCTTTTCGAGCAACTCTAACTTAGAGTGTAAAGTATAGAATATCACAATTTTCATTTTTCTTTCTCTTTTTTTTCAAGAGGCACCACTTCCATCAATTCTTCTTTTTCACACTCAAATACTTTCCCCAACTTTAAACCATACCATAATATAATCACAATGGTCTTCAAGAAGGTACGTTCAAACAAAGGGTTAAGTGTACATGAAAATCAAACTAGAATGAATCACAAAGGTTTTCTTTTTAAACAACAATGACCACAATTGAATGGTATCCTGACATTTTGCTGATTTTTGTTTTATGATTCATTCTAGTTGTGTGAAGGCTCAAAATTGGCTAGCAAATGCTCACACTGCTCAACGGGTAAAATAAAGCCTAAAAGAATGGGTGGTTTTCCTCAGTATCAAGCAATGCCTAGATCACTTCAATGTTTCCAAGATTTACCAATGAATACGAGATAAAAGCATGAATCGCACGAGCTAAACAAAAATTACATAAACACTCTAATTTGTGAACAATAAAGGTCACTCACTTTTGTGGATTGTCTTAAATGATTCTCATATGAAAACTTATGCAATATGAATAAAGCTTGAAATTTGCGGAAAGTAAAGAGTTCATACACATGTTATATTCTATAAAGCACGAACATAGTACCTTTTTCGCACAAACTTTCAGAATTATATCATCACCATCAATGATAGGTGAGGCACATCGCTTTAATCAAAGAAAAATAAACTTGTTTCATCCATCAAACACCTTAAATCAAGCACAAACACAATTTTTGAAACAAAAAGCATCCGCCCGGATGTTCACTAAAATAAATATCCAAAATTCAAAGTCAATACCATTCGCCCGGATGGGAACAAACAACAAGCTCAAAAATAGAAAAAACACAATTCACATCCGCCCGGATGTTAACTACAAAAGAAATCCAACAATAATAAAATTATCCACTAACAATCTAATAACATGATACCAAAAAGGGAGAACGATCAAACCCCATCAATCCAAACTCGAAGTAAACTCTTCATCCCCATCATCCTGGTCAACCCCCATATCATCATCGTCATGCATATCAGCAGCCTCCCCAGAAGAACATGGCATGCCCTCGGGCCATCTAGCAAAAGCCATCAAATCCTCTTGGGATCTAAACAGATGGTCCACATGAGGCTCCTGAAACTGAAGATGGAGTTAAGCCAAATAATCGTGCATAAATAGGAAGGCACGCTGGTGAGCCTCGGGCATTACCCAGTTGGCATCAACATTTGGAACAGCAGCACTCCCCACAGGAGCGGCAGCGGCGACAAACACAACATCCTCAATAGTCTGCAAACAAAAATGGGTGATAAAGGCATCATCTAAATATCCGATCTTCACTGTCCCATGAGTGGGAAGTGCTACACCAGCCCTATGGAAAAAACCCATGATCAATCCAGGATACGTCAAAGTACAAGCAACCCTAGCACCAAGAGGGGTTGAACTCAAGCAAATTCTCTTAAACTCATTCACAACAATCCTAGCTAAATCCACCACCTTATCTGAATCCAGAATACAATAGATAAGTGCAGCAGCTTCCATGGTAATGGAAGAGGTGTGGCTCCTAGGTTTTAAGTTGTACAACACCACAAACATCATGATCCTTGAGTAATAAGCTGATTGAGTGACTGAAAGTTCAAATGTCCAAACCTCAAATACCACAACTAACTATCCTTGTGGTTGACAACGGTTTTCAGACATTGTACTTCAGTCGAACAGATCATGGTCTTAAATGTCTTATTCTTCGACAACGAAGATTTCAAGACTAAATTGTTCTGGGTGTCGAACAATTTTAAAACTCCATCTTTCATGACAACTGAGAAGCCTTTTTCGACCAGTTGTCCAACACTTAACATGTTGCACTTCATTCCAGGTACATATAACACATCTCTGATCATAACTTTCGCTCAATTACTCTGTTGAAAAAATATGTTGCCAATACCTTCTGCTTGCAATGAACTGTTATCAGTATGTTTTACCTTGCTCTTCTTTAACTCGTCAAAATTTGCCAACCACTCCTTTTGACCAGTCATGTGATTTGAGCAACCTGAGTCGAGGAATCAGATCTTAGATTCGAGATGGTTATTTGGGACTGCAACCATAACCACCATACCACCTTTAGAATCATTTGAATTTTTGCGTGCAAGATTCGCTCATTCGTCCTTGCCTTTTTTCGATCCATTGTCTTTCCTGTACCAACAATGTTTGGCCAAATTACCCCATTTTTCACAATTATAACACTGCATACCTTTATTATCTTCTTTGTCCTTTCGATAGTTTCCTCCTCATATTTTCAAGGATTCATAAGCTCTATATTCGACTTGATTATTGTAAGGGTTCGACCAAGACTTCTTTCCTTGAGTCTTGTCGACTTTGCCTTTGAATTTGTTGGAACTACCATTCTTTTTCCATGACTGAGCTTGCAATGCTTGTATCGAATCTTGAACTCCCTTTCTTTCGACATTCCTCATCTCATGCGTCTCCAACAAACCAACCAAATCTTCCACTTTTAGGGTTTCAAGATTGTTGGATTCTTGAATAGCTACGATAACGTGATCAAAGTGAGATGTTAATGTTCCAATTACCTTCTAAACTATCTTTTTAGCAGTTATGGTTTCACCACAACCATTCATGAGATGGACGAGTTTCTGAACCTTTGACACATATTCTGCAACTTTTTCGTCTTCTCCCATCGATAATAACTCATATTATTGATGCAAGGTTTGCAACTTGACAACCTTGACTTTTTCACCTCCTTCATAATACTTCACTAGAATATCTCATGCCTCCTTCGTCGTTTCAGCATGAGAGATTTTGTCGAAGTTAACAGCATCGACCTCCGTCTGAATGCAATAAACAGTCTTGCAATCTTTCTTTTTGACTTCGTTGTGGGCAGTTTTTTGTGCTTCGGTTGCATTTGCAGCCAACACATGAACGCTGCCAGTAACCACTTCTAGGGTTTCATGGAAACCAAACAAGGATTGCATCTGTTTTTTTTTCATCTGATCCAATTTTTGCTGTCAAGCATTGGAAGAGAATTCAGAATGCCTTTATCAATAGTTATCTTTGCAACGGTGGATGGATTCAT
This sequence comes from Lathyrus aphaca, assembly GCA_963966055.1. NCBI lineage: Eukaryota > Viridiplantae > Streptophyta > Magnoliopsida > Fabales > Fabaceae > Lathyrus > Lathyrus aphaca. Next base: position 725,933,118 of record OZ014519.1, on the reverse strand, counting down.
TTGCCCTAGAAACACGATCTCTGATGTGCAATTCTTAAAAACACGATCAAGAACAATAACAGGAAGCTCTAGATACCAATTTGTTAGTGCGTGGGGCACTTTTAGTGAGGAGAGAATAGAGAGAGAGAGAGAGAGAGAGAGAGAGAGAGAGAATAAGAAAATAAAGATTTGTATTATTGAATTATGTAAATAATGATACAAACTAGGACTATTTATATACAACCCTAACTGGACTTAGGCTAACACAACTTGGATTATATTTAAATATTAAATCGAATCAAATCTAATCTAATATTTCAACAATTCATTCACCCTTGGATATGATTTCTTGAAGAAAAGCAAATTACTCTATTTTTTAATGGCAAATATATTAGAATGTATTAAAACGAAATAAGACAAAAGTACATGATACAAATAAATAGCACAAGAGATGCTCAAAACCAGACAAAAATCGACCAAAACAAAAGGCTAAAGAAAAAACATGTTACGGACAACACCAAACAAAAATCAACCTACACCGGGACAAAAGAAAAACAGCCTCCATGAAAAGACCGATGAAGGGAGGTAAACACAACCACCGAAAAAAAACACAAAGAAGTGCAGTTGACCACATAACACACCTCTAAAAACGAAGGCACTAGAGCGGGAATGAAAAAGTAGAAATTAGAGCATGAGATTGGACTCACTTCCAAATCAAATCAATAAAATGAGTTCTCCCAATGATTAGCCAAAAATGTTTCCTAACAAAAAATAAATTTATCACACATTTTTCAAATGATCCAGACCAACTTAACGTCAGATTGAAATCACACTTAAACGAGTCTTCTTCCCCTTACCAAACCCCTAAAAAAATCTCAAAATCCCCTAAAATCGAACGTGGGAGAAGTAAAAGCATCCCCACTCAATTCATAATCTTACACCAGATCAGAGAGATCATCTCCAACAAAACAAATAAATGATCCACATACTCAACCTGTCCTAAACACACCCCCACACCTCAAACCACTCTTGATAGCTATCTATCAATACTTTATAACTTCCAATGTTTATGAACACTTATACATAACCATTTGTAATCATGTCACATAAGTATATTTAATCTAGTGTCTATTAAACATTTAAAAAAAAAACATTTCATATGCAAAGGATGCGAAACTTTATTCAACCTTGTAAAATTAGAAAAGTCCCCTAAGTAACAAATAATCTCAAGCAAAATCTTAGACCTTCCGGTTCTACACTCAAGTGAAGAGATACACTAAATATATGATGACCAAATCATCTATTTTCACTCACCAACTTCAATGCATCTTGTTTGATTTTTTGTCATTAAGAGTTATACGACAAATTACTAGCCGTACAAAATCAGTTTTATTATACCATTGTCAAAACATACTATTAGAGCAATTCTTCCTGCAAACCTCAGCAATTAAGCATGTTTCTATTATTAAAGAAATGCAAAAATTTTATTATACCATTGACATAATAATGAATCTTTTACTCCACAAATTTTCACATCCCTTTGCCAAAAGAAATAAATTTCATAAAAAATAACTAAATAACCAATATTTTTAGGCCAAAATGTATAAAAATTTATATTTCATTGTTTCTAATCTCTATAAATTGCCAAATATTTGGCGTATATTCAAATCCTTTCCCATGCAAAATACAGGCAAGAACTCGCACGTTACTCGCACGTTCTTGTTCGACTTGTACACCGAATATTCTCTCCAGAATCTCCTTCAAGTAGATCAAAAAAACAAAGGAAAAAAAAAAATTGAAATCTATATCAATATTGGAAAGAATAACAGTAGATGATAATGATAGATAAATTCATATAATAATCATAATGGTTCATTAAAATCTTACTTTAAACAAGAGAAATAACATATAGAATATCATGTATCACAAAACAAGAACTTTGAAATTTAACTTGAACAAAAACAATAAAAGGATTGACAATTTGCATAACAACGAAAAATTACGGCGGTTCATTGTGATTCTGACAAACCCGCCATGATACCAAACATGCATGCACTTGATTTTCAAATTTCGCTTCGTTTCAATCAATCAGTAAAAAACATCAATTCTAACATGTTCAGTAGTATCAGTGTTGTCAATTGCAGATGGCGGAAAATAGCATATTGTTAAACTTCCGCTATGCAATAGCAGTATAGCACCACTATAGCGGCTATTTAATAACATTCTAAATCGTCAACACCGAAACTATAGCTACTAAGTAAAGATAAACATAATATAAAAGGATGCAAAGATATATGAATAATACCTTCTAAATCGTCAAAATCTCAAAGTCGTCACGCTTAGAGCAACTGCGGAAATATGCAGTTATATGGTCAAGGTTGTTGATGAAGATTTTGTATGTTGATCCAACTCGTAAATTTACCGACTTCCATTCGTTAAAAGATGAACATTCTTCCTTTGGCATGATAACGGTAGTGCCACATGAAACCTGAAAACAAACGGGTTAGAAACAATTAAGCGTTAAGGTAGCAAAACTACGTTTTCCGGGAAACAATTCAAAACAGAAACAAACACAACATTTATTTTATACCATAGCTGTAGAGAAGGATAGTTCGGCAGCATGATGTTCCCGGAACATATTGATCAAACCATGTGAACTCTTTTCTCCCGGCCTCTGATGAGGTTCTTTCATTTGATAATTTGGTTCGCGGATATCAATGATCAAGGCATCGACAGAAGGCATACTAAACTCAAAGAAGGCACAAGAAGAAGCATATAAGTAGCTGAAATTGATAAGCTTCGGTGCAGAAACAACGAGTTTACATTTGAAACGGGTGCACATTATAGTCATGTTATTGAGTTGGGGCGCAGATATCACGAAATCCTTAGGGGCCGAATCCGACTTAAAGCAAATTTCTCTCAAGTGCAGATTCTTCAAATTGACACAATTTTCAAATGGATTTAGAGATTCGTTTTCCGTGCAACACAGAGTCAAGTTGCTTAGATTCAAAGTCGTCAATGTTGCAAAACCGAAAAGATTTGCTAAACTAGCAAACGAATTTGAAATATCAGTTGTATCCATTGTAAAATGTTCCAAATGCAACAGCTTTCTCACCGGTATGCAAGTTATGGGCCATTCGGGTTTTGTAGGATGACAATCTTTTAACTCAAGCCTTTTCAAAGTTTTGCACCGCAACAACGACAAAGGGATGTCAACGGGCGGGCTGCCAACGGCTTTTGCCCGAAGATTGACTATGATTTCTTCAACGCCATGTGACGTTGCGTGATCAATTACCTTATTAAAAAGGTTCTGATCCGTAGCATATTCTACTCCAGCACGGCAGTACGTAAGAACTTTCACAACAGATGAATCACGGCGAAAAAGAACCCACGTGACAAATTTCTTGAAATCAGCCAACCGTGCGAACGATTTACTGTTGAAATTCAAACACGGAATTGAAGTCCAAAGATTCGTCCACCTTTTCGACAAAACACATGTCCGGACAGCATCCTTCGTTTCCATAAACGACAAAATATGAAGAACAACACAATCAGGCATTTCATCAAACTTGTCTCCGCATTCCACTGCCTCATTATTAACCTTATCTTGAGGTACCGAATCCGCCAACCGCGGTTTCAACTTCTTCGCAATACGACCAGATCCCCGAAAATAAGTTTCTGTCATAACAGCTCCACAACAGCATTCAATAGAATTGGTTATGTTGCTCAAAAACAGCACCAATACAACTCCTAATTCCAATCTGATAAAATAAAACAAAATCAATACATTAATATCACAACTAAAATTTTTCCCTAGAACAAGAATCTATAACAGAAATTGAAAATCAACATAACCTCAGAAAATTGAAGCATGAAAAAGACACCAATATCCATCATTTATTCATTGATTCATTGATTATCTAAACTTCCATTCATCTCTACCAAAGCTTAAGAATGAAAATTTCTCCCTAAACAAGGTTTATTGTTGCTACTCCTAAAATTCATATAAAAAAACAAAAGTTAATTCAAAAAAGTAAACAGAAGTTTGAAACACAGTACTAAAATTCATAGAAAAAAACAAAATCTCATAGAAAAAAGGTAGCAATAAAGTAGATGATGAGAATAAAAAATGAAAACTTTACCATTCGAATGAAAAACAGGAGACACACACGGAACAATAAGATAAAAAAAAGAAATGGGCATTGAAGAATTGAATACCATGGATAGAGGGTGGAGGAGAGAGAAAGAGAGTTTTGTTGGTGAAGCTGCTGGTGTTGCTGGTGTTGAAGTTCGAATGAAACAATAACAATAGCGGCGACCGTGTGTGTGTGTGTCTCTCTCTCTATGTGTGTCTGTTTGTATGCGATTTCTCTCTCTTGAAATGAAATTCGGGAAATGGAAATTTTGGAATTGGAAAGTGGAAACGAAACAAATTCGGACAATCCTCTATAATTCACTCTTTCTGGACTTTTTTCCTTTCTATCTTTTCCAAATATCTTTATTTTATTTTATTTTAGCTTTTGGAAGATGATGTAATTTGATTTTTTTTTCGAAAAATGAATTCAAATGGAAAAAAAAAAATTATTTTTTCTCTTTAATTAGAAAAAAAAAATTATATATATATATATATATATATATATATATACATATATATATATATATATATATATATATATATATATATATATATATATATATATATATATATATATATATATATATATATATATATTGAATGTTTAATTCTTTTAAAAATTAAATATATTTATATTATTATTCCAAATATATCATTTAATAATATTAGTAATTTATTTAAAAGGATAATTTAATACTACATAAAATTATAAATATAGAATATTCTTTGTATTAACAAATATTTTTTACTATAAGTCGTTTTAACAATTTTATTAGTATTAACAAATATATAATTATTATAGTATAAAAATGAAACATTATGAAAACATTCAAATAAAATTCAAATAAAATCTTATAAAATTAAAATAAAATGTTTTTTTAAAAAGTATATATAAAAATAGAGATAGTAATAATTATATATAAATTATGCATACTTTTTTCCTCAAAATATAAGTTATGATTCAATTTTTAAAAAAAAATGTAAAAAATAAAATAAAATATCTAAAGGTATCGGAAAGATGAATTCTTTTTAAGAATAACATAGTTTAATAAATAATTTTCCAAAATAACCTAGTGCTCAGATAAAATTATCATTCTGACGTAGTTTGAATACTGAGTTGCCCAATGGATTGGCGAATGAGAATAAAATTGTTTTTTTTTTTTGAGATATAACACATTGGCCAATTGAGATGGTTTGTGTGTCATATATATATATATATATATATATATATATATATATATATATATATATATATATATATATATATATATATATATATATATATATATATATATATATATATATATATATATATATATATTTTACACTAAGTCGTCAATTGAGATAGCGAATGAGTTGAATTTTTTTTTATTTAACATGGTGTCATCAATTGAGTCGGCTAATTGGTTTAATTTTTTTTCTAACCTTATTTGCCTATAAATACGGTGCACTTCCTTTCATTTCTCATTCATTCCTTTTTTTCTCTCCATCTCATTTGTTATTTCTTTCTTTTCCTCCTCACAACATGCCTGCTCTTATAAATCACCGTCCATCATCATCAACAACAGAAGAACCGCTCCCCGTATTTCCACTTATGAAGAAAAATGTTTTGGTGTTTTTCTCAGCAACAAAGTCTCCTTTGAAGATGCTGCTCTGGAACACGCAGACTTTGGAACATTTGCATAGGAAATTGAACCGCTGGTTAGAATGAGAAATTGGGCATAAATAAAAGATCAGGAAAATTGAGAAGCGGGTTGTGGAGTCAGACATGATGAAGTGGAGAAAAGTGGTCAATGATGTGGGTGTCCTTATGATGATGTTAGGTCCGAATGAAGTTGTCTTGATGGTTGTAATAGCCTAGATATGTTAAAGGTTTTAGTTGTTTTATTTATGTATGTTCATGTTATTTTCTATGTGTTATGTATGTTCTTGTTTTATTTATGTATGTTCTTGTAATAACCCAGATGATGTTGTCTTGTTGTTGGGTTGTTTAAGTTTAACGCAGTTGTAAGAATTTAATGATATGAATGAAATGAACGATGGTTCTGTTATAAAGAGATACAATTACATTGATTTAAATTATGTCGTTGTGCTTGGTCCAACATTGGGACATTTGTTACGATTGTGCCCGGGTTGACGACATGAACTACATAGTCTCACCATTTTGTTCGCCGTATCCATTTATGTTCGAATACGCGTGCTATTAGGATGCCCCTTTTTCTTTCTTCGCATATTTTCATTGTGCCAGACTATATCCGCGTTGTATGTAGGTCAGTAGTCCTCATTTGCAACCACCCGGAAGCTTTTGTTGTATACATTGCAAAGATTTTTTACTTGGTAAACAGCGGACAGTAAGTTTGATGGCTCCAGTCAAGCCTTTGAACATGCTGCTATGACATGGGAGCAAGGCATACGAAAGGCTTGAAATTTTCCGCAATCGCACCAATTGTTATATAGTTCTACCCGATAGGATCCCCTCGGTCTCCCTTCGTGGTGATTCATTATCTCATCAACACTGAAATGCCCTTTATTACGGTTAAACATTGTGACCATATGTGTGTTAGATTTGGCAGCCTCCTCTTTAATGAACGTCAATGAACTATCACTGAACATCTGACAGACTGTAGGATAGAACTCCATTTTGAACGTTTGGTATCAAAAAGTGCCTCGAGCTTAAAGTAGATTAACCTCATCAAAGCGGTTATCGGTAGGTTACGTATGGCTTTGAAAACTGAGTTCATTGATTCCAAGAGATTTGTGGTCATGTGACCCCATCGTTCTCCTTTGTCGTATGCCCTGGTCCACTTATCCAATGAATTTGGTTGATCCATCTGAATGCATCTGCATTTGTCAGTCTGATTTCTTCACGATAGTGTTTGAATGACGGTTCGGTTAATGAATACCCTGCATTCACGACCTTCTTCCGCAACGCCTTGTCTTTGATCTCTCTCATGAAATTTTGAGCGATGTGTCTAATGCAATAAACATATGTCGAAGGAGGATCCTGCCATTCATTACCAACATTCTTCCATGCACTCTCAATTGATGCATGTTTGTCTGAAATCAAACATAAGTTATACTGGGGAGCAACGTGAAGTCAGAGATTTTTTAGAAAAAAACCCCATCCCTCAGTAGTCTCCCCATCGACTAGAGCGAATGCAATTGGGAAGATGTTGCTATTTCCGTCCTGGGTCACTGCCATCAGTAAAGTTCCTTTGTATTTATCGTAAAGCCATGTTCCATCAATTTGGATTATCAGTCGACTTTCTGGAGTATACGCCGACAAGGTCTCAAGAATGCCAACAGTCCATGGAGCATAGTGCTTATGTGCCAACAAAAACTTTGGGAGTTCGTTGTACGAGTCCTCCCAATTTCCAAATACGGCGACAACAACCTTCGTTCTAGCTATCCATATTTTCCTATACGACGGAGTATACTTGTGTTTTTGAACTATGTGCGCAAATATCGTGCTGACCTTTACCGATGGTTTGTCGGCAACGATTGATAAAATATCATTGCATATTAGTTGAGAACTCAATTCTCGATGATCCTGCATTACGTTAGTGATTATACAAGTATGCTCTGGACCCATAGACGCAACCTTCCAAGAGTCACTTCTCTTTATGTACGATGTTGTCAATCGAAACGAACATGCCACATTACTAAAATATATCTTATATAGAGTAAGGTTCGTTCGATCGACCTTATAATCAGCTGATAAATCCATGTGATAATGTTTTATCGCTCAGACGCATTCTTCTTTTGTTCGAAAATGGTTGCCCTCCTTTAATGCTCCTTGTTTTTGAAGATACGGATCATAAAATATATCTGAATATGGGTCATCACCTCCCAAGTTTAGCCTTGTCATGTGTTGAGGAGGACAATATACCTGACTGGCCGGGACCTCATCTTCATTGACCATTTCATCAACAATTTCCTCCTCTTCTTCGTCGTTGTCATCAACTACATCGACTTCAGCTAAATTTTTGTAGAATTCGCAAAACACTTGTGAAGGATCAACGATTTGAGACATCTACTATTGGTGTAGTGTAACATAAAGCTCAATATCATTGAAACCAGAATACCCATGGCTGAGAAACATAGTACGGACACTTTCGTCACCACATACAATTAATTGGAAAAAAATGACCTGGATATCTTCATAAAAGATTAGATTTTTGTAAATGATGCGGTCTACTGGACCACACTGTATTTTCTTTTCCAACCTTTGTTTCAGATGAGCAAATTTTGACCGTCGGGTAATTGAGAACCGAGTAACCTCGGTATTACGAAAGTTGAACCTCGGATAAGTTACAATCGAATATCTCGCCATTTATATGTACATTGATCATATATTTAGGTGATTGAGCCATACCTCAAATACGTTCTCAATGTGATATGTTTAATATTGAATGTTTTTTATAAGTGATATTTTAAACATTGCAACATTTATCAACCTATAAATAGAATTCATATGCAAGATTGGAACACAATCAATTATTGTTGTACTGTTTTCTTTATTGATATTATTACACAATACGATTATTTTATTCATATGCAAGATTGATACATCCTATTCAATTATTTTTTCTTACAAAGTATAAGATTAGGGAATCACGCAACCTATAAATTATTTTCTCTAATGTAAGATACACGTAACCTACAAACTATAAGAGACATATAATATAAAAATTACCTAGAAACTATAAGATACATGTAAAAAATTCCGTACAACTATAACATACACCCATTCGCCAATTCGTTTGGCTTAGGGTTTTAATTTTAACACTATTTCACCAATCCAATTGGAGAATTAATACTCCCATTCGCCAATCAATACGGTGCATGAGTGAAAAGCATAAAGCTGTTTCATGTGCCCTGCGTGATTCCCTAATTAGCTGCTTCATGTGCCCTGTGTGATTCCTTACACCTTACAAGATTCCTAGCATGCATGTTTCATGTCACCTGTCATTCCCATGTGAATGCAACTTTCAAGATTCCCATTGAATGCATGTGAAAGATTGAATGCATGTGAAAGAGAAAGCAAGTGGTGATCCTCGTTAGCCTTCATTCGCCAATCAGAATGCAGGATGGTGATCCTCACCAAAACATTTGAATCTATCAGATTGGAGGGCTAAAAGTTTACATTCATTCGCCAATCAGATTGGCGAATACACATCATGTGTTACACTGATTCTCCATATCATATGGCTTATTAGTACATCATTTTTTCTAACCTATAAATGCACATCCAATTTAACTTCTTAACCATTCATTCATAAATTAACACTCTAGTTAACTTCATAACTTCAACACCTCAAGATTCAATGACTTTATTAAGTATGGGTGACCAACATAAAAGAACAATAGAAAATATTGCTACATTTGTAAGTTTTTTTCTTGCTAAAGTTATTTTTAATTTATATCATTTGTAATTTTTTTTTTACTAAAATTACTTTTACTTATATATATATATATATATATATATATATATATATATATATATATATATATATATATATATATATATATATATATATATATATATATATATATATATATATATATATATATATATATATATATATATATATATATATATATGTATGTATAATTTTTTAATTTATATCATTTGTAAGTTTTTTTTAGTCATGTTAATTATATATATATATATATATATATATATATATATATATATATATATATATATATATATATATATATATATATATATATATATATATATATATATTATTTTGTGTCTACAAAATGTAAAAAGATTTTGTTGTTGGATGCATGACTATTTTGTGTCTACAAAATGTAAAAAGATTTTGTTGTTGGATGCATGACTACATACCATATGATTTAATCATAGAACCGTATTTACGTTCTTGCGGATTCGGTGATGTAATAAAAGTAAACAATAATTCGGTAGACACAAAATTTATTCTTGCATTACTAGAAAGATGGAGACCGGAGACACACACCTTTCACCTACCATTTGGTGAATGCACGATTACACTTGAGGATGTTTACATGTTGTTGGGCTTACGTGTAAATGGTAATGTTGTTTTCGGTAAGGTCAACCAATATAACAAAATCATAGAGGATTGTTGTTGGGTGCCCCTCTCATTGACGAAGAGGAACCATCAAATACTCGTAACAGGGGTCAAACTATTAATCTAGGAGTCCTTAGAGTCCATTATGCTAGTATAACACTAGACGATGAATCAACTGAGTATGAAAAGATTCTTAAAACTAGATGTTATATTATGATTTTATTTGGCCATTTTTTATTTCCTGACGGTATCGGTAATACAATTAACATAATGTATTTACCGTTGTTGCGAAACATCAACAAGGTAAACACATATAGTTGGGGTTCAACTATTTTGGCCCATTTGTATATTGCCCTTTGTAAAAATGCAGCAAAAGATACTTGTACATTTTATGGTTGTGCTTTTTTATTACAAGCATGAGGGTGGTCAAGATTGTCGATGCTCGCCCCACGCAACATGAATCCATGCCCGTTCCCATACGCCAGCCATTAAGTGTGTTATTATAATTTTGTTGGCGATATTAAATTTTAAATATTCTATGATTATTGTAACTAATTATTTTTCAATCTTTTCTGTTTAGCTGATCCGATCTTAGGATGGATTACAGCAGGAATCCTAGAAGTTTTATAGCTGTCTATCGCAATTTGTTAGACCACGTTGGTGTCAATTAGGTATTGTGAACTAAACTACTATAACTTTGCTTTATAGATTAACATCATTCCCCTCTACTAAAAAAAATTCTTTTCTTTTTAATACAGTTTATCTGGCGGCCATATATAGGCCTGGACCATGAACTTAATCTCGAGGATGTTGAAATATGGACAACAAAAAGACCAATTATTTGGTTCACTACAATTGAAATGCACCAGACTGAACAGGTGAAAATACAGTTCGGAATGCAACAAGATATTTCGGGCCCTCCGACATGTTTGGGAGAATGGCATTTAAAAAGAGTAGATGTCTAGTGGAATATGAATGATTGGAAAGACTTTGCTAGGGAGTTGCGTCAACAATAGAGAGATCGCCGCCAACACGTCCTAAACGACCAAGTCTTGCAAAATGTTAGACCTATTTGGTTTGGTTTAGGTCAGTTACAACGCAATAGTGGGTGTCTGATAACCCATACTTGCTTGACCCGCGCTCACAGGCTACATGATACGCCCAACCACCAACCCCACATCATGACCTACCCACCCAATTTCAGCCATCAACTTCAAACACCCATCGACCATTCTTCCAAACCCGTAACTCGTTCTTGCCACACACCCAATCACAAAAACAAGAGTCTAACCCACACCAATATACCCCCAATAACTCATTCCACTCCACCTCAACCCATCATAGCCCTACACCCTTGTATCGTTCTCAAAACGAGGCAATATTTCCATTCGGTCAATTGTAGAGTCCTCACCCAACCCAACCCAACCACTACGATCCAAATATGAAAACATGGACACTTAACTAAGTTACGGCAGTGCCTTTGGCAACAACCCACTAGGTTTTTGGGGACAAATTCTTTGTTGAATTTTTTTAATTTCATTTATTCAATTATCAATAATAAGTAAAAAAAATTAACAACTATAAACATATACTCCAAATGCCAAAGAGTGCAAAATAATAATTAAAAAAATTAAAAACTAGGTAGGCAATTGAATTGGCGAATGAAAACAAATTTAAAAAAAAAATTAAACACTTTCGTCATTCCAATTGGCGAATTAGTGTATAAGAAAAAAAATTGATTAGACACATTAGCCAACTTGATTGGCGAATGAGTGTCTTTTTTGAAAAAAAAAATCAAACATTCGCCAATCTGATTGGCGAATCTTCCTTAAACTACGTTATTTTCGTAAATACACTCAAAACTAGGTTATTTCAGCATTTTTTTTAATAAACTATGTTATTAAAAAAATCTCGAAAAGATAGTATCATATATTTTTTAACTTATCATAAAAAAAATATAGATTTCTTTTCATTTATATATAGAATTGAAAATGAGATATAACTTTTTTTGTTATTGATATTAAAATAAGTTTTATTTTATATTTTTAATGACGATCTTTAGGAAAATGTATTTAAAAATAATAGAAATGATTTCTAACCTATTTGATATAAATTAAACGAATGACATTAACGTTTAGTATTAATACAGAATATTTTAATATAATAAATAACTCATATTTTTCTTATAAAAATTCTTAACATGTTTTATTTGTCACAGTCATTAACAATTAGATTCTTTTGTAAAAATATTAATAATTTATTGTTTATAATATAAATACAAAAAATGACTAGGCAAATTATTAAATATAATACTTTTATAATATTTTTGTTTCTTTTATTATTAATATATTTTTATAGGTAGACCGTCTCTCGCCATTAGACATGATAATAAGACCAACTTTAGCGCTGATTTTTCAAGGATTCCTCACAAAGTTCTCCAGCTGGCATATCAAAAGTTTTTGCCAGCCTGGCAAACGTAGTAAACATAGCAACGGCTAGTTGCTGAAAACAAGTCATATTTCATTTTTTTTTATTAATAAGATATGTTTCTTTCCTTTTTTAATATGAAAATTAGTCGTTCAACGGCAATTTTTTTTTTAATTTTTTTTTTATAAATATAGGTTATATCTAAAATATCACCAACATAAATTTTCTCTCACTCTTATTTTCTCTTCAATTTGAAATTTCTCTCTCACAATTTCATCATTTTATTCTTAAACTTTTAATTTTTTTCAACAATTTATTCTCAAATGGATCCTAATCATTTTCATTTTCAACAAGCTTTCTTCAATTACATGCAAAATTATCAAAATCCTAACCCTCAAAATGCTCAAATTTCATCGGTGCCAACAAATTCCGCCATATTTCTTCTGTCACCAAACAATCCAAATATGTTTCCTAGACCTCAAATGAGTTCTAATAGTATGGAATTCTCTACTCAAGTTCCACCATTTGCTACTCAAGTTGGTACCGAAAAAGAAGAAAGGGTTGCCGTTAAAAAAAATCTCGAGAGCAATTTACAAGGGATGAGGATATACTACTTATCCAATCATGGCTCAATGTTTCAAAGGATCAAATTGTGGGGGTTGATCAAAAGGCTGAGAGTTTTTGGGAAAAAATCGCTGCTAGTTATAACCAATATCGTGGACAATTGCGGGAAAAGTCAGGGGGACAATTAAAATGTCGATGGCATCGAATAAATGGCATGGTTCAAAAATTTGTTGGGTGTTACAAAAATGTTGTTAAAGGAAAGAAAAGTGGGACATCGGAGTTGGATATCATGTCAAAAGCACATGCTTTTTTTGCTCAGGATCAAGGTACAACATTCAATCTTAAGTACACATGGCGATTGTTAAAAGATGAAGCTAAATGGTGCATTGTCGGAGAATCGATTGGAAGTTCTTAAAAAATAACAAATACTTCTGCTAGTATGGCATCATCGGAGAACACAAATACAACTTCAAGTTATGAGTTTAACTCATCATCACCAATGGAGTGTCCAATGGGACAAAAAGCAGCAAAAAGGAAGGGTAAGGCATCGGAAATTCCAAATGCAACGCAAGATGCACAGAATAAAAGAGCATAATGCATGGAAAGACTTGTACAATGTAAGGAGGACGAGATAGAATTAAAGGTAATACAAATCTTGCTGAAGGACATTTCTACTATGAGCGATAGTCAACGAGATATTCATGAAAAATATCGTAATAAGATGGAAAAAAATGGAATGTAGTTAATATCACTTATGTAAAATGGTCATTAGTACCACTTTATTTTATCAACACCTATGTAAAATGGTCATTAGTACCACTTTAAATTAAACTAGCCCTTATTCAAACTAGCCGTTATTCAAATTAGCCATTATTCAAACCATTATATATACTACCACTTATGTCATTATTTTATCATTCTCATATTTATCACATATCTCTCATTTTTCTCTAATTTTTTACTAACTACAATGGATTCAGACAATTCAGATAATAACGATCAATAATTTTAGGCGTTGGTTGAAGAAGAATTTATGGACGACAATGATGAAGAACAACAACTTCAGAATTCTGGGAGTTCTTCTAGGTGAAAGAGAAGAACAATTATAGATCGAGGTCGCGAAGAAGGGCACAATCGATTATTCAATGACTACTTCTCGAAAAACCCAGTATACACAGATGTTCAATTCCGAAGAAGGTTCAGAATGCATAAGCATGTATTTCTTCAAATTGTAGATGCCCTTGGCAATTATGATGAATATTTCCAAATGAGGATCGATGCAACTGGTAAAATGGGTCTTTCACCATTGCAGAAATGTATAGTTGTTATTCGTATGCTGGCGTATGGGTCTCCTGCTGACCTTGTAGACGAATATGTTCGAATCGGTGAAAACACTTCAATTGAGTGCTTGCAAAGATTTGTTAAGGGCGTGAATTTAAATTCAATTTCTTGATGAGATTAATTGCTATGCATTGTGAGTGTAATTTTTTTTACACAATCAGTGCATTACAACCACTTAAAAAAAATATTTTTTAAATAATTAAAATCAAAATCAAATTATAATTAAAATTTAACGGTCACGATTAACTGACAGTGTCGGTGTATACCAATTAAATTCTTTCTTAAATACTCTCTTTTAACTGAATGGAAAAATTAAATCTCCAACCCATTTTAAATGGGTTTGAGTTGGATTCAAAGAAATATTTAATATTTTGGTATTTTATCTATTCTAGTTTTTTTTATATGTACACGTATATAAAATAAAATAATAAAATATTTTATTATTAATTTTTTTTTTCAAATGATGTTTGCATACTAGGTACTCTAGAGTCTAGACATCTCATAAAAAGTGTCGAATTTAAAATATGACTTTATTATAAAGTTATTCTTATTTTAAAAATACTAATGAGATATTAACTTTTCACAAATGATATTCTTTATTTTAATTTAATTAGCTATTCTATTAATTATAATTAATAAAAATATTTAAGTATTACGATTTAATAAATGAGCTTTTATCTTGAATAAATAAAAAAGAAAAGAAATGGGTATAAAAATGAGGGGGAAATAAAGTAGAAACTTCAAACCTATCTGAGTATAAAATAAGACAAATCTAACTTGTTTTTAAGAAAGTCTGGTTTAACCATCGTATGAATATCATCCTACAAAATAAAATTTAGGAATATCTAAACCTAAGCTAGCTAGCTTATCAGTACAATGATTACATTCCCTGTAAATATGAGTAGCAAAAAAAATTAAAATTCTCTGGTAAATGCATATAGTGGTCTCACATATTCCTGATTTTCCAAGGCACTACAGATGATTTTGCTGAATGTCAAAACAACTAATTAAAATTCTCTAGTAAATGCATATAGTGGTCTCATCTATTCCTGATTTTCCAAGGCATTGCAGATGATTTTGCTGAATGTCAAAACAACCAATTTCAAATCTGATTCAATCCACAAATTTTTCCAACCATGTGCAAATGTTTTTTCCATGGCCACAATTGTGCCCATTAACTCCACAAAGAGGGCATTTTCATTACCAAGAAAACTAGCAAAAACTCTCAACATGATCTCCAAGATGATTTCAAAAAATACCCCCGTAAGCCGAGTTTAACGGTACACCGCCAGAAGTGTCGTCTACGTTCACCTTAATCCAACCTCTAGAGGGAGGGCATCAAAATCAACAACTTGTTTAGATCAAAGCTATCATATTTCATAAGTTTAACTTAGAACCATAAACATACACTTATTTAACTAAACTACCATATATTAGCTAAATTATCTCACTCCTTCAATTATATTTTCATCAAAATCAATTTAACTAATTGTTTCAAAAATTGGGTATGATACAAATAAAATATTTTTTATGAAATAAAGAGAAAATGGAGTTCATGTTATATTGTGTGGTCCATCCATTTCACATAGCCAACATTCATTTGACAAAATTGGAGGTTGGTTAGGATGAAGAGAAGTATGGTGCAAAAGACACTTGGTATATTGCACGAAAGACAAATAACAAGTGTCTTCATGCATGTAAGACCATCTGCTTCTCCTATAAATTGGACCAAGAGCAAGCATTCAAAATACAACCACAAGGAAAACAAGAAGCAAGAGAAATAGAGCTTTGCTCAAGAGAGAAAATTGTTTCTTAGAGAGTTTTCTTGTGAGAGAAATAGTGAGCCAATTTGTAAGAATGTTTCTTATAAATTGAGAGAAATATTATAGTGAGATCCACCTAAAGACAAAGTTGTTGTATTACCATTATCATTATAGTGGATGCTTAAGAGGCCTAAAGGTCTCGTGGTTTTTTCCCTTTCTCACATTGAGAAGGTTTTTCACGCTAAAATTCTTGTGTCATTTTTACTTATTTTTCACGTTTCCGCAAGTGCCTATTTTTGAGTTCAAAAAGGAGGGAAATTATGGCGGTTATTTTCCAACAGTGGTATCAGAGCATTGTGTGGGCTCTGTGATACTATGTTGTTGTATTCATAATAAAGTTCTTAGTATGCTCTATGGTTGCAACATTGTTTGATCTTCCACATCAGAAAAGAACTATTATTGCTGGAATTAAATCGTTGTATTGCGAAGGTGTGTCTTGGTAAGTTCTGGCTAAGGAAAGACTTGGTATTTAAGCGTGTCAATATTGACCCACCTCTATTTCCTGGGAACTTCCTAGTTGCATCATTCACAAACTACGGTGATTTTTCCAGTGTACGACTATTTTGAAAATCTCCTAGTTGGAGGAACTACTTTCACATGTTCTCAAAATGGATGGTTCTATCACTTATGAAGGAGATATGTTCAAGCTGACCGCTGATAATTATACCTATTGGAAGCCGATGATGGAAGACCACCTATATTGCAAATATTTGCATGAGCCAATTTCTCAAAAGGATAAGCCAATGAAGAAGAAAGATAATGATTGGGAGCTCCAAAATCGGAAGGCAGCTGCCATGATCATAAAATACATAGATAAGAGTCTATTCGAGTATGTGTCAACTTATACCAATGCGTATGAGTTATGGACCAAACTTGAATCCTTGATTCAAAAGAAGACACCGAGAAACAAAGCACACATTGTGAGACGACTGGTGAAATTGGAGTACTCAGATGGCCAAAATATGATCGAGCATTTGATTACCTTCAAAGGTATCGTGAATCAGCTGACAAAAGCTGACATGAAGATAGATGATGAGTTGCAAACTCTTCTGCTCCTAAGTTCTCTACCTGGGAGTTGGGACACTCTAGTCGTCACTCTTAGTAACTCTGCTCCAAATGGAAAACTTGTCATGGATTCTGTCACAGATTCCTTGCTAAATAAAGAGTCAAGATGGAGGGAAAGAGGCTTTAAAAACCAGTTCGAAGCTAACATTGTTGATAACAGAGGAAGGAGTAAGAATACCGAAAGAGGAGGTCATGGAAGATCACAAGCTAGATCCAAGTCTCGCACAAGAGTAAGTTGTTATTATTGTGGAAAACCTGGCCATAGAAGACCTGAATGCAGATTCTTAAAGAGATATCAGTAGGCTGGAAAAGTCCGTCCAGATTTGATAAACCCAAAGAAGAATAAGGAAGAATGAGCCACAACTGCAGTAGCCTCGAATAATGAGAATATTTTCCTTTTTGGAGACGACAATTATCTAAATGTTACATTCGATAATTTCACTTGGATAATTGACACTAGAGCATCTTTCCACGTTACACTTCATGAAGAATTATTCTCATCATACCAAAGAGGAGATTTTGGTACGGTGAAGATGGGAAACCACGTCACAAGCAAGATTGTTGGTATTGGTGAAGTGACTATGATCGCAAAGAATGGAAATAAGCTTGTGTTAAAGGAAGTAAGACATGTACCAAAAATGCGTCTAAACCTTATATCAGCAGGAAAGTTGGATGACCTAGGGATGATAAACCAGTTCGGCGATGGTAGATGGAAGCTTAGAAAAGGGAGCATAACACTTGCTCATGGCAAAAAGGAAGGCTCCTTGTACATCATGCAGGGAAAGATAAACAAGGGAGAGACTAATATTTCCCAAGATTCAACCAAAGACTCGTGGCATAAACGACTTGGCCACATGAGCGAGAAAGGCTTAGAGATTATTGCTAAAGATCATCTTTCAAATATCAAGGGACAGCCACTTGAATCATGTGAATACTATCTAATAGGAAAACAACACAGAGTATATTTTCAAAAATCAGAAGATGCAAGAAGACGAAAGAAAATCCTAGATCTTGTTCACTCAGATGTTTGCTCCACATCTAAAAGGTCTCTTGGTGGCGCACAATACTTTGTTACCTTTATTGACGATCACTCCAGAAAGGTGTGGGTGTATCCATTAAAGAAGAAAGATAAAGTTCTGCAAGCTTTCATGGAGTTTCACGCCTTTGTAGAACGAGCATCTGGAAGAAAGTTGAAATGCTTAAGAAGTGACAATGGAGGTGAATACCTTGGTCCATTTGAATCATATTGTAAAGCTCATGGGATAAGATATCAGAGGACACCTCCAAAGACTCCCCAAATGAATGAAGTAGCTGAAAGAATGAACAGAACGATTGCAGAGAAAGTCAGAAGCATGATTTCTCATGTAAAACTTCCTAAATCATTTTGGGGTGAAACAGTGAGAACTGCCATTGATTTGATAAACTTGTCTCCTTCAAGACCATTAAATGGGGAGATGCTTGATGAAGTATGGTATGGAAAGTAAGCTTTTTATAGTCAATTGAGAGTATTCGGGTGTAAGGCATTTGTCCATATTCCTAAAGATGAAAGAGAAAAATTTGATGCTAAGATGAAGGAGTGCATATACCTTGGTTCTCCAAGAGATGAACTTGGCTTCAGACTATGGGATCCTGCAAACAAGAAGATTGTTCGAAGTAGAGATATGGTATTTTATGAAGATCAAACAATCCATGATATTCATTCTAAGAAGTCAAAGACCATTGTGGTACAAAACTCAAGGGGAGAGATTCCTCAAAGAGACATTAAACCTGGTCAGGTAGAACAACCTGATCATACGGAGCAACCTGACCAGATAGAACAAGGTCAGGAAGTACAGGGAGAAAAAATGATAGATACTGATCAGAGGGACCAAGAACCTCAAGAGAGAAAAATCATGCGAGTAAGACAACCATATAAAGGATATTCACCAGATGAGTATGTCATTCTCACTGATGAAGGAGAACCTCAAAGCTTCATGGAAGCCATTGAGACGGATGACAATGACAAATGGATGCAAGCCATGCAAGAAGAATTACAGTCACTGAAGGAGAACCAGACGTATGACTTGGTGAAATTACCAAAGGGGAGAAGGGCCTTGAAAAACAAGTGGGCGTTCAAACTCAAGTCAGAAGAGAACAACCCAAACCCCAGATAGAAAGCAAGAATTATCGTGAAGGGGTGCCATCATAAGAAAGTCATAGACTTTGAAGAGATATTCTCATTGGTAGTGAAGATGACATCCATAAGAGCAATCTTAGGTCTATCTGCAACGCTAGACTTGGAGAAAGAGCAACTTTATGTTAAAACAACATTCTTACATGGAGAATTAGAGGAAGAAATATACATGGAGAAACCTGAAGGATTTGCAGAATCGGGCAAAGAACACCTTGTTTATCGCTTGAAGAAAAGTTTATATGGGTTAAAGCAACCTCCAAGGCAATGGTACAAGAAGTTTGAACTCTTCATGACCCAACATAGATTTGAAAAGAAATCTACAAACCATTGTGTGTTTGTGAATAAATATGATAATGGTGAATCCATCATACTTTTGTTGTATGTTGATGATATGTTCATTGTTGGGAAAGACAAGAAAAAGATAGTTGCTCTAAAGAAGATATTGAGCAAGTCTTTCGCCATGAAAGATTTAGGCGTGGTAGAGAAAATTATTGTAATGAAGATCATTCGAGATCGTCCCAAAAGAATGTTGTGGATGTCTCAATAAGATTATCAAGAAAGTCCTTGAGAGGTTCAACATGCATAATGCTAAACCTGTGCATGTCCCACTACCTGGTCATCTGAAACTCAATAAAACACAATGTCCAAGCAATGAAGAAGAAAAGGAAGAAATGAGCAAAATGCCATATTCTTCAGCTATGGGTAGCCTTATATACACAATGATTTGCACAAGACCTGACATCGCTTATGATGTAGGGAAATTAGGGAGGTTATTTCCCAATATATATATATATATATATATATATATATATATATATATATATATATATATATATATATATATATATATATATATATTTATTATTTATTTATTTTTAAATATAATCAAGCATTTGATAATAAAATGTTATCCTATATATAAACTCATTTTTAAATACGTTTATCGTTCGTATTTCAAATAAATCCTTAATTAAATATCACTAAGTATTTTTTTAATATGAAAAGCCAAAATTTATACACATGCAAAGAATATTGTAGGTATAGCCATGCATAAATTGGACACATAATTAATTTATAACTATTCTGAAAGAATTTGTATTTCATTATTTAAAGTTGTATATAATGATTGCTCTCCTAGGGTTTGGAGGTGGAAAACATGGTGACGACTAAGAAGGGGAAGATTTGAAGGAAAGAAGCACACAAAAGGTAAAAATGAGTGATTAACACCTGACTAAATAAACATCCCTCCCACAAGAAAACCACAGGAAACATTAATCACATACCTTTAATGGGATCGGGATTTTCATCATTAAATGATGATAATATTTATTTGGAAGGAGATAACATGATTGATAAATATAACTAGGGATGATAATAATGACGTGGCAATAAACTTAAACAAACAAATTACTTTTTTCTACTAAAAAAATGGTACAAATATTAATGAGAAATTTAAGGCATGATGGCATTAATTTAGTAGATCATATCCATGGAGGAGACAAAATATATGAAAAACTGAATTGTGTTATGTGTAATGATATATGGAGATTAAATTTTCGAAAAGTCTATGTGAATGTGTTAACTCCTCTTGAATTCCTAGATCATCACATTTTTATTGTGTGTACGCACATAAATAATATGGTTGTCACTAGAAGAAATTTTAAGTTTAAGAGTGCATGGTTGGTGGAAGACACTTTTGATGCGTTGTTGGAAAGTGTTTGGAAGAAAGAAGATGTTGTGTTGCATATCTTAAGCTTGTTGCAAGTGAGTTAGAGGAGTGAAAATTATTGACCACTTATCATCTAAAGTGCAAAATAAAAATCTAATGGCTTGGTTAAGTGTCATTTCAAAGAAGCAAGCAACATGGTAACTTCCACAAATGTTTGATTTGGATAAAGTACAAGAATAATTGTTGTGGTTTTTAGGAGATGTAGAGAAAAGTTATTAGGGGTCATAATACATGGCATTATCATTTTAAAACATTTATAAGGTGAAGATATAGTATGATAATGATTTTTAGAGATGCATCACAAAGTTAGGTGAAAAATGAGAAACTTGTTAAAGTGGTAGTAAATAAATTTATAATGAGTTATTTACTTTAAATGTAGAGTTTAACTATTGGTAACAGAATGCTTTGTATTTTCAAAACTATGCATGAATATGATGGAAGAAATGAGTTTTTCCTTCAATAATAAGGAGATAATGAAAATGTTGTTTTATGTGAGTTCGTGGAAAGCACTCATACCTGATGGGTTTACAGGGAGTTATATCAAAGATCTTGGAATATTTTTGGAGTCAGTATTTGTGATTTTATAAACAATTTTTGGGAGAATCTGAAGCACATTGGGAATGCGAACAAAATAGACATATTCCTTATTCCAAAGGTAAATCATTTCGAGTTTGTTACTCAATTTAGACAAATATATGTGTGTAATTCATTGTATAAAGTGGCGAACAAGGTTATACTTAACAAATAAAAAACATAGTTCCCATGTTGTCTCGTCTTTTTAAATATGTTTCATTCTGGGGTGAAATATTCATGAAAATATTGTGGTGGCATAATAAGTGATGCATATCATGAATAAAATGAATAGAAAGTTGGAATATTTCGCAATTAAAGTGTATCTTTCTAAAGCCTACGATATGTTGAGTTGGGATTTCATCCAAAGTATCTTGCAAGATATTGAGCTTCATACTATTATGATTGAGGTGGTTATGAAATATATGTGTTCAATGTCTATGAATGTTATGTGGAATGGTGAAAGAGTTGATTACTTCTCTCCAAAGGAAATCCAATTTTATCACATCTATTTGTGATTTGCATTGATTATCTCATCTTATTTTTTTAGGATGTGTTGACTAGGGATTGAAAGTCTTCAAAGATAGGTGGTTGCTAAATGGTTTTCATACTATTTTTACCAGTCATTTTTACTTAGAATTTCACTTCTTTTTGTCCGATTTGTTTTCGTTTATCGTATTTTATGCTTTGGAAGTGTATTTTTGCTACTTTAAGGGTTTAATGACTGTTTGAGGTGAAAAAGGATCGAAAACGAGCAAAGCATGGAAAAACTTCAAAAGTTGGAAAATCCTCATACAAAATCTAGAGCCGCTACAGCCACCCGTAGTAGTTACTACTGTTGGAATAAACTCAAAACCTATGAGAATTCCGACCCTTTCTTTATGAACAAGAAAGGTTCTTGCGGAAAAATTTAACAAAGAAAAGAAGAAATAAGAAGTAGAAAAGAATTAGGGTTCTAAGAGAATTTGGAGAGAAAGTTTTGCTACCCACAAACTGTGGGATTTTTCTTTATATTCACTTGCAACTGCAAACTATGAATTACAATATGTTGGAATGATTTGATTACAAGAGGGATACTCCCTATTTATAGAATTAGGTTTGCTTGCACCTCAAGCTAAAAACCCAAAATATCTATTTTGGAACTAAATCAAATCTAGATTTAAAACTAAATCAAATATAATTTAAATCAAATATGACATAAATAATTACACTTTCAACACACCACCTAATTCATTGTGTCTAAATTATCTACATTCATTATAGCTCTTAGCCTTCTGAATACTTCGACTTGCACTCCCTTCGTTATGATATTTGTAATCTGATTCTCAATTCTGTAGTGTTCCAAGTTTATCTTCCCGTCTGCTACCTGCTCTCGAAGATAATGGAACCTCATTTCGATGTGCTTGCTTCGACCATGCGCTATCAGATTTTTCGCCAGATTGATAGCTGACATGCTGTCGGTCTTCATGGTGATTGCTCCACGACTCTTCAATTTAATCTCTTCGACCAAGTTCACCATCCATGTTGCTTGACATGTACAAAGAGAAGCAATTATGTACTCTGCTTCGCATGATGACAATTCCACTACTGACTCCTTTCTCGAACTCCAAGAAACTGGTACACCACCTAACATAAACACATATCCAGCTGTGGGTTTTTTATCCTCAGCATCACTACACCAACTTGAATCAGTGTATCCTACTAACTTGCATTATTTTCCTTCATCAGTTGTAGGAAACAAAATGCCATAGTCGAGAGTTCCTTTAAGATACCTCAGTATCCTCTTCGCCATTGCTAGGTGCGATACCTTTGGCTTCTGCATGAATCTACTCACCATACCAACACTGTATTCTAATTCAGGCCTTATATGACAAAGGTATCGAAGTGACCCAATAAGTCTTCTATATTGGGTTGGATCGACATCATCTTCATCTGAATCTTTCGACAGTTGCAATCTAGGCTTAGATGGAGTCGAAGTTGGGTTGCAATCTCGCATCTCGAATCTCTTCACTATTTCTCCTTCATATATTCTTTGATGTATCATCAAACCTCTACCACTCTTGTAAAATTCAATACCAAGGAAATATGAGAGATTTCCCAAGTCTGACATTTCAAACTCCTCGCTCAGGTCACATTTGAAATTTTTGATCTCCTTCTTGCAACTTCCTGTTATCAATAGATCGACATAGAGACATAGTATAAGCAATTCACCATTGCTTCTTCTTACATATACTCCATGTTCAGTTGTGCACTTCATAAATTCTTTCTCCCTTAGAAATCCATCTATCTTCTTGTTCTAAGCTCTTGGAGCTTGCTTAAGTCCATACAAGGCTTTATGCAGCCTGCACACTTTTCTTTCGTCACCTTGTTTCACAAACCTATTTGGTTGTGCAACATAGACTTCTTCGTCTAAGGGTACATTGAGGAATGCACACTTCACATCCATCTGACATGTGTGTCAATTTTTCATATTCGTTAGACCAAAAACCAACCTGGTTGTTTCGATCCTAGCAATAGGTGCAAACACTTCATCGAAGTCGATTCCTTCATTCTGAAGAAATATTTTCGCCACAAGCCTCGCCTTGTGTCGAGTCACTTCCCCTCTAGGATCCAACTTCAACTTTTATACCCACATCACATCAATTGCCTTCTTGCCTTGAGGAAATTTGACAAGTGACCAAGTGTTGTTGACTTCGATGGACTTCATCTCCTTATTCATTGCTTTCACCCACTTTGAATCTTCCAATGCCTCAGCTGCATTAACAGGTTCGACATCTGCATAGAAAGCATATTGTACTAACTCACCTTCTTCATCGACCACATCATCTGATGTAATTACACATTCTTGCAACCTTGCATGCATGTGTCTTGTTCGTTGAGGTCTGCTTGGGCCTGTTTCACCTCTAACTTCTTCTTATTGAACATCTCTTTCGACTTCACTAGCTGGTTCTTCACACAAGATTCTAACTGAATATTTCTTGACATTTTCAGACTAATCCCATTCTTTAAGCTAATCTATGATCATGTCCCTATTGATCACTACTTGCTTGTTCACTGGGTCAAACAACTTGTAACCTCTAGTAGAATGATATACTATCAGAATCATTTGACTAGACTTGTCATCAAGATTTCTTCTCAACTGATATGGAACATGTCTACAACACTATTCAGGCGTAACTCCTTCTAGCTTCTTCGTCAGACACCTGTTCAAAATATATGTTGTAGTCGACACAACTTCTCCTCATAGTTCTTTGGATAGATGCTTATCATTCAACATATTTCTCACCATGTTCATGATGGTTCAATTCTTCCTTTCTGCAGTTCTATTTTGCTGTAGAGTGTAGGGTGGCACCACCTCGTGCATAATCCCTACTTTCACACATAATGCATCAAAATATTTCGACACATATTCTCCACCACCACCAGTTCTCAAAATCTTGAGCTTTCGACCACTTTGTCTTTCGACCATAGATTTAAACTTGGAAAATACCACGATCACTTCATTTTTCTTCTTGATCAGGTAAGTCCACAATTTTCAACTGAAATCATCTACGAAATTGGCAAAGTATCTGTTACCTCCAATCAAATCCACCTGGATAGGACCACATACATCAAAGTATATGACTTCAAGAATTTACTTCGACCTGCTTCCTGCATCCTCGCTGAAGCTATTCTTGTGTTGTTTCAACTGAACACATTTTTCACACTCTTCGTTTGGAATGTCGATTTATGGAAATCCTGAAACCATATTTCTTCTCTTCAAATCTTTGATGTCTTTGAATTTTAGATGACGAAGTCTATAGTGCCATAGCCATTCATCTTTGCTGGCTGCACTCGCAAGGCACTTATGCTCCATCACATTTAGTTCGATCTTGAAGGTTCTATTCTGAGACATTGGAGCCTTTAAGATCCACCTACCACTTGCGTCGACGACTCTCATCACCTTGTCTTCGACCGAAACCTTGTTTTTCTTTTCCACCAACTGCCCTATACTGAGCAAATTGCTCTTCATGCCTGGTATGCACAAAACATTGGAAATTACTGACCTCTTGCCATCCTTCCTCTTAATCAGAACATCACAAATACCTTCAGCTACTAGAGTATTGTCATTTGTGAATTTCACCGTGTTCTTCATTGAGGGCTTTATGTTGACAAACCAATATTTCCTACCAGCCATGTATGATGAGCATCCTGAGTCCAAGTACCATTGGTCCTTGAATCTTTCTTCATCTCTTGTTGTGACCATCAACAACATTTCTATTTCTTGTTGCTTTGCCAGCTTAGCATTATAATCTTGATTCTTTTGCATTTTTGGACAACCACTAAAATAGTTATCGTCCTTCTGATAGTTGAAACACTGAATATGACTCTTGTCTAGCTTTCGACCATCACCTTTTCCTCTACCTGCAGCACCACCTCTTTGGTTTCCTTGATTCCAGGGTTTTATTTTATTAGACCAACCTATTTCCTGCTGATTTCGACTAGTCAAATTGTTGTAGCCACATGTGCCTTTGTTGTCGAACACCTTTCCTTTCCCTTTCTTATCTCTCGTTGATTGAGCCTGCAGAGCCACGTCATTCTTCGACTTGCCTGCTTCTTTTTAAGCCATTCATTGTTCATGATATTCAAGTGTCCCTTGAAGCTCTTCTTTAGTCACATTTGACAAATCTTTTGACTTTTCTATGGCTACTACCACATGGTTGAACTTTGGAGCCAACGATCTCAAAATCTTTGAGACAACTGCTTTCGTCGTCAACACTTCTCCACATACTTTGATTTGATTCATAAGTTTCATAACTCTTGTGAAGAAATTTGTAATTCTTTCATTGTCTTCCATCTGAAGCAATTCATAAGCCCTTTTGTGAGTTTGTAACCTCACTTCTTTCACCTTCTCTGCACCTCCAAAAGACATTTCAAGAACCTCCCATGCTTCTTTTGCAAATTCAATATCACTAACCTTTTCAAAGTTATCTGGATCAACACATTTATGAATTATAAAGAGATCTTTATAATCTTTCTTCTTAAATTCTTTGTGCGCAACTTTTTCTTGATCCGTTGCGTTCTCTGCAAGCGTTGTTACTCATTATTTCACAAGATCCCATAAATCTTGATAACAAAAAACAACTGTAATCTGCTTGCACAAATTCTCGTAATTATCTTTCTTGAGAATTGGAAGTCTTGCTGGAAAGTGCCCATTCAGATGATTCATCGCTATCACTTTTGCTTCCCACAGATCATTAAACCGGAGTTTTGATACCAGATGTTGGAATTAACTCATAATCTATGAGAATTCCGACCCTTTATTTATGAGCAAGAAAGGTTCTTAGGGAACATTTTAACAAAGAAAAGTAGAAATATGAAGTAGAAGAGAATTAGGGTTCTAAGAGAATTTGAAGAGAAAGTTTTGCTACCCACAAACTGTGGGATTTTTTTCTATTCACTTGTAACTACAAACTGTGAATTACAATGTGTTTGAATGATTTGATTACAATAGGGATACTCCCTATTTATAGAATTAGGTTTGCTTGCACCTCAAGCCAAAAGCCCAAAACTATAAAAGCCCAAAATATCTATTTTGGAACTAAATCAAATCTAGATTTAAAACTAAATCAAATCTAATCTAAATCAAATATGACATAATGAATTACACTTTCAACAACTACGGGCCATAGCAGTAAGGCCCCAGGGTTTACTCCCTTTCAGTGATCTAGTACAAAGAGCAAAGGCATGTTACAGCCACTTGTAACAGTTGTTATGGGTCATAGCAGGAAGGTGACATATCATTTGTTTCTTTCCTTTTTTAGAAAGATTCTCATCTTTTTGGATTTTGGTATGTTTAAATGTGAGATATTCTGATGTAATGGCTATTGAACAACAATATTTTCATCCAAGTTAAGGTTTTTCTGTAAAACTCACATTTGGTTGTGAGTTTAAGGATCCCAGTTTATTTTCCTGGAGTTTCTATGTATTATAATTCTCTTTGTACTCAAGTCTCCATTAGAGCATTGGATTAAAGCTTATCAATTCAAGTTTTATTATTTATTTTTATTACAATTGCTTTAAATTGTTTATAGTGAATTCATATGTGATCACCGATTTGATTGTGTTTTTTCTCACCATTAATGGGTAGTCTTTTAGGGACAAGGGGTTATATGGATCATCTTATGACCGTTTGTATGATTTTCACAAGTCGATTATGAAAGTATTTTGTACAAATTTATTTTAATTCCTGAGTTCATGCATTCCAACCATTGCACGAAATTAAAGTGTTCTCAAGTACTGGTCGTAGTCTGAAAGGATATATATCGGTGCCGGAGCACAAGTTTTTAAATAAATAGTCCAATACAGCGAAAGCACTTTGATGAATTTGATAAAGTTATGATTTTACTACTGAGCAAAAGTAACGAATCCTTGATGAATAATATGATTGAATGAAAGCCAACAAATTATTTGTCATCGATAGGGCAACACGCTAGCGAAAGCAGGTGTTGTCCATATTTATCTATTTTCTATAAATTGTGTCAAAACTCTCATAATAGAAGTGGCTCGGATTGTATGAATGCATCAAAGTGAGAACCATAACCCTAAGTCTTGTTTGTCTCCATTGTGATTTAAGTGAATTAAACATGTTTGTCTCCATTGTGATTTTAGTGATTTTTCAATCAAGTTGTTTTCCTATAAGTGCTTTTTATTTAAGTTATTTTTACCAAATCTAAAATTATTTATTCATCTAGATATACCTCGATAGAGCATAGTTTGACACTTAAAACCTTTGGTCATTGTGGTTCGATAATCTTTTACTACTTCGCACAACCTAGCACTTGTGGCGTGTCAAGGTTTTCGGTACTTCTTTACTTTTTCTTTGGTATATTGTACAAAAGCGATGCGCCCCATTGAAGTGGAAATTCTCTCACTTATGGTCATAGTGGAAGCTAAGTTGGATGAAGTAGAATGGGTTACAATTTGCAGAAACCCTAATTCTAAATGTAAAACAAAATAAAATCTGATAAATAAAAAATAAATCAAATCTAAAATATACAACATATCTGATCCAAACTTCCTAAAACAAAGCAAATCTAATAATTTTATAACCTAATTCTAAGTCCTATATAAACAAAAACCTAAGAAAAAAATTGACAAGAAAAAAACCCTAAGGAAGCAGCCGCAATTGTAACGCCCCGAATTTTATTTAATTATATTATTCGAATTATTGTGTGCTATTGTGTTTAGAATAATAGATTATCAAATATAATTATGATTGAGAATTATATTGTGGTGGATAATCGTATTATTATGTGATAAATAAATTAAATGGAATAAAATATGAGGTGAGGACAAGGTGCTCAAATAGTAAAAGTAATAAGGGTAAAAGTGGAAGATCATAAGTTGGATCTTAGGGGTTATGTTGGAAATAAGGAAAAAGGGAAAACATAATCGTGTTAGAGAGAACGTGAAACGATCGTGGAAATTGTGAAGAGAAGAAGAAGAGGAAAAGGTTCGATCGTGAAGAAGAGTTCGCGAAGAAGGAAATTCTCGACAAAACCTAAGGTAAGGGTGGGATTCTTACATCTCTAAGGGTTTTATAATGGGAATTGGGTAGATTGAGGATTAGGGATTGAGGTTGAGGTGGATTGAGGAGGAATTAAGTTGAATTATGATTTGTTGGTTGTTAGTAGTTGATAAATTGTATGAATTAAATAATGAAATTGATGAATACTGTGATTTCTGGTCGTTGTTGGTGCTGGGTATGTTGTTATTCGTAGCAGGTTTGAGTGTTGAGCGCAGAAGTGCGATTTGCAAAATCACAGAGCTCGCTTAGCGAGCAGAGTCAATGAGTTCGTCGCTTAGAGAGCAGTGACCCTCACTTAGCGAGCCCTGGAGCGTGAAAAATTAATTTTTTAAATTTCGAAAAATTACTGAAAAATTATTTAAGTACTTAGTGATGTTTAGGAATTGATATGGTGTAGCTAGAGGTAGTAAAGGAGAGTTATGTACATAGTTGTAGAGATAATTAGTGTGATTTGACTATAAACATAATCGATGTGTTCATTGACGTTGATGTTGTTGTGATGAGTAGTTGTTGTGATGATGTGTTTCACATGCTTGTTAATGATACATGAGTATGTGATATGTTGTAGTATATGTTGTGTTGTGTTGTCGTGGTATGAGTTAAATTATGTGATTATATGTTAAGAATGCATGGTAATCGTGATGGTAATAACTAGTAGTATATTGTTCGATGTTGTGATAGGTTGTTGTTGATGTTGTATGATGTAGTCATTGTAAGTATGCAGGTATGTCATTGATGTTGCATGACATGTTGCATAGTTAAATAACCTACCAAGGTGGGGTGTGGTCGTTGTTGTGATGTTGGTGAGGTCATGAAATAGGGATCGAACGTGGCCATGAAATAGGGGTCGAGGGTGTGATCATGAAATAGGGATCATACTGGACCATGAAAGAGGGGTCGAGAGTTCCGACGGGAACTAGATCTTGAAATAGAGATCAGTTATGGTACCGCATGCATGAAGTCAAGTAGAGTCTCCTTGCATGATTGTTGTTGTTACATATAATGTGGTGGTAGTATATGATGTTGTTGTATATATGTTGTTGTTGTATGTGATGTTGTTGAGGGTTGTGATATTTGTCGTTGTAGGTGATGTTGAATAGTTGTTGTTGAGAAATGGTGCATTGTTTTCTGATACTTGATCGATTCTTATTATATTACTCTTTGTGATGTAAGTATCTCACCCCTTCTGTTTGAATGTTACCCTTATGTTGGTAACGTGCAGGTGAGCAGGATAAGTCGAGTGGTGGTCAGTGAAGTCGGTGTACTTCATGTCTTTAGGGTGTCGGCTCTGATACGTCGCTTTGGGAGTCGGGACGACGTTGTTTTTACTTGTTATTTCTTTTAGCAAACAATTTTTGTAGTTGAAGTTGATTGATGTTGATTTTAAAATTATTTATGTTGCATGTTGAATGTTTATTTTTGAAAATGTATTATTGAGTCGAGTTTGTTTGTGTTGAATGGAAGCACTCAAATTGTTTTTAATGAAATTTTACTCTGATGATTATAAATAATTATGTGGGGTAAATTGGGTGTTACAAAGTGGTATCAGAGCAGGTCGGTCCGTCCGACCAAGTAGTTGAGTCGTCGAGTCGTATAGTCATTGAGTTGTTATGTTGTTGTTGAGTGTTGAGCGTTGTTGATGCGCTATTGTTGTGATGTTGTTGTCTGTTCTAAATCGTTGTTGGATTGTGTTGTGTAGCCGATTTAGAATAGCTGGGAGGAATGATGATGCATTTTCCGCTGCAATGCAAGCGATGGCACATGCTATGCAAAATCCGATGAATGTTGGGAATCGTGAAAGCAACGAGTTCAGGAATAATGATCCGCTAACATTCAAGGGGAAGTATGATCCCGATGGAGCACAAGATTGGCTCAAAGAGATTAAAAGCATCTCCAGAGTTATGGAATGTTCAGAGGGAAGCAATGTGCAATTGGGTGCGCACAGACTGGTACCTGAGGCTGATGATTAGTGGGTTGGCACTCGCCAACGATTGGATGCATCCGATGAGGCAGTCACCTGGGTTGTGTTCAAGAGAGAATTCATGAGGAAGTATTTTCCTGAAGATGTTCAGGGAAAGAAGGAAATCGAGTTTTTGGAACTGAAGCAGGGCAACATGTCTGTGACTAAGTACACTACGAAGTTCACTGATTTGGCAAAGTTTTATCTGCATTATAATGAAGCAACTCTTGAGTTCTCGAAGTGTGTTAAATTCGATAATGGTTTGAGGCATGAGATTAAGCAGGCGATTGGCTATCAGAGAATTCATAGGTTTCAGGATCTGGTGGATTGTTGTAGAATCTTTGAAGAAGACAGTAAGGCTCAATCTGAGCACTTAAAAGGTTTAGCTGTGAGAAGAAGTAAGCAACAAGGGAATTGTGGAAAACCTTATGTAACTCTTGCTGATAAGGGTAAGCAAAAGCAGAATGAGGGGAAAAGGCCAAGTGGGGAAGGTGCTCCTACTTTTCTTAAGTGCTATAGGTATGGTGAGATGGGTCATCGTGTCAATGAGTGCACGAGTGACGTGAAGAATTGTTTCAAGTGTGGTCAGCCTGGACACTTGATTGCTGAGTACAAAGAAAATCTGGTTACTTGCTACAATTGTGGGGAGCACGGTCATATAAGTATGCATTGTCAGAAGCCCAAGAAAGCTGCAACTGGAGGAAAGGTGTTCGCTTTGAGAGGGACACATACTTCCAGCGAGGATCGTTTGATCAGAGGTATTTGTCATATTAATAGTATTCCGCTAATTGCTATGATTGACACTGGTGCGACACACTATTTTATTTCTCTTGATTGTGTGAGGAAATTAGGACTTGTTGTGTCATCAATGCAAGGAGAGATGGTTATCGAGACTCCTGCTGATGGATCGTTAACTATTTCTCTTATATGTCTAAATTGTCCGTTATCGATCTATGGTAAGGACTTTGGTGTAGATTTGGTTTGTCTTCCGTTGAGAGGTATGAATTTGATTTTAGGTATGAATTGGTTGGAGTACAACCATGTTCATATTAATTGCTTCAGTAAGTCGGTTCAGTTTCTTACTCCTTGTGAAGCGGAAAAAAAGCTGATTATTTGTTTGCTCGAGAGTTGAAAGAGCTTATGGATGATGAAGCGCAAGTTTTGGCACTGTTTGCATCATTGTCAGTGGAAAATGATATGGCAATGAGTAAATTTCAAGTGGTGAGGGATTTCTCGGAAGTGTTTCTAGATGATGTTATGGATGTGCCACCAGAGCGAGAGGTGGAGTTTAGTATCGATTTTGTGCCAGGAACGAGACCTATTTCGATGGCATTATATCGTATGTCGGCTTTCGAGTTATTTGAGTTGAAGAAACAGTTAGAGTAATTATTAGAAAAGAAATTTGTGAGACCGAGTGTATCGTCGTGGGGAGCACCGGTATTGTTGGTGAAGAAGAAGGATGGTAGCATGAGGTTGTGTATTGATTATAGACAATTGAATAAGGTGACGATTAAGAATAAGTATCCACTTCCAAGGATAGATGATTTGATGGATTAGTTGGTTGGTGCTCGTGTGTTCAGTAAGATCGATTTACGATCAGGTTATCATCAGATAAGAGTGAATGATGAAGATATTCAGAAGACTGCTTTTAGTACTCGGTATGGACACTATGAATATGTAGTGATGCCATTTGGAGTTACTAATGCATCTGGTGAATTCATGGAATATATGAATTGAATTTTCCATGAGTATTTGGATCAATTCGTTGTTGTGTTTATAGATGGCATTCTGATTTTTCTAAGTCAGAAGAAGAGCATGTTGAACATCTGCGAATTGTGTTGCAAGTGTTGAAAGAGAAGAAGCTTTATGTGAAATTGTCGAAGTATGAATTCTGGTTGAAAGAGGTGAGTTTTCTGGGTCATGTAATTTCAGAACAAGGGATTGATGTGGATCCGTCCAAAGTAGATGCAGTACTACAATGGGAGACTCCGAAGCCAGTGATAGAAATTAGAAGTTTCTTGGGATTGGCCGGTAATTATGGGGGATTTATCAAGGGGTTTTCGAAGTTGGAACTTCCGTTGACCCAATTGACTTGTAAGAACAAAGTGTTTCTGTGGGATTCTCAGTGTGTGAAGAGTTTTATTAAGCTGAAGAAGAAGTTGACTACTGCATCGGTTTTGATTTTTCCGAAAGCAGATGAACCGTTTATGGTTTATTGTAATGCTTCTTTGATGGGTTTAGGCGGAGTATTGATGCAAGATGGTCAGGTTGTGGCGTATGCTTCACATCAGTTAAGAGTTCATGAGAGGAATTATCCTACTCATGGTTTGGAGTTGGCAACTGTAGTTTTTGTCTTAAAGATTTGGAGACATTACTTGTATGGTTCGAGGTTTGAAGTTTATAGTGATCATAAGAGTTTGAAATATCTGTTTGATCAGAAAGAGTTGAATATGAGGCAGAGACGTTGGTTAGAATTTCTGAAGGATTATGAATTTAGTTTGAATTATCATCCAGGTAAGGCTAATGTTGTAGCTGATGCCTTGAGTCGGAAGACATTGCACATGTCGACTTGATGGCTAGAGAGTTGGAGTTGATTGAGCAATTCAAATATATGAGTTTGGTTTGTGAACAGACACCTCATAGTGTAATGTTGGGAATGCTGAAGGTTAATAATGATTTTCTTGATCGTGTTCGACAAAGTCAGAGATCAGATGTGAAACTGGTGGACTTGATGGTTAATGATGATCGTGTTGGAAATAATGCGTTTTGGGCTGATGAACAGGGAGTACTTAGATTTCGGGATCATATCTGTATTCCTGATGATATTGATTTGAAGAGAATGATTCTTGAAGAAGGGCATAGGAGTGGCTTGAGTATTCATCCAGGAGCGACGAAAATGTATTAGGATTTGAAGAATATATTTTGGTGGCCTGGTATGAAACAAGGTGTGGCTCAGTTTGTGTATGCGTGTTTGACTTGTCAGAAGTCGAAAGTGGAACATCAGAAACCTGCTGGTTTGATGCAACCGTTGGATATACCCGAGTGGAAATGGGATAGTATATCGAAGGATTTTATTACGGGGTTACCTACTACTCCAAGAGGGCATGATTCCATTTGGGTGATTATTGATAGGTTGATGGAGTCAGCGCATTTTATTCCGATTGGTATAACTTATTCTTTGCAAAGATTAGCAGAGATATACGTTGGAGTAATTGTGAAGTTGCACGGAATACCTTTGAACTTCATGTCAGACAAAGATCTGAGGATTACTTCGAGGTTCTGGGAGAGTTTACAAGAGGCATTGGGTTCAAAGTGGAAGTTGAGTTCAGCTTATCATCCTCAGACTGATGGGCAGACAGAAAGGACGATACAATCTATGAAGGATTTGTTGAGGGCTTGTGTGCTTGAACAAGGAGGTGCTTAGGATAGTCACTTGTTGTTGATCGAGTTTACGTATAACAATATTTATCATTCCAGTATCGGAATGGGGCCATTTGAAGCTTTGTATGGTCGAAGTTGTAGAACACCTTTGTGTTGGCATGAGTCAGGTGAGAGTGTTGTACTTGGATCTGATATTGTGCAACAGACTACTGAGATGCTGAAGTTGATTCGAGATAAGATGAAGACTTCACGGAGTAGGCAGAAGAGTTACCATGATAAGAGAAAAAAAGGAGTTTCAAGAAGGAGACCACGTATTTTTGAGGTTACTCCGGTGACTGGTGTGGGATGAGCTTTGAAGTCGAGGAAGCTTACTCCTAAGTTCATTGGACCGTATCAGATTTCGGCAAGAGTTGGACCTGTTTCTTATATAGTGGAGTTGCCACCGAGATTGTCAAATATGCATGATGTATTTCATGCGTCACATCTTTGAAAGTATGTTCCGGATCCATCACATGTGATACTGATGGCTGAAGTAGAGGTAAGAGATAATCTTACGGTTGAAGCATTACCAGAACGAATTGATGATCAGGATGTAAAGCAGTTGAGAGGCAAGGAGATTGTCTTGTGAGAGTGGTTTGGGGAGGGGGGAGCTGCCGGTGGACATATGACTTGGGAATTGGAAAGCAGGATGCCAGAGTCGTATCCGAACATTTTTACTTGAGGTAAGTTTTCGAGGACAAAAACCTTTTTAGGTGGGGGAGAGCTGTAACGCTCCAAATTTTATTTAATTATTTTATTCGGATTATTGCGTGTTGTTGTGTTTAGAATAATAGATTATCAAATATAATTTGGATTAAGAATTATATTGTGGTGGATAATCATATTATTATGTGATAAATAAATTAAATGGAATAAAATATGAGGTGAGGACAAGGTGCTCAATTAGTAAAAGTAATAAGGGTAAAAGTGGAAGATCATAAGTTGGGTCTTAGGGGTTATGTTGGAAATAAGGAAAAATGGAAAACATAATCGTGTTAGAGAGAACGTGAAACGATCGTGGAAATTGTGAAGAGAAGAAGAAGAGGAAAAGGTTTGATCGTGAAAAAGAGTTCGCGAAGAAGGAAATTCTCGACAAAACCTAAGGTAAGGGTGGGATTCTTCCATCTCTAAGGGTTTTATAATGGGAATTGGGTAGATTGAGGATTAGGGATTGAGGTTGAGGTGGATTAAGGAGGAATTAGGTTGAATTATGAGTTATTGGTTGTTAGTAGTTGATAAATTGTATGAATTAAATAGTAAAATTGATGAATACTATGATTTCTGGTTGTTGTTGGTGCTGGGTATGTTGTTATTCGTAACAGGTTTGAGTGCTGAGTGCAGAAGTGCGATTTGCAAAATTGCAGAGCTCGCTTAACGAGCTGGAGCTCGCTTAGCGAGTAGAGTCAGTGAGTCTGTCACTTAATAAGCAGTGACCCTTGCTTAGCGAGCCCTGGAGCGTGAAAAAATAATTTTTTAAATTCCAAAAAATTACTGAAAAATTATTTAATTACCTAGTAATGTCTAGGAATTGATATGGTGTAACTAGAGGTAGTAAAAGGAGAGTTATGTACATGGTTGTAGAGATAATTAGTGTGATTTGACTATAAACATAATCGATGTGTTCGTTGATGTTGATGTTGTCATTGTGATGAGTAGTTGTTGTGATGACGTGTTTAATATGCTTGTTAATGATACATGAGTATGTGATATATTGTAGTATATGTTGTGTTGCGTTGTCGTGGTATGAGTTAAATTATGTGATTATATGTTAAGAATGCATGGTAATCGTGATGGTAATGACTGGTAGTATATTGATCGATGTTGTGATAGGTTGCTGTTGTTGTTGATGTAGTCATTGTGAGTATGTTGGTATGTCATTGATGTTGTATGACATGTTGCATAGTTGAATAACCTACCAAGGTGGGGTATGGTCGTTGTTGTGATGTTTGTGCAATCATGAAATAGGGATCGTACATGGACATGAAATAGGGGTCGAGGGTGTGATCATGAAATAGGGATCATACTGGACCATGAAAAAGGGGTCGAGAGTTTCGACGGGAACTGGATCTTGAAACAAAGATCAGTTATGGTACCATATGTATAAAGTCAAGTAGAGTCTCATTGTATGACTATTGTTGTTGTTGCATATAATGTGATGGTAGTATATAATGTTATTGTTGTATGTGATGTTGTTGAGGTGTGTGATAGTTGTCGTTGTAGGTGATGTTGTTGAATAGTTGTTGTTAAGAAGTGGTGCACTATTTTCTGATACTTGCTCGATTCTTATTATAATACTCTTTGTCATGTAAGTATCCCACCCCTTCTGTTTGAATGTTACCCTTATGTTGGTAACATGCAGGTGAGCAGGATAAGTCGAGTGGTGGTCAATGAAGTCGGTGTACTTCACGTCTTTAGGGTGTCGACTCTGATACGTCGCTTTGGGAGTCGGGACGACGTTGTTTTTACTTGTTATTTCTTTTAGAAAAAAAATTTTGTAACTGAAATTGATTGATGTTTATTTTAAAATTATTTCCGCTGCATGTTTAATGATTATTTTTGAAAATGTATTATTGAGTCAAGTTTGTTTGTGTTGAATGGTAGCACTCAATTGGTTTTTAATGAAATTTTACTCTAATAATTATAAATAATTCCGTGGGGTAAAATGGGTGTTACAGAAATCCCAAAAATCTCACTAGAACTCTTCATTCAAAAAAGCTTTAGATTTTCGCCTTGAAACCTTAAGCTAAACCACCTGCAAAAGAAATATAAAGGGATTAAAGAGATTCATCAACGAAGCAGAGGAATAAGGAAATGATTGGAGTAGCTTAATTGGACACAACATGGGAGGTAAGAATCCTTGGCTCCTGATTATTATGTTGTTGTGGTGAATCGATGTTTATTGTTGTTGTTTGATTTAGGTGTTTAAGGCTTTGTTTTAGGGGTTTATGGTACGAATTATGGTTAGGGTTCTGGTTGATTAAGGTTAGGGTTCATCTTTGAACCCCATGGTTTAACGGAGAATTAAGAGGTCCTTCAACAAGAAAGTTCGTCCTCGCTGAGACTTGGTGTTAAGAAAAGTATTATCCATCCATAAAGATTGCCACGACAAATGGAACCCAAACTATGAAGGGTTATACGTCGTGAAAAATGCCTTCTCTAGCGGAGTACTAATGTTAACTACCATGGATGGAATGGATTTACCACGACCGGTGAACTTCGTTTCGGTCAAAACATATTATGCCTAGAAAAAGAGGATAAAAGCCCGCTAAGTCGAAAACCCTAAAGGGAGACTTAGGCATCAATTAGGGCATCCCGGTGGATTGAAAACTCGAAAGAGAAATCCAGGAAAAAATTAGGGACTTAAATAAAAAATAAAACCCAATAAGTCGAAAACTAGAAAAGAGCGGCTTAGTAAAAAAATGGTATATCATCCTGGTGGACTAAGACTCTAAAAGACCAGTTCAAGCAAAAATTAGGGATATACAAAAGGCATATGACTGAAAGCACTCAAGTCACCCCACAACAAGAACTCAAAAGGGAGCAAACATTCCAGCCACCATCTTCAGAAGCGAAGCATCGTGATCTTGAAGACTTAGGGATATTAGCTGGTGTTTAAATTTAATAGGGACATAAATAAATTTTGCTTTTTATTGCCATTTTACACATTTCTAGATTTGTGGTGATCTATCGTTATGGAAATTACCCTCCTTATGTATTATTTCCCATTTTCAGGCTGATTCTCAATAAAAAATTGCTTTTCAAATCTATCTCTTTGCTTCTTAATTATTCCACTTGACTATAACATGTCAATTAATTGTGAAATAATGCATTGAAACATCATGTATAATTAAAAATATTTTAAAGGAAAATGGATTTTAGTTCGATTTCGAAAACATTAAAGGGATCATGATCTTCCAAATCAGGATATGGGATTTATAAATTAGTACTCACAAAATTGACCAACACAGGAGTTTCTTTAAAAGCATTATACATTCTCAGGTAGCAAGGGTATCACGGCGTATTGCGAAGTATCAAAATCTCAAGGATTAGGGAGTCAGGATGTTATGGAAAAAACTTTTATTAAACATGGATATACATTGCATAGCATAAAAGAGGCGCTAGCCCAATCAATGTATCATACATAAACAATTCATAAGAACATGCTTACATGCACTCATACACACGAACATGCATATATCCATATGGTTTAAAATCACTCTTAGGGGTTTAATCCCTAACTATATCATCTCAATAAAGGAATGTAAGGGGTTATCATCAACTAGTGAGTAGGTCTCCACCTCTCACATCTCCAACTTAGCAACCTATCCAACCCTCAGAAGGTGTGTCATCAAATGTTCTAGGTTTCTTATTCAGGATTTTATTAGCGATTATACCATAGAGTTTTCTCAAAAGGGTTATCAAAAAGAGCTCTACTGGATTTTATCAAGGAGTTTTATCGGAATTGTATCAAGGGGTTCTATTGGAATTTTATCTAGGGTTTTTACCCTAAACTTTATAAAAAGGATTATACAATGGGATTCACCAAAGGGGTTCCACCGAATCGTTATCCAGCATACGAAAATTCACAAAAGGGGTTTCTGTCGCTCCCGGGATTTTAATCCTAGTACAAACGCGAAAATGGCGCGGAAAAGGTAGAGTCGCCATCCAGGCATTTTTATCTCGAATGAATGGGAAAGGTAATGCTGCACAAACCTGAGGAAGAAGGAAATGACGAAGCCTTGTGAACCAAAGATCTGGGTTCGGGAGTCAGTTACAATCTGGGAAGGTATTAGCACCCCAGACCGTCCGGCGTACCCGACAGGATCCACACTTGTAAGTCTGTTTCAAAGGGTGAGGAACAAGATGTTGTTGAAATAAACCGCTATCTGGGATGGAAAATGATAAAAGGAAATGGAAAAGAGAATGGATAGAAAGGGGGAAATGTAGGGAAAATAAAGAATGTGCTCGAACGGGCCCTACCCCACTGCCTACGTACCTCATCGGGAAAACGAGGATCAGAGTCGACGTAGTTCGCCTAACTAAGGCGGAAACTATTTGTTTGTGTTTTTTATGCGCTGTAACTTCTTCTGTGTATGCTCAGGTGTTGCAGGCTCACCTTGAACGAGTGCGTTTACCGTCTTGCATGCGAAACAAGTAGTCGCAAGTTCGCGTTGAGAGTGAGTGAGATGAGAAGAGAGTTCCCACAGGAAAGTCGCTTATTATTTGTTGTTTTGTCTTTTATGAGAAGTGTTTTTGTTTATTGTTTGTGAACCTTCTCGTACTAAGACTTATTCATCGTGATAGATGACTGACACTTCGCCCCGAGACAGGACGTGCATAAGTAACCCACGGAAAAGTCTCATGTTGTACGAGAAAGTCAACCTTTTATTAGGTGTTTTTTAGCTTTTCTTTGTAGATGATTAAGAGAAGGCAAAAGCGAACTAAAGGTAAAAAGTCTAAGGGTAAGACTAAGATCCTAGTGTTATCATACAAGGATGAACCTAGGTTAGTGTGGTTTCTATCCTAATGAGAAGGAAAGGAGAAACAAAGAGCAAGTAGAATACAATTTACTTCTTAATAAAGTTAAGTTGATCCTACAAGGGATTAACATGAAGTTATGAGAACTTACCAAACACAAGTATGAAAGGTAAAATAAAATGTGCATTAAATGCATAAAGAAGTAAAGGAATAAGTTGTATGGAACTTACCTTAACCTCCCTACAAAACAAAGGTTAGTGTTGCATATTATTAAAAATAATAAAGCAAACAAAGTACCAATTAAATCCGAATGATCCTAGGACCTAAACTAGACTCAATCCTAAAGCCTAAAGGGTACTATAAAAGATGCAATGCAAAATTCAGCAACCAACTACAGCTACTAAATGCACAAACAACAATGAAATGCAATGTATAATGCACACAACTTTTGACAGCTCACAATCAGCATACAAAACAGGTGTAAAAAGTGTGAAAATGCAACAGTCAACATACATTTTACAACTACTATGTCCAAAAACAGCTACGAAAACAAAATTCAGATTTGATCATTTTTCATTTTTTAATGCACAAAGTCAATGGAAAGTGCACAATTAACACAAATAATGCAACATGAACATGAATCAACATTCATAATTGAATGAACACAATTGTTTTCAATGAGGGATCATGAAAGAGTGCACCAAATTATTCATTATGCAACAAATATGCAAAGTGGCACATGAACATGATGAACATGCATCAACATGGATCAACAATGACGTGTAGCCTGATGCAAAAAAACATAATTGGATTGTCATGCAAATATACTCAAACATGCAATAAGATGCAATAACATGCATATACATATTTGGGGATTACATGAAATGCAACATACGATATGCAATGCGATGATGCGTAAGAGTTAACGAACATGCAAAGGATGCAAAACCAGAATGCAACATGATCATTTAGATGCCAAATGATGCATTGAACATAGCCACGATTATGCATTAAATCACTCCATGCACAAAATGACAAATAAGCACAAAAATGCGAAAGCGAACGGAAACATGTCGAAAGTTGTCGAAACTACGGGCACCTGCACCTAAACAACTCCTAAAAACTCCCTAAATTCATATACTAAAGATCCATGATGATTGAAGGGGGAATGAATATCAAAAATGCAAGAAAAAACAAGAACTTTCCATTCTGGTTCAGTGGTAACCGGTTAATACCTATGAGGTAACCGGTTACCAGTTCAAAAACTGGAGTTTTCTCAGCAAAATTAACACTAGTAATCGGTTACTACCCAGGAGGTAACCGGTTATGCCTGTACCAGAAGCAAAAATTCTGGATTTTCATGCACAAACCAGAACTGACTTATTCAAATAATCTCTAAACTAAAGCCTATCAACTAAGCACGAAAATCACACCCAAATGCAACATTTAACACCAATTAAAGCCACAAATACCTCAAGATTCGAAAACCTAAAGATCAACATAATCAAAACCAAATAAAAAGCAAGAAAGCGCGGAGAACACGCGCGTCGAGATGAAGAGAAATAAGTGAAAATGAGAAGTGATTGTGAGATTCACCAACCTACAAAGCAGAGGTTTACTTTGGTAATTGTTGCAATGTCAAAACGATGCGCGATAGGAGAGAAAACCGGAGATTCGAAGCTTCGATCCGTGAATGCGCAAAATAAATGCGGTTGATGAAAAATCTTCAAAAGCACTTACGTAAGGTGAAATAAACCCCAAAACTGTTGCAACTTCTTCGATAATCCGTGAAATTGATGCAAATGGTGGTGGCTTAGCTTCCGATTCTTCAAGTTTCAATGCAAAACTTGAAGAATCGCGATGATGATGAAGCTTTGGTGTAAGTTTGGGAAATGGAGAAGAATGAGAGAATTGAGAAAATTTGTGAAAAAATGGTGAAAATGAAGTGTTGTTGTGAGGTTTGGAGTGAAAATGATTTATATATGTGTTAGTTTTGGAGTGAGGCTTGGATTAGGAGCTAGGCTTGGGGCATTAGGCTTGGGATTTAGGTTAGAAGTTAGTTAAAGCCTCTAGAATATTCCCTAGGTTATTCCTTGGAATATTCCATAGGAAGATGGTAGAAAGTTCTAGAAAGTGGTGGAATGCAAGGCAATTTGAAGTGGGGAGATGAAGTATAATGCAAGGTAAAGCGGAAAAGTGGTGGAAAATCCTTCCAAGCCAAAAAATTGTCTCTTTTTTCCAAATTTACACGTGGTAACCGGTTACTACCTAGGTGGTAACCGGTTACTTGACCAAAAATTTGAATTTTTATGTTTTGGTGGGTAATCTTGGATATCCGGCCTCGGTCGATTGTTCTGAGATTAATTTTTTTCTGAGACCCGATAAATACCAAATAACCCTTGATCACATGCCCCCCGCCTTGACCGACGATACATGTATTGTATTTATTTTTTCCTTTTTTTATGCAATGTATGAAATGATATGCTCAATGACATGGAAATGAAGCATAAACCACTTGAGGTTGACAATAAATTAATAGGGTAAATTTTAGGGTATTACATTTTCATCAAGGAGTTTCACCAGTTCAGCAAAGGGGTTCCATCCAGAGTGATCAGGGTATCACTAAAATCCTACCTGATTCCAGTAGCTTAATCAGATGATCATAGAAATCATATGTTAGATCCACCTAAATGGGTAGAAATAGACCATCAAGGGTTAATCAAGGGGTTCCATCAGGGTTGTTAGACGTTTTTGTCAAGGGTTTATCATCAGGGGTTCCACCAAACATTGTCGTAGGGGTTTTATCAAGAATTAAAATTGGAAAATTGTATCAGGGGTTCTATTAGGGTTTATCAACACAAGATCAGAGGATTACCAAGATCTTACCCAACGTCTATAACCAGGCATATTATACATAGGGATATCATGATAGTAATAGAATATCTGGATTTGATTTGCTCTAAACCTATCAAGTTCGAGGTCAAAATTAGGGGTCCTCTTGTATTTAATCGTCTCCTCTTCAAAGGAGGAAGACTCATCGACATCATCATTCTGATTCGAACCCGATTAAATAGGGCAAATGTCGTACCCTAAATTTTGACCAGTGTCTAGGTCAACCCCAAATAACCTAAAAAAGTCAAAAGGGGAACTTTTTATTTTACTTTTTAGTACATTTTAAGTATTGGATTAGAGGGTTATTTTATTTAGAGGATAAGATATTTTGAAAATATATAAAAATAATAATATAAAAATAAATAGAGAATAACTTATCTAAAAATAGTATGACTATTTAAAATATATTAAGAAATATATATTGACAATAATTTAAATTTGGGGGTAGTTAGGGTTAATTAATTATTAATATTAAAATCAAGGGAGGGGGTGTGTTTGGTTTGATGATAAAATTTAAAGTTATATTTTAATTTTTGTTATTATTATTACATTAGTTTTTAAGTTCAATTTTGATTGACCTGCTAAACCCTAATCATCGCAA
Source organism: Lathyrus aphaca (assembly GCA_963966055.1). Classification (NCBI taxonomy): domain Eukaryota; kingdom Viridiplantae; phylum Streptophyta; class Magnoliopsida; order Fabales; family Fabaceae; genus Lathyrus; species Lathyrus aphaca. The sequence goes on along the minus strand of OZ014519.1, from coordinate 725,889,332 downwards.
ACAGTAAGGACGAATTGGATCAATCTGGAAGATAATTTTGAGTAAAAAATAGAACTTTCCATTAATATGTTAGTATGATACAAGTTCGGTTACGATTTGTAGAAACCCTAATTTTAAATATACAACAAAATCAAATATGATAAATAAAAAATAAATAAAATCTAAAATATACAACAGATCTGGCCCAAACTTCCTAAAACAAATCAAATATAATAATTTTATAACCTAATTCTAAGTCATATATAAACAAAATCCTAAAACCAAAATTGAAAAGAAAAAAAAAACCCTAAGGAAGCAGCCGCAAACCCCAAAAACCTCACTAGAGCTCTTCATCCAAAAAAGCTTTAGAGTTTCACCTTGAAACCTTAAATGCTTGAGCTCTGCAAAAGAAAGAGAAAGGGATTAGAGGGATCCAACAACAAAGTAGAGGAATAAAGAAAGAATTGAAGCATCTTCATTGGACATAAAAAGGGAGGTAAGAATCCTTATCTCCCGATTATTGTGTTGTTGTGGTGAATCGTTGTTTGTTACTGTTTGATTTAGGTGTTTGGGACTTTGTTTTGGGGCTTCTAGGTACAAATTAGGGTTAGGGTTCTTATTGATTAGGTTTAGGGTTCATCTTTGAACCCTATGGTTCATCCTGGGGGGTTAGGGTTCTTCCCAATAACCCTAGGTATCATTAGGGTTCATTTAGAATCCTTGAGATTCATGAAGAATCTGGGTTAGGGGGTATGAACTTCGGTTGGAGATCAACCGAAGGAAAGAGGTTAATGATGGTTACCAGGGTGGTCGGAGGCCACACCCGGTGAGGGTGAAGGTGTTGGAAGAAAATGTTTAAAGAGAGGAGAGAGCAAAGAAAACTTAGAAAGAGAGATGGAAGAGAAGAGAAGAGAGAGAGAGAGAGAGAGAGAGAGAGAGAGAGAGAGAGAGAGAGAGAGGAAGTGAGGAAATAGGGAAGGGACATTGAGGTTGGGGGTCTTATACCCCCTCTGTTTGGGTTCGTATGGATGCCAAGTGGCATCCCTAACGGCTCTTCATATTGTTGACTTTCTCAATTAACATGTGATTCCGTGTGTATGCCCACCATGTTCCCTCTGCTGACTTCCAATCTTATCCACCCATGTGAGTTACTTTGACCAGGTACCTAGATCCAACATCCCTCATGAAATCCAAGTTGATCTCGTTGGATCAATCCAACGCCTCAGAGAGAGAGAGAGTCACAACATTGACTCCCTCCACAATTGGTGGACCAACGATGAGTTTGGGCTTATGTTCAGCTGATATCAACACCCCATGTTTTATAGCCTATTACTTCTTTGGGTCTTTATACACCCAAACCATATTTTAGGATTTTAATAATAAATATTTATTTATCTTTATTTAAGGGTTTTGATAATTAATTTTTAATTAGTATAAATTAATTGGGATTTCAATAAAAATGTTAATAATATTTTATTTTGGGAATTAATATTTTTTATAATAAATTTAAGGGATTAACACAAATAGGGATCAATATTTTGGATAATTTATTTTCATTTTTATTTTGTGATTATTCACGGGGTTTAACATTTAAACATTTAAATTGGATTTTATCATGTTTTGGGGATTCATTCATGCTTAGAAAATTAATGAATTTTGTTATTCTTAATTTTGGTGATTAAAACTCTGAATTTGAATTTTAAACATAGGGTTTATGTACTTGAAAAAAATATTTTTATTAATTTTATTTAACAAATTGAATTAATTTATTTTGGGATTAATTTATCTTATATTATAAGATACATAAGGGATAATAAGGGATAAACTTAAGCGATATTAAGGAATTCAAATGGATATAAATGGAATAAAATTTGGGATAGAGCTTTAAAATTTTGAGAGCATAAATAAAGGATTAGGAATAAGGGATAAAGGATAATAGCAATTTAAACATAACATGGTAAGGGATAAAAAAACACCAACCAAGATAGGGCATATGGGATTTAAACTACGGTTACTATGATCCTTCAATTTGAGGGTACATATGCATAGGGTTGTAAACTCTAGCGAGTATAATAGTAAAAAATACACTTAAGATTTTCGTGGTTTCTTTTAAAATTAATTTTTTGGAATTAATGGATTAATCAAACAAAACATGCCCTAGAAGTCTAAGGAGGATCATTTTGAGTATAATAGAGGTGAGGGATGATTAACACCTTCCTTCCACTTAACTGACTCCCGAATTTAATGTCTCATATTAGGGTTTAGGTTATTGCATTCTTTTCCCATCCATAGGAAAAAAAAGTCTAATGGCAACTCAAAAATTTTAAGAAACTGCGACAAACATATTGAATTAGGTGGTGAGTTGAGAATGTAATTCCTTGTGTTGAAGCAGGTGTAACTTGACATAAACAAGGATGTGTCAAAATTATCCTAGTGTGTGTGTGTGTGTGCGTGTGTGTCGAATTGTCGAGGCAGGTTGCTCGACAAGATTTCGACTTAGGCCTATTTTAGTAGTATTAGCTAAATTAGATATTTTGGGCTTTTGTGTTTCGAGCTTTTCCTTAGGGAGAAAGCTAACCTAAAACTATAAATAGAGGGTGTAACCCTTATTCTTGTAATAACTTAAATTCACATAATTTTGCAGTTGCAAAGTGAATAAGTTTTCCACTATTTGTAAGCAGAGAGTTACTCTACAGAAATCATCATCTTCTTTTATATTTTTCCAAACCCTAATTTTCTTTCTTCTGCAATTTTTCTTTCTATTCATTGTCATTGTGTATCGATAATAATCTTGTTCATCATTGATAGAAATTCCCCAAATACTGTGGTGGATTTCCAACAGTTATGAGACATTAGTGATGTCGGTTAATTGTTGTGTTTTGTGTTGTTGCTGTAGATTTTGTTACATGTTATGGTTTATGTTCTTGTGTTGTATGAACTGATATCATGATGGAATTGAAAGTAATGGTTGGATCAGTTTAGGATAGTGCGGTGATGATAGTTTGAGAGTGATTATAGGTTGAAGTTTAGTGATGGTTTTGTGAATGAAGTTTTAGGTGATGACAAATGTATATGGTGATGAAATTAGTGTTTATGAAGGATAAATGTTTGTTCTTTGATGGTGGCGCAATTAGTGAATGGTGAGGGGGATAATGTGTTGTGTTTGCTGAGAAAATTTACTCATTGAAACTACATGTTTGACTTCTTTTAAGTGAGTTGTTTTAAGCACCAAATTGATGAAAATACGGTAATAGGCAACTACATTGCACCTTTTAAGTTGGGTAACCCTCACCCGGTTATTTAACGTAACAATGGTTGAACCCCAAACATCATCTCTAAGTGGACAAATAAGGACACAAAAGTTTATAAATTCATCAGTAAAAGAAATGATGCATAAACAAAAATTCTCAACCAGACTTGTGATTGTGATGACAAAAATAAATCAATTGTCTAAATTTTATTGTCCGAATGAAAAAGGAAAGGAAAAATTGAAAAAAAAAACTTAAGCACAAAATATAGTTGGAACGGTGTCCGGAAGGGAGACTTAAGTATTTAGACTTACCGAGGTTAGTGTTCTTATGTATACCTTTGTTATCAAATGAATACCAAGAGAACTAGGCTTAGCCAATCGGAACGAAAACTCACGTATGAGTACCAAAAGCTTCATTTTTGTATTCTTTTTCATATAGTGAAACGTTCGATCCGAAAATTCACATAAGAAAGAATTGCTGCTTGAGAACAAACAACAATCTAAGTTTGAGGGAGTTTGATAAGTGGTTTTCGTACCGTTTTTACTTATCGTTTTACCGCTTTTTGTTTTATTTGTTTTCGTTTATCGTATTTTATGCTTTGGTAGTGTGGTTTTTGCTAATTTTAGGGTTTAATGAGTGTTCAAGGTGAAAAAGGATCGAAGATGAGAAAAGCATGGAAAAAGTTAAATGTTCAAAATCCTCATACAAAATTCAGAGAGCTACTACGACCACCCGTAGCAGTAAGTCCCTAGGGTTTCCTCCCTTTTGGTGATCCAATATAAAGAGCAGAGGTCTGTTATGGGCCATAGCAGAAGGACAACATATCTTTTATTTCTTTCCTTTATTAGACTGATTCTCATGTTTTTGAAATTTGGTATGTTTAGATGAGAGATATTCTGATGTAATGTCTATCGAACAAATAGATTTTCATCCAAGTTTAGGGTTTTCTATAAAACTTGAAATTCTGGCAGCTGATATATGATGTTTAATACGATGTCACGACACCAATATCTGACAAGTTAAAAACAAGTAAATACGCAAATACAAAAATAAAGAACACATGGAATTGTTAACCCAATTCGGTGCAAACACACTTACTCTGGGGGCTACCAAGCCAGGAAGGAACTCCACTATAAGTAGTATTAATTCAAAGATCCACAACAAACACCTACAATTTTCAATCTCCTCACTTAATCACCACCCAATGCAAGTTATACCTAGTAACTCCTAGATATGAGACCCCTCTCAGTCCCTCTCAATCACAACAATGATCTTAACAAACAATTCAGAAAAGATGAAAACACTCTTCAAAACAATCCTTGACCTTGCTTCACAACTTCAGTCAAGTACAAACACTCTTGCTTACAAGCTTTGAGTGGACAAAATAAAAATGGAAAACCTAGTCCAAAACAATCATCAACAAGATAATTGTTTGGCTCACAAGGAAACTAAATACACACACAAAGACGCTGAATGAACAACCCTTATTTTCCACTCCATCAAACTATGGTAATGCAGCCTTTAAATAGAAACTTGAATGGGCATGGGCATGCTGAACTTGCACAAATCAAAAAATATATTTCCTTAAATAAACGAACAAAAAAAGCAACATGATATGTTCTGCTAAAATAACTCCAAGATGAATCCTTTTCCTTATAATAAATTGTGCTAATTAAACATAACAGATCACACTTTTAATAAGAGCAAAATGCGCACACAAATAAGGATTCATCTAGGTCTTCAGGCCTAGTCAGAGATGTCATGACATCAGTCTTAACATCCTGATACAAACAGTTGCACACATAAAAAGCTTCACACCTGTATAATGCTTAAATCACATGTCATAACATTACCTATGACATCCAAAAATAGAAATATGTTTTATCACAAAATATAGCAAATATAAAACATCTACAAACTCCCCATTTGGAAATTTTTGGCTAAAACAATTTAAGCATTATCAAAACAACATAATTCAGTAAAATAACCAACATAACAATAGAAGCACACAAGAGCAAAGAGATAGACAAAATCCCCCTCAAAAGCAATTGTATCATAGTACAAGACAACAAAGAAAAAGCAGGGAGATTTCATCTCCCCTCAACCCGTTAAGCCCTACAACAAATAGTCTGTCTATACTAAAATAAATAGTATAAGTACTCCCCCTTTTATCCAGAAATTGAGCCAAACCAGGACAAAATCAGAAAGCAAAAGAAACTGTTAGAACCACAAGCTCAAGAAGAGCAAAACACTTGGGTATAACAATAACTCATCAGAAACAAACTTCATCTTGTTCTTCACTCTCTTAACCACCATCCTAGTCACCTGCAACTACCTCTCCAGTCGGCTTCCTTTGACTAGACTTCTATAAGTTAATAATTTCTATAAACCCTCATAAAGACAAAATCCCAATTTGCCTCTTAGATTTTCAAACTGATTAGCATCCAAGGCCTTAGTGAATATGTCAGCCAGCTGTCGTTTAGTGTAACATGCTCCAACTTGATCACTTTATCTTCCACAAGATATCTAATGAAATGGTGCCTAATATGAATATGTTTTGTCCTACTGTGCTGAATAGGATTCTTGGAAATATTAATTACACTGAGATTGTCACAATATAATGTCATGACATCCTGAGTAACATTATACTCAGACAACATGTGTTTCATCAGAACCAACTGAGAAGAACTGCTACCAGCCGCTATGTACTCAGCCTCTGCAGTAGATAAGGATACACAATTCTGCTTCTTGCTAAACCAGGAGATGAGATTGTTACCTACAAAGAAAAACCCTTCAGACGTACTTTTCCTATCATCTACACTACCAGCCCAATCAGCATCACAATACCCAGATAATACAGGGTCACTCCCATGAGAATACAACATGCAATAGTCACAAGTCCCATTCACATATTTTAATATTCTTTTGACTTGATTTATGTGAGAAACTTTAGGTTCTGCCTAATATCTTCCTAAAACCATTCTCTTGATCTAGTTACAACTCCACTTTTGAGATCACCTATAATAATATTTTTAGGATGATCCTTCTGGATTCTGATTGAAGGTGCTTTGTTTGTTGATTCTGGCTCAGATTCTGAGATAGATGGATTTGGATCATCTTCTTTATCAGTAACTTCAACATGAGTGTCATAGAAGGTTCGAACATCATATGTGATATCAACTTCTTTGTATAAATCATCAATAACCACATTTATGGATTCCATCATGACTCTTGTTCTAGAGTTGAAATCTCTATAGGCTCTGCTATTATTAGAGTAACCCAAAAATATGCCTGCATCACTTTTGGGATCCATTTTTCTTCTCTGTTCTCTATCTGCCAGAATATAACACTTACTTCCAAATACATGAAAGTATTTGACATTAGGCTTCCTTCCCTTCCAGAGCTCATAGAGAGTAGTAGGAGTTCCCTTTATTAGAGTGACTCTATTTTGAACATAACAAGAAGTATTCATAGCTTCAGCCCAAAAGTACAGAGGAATTTTCTTGGCATGAATCATGGCTCTAGCTGATTCTTGGATGGTTATGTTCTTCCTTTCCACAACTCCATTTTTCTGAGAAGTAATGGGAGAAGAAAATTTGTGGCTGATTCCTTCAGATGAGCAGAATTCAGAGAACTTTTGATTCTCAAATTCCTTCCGATGGTCACTTCTGATCCTGATGACACAACTTTCCTTTTCCCTCTGAATTCTTTGACAAAGATCCTTGAACACATCAAAGACATCAGATTTCTCTCTGGCAAAATTTATCCAAGTAAACCTTGAGTAGTCATCCACCACCACATAAGCATACCTTTTTCCACCCAAACTTTCAACCTGCATAGGACCCATCAAGTCCATGTGTAATTACTCCAATACCTTGGATGTAGTACGATGTCGAATCTTCGGATGTGACATCTTGGTTTGCTTGCCTACTTGAAATTCACCACATACTTCACCTTCATTAATATGAAATTTAGGGATTCCTCTTACAACTTCCAAAGTTATAACTCTTTTCATTTCTCTTGGATGAAGATGACCCATCTTTTGATGCCATAATTTTACGTCATCTTCTTTGGATAGAGAGCATACATAAGAATAGATGGTATCTTGATTGACCCAAAGATAACATTTATCTCTAGACTTGACTCCCTTCATGACTACCTCATTCTCTTCATTTTTGACAATACATTCTAACTTTGTGAACTTGACACTAAATCCTTGATCACACAGTTGAGTGATGCTAATGAGATTAGTAGCCAATCCTTTCACCGGTAGAACACCATCAAGATTTGGAACACCCGAACATTCAAGTTTTCCTACTCCTTTGATTTCTCCTTTAGCTTCATCCCTAAAAGTTACATAACTGGTGGTATTTGGTTTGATGCCAACCACCAAATTCTTTATTCCAGTCATGTTCTTAGAACAACCATTATCAAAATATCAATCCTCTTTAGTTAATACTCTAAGAGAAGTATGAGCTATCAAGGAAGTCTGCTTAGGAACCCATTGATGTTTCTTGATGACAATGTTATGCTCTGGTTTGGGTTTAGGTTTTTGATCAGGGTATCCATGAAGTCTGTAATAGATAGGTTTTATGTGACCAAACCTTCCACTGTAGTGACACGTCCATTTTTGATATCTCCTCCTTTGATGAGTTGATCGTGTTTCATGATGTTGAGACACTGGTTTCAACATCTAGTTTGAAACATTATTCTTGAGCTCAGGTTTGCTGCTACTGAAGAAATTGTTTTTAGAACCATTAAGTCATATCCCAGATAGGTCTTTTGCATTTCTTCTTCTCTAAAGAATCTCATCAAGTTTTTCATATCCATTGTTCAACATTCTAATGGACTTGGTCATTTGATCAAGCTTGGTATTCAGTATGGTGACTTCATCATTCAGATGTGATATTGTTGATAAATGCTATTTCTTTTTAGCCTCTAGTGTTGCTATGATCTCCTTCTGTTTTTCTCCTTCTTTTTTCACTTATGCATACCTCATACATATCTTTTGATAAGTATCAGCAAGTTCTTCAAATGTTAGCTCATCTTCACTATAGTCTTCATCAGACACACATGTCTTTGTCAAAACAACGATATGTTTAGCTGATTATTCATCAAAGTGACTCTCAAAATCTCCATCAGACCATGTTAAAGATAAACCTTTATTTTGTCCCTTTAGATAGGTAGGACATTCAGCTATAATATGGCCAAAACCATCACACCCATGACATTGAACTCTTCTACTTTGGCTTGGCTTCTCTTCAGGCTTTGTCCTTGACTCATTTGATTTGTTGATGTCAGATGAAGTGTTCCTGACATTTGTTCTTGAGCTAATATTCATCCTTTTCAGGACCTTGTTGAATTGTCTTCCCATCATGGCAACAACTTCCTTCAAACTTTCTTCATTCCCCTCTTCATATATTTCCGCTTCTTCCTCAGTATTTGACACAAGAGTTGTGCTTTTGTTCTTCTTTTCAGACACATCACTGAATACCATTTCAAATGTATGAAGGGATCAAATAAGGTCTTCAACCTTCATGTTGCAGATGTCATGTGCCTCTTCTATAGCAGTCACCTTCATAGAAAATCTCTTGGGAAGAGATCTGAGAATTTTCCTCACAAGCTTTTCATCATACATTTTTTCTCCTAAAGCTCATGAAGCATTAGCAATATCAAGAATATTCATGTGAAAGTCATGAAAAGTCTCATCTTTTTTCATTCTCAGATTTTCAAATTTGGTAGTGAGTATTTGAAGTCTTGACATCTTGACTTTAGAGGTTCCTTCATGAGTGGTTATGATAATATCCCAGACTTCCTTTGCCATCTGACATTGATGCACCAATCTGAATATGTTTTTGTCAATGCCATTGAACAAAGAATTCAAGGATTTAGAATTCCATAGTGCCAAATCATCCCCTTATTTGCTCCAATCATCCTCAGGCTTCAAAGTAGTACTTCCATCTTTATCAGTAATGACAGGGTGTTCCCATCCTCTATCTGCAACTTTTCAAGCCTTCTTGTCTAGAGATTTTAAGAAAGCAACCATGCGAGGTTTCCAATAATCATAGTTAGACCCATCCAGAATAGGTAGTCTATTCCCAAACCCTCAATCCTTATCCATAGTACCAGAATAATGCCCCTAGATCTCACACAGAAAAACAGGCAGGGTGCCTGCTCTGATGCCAATTGAAATTCTGGCAACTGATATACGATGTCGAATACAATGTCACGACACCAATATCTGACAAGTTAAAACAAGTAAATACGCAAATACAAAATAAAGAACACATGGAATTGTTAACCCAGTTCGGTGCAAACACACCTACTTTGGGGGCTACCAAGCCAGGAAGAAACTTCACTATCAGTAGTATTAATTCAAAGATCCACAATAAACACCTACAATTTGCAATCTTCTCACTTAATCACTACCCAATGCAAGTTATACCTAGGAACTCCTAGATATGATACCCCTCTCACTCCCCCTCAATCACAACAGTGATCTTAAACAAACAATTCAAAAAAGACGAAGACACTCTTCAAAATAATCATTGACCTTGCTTCACAACTTCATACAAGTACAAACACCCTTGCTTAAAAGCTTTGAGTGGACAAAATACAAATGGAAAACCTAGTAAAAAAAATCATCAACAAGACAATTGTTTGGCTCACAAGAAAACTAAACACACGCACAAAGACGCTGAATGAACAACCTTTGTTTTCCACTCCATCAAACTAGGGTAATGCAACCTTTAAATAGAAACTTGAATGGGCATGGGCCTGCTGAACTTGCACAAATCAAAAAATATATTTTCTTAAATAAAGAAACAAAAAAAGAAACATGATATGTTCTGATAAAATAACTTCAAGCTGAATCCTTTTCCTTTTGATAAACTGTTCTAATTAAACATAACAGATCACACTTTTAATGACAGCAAAACACGCGCACAAATAAGGATTCATCTAGGTCTTCAGGCCGAGTCAGAGATGTCATGACATCAGTCTTGACATCCTGATACAAACATCTGCACACATAAAAAGCTTCACACCTGCATAATGCTTAAATCACATATCATAACATTACCTATTGATATCCAGAAACAAAAATATGTTTTACCACAAAATATAGCCAATCTAAAACATCTACAAAACTCACAGTTGATTGTGAGTTTAGAGATCCCATATCATTTTCCTGAAGTTCTATGTATTTTAATTCTCTCTGTACTCAATACTCTATTGGAGCATTGTATTAAAGTTTGTCAAATCAGGTTTTCTTATTTGTTTTCATTATAATTTCTTGTGTAATTCAATTGTTTATTATGAATTTATCTATGAACATCAATTTGGGTTTTCTTCAAGATTTAGGTTAATTCCAACAAGTTGTGCGGAGGAAAAATCTATTTTTGGTCAATCATGTCTCTCAGGCACGAGGTTTTTAGGTATGAATGTCAGTTGGTAAAATTAGAATTTAACTTTAGCCAATATTTATTTGCCATGCACCTCAATCAGGGAAAATGAAATGTTGGGAAGAGTTAGTGCTTTTGAAAAAATCATATACATAAGGGTATGTTTGGATACAGAAAAACAAACGGAGCGGTACAGAGTGAAGCTGAGTGGAATGAAATAGAATAAAGATAACATTCCATTGTTTGGGTATTTATGATGGAAGGGAGCAATTTTATCATTCCACCCAAATTGGAAGGTACAAAAAGTGATGGAATGAGATGGAATGCATTCCATCTGGTTCCGCTCCATTCCATCCATTTTTAATTAATCCAAACAATAGAATTTAAGTATTTCATTCCATCCCATTCCATTTCATAATTCCAAACATACCCTAAGGAAAATTGTATCCAACAGAGGATTTTAACGTAGTCACATCAGCTAGCGAAGGGAGAGGAATGAGTGTGGACGGTGTTGAGAATCAAGTGTGAGGTAGAAGTCCCACATTGATAAAAGGGAAGATTGAAACTATATAAGTGAGAAAACCCACACACCTATCACCTTAAGATTTTAGGTGGATATGTGGTGTGTCTCTCACAAAGGTGTGTCTCAAGTATAAATGCTCCATATGTGACCCCCTGAATCGCCCCAACAGTGGTATCATGAGTCTTTAGTTTCTAGTGAAGGGTCTGACTTACTTGTATCGAAACACTTCAAGTGTGCGTATAAGGTGTTATGTTGAAGAGTGTCAACAGTGATACAAATGTATGTGGTAGAGAGAAATTTCACTTGAGAGAGAGCATTGTGTATTGTTAAATTGTAATTCCTTGTGTCGAAGCAGGTTGCTCGACAAAAGGAAAAATTTGATTTGATCTAGATTAGATTTAATTCAAATAGATATTTTGGGCTTTTATAGTTTTGGGCTTTGTCTTGAGATGCAAGCAAACCTAATTCTATAAATAGGGAGTTTCCCTCATTGTAAAATATCACAACTTTATTTCATTCACAGTTTTGCAATTGCAGAGTGATTAGTAATAGAGAAAGAAAGTCCCACAGTTTGTGGGCAACAACATTCATCGTTTAATTTTCTTCTCTATTTTTTCTACTTCTTTCTTTTAACGTTTCTACTGTGTGATAGCTACAAAATTCTCAAAGGTTTTGGGAGAATTCCAACATATGGTATCTAGAGCTCCGGTTGAAGAGATTCAAGGGAAAGAGATTCAAGGGCAAGAATGCGATGACGATGAATCATCTGAATGGGCATTTTCCGGCGAGTATTCTGATTCCCAAGAAAGATAACCATGAGAATTGGTGCAAGCAGATGAAGGTTGTTTTCTGTTATCAAGATTTATGGGATCTTGTGAAGGAAGGAGTAACAACGCTTGCAGAGAATGCAACAGAAGAGGAAAATGTTGCGTACAAAGAATTGAAAAAGAAAGATTATAAATCTCTCTTTATAATCCATCAATGTATTTATCTGGATAACTTTGAAAAAGTTAGTGATGTTGATTCTGCAAAAGAAGCATGAGAGATTCTTGAGAAGTCTTTTGGAGGCGCGAAGAAGGTGAAAGAGGTGAGGTTACAAACTCATAAAATGGCTTATGAATTGATTCAGATGGAAGACGATGAAAGCATATCATATTTCTTCACAAGAGTTATAAAACTTGTGAATCAAATCAAAGTATGTGGAGAAGTGCTGACGATGAAAGCAGTAGTCTCAAAGATTTTGAGATTGTTGGCTCCAAAGTTTAACCATGTGGTAGTAGCCATAGAAGAATCTAAAGATTTGGTGAAGGTGACTAAAGAAGAGCTTCAAGGGACACTTGAATATCATGAACAAAGAATGGTTGAAAGAGAAGCAGGTAAGTCGAAGAGTGATGTGGCTTTGCAGGCACAATCAGCAAGAGATAGGAAAGGCAAAGGAAAGGTGTTCGACAACAAAGGGAGAGGTGGCTATAACAATTCGACTAGTCAAAATCAACAAGAAGTAAACTGGTCGAATCAGAGAAAACCCTGGAACCAAGGCAACCAAAGAGGTGGTGTTGCAGGTAGAGGAAAAGGTGGTGGTCGAAAGCCAGACAAGAGTCACATTCAGTGTTTCAATTGTCAGAAATATGGTCACTATTTTAGTGGTTGTCCATAAAAGAAAAAGAATCAAGATTCTGATGCTAAGCTGGCCAAACATGAAGAAGAAGAGATGTTGTTGATGGTCAAAACAAGAGATGAAGAGGGATTCCAAGATCAATGGTACTTGGACTCAGGATGCTCATCACACATGACTGGTAGGAAATATTGGTTTGTCAACATGAAACCCTCAATGAAGAACACTGTGAAATTCGCAAATGAAAATACTCTAGCAGCTGAAGGTATTAGTGATGTTCTGATTAAGAGGAAGGATGGCAAGAGGTCAGTAATTTCCAACGATTTGTACATACCAGACATGAAGAAAAATTTGCTCAGTATATGGCAGTTGGTCGAAAAGAACTACAACGTGTCGGTCGAAGACAAGGTGATGAAAGTCGTCGACGTAGGTGGTAGGTTGATCTTGAAGGCTCCAATGTCTCAGAATAGAACCTTCAAGATCGAACTAAATGTGATGGAGCATAAATTCCTGGCAGGTGCTGCTAGCAAATATGAATGGTTATGGCACTATAGACTTGGTCATCTCAATTTCAAAGACATCATAGATTTGAAGAGAAGAAATATGGTTTCAGGATTTCCAGAAATTGACATCCCAAACAAAGTGTGTGAAGAATGTGTTCAGTCGAAACCACACAAGAATAGATTCAGCAAGGATGCAGGAAGCAGGTCAAAGGAAATTCTTGAAGTCATATAATTTGATGTATGTGGTCCTATCCAGGTGGATTCGATTGGAGGTAATAAATACTTTGTCACTTTCATAGATGATTTCATTCGAAAATTGTGGACTTACTTGATCATGAAGAAAAGTGAAGTGATCGATGTATTTGCTAAGCTTAAATCTATGGTCGAAAGACAAAGTGATCGAAAGCTCAAGACTTTGATGACTGATGGTGGTGGAGAGTATGTGTCGAAAGATTTCGATGCATTATGTGTAAAAGAAGGGATTATGCATGAGGTGGTGCCACCATACACTCCACAGCAGAATGAAATTGCAGAAAGTAAGAATCGAACCATCATGAACATGGTAAGAAGTATGTTGAATGGCAAGCAACTAACCAAAGAACTATGGGGAGAAGTTGTGTCGACTGCAACATATATTTTAAAAAGATATCCAACAAAGAATCTAGAAAGAGTTACGCCAGAAGAGTGTTGGTCTGGTGTCAAGCCTAGCTTGAGTCATCTGAAGGTATTTGGATCTATAACGCATATTCATGTGCCATATCAGTTGAGAAGGAAGCTTGATGACAAGTCTAGTCAAATGATTCTGATAGGATATCATTTGACTAGAGGTTACAAGTTGTTCGACCCAGTAAACAAGCATGTTGTGATCAGCAGGGACGTGATCATAAATGATCTTAAAGAATGGGATTGGACTGAAAATGTCAAGAAAGATTCAGTTGAAATCTTATATGAAGAACCAGCTAGTGAAGTCGAAAGAGATATTCGACGAGAAGTTGTTAGAGGTGAAACAGGTCCAAGCAGACCTCAAAGAACAAGACACATGCCTGCAAGGTTACAAGAATGTGTGATTACATCAGATGATGTGGTCGATGAAAAAGGTGAGTTGGTACATTATGCTTTCTATGCAGATGTCAAACTTGTCAATGCAGCTGAGGCATTGAAAGATTCGAAGTGGGTGAAAGCAATGAATGAGGAGATAAAGTCAATTGAAGTCAACAACACTTGGTCACTTGTCGAATTGCGTCAAGGTAAGAAGGCAATTGATGTGAAGTGGGTATACAAGGTGAAGCTGAATCCCAGAGGGGAAGTGACTCGACACAAGACAAGACTTGTGGCGAAAGGTTTTCTTCAGAAGGAAGGAATCGACTTCGACGAAGTATTTTCTCTTGTTGCTAGGATCGAAACAATCAATTTGGTAGTTGGTCTAGCAAACATGAACAACTGGAAGATGTGTCAGATGGATATGAAGTGTGCATTCCTAAATGGTCCATTAGACGAAGAAGTTTATGTTGCACAACCAGTTGGGTTTGTGAAACAAGGCGAAGAGAGAAAGGTGTACATGATGCATAAAGCCCTGTATGGACTGAAGCAAGCTCTAAGAGCTTGGAATAAGAAGATAGACAACTTTCTAAGGGAGAAGGAATTTATGAAGTGCACAACTGAGCATAGAGTATATGTAAGAAGAAGCAATGATGAATTGCTTATACTATGTCTCTATGTTGATGACCTATTGATAACAGGAAGTTGCAAGAAGGAGATCAAAGATTTCAAACATGACATGAGTGAGGAGTTTGAAATGTCAGACTTGGGAAATCTCTCATATTTCCTTGACATTGAATTCTACAAGAGTGGTGGAGGTTTGATGATGGATTAAAGAAGATATGCAGGTGAAACACTCAAGAGATTTGAAATACAAGATTACAACCCAACTTTGACTCCAACTGAGCCCAGATTGCAACTGTCGAAGGATTCAGAAGAAGATGATGTCGACCTAACCCAATACAGAAGACTTATTGAGTTACTTCGATACCTTTGTCACACAAGGCCTGACTTAGTATGCAATATTGGTATGATGAGTAGCTTCATGCAGAAACCAAAGGTATCACACCTAGCAGTGACGAAGAGGATACAAAGGTATTTGAAAGGAACTCTCGACTATGGCATTTTGTTTCCAGCAGCTGATGAAGGAAAAGAATGCAAGTTAGTGGAATACACATATTCCAGTTGGTGTAGTGATGCTGAGAATCGAAAATCCATAGCTGGATATGTGTTTATGTTAGGTGGTGCATCAGTTGCTTGGAGTTCGAGAAAGGAGCCAGTAGTGGCATTATCATCATGCGAAACAGAGTATATAGTTGCTTCTCTCTGTACATGTCAAGCAACATGGATGGTGAATCTGGTCGAAGAGATTACAACAAAGAGTCATGGAGCAATCACCATGAAGATCGACAACATATCAACTATCAATTTGCTGAAGAATCCGATAGCACATGGTCGAAGCAAGCACATTGAAATAAGGTTCCATTATCTTCGAGAGCAGGTAGCAGATGAGAAGATGAATATGCAACAATGCAGAACTGAGAATCAGATTGCAAATATCATGACGAAAGGAGTGTAGGTCGAAGTATTCAAGAAGCTAAGATCTATGATGAACGTAGATAGCTTATACACAATGAATTAGGTGGTGTGTTAAATTGTAATTCCTTGTGTCGAAGTAGGTTACTCGACAGAAGGAAAGATTTGTTTTGATCTAGATTAGATTTAATTCAAATAGATATTTTGGGCTTTTATAGTTTTGGGATTTCTCTTGAGATGCAAGAAAATCTAATTCTATAAATAGGGAGTTTCCCTCATTGTAAAATATCACAATTTTATTGCACTCACAGTTTTGCAGTTGCAGAGTGAGTAGTAATAAGAGAAAAAAAGTCCCACAGTTTGTGGGCAACAACATTCATCGTTTAATTTTCTTCTCTATTTTTTCTTCTTCTTTCTTTTAACGTTTCTACTACGTGATAGCTACAGAATTCTCATAGGTTTTGGGAGAATTCCAACATGTATAGACTCACATTTGAGGGGGAGTATTGAGAATCAAGTGTGAGGAAGAAGTCCCACATTGATTAAAAAATGGAAGATTGAACACTATATAAATGAGAGAACTCACACACCTATCACCTTAAGGTTTTAAGTGGATATGTGGTGTGTTTCTCACAAAGGTGTGTTTTAAGTAAAAATACTCCCTTGTTGATCACCCTTCCCCGAATCGCCCCAACAGACTTGAGGTCTTAAGAGAATGCGGATTTCAAACAGTTTATCCATAAGATGGAGTTAATCGATATATTAGTATTGGGTAAAAAAATTATTTGGATAAAGTGCTATAAGTAGAATCAATAGATTATTTTTATCAGAAGAAGTGATAGACCAGTGGCAAGTATCACGTCAATGGGACCTAAACCATTCTGATTAATAATAGTTGGTTAGACTAGGGCTGTTCATGGTATGGTTTTGTGAGAAAACTGAACCAAACCGAACCGAACCATTATATAAGGTCATCCAAACTGAACCGAACCGTTTCCATTTTTTTTAGAACTGAACTGAACCAAATTTTTTGGTTTTCTATAACGGTTCGGAACTCCGAACTGTACCAAACCATTAGAAGACAAAATTTTCCAAACCGAACCATTTGTTAAAGAACCGAACCATTATGCTTTGTTTTTTTATATTATTTAATAAAAAAACATTTTAAACTTATTTTACTTAAAAGCAATTATTTAAAAAAAAAATCATTTCAGACACAACTAACATGATTTTAAAAGCACTTATTTTAGACTTATTTTAAAAGCACTTATTTTAGACTTATTTTAAAAGCACTTATTTTAGAATTATTTTAAAAGCACTTATTTTAAACTTATTTTAAAAGCACTTATTTTAGACTTATTTTAAAAGCACTTATTTTAAAAGCACTTATTTTAGACTTATTTTAAAAGCGCTTATTTTAGATTTATTTTAAAAGCTCTTATTTTAAAAGCACTTATTTTAAACTTATTTTAAAAGCACTTATTTTAAACTTATTTTAAAAGCACTTATTTTAAACTTATTTTAAAAGCACTTATTTTAGACTTATTTTAAAAGCTCTTATTTTAAAAGCACTTATTTTAAACTTATTTTAAAAGTACTTATTTTAAACTTATTTTAAAAGCACTTATTTTAGACTTATTTTAGACTTATTTTAAAAGCTCTTATTTTAAAAGCACTTATTTTAGACTTATTTTAAAAACACTTATTTTAGACTTATTTTAAAAGCTCTTATTTTAAAAGCTCTTAGTATACCTTTGACTGCAATATCTTTTGACTATCATTTAAATATTGATTTGGATGGTTAATCCCAGCATCGCATGGCACGCCGTGAAGAGCTCTAAAGGTTAAGGTACATGCTTAATGCACATACAGTACCCATAGTATCAGATATTAAATTCAAATGACAAGTTTCCTATGCCAAAATTGTCTCATAAAAACATGAGTAACTCTTTAATTAAAACCAAAAGTAATTCCAAGAAAGAGTTTTTCCAATAGTATATCATAATTAATATGTGCCAACCAAAATGAACTAAAATCAAACTATGTTGTTCTGATACTCTTTTAACTTGCAAGGTCTTCATCATCATCATCATCAAAATTAGCCGATGTCGGAGATGTTATCTCTACAAAACATAATAAAAAATTACTTTCAATATTAGTTCAAAGAAAGTAAATAAAAGTCATAAAGAGAATCATTAACAAACAAGTGCTTCTATAATCCAAATGTCAAATACAAATAAGTTCCAACTCCAAATTTCTGATTCATCAAGAACAGTAAGTTATATCAATAACATGCAACTTTCTCAAGTATATAAAAGAAATATCTCATAAACCATGTTATCAAACTGAAGTGATCCATTTTAATTAGATCCATTTTGTCATTCCACACACAATCACATGCACACTAAATGCATCAAGATCTAATTAAAAATACATCGCAAAAAACCAATCAAGTATTCATACATACTACAATTTAGCCAATAACATTAGTATATGTTTCCTACATAGATTAGAAAAGCTTAATGACAAGTTTTCAGTTAAGAGACAGTTTATAGAAATTACCTTGCTCTAATTGATGGATCTCATCAAGGTCTTCCTCAGAAAATAAGGAAAGTGATTTTCCTTTCAACCAGTCTTGTGTGCAAACAAGAGCTTCCACCATTTTAGGAGTTAGACAAGTGCGATAATCACTAACAACCCTTCCGCCAGTGCTAAAAGCAGATTCTGAAGCTACGGTAGAGGCGGGAATAACCAACACTTCCCGAGCTATGCTTGCCAAAATAGGATATCTAGTTAAGTTGGCTTTCCACCAACCTAAGATGTCAAACTAACCGCTTTAAGGTGTGGCACCCGTGCTTCTTGTAGATATGATTCAATTTCAGTCATAGGATCAGACTTATGCCCAGTTTCTTGACTATAGTGACAGAAAATATCATCATCATCATCCTCATTCGGTGGTGTGTCTATTTGGCTAGATTGAGAGTCGTCAAAACCTCGATATTGAACATAAAGTTTTGAAAGAGAAGACTTCACTTTTTTCTTTAAATCATCGACTTTTCCGGTGTTAGCATATAAAAGATCAATATAAAACTCTGCAATAGACATTTTCACTCTTGGATCAAGAACAAAAGCAATCAATAATAAGATGTTTAGTGTGTCAGGATCTCCCCAATATTTGTTGAATTTACCTTTCATCTTACTCGCCGTATTTTTGATGTGCTCGTTATTACTCTTTAAATACTTATTAATCCCTTTTCCAATGGTGAATACCTTTGCCATATATGAAGCACTAGTGACATATAATGATCCAGACAAACGATTTGTAGATTTATAGAACATCTCAAGCAATGGAAGTACTGATGCAACATATGTCCAATCCTCTTTCTTAACTACCTGGTTTGTTTTGTCCATTTCTTCGCGAAATGTCTTATCCCGTGCATAGAGCAAGTCAAAAGCTTTTTGATACTGTAAGGCAACCTTCAACATTGAATAAGTTGAATTCCACCCGGTTTCAACATCAAGGATAACAACACCTTTGTATGTAACTTTTTCTTGCACTGCACATTTCATAAATGTGACTAGTCTACTTGGAGAAGACTTGACATATTTAACCGCATGACGGATATTTCTTATGCAACTTTTATCCTCTTTCAATCCCGATTTTACAATTAAATTCAAGATATGAGCACAATTACGCATGTGGACAAAATCCCCATTCAAAACAAGATTACTCCAAGACCTCATCCTTATGTTGAGATACTTAATCATAGTGGTGTTTGCCGAAGCATTGGCAACCGTTATGGTCATGACTTGACTCAACCCCCAACTTCTTAAATAATGCACATACAGTACCCATAGTATCAGATATTAAATTCAAATGACAAGTTTCCTATGCCAAAATTGTCTCATAAAAGCCTACACGATTGGAATGAACGACGCCTTGGAGTTACAGCTAAAGATGAAGAATTAAACAAGATTAAGGGTTAACGATAATGATAATTCGAAGAAGAAGAAGAAGAAAACAGTGAAACGTGGAATGTGTATATACCGGAAACGTGAGAAAGGGTGGGATTGTTCTCCAATACTACTCTCACAGGCATGTTGTTGCAGAGGAAACAACACTGATCGTAACGAATTTAACAACGAACACCAAAATCCAGAATCAGAAAATTTGGGAATTTAGGTTAGGGTTCATATTTTTAGAGTTTCAAATTTTCAATTGATTTTCATTTTTGAGTTTAAGTTAATGGTTCACAGTTCACTATTGGTTATGTTGGGTTTATTTTAGTTTGGTTCGGTTCAAGAACCGTTAATAAATAAATGGTTCGGTTCATTAACCAAACATAATGGTTCGGTTATTTTAACTTCAGTTCGGTTCAGTTTAACGGTTCAGTACGGTTCATGGTTTTTTTGAACAACCCTAAGTTAGACCATAAAGATTTCATTCCCACTGTTAAGAAGAATTGCAAAGTCGCAGAGATCCAAGGCATAAAGGGAGTTTTTGCCCATTGTGCCACAAATGTGATATGTATTTCCTGATATGCCACCCCTTCAAAAATAATGCCCAAAATGCCACAAATTTTGTCCTGTATTGAATTTTTTAAATATTTTTTCTACATCCTCCAACCAAGATGGAGGATGGGCCCCACCTGCTGTAGGGGTCCGCCATCTTGGAAGGAGTCCCCTTTTTTTTTTCGTTTTATATTATTAATTATTTAAAAAACTGATTTTTATTATATTTAAATTATATTTAATAATATAATAATATAAAATATTATATTTTAATTAATTTTTTTTTTCGTTTTTAATTAATATTAATTTTTTTTTCTAATTCTATATTAAAATATTTCCATAATATTGTTAATAGAATAAATAAAAAAAACAATATAATAAAAGAATATTGTCATTAATATAATAAATATAATTACAAGAAATTGAAAATTATACAATTTATTGAAATTCATCTTCGTCATCTATATCTGGTAAACAGCTACCGGTTCCACATCTTGTTGGTCGTCGAATCCGTCGTTGTCGACCTAATTCTTGTGTAGGAGCAGGTGGAATGTTAGGATTTTGGACAACAGGTGTTTGGTTTGGAAAAATTTCAAATGGGTTGAAATTTTCAAAAAATTCTGGCGATGGAAATTCGTGTGAGGTTTGGATGAATTGGGTGGGGTTTGGCACCGATGGTGCGACGGTCGCAACGTAATAGTCCGACACATCGAGGGATGATGAAGGTTGGTTTGTTTGTGTGAAGTCAAAGTTTGGTGGTGGGATAGGGGTGTGATGTCGTGGTGGGCAGATGTAAGTTTGATGTTGTGTTTGGTAAGTGTAATGGTAAGGTTGTTGGGGGGTTTGGTATGTGTATTTGTGAGGTTGTTGGTAAGAGGATTGTTGTTGATGAAATTGAGTGGATGTGTTTGGTTGTGTGTATTGGGTATGAGTGTATTGTGTAGTGGATGTGTTTGGTTGTGAGTATTGGGTTCTCGGGTTTCGTTGACGGGGGTCTGCCAAGAATTGTTCTGTTGATGCAAATTGATACGGTAGCCTATGGAACCAATATAAGTATTCTTGCGTAGGCTTATTTCTCCGTCAAAATGCACCCCAGTCAAACACAGTTGTTGTCTATTTGCCCAAAGTTCTTGATCGGTACGATACAAATTTGTGAAAGCATAATTCCATGATGTTTGCATTTGCATTAGGTGTTGTTCTTTCAGACACCTTGGTGTGCCGGGTATTTCCTGCTCATACCCGAACTGTAGTTTGACCCGATCGGATTGATGCATTTCAACAATCCAGAAGCAAAATATGGGTGTGGTAGCGCTCCAGATAAGGTGATCGTCATTTTGCAGTTCTTGCAATCCTAGATATGGCCGCCATATGAACTGGAAAAATGTAAATTACAATTATTAGTACAATGCATAAATCTATAGTATTAAAGTAAAAGAAAATATTAATGGTGGAAACTTTACATTTGTTGCAACCATGTGATCAATTAAACCACGATACCCCTTGAGAAAATGTCTAGGATTATTGTGGCAATTTTTCTTCATTCGTGGGTCCGTACACCATCTGATATAAAAAAAAAATTAAGTTATTATAATTTAAAAAGTTAGTAACAAAGAAAAACAAAATATATAGAAAAATACTAACCTTGATGCATATGGAAAGGTTACTTCTAGTTGACTGATTGGTGCCAAAAAGGGCATATGTGTGAACCCCCAAGCCTGGAGTAGTATAACACAACCCCCCATTCCATCAACACCGATTTCAGCTGCTTTGCACAGTTTCCTGTACAAAAATGCTAACACAACAGATCCCCAGCTATATTTGTTACATTCTGAAATTTTTTGAACAAAAGGTATCCACATACTATGCACCTGTTTTCCTCCCTTGTCGGGGAACAATGTAAGTGTGATACATAAAATGATATAAATTCTGGCATAATAAATTAACTGCTCATTTGTGGAATGTTCGTCAATGACATTCCCTTGTATAATGTTCTTTAACCAACTTAAATATACCCGTCTACCCACTATTTGGTCTCCAGGAGGTTGGTGACCCAGAAAATCAGTCCATTCGGATACAACTATTTCAGTGGACCCTATGATGGGTCTACCATCGACGCGGAGACCCAATAACATACTAACGTCTTGTAACGTTATTGTGCATTCCCTAGTGGTGAAATGAAACATGTGTGTTTCTGGTCTCCACCTTTCAAGCAAAGCGTAAATAAAACTTGTATCGACTGTAATATCTTTAAGTTTTGCAATATTTGCAAAACCTGCCATCTCCAGAAGCGGTAGTATAACGGGTGGGGCCTCTGGTAGTTTATGGTTTCGTACCCGAAATTTTCTTTCGGGATGTTCCTGAAAAACACAAAAATATGAACATAAGTAAGATGAAAACAGAAATATAAAACAAAAAATAGAATCATTACTAAAATGAAAATAAAAGGAAAAATAATAGTGCAACAGAAATTATGCTTACTAATGAGTTTATGTTATTCACTGTACCCCTATGTTTTTCTCCCAACCAAAAAAGCGAAGTTTCGGCCATTTTTTAACTGGAGTTTAAAAACAACTAATATTGTATAGAAGAAGTTGAGATGGTAGAAAAGAAGTTAAGAAGTAAAAATTGTGTGTGAAAAAATGGTAAAGAGATGTAGGTATTTATAGTAGGATGGTAAGAATTTGTGGTTGAGTGAATTAATGTTAGAATTTATGGTGGTAGTTATTAGTTATTAATGGTAGAATTTATATTAGTTTGAAAATATTGGTAGAAGTTAGAAAGAGAATTAATAGTAGTAGAAATTATGGTTAGATGTTAGAAGTTATTAGAAGGAAAAAATAGTAGAAGTTATGAAAGAAGCATTATTTCTTCTTGCACATAGTTAAAATTTCATCTACTGTTCTACGATATTTAACATACAACTCTAAAGGACCTATAGTTATGAATTCTAAATAATTTTGAAACATTTTGCGTACATCATCAAGGGGAAAAAACATTCTGCAAACCGGTAGTTCAAGTGGATGGCACGTGGTTATATGGGAAGTACAAGGGAACTTTGCTAATGGCTGTTGCACAGGAAGGAAATAGGAATATATTTCCCATAGCCTTTGCATTGGTGGAAGGTGAAACTACTGATGCTTGGAGTTTTTTCCTGAAAAATCTCCGGATGCATGTAACCCCCCAACCAAATCTATGCCTAATTTCTGATCGCCACAGAGCCATAAAGAGTGCATATGATAACCCGAAAAATGGTTGGCAGAACCCTCCCTCTTCGCACGTATATTGCATAAGACACATAGCACAAAATTTCACGAGGGAAATAAAAGATAACGACCTGCGCAAGAAAGTTGTTAACATGGGTATTGTCCTTAACTAATTATTCTTTATAGAAAACTAGTTATTTATTATGTATTAATATTTTTTTGTCACTCAGGTTATGCGTTAACTGAATCTGCGTATGAATACTACAGAGCAAAACTACGTAAAGCTAACATACAAGCATTACATTGGGTTGATAATATCCCCAAAGATAAATGGACAAGGGCGTTTGATGGAGGAAAAAGATGGGGGCATATGACTACCAACCTCGCTGAATCAATGAACTCGGTTTTGAAGGCCACTAGAAATCTACCGATTACAGCTTTGGTAAAGTCAACATATTATAGGTTGGGCACAGTTTTTGGTAAAAGAGGACATGAATGGACTAGAAAGTTGACAACTGGACAAGTCTTTACTGCTAATTGCATGAAGGGTATCGGGGAAGAGGCTTTCAAATCAAACAGCCACATTGTTAGACAGTTTGATCGACAAATGTTTCGCTTTTTGGTACAAGAAACAGTGAATCATGATGGTAGACCAACAACACACTTCAACGTCGATCTCCAAAATCAAACATGTGAATGTAGAAAATTTCAAACTTTTCATGTCCCTTGCTCACATGCTATTGCGACGTGTTCAAGCATTAGACAAGACTATACTGTTCATATAGCAGACGTTTTTAAAGTACAAAGTGTTTTTAAAGTTTACGAGGAAAGCTTCCTCGGGGTTCCTACGGAGTCAGCTTGGCCACAATATACAGGTGACATTCTATGCCACAACGACACCATGCGACGAAAAAAGAAAGGTCGTCCAAATAGTACTAGGATTCAGACTGAAATGGACACAACTGAGAAGGAAAAACGAAGGTGTGGCATATGCGCAAAAAATGTCCTAACAAGGCTGGGCCTTCTAGTTAGTTTTATTTCTGCAAGTATTGTCTTTTTTTTCCAATCAACAAATATTATTATGAGCAACTCATTACGTTCTTCAACACATACACAATGACAACTTAACATAACCTTCAAAATAAACACATAAAATAATAGCTAATACAACATAACACTAACTTCCGATAACAACACAACAGTTAAACGATACATAGAAAATAAACATGACAACATGTCAAACGACAACGGCTAAGACAAGTGGGTCCAGAACACCCCTTCGGACTTCTCCATCATGCGCGGAGAACATGCAATAAACATCTTCATCATTTTCTACACGATCCCAGTAATAGAGGTAAGTGTCATATGGGCTATCATCCGTCAAGGTGATGTACGGACAATAATATTGAATTTTCCTTACGCGCCTGATCGAACCACCGAAATAATGAAATCCGATGTCGATTGCCGATACTAGTGTTGCAAAATTCCATTCTGGATTCAAACTAATGCTCATGCATTTATCTGTTTAAAAAAAACGTTACAATTCAGAGGCATGATTGCTCAGGAGATTAAACAATAAAATTAGAAGAGGCAAATTATACATTTCCTATAAAATGAACCATCTATTTATAAATGCAAATTCGGGCGGGAAACAAAATGCTCATAACAAATTTTGGCGGGAATAATTAAATAAATACTTTTTCCCGAAAAACATTTTATTATAGTTTAATATAGAATTAGAATAGAAAAAAAAATTAATATTAATTAAAAACGAAAAAAAAAAATTAATTAAAATATAATATTTTATATTATTATATTATTAAATATAATTTAAATATAATAAAAATCAGTTTTTTAAATAATTAATAATATAAAACGAAAAAAAGGGGACTCCTTCCAAGATGGCGGACCCCTACAGCAGGTGGGGCCCATCCGCCATCTTGGTTGGAGGATGTAGAAAAAATATTTAAAAAATTCAATACAGGACAAAATTTGTGGCATTTTGGACATTATTTTTGAAGGGGTGACATATCAGGAAATACATTTCACATTTGTGGCACAATGAGCAAAAACTCGCATAAAGGCCTTTATATTGAAAGAAAAGCCAAAAAGGTTAAAAGATGCTCTCAAGAAGTAGAAGTGGAATGTAGAAGATTTTGGGATAATGGATCTCAAAATTAAGAAAGTTGGTGGAGGAACTTATCGAAGTTGACGCATCTGCTGCCTACAATTTTGGTAGCATTGACTACTCTAATAAGGCAAAAATAATTACAAGTCAGTTCTAGGATCAAATTCATGGCAAGGAGAGCTTACCAAGACAGAAATCAAGATTGAAGTTGATTAAAGACGAGGAATCTAACTCGAGTTTCTTTCACCAGGTTCTGGAATTTAGAAGAAGAATAATCAAACCACAGCTCTAAAAAAGGACAGAGGGTGGATTGAAGGTGTGGAAAACATTAAGTCAGAAGTTCACTCATTCTACTCCAACTTTTATGAAGAGAAGAATCAAAGTGGGCATTTATTGATCGGGACAGATCTCCAACAGATATCAGAATGCGACAATCAATTCCTTACGGCATTATTTTCAGCACCAAAAAGAGTAGCTCAGTCTCAGATATGGGAACTGTAACTGAATGTGGGAGGAGGGTTTGGTTATTAAGAAGTAGCATAATTATCAAAGGAGCAGTGGGCAATTTTCATCGGCATTGTTGGACCTTTCTAGCCAGGCAGATATAAGAGATTCTCAGGATATCTGTGTAATGCACATGTTCTCAACTCAGGATGTTCCGTGGGAGGCATAATTCATTGCAGGAGAATGATCAGGCCAGGAATCACGAAGAATGAGCTGTCAGTGACTCAAACAATTATGGAGTTCTAATGAATCAAGAATGAACTCATGTGTGCTTGAGAAAGATTATCAGAAGGCAGCTTTGATATGGGGTTGGGGGAGCTTGTGATGTATAATTTGGATAGAATGTTCTGGTTACAATCCATGTGCTGGTTGCGAGTGGTTTATGGGAATTTTAATGTCGTAGTTATAAGTTGGCGAAAGTGAGAGGAAGTAGATTGTCTCTTGTTTGGCATGTGGGGACATTGTGAGAAATTATGCAGGTTATGGTGTCTTTATGCATTGCAGATTGTATGTTGTAACAAGAACTTTCATTTATTTCTTCATTATATCTTTACACCTCATTAGGATGGTGTCTAGCTGAAAAGAAATTTGATAGGAGTGTTGTATAAGTAATCGGGTGGAGTTGTTATTTGTTTGGACTTTGTGTTTTTCCGTCTGACATTCGAGCATAGGATTGTGAGAGTCTGCGGCAAGAATTCCATAAAAACTCCGAAAAAACTTTTGTAAAGATTTTTTATTTATTTAAAGTTTCACTAGTGTTCAAAAATTCCATAAAAACTTTTGTTGTCATTTCGGTTTCATTTTGAAATTCACTTTGCATAATGTGCAATCCAAATACAAGATTTAGAATGTTGCACTGTTAAAGACATTATTATTGGAGAAGAAATATAAAATTGGAATGTCAACTAAAGTTAGGGAATTATTATCCTTAGACCATTATATTACATCTTTGAAAATTCAAAATTGCTCTTTATGTGTTTGGAGAATCAAAATGCACTATTATGAGTGATGAACACAATAGAAAAAGAAGATGTTTGGGTGCACCAAAAATAAGGTAAAATGGATATGTAAAATGGATGCTTACTTCTTCCTCTCATTTTAGATTTTCTGCAAATGGATATGTAAAATGGATGCTTATTTCATCATCATAAACTTATTTCTGTAAATCGATATGTGAAATTGGTGATTGTGTTTTATGAGTTTTTTTCTATAAGCTTCAAATCTGCTTGTGCTTTCGATTTCGATTTGAAACGAAGAAAATATTGATTTACTTGTGGATCCTGGTTTCGATTTTAATTTGAAACGAAGAAGAAGATGTAGATCTATTTTGATTTGAAACTTATTATGATGAGTAAGTTGATAGCTAAAATCATGGCTTTTTATTATGTGAAAAATGATAACTTGCAGGTTACGTTAAGGAAAGTATCAAGAAACACATTTGAAAATGGAGATAACTAATGTCAGTGAGTATGAGAATGTTGCAAAGCAGAAGTTGCCAAAGATGATGTTTGATTACTATGCATCTGGTGTTGAAGACCAGTGGACTCTCCAAGAAAACTAGAACGCCTTCTCCAGAATTTTGTGAGATTTTTTACTCTATATAATTCATTATACTATGTTGAGTTTGTTCCTTTGATTTTTTTTACCTATTATGTTTCTTAGAATACAAAAAATGTTCATGTAGTGAAAAATATGGTTTGCATACAAATAGGTTTAGGCCGCAAATTCTTATTGATGTGAGTAAGATAGACATGACAATTGTTGTAGTTGGCTTCAAAATATTCATGCCAATCATGATTGCTCATCTGCCATGCAGAAAATGGCTCATCATGTGAGTATTATTGCTTTTTCTTTCTATTCACTTGGATTTCTGAGGTTGTGTTGCTCAATATTTTGTTCATTTTTCTAGAAGGAAATAGTTCATGAGAATTCTTGTGTGACATACTAACTTTGTTTAATGTTCTCATTTTGCTTCTTCTATAGCTTTCTCTTATAATTCTAAATTAATTGCTTCTTTTCTTAGGTAATTTTGTGTCTTATAATTGTATTATATGTAGTTTTATGCTTATTACAATTCTGAAATGGAAACAGAAACATTGGTGGTGCATAATGGAGGTTGTCATTGTAAGAGTATAAGATGGAAAGTGATTGCTCCATCCATATCTAAAACAAATTTGTCATGAACAAAGTCAAAAGGTAGATATTTGCATTACATGAATTCAGTTATTACATTCTAATGTTATTTAAAACCTGAAGTCTCTAATGTTTTCTTAGACTTTCCAATTTGAAGGCGGTTAAGATATACCTCAACATCGAGAAAGACATGGCTTATACCCTCAAAGTTTGAGAATGTCCACAAATTTTATTTTTACGGGGCAATAAGATGGTGTACATGA
Source organism: Lathyrus aphaca (assembly GCA_963966055.1). NCBI lineage: Eukaryota > Viridiplantae > Streptophyta > Magnoliopsida > Fabales > Fabaceae > Lathyrus > Lathyrus aphaca. The sequence continues at coordinate 725,860,741 of OZ014519.1, read as the reverse complement.
AGAAAGGTAAGATTGTTGTTCATTCTCTTAACTTTCAATGTATACTAGTAACATATTTTTTGTTTGGATTTGGCTTTGACATTAAGGCATACACACTATCTACGTCTCATAATGATGCAATGCTTCTTATACCTTTGCAGAACTCAGAACTGCAAATGAGCTTGTCCAGAAGATTGCATTTTTCTATTACAATGCAACTAAGTCTGCATGGATAGATGACAAGTCCTTGTATTTATGATATTAATTCTTTTTTCAAGAATGTCACACAACCCTTATGATATTAAATCTTTTTTAAGATGTATTACTTTGTTATGATTTCATTATCTTTATGCAGGACCACAATTAAGTGTATTTGATGACTTACTGAAAATAGGTTAAATTATATGGAACAATGTGGAATACGAAGTTCTTATTAGTGGCCCATTAAAAATTGATGTTTATGTGAGCAATTTTTAGCAAAATTTAAGAGATCAAACAAAACATCCAAATATTTTATGGCAATTCAAGGAAAACCGAGTCATAGCCTTTGAACCGATAATTGATTACATAAGTTGTGGAGTTGTTGGTGTATTTAACTAAGTAATTGGTATGCTTGAATATTGTGTACTTTCATTTTCAGCTTACTCAAGATATGGGATTTGAACAATGTTGTGGAGTTGTTGGTGTATTTAACTGTCAAGCTACCGGGTGGTGCGAGAAAGAGAAGAAAAATTGTATTAATTGTGAAACTCCTGAGACACTTACTGATTGGAATATGGATGTTGTTATTTATTCTTATAGATAAGGTAGTTTCATTGAGCTTAAAATCTTTGAATTTCAAGAGGTGAAGCTACTGTAAAATTCAATTTTATTAAAAAAATTGACTAACATCCACATTTTAGGCAACACAATTTGGTTTCCAAAGGGTGCTTCAATGCCAGTGACATTAAAAGTTCTAAAATATGAGCTTTTCCAATCAAAGTAAGGCTTCTTAAGTCTAAGGAACACAAAAAAATATGTTTATATCAAAATTACAAATAAGTAATTGTTCATGGTATTGTTCATCAACCTCCTGAGCAATGGATCCCTGTTATGATCACTTGAAATTATGGAAGTAATAGTGTGGCTATGGATAGATCTTGGGATAACTGGACATCCAGGTTCTAGAGCAACAACAAATGTCCATCAGATCAACTTCCTTATGTGGTGCAGAAGGTAATTTCATTTGTTGGCTACCTTCATTGCTAACTCAGTTTGTCCAATGTTCTTGTATCAATCCTTCATTGGAAAATTAATGAAAAAATTTGCATTATGTAATTATAGTTTTGTCTTTAGAGAGATGAAACTGTATCAAAAAGATTTCTCCAGCCGTTACGCTGAATGAAATCGAATGAAACAAGAAAGACAACAGTCCACATGTGCTGCTACAATATTGGTAAATTGAGTTCTGTATTCATTATTTACTGCATGCTTTGAAATGTATGGCTGAGGTTTTGTGAGTATAACCACATGATTCTATGATATTATAGGAGCTTATCACACATGAAGCTGAATCTGCCGCATAGTTTGTTATGCATGGCAGATGGTTGTAAAATGTTGTAGCTGAAAATCATTAGTCAAGTAACTTATGATTCCTGGTCCAGGTTTATGTAACTATATGATTTTGAGATAGTTATATTTAAATAAACTTTAATATTTCCTAAAAATTTGTAATGGTTTCTCTGAATTCTGATTGTGATTTTTGATACATAAAACCCCAAACATGACTAGGTTACTCAAGTAAGGTGATCAATGCTGCCAAGTGTTGTTTGTGATCAATTCAAGTAGGTTACTTAAGCAGACATTAATGTCTTGATCCCAACTACGTTTTGTATTTCTTCCCAACTATTGTTTATGACATTGAAGCATTTCAGAAAAAAACAAATATATACCTCTTTTAAAAATGACATCCCAAAATTTCATGATTTGATACCCGACACAAGCGATTAAATTCAGAAAATAAAATATGCATAAATATTGTTTAAAATACTTATTCATTTAAAAACAAAGTTATTTCTATCTTGTGTATTTGTAAAAAATTCATATATTCTAAAACACTTATTTAAATCCTCACTAGTCCTACCATACTAATACCTATTTGTTTTTAAATATTTATTTTCAAATTTATATATCCATTAAATATATTTTATATCATATTAGATAAATTTATTGAAAAGGGAGCACATGTATGATGTATCGTTACTATAGTCAAATAACAATTTTTGAGACGATTACTCTTGATATTTGTTTTTAATTCAAACTTTATCATTTATTGTTAATACATATAAAGATGTATTGAAAGAGCTACAAACATTCAGATTTTTATCAAATGATTTAAGATGTGAATGAACTTACCTGCGATTATAACTATTTATTCCTGATTGGCAAGATCCCTAGGTGATTTTCTCAAGCAAAAGTGTCCTGAAGTGGTACGCCTCTTATCATAAAATTGTTGAAATTTCCTTGATGCTAGGCAAGTATTAGGAGTAAAATTGTTCCTTTTGAAAAAGTAATTCTAATGCAATGCTTGTGCAAGTTGGGAAATCGATAATTGTTACGGAGAATATATATGGTGTCTAAAATAGATGATATTTGGCCATGAGGTTGGTACGAATAAAGATGTGAAAATGTGGTAAGACAATGCGGTTAGTGATGATTTAACAAACATTTGGAGTGAGTTTAATAACAATTTTGCCGAGTATGCTTCCATAGTGAACCTAACTTCAATTAGGTCTTTTAAAGGTTGTAACATGGCTTGGTTCACGGTTTATGAAAAAAAAAGGATATAAAGCTAAAAATTGATTTAACCCACCCCTTCTCCTTTGTTGTTCTCCATTCCTAAATCCAATTAACGGATGCATTCAGTCGGCAAAAGAATTTTTGTAGTCATGATGATAGAGGTAGATATAGTGGTTGAAGCACTGATGAAATTCTTGTAGAAGTAGTCACCTACTTCCTTTTATAAGCTTGTTTTCATTTTTCATTTTTTCTTTTAATCCCTATTTTTGCATGAACTAATTCTTTTGAATTTTTGCTCCATCAGGATGCCCTAACTTTTGCCTAAGTCAACTTTTTTTAGGTTTTGTTACTTCGTGGGCTCCTTTTTTGGAACAATTCTCATGAGATTTTTCTTTTGATTCAGAAAGGTTGTGACTGCCATGTTAATTATTGTGAGTTTTATCTTTTCACTGCTTCCTTGGCGTTGGATGACGTGTGTGATGGAGAAGATGTGCTTTGAAACTCTTATTGAGGTGATTAGATGGAATGGTACTCTTGAGATTATAAATCATTATCAAATTAATTGCAATCTACCCAACCCCTGGTTAAGATTAAGGTTTTTTATAAATAGAAAGAACACCAAATTCAGGCTCGAAGGGGTTAACTATGGATTACCTCTTTATTTCTCCAGTGCTTAAGAAGTTGAACAATGTCATACATCATCATCCAGGCCTTAATAATAAAAGCATATGTTAGAAAATTCGGTTATTTATTTACATCATTCTCCTTCTATGTTTGTTAACGGGTGAAAAGCGAAAAAGCGTTGTATATGGTGAGTGATGGCATAAGACAAAGTGAATATGAAAGGATTGATTCCAAAACATGCATGCTCATCTTATTGAAATTATTGATCAAATAGTAAAAATTTAAGAACAAATAATACTTAGCAAGAAAGAAATTACAACTGGAAAAAATCCTAATGATCCTAGGGATGAGATTCCTTGTTGACCCACTAACTTTAATAGATGTTTCTTGATGTTCTTGCACTTGTCAAAGTAAGGGGTGACCGTTCACCAATGGGATTCCTCCTTCGAAAGTTAATTGCTTATTGTCGATCGGTCTTGGACCTTGTGTGTGAGAGCCCTGCAATTTTCCACTACAGGCCCATGCGAACCAACATGGTACTCATATCTAGCGTTCTCATCATAACTTGAAGGATAAGGATGAGGAGGGTGATCTAGTGGTCTTGGTTTCATTAGGGAGCCTCTGAGCAAGTTTTATAGCAACTGACCATAATACATTGGTATAAGGTCCGATTTCCTTCCAAGCTTCCTTTTTCATGGCGGAACACATGGATCTCGTGACTGGTGAGGCGCATGAGGTTGCTGCTGATGAGGATATTGATGTAGATTTTGTTATGGAGGCATCATTTATGGTTGTTGTATTTAAGGCACTAGGTAGGGCTCTTGTTGGAATGCAGAATAGTAGCCTTATCTCCTCAATAGTATTTTATAACCAAGTTCATTAGAGTCTTTAGTTGGTTGACCTCATCTTTCAACGGTTATTGTCCTCTCTTGATTTCATACATAGCTTCTTGAGATATGCTTCAAGTTTGTTCGTAGGTATCGAGAAATAAGCTGGCGCAAATAAGGTTGGAGAAGGGGGAGAAATATGAGTTTTTCATTTTATGATATGCAAATGTATGTGCGTGTATGCGGATGCATGAAAATACATGGGTATGCAAAAATATTTTATGTTTCGTTTCTAGGTATGCTAAAAGTTTTTATGCAGATGCGTTGTATGTGTCACATGCAGGTTTAGGATAATGGCGGGCATAAGAAAACACATACGGGCTTAGGGATAATGAAGGATATAAGAACACCTTATTTTGGAAGGCTCCCTAAGATAGGTTGGTTCTAAATCTTTAATGCTCAATCCCTCCACAAGGATGGGTTTAGGTTTTTGTTGGTTGTTTAAGAACAAACTCAATGTCACGGACCACAAAAGAAACTTCATCATGATGCTCAGCCCAATTTATGATGAAAATTCAAAGGGTCTCTCTTAGGTAGAGCCTTTGTATAGGTCTTGTAGGTCATACAAAGTCTCAACGTTCAGGTTCTAGAAGAGGTCCTTAGAGTCATGAGCCAAATTCAAGTTTTCTGCACGAAGGTGGGCTAGCCACCCCATGACGAACGCTTTGAACTGATCTACTCTAGGTGGAGTTAGCGTAAAAAAAAACTTTTAGGATGTGAATCCCATTGGCCAATATGGGACTACCCCTTACTTAAGCTTATGTTTCTTCTCGAACTCGGGTGTAGAGATTATTCCCAAACATTAATCAAAACCCACAATAATATACAAGATAAATAAATAAAAATTATGTAGAAAATAAACAAAATAAATAAAACATGAAAACAAACCAACAACGCTAGAACTAAAGGATATACTTGACTCTCTTTAGGGAGGTATCCTTAGCAGAGTCTCCAACTATCGTGGAGCAAAAAGTACTTGAGCGTCTAAAAGTTCAAAATAGATACAGAGTCGCCACCGAATTTTTTATTTGAAGGGAAACATCGATAAAATCCTTATAGGAAGAAAACATGGTCATCACAACTTGTTTCGAGTTCGGGAGTTGATTATGCGAGAGGAATGTATTAACACTCATCACGTTTGTTGTATTCAACGGGAACCTCCTAATAGGCTTGGGTTAAATGTCTGTTAAGGAAATGTTTGGAATGCTTGTTTGTTAAAAAGATATTTATTAAAAAAAAGGTAAAAGAGGAAAATGTTAATTTTTTATTAGTGTGTTCGCCAAGGTTTCAAAACCGTCTGGGTATTTCCAAAGTGCAATGAGAAAGTTAGAGCTTCGTAATTCGTGTAAAAAATAAGTATTGATCGGTTGATTTTAGAGAATAGTGTTAAATCACATTTTAGTGGTTAAACGTCTCTTTATATGCTCACATAATGAAGGTTTAGGAGTTGTTTGTTTTTGCATTAAATGGATCAAACTATTTTATGAAAAAAAAAATTGATTTTAGATGCACAAGGACAAAAATAATTTGATGAATGGAAATTTGTAATTATAATTTTTTTTTATTGTTATTTTTTTTTGTCTACATATCCTAATAAAAATAAAAGAAACAATTTTTTGTATTTTTATTTTTATAATAACAAAACAATCAACCTAACCTAAATAAATAAAATGAAAAGAAAACCTAATAACACTAAATTAATTAGATAAATCAATTAAGTCTAATTTGTATTTTTTGTAATTTTTAATAATTAAAAAGACTATATCAAATAAATTAACTGAATAAATAAAGAGAAATAAAAATTAAACATGTGATGCATACAAAAGGACTTAGGTCCAAACCCATGTGAAAAATTAAGTCTGATCTAATCAATAATTAATGACTTAACCTTAGAGAAAAATAATTATAAAAAAAAATACAACTATAAGTTAGAGCGGTCAAAATAAACCAAAGTCTATATGTCGATCCATCGAGCCCAGAAAAAGTTAGGGTTTGGACTTTATTTTTTGAGTCTATTTTTTTCCGAACCTTTTTTTACCTCGTTTCGAAGAAGAAAAAAAAAACCTAAGAAAATGGACCAACTCATATGGATTATGGATAGCCTGAAGTCCAAAAAAGTCTTAAAGATATTTAGATCCACACATTGATAGATCAAGAATAAGCATTTCATCTTTCTTGTTCAATTCACGATGAACACTTCTTTGTACCTCAATAGTATTTTCCTATAATGCCTGAACATGACATCTATCATAGATTTCTCACTTGAAAACGGATAGATTAACTTGGAATTGCTTTTAAGTTGTGTTTCCATTCACCATAATTGGAGGTTGAAGATCGAACCGATGCTCTTGACACCAATTTGTTGGATAACTTGTATCACAAGTCACTTGACAAATTGCGAGAAATTAGAGAATGATTGAGGAAAAAGTGTTTATTGATTATTGTGTATATTTTAATTACAATGAGCTATAGTGTTTATAGACACACTAGCCACCAAAATCAAATGTAAAATAAATTGTCTAAAACATCAAATGTAAAATAAATTGTCTAAAAGAGCATGATATACCCACTCAGTTATATAATATAATCATCCAGATATATCCTTAAAACAAACTGTCTAACTAGAATTGAGTACTCCGGGTATATTCTTAAAGCAAATTGAATTAACCACAATAATAATTTCACGAGAATCAAGTGACGATTCTCACCGATGGTGACACTATTTCGATGCAGAATAGAAAATAAATAGTAAATTGTTGATGTCCAACATGCAGGAAGGTCTCCAGCATTTTAACTGATCTTCATCGAGGTGTAATTATGGATAGGTTATTTTAATCTGCTTTCACTTGTTTCTTGGTCAGCAACCCTATTAAATTCATACAACTGCATTTCAACATCACACGTCAAATGTTCAACACTTTTGACTTCATTTTCAGATATTTGATTTGTCGGTATCTTTTTATTTTAATATATAACACCATGCATACCACACTGTTTATAAATTAAATCAATTCACAAAAAATGTTTGCTTGTATACATATATGGTTTACGACAATTCATACTAGTCAAGTTTACATAAAAATTAGTTTCAATATATATATATTGAAATATAAACGTGAGCAAGTTGCACACAACCATTGAAAAATCTTAATGAGAGAAAAATAATAGTACTGTATTTTATTGACTCTATGAAATCCATAGACATGTAATTAATTAGTGTTCTTAAATAGTTGAATTTTTTTTACATTAATCTGATTCATAATGTCGTGGATGCATCTTTAGCACAAGATATTTGATTTTTGTTTATTAATCAATTACCAAATTAATCACTTATTGGACTTGTGTCCTTTTCCATTTCCCATTTTCAACAGCACCTACCAATATTATAGTTCAAAAAAACTGCATGGTATGGTACACATCTAATTAATTTTCCTTACATGTGTTTATAATATTTTTATTATTTAAATAAAAAGTCAAGATTGGAGACATTTTGAACCAATTTTTTTATATATTTTCAATCTATAAATAGATATAGAAGAGAACAAAGCTTCTCACACCTCAATGGCTATCTCTTCAATTTTCTTTGTTTCTCTTTTCTCTCTCATTTATGTTATTCCCATTGAAGCTACCCACCATGCTTACCAAACTCTTGAAACTTTATCTTCTCATCATTCCTCAAAATCAAATCATCAACCTTATAGAACTGCATATCACTTTCAACCTCACAAGAATTGGATAAATGGTATATTTAGATATATTTCTTATCCTAAATCTGCTAAATAATTTTATTATTTATCTCTAACTAATTTCTACTTTTTTTGTGTGTCCTTTGACATGTTATGCTGAAATGGATATGCAGATCCCAATGGTTAGTTCAATCCTCTCCTTGTACCATTTTTTATATTTTAGTTAAAAAAACATATATTTTTATTTATTTATTTATTGTTTAATAAAACATTCAGATTATTGATATTTCTGGAAAAAATATATATTTAATGTCTGACATGAATCAATGTTAATTTTCAAAAAAAAAATTATTATTAATATGTCATATCAATATCAGTATCAGTATCAATATTGTGTCTGATGCCGCCGAGTATTTATGTCTTTTTTAACTCAGTTATTTTTATTGAATTCTTTTTCTTTTCTTTTTTTTTTTTGCTATTTTTCGATTGAAGAAGTTAATAATGACCTTAATATTAAATTTTTTACTTTTTTAGGACCATTGAGATATGGAGGATTTTATCATCTATTTTACCAATATAACCCTAAAGGTGCTGTATGGGGAAATATTGTGTGGGCCCATTCAGTATCAAAAGATCTTGTGAACTGGACACCGTTAGATCATGCAATCCAGCCTTCTCAGCCGTCAGATATAAAAGGTTGTTGGTCAGGTTCAGCTACAATACTCCCAGGTGGAAAACCAGCAATTTTATATACAGGAATTGATCCAAATAATCACCAAGTTCAAAACATAGCCATACCTAAAAACATGTCTGACCCATTACTTAGAGAATGGAAAAAATCACCAAAAAATCCATTAATGGAACCAACTTTAGCTAATAAGATTAATTCAAGTTCATTTAGAGACCCAACTACATCTTGGCTAGGAAAAGATGGATTTTGGAGGGTATTAATTGGTAGCAAAATTGATACTAAAGGAATGGCAATTTTGTACAAAAGTAAAAATTTTGTTGATTGGGTTGAAACAAAACATCCTTTGCATTCAGCTCAAGGAACAGGAATGTGGGAGTGTCCTGATTTTTATCCAGTTTTGGATAAGAATTTGGATGAGAATTTATTAAGAATTGGTGTTGATACTTCTAGGAATGATGATGATGTTAGGCATGTTCTTAAGGTTAGTTTGGATGATACAAAACATGATCATTATTTGATTGGGAATTATGATGCTGTTAAGGATGTTTTTGTTCCGGAATATGGATTTGAGGATAATGGATTTGTTTTGAGATATGATTATGGGAAATATTATGCGTCCAAAACGTTTTTTGATGATGGGAAGAATAGAAGGATTTTGCTTGGTTGGGTTAATGAATCTTCGAGTGTTGCTGATGATGTCAAGAAAGGTTGGTCGGGAATTCATGTAAGTTTTGCGCTGTTTTATGTTTGTTTCTTTCGTGTGAGTTTTAATGTTCTGACGATTATACTTAATTTACTTTTAGACTATTCCAAGAGAAATTTGGCTTCATGAATCTGGGAAACAATTGGTACAATGGCCGGTGAAGGAGATTGAAAATCTACGAATGAATCCGATAAATTGGCCAAGCAAAGTGATTAAAGGAGGTGAAAGGATTCCAATTATCGGTGTTAATTCAATACAGGTAATACTTTCAATGAAGTACATATTCACACAGACACCTAACATGATCCTGACATGGATATGTTGATAGTGATATATGATTTGATACAAAGTATTTCTTTTATACAGGCTGATGTTGAAATTTCATTTGAAATAAGTGATTTTGGAAAGGTGGAACCATTGAGGCAATGGATTGATCCTCAAATTCTGTGTAGTCAAAAGGGTGCAGCCATTAAAGGTGGAGTTGGGCCATTTGGTTTGTTAGTATTTGCTTCTCAAGGGTTGCAAGAATATACAGCAGTGTTTTTTAGAATATTCAAATACCAACATAAGAATTTGGTTCTCATGTGCAGTGACCAAAGCAGGTTTATTCTCTTTCTATTACTTCCTAACTAAACTTAACATGTGCTCATTTGATATGTTTATCTAATTTTAATACTTTTTGGTAGGTCATCTTTGAATAAAGATAATGATATGACTAGTTATGGAACTTTTGTGGATGTTGACCCTCTTCATGAAAAGTTGTCACTAAGAACTTTGGTAAGTATAGAAATTCATGTTTACAAAAAAAAAATTACATCTATATAACATTCAATAAATATATTCGCTCAGTTTAGTCTCGTCTTTGAAAAAAACAAGACATACATATTAGAGAGTGCAGACTTAAAATTTGAGTCTGTCTCATAAAAAAATACACAGAACAGACATATTAGTAAGCCAAATCTGTTTTCACACCTCTAATGTGTGTGTGTTCATTTTGTGAAACTATATAAATGTGAGTTTGTGATTTTGACAGATTGATCATTCAGTGGTGGAAAGTTTTGGAGGTGAAGGAAGGGCATGCATCACATCCAGAGTTTATCCCACATTAGCAATTCATGATAAGGCTATGTTATATGCTTTCAATAATGGAACTTCTGCAGTCAAAATCACAAGTTTGAGTGCATGGAGTATGAAGAAAGCAAAGATCAACTAAAATTAAGAAGTGAATGCTAATTAAAGAGGAGAGTGACACAATGTTCATGATAGTGTTCTTTTATTGACACCACATGTTTTATTAATTAGTGGATACAATAGTGTGTTTTGTTTTATATACAAAATTTGATTTGATAAGAGATGTAAGAAAAACATATGTTTTGCGAACAATTATAACTTATTCAAGGAGGTTGTTAACTTATTTTGTCGTTTTTTCTTCTCTATCAACATTAAACATTTTTTAATGTCGTTTGTGATATGTAGAAAGAGATGGATTAAAAGAAAAAAGCAGATACTACTCAACTTCCTTGTTAAAAATCTAAAAATAATATTAGTTTATTTGAGAATTATTATCAGAATGACAATTAATTAAATGGTCTTAACTAATAATATAATTTATTAAACATTTGTAAGCAAATCTACAACAAATAAATAGATAAAAGACGGATATATAAAGAATTTTTTTATTTAATTAGATCACATTGATATATTCTAAGGAGAGAGTCATTCTTTTTCCAAAAATTAATTAATTTTTTTAAAAAAAAAAGTTGTTGATTTATAAACCATCAATTCTATATATACATCACAAAAATTCAAGATGTTTAAAAATGTTTCCTAATCCTTAAATACCTCCAAAGATCTTCCGAATTTCATCTACAAACAACAAAAGTATGGTTTTTTTTTTAAAATTGTTGTGATAAGATTTTCCAGATGTATCTCCAGAACTTCTTCCGCAAATAAATCTCCTGAACTATTCAACGTTAAGTAAAAAAATTATTTCCGGAGATATATCTCTGAAACCTGAGGATATTTAAGAAAACATGCTATCTGTCTAAGAGATCCAAGGTGTACCATAAAAAATTCTCTTTTAAAATTAAACATTTAAGTTGAGTCTTGTGGAGCAAAACAGACCAACCGAAAATCCCACTCACATCTTTTTGTGACGGGTGAGCTCCACCATTATATTTTGAATAAATAAAAATTAAAATAATAATATAAAATTGTTAAAAATAACAAAAATACCACATTATGATTAATCATTTGTATATTCATATTTATTCACAACAATTTAATAATAAAAAGTTTTTAATTCACAAATTGAAAATTTGTGAGAAGCTTATGACTAAATTTATAAAAAAAAAATATAAAAAAAAAATAACAAATAAACAAATAACTATTGTCTTTGGTTTTTGTCCATCCTACCATATCGAATAATAGTGGATTCTGGAACATCTCTAATCCATTTTACAACATCTCAAAACTTTGTAATTGGCTTGATATATTCTGCAATAAGAATGGAAGCATAAATGAAATCAACATGAAAAGTCCTAGCATTTATCATGTTAGATTTTCAGCACTCAACCTATCTGCTTTCCACAATTTAGAATTTCTTGTTTTAAGATCAATTGGACTGCAAGGACCTATTTCAAAAGAAATTGGTCTCGTCTCCAAGCTCACTCATCTTGATTTGTCTTATAATAATCTTGAAGGTGAAATACATCTTTCACTACGCAATCTTAAACAATTAAAGCACTTAAACCTCTCTCACGACAATATTCAAGATTCCATTGCATCAGTAGGAAATCTCACACAACTACAAGAATTACACATCTCTAACAACATGTTTCAAGGCTCCATTGCTTCACTAGGAAATCTCACACAACTACAAGAGCTAGACATGTCTTACAACATGTTTGGCTCCATTGCTTCACTAGGAAATCTCACACAACTACAAGAGCTAGACATGTCTTACAACATGTTTCAAGGCTTCATTGCTTCACTAGGAAATCTCACACAGCTACAAGGCTCTATTTATCTAACTGAATGATTGTTTAACAACTTTCAAATGTCACCAGCAATAACAAACCGAAGAGAAGAAAAATCCAACTATAAATTATTTTATTTTTTTAGAATAACTTAGTTTGTTAAAAAAAATACAGTAATAACGTAGTTTCCAGTAAAATTACCAAAATGACGTAGTTTTTTACTTAATATTTTATATTGATTGACGAATGGGTACAAAATGATTTTTTTATCCTACACCCATGCGCCATATTGATTGGTGAATGGGTACAAAATGATATATATTTTTTATCATACACCCATGTGTCATTTGGTTTGGCTAATGTGTTGTTTTTAATTTTTTTTCTTTTTCAAGAATTCGTCAATTGGTTTGGCGTATTTGTTTTATATTTTTTAAAAATGAAATAATTTGTCATTTCATTTGGCTAGTATGTTTTATGTTATTTTTATTTTATATGTACTAATGCGCCATTTGGTCTGGTGCATGAGTTAAATTATTTTTTACATATTATTAATAATTGAATAAATGTAGTTAAAAAAATCAATAAAGAAAAAAAAATAGAAAACCAATAAATAAAGAAATAGTAGAAAAGAAATAAAGATTGTATTATTTAAAAGTGGCTATTACAAATGATCATTTTCCGCCCGATCTAGACGTCCCCTAGTTCCATATCCACGTGAATGACCCCGTCTTCGAACTCTATTACAAGCTTGTTGAGGTGTCTCTGGTCTTTACGTGATTGGTGGATGATGTTGTTATTGGTATGAGGATCCCTAAGTATTTGATATGTTTGTAACCATTTGTCCCCAAAAACCTGGTGGGTAGCTGCCAACGGCGCTTCCATAATCCAATTGAGTGCCCATGTTTTCATAGTTTGATCGTAATGGTTGGGTTGGGTGAGGACGATATAATTGACCGAATGGGGATATTGCATTCTTTTGAGACTGGTACAATGGTGGAGGACTATGGTGGGTTGGGGTTGAGTGGAAGGAGTTATCGGTAGTATATTGGGGTGGGTTAGGCTCGTGTTGTTGTAATTGTGTGTGTGGCAAGAATGGGTTGCAGGTTTGGATGAAGGGTTGATGAGTGTTTCATGTTGATGGTTGGAATTGGATGGGTAGATCATGGTGTAAGGTTGGTGGTTGGGCGTATCCTACGGTTTCCGAGCGCGGATCAAGCAAATATGGGTTATCAGACACCCATTGTTGCATTGTAACTGACCTAAACCAGATTAAATATTCTCTAGTTGGTCTAACATTTTGCATAACTAGGTCGTTTAAGATGTGTTGGCGGCGATCTCTCCATTTTTGACGCAACTCCCTGGAAAAGTCTTTCCAATCATTCAAATTCCATTGGGCATCTACTCTTCTTAGATGTCATTCTCTCAAACACGTCGGAGGACCTGGAATATCTTTTTGTATTCTAAACTGCATTTTCACCCGATCAGTTTGGTGCATTTCAATTATAGTGAACCGAATGATTGGTGTTTTTACTGTCCATATTTCAACATCCTCGGGGTTAGGCTCATGGTTCAGGCCTAGATATGGCCGCCAGATAAACTGCAATAAAAAAAAGAATTTCTTGAGTAGAAAGATGGGATGTTAATCTATAAAACAAAGTTATAGTATTTTAGTTGCAATACCTAGTCAATACCAATATGGTCTAATAAATTGCGATAGACAATTATAGAACTTCTAGGATTCCTGCTGTAATCCATCCCAAGATCGGACCAGCTAAAAAGAAAAGATTGAAAATCAATTAGTTACATTAATCGTATAATATTTAAAATTTAATATCGCCAATGGAATTTTAATACCACACTTACTAGTTGGTGTAGGGGAACGAGCATGGATTCATGTTGCGTGGGGCGAGCATCGACGTTTTGTACCACCCTCATGCTTGTAATAAAAAAGAAAAACCATAAAATGTACTGTAAACACCCCAAATTTGCCCTCACCCATTCACACCATGGCTTGTGATCATTTCATATGCATAAGTTTAATCATAGCATCTCATATCACATTTTTGATTCACTGCATAGATTCAAAGTCATCTGCATCTAGGGTTTGTGATCTGAGCAATCCAAGAGCTTCTTGAGCCACTCCAAAGGTCATCAATCACTTCAAAGGGGTCCATGTATGTTCAAACATCATATTACATCCTCTCAAAGTCAAGAATGTCAAAGAATCACAAGAACTGAGGATGGTATGGAAGCAGAGCCAGGTTGGACTGCACAAATGACCTAAAATTAGGGTTTGGGTTTCAGAGGCCATAACTCCAAATTTTTTGGTCATTCTTGTTTCTATTGGTCTCTATATGGTATAAGGAGTATGCATATCAATTTTCATGAATAAATTCCATGGGGAAGTCATCTGATCAAGAGTTGACTTTTCAAGCAAGTCAGTGCAAAATCAGGGCATCTGAGGCCCCCAATGACCCAACCAAAGGGTGTTCTTCATCATTTTGATTGTATATGATCTTTATTTGATCATGGAAGAGGTTGGAAGTTCACAAAATTGAAGAATTTCAAGTCTTTTGCAAAGTTGACTTTTTGGGAAAGTTTGACTTTTGAAGAAATTGCCATTTTAGGCAGCTTTTTCAACCTTTACTTTTTGATTCAAAAAAAGCTTCAAATGGAAAAACTTTGGTCATGAAAGTTGTAGAATAGATCTTTCCCTTTTCAAAAAGTACAAGAACATGACCTAATTCATTTTGGATCAAAAGTTATGGCCTTACAAAGTTGAGCAAAATCATTAAAAATTCACTTTTGCACCAAATGGAAAACATGCAATTTCTCATGGCAAGCCTTTATGTGACTTCAACATGACCTCTAATCATCATGCCAATGCTACACATGACATAAAATCAGAATTGGCCCAAGGAATTTCTCATTTGTGTGCCTTGATTTCCAAGTATCCATAAGTCATTTTCATAAAGATGCAAAGAGGGATTTTTGGCAAAATCATTCTCAAAGGAGTTATGTGATCACTAGTTGGTTTCTATGCATTGCCATGACCAAATGAAGCATCATACACCAAAATTCAGCAAGAAGTATCTCATGTGCATAACCAAAAATCATGAAATAACACAAGTGGGCAAGTTGCAAAATCTCTCTCAACTCATGATCCAAATGCAGCAGACTTTCACAAGCAATCCAAGGGTCATCCTTGACTCAAGCTGAAGCAAGACAAGCCCTTAGACTGCTGCTGCCATAGCCCATGCTGCAAGTACAAATCAACTTGACTTTTTGGCCAAACCTCCCATACCAATACCACAGTGTACACCTGCCCTCCTAGATTGCTGGGATTGTTTATAGATTGCCTAAGAGTCATAAAGCAATAGAATAGCAAGCCTGGAACACACACAACACAGCACACTCAAAAATCTGTCAAAAACTCCTCTTCTTCGAATCTCTCTCTACAGCCATAAAACACTCATTTTCTCTTCACCATTGTATCACATACCTTCCATAGAACCAGAATCCACCATTGAAACAGCTTGAAACCTCATAAATTCTGACTGTGAAACCTGCCATATCAGAACTCAAACTCTCAAATTAGCCACCCACAAAGGATTGTGAGCATTCCATTGGCTTCAGGGGGTCCAGAGGAGGCATTCTGCATCAAAGAGAGGTCTGGGAAGCTCATATTCATAGTTCACCACTTCAGGTAGCTTCGAATCTCAAACTTTGCAGAGCTTGTATTTTTTGTTACAAATTGAAAGTGCATGTCTTGCTGATCATGATGGTATCTTTAGAATCAAAAATAATGAAGAAATGAGTATTTGGTTGCTCTCTGAAATTTCACCCGTGAATCTTGTTGGCTTCGATTCCCTCTGTTCTTGGTTTATAAATGTTGTTTGAGGGGTGATTTGAATGGGGTTTGGGTAGAGGATCATTTCCCTGGCTTCAATTTGATGAATGGTGGCCTGTAGCATGTTCTAGGGTTTTTGACCCGCCGGAGAAGACGACCGGAACCACTGTTCCGGCCGTCTGAGATTAGTGTGCCCTAATTAGGGTTTAGCTGAGTCATTAGTGTGTTTTGAATCTGGACCCTAGGATGTTGTTTCCCGCGTGTGGACCAAAGGCTCAGATCATGTCATTAATTCATAATTTCCATTTAACTTAATTAATTAGGTTTAATTAGTTAATTAACCTGATTTGAATGTAGACCATTGGATTACGCGCCAAGTCAACAGGCCCTTCCCCAGATTCAATCCTGGCTCTCCATTGCGTTTACTTTCTTTTTTATTTCTTTTTTAATTCATTTCTTTTGTTTTATTTTCTCCATTTAATTTAAAATAGTAAAACCTTTTCAAAAATTCTGAAAATTTTTATATACACTTTTATTTAATTTCAGAAACCAAAAACATTTTTATTTTTATTTTTTGCATTAAAAATTATTTTTAAATTATTTAAAAGTTTATTTTTAATTAATTAATGAGAATTAATTAATTAAAAATACTTTTAGGTATTTAAAAATCACCAAAAAATTCATGAAACCTTTAAAATCATTTAGAAACATTTTCCAACCCTCAAACCAAATTTCTTTTTTGATCTTGATGCATTTTGATAATTTTCCATGGAATTAATTCAATTTCAAAGCATTATTTTGATCCTATGTTCAAAAATTCATTTCTGCCTAGTTTTTGAGAGTTGGACTTTGATTCTTTTTGCATTGTATCTTGCATCTCATGTAGTTTGTAGGATTAAATTGGCATGATTTGATCTTTCATTTTCCATTTGTTTGACATTTTTATTGTTAAGTTGCCCTAAAACCCTAAAAATCTTAGGAAATTCATAACTTTTATTAGGTTAAGAGTTAGAACCCCTCCTTTGGGCAGTGAGTTTATGTAGGGTTAGGTTTCCTTTGAGTGCATTTTCAATTTTTTATCTTGATGTTTGCTTCTGATTTTGGTTTTTTTTTTATGCATTGATCATAAACCCTAATTTGGACTTCCATATGCATCCATCTTGCATTTGCTTGCATACCATGACTTGCCATGACATTTTATGCATCCATTTGATTCATTTGACATCTTAAGACATCTTAGAATCATGTTTGATCATTGCATCTTTCATTTGCCACTTTGTATGTCATTTACATTTCATAACTTTTCATGTATGATCATGTTTCTTAACTTGCTTCATTTGCATCCATAAGTTTGTGTGATCATCTCCATGCTTTATTTCATGTTTGCATCATCCCATAGCATCATTATCATCTCATATATGCTTCTGGTTTTGATTTGTATCATGCCATCCCTTCTCATTTTGCATTGCATTGCATTTCTTTCACTAACTTTTCAGGTGGTAAGTCATTTTGAGAAGTGAATTTGCCTTCACTTCTCATGATTTCTTTTCATCTCTCTTATGCATCCTTGCTGCATTTTGTTATGTGTTTGAGATTGAGCTTGCTATTTCTTCTCCTTCTTACTTTCTTTTCTCAAATGACTTGTCTTCTTGAATGAAGCAAGTTGCTTTGCTTCTCCTTGCTCCTTTCATCTGCTTCCTGGTGGTTCCTCTGAAGATTTCCCTTGTAAACCTCACAAACATTAGGAACAACCAAGCATGACAATAATTAGGGTTTTGATTAGTCCCCCACTTAGTTTTTACCTTTGTGTCTCATTGAGTCTTCTCTTCTCATCCCATAATCCAGGACTAAACCCTAAAGGTTTTAAGGCTTTGTGATTAAGCTTATGCCTGTATCCTTCTATTAGGATGGAGTGTATAACTTTAATCCTAAGTGTTAAACCCTTAATGTGTTTGACTCCTTTAAACAATTCACTTAATAATCATAAAGACATCACACTTGTAACTTGGGCCTTGTATTAGGGTTCTAATTCATCCTTAATTGGTTAAGAAGGACTAACCCTAGTGTTAATGGACAAGTCCTCCTCAAGTTGTCTTACAAATCATGAAACTCACTTCTTCATCATATCATTAACTAAAATCCATCTAATAAAGGCTTTGTTTTGTCATGAGTTTAATCCCTAATCATGGATTAAGTTGAGGAGTTTTCCTCAGTTTAAACATTCTCATCTATTATCCTTCTATTAGGATGGTGTAATGAGTCTGTTTAATCCCTGATTATGGCTTAATCTCATTACTTAACACTAAACAAAAACATCTAAATAATCGCAAATAGGTTAATGATCTTAACCCTACACCAAAGGTGTTTAGGTGTGAGAAGCTGACTTCACACTTAAGGTATTCTCATTACCCCTAATCAGAGGGAAGATGTGATGAGTTTACTAACCCATTGGTTAGGCTTAAGCTCATTAACTTATGACAAACTTTCAAAAGCAATAAAAGACTGAAAGCATCAAAAACAAACAATAATCGTCTCCTTCGGGATTCTTTTCTCATCTCATTCACTCACAAACGAGAACTTGCTTCTTCCGTCTAATGCAAGACAGTTTGCACCTGAGCCAGACAGGTCATACACTTGAGCATAGACAAGCAAGCAGTTCACAAGTCAATTCATCTTTCAGTCTCTTTGGGTCGAACTACGGTGTTCTGACTTCCTCATTGCACGAGAGGATACGTAGGCATAACTTAACAGTTATCGAACAAAAGTCTCTGTATATTCCCCCTCTTTCCAGCCTTATTCTTTAAGCCTCATGATCTTGAGCATCTTATTCCTGTTCTTACACTGACACTGTACATTTATACACTTCACACTTCTTTTACACTGACACCTGTACATCCTTTTCCAGCTCTTTTATACACAAATTGCACTAACACTACCCCTTTAAAACACAAATCTTTTAAGTGTGGATCCCGTCGAGTACGACGGACAATCTGGGTGCTAATACCTTCCCAGGTTGTAACCAACCCCCTTTCTCAGTCTCTCTGGTTCGCAACCGTCTTATCCATATCTTTCTAGGTTTATGCAGCATTACCTTTCCCTCGGGATAAAAATGCCTAGCTGGCGACTCTATTCATTCCCTGTGAGTTCACTCCTGTGTGTTCTCACATCCTCCTTTCGCCGACCATTCGCGTCTGTACCTTTATCTGGGGCCATTTCCATTTATCGGGAGCGGCAGCTTGGCGACTCTGCTGGGGACCCTTATACTGTAGCCAGGGCTTCTGGTTCTTTTTGTGGGTTCCTCCTAGCGCTTGATTGATTTTGTGTTTACTGGGGTGTTATGTGCTATTTGTGTTTGTATATTTGTTTTATTTATTGCTTTATGTACAGTTTGTTTACTGCTTTCTTTACAGCTTTACATATATCATACTGTCATATTATCTGGCTGGATCTGTTTTCTGTTTTGGTGGGTGGGGTTCTATTGAGAGTTTAAGGTCCTACACCTGGGACCTGAGTGACACCTAGGCTAGAGTGGTTCATGTTCTTTCCCATTCCATTTCGGTCTGGTGCGGGAATATGAAACGCGGTTCAGATATGGGTTTCTTCTTGAGAACTCTGTGCTACAGATCTCCTGTAGTGCTAGGGCTATCTGGGAAGCCTGCTAAGTCTGGATGACCTTTACTATGACCTTCAGAAACTGAGGTGAATTAGAGGAGGATCTTTTATGGTTATTGTAAACACTGTACCTCCGGGTTAGAAGTGTTTACACTCCTCATAACTGGTCCAAGTCTGAGGATCCTTGTTTTAGAACACCACCTGTGAGGGGGTTGGGCTGTTTACAGGTTTGCAGGTACCCTTGACTACAGCATACCCTGATACTTTGTTTTGAATAAGAGTACTCCACTTTGGGACAGTTCTTGTGATTTTAACCCTGGACATGTGACTCTTTATTTGAGTCCCCCACCCTGGTTACTGGACTTATGAACCTCCATCTGGATTTCTTGAACATACATGGACCTATATCAAGGCAGTTAACCAGATCCAGCTTGATCACAAACCCTTGCATATCATTTGCATACATCATCATTGCATCATTTAACATTTGCTTATTTGTTTTTCAGGGTATCCATACTATATTTTGGCTTGGTTTTGACCCCTTCATCAGCATAGACCTATCTTCATCAGTACTTACTTCAGCTATCAGCTACCTGCTTCAGTCACCTGCATCACCAGTCTCAGCTTGTCAGTGGCCCATCTTCAGTGTTATTCTCAGCATCTGTCTCAGCTCTTCTTCAGCAACATGGCACCCAAGAAGAGTAACATCTCCTATCATTTCTTTGAGCCTGAGTTGGCTAGCACCAGGAAGATTCAGACCCTGATTACTCCAGACCATATACCACTATTCAGAGAACATTATGGAGGAATCCTTGATGTGGTTATGGATTTGGACCCTTCACAGAGGAGCCTGATTCATACTTGCCTGCAGTTCTATGATCCCCCTCTGAGGTGCTTCACCTTCCAGAATTTTCAGTTGGGACCCTTGTTGGAAGAGTATTCATCACTGATTGGTGTACCTATCAGGGGTGGAGTCCCTTTCAACCCTGAGATGGCTTTCCCTAGTAATGAAGAGGTGGCAAAGGCATTGTATCTAGAACCAGCTCTGATTGGGCAGAACATGACAGCCAAGGCTGGAGTCTCTGGTCTTCACTTGGATTTCTTGACCTCTCAGGCTATTCTGAAGGCCTCCATGGGGGAGTGGAAGGCAGTCTGTGCTTTATTAGCCCTTAGCATGTATGGGGTTATATTATTTGCAGACGAGCCTAAGTTTGTTAGCAAGAATGCAATCCATCTTTTCATCCTGAGGAACCCAGTGCCCACCTTACTGGGAGATTTCTATTACTCTGTCCACCAAAGGAATGAAAAGAAAAGGGGAAGACTAGTGAGGTGCTGTGCTCCTTTGTTCCATACTTGGCAGCTCAAACATTTGCCAAAGACTGATGCATTCTTGAACCCTCACCAGCAGAAAAATTGGGCTAGGAGGCTTGTTGCTCTAACCTCAGATGACATCAGGTGGTGCACTCAAAGTACTAAGGGCAGAGACATCATTACCAGTTGTGGGCAGTTTCCCAATGTACCTTTGATAGGAGTGAAGGGTTGCATCAACTACAACCCTCTGTTATTCAAAAGACAACTGGGTTATGCATTGATCCACCCTCCTAGAGCACAGGATCTGGCTGAGACCCTTTATTGTGAGAATAAGCCTAATCTGGCTATTGTCAGGCAAGCATCCTGGGCTTGGGACAATGTACAGACTAAAGGGGTAACCATTCTTGGGAGATGCAACAATGTGGCCTCAGCTCAGTACTATGAGTGGTCTCATGCCAGGGCTCAAATTTCTGGGATGCCCTTTACCATTGAAGATGTGCCTGGGCCATCCACAGCACCACCTGCAGCTACTGTCAGCCTAGAGGAGTTTGAGAAATTGAAAGAGAGGAATGAGAATCTGACTCAGGCTCTGCAGAAGACCCTCTGGGAGAGGAATGATGGTCGGCTGGACATTGAGAGGTTAGAAAAGCTAAAAGTGGAGCATCTAGCCAGAATTGAGAAGTCAGAGGATTATATCAAGAAGTCAAGGGCTGGAGAGCAGATCTTGAAGAATGCCTGCAAAGAGGCCCAATTCCAGAGAGCTAGGACTGATTTGTATCTAAAAGAGAGTCAAGCTAGGTGGGTCAGAATCACCGAAGCTCGCACCCAGGAGGATAAGAGAACTCAGGATAAGATTGAGCAGTTGGAGGCTAATGCAAAGGAGCAGCAGGAAGCCCTAGTAGCGGCCCAGAGGGAAATCTCAGAATTAAAACTCAAGGCTGGTGTGAAGAGGTCAAAGGACCAGGGCAGACACAAGAAGCTAACTGCAGCTATTGCCACCAGGAATCTTCTCATCAGGAATCTCACAGAGCATCCAGCTGACCCTGTGACTGAAGCATTTCTAAAGGAAGTTCAGGAGGATGAGTTTGGTCTTAGTGTCTGACTTTTTGCTTGTTGCTTTCATTTCATTGTACTTTTCCTTTTTTATGTTGAATTTTTGACCCCTCAGAGGGCATGTATTGTAAAAAGAAACAAACTATGTATCATTTACTTTTTGTAATATATGTGTTGGTTTGTTTTATCTGAATTCTTCAAGCAACGTCAAAAGCATCTTCCTCAAGGGTCTGGAAAGGTCAAAACCAAGTGCCAAAGCCGGATACCTTGGAAACAAATAAGCATACTGCATTGCATACTAACCTTTGTTTGTTTTGTTTTTTTGTTACTAACTCTGTTGTGACTTCAGGAACTATTGCTCGACGTCGGGTGTTTCCACTCAACCGTCCACACAGATATCCAACCCGCAACAACCTTCCGGGTATACAAATGGACCAAGTACAGCAGGACCTTACGGAGGTCAGGACTCAAATGGCCAATGAGAGATTGGAAATGAGGAATCAGATGACACAATTTATGGAGGTGATGAATAATATGGCTCAAAGCCAAGAGAGATTAAGAGCACTGGTAGAGAGGCAGAATCAGGAAGACCCCCATCTAGGGACTGCTGGGACAAGCAATAATGAGAGAGTTCAACCTCATGTTAATCCTCCAGTCTATGGACCCCACCTTCATCCAGAGATCAACATCCCTGTTAATGTACAAGGGACTGCCACTGCAGGCAGAGTATTACAAGAAGACCCCCAGGAAGATCAATTTACTGTGATGGGAGCTGGGGATGAAGCCTATGACAGAAGGCTAGATGAGATTGCTGAGAAACTAAGATCCCTGGAGTCCCAGAATTCTTTGGGCTTTGATGTTATGGACATAGGTCTAGTGGACGGGGTCAGGATTCCCCACAAATTTAAACCTCCGTGCTTTGAAAAGTACAACGGAACTTCCTGTCCCCGAACCCATTTGCAATCCTTTCTGGGGAGGCTGAAGGCATATACCATGGACGAAAAGCTATGGATGTTTTATTTTGAAGATAGCTTAACAGGAGCTTCAAGGGAATGGTACTCTCACCTGACTAGAGCAACCATTAGATGCTGGAAATACCTGGCTGAAGCCTTTATCAGACAATACCAGTACAACTTGGATATGGCTCCCAACAGGACCCTCCTGATGGGGATGTCTCAATCATCCAGGGAAAGCTTCCGGGAGTACGCTCAGAGGTGGAGACAGCTTGCTGCTGCTGTCCAGCCACCCATGTCAGAGAGGGAGATGGCTGATATGTTTATGAACACCCTCCAGGGGACATACATTAATAGGCTAGCTGCCTTTTCTTCCACTAGCTTTGCTGACGTGGTCATAGCCGGGGAAAGAATTGAGAGCCTATTAAAGATGGGTAAGATTTCCGACAACGGTGCAAGCTCATCCAGCAACACAAGAAAGCCTTTTGTGGGCCCAAGAAGAACTGGTGAGACCAATGCTATCCATACCAGCAGGGGCAGACCCCAATATGTTCATAGGTCTGTGGCAGCAGTCACCATTCCCGCTCCAATTCATCCTCAACCAGCTTATCAACCACAGCAACAAAATTACCAACAACAAACTCAGTATCCTCCTCAGAGAAATTATAACAACAACAACACCAACAACAACAATCAGCAAAGACCATTTCAACAGAGACCTTCTCAGGCCAATAGGGTGATCGATCCGATCCCTATGCCCTATGCCACATTACTGCCACAACTCCTGAAACTCAACCTGGTTGAGCAAAGGACATTGGCACCTCCAGATCCTGCCAGTCTACCCAGAAATTATGACGCCAGCGCCAGATGTGCTTTTCATTCGAATGCACCTGGCCACAGTACAGAGAAGTGCAGAGCTTTGCACATGAAAGTGCAGGATCTAGTGGATTCCAAAGCTCTAAACTTTGCACCACCACCAAATGTTAACAAGAACCCCATGCCACACCATGGAGGACCCAGAATCAATGCTATTGAAGAAGATAAGTCGTCTTACTTGATAACCAGTGTGGGTCAGATTCGGACACCCTT
The DNA here is from genome assembly GCA_963966055.1 of Lathyrus aphaca. NCBI lineage: Eukaryota > Viridiplantae > Streptophyta > Magnoliopsida > Fabales > Fabaceae > Lathyrus > Lathyrus aphaca. Next base: position 725,836,547 of record OZ014519.1, on the reverse strand, counting down.
GGTAGAGATTAAAGCTCAACTCCTTGAATGTCAAATGTTCCCGGGATGTGAGCTAGGATGTGCTTATTGCAACATTTCAGTGAATGGGTGTGATAACTTGAGGGATGGCATAGATGGTCTCATCCAGAGTGGCCTGCTTCAAATCACAACATCAATACCTACCAATCCAGCAATCTCCTTAACAACAGTTCCAGAATCTTCTACAACTACAACAACCATCGTTCCAAACAACTCTTCAATCTCGTCAACAAATGTTTCATCTGTTACTTCAACGGACCAAATATCAACAAACATCCCTTCTACAACTTCAGCACCCCTTCATTCAGAGTCTCCTACAACAACAACACCCATCCAGTCAACAATGTCTCCTACAACATCAGCAGCAAGCAATGAGAATGTCTCAACAGTTACAATTTATTATGATCCTGCAAATGATTCTGCCTACAACTCACAAAATGTCACTCCTATAAGAGCACCAGTCACAATATACTATGATCCACAGACTATCGTGGTCCCTTCTGCAGCTGTTATCAGTCCAGTCACTATCACAGTGCCTGGGCCAGTACCTTATGAAAGCAGTAATGCCATCCCTTGGCATTACGGCTCCGATCTATACTGCGAAGGACAGAAAATCACTCTTGAATCATCAGCTTCTTCACCACAAATAGACAATGTGGGGGGAGGCGGAGGCTTCACTTGAAGCGGACGTCTCTTTGCCCCGCAAATTCCAAGACCCAGTGCCGAAGCAGAAGCTGCTTCCAAGGCAAAAGGGAAGAGCATGGTGCAAGAAGAACAAGTAGTTAAAGAAGCTCTGAAAACCCCTTTTGATCAGGAGGTTGATGAATTCATGAGAATCATCAAGAAAAGTGATTACAAGATAGTGGATCAGCTTCACCAGACACCTTCCAAGATCTCCATTTTATCATTATTAATGTGCTCCGAGGCTCATCGGAACGCACTACTAAAAGTCTTGCACGCAGCTTATGTGCCAGAGGAGATTACCGTCAATCAGTTGGAAGTTGTGGTTGGAAATGTTAATGCTAGTAATGGACTAGGATTTACCAACACTGATTTGACTACGGAAGGTCGCAATCATAACAAGGCTTTGCACATTACCATGGAGTGTAAGGGTGCAGTTCTTTCTCATGTGCTGGTAGACACAGGGTCATCCCTCAATGTCTTGCCTAAAAAAGCCCTTGTGAAGCTGGAGTATGAAGGATTGGCATTACGTCCCAGCAACTTAGTAGTGAGAGCCTTTGACGGTTCTAAGAGATTAGTTCTGGGAGAAATTGAGTTGCCTGTAACGATTGGCCCACAAACTTTCAAAACGACCTTCTACGTGATGGACATTCAGCCGGCCTACAGCTGTTTGTTGGGTAGACCATGGATTCATGCCGCTGGCGCAGTTACGTCTACCCTTCACCAGAAGTTAAAATTCGAGTGGGAGGGCCAAGTCGTTACTATTTGTGGAGAGGAAGATATTTTTGTTAGCCATCTGGCTACATACAAATATATTGAGATGGATGGGGAGATCCACGAAACGATGAGTCAAGGGTTTGAGGCCCTGAATATTAACGAAACATCTACTGTACTTGGGACTTCCATGACATCCTATCAGCAAGCCCGGAGGGTTGTGGAAGAAGGGAATGCTCAAGGCTGGGGCAAACTGTTGCCTGTGGAGAAGAAAGAGGATAGATTTGGTTTGGGTTACAAACCAACTCAACAAGATCAAGCAGAGGCTGCTAAGAAGCCCAACTTCGTTAGTGGGGGGATGCTCACCCCTGATGCTGTCAACAACTTGGAAGATGAGTCGGAAGATGAGCGCAACCTGGAGAGCTGGATACGTCCAAGGATTCCGGGGAGCCGTATCTCAAACTGGTCTTCCCAGGAAATTATAAGGGTTACTCCTGCAGAGTAATTATTATTTCCTGTATATTTTAAGCATGCATCAAGTCTTGCATCTTGCCCAAGATGACAAGACTCATTTTGTAATCGGGCCATCTGTAATTTTTGTGCAACAAGATTAATCAATGAAATATCAGACATCTTTTGCAAATGAGTCTTTTCCTTTTCCGCTCACTGTTTTTCCATTTTTCTTTTTGTACAAAAAAATAAATGGCAGTGTTTTCAAAATGACAACTTTATTTCACTTTTCTAAACAAGATTAAAATCAATCACTAAAATGAACAAACTGAACCCTTGCAGAGAGTGCCTTCCAGACAGCACCGACAACAACACGGCTATGACTTCGTATGACTTTGACAATCCGATCAATCAAGCTGATGAAGGGGTTGAAGAAGATTACGAGCTTCCCGAAGAGCTAGCCAGGTTGTTGAGACAAGAGGAGAAGGTTATCACTCCTCATCAGGAGGAGGTCGAAACGATTAATCTTGGTACAGATGAAGATGTGAAAGAAGTTAAAATCGGGGCCTGCCTACAAGACTCAGTGAAGAAACAACTGATCAACCTGCTTCAAGAATATGTGGATGTGTTTGCTTGGTCTTATCAGGATATGCCAGGATTGGACACCGATATTGTTATGCACAAACTGCCTTTAAGAGAAGAATGCCCACCGGTGAAACAGAAACTGCACCGTACTCGCCCGGACATGGCAATGAAGATCAAAGAAGAGGTACAAAAGCAGTGGGACGCCGGGTTCCTTGCTGTAACTAGCTATCCGCCGTGGGTTGCTAACATTGTACCTGTGCCTAAGAAAGACGGCAAAGTGAGGATGTGTGTTGACTACCGGGACCTGAACAGAGCCAGCCCGAAAGATGATTTCCCATTACCTCACATCGATGTATTGGTTGATAATACGGCTCAGTTCTCGGTATTCTCCTTCATGGACGGATTTTCAGGATACAATCAGATCAAAATGTCACCTGAAGACATGGAGAAGACAACCTTCATCACACCCTGGGGCACATTCTGTTACAAGGTGATGCCATTCGGACTGAAGAACGCTGGTGCAACATATCAACGGGCTATGGTAACATTATTCCACGATATGATCCATAAAGAAATTGAGTGTTATGTGGATGACATGATTGCCAAGTCCCTCACAGAGGAAGACCACCTGGTAAATCTGCTGAAACTATTCAAGCGTCTGAGGAAGTACCAACTGAAGCTGAACCCCAACAAGTGCACATTCGGGGTGCGATCTGGTAAGCTGTTGGGCTTTATTGTAAGCGAGAAAGGGATTGAAGTTGACCCTGATAAAGTCAAAGCCATTCAAGAAATGCCTACACCAAAGTCTGAAAAAGAAGTTCGAGGGTTTCTGGGTAGATTGAACTACATCTCAAGGTTCATATCTCACCTTACAGCAACTTGTGAACCCTTGTTCAAGCTGTTAAGAAAAGAGCAGACGGTCAGGTGGAACGAAGACTGCCAGAGGGCTTTTGACAAGATCAAAGAATACTTGCAAGAACCACCAATCCTTATGCCTCCAGTTGAAGGAAGACCTCTGATAATGTACTTGACAGTATTAGAAGAGTCAATGGGGTGTGTGCTGGGCCAGCATGACGAGTCTGGTCGAAAAGAGTATGCAATATACTACCTGAGCAAAAAGTTTACCGACTGTGAACAACGTTATTCACTGCTCGAGAAAACTTGTTGTGCTTTAGCGTGGGCTGCTCGCCGACTGAGACAGTATATGTTGACCCACACTACTTTATTGATATCCAAAATGGACCCAATTAAGTACATTTTCGAGAAGCCAGCACTTACCGGACGGGTTGCAAGATGGCAAATGATCCTCACGGAATATGACATTCAGTACACATCTCAGAAAGCCATCAAGGGCAGTGTATTGTCTGATTATCTTGCTGAGCAACCTATTGATGATTACCAGCCTATGAGATTTGACTTCCCTGATGAAGACATCATGTTCATAAAAGCGAAAGATCATGAAGAGCCTATTCACACTGAAGGGCCTGACCCAGAAGAAGAATGGACTATGATGTTTGATGGGGCTGTTAACATGAATGGTCGTGGTGTTGGTGCAGTACTCATTACACCTAAGGGAGTTCACATGCCTTTCTCGGCAAAGCTCACTTTTAACTGCACTAACAACGAAGCTGAATACGAAGCTTGCATTATGGGACTTGAGGAAACCATTGACCTCAGGATCAAGACATTGACTGTATTCGGAGATTCAGCTCTGGTAGTTAATCAAACCAACGACAAATGGTACACCCACCAGGATCATCTGATACCTTACAGGGATTATACAAGGAGGTTACTGACTTTCTTTACAACGGTCAAGCTTGAGTATATCCCTCGGGACGAGAATCAGTTTGCAGATGCTCTGGCTACCATTTCATCAATGATCAAAGTTCAAGCTGCCAACTTTGTACCTCGGATTTCAGTGTCCAGACTCGACAGACCAGCATATGTATTTGCAGCAGATATTGTTAAAGATGATAAGCCTTGGTTCCATGACATTAAGTGCTTCTTGGAGGATCAGACATACCCACCTGGGGCATCTTCCAATGATAAGAAGACTTTGAGAAGGCTAGCTGGTAGTTTCTTTCTGAACACTGATGGTTCTTTGTACAAGAGAAACTTTGATATGGTACTCCTCAGATGCGTTGATAGAACAGAAGCAGACTTGTTGATGCACGAGGTGCACGAAGGATCCTTTGGTACCCATGCAGGAGGGCATGCCATGGCCAAGAAGTTGCTAAGATCAGGTTATTACTGGATCACAATGGATGCTGACTGTTGTGCCTATGCCAGGAAATGCCATAAATGCCAGATCTACGCGGATAAAGTGCATGTGCCTCCCAATCCTTTGAACGTGATGTCTTCACCCTGGCCCTTTGCTATGTGGGGCATTGACATGATTGGCAAGATTGAGCCGACTGCTTCAAATGGCCACAGATTCATCCTGGTTGCCATTGACTATTTTACCAAGTGGGTTGAAGCAGCTTCATATGCCAATGTTACAAGGCAAGTGGTAGCCAGATTTCTGAAGAGAGATATCATCTGTCGGTATGGAGTACCCGAGCGAATCATTACTGATAATGGTTCCAACTTAAACAACAAAATGATGGCTGAGCTATGCCGGGACTTCAAGGTCCAACACCACAATTCTTCTCCCTACAGGCCGAAGATGAATGGCGCTGTTGAGGCGGCTAATAAGAATATCAAGAAGATTGTGCAGAAGATGGTAGTCACCTACAAAGACTGGCATGAAATGTTACCATTTGCCTTGCATGGGTACCGCACATCAATCAGAACATCCACTGGGGCAACACCGTATCAGCTTGTGTATGGTATGGAAGCAGTCCTACCGGTTGAAGTTGAACTACCCTCCCTACGGGTACTGATGGATGTTAAGTTGAGCGAAGCAGAATGGGTCCGATCCCGATACGAGCAACTGAGTCTGATTGAAGAGAAAAGATTGGCTGCAATCTGTCATGGACAGTTGTATCAAAGAAGAATGAAAAGAGCCTTCGATCAGAAAGTCAGGCACCGAGAGTACCAAGTAGGAGATCTTGTGCTGAAAAGAATCCTCCCTCCGCATACAGACCACAGGGGCAAGTGGACTCCAAACTATGAAGGACCATTCGTGGTAAAGAAAGTTTTCTCTGGTGGAGCACTAATGCTCAGCACCATGGATGGTGAAGACTTCCCGTCCCCTGTAAATTCAGATGCAGTTAAAAAATACTTCGCATAAAAATGACCCGCTGGACATAAAAAACAGAATGTAAGTCCAGGCAAAAATAGGGCATCCCGGCAAGTCAAAAACAGAATAAAAGACTTGGGCAAAAATAAGGGAAATAAGCAAAAAAATTGTACACCCGCTGAGTTGAAAAGCCGCATTGGACAGCCCAGGCAAAAATGGGTATCCCTGAAAACCCGAAAGGGCGATCCATGCAAAATAAGGGAATGAGCGAACAACTGCATTCTGAATTCATCTGTATCACCGGCAACTTGGTAAACCTCGAAAGGATCAAGCTTCTATCAGAATCAGCCTTCTTCAGAAAGCAAGACGAGAAGAACGTCAAAAGTCATACGAGTTATAGCAAAGGGAAGCTCCTTAAAGCGTCGTCAACATTGCCAGCATTTTGTTTCTCAATTTGTAACAATCTCCTCATTTCAGGAGATATGTTTCTTTGACTGTATCTTGCCAATTCAGGGCATATGAATTAATAAAAACAGATTTTCAGTCAAGTTTCACCTCGTACACTTCATTTTATTTGCAAAGAATGTCTGATATCTTTAAAGTACTGATTGCATGAATACAGATGCTTATCCAAAAAAAAAAATAATAAGAACTACGTGCTTGCAGGAAATATACTTACTCTCGGGAGTATCTCACTCCTATGACGGAATCCGGTAAGGGATACCTCGGGACTACTTGTGCGTTTCTCTGTCTTTTCAGGATTGCAAGTACTCAAGGCACAACATGGGGCATGTAAGCTTCATCTCGGCAAGTTGGCAAATCAACACTCAGTCTTAGCACCCAAAGTGTTTTCTCCCCAGCTGAGTTGCCACTTGATATTTCTCCCCAGCCGAGATGCCAATCATTCCTCTTCCTCAGCCATGTACAAAAGCCAGGGAACCAGTTCCCCACAGAGTTTCAGCCTCTATCCAGAAGAGCAGCACGCGAAGGAATCACAACAGAGTGACGAAAGCTTCTACAAACCCCAGCTGGGTCCTTCATTACCAGGAATAGGTCAATCATTGACCCATTTCCCCAAGCAGAATCATCTCATCAGATCTACCAATGATCTCATCCCCAGCTGGGATGTTCACTTCAAACAGATCGACCAGAGATCTTCGCAACAACGGGATCCGCATCCCGGATCGGTATCTTTGCGTAATCATGGCATTCGCATCATATTCACCCCACAAAGCGTAGCATTCCGTCTAATACGGAGCATTACGGCAAAAATCCAACATATTGCATAATCATAAGCCATGTTCCGAATCAAACACTTGTGAATAATGACAATCCATCAACAAATATACGGAATACTCCCCAGATTCCCCAGCAAAGAGCTAAAGCAGTTGCCTTACACCCACAAACACCAGTACATACCCTTTGTGGCACCCGTCCGTGTCATATCCCCAACAGAAAGCCAAAACGTCCCCTTTGCACTCACAAATACTTATATGTACAATTCCTTGACATCCGTCCATGTCATTTTCCCCAGCACAGTAACCTGAAACACTTTGTATACCAGATACTTGTTTATACTATACTCTTCTCCTTTTGACACTCGTCCGTGTCACTCTCCCCAGCAGGTGGAACACTTAAATATACACCAATCATACTTATACAGATACTCGTCCGTATTTTGTATACACCATTTATATCCTCGCAGATTCGACACTCGTCCGTGTTCTTTGTTAACCAGTTGGTACTCGTCCATATCATCATCTCAGAACATGTGTCAAGCGTTTGTTTCTACCCGATACTCGTCCGTATCGTAGTCTTAAGGATGCTCGTCCGCATCTTTAATCCATACACCGTGTCAAACACCCTTGTCTTCTTGAATATAGACACTCGTCTATGTCTACTATTCTCCAGAAGAGTCCCCTCAGATTCAACACTCGTCCGTGTTCCTTGTTAACCAGTTGATACTCGTCCGTATCATCATCTCTGAACACGTATCAGTATTTGTTTCTACCCGATACTCGTCCGTATCGTAGTCTTAAGGATGCTCGTCCGCATCTTTAATCTATACACAGCGTCAACATACTTATACCTTTTATTTCTTGGATATAAACACTCGTCCGTGTTTACTTTTTCCCCAGTAAAGTGAATTTTCTTTTTATCTGACATTCATCCTATGTCATGATAAACCCTGAGAGCAGCCGTACCCTGCTAGGTGGTCGTCCTCCACCTCTTGATGATCGTCCTTCATCATGCTCGTCCGATGGCCGTCCCCATCGTTGACCTTTTTATCCGACATTCGTCCTATGTCGTGATATTTAGCAGCCGTCCCCTGCTAGGTGATCGTCCTTCACCTTTTGATGATCGTCCTTCATCATTTTATCCAATGGCCGTCCCCATTGTTGATTTTGGTTATCTGGCGTTCGTCCTACGTCATGATAAACCTTGAGAGCAGCCGTCCCCTGCTAGGTGGTCGTCCTCCACCTCTTGATGATCGTCCTTCATCATGCTCATCCGATGGCCGTCCCCATCGTTGACCTTTTATCCGACATTCGTCCTATGTCGCGATATTTTCGGCAGCCGTACCCTGCCAGGTGGTCGTCCTCCACCTTAGATGACCGTCCCTCATCTTAACCCTTACAGAGCAGCCGTCCCCTGCTAGGTGATCGTCCTTCACCTTTGATGACCGTACCTCATCATCTGTTTATTTCATTTATTCTTTAACCCGATGGTCGTCCCCGTCGTGGTCCCTTTTTCTTTTTTCCTGATGATCGTCCTTCATCAGTTTAGCCCGATGGCCGTCCCCATCGTTGGTTACTTTACTTTATGAACTTGATGGCCGTCCCCATCATCTTTCATTAATCCCCAGAAAATTTTACAGCTTTACTTGATGGCCGTCCCCATCATAACCCTTTTTCATCCCCGGCATGATGGTCGTCCCCGTCATTGCTTTACTTCACACACTCTCCCCAGCATGTCGGCCGTCCCCGTCATTGCTCTTTACCCAGCAGTCGTCCTCTGCTCGACGGTCGTCCTCCGTCGCCTATACTTTACAATATACTCTATTTTCTTTTTACAATCTATATCCCTTTTCTTCTTCATTCTGTGAGTGCAAATTTTGGACTGTCTTTGGTATTCAACCACAAGTTATCTTGTTTGCCTGATAAGCCATTGCTTACATCCTGCACAGCTAACTCATGTTTGAATAGGGGCAGCTGTGAACACCCCAAATTTGCCCTCACCCACTCACACCATGGCTTGTGATCATTTCATATGCATAATTTTAATCATAGCATCTCATATCACATTTTTGATTCACTGCATAGATTCAAAGTCATCTGCATCTAGGGTTTGTGATCTGAGCAATCCAAGAGCTTCTTGAGCCACTCCAAAGGTCATCAATCACTTAAAAGGGGTCCATGTATGTTCAAACATCATATTACATCCTCTCAAAGTCAAGAATGTCAAAGAATCACAAGAACTGAGGATGGTATGGAAGCAGAGCCAGGTTGGACTGCACAGATGACCTAAAATTAGGGTTTTGGTTTCAGAGGCCATAACTCCAAATTTTTTGGTCATTCTTGTTTCTATTGGTCTCTATATGGTATAAGGAGTATGCATATCAATTTTCATGAAGAAATTCCATGGGGAAGTCATCTGATCAAGAGTTGACTTTTCAAGCAAGTCAGTGCAAAATCAGGGCATCTGAGGCCCCCAATGACCCAACCAAAGGGTGTTCTTCATCATTTTTATTGTATATGATCTTTATTTGATCATGGAAGAGGTTGGAAGTTCACAAAATTGAAGAATTTCAAGTCTTTTGCAAAGTTGACTTTTTAGGAAAGTTTGACTTTTGAAGAAATTGTCATTTTAGGCAGCTTTTTCAACCTTTACTTTTTTATTCAAAAAAAGCTTCAAATGGAAAAACTTTGGTCATGAAAGTTGTAGAATAGATCTTTCCCTTTTCAAAAAGTACAAGAACATGACCTAATTCATTTTGGATCAAAAGTTATGGCCTTACAAAGTTGAGTAAAATCATTAAAAATTCACTTTTGCACCAAATGGAAAACTTGCAATTTCTCATGGCAAGCCTTTATGTGACTTCAACATGACCTCTAATCATCATACCAATGCTACACATGACATAAAATCAGAAATGGCCCAAGGAATTTATCATTTGTGTGCCTTAATTTCCAAGTATCCATAAGTCATTTTCATAAAGATGCAAAGAGGGATTTTTGGCAAAATCATTCTCAAAGGAGTTATGTGATCACTAGTTGGTTTCTATGCATTGCCATGACCAAATGAAGCATCATACACCAAAATTCAGCAAGAAGTATCTCATGTGCACAACCAAAAATCATGAAATAACACAAGTGGGCAAGTTGCAAAATCTCTCTCAACTCATGATCCAAATGCAGCAGACTTTCACAAGCAATCCAAGGGTCATCCTTGACTCAAGCTGAAGCAAGACAAGCCCTTAGACTGCTGCTGCCATAGCCCATGCTGCAAGTACAAATCAACTTGACTTTTTGGCCAAACCTCCCATACCAATCCCACAGTGTACACCTGCCCTCCTAGATTGCTGGGATTGTTTATAGATTGCCTAAGAGTCATAAAGCAATAGAAGAGCAAGCCTGGAACACACACAACACAGCACACTCAAAAATCTGTCAAAAACTCCTCTTCTTCGAATCTCTCTCTACAGCCATAAAACACTCATTTTCTCTTCACCATTGTATCACATACCTTCCATAGAACCAGAATCCACCATTGAAACAGCTTGAAACCTCATAAATCCTGACTGTGAAACCTGCCATATCAGAACTCAAACTCTCAAATTAGCCACCCACAAAGGATTGTGAGCATTCCATTGGCTTCAGGGGGTCCAGAGGAGGCATTCTGCATCAAAGAGAGGTCTGGGAAGCTCATATTCATAGTTCACCACTTCAGGTAGCTTCGAATCTCAAACTTTGCAGAGCTTGTATTTTTTGTTACAAATTGAAAGTGCATGTCTTGCTGATCATGATGGTATCTTTAGAATCAAAAATAATGAAGAAATGAGTATTTGGTTGCTCTCTGAAATTTCACCCGTGAATCTTGTTGGCTTCGATTCCCTCTGTTCTTGGTTTATAAATGTTGTTTGAGGGGTGATTTGAATGGGGTTTGGGTAGAGGATCATTTCCCTGGCTTCAATTTGATGAATGGTGGCCTGTAGCATGTTCTAGGGTTTTTGACCCGCCGGAGAAGACGACCGGAACCACTGTTCCGGCCGTCTGAGATTAGTGTGCCCTAATTAGGGTTTAGCTGAGTCATTAGTGTGTTTTGAATCTGGACCCTAGGATGTTGTTTCCCGCGTGTGGACCAAAGGCTCAGATCATGTCATTAATTCATAATTTCCATTTAACTTAATTAATTAGGTTTAATTAGTTAATTAACCTGATTTGAATGTAGACCATTGGATTACGCGCCAAGTCAACAGGCCCTTCCCCAGATTCAATCCTGGCTCTCCATTGCGTTTACTTTCTTTTTTATTTCTTTTTTAATTCATTTCTTTTGTTTTATTTTCTCCATTTAATTTAAAATAGTAAAACCTTTTCAAAAATTCTGAAAATTTTTATATACACTTTTATTTAATTTCAGAAACCGAAAACATTTTTATTTTTATTTTTTGCATTAAAAATTATTTTTAAATCATTTAAAAGTTTATTTTTAATTAATTAATGAGAATTAATTAATTAAAAATACTTTTAGGTATTTAAAAATCACCAAAAAATTCATGAAACCTTTAAAATCATTTAGAAACATTGTCCAACCCTCAAACCAAATTTCTTTTTTGATTTTGATGCATTTTGATAATTTTCCATGGAATTAATTCAATTTCAAAGCATTATTTTGATCCTATGTTCAAAAATTCATTTCTGCCTAGTTTTTGAGAGTTGGACTTTGATTCTTTTTGCATTGTATCTTGCATCTCATGTAGTTTGTAGGATTAAATTGGCATGATTTGATCTTTCATTTTCCATTTGTTTGACATTTTTCTTGTTAAGTTGCCCTAAAACCCTAAAAATCTTAGGAAAATCATAACTTTTATTAGGTTAAGAGTTAGAACCCCTCCTTTGGGCAGTGAGTTTATGTAGGGTTAGGTTTCCTTTGAGTGCATTTTCAATTTTTTATCTTGATGTTTGCTTCTGATTTTGGTTTTTGTTTGATGCATTGATCATAAACCCTAATTTGGACTTCCATATGCATCCATCTTGCATTTGCTTGCATACCATGACTTGCCATGACATTTTATGCATCCATTTGATTCATTTGACATCTTAAGACATCTTAGAATCATGTTTGATCATTGCATCTTTCATTTGCCACTTTGTATGTCATTTACATTTCATAACTTTTCATGTATGATCATGTTTCTTAACTTGCTTCATTTGCATCCATAAGTTTGTGTGATCATCTCCATGCTTTATTTCATGTTTGCATCATCCCATAGCATCATTATCATCTCATATATGCTTCTGGTTTTGATTTGTATCATGCCATCCCTTCTCATTTTGCATTGCATTGCATTTCTTTCACTAACTTTTCAGGTGGTAAGTCATTTTGAGAAGTGAATTTGCCTTCACTTCTCATGATTTCTTTTCATCTCTATTATGCATCCTTGCTGCATTTTGTTATGTGTTTGAGATTGAGCTTGCTCTTTCTTCTCCTTCTTACTTTCTTTTCTGAAATGACTTGTCTTCTTGAATGAAGCAAGTTGCTTTGCTTCTCCTTGCTCCTTTCATCTGCTTCCTGGTGGTTCCTCTGAAGATTTCCCTTGTAAACCTCACAAACCTTAGGAACAACCAAGCATGACAATAATTAGGGTTTTGATTAGTCCCCCACTTAGTTTTTACCTTTGTGTCTCATTGAGTCTTCTCTTCTCATCCCATAATCCAGAACTAAACCCTAAAGGTTTTAAGGTTTTGTGATTAAGCTTATGCCTGTATCCTTCTATTAGGATGGAGTGTATAACTTTAATCCTAAGTGTTAAACCCTTAATGTGTTTGACTCCTTTAAACAATTCACTTAATAATCATCAAGACATCACACTTGTAACTTGGGCCTTGTATTAGGGTTCTAATTCTTCCTTAATTGGTTAAGAAGGACTAACCCTAGTGTTAATGGACAAGTCCTCCTCAAGTTGTCTTACAAATCATGAAACTCACTTCTTCATCATATCATTAACTAAAATCCATCTAATAAAGGCTTTGTTTTGTCATGAGTTTAATCCCTAATCATGGATTAAGTTGAGGAGTTTTCCTCAGTTTAAACATTCTCATCTATTATCCTTCTATTAGGATGGTGTAATGAGTCTGTTTAATCCCTGATTATGGCTTAATCTCATTACTTAACACTAAACAAAAACATCTAAATAATCGCAAATAGGTTAATGATATTAACCCTACACCAAAGGTGTTTAGGTGTGAGAAGCTGACTTCACACTTAAGGTATTCTCATTACCCCTAATCAGAGGGAAGATGTGATGAGTTTACTAACCCATTGGTTAGGCTTAAGCTCATTAACTTATGACAAACTTTCAAAAGCAATAAAAGACTGAAAGCATCAAAAACAAACAATAATCGTCTCCTTCGGGATTCTTTTCTCATCTCATTCACTCACAAACGAGAACTTGCTTCTTCCGTCTAATGCAAGACAGTTTGCACCTGAGCCAGACAGGTCATACACTTGAGCATAGACAAGCAAGCAGTTCACAAGTCAATTCATCTTTCAGTCTCTTTGGGTCGAACTACGGTGTTCTGACTTCCTCATTGCACGAGAGGATACGTAGGCATAACTTAACAGTTATCGAACAAAAGTCTCTGTATATTCCCCCTCTTTCCAGCCTTATTCTTTAAGCCTCATGATCTTGAGCATCTTATTCCTGTTCTTACACTGACACTGTACATTTATACACTTCACACTTCTTTTACACTGACACCTGTACATCCTTTTCCAGCTCTTTTATACACAAATTGCACTGACACTACCCCTTTAAAACACAAATCTTTTAAGCGTGGATCCCGTCGAGTACGACGGACAATCTGGGTGCTAATACCTTCCCAGGTTGTAACCAACCCCCTTTCTCAGTCTCTCTGGTTCGCAACCGTCTTATCCATATCTTTCTAGGTTTATGCAGTATTACCTTTCCCTCGGGATAAAAATGCCTAGCTGGCGACTCTATTCATTCCCTGTGAGTTCACTCCTGTGTGTTCTCACATCCTCCTTTCGCCGACCGTTCGCGTCTGTACCTTTATCTGGGGCCATTCCCATTTATCGGGAGCGACATGTACAAGTATCCTTTGCTGCATTTTTACAAAGGGCACAATACAAATGGGCTAAAACAGCTAAACCCCAACTATATGTGTTTACCCTGTTGATGTTTCGCAACAACGGTAAATACATTATGTTAACTGTATTACAGGTACTGTCAGGAAATAAAAAATACATTATGTTACCTTGCCGAAAACAGCATTACCATTTACGCGTAAGCCCAACAACATGTAAACATCCTCAAATGTAATCATGCATTCACCAAATGACAGGTGAAAAGTGTGTGTCTCCGGTCTCCATCTTTCTAGTAATGCAAGAATAAATTTTGTGTCTACCGAATTGTTGTTCACCTTTATTACATCACCAAATTTGCATGACCGTAAATATGGTTCTATGATTGGATCGTATGGTATGTAGTCATGCACAGGACAAAGAAATCTTTTTACATTCTATACATACAAAAAAAATAAGAATAAAAAATATAAGTAAAAGGCTATAAATTAAAAATTATATATATAAATATATATATATATATATATATATATATATATATATATATATATATATATATATATATATATAAGTAATTGTAGTAAAAAAACTTACAAATGAGACAATATGTTTTATTGTTCCTCTATGTTGGTTACCCATACTTAATAGAGCAATTGTATTTGAGGAATGGTTTGAATATAATAGAGATTTGAATGTGAGTGAATGAAGGAATGATTATGAAGTTAATAAAATGTGTATATATAGGTTAAATTGGAGTAAGAAAATTCATGTATGAATAAGTCATATGATATGGCGAATGGGTGTAAAATAGATGCATGTTAGTATGCACCAATCTGATTGGCGAATGGGAGTAATTTTGAAGCCCTAAAATCTGATTGGTTTAAAGGTTGGATGGAGGATCACCATCCTTCAATACCTCATTCTGATTGGCGAATGAGTTTTAATGAGGATCACCAAACTGATATCACATGCATTATCTTTCACATGCTAGCTTTGGAAACATGCATTCAATGGAATCTTGTAAAGTTGCAAAGTCACATGGGAATCTTGTAAGATGACATGAAACATGCATGCATGTTGTGGAATCTTATCTTGTAAGGAATCACACAGTGGATTGTTTCACACGCAAGAATATTATCAGTGAATACTCAGCTTTTTGAAATAGACGGATACACTGTATTGATTGGCAAATGGGTGTAAGAAAGGATAAGTCAATCTTATTGGCGAATGAGTTTTAAAAAGAAAAACCTAAGCCAAACCATTTGGCGAATGGGTGTAAAATAAAAATTTAAAAATAATTTAATTATTTGACATGTGTGTAAGAAACCCTAATATCTTATCAGTGATAATACTGAATCTTATCACTGAATATTATCAGTGAATCTTATCTCGTATCATATACTATCAATAAAGAAAACAGTAGAAAAATAATTGAATGTGTTCAAATCTTGCATATGAACTCTATTTATAGGTTGTTAAATGTTTCAATGTTTCAAATATCACTTATAAAAAATATTCAATATTAAACATATTACATTGAGAACGTATTTGTGATATCGCTCAATCACTGTAATATATGATCAATACACATATAAATGTTCAATTGTAACCTATCTGGGTTCAAATTTAGTAATATTGAGGTTACTCGGTTCTCAATTACCCGACGGTCAAATTTTGCTCATCTGAAACAGAGGTTGAAAAAGAAAATGCAGCGTGGTCCAGTATACCGTATCATTTACAAAAATCCAGTCTTTTATGAAGATAACTAGGTCGTATTTTTCCAATTAATTGTATGTGATGACGAAGGTGTTTGTACTATGTTTCTCATCCATGAGTATTCCGGTTTCAATGATATTGAGCTTTATGCTACGCTACACCAACATCAAATGTCTCAAATCATTGATCCTTCACAAGTGTTTTGCGAATTTGACAATAATTTAACTGAAGTCAATGTTATTGATGACGACGCAGAAGAAGAGGAGGATATGGTTGATGAAATGGTTAATGAAGATGAGGTCATGGTCAGTCAGGTATATTGTCCTCCTTAACAAATGACAAGGCTGAACTTGGGAGGTGAAGACCCATCTTCAGATATATTTTACGATCCATATCTCCAAATAAAAAGGAGTATTAAAGGAGGGAGACCATTTTCAAACAAAAGAAGAATGTGTCTGAGCGATAAAACATTATCACATGGATTTATCAGTTGATTATAAGGTCGATCAAACGAATCCTACTCTGTATAAGATATATTGTTGTAACGTGACATGTCTGTTTCGATTGACATCATCATACAGAAAGAGAAGTGACTCTTGGATGGTTGCGTCTATGGGTCCAGAGCATACTTGTATAATCACCAATCCAATGCAGGATCATCGACAACTGAGTTCTCAGCTAATATGCAATGATATTTTATCTATTGTTGGTGATGACCCGTCAGTAATGGTAAGCACGATAATCGCGCACATAGTTCATAAACACAAGTGTACTCCGTCGTACATGAAAGCATGGATATCTAAGACGAAGGTTGTTGCCTCTGTATTTGGAAATTAGGAGGCTCGTACAAAGAACTCCTAAAGTATTTGTTGGCACTTAAGCACTACGCTCTAGGGAATGTTGTCATTCTTGAGACTTTGTCGGCATATACCCCAGAAAGTAACTGTGTTAGTGGAAATGGCATATTTCCCCGACTCATCTGGGCATTTGATCCATGTATAAAAGGTTTTACCTTCTGCAAGCCTATAATCCAAATTGATGGAATATGGCTATACGGTAAATACAAAGAACTCTACTAAGGGCAGTGGCCCATGACGGAAATAACAACATTTTCACAATCGCATTCGCTCTAGTCGAGGGGGAGACTGCCGAAGGATGGATTTTTTTCTATAAAAAAATTGACTACACATTGCTCCCCAGTCTAACTTATGTTTGATTTCGAACAGACATGCATCAATTGATAATGCATGGAATAATGTAGATAATGGTTGGCAGGATCCTCCTTCGACACATGTCTATTGCATTAGACACATCGCTCAAAATTTCATGAGGGAGATAAAAGACAGGGCATTGTGAAAGAAGGTCGTGAATGCAGGGTATGCATTCACCGAACCGTCGTTCAAACACTATCGTGAAGAAATCAGACTGACAAATGCAGATGCATTCAGATGGATCGACCAAATTACATTGGATAAGTGGACCAGGGCATACGACAAAGGACAACAATGGGGTCACATGACCACAAATCTCGTGGAATCAATGAACTCAGTATTCAAAGGAATTCATAACCTACAAATAACAACTTTGGTGAGGGCAACCTATTTTAGGCTCGGGGTACTATTTGACATCAGACGTTCAAAATGGAGTTATGTCTTACAATCTGGCCAGATGTTCAGTGATAGTTCAATGGGGTTCATTAAGGAAAAGGCTTCCAAATCTAACGCACACGTGGTCATAGTGTTTAACCGCAATAAAGGGCATTTCAATGTTGATGAGATAATGGATCACCATGAAGGGATACCGAGGGGATCCTATCGGGTAGAACTAGATAAAAATTGGTGTGACTGCGAAAAATTTCAAGCCTTTCGTATGCCTTGCACCCATGTCATAGAGGCATGTCCAAAGCCTCGATTAGGCCCATCAAACTTATTGTCTGGTGTTTACCAAGTGAAAAATCTTTGCAATGTCTACAACAAAAGCTTCCTGGTTGTTTCAAATGAGGACTATTGGCCTACATACAACGAGGAAATAGTATGGCACAATAAAAATATGTGAAGAAAGAAAAAGGGTCATCCTAACAGCACGCGTGCAACGGAAATGGATACGGCGAACAGAATGGTATGACTATGTAGTTCATGTCGTCAGTCAGAGCACAACCGTACGAAATGTACGTCTCAATGTTGGACCAAGAACAACGACATAATTTAAATAAATGTAAATGTATCTCGTTATAATAGAAGCATCGTTCATTTCATTCATATAATTAAATTCTTACAATTGCGTTAAACTTAAATAACTCAACAACATGACACATAAATACAACATCTCAACATACCTGATGTCTCCATCATTTTCAACAATCAGAAAATAACAACAACATGCATAAATAAAACAACTAAAATCTTAACTTATTTAGGCTATTAAAACCATCAAGACAACATCATTTGGCGACAACATCATTGTAAGGACATCAGCATCATTTACCACTTTTCTCTAAGTATGAGTACCTGACTTCACAACCTGCTTCTCAATTTTCCTGAACTTTTCTTTATGCCCAATTTCTCCTTCTAACCAGCGGTTCAATTCCCTATGCAAATGTTCCAAAGTCTGCATGTTCCAGAGCAGCATCTTCAACGAGGCTTTGTTGCTGAGAAAAACACCAGAGCATTTTTCTTCATAAGTGGAAATTTGGGAAGCGGTTCTTCTAATGTTGATGATGATGATGATGGACGGTGATTTACGGAAGCAGACATGTTGATATGTAGATCTCAGAGATACGTTAAAGATTTATGAGGAGAACAAAGAAAAAGAAATATTGTTGAGCAAAATGAGAGGAAACGAAGGGCATTTATAGGCAAAATTATCACTGTCAACATATACTCCATTTCAATTGGCGAATATTAAAAAAAAAATTAATCTCATGCACCATACCAAATGTCGCATGAGAACAAACCATATAAATAAATAAAATTAAAAATATACAAGCCAAATTGATTGGCAAATGGGTGCATTTAAAAAAAAAAACTCCCTATGTGTCAATCCAATTGGCAAATTCGTCATAATTTTAAAAAATAAATATAAAAACAATACATTAGCCAATCCAAATGGCAAATGTATTTATTTCAAAATAAATAAATAAAATTTCACCAATACGTCAATCAATATGACTTATGTTAAACAAAACTACGTTACTTTGGTAAATCCCCTGAAAACTACATTATTTTCGTAATTTATTTTTATAACTATGTTATTCTAAAAAAAATCCTAACTATTACATTAAAGCATTTTGTGTACTAGACCGACCTATTAAGATTGATAGTAATATTTGTTTATCATTATTATTAATATACTAAATTGTTATTTTAAGATTAATTTATAAATTTACTGTTTTTTTTAATAATTTAAATTTATCCTTATAAATTAGAATTGACTTGTAATAAATTTTATATGATAGGTTTTCAAAAATATAATATTAAATGTTAAAATAAGTTTTAATCCCATTGACATATTGAATCTACTTAAATATGTGTCACACTATTTATTTAAATAGTGTTCATGTGAAATAGACTTTTTTTTAAAAGGAGCAATAGCCATGAATAGATGAAAAATAGGTACAAAAATGAGGGGGGCAACAACCTGACCTCAAACCTATCTAGTTCTAAAGTAAGATAATCCCAATCTGTTTTTGTTAAAGACTGCTTGGATCGTCGGATGAACCTCTTCCCACCAAGTATAATAGTTAACAGATAATCCAATGTTAGCTAAACTATTTGCACAAGAGTTTCCTTCTCGAAAAATGTGAGTGGCAAAAAAAAATTAAAATTCCTTAACCTAAACAAACAAAGTTCTCATTTATTTCTAATACCCCCAAGGAACAACATTGGAGTTAGAAAACGCCGAGACAACCAAAGAAGAACCGGATTCCATCCACAAATTATGCCAATTTATATCCAATGCGGACTCCAAAGCAAAAATAGCCCCCAAAAACTCGGTTTGCATCGCATTCACAACCATCAACAGACAACTAAAACTGCCCAAATGATTACCTGCATTATCACGAAAAATTCCAGCACATGAAGTCTACAATGGAAAACCTCCCGAAGACCCATCGATATTAACTTTTATCAAACCCTAATGGGGAGGCGACCAAAGAACCTCAATCACATCAAGAGGTCGAGGAGGATGAAGCTCTACCTTGAACTTTTTCAATAAAACAAAATCTCTTATGGAGGAATTAGCCCTGCAAGAAGTAGTATTACCCGAAAGAGATGTAAAAGAAGAGATTTCAGCACAAACAAAATTACGATGCAGAAGCTTGTCTTGAAATCTCACAAGATTCCTAGCAATCCAAATACCAGCTATTGTGTTCAGGATAGTAGCGGTATGCACCACATTGATTTGATCGAAACGATGATCTTCAATAATCCTTAAACAGTCCGAAAAATTGATGAGTAATCCACAATCTAATATATCGGCCATCCAGTTCCAAACAGATTTAGCAAAGGGGAAGACAAAAAAAATATGAAACATTATTTCAGAATGCTTCCCGCAGAGGTTATAGATGGAAGGGAGATGTAAACAACGGGCCTGAATCTTGTCATCCGTTGGCAGCTTACTGTGAACCAACCTCCAAAACATAAGAGATTTTGAAGGAGGAATATCTTTGTTCCAAACCTGACCCCTCCCCCCAACTTTGAACAACAGAACCGCTGCAAAAATTATACACATCCTTGCTAGATAATTGACCGTTTTCCGAAGCTTTCCAAATCAACTTATCAGCCTGCATAGGATTTACAAAAACATGGTCAACCATAACAGATAAATACGGACAATGGTTGATAAGCTTAGTCGGAAGCACAATTTTGCTATTTTGAACAAATGTCTTCAATTTAGCATTAAGAAGCTCGTCATTAACCCCAATAGCAATTACAAAATTAGACAGAGGACGACCACACCAGTTGTCATTCCAAAGACTAATATTTTCTCCATCTCCAACCAACCACTGGGTATTATACTTTAATGTATCCTAAAAATTCTTGCAACCAGTCCAGATAGAAGAAAAATATGGTATTTAACCTGCCTGCCACTTTTGAAGACCCTTGATCTTAGAAGAATGGCCCAATCCTCTATACAATATGTCACACTCCAGCACTGCCTGAGATTCATAGCTTCATTAAACACTCTAAGAGATTTGATACCTAACCCACCATCATTAACCTCTTTACAACAATGATTCCAAGCCACTATCACCAATTTCCGTTTATTAATGTCACTACTCCAAATAAAATTTCTACACTAATATTCTACCATTTGAATTATTCTTGCAGGACAAGAATACATCGTCATAGAGTAAACTGTAATGCTATAAACTACCGACTTCATAAGCGGAACCCATCCAGCAACAAAGAGTAATCTAGCTTTCCAAGCAGCAAGCCTACTCCTAATTTTACTGCTTTAGGCCTACACTTAAAGATAGGGACTCCCAAGTAGATAAACGGAAGTTGCCCCTGAGTAAAACCATATTTGTTTGCAAGCATAGAGTGACACGCACCAGACATCGCACTGGTGTATAAAACTGACTTGCTAGGATTGCAAAACTGACCGGAACACTTTGCATAACGACAAAACATCTATGCAATAGCATCAAGAGAAGAAATACAACCCCTAGTAAAAAGAATAATGTCATCTGCATAAAGAGTGTGAGAATGAGCTGATACATTCCTGGTAGCCTTCAAGAGTTTCACCTTATTATCAAGCACTAGTTTGGAAAGACCCCTGCTGAGAACGTCTTCTGCGATACAAAAAAGCAACGGGGATATCGGATCCCCTTGCCTAACTCCCCGATGACAATTGAAATAACCGTGTTGTTTCTCGTTAATAGAAACTGAAACTTTTGCTGAAGAAAGAATAACTTTAATCCAAAGGCAAAAAGTATCACAAAATCCAAAACAATGTCGAACGTTTAATAAGAAATTCCAGCTAAGAGTATCAAAAGCTTTCGCAACATCGACTTTCAGCATAATGCTTCCACCAGACGATTTTCTATTAAGCAAATTAGCCACCTCTGAAGTAAGATTGATGCAGTCCTTGATACTTCTACCACCTATAAAACCCTTCCGCTCTTTAGAAATAACATGAGGCAACACCTTGGCAAGCCTATCTACAATAACCTTGGTAATAATTTTAAACTTAAAATTATCAAGAGCTATGGGCCTGTATTGCTCTATATTATCTGCCTCCTTGATCTTAGGAACTAAAACAAGAGTATTGGAATTGTAGCAGGGAGTAATCCAACCATCTTTGAAAAATTGTAAAGTTGCATTTATGATGTAACACCCCAAATAATTAGAATATTTATTTAATTGAATTATTATAAATATTCGTGGTTTATCAGTGAATTTTGGTAAGATATATGATGCAGGATGTGTTTATGTTGTGTGTTGTGAGATTTGATGAAATAAGTGATTATATGGAATTATTTAGTAATAATAGTGGTAGACTAATATTATTTGGGCTATTATTATTATTTAAAATAAAAAGAGATAATGAGGATATGTTGGTAATATTATGTGGAGTAAGTGAGGGTAATATGGGAAGATCATATTAGGGTTCCTAGGGGTAAGATTGACAAAGAGGAAGTTGAGGATTTTGTGATACGATCAGTTTTCACGATCGTGTTTGGGAGATAGAAGAGAAAGCTCTAAAGAAAGAAGGAAAGGAGGCTAGGGCTTGACGAATCTCCGGAGAATTTAAGAAAAGATTGTAGAAAGCTTCATTCAAAGGTATATGGAGTATTGCATTTCAATGTGTATGATATAGAGTTAGATGTTATTGGGGATGTTGGGGTTTTTAAGGGAAAACCTAAGATTAAAGGTGTAGAATGATGAATTTTGATAATTTGTTTTGTGATGTTTGATGTGATTGATGTATATGTGTTAGATAGGAGTTTTAAGGACTCAAACGGGGGTTATTGGCATTAAAAATGCAGTTTAAGGGTGTAAAATCGCCATGGGAGAAGTGTTAGCGCAGGGTTTTTGTCCAAAATCGCAGAGATCGCTTAGCGAGTACCCCTCGGGCTGCATTATTTCGAAAACTTCGAAAATTCATATCTTGAGCTTCGAGTGTCCGATTTACGTGTCTTTCAAAGCTGTGTGAAGATAAGACAATGTATTTTCATTTAAAAATAGTATCATGTTGCTAGAAATAATTTAAATGATATGAATTGATGTTGGAAGGTGATTAATTGTATACCGAACTAAATACGTGTTATTATAAATGATGAATCTTGTTCTAAATGGAAGAATGGTGATGTCAGGTGACTAGTGATGGTAAAGACGATGTTTAGGAGTTAGTTAGAGTGACATAGAGATATAGGTGATGTGATAAGATTGTTTGTAGTGGTGTCCGATGAGTAGGAAATGATGAATTTGTGTTGTTGATTGGATGATAGTTATGTGCTAATGCCTTTGTGATGTTGGTTATTTGTTGAAGATTATATGATGCTTATGTTGATCTAGAGTATAATGATAGGGTGTCATTGTGTTATGATGTTAATTATATGATGGAACTTATATGATGATTATATGTTGATTTCCTATGTGATGAAGGTCGTGTGAATGATGTTACTAAACGATGTTATGATGAAATAAATAAATGAGGTGTATGTTTTAATGTTTATACATGTTATGTGACAAACATGATGATTTGGTATTGGAATGAAGTTGTGATGCTATAATACGATATTTAAGATTGTTATATGATGATAATGATGTACTGATATTGATATGATGACAATGATGTATTGATGCCTATATGATGAATTATGTGTATTTTGTCGAGAATATGATGATTATGATGATGTGAGGTATGTGGATTGTGATGATGATTTTCTGGATTGCTGCTGTTAAAATCTGGTTTTTGAGTGGGTTCTATCGCAAGGGAGCGATTCTGAAATCGCAGAAAAATTTGAGAAATCGAGAAGCTTGCTTAGTGAGCTACATCTCACTTAGCGAGCAAATGAAACTTTTGAACCTCTAAATACAGAGAGTTGGTCGCTTAGTGAGGATGGTAGCTCGCTTAGCGATATCTGACATGTTTCGAAAAATAATTTTAATTCTGAAAAATGTTTTAATCGATGTGGGTTGTGTCGTGGGATGTTATGATGTTTTAGTGATGATGTATGATGTGGTTAGAGGCTATATGAGTAGGATTTGATGATGAAATTATGTATGATGATTTGAATTGTCTTATGAGTTTGTGAAGTATGAGTACATGATGTAGAGGAAGATGTTGAATGAGTGAGTAATGTGATGATTGATGATGAATGCGGATGCAATGCTTATGATGTTTTGATGATGTGTGTATATTGCATCTTGCATTTATGGCATGATTTATGAGGGGACTTCGGTCCATTGGTAGCTTCAATCTCATTGTGCTGATTGAAGTGACATGATGTTATGATGTGCTCCCTTGTGGAGGGTTGATGGCATGTGTCCATCCATGAGTATGTTTTGGTACCACATGCATTCCTATGATGTTGCATCTCATTCTTGGTGGTATAGCATAATTGCATTTGTGTGGATTAAATAATTTGATGAGTTATGTGATGTGTTGGGTGAGAACTTAGGATGTGTTTCTATATGAAGAATGTTCCTCCTAATATATTTATCTATATTGTTTATATTTTGTGATTACTCACCCTGCCTGCCATTGGTGATGGTCTATTATGCCATCCTGCAGATATTCAGGAGTAGCTTCTCGGTGTGTGAAGTTTAGCTTGGAGCTGTTTGGCTTACTTCTGTAGAGTTATATGGTGTCTTGCTCTGGTAGATGTAACATCAGGTGGGGGAACGCTTATGTTAATAATATGTGTTTGTTAGAATGATTTTTATGAGTTAATGGATGCTTAATTTTTAGTTGATGATGATTTGTTGACAATGACCAAAGGTATTGATATTTTGATGAAATTAATGAAGAAATTTTGAAGTATCATTTTCGCTGCAAAGTTTAATTTGATTATTAGTTTATTAAAGAAATGAATATTTTAAATGTTTTGAAAACCCGTGTTATGAAGCAGGTGGTTAATTGATGTTTTATTAAGGAAGTGTGACACCTTTCTGAGATGTACTCTGAGTTATTTAAGTATTATTGTGTTTTATTCCGTGGGGTTAGAAGGGGGTTACATATGACATCCTCCTTGATCAACTATCAGAAATGCTGGTAAAAAATAGGGCCAAATCCATCCGGGCCAGCGGCACTATCCCGTCTAAGATTGAAAATGGCATTATGAATCTTTTGCTCAGATGGCAGCATGGTAAGGATATTATTAGTTTGTTCTATCACAAGCTTTGGAATGACGCTTTCCGCGAGATTATTATCTTGCAAAACAGAAACATTGTCATATAAAGCTCTAAAATGGTGCACAACTTTCTCTGAAATCCTGTCCTGATTGTCATACGTAACAAATTCAAATTTCATGGAATGAATAACTTTAGTAGCATTTCTAATTTTTGTAATTCTGTGAAAAAATTTGGTATCACGGTTGTAGCGGTAAAAACATGAGTGTAAGTTATTAGTTAACTTAACTCAAAGTAAATAGAGTCGCCGCCGCGCTTTTATTTTATTCCAAAAGGAAAAGGAAAAAGAGCGAATAAATCATAATGAATCTAAAAGCCAAAAGAGCTAAAAGAAACAAGCAAAGAAATGGGTAAGGGGATATGTTACACAATGGGAAGGTTTTACGCACCCAAAATGTTCGTGGTACTCCACGGGAGCCCTTTGAAATATTTACTGCTTTTGGTTTGAAAAAGGTTTGTTAAATGAGAACGGAGGGATGAGAAAAGAATTATTTTTTTAATAATTTTATGTTTGGAGAGGTTTACCACCTCATGCCTACGTACCCACAAAGTGTAATGCGAGATCAAAACTCCGTAGTTCGTGGTACAAATAGTGAAAAGGGTTGGTTGTAATTGATTTTATTAAGTGAAGAGAATTTGTCATTTTCAAGTGGATAGCCTAACAAATCTACCATGAGAATGAAGGCATGGACTCATACATCATTATAGGGAGGGCGCCAACTCGGATAAAATCGACGAGTATGCCACTAAACCCCCACGAATGACAAGAGACTCAATTACATCAAACTACAACCATGGAGATTGAAAGACTTGCATCCGACTAAAGAATAATCACTATGCCAAAATTGACATTTAACAGCGCACCTTAGACAGCGTTTTATAAAGAAAGCGCTGTCTAAGGTTAAAATTAAAAGCAAACACGGAAACTGTTCAAAAAAACAAAAAAAAAAGCTCTGTTAAAAGTCCTACCTTAGACAGCGCTTTTGAAAAAACGCTTTCTAAGGTAGGCCTTAGAAAGCGCTTTTAAAGGTAAGCCTTAGACAACGCTTTTTCAAAAGCGCTGTCTAAATCTTTCAATTTAAAAAAAAAATTAAAACCAAAAGCGTTGTCTAAAGGGGGGCTTAGACAACGCTTTTCAAAAGCGCTGTCTAAGGCCTACCTTAGAAAGCGCTTTTAACAAAAGCGCTGTCTAAGGTCTAATTATATTAAAAATAAACAGTTTCTATTTTCATTTCTTCCTTTCCCTCTCTTCTACGAACGACGAACAAAAATCGTCATTTTCGCCCTAACGAGCTTCAATAGTCGTCCTCCACCCTAAACCCCCACATTTTACCTCTGTGAAGTCCACCGTCGTCCTCCGTCGTACAACCATCGTCCTCCACCGTCTCCACCACATTTCTTGGTAAGTTTCATCTCTTCTTTCAATCCATGTTCTTATGAGTTAAGCACTTTTTGTATTTATTTGACATTTAGTTTAAGCTCATTATGTTTAGTTTAAGCTCATTATGTTTAGTTTAAGCTCATTATGTTTAGTTTAAGCTCATTATGTTTAGTTTAAGCTCATTATATATTTATTTGACATTGTTGTAGTTTAAGCTCTGTTGTAGAAGTGCTTATGAGTTTAAGCACTTTTTGTATTTATTTGACATTTAGTTTAAGCTCATTATGTTTAGTTTAAGCTCATTATGTATTTATTTGACATTGTTGTAGTTTAAACTCTGTTGTAGAAGTGCTTATGAGTTTAAGCACTTTTTGTATATATTTGACTTGTGGTAGAAGTGCTTATGAGTTTAAGCACTTTTTGTATATAGTTGACTTGTGGTAGAATTGCTTATGAGTTTAAGCATTTTTTGATTATAAGTTAGATTTGATCATGCATGGTTTCTTTATTTTTGTGTTTTCAATTGCTTTTATTATAAGTTATATTTGATCCTCCTTGGTTTCTTTATTACTGGTTAGACATGGCCACTAATGATGATAACCCACATGATGATCATTCGACACATGAAGGAGGTAGTAAAAAAGTATCAACTGAAGAAGAGATTCGAAGAGGAATAACGGTTATGAGAAGAGTGGTCAATGGTAGATCTCGAGACATCATTCTAGATGTGAATTAGAGCCATCAGGGGCAGCTTATAGAACCTAATGGGCACACCTTAACTAGTTTCATCGGTGCACTAGTAAGGAATGAAGTTCCCATTACTTGTGATGATTGGAGAAACAAAGATCTGAATGACTCCAAAGAAAGAATTTGGAGTGAGATAAAGGTACAATAATTATGTCTTTAATTACGCGAATCAATTATGTTTTTTCGATTACCTGTACTAACGCACAATCTGTATGTTTTTCTTAGCGGTGTTTTAACATCGAAGAAGAAAGAAGAGGTTTTTGTATGAAATTGGTCGGAAAATTTTTACGAGGGTTTAGAACATTTTTATCATCCAAGTTCCTTAAGGATGCGAATGATAATTATGTTGATGCAGAGCTTCCTAAAAAATATGAAAGTTTGATATCAGCAGAAGAATGGGAAACCTTCAAATCCAAATGACAGGACCCTGTAGTTAAAAGACTAAGTGCCACAAATCGGGAAAGAGCATCAAGTCTCGCATATCCGTACCGAAAAGGACGTGTCGGATATGGACGCATAGAACAATCCATGGTAAGTATTTATAAATTGCGATAACATATTTGTTCATCATATATGAGGTTTATTTGATCATATTGTATGACTTAATGTGTAGCTGCAAAAGGAGAAAAGTTCTAAAACATCTATTCCTGCACATGTTTTGTGGAAGGAAGCTCGTGTGGGCAAATATGGAGTTCCTAAAGAAGATGTTTTACAAGTATACGAGAAATGTGTAAGTATAATATTTTTTCTTTAATTAAATAAAAACTTTATAAACAAATATTTGACAAGTATACGGTATTCATCTGATTTTCAGGAGGCGTTATCTCAGTATTTACCTCCATATGATACTAGGAGCATACTTAGTCAGGCATTAGATGTCCGTGAGTATTCTGGTCGGGTGAGGGGTAAGAGATTTGGAGTCACTCCGACCTCCCTGAGTATTAAAAAAGGAAAGGCTCCTAGTAATCGGGAGCTTCATGCAAAATTGGAAGCAATGCAAGCTGAGCTTGATGCATTAAGGAGAGAAAGAGAGGCTAGCGCCTCAGCATGTTTCAGAGATGCTTCAGACAAAGATAATATCAACTGTACCTTTAAGCCGAACATTCCAGAGGTAATTACATATAATTGTCTTAAATTGAACTATTTGCTTAATTTATGTATTTGACATATATACACATTAACAATTTCATTTTATTATTGGTTTTAGGGCATTTTCCATTGTCAATTCTATTTATCGTCACCATATTATCGGATGGTTGGCAAGGGAAAAGTGCATAACATTAGCGGAGTATTACTTCACACCAGAGAGCTCCATGCTGGATGTTTGAAAGTATCGGTTGATATTGCAGTTGAACCGAATGCATCATTACCATATCTTAACGATGGTTCGGATGCAAAATCGGTGGACGAAGCAGTAGGTTCGTTTATTGCATGGCCGACAAACCTCATTAGCGTAGGATATGAGGTATGCCTAAAACCTTTCTTAACCTTAATGTGTATATTCAAAGTTTTTACGGACATTTTACGTACATTTTTTAATTGGTTATGTTAAATAGACTCCCACAAGATCCAAATCAAAAGATAATGCTATTCCGCGGCATACCGAGTTCGTGGTTTCAAAAAAACAGGTACAATACAATTATATGACATATATGCATGGAAATTGTTAAATTCTTAATTTCATCTAACTATTTATATGATATGTAGCTTCAAGAAAAGGAGGTTAGCAACGTCTCCGCACAACAAAAAAAGGAGGTTAGCAAAGCCTCCGCACAACAAAAAAAGGAGGTTAGCAACGCCTCCGCACAACAAAAAAAGGATGGTGCTAAGAAGACCGTAGCTAAGAAAAAACCTACCACCAAGTATAAGACGTGTCTCCAAACATTTTTAGAGATGACAAATATACCGCCCGGAGGTGTTCGTCTTGTGCATATGAAGGAAGGTATTTTCGGCTTTGATTACGAACAAATGATTGGTAATGAAGACTTCATGCAAGTTTTTGGTCGTGAAGAAATTGGTGTCAGTGTTGTCAATACATATATCAGGTAAATCCGGTATACTTTGTTATATTAATTGAACAACTTATTTACTTTATGTTTCAAATGAGGCGTCTAATGTTAACGATGTTTTATTTAAGGTTTTTGTATGACAAATTGATGTGCCCCAATGGATTAGACGTAATATTTGAATTCTTAGCACCCGCGTCCGTCAACTTAAGTTTAATCATAAGTAGACCGGATACCGTGATGGAGTACGTTCTCAGGATCCTCATGGCCAACAAAGATGTGGAGAAGTTGTTTTTTATTCCGTTTAATACCGGGTTAGAATTTCATTCTAAATTCATCTATTATAATTATTTTGTATTTTGACGTCGTGTAGAAAATTTATATCTAACATTTGTTTAATCATACAGTGGACATTAGTTGTTGCTCGCAATCAATCCTATCAGAAAAATCATTTATTATCTTGACTCGTTAGGAAATGATTGGACAACATACCCGGATATGGACACAATTGACACGTAAGTGAGATTGTTCTAAATTTTCTTGTGTGTATTTATTAATTTATGTGAATTGTTCTAATTACTTCATTTTTATTTTATTAGCATCCTACAAGCTTTTCGAGCCCAACGAGATATCCAAACATCAAAGAGGAGAGTCAACTGCATTACATGGATAAAAGTGGCGGTATATTATTAATTATCACATTTTTTATTATATTAGTGATGATACTTGATAAAACTTAGGATTTATCCATACTTTCTTTTCATCTGTAGTGTCCTCAACAACGTAATCAAATAGATTGCGGATATTTCATGTTGAGGTTTATGCGAGATACTCTTGTTTTGGACCGATTAGAGATTCCCACCGATGTATGTATTTCTAACTTATGAGTTATTTTAATATTTACACATATCTCTCATATAATTAAATAGTTGAAATTAAATCAAACTATGTTATATTATTATGTAGTACTTTGATGAATTCAAGTGTGCATATTATACAAAAGATCAAGTGGACGAAATCAAAGAGGAATGGTGTCAATTCATTATAGAGTTAGGTGTTATGTGAGGTATAATATTGTACTCTTACTTTAATTGATGAGAATTTAAATATGTGTAACGTTGTGATTTCTATAATATTGTTTATTAATTGAATTACAATCTTTGTGTTGTTTCAGAACCTATGTATATTTGAAACAATGCTTTGGATGAATTAGATATGTGTACTTATAATATGTATATTTTGTAGTAAAATGCAATGACTTGTAATTATAATAGGCCAAAATGGTTTGAATTGGTATATATATATATATATATATATATATATATATATATATATATATATATATATATATATATATATATATATATATATATATATATATATATATTGGTTTGAATTGCCAATTTTGAATTTATAATTTTGGTGCATAAATTGATATATAATTTGTGATATTTGTCTGCCAAAAATTGGTTGAAAACAGGTCAAAATTTTGGTTTAAAAACCTAGTAAAAAAAGTGGTTTCAAAAAAATTATTCAAAAATTTTCGTATACCTTAGACAGCGCTTTACACAAAAAGCGTTGTCTAAGGGGGGCTTAGAAAGCGCTTTTGGCAAAAGCACTATCTAAGGGGGGGCTTAGACAGCGCTTTCCAAAAGCGTTGTCTAAGGTATACCTAAAAAAATTAAAATAGGAGGGGATTAGACAGCGCTTTCACCAAAAGTGTTGTTTAAGGTATACCTAAAAAAATTAAAATAGGAGGGGATTAGACAGCGCTTAAATCAAAAGCACTGTCTAAGGTATTCCTAAAAGCGTTGTCTAAGGGTACCTTAGACATCGCTTTTAAGATTTAAAAAAGCGTTGTCTAAGCCTTTAGCAGCGGAGGTTTAGACAGCGCTTTAAAGCGTTGTCTAAGTGAAAAAAAGTGTTGTCTAAGGTCTTGTTTGTTGTAGTGAATGACTCATAATCGGCATTTTTTTAAAGAAAATAAACAAAAGTGCACAAAGGCACAAAACAATTACAACCAATTTTGAAGGAGAGTTGGCTAATCCTCTCACGTTCCAATATATGCAATTCATGGAGAATTTTGAGCGCTGTTAGACCTTGACCTTGTTGCATAACTGCTCTGAGCGACTTACTTCTTGTTGGACTTGTTCCTAGCTCTACCCTTACCAACTGAAAACCTTCAGCATCCACACTAATACCACCAGCATTCTGAACTCCAATGCCATGTCTACCATGCTCTAATTCTACCATATTGGCCCAAGAGGAGAACTCTTCATCATCATCCACCTGAATTAAGTTGGTTTCAGGATTCTCTGCAGCATGAAATTCTTGTATCGCATCTACAAAACTATAGTCACAACCATAACTGATTGGGTCTCCTGCTCCATAAAAGTTCTGTTGGGGGACAATAACACCCTCTATTTCTTGAGCAATTTCAAGAATAGGGTCTTCAACCAAACGAGCTTAAACAGCCAGTAAAACACTATCGACATTCGCAGCCTCGCCATTTTCAAAATCTTCCTCACGGTGTGAAGTTTCTCCATTGTGGACTTTATCATTCGCCTCTATATCCTTACTTATAACAATGTTCTCTGCATTAGTGTTATTATTATTGACATTTTTGTATATTTTCTAACCAATTTTCCTATGATTTTCCAACAATCTATCATTGTCAACATTCTCTCATTTCTTCTTGCAGTAGCTATTGTTATGCCCAATAGTGTTACAAAATGTGCAGAATTCCGACAGATTTTCGTACTCCAACTCCATAAAAAAAGCCTAACCTTTCCTCTCTACCAAAATTTTATATCTCAATTCCTTGGTCAGCTCCATGTCAATCAGGACTCTGACAAAATGACCAAATGGCCGCCAAAACAGCAACTATTAGAAGCATAATTTGTGCACAACGGCGTACCTACACTACTCGCAATAGCGAAGACAATGCAAGACCTCCAGTATTCCTGAGCCAAGCCATGAATCCTTACCCAGACATGAGCAAAAGTTTGCTTTAGAAGTGCAGGATTGAAGTCCTTGCTCCAATTGAAAAGTTTTAATGTACATGTACCCAAACTCCACGAAACCATAGACCTAACTCTTCCCATATCTTCCAAACTAGAGAAAGAAAATTCATAATATCATTTCCCTAGA
Source organism: Lathyrus aphaca (assembly GCA_963966055.1). NCBI lineage: Eukaryota > Viridiplantae > Streptophyta > Magnoliopsida > Fabales > Fabaceae > Lathyrus > Lathyrus aphaca. The sequence goes on along the minus strand of OZ014519.1, from coordinate 725,804,237 downwards.
AAGGTGACACCCCACTTCCCAATCGATTTTCATAAACCCATGAGCTTCGTCTTTAAGCTTTGAACAGTAAGAGGAGAAGATCATTTTGTCCATATGATTCTACTGTGCAAATTGTGTTTGCAAGCTTCAACACCCTTTTGATACTCCTCCTCCAGTATAACAATGACCAGCCGATCTCCTTTAACATAGGGAGTTGGGAGTTGACTCAAAGGTATATCACAAATATTGTTAACTTCAACAAACGACTTGGGTTGTTTTGGGATTTCCTTCAAAATCGATGCTTGTACACAACTTGGAATGCTGGGTATGTTCAGATTAGAGGGTTGAGGACACCAGACCACCAGACCAATCTCAAAAAAAAGATCTCCCATAGTCAAAGACGGTCTAGGTCATCTTTTCAAGATAAAAGAGTCTTTTTACTATTATTTTCTTTTTTTGGAAATAGTGATCATATGAAATAGACTTTAAATAACCTAATATGTCATATTGAACTTTTAAAAAGGTATATTAAAGTCTATAATGGAACTTTGAAGTATTTGAAAAAGACTAAACTAAAGTCTTGTCTTGCAAAGCTTAACTCTACTCAACACTTATTCACATCCAGTGTCTAATGAACAATGCAAAATGAAGAGCTTAAAAATTCATGTTTTTCTATGTACTTTTAGTTTGGCCTCCCCAACACTCAACTTAAAATGTTCAGTTCTAAGAGTCATTCTACATAGAATTAGGGATGGACAAATTTGAATTGCTTCGTTTGAAATCGACTGGATCAGATCGAGTGTCGGATTAGTCCGAAAGCTTGATCTAGAATAATCATAGTAATGGAAGTAGATCTGTACAGATTCTTACAATGGGTAAATATGAACAATGACACTGATCCTCATCACTTACTTTTATAACCCAAGAAAAATGAGATATAAAATAAATATCACTGGGCAATAGCAATGTAAAATAAATATCGAAACCCAAGAATTCTACGCAGAAACCAAAAGATTAACCCAAAAAAAAAGACAACAAAAGGAGGGACAACAGTAATATAAAATCGCAGCTTTTGACTAAAAATAACCCAAACTCTACAGTAATTCTACCACTGACACGAAATATATCCAGGACTGTTGCACACAATCAAACACTACTGCTGCTTGCAGTCAGGAGGCTGCTCTGTGCTACTACTCTGCATATCCATAGTTTAACAGATAGTTCGATAAAAGAATAGAATGAATAATCAGTTATCTGATATGAGTATGCAGCAGAATATGCAAAATTAAGAAATATGTATTCATACCTTGCTCTTGCTTTTCCCCTTCCCTTCGTCTTCTTCCTCCTCCTCCTCATCATCATCATCGTCATCCTCATCCTCTTCATCTTCCTCAACATCACCATCTTCATCTTCATCTCCATCTGAGTCCTCAAAATCACTCTCTACAGCCTCTCCCGTGAACCATGACACAGCATGAGGAATAATTTTGTCTCGTATAGTAGAACTGCAAATGCACACCAACATAAATACATCTCGGAGTACAAGATAGTAGTAGTAGTAGTAGTAGTAGTGTAGAGGGGGGGAAATTTGTTTTCCTGTGACACCTATTATTTCCAGTTTTATAAATGGCACACAGCAATTATAGCATCAACGACTTGAACTAATAATCCAATGCACTATAAGCAATTTAGTACTGAACATGTCACACCACCTTCCAACAAACACTTTTGAATGGAAGCTAAATAAATAAATTAAATTAAATTCATCAAACAAATAATAGAATAAAATAACAAAAGCCTTTTCCTACAAAAATTGTAAATCTAAATTCACTAGAATCAATTGTCATCAAGATCAACAAATGCACCAAGAGGCTTCACTGGTCAGATCAAAGGAAAAAACATATACATCACTCAAGTATTCACTATTGACTTACCCAATGTCATAATCATGTTCCATCAAATTCTGAAGCTCTTCAACCTATTAATGTAAAACAAAGGCAATGGTCAATAACAATAATTTTACAACTTTTTAATGGATAGATATACAGTAAAGACGTACAACATCGTCATCAATTTCATCGTCCTCCTCAGGAATTTGGGGAGGGTTGAAAATGTTGAAAAAACTTTCGCATTTTTCAGTTTTTATGATTGGTTTGTCATTTTTTGATCCTTTCTTTGGCTTCTTCTTCAGAACCTTTTGTGTCAAGCACTTTCCTATATTCCACTCAATTACCGTTCTACAATGTTCAAAAAATAATTAGCATAACGCAAACAGAAATATGCATATAAAACCTAAGAAATTAAAAAGATATTGCTTACCCAATTGATTTCTCTAATATAGGGTCATCATCTTCAATCATGTGATATGTTTTGGTCAACACAGAATTTCGGAAATAAGGATTAGAATCAAAATGAAAGTCCAACTTGAAACCCTTAGGATTGTCAATTTTACACCACTTGATATCTTTGAGATACTTGAGGGCCTCCTCATCACGTTCAGTAATCTATCACACAAAAAGGAAAAGCAGAGGTAACTAAAAATATGCAATCATTAACAGATGGAAGCTATACAATAGATATACAGAAATTGCATTACCTCTCCGGCCAGTGTTTCATGCGTCTTCAGTGCAGTTAGCCAAAAGTTAGGCACTCCTTTTTCTGAATTTAAAGGAAGATGAAAAATAGTATCAAAAGAGAACGCATACATAGCTACAACCTACACTGGTGAACAAAATTAAAATAACATACCTTCAGCTGCTTTGTTTTCTTCTCCGAGTACTGTTTCATCTGTTATTCCTTCAACCTCAATAACACCATTGACAATCTCATACCTCTATAACCATAAAAAAAAAAAAAAAAAAAAAAACTTGTAACCATAAAAAAACAAGTAATTCTGCCAAAAAGTCAGATATAATCATAACCAATGAGTAACACACACCTTAGTATAAAGTGGTTCATAAAGCTTCTGGTATTTAGCTTCCAACTGAGCCCGCTCCTCTAAGAACTTAGTCTCCAGCTCATCATGTTCACTCTGCAAGTTGAAAAACAAAATCATACTATCATTTTTTCCCCTCACTAATATAAAATTGGAACTTCTAGCACAAAGCTACACGCAGGTATACTTTAGCAGAAATTAAAAATAATTGCAACTCAATATCAAACTAAAGGAAATAAGTATATACTACTAGCACGAGTAGATTGAATTCAAGATCAAAATTTTAAAACTAAACAACCCTAGTATACCTATGACTGAATTAAAGAAAAGTAATTACAACTATGTAAAACACATGTGAACATGAGAAAGCAAGAGATAGCAGGAAGATCATCAAACCTGCAAAACTTTAAGAACATCAACACGTTGCTTGACTTTTGGTGACAGTGTTTCCAAGATATCCACATGCTCCCCAGCCAAGAGCTGAAGCTTATCCTACATAAACAGTAGACATTGCAGAAACAATTCCACAAAAGAATAAATAAAAGCTCACATTGCAAACATACGAAATTAGTACTTCCTTGTTAGCTATGAGGCAGAAACACCTCTAGGAGTAGGTGTGTATCAGTGTCCGACACATATATGACACCCGTCACACATGTTGGTAAAGTCAGACAAATGTTTCCCAAAAAATATTGATTCGGCACTCTTTGAATAGGTATCTGACATTGATAAAAATTTAAAAAAAAAAAAAAAAAAAAACTTTCTTCTTTGCTTCAATACAAATTTCATACATCTTAAAGAAAAAGTTGTATCAAAGCAATCTTATAAATGAAAAATAAAAAATATTAATTTTGATCAGAATATTTTTAAATATTTAAATAATAGATTCAAACTCAAATACTATCATATATCTGTGTCCCATATTTTTTACATTATCGGTGTCAGAATATATGTCCTGTCTCAGTGTCTTTGTCGGATAGTAATAGTATAGTTTTGCAATGTCATAGTTGATTGAGTAACAATTGATTCCAATTCGACACGAAGTAAAAAAACCACTGTAATTAAATTTCTGATTACTAAGAGTAATTCAGTATGATATTCGTTTGAAACTTACTTTGAGTGCATTAACGAGACCAGCACGATCTTCAGCGCTAAGAGCTACATGAAAGACAAAAAAACACTAGAATTTAGAACTAGGTTTTTCACAAAGTTAGTTACTAGGGTTAAGAATTTGAAGTGATGAAAAGATAGTTAAGAACGAGTTGTTGAGAAATGGATAATCGGCGTGATGATGATTAAGAGATTGTGATTGTAATTGAAATTACCGGCGGCGGCGGCGGGAAGATCGGCGGAGTGATCGGACATGATGAAGAGAGGAGGATTTAAGGGGAGGCGAGAAAAATGAAGAAGGAAAACGGGGAAGGAGGAGTTTTTTTCCTGTGAAAAATGTGAGTATGTGTACTTTTTCTGTTGAGTTTGTTTAGACGTGCGGTTGAGAGCGTGAGAAACACAGGGTTGTAAGCGTGGGGGTTGTACTAGTGAAGAAGTACTGGTGACAGCTCAGTTGGACCTAACATGGACCTGGGCCTGGCCTTTTTATGAGGCCACTATTTTTGAACACTTTCCCAATCTTCCCTATTTTAAAAAGGAAATTCTTATCTTATTCTATATGGTGGAGAAATATTATGGAAAATCAAAAATTCTCTTCATATTTTAAAGATGGATGTTCAAATGTATATTGTCATTGGTCACTATGTTAATAAGTTCGAAGATGTATCTCTGAAGTATTTTAAAATACATTTCATAAATCTCTCTCTGAAAGACTCATTTTAAACATTTATAAATCTGGAGATGCATATTTGTAATTTATCAAAACAATGCAAATTAAGTTAGTCTTATGGATATTAAGATGAAAATGAAGATTTCTAAATGTTAAGGTCCTTGTTAGGTGATGAACATTAAACCATATAATTGACATGCAAATAAAGGCATATATAAATTCAGATGATCAAAATAAGTCATCAGTTGATACACAATGAAGTCGAAATACACAATAAAGTCGAAATAAGTCAAAAGAAACCATTAACTATTGTGTATGTCGGACAAGAGCTCTTCGGCCTCCTCTGGCCTCGGTCATCCGACGTTGTCTCAGGTACATCAGTGTCTCGCATACCTCCGTCATAATGACATATAGGGTTTTATTTTGTTTGATTCTGTGTAATATTGATGGTTAAATATGAAATAAAATTGATCGTAATATATAGGATAAATTAAGAAGGGTTAAATATGTATAAGGTCCCTACAAATATCTCAACTTTGAAGTTTGGTCCCTTAAAAAATTTCCTTCAAACTTTGGCCCCCCTAAAGTTTTCCGTCCCTAACTTTAGTCCCTCCCGTTAGTTTCCACTAAAGGAGAGTGATGTGGCATGCCATGTGGATTTTTTTGATGATGTGACAGAGATGTGGCAATGCCAACGTGGCAAAAATGCTGACACAAATGCCACATGTCAATTGTTTCAATTTAATTTTTTATTTATTAAAATCATATTTAAACCCAGAAATGGTAGCAAATTTGTAGCTAATTTCTAGCTAATCTCTAGCTAATTTAAACACATCATCCTATTAGTAATAATTTATAGCTAATTCCTAGTTATTCCCTAGCTAATTTGTAGCTAATTCAACCTGACAAATTCAACATCTACTCCCACATTCTCTCATTTCTTCTCACAATTTTCAGTTTGCACCGTGAGCAAAAAAAATCAAAGCTATTGCAGAAATACATTGGAAAATCACACATACATCATGTTGTTTCATAAAATTCTTGTTCAAAGGAAAATATGCTAAACTTCATTTATCAATTTTTGTTACATACACTTCAATAGAGATTACAACTTAAAGTCAAGTCTCATCAACCATAGCATTTCTATTAGCATAACATCAATTCTACCATTTTAATACAATGATTAACTTCTTTCCTCAAAGTGTGCACTCGATTTTCCTACAATTGAAGGTAAATATCAAATGTTCAACATGTTGCATGGAATACAATGAAGGAAGAGTGCCAATGAGTTCATTGATGCTTGGTGTAACACGGTGGGAGAACTGACTTTTAGTTTTTTGTCGCAAAATATGTTGCGGTAAGCAAAAGTCGCCACCGAATTTTATTTCATCTAATTAGGAAAGGCATAAAAGAACAGGAAATGCCTTTTAAAAGATTTTGAGTTCGGGGGGTAAGTTATACAAAGGGAATGTGTTAGCACCCTTTGTATCCATGGTTATCCATGGGCTCTTAAATGCTTAGCTCACTTTATACTTGTTTTGTTTGAAAAGTGTAGTGTGTGATTAAAATATTTTTGTAAGGATTTAACTTTGTAATGATTCTCGTATGAATGTATACAAAGTGTTTACTTGTTTGAAAGTATTTTGAAAAAAGTGTGAGGGGTGTAAAAAGTATTTGTTTTGAAAGTTGTGAGCAAGCGTTTAAGATTTACTTACCCTAAGTTTGTATAGTCTTTCTTGTTATTTCATTTCCTTAGGGATAGAATTGTCATTACTATCAGTTAGTAAGTAGTCTTATCCTTGGATTTGGAGGGACAAACGTATGGTCATCGAATGGTCATAGAAGGCAACATGTAAGGATACCTTGGCAATTCGAAGGGATTATCATCATTTTCGTAGGGACAATATCATTTATTCAAAGACAACCCGAAGGGACAACGAGAGACTATGATCTTTTATTCGAAAGGCAACTATGATGATTTATTTCTTTAGGCAACAATTTAAGGTACCCCTATGTTCGAGGAACTTGATAATATTTCATAAGGCAACAAAGAAAGGTTGCCCTAGCGGAATGAGTGTGCAAGTGCATTTAATTCAGATATTTTAGTCTTGGAAATTAGGGTTTTCTAACGATTGATTTTAGTCTTACCATACAATCCTATTAAGCATACATCTAACATTTTATAATGCGAAAAATAAAACTCTAATTTAAGCTATTACATGGCCTTTGGAGAGATACATAATCATAAAAAAAAGTCTGGCCGAAATATAAAATGCGAAAAATAATCCTAAATTATTACAAGGCTTTAGCAGTTACATTATGAGAAAAAAATCGAGCAAGGAAAGTAAATCTGGACAATATAAATTCAAGCAATCTATACAATTATTAAAAAATAAAATCGGGAAGAAAATATGAAGGAGATAAAAGTTTCGGATATTGATTGATTGATTTTTTTGTTAGAAAAGATAAATGATTGATTAAAAAAAATTAATTTGATAAAATAAATCTAATTTAATTTATTTTATTTTTTTGTATTTTATGATTTTATGAAAAGATTATTAAATTTCCTATTTTTTTCTATTGATTTAAATAAGTTATTTAAATTAAATAATTAATTTAATAAAAATAAAAGAAAAAGAAAGAAATAATGAAAAAAATTAAAAAGAAATAAGGAAAAGGTCCAAAAAATTAAGGGGGGGACGTTGGGAATAGTCCTTTGAGTTCATTGGTGCCCTCAATTTGGTTTGAAAACGTCTGTAAATGGAGATTCGAAGCATGGATGTTTTATGCCCTAACAATGGCATCTCTTAATTCGCACGTGAAACCTTCAAACTAATTGCTCAGGAATGCTCCATATGCTCATACAAACACAAACACACATCAATATATCACAAAATATGATTAGATTAGAAGTTTCAAAGATTCAAAGTTTTACCAAAATCGTGCCCTTAAGGAGCTTGATTCAAGCTTTGAAACTTGCAACAGGATTGGGATCTCTTCCCCTGGTCCTTAGGAAAAAGAATCAAGCCTTGGAAGGGATTGAAACTTAGTGAAAAATGGGACACGAATTTTGAAAGTTTCTTGAAAATTTTGTAATTTTTTAGAGTTCTTTGATCAATGATTTTGTGTCCTTGCTATCTGAAGGTGTTATGTATTTATAGAGGAAGGATTTAGGTCAACTTGTGGGCTTGGGTTCAATTTATTTTGTGATGATAGGATTTGATTGAAATTTGATTTGAAAACTTTCTATTTTGGTCACTTTTGGCCATCATATCTTTCTCCTCTTGTTTTGCACAAATTTTGGATCAAATATTATGTAAATAAATCTCAATATCCGATCCTAAAATAGTCCAAATATCAAATCTTTGATTTTTCATATTTATTTTGATTAAAATTGAATTTAAATGAATTAAATCCAATAAAATATGAAATAAATAAAGAAAAATCAGAAAATATGACCTAGGGGTCGTGGACTATCTTAAGATTAAGTTTGGATTAAAAGATAGGCCCATTTGGCACAAACTCAAGTTTTGGTCATTACTTGCTTTATGCACCTCCTCAATTTTGCTCAACTTTAACAATGCACAACTCTCTCAATTTTTATCCCATGAATGTTTTCTTTGACTTTTTTAGAAATCTTTAAGAATCCTTTAATCCCTCATTTGGGTCTCATCTCAATTTGATCATCCATGTTCAATTTATGAACTTTTGAAAAAGTTGACTTTTTGTTGACTTTTTAGAGGACCTGTAATGTCTTGACTCATATCTCTCAAATGAAGCATTTTTGGCATTGACTTGTGAGATACAAAGTTGTAGGGAATTGAATTTCCTTAAAAATAAGCTTTGGATGGGAAATTTCTGATGAAGTATGTGAAAGTTAGGTCTGGTCAAAGTTCAGTTGACTTTCTCCTTAAGAAACCCTAATTTAGCAACTTTTGCCTTCTGATGAATTTGAGGTTTTCTTGATGAATCATGATCAAACCTTGATCAAATGATGAATCTTACTTCATAATCTTGATGTTGACCAAAAATCTTGAAGTTTGACTGTATGTTGACCACAGTTGACTTTTTACCCAAGTTAGCTGATTATTGATCATCTGAGCATCTGATTGACCAAACTTGTAGGGAAAGTCTTTAAACTTGACATGAGTATCCTCTGAAGTATATGTGATATCATTAATTCCACTTGAGGCTTTGGAAGTCCAATTTACCTTGGGAAACACAAAACCCTAATTTGAAATATATTACTTAGGAGGAGACTTTGTCTGATGAAACCTTGAATTCCTTTGAGCAATTGAGAATATTATGAACATTAGGAGACCTCTTGAGACATATGGTCTTGAATATATGAGGAAAAATTTTGGGGTACAACACTTGGGAAATTTACATAAACAGATTTTTCCTTCTCGATAACAAAGGCAATGTATCCCCTATTAATCTTGGTCCTCAACTGACTGCCAGCAGAACTAACCCTACTAAATAATATGTGAGCAAGCAAGGTGAGAGTCCTATCATTGTAATTAAAAGCACCATTTTCAACAATAAGGATCTTCTCCACAAGGTAGTCTCCAAGTGAATCACTCAATGCATGGTTTGAGAGAAGGTTGTGTAGAAGATCAAAGCATAATTCATGGATGAGCCCAATCTTCCCATCTTCATCTGAGGACCAAGATTTAAGGAAGCCTGGATTAATTAGGGAAAGCACAATATCAATGTCTTTACTACTGAGTTTGCTGCAAGCATCAACAAATAGAGAAGAATGACATTCAGTAGAGACTAAGGCAACCTGAATCGACATATTCTTATTGCTGGAGTTAGAAACTAAGGCAGTATTAGGTGGTTGTTTACATCCATCTGTAGATTCAACAAAATGTCCTGCCTGAGAAAAAAGATCTCCAAAAAGAGCCTCATCCTTATGGCAAACTGCATTTTCAATTTCAGATGGTCCAACAACTTTTGCAAAACTAGAATGGGATCTTTTCGTTTTTTTGTCTGAATTTCAAACCTCCATTCCAAGCTCAACATAACCTTCATTCCTCCAAGGATTAGAAACAATGAAGTCTGTCCATTTGCTCACATTTGCAAGCACAACCCACTCTTCCATATTTGTTCTCCTTTCAACCATATTTTCCAGCCTGATTGGAAACTTTTGCTTCCACATGTAGTAGCTGCATTCCATCTCATCATCACTATTTTCCTCTGCAAAAGGACTTTTGGATGAACGCTTGACATATGTTGTTTAACAGGATTGACCTTATCAGGCTTCAAAGACAAAACAATTGTCGTAGTTGGTAGAAAATCATTACCATATATCTTCTTTATGTCTGCAAGGGTTGGCTTCTCTCCAACCCATTCAGGAACTATATAACCAAGACTGCAATGTGGACATGGCTTCTCATTAAACCTTATATGATATCCATTGCTAAAAATATCAGGTTGAGCAATAACTAGAAACACACTCTTGAAACCAATTCCTGAAGTTCCATATAAGATATTCTGTCAAAGATTTTCATCATCTCGATTTAACAAGATCTAATAGATATCTACATTAAACCATAATTTTGTCAAAAATACATTTATATTTTACAAAATAGATATAACTACATTGAATTCATTCGAACAAATTAAATGCATATGTTTACAATTCAGATATAGACAAAACAATGAAAAAATTCAACCAAACTTCATTGAAAGTAAGTAACCATATCAACACTTTGGGAAACATTTCAATCTAAGAATGTGATATACATATACCTTTCTCTCCAATGTAACCAAAAATATATAAAAACAGAACCTTATGATGCACTTAGAACAAAATTCATCACTTGAAAACAGAAAAAGGAAGAACCGTGATTTAGGGTTTCTAATTTCAGATCGTGGATTGAAAGAAAGAGATTTGGGAAAAATTACAACTTTGGAAAAAAGGATTTGTGAGGAAGGAGAAGGCTCATGGAGATGAAACAAGAAATTTCGCCACAAGCTTTGAGTGAGATGATGTATTGCTGGATTAGAAGGTGATGGCGAAAAAGAAGGAAAATGAGAGGAAGATGGTGACGAAAAAAGTGAAGAACCATAAATTGTGAGTGCAAACTCAGTGAGTGAAATTGTAGAAGCAAAAGATTTTATTTTTAGGGACATGGCAAAAGTGTTTAAAATAAAAATTAACACGTATGGAAAAAAAATTGGCATGACACGTCATCCTCTGTTAGTGAAAACTAACAGGAGGGACTAAAGTTAGAGAATGAAAACTTTAGGGGATCAAAGTTTGAAGAAAATTTTTTGAAGGACCAAACTAAAAGGTTGAGATATTTGTAGGACTAAATACATATTTAACCCTAATAACCCTAATAATATATAGGATAAATTAAGAAATCCCCATAAGCAATGCCTTATTGGTTCTAAAGCAAAACGATGCCATGACAAATCCAGAAATGCCAATTTTCAAGTCAAAGGTTTTGATAAATCTGGGTTTCCACGACTCCCGAGGACTATGGCATGAACCATAACTTATTGTAAATGTTAATGTAAATCTGCTTCCAATCAAAATAGTTCTTCTTAAACGGTTATGTTAGTGTTGGAGCAATGGAAACGTAATTGTGCACAATTTTATGATAAAACCTTACAAACCAAAGGAAATCTAGGGTAGGATGCCTTCACCACTTAAGTGTGTCAATCCCAACAACTTCAAAGATAAAGATTTGAGATTGAGGAAGATCGAGAGAAATATAGATGAAGAGGATCCAAAATCCCTGAACATTACCAATTTCATACATTGAACATAGTCCTAAACATACAACAATTCATCCAAACATCACAAAAAACAAAACAATCAAAATGATGTTATCCCGATGAAAAGTGAAAACTACTTGTGTCACTACAAGATTACATATTAACATGACAAGGCCACAACACTTGCTATCTAAAAGGATGTCTATTTTTTCCCATGATTATTTAACCCGCCACAGCATCAATCGTCGTCTTCTTCTTCAAACTCCTCTTCCTCCTCCTCATCTTCGTCATTGTCCTGTTCCTCCTCACCGTCTTCTTCATCGGTAACAATGAAACCTCCTAGCGTCTCATCATCATCATCATCATTGTCGTCATCTTCTTCTTCTTCTTCAACATTTTTGTCGAGACTAGATATTTTCTTTCTTTTAGCTCCTCCTTTTTTGTCTTTAGACCTTGTGAAGTACAGAGGTTTCTTACCTTTTCCCGTCTTAGCAACAAGGTCTTTATCATCTTCACTATCACCAGTCCACTCGTTGTCCTCATTGTCTTTAAATACTTTTCGCTTTCCCTTCGTTTTTCGCATCCCCTCAAAATCATCCTCATCCTCATCCTCGCTTTCTTTGCTAGGCTCCTCGATGAACCATTTCCAATTCTGCACATTCCGGATCATGCCCTTCGGATACCGGTCAAACTCATGTCTCATCACAAGAAAGCCAAATTCTGCATTTTCAAAACAACATCTTCAAAAGTATTCAAGAGGCTATCCCCGCAAATTCAAAAATCAAAACAACCATCATGTGAACAACTGTTAAACTGTCATGTATTACACTACCCTTATAAGGTTATACAGACACTTACATGATATAACTCAATATATTCACCACAAAACACCAAAAACAAAAATTTTAAATTGTGCTCATCAGAAAAATGTTGCCGTTAGAGTAACCATTGTTGACATGAATTTTCAACTAAGTTGAACAGTCATCACATTGAAAATCTCTATCTCTTAATGCAAAATTGGCATTTTTTTAGGGGCAGAAGAAACCTAACAAGTAGTAACAATTTCATTTCTAACACCAAAAAGTTCAACACTTTTTACCTGCACTAAAGTTACAAGACAATACAAAAATTCTTGTGCATAACAATATCATTAAAAGTAGTAATTTATGTAATAGCCCTTAACTCTAGGTGCAACAACCAAATTTACAACAGGAATGAAGCACCTAGAAACAATAAAATTGAAAAACAGACAAAACTTGATTGATCCCATACATTATAATATTGGAATTTGAAACCAACGAAAGAGGAAAGAAAGACCCCAATATTGAATGAATATGAATTGTACAAGTTCTTAAGAGGCTATCAAGCTATCACAACTAAATGGACATGAAAAAAAAACTTCAAACCATAAACTATGGTTGAATTCCAAGTTCCAATTATGCCATGTTTTGATAAACAATTTAATTAGGCGCTTGTAGCAATTTATAAGTTGTTTTCATAAGCTATCCTACAGAGCTTACTGAAATAAGCTGAAAAAACAACTTATGGAAATGTCATAAGCTTTTTCTATAAGTTCACTTAAACAATCTCATAAGTATTTATAGCAGATTAGAAGTAGATAAACTCAAATAAATAAATCCAAAAAGGCTACCCAGAAACCTAAAACTTGCAACTCATATTATATACAAACTCTCAAAATCTACATTGCAAATTTTTCTACAAGTTGATAACAAAAATTGTACCTTTAACAGGATCAATTTGTGAAAGATCAAGTTGGTCAAAGTCAATTTCAGTTTCAGAAACCTGAGCCTTGTTCAATTTGAACCAAAAGGGTGATTTCCCAGATAAGCAGAAACGGTCTCCGAGTTCCAATTGACCCTTATCGAACTTGTTGAAGAGCTTAAGAGTACCGTCATTGTTTTTCAAAACCCAAATAGGGTTTGTTCCGATGACTTGGAATGAAACCCTAGGAGCCTCTGACTCGGAGTCGTCGAGTTGGAATGAAACGTGACGGCGGGAAACAGTGTGGTCGTCGGTGTTAAAACCAGAACCTCGTCCGAACAATGCTTTGTCGCCACTTTCCAAAGGGAATTTGGAACCATCTTCGCCTTCGAGCTCCATCCACGAATCTCCACAACCATCTTTTGTCTCCGGTTGCTACTGGTAAAAACTAAATACTCTATTTTTAAATATTCTATATACATTTTATATATTCTCACTCACTTCTTCCATTTTGTGTCAAACAAAAAATAAACTATCAATTTTTTTTTAGTTTTTATAAGTCATCAATTTAATTTCTAAATATACAAATATTATAAGTCATCGATATATAATATAAAATATATCAATTTAGTTATCAAAAAATACAAAAAGAAAATGCAAATTTAATATAAGAACTTCTTGATAATAAGATTGAATTGATTCAATTTTGGATTGGCCAAAGATCTAATTTTGACCTAGGTTCAATTTATCTCAAATGTATTTTATTTAACCTTAGATGTAAATCAATTCGGATGATAAGAATAAGGTACAATCTTTGATCTTTACTTTCGATATATTTATCTTGAATTTTGATTTTGAATTAATCTGTATATTGGAGTGCTAACCATGCAAATCCACTCACACGCCAACTTAAAGGAGATCGAAGTCACTGTTCAATATCATCAGTTATTCAATTGTCCTCATTTTTTGTTCCTTCGTGGAGTTAGCGCATCCATTTCTAATTTCCTGAACGAAACATTGATGTCGTATGTGGAAATCAATTTATAATTCTTACGTTTTCCATGAAAATCGTGTTCGTTTCACAAAGACCATTGAACAAACTTAGAAGTTCTAGATCAGGGTTCTTATAATTTCAAATTAAAATCTCCATTTAGCTTATCACAACCTCCTTATGCCCTCGAACCAAGAGCATTCCGAGACAAATGTGAGAATCCATCACATTCATTTCAGGAGATTATCGTTTCATTAGAGATTCTCCAGGTCTTCAGATCTCTAATTTCCCTTGGGAACTTCGCGAAGAAGAAGAAGAAGAAGAAAGAACCTTAGATTTAGATTCAAATTCACGTCCAAAGCACCAGAAAGTGAAAGTGAATTCCTCAAAGATAACGCTGAAGATTCACACTCCATCTTCCCGATCTAATACCAATGTTGTCTTCTGCCACCGACATGATACTTGTCGCAACAACACCAGGGATACTACAAGTTCATAGTTAAAACCGAGCACATATCAAGTTCTGGGAGCCTTTATAGGTACTAGAGGATCTCCGGTCAATCAATGAGCCTACCTCATGTCAAATCTAATGCCCCCTTATTGCTTGGCCCAAACCTATTAACAAAGACCGATATGGGGTATCAGATAGAAACTTGGGGAATCCGGGCACAAAAACAACATTCCTAGGGAGATATATATGACTTAGGGATTAGATAAGCTGACAAGTGAAAATGATACACTGACCACAAGCTACAACCAAAGGAACCCATGATCTCGACGACTCCCATTAATCCTCGCTCGTATGCATGGCAACGGAGCGGGTTGGGGCAGGTTTAAGCACACTCAGACCCGCACCCGCTTTCCAGATCCAACCCCGCCCTCGCCCCAAACCCGTTTGGGGCTAAAAATTATTCCCCCGCCCCCACCCCAACAAGAAACGAGTTCACTCGTACCTGCCCCCACCCACATATTTTTGTTTTGTAAAATATATGTTTTTTCAATGACAATAAAAGTGCAATGCCTGATAATATTTTTGTATAATGCTTGATAATTTTTATTTAAATTATATTTTCAAAAAAAATAAATAATAATTCTAATAAATATGATATTGTAATATTAAAAAGTGTAAATGTGTAATAAAATTATTAAAAATAAATGAAATAAATTAAATTTAGTTGGAGGTTGCGGGGGTGGGTGCGGGGCGAGTACAAGCATCCCCCACTCCCGCCATCGTAAATAAAAATCGGGGTTTCCCTACCCCCACACATGCACACGTTTAAATCGGATTTTCCCCGTTAATCTCGGGGCAAGGGCGACCGGGGGCGAGCTTATTTGTCATGCCTAGTCGCTCAGCGTCACCATTCCAAAGGAAAGACTCAGATCTAAGAGTTTTCATCCCAAGTAATTTCTCTTTTCCCCAGGAAGCAAAAGTGTTCTTCCAAAGCATTAGTCAGAGAAATTTGACAGACATAAAGTATAAACGGTCGTCCTCAAACTACTCCATGGAGAAGTTGGCCTTCTATTTTCATCCACCCATTCATACTCTAATACATCCATTCATCTTTGAAGATTAAAGTGCTTCAATACCTCAGTGTTTCTCTGCTCATAACCAATTATTCACAGACGAAGCTGAATGAAGTCTCTAGTTGCATTTCCTCCTTTGCAAATCGGCTTGTACCTCATCTTTCGACAAGACGCAGGGCGCATGTGAACCTTAGGGTGATGTATTATTCTATCAACATTCGATATAAAGGCGTCTAACGACCCAGAAGAATAATTCTTTTACTGCAAGGAGCATCTCGGGCTAATGGCGCTCTAGTACCAAGAATCAACAGGCCATAGATGGGTACCACATTAAGAATGATAGGAATAAATCATGTTGAATATTCCACATTTATTCCAATCTTAGTCTTTAGATATCTCTATTTGAGCCATACATATCAAATAATTAATACTAAATTAAGGAAAGATCCAAAAGTTACTTGGTTCCCCTTCAATGAAGAACCATATATCAGCAATCAATAGGTTGTAGTGCTTAATATGACACAAATAGAAACCTAAGAAGACTCAATTGTCATTGATAATGAAATTGGAAGATCTCAAGGTGAAATGATCCTAGATTGGAATCAAAATGCTAGAGTGAACAAATGTTTCTCTTACGAAAGAGGAACTGATCAAAGAAGTAGACGAAGAAATGGAAGTATAGCCTAGAGAATCTCCCCATTATAGACGTGGTCATGATTCTAGGGATGAAATAAAGACATTGTTAGAGGGGAAATTTCTATTTTGGTGAAGGAAATGTAGGAAGAAACAAAAGAAATAAAAAATGTTCCTGTTTAGAAAAATAATGAAACTCGAAGGTAAATGGTGTAAAGTAAGAAAAATATATATTGACTATAGTTTTTTTTATAAGGGGTTCCAAATAAATACGAAGATTAATCTTGAGAAATCTACTAGAGGTAAGTGATTGTTGGGGGAAATCAAGTGTATCTTGTAGTTATCTTTTCGTAGGCTGAGACAAATTTATAACGATTAGTTTTTATTTTATTTTATGATACAATGGTGATAATGTTCACTCATAGTAATTGCAAGTTACACCACACAATCCCATACCTCAATGTTAACGATTAATTAAAGTGTTAAATAGAATCGAGAGACAAGTGATTTGAAGGTTAACTAAAGGTTCCTTCGCCAAGACAAGATCAATCGGATATAAATACAGTGGAATGTAAGCCAAATTGGTATTTCTATAGTATATCGGGGATTTATGATTGTGGTTGCCAAAACTCTAGACTAAGTCGAAACACAGTAAAACTGTATAATTAAACTTTATGATCATATTTCAGTTTTGTTGCACCACTAACTAAATATGACAAAAATTATGGAACCATAGAAAAGTTAAACATGCATGAATTGAGTCAACAAACCACACTAAGAAGCATAAAACATCTAATCAAATATGGATCATCATGTATCTCAAAATAGAGAGAACATTCATGCATTGTTGGAATTAAACTCAAGGTTTTAAGTAATTCTGAATCAATCTTGTTGAACAAGATTCAATCACATCGATCGAAAACTAGAAATAAAATTGATTTGGGGAAGATTGCAAGATTATATTGATGCACAATGGTGATGAAAATTAGAAAGAAAATTGAATTGGGGAAGAAAGAAAGATTTAGGGTTTTCACAAAATAGGGAAGAAGAGGAATTTCTACAGAGTAACTCTCTACTCTCAAACTGATAAAATATTATTCAACTGTGCAACTACACTTTCTGTTTTATGTTACAATTCATAATAGGGTTACTCCCTATTTATAGATTGTGTTTGCTTGCTCTCTAAGCAAAGTCCAAAAACAAAAACCCAAAATATATAATTCTGCTAACACTACAAAATTCGATTTAAGACAAAATCCACGTCGAAGCTACTCCTCCGACACTTCAATAACAAAACAATTTCGATATACACATTAGGTTATTTCGACAACTTCCTTGTCTCCGTCGAGCATTTTGTTTCGACACGAGAAATTACAATTCAACATATTATATCCACGCAAATAGTTGAATGAGATATCGTTTACTTTTGGTCAACACTCAATCAATCGATCAAATTACTTATACGCTATTTTTTCTTTCCTTTATATGTATGCATTTTTTTAAGTTAATAGTTCAATTTTTCACATTCACATATATTTAACCCAATTAGAGATCATTATAATTAAAAGCTATCAACCTAAGGAGAAAAAAACAAAAATGAATCATATTAGTAAATTTACAAGTGTACTCATATATTCTATTTTATTTTACTTCCAAATTTATTTCCATGGCAAATCTTTATAAATGATTGAGTAAATTATGAAGCAAATAATTAATGATAGTAATAACTGATTTGGTTTTTGCTTTTTCCTTTGTCATATATAATCTATTTATCTCTCTTACATGAAGAATACACCACCATTCCACTTGTAAATTTGAAGCGGGGATAACATAATCAACATAAGAATTATGACTAGTTTGGTGAACAGCAGCCACTTTGCCATTCACCGTCTCCCATCTTCATTTTCCACTGCCATCGCAACTCATTTCAACTCTCCGCGCTTCTCTCGCCGCATTTTCAATGTCTCTGCTTCCTCAATACCTCAACAACAAGGTACTTTGCTTCTTTACTTTTTCCACACATTTTCAACTCTACAACTCATCTCGTTTGTTTTCAGAGATTCAGACCCCTCCACGGGTTGGCTTTTTGGGCCTCGGAATCATGGGCTCTCCAATGGCTCAAAATCTCATCAAAGCTGGGTACTTTTTTTCCATCCTAACCAATTCAATTTCAAGTGTATTAAATTAACACAATTTTTCTAATATATTCTCAAAATTGTCCTGCGGTTTAGGGTTGATTTGACGGTTTGGAATAGGACTAAGAGCAAGTGTGATGCTCTAATCAGCTTGGGAGCCAAGTAAGAATTCACCTTTCCATTACTTGTACTTTAAAATAACTACATTTTTTTTCTAATAAGTGCTAGTTGAGTTAAATGAGTTTAAGTCGTTGATCTTTGGTTCAATCCCTGATGGGAGCCTTTATTTATATTTATGTATTAATGCAGATATAAGTCATCTCCCGAAGAAGTAGCAGCATCTTGTGATCTCACATTTGCTATGCTTGCCGATCCTCAAAGTGCTGTGTGTATATTTCTGTTTCATTTTTAAACCTTATAGATACGTTATGAGAGTTAGTTATATTTGTTCTATTCTATATATCAGATGGATGTTGCTTGTGGGAAGTATGGAGTAGCAAATGGAATGGGTCCAGGAAAAGGGTACTACATTCACATTCTAAGTATTTTCAATATATTGCAACAATTTCACATATAATAGAAATTCATATGAATATTGATACCTCTATATGTCCATTACTTGTCTATCCGTAGACATTGCATATATTTCATTGCAAGCTTAACATCTTTTTTTTTTTTTTTTCCAGATATGTGGATGTATCAACTGTTGATGTGGACACATCTAAATTGATTAATGGGCACATAAAATCCACTGGAGCACTATTTTTGGAGGTGTAGTTTTCAATAATTTCCATATGTATTCTCTATGGAACATAGAGGGTGCTGTTTAATTAGGATATGCATTATTCCTGGCATGTTTTAGTTGGATGATTACATGAATACATGAGTTCTAACACGTGAAACAGGCTCCAGTTTCAGGCTCCAAAAAGCCAGCAGAAGATGGACAATTGATATTTCTTACCGCAGGTGAATATTCTTCTCTGAGTACTAATAACTTATCGGTATTAAATTTAGCACGGGAAAAGAGTTGGTGCATGATTTTTCTTACAAGTAGAAAACTCAGCTAGGACGTGTCATGAAAGTTGCATCGCTGATTCATTCCAATAGCTACACATATTTGAAATTATGAACTTATGAAGTCTTTCCAAATGCGTTGTATCGTAAAGAATTTCTTCATATATAGCTCCTGCTTGAAGACATAGCAGCGCATAATAGTCGTTCAGACTTTAGTTACAACGGTATTTGAAACTTACTGAAACTGATACAATGTATATTATATAATGTTTCAGGGGATAGAAATCTTTACGAAACGGCTGCTCCTCTCTTGGACATCATGGGGAAAGTATATATATCCAGTCCTTCACTAAAACAAATCTCAGATCTTTCTTTCGAAGCAAACAATTAATTCACATTATAATTACGGTTTATGCTTCGATGCAGTCTAAGTTTTACCTCGGTGATGTTGGAAATGGAGCTGCAATGAAGCTCGTTGTCAATATGATCATGGGCAGGTCCTTTAAAATTTGTCTCCTGCTTTTTTGCTTCTATTTGATCTTGTGTTGATGATTAAGGTGACATTATTTCTCTCTCTTTTTCACCGGTATATAGTATGATGGCATCCTTTTCCGAAGGTTTACTTCTCAGTGAGAAAGTTGGGCTGGATCCAAAAGTACTAGTGGAGGTATTAGTTATTCATTAGTCCACGAAATAAAACCTAGAGTGTCCGGTGTCTGTGTCAGAGTCAATGTTTCATATGAATACTGAAATGATCATTCTATTATGTCGGTCCCTTTACGGAATGGAATTTTTGTAGGTAATTTCACAGGGTGCGATTAATGCTCCAATGTACACAACCAAAGGCCCATCCATGATAAAGTCACATTATCCAACTGCATTTCCCCTAAAGCATCAGCAAAAGGCAAGTAAATGAATATTCTTGCTTGATAACTCTCGAACACCAGATTTAATTTTGCATTTACTCATCAAAATGAAATATGACAGGATCTAAGACTTGCCCTGGGGTTAGCGGAGTCTGTTTCCCAATCTATTCCGATTGCAGCAGCTGCTAACGAGCTATACAAAGTTGCAAAATCACATGGCTATAGTGACGAGGACTTTTCAGCTGTCATTGAAGCATTAAAAACCAAATTTCAGAACTCAGAAAACCAGTAATGTTCTTATGAGAAACAGGTTTAGTTGACCTGACCTGACATCGAGTATAGACAGGTTGTGAGACTAGTCAACTTAAATGCAATTCTCAAAATGTAGAATACATAGTACTTTCAAGGGCATAAATTTTTTGGAAAAACATTATTTTCAACAAATATTTCATGCATGTCCTCCTCTTAACCATTTTTTCCCTTGATTTGTTCTTCCAGAGCATACTACTTACAAGCAACTTCAAGTAGTAACTCATAAACAATGTAATATTCAGGGGTTTGATATGCTGAGTAATTTACACTGAAGGATTTAAAGTTTATATTATATAAATTATCTATGCAATTTTTTATGTTAATGTAAAATCATTGGACAATGGACATGTATCTTCGATGTAACATCTAGTGGTTTGATTACGAGTATATTTTACGTAGAATTTCAGATTCAAACCTGAGTCACCATATTTCTGTCTCTACACAAATGTATCTTTCCCGTAAGTGTATGTGTTGATTGATAAACCGATAGCCAAATAAAAAAATTAATATGTCATTGAGGTGCATCAAGATTAATGTCTTTCAAACACTTTTACTAAGCAAGATTAATATTCTAAGATTAATATTGGTGCTTATCAAACTGTTAAGCTTGATACACTATTGTAGGATTGATTTGTAGATATCAAACATCATGTTAAGGCTTTGAAGTACTATTACATTCTAAAATCACAAGAACAATATATCTTTCAAGCCTTGTGGCGCACTCTTCAAAATTCCAGTTTGAAAAGGTGGAAAGAATTTCCTGCATGGTTGTTTTGGATCTACTGTTTCTTTGGATTATAACCGGCCATGAGCTCTTCCATGTTTTCCTTTTTGCATTCATTGTTTTGCAGACAACACATTTCATCATACCATATAAAAACATGGTCGGAAAAAAACTCGGGGGAATGTATACTAGTCCAATGAAGTTTTTATCGTCCGGCGGGAGATGACTAGCAACAGCGCAAAAGATAAAATCCACCGACTTGAAATTTGGTGCAGTAGAGAGATCAACAGTCACTGAAGCCTTTGTGGTTTTGTGCATGAACCACTCTGGAACTTTACTTCCAGGGTAGATCACGTCAACCAGATGTCAAGAAATTTGCTTCCTAATGTTGAGAGATGATTATATGAAGAAATTTGCTTCCTAATGTTGAGATGATTATGTATCAAGTTGTGTGCAACCATGAATATGAAGAGCACTAAGTGATCTCAGGTCGGTAACTTTGTTTGGAAGGTTGTTTAGTCTCTTGCAAAAATCAAGACTCAACGATTCGAGTTTTACAAGACTACCAATTGACAAGGGTAATTCGTTGATATCTGTTGAAGATAAATCTAAATCTTTCATATTATCTGATGTCACTGAAAACTCCTTGAGTCTATAGCAACCACCGAGGAAAAGATCGCGGAGGGATCTTAAATGCGTGTCACTTTGAAGACTGGTAAGCGCTTTGCAGTAAAATAGGTTGAGCCGCAGTAGCTTGTTGAGACGTAAAATCGAAGGATGAACACTAAACAAACTTTTGCAACCTTTGAGTTCTACTTGATGAACATCATTAGGATCCCATAACCTACTGCGTTTTCCAGGGTCTTCAATACATTCTTCTCGAACAATCTCCCAACCCGTTTCTTTTATCAAGTCATGCATCAATATGATTGATTTTCCCGCGTCCTTGACTTATAAGGGCTTTATCTTTAAGGACTTTTAGTCCAATAATTGTTGAGAAACCACAAGCATCAAGCAAAAAGCTATTATTTGTTGTACTTGATATCCTTTCAAAAGACATGCAATGTATAAAAATATACTCTTTTCTTCTCGTCGAGTCTATGGTAACTAAGTCTCAATACATTTTGAATCTTTGCATGAGGCATTTTCTTAAGTTTCTGCAATTGACTTTCCCATTCTATTTTGGTTTTACCATAAAGAAAAGAACCCAAGACTTTCAAAACTAAAGGATTACCATTAGCATAATGAATCACCCTTTTTGATAGCTCAATCCAATCCATGTCAAAACAACCATGTTTGAAAGCATTCATGATGAAAAGTTTAATAGCATCATAAGACTCTAATGCCTTTGCCTCATATATTCAATTTACTCTCTTACCAAGCACCTGGCCATACATTCAATTATCTTGACAAGTTCTTCCAAGCACCATTTTGAAGAAGCATAGTCCTTTGAAAAAATGATCAAAGAAATAAGTGATCCTTCAATGGCTTTCACAAGTGAATTTGATATATCATTTCCTCCTTCAAGTCTATCATCCAAGTAAGCATCAACTTGCTTCTGCCGAAGTTCTTTTCATAAATGGCTCAGAAAACCAAGTCGTATGTCTGTGCCTCTAAAGCTTATGAATACATCCTATTTTTTTTTTTTTCAAACTTTGGTTGCTAGGAGAAAGGGGTCCTAGTAATCATAGAGATATGTGGTCTGACCAAGATATTGTTCCCACCAAGAATCAAATTTGGTATTCCTCGAATCTTCGTTTCTTAGAAGGAGCTCGTTTATCACTCGAACCCAAATATTTGATTATATTTTATTTGAACAACATGGGAAGAAAAATGATGATGATGATGCCATTCAATAGTTAATACTATAGCTAGCATGGCAACAAATAAAAAAAGAAAAGAAAATGCTACTAATAAAAGAGAATAGCATTTTCTCTTAGTTTGTGAGATGCTCTAAAGTCTAAAAGCATGTTCTAGTAAATGTTAGATCTCTGTGTTGTTTGAATTTAGGATTACAAGTCTTATTTATCTCATGTCACTGTTATAATAATCCGTTCGGACACAAATACTGGTAAGAGAGGAAGAAGCGACAAAGTTATATTTGGCTGCAATAAAGGTGAAAAATACAAAGAAGGAGATAGCGAAACACAAAGTGTTTCCAAAAAATGTGACTGTTCTTTCAAAGTTAGATCATCACCTTCAAAAGATGGTTCTGCTTGGAAAATTGATGTCAAATGTGGAGTTCACAACCATGGTTTATCTGATAGATTTGAAGGTCATGCATTTGCGAGTCAACTCATTGATGATGACCAACAAAATGTTGTTGCTTTGTCAAAACGTCATGTTCCTCCAAGGCACATATTGTTGTCATTGAAAGAACGAGATCCGAATAGTGTGACTCGAATTACTCAAATATATAAACACAAGAGTAAGATTTAGAGAAAAAAATCAGGGAAAGTAGAACGGAAATGCAACAATTATTTAAGTTGATAGAGGAATCCAATTATGTTTATTATAATAGGAAAAAAGATGAGTCAGAAGTTGTGAAAGATATTCTCTAGGCCCATCCAGACTCAGTGAAGTTGTTGAATATGTTTCCGATTGTGTTGATTATGGATAGTACTTACAAAATCAATAAGTATATGCAACCTTTGTTTGAAATAGTTGGTGTCATATCAACTGAGTTAACATTTGTTGTTGCATTTTCCTATATGGAATCTGAGCAAACAGAGACTTTGTGTTGGGTACTAGATAAATTAAAACAATTATTCACTAAACAAGGGTTATGTCCATAAGTAATTTTAAATGATAGAGATATTGTTTTGATGAAAGCAATTGAAACAGTATTTCCTACGACAGTTAATTTGCTTTGTCGATTTCACATAAACAAGAATATGAAAGCGAAGTGCAAGGAGTATGTTGTGAATGATATACGAGAATCAATAAAGAAGTTTTGGTACGAACTTGTAGTGGCTAGTGATGAGGTCGAGTACCATCAAAAGTTGAAATTACTTGAGCATGCCTATTTGGATTACAAACCTTTTATTGATTATGTGAAAGACACGTGGTTGACACCTCATAGGCATAAATTTGTTAAATCTTGGATCAATAAAATGTTGCATTTAGGAAACATCACGACTAACATGTAATGTGTTTTTTTAGACATAGTTTTTTTATTGTAATATTAATGATACTGAACTTCTTGTTTTTTTGTTAGAGTTGAATCTGCGCATCGAAAGCTAAAGCAGATGTTGGAAAACAACTTAGGTGATATGGTCAAATGCTAGGAGGTTATGAATGACAACATCAAGATTCAAGTGGACAATATTAGAGCGTCGTTTCATAAGAGTTTTTAAGAGGTCGAGCATGCACACAATGGTCCATATTATGGGAATTTGTGTGGATCAATATCTAGAGCTGCTTTGCGTCATATTGCTGAAGAGTAACATAGGGTTGGCATGATGGCTACTAACACCCAGATGTGCAGGTGCTTTCTTAGAATAATATACGAGTTACCTTGTGCATGTGAGTTAGGGAGATACACATTGAGTGGTGAACCAATACCAATCGATATTATTCATATCCATAGGAGGAAAATGAGTATAGAAGGTGAACGGGAGGTAGACATAGAAGATGAAGCACAAATGAACATGACAAATGCAATTGAGGCACTGTGGAAAAGGTTTCATTCATTGGATATTGCAGGAAAGAGTGAATTAAAAATTAGGGTGTATGAAATTGCTTACCCAACTATAACAAAGATGATACCACCACCTGAAAAGATAAAGACCAAAAGATGAGTGAATAAAAAAAGGAAGAAACCCGTTGGGTATGATGTTTATCGTGATCCTTCATATTATGAGTATGTTGATCAATCACACAACAATTCTCAGAAATATTCGAAGAGACCTTGTTCACAGTTATCCCATACCTCAAAGAAAAAACCATCTCACAGGTGCATTGTACAATTTCCAGAACATATCAGACCATTTATTAATGATATTGTTAATGTTAAGGATAATGGAAATTGTGGGTTTAGAGTCACTGCATCATTGCATGGATATGATGAGGATGGTTGGTCAATTGTTCATCGTGATTTGGATAATGAAATCATAGGTCCTAGAAATAGTCTTTATGCGAAATTATTTGGAGATCGCTTATCAAAAGTAAGAGAATACTTGTTGATATCATCTTTAGGTTCCCAACCATATGATAAATGGATGACACTACCAGAAATGAGTTATGTGATAGAAAATTGGTATAACATCGTTCTTGTCTCATTAAGTGATTTTAGTTTGACGTACTTCCCTATGATGACTACACATAATCCTAATATCCCAATTTACTGCATTGGTTTTGTAAACTCAAATCATTGGGTTCAGGTAAATATTATAAACCTTTATTTTGAATACTATTATATTATTTCTTTTGCCATCTCACTAAGAATTTGACTGGCAGATGGCCCATCGTCGGGCATGGCCCAATCCAGTCCAGCTTTGGGAAAGACCCAATAAGGGATCCAATGCATCATAGTCCTTGGGGATATATCTGTTGGGGGATGTCCCCTCACGCGCCTAATAGTTCACGCGACCAACTGTCCTTCTAAAGATTACAGATTCAGTTGGACCAGGGTGAAAACCACATGCTAGGTTTTTCTTGCTCCTACGTAGACCTTGGCAGTCTCCCATTGTGGGCATGATATTTCAGCCCAAATGAGGACCTTGGCCCAACACTGAGGGTCACTTATAAATACCCTCCTCCATTAGATGGTTAGGTGTTCTAATCATTCTAACACACACTTTATACTTTCCTTATCTCTCCCTTTGAATCTTACTTTAGCATTGGAGTGCCTTGTAGGTAC
The DNA here is from genome assembly GCA_963966055.1 of Lathyrus aphaca. NCBI lineage: Eukaryota > Viridiplantae > Streptophyta > Magnoliopsida > Fabales > Fabaceae > Lathyrus > Lathyrus aphaca. The sequence goes on along the minus strand of OZ014519.1, from coordinate 725,778,032 downwards.
ATCCCCCTTCTCTCCTATAAACACCATTGATGTCCATCACTAAAGGCCACGTAGATCCACTCTTATTATACCGAATTATATATATATATATATATATATATATATATATATATATATATATATATATATATATATATATATATATATATATATATATATATAACTTACAAGTATAATTTTGAAGAATAATCATGAAGCGTCTTCATCATCATCTTTGTGAATCTTGGCGAAGATATAATGCTGGAAGATGTTGTATATTTGTATATTGCAAGAGATTCTCAATGACTTCTCATTCATTTGATTCTGATATATATATAAAATTAACAAAGATAAGGAAACTACTTTATCATGTATAAAGACAAGATATTATGTAAAGAACACAAACCTTCAATTAATACTATTTTTCTGCTCATACAAATTCCTCACAAAGATTGTTTCTACTTTTCTTTAAGTTTTGCTTTTTCAATCATAATGTTTTCATGATCAATTTTTTATATTCAAAATGTTTGTGATTCAAATATATAATATGATGTTATCGCTTTGAATGTCTGTCGTGACAACTTTATGCATATCATTAATGTTTCTTGGGGATTAATGTGTTGGCAGTTTCTTGAGCATTGATACTCAATAAATGGACGACAAATATTTGTTTATGGATGACAAAGAAATCAATAAACTTGCTTATTATTCCCTTAGGTTTTGACAAAAAAAACTCGAGATAAAAGGTTTTTTCTTTTTTAAATAAAATAAAATAAGGAGTTCTTCCCTCATTATCTAAATTCACTGAGGTAATAAATTGCTTCTATTATAAAAAAATGATGAATGGAAAAATAAAAAATAACATGTATTGTTTCCTTTTTCAATTTTTTACCATTCACAAATTTCTTTGTTTGTTGGAACAAAATTTTCAAGATGTTGTTTTGTGTTACAATAACATAGTATGATTATTGGAATAAATTCTTCAATGTTGTCGATTAGAGAATATTTTCTTTGATCGACAACATTTGGAAGTTATTCCAAAGTATAACAGAAGCATAATTAATTCAGTCTCGGCTATATTGAGTAACAGAATCCTTTTGGAATAGCCTCAGGATATCAAGGCGATTGCAGTAGAGTTTTTTTAAGAAGAAGTTTCTTAAACCTCCTACAGTTCGGCCTAGGATGGCCCTCAATGATATTCGCAAACTGGGTGCATTTGATAGAGATAGGTTGGATGTTGACTTTTCAGTAGAAGAAATCCGCCATGTGGTCTTTAATTGTGATGGGAATAAAGCATCGGGGACGGATGGATTCTCATTCAAGTTTCTAAAAGATTGTAGGGAGACGGTTGGTAATGATGTGACGGAGTGTGTTCTAGATTTTTTTAAACATGGTTTTCTGCTTAAAGCGTTTACTTCATCATTTGTGGTGCTAGTTCTGAAGGTTGATGATCATCAAGGATTTGAAGAATTTCGGTCGATAAACCTAATCATTTGTATTCTGAAAATTATTTCAAAGCTGATGTCCTTAAGGTTGAGTGAGTTTATGGTGGATTTGATATCTCCCGCCCAAATGACATTCATTCAAGGTAGGCAAATTATCGATGGAGTTTTAGTGGCTAATGAGATTATCGATCTTGCGAGAAGGAAAAAGCGATCTTGCTTGATTTTTAAAGTAGATTTTGCTCAAACCTATGATTGTGTAGATTGGGAATTTCTTTACGGAGTTCTTGTTGTTATGGGCTTCGGGCCGAATTGGCTTCGCTGGATTAAAGGGGTTGTCTTTTCCAGTTACTTTTCTATTTTAATTAATGGAAATCCTTCTAAGGACTTTAAAGCTTCCAGAGGATTAAACCAGGGCGGCCCTTTATCCCCACTCCTATTTGCCATTGTTGCGAAGTGCTTGGCGGTTTTGGTAAGGAGGGTTGTTTCTTTGAACCTTCTAGAGGATTTTAAAATTGGTGATGAAGCCTCTTTTAATGTTTTACAGTTTGCTGACGATACTTCGTTGGTGTGCCATGGATCTTGTGAGAACCTTTGGATCATCAAGCTATTCTTCGAGGGTTCGAGATGATATCCGGTCTCTTAAAGTGAACTTCTCTAAAAGTTGCATATATGGTGTGGGTTTGGAAGATGATTTCATGGTTGCTGCTGAAGATTTTTTATGGTGTAGATCCGGTTCGCTCCCGTTCAAGTTCCTTGGTATAATGGTTGGGGGAATCATAAGAGGATATCGTTTTGGCAACCAGTTATTTCTTGCTTCAAGACTAGATTATCCCGTTGGATTGGTAGGAACTTATCTATTGGAGGTAGAGTTACTCTAATAAATTCCTTCGTTACGAACCTCCCGTCTATATGATATATCAATTTATGTTTTTTTGTCCATGTCACTAGTTTTTTTTCAAGAAAATATTATATTTTTATTAGTCTTGTCCGTTACAATTTATAATAAGATCTAATTCAACATTTGAATCTCAACTCGAGAACCATGTTCAAATTGTTATATATTTCTTTCCTTTGCCTTTATATATGTTTCCTTAAAAAGGATTTGTTTGGTCATTGAGTTTTCATTAAGGCTGGTGTATTTTGTCAATAACTTAAGTATGTTCATAAATGACAACAAACTAGTCATCTAATGATGATTATTCTTATAATTTTTTCTTGTTTGGTTAAAGTTATTAGTTTTTTTAAATTGCAGGGGTGAAAGTCATGTTCAGTGGGTTGTAAGTTTGGATTGGGTGGGGACTAGTGACTTGATGCTACATTTGTCTTACCTCAACAAGTCAAAACAACAAGTATTCTCTTACCAATAGAATTATCCCTCTATTATACAAAGAAAAATATTTGCTAAGAACGATTATAAAATGTTAACTAATTAGATTGGATCAATAGTGATGGCTTATATAGCTTGTTTTAAGATGGCTTAGGTAACATAGTTACCTTAGATAGTTTAATTTCAATATAAATATTATAGTTTAGATTTATTTGTGTCACATAAGTCTCAATTGTAGAGAAAAAGATGAGATAATATTGTGGCCAATGGTTCCTGTCTTTTACTATATTGCTCAACATAGTTAGAGTATTATATAGGCATTAAATATGAATATAATTTAATATTAACATAGGTGCTAAATTGTGCTGAAAATTTTACATAATTTAATATTAACATTGGTGCTAAATTGTGCTTAAACTTTTACATAATTTAATATTACCATTGGTGCTAAATTGTGCTGAAAATTTTACATAATTTAATATTACCATTGGTGCTAAATTGTGCTGAAAATTTTACATAATTTAATATATTTAAAAAAAATATTATATTAAACTGGAAATACCATTAGTATATTATGGCGGTTCAACTTGACATAATTTTCTGAAATATTTAATTTTAAACGAAATTTATGGCCTTTGAAACCGCCACTATTTTAAAACAAAAACCGTCACATTTAATTAAGTAAAAAACGGCGGTTTGTAGGGCGTTTAAAACTAAACCGCCACAATTTTCCATCCAAATTTACGTCTTTTATAAAAACGCCATTATTGTTAATTGTGGCCGTTAAAACCGCCATAACATTCTTGAATTAACCGCCATAATTCACGTGATTTTTTTGTAGTGACCTCTCGTTCTTTAGAGCCCCATCGCAATATATTCGAAGGATATTCCTTTGGGATGGTTCGGAGAATAAACATCGTATTGCATGGGTTAGTTGGAAAAAGATTTACAGGCTGATTAATCGTGGTGGTCTTGGCATTAAACATGTTGGCATGTTTAACAGAGCTTTGCTGGTTAAATGGTTTTGGAATTTTGATCATGTCGGTAAGGAAATATGGAGACCTATTATCTATTATAGATATGGGTGTTTTGCAAACTTTGTGGTCCATCCGGTTAAGCCGGGAGCGGTTTCGTTGTGGATGAGAGACATTTCCAAGGTTTGTTATTTTGATAACGGTAATTCGGTTTGGAACTTTATGCAGCCTGTGTTAGGCGACGGTGCTAACATGTCGTTTTGGAGTATTCATTGGTCAGGCCATGGTGTCTTTTCTATTCTATTCCCACATCTGTATGGTGAGGTTAGTTCCAAAAATTGGGTGGTGTCTAATATGGGGATTAGGAATGGCTGCCAGTGGCATTGGGACTTAACTATCAGTGAGTTTTCTATCTCTGGTATAGCAGCGGTTGAGGCCCAAAACCTGTTGGATTTGCTTGCTGCATGTGCCCCTACTGTGAACAAGAAAGATAGTTGGAAGTGGGTTCTTGAGGCGTCCAACTGTTTTTCTGTCAAGTCCTGTTATGAAGCTGGTATTCTCGCCTGGAATTTCCCTCCCGTACCAGTCCCGGAGCAGACGGTTCTTGATATCCTTTGGTCCTCGTCTTTGCCGTTGCGTATAAAAGTTTTTGGGTGGAGATTAGTTCTAGATAGTCTCCCTACTCGGTTGAATCTCGCGGCTAGAAACATCATTCATTCCGTTCACGATAAGGTTTGTGTGCTTTGTTTTTTGGATGACAAAGATTTTAACCACATTTTCTTCACGTGCGGCAAATCGAAGATGGTGTGGTCAAAAGTGATGTCGTGGATAGGCATTGCTGATTTTTCTACAAATAGTTGTTGCGACCATGCGCTTACGAGGGTGGTTCGCCTTCATGTCAAGTGTAAGACTCATTTGGTGTGTTCCATTTGGTTTATATTATAGTTTGTTGGAGTCTGTGGATTGCGAGGAATAAAATCATTTTTTAGGACGAGATTTGTAATGTTGAAGTCATTTTCCACCACATTGTTCTCTTGTCGTAGAATTGGCTAACCCTGGGTCCTAATTTTAGTAGACCGTGTAGCTTATACGAATGATCTAAGTTTTTGTTGGACTTTCTTTAGTATTTAGCGAGTCGTTTGTCTTGGCTTCGGTTTGTTGCCTTTTGATTGGTGTTTGTATTAGGTTGGAGAATCCCTCTTTTCTCCCTTTAATATAATCTTTGCCTATAAAAAAAAATTATTTCAATTTTTTTAAAAAATATATTCACTGTTATTTTGTTCAACAAAAAACTTCATCCTTTTTCCCTTAAAAAAACTTCATCCTATTTTTCTTTAATATGTTGGCATCAACAACAACAACAACAACAACAACAACAAAATTCTAGCCATGAGTATTTGTAGCTTAATAATATTTACATACATATATGTATAAGTCATACAACAATTACCAATATTGTCATTCATTGCAATCACAAACTCACAATGACTAACTTAACTAATAATAATGATGATAAAATCCTTTTAACTTTGAGATTTGTACAAAGAAACAAAATATATATAACATGAACCTAGCTAAGAGATAAGCTATACATATAACTCAATGATCATGGACTATAGAAAGAAGGACCACATTTGCATTTCCAGCTCTCAGGTTCATAATTTGCATACTCAAGTCTCAAATGACTTCTCCTACTGCTTTTACTTGGAACTTGAGTTGCTTCACATGGTTTGCATCCATAACATTTATGATCACAGCTTGGTGGACTTGACCCTATCTTCATGTTACTCATCCCTATACTTTCTCTTACCTTCATTTGCATAAACCATGTTACTACTAATTAATTAGGATTATGATTATGGTTTAGTAATACAATGCATCAAAATTTACATAATGTTAGAAAACTCACCTTTTTTGACTCTATGGTTTGGTATGGTGCTAGTGCAGGTGCTGGTGCATGTTTTGGGTCTGATATATTATTGAAACATTTGTAAGTAGTGTACTTCGAAAAATACTACTGTAATTAAGATCTAAGTTTAAGTACTAAAAATTATTGGTGTTAGGGTTAAATAACTAACCTTGATGGGACATTGCATCAGTTGAAAGAAATGGTCTTTTAGCTACAGAAACAAAACTCAGTAGATTCATAGCTAGTAGCATAAAATAGAACAATCTTCCTTTCATGATGAATCAAATGATGAATGTGATGAAGATGCAACAAGATGTGATGATTATTGCTGAATTCTTGAATATATATACTAGAAGAAGAGAGAGAGAAAGAGAGAGGGAAGAGGCTTATCAGAGATGAGAAAGTTGTTATTCCCAAAAAGATGACACTGTTTGAGATTTTGCTTTAGAAACACACAAGTGATTCTGGTAGTTTTACTGATCAACAAGTTTCACCTATTCATTTGACAACTCCTAAGACCAGTCTGTTCAGTTTTTCCACTACCTATAAGGTTAGATTACTTGCTTACCTTTCAATACTCTCTCTCTCTTTCTCTCAAATCAACCTAAAAGGGTGCTGCTATATATGGTTCTTTATTTGTTCAGAATAACAGCACCCATTTTCAGTCTACACATACCTATAATTAATATCTTATAGTACTATTATTGAATAACCGATGTATCTGGTCTCAGATAGAGCGAACAAGACCAGATACATCGGTTACTTGTTTGTAAGAGTGAACTACTAAAATATATTTTGAGAGCTAGACTGCAGAGTCTTTGTCTTATAGTTACTGTCATTACCATATTCAAATTGATATGGCACACAGCTAGAGTGTCAGTTTGATGAAAATGAAAGCAAATAAAGAGCATCATCTTCTAAGATATGTAATGAATGAGTTTGTTATTAGTAGTGGAATACATTAAATGTTTTTTGTACTACTAGGGTCAGCTTTATGAGTTGGTTGTTGTTGGGAAACAGGTAAGTTATCATTACCAATATCAGATTTCAGCCATTCATTTTTTTTATGGAATTTAATTTGGGTGTGTACTATGTATAATCAGAATCAGATTATATGGTGCATGATATTCTCACATTCAATGAGTAGCTGATACTTTATTATGGTACTATGTTTGGAGTGTTTTACACTGCTTCTATGGAAAGTGACAAGAAAATGAGAGAAAATATGTAGATATAGGAATTAAGATGTCAATAAAAGAGAGAGTGATGATTAATTTTTGTCAATCATAGAAATACAGAATGTAAATTAGTTTTTTTTTTTAAATTAATTCATTTTTAACCTCTTACAAAAATAAATCTTGTTAATATAGCAAAGAAAAAAAGTATTTTTTATTAATTAAAAAATAATAATTAAGAGAAAACTTATAAACCAATATTCCTCACTTCATACCAAATCTTTCTTCCTCCACCATCTCCTTTTATATTATTCTTCATATGTTGAAAGTTGGACCTCCAAAAATCTGATCATCAGCTCTGGTTTTTTCTTCTTTTCTCGTGGTGAGTTTTTTTACAGCAGTGGAATGGAGTGGACTCAAGTCAAAGGTAGGAGATAACCGGAAGGGTATTACTTCGTTTTTTATTTCAGAATTCCCAGATAGAATCAACGCTAGAGATTTGTTCGGATTATTTGGTTGTATAGACAAAGTTAAGGAGGTTGTTATCTCACCGCATAGAAACAAGATTGGGAAACGTTTTGATTTCGCGAGATTTGTCGAAGTTGAAGATGTTCGTCTGTTGGGGTGAAGTTGGATAATGTAGTGATAGATGGGAGGAAATAGGGATGGCAATATAGGGTCGGGTGCGGATTTCACACTATCCAAACCTGCATTCGAAATCACCACCTGAACCCAAAGACTATTTGGGTGACAAATTAGCACCCACACCCACATCCGTTGGATTCATACGATTATGTAAACAAGATAAATAAAACAAGATAAATAAACTGATTTAGACGGAGACAATGTTCATACTATGTAAACTGACATGTTTAGAACTAGATAAAACAAGATTAAAACTAATGGTACAAGATACATGTCATAAAAAATGATAGCATAATCCCAACAAGTTAGAACATAACTGATATTTAAAAATAAATAAATAAACATAAACAAACATCATTCTCACATATGTGAAAACCAAATGTGTGGCATAGTTACTAGTAAACACCTTGATGTAAAATTAAATTAAAGGTATTTATCAGCGAAACTTCCAACAATTAATTTTGGCCTCCCATGAATCAGTGTAAGAACATGAAGGCCAGTAACTAAAAAGAAATTCATAGAAATCCATTGACAAACCAGTATGATTCACATTATTACAAAAAAAAGTTGTTATAAAACTAAATTCATAAACATTATAATGTGAAAATAGTATATATAAGGTTTATACAAAAAAGATAACGAGAGAAGGGAAACTTTACCATGGTTCCATAGAAGGAATCTTAAAAACAATAACTTCTAGTCTTCAAAATGATAACTCATACAACTTTCCATCAATTCAGCTGTATTAAGATGTAAATTGAAGTTAAATAAAACACCACAGCTTAAAACTTTACACTAAATGAAATACAAAATATTTTCATCGTCGGACTCCATTTCATTTAACACAGTAGCAAATTCTTCTGCAACTCTAGAAGTTTATATATACTTCATTTCATTCAACACATTAGCAAATTTTTCTGCAACTCAAGAAATTTATATATATATATATATATATATATATATATATATATATATATATATATATATATATATATATATATATATATATCACATGTAGAATAACGAAGAATAATTAGTTGACAATATGTAAAGATTATTTGGCATACATTATGATAGTGAATTAATAGTTTAAAATTTTACCATTATTCTTAGCAACCCATGGCCAACTCCTAACACACATCAAAGCCTCAATAGTAGTCCAGTTAAGTCGGCTACGATGAGGACTCAATATTTGACCACTATTACTGAAGGCCGATTCAGAAGCTACTGTAGAGATAGGAATAGCCAACACATCTTTGCAATTGCTTGAAGAGTTGGATACACAACTCCATTTACCTTCCACCAATTCAAAATGTCAAAATCTGAAGTTTTTTTTTATAACTGGCTCCTTCAAATAATGATCCAACTCATACTTAACACTTGAGCTTGAGTTTTCGACAATCGTCTCAATGTATGCATCAAATTCATCCTCGTCATCAACAACAACAGTTGTGCCAATGGAAGGAGCGATAGATTGTGCATCTCTAAGTCTAATCTGTTGATAATCATTAAGCAAATCATAACACATCTCTTTGATTCTACTAACTTGTGCACTTGAATCTTGACCATACAACTTAGGAAACCAGAAATCAAGTACAACCATCTTCTTCCTAGGGTCCAAAACTGCAGCAACTCCCATCATATCATGAACACCACTCCAATAATTTTGAAATTTGTTCATCATTTTTGTGGCCATCATCTCAATAATTGAATTGGAGGACTTCTTCCATTCCTCTATTGTCAACCTATTCTTACAAATATTAGGAAAGTACAAGTTGGCTGTTGGATATTTTGTACCAAAAATCAACTCAGTTACTTCATTAAACAATTCCAAGCACCCACAAACTTCTTTAGCAAATTGCCACTGTGAATTTGTTGGCAAACAAGTGTATAAAGACTCACGTTGCTTCAACCGAATAAATACATCCTTGTACTCTATGGCAATATCAAGCATCTTATATGTGATATTTCATCTTGTTGGACAATCTAGAGCTAACTTTCTAGTACAAACAATTCTCAATTGTCTAGCGGTATCTTCAAATTTTTCATGCCTTTTAGGTGTAGCACTCCAAAAGGCAACATTATCCCGAATATTTTCTACCTCATCCTTAAGCACTTGTAGCCCCTCCTGAACAATTAAATTTAGGATGCGCGCACAACAACGCATATGTAACAAAGACCCATGCTCTATCAAACTTTCCAACGACAACTTATCCTTAATTTTCCTAATCATGGAGTAATTTGTGCTACAATTATCTAAAGTAACAGTACAAAGCTTTGAATCAATGTTCCAGTCTATTAAATAATTAACAAGTGCTTCAGCAAGTCTTTCACTAGTGTGAGGGGCTGAAACAAAAATGAACCTAACATAATAATATTTACAATCAATCACATTGTAATTAAGAAAAAAGAAATGATACAATTAAGTTATAAAATATAAAGTTTATTACCTCAAGATTCAACTATAAAGTCTACGAGCCATCAATATAGTGAGCCGTAACCTCCATATACCATTTCTTTTGGTTGCTTGAAGTCCACATATTTGTGGTAATTGCCACTCTTCCTTCATGGCTATCTAACATCTTCATAGCAAATTTTTTCTCAAAATCATAAACTTTCAATACCTCCTTCTTGATTGTGTTTCGAGTAGGAACTTTAAACAATGGTTGGAGAGAAGTAAAGACTTTCTTAAGACCAACGTGATCCACAATTGATAGTGGATAATCGTTCATAATAATAGCTTCAACAATCAACTTCTTCACATTTTCTGGATTATAAGTCCAATTCCTAACTCTTGATTTCCTTCGGAGATAGAAGGCAGGAGAAATGGTTGTCCTTTGTCATGATTTTTATTCTTAATCTTTTTTTGAATACAACTCAAGAGATGTCCTTTCAAATGATTTGTTCCATTCTTTGAAGTTCCACTAAGTTGTTTTTTACACCAGATGCATTTAGTCTTTTCTTTCCCATTCACTTTCATATTTTTAAATTCTTTCACACTTCACTTCTTAGTTTCTTTGGTTCAGGTTCTAAGTTTGTATCAATTTCTTCTTGTTGCCCAACATCAAGTGTCAGACTCGGATTAGAAGATACCTCCTGAGTTGGTGGACATGTACTTTCTTGTGTAGGATTAGATATTCCTTCCGGTTCCAGGATTGTATTCACTTGATCCATTTAACCTATTTGAATTAGAATTGTATGAATTATAAATTTTCGGAACTATTATTATAACAAATAAAAAAGAATAATATCTCTTTCAAGAATCAACTTCAATATTTTCCATACTAAAATAAAATCATACTTAGCTAATATGAATTACAATCCCTTGAGCAACTTATATATTAATAAAAAATCTTCTATCCAAAATTGACATAATCCAAGAAACTGTGATGAAAAAAAATGAGAAGTATCACTTGTAATAGAAAACACATAAAAACACGTGATGATATTTGGCAACATTATTAATTAAAATTTCAAAATCATTTGACAACTAGCTAATATGAATTACAATCCCTTGAGCAACATAATTAACAATTTTGTTTTGATGAATACACACACAATAATATTATGCAATTTTGTATTTCTAAAATAAATTTGAATTTAATCAAATGCTGGTGTGTTACTTGAAAATGTACTTGACAATACCAGGGATATGTATGTTCATAAAGTAATCATCACAATCAATATCTTTGGGATCAAAGTAAAATAAATATGTCTCTGTTCCACTTTCTCTTGCTACCAACCGCAACTTTTTTGTGTTTATATCATCAAATTTGTGTGCCATATTCACAACATTACAACTTGTTCACAACTTGTATCACTAATTAATTCATTCAAGAAATATTACATGTTGTTGAAGAATAAGTAAGGTCTATAAAGTTCCACCAGCGACTTCTATTTCCTTCATCCCTCCCAATTCTAAACCACCTTTCTCCATTTATTCTCTCTGAATTCAAACTTTCTCCCCTCAACCATACACATCTCCTTCTCCTTCTGTTTTTTGTGTGACCCTTCGTCTCTCTCTTTCTCTCTCTGAACTCACTCTTCACATACGCTTTTTTCTTTACATGGAGTCAGGAAATTAATTAACTAAGATGCAGGTTGAACAAATTATAATAATTAACTAAGAATATAGGTTGAACAAAAAAAACAAGACAAAAAACAAAATTAAATAAAATGCAGTATCATTTTATTCCGTGAAAGAGTGAGATAGAGGTTTCAATTTTCAAAATTATGAAATGAAACCATACCTTTGAAAGAAGGATGGATGATTGAAACGAAGGGATGATTCTGTGAGAGTGAGACAGAGGGGGGATTCTATGAGAATGAGACGGCGAGAGGGTTCCGTGAAAGAGTGAGACAGAAGTTTCAAAAGTATGAAATGAAACCCTAAATTGTTTTTTTGTTATACTTATATATTTAAGGGTAATAATGTAATTATATATTTAAACGAGTGTGGTTTAGGGTTTCGGGTGTGGGTTTTACACTACCCAAATCCGCATCCGAAAAATCGGGTGTCAACCGAACCCAATCAACTCGGGTTTTCACCTGTTGACTCGGGTTCTGGTGTGGGTGGGCCCGCTGGTTTGGGTTTGCCTGCCATCCCTAGGAGGGAGATTCATGCTAATCCTCCAAGATTTGAGAGAAAATCCCTGAGAGAGAAGGTTTTGAATTTTCCCATCAAGAACTCATTGGAAAAAAATGATCGGAAAGAAAACTCTAATACATTTTCTAATAAATTGCGCATCCCTGTTCGGACAAGTTTTCAGACTAAATCGTCCGCAGATGTAGTGAGAGAGGAATAGGGGAGGCCGACGGTTCTACTTAACTTTTCTTCGTTGAAGGAGGTGAAAGAGGAGTTGAAACATGCTTATGTGTGAATCACCTATCTACATGGGATGTCATATAATATGCAAATGATTTTTGAGACTGAAGGAGTTTTCTATGTTAAAGTAATTCCCATGGGGTCTAGGATGTGTTTATTAGAAGAAAGAGAGGAGGGGGCTATGATCGATTTAATTAACGACGCAAGTTTCTGGTAGAAGCAATAGTTCTCATACATTAGAGAATGAAGGGAGGAGGATATTGACAAAGAAAGAGTGATTTGGTTGAGGATTTACGGGTTGCCTTATCACGCGTGGTGTGTTGATTTCTTTGAATCTTTTGCTAACTCTATAAGCAGCTTTATTTGTTGTGATGATAATACTCCAAAGATTCTGAAGATGGATTTGGCTAGGGTGATACTTAGGGTTCCGATTGATTTTGTTCTTCAAGAAGAATATTTGGTAGAGATCGATGGTATTCAATACAGGTTACAGGTGAGAGAATACGTCTTTGATCCTCTGAATCTATCGATGGGGAAGAATAACTGCTCGAAGGAGGATGAAGCTTCTTCATCTTGCTTTGAGGGTCTGAGCAACTTCAAGGAGGATGATTGTGAGGATTCGGATATTCAGAGTCGTAGGGAGGAAGAAGAAGAGGCATATGCAGAATCATGTTCTAATTCTTTACACACCGGTTCAGAGTGTTTTCCAAAAGGCAATGATGGTGACTTGGCTATAAAGGGAGCAGACGGAGCAGACGTTGATAACAGGCTTTTCAGCAATCTTGTTGTACTTGTTACACCTCTCGTTTCTAAAGGGGAAGGAAGCTTTGACGAGGCAATTTCAAAAGTCAGAGTTAGATCAATCAAAGGAAATGCAGCAAACTATTTGCTTAGAATAGAAAAGGTGAGGTTTGTGTCAGTTCTGATAAGCCGTAGAAAACTACTTTAGATGAAGCTCGTTTTTGTCCGTCGGGTGGTGCGTATAGTGGTACTTTTGATATGTTGGAGAATATGAAGGAGGCTAATAAATTTATGTCTGGGGGTGGGTCCCAAAAATCCGATAGAAGTGTGAAGGAGGATGATAAAGTTATGTTAGGGGGTGGGTCCCAAAATATGGCTAGAAATTCGTTAAAGAAAATTAAATTCAAGAAAGTGGAATTTTTTAATGGGCTTAGAAGAAGATATAGAAAGATAAGGCTCAGTAGAAAGTCTCATTCGGTCTTCAATCAGGAATCAGACCCGATCTCTTCATTTGGCTTTGGTAATAATGCATTATCTAATAACACTGGTTCTATCAACAAAGGTGAAGGTATGGTTTCTGGATTTTATAGTTTTAATTCAGAGGATTCTTGTATTAATATATGTAATACTAGAATGTGAGAAAATTTGAACTCAATCGTGGGAGTAAAACTATTGGAGGCGATTATTAATCTCGGCGTAACTGTATCCGATTGTAAATTAGATTATGTTGAGAAGTTGGATGATTTAGAGAAGAGAAACAAGGAGGTTTCCGAAGGCGGGAGGGAGAACCTTAATAGTTTACGATGATTATTGGTACTTTTAATATTAGAGGGGGAGGTAGTCGGTTGAAACGAAAATGAATTAGTCGGATTATAAAGGAAGGTAAGGCCGATATTTTTCTTATTCAATAATCCAAGACGGGGGAGGTTTCAGAAGATGTAGCTAAGAGTCTTTGGGATAGAGATGTAGGGTGGACTTTTTCTGGTTCCAATGGTTTATCCGGAGGTCTTATAATTTTATGGAAGTCTAATGTGGAGGTTTATGTAGTTATAGAGGGGACGGTTTTGTTGGTGTTAAAGTGGAGTGGAAGAATAACTTGTATTACATTTTCAATGTGTATTCTCCTTGTGATTTGTCGTTGAAAAGAAAATTATGGAGAGAATTGTTGTTGTTGAAATATAAATTGTTGGATGGAGATTGGTGTGTAAGGGGTGATTTTAATGTTATTGTTAATCGTGACGAACGAAGGGGGAGGTTGTCGAATCATAGGTCGATTGAGATGAAGGAATTCTCGGAATTCATTTCCGATTGTGAGTTGGTTGATGTTCCTTGCAAAGGAAAAAAAAATCTTGGTATAGTAGTGATGGTTCTACTATGAGTAGACTTGATCGCTTTCTCATTTCGGAAAATGCCATTATTTCTTGGGGTATAGTAGGCCAAAGGATAGGAATGAGGGACATTTCGGATCATAGTCCGGTGTGGTTAGTGTCAGATTTCTCCAATTGGGGTCCTAAATCGTTCAAAGTCAATAATGAATGGTTTGGAGACAACCATTTTTTACCCTTCATAGAAAAAGAATGGAAAAAGTTACATGTCACAGGTAGGAGTGATTATGTCCTTAAAGAGAAGTTTTGTTTGCTCAAGGTTAGTCTCCGAAAGTGGAATTTTGAGGTTTTTGGAAAATTTGACTAGGAAGTGGATAAGGTCACGAAGGAGATTAATGATGGGGATGACGCTCATGTTTCTTGCGATGATATTCATGTGGAGGATCTTGTCGGCAATAGAAAAAAGGCATTGAGTCGCTTTTGGTTGAATATGATAATTAAAAAGAACATGATTATCCAAAAAGCTAGAATGAATCGGTTAAATGACAGGGATAATAATACGAAATATTTTCATGGTATTATGAAAGAAAGGAGGAGGCGTAACTTTTTTGGAATTCATTAATACGGAAAAAGGAGTGGTGTATTAGGTAGAATGGATTAAAAAGGAGGTTTGTGAGCATTTTGGTAGGAATTATGTTGAGCCCGAGGTTAATAGACCTACTTTAGATGGGGTGTCGTTCAAGTCTATCTCATCTTCGGAGAAAGATTTTTTGGAAGCTCCTTTTTCGGAGGAGGAGGTTAAGGAGGCGATTTGGAGTTGTGGCGGTTCAAAGAGTCTGGGCCCAGACGAATATTCTTTTATGTTTATAAAGAAATGTTGGTATTTTTAAAAGGGGATTTTGTTCGCTTCTTCTCAGATTTTCATCATGGTGCAATATTATCCAAATAGACTGTTTCCTCGTTTTAACGCTTATTCTGAAGAAGGATAATTCGTTGGGTCTTGATGAATATATACTGACTTGTCTTGTGGGTTGTTTATACAAAGCTTTATCCAAACTTCTTGCTTCTAGATTGAAGATGGTGCTTAATTCCATTATCGCACCCAATCAAACGGCTTTTGTGTCGGGTCGACAACTTCTTGATGGGGTTTTAGTAGCGAATGAATTGGTGGATTTTGCAATCAAGGAGAAGAGAAAGTGCACTCTTTTTAAAGTGGACTTTGAAAAAGCCTATGATAAAGTTTCGTGGAAATTTCTTAGATATATGATTAGGAGGATGGGGTTCGGGAAGTTGTGGATGTCTTGGATGGAAGCTATGGTTTTTTTCTAGTAAAATGTTCGTTTTAGTTAATGGTAGTCCGACCAAGGAGTTCTTCATGGAGAGGGATTTGAGACAATGAGATCCTTTATCTCTATTTTTATTTTGGTTACAGAAGGTTTAACAAGGCTGATTCGGAAATCGGTGAGTTTGGGTGATTTTGGCGGTTTCAAAATCAATTGAAGTTATTTCATCGACGTTCTTAAATATGCGAATGATACCTTATTGGTGGGAGACAAAGGGTGGAATCACTTGTGGGCTATAAAGTCGGTTCTTAGAGCTTTTGAATTATTGTCCGGTCTTGGGATTAACTTCTACAAAAGCAAGATCATTGGTATCAACGTTAAAGATAGATTTTTAGAAGCGGCGACAAATTTCTTATCTTGTAGATCAAAATCGCATCAATTTACTTTTCTTGGGATTCCTATTAGAGCCAATCCTAGGAGGTTAGCTTCTTGGTCTTCTTTGTTATCAAAGTTTGGTAGAAGGCTCTCTACTTGGCAAGGTCGATTTTTATCATTTGGTGGTAAAATTACACTAATTAAAGTCGTTCTTAGTAGTTTGTCCATATTCCACCTATCATTTTACAAGGCTCCGGTGAAAGTGTGGATGGAGATGATGAGGATCCAATATAGATTTCTTTGGGATAGTTCGGAGGTGAAGAAGAAAATTCATTGGATAAATTGTAAAACTTTGTGTTTGCCTTTTTCTTATGGTGGAATTTACCTTAAAATAATTGATGTGTTCAATGAGGCTCTCATTAGTAAATGGAGGTGGAAAATCATGAATGGTTTGGAGGATTTATGGTTTAGAGTTTTAAAGGCGAGATACGGCAATATAAGGATGATGATGTGGAACGGTAGCGCCATTCCAAGTAAAGGCTTAAAATTTTCTTATTGGTTTTTGGATTTTCTTTTCTTTAACAAATCAAAAGTTGATGATTTATTTGTGGATAATTGTAAGGTTATGATTGGAGATGGCTTCGCCTCTTCTTTTTGGAAGGCAAATTGGACGGGGTTTGGTTCGCTCTGTAGGTTATTTCCTAAAGTTTTTTCTGAACCCGTTTTGCCGGACGTCTCGGTTGCTGCGATGGGTGGGTGGATCGATAATTAATAGGCTTGGGGAGATTGTGGTTATCATTGGAAGGGTATTGAAGTTGAGGTTGAGGCTTCTGATGAGATTGTGGTTTCTCACTGACAGGGTAATGAAACTGAGTTTGAGGTTGCTGATGTTTATGTTCTCGATGTGGTTGTTTCCGTTTCTATTGCTACTGGCAGTGTTTTTATGATCTTGTCTTCCCTATCGGGGTTGGTTACGTTGGAGAGTATTGGAGGAGCTGTTTCTGGTTTCTTATCGAACGAACCTGCTTCTATTAGTACAAGAACTACGGTTGCAATCAGTGATTTTCCTGTTATGGCAGGTTTGAGACAATCTGAAAATGGTGATTTCGTTGGTTCTGTTGCCGTTGTCCCAGTGTTGTTATCTCAGAATTCTTTGTCTGCTGATTTTGTGGTGGACTCAGCTATCTCGGGACAGGCTGGGACTTTTTTTGGAAGAGTCAGTTTTTTCGGCGCTGGGTGCTTATGGTTCTTTAGAGGAGTATCAACGGATAAGGATTTTTTTTTGGAGGAGTTTAAGCCGAATCTTATTGGGAAGGACAAAGTTATTTGGAAGGCTGATGGCAACGCCACTTTCTCGGTGAGTTCTTTTTATCGTTTAGCCTTTTCTCGTTTTATCCCACTAGGTCCTCCCAATAGGAATGATCGGATTTTTGAGTTGGTTTGGAAATCGGTAGCTCCGTTTATAGTCAAAGCTTTTGGGTGGCGGTGTCTTTTAAATAACTTGCCAACGAGAAACTCTTTGTTGCACATGAGTTATCTTGGATATTAATGATCAAGTTTATCCTTTTTGTTCTTTGTGTCATAAGACTTTTCACCATATCCTTTTAAATTGTTAGGTTTCTAAGCTTGTTAGGAAGGACATTTCTTCGTGGTTGGATTTTAAGTCGGGTATAGCTTTAGACCTTAAGGGGAGCTTTTTGGGTTGGTTCTCTTTTTGCAAATACGGTAATGTTGCGAAATGTAGAGAAGGTAGTTTATGGTTGGCGGACGTTTGGAACATTTGGGTTATGAGGAATGAGATAATTTTTCATAACTCGAATTGGAATATTGTAGATATAGTTTGGAAGATCAAGTTTTCCATTTGGAGGTGGTCTTTGATGGGAGAATTTACTCATCCCAATTGCAACCTATACGAGTTCGACAATGACCCTTTGTTTTTCTTGTCATAGTGTAATTTGGTTTATAATATTTCTTTTTATTTTTGGCAAGCTTTGTCTTGGCCTCTCTTTGTATTCAGGTGGAGTACCATTTGTACTCATTTCTATATATTGATCACTTGTTTAGAAAAAAACAATCTGATAATCAACATCTCATTTTTTATGGTCTAAAAATGCCCAACTTTTGTAAACTGGGTGTTCTAGTACTCCATTAATTTAATTTCTACTCTTGGATCAACTCAATCACAATTCATTTAGATATTTTATGTCTAATTTGTTATTGTTGGTTAGATAATGTTGTGGAATTTTAGTATGTTCTAAATGTTGAAGTTGTAATTGTTGGTATTTTTTTATATAATATTTTTTATTCCTATCTTAAGGGTATGAGCTTTTCATCACCGTTTAGTGGTGCACCCATGATATGTTTTGAATTTTAAAGTTTCAATAATATGGTATTGTTTAATGGTTAAGTAAAAGCAATTAAGAAGTGTGAGTAACCCTAGAAATCTAGGAATAAATTAGTAATGAGTTCTTTCGGTACATAGTTGTACCCCGAGATGCTCATTGCCATACATTAGTTTTAAAAGAAATCAAGTTTATAAGCGAAATAAATATGGGTTAAATATGTTTATCATCGTCCTAAATATCTCAATTTTTTGTTTTAGTTCCTCAAAATATTTTCTTCAAAGAATAGTTTTTCTATAATTGTGTATCCATATTTTTGGTCTCTCTTGCAAATTAGCGACTATTTTTATAACTTTTTGACAAAATTAATGACAGTTTTAGTGATAATTTATTACTTAACGACTGAATTAACGATACTTTTAAAGATAATCTTAGTATTAGAGACCAAAAGTGTGGATGAAAAATTTAGGAGGATCATTCTTTGAAAAAAAAGATTTTGAGGGACTAAGAACAAAATTGAGATATTTAGGAGGACCAGAGACATATTTAATCTTAGTCCTTATGCATACTATGATTGCCCTTGAAATCGGGAGTGTAATTCAGACAAAGGAGGTAGGTCACACCAAAAAATCAGCCTTATTGAAAACGTTTAGTAGGAAGTCTTTGATCTTGTATGCTTGACTTGATATGAGGAGCGCTAGTGTGGGGGAAAGGACGTTCTGCGAGGCTATCTATCTTCTGAAAGGGACATGGCATGTATAGTGAGTGTATAAATATTCACACATTCTAAAACCAATTAGATCTTAATCCCCTTTTATTTTCTTATGTATATGATACGCGGGCATTAATCCTAGTAGAACTAGAGAAATATTAGAAATCTTTTGACTAAGGGGACTTATGGTTTAGTAGAACTCCATTGAGATAATTATATCTCACCCGATATTGTTAAATATTTTTAGATGAGCAAGTTTCAGATAAAGGAAAAATCAAGATATACATAATGTCTTTTGAGTTTGATAATTTCATTTGTGGTGTTTTGATATTGTTATGTATTTATATTTGCAAGTTTTAATCATTTAATTTTTAATTATTGCAAGTGTATTACATATTACAAGAACAACAATCAGCATTTCTCAAAGGAAAACAACAAGTGGATAATGTGTATGATTATGAATGATATTATTGATTTGGTTAAGAAGTTGAAAAAGATTGTTAAGTTTTCAAAGTGAACTTTGAGAAAATGTATGATTGTTAAGTTTTCAAAGTGGACATTGAGAAAATGTATGGTTATGTTAGCTGCATTTTTTCTTGATTATATGCTGAGGAGTTTAATTTTTGTGAGAAATGGAGATCTTGAATTAAGGCATGTGTTTTTTTCGAGTAGTCTGATTATTTTGGTCAATAGTTTCCTTTCTAAGATTTTTTTTATAATCCATAAAGTCAACTATACGATATACTAGGAGTACACCAATCCGTATTACAATATCCAACCGATTAAAATATTAGAATACCTAAAAAATCAACACACCAAGAAAGAAATATTAAAGTACAAGCGTGCCTTTAGCAAAAAATACAAGGGGGATCTTAACTACATTTCTTATAGGAAGAAGTACTACAACCTAACCAATTCCAAGAGATTTGTATCACCCTGATTGGTATGTCCTCGAGGTTACCAATAACGCCGTTAAAGATGATTTGGTTGCGAGTCCACCATATTGCCTAACAAGACACTAACCAAATGAATGAAGCAGTCAATTTAGATGATTTCCTTATAATCAATAAGAACCATTCTAAGAAGTGGTCACTAACATTATTCACTTCAATCCAAGGAATGTTCACTCAATCCGTAATCTTTCTCCAAACAAGAATTATACATGGGCCCCTACAAAAAATATGGTTCAAATCCTAAATGTCTTGAAACAAAAACACAAACAACATCATGTTGGTTGGAGATTATTCCCTTGGACGCCAAATTCGCTATAATGGGAAGTCTATCCCAAATGACTCGCCAATCTAATACTTTAACTTTAAAAGGAATTTTTTTCCATTTTCCAAATAACTTCTAAAACTGCCCAAGAAGTAATCTCTAATATTGGGGTTGCCTCAAAATCGAACAATGATTTGTAAGAAAAATAATATTCAAAGAAAATTAATATTCAAAGAATTTCTAAGTAGAGAGACTATTTGACCTCATTCCTTTTCCTTTTAATGGTTGAGGGTCTGAGCCCCTCGATGGGGAGTGTGGTATTTTATGAGTATTTTCATGGTCCAAGGGGGAATAAAGAGTTTGTTGGTGTCACACGTCTTCAATATGTTAATGATATTATTCTCTTGGGTGAGGTATGAATGGAAAACCTTTGGACTACTACGATGTTTTTTTATGTTTCGAGCTTGCTTCAAGTTTACATATCAATTTCTCCAAGAGTCAATTGTATCATATTAAAGTGGTAGGGTTCTTCATTGAGTAAGTTAAGTACTTTCTTAAGGGTAGAATAAACATCACACCGTTTAAGTACCTTATACTCCTAGTGGGGACTTGTTGGGTACAAGTGTGAGTGATTAAAGTTCCACATAGCCTACAAATAGGTGGAATGTTGGATTTATAAGGATATGATCCATTTACCTAACACCTTAAGGTTTTTGGTTGATGTGGTCTCTCTCTCTCTCTCTTGTGGTCCTGGAGCATTAGTCTCATTGGTGCTCCCGATTTCCTTAGACTTCCCAACAATGGTATCAGAGTCGTGGTTCGGCTTTGTGGGGGGGGGGAGTTGGATTCAATGTTGGATCTTATTATAGGATGTGGGGAACTCACATTTGTTGGGGGAGTTTTAGGTATAAGTGTGAGCGATTAAAGTCCCTGTTAGGTTTTATGATTGGCCTTATTTTGTTAAAACAATTATTCTAGCGAGATGTTGTACAGGATGTCTTGACATGTTGGAGTGACATCAAAGTATATCTTGTTTCGTGTATTTTGAATATTCTTTAAAGATGTATTTACATATCTTTCGGTCCAGGTTGCGTGTGTTTCTAGAAGATATTGAAGTCGGTTACTTTTCTGGCGTATTTCCTAAGATTGGTTTTTATAAAATAAATAAGGAAACTTTTTATACTGTTCAGATTTTTACGGATTAGTTGTACCAATCCCATGTGTTATCTCGTGCTATAAAAAGGAAGGTTTTAAACCTATGCAAAATTAGGAATCGCATATTGTGATAGTATTTTGTTAGGGTTTTGCTCATTGTTATTTTGTGATCCACTCTTGTATCACCTTGATACTAGGGCTGAACTGTTTTAGTTGAGTTGCAATTGTGAATCACTCATAAGCTTTTAAGCAAGAGTGTATTCAATTTTTTGAAGTGTGTCTTCTTCTTTGACTATTTGCATTATCATCATTGTTGTGTGATTAAGGGGAAGTGAGATGGGTCTCATATCTAAGTGTGTCTTAGATAGAAATAGAACGAGTAGTGATTAGGTACGAAGATTGTAAACCGGAGGTTGTTTACATAAGAACTTAAAACTAATACTATCATAGTGGATTTCCTTCCTGGCTTGGATGACCCCAGATGAAGGTGATGTTGCACCAAACTAGGTTTAAAATTGATTTGTGTCATTTATTTTATCCACCTTACTTTAATTTGTTTATTATTATTTGTGTTGATTATGATGTCTTGACTTTGCATTCAATATTTTGTTGTCTTGACGTTATATACGACATATATCTACTACATTCTAGAATTTCAATTGGCATCAGAGCAGACATTATATTATGTTTAGGGTGAGATCCAAGGAAGATACTTTCTGGTACCATGGATAAGGAAGGAGGATTTGTTAACAGACCATCTATTTTGGATGGCATCAATTATGATTACTAAAAGGCACACATGGTTTATTTTTTAAATTAATGGATAGCAAAATATGGAAAGTTCTCATCAAAGGTTGGGAATATCCTGTGGTGAAGAATGTAGCTCGATTTTCGTGGTCTTTAATCACTATCGCATTTTTGCTACTTTTTGATTTCTGATTTTCTTTTCCAATGAAGTTGGTTATGGAAGGGAAAAGATATCTTAAACTCACCTTGTTTTGCATATTGTTGACTGAGAGATGCCCGCATGGTTTTGGATTCCTTCATAGATTATTTGTCGTAGGTATAAGGAAAAATTTGTTCTTTTTTTTATTGGTGTGGTTTCTTTGATTTGGGTCTGGGAATGAAATGAGTGTTGGTAATATAGGATGAAGTTGTTTTTGTGTTTTTCATATTTTTCATATGTTTTTGGATAGGTCTGAGAACCTAATTGTTCTTTTTTGTTTGGTGTGCTCGCAAAGATCTTACAACATTTTTCCTACGTACCCCCAAAAAGAGAATTGAGGGATCAAAGCATCATAGTTCCTCTTAAAAGGCTAGATCTAGGAGGAGAGGTTGATTTGTATCCTGGTTAAAGCACAAGATGTTGATGCTTAAAGTTTGTATTTGTGTCTTGATTAAAGCCCAAGATTGAAGCTGAAAGTTTGTTTGTATCATGATCAAAGCCCAGAATTGAAGCTAAAAAGTTTGTTGTAATTAATAGGGGAGCTTGAATTGTATAGCTCAAGGCATATGCTGAATGGTATCTGTAAACACCCCAAATTTGCCCTCACCCATTTCACCATGGCTTGTGATCATTCTCATATGCATGAGCACAATCATATCATCCCACATCTCATTTTTGATTCACTGCATAGTTTATAAGTCATTTGCACCTAGGGTTTGTGATCTGAGCAATCTCAGGGCTTCTTGAGCCACTCCAAAGGCAACCAATCACTTCAAAGGGATCCATATGTGTTCAAGCATCATAGTACACCCTCTCAAAGTCAAAAATGCAAAAGAATCACAAGAACTAGGGTTTGAGTGGATGCAGAGCCAGGATTGACTGCACAGTTGACCTAAAATTAGGGTTTTGGTTTCAGAGGCCATAACCCCAAATTTTTTGGTCATTCTTGTTTCCATTGGTCTCTATATGGTATAGGGAGTATGCATATCAATTTTCATGAACAAATTCCATGGGGAAGTCATCTGATCAAGGGTTGACTTTTCAGACAAGTCAGTGTAAAATCAGGGCATCTGAGGCCCCCAATGACCCAACCAATGGGTGATCTTCATCATTTTGAGTGTATATGGTCTTTATTTGATCATGGAAGAAGATTGAAGTTCACAAAAATCAAGAATTTAGGGTTTTTGCAAATGTTGACTTTTTGGGCATAGTTGACTTTTCAAGAATGCATCATTTTAGGTCATTTTTCAAGCCTTGATTCTTGATCCAGAAATGCTTCAAATGAAAAAACTTTGGTCATGAAAGTTGTAGATTTCATCTTTCCCTTTTCAAAAAGTACAAGAACATGATCAAACTCTTTTTGGATCAAAAGTTATGGTGTGACAAAGTTGGCTAAAATCATTGATTTTCAAGGCATGCCCTAAGTGAGAATTTTGCAAAATCATGGACCAAGGCCAATTGCAACCTCTAATTCATTCCAAACCAGTATGCAAACATTCTCTAAGTCATAAAATTCAGATTTGAACCAAGAATGCCCATGGTTATGGTTCATGTAACAAGACTTTTCACATGTGAACCAAAGAGTTACAACTTGCAAAATCTTCATGATCACTTCCTACAACTTGCTGCATTGGTTACTACACTTTGCTAGCCTCTCACCTCACCTTGCTGCACCAGAACCAGCCCATGTACTTGCCTAGATCATGAGCCATACTTCTCTTACACATTATTTGACTTTTTGCAAAAGGTGACTTACCAATCAATAAAGCACATGTCCAATCATCTGACCAATGAGAGAGAGTTATGTGGACAAAGGGCAAGCCATTCCATACATCTAGCAAGGCTGAAAACACTTCATTGATCACATTCACAAAATCACCTCATCTTGCAAGTTGCTTCGAATCTGCCTACACAGCTTGCAAACACAAAAACCATCTTCACCATTCAACTCACCATACTTCATAGACCTAAAACCACCAAAGCTCAAGCCTGAAACAAGCCTGACCTGAGCTTCACCATTCCTCACCTTCCAAACCAGAACTCATCGAATCCCTTCATCCAGCCATCAAACACCTCATCTTTCTTCACCAACAAGTCAAGCATACCACAAGGAGTCAAAACCACCCCTCACAATGGCCTGAAGCTGCCTATTTCACCATAGCCATTACCAACTAAGCTGAAGCAGAAACTGGTCAAACTCATTATCCAGCCATCATAAACTCTTCTTGAGCATTCAAACATCATCTGGGGACCAAGTGGAGTGGTTTGCACTGAAGGAGGTGGCCAGAAAGTCATCAAGTTGAAAGCTTCGAATCTCAGGTAGCTTGAAAAATATTTTTCCAGAAATCATTTTTCATGTTATAAACTTGTTCTATGTGCTTCACTGATCATCCTGATGTCATTGGTTTCGAAAATGGCTTTGAAATGAGCATTTAATTTCTCTCTGAAACTTGCGTGCCCTAGTTTTTATCTTCTTCAATTCAGCTTAGTTAGGAAAAAGAAATTTGTTTTGAGAGAGGGGTTTGATTCGTGAGGGGTTGGAGAACATTTCCCATTTTTTAGTTTTCATTTTTGATACGATTTGAGGGAGTTTGGAGATTTCCAGGTGAGTTGCTGGCCGGAGAAGACGACCGGAAGTCTTCTCCGGCCGCCTGAGTGATTAGCCCTAATCTCAGGTCATTAATGCCAGTTTGAATGAGGAGCGTTGGATGCGTTGAAATGTTTGACTTGCCGCGCGTGTAAACGGTCCAGATTTGTCATTAAGCCCTAATCTTCATTATTCATTTAATTAATTGGGTTTAAGCCAGTTTAAACGTGGGCCACAGGATCTGGCGCGTAGTCAATGACCCCCAGCCCAGTTTGTATCTCATCCGTCCATTCCTTTGACTTTCATTTTTATTTATTTTTATTCCCTTTTATTTTCAATTAACTTGCACAATTATTTTAAAATAGCAAAAAATTCCTAAAAATTATGAAACTTTTTCCTTAGAGTTTTATTAATTTTCATGACACAAAAATATTTTTATTTTATTTTTTATCATTAAAAAAGTATTTTTAAGTATTTAAAAGATTATTTTTAATTGATTAATGGGAATTAATTAATTAAAAATACTTTTAGGTATTTAAAAATTACAAAAAAATTCATGAGATGTTCTAAGGTATTTAGAAACATTGTCCAACCTTCAAACCAAATTTCTTTTTTGATCTTGATGCATTTTAAGAATTTTTCATTGAATTAAATCATATTTTGTGCATTGTTTTGATCATAAGTTCAAAAATTCATTTCTGCCTATCTAAGAAGGTTTGGACATTGATTCTTTTTGCTTTGTTTTGTTTTTAGCATGTAGTTTCTAGGATAAAATGGTCTTGATTTGATCCTTCAATTTCAAATTGTTTGGCATTTCTTTTGTTAAGAACCCTAAAAAACCCTAATAACTTAGAAAAATCATATCTTGAGATTGGTTAGGAGTTGAGACCTCCCCTTTGGACCTTGGTTTAGTATAGGTTTAGGGTTTCTTTGGGTGGCATTTTCCATTTTTTATCTTAGGGTTTGCTTCTGTTTTGGGTTTTTGTTTGATGCATTGTCCATAAACCCTAATTTGAGCTTTCATTTGCATACCTCTTGCATCCTCTTGCATAACATGACTTGTCTTTGCATTTTATGCATGCTTGTGTTCCATTTGACATCTTAAGACATGTAGGAAGCATGTTTGATCATTGCATCACATATTTGCCATGTCATTTACCTTGTGTGCTTCATAACTTTTCATGTTCATTCATGCTCCTTAACTTGCATCATCTGCATCCATGATCTTGTATGAACATTCCCATGTGCTGCCTCATGTTTATATCATCTCATAGCATCATTATCATCATCAACATGCTTCTGGTTTTGTTTTGCTTCATACCATTTCATCCCATCTAGCATTGCATTGCATTTCTTCCTAACATTTCAGGTGGTAAGTAACTTGAGAAGTGAATTTGCCTTCACTTCTCATAACTTTTCTTCTCATCTCTCTTGCATCCATTGCTGCATTTCTATATGTGTTTGAGTTTGAGCTTGCTCATTCTTTCTCCTCCCACTTTCTTTCTTCAAGTGACTTGACTTCTTGAATGAAGCAAGTCACTTTGCTTCTCTTGATCTTGTTCATCTGCTTCCTGGTGGCTCCTTTGAAGATTGTTCCTGAAAACCTCACAAACCTTAGGAACAACCAAGCATGACAATGAATTAGGGTCTTGATTAGTCTCCCCTCATAGTTTTACCTTTGTGTCTCTTTGAGTCTTCTCTTCTCATCTCATAATCAGGGACTAAACCCTAAAGGCTTTAAGGCTTTGTGATTAAGCTTATGCCTGCATCCTTCTATTAGGATGGAGTGTATAACTTTAATCCTAAGTGTTAAACCCTTAATGTGTTTAAATCTCTTAATCAATTCACATAATAATCATCAAGACATCACACTTGTAACTTGGGCCTTGCATCAGGGTTCTAATTCTTCCTTAAATGGTTAAGAAGGACTAACCCTAGTGTTAATGGACAAGTCCCCCTCAAGTTGTCTTACAAATCATAAAATTCACTTCATCATCATATCATTAAGTAAAATCCACTTAATCAAAGGCTTGTTTTGTCATGAGTTTAATCCCTAATCATGGATTAAGTTGAGGAGCTTTCCTCAGCTTAAACATTCTCACCTATTATCCTTCTATTAGGATGGTGTAATGAGTCTGTTTAATCTTTGATTATGGCTTAACCTCATTACTCAACACTAAACAAAAACCACAAAAACATCTAAATAATCACAAGTAGGTTAATGATCTTAATCCTACACCAAGGTGATTAAGTGTGAGAATCTGACTTCACACTTAAGGTACTCTCATTACCCCTAGTCAGAGGGAAGATGTGATGAGTTTACTAAATCCATTGGTTTAGACTTAAGCTCATTAACTTATGACAAACTTCCAAAAGCAATAAAAGACTGAAAACTCAAAAACAAACAATAACCGTCTCCTCCGGGATTCTTTTCTCATCTCATTCACTCATAAACGAGAGCTCGCTTCTTCCGTCTAATGCAAGACAGTTTGCATCTGTGCCAGACAGATCATACACTTGAGCATAGGCTAGCAAGCAGTTCACAAGTCAATTCATCTTTCAGTCTCTTTGGGTCGAACTACGGTGTTCTGACTTCCTCATTGCACGAGAGGATACGTAGGCATAACTTAACAGTTATCGAACAAAAGTCTCTGTATATTCCCCCTCTTTCTAGCCTTATTCTTTTAAGCCTCATGATCTTGAGCATTCCATTCATTTCTTACACTGACACTTCATTTATACACTTCACTCTCTTTTACACTGACACCTGTACATCCTTTTCCAGCTCTTTTATGCACAAATTGCACTGACACTACCCCTTTATAGCACAAATCTTTTAAGCGTGGATCCCGTCGAGTACGACGGACAATCTGGGTGCTAATACCTTCCCAGGTTGTAACCAACCCCCTTTCTCAGTCTCTCTGGTTCGCAACCGTCTTATCCATCTTTTTCTAGGTCTATGCAGCATTACCTTTCCTCCGGGATAAAAATGCCTAGCTGGCGACTCTCTTCATCTCCAGTGAGTTCACGGCTGTGTGTTCTCATTGTTCCTTTCGCCGACCGCTCGCGCTTGTACCGGGATGCAAATCTTTGGGAGCGACAGCTTGGCGACTCTGCTGGGGAATCTTATATTGCAACCAGGGCTTCTGGTTCTTTTTGTGGGTTCCTCCTAGCGCTTGTTTGATTTGTGTTTACTGGGGTGTTATGTGCTTATTTATGTTTGTATATTTGTATTTATCTTGATTTTATGTACAGTTTGCTTTACTGCTTTTCTTTAGTGCATTTGTATACATCATACTGTCATGTTGCTGGCTGGATCTGTTGTTTGCTTTGGTGGGTGGGGTTCTATTGAGAGTTAAGGTCCTATACCTGGGACCTGAGTGACACCTAGGCTAGAGTGAATCATATTCTTTCCCATTCCATTTCGGTCTGGTGCGGGAATATGAAACACGGTTCAGATATGGGTTTCTTTTTGAGAACTCTGTGTTGCAGATTTCCTGCAATGCTAGGGCTATCTGGGAAGCCTGCTAAGTCTGGATGACCTTTAGTATTGACCTTCAGAAACTGAGGTGAATTAGAGGAGGAACTTTTATGGTTATTGTAAACACTGTACCTCCGGGTTAGAAGTGTTTACACTTCTCATAACTGATCCAAGTCTAAGGATCCTTGTTTTAGAACACCACCTGTGAGGGGGTTGGGCTGTTTACAGGTTTGCAGGTACCTTGACCTCAGAATACCCTGTTACTTTGTTTTGATTAAGAATACTCCATGTTGGACAGTTCTTGTGATTCTAAAACCCTGGACATGTGACTCTTTATTTGAGTCCCCCACCCTGGTTACCGGATTTATAGACCTCCATCTGGAATTCTTGAACACATTTGGACCTATATCAGAGTTTTGATCAGATCCAGCTCAGTCACAAACCCTTGCATTTCATTTGCATACATACTCATTGCATCATATTAACATTTGCTTATTTGTGTTTCAGGGTATCCATTTTCATCTGGTTTTGGTTTTGACCCCATCTTCAGTTTTGACCTGCCTTCATCAGCACTTGCTACCAGCTATCTATTCCAGCCAATCAGTGGCCCTTCTCTTCAGTATCTTCATCAACATTTGTCATCATGGCTCCAAAGAAAAGCAACATCACCTATCACTTCTTCCAGCCAGACTTATCAGACATCAGGAGGATCCAAACCCTGATCACTCCAGATCACATACCCTTGTTCAGGGAGAGTTATGGAGATATACTGGACATGGTTATGGATCTGGACCCTTCACAGAGGAGCCTCATCCACACCTGCATTCAGTTTTATGATCCTCCACTGAGATGTTTTACTTTTCAAAACTTTCAGTTGGGCCCCTTATTGGAAGAGTACTCCTCATTAGTTGGTATGCCTATCAGGAGAGAAATTCCTTTCAACCCTGAGATGGTCTTTCCTGCTAATGGAGAAGTAGCAAAGGCTTTGCATCTGGAACCTGTTTTGGTTGAGCAGCATATGACCTCTAAAGCTGGGATCCCTGGTTTTCATCTGGACTTCTTAACCTCTCAAGCTATCCTGAAAGCTTCTCTAGGAGAGTGGAAAGTTGTTTGTGCCTTACTGGCCTTGAGTATATATGGGATTGTATTGTTTGCGGATGAGCCTCGATTCATTAGCAAGAATGCAATCCATCTGTTCATCTTGAAGAACCCAGTGCCAACTTTATTGGGGGATCTGTATTATTCAATGCATCAGAGGAATGAAAAGCAGAGGGGGAGGTTAGTGAGGTTTTGTGCTCCATTGTTTCACACTTGGCTTCTCAGGCATCTACCCAGGACAGATGCATTCCTAAACCCTCATCAGCAGAGCAACTGGGCTAAGAGACTCACTGTTCTAACTTCAGCAGATATCAGATGGTGCACTCAAAGCACCAAGGGCAGGGATATCACCACCAGCTGTGGACATTTTCCCAATGTGCCTTTAATAGGAGTTAAGGGTAGCATCAATTACAATCCTCTGCTGTTCAGAAGGCAACTGGGCTATGCACTGGTCCACACTCCTAGGGCACAGGACTTGGTTGAGACTCTTTATTGTGAGAACAAGATTAGTTTGGCTGTTGTTAGGCAGGCTGCCTGGGCCTGGGATAATGTTCAAACCAAGGGAGTCACCATTCTGGGGAAGTGTAATAATGTGGCATCAGCACAATATTATGAGTGGTCCCGTGCCAGGGCCCAATTCTCTGGAATGCCCTTTACCATAGAAGACATGCCTGAGTCATCTTCAGCACCACCCCCTGCCACCATCAGTTTGGAGGAGTTTGAGAGCTTGAAGGAAAGAAATGAGAAGCTAACCCAGGCTTTGCAGAAGACCCTCCGGGAGAGGAGTGAAGGTATGAGGGAGATTGAGAGATTGGAGAAGTTGAGAGTGGAGCATTTGACTAAGATTGAAAAGTCTGGGGATTATATCAAAAGGTCTAAGGCTGGTGAACAAATTCTGAAGAATGCTTGCAAAGAAGCCCAGTTCCAGAGAGCGAGGACAGACTTGTACTTGAAGGAGAGTCAAGCCCGGTGGGTCAGGATCACCGAGGCTCGTACCCTGGAAGACAAGAGAGTTCAAGACAAGATGGAGCAACTGGAAGCTAGTGCAAAAGAACAGCAAGAAGCCCTGGCAGCAGCCCAGAGGGAAATATCAGAATTGAAGATCAAAGCAGGGGTGAAGAGGTCCAAGGACCAAACTCAGCACAAAAAGCTAACAGCAGCTGTTACGACCCGGAATCTCCTCATCAGGAATCTCACGGAGCGTCCGGCTGATCCTGTGACCGAAGCACTTCTCAAGGAAGTTCGTGAGGATGAGTTTGGTCTTGGTGTTTGACCATTTGTTTGTTGTTGCTCTCTTTCCATGTACTTTTATTTTTGTACTGTATTTTGACCCCTTAGTGGGCTTGTGTTGTAAAACGAACAAATTGTATTATTTCACCTTATGTAATATATTCATGTTAGTTTACTTCGAAAGCAACTTCAACAGCAGCATCTTCAAGGGTCTGGAAGGGTCAAAACTGAAGGCCAAACCGGATACCTTGAGAGCAAATAAGCATATCTGCATTGCATACTAACCCTTTTGTTTGTTTTGTAGGTTTTTGTTTTGTTGTTACTAACCTCTGTTGTGAATCTCAGGAATTATTGCTCGCCGCCGGGTATTTCCCCTCAACAGGCCACACAGGTACCCAACTAGAAACAATCTTCCGGGCATCCAGATGGACCAGATGCAGCAGGACCTAACGGAGGTCAGAAACCAGATGGCCAACGAAAGGTTGGAGATGAGAACTCAGATAACACAGTTCATGGAAGTAATGAACAACTTAGCTCAAAGCCAGGAGAGGCTCAGAGCTTTGGTAGAAGGGAGGAATCAAGAGGAACCCCATGTGGGAACTGCTGGCACAAGTAACAACGAGAGGGTCCAACCTCATGTCAATCCCCCAGTTTTTGGACCCCATCTCCATCCAGAGGCCAACATCCCTGTCAATATACAAGGGACTGCCACAGCAGGGAGGATACTACAGGAAGACCCTCAAGAAGACCAGTTCACAGTAATGGGTGCTGGGGAAGAGGCTTATGATAGAAGATTGGATGAAATAGCTGAGAAGTTGAGGTCCTTAGAATCTCAAAACTCTTTGGGCTTCGACGTTATGGACATGGGTTTGGTAGACGGGGTCAGGATCCCCCATAAGTTCAAGCCTCCTTGTTTCGAAAAGTATAATGGGACTTCATGCCCCCGGACTCATCTACAATCATTTCTGGGAAGGCTGAAGGCCTATACAATGGATGAGAAATTGTGGATGTTCTATTTTGAAGATAGCTTGACTGGAGCGTCGAGAGAATGGTACTCTCACTTGACAAGGGCAACTATTAGGTGCTGGAAGGACCTGGCAGAGGCCTTCATCAGACAGTATCAGTATAATCTAGACATGGCACCCAACAGGACCCTTCTAATGGGAATGTCACAGTCTTCAAGGGAGAGTTTTCGAGAATACGCCCAGAGATGGAGGCAACTGGCTGCTGCTGTTCAACCACCTATGTCTGAACGGGAAATGGCGGATATGTTCATGAACACCCTTCAGGGAACATATATTGACAGGTTGGCAGCTTTCTCTTCCACTAGCTTTGCAGATGTTGTCATAGCCGGGGAGAGAATTGAAAGCTTGTTAAAAATGGGAAAGATCTCAGACAACGGTGCAAGCTCGTCCAGTAGTACAAGAAAGCCTTTTGCAGGCCCGAGAAGAACTGGCGAGACCAATGCCATCCATTCAAACAGGGGTAGGCCCCAATATGCTCAGAGGTCCATAGCAGCAGTCACCATCCCTGCTCCAGCTCATCCTCAACCTGTCTATCAACCTCCTCAGCAAAGCTATCAACAACAACCTCAGTACCATCAGCAAAATCAGTATCCTCCAAGGAATTACAACAACAGCAACACCAACAACAACAGTCAACAAAGGCCATTCCAACAGAGGCCATCTCAAGCTAACAGAGTGATCGATCCGATCCCAATGCCATATGCTACTTTGCTGCCACAACTTCTGAAACTCAACCTGGTTGAGCTAAGAACGTTGGCACCGCCGGATCCCAACAGTCTGCCAAGGAATTATGACTCCAATGCTAGGTGTGCCTTTCATTCAAACGCACCTGGCCACAGCACAGAAAAATGCAGGGCTCTGCATATGAAGGTACAAGACCTGGTAGACTCAAAGGCTCTGAATTTCGCACCACCACCCAATGTCAATAAAAACCCGATGCCAAACCATGGTGGTCCCCGGATTAACGCTATTGAAGAAGACAAGCCGTCTTATTTAATAACCAGTGTGGGACAGATCAGGACACCATTGGTAGAAATCAAAGCTCAGCTCTTGGAATGTCAAATGTTCCCGGGGTGTGAGTTAGGCTGTGCTTACTGCAATATCTCGGTAAATGGGTGCGGTAATTTGAGGAATGGCATAGATGGCCTTATTCGGAGTGGCCAACTTCAGATCACCACATCATTTCCAACAAATCCAGCAATATCGTCAGCAACGGTTTCAGAACCTCCTACAACTGCAGCAACTATTGTTCCTGACAATTCTTCAGTTTCATCAACAAGTACGTCATCCATCATCTCAACTGATCAGTTTACAACAAATCTTCCTGCTACAACTTCAGCTTCACTCCACTTCGAGACTCCTACAACGACAACATCATTTCTTCCGACAATGTCTCCTACAACTCCAGCAACAAATCATGAAGACGTCTCTACTGTCACCATATTTTATGATCCTGAGAACAACTCTGCCTACCATTCAGAAGGTGCTGCTCCCATCAGAGCACCAGTTACAATCTTTTATGATCCACAAACGATTACAGTCCCTTCAACAGCAGCAATCAATCCAGTCACTGTCACGGTGCCTGGACCAGTACCATATGAGAGCAACAGGGCCATCCCTTGGCACTATGGCTCTGACGTGTATTGCGAAGGAAAAAGAATCACTCTTGAAACATCAACACCTGCACCACGAGTAGATAATGTGGGGGGAGGCGGAGGCTTCACCCGAAGCGGACGTCTCTTCGCTCCACCAATTCAAAGACCTACTGCCGAAGCAGAAGCTGCTGCCAAGGCAAAGGGAAAGAGCCCGGTGCAGGAAGATCAAGCTGCCAAAGAAACCCTGAAAACACCGTTCGATCAAGAAGTTGATGAGTTTATGAGAATCATCAAAAAGAGTGACTGCAAAATTGTGGATCAACTTCACCAGACGCCATCCAAAATCTCTATCCTCTCACTGCTTATGTGCTCCGAAGCCCATCGGAATGCACTACTCAAGGTCTTGCACGCAGCTTACGTGCCTGAAGAGATTACTGTCAACCAGTTGGAAACCGTGGTTGGAAATGTTACTGCTAGCAATGGGCTAGGGTTCACCAATACTGACTTGACAGCGGACGGCCGCAACCACAACAAAGCCTTGCACATAACCATGGAATGCAAAGGAGCTGTCCTTTCTCATGTGCTGGTAGACACAGGGTCGTCCCTTAATGTCTTACCAAAGAAGGCTCTGGTGAAGTTAGAATATGATGGTTTGGCATTGAGACCCAGCAACCTGGTGGTAAGAGCCTTTGATGGTTCTAAGAGATCGGTTCTGGGAGAGATTGAGCTACCTGTGACAATTGGCCCACAGACCTTTAAAACTATCTTTTATGTGATGGACATTCAGCCCGCCTACAGCTGTTTGTTGGGTAGACCCTGGATTCACGCCGCCGGCGCAATAACGTCTACCCTTCACCAAAAGTTAAAATTTGAGTGGGAAGGCCAAGTTGTCACAATCTGTGGAGAGGAGGACATTTTTGTCAGCCACCTGGCAACCTATAAGTACATTGAAATGGATGGGGAGATCCATGAAACAATGAGCCAGGGGTTTGAAGCTTTGAATGTGAATGAGGCATCTGCTGTATCTGGTACTCCAATGTCATCATACCAACAAGCCCGGAAGGTTGTTGAGGAAGGAACTGCCCAGGGCTGGGGCAAACTGCTATCGGTGGAGAAAAAAGAAGACAAGTTTGGGTTGGGTTACAGACCAACTCAACATCAAGCAAAGGCTACTGAAGAGCCTGGTTTTGTCAGTGGAGGGATGCTTACCCCCGATGCCATCAACTGTCTGGAAGACGAGCTGGAAGAGGAGCGCAATCTGGAGAATTGGATTCGTCCAAAGATCCTTGGGAGCAGTGTCTCGAACTGGTCTTCCCAGGAAATTATAAGAGTTACTCGATCAGAGTAATTATTATTTCTTGTATTTTTATAAGCATGCATCAAAGTCTTGCATCTTGCCCAAGATGACAAGACTCATTTTGTAATCGGGCCATCTGTACTTTTTGTGCAAACAAGATCAATTAATGAAATATCAGACATCTTTTTGCAAACGCGTTTTTTTTCTTTTCGTTCACTGTTTTTCCATTTTTCTTTTTTGTACAAAAATAAATGGCAGTGTTTTCAAAATGACAACTTCATTTCACTTTTCTAAATAAGATTAAAATCAGATCACTAAAACGAACAACTTAACCCTTGCAGAGAGTGCCTTCCTGACAGCACCGACAACAGCACGGCTATGACATCGTATGACTTTGACAATCCGATCAATCAAGCTGATGAAGGGGTTGAAGAAGAATATGAGCTTCCTGAAGAGCTAGCCAGGTTGTTAAGACAAGAGGAAAAGGTTATTACCCCTCACCAGGAGGAGGTTGAAGTGATTAATCTTGGTACGGAGGAAGACGTGAAAGAGGTTAAAATCGGGGCCTGCCTGCAAGACTCAGTGAAGAAGCAACTGGTTGATCTACTTCAAGAGTATGTGGATGTGTTTGCTTGGTCGTATCAAGACATGCCAGGGTTGGATACCGACATTGTGGTGCACAAGCTGCCTTTGAGAGAAGAATGCCCTCCAGTCAAACAGAAGCTGCGCCGTACTCGTCCAGACATGGCTATGAAAATCAAGGAAGAGGTACAAAAGCAATGGGACGCCGGGTTCCTTGCTGTAACTAGCTACCCGCCGTGGGTTGCTAATATAGTACCTGTGCCTAAGAAGGACGGCAAAGTAAGAATGTGTGTTGATTACCGGGATCTGAACAGAGCCAGCCCGAAAGATGATTTTCCATTACCTCACATTGACGTATTGGTAGATAATACGGCTCAGTTCTCGGTATTCTCCTTCATGGACGGATTTTCAGGATACAATCAGATCAAAATGTCACCTGAAGACATGGAGAAGACAACTTTCATCACACCCTGGGGCACGTTCTGCTACAAGGTAATGCCATTTGGGCTCAAGAATGCTGGTGCAACGTATCAACGGGCTATGGTAACATTATTCCACGATATGATCCATAAAGAAATAGAGTGTTATGTGGATGACATGATTGCCAAGTCCCTTACTGAAGAAGATCATCTGGTGAATCTGCTCAAGTTGTTCAAGCGTCTGAGGAAGTACCAGCTGAAGTTGAACCCCAACAAATGCACATTCGGGGTGCGGTCTGGTAAGCTGCTGGGCTTTATTGTAAGCGAGAAAGGGATTGAAGTGGACCCTGATAAAGTCAAAGCTATTCAAGAGATGCCTGCACCGAAAACTGAGAAAGAAGTTCGAGGGTTCTTAGGTCGATTGAACTACATTTCAAGGTTCATATCTCACCTTACAGCAACCTGTGAACCCTTGTTCAAGCTGTTAAGAAAAGAACAAACGGTCAGATGGAACGAAGATTGCCAGAAGGCTTTTGACAAGATCAAGGAATATCTGCAAGAACCTCCAATCCTCATGCCGCCAGTTGAAGGAAGACCTCTGATAATGTACTTGACAGTATTAGAAGAATCAATGGGGTGTGTGCTGGGCCAACATGACGAGTCTGGTCGAAAAGAGTATGCAATATACTACCTAAGCAAAAAGTTTACCGACTGTGAACAACGTTATTCACTGCTCGAGAAAACTTGCTGTGCTTTAGCGTGGGCTGCTCGCCGACTGAGACAGTATATGTTGACCCACACTACTTTATTAATCTCGAAGATGGACCCAGTCAAGTACATTTTTGAGAAGCCAGCGCTTACCGGACGGGTTGCAAGATGGCAAATGATCCTTACAGAGTATGACATCCAATACACATCTCAGAAAGCCATCAAAGGCAGTATATTGTCTGAATATCTTGCTGAGCAACCCATCGATGATTACCAGCCTATGAGGTTTGACTTCCCTGATGAAGACATCATGTTCATTAAATCAAAAGATCATGAAGAGCCTATTCACACTGAAGGGCCTGACCCGGAGGAAGAATGGATTATGATGTTCGATGGGGCTGTTAACATGAATGGCCGTGGTGTTGGTGCAGTCCTCATTTCACCAAAGGGAGTTCACATGCCTTTCTCGGCAAAACTCACTTTCAACTGCACTAACAACGAAGCTGAATACGAAGCTTGCATTATGGGTCTCGAGGAAGCCATTGACCTCAGGATCAAGACATTGACCGTATTCGGAGATTCAGCTTTGGTAATCAATCAAACCAACGGAAAATGGTACACCCACCAAGATCATCTGATACCTTACAGGGATTATACAAGAAGGTTGTTGACGTTCTTCACAACAGTCAAACTTGAGTATATCCCTCGGGACGAGAATCAGTTTGCAGATGCCTTGGCTACCATTTCGTCCATGATCAAAGTTCAAGCTGCTAACGTTGTACCTCAGATTTCAGTATCGAGACTTGATAGACCAGCATATGTATTCGCAGCAGATGTTGTCAAAGATGATAAGCCTTGGTTCCATGATATTAAGTGCTTCTTGGAGGATCAAACATACCCACCTGGGGCATCTTCCAATGATAAGAAAACTTTGAGAAGGCTTGCTGGAAGTTTCTTTCTGAACACTGATGGTTCCCTGTACAAAAGAAACTTTGATATGGTACTCCTCAGATGCGTTGATAGAACAGAAGCAAACTTGTTGATGCATGAAGTGCATGAAGGCTCTTTTGGTACCCATGCTGGAGGACATGCAATGGCTAAGAAGTTGTTAAGATCAGGCTATTATTGGATCACAATGGATGCAGACTGTTGTGCCTATGCCAGGAAATGCCACAAATGCCAGATCTACGCAGATAAAGTGCATGTGCCTCCCAACCCTTTGAACATCATGTCTTCACCATGGCCCTTTGCCATGTGGGGCATTAATATGATTGGCAAGATTGAGCCGACTGCTTCAAATGGTCACAGATTCATCCTGGTCGCCATTGATTATTTCACTAAGTGGGTTGAAGCAGCCTCATATGCAAATGTTACAAGGCAAGTGGTAGCCCGATTTCTGAAAAGAGATATCATCTGTCGATATGGAGTGCCCGAGCGAATCATTACTGATAATGGTTCTAACTTAAATAACAAAATGATGGCAGAGCTGTGCCGGGACTTCAAGATTCAACATCACAATTCTTCTCCTTACAGGCCAAAGATGAATGGCGCTGTTGAGGCGGCAAATAAGAATATCAAGAAGATTGTGCAGAAGATGGTAGTCACCTACAAAGACTGGCATGAAATGCTACCGTTCGCCTTGCATGGGTACCGCACGTCAATCAGAACATCCACTGGGGCAACACCGTACCAGCTTGTGTATGGTATGGAAGCAGTCCTACCAGTTGAAGTTGAATTGCCCTCCTTGCGAGTCTTGATGGATGTCAAACTGAGTGAAGCAGAATGGGTTAGGTCCCGATACGAGCAACTGAGTCTGATTGAAGAGAAGAGATTGGCTGCAATCTGTCATGGACAATTGTATCAGAAGAGAATGAAGAAAGCCTTCGATCAGAAAGTCAGGTACCGAGAGTACCAAGTGGGAGATCTTGTGCTGAAAAGAATCCTCCCTCCTCATACAGACCACAGGGGCAAATGGACTCCAAACTATGAAGGACCATTCGTGGTAAAGAAAGTTTTCTCTGGTGGAGCGCTGATGCTCAGCACCATGGATGGTGAAGATTTCCCGTCCCCTGTGAATTCAGATGCAGTTAAAAAATACTTCGCATAAAATGACCAGCTGGACATAAAAACAGAATGTAAGTCCAGGCAAAAATATGGCATCCCAGCGAGTCAAAAACAGAATAAAAGACTCGGGCAAAAATAAGGGAAAATAAGCAAGAAATGTACACCCGCTGAGTTGAAAAGCCGCATTGGACAGCTCAGGCAAAAATGGGTATCCCGATGGATTGAAAACCCGAAAGGGCGATCCATGCAAAATAAGGGAATAAGCGAACAACTGCATTCTGAATTCGTCTGTATCACTTACAACTTGGAAAGCTCCGACGAAATCAAGCTTCAATCAGAATCAACTTTCTTCAGAAAGCAAGACGAGAAGAACGTCATTGTCATACGAGTCGTAGCAGGAGAGGAAGCTCCTTAAAGCGTCATCAACACTGCCAGCACTTTGTTTCTCAATTTGTAAACAATCTCCTCATTTCAGGGGATATGTTTCTTTGGTTGTATCTTGCCGATTCAGGGCACATGAATTAATAAAATCAGATTTTTCAGTCATGTTTCGTTTTGTATATTTTTATTTGCAAAGGATGTCTGATGTCTCTAAAAAATCAATTGCATAAGTACAGATGCTTTTCTCCCAAAAATAATAACAATAAAACACATGCTTGCAGGGAATATACTTACTCGTGAGAATGCTTGACTCCTATGACGGAATCCAGTAAAGGATACCTCGGGACCTTTTGTGCGTCTCCTTATCTTTGCAGGATTGCAGGTATCCAGAACGCAACCTGGGGCATGCAAGTTACGTCTCAGCAAGCTGGCGAATCATTATCAACTCGGTCTATCTTCCACGTGGCACTGGAAGGTGCCCACTTCCCCAGCAAAGTTGTCAAATCAACATACACTCAATCTCAGCATCTGAAATGCTCTATCCCCAGCTGAGTTGCCTCTTGTTGCTATCCCCAGCTGAGTTGCCTCTCACAATTCCCCAGCCGAGTTGCCATTTCATCCTCATTTGAGTACAGGAGTCAGGGAACCATCTCCCCACAGAGTTCCAGCCTCTATCCAGAAGAGCAGTGCATAGAAGATCACAACAGAGTGAAGAAAGCTTCTACAAACCCCAGCTGGGTCCCGTATTATAAGGATATGTCAACCAGTGACCTATATCCCCAAGCAAATATCATCTTATTGGATCTACCAATGATCTCATCCCCGGCTGGGAGGTCCATTTCAAACAGATCAACCAGAGATCTTCACGGCAACGGGATCCGAATCCCGGTTTGATATTTTTGCATAATCATAGCATTCGCATCATACTATCCCCTCAGAGCGTAGCATTCCGTCTAATACGGAGCATTACGGCAAAAAAATCAAACGCATAGCATAATCATAAGCCATGTTCTGGATTAACGCTTGTGAATAATAACCGTTCATCATCATTGTACAGAAATCCTCACCAGAGTCCCAGCAAAAACAGTTGCCTCATATTCACAAATACCACCATATACACCCTTTTGATACCCGTCCGTATCATCACTCCCCAGTAAAATCGCTGGAACACTCTTTATAAACAAATCACCTGTGTTACAGATACTTCATGACACCCGTCCGTGTCATATTACCAGCAGAAAGCCAAAGACGTCCCCTTTGCACCCACACATACCTATGTATACACTCTCCTGACACCCGTCCGTGTCATATCCCCGGCGCAGTCGCCTAGACTTTGTATAGCAGATACTTGTTCATATTACACTTTTCTCTCTTGGCACCCGTCCGTGTCATTCTCTCCAGCAGTTAAAATACTCATCTATATATACTCACTACTCACGATACACTTATACAGATACTCGTCCGTATCTTGTATACACCACTCATAACCCCACAGATTCAACAATAGTCCTTGTTCTTTGTTAACCAGTTGGTACTCGTCCGTATCATCATCTCAGAACATTGCGTCTAATGTTTGTTTCTACATGATACTCGTCCGTATCATAGTCTTAAGGATGCTCGTCCGCATCTTTAATCCATACACTGTGTCAAACACTCGTGTCTTCTTGAATATAGATACTCGTCTGTGTCTACTATTCCCCAGAAGAGTCCCTTCAGATGCAACATTCGTCCGTGTTCTCTGTTAACCAGATGGTACTCGTCCGTATCATCATCTCTGAACATGTGTCAGTTTGTTTCTACATGATACTCGTCCGTATCATAGTCTTAAGGATGCTCGTCCGCATCATTAATCTATACATAATACCAAACACTTATACTTTCCTTTCTTGGTTGTAAACGCTCGTCCGTGTTTACTATACCCCCAGTAGATCGCCAAGTAAGCTTTTTTCCTTTATCTAACACTCGTCCTGTGTTATGATACCCCGAGAGCAGCCGTCCCCTGCTGAGTGGTCGTCCTCCACTTCTTGATGGTCGTCCTCCATCATGCTCATCCGATGGCCGTCCCCATCGTTGATCTTTTTAGCAGCCGTCCCCTGCTGAGTGGTCGTCCTCCGCTTCTTGATGGTCGTCCAATGGCCGTCCCCATCGTTGACCTTTTCTATCCGATGGCCGTCCCCATCGTTGATATTTTCGGCAGCCGTACCCTGCCAGGTGGTCGTCCTCCACCTTTGATGGCCGTCCCCATCATACTTCCTTTATTCTCCAACAGAGCAGCCGTCCCCTGCTAGGTGATCGTCCTTCACCTTTGATGGCCGTACCCCATCATCTGTTTATTTCATTTATTCTTTAACCCGATGGCCGTCCCCGTCGTGGTCCCTTTTCCTTTTAGCCCGATGGCCGTCCCCATCGTTGGTTACTTTACCTTTGTGAACTTGATGGCCGTCCCCGTCATGTTTCATCAATCCCCCAGAAAATTTTACAGCTTTATCTTGATGGCCGTCCCCATCACGATTTTATTTTTCCCAGCTAGTCGGCCGTCCCCGTCTTGGCTTTACCTTTTATCCCCAGCATGTCGGCCGTCCCCGTCATTGCTATTTACCCAGCAGTCGTCCTCTGCTCGACGGTCGTCCTCCGTCGCCCACACTTTACAATATACTTTATTTTCCTTTTACAATCTATATCCCTTTTCTTCTTCATTCTGTGAGTGCAAATTTTGGACTGTCTTTGGTATTCAACCACAAGTTATCTTGTTTGCCTGATAAGCCGTCGCTTACATCCTGCACAGCTAACTCATGTTTGAATAGGGGCAGCTGTAAACACCCCAAATTTGCCCTCACCCATTTCACCATGGCTTGTGATCATTCTCATATGCATGAGCACAATCATATCATCCCACATCTCATTTTTGATTCACTGCATAGTTTATAAGTCATTTGCACCTAGGGTTTGTGATCTGAGCAATCTCAGGGCTTCTTGAGCCACTCCAAAGGCAACCAATCACTTCAAAGGGATCCATATGTGTTCAAGCATCATAGTACACCCTCTCAAAGTCAAAAATGCAAAAGAATCACAAGAACTAGGGTTTGAGTGGATGCAGAGCCAGGATTGACTGCACAGTTGACCTAAAATTAGGGTTTTGGTTTCAGAGGCCATAACCCCAAATTTTTTGGTCATTCTTGTTTCCATTGGTCTCTATATGGTATAGGGAGTATGCATATCAATTTTCATGAACAAATTCCATGGGGAAGTCATCTGATCAAGGGTTGACTTTTCAGACAAGTCAGTGTAAAATCAGGGCATCTGAGGCCCCCAATGACCCAACCAATGGGTGATCTTCATCATTTTGAGTGTATATGGTCTTTATTTGATCATGGAAGAAGATTGAAGTTCACAAAAATCAAGAATTTAGGGTTTTTGCAAATGTTGACTTTTTGGGCATAGTTGACTTTTCAAGAATGCATCATTTTAGGTCATTTTTCAAGCCTTGATTCTTGATCCAGAAATGCTTCAAATGAAAAAACTTTGGTCATGAAAGTTGTAGATCTCATCTTTCCCTTTTCAAAAAGTACAAGAACATGATCAAACTCTTTTTGGATCAAAAGTTATGGTGTGACAAAGTTGGCTAAAATCATTGATTTTCAAGGCATGCCCTAAGTGAGAATTTTGCAAAATCATGGACCAAGGCCAATTGCAACCTCTAATTCATTCCAAACCAGTATGCAAACATTCTCTAAGTCATAAAATTCAGATTTGAACCAAGAATGCCCATGGTTATGGTTCATGTAACAAGACTTTTCACATGTGAACCAAAGAGTTACAACTTGCAAAATCTTCATGATCACTTCCTACAACTTGCTGCATTGGTTACTACACTTTGCTAGCCTCTCACCTCACCTTGCTGCACCAGAACCAGCCCATGTACTTGCCTAGATCATGAGCCATACTTCTCTTACACATTATTTGACTTTTTGCAAAAGGTGACTTACCAATCAATAAAGCACATGTCCAATCATCTGACCAATGAGAGAGAGTTATGTGGACAAAGGGCAAGCCATTCCATACATCTAGCAAGGCTGAAAACACTTCATTGATCACATTCACAAAATCACCTCATCTTGCAAGTTGCTTCGAATCTGCCTACACAGCTTGCAAACACAAAAACCATCTTCACCATTCAACTCACCATACTTCATAGACCTAAAACCACCAAAGCTCAAGCCTGAAACAAGCCTGACCTGAGCTTCACCATTCCTCACCTTCCAAACCAGAACTCATCGAATCCCTTCATCCAGCCATCAAACACCTCATCTTTCTTCACCAACAAGTCAAGCATACCACAAGGAGTCAAAACCACCCCTCACAATGGCCTGAAGCTGCCTATTTCACCATAGCCATTACCAACTGAGCTGAAGCAGAAACTGGTCAAACTCATTATCCAGCCATCATAAACTCTTCTTGAGCATTCAAACATCATCTGGGGACCAAGTGGAGTGGTTTGCACTGAAGGAGGTGGCCAGAAAGTCATCAAGTTGAAAGCTTCGAATCTCAGGTAGCTTGAAAAATATTTTTCCAGAAATCATTTTTCATGTTATAAACTTGTTCTATGTGCTTCACTGATCATCCTGATGTCATTGGTTTCGAAAATGGCTTTGAAATGAGCATTTAATTTCTCTCTGAAACTTGCGTGCCCTAGTTTTTATCTTCTTCAATTCAGCTTAGTTAGGAAAAAGAAATTTGT
The DNA here is from genome assembly GCA_963966055.1 of Lathyrus aphaca. Taxonomy (NCBI): domain Eukaryota; kingdom Viridiplantae; phylum Streptophyta; class Magnoliopsida; order Fabales; family Fabaceae; genus Lathyrus; species Lathyrus aphaca. Next base: position 725,734,454 of record OZ014519.1, on the reverse strand, counting down.
TTTGAGAGAGGGGTTTGATTCGTGAGGGGTTGGAGAACATTTCCCATTTTTTAGTTTTCATTTTTGATACGATTTGAGGGAGTTTGGAGATTTCCAGGTGAGTTGCTGGCCGGAGAAGACGACCGGAAGTCTTCTCCGGCCGCCTGAGTGATTAGCCCTAATCTCAGGTCATTAATGCCAGTTTGAATGAGGAGCGTTGGATGCGTTGAAATGTTTGACTTGCCGCGCGTGTAAACGGTCCAGATTTGTCATTAAGCCCTAATCTTCATTATTCATTTAATTAATTGGGTTTAAGCCAGTTTAAACGTGGGCCACAGGATCTGGCGCGTAGTCAATGACCCCCAGCCCAGTTTGTATCTCATCCGTCCATTCCTTTGACTTTCATTTTTATTTATTTTTATTCCCTTTTATTTTCAATTAACTTGCACAATTATTTTAAAATAGCAAAAAATTCCTAAAAATTATGAAACTTTTTCCTTAGAGTTTTATTAATTTTCATGACACAAAAATATTTTTATTTTATTTTTTATCATTAAAAAAGTATTTTTAAGTATTTAAAAGATTATTTTTAATTGATTAATGGGAATTAATTAATTAAAAATACTTTTAGGTATTTAAAAATTACAAAAAAATTCATGAGATGTTCTAAGGTATTTAGAAACATTGTCCAACCTTCAAACCAAATTTCTTTTTTGATCTTGATGCATTTTAAGAATTTTTCATTGAATTAAATCATATTTTGTGCATTGTTTTGATCATAAGTTCAAAAATTCATTTCTGCCTATCTAAGAAGGTTTGGACATTGATTCTTTTTGCTTTGTTTTGTGTTTAGCATGTAGTTTCTAGGATAAAATGGTCTTGATTTGATCCTTCAATTTCAAATTGTTTGGCATTTCTTTTGTTAAGAACCCTAAAAAACCCTAATAACTTAGAAAAATCATATCTTGAGATTGGTTAGGAGTTGAGACCTCCCCTTTGGACCTTGGTTTAGTATAGGTTTAGGGTTTCTTTGGGTGGCATTTTCCATTTTTTATCTTAGGGTTTGCTTCTGTTTTGGGTTTTTGTTTGATGCATTGTCCATAAACCCTAATTTGAGCTTTCATTTGCATACCTCTTGCATCCTCTTGCATAACATGACTTGTCTTTGCATTTTATGCATGCTTGTGTTCCATTTGACATCTTAAGACATGTAGGAAGCATGTTTGATCATTGCATCACATATTTGCCATGTCATTTACCTTGTGTGCTTCATAACTTTTCATGTTCATTCATGCTCCTTAACTTGCATCATCTGCATCCATGATCTTGTATGAACATTCCCATGTGCTGCCTCATGTTTATATCATCTCATAGCATCATTATCATCATCAACATGCTTCTGGTTTTGTTTTGCTTCATACCATTTCATCCCATCTAGCATTGCATTGCATTTCTTCCTAACATTTCAGGTGGTAAGTAACTTGAGAAGTGAATTTGCCTTCACTTCTCATAACTTTTCTTCTCATCTCTCTTGCATCCATTGCTGCATTTCTATATGTGTTTGAGTTTGAGCTTGCTCATTCTTTCTCCTCCCACTTTCTTTCTTCAAGTGACTTGACTTCTTGAATGAAGCAAGTCACTTTGCTTCTCTTGATCTTGTTCATCTGCTTCCTGGTGGCTCCTTTGAAGATTGTTCCTGAAAACCTCACAAACCTTAGGAACAACCAAGCATGACAATGAATTAGGGTCTTGATTAGTCTCCCCTCATAGTTTTACCTTTGTGTCTATTTGAGTCTTCTCTTCTCATCTCATAATCAGGGACTAAACCCTAAAGGCTTTAAGGCTTTGTGATTAAGCTTATGCCTGCATCCTTCTATTAGGATGGAGTGTATAACTTTAATCCTAAGTGTTAAACCCTTAATGTGTTTAAATCTCTTAATCAATTCACATAATAATCATCAAGACATCACACTTGTAACTTGGGCCTTGCATCAGGGTTTTAATTCTTCCTTAAATGGTTAAGAAGGACTAACCCTAGTGTTAATGGACAAGTCCCCCTCAAGTTGTCTTACAAATCATAAAATTCACTTCATCATCATATCATTAAGTAAAATCCACTTAATCAAAGGCTTGTTTTGTCATGAGTTTAATCCCTAATCATGGATTAAGTTGAGGAGCTTTCCTCAGCTTAAACATTCCCACCTATTATCCTTCTATTAGGATGGTGTAATGAGTCTGTTTAATCTTTGATTATGGCTTAACCTCATTACTCAACACTAAACAAAAACCACAAAAACATCTAAATAATCACAAGTAGGTTAATGATCTTAATCCTACACCAAGGTGATTAAGTGTGAGAATCTGACTTCACACTTAAGGTACTCTCATTACCCCTAGTCAGAGGGAAGATGTGATGAGTTTACTAAATCCATTGGTTTAGACTTAAGCTCATTAACTTATGACAAACTTCCAAAAGCAATAAAAGACTGAAAACTCAAAAACAAACAATAACCGTCTCCTCCGGGATTCTTTTCTCATCTCATTCACTCATAAACGAGAGCTCGCTTCTTCCGTCTAATGCAAGACAGTTTGCATCTGTGCCAGACAGATCATACACTTGAGCATAGGCTAGCAAGCAGTTCACAAGTCAATTCATCTTTCAGTCTCTTTGGGTCGAACTACGGTGTTCTGACTTCCTCATTGCACGAGAGGATACGTAGGCATAACTTAACAGTTATCGAACAAAAGTCTCTGTATATTCCCCCTCTTTCTAGCCTTATTCTTTTAAGCCTCATGATCTTGAGCATTCCATTCATTTCTTACACTGACACTTCATTTATACACTTCACTCTCTTTTACACTGACACCTGTACATCCTTTTCCAGCTCTTTTATGCACAAATTGCACTGACACTACCCCTTTATAGCACAAATCTTTTAAGCGTGGATCCCGTCGAGTACGACGGACAATCTGGGTGCTAATACCTTCCCAGGTTGTAACCAACCCCCTTTCTCAGTCTCTCTGGTTCGCAACCGTCTTATCCATCTTTTTCTAGGTCTATGCAGCATTACCTTTCCTCCGGGATAAAAATGCCTAGCTGGCGACTCTCTTCATCTCCAGTGAGTTCACGGCTGTGTGTTCTCATTGTTCCTTTCGCCGACCGCTCGCGCTTGTACCGGGATGCAAATCTTTGGGAGCGACAGTATCTTGATTTGTGTAACACCCCAAAGTTGAGTTCTGATTTATTTGATGTGTTTCTTGTGAATTTGATGTTTATGATGTTATTTGATGTTTTGTGGATTTTTTAGGGTAGCTTAATATTTTATTAGTATTAGAATATTAAGTATGGTGGATTTAGTTTATTATTTGAGATTAAATTAAATACAATAAAATAAAATAAATATAATGGTAATGTGGTCTTTTGGTGGAGGAGTAGTGAGGGTATTTTGGAGACGGTCTATTGAGGTCTTAGGGGCAAGATTGACAAAAAGAGAAAAGTGGTTTTGTGAAAGATCAATTGGAAAATAATCACACTTTTGGGAGAAGAGCTTTGAAGAAGAGGAAAAGCTAGAACTTGAAGGTTGGAGAGTTTTCAAGGAGATTATCAAAAATATTGTGGAACCTAAGGTATGGGGAATATTTTTATTCAGTATTATAATGTGGGAATAGAATTAGGGGTTTTGAGGTATAGTCTTAGAGTTTTGATTGATAATTTATGTTATGAAGATGAATGGTGATGATTTTGATGCATATAAATGATGTATATGATGATACTATGGGTAATATTGAGGTTGGATGATGATTTTCTGTCGTGCTGATGTGATTATTGAGTTTTTACTGAGTTTTGTCGCAGAAGAGAGAGCCTGGAAATCGCAGATGAGTCTTGCGGAATCGTGAAGCTCGCTTAGCGAGCGAGTCAAAATCTTGAAATTCCAAAACCCGTGAGTTGGTCGCTTAGCGAGCAAGGTGTCTCGCTTAGCGAGACCTAGAATGTTGAAAATGATATTTTTTGTTCAAAAAGATGTCTTTCTCAAGGTGGTTTATGTTTTAGGGTGTTATGATGTTGTGGAGTTGTCGTATGATGTGTTTTAGGGGCTATATGAGTAGAATTAGTGATTAAATGATGTATGATGAATTATTTGATTTTTTTCTTGAGTTATGAGGTATGATTATATGATGTAGAGGTATGATGTTATATGAGTATGTAGTATAATGTTCAATGAGTATATAATATGATTACATGAGTGAGTATGAGGATTATGATTAATGATGAATGCATATGCAATGTTATGATGTTTTGAGGATGATGTGTGTATATTGCATCTTGCATTCATGGCATTGAATTATGAGGGGACTTCGGTCCATTGGTAGCTTCAATCCCATTGTGCGGATTGAAGTGATATGATGTTATGATGTGCTCCCTTGGTGGAGGGTTGATGGCCCAGTGTCCATCCATTAGGATGTTTCGGTACCACATGCATAATAAGAGGATGCATATCATTCTAAATGACATAGCATGATTTGCATTGATTTTATGTGATGATGAGATGTAATTGATGTTGTGTATAAATGATTTATGATGATTGTTGTTGTGATGTGACATAATTGAAGTTGTACATGATTGAACTAGTGGTGATAAAATTGTTGTTGTTGTTGTTGTTATGTTTTTAAATTCTCATTCTTATATTACTTTATTGAATGTGAATTTACTCACCCTGTCTGCCTTCTAGTGATGGTCTATTATGCCAGCCTGCAGATAATCAAGGTTAGCTCGATGCACGCTTAGCTCGGAGTTAGTGATTTATCTCCTTAGTTAGAAGTGGAGTCCTGATTTGTGTCCAGTAACATCGGGATGGGTTTTCCGTTTGTGTTGTTTATGTTTACTTGAATTAAGATGTTTTCTTTGGAGTACTTTTGATTTAAACGATGTTTGAATTAAATTATGAGGTTTTATCTTATTGAAGAGAAAGATGATGTTTTATTTTCCGCTGCGTATTTGTTCAAAACAAGATTTAAATGTGTTTTTCATGATTTTATTAACCCGTGTTACGGGACAGGACTCATGTGATGTTTTATGATGTATGAGTTATTTTGAAGAATGTGATATCCTTTCATGAGTTTTACTCTGATAATTGATTAAAAATGTATGTTATTTTTGATGGAATAGAAAGGGTGTTACAATTTTCATAACTCAAGAAAGGCTTAATGGGTACCCTGAATTGCATAGTTCAAGGAGGACTGAATGGTTGACCTGAATTGCATAGCTTAGGAAATGTGAATTGAGTGGAAGAAAAATGACTGGTGAAAAGTGATCTTAGTTGTCCAAGTGTATGACTGATTAGCTTAGTTAGAGTCCAAGACTATGACTGTTGGGAATTAACTTAGTTAAATTCCAAGACTATGACTATATTATTGAATAGCTTAGTTAAAGTTCAAGACTATGAGTATATTGTTTAATAGCTTAGTTAAAGTCCAAGACTATGACTGGAATGTTTGATTGACTGTAAAGTGTTTGACTTTTTTGCCTTGATTGATGCCCAAGGTTGAAGCTAAAAGACTCGGTAGAGAGAATTTGTCATCTCTAAAGAGGGAAATGTTTGATTTATATATGTGCCTTGATTGAAGCCCAAGGTTGAAGCTAAACAAAGAAAACTAACTTTGTAGGGAAAGTTTATATTTATCCTCATTTAGAAGCCCATGTGTGAAGTTTATTTGTGACATAATGGCTCTTGGTTTATCTGTATCTTATATGAAGCCTAAGATGAGAGGCTGAAATTTGATGGGAGACTGACTCTGTATGAAGAGAGTTTTGTCTATTTATTGATAAAAGTTTTGGAGGTCATCAAACATTCCTTTGTCTTGGGAGGTTTCTTTATATAAATCCCAAGAGGAGGCTATTTTGGTCATCCATCGGGGAGAGGGAGACTACTGTATGTGTTTTGATTCTAAAGGATATGTTCCTATGCTTTTAGGAAGCCTTTGAGGATTCTTGTGTTTAAGCCCAAGAGGAGGCTAGGTTACCTTTAAGAGGCCCATGAGTCCTTTAACAAAGCCCAAGAGGAGGATGGGGAAGGTTGAGTAACTTCTAAGCCTAAGAGAAGGCACATTTAAGAGGCCTAAGGGTCCTTTAATTAATCCCAAGAGAAGGCTATATTTTGCCCTAATAGGGTTATAAGTTATTCAAAAGGTTTGGTCTGGTGACAGTAACCCGAGTACTTAGAGATTCTAGAAGAGATGCAAATACATACAGTAAAGATGCATGCAGACAAATAAACATGTTAGTGAATGTGTTGAACATTTTGTTATGTCATTTCTATGGTTTGAATATTCTTTAGTGATTTCAAGAATTATGTTGGGAGTTACATTGGGAAGTAGAGGCCTAAAATCTCGGGGGAGAGAGATTACAGATAACTTTTATTATTGTATCTTCTTTGATGGTTAAGAAGTGTTTTATTATATTTGCTTTAGTATGAGATAAAGAAAGATAGATTTAAACAGAGAAACCCTAATCTAACAAGAAAATTGCAATTTAAGAAAACAATGAGAAGTTAGAGGGAGAAGAGATGGCTCAAAAGATAATAATAAGGCTTAAACATAAGGATTCCTATGGAATTTTTTTTGTTGTTAATTATATTATGATTTCATATACAGGGTAGGGCTTCGGTATTGAAAAGTTGCCTATTGCCGAGAAAGCAGTTCACCGGAGTGAAACTCGGTCTAGTTGCGGGTGTATTAGATCTTTAACTTGAAAGAGATTGGACTTGTAAACAAGTGGCCCGATATCTTTGTTTTTGATTTTTTTTTTTTAAGAAAACAGTTGGGGGATCAGGACTCATACGGAAGCCTGGCGGGGTTTTAAAAATAGACCGAAGAAAGTTTAAAACAGAAGAATGGGTCTTAAACACAAAGGATTCCCCATGACACATTTTAACAATTCATTTTAGAAAATAAAAGGTTATGTGTAAAGAAGTTCATAGATGAAAATTCAATGACGTGAAAAAGGCGATCGCACCGAGTTATTGAAAATGGATCAGATGAACCCTAATGGTTCATTTTTCAAAAAGGGATGAGTCTTACACTTTAATAGAGGCCCAAAAGTGTGATAAAAATCAATTTGAGAGAGATTAAATCAAAACCCTAATTTTGAATATTTTAAATATTAAAAAATATCTAAAAACTTTGATAAATTTCAAACATAAGTGAAAAACAAGTTGAAAGTTTGGATCAATGTTTTAAAATTTATATTTTATCCATGGGATTACTTGAATATCATTATGTTTGAAGAATTAAGTGAAAGAAATGATTTTTTAAATGTTAAAAAACAAATAAAATTAATTCTTTATGAAAATATAAAATATATTTAAAAATATTTTTTTTTTGTGTTTTTTTCATGGAATAAAATATTTAAACATTTTTTAGAATTATTGAAAAAAGATTCATTTAAAAACTCAAAAACATCAGAAAGTTATTAATTTTTTAATCAATTAAATAAAAAATAAAAAATTGAATATTTGAAAAAGGCGCCAAGAACATGGCTGAAGAACACACGCGAATGATGTTTTGCCCAGAAAATCTGATTTTTGCAAAATGGGTCATATCTTAGTGATTTCTTAATGAAAATGAATGAAATAAACATCAAACTTGCTCGATTTTAACTCACGAACAACATGGTAACAATTAATTTCATTTATTTTAAGTGTATAGTGAAAAATCAGTGATAAACACTGAAGAACCCTAATTTGGCCTAAGCCTCATGAAATTCTACATGATGATGATTTTGTGAAATTGATTGAGGGGAATTACTTAGAATATGATTACACACATAGTAAAAAGATAGTGTGAGGAAATATGCATGGATTGTGAGATGACCAAGTTTGAGGCTTACCTGAACTTGGAGCTGCAGCAGCTGAAGTGATTTCGAGTAGGAGGTGTTACAAATGACTGTTGATGATCTAGACAACTTCCTTGGATGATATGGAGTGTGTTTGAACCCTTAGACTTGATTGCAAGTGGTTGGATCAAGTTCTGATCTTCAAGTTACAAAAACAAGGCTTTTGGAGGTTTTGAAGAGTGATTTTGGGTTAGAGGTGTTTCTAGGTTGGTTCAAGTGTTTGAACACCTCATATACATCATATTTGATGTGTTTGAGAAAATTAGTTTGAGCTTGTTGTGGCTCAAACTCAAAAACTAGTGGTGATTGCTCAAAATATCAAGTTTTGAGTCTTTAGGAGTGAATGAGAGAAGGCTTAGAAATCAGAGGCTTTGGTGTTATTTTTATGATCAAATGAGGTCTCTATTTATAGGCAAACATGTTGAGATTGCTTAGCCCTTAAGTGGTGAAATAATGAGATTCCCAAATGGCTCAGCTACAAAACAGACTAATTCACATTCCTCACTTATTTTGAACTTGGATTGTTGACACTTATTGCTTGTTGGTCAAGAGATCCAAGAATATGCCATTTTGGAGCATGGTGACCATTGGATCAAAAGGCATATGTGTTGAAATTCAAAAATGCCATTTATGGGAATTCCTTGGAGCAATCATGAATTTGCAGGTTTGACTAGGTTTGTAATGATTTTTAAGATGCTTAAGACCACTTGATCTTATCCATTGACTCGCAAAATCAGATTTCTAAGTTTTGTGAAAATCAGTTTTTGAAAAACAATTTTGTATGGTCACTTTGATCCATGATTTCTTCATGCACAAGCAAGATCTTTTCATGCCAATTCGTTCTTTGAATTGTTGGCAAAATTTGCAACAATATTGGTGTTTTCACAATGATCTGAATCAACTTAGAACTATGTGAAAATGCCTCCAAATTTTGATGTTTGGATTGATTTTGTACTTAGGCAAATTTTGTCTAAGTGTTGAAATTCAGTTTTTTCTTGATTTTGATCAATCTTCAACTTAAAATCCATAATGAATTGGAGTTTTGTGTAGTTGAATCATTTGTAGTTTGTGGCAAGATCTTTCATTTGAGAATTGGTTCACCAAAATTTGATGCTTCGATCACAAGTTTGATGATTGGAAGTAGGGTACTTGAACACTTTTTCTTATAACTTAGAAAATTTTCTAAGTTTCAAAGGTTGCCCTTTTACAAGTTATCTTCAAATTTCTGACTTTTTGTAATTAAATGCATTCATGGACCATATATTCTTGTAATATAGGTCATGAGTATCATTTTGGGTTAAAAAGTCAAACTTTGACTTTTTGGTCCAGATGGAAATTACACTAGATACCCCTAGTTTTCTAATTTTTGATTGGACATTCTCTGAGGTATTTTGACCTTATTAATGGACTTCCATGATGTAAGTGATCTATTTAAACCATTTCCTATGGAATTGGCCCTTGTCCAGATGAAAATTTTGACTTTGGGTTCCCCGATTAGTTAGAAACTCTAATTTCGGAACTATGAAACCTTAATCTTGAAATCCATGATCTCTGCATCTCTTGAACTTGTAGATGGTTTGTCAAATTCATTTCAACCTTTCTTGATTAGATGTGGAGGCCTTGGCTACTTTTCCCATGAAAAATTCCATTCGGAGGGCTCAGTTGACTGAAACCCTAATTGGTAATATTGATGACTCGGGGCCCAGATCACTGAAACTTATGTACAATCTTTGAATGATTCTCCATCATTTCCAATTCCTTGACCCTTTGAGAATGATTGAAAAGGTTTAAAATCATATTCATTAATTATTGGTCATTTTCTTGAATCCTCAGAGGGACTCGGGAATCCTGATTCATTATTGGGATACTGTTCAGACCAGTCTGACACAGTCCTTAAGTCAGTGGATTTCCTTTGATGAGGTATAAATATTAGGGTCATAATTTAGGGTATGAAAAAGAAAAATGATGGGAAGAATGAATTAAATCTAGAAGAGGAATGGTCTAAGGAAGAATATGAACTTGCTCTTGGAAACTTCAAAGCTTTGAACGCCTTGTTCAATGGGGTTGGCAAAAATATATTCAGGTTAATAAATACATGTACCATGGCCAAAGATGCATGGGAATTCCTTGGAACCACTCATGAAGGTACATCGAAAGTAAAGATGTCAAGACTTCAACTTTTCACCACCAAGTTTGAAAGTATCAGGATGAAAGATGACGAGTCCATTCTTGATTTTCACATGAATATTCTTGATATTGCCAATACATCTAGTGCCTTGGGAGAAAAGATGTCAAAAGAGAAGTTAATTAAAAAGATTATCGGGTCGTTGCAAAAGAAGTTTGACATGAAGGACACAACAATTAAAGAAGCCCAAGACATCATCAACATGAAGGTGGAAGAACTTATTGGGTCACTTCAAACATCTGAATTGGCTATCAATGATAGAACAGAAAATAAAAACAAGAGCATAAATTTTATCTCCAACACTAATGACTAAGAGATTCAATGTGAAATGGAGATTGATGAGGGAATTTCTAATGCCATTCTACTTCTTGGAAGAAAATTTAATAAGGTGCTGAAGAGAATGGATAGAAGGCCAAAACCAAATGTCAAGAACATGTCATTTGACATCAGTAAGAATAATGAGTCTAAGACAAAAGCAAGAACGAAGGAGAAGCAAAATCAAGGAAAAGGCATTCAATGTCATGGATGTGGGGGTTTTGGTCACATTAGATAAAATGTCCCACGTACCTCAACAAATAAAATAATGGACTGTGTGTTTCTTGGTCTATTGATGATAATTTTGAAAGTGAACTTGATGATGAAACTGCTAAGCATGTTATAGCCCATGCTAGTAGGTGTGAATATGATGAAGACTCTTGTGAAGAAGAGGTCTCATATGAATAATTAGTTGTTTCTTACAAGGAATTGTGTATCATAAGTCAAAAGGTTTGTAAAATAGGAGAAAGGCATAACAGAATCATAACTTAACTGCAGGCTGGAAAGTTTTTTTTATCTACTATCTCTGGTTTTCAAGATGAGGTAACCTTATTGAATTCTAAACTTGAAAACACGACCAAATTAGTTAGAATGTATAATAATGGGTTTAATATGTTAGATGAAATTCTTCAAGTTGGAAAAGGGGTTGGAAACTTAAAGGGTATAGGTTTTGATTACCAATCTTTGAAAGGAAAAACCCATGTGACAAAATTTATTCCTGTAGAAAGGAAGTATGAGTCCACGATGTTCGATCAAATGTCTCAACATCCTTCTAGACATCAGGAAACTTAAACTAAAGCCAAATTTCAGCCTTGGAGATGTCACTACTATGGTAAATATGGACATGTAAGACCCTTCTATTATGGTTATCCAAAACATCAACAGAACCTTGGACTAATCATGTGATGACTAAAACAAGAAAAAAGTGGAAACCTAAGGTTTCTAGTATTTATCTTATAGCCTATAAATATTTTAGAGCTTCATCTAGATAAGACTGGTACTTTGATAGTGGGTGCTCTAGACATATGACAAGGGTCAATAAATATTTAGTGGATATCAAGTCTAATTCCACAAATTTTGTCACATTTGGTGATGATGTTAAAGGTGAAGTTAAGGGAGTAGGAAGGTTAGTATCCACTAGACTTCCTAGACTAAATGATGTTCTTCTTTTGAAAGTATTAACTTCAAATTTGATTAGCATTAGTCAGTTATGTGATAAAGGTTTAAAATTAAATTTCACCTAGTCATAATGTTTGGTTACTAACGAGAATAATGGTGTGCTGATGAGGGGAGTCAAGTATAAATAGAATTGTTATTTATGGGCACCTCAAGAGTATAATTATTCTTCCACATGTTTAATATCAAAAGAAGATGAAGTCAAGTTGTGGCACCAGAAGCTTAAACATTTGAATCTCAAGGGTATGAAAAATATTATGTCTGAAGAAGCTTTCAGAGGTATACCTAAGCTCAAAATTTAGGAGGGTAAAATATTTGGTGAGTGTCAAATTGGGAAGCAACCCAAGATGTCACACCTAAATTTGCAACATCAGGCCACTTCCAAAATTCTAGAACTTCTTCAGATGTACTTAATGTGGCCAATGCAAGTTGAAATTATTGGTGGAAAAAGGGTATGTTTATGTGGTAATTGATGACTTTTCAAGATTTAATTGGGTAAAATTTATCAAAGAAAAGTTATACACTTTTGATGTTTTTAAAGACCTTTTTCATCGTCTTCAAATAGAAAAGGAAAGCGTAATTGTTAGAATCAGAAGTGACCATGACAAAGAATTTGAAAATGCCAAATTTTCTGAATTCTGCTCATTTGAAGGAATTGGACATGAATTCTCATCACCTATCACTCCTCAACAAAATGGAGTTGTACAACACAAGAATATAACTTTACAAGAATAAGCTAGAGTCGTGCTTCATCCAAAAAAAATTCATTATTGCTTTTGGGATGAAGCCATGAACACTACTTGCTACATTCACAATCGTGTCACTCTAAGAGTTGGTATATCTTCTACACTCTATGAATTATGGAAAGGGAAGAAACCTAATGTTAAAAATTTCCATGTTTTTGGAAATAAATGTTACATCTTAGCTGATCCATAACAAATGAGAAAGATGGATCCCAACAATGATAAAAGGGATATTTCTTAGTTACTCTACAAATAGAAAAGCCTATAGGGTCTTTAACTCCAGAACCAAGGTCATGATTGAATCCATTAATGTTGTGGTTGATGATTCTATCATTAATAAAGGGATAGACGTCGAAGAAGGTGTTAGAAGATCATCTCAACAGACTGATGCTTCAAAAATGAGGTTGACATTGAGTTTAACATTGAGCCAACTAATTATGATAACCCTTAAGTCAACAAAGATCCTTTTTTAGGGTTCAGAAAAATCACCCAAAGGATCTTATTTTTTGGAAATCTTGATGAAGGGTCACCACTAGATCCAAAGATGTGATATCCAATGCATGCTTTGTCTCAAAATTTGAACCAAAAAATGTGAAGGAGGCATTTAATGATAAATTTTGGATCAATGCTATGCAAGAGGAACTAGGTCAATTCAAAAGGAATGAAATGTGGGACTTGGTACCCAGGCTTGAAGGAATGAATGTTGTTAGCACAAAACAAATTTATAAGAACAAATATGATGAAAAAGGAATTATGACTAGAAAAAAAGGCTAGGCTTATTGCTCAAGGATGTTCCCAAATTGAAGGAGTTAACTTTGATGAGACTTTTGCTCCTGTTGCCCGTCTTGAATCCATAAGATTGCTTATATGAGTGACATGCATGCTAAAGTTCAAGTTATTTCACATGGATGTGAAAAGTGCCTTCTTAAATGGGTACTTAAATGAATAAGTTTATGTTGAACAACCCAAACGGTTCATAGATCCTAGTTTTCCAAATCATGTTTACAAATTAAAGAGAGTTATCTATGGATTGAAGCAAGCACATATGGCTTGGTATGAAAGGTTAATTGAGTTTCTTGTCAACAATGGCTACAGGAAAGGAGGAATAGACAAGACCTTTTTTTGTTAAAGAAAGGCATGGTGAGCTCATGATAACTCAAATATATGTTGATGACATTGCGTTTGGAGGGATTTCAAGCCAGATGGTCCAACATTTTGTCAAGCAAATGCTATCTGAATTTGAGATGAGTCTTGTTGGTGAAATAACTTATTTTCTTGGTTTTCAAGTTAAGCAATTGGATGATACTATATTTACTTCTCAAAGCAAATATTCTAGGAATATAGTAAAGAATTTTGGCTTAGAAAATGCTAGTAACAAAAGGACACCTGTTGCAACACACTTGAAATTAACTAAGGATGAAAAAGGTGTTAACATGGATCAAAGTTTGTACAGGAGTATGATTGGTAGTATATTATATCTCACAACTAGCATACCAAACATCACTTTTGTCGTAGGAGTTTGTGCTAGATATCAAGTTGAGCCTAAGATTAGTCACATTACTCAAGTCAAGAGGATTTTGAAATACATAAATGGTACTAGTGATTATGGCATGTTGTATTCTCACAGTATTACTTGCATGCTTGTAGGATATTGTGATGCAGACTGGGCAGGTAGTGCTGATGATAAAAAGAGCACTTCTGGAGGATGTTTCTTCTTGGGAAAAAATCATATATCTTGTTCAACAAGAAACAAAATTGTGAGACATTGTCTACTTTTGAAGCTGAATATATTACAACAAGAAGTAATTGCACTCAATTAATATGGATGAAACAAATGCTATAAGAATATAATGTCAAAAATGATGTCATGACATTATATTGCGACAATCTGAGTGCAATCAAAATTTCCAAGAATCCCATTCTATATAGCAGGACAAAACATAATGATATTCATCATCATTTTATTAGGTATCTAAATGTTGAACCTGATGTTAGATCTTCCACTCAAGAACTGGCTGTGTCAAATATTGATGTTAATTTTAACAAATATATCACTAAAATGAAGGGTACTACAGTCTACGGGAAATTAGTCTCAAAACTAACGTGTATCGAAGAATTTGTCTTAATAATATAAATATTCACTGTAAAATTCTCTTCCCAATCTTAGTATTTTAGTTAGTAAATAGAATATAATAATTTTTTTATTGATTGACATAATTAATCATCAAGTCACGTAAATTAATTTAATGTCTCCCATCATTCCCTTAACTAAAAAACGTATAATTTTATGCCTTTAAAAACACTTCTGCTAGCCGATTTGGTTCTTTCTGTCAAATTTTGTCAAAAATCGTTAGGTTCTGCTGACGTTGCTTTACAACAAGTCTCAAGGTACAAATATGACTCGGGATATGTATTAAAAATCTGATTTAAACTACATGGAATACTAATCTAAACCTTAAGAACATCATTGATGGGAGTACTAATTTGTGAACTTTTATATGATACACATGTAAATGGGAATGAGTTTGCTACTAAAAGGAATTATATAGAATTTCTACTTTAAGGTTATTGAATTCTTATTCGAGGAAACTTAACATTCTCAAGTGGTAAGAAGTAGGGTATAACAGGTCAAGTGCAAAAGAGAAATATCAAACCATGGTATTGGAAATTGTGACTTTGTATCCTTGGAAAAGCAAAATATAAGCAAATTTTTCCTAGTGAGAATTTTAACCTAATCATCTATGAGATTTCAAATACATGCACATAGATTATCATTTCATCTAAGAGAAAATTTTGTCTAGTTATGTCACTACTAATTAGTCAACTTTCATGATCAACTATCATGTATTGACCAACTCTTTTCAAAAATTTATCATAGTTGAATACCAAAAAAATTCCATTTTCTATTAGAAAGCTAACAGACAGAGTTCCAGTTCATAAAAGGAAAATGAAAAAAGAAGATAATATTATTGATTAATAAGTTAGCCAACAAGAAATATTCTGATTTCTTAACAACTACTAAGAAAACAAAAAGACAATGTTTTGGAATTTAGATATGTAATTTTATAACATGTACAACTCCATAAGGTATCAGATCTTTTCCATAATGATGATCAAAAAATAAATGCAAAGTTCCTGAATTCCTCCTGATCTATATCTAGATCTAGAACCATAACTTTAAGAAGATACAAAACCACATCTTTAAGATCGAGTTCGGTCGCTTTTTGGACTTCGACTAAGGCTTCGTTAGCGAGGTTGTTGATGGCGAATTTGGAATTGTTTTTGGAAGATCTAGCAAGTATGAGAAACTGAGTGTCTCTTAAAAAGTGACAAGAGAAGAGTGAGAGAAGGGTGAAAATAAGAGGATGATGAAATTCTGGTACCAGATATTTGATATCAAAGGAGATAACACGATATTACTATCTGAACATTAACAAGGTAAAAATAGAATAAAGTACAGCAGTGATAACACAAGGAATTGATAACCTAGTTCGGTGCAAACTCACATACTCTGGGGGCTACTAATCCAGGAAGGAAATCCACTATTAGTAGTATCAATTCAGAGTTAAACAATCCCAATTTACACCCCTCACTTAATCAATACCTAGTGTAATTTCTATCTAAGAACCCTTAGATAAGAGAACCCCATCTCACTCCCCCTCAATCACACACTGTAATAATCAAAAAATTCTTTCAAAAAATAGAAGAACACTCTTCCAAAACACAACAACTTGATCTTGCTTAAAAGCTTCAATCAACAACGAACACCCATGCTTAAAAGCTTAGAGTGGACATAATTACAACTCAAAAATCATTCCAATTCAAACATCTAGGTGATGTATGAATGACTCACAAATAACAAGACAATACTAAACCCTAATTCTTAATGCGCAACACTTCAATCTCTAATTTTGTGTATTTCTTCAATTAGGGTTGCATTACTTTAAGTAGATAACAATCTTCAGGACTAGGGCAATGAAAACGGATAGATTGGATCTTCATTAAAACAGATTGATCTTCAAATCTTCTTAATTCAGAAAGCATAAGAATCGAAACATCTGGACCTTCCAATAAGCAAAATAGTCTTCTATAATATTACCCTCAATAATTGCGCAGTCAATCACTCAACAAATATGCATAAAAGATAACTGCACAACAGACAAACATAACATTATGAATAGAATGTTCTGTTATAGAATGTCAGAACATCTATCTTGACATCAAGACTAGATTCCTACACACACACACACACCTGCAGAAGCTTAGAACCATATATCAAAACATCAGTCATGACATCATGAAGGAATATCATGTTTTACCAAAATTTATGCCAATCATAGAACTAACAATCCCCCCCTTTGGAAAATTTTGGCTAAAACCATATTAGAGCATAAACCTGCATGAAACCAACCAGAGAACTATTATGGCAGTAATAATAAACAACAAACAATTGCTAAGGAGAAGGAACTCCCCTCAATCCAGAGCCAAACCATCAGAGTAAACAAGCAGCACTAATATTTTCTCCCCCTTTTTAGACATAATTAGACAACCATAAAAAGAGAGGTCATAAAGAAAAAAACTAGGGCAGGTAGAAACAAAACCAGAAATCTTAAGAGTCATCAGAGATAATAAGAAAAGTTATTACACCCCATTCACATTAAGTGCCAAAAGTCAGAAACCAAGACCAAAATAAACATTCAAACAAGAGTACCATTAGCATCATCAATCAGACCTAGAGCTTTCAGTTTCCTCACTAGCAGCAGAGTCAGTGCCCTTAGTACTTTCACCAGCTTCCTTTTTATTATCTTCAGCATCTTCAATGCTACCACCTTCAGTTTGTTCCAGATCTTTTATTAATTTTTCCAATTTCATCTTTCTTTCAGTATGAACACGAATAACCTCTCCTAATTCCCTGCAAGCTTCTTTCAAGCCCAAGATAACACCTGTCTTGGTTGTAGATTTCTTCTTAGAAGATGTTAAGAGAAGATCTAGGACATGTCTCCCTAAAAAATGTTTGTAATTCACAGACAAGGTAGATTCTCTCTTGCAAGCATTGTCAGTACTAGAAAGAATATCAGAGTGTTGACTGAGAATAATTCAACAAATAAGGGAGGGAAATGCAATGGCCATTTTGGTAGCATTTTTTGTAGCATGCTCCACATTTTGATCAAATATGTACTTTCCATAATCAAACCTAGTCTTTGTACTTATAGCAAAGATAAATTTACCTAATCCAACATCAGCAGTGGAAGTGTGATTGGTGGGAAGCCAATTGGTTGCTCCAATTCTATGAAGAATAACACATTTCATACTAAGTTCTCCAGTAGATAGTTTCCCCTTCATGGGCCAAGCCTTCACTTGATTTGCAGTAATCACTTTGCAAATCTGATTGTTAGTAACTTCAAGCTCACTTTCTTCTTGCTCACTTCTTTACAGATACTTGTTGATGACAGTATGAGAAAACTCAATGCATCTACCCCTAACATAAAATTTTCTAAAATCCTCACTACTTTTGTTATCAATATACACATGAATATTAACAATGAACTCTTTGACTAGCATATCATAACATTTTGAGAAACTAGACACAATCTTCATTAATTTAGCAGTTGATATTAATTCTATAACCTCCATAATCTCAACAACATCAATCCCCAACTCTCTCTTTCTCTCTCTTCAGAGAAATCCTTATTTGATACACAAATTTCCATTTAGTCACATTTTCCACACAATGGAATGAAATATTATCCATAGGAACATCTGGTATGCTTACAAAAGATTTCTTTACCACATATTTTCTTGCAGGGGTGATGTTCTAGACATCATCTTCAACATCATTATCAATTCCATTGTCTGATCTGGTCTTCCTCTTTTTGGAAGTTGTTTCAACTTTGCTCCAAGATCTAGCAGGTCCAACCATAGTCTTTTTCTTGAAACTCATGGAAGGAGGGTTATCAGCAACAAATTTTCCTTTCCTAGATTTCATTCTATAGGCTATACCAGGGTTAACATTAACAATTAACTCATTGTCAAAGGGAACATCATCTATATTGATAACATTTTCAGGGTCTTTATTTAGACAATCATTCTTCTTCTTGTTTGAAACATCTATCTCAAATTTGTACTCTCTTTTTCAATAACAGAGTTAACAAGTGTGTGTAAGTTCAAATCATCATGAATTTTCTCAGAAAGAGAGGGCTCAATTTTTTATCCCTAGTTTGATCAGCATCAAAAGAAGGACATGCAAACATTGGTGAAAAGGGTGTGGAAATACCAGCAACACTATGTCCTTCAGACAGGATCCTACCAAAAGGACGTCTAATATCCTTATCTACATAGATACTACCTTCTTTGTAATTATAATCATAAGGTAAGTCATGAGAGGCATTAACAGTGTTACCTTTAGAGGAGCCTTTAGAAGTGTGAGAAGTTCTAGATTTCTTCGTATCACCACGATCATAGGGAACCACAGAGAGAGGAGCAACGTTCAGGGCTTCATCAGAAGAAAGGTTCATTTGCAACCTAGCACTTGAATCAAACATAGTTGATTTTGAGGAGGAAGAGGTCTGATGTTGAGACATTACGAAGTGGTTGAGAGAAGGTTTCGTAAAATTACCCAAGAATTTTTTGGAGGTATAGAGAGTTGGGGAGCAGTTTGTGTGAGAACAAATGAAAGTAGGGTAGTGTGTGAGAGAGATTCAAAAAGGATATTTGAACGATTTCTCTTGATAGTGGAGTGATTTGGTTGGAAACATAAAGAAAATTTAAAGATGTTTCCATACACCATTAAACGACACTTCAATTTTTTTAAAATAGAAAATGACTTTGATACTCTTCTCAGAAGCCTTTAATTGCTATAATATTTCACAGAAACAAATTCCCAATTTACCCTTCATATTTCCAAGATGATTATCATTTATGGCTTTAGTAACATAGTCAGACAGTTTCTTTTTAGTAGTCTCATATTCTAAGACAATCACCTTTTCTTCAACAGACTTCCTCATAACCTGGTGATGGACATCAACGTATTTGGACTTGTTGTGTTGGTTGAAGATGTTTATAGCAATCATATTGTCACAACATGGTGTTATAACATCCTGTTTAACATTAAAATTAGCCAGAATTTGTTTTATCAATTGTGAACAACTATCTCTAGTCGTTATGTGCTTAACTTCAGTTGTAGACAAAGAGACACATTTTTGTTTCTTAATGGACCAAGCTATATCATAGTCCTTTACACACAAGCAGACTCTTGTTTTTTTCTCTTTCTATTATAAGTAATAGTATCATCAAGTCTCATAATCTGTATTGATTCCATCAAGTTCCTATGAAGAAGTGTCACTACCTTTATAGTAGTGAGATGTTTAAACTTCTGGTGTAACATCTTGGTTTGTTCTTCAATTTTACCTTCACTACATACCTTTCCTTCTTCTTTTGCTAGAATACATCTGGTGGAATGACTAGAAGCTTTAGGAATCCATAAGTAACAATTATCTTTAGATCTGACTCCTTTCTTGATAACTTCATTCTTTTCATTAGTGACCAAGCATTCAAATTTAATAAAGTTGACATTGAGCCCTTGATCACACATTTGACTGATACTAATCAGGTTGGTAGTCAAACATTTGACTAGCAACACATTATCAAGACTTGGGACTCCTGAAATCTTCATCTTTTCAACCCCCTTGATTTGACCCTTGGCTTCATCACCAAATATCACATGATTAATGGGAAGAGGCTTCATGTCTACCAATAAATGTTCATTCCCATTCATTTGTCTAGAGCAACCACTATCAAAATACCATGCCTCCTTATCTGTAGTTATGAAAAAGTATGAGCTATTAGACTAGTAGCATCAACCCTAGGAATCCATTGCTTTTTGTTCATAAGGATGTTTTGATTTGACTTGGTTTGGAAGACATGCTTAAGGAATCCATATAATATGTAGCAGAAGGGCTTTATATGACCAAAGCGCCCACAGTAATGATATCTCCATCTCTGAAATTTTTTTCTTTTGTAGTTTCCTTGTCTTCTGTCATGATGTTGAGGCATTTGATTCAACATCTTGGGTTTGATCTCAGAGTGAACAAGATCTGAGATAGGTTATTTTCCTCTATTAAACCCTATACCAGTCACATCTCTAACTAACTTCCCAACCTGTAAAATCTCATCTAAGGTATCTGAACTATTGTTCAGCATTCTAACAAACTTGGTCATTGTATTAAGTTTAGAGTTTAGCAATGCTACCTCATCCTTCAATTTGGAGATAATTTCAAGATGTTCTTCCTTTTCAGTCTCGAGTTGGATTATGAGTTTCTTTTGTTTCTCTCTTTATTGACAAACTTCTTCACTTCTAAGGCATAGCTTTTTATAGGAGGTTGCCGGTTATTCAAAGGTCAATTCATCATCACTAGAGTCTGAGTAATATCTCCCAGTTAGAGCAGTAACACCCTTAATAGATTCTTCTTGAGTTTCACTCCCAAACTCCTCATTAGACCAAGCCACTGTAAGACTCTTCTTTTGTTTCTTGAGATATGTGGGACATTCAGGTTTAATGTGCCCAAAACCATCACATCCATACTATTGAATTCCTTTGGCTTGAGCAGGGATCTCTCCAGCTCTTATTTCTCTGCTGATGTCAGATGAGATTTTCTTGACATCTGGTCTTGTCTTCTTCTCCATCCTTCTTATCACTTTATTAAACTTTCTTCCAAGAACCACCAAGGCATTTTCTAGGCTTTCATCAGTATCCAGATCACATTCTTCTATTCCATCTTCAGTGTTAGGGACTAA
The DNA here is from genome assembly GCA_963966055.1 of Lathyrus aphaca. Taxonomy (NCBI): domain Eukaryota; kingdom Viridiplantae; phylum Streptophyta; class Magnoliopsida; order Fabales; family Fabaceae; genus Lathyrus; species Lathyrus aphaca. The sequence continues at coordinate 725,713,372 of OZ014519.1, read as the reverse complement.
AGCAATGTTTTTATTCTTCTTGTCAGATCTATCATTCATGCCTATCTCAAAAGTTTGAAGAGATCCAATAAGTTATCCACTATCATCTTGCTAATGTCATGAGCTTCTTTTATGGCAGTGACTTTCATGTCAAACCTCTTAAGCAAAGATCTGAGATTTTTTCTTACCAAATTTTCTTCAGACATTGTTTCTCCTAGAGCACTGGAGGCATTAACTATTTCAAGAATGTTCATATGAAAATCATGAATGTTATCATCATCTTTCATTCTCAGGTTTTCAAATTTAGTGGTGAGTAGCTGAAGTCTAAATATTTTTACCTTAGAAGGACCTACATGAGTAGTTTTTAGAATATCCCTAGCATCTTTAGCCATAACACATGTATTAACCAATATGAACATATTTTTGTCAATTCCATTGAATATGGCATTCAATGCTTTGGAGTTTCCAAGAGCAAGATCATCTTCTTCTTTAGACCAGTCCTCTTCAGGCTTCAAAACTGTTGTGGCCTTCCCATCTTTGTCTTTCACAACAGGATGATCCAATCCTTTCAGTACATCTTTTCAAGCCTTATTGTCCAAATACTTTAAAAAGGCAAACATTATTGGTTTCCAGTAATCCTTATTAGTTCCATCCAGAAAGGATGGTCTGTTCACAAATCCCACCTCCTTGTCCATTATACCAGAAAGTAACTTCCCTAGATCTCACCCAGATACAGAGCAGGATGTCTGCTCTGATACCAATTGAAATTGTGGTATCAAATATGTGATGTCGAAGGGGATGTCATGACATTACTATCTGAACATTAACAAGGTAAAATAGAATAAAGTACATCAGTAATAAAGCAAGGAATTATTAACTCAGTTCAGTGCAAACTCACCTACTCTGGGGGAAACCGAACCAGGAAGGAAATCCACTATTAGTAGTATCAATTCAGAGTTAAACAATCTCAGTTTACACCCCTAACTTAATCATTACCCAATGTAATTTCTTTCTAAGAACCATTAGATAAGAGAACCCCCTCTCACTCCCATTCAATCACACACTATGATAATCAAATAATTCTTTCAAAGAAAATAGAAGAACACTCTTCTAAAACACAACAACTTGATCTTGCTTAAAAGGTTCAATCAAGAACAAACAATAATGCTTAAAAGCTAAAAGTGGACAGAATTACAACTTAAAAATCAGTCCAATTCAAACATCTAAGTGATGTATGAATGAATCACAAATAACAAGACAATACTAAACCCCAATTCTTAATGTGCAACACTTCAATCTCTAATTATGTGTATTTCTTCAATTAGGGTTGTATTACTTTAAGTAGAGAACAATCTTCAAGGAATAGGGCGATGAAAACGAATAGATTGGATCTTCATTAAAATAGATTGATCTTCAAATCTTCTTAACTCAGGAAGCATAAGAATGGAAACATTTGAATCTTCCAATAAGCAAAATAGTATTATCTAATATTATCCTCAATAATTATGTCGTCAATCACTCAACAAATATGCACAAAAGATAACTACACAACAGACAAACATAACATTCTGAACAAAATATTTTGTTATAGAATGTCAGAACACCTGTCTTGACATCAAGACCAGATTCCTGCACACGCACACACACACACACATACACACCTACAGAAGCTTAGAACCATATGTCAAGACGTCAATCATGACATGAAGGAATATCATGTTTTACCAAATTTTTTGCCAATCACAGAATTAACAGAAGGTGAAGACAAAACTGAAGAGGTGGAAGGTGAAGGAGGTGATGAAATGGATGCAAATAATTCGGAAAAATTATCAGAGGTAGATGTTAGTAGAGATTAAGAGCTCATGGATGAGGAGAAAAAGAAATAAGGTGACAACTAGGGTTTTGTGATGTAAGTAAAAGTTAACGTTTTTTTTACAAAATTTAACAAAAATGATCTATTAGACTAACAAAAACATATTTAAGGGACTAACATGTACTCCCTCCTATATCAAATATAAACAACAAAAGAAAATTCAATGGTCTTAAATATAAGAAAAATAATCTATAATTATTATATTCAATTTCATTAATTCAAACATATTAAATGTTTGTAACAATTTTCAAAGTAAAAAATAGGGTTAAAATTAAAAAGAATGTAATAGTTAAATGTATTTAAATATTTTTTTTAAAAGATAGTTTTTATATATATATAAATTACCTTATTGATTCAATTCACATTTAAGTGTTCTCGGAGAGAGATATTTTAAGGAATCGGAAATACTAACAAATTCTAGGGTGGCTAATTAAGATGTGATGCAACTTTAATATTAGTAAAATTATGAATATGTCATCCATCATCAGTCATATAAGCAGGTGTAGTGTAGGCAGGCAGGCATACCGGAACCTATAGTACACTTACATTTGATTCCCAAAAAAAACCTAAACCTAAACAAACCTATAAGTAAAGATGATTATGCAATGATTCATGTCTCTTCACATTGTTCTAAACCAAAATACACCTACAATACGAATATTTTATTACATTTTCATACAAATACCATGTCACTCCTTGTATTTACACCGACTCTATTATATACTTTTTTTACTTATATTAAAAAAGTTAAATAATATGTCATTATATTTTTTACATGCATGGGAGGGGGGTATTACCACTAGGCCATGTTATTTGCTTTGATATATTATTCTAATGAAATATATATATATATATATATATATATATATATATATATATATATATATATATATATATATATATATATATATATATATATATATATATATATATATATATATATATATATATTATATTTTCATTATATATATATATTTTAAATTATTATATATTTAATATTTAATAAGTTTATATTATTCTATAAATATTATTAATAATTTCGGTTTATTAATTTTATATGATAAATTAATGTTTCATGCATGTTTACCAATGTTTATGATATATCTAAATAAAAACCACAATACAAAATAAACAATTAATTCACTTCATTAATATTTTCTATAATTTTTCTTTATAAATATTTGTCAATTTACGATCATCTAAAATAATCCAAATTATTTTTAATATCAAGATGAATAAGAAATAATATTTTCATATTATGATACACATATAATATGAGATAAATCATTTTAAATATAATAAATTCTTGCATAAATAAAATTATACAATTTAAATTTGTTCTTGATATTTTCAACATTTTATTTACATCAATTTATGTTACTAATACATGCACCATACATTCAAATTCATGATTTTTTTTTTCTTTCGACCAAATTATTTATCCAAAATCAATGCATCATTAATTAAAACAAATTACTTGCACCAAGAATAATATTTAAATTGCATTTTATATTCAAGTATACATCATAAATCAAGCATATTCTTAATTATTCAAATTCATATACTTAAATAATATATAAATTTATTCCACATGTTAAACTTAACATAAATAAATATGATTTTCAACATATTTTACATGGATTTAAAATATCATATAAATAACATATTTATTTAAATAATTATGTACCTTTCAACATTCTGATAAATAAAAAAGCTCGCGTGTTCATTTCTTTCACCATCATTGAAAGTTGTTATCATCTTCTTTAAAGTACATATATACTTTAATATTAATTATAAATAAAGTATGAATCAAAATAAAAAATCCAACCTAAAGATTGTTAGATCTTGTGTTGGGAGTCTGCTGCAAAACATGACCTAGAAGAAGATGAAAACAATATGAAGAAATTTGCACAAAATAAATTCCAAAACGTGTGTTTACACTAAACTTTAGGTTTGATTCGCCCCCATCAATTTAGGCAAATTGAATACAAATGGGTTAACCAGGGAATCCCCTTCAGGATACTTTGGAAACCTTAACATAAATCGCGCATTCACATTAAGCATATCGATCAATGATATTTTACGGAATAAAGTTCCATTTTTTTATTCTCGTGCACTAGAAAAATAAAAGAATGACTTAAATAAATTTTTGGCACTTGAAACAAGTAATTTTCATATATATTTTATGCTAACAAGTATCTCTATTTATAGAAAAACTTGTACCAATTGGTGAAGAGAAACGAATTTTCAATGGTTTCAATATAATCATTTGCAAACTATTGTATATCAATAAGATCAAACTTTTTCACGAAAAGTTGTATTGGTCTGGTGGTTGCATCTTATGACCACATACCCAATCATCATACGGTTTCTGCTTCGATTCTAAGTAATTACAACTTTTGACTATATTTGTTAATGATAATTTAACAAATAACTCATAAAATTAATTAAATCATTAATATTTTGGAAATTTATCCAACAAAATCGAATACCATACTATGTTAAGATGATTTTACCAGGTCTTGGAAAGAAAGGTCCATGAGTACATGACATGACATAAGTCAATTGCCTCAACTCTGAATGAGCTCTTGCTGCATGGTGATAAGATGTCTAAAATAAGCTAAGAGGTCGGTCGAAATGGAGAAGAAATCGTTCAATAATGCGGTCTTTGAGCCTATGATAAAATTATATCATTCTCAATAAAAAAATTAATTAATTAAATTAAAAAATTCGGTCCATTTTTTAGCTCTCGAGCCAGATTTCGAGTTATCAATTTGAGATGTTCTCAAACTTAAGATACTAATTCTTAAATTCCTTAATCTATGACATTAATTACTTCTCTATTTCAAAATGACTATCATTTTAGTAGATAAAATTTGTTTTAAAATAACTTTCATTCTCATTTTTTTAAGTAGAAATGATTTTTACTTTTTCTGTTATATCTTTTAATTATTACTCTTTATGCTACTTCCAATGCATTAATAGAATTAAGACTTAAATACACTTTTGGTCCTCCTAGTTTGAACTTTTTAAACTATTGGTCCACCTATTACAAAATCTGCGATTCTGGGCCCTTAAATTAGATGCACTCTGCATTTTTGTGATCCTCATCCAGTTTTGCAAATGTGGCATTGATGATTAGGATACAAATTTAATTTTTATGATGTGGCATTTATGATTAGATTATTTATTTATTTGAAATAATAAATTAATATTAATAGTTTTAATCAAGTGTTTTTAAAAATTTATTAATTAAAATTTTTAAAACTATCTTTTGAAACATTAAAGTCTGACACGTTATCCACCCACACACTCTTCATCTCTCATATATAATACATGTATGTCGCTCCTTGGATTTTCATCCTGGTACAAACGCGAAAGTGGCACGGAAAAAGGGTAGAGTCGTCAGCCAGACATTTTTATCTCGAAGGAACGAGAAAGGTAATGTTGCACAAATCTGAGGAAGAAGGAAAAGGACGAGGTCCTGCGAACCAAAGATCTGAGTTCAGGAGTCGGTTACGACTTGGGAAGGTATTAGCACCCCAGACTGTCTGTCGTACCCGACGGGATCCACGCTTGTTTGCCTGTTTCAATGTGTGAGAAATAAGATGATGCTGAACAAAACCGCTAACTGGAATAAAAGTGGAATGAGAAAAGGAACGGGAAAAAGAGATCGAAAGAAAGGGGAAATATGTATGAAAAATAAAGAGTGTGCTTGAATGGGCCATACCCCGATGCCTATGTACCTCATCGGGAATATGAAGATCAGAGTCGACGTAGTTCGCCTAACTAAGGCGGAAACTATTTATGTATTTTTTAGAGCTGAACTTCGTATGTCTATGCTCAGGTGTTGCATGCTCGTCTGGTACGAGTGCGTTACCGTTTTGCAAATGAGACAAGTCGTCGCAAGTTCGCGTTTAGAGTGAGTGAGGTGAAAAAAGAATTCCCGCAGGAAAATATGATTCCTTTTTTTATTGTATTTTAGAGAAGTGTTTTCTGAGATTGTTGTTTGTAAATCTTCTCATACTAAGACTTGTTCATCGTGGTAGATGACTTACACCTCGCCCCGAAATGAAACGCGTATAAGTAACCCACAGTAAAGTCTCGTGTCGTACGAGAAGATCAACATTTATTAGGTGTTTTTTTACTTTTCTTTGAGATGAGAAAGAAAGCAAAGCGAACCAAAGGAAAAAGTTCTAAGGGGAGACTAAAATTCCTAGTGTTATCATGCATGGATGAACCTAGGTTAGTGTGGTTTCTAATCCTAATGCGAAAAGGATAAGAGAAAAGGGAATAAAATACAACTTACTTCCTAAGGAAGCTAAGTTGATCCTAAAGGGGAATAAGCATGAAGTTGTGTAAAAGAGTAAGCAAAGGAATGCTAAAACACACACTCTTTGAAAGCATAAAGAATGTAAAGGAGATTAAGGTTTAGAGACTTACCTCTACCTCCCTACAAAACAAGGGTTAGTATGATAAAATATGCTAGAAATGAGGTAAGCAAATACTAAATAATTCCTAAGGGATCTAGGACCTAAACTAGACTCAATCCTAAGTCTAAGGAGAATGAGATTCTTGAAGATGGCAATCCATTGTGTTCTTCATTGCATTTCATTCCTATTGAGGGGAACTACATCGCTCTGATTCTTCATTGGCATGGGGTCAGTGGAGATACTTAGACATAAGATTGTCAGGTCTTTGCGAGCAACCCTATGTGAAAATTTCATTTCAGTGTCACTCTTTCCTTCAAGACGTCTCGTGTCAATGTTTGAAGGTCGAAGGCTTAAGGTCAAAATAATTGGGAATGAAGTATGATTCTGGACGTATGCTCATTTGATTGAAAACTGCAAATCCCATCAGGAAAAGGTTGTTAACTATTGAAAGTATTCAAGATCAATAGGTCCAGACGGAGTCAAGCCTCCTCAACAATGGCATGGCTCAGTTTCTTTACTGCATTTTCATGTGTAGCTTTTATATGTTTGTTTGAACATTTGTATGCATGAATGAAGTTTGTTTGTTTTGAATGTTGATTAATGAAATGCACGTGTTTTTTCTCGAAGTAATTCATTCGTATTTACTCATAATTTTGTGTGTGCATTGCAATACCAACTGTGGTTCTTAAACTCTGTGATGGAGGATGACGAAATGCAAAAATCAGAATTGGGATCAACATGAAAATGTAGTCAAAGATGCAAACAAAATGCAAGAATGAATATGCACACATGATCATACATTTTCAAGTAAAATGCAACATGCGATTATGCAATGCGACATGCGATTATGCGTTCAACTCATGAAAGTGAGGTAAAACAGAATGTGAAACAATTATTTTCATGCTAATCAATGAGTATGTACATGGCAACAACCTACATAAATTACTTCATGCACAAATAGCAAATAAACGCAAAATATGCAAAAGTAACGAATGCATGTGTCGAAACGATGGAATTCTGCACCTAATGTGGTCCTAAAAATTCCCTAAAACCATGACTTATCAAGCTATGAACATTAAAGAAACAATGCCATGCAAACATGCAATGAAAACAAGCCAATTTTCCAAGTCTGAACAACATTAACCGGTTAACGGTATTGGTTAACCAGTTAACGCCCTCAAATTTTCAAAACCAGGGCAATATTCAACGTGTTAACCAGTTAACCATATGCATTAACCGGTTAACACTGTGCAGAATGTCAAAAAAGGAAGAAATAAGCACTTTTGGTCTCAAACCTACTTCTAAAAGCTCCTATAGCATCTATGAACATGTTAATACGAATTTGCTACTTAAAGATGGTATTCTAATACCTATTAGGACTTAGAATAAGCTACTATTCTAGCTTCTAACAACCAAAATAATCATCACGCAAACAAATCGTAATCAAACGTAAAACGATAAAAAAACGCAAGCATAACAAAGAAACGATAAAGAATGCCATACAACGAGATGAAGTGAAATAAGCTAAAAGTGAAGAACATTTCGGATCACCAACCTACAAAGCGGAGGCTTGCTTTGGTGTTTGTTGTTATGTCGATCGAAATGCGAATGAAGAAGAAAACCGGAGATTCCTTTGATCCGCGAATGCAAAATAAATGCGATTTAACCTTGATGAACACTTGCGAAATCACTTCCGAAAAAACGAAATCGATCCAAAGAATAGCAACACTCCTTCAATAAGCCACATATTTAATTATTGATGAAGGTTTAGCTTCAAGTTCTTCAAGTTTCAATGCAAAACTTGAAGAACTTCTATGGAGAAGCTTTGGTGAGTTTGGTGAAAAGTGAAGAAAAGTTGAGAGAAAGTGAGAGAGATGAAGTGAAATTTGTGAAAATGAGGATTAAGTCCTTTGCTTTAGAGTGAGTTGAGATTATATAGAGGTTAGGCTTGGATTGAAGCTTAGGCATGGAGCTAGCATAGGAATTAGGCTTGGGAAATTAGGCTAGGAGTTAGTTAGAGTTCTAGAATATTCCTTGGAATATGCTAGAAATATCTAGAAGGTGGTGGAAAATTCTAAGGGAAAAATGGAGTGTAAGGCAAGTGTGAAAAAGGTGAGAAAAATGAAGGGAAAAAGTGGAGTGAAAATGGGAATCCAACCAATTTTTGAAGCTTTTTATTCATTTTTCGCATGCGTTAACCGGTTAACGCTATAGGTTAACCGGTTAATGGACCAAAAACTTGATTTTTCCTTTTTTTGCATGGGAAACCTCAAGAATACATCTGTACTGTCCATTCTGAGTTGATTTGGCTTTTGATCCCTTCTAGGGCTTTGTGGATGGCATTGAGCTCCTTGCATCATCACTTGGCTCTTATTGATTTTGCAGATTGAATTGCTGGATAACTAATCATATGCCCTATGCTAGAAACCATGGATGTTATGCTTCATTTTTCTATGCAAGAATGCTTGATCGTGTATGCAATATATGATATGAAAGTGAGAGGGAAAATTTTGGGGTGTTACAATGTGCTTCTTTGGAGATCATTAGATCTATTGCACTATATTAACACTTATTACATCTTGTAATAAAACGATGTGGGACTTTATTTTTCACTATTCCTTCCCTTTTATTTTCTTCTTCTACACCTTCTTTATGCCTTCCCTTTTTGTTGTCTCTAGTTATATGTTCCATCAACCCTGTCTCAACCATGTTCTAGTTAAATATATAACTTTAATAATTGATATCCCAATACATTCTCAATAAATTGAAAAAGTGTTAGAAAAGAAAATAGACATAATGGATCCATTTAGGTAAAATGTTAGGTTGCACGCATGCTTATGGTGAGTATTGAGAAAACCCTGTTGTTCTTGTTGTTTACATATTCCAATTCTTGATAACTTATATTTTCCGCTGCATGCATGGGGTGTCTAAAAAATTACTCTAGTTGACAATGGTTGGGTGGCTATGTCTAATCCATTGTGACAATCTCTTTATACTTTGTATAATTGTCTTAATGGCAGAGAGTTTAAAGCTACAACAACAGTTGAAAGTCTCAAACAAATATTTCCAGTAGTGGTAGATCTTCAATATCCAATACTTCACTTGAAGTTAAATCCTATAGTAAAAATTTCCACATAATTGAATGTTTTTCTTTATCCTTTTTACAGGAAGCTGAAGGCATTGTTATGGCTATACCAATGCCTGAACACCCAATAAATAAACATGAACAGGGGAACGTACTTGACAATTGCAGACGTTTGTATGATTTGATTGATGCTCACGATACAGTTTTTTTATTGACATATACAAGGGAAAGTTGTGGGCTCCCAACACTTCTCTATGCCAATGCTAATAAGGTGGTCAGTTTATACTTTCAAAATGTAATTTTGCATCACCCTCAAGGGTAATTCTGCTTGGACACCCATGTTTTTCTTTATTATTTTTCATTTTTTTACCATCAATACATCATTCCTAATTTAGCTATTTCCTGTGATTTCTTCAGATGGTCAATCTCTATTTTATCAACATATTGGCATCTTGGAAGAGTTTGAAATATACAGGAATCGAACCCTTAGAGACAAATCGATGAAATATGACGTTAATTGAAAGGAAAACGAGCGTGTGATGGATACTCTAATGCTTGAAGTGAGAGCACATATGACTGGCCATACAAGGCACTATGCCATAAAAGACATTAGACAACGCTTTTTTTTTTTACTTTAGACAACGCTTTAAAGCGTTGTATAAACATACGATGCTAAAGGTTTAGACAACGCTTTGGTTAATGTCAAAAGTGTTGTCTAAAGGTGCTTTATACAACGTTTTTATTGTCAAAAGCGCTTTCTAAACCCACCTTAGACAGCGCTTTCACTAAAACTCCACCTTAGACAACACTTTTAGTGAAAGCGCTTTCTAAACCTCACCTTAGACAACACTTTTGGTGTAAAGCGTTGTCTAATTAAGATATACGAAATTTTTAAAATAATTTTCTTTAAAAAGTGTTGTTTGGATTTTACAAATTATAGGCACCTGTTTTAAACCATATTTTTCACCAGGTTTTCAACCAGAATTTGTACCTGTTTTTCAACCACATCTTGCAGAAAAATATCACCAAATTTGGCTATTTAAACGTACCAATTTAGGCACCGATTTATATATACAAAACAATCGTATTTTCAAACTAATATATACGAAATAATTTATACAAACATACCAATTTATATATACAAAACAATTTTTACAAATCATTTCATCCAACTGTACATTTTGCTTCAAATAAAATCTACATAAACAAAAATGTGATAACACTCCGAGTTATACATTTTCATCCAACTATACGTTTTTGCACATATAACCTGAAACAACACAAAAAGATTGTAATTCAATTAAAACAAGACATAAACAATATATCTATAGTTACAAAGTTACACATACTCAAAATTCTCATCAATTAAAGTAAGAGTACAATATACCTTATAACACTCCGAGCTCCATAATGAATTGACATCAATCCTCTTTAATTTCTTCCAAATGATCTTTTGAATAATATGCACACTTGAATTCATCAAAGTACTACATAATAATATAACATAGTTTGATTTAGTTTCAACTATTTAATTATATGAGAAATATGTGTTAAATATTAAAATAACTCATAAGTTAGAAATACATACATCGGATGGAATATCTAATCGGTCCAAATAAAGAGTTTCTCTCATAAACCTCAACATGAAATATCTGCAATCTATACCGTTACGTTGTCGAGGACACTACACATGAAAAAGAAAATATGGATAAATCCTAAGTTTTATCAAGTATCAACACTAATATAATAAAAAATATGATAATTAATATACCTCCACTTTTATCCATGTAATGTTGTTGGCTCTCCTCTTTGATACTTGGATATCTCGTTGGGCTCGAAAAGCTTGTATAATGCTAATAAAATATAAATTAATATTTAGAACAATTCATATAAATAAATAAATACACACATGAATATTTAGAATAATCTCACTTATGTGTCAATCATGTTCTTCATATCCGGGTATGTTGTCCAATCATTTCCTAACGAGTCAAGATAATAAACAAATTCTCTAACAGGATTAATTGCGAACAACAACCAATATCCACTGTAAGATTAAACAAATGTTAGATGGAAACTTTATACATAACGTCAAAATACAAAAAATATAATAGATGAATTTAGAATGAAAATATAACCCGGTATTAAACGGTAAAAAGAACAACTTTTCAGTATCTTTGTTGTCCATGAAGAGGTTGCGTACATACACCATGACCTCATCTGGTTTATTTAAGATTAAATTTAAGTTGGCGGATGCGGGGCTTAGGAATGCAAATCTTTCGTCCAATCCACTTGGGCGCATCACTTTGTCATACAAAAACCTTAAATAAAAACATCATTAACATTAGACTATTCATTTGAAACATAAAGTAAATAAGTTGTTCAATTAATATAACAAAGTAGATCAGATATATCTCACGTATGTATTGACAACACTGACGCCTAATTCTTCATCACGAAAAACTTACACAAATTTGTCATTACCAATTGATTGTTCATATTCAAAGCCAAAAATACCTTCCTCCATATGTATAAGACGAATACCTCCGTTCGGAATATCTGACAATTCTAGAAACGTCTGAAGGCACGACCTATACTTGGAGGTAGATTTATTTCTAGTCGCGGTCTTCTTAGCACCAATCTTTTTTTTTGTGTGGAGACGTTGCTAATCTCCTTACCATGAAGCTACATATCATATAATTAGTTAGATGAAGTATAAGATCACGAATTTAACATTACCATGTAAAAGATGTTAGTAAAATGCGCGTAAAAACTTTGAATCTACATATTATGGTTAACAAAGGTTCATAATGTTAGTAAAATGCGCGTTAAAATATGATGTACCTTTTTTTTTTTAAATAACGGACTCGGTATGCCGCAGAATCCCCTTATCTTTTCCTTTAGATCTTGTTGGAGTCTAATTAACATTACCATGTAAAAAATGTTAGTAAAATGCGCATAAAAACTTTGAATCTACACATTAAGGTTAACAAAGGTTCATCACTATTATGCCTCTTTTAATGTCCTCCATGCATAGAATCATCATCATATAGATGATCCTTGTTAGTAGCCATATCTAACCTGTAATAAAGAAACCAAGACTATCAAATATAAATTATAATGAAAATAATTGTCTAAGCTATAAATTATGATACCAAATAACATTTATTGAAAATGAAAAACATAAAGAAACCAAGGATATCAAATATAAATTATGAAAAATTAAGAAAAGCATATAAATTTATTGAAAATGACATAATGTATAATATTTTATTATATTACCTCTTTCACTAACATCTCTTTCTTTTCTTGGTTGGAATATGAATTGCTTGTTTCTTAGCAATGCGGACGGATGAATTGATCCAAATTCCCTCGTTATGATCATTTCTGATATATGACTCATCCGATATAAGATCCTCATCTTGATCATTTCTATTCAACCCATTCCGTCTAATGCATGACTCATTCTCAACATCAATATCACATTGATCTACACCACTATCATCAACCACTTTGATAGATAAAAACACTATAGACCATTTTGTACTCGTCGGGTCATTGACATAGAACACTTGTTTAGCTTGAGATGCTAGAATAAAAGGCTCATCTTTGTACCTCATCCTATTAAGATCCACTTGTAAAAATCCAGACTTATACATTCATATGCCACTACTATTTACCATTTGCAACCAAAGATGGGAATCTGAAACTTCTCGTAATCAAACACCCAAATATGCTCAATAACTCTAAAATATGAAAATTTTGCATATTTGGGGTTTAAGTCCTTCATACTTGATATATGCATTGCTTCAGCTAGCACGATGACACCACTATTTTTCATAGTACTCTTATCATCTTGTTCTTTGGTATAAAATGTGTATCCATTAATTGCGTATGCGCTATGAGAAAACACATGCAAACTTGGACCATATGCCAAACATCTCAACTTTCTGTTACCGAAGTAGGATCTGAAGAGCTCTTCAAATAAATATGATCCTTTAACCATTTTATAAAACTTTGATTGTGCTCTCATACTATCCAATTTTCATTTTTGTTCGAATTTAACCTTCGGAGTACATCCTTGTGCATTTCAACATATGGCTCAACCTCATTATCATTATGTAGAGCATACAAATGCACTTGATCTCATTCATCCCTTGATACTGTCACAATTTTATTTCCAATTAATTTTTTACCTTCCTTTTTTCCGAAAATATGAGCTTTGGGGAGTCCAATCGATTGAATGTTGGACAAATATTCAGTACAAAACTCAACTGCTTCTTCAATAATGTATCGTTCAATAATACAACCCTCTGGGCGACTTCGGTTTTTCATGTACCCTTTAAATATTTTTATATACCATTCAGTAGGGTACATCCATCTCAGATAAGTCGATCCACACAACTATCTCTCTTTCACAAGATGAACAACTAGATGTACCATTATGTCAAAAAAGAGGGAGGAAAATACATTTCAAGCTCACACAAGGTAATAACTATCTCTTTTTGTAGTGTTGGTAAGATTTCGGGATCGATCACCTTACTACAAATTGACCTAATAAAAAACACAATTTAGTTATGGCATTTCTTACTTTTTTTGGCAAAATAGAATGTATACTTATTGGTAGAAAATGTTCCTTTATAACATGGCAATCATGTGTCTTCAAACTCTTCAACTTGAGGTGTTTCATAGACACAAGTCTTCTAATATCTGAAGAGTATCCTTCTGGAACATTATCTTCACTCAGAAACTTACATAATATTTTGTCTCCTTTCTAGATAGAGTAATAGCAGCAGGTTATAGATATGTTCGTCTTCCTTTATTCATGGGTGTTAATTCAGTTCTTATTCCCATTTTTAACATGACATCCCTTGCTTTAAGGCCACCCTTAGACTTTCCTTTTATATTGAGTAACGTACCAATAACACTTTCAAATACTTTTTTTCCCAAGTCAACTGTCTTGCATCGGTTTCACTACGAAACATGCGCCTAAATCTCGGAATTATAGGAAAATACCATAAGACTTTTGCTGGAGACAATTTTTTCTTATATCGAGACAAACCGCATTTAGGGCACTCAGTTAACGATGCATATTTGTTTTGAAACAAAACGCAATCATTTGGACAAGCATGTATCTTATCATAACTCATGCCAATAGAGCACAACATTTTTTTTGCCTCATAGGTTCGATTAAGAAGAACATTATCCTCCAGTAGAATTTCTCTCATAAGGGCTAACAACTCTGTGAAACTTTTATTCGACCATCCATTGCCCGCCTTTAAGTTGTACAACTTTAATACCACATACAATCTTGTGAATTTAGTGCAACCTTTATACAACGGTTTCTCTGCATCACTTTGTTGCACCCCAAAATTTTCCCTCACCAAGACAAGACATGGTGTATTAAGAGGTTCACAAGGTTCACAAGGTTCACAAGACATCTCATGAGGTTCACAAGGTTCACAAGGTTCAAAATTAGTCAGAAAGTTTGACAATTCTCTCAGACAATGCATCCTCCTAAGCAAGGCATCATAAACTAGGGTTTTGACTCCCATCAGGCTAAATGGACTTCCAAGACTTCAAGTGAGCTTCATAGCCTCCTAAATGTGTGCAAGAATCCCCATATCAAGTTTCAAGACTTTTCCCAAAGGTTTGCTCAGTCAGATGATCAGATAGGCTAAAATCAGTCAAAGCAGTCAAAAAGTCAAACTGAGGTCAACTGTGGTCAAACCAAAGTCAAACTTCATGATTTTTTGCCAAAATCAATTATATGAAGTAAAATTCATCATTTGATCAAGAGTTGATCATGATTCATCAAGGAGATTTCAGATCATCAAGAATCAAGAGTTTTTAAATTAGGGTTTTCACAGGAAAAGTCAACTGAACTTTGACCAGCCATAACTTTCACATGCTTCATCAAAAATTTTCCATCCAAATCTCATTTTGAAGGAAATTGAATTCTCTACAACTATGTGTCTCACAAGCCAAGCCCAAAAATGCTTCATCTGGAAGGTATGAGCTAAGACATTATAGGTCATTTTAAAAGTCAACAAAAAGTCAACATCTTCCAAAGAGCATAACTTGATAATGGTAAAAGATATGGACATGAGACTAAAGAGGTTGGTTAAAGGACTCTCTAAGCTTTCTAAAATGTCCAATAACACCTTCATAACATTAAAATTGAGGGATTTGTGCCCTTGCAAAGTTGGGAAATTTTGGGAAGTTTATGAAGCAAATGAGGCCTTAAAACCAATTTTTTCTAAATGGGCCTACCAAATTGCCATCCAATCTTCATAATATCATCAAGCACGACCCAACCCATGCCTTTTCTAATTTTTTATATTTTCTTTAGTATTTATTTGAATTTTATTCATTAAAATACAAATTAAATCAAAATCAAATATGAAAATCAAATATTTGGATGAGATTATGATTCTAGAAAGTCATAAACATCAATTATAGATGATTGATCTGATCCAAATTCGTGCTAGCTTGATTTGGCAAGGTTAGATGTGATCTTTTTCAATATTTGAAAGAAGGAAACTGATCGGAAAATAGCAAGTGTACTATTTTTACCGATGTAGTAATAGAAGGGAGGAACCCCAAATATCGATCTCAAGGACTGCTTAATAAAATAAGTTCTTAATGATTAATGTCAATTGGACAAAAGTTATGGTTTAAAGGTTTGATTTTAGATTGAATAAACTAAAGTTATTAAAACGTAGACTAAAACAAAGAGTTTTTACTAATATGAAAGTAATGCCAGGGACGATGTATGATCCGTAATGCAATGACTCAATGGTTTCTTAATTTTACAGAGATATGCTTTAAAAAGTGTCTTTCCTAAGTCGATAATGTTTTTCCAAAATTCCTTTAAAGAAAAACCATTGGTATTCTTCCTCGACCTTGATTCCTCAACGGTCAAAGAAGAATATCAAGCAATAATTCTGACATAAAAAGGTTTTCACAAAAATATCCCAATTCCTTAGTAATATTTCTCGCGATAAAATTTATGCAACAAGGTTAGGATGGTTGGTTAGACCAAATCCTAACCACAATCAATTATCCCATTTTCCAACAAAGACAAAGCGTTAAGAACGTTGCATAAAATAAAGAAACGGATTTAAAAGCATAATCTCAAAATGAAGAATTCAAATTGTCATTACATGAAGCAAATCAGGGACACCCCCCTGACATTGGGGGGTTTAGCCACTCATGTTCATAACTGAAATAAAAACAGAGCAAGAAAATTGAGACATTACAATTAACGTATGATTCGTTGGATCGTCAATCGCTTCCGCTCTTGATCAATCCTTCTTCTCCCGTATTCGTTCCAATCCCCAAAATCCCCAAATCAAAAAGTGGTTCATTACAGTAATAATTGTCAAATATAAATCAGTCTTCCAAAACACCGCGAAAAGTCCGGAATACCCTTGCAGCAACAAAAAGCAAGATTTTCTTCTGGTCTTCACAACACGGGCCGTGTTGTGTAACACGGGCACCCGTGTTGTGCCTCTGGATCATCACAATGTGGCCTCTTCATCAGATGCTATGACACGGGCCGTGTTGTACAACACGGACACCCGTGTCACAGCTCTGACTTTCTCCTTTTTTCAACAAATCTCCTTTTCTTCTGGCATTCACAACACGGGCCGTGTTGTACAACACTGGCACCCGTGTTATGCCTCTGACATCCCATTTTGCTGTCATTTTTCATGCTTGGATCATCTCTTCGGACGCATCGAACAACCGATTACATATTAACCAGAAAACACATCAAAAACAACCACATAACCCATACCAAAGATAAAAACAAAATAAAACGATTAAAACTAACTTGCATGCCACATTAAGAAAACTACGACGAAACATGAACGAAATACTTTAAATGAACAAAATTAGACTCAAAGGACACTGAAAACCGGCTTGAACACTACAACTAAATATCACTGATCAAACTCCCCCAAACTTGAATTCTTGCTTGACCTCAAGCAAAAATCCTGGATTTATACATTAAAACACTAGCAAGATGAATTATGATACTCATACGTGGATCCTTTTTTCCAAGTCACCCAATAAGTTCTTTTTGGTACTTCTCTCTCAGTAAAGGTATCACACAAACACTACACCATGGAAAACCCCAGATCTGAATCTCCTTTTCGGTAACCTCTCCGACTATGCTTCGGGCTTAGGTCTTATTTTTCGATTTTCAACCCTTTTCATTCGGACAATCACTTTTAAGGCTTTTTATGATTTTCACTATGTGTACAAGATTGATCCCCTTTTTAATTGTTGGCACCGATTTTTCTTTGTCCCTTAGGGAAACATTTATGTTCAATCGCCGTTAGGTTGAATAACCTGGTGAGGGTTACCCAACTTAGAAGGATCGATCGTTCTAATGTTTTTATTCATTTTTTTTGGTGCCTTCAAGCCTTTTTCTCTTTTGGATCAACTTTGCACACACAATTATTATAGATAAAGCCAGATATGTCAATAGAAACTACTTTGGGTTTACATCTCAGATCAAAGTACCATGGCACGAATCTACATGTCGAACTCGTTCCGGAGACTCAGTGTGTTCATGTGGTACCTACACATCAAAAATTTTCCATATTTTGCTCATCGGGTTTCTTTTCACTCACATCCTATATACTTTCTCATTATTCACTTGCAACACACAACATGTCAACTCAGGGGTGTTTTTTCAAATAACACATAGCTATAATTTTCAAGCCGACACTACTAAAAATAAACATAGATTAAAACAAAACAAACGAAAACCCCCCACACTTGAACTCAACAGTGTCTTCACTGTTGAAGAACCAATGTCGGAGGGGACTCACAACTATCACTGCTCAGGTGGAAATCCGTGAAGCCTCATCTGCTGCATCCATGAATGCAACTCATCGATGAGGTCCCCTTGCCGGGTATGCTCTTTGATCATTTCGTCCCACTGCTCCTTGGACACATTCCACTGACCGGTTGCTTGGTTTGATGATCCACCAGCATTTTGAACCGGGACCTCTTCAGCTTTGTTCCCTTCATCCTCCTCACCTGAAAAATACTCATCAAACTGATCGTTTCCACCCTGCATAGGGTCCTCATACAACCAGTTAGCTCTATTGTCTATAGTAATCATATTAGGAGCAGGTAAAGAAATCAAATGCCGGTTCCGAGTCATCACAGCGTAATAATTATGACAAGTTTTTATCATACCTTGGTTGATTAAGGTTTCAAGATCAATTTTGGTCTTACCTGCCACTGCAGGTACTTCAAGCAACCTATCAGCATACCCAAGATTTTCAGCAATTTGCGTAATCATCCCTCCAACAGAGATCTCACCAGAGGCAGCATTGGCTACCCGCTTCAGGTGGTCTGCTGCGAAGGCCGCAACGTTGATCAGCTCATCATTTGCCATACCATACAGGAAGTACAACTCTCTCAGTGTAGCCACTCCTGTGTTATCGCCTCGGCAGAAAAGGGTATAAGCCAACCCTTTCTGAGCATACCTAAAGCATGGGTTATGAATACATGAAGCTTTTGCCGCCGACGCGACATACTCAGTACTGCCGGTGATATCCTTCCAGAATGCTCCTGCCACAAATGTACTCGGCGGTGCACCAGGCCCGTAAACTGGAAGATCTAATATCTTTCCCAAATCAACAACTGACATCACATGATCATTGTCAAATAGGCGAAACTTCAAAGTACCGAAGTACTCTGTGTCTGATCCGGTCCATGTATGCTTGAGCTGAAACTGTAAAGAACTCAAAAATTCCAAGGTTATGCGCTCAAAAGTTGGCGTTTCATACAGCATAAAATTTAGCATGCCAATACTATGAAACATTCTATGAACTTCGAATTTAAGCCCTAGATTCTCAAGAGTTTCATTACACATATATCGGGCCGGTATCAATTTACGCCTTACCAACTTTGAATATTTGGCTTGATGCTCCGGGTCCTCAAACAAAATGCCATGAGCATTAGGAATTCGGTGTGCTCTCTTACGAGGGCGAGAAGATTCAGCAACATTCTTACCGGTATCCTTTCGAGGAGGCATTGTTCTCACCTGCACAAATTAAGCACACGAAAAAAAAATCGAAAGATTAGAGAAATCCGTCACCGTAGAAGTGAAGATGGAGGGATAGGGAACACTTTTTGTGAACGGGGTAGTGTGTTTTGGTGAGTGGGTTATTGAGAAAATGAAGCTTTTATGAAGAATGAAATTGGGGTTAGGGTTCTTGAAAGAGAATGGAGGTTGAAGAAGATGAAGGTTTATGATAAATGAGTGGTTAATGAGCCACTAATGATAAGTTATGATAATAACCACGTGGAACCCACTGAAATAAAGTTGGGAAGTTTGAAAATTTTCAAAATTTGGCTTCCCGCATGCGTAACACGGGTCGTGTTGTACAACACAGGCACCCGTGTTGCCTCCCTGGTTCTCCTCTTTTTCTCATAAAAAAAACCTCTTCTTCAGACATTGCAACACGGGCCGTGTTGCACAACACGGGCCGTGTTGCACAACACGGGCACCCGTGTTGCCTCCCTGGATCTTCTTCAGATTCTCATAAAAAACAGCCTTCTTCTGTCCTTTGCAACACGGGCCGTGTTGCACAACACGGGCACCCGTGTTGCACCCCTGATTTTCACTTTTTCTTGGTTTTCTGATCTTCCTTGCCCGACATCCAACCTCTTTCTTTCCTTCTCAGAACCAGTGATACACACAACCTACAAAACTGAAACAAACAAAGGTAAGAATGATAAAATCGTGGGTTGCCTCCCACTTAGCGTTGCGTTTAATGTCGCATGGCTCGACGGTCCGTCATCCTACCGAGTAAGACGAGTGACATTCACATCACCAGTTGTCTGGCCTTTGAAGTAATGCTTTAATCTCTGCCCGTTCACCTTTAAAATATCTCCATTTGTCTGATTTTTAATTTCGACAGCTCTGTGAGGAAATACCTTGTGAACTACAAAAGGTCCCGACCATTTAGACCTTAGTTTGCCTGGGAATAGCTTCAACCTTGAATTGTACAGAAGGACCATTTGTCCTTCCCAAAACTCTTTTCTTTGAATCCTTTTATCATGCCATTTTTTCGTTTGCTCTTTGTAAACTTTAGCATTCTCATACGCCCGATTCCTGAATTCTTCTAACTCGTGAAGTTGAAGAATCCTCGAACTTCCAGCTTTTGACAAATCCATATTAAGATACTTAGACGCCCAGAAAGCTTTGTGTTCAAGTTCCAATGGTAGGTGACATGCCTTTCCGTAAACCAGTTGATATGGTGACATACCGATAGGCGTTTTGAAAGCCGTTCGGTACGCCCATAAAGCGTCATCCAACTTAATAGACCAATCCTTTCTAGACGCATTCACTGTTTTTTCCAGGATTTGTTTCAGTTGTCTATTTGACACCTCCACTTGGCCGTTTGTTTGGGGGTGGTATGGAGTAGCTATCCGGTGTTTAACATTGTACTTTTGCAGCAGCTTCTCCATGAGGTGATTCAGGAAATGTGTTCCTTCGTCGCTTATTAATGCTCTCGGGACACCGAACCTTGCAAAGATGTTCTCTTTCAGGAATCTCACCACAACCTTAGCATCATTGGTGGGCAACGCAACAGCCTCCACCCATTTGGACACATAATCCACTGCCACCAAAATATAGTTTTTTCCGAACGACGGTGGAAACGGCGCCATGAAGTCTATCCCCCATACATCGAATAACTCAACCTCGAGCATAGAGTTTTGGGGCATCTGGTTTCTTTTTGATATATTCCCAGTCCTCTGACATCTGTCACACGCTTTCACTAATTCTTGAGCATCCTTAAATAAAGATGGCCAGTAAAGTCTGGATTGAAGGACTTTAGCTGTTGTCCGATCACCACTGAAATGTCCACCATACTCAGAGTTGTGACATGCTTTCAGCACATCTTTTTGTTCTTCGTCTGGTACACATCTTCTTACAAGGCCATCCACCCCTCTTTTGTAGAGAAACGGATCGTCCCATAAGTAAAACCTGCAGTCATGAACAAACTTTTTCCTTTTGTTAGAATCAAAATCGTCGGGTATAATACCGCCAACGAGGTAGTTTGCATAATCTGCAAACCAAGGCACCCCAATAACAGCTAGGATGTGTTCGTCAGTGAACTCATCCTTTATTGGGCGCTGCTCTTCAGTCTCCTCAATTGGTGACATCCGAGAAAGATGATCTACAACAGTGTTTTCACACCCTTTCTTGTCACGGATCTCCACATCGAATTCCTGGAGGAGTAAAATCCACCTCAACAGCCTGGGCTTTGAATCCTGCTTAGCAAAAAGATATTTCAAAGCAGCATGGTCAGTGTACACAATCACTTTTGAACCCAACAGATATTGCCTGAATTTATCGAAGGCATACACAACCGCTAGCAACTCCTTCTCGGTAGTTGCATAGTTTATCTGTGCAGGGTTCAAAACATGACTAGCGTAATAAATCACATGAAGCAGTTTCCCTCTTCGCTGTCCAAGAACAGCCCCTACCGCAATGTCACTAGCATCGCACATAATTTCAAAGGGTAGGGACCAATCAGGAGCAATAACAATAGGTGCAGACACTAATTCATTTTTAAGTGTTTCAAAAGCATCGATGCACTCCTTATTGAAAACAAAAGCCTTATCTTTAACCAACAGGGTAGTTAAAGGTTTGGCTATCTTCGAGAAGTCTCTTATGAACCTGCGGTAAAAACCCGCATGTCCCAAGAAGCTTCTTATACCTTTCTCGTTAATTGGTGGTGGCAGCTTCGAGATCACTTCCACTTTGGCTTGGTCAACTTCGATCCCTTTTTGTGAGATCTTGTGACCAAGAACAATGCCTTCTCGCACCATGAAATGACATTTTTCCCAGTTCAATATTAAATTGCTTTCTTGACATCGCTGCAAAACAAGTGAAAGGTTAGATAAACAGTGATCAAATGAGGATCCGAACACGGAGAAATCGTCCATGAACACTTCCATGTGTTTTTCTAGCATATCCGCAAAAATGGATGTCATGCATCTTTGGAATGTAGCGGGGGCATTACATAGCCCAAATGGCATCCTTCTATATGCAAAAATACCATAGGGACATGTAAACGCCGTTTTCTCTTGGTCCTCCGGTGCAACAACAATTTGATTGTATCCGGAGTAACCATCAAGAAAACAATAGTAATCATGTCCCGCTAGTCTTTCCAACATTTGGTCAATGAATGGCAACGGAAAATGGTCCTTCCTCGTAGCCAAATTCAATCTTCTATAATCAATGCACACTCTCCATCCAGTCACAGTTCTAGTAGGAATCAACTCATTCTTTTCATTTGTTATAACAATTGTTCCCCCCTTTTTGGGCACCACATGTACCAGACTCACCCAAGCACTATCGGATATAGGATTGATTAATCCTGCATCCAATAGCTTAACAACTTCTTTTCGCACTACCTCCTTCATCACCGGATTCAATCTCCTTTGGGGTTGCACGACCGGTTTGTGGTCTTCTTCCATAAGTATTTTATGCATACACACCGTAGGACTTATACCTTTAAGGTCTTCAATCTTCCACTCAATCGCTCTCTTGAATTTCTTAAGGACTTCAATTAACTTGTCTTCTTGCATACCTTTCAAATTAGCGCTAATAATAGCGGGACTTTTTTCTTCCGCGTCAAGAAAGACATATTTGAGATTCTCGGGTAGTTGCTTCAATTCTGGTATTTTTGGCTTGTCTTTGCCTTCATCAACCGTTATAGGTTGTCTCAACTCTTCCCACCGGTGCATTCTAACTCTTTTAAGGATAGGTTGAGTTTCAAGCATAGCTACCACTTCCATCTCATTATCTCCAACTTCCTTATCATCTTCAAAAATGGACATACTCAGCACCCTCTCTAGAGGCAATTGGGACACACTTTCTAGATGCTCACTAGCTTCCATTTGTTCTAACACTTGTATGTTACTACTAGTGCCCACATCATCTTTATACTTCAAAGTGTTCCTAACATCAATTTTCAACTCTTCATTGTACACCTTCAACGTTAGTGTTCCCCCTTCCATATCTATCATGACTCTCCCGGTTTCTAAGAAAGGTCTTCCCAAAATCAAGGGAATTTCTTCATCTTCAGGCATTTCAAGTATCACAAAGTCAACCGGAAACACAAATTTGTCCACTCTAACCAGGACATCATGGACAACTCCATATGGCCGCTTCACCGAATGGTCCGCGAATTGGAGAGTCATCCTAGTGTCTTGAACAACACCAATACCCAACTTTTTATAGATGGATAAAGGCATTAAACTGATGCTCGCTCCCAAGTCAATAAGAGCTCTCTTGAACGATCGGTCACCAATAGTGCATGGGATGGTGACAACTCCTCTACCTTTTTTCTTCACCGGAATCTTTAGTCCCTGCAAAATAGCACTACAAGTTTCGGTTAGAATAATAGGTTCAGTTCCCATAGTCCTCTTTTTAGCAATGATATCTTTCATGAACTTGGCATAAGTGGTCATTTGTTCAAGTGCTTCAAGAAATGGAATATTCAGCTCCAGCTTTTTGAACAAGTCAAGGAATTTCTCAAAATTCTTTTCTTGCTGCCCTTTCTTCTTGTTTCTTGTAGGATATGGAAGTTTGACCACCGGTTTCGGTTCAACCGCTTTTTCTTTGATGTCCGGTGCTGGGGTAACTTCTTTTTCTTTATCAACCTCTTCATTTTCTTTGATTTCCAGTTCCACCTCAATCATTTGACTTTCATCTTCAGAATTTTCTTGAACCTTCTCACTAACTTTACCTCTTCGCGTTGTGACTGCATTTACTTTGTGATTATATCTAGGATTTGTTACAGTAGCACTAGGAAGGGTCCCTGGAGTTTGTGGAATGGCGAGGTGTTGGGCAATTTGGCTCATTTGCACTTCAAGATTTTTTATAGAGGCTCCAGTATTCTTGAAGTTACTCCTTGTTTCTTCTTGAAATTGACAATTGTGAGCTGCCATCTTTTCAATGGCAATTTCCCAATCAGCTTTTCTTGACACTGGAGGCTGATATGGTTGTTGCTGGGGCTGATACTGTTGTTGGCCTTGAACCGGTTTTTGGATGTTCCCTTGATGATCTTTCCAAGAGAAATTTGGGTGATTTTTCCACCCCGGATTATACGTGTTGGCATACGGATTGTTCTGCCTCAACATATTAATCTGTTCAACCTGTTCTTGAGTTGCCAAATAGTGCATGGCAAAGTGAGGTCCACAACATATCTCGTAAATCACCGCTTGAACGGGTTCAACCTGAGCAACTGTTTGAGTTCCCAGATTCATCTTCTTTAACCTTCTTTCAACTTCTGCGGCAATTTGATCTTCCATTTTTACAACCTGCTCTGTCAGCTTTAGATCAATTTTTCCATCTGGTTGACTCATTGTGCGATCATATAATTCAAGGTGTTCATTGGCAGCAATGGCTTCTATGATTCTGTTAATACATGTGGTTGTTGAAAAGTTTGTTGAGCCACCTGCAGCAGTATCAATAAGCTGCTATGTCTTGAGTCGCAACCCATTCACAAAGTTTTGCATCTGCTCGGTCGCGTCCATATTATGAGTAGGACACGAAGTCAAACACCTTTTGAATCTTTTATAAGCATCTCCAAGTGATTCACCCTCTTTTTGTTTAATATTGACTATATCATATCTTTTCCCGATGAACACTGAAGCTGGAAAGTATTCATTAAGGAAAGCTGTTTCCATCTCTTGCCATGTTGTGATACTCGCTGCGGGAAGAGAGTAGAACCACTCTTCTGCATCGTCAGTAAGTGTGAATGGAAACATCACAAGTCGTTTTGCCTCCTCTGAATGACCTTCGATCTTCAAAGAAGTTGTGGTAGTAAGAAATCTCTGAAGATGCTTATTTGCATCCTCATTGATTCTTCCGGAGAAAGGCTTGCTCTCTAACTGGCGGATAGTAGATGGATGCAACTGAAAGTGTGCTACATTCACCGGTTGATTAACAATCATCATCCTGTTAGGTTGAGCATTTGCCCCTTCGTAATCCCCTAAGAGTCTCTTTGCAACAGGTTGATTCCCTGACATGTTGTTAAATTCTGGGTCAGTTTCTCTGTCTGAATCAGAGTCACTGTCCTCCGAGTGAACGGATATATAGTCCTCAGTTTCCTGATACGGGACACTTGAACCAGTCTTAGCCAGACTATCAATTCTTGCCTTGCGGCGTCTCTCGTGCAAAGCTCTTTCTGGTTCTGTGTCAAAAGAAAATTTAGCTGAGGCCTGACCTCGCATAAACAGTTAGACACGAGTTAGAAAACAAAATTTCAATAACACTAAAATGATATACAGAGAAAAAAAGTAAAATTTTAGTCGCAGAGCAACAAAATTCCAATTGATATAACACAAACAACTTAGTTCTTTGGCAGTCCCCGGCAACGGCGCCAAAAACTTGATCGGAAAATAGCAAGTGTACTATTTTTACCGATGTAGTAATAGAAGGGAGGAACCCCAAATATCGATCTCAAGGACTGCTTAATAAAATAAGTTCTTAATGATTAATGTCAATTGGACAAAAGTTATGGTTTAAAGGTTTGATTTTAGATTGAATAAACTAAAGTTATTAAAACGTAGACTAAAACAAAGAGTTTTTACTAATATGAAAGTAATGCCAGGGACGGTGTATGATCCGTAATGCAATGACTCAATGGTTTCTTAATTTTACAGAGATATGCTTTAAAAAGTGTCTTTCCTAAGTGTTGCACCCCAAAATTTGCCCTCACAATACAAGATTTTGTGTGCTAAGAAGGTTCATAAAGTCCACAAGTTACTTTATGAAGGTTCACAAGGTTCACAAGTTCTACATTTACAAGACCTTTCATGAGGTTCATGAAGTCTACAAGTCACTTCTTGAAGGTTCACAAGGTTCACAAGTTTCACAATGATTACAAAGCTTTCCTGAGGTATATGAGGTCTACAAAGCCACTTCATGAGGTTCACAAGGTTCACAAGCTTCACAACACCTCCCATGAGTATCACAAGACATTTTATGAAGATTCCCAAGGTTCACAAAGTTCACAATTGGTCAAAGAAGTTGACAATTCCCTCAGACAATGCACCTCCTAAGCAATGCATCCAAAACTAGGGTTTTGACTTTAATCAGGCTAAAGGGACTTCCAATACCTCAAGTGAGTTTCATAACATCTTATATGTGTGTAAGAACCCCCATGACAAGTTTCAATACTTTTCTCAAAAGTTTGCTCAGTCAGATGATCAGATAAGTCAAAATCAGTCAATGCAGTTAAAAAGTCAAACTGAGGTCAACTGTGGTCAAACCAAAGTCAAACTTCATGATTTTTTGCCAACATCAAGTATATGAAGTAAAATTCATCATTTGATCAAGGGTTGATCATGATTCACCAAGGAGATTCCAGATCATCAATAATCAGGAGTTTCTAAATTAGGGTTTCCTCAGTAAAAGTCAACTGAACTTTGACCAATCATAACTTTCACATACTTCATCACCAAGTCTCCATCAAAAGCTCATGTTGAAGGAAATTGAATTCTCTACAACTTTGATGTTGAAAGTTAAGCCCAAAAATGCTTCATTTGAAAGATATGATCTAAGACATTATAGGTCATTTCAAAAGTCAACAAAAAGTCAACAACTTCAAAAGGGCATAACTTGAGATTGGTAAATGATATGGACCTGAAACCAATGGGGTTGTTTATAGGACTCTTCAAGCTTTCCAAAAAGTCCAATAACACCCTCATACCTTTAAAATTGAGGGAGATGTGTCCTTGCAAAGTTGGGAAAATTTGTGATGGTCTATGATGAAAATGAGGGCCTAAAAGCAATTTTCTCCAAATGGGCTGGCCAAATTATGACCCAACCCATACAATAACATCATGCACGAAATTTCCATAATATTTTCATAATTTTTATTTTATTTAATTAATTTATTATGATTTTTTATACTTAAAATCATTTTAAATTTAAATAAAATATTAAAAATGAAGATTTATTTTTGTGATTGATTCTAGAAAGTCTTAATGGGTGATTGAAGTTGAGAGGGAAAGGAATCATATGATTTATACAAAAATAGTAAGCTTTCATGAGCAAATATTGAGATTTCATGGCATGATCTTTCTCAATCTTAAAATATCAAAACTTCCACATAATCAATCAAAGTTTTTGACCTAATTGAGTCTCCTATATATACTAAACTCATTGCCATTGACCAAGGACGGATTCCAGCAGCCCATAGGTAAGTTCAAAAACTCAAAATTCAAGCAAAAAAGTGAGATTCGGATTTTTAAATTCAGAGCATTTGAAGGCAAAGTAAGAACATAGAGATGTTTATTGATCATCACTAAAGCTAAAGCATTGCTCATATGCATCTCATGTGCTCCATATTGCTAAACCCGAAGCTTTGTTCATGCTTGAAAATATTTTTTCGATTACATCAATTCATTGCATTTAAATGAATTTTGTTCGGCTAATGTTGTTTGTTGTGTGTTGTAGAATGTTTCTGGGCAGGAAAACTCAAGGAACCGTGGCTAATTCACAAGATGCCATAGTTAGGGTTTGGACCTAGGTTTAGGGATTTCTAATTTAAGAAACATAAATCAATTCTAAAAACATAGAACTAATCGTGTGAATGCCTGGATCATGTTGCTGTGTTTGATTTTGTAAAATTGTATGGTTTTGTTGGCCTTTGGTTTTCGTAGGTTTTGCTGGAAGTTTGTTTTCGCAGGAAAATTCACAAAGAATTTCGCAGCTAAAATCGAAGGATAGGAGGTTGAAGATGAAGGCTTGGCGCGTTTTCCAGGATTTAAATGTTGTGCATAATATTTTATGAATTAAACATGGTTTTATATCACAAACTCACGTTTGTCCTAGTGGTAAGACTGAAGCGTGTATATTGTGAGGACACCAGTTCGATTCTTGGCCAGTGCATTGTTTTTGTTTTTATTTTTCAGGACAAAAGAAGATTTAATATATTATGATTCATTGCCAACAAGCTAACAGTTAGGCTCTCCCAGCCAGGCGGTAGCGCGTGCAGGCTTGCAATCAGAAGGTCCTGGGTACGATTCCCACCCCAGGCCTTTTGGCTTCTATTATTTTTTCCTGATTTTGTTTGGTAACGCACAAAAGCAATTAGTCTCCACTCTCTTTCACCTGCGTGCATAGTGGCCTGATGGTTGCTCTTCTTACTGGGAAACAGACTGACCTGGGTTCAAACCCCAGTCAGGTAAGTTTTTCATACTTTTTTCTTCTTTTATTTGTTTTATGTATTATAATCTTAAATTAAATATAATTTTTGTATATATGTCTTTTTCCTAAATAATAAATAATAATAATAAGGCATGGTTAATATTTTTTCTAAAAAATTCCAAAAATATATAAATGTTCTTAAATTATTTTCTTTATTTTGTGATTAAGTTATAAATATATGTATATTATAAGTTAAACCCTAAAAATATTTTTTCTAACAAAATCCTAATTTATTTTTCTAAATGCCTATTAAAAAACCAAATTGTTTATTTTCTAATTTTGTGATGTAGTTATTATTATACATGTTATAATTTATTTGTAAATATATTTATAATCCAAATTATTTTTCTTTTAATGTTTAGAAACAATTTAATTTATAATAATTGTATTTTTGTATATG
This sequence comes from Lathyrus aphaca, assembly GCA_963966055.1. NCBI lineage: Eukaryota > Viridiplantae > Streptophyta > Magnoliopsida > Fabales > Fabaceae > Lathyrus > Lathyrus aphaca. The sequence continues at coordinate 725,684,338 of OZ014519.1, read as the reverse complement.
GTTTAAAATAATTTATAAATATAATAATTAATAGAATTAAATTTTATAAATATGATTAATATTGTAAATATGATATTTAAAACCTATTTTCTTCTTATAATGTGTAAATGTTTTTTTTAAATAAATGTTAATATATGTTTAAAAAGAATTAAATTTGTAATAACTAAAATTTATAATTACATTATGTTTAAATTTTTATTAAAATCCAATTTTTGTGTTTATAATATTTAATTCTATTTTATTTAATTATTGTTATTAACCATATTATTTATTTTGCTCTATTAATTTTATATATTATTATTATTTCACTAATCTTTATTATTTACTAACCTCTTTTATTTTATTATTACTAATTTTATGCTTATTATTCAATATTATTATTTATCACTAACCCCTATTTTTTATTATTTATTGCTTATTTATTTATGTTTTATTTATTTTTGCTATTTATTTATTTGTTTATTATAGTTATGTTGTAATTGCTTCCCGGATGTAATTTTCTAATTATTTAATTATTTTTGCTATGGTTAGTAATTAGGGAGTGCAAATATGTATTTTATTTAAAAATTAACTTAGATCATTTTAATAATAAGATAATTAAAATAAACACTCACACACACGTAAGTCGATTTTAATCGCTGTCTCACTTTCTAAGGTTATCCCTCAAGTTGCCTACTAATAAGGTCAAGTGGGGTGTATAAAGTAAGTCCCTTTAAAAAGAAAAATCATCAAGTCCCTTATGGTTGCCTTTACGAATCGAGTCCCTTCGAATAATGATGATAGTCCCACATATATGCTTAATACACCCCACAGTTGCCTTAATAAAACAGAATGTCCCTCACATGTCCCTTTACATCCAAGGTAATGACTACCTATTCCTTAATAATAGGGATAGTCTTACCATTTAAAGGATAAAGAACGGAAAAGACTTAAAACTTTAGGGTAGGTTCCTCTTATGTACTTGCTCACTATTAAAACTTTTCAAACACTTCTCACAATTTCAAATAAATTTTCAAAAACAAGTTTTTACGCATCCATACATGGATCATTATTAACTATTATGAAAATTTTTCTATTCACACACTACACTTTCAAAAACAATTCAAAAGTGAGCTAAGTAACTAAGAGCCCATGGATAACCATGGATGTAAAGGGTGCTAACACCTTCCCTTTACATAACCTACCCCCCGGACCCAAAAATATCTCTTAAGGTCTTTCCTGTTCTTTTATACCCTTTCCTTTTTTGGATAAAATAAAAGTCGGTGGCGACTCTTGCTATCCGCAACATAACTAAAAGTCAGTTCTCCCACCGTGTTACACTAAGTCGATAATGTTTTTCCAAAATTCCTTTAAATAAAAACCATTGGTATTCTTCCTCGACCTTGATTCCTCAACGGTCAAAGAAGAATATCAAGCAATAATTCTGACATAAAAAGGTTTTCACAAAAATATCCCAATTCCTTAGTAATATTTCTCGCGATAAAATTTATGCAACAAGGTTAGGATGGTTGGTCAGACCAAATCCTAACCACAATCAATTATCCCATTTTCCAACAAAGACAAAGCGTTAAGGACGTTGCATAAAATAAAGAAACGGATTTAAAAGCATAATCTCAAAATGAAGAATTCAAATTGTCATTACATGAAGCAAATCAAGGACACCCCCTGGCATTGGGGGGTTTAGCCACTCATGTTCATAACTGAAATAAAAACAGAGCAAGAAAATTGAGACATTACAATTAACGTAGGATTCGTTGGATCTTCAATCGCTTCCGCTCTTGATCAATCCTTCTTCTCCCGTATTCGTTCCAATCCCCAAAATCCCCAAACCAAAAAGTGGTTCATTACAGTAATAATTGTCAAATATAAATCAGTCTTCCAAAACACCGCGAAAAGTCCGGAATACCCTTGCAGCAACAAAAAGCAAGATTTTCTTCTGGTCTTCACAACACGGGCCGTGTTGTGTAACACGGGCACCCGTGTTGTGCCTCTGGATCATCACAATGTGGCCTCTTCATCAGATGCTATGACACGGGCCGTGTTGTACAACACGGGCACCCTAGTTAACTTTTAGAACCCTAGTTAACTCATCTTGGCCTTTAGAAAGTAGTGAGGTAACCGGCTTTGGTGCAGACTGAAGTTGGTTGACACTCGATACTACGCTCATTGAGATTCTAAACTTGGAGGGTTTTGGTTGGCAAGTAAGTTGCCTTCTGATCAACCACCCTTGTGAAGGATCAATGATATTGAGATCCCTTAGAACCCGGTTACTTTTGTAGGACAGGATGAACCATCTAACTTCAGGGGAGGGTACTTACCTTTGAACCTCATGCAAGCCTTTAAACCTAGGGCTATGGTGTGACTTGATTGTGTGTGCCACATGTTTGTGATTGAACATAACATCATGACATCATCATGCATCATAAGCATAGCATTTTCACTAACCATTTCAAGGACCAAAGGATTTATCTTTGTTCTTTGTTGCAGGTCATGGCTTCTGCTCGTAGAAACACCATCAGGATCAACTTTGTAGGGATACCTCCCAAACTCAAAGAGTTGGTTTCCCAAGTGCCTGATCATTCCCAGTTCAACAAGAGACATGGTCACTTATTGGATCTAGTTACTTCAGGGTTCAGTGAAGACATGATGAGTGTGCTGTTTCAGTTCTTTGACCCTAAACACCACTGCTTCACATTCCCTGACTACCAGCTGGTTCCAACCATGGAAGAGTTCTCTAAACTTCTGGGCATACCTGTTCTTGATCAAAGACCCTTCACAGGTCTAGAGAAGGAGCTTAAACCAGAAGTTATTGCTGCAGCCCTACATCTGAAGAAGTCTGACATTGTTCTAGAGACGAGAAGTGGAGTTAAGGGTATTCTTGCCAAGGTATTAGTGGATAAAGCTCAAATGTTCTTGAAGGCCATGAGCTATGATGCTTTTGAGGAGATCTTAGCCTTGCTGATTTATGGCTTAGTATTGTTCCCCAATCCAGATCAGTTCATAGATGTTCATGCCATCAATATATTCCTGAGTCACAATCCAGTGCCTACATTGCTTGGAGACATCCTACATTCTCTTCACACCCGTACTACAAGGGCAAGAGGAACTTTGATGTGCTGCATACCTTTACTTTCTAGGTGGTTTATTTCTCACCTTCCTCGCTCAGTAATGAAGAATGAGCAAGGGTTCAGATGGTCCAAGAGGATTATGTCACTTTCTCACTCAGACATCCATTGGTGCTCCAGATCTATGGAGAATGTCATCATTACTGACCGTTGTGGGGAGTTTCCTAATGTGCCACTTCTAGGCATAAGAGGGGGCATCACCTACAACCCCTCTCTAGCTTTACGACAGTTTGGTTACGCTCGGAGCGATGGTCCACATGACATGTTGATTCAGGGCATTGTGTTTGATTACGACAATGATCTTCAAGGTTACCGTCAGAGATTCATACGAGCTTGGGGAAAGGTAAACAGGGTTGACAGCAAGACACTGGAGCCTAAGTACACTATTCCTATGGAAGCTTATCTCAGATGGGTGCGATCTCGTGCTCAGACTCTCATGATGCCATATCCTGCTATCCTGCCAGTTACCATGGAACCTGTTGCTGAAGGAGACACTGCTTATACCATCCTTCACCCAGACATGCCTACTGATAAGGAAGACTTGCAGAGATCATGGATCCAACTGAAGGAGCAAAGGGATACTTTCGAGGCTCATTACAAGGCAAAACAAAGTTATTACTAATAAAAGTTTACTTTCGTTTTTGTCTAAGCAAATTTAAATCCTGCGGTCCTTGAAAACATTGCATATACATTACCATATCATTTCATTGCATCACAGGTTTATAATTGTGCACAGGTTTCTCATCTTCTCGCTGTTTATTTCAGCAATGGCTCTTGAACAATCAGTTAAGGATCTTCAGGCACAAAATGCACAGTTCCAAGAGCTGATCTTGAACCTGTCCAAGGGGCAGGATGAATTGAAGGCACTGCTGGCCAAGAAGACTAAGAAGACTAGAAGGTCTGCTGGGTTGATCAACATGGGAAGAAGGTTCAAAGGTCTTGCCAAGACCAAAGAACCAGCTGAAGACTATGAATCTGAAGAATCTGAGCAAGATGTAGGAAGTCTCCACCATACAATGGGGGACTCTGATTCTGAGGCTAACTACTACCATGAGCCTAATGAAGACAAATTCAAGATGCTGGTGGATAGGATGGATGCCATGGAGTTGCAAAAATCATCTGGGCTGGATTTTGAGGATTTGAGTCTGATATCTGGGGTTGTGATACCCATTGGTTTCAAGGTTCCAACATTTGTTGTCTATGATGGGGTCTCTTGTCCCAAACTGCATCTGAGGTCTTATGTTAGAAGAATTCAACCCCACACTGCTGATAAGAAGTTGTGGATCCATTTCTTTCAAGAGAGCTTATCTGGAGCTCAGCTGGAGTGGTATTATCAGTTGGAGAGTGTCAACATCAGAGACTGGAATGATCTTGCTGAAGCTTTCTATAAGCAGTACCAATACAATGCTGACTTAGCCCCCACTCGCATGCAGCTTCAGAGCATGTCTATGGGTGCCAAAGAAAGTTTTAAAGAGTATGCTCAGAAGTGGAGAGATTTAGCTGGAAGAGTTCAACCCCCTTTAACTGACAGGGAGCTGGTTGATATGTTCATGTGTACGCTGAATGGTCCGTTTTACAGTCATCTCATTGGAAGCTCATCATCTGGCTTCACTGAGTTGATCATGACAGGAGAGCGGGTAGAAAATGGTATCAAGAGTGGAAAGATCCAAGTGGGCACTTCTTCATCAGGTACTGCAAAGAAGCCTCCCACTGGGAAGAAAGAATCCAATGCTGTTTATGGTCAACCTGATCGTAACAGAAGGCATCAGTCTGTTAGTGCAGTTCATATTTCAAATCCAACTCCTGCAACAACGGAACAACCTCAAGGCAACCAACAGAGGGCTAGAAGACAGTTCACGAAGATCAACATGTCAATGGCTCAGGCATTGCAACACTTGTTGAAGGCTGAACTTATTACCCTGAGGGAGGCTCCTCAGAATCCCAATGTTACCTCTCCCAAGTACAATCCCAATGCACGATGTGCATATCATTCAAACTGTCCAGGACATGATACTAATAACTGCTGGGTCTTGAAGAACAAAATTCAAGATATGATCGATGCTGGAGAGATTGAGTTTGATCCACTAGGTACTCCAAATGTGATTACAGCTCCAATGCCAAATCACGAGAAGACTGTCAATGCCATTGATGAAGACCTACATGTCTATTCAGTTGCGGAGTTGACCACACCATTGTCTGTCATCAGAAAGAAGTTAGTGCAAACTGGGTTCTTTCCGGGTTGTCGCGAAGATTGTGTTTATTGTGAGTATAATCCAGAGAAGTGCTTCAGGTTGAAGGATGGAATTCAACGTCTCATGGATAAGTATACTATAGTATTTGAAAGAAGACCAGCATCTGTGGAAAGTATGGTGGATCATCTTACTCGGGGTAAGAAGATTGAAGAGGTTGACATGGTTGACCAAGTACCACTAATAATCACTTCAAAGGGTCCCATTAAAATCACCCATCAGGGTCCAATCAAAATTACTGCTGAAGGTCCCGTGAAAGTTGTTGCTGAAGCCAGAGTAGCTCCTCTGATTATTACCACTCCTGGTCCTATTCCCTATACATCTGATAAAGCTGTGCCTTGGCACTATGGTTCTGATGTTTACATCCATGGTGTCAAGCAAGAGCCTATAGCTGATGTGCCTGTTGATGTTGACAATATTGCTGGATCTAGTAAGATCACTCGTAGTGGAAGAGTTTTCTCTCCTCCAGATACTTCCAAGAATGCAGTTACTCCTGTTGCTACCTCCACCACTGATGCTCGGGGCAAGGGTCCTGTTATTGAGCCTATATCTACTGATGTACCAGCTGCTGATGACCTCTCTAAGCAGATGGAAGAAGTATTGAAAATCATTCGCAAGAGTGATTATGACATTGTTGATCAGTTGGGGCATACTCCCTCAAAGATTTCTATGTTGTCCTTGTTGTTATGTTCTGAGGCTCATGCCAAGTCATTGATCAAGTTTCTGAAGATGGCTCATGTACCCAGTGCAATTTCTGTTGACCAATTTGAGAACTGTGTTGCCCACCTGACCTATGACAATGGGTTAGGATTCTCTGATGCTGATTTGACCCCTGCCAAGAGAGATCATAACAGGGCCTTGCATATTTCAATTGAATGCAGGGGCACCACCCTGTCTCATGTGTTGATAGACAATGGTTCCTCTTTGAATGTGTTGCCTAAGGAAGTCTTGAACAAGATGAGTCCTGAAGATGCTGTGCTAAAGCCCAGTAATATTGTGGTGAAGGCTTTTGATGGTTCTAGAAGAGTGGTACATGGGGAAATTGATCTTCCAATCCAAGTTGGTTCTCAGGTGTTTACTGCTACATTTTATGTGATGGATATTCGTCCTTCGTACTCTTGTCTGCTTGGTCGTCCCTGGATCCATGGGGCAGGTGCTGTGACCTCTACATTGCACCAAAAGTTGAGATATCCGGTGAATGGAAAAGTTGTTACTGTCTTTGGAGAGGAAGAATACTTTGTCAGCCATGTAAACACTTTCAAGTATCTGGAAGTGGAAGGTGAATACATTGAGACTCCGTGTCAGTCATTTGAAGTGGTTCCCTGGGTTGTTAATGATTGTGTAGCTCCTCCTGCTGTGAAGAAAATTCCTGTTGTCACCAGAAAACCTCCAACAATGGCATTGGCCTCCCTCAATGATGCTAGAGCTGTGGTGGATGAAGGTGGTTGTACTATTTGGGGTCAGCTTCCTGATATTCCATACAAGTCTGACAAGTTTGGTTTGGGTTTCACTGCAGAGTCCCAGAAGGCTGTTCGTCGTGCTCGTGCTGCCCGTGTCACTAATCAAGGGGTTGTGAAAAACCAGATTAATGCTGTGGGAGACTATGATGAAGACTACAACTTGGATGCATGGATTTTTCCTACTGTGGGTGCTGGACTCAATAATTGGAAAGCTGAAGATGTTATCCCTATCTCCTTTAGTCAGGAGTAAATACTATTACTGTGTTATGTTTTAAATTTGTAATTTCTTGAACAATAAAAACTTTTAAGCCATGTGCCTTACCCGGGGCACAATGGTGTGCTTGTTACGGGCTGTCATTTCATTTGCATACTTCATTCAATAAAATCAGCGGACGTTTCGTTTTCGTAAATATTGTGTTCCTTGTCTTTCTTTTCTTTTTATTTTTGCTTTATCAGCTATGTGTTCTTACACACACCCACATCCCTAAATGCAGATCCTCATCCACTCTGGATCCTGTTGATAACAGTTCTACTATTGCCAATTATAATTTCGAGAATCCGATCTATCAAACTGAAGACGGAAATGAGGACGATTGTGAAATACCTGTAGAGCTTGCTAGGTTGTTACAACAAGAAGAGAAAGCTATACAGCCACATGAAGAGCCAGTCGAAGTTGTGAATTTGGGAACTGAAGAAAACAGAAAAGAGGTCAAGGTAGGGGCTGATTTAGAGGACAGTGTCAAGAGCAGGTTGATTCAGATGTTACGTGATTATGTGGAGATCTTTGCTTGGTCTTATGAAGATATGCCAGGGTTGGATACAGACATTGTGGTTCACCGTTTACCAGTGAAAGAAGATTGTCGTCCAAAGAAGCAGAAGGTTCGTCGTATGCGTCCTGAAATGTCAGAAAAGATCAAGGCAGAGGTAATGAAACAGTTCAATGCAGGCTTCTTAGCAGTGACTTCTTATCCTCAGTGGGTTGCAAATGTGGTACCAGTTCCTAAGAAAGATGGTAAGGTACGTATGTGTGTAGACTACAGAGATTTGAACAAGGCCAGCCCTAAAGATGACTTTCCACTCCCTCATATTGATATTCTGGTAGACAACACTGCTCAGCATAAAGTATTCTCTTTTATGGATGGTTTCTCTGGTTATAATCAAATCAAGATGGCACCTGAAGATATGGAGAAGACAACATTTGTGACACAGTGGGGCACTTTTTGCTATAAGGTGATGCCATTTGGTTTGAAGAATGCAGGGGCAACATATCAGCGTGCAATGGTGGCTTTGTTTCATGATATGATTCATCATGAGATAGAGGTATATGTAGATGATATGATAGCCAGGTCTCAGAATGAAGAACAACATCTTGATCATCTGCACAAGTTGTTTGAGAGGTTGAAGAAATACAAGTTGAGATTGAATCCAAACAAGTGTACTTTTGGAGTTAGATCCGGAAAGCTCCTGGGTTTCATTGTCAGTGGAAAAGGTATTGAAGTGGATCCTGCAAAGGTGAAAGCTATACGAGAAATGCCAACTCCCCGTACTAAGAAGGAGGTTAGAGGTTTCTTGGGACGATTGAACTACATTGCAAGATTTATTTTCCAATTAACTACCATCTGTGAGCCAATCTTCAAGTTGTTGAAGAAAGATCAGGTGATGGAATGGAATGATGAGTGCCAAACTGCCTTTGATGAAATCAAAAGATACCTGCTAGAACCACCAATTTTGATGCCACCAGTTGATGGAAGACCCTTGATTATGTACTTAACAGTGCTAGACAACTCAATGGGGTGTGTGTTGGGGCAACATGACGAGTCTGGTCGAAAAGAGCAGGCAATATACTACCTTAGCAAAAAGTTTACCGACTGTGAAACAAGATACTCACTGCTCGAGAAAACTTGCTGCGCTTTGGCATGGGCTGCTCGCCGACTAAGACAGTATATGTTGACCCATACTACCTTATTGATTTCTAAGATGGATCCAATCAAGTACATATTTGAGAAATCTGCTCTCTCCGGAAGAATTGCAAGATGGCAAATGATCTTAACAGAATATGATATACAGTATACTACTCAGAAGGCCATTAAAGGAAGTGTTGTTGCTGATCATTTGGCTCATCAAGCAGTGGATGATTATCAGTCAATGAATTTTGAGTTCCCTGATGAAGACATTATGATTATTACCAAAGAACCTGGACAATATGACGGACCTGAACAAGGATCCCGATGGACTATGGTTTTTGATGGTGCCTCTAATGCACTTGGTAATGGTGTTGGTGTTGTGATTAGTTCCCCTGAAGGTTGTCATACCCCGATTACTGCTAGACTTTGTTTCCATTGTACCAATAACATGGCTGAATATGAGGCATGTATCCTGGGTATTAAAGCTGCTATTGATATGAAGATTCAGTTCCTTGATGTATATGGAGATTCAGCCCTGGTAGTAAGTCAGATTAAAGGAGATTGGGATACCAAGCATGATAACCTCATTCCTTACAGAGAGCATGTGTTGTCTTTGATCCCACATTTCAAAGAGATTACCTTTGAGCACATTCCACAGAGAGAAAATCAATTGGCAGATGCTTTGGCCACCATGGCATCCATGTTTGAAATCAGCTGGGATGATGAAGCTCCCAAGATTACTATTGATAGATTTGAAAAGCCTGCATACTGCAATGAGATTGACACAGAAGGGGCAGAAGAGAAGCCTTGGTTCTATGAAGTGAAAAGATATCTTGAAGCTCAGGAGTTCCCTGAAGGGGCATCTGTCAAAGATAGGAAATTTCTGAGAAGGTTTTCTGCTAAGTTCTTTTTGAGTAATGGCATTTTGTACAAGCGCAACCATGATTCAACTTTGCTTCGCTGTGTGGATAAGAAGGAAGCAATTGAGATTATGGAAGATATGCATGATGGGATCTTTGGCACTCATTCTAGTGGTCATACTATGGCAAAGAAGATATTGAGAGCAGGTTATTATTGGTCTACCATGGAAGCTGATTGCTATCAACACTCCCGAACTTGTCATAAGTGTCAAATCTATGCTGATAAAGTTCATGTACCTCCATCACCATTGAATGTGTTGACTGCTCCTTGGCCCTTTGCCATGTGGGGCATTGATATGATTGGTGAGATCAAGCCTACTGCTTCTAATGGGCATCGTTTCATCTTGGTTGCTATTGATTATTTCACGAAGTGGGTAGAGGCAGCTTCATTTGCATCTGTTACCAAGAATGTTGTGGCTCGGTTCATTAAGAATAATCTCATATGTAGGTATGGCATCCCTGAAAGGATTATCACTGACAATGGTTCTAATCTGAACAACACTATGATTACTGATCTCTGCACGCAGTTCAAGATTAAGCATCACAACTCTTCTCCGTATCGTCCAAAGATGAATGGGGCAGTTGAAGCTGCTAATAAGAACATTAAGAAGATTGTACAGAAGATGACTGTTACTTACAAGGATTGGCATGAGATGTTACCATTTGCTCTTCATGGTTATCATACCACCATACGTACTTTAACAGGGGCAACCCCATTCTCCTTAGTCTATGGTATGGAAGCAGTTCTGCCCATTGAAGTTCAGATTCCCTCCTTAAGAATTATGAAGGATGCAGGCTTGGATGAAGATGAGTGGATTCAGACTCGACTGGACCAGATAAATTTGATTGATGAAAAGAGGTTAGCAGCAGTTTGTCATGGCCAGATGTACCAAAAACGAATGATCAAAGCTTTTAACAAGAAGGTTAAGCCAAAGGTATATCAGGCTGGTGACTTGGTAATCAAGCGTATCATATTACCACAGGGTGATCCTAGGGGCAAGTGGACTCCAACATATGAAGGACCATTTGTAGTCAGAACAGTGTTCTCAGGAGGTGCCATGATACTGACTACAATGGATGGTGAAGACTTCCCACAGCCTGTAAACGCAGACATAGTTAAAAAATACTACGCATAAAAAGAGACCCGCTAGGTTGACAGGCCTAGGCAAAAGTAAGGGCATCCCGGCAAACCAAAAGGGTTTGGGCAAAAATTAGGGATATATATATAAAATATGTACACCCGGCAAGTCGAAAACCTGAAAAGGCGGCTTGGGCAAAAAAGGGTATCCCGGTGGATTGAAAACCTGAAAGGGCAATCCAGGCAAAAGTTAGGGATTAAAGCGTATGACTATGTCTCGTTTGGATCACTCATGAAACTGCAACCAGTTGTACTACTTATTCAAGCTCGAACAGATAAAGCTCAATCCAATCATTTCCGTCTCAACAGCAAGAAGATGAGATACTTGAAGGGCAATAGTAGAATTGAAACTCAATAGAACTGTTCCCCACATAGCTGATTTTCTTTATTTTGTAAAATTTTATGGCAAAATCCTCTTACTAGGATTTATGTCTCCTTGTACAAACTTACCCGTGTATGGGTCACTTCTTGATATAAATAAATTCCATCTTTTGAATCCAGATTTACTTTTACCCTATTTACATAAGCGAAACGTCCATTGGTTGTGTTTGAATGTATGAATGCTTTTGAATATGATTAATGTTTACCAAAAATACATGAATGCTTAATATGATTGATGTTTACCAGAAATGCATGAAAATGCAGTAATAGTATTTACTAAGGACGAACGGGGAAAGATTTCAACGAAGCTTCGCCAGTTCATCTTTACAGGACAGTTACAAACTCTCAGTAGGACGAATCCATCTTCATAAAGTCTTATCTCCCCTGGAATTTATATCCATCTCTTTTATCCTCATACGGATATTCAGGAATTTGCTTTCCAATAAGGGTACGACGAACGAAGACGGGATACTATCTCTACCCTACCATCAGACGAAGACGAAGGTTATATATACCTTATTATCCCCAGCAGACATAGGGTTATATATTCTTCAGCAACGAATCGGGATTTATTTTCCCTGGCCAGCAGTTGTTATACGAAGATATCCAGACGCTTCCGGCAGTATCATATCATACATACATCATATACATCATACCATAGCATATATATCCATAGACACATAATACATTACTTGAGTACATCATATCATACATGCATACATAAAGCATAAACTAATGTTATTATACAAAATGCTGCCTTGTTTTCAGGTTGATTATCCAACAAACAAACTTATGATCTTCGGGACTGCTTTATTGTCACCTCAGGGTTACTTTATCCTCCTGATAAGCTTCTTGTTACTTTGGGACTGCTTTATTGTCACCTCAGGGTTACTTTATCCTCCTGATAACTTCTCATGACTTCAAGACTGCTTTAGGGCTACTGATTGCTCTATCCTCCTGAAATCATCTTATTATTTCAAGACTGCTTTAGAGTTATCATTATTGATGGCTCTATCCTCCTGAAATCATATTACTACTTCAAGACTGCTTTAGGGCTACTGATTGCTCTATCCTCCTGAAATCATCTTATTATTTCAAGACTGCTTTAGAGTTATCATTATTGATGGCTCTATCCTCCTGAAATCATATTACTACTTCAAGACTGCTTTAGAGCTATTGATTGCTCTATCCTCCTGAGGTCATATCACTACTTCAAGACTGCTTTAGAGTTATCATTATTGATTGCTCTATCCTCCTGAAATCATGACTTCAAGACTGCTTTAGAGTTATCATTATTGATTGCTCTATCCTCCTGAAATCACATTATTATTTCAAGACTGCTTTAGAGTTATCATTATTGATTGCTCTATCCTCCTGAAATCATTACTTCAAGACTGCTTTAGAGTTATCATTATTGATTGCTCTATCCTCCTGAAATCACATTATTATTTCAAGACTGCTTTAGAGTTATCATTATTGATTGCTCTATCCTCCTGAAATCATTACTTCAAGACTGCTTTAGAGTTATCATTATTGATTGCTCTATCCTCCTGAAATCACATTATTACTTCAAGACTGCTTTAGGGTTATCATTATTGATTGCTCTATCCTCATGAAGACATGCTGTCACATCAGTATTACTCCAGTATCCTGAAAGCATATCATCAATACCTCAAGACTGCTCCAGACTCCTGACAACTTTCATTATACCTCCATATTTTGTACTGCCTTATCTTCCAAGAAATATATCTGAAGAAACTTTCCCCTAGTGGCATCTTTAAGCCCACTCAATCATATTCAACTGTAAATTTTTGGGCTTTTGTGTTCAATCCCCTTCAACCTTCCAGGTCACGATTGGCAAATATACCAATCTAACCCCTCAGATTTCAGAAAATTGAACAGGGGCAGCTGTTGCACCCCAAAATTTGCCCTCACAATACAAGATTTTGTGTGCTAAGAAGGTTCATAAAGTCCACAAGTTACTTTATGAAGGTTCACAAGGTTCACAAGTTCTACATTTACAAGACCTTTCATGAGGTTCATGAAGTCTACAAGTCACTTCTTGAAGGTTCACAAGGTTCACAAGTTTCACAATGATTACAAAGCTTTCCTGAGGTTTATGAGGTCTACAAAGCCACTTCATGAGGTTCACAAGGTTCACAAGCTTCAAAACACCTCCAATGAGTATCACAAGACATTTTATGAAGATTCCCAAGGTTCACAAAGTTCACAATTGGTCAAAGAAGTTGACAATTCCCTCAGACAATGCACCTCCTAAGCAATGCATCCAAAACTAGGGTTTTGACTTTAATCAGGCTAAAGGGACTTCCAATACCTCAAGTGAGTTTCATAACATCTTATATGTGTGTAAGAACCCCCATGACAAGTTTCAAGACTTTTCTCAAAAGTTTGCTCAGTCAGATGATCAGATAAGTCAAAATCAGTCAATGCAGTTAAAAAGTCAAACTGAGGTCAACTGTGGTCAAACCAAAGTCAAACTTCATGATTTTTTGCCAACATCAAGTATATGAAGTAAAATTCATCATTTGATCAAGGGTTGATCATGATTCACCAAGGATATTCCAGATCATCAATAATCAGGAGTTTCTAAATTAGGGTTTCCTTAGTAAAAGTCAACTGAACTTTGACCAATCATAACTTTCACATACTTCATCACCAAGTCTCCATCCAAAGCTCATTTTGAAGGAAATTGAATTCTCTACAACTTTGATGTTGAAAGTTAAGCCCAAAAATGCTTCATTTGAAAGATATGATCTAAGACATTATAGGTCATTTCAAAAGTCAACAAAAAGTCAACAACTTCAAAAGGGCATAACTTGAGATTGGTAAATGATATGGACCTGAAACCAATGTGGTTGTTTAGAGGACTCTTCAAGCTTTCCAAAAAGTCCAAGAACACCCTCATACCTTTAAAATTGAGGGAGATGTGCCCTTGCAAAGTTGGGAAAATTTGTGATGGTCTATGATGAAAATGAGGGCCTAAAAGCAATTTTCTCCAAATGGGCTGGCCAAATTATGACCCAACCCATACAATAACATCATGCACGAAATTTCCATAATATTTTCATAATTTTTATTTTATTTAATTAATTTATTATGATTTTTTATACTTAAAATCATTTTAAATTTAAATAAAATATTAAAAATGAAGATTTATTTTTGTGATTGATTCTAGAAAGTCTTAATGGGTGATTGAAGTTGAGAGGGAAAGGAATCATATGATTTATACAAAAATAGTAGGCTTTCATGAGCAAATATTGAGATTTCATGGCATGATCTTTCTCAATCTTAAAATATCAAAACTTCCACATAATCAATCAAAGTTTTTGACCTAATTGAGTCTCCTATATATACTAAACTCATTGCCATTGACCAAGGACGGATTCCAGCAGCCCATAGGTAAGTTCAAAAACTCAAAATTCAAGCAAAAAAGTGAGATTCGGATTTTGAAATTCAGAGCATTTGAAGGCAAAGTAAGAACATAGAGATGTTTATTGATCATCACTAAAGCTAAAGCATTGCTCATATGCATCTCATGTGCTCCATATTGCTAAACCCGAAGCTTTGTTCATGCTTGAAAATATTTTTTCGATTACATCAATTCATTGCATTTAAATGAATTTTGTTCGGCTAATGTTGTTTGTTGTGTGTTGTAGAATGTTTCTGGGCAGGAAAACTCAAGGAACCGTGGCTAATTCACAAGATGCCATAGTTAGGGTTTGGACCTAGGTTTAGGGATTTCTAATTTAAGAAACATAAATCAATTCTAAAAACATAGAACTAATCGTGTGAATGCCTGGATCATGTTGCTGTGTTTGATTTTGTAAAATTGTATGGTTTTGTTGGCCTTTGGTTTTCGTAGGTTTTGCTGGAAGTTTGTTTTCGCAGGAAAATTCACAAAGAATTTCGCAGCTAAAATCGAAGGATAGGAGGTTGAAGATGAAGGCTTGGCGCGTTTTCCAGGATTTAAATGTTGTGCATAATATTTTATGAATTAAACATGGTTTTATATCACAAACTCACGTTTGTCCTAGTGGTAAGACTGAAGCGTGTATATTGTGAGGACACCAGTTCGATTCTTGGCCAGTGCATTGTTTTTGTTTTTATTTTTCAGGACAAAAGAAGATTTAATATATTATGATTCATTGCCAACAAGCTAACAGTTAGGCTCTCCCAGCCAGGCGGTAGCGCGTGCAGGCTTGCAATCAGAAGGTCCTGGGTACGATTCCCACCCCAGGCCTTTTGGCTTCTATTATTTTTTCCTGATTTTGTTTGGTAACGCACAAAAGCAATTAGTCTCCACTCTCTTTCACCTGCGTGCATAGTGGCCTGATGGTTGCTCTTCTTACTGGGAAACAGACTGACCTGGGTTCAAACCCCAGTCAGGTAAGTTTTTCATACTTTTTTCTTCTTTTATTTGTTTTATGTATTATAATCTTAAATTAAATATAATTTTTGTATATATGTCTTTTTCCTAAATAATAAATAATAATAATAAGGCATGGTTAATATTTTTTCTAAAAAATTCCAAAAATATATAAATGTTCTTAAATTATTTTCTTTATTTTGTGATTAAGTTATAAATATATGTATATTATAAGTTAAACCCTAAAAATATTTTTTCTAACAAAATCCTAATTTATTTTTCTAAATGCCTATTAAAAAACCAAATTGTTTATTTTCTAATTTTGTGATGTAGTTATTATTATACATGTTATAATTTATTTGTAAATATATTTATAATCCAAATTATTTTTCTTTTAATGTTTAGAAACAATTTAATTTATAATAATTGTATTTTTGTATATGGTTTAAAATAATTTATAAATATAATAATTAATAGAATTAAATTTTATAAATATGATTAATATTGTAAATATGATATTTAAAACCTATTTTCTTCTTATAATGTGTAAATGTTTTTTTTAAATAAATGTTAATATATGTTTAAAAAGAATTAAATTTGTAATAACTAAAATTTATAATTACATTATGTTTAAATTTTTATTAAAATCCAATTTTTGTGTTTATAATATTTAATTCTATTTTATTTAATTATTGTTATTAACCATATTATTTATTTTGCTCTATTAATTTTATATATTATTATTATTTCACTAATCTTTATTATTTACTAACCTCTTTTATTTTATTATTACTAATTTTATGCTTATTATTCAATATTATTATTTATCACTAACCCCTATTTTTTATTATTTATTGCTTATTTATTTATGTTTTATTTATTTTTGCTATTTATTTATTTGTTTATTATAGTTATGTTGTAATTGCTTCCCGGATGTAATTTTCTAATTATTTAATTATTTTTGCTATGGTTAGTAATTAGGGAGTGCAAATATGTATTTTATTTAAAAATTAACTTAGATCATTTTAATAATAAGATAATTAAAATAAACACTCACACACACGTAAGTCGATTTTAATCGCTGTCTCACTTTCTAAGGTTATCCCTCAAGTTGCCTACTAATAAGGTCAAGTGGGGTGTATAAAGTAAGTCCCTTTAAAAAGAAAAATCATCAAGTCCCTTATGGTTGCCTTTACGAATCGAGTCCCTTCGAATAATGATGATAGTCCCACATATATGCTTAATACACCCCACAGTTGCCTTAATAAAACAGAATGTCCCTCACATGTCCCTTTACATCCAAGGTAATGACTACCTATTCCTTAATAATAGGGATAGTCTTACCATTTAAAGGATAAAGAACGGAAAAGACTTAAAACTTTAGGGTAGGTTCCTCTTATGTACTTGCTCACTATTAAAACTTTTCAAACACTTCTCACAATTTCAAATAAATTTTCAAAAACAAGTTTTTACGCATCCATACATGGATCATTATTAACTATTATGAAAATTTTTCTATTCACACACTACACTTTCAAAAACAATTCAAAAGTGAGCTAAGTAACTAAGAGCCCATGGATAACCATGGATGTAAAGGGTGCTAACACCTTCCCTTTACATAACCTACCCCCCGGACCCAAAAATATCTCTTAAGGTCTTTCCTGTTCTTTTATACCCTTTCCTTTTTTGGATAAAATAAAAGTCGGTGGCGACTCTTGCTATCCGCAACATAACTAAAAGTCAGTTCTCCCACCGTGTTACACTAAGTCGATAATGTTTTTCCAAAATTCCTTTAAATAAAAACCATTGGTATTTTTCCTCGACCTTGATTCCTCAACGGTCAAAGAAGAATATCAAGCAATAATTCTGACATAAAAAGGTTTTCACAAAAATATCCCAATTCCTTAGTAATATTTCTCGCGATAAAATTTATGCAACAAGGTTAGGATGGTTGGTCAGACCAAATCCTAACCACAATCAATTATCCCATTTTCCAACAAAGACAAAGCGTTAAGGACGTTGCATAAAATAAAGAAACGGATTTAAAAGCATAATCTCAAAATGAAGAATTCAAATTGTCATTACATGAAGCAAATCAAGGACACCCCCTGGCATTGGGGGGTTTAGCCACTCATGTTCATAACTGAAATAAAAACAGAGCAAGAAAATTGAGACATTACAATTAACGTAGGATTCGTTGGATCTTCAATCGCTTCCGCTCTTGATCAATCCTTCTTCTCCCGTATTCGTTCCAATCCCCAAAATCCCCAAACCAAAAAGTGGTTCATTACAGTAATAATTGTCAAATATAAATCAGTCTTCCAAAACACCGCGAAAAGTCCGGAATACCCTTGCAGCAACAAAAAGCAAGATTTTCTTCTGGTCTTCACAACACGGGCCGTGTTGTGTAACACGGGCACCCGTGTTGTGCCTCTGGATCATCACAATGTGGCCTCTTCATCAGATGCTATGACACGGGCCGTGTTGTACAACACGGGCACCCGTGTCACAGCTCTGACTTTCTCCTTTTTTCAACAAATCTCCTTTTCTTCTGGCATTCACAACACGGGCCGTGTTGTACAACACTGGCACCCGTGTTGTGCCTCTGACATCCCATTTTGCTGTCATTTTTCATGCTTGGATCATCTCTTCGGACGCATCGAACAACCGATTACATATTGACCTAAAAACACATCAAAAACAACCACATAACCCATACCAAAGATAAAAACAAAATAAAACGATTAAAACTAACTTGCATGCAACATTAAGAAAACTACGACGAAACATGAACGAAATACTTCAAATGAACAAAATTAGACTCAAAGGACACTGAAAACCGGCTTGAACACTACAACTAAATATCACTGATCAGAAACTTCATGATCAAGCAATCAATACAAAGCCCATAAATCTATAACTTTTTGACCTAATTTACATCTCTACATATACCTGAATACATCTCAACAAGCAAAGGACGATTTTCCAGCCTCCAAGCATATCCTTCAAGCTTCAAAATATCAAGAAAAAGTCACATACGGTTTTGGACTTAGAGGGACTTTCAAGACAAAATAAAGGTTGTTACGCGTTCCTTGGACATCACTGATGTATTCCCAATCATCACCATCATTCAAAACCTCATAAATCATGAAAACTGAATTCATGTTCTTCATCTTATTTTCAATTTTCGATTTCATTCATTTAGCCATTATAAATTGTTTTTGCGTTGTTAATCTTGTTTGTTGTGATGTTTAGATGATTTATGGGCAAGAATATTGAAGAATCGTGACCTAAACCGAAAACCACCATTGTTAGGGTTAGAGCTCTCAAATTGGGAATTCACGATTTGCTTAATATAAACGAATTCTAAAAACATGGTTATGACGTATAAACATCGTATAATTGATTTGGGTTGCTAATTTGTATTGATATTGAGGTTTGCTTAATGTTTCAAAAACGTAGGTTTTCTGGTTTATGAACACGCAGGTGAATTCGCAGGAAAAGTCACATGAATTTTCGCAGGAAATTCAAATGAAGAAGATGAAGTTTGCGCGCGGTTTTTTATTTTCAAATTTTGTTTTATCTTATTACATTTGTTTGCCATTATATTTACAAAGAGCGTTGTTGGCTCAGTTGGTGGACACACGCGTATATGAAGCACAAGACCTGAGTTTGAATCCGTCCTCAGTCTTTCTTTTTGGCATGAGTTCCATTTATTTCCAGGTTTAAAATATAAGAATTAGCATCCATCCTATATTCACATGCGCGCGCTTGGCCTGGTGGTAGCCTTGTTGGTCCAAGGAAGTAATGGCCTAGGGCGTGGGTTCGATCCTTGTCCCAGGTAAGTTCTTTTTTACTTCATTTTTGTTTTATTATTATTTATCTATTTATTTTATAATTAATCCAAAATTATATTTTCATAAGAAAATTATTTTTAAATAATAATATATAAATATATACAACTTCATATTTTTTTTTCTAAAATCATAATTTATCTTTTTTTTTTAATTTGAAATTGTTTATATTTATTTTTTATAATTTGTTCATATTATTATTGTATATATTTTTTATAATTTAACTAAGTTTAGATTAAATAATCAAAACCCTAATCCTGATTTTCTTAATTGTAAAACTAACCCTAATTTCAAATCCTAATTTCTAACCCTAACTTTTTTATTTAACTTTAAATATTAAACTTAATTGGTTTTTTCTAATATATAATTAATCTTGTTTTGTAAATAATTATTATATTGTTTATTATCATTATTCTAATTACTTTACTATCTTCTTCTTAAAAATTCTTCACAATTATTTGTTTAATTTAAAAATGTTCTCTTAAATTATATATATTTGTGTATATTTGTGCTAACCTCTTCTTCTTATAATTATTTTATCACTAACCATTTTAATTATAATTTCTCTATTATATATTTATTATTCATATTATAATGTAATTGCGAAAGCCTTGTAATAGTCGTAGGTTTATTATTTTTTTTATGTTATTGTTTATAAATATTTTTGCCATGGTTAGTAACTATAGGGTGTGATAACTTGTTGGTGATTTAAAATTAATTTAGAATGACTTACTTAATAAGATAAATACATGAATACAAACACTCACACAAGTAAGTCGATCTTTGATCGCCATCCTACACTTTCTAAGGTTACTCCTCATGTTGCCTAATTATAAGGTCAAGTAAGGTGTCTTAAAGCAAAGTCACTTCATTAATATCATCAAGTCCCTTTAAGATTATAAGATCAAGTCCCTTCGATGTTGCCTACGGTAAATGATCTTGTCCCTTCGAATAAAAGATGATAAGTCCCTACGAATTGCTAAAGACACCTTACAGTTGCCTAAATTCAGAAGTCCCTTCATATGTTCCTTATCACATCCAAGGTAATGACTACCTATTCCTTAATAATAGGGATAGTCTTACCATTGAAAGCATATAAGAACAGTAAAGACGTAATATAGGGTAGGTTCCTCTTAAGTACTTGCTCACCTTTTCAAAATACATTTTACACTTCACATTTCAAACAAATTTTCAAAATAAAGTCTTTATATACATCCATACGAGGATCATTATAAAGCACTTAGAAAATTTTTAATCACACACTACACCTTTCTCAAAATAGTTTAAAGTGAGCTAAGTAACTAAGAGCCCATGGATAACCATGGATATAAAGGGTTCTAACACCTTCCCTTTATATAACCTACCCCCCGAACTCAAAATATTTTTAAGGTCTTTCCTGTTCTTTTATGTCCTTTCCTTTTGGATAAAATAAAAGTCGGTGGCGACTCTTGCTATCCGCAACATTTAACTAAAGTCAATTCTCCCACCGTGTTACAGAACTGGCGACTCTGCTGGGGACTTAATAAAAGAGGGGTACCCTTAGGAATTAGATCACTTTAAATTTGTTTGCTTTGTTTGATTTACTTTACTTGTGGGGCTCTTATGTTTGAAAGATCCTAACCCAGATCTAGTGTACCTTAGGTAAATGGCAATAGACCAAGGAAACTGTACGGCGTATACTGATATGGTTGATCTGGTGGCCATAGTTAGTGTGACTTCTTGGTTGGTGCTTATGATCCTTAAGAAAGTTGAGGATAATATGAGGCTGCCATATGTTGTCAATACACTAACTAACTTTTAGAACCCTAGTCATCCCATCTTGGCCTTTAGAAAAGTAGTGAGATAACCGACTTTGGTGAAGACTGAAGTTGGTTGATACTCGATACTACGCTCATTGAGATCCTAAACTTGGAAGGTTTTGGTTGGCAAGTAAGTTGCCTACTGAACAACCACCCTTGTGAAGGATCAATGATATTGAGATCCCTTAGAACCTGGTTACTTTTGTAGGACAGGATTAACCAACTAAACTTCAGGGGAGGGTACTTACCTTTAAACCTCATGCAAGCCTTCAAACCTAGGGCTATTGTGTGACTTGTTTGTGTGTGCCACATGTCTGTGATTGAGTATAACATCATATCATCATCATGCATCATAAGCATAGCATTTTCACTAACCATTTCAAGGACCAAAGGATTTATCTTTGTTCTTTGTTGCAGGTCATGGCTTCTGCTCGTAGGAATACTATCCGGATCAACTTTGTAGGGATACCTCCTAAGCTTAAAGAATTGGTCTCTCAAGTTTCTGAAAACTCCCAGTTCATCAAGAGGCATGGTCACCTACTAGATCTAGTCACTTCAGGATTCAATGAAGACATGATGAGTGTCCTGTTTCAGTTCTTTGACCCTAAACATCATTGCTTTACATTCCCCGACTATCAGCTGGTTCCTACAATGGAAGAGTTCTCTAAGCTTTTGGGTATACATATCCTTGATCAGAAACCCTTCACAGGCTTAGAAAAAGAGCCTAAACCTGAGGTTATTGCTGCAGCCTTACATTTGAAGAAATCAGACATTGTCCTAGAAATGAGAAGCGGAGTTAAGGGTATTCTTGCTAAGGTATTGATAGAGAAAGCTCAGGTATTCTTGAAGGCTATGAGTTATGATGCCCTTGAGGAGATCTTGGCCTTATTAATCTATGGCCTAGTGTTGTTCCCTAATCCAGACCAGTTCATAGACGTACATGCCATCAACATATTTCTGGCTCGCAATCCAGTGCCTACATTGCTTGGAGACATCTTACACTCTCTTCATACCCGTACTACAAAGGCACGGGGAACTCTGATGTGTTGTATAACTTTACTATCTATGTGGTTTATTTCTCACCTTCCTCGATCAGTGATGAAGAATAAACAAAGGTTCAGGTGGTCCAAGAGGATCATGTCACTTTCTCATTCAGATATTCATTGGTGCTCTC
Source organism: Lathyrus aphaca (assembly GCA_963966055.1). Taxonomy (NCBI): domain Eukaryota; kingdom Viridiplantae; phylum Streptophyta; class Magnoliopsida; order Fabales; family Fabaceae; genus Lathyrus; species Lathyrus aphaca. Next base: position 725,661,947 of record OZ014519.1, on the reverse strand, counting down.
GATCTATGGAGAATGTTACTATCATTGACCGTTGTGGGGAGTTCCCTAATGTGCCACTCCTTGGCATAAGAGGGGGCATTACTTACAATCCTTCCTTAGCTCTACGTCAGTTTGGTTATGCTCGGAGTGACGGTCCTCATGACATGCTTATTCAGGGTATTGTGTTCGACTACGACAACGATCTGCAAGGTTACCGTCAAAGGTTTATACGCGCATGGGGTAAAGTGAACAAGGTTGACAGCAAGACTCTGGAACCCAAGTACACCATTCCTATGGAACCTTATCTCAGATGGGTGCGATCTCGTGCTCAGACTCTTATGATGCCATATCCTGCCATCCTGCCAGTTACTATGGAGCCTGTTGCTGAAGGAGATAATCCTTATATCATTCTTCACCCAGACATGCCCACTGACATGGAGGAGTTACAAAGGTCCTGGATCCAGTTGAAGGAGAAAAGAGATACTTTCGAGACTCATTACAAAGCAAGTCAAGAAAGAATCATGGAGCTAACAAAACAACTTCACGAGGAGCGGAATCTCAACTCATACCTCAACACAAAGAGGAAACGTCCATGGGAGACTTAAAACCCCATTTTTGTATTCATTTCATTTTTATTGTAAGCCCAAGGGGCAAACAAGTTTATTACTAATAAAAGTTTACTTTTTGGTTGTTTAAACAAATTTAAATCCTGCGGTCCTGGAAAACATTGCATACACATTTACATACCATATCATTGCATCACGGGTTTCTTATATACAAGTATCTTATCTTCTCGCTGTTTATTTCAGCAGAAATGGCTCTTGAACAGACTGTCAAAGATCTCCAGGCACAAAATGCACAATTCCAAGAGTTAATTCTGAACTTGTCCAAGGGACAAGATGAGTTGAAGACACTGCTGGCTAAAAAGAATAAGAAGACTAGAAGATCAGAAGGCCTTATTAATCTGGGAAGAAGGTTCAGAGGTCCTATCAAGACAAAGGAACAGATTGACGATTCTGAGTCTGAAAATTCTGAGAAAGAGGGAGGCAGTCTCCATGATACTGTGGGAGATTATGATTCTGAAGCAAATTATTATCATGATCCTAATGAAGATAAGTACAAGATGCTGGTAGACAGGATGAATGCCATGGAGTTACAAAAATCTTCTGGGCTGGATTTTGAAGATATGAGTTTAATATCTGGAGTGGTTATACCTATTGGTTTCAAGGTTCCTGCTTTTGTGGTGTATGATGGTGTCTCATGTCCCAAGCTGCATCTAAGGTCCTATGTCCGGAGGATTCAACCACATACTGCTGATAAGAAATTATGGATTCATTTCTTCCAAGAGAGCTTGTCTAGAGCTCAATTGGAATGGTACTATCAACTGGAAAGCATTAATATTCGTGATTAGAATGATCTTGCTGAGGCCTTCTATAGGCAATACTAATATAATGCTGATCTAGCACTGACTCGCATGCAACTCCAAAGCATGTCTATGGGTGCTAAGGAGAATTTCAAGGAGTATGCCCAGAAATGGAGAGACCTGGCTGGCAGAGTTCAACCTCCTCTGACTGACAGGGAGCTAGTGGATATGTTTACGAGTACGCTGAATGGTCATTTCTATAGTCACCTCATTGGAAGCTCATCATCTGGTTTCACCGAGCTGATAATGACTGGAGAACGTGTGGAGAGTGGTATAAAAAGTGGTAAGATACAGGTGGGTGCCTCTTCATCAAGCACTGCCAAGAAGCCCCCTAGTGGGAAGAAGGAGTCTAGTGCTGTGTATAGTCAACCCAGCCGTAACAGAAGTCACCAATCTGTGGGAGCAGTCCACATTTCTAATCCTACTCCTGCAGCACCAGAGCTACCACAGAGCAATCAACAGAAGCCTATAAGACAATTCACAAGATCAACATGTCAATGGCCCAAGCCTTGCAACACATGTTGAAAGGGGAACTCATTACCTTGAAGGACCCTCCTCAGAATCCTAATACTTCCTCTCCTCGATACAACCCTAATGCACGATGTGCCTATCATTCTAATTGTCCGGGACATGATACCAACAACTGCTGGATATTGAAAAACAAGATTCAAGATATGATTGAATTTGGAGAGATTGAATTTGACCCTCCTGGGACTCCAAATATGATTACTGCTCCCATGCCCAATCATGAGAAGACTGTTAATGCTGTTGATGAAGTTTCCTATGTTTCCTCAGTTACAAATGTGACTACTCCATTATCCATTATCAAGAAGAAGTTGGTACAGGCTGGATTCTTTCCAGGTTGTAATGAAGATTGTTTTTATTGTGCCTATAAACCTGACAGTTGCTGGAAGTTGAAAGATGGTATTCAACGCCTCATGGACAATTACACCATATTGTTTGAGAGGACACCTTTTGTGGAAAGTATGTGTGAACATCTGACTCGGGGTAAGAAGTTTGAAGATGTGGACATGGTTGATAAAATGCCAGTGAAGATTACCTCCAAAGGCTCTGTCAAGATCACTTCCAAAGGACCTATCAAGATTACTGCTGAAGGCCTGGTGAAGACTGTTGCTGAAGTTAGAGTGCCTCCCATGATTATTACCACTCCTAGCCCTATTCCGTATACTTCTGATAAAGCTATACCCTGGAATTACGGTTCTGACGTTTATATCCATGGTGTTAAACAGGAACCTTTGACTGATACACCTGTTACTGATGATAACCTTGATGTTGATAATATTGCTGGATCTAGTAAGATCACCAGAAGTGGAAGAATTTTCTCTCCTCCGGCTACCTCAAAAAATACAGTTACTCCAACTACTACCTCCACTTCTGAGCCAAGGGCTGATGCTCGGGGCAAAGGTCATGTGGTTGAACCTGTGCAAGCTGAGGCACCGAATGCTGAGAATCTTTCTAAACAGATGGAAGAAGTGCTGAAGATCATTCACAAGAGTGATTATGATATTGTTGACCAATTGGGGCATACTCCCTCCAAAATTTCCATGTTGTCTTTGTTGCTGTGTTCTGAGGCTCATGCTAAAGCCTTGATCAAGTTCTTGAAGACTACTCATGTACCAAATGAAATTTCTGTGGATCAATTTGAAAATTGTGTTGCACATCTGACTTATGATAATGGGTTAGGCTTTTCTGATGCTGACTTAACTCCTGCCAAAAGAAACCATAACAGAGCTTTACATATCTCCATTGAATGTAGGGGCACTACCTTGTCTCATGTGTTGGTGGACAATGGTTCTTCATTGAATGTACTTCCCAAAGAGGTTCTGAATAAGCTCAGTCCTGAAGATGCTGTGTTAAGACCAAGTAATATAGTGGTGAGGGCCTTTGATGGTTCAAGAAGAGTGGTGCATGGAGAAATAGACCTCCCAATCAAAGTAGGCTCTCAAGTCTTCAATTCTACCTTCTATGTAATGGATATTCGTCTTGCGTACTCTTGTTTGCTTGGGCGCCCCTGGATCCACGGGGCAGGTGCTGTGACCTCCACTTTACATCAGAAGTTGAGATATCCAGTGAAGGGAAAGATCGTCACTGTTTATGGAGAGGAAGAATACATGGTCAGTCATGTGAATACATTTAAGTATGTTGAAGTGGAAGGTGAATATGTTGAGACTCCTTGCCAGACATTTGAAGTAGTTCCTTGGGTCGTTCCTGCTACTGAAGCTCCTCCTGTGGTTAAAAGAGTTCTTGTGGTTACCAGGGTACCTCCTACAATGGCTTCCCTCAAAGATGCTAGAGCTGTGGTTGAAGAAGGTGGTTGTACTATTTGGGGTCAGCTTCCTGACATTCCTTACAAGTTTGACAAGTTTGGTTTGGGTTTCACTGCAGAGTCCCAGAAGGTTGTTCGTCGTGCTCGTGCTGTTCGTATCACCAATTAAGGGATCATGAGAGATCAAATCAATGATGTGGGTGACTATAATGAAGACTACAACCTGGATAACTGGATCTTTCCTACTGTGGGTGATGGGCTCAACAATTGGAAGACTGAAGACGTTATTCCTATCTCCTTTAGTCAGGAGTAAATACTATTACTGTGTTGTTATTTTTAAGTTTGTAATTTTGAACAATTAAACTTTTAAGCCTTGTGTCTTACCCGGGGCACAATGGTATGCTTGTATCGGGATGTCATTTCATTTGCATACTTCATTCAATAAAAATAAATGGACGTTTCGTTTTCATAAATATTGTGCTCCTTGTCTTTCTTTTATTTTATTTTTTGTTTTATCAGCTATGTGTTCTTACACACACCCACATCACTAAAATGCAGATCCTCATCCACTCTGGATCCTGTTGATAACAGTTCTACTATTGCCAATTATAATTTCGAGAATCCGATCTATCAAGCTGAAGATGGCAAGGAGGAAGATTGTGAAGTACCTGTAGAGCTTGCTAGGTTATTACAACAAGAAGAGAAAGCTATACAGCCACATGAAGAGCCAATCGAAGTTGTGAATCTGGGAACTGAAGAAAACAGGAAAGAGGTCAAGATAGGGGCTGAATTAGAGAATGGTGTTAAGAGCAGATTAATTCAGATGTTACGTGATTATGTGGAGATCTTTGCTTGGTCCTATGAAGATATGTCAGGGTTGGATACATACATTGTGGTTCATCGTTTACCAGTAAAAGAAGATTGTCGTCCAAAGAAACAGAAGGTTCGTCGCATGCGTCCTGAAATGTCAGAAAAGATTAAAGCAGAGGTGATGAAACAGTTTGATGCAGGGTTCTTAGCTGTGACTTCTTATCCTCAATGGGTTAAAAATGTGGTACCGGTACCTAAGAAAGATGGTAAGGTATGTATTGTAACACCCCAAAATTTGCCCTCTAAATTACTACTTTGATTGGCTTGAGGGTCGCATTCATATGCATTCTTCTATTAGGTCGTAACTTTCAGAATCGTGCATTTCATTGGACTATCAAGATAATGGGATCCAGAGGTTATTGGAATCAAGATTTGTTATATGTTTCTTGAAGCAGGGATTTAAATTCATCGAGGAAATATCTCTTTGCAAGATTCATCCAGATACAAGGCCTTCCTCCAGCAAGGTTTATCAAGTTGATATCTTCGTCATTATACACTCCAGGTATTCCTCCTCTACATTGGGCGTTATTCTTCGTTGCAAGTTCATCGCTGTCAATATACATCTCAAGACGGATTATGGTTTCGCGTTCATGGGTGATTTTATGGAAGGATCTTCAGTTAAAGTGGATGATTGGAGTTTCACGCCAAGAATATGTGTCATGGTTTCCTTATGCTTTCATTTGTTGGCCGTTGGCTATACCAGTTAGTAGAGCTTTAAGGGACTGAGATTTAAGATTCATTGAGTATACAAGTTCACCTATCATTTCCATATTCAAGTTATTTTGATCATTTGCTATCTGTTTTCTTATCCATTGAATATCCGTTAACCACTTCATTACCCGGTTAAGCCATTGTTTTATCCACTCTCATGTCCATTCTCCGTCTTTTTATCCGATCAACTCAAATATATTTCTATTACCAAAATCTTTTCTATTTTTATTATGCTCATAAACTTTTTTTTAAGTAAAGCCCATTAAACCAAATTTCCCATTTTAGTTAGCCCATTTTGATTAAAAACCATATTTTATTCACATATCATTTAAACCAATATATAATTCGTATTCAATTCGAATTCTAAAGTCCAACCTGTATTATTGTCTATTTTTAACCAAATCCATAAACCATTTCTTTTAGAAATTTGGTTCATATCCATAGTTTTCCAGATTCATATCCGTTACCAAAATCGATTTTGTTTTTAAGACTACAATTCAAAACCCAAAAAAATAATTCTTCTTTTTAGCCATTTGAACCCAATGCCGTTTTAGGGAAAAGAAAAAGGGCTATTTTTGTTGATTGAAATCAGGCCAATTCATTTATTCTAATTTTAATCCATATTTTCTATGAAAAACCTGTAGAATACATTTGGGTGGTGAGTTTTGAGAACAACAACGACAATATTAATGTTATTTTCTCTTTTCCTCAGTGCAACACGGTTACGCCGCAGACTTGGAATCTTCTTCTAAATTCCTCAACAAAATTCTGAGTTTATGGTGTTCACTCAATAAAAATTATAGAAGGCTTCGATAACTAAAATTCATTAAAATCATTATGATATTCAGTTATAATATCAATAACAAAAGTCCTTTACAAGAGAATGAGGAAGATATATAGAAAAGTGACACAAGAAGAAAAGAAAAAGTTTCAGTTACAAAACTCATAACTCAATTCATAACAAATTCCAACTGAATCTTAACAGAAAAACTAACAGAAACTTCCAGCTGCATCTAGAAGCTCTTAACCGAAAATCTCCAGAAGCTTCATCTTCATCTCTATATATTCGCTCTTTCACTTGTTCTTCGGGTTGGCTGGAATTTCATGATCTATCTCTCTCATTCATTCTTCATCTTCAAACTCTTAACAATCCTCTTCACCTTCATTCTCCTACACTCTTCACCTCTTCGGATCTTGTTGCAATTTCCACACAAAAAACCTCTTCTTGAGTCAGCAGTAATGATTTTCGAAACTTTCATCAACCTCCATAGTCTACCACCACTTTCAATAAATTGTGAATCTAAAAAATCCTCACAGATTCAGATTCGTACGCCTTCATTCATCACCAAAATAACCTGCAAAAACCAGCACAACGCAAGGTGAATCAATGGATTCACAATAGCAGTCGAACCATGAGAATTTCAGAAGAGCAACACCTAGAATGCAAGAAGAAAAGCAAAACTGTAAGGGTGAATCAATGGATTCACAATCAAAGATCCGAAAACAACACAGCACCAAGAATCATCAGCAGCCATCTTCTCCAAATCGCAGCATTTACGCTCACCAATCAATTCATCTTCAACTATCACCATTAATCCGCGGAAACCGCAACCTGCATCACAAAGAAAGTATGGCATCAAGTTCAACTATCAATGCAGATTGAAAGTCACAGGAATATTGTGAACAGCCAACACCAGACTATGGTAAATTCAAGAATAAGAAAAGGGGCAAGTGGAAGAAATTAGTGTCAAAGCCATTACCTCATAAATCGTATTATCATCAATCATCTTCGTCAAAGCTGTGGCTCAGACGTCATCCGCAAAATTCTCTTCTACAATGTCCCCTCCATCAATCTACATCAACTTTCGGGCTCTCTATGTGATCTTCTATTTCGATTCGCGACATCATATTCCATCTCATCATCAGAACCTGCAATGATAGCTCACATCAAGAGTAAAAGAAATCAACAGATTGCAGAAGCATAACAAAGAACGGGTTCAAACCGCATCACAACATGTCAACAAAGATTCACAAACCTTGGCAAGCATCGATCCATTAAATCGGGACTCAAATTCCCGGTGAAGAAGTTTGATCTAGGAGTCAAAAAAAAAAAAAGCGGGGTCAGCATCAACGAGGTACGAAAGATCGAACTGCAACAAGAGTTAGAGAGCACAAGTCTGAGCGAAACTTCTTCAAGCTCCTCCTTCACTCATCTCAATCTCTCTGATTTTGTCTCTTTAGTGCCGCTTTCATCATATCAGCGTTCATCACCTCATTTCGCTAATCTCGGCATTCGGCAATAATCGTCGCCACCTGCATAACAACCAACCAAGTCAGGGATTCGAAATCAAGCATAAATGCGTGATCAGAAGAGAGGAAGAAGAGCTTTGTCAAGCCGTGACAATAGAAAAGACGCGAAAGAGCAAGAGAGATTTGCACGATACCTCAGAGTTTTCACCATCATTGGCATTGCTGACTTTATATTAAAACCATCATCCATCAGCGTCCGGTCGAAAGCGCGACTCCTTCGTCTTCCTCGCACAACAACTATTGGCGTCTTCATCTCCCTCGCGAAAACAAGTTCAAACGGACCTTCGTCCTGGCCCACCGATCCAATCGAAGGTGTGTGAGTTTTGATTTGTGCATTCTGTTTCCTTTTGCTTCTTTGGGTTTTGCGGCTTCGGTTTGGGGATTAGGTCAAAATTATTTTCGAATTGGGATGGGGAAAGAAAGACAATATGAGGTTTATGTGTGAATTTGAGACCCGAGAGAGGTTGGGGGGATGGTGGACCGCTAGCGTCGAATGGAAATGATGCCGTTTCTCTAAACTCTATTACCGGTGGGCGTCATTCGCATCCATCAAAATCGGCTCAGAGAACAGGCAAGAAATCCCGCCGCTGCGCCGTCCGCCGTCGTTCTTTCTCAGGTTTACTCTTCGAGTTGTTTTAAGATGGATGAAGATCAAGAGATGGAGAAGTTCGGAATGGAGAATGATTTTGAAGGTGGTAGATGGGAAGGTGTTGAGTATTACTGCCGAACGCGTAAAGAGAAGCGAACTCAAACCAGAGATGTTGTTCTCTATGAAGTTTTTGCTGGTTCTGAGGACGACGATGATGATGCTAGAGTTTAAGATGAGGGTGGCGATCTCATAGAGATGAGGGGTGAGGACGGCGCGGCATGAAGGCAAGAAGGGGATTTAGGGTTTCACTTTGATGCTTAACCTAAAGTTGTGTATGTTATTCTTATTGTTATGTTTTTAAATTATAATGTTAATTAATCTGATTTAGAAATAAATAAACTCATAATAATCCCTAATCAAAGCTATTAATTCTGAATTAAGGACTTTGGAAAAAGTCATGAAATGATAAGACTCACCATGAGCCTTCACCGCCCAATTTTCTGTAAATTCCCCTCTTCCCATTATGGGCCTGAGTTACTAATAACACCCCCTGTTTCGGGCCCAGCAATCATTTTAACTTAGAAATTTCTATTCTTCCCCCCCCCCCCCCCCAATTCCTTTTCCTTTTAATTTCTGTTTTTATATCATTTCAAATAAATTCACAAAAAGTGTTAAAAAGCATAATAAAAATCCCTAAAAATTACGTTAGAATATTAAATCCACTTAGAACTTCTACCAATTTTTATTTTCTAAATTTTACCATTTTTTCGATTTAATTTCGATTTATTTAATTTAATGGACTTATATTGAATTTCCACTTGGATACACAATTTTGTGCAAGTTATTTCTACCACTTCCCATAATATTTTCTGCCCATTCTTTTTGCTATGATTAAAGGACAAGTTAAAGTATTTAGAATATTTTTTGGTGAATTTTTAGGACATTTTTTCTATTGTTTTGGTAGTATAATTTGTATAAATTTGTGATTGAACTTTAGTTAGATTTAAGTGGACATTTACCATAGTTAGGCTTAGAATTTTGGAGAGATTTTTTAGCATAATAATATAATCAGGTTGAAGACCTTAGGAATTTAATTTCATATTTTTTTCATGACTTTTAATATTTTTTTGTCATTTTAATTCATTTCCATCATATTGCACATATTCATGATTCATATCATTTACTAACTATTTGTTTTTTTGTGCAAGGTGTTTTGCAAGGTTTGGCTTATGGACTTGGATATTTTATGCCTTAATTGTGTTTTATACTTTGTGTACCTTGTGATGTAATAGCTTAGAACCTGTATGTTTGTATGATTTCCTTAAGGAGGATAGAAAAGATAAAACGAATCGATAGAAAACCAAATTTTCAAAAAAAAAACAAATAAAGTATTCGATCCAACGTCGAGTATATTTTCAAATAAATAAATAAAGTTCATATTTTTAGGGTTCCACGATTACCTTCGTTCCATTCCATTCAACCAATATCAAGCCTTGCATGTTTCATACCATAAGTCGTGCGTCTTAGCACCACGCAACCGACCCACACACCTCATTGTTTCATCCCGTTTACATTTCACATGCGTTCTACCATGACCTAGGAAGACCCTATTGCTCATTACTAACTTCTTTTACTTGCATGTTTAGTCTTATATCTCTTATATCTCTTAGGTAGATTTTAATTGCAAACCTCACTAACCATAGGTTATCCATGAATTCAAACTAACTTAGGATAAGTCTAGTTCTCCTTAGAATGTTTACCTTTTATAACTTGAGTCTCTTCTCATCTCAAAATAAAATCAAAAACAATTAACAAAGGAAAGGTGTACAATGCGTCACGAGCCTTAAGCTACACGGGAAATGACTAGTGGAGGTCTCCTTCACTCTTCTAGGATGCTTTACAAACGTTCCATTGGGGGCGATCTTGGAAAGTATTCGCTCTTGTGTCATAGTTTTTAGTGTTGTACATTCAATAAACACAAATTCAAAACATTTCTTCTAAAAAACAACAAACCAAGAAGTCACGTCTTCTTTCTCATCTCATACTCTTCATGACTTGTCTCGACAGTTCAAACAGCAACACGGTAAACACCCTCGTGTCAGAGCCGGTAACACCTGAGCTAGAACTATGGCAATGTCATCCTAAAAACCACAAACGAGTGTAAGCCTTAGTTAGACGAACTACGGCGTCTCTGATCCTCATTTATCCCGATGAGGTACGTAGGCAGTGGGGTAGGGCCCATTCGAGCACAATCTTTCTTTTTCCCTACATTTTTTCCCTTTTTTCCCATTTTCCAATTTCATTTCTTTTCTCATTTCCATTTCATTCCAGATAGTTATTCTTTCAGTTAAGCAGCATATTATTCTTCACCCTTTGAAAAAACAGACTTTTAAGCGTGGATCCCGTCGAGTACGGCGGACGGATTGGGGTGCTAATACCTTCTCAATTCGTAACCGACTCCCGAATCCATATCTTTGGTTCGCAAGGCCTCGTCCTTTTCCTTCTTCCTTAGGTTTGTGCAACATTACCTTTCCCATTCTTTCGGGATAAAAATGTCTGGCTGGCGACTCTACCTTTTCCGCGCCACTTTCGCGTTTGTACTAGGATGAAAATCCCGGGAGCGACAGCTGGCGACTCTGCTGGGGACCTTTAGAAATTCTAATCTCCCCTTTGAGAGTCAATCCTAGCGCTTGTCTGCTGTTGTTTTCTTTGGGTGCATATTCATTAGCTGTTATGCTTTAGTTTAGCTTTACTGTTTTATTTACAGTTTATCGCTTTCCTTTACAGCTTTATTTACAGCCTTCTGCACTTTACTTTACTGTTGCATATACTGGCATATACTGTACTGGCTGTTCTGGTTTTCCTTGGCGGGATGGGATTATTGTGAGATAAGCCAAATACCCGGCTTGAGTATACACATAGGATTTAGAGTGGGCAGTCGTGTGGCTTGCGTGGTCTTGAGCACGTGTAGTTTTCACGAGTCCCACACCCAGATCAGGCTCTCTTGGGATATGTTCTATACTGCCTAGGCAGACCATAGAATGTTCTCACCTGAGCTGCTAACACTGGGAACCGATCATCGAGGACCTTAGTGGAAACAACCCTCTCCAGTGGTGACAGTGGCAGACCACATTTCGTAGCAAACCCATTCGCACCCGAGGGCCCACTAGGAAATCGCATAGGATGACCTTGTTTTCTCATAGGAGCCTGGTTAAAGCAACTGGTCGTATGACGGTAGTATTGTACCCTTCGGGATGAATGTACTATTGTTTCTCGACTTCAGTGCTTGAAGCCGGGAACTTATGAGGGATGCTTGCTTTTTCCGGAATTCAGCTGAGGCCTCCCTGAGTAGTACATAATGCCAAACCGATTCCCTGATTTGGTCATGAGCCATTTCTCGGAAATGGTGAACGTATTATTGCTATTCGGCTTTGAGAGTCCGTGATGTTGACCCGTAGTAGCACACCCGTGAGATTGGGAGGGGTTTACAGGTTTGCAGGAACCCTAAAACTTCCAACATACCCGCTTTTGCCGGTATTACTCCGTGTTATGATCCGGTCCTATATGATACTTGGTTGAGAATTCTGGAACTTATGCACAGATACAGTGATAGTATGGTCTTCACCAACACTTGGTTATCTGATCCACGCCAGCGTCGGACCGCTGACCGCATGCCAGTTGCATACATGACATCATGGCATTTTAGCATACATGTTCAGTTACTTTTAAGGATCCCATATCTGGATTATGTCGGATTTTCGTCTGCATTAAAACTTGAATCAAAACGGATGGATTCCTTGGAAATAACCGAACATGGCATTTGCATACATCCTTGCATTTTTTACAGGTGTTCAGAGACAAATTCTTATCCTGACCTGGTTTCTCTCCAGAATGGTCAATTTGAATCACGACTGTCAAGGTTTAGACATGGAACAACTCCGAGCGGAGGTGACCGAGATGAAGGCCCAACTGGGGCATGTTGTAGTGGACATTCGAGCGTTGTCCCAGGATCAGAAATTGCTGAGAGAAGAATTCAACTTGATGAAGACTCAGATAAAGCTGCTTACAGGAATCATGAATGATATGTCGAAGAAAGAAAATAGATGTGTGTCTGCTTTTCAAACAGAAGGTCATGTTTCTCCCATCTCTTTGGGATGTCCAATAAATCAGGGTTATTTAGATGGATTTCCTATACAGTTCGAATCTCTTCACCAGCAATCACCACTCGGCAGTCAGGAAGAGCATCAGATAGGAACCAACTCCACATGTGAACTGAATGATTCTACACCAATTGTTACCAAAGAAGTGAGCACTTTCTTTCCTTATCAGGGATCCTCCTCAGCTGCTACTCCTTGGTTTCCAGGAGAAATACTTCAACCGATTTCATCTATAACTCCTCCATTGCTAGCAACCCGTCATCAACAGGTTCAAGAAAGGGTTATTGATCCGACACCCGTGTCTTATGCTGAATTATATCCACAACTGTTCAAAATGAGGTTGATTGAGTGTCACGAGATAACTCCTCCTTCAGCATGCAGGAATACAAAAGAAGTGGTCAACTTTCCTTCTCCTAGAATCATTGCTCAGTCTAAGTCTTCAAAGGGGCTGCATCAACAATCTTCATTCACTCCTCGGCTAAGTACGAGTAAGAAAGTACAGGGACATGTCAGGCGTCCAACGCAATGTCGACAACGAAGTTTTCAATCACGACCACAGGGTCAGCAACAACAGGTGCAGAGACCGTTTCAAGAAAGAACAAGAGCGAGGAACCGCAGACTTGATCCTATTCCATGTCCATATGCTGTATTGCTTCCAGAACTTTTGAGGTTGAACCTGGTTGAGCTCCGTATCATGAGAGCTCCTTCTGCTGATAATCTACCACCAAATTTTGATCCACACTCCAGGTGCGAATTCCATTCAGGTGCCCAGGGGCACAGTATTGAGAAATGTTGGGCTTTTCAGAACAAGGTGCAAGACCTAATTGAGTCCAAGACAATCAATTTTTCTCCTCATCCAAAGGTACTCCAGAGTCTGATGTCTAGTCACGACGGAACCAGTGTCACGGTTATTCTACCAAATGGTCCATGTTAAGCTGAAGTCTTCAAGTTAATCACCCAGGACACCAGGGTACTCATGAAGCAAATAGAGCCAGCAGTATTCAAATACTCTCAGTGACGGCATTCACGTGTTTGTTTTTCTTCATTGTTCATTTTCATCCCTATTGAGGGGAACTACGTCGCTCTGATTCTTCATTGGTCATCAGTCAATGGAGATACGTAGGCAGAAGATCGTCAGGTCTTTCCGAGCAAACTTATGGGGCAACTTTACTCCCCAGCTTCACTCTTTCCTTCAGATGTCTCGCGTCAGAGTCAGAATAGCTAGAAGAGGAAGTATTACTGCCATGGTTGGGCATGCAACTGCAAATTGAAGATTACAAGTCTCTGAAAAGAGCTTTTTGATCGTTGAAAGTATCCAAGACTGACAGGTCCAGACGGAGCCAAGCCTCCTCAACTACGGCAATATTCAGTTTCTTTACTGCATTTCCATTTGTAGTTTCTTTTATATGCTAAACATTTGTCTACATGTATGAAAGTTGTTTGCTTTTGAATGTTAGTAATAATAAAACTCACATGTTTTTCTTGAAGTAAATTCATTTGCATTCCCTTATAATTTTGCATGTGTACATTGTGATACCAATTGTCATGCTTAAATTCTATGAGGGAGAATGACGAAACAAAAACGCAATATCTCTGAATTGTGTGCTCTCAAGTAAGACCCTGTTGACGATGTACAGGCATTGTTTCAAATCCTAAAAACTGGAGATATAAGGAAGATAGACCCTCGCTAACCCCTTTGAGCCTTGAAGTAGGAGTTTCTTTTCACATAAAAAAACCCTCACATGTAACCCAGGGGCAGGGTAGATGTCAGCCAGTCAGACCAAGCGTTCAGACTTTCATAAAGAAGTGTATTTGAAGATCCGTTGCATCCTAATATGCTAATCAAGAGGTCCAAAGACTCGAAACCACAACGGTTATCCAAGTTGAAAGGTCCAAAGATTGACAACCACAATGGTTATCCTTCGTTGACCGCAAAATGAGGCAGTCACAACCCTCGTGAAGCAATCAAGACAACAATGACACGCGACTTGTTCAAAATGCAAAAAGAAAAAGAAAAGAAAAGGCCCGCTAAGTCGAAACTTGAAAACAAGCGACTTAGGCAAAAGTTAGGGCATCCCGCTGGACTCCACAATCAAAGATTCACAAGAATCAGTCCAGGCAAAAGCTAGGGATAAACAAAATAATGCAAAAGCAAAAGACGGAAAAGGATTACACAAGAAAGATCCTCAAATAAGAACAAAGTCGTGTGACCCAGACACGAAAAATAGAGGAGTGACTGACTCTCAACAATAACCTGATTGTGCTTGAATTAATAGCAGCAATGGTTCCTCAATCAACACGAAAACTTTATGAAAGGTGAATGCTTGTGAAAACTAGCTGAATTTAGGAATGAAGAACATCACGAAGAGTGGGTGGGCACAAATAAATTTCGAGCCTATATCCTTTGTTTCTATAACCGTGAACCAGGCCACGATACAACCCTTAAAAGTCCTAACTGAAACAGGGTTAAATTGAGAGCGTACTACCACGAGACCGCGTTCCTGACTCCTATGAGTTGTGCTAAAAGACGTTTGTTGGTATTGCATGTACATATTTTCATTCAAATAAAGGTCGTATCTTAACCAGTGATTCGCTCGCGAAGGTTAACGATCCATTTTCAAAACTTCAAGATTAACATGTTTGTTGAATTAGGATTTTCATTCTAAGAATAAACATTTTCTCACTTGCATACATTTGTTGAGCATCATAAATGGTTCACATGCGGAAATTCAATCCAGAAGCTCAAGCTTGCCAGGTTGAGAAGTCTAAAACTTCTGAAAGACTGTCACGTCGAGGTGCACTTATCCGAATAAAGCTTCATTGAACAGAGACTTTCCCAATTAGTCATGGTAAGAGCCAGCCAATCCGGGGCAGTCACGTCGAGCAATCTCTTCAAAATTAGAGTACTGAGCCAATCAGGGGCAGTTACGTCGAGCAATCTCTTCAAATTTCAGGCAAACTGGGGCAATCACCTCGAGATTCAGATCTCTCCAAGAGCGAAGATTAGTCAGTCAGGTGCAAAGCTATTCAAATACTCGTACTGGGGGCAGGCCACCCCAATAGTACTAGAGTTCATCCTTTCTCGAAGACAGACGACCGAAAGCATTTACCCGGAGTTTAGAATATCGTGGTCACTTGTCAAGCCAACTATCTCGTTCAACACTTCTGACAGATACAAACTCATCCGCATTGGCAATGGTTACCTCCCCAGCAAGGTTATTACATTGATTCATGCAGTCGTTACAATACCTAAGAGTTTAAAGACGTCAAGTCTTTTTGTAAAATCCTCTTGAGGTAAAGTCCATACGGAAGCAGCTGATCCCCAGCCCGGGACAATTTGAAATCTTTCCTCCCCAGCAGGACGTGTCTCGGTGTTGTCATCTCCAACAGGCAAATGGAAGTTGTCCTCACTAAAGTCAGCACTTTTTCTTTCAGTTGGTTTCCTTGATCCTGATTCCTCATCAGATCCAAGGCAATTCTTATTCCCCTAGAAAATTTCCGATGAATCATTCTCCTTCCCAGCAGGTCCATAAGAGTGGATATTCCTCAATAATCAAGGTATCCTTGGGCACGACCCCTCAAATCTAAAAGTCCAATTTGTTTTTGGCAAAGGTGATGATTCGGACAGATGAATTATTCACGCTCCTCTCTGATAGAGATGTTATCCCCACGGGACTACTTGATATCGAATTCGCGATCAGTGTGTTTCCCCACAGATTTAGCCGAGACTTATTACTTCCGCGTCAGGAATTCCTTTTACATTCACAATAGTTCATTAACGGTACTCAAGACATGATATCCCCAGTGTCATGGGGGCAACATGTCATGCCATTCAACATATGCAAAAGTCCAGCCGCAGACTGGCCAAAGTCCATCTTCGGGTGGCAGGTTTCAAAGTCCAGCCGCAGACTGGCCAAAGTCCATCTTCGGGTGGCAAGCTTCAAAAGTCCACCCGCAGTGTGGCAAATCTCTAAAGCCTCCCGTAGTGAGCAAAAGTCTCCCGTAGTGAGCAAAAGTCTCCCGTAGTGAGCAAAAGTCCAGCCGCAGACTGGCCAAAGTCCATCTTCGGGTGGCAAGCTTCAAAAGTCCACCCGCAGTGTGGCAAATCTCTAAAGCCTCCCGTAGTGAGCAAAAGTCTCCCGTAGTGAGCAAAAGTCTCCCGTAGTGAGCAAAAGTCCAGCCGCAGACTGGCCAAAGTCCATCTTCGGGTGGCAAGCTTCAAAAGTCCACCCGCAGTGTGGCAAATCTCTAAAGCCTCCCGTAGTGAGCAAAAGTCTCCCGTAGTGAGCAAAAGTCCAGCCGCAGACTGGCCAAAGTCCATCTTCGGGTGGCAAGCTTCAAAAGTCCACCCGCAGTGTGGCAAATCTCTAAAGCCTCCCGTAGTGAGCAAAAGTCTCCCGTAGTGAGCAAAAGTCCAGCCGCAGACTGGCCAAAGTCCATCTTCGGGTGGCAAGCTTCAAAAGTCCACCCGCAGTGTGGCAAATCTCTAAAGCCTCCCGTAGTGAGCAAAAGTCTCCCGTAGTGAGCAAAAGTCTCCCGTAGTGAGCAAAAGCCTCCCGTAGTGAGCAAAAGTCTCCCGTAGTGAGCAAAAGTCCAGCCGCAGACTGGCCAAAGTCCATCTTCGGGTGGCAAATTATCCAGCAATCCACCCGCAGTGTGGTAAAGTGTCTAAAGTCCAGCCGCAGACTGGCCAAAGTCCATCTTCGGGTGGCAAATTATCCAGCAATCCACCCGCAGTGTGGTAAAGTGTCTAAAGTCCAGCCGCAGACTGGCCAAAGTCCATCCTCGGGTGGCAAGTTTCAAAAAAAATCTCTCATAGCGAGCAAAAGTCCACCCGCAGTGTGGCAAACCCTTAAAGTCCACCCACAGCGTGGCAATTTCCAAAGCCCACCCGCAGCGTGGCAAAGCATTTTGAAGTCCAACCGCAGATTGGCGAAAGTCCACCCATGGTGTGGCAAGTCAGTAGTCCTCTGGCATCATTCAAAGGCATCCTTAGTTTACTTTTTCTTCACATCATAATTATATCCAAGCAGAGTTCGTTCGGTCGGGTTTACTTCCTTGATCTTCTGCCACAGAGTGCAAATTTTCTGGTTGTTTTTAGTATTCAATCCCTGCATACTTCAAATGTCTGAAAGCAACTACTGTCATCCATTCGCGTCTACAGTGATTGAATAGGGGCAGCTGTAACACCCCAAAATTTGCCCTCTAAATTACTACTTTGATTGGCTTGAGGGTCGCATTCATATGCATTCTTCTATTAGGTCGTAACTTTCAGAATCGTGCATTTCATTGGACTATCAAGATAATGGGATCCAGAGGTTATTGGAATCAAGATTTGTTATATGTTTCTTGAAGCAGGGATTTAAATTCATCGAGGAAATATCTCTTTGCAAGATTCATCCAGATACAAGGCCTTCCTCCAGCAAGGTTTATCAAGTTGATATCTTCGTCATTATACACTCCAGGTATTCCTCCTCTACATTGGGCGTTATTCTTCGTTGCAAGTTCATCGCTGTCAATATACATCTCAAGACGGATTATGGTTTCGCGTTCATGGGTGATTTTATGGAAGGATCTTCAGTTAAAGTGGATGATTGGAGTTTCACGCCAAGAATATGTGTCATGGTTTCCTTATGCTTTCATTTGTTGGCCGTTGGCTATACCAGTTAGTAGAGCTTTAAGGGACTGAGATTTAAGATTCATTGAGTATACAAGTTCACCTATCATTTCCATATTCAAGTTATTTTGATCATTTGCTATCTGTTTTCTTATCCATTGAATATCCGTTAACCACTTCATTACCCGGTTAAGCCATTGTTTTATCCACTCTCATGTCCATTCTCCGTCTTTTTATCCGATCAACTCAAATATATTTCTATTACCAAAATCTTTTCTATTTTTATTATGCTCATAAACTTTTTTTTAAGTAAAGCCCATTAAACCAAATTTCCCATTTTAGTTAGCCCATTTTGATTAAAAACCATATTTTATTCACATATCATTTAAACCAATATATAATTCGTATTCAATTCGAATTCTAAAGTCCAACCTGTATTATTGTCTATTTTTAACCAAATCCATAAACCATTTCTTTTAGAAATTTGGTTCATATCCATAGTTTTCCAGATTCATATCCGTTACCAAAATCGATTTTGTTTTTAAGACTACAATTCAAAACCCAAAAAAATAATTCTTCTTTTTAGCCATTTGAACCCAATGCCGTTTTAGGGAAAAGAAAAAGGGCTATTTTTGTTGATTGAAATCAGGCCAATTCATTTATTCTAATTTTAATCCATATTTTCTATGAAAAACCTGTAGAATACATTTGGGTGGTGAGTTTTGAGAACAACAACGACAATATTAATGTTATTTTCTCTTTTCCTCAGTGCAACACGGTTACGCCGCAGACTTGGAATCTTCTTCTAAATTCCTCAACAAAATTCTGAGTTTATGGTGTTCACTCAATAAAAATTATAGAAGGCTTCGATAACTAAAATTCATTAAAATCATTATGATATTCAGTTATAATATCAATAACAAAAGTCCTTTACAAGAGAATGAGGAAGATATATAGAAAAGTGACACAAGAAGAAAAGAAAAAGTTTCAGTTACAAAACTCATAACTCAATTCATAACAAATTCCAACTGAATCTTAACAGAAAAACTAACAGAAACTTCCAGCTGCATCTAGAAGCTCTTAACCGAAAATCTCCAGAAGCTTCATCTTCATCTCTATATATTCGCTCTTTCACTTGTTCTTCGGGTTGGCTGGAATTTCATGATCTATCTCTCTCATTCATTCTTCATCTTCAAACTCTTAACAATCCTTTTCACCTTCATTCTCCTACACTCTTCACCTCTTCGGATCTTGTTGCAATTTCCACACAAAAAACCTCTTCTTGAGTCAGCAGTAATGATTTTCGAAACTTTCATCAACCTCCATAGTCTACCACCACTTTCAATAAATTGTGAATCTAAAAAATCCTCACAGATTCAGATTCGTACGCCTTCATTCATCACCAAAATAACCTACAAAAACCAGCACAACGCAAGGTGAATCAATGGATTCACAATAGCAGTCGAACCATGAGAATTTCAGAAGAGCAACACCTAGAATGCAAGAAGAAAAGCAAAACTGTAAGGGTGAATCAATGGATTCACAATCAAAGATCCGAAAACAACACAGCACCAAGAATCATCAGCAGCCATCTTCTCCAAATCGCAGCATTTACGCTCACCAATCAATTCATCTTCAACTATCACCATTAATCCGCGGAAACCGCAACCTGCATCACAAAGAAAGTATGGCATCAAGTTCAACTATCAATGCAGATTGAAAGTCACAGGAATATTGTGAACAGCCAACACCAGACTATGGTAAATTCAAGAATAAGAAAAGGGGCAAGTGGAAGAAATTAGTGTCAAAGCCATTACCTCATAAATCGTATTATCATCAATCATCTTCGTCAAAGCTGTGGCTCAGACGTCATCCGCAAAATTCTCTTCTACAATGTCCCCTCCATCAATCTACATCAACTTTCGGGCTCTCTATGTGATCTTCTATTTCGATTCGCGACATCATATTCCATCTCATCATCAGAACCTGCAATGATAGCTCACATCAAGAGTAAAAGAAATCAACAGATTGCAGAAGCATAACAAAGAACGGGTTCAAACCGCATCACAACATGTCAACAAAGATTCACAAACCTTGGCAAGCATCGATCCATTAAATCGGGACTCAAATTCCCGGTGAAGAAGTTTGATCCAGGAGTAAAAAAAAAAAAGCGGGGTCAACATCAACGAGGTACGAAAGATCGAACTGCAACAAGAGTTAGAGAGCACAAGTCTGAGCGAAACTTCTTCAAGCTCCTCCTTCACTCATCTCAATCTCTCTGATTTTGTCTCTTTAGTGCCGCTTTCATCATATCAGCGTTCATCACCTCATTTCGCTAATCTCGGCATTCGGCAATAATCGTCGCCACCTGCATAACAACCAACCAAGTCAGGGATTCGAAATCAAGCATAAATGCGTGATCAGAAGAGAGGAAGAAGAGCTTTGTCAAGCCGTGACAATAGAAAAGACGCGAAAGAGCAAGAGAGATTTGCACGATACCTCAGAGTTTTCACCATCATTGGCATTGCTGACTTTATATTAAGACCATCATCCATCAGCGTCCGGTCGAAAGCGCGACTCCTTCGTCTTCCTCGCACAACAACTATTGGCATCTTCATCTCCCTCGCGAAAACAAGTTCAAACGGACCTTCGTCCTGGCCCACCGATCCAATCGAAGGTGTGTGAGTTTTGATTTGTGCATTCTGTTTCCTTTTGCTTCTTTGGGTTTTGCGGCTTCGGTTTGGGGATTAGGTCAAAATTATTTTCGAATTGGGATGGGGAAAGAAAGACAATATGAGGTTTATGTGTGAATTTGAGACCCGAGAGAGGTTGGGGGGATGGTGGACCGCTAGCGTCGAATGGAAATGATGCCGTTTCTCTAAACTCTATTACCGGTGGGCGTCATTCGCATCCATCAAAATCGGCTCAGAGAACAGGCAAGAAATCCTGCCGCTGCGCCGTCCGCCGTCGTTCTTTCTCAGGTTTACTCTTCGAGTTGTTTTAAGATGGATGAAGATCAAGAGATGGAGAAGTTCGGAATGGAGAATGATTTTGAAGGTGGTAGATGGGAAGGTGTTGAGTATTACTGCCGAACGCGTAAAGAGAAGCGAACTCAAACCAGAGATGTTGTTCTCTATGAAGTTTTTGCTGGTTCTGAGGACGACGATGATGATGCTAGAGTTTAAGATGAGGGTGGCGATCTCATAGAGATGAGGGGTGAGGACGGCGCGGCATGAAGGCAAGAAGGGGATTTAGGGTTTCACTTTGATGCTTAACCTAAAGTTGTGTATGTTATTCTTATTGTTATGTTTTTAAATTATAATGTTAATTAATCTGATTTAGAAATAAATAAACTCATAATAATCCCTAATCAAAGCTATTAATTCTGAATTAAGGACTTTGGAAAAAGTCATGAAATGATAAGACTCACCATGAGCCTTCACCGCCCAATTTTCTGTAAATTCCCCTCTTCCCATTATGGGCCTGAGTTACTAATAACACCCCCTGTTTCGGGCCCAGCAATCATTTTAACTTAGAAATTTCTATTCTTCCCCCCCCCCCCCCCAATTCCTTTTCCTTTTAATTTCTGTTTTTATATCATTTCAAATAAATTCACAAAAAGTGTTAAAAAGCATAATAAAAATCCCTAAAAATTACGTTAGAATATTAAATCCACTTAGAACTTCTACCAATTTTTATTTTCTAAATTTTACCATTTTTTCGATTTAATTTCGATTTATTTAATTTAATGGACTTATATTGAATTTCCACTTGGATACACAATTTTGTGCAAGTTATTTCTACCACTTCCCATAATATTTTCTGCCCATTCTTTTTGCTATGATTAAAGGACAAGTTAAAGTATTTAGAATATTTTTTGGTGAATTTTTAGGACATTTTTTCTATTGTTTTGGTAGTATAATTTGTATAAATTTGTGATTGAACTTTAGTTAGATTTAAGTGGACATTTACCATAGTTAGGCTTAGAATTTTGGAGAGATTTTTTAGCATAATAATATAATCAGGTTGAAGACCTTAGGAATTTAATTTCATATTTTTTTCATGACTTTTAATATTTTTTTGTCATTTTAATTCATTTCCATCATATTGCACATATTCATGATTCATATCATTTACTAACTATTTGTTTTTTTGTGCAAGGTGTTTTGCAAGGTTTGGCTTATGGACTTGGATATTTTATGCCTTAATTGTGTTTTATACTTTGTGTACCTTGTGATGTAATAGCTTAGAACCTGTATGTTTGTATGATTTCCTTAAGGAGGATAGAAAAGATAAAACGAATCGATAGAAAACCAAATTTTCAAAAAAAAACAAATAAAGTATTCGATCCAACGTCGAGTATATTTTCAAATAAATAAATAAAGTTCATATTTTTAGGGTTCCACGATTACCTTCGTTCCATTCCATTCAACCAATATCAAGCCTTGCATGTTTCATACCATAAGTCGTGCGTCTTAGCACCACGCAACCGACCCACACACCTCATTGTTTCATCCCGTTTACATTTCACATGCGTTCTACCATGACCTAGGAAGACCCTATTGCTCATTACTAACTTCTTTTACTTGCATGTTTAGTCTTATATCTCTTATATCTCTTAGGTAGATTTTAATTGCAAACCTCACTAACCATAGGTTATCCATGAATTCAAACTAACTTAGGATAAGTCTAGTTCTCCTTAGAATGTTTACCTTTTATAACTTGAGTCTCTTCTTATCTCAAAATAAAATCAAAAACAATTAACAAAGGAAAGGTGTACAATGCGTCACGAGCCTTAAGCTACACGGGAAATGACTAGTGGAGGTCTCCTTCACTCTTCTAGGATGCTTTACAAACGTTCCATTGGGGGCGATCTTGGAAAGTATTCGCTCCTGTGTCATAGTTTTTAGTGTTGTACATTCAATAAACACAAATTCAAAACATTTCTTCTAAAAAACAACAAACCAAGAAGTCACGTCTTCTTTCTCATCTCATACTCTTCATGACTTGTCTCGATAGTTCAAACAGCAACACGGTAAACACCCTCGTGTCAGAGCCGGTAACACCTGAGCTAGAACTATGGCAATGTCATCCTAAAAACCACAAACGAGTGTAAGCCTTAGTTAGACGAACTACGGCGTCTCTGATCCTCATTTATCCCGATGAGGTACGTAGGCAGTGGGGTAGGGCCCATTCGAGCACAATCTTTCTTTTTCCCTACATTTTTTCCCTTTTTTCCCATTTTCCAATTTCATTTCTTTTCTCATTTCCATTTCATTCCAGATAGTTATTCTTTCAGTTAAACAGCATATTATTCTTCACCCTTTGAAAAAACAGACTTTTAAGCGTGGATCCCGTCGAGTACGGCGGACGGATTGGGGTGCTAATACCTTCTCAATTCGTAACCGACTCCCGAATCCATATCTTTGGTTCGCAAGGCCTCGTCCTTTTCCTTCTTCCTTAGGTTTGTGCAACATTACCTTTCCCATTCTTTCGGGATAAAAATGTCTGGCTGGCGACTCTACCTTTTCCGCGCCACTTTCGCGTTTGTACTAGGATGAAAATCCCGGGAGCGACATGTATGTGTGTATATTACAGGGATTTGAACAAGGCCAACCCCAAAGATGACTTTCCACTTCCTCATATTGATGTTCTGGTAGACAACACTGCTCAGCATAAAGTATTCTCTTTCATGGATGGTTTCTCTGGTTACAATCAAATCAAGATGGCACCTGAAGATATGGAAAAGACTACATTTGTTACACAGTGGGGCACTTTTTGTTATAAAGTGATGCCATTTGGTTTGAAGAATGTCGGGGCAACATATCAGTGTGCTATGGTGGCTTTGTTTCACGATATGATTCATCATGAGATAGAGATATATGTGGATGATATGATAGCCAGGTCCCAGAATGAAGAATAACACCTTGATCATCTGCATAAGTTGTTTGAAAGGTTGAAGAAGTACAAGTTGAGATTGAACCCAAACAAATGTACTTTTGGAGTTAGATCTGGTAAACTCCTGGGTTTCATTGTCAATGGAAAAGGTATTGAAGTAAACCCTGCAAAAGTGAAAGCTATACAAGAGATGCCAGCTCCCCGTATTGAGAAGGAAGTTAGAGGTTTCTTGGGACGATTGAATTACATTGCAAGATTTATTTCCCAATTAACTGCTACCTGTGAGCCAATCTTCAAGTTGTTGAAGAAAGATCAGGTAATGGAGTGGAATGATGAGTGTCAGACAACCTTTGATGAAATCAAGAGATATCTTCTAGAACCTCCAATTTTTATGCCACCAGTTGATGGAAGACCCGTGATTATGTACTTTACAGTATTAGACAACTCAATAGGGTGTGTGTTGGGGCAACATGACGAGTCTGGTCGAAAAGAGCAGGCAATCTACTACCTTAGCAAAAAGTTTACCGACTGTGAAACAAGATACTTACTGCTCGAGAAAACTATATGCGCTTTGGCGTGGGCTGCTCGCCGACTAAGACAGTATATGTTGACTCATACTACCTTATTGATTTCAAAGATGGATCCAATCAAGTACATATTCGAGAAACCTGCTCTCTCCGGACGAATAACAAGATGGCAAATGATCTTAACAAAATATGATATACAGTACACTACTCAGAAGGCCATTAAGGGTAGTGTGGTAGCTGATCATTTGGCTCATCAAGCAGTGGATGATTATCAGTCAATGAGTTTTGAATTCCATGATGAAGACATTATGATTATTACTAAAGAACCTGGACAATATGACGGACCTGAACAAGGATCCCGATGGACTATGGTTTTTGATGGAGCTTCTAATGCACTTGGTAATGGTGTTGGTGTTGTGATCATTTCCCCTGAAGGCTGTCATACCCCAATTACTGCAAGAATTTGTTTTTATTGTACCAATAACATGGCTGAGTATGAGGCATGTATCCTGGGTATCAAAGCTACCATTGATATGAAGATTCAGTTCCTAGACGTATATGGAGATTCAGCCCTGGTAGTGAGTCAGATTAAAGGAGATTGGGATACCAAGCATGAAAATCTTATTCCTTACAGAGAGCATGTGTTTTCCTTGATCCCATACTTTGAAGAGATTACCTTTGGACACATTCCAAGAGGAGAAAATCAGTTGGCAGATGCATTAGCTACCATGACATCTATGTTTGAGATTAGCTGGGATGATGAAGCTCCCAAGATTACTATTGATAGATTTGAGAAGCCTGCATACTGCAATGAGATTGATACTGAAGAAGCAGAGGGGAAGCCTTGGTTCTATGAAGTGAAAAGATATCTTGAAACTCAGGAGTTCCCTGAAGGGGCATCTGTCAAAGATAAGAAGTTTCTGAGGAGGTTTTCTGCCAAGTTCTTCTTGAGTAATGAAATTTTGTACAAGCGCAATCATGATTCAACTTTGCTTCGTTGTGTGGATAAGAAGGAAGCAACAGAGATTATGGAAGATATGTATGATGGGATCTTTGGCACTCATTCTAGTGGTCATACCATGTCAAAGAAGATATTGAGAGTAGGTTACTATTGGTCTACCATGGAAGCTGACTGCTATCAACATTCCAGAACATGTCACAAGTGTCAAATCTATGCTGATAAAGTACATATACCTCCAGCTCCATTGAATGTGTTGACTTCTCCTTGGCCTTTTTCCATGTGGGGCATTGATATGATTGGTGAGATCAAACCTACTGCTTCTAATGGGCACCGTTTCATTCTGGTTGCTATTGATTACTTTACTAAGTGGGTGGAGGCAGCTTCATTTGCATTTGTTACTAAGAATGTGGTGGCTCGATTCATTAAGAATAATCTCATATGTAGGTATGGCATCCCTGAAAGGATTATCACAGATAATGACTCTAATCTGAACAACACCATGATTACTGATCTCTGCACGCAGTTCAAGATTAAGCATCACAACTCTTCTCCGTATCGTCCAAAGATGAATGGGGCAGTAGAAGCTGCTAATAAGAACATTAAGAAGATTCTATAGAAGATGACTGTTACTTACAAAGATTGGCATGAGATGTTACCATTTGCTCTTCATGGTTATCGTACTACAGTACGTACTTCAACAGGGGCAACCCCATTCTCCTTAGTCTATGGTATGGAAGCAGTTCTATCCATTGAAGTTCAGATCCCCTCCTTAAGAATCATGAAGGATGCAGGTTTGGATGAGGATGAGTGGATTCAGACTCGACTCGACCAGATAAATTTGATTGATGAGAAGAGGTTGGCAGCTGTTTGTCATGGCCAGATGTACCAGAAACGGATGATCAAAGCTTTTAATAAGAAGATTAAGCAAAAGGTATATCAGGTTGGTGACTTGGTAATCAAGCGTATCATACTACCACAGGGTGATCCTAGGGGCAAGTGGACTCCTACTTATGAAGGACCATTTCTAGTCAAAAGAGTATTCTAAGGAGGTGCCATGATGCTTACTACTATGGATGGTGAAGACTTCCCACAGCCTGTAAACGCAGACATAGTTAAAAAATACTACGCATAAAAAGAGACCCGCTAGGTTGATTGGCCTAGGCAAAAATAAGGGCATCCCGGCGAACCAAAAGGGTTCGGGCAAAAATTAGGGATATATATAAAAAATGTACACTCGACAAGTCGAAAACCTGAAAGGGCGGCTTAGGCAAAAAAGGGTATCCCGGTGGATTGAAAACCTGAAAGGGCAATCCAGGCAAAAGTTAGGGATTAAAACGTATGGCTATGTCTCGCTTGGATCACTCATGTAACTTCAACTGATGGTACTACCTAATCAAGATTCGAACAGATAAAGATCAATCCAATCGTTTCTGTCTCAACAACAGAAGATGAGATGCTTGAAGATAATGGCAATAGTAGAATTGAAACTCAATAGGATTATTTCTCACATAGCTGATTTTCTTTGTTTTGTAAAAAAGTTTCACGACGAATTCCTCTTACTAGGACTTCTGTCTCCTTGTATAAACTTGCCTATGTATAGGTCACTTTATAATATATATAAAATTTCATCTTTGAATCCAGATTTACTTTTACCCTATTTACATAAGCGAAAACGTCCATTGGTTGTGTTTGAATGTATGTATGCTTTTGAATATGATTGATGTTTACCAGAAATGCATAAAATGCAGTAATAGTATTTACTAAGGAAGAACGAGGGTAGTAGTTCAACTAAGCTTCGCCGGTTCATCCCCACAAGACAACTACAAATCCCCAGCAAGACAAATCTATCTTTATAGATACTTCGAGTTACATCTCCCCTTGAATTTATGTCCATCTCTTTTATCCTCAGTCGGGATACTCAGGAACTTATTCCTTCAATAGAAGTTCTACGAACAAAGACGGGAGGTTATAAATAATATACTATCAAACAAAACGGGAACAAGGTCCTCATATTCTTCAGCAACGAATCGGGATTTATTTTTCCTAGCCAGCAGTTGTTATGCAAGGATATCCAGACGCTTCAGGCTGCATGATTCATACATACATCATTTATATCATACCATAACATATCCATAAAAGCATAATACATTTACTTAAGTGCATCATGCCATGCATGCATGCACATTGCATCAACTAACCTTTTCCTTGCAGGATGGTTATATGCAGATAAGATACTATCAACAATTCACAACAGGTCAGAAACGATCTATACGAAAGTCTAGTGCTGATACTTAATCATTACTCAAGATGTCCTTGGATAATAGGCAAATGGTCTATACGAAGATCCATTCCCTAGTCCAGGATATTTTTAGGAGATTTAATCCTGATACTCTTTTGTCCTTGGATAGTAGGCAAACGGTCTATACGAAGATCCATTCCCTAGTCCAAGATATTTTCTGAAGATTTAATCCTAATATTCTTTTGTCCTTGGATAGTAGGCAAACGGTCTATACGAAGATCTATTCCCTAGTCCAGGATATTTTCAGAAGATTTAATCTATTTGTTCTTGGATAGTAGGCAAACGGTCTATACGAAGATTCATTCCCTAGTCCAGGATATTTTCAGAAGATTTAATCTATTTGTTCTTGGATAATAGGCAAACGGTCTATACGAAGATCTATTCCCTAGTCCAGGATATTTTCAGAAGATTTAATCTATTTGTTCTTAGATAGTAGGCAAACGGTCTATACGAAGATCTATTCCCTAGTCCAGGATATTTTCAGAAGATTTAATCTATTTGTTCTTGGATAGTAGGCAAACGGTCTATACGAAGATCTATTCCCTAGTCCAGGATATTTTCAGAAGATTTAATCTATTTGTTCTTGGATAGTAGGCAAACGGTCTATACGAAGATCTATTCCCTAATCCAGGATATTTTCAGAAGAGATAATCCTCACCATGTTGCATAAACGATTCAGAGACGGCCTATACGAAGACCTAGTACTGATATCCAGTATCAACATCAAGATATTATCACCTCCTGATATTATGGATGGCATCTATAAGCCCATCTCCAGTTCTTCCATGTGGCATCTTCAGGCCCACTCATGCATATACAATTAGTCATCAACTTTACTTTACGCACCGGCGAGTGCAAATATTTGGGCTTTTGTGTTCAATCCCCTTCAACCTTCCAGGTCACGAATGGCACATATACCAATCTAACCCCTCGGGTTTCAGAAAATTGAACAGGGGCAGCTGTTGCACCCAAAAATTTTACCTCACCAAGACAATACATGGTGTATTAAGAGGTTCACAAGGTTCACAAGACATCTCATGAGGTTCACAAGGTTCATAATTAGTCAGAAAGTTTGACAATTCTCTCAGACAATGCATCCTCATAAGCATGGCATCCTAAACTAGGGTTTTGACTCCCATCAGGCTAAATGGACTTCCAAGACTTCAAGTGAGCTTCATAGCATCCTATATGTGTGCAAGAATCCCCATATCAAATTTCAAGACTTTTCCCAAAGGTTTGCTCAGTCAGATGAGAAGATAGGCTAAAATCAGTCAAAAAGTCAAACTGAGGTCAACTGTGGTCAAACCAAAGTCAAACTTCATGATTTTTTGCCAAAATCAAGTATATGAAGTAAAATTCATCATTTTATCAAGGGTTGATCATGATTCATCAAGGAGATTTCAGATCATCAAGAATCAGGAGTTTCTAAATTAGGGTTTTCATAGGAAAAGTCAACTGAACTTTGACCAGCCATAACTTTCACATGCTTCATCAAAATTTTTCCATCCAAATCTCATTTTGAAGGAAATTGAATTCTCTACAACTTTGTATCTCACAAGCCAAGCCCAAAAATGCTTCATTTGGAAGGTATGAGCTAAGACATTATAGGTCAATTAAAAAGTCAACAAAAAGTCAAGACCTTCCAAAGAGCATAACTTGAGAATGGTAAAAGATATGGACATGAGACCAAAGAGGTTGGTTAAAGGACTCTCAAATCTTTCTAAAATGTCCAAGAACACCTTCATAGCATTAAAATTGAGGGATTTGTGCCCTTGCAAAGTTGGGAAATTTTTGGGAAGTTTATGAAGCAAATGAGGCCTTAAAACCAATTTTTGCTAAATGGGCCTACCAAATTGCCATCCAATCTTCATAATATCATCAAGCACGATCCAACCCATGCCTTTTCTGATTTTTTATATTTTATTTAGTATTTATTTGAATTTTATTCATTAAAATACAAATCAAATCAAAATAAAATATGAAAATCAAATATTTGGATGAGATTATGATTCTAGAAAGTCATAAACATCAATTATAGATGATTGATCTGATCCAAATTCGTGCTAGCTTGATTTGGCAAGGTTAGATGTGATCTTTTTCAATATTTGAAAGAAGGAAACTTCATGATCAAGCAATCAATACAAAACCCATAAATCCATAACTTTTTGACCTAATTTACATCTCTACATATACCTGAATACATCCCAACAAGCAAATGACAATTTTCCAGCCTCCAAGCATATCCTTCAAGCTTCAAAATATCAAGAAAAAGTCACATACGGTTTTGGACTTAGAGTGACTTTCAAGACAAAATAAAGGTTGCTACACGTTCCTTGGACATCACTGATGCATTCCCAATCATCACCATCATTCAAAACCTCATAAATCATGAAAACCGAATTCATGTTCTTCATCTTTTTTTCAATTTTCGATTTCATTCATTTAGCCATTATAAATTGTTTTTGCGTTGTTAATCTTGTTTGTTGTGATGTTTAGATGATTTCTGGGCAAGAATATTGAAGAATCGTGACCTAAACCGAAAACCACCATTGTCAGGGTTAAAGCTCTCAAATTGGGAATTCGCGATTTGCTTAATATAAACGAATTCTAAAAACATGGTTATGACGTTTAAACATCATATAATTGATCTGGGTTGCTAATTTGTATTGATATTGAGGTTTGCTTGATGTTTCAAAAACGTAGGTTTTCTGGTTTATGAACACGCAGGTGAATTCGCAAGAAAAGTCACATGAATTTTCACAGGAAATTCAAATGAAGAAGATGAAGTTTGCGCGCGGTTTTGATTTTCAAATTTTGTTTTATCTTATTACATTTGTTTGCCATTATATTTACAAAGAGCGTTGTTGGCTCAGTTGGTGGATACACGCGTATATGAAGCACAAGACCTGAGTTCAAATCCGTCCTCAGTCTTTCTTTTTGGCATGAGTTCCATTTATTTCCAGGTTTAAAATATAAGAATTAGCATCCATCCTATATTCACATGCGTGCGCTTGGCCTGGTGGTAGCCTTGTTGGTCCATGGAAGTAATGGCCTAGGGCGTGGGTTCGATCCCTGCCCCAGGTAAGTTCTTTTTTACTTCATTTTTGTTTTATTATTATTTATCTATTTATTTTATAATTAATCCAAAATTATATTTTCATAAGAAAATTATTTTTAAATAATAATATATAAATATATACAACTTCATTTTTTTTTCTAAAATCATAATTTATCTTCTTTTTTTTTAATTTTAAATTGTTTATATTTATTTTTTATAATTTGTTCATATTATTATTGTATATATTTTTTATAATTTAATTAAGTTTAGATTAAATAATCAAAATCCTAATCCTGATTTTCTTAATTGTAAAACTAACCCTAATTTCAAATTCTAATTTCTAACCCTAACTTTTTTATTTAACTTTAAATATTAAACTTAATTGGTTTTTTCTAATATATAATTAATCTTGTTTTGTAAATAATTATTATATTGTTTATTATCATTATTCTAATTACTTTACTATCTTCTTCTTAAAAATTCTTCACAATTATTTGTTTAATTTAAAAATGTTCTCTTAAATTATATATATTTGTGTATATTTGTGCTAACCTCTTCTTCTTATAATTATTTTATCACTAACCATTTTAATTATAATTTCTCTATTATATATTTATTATTCATATTATAATGTAATTGCGAAAGCCTTGTAATAGTCGTAGGTTTATTATTGTTTTTTATGTTATTGTTTATAAATATTTTTGCCATGGTTAGTAACTATAGGGAGTGATGACCTGTTGGTGATTTAAAATTAATTTAGAATGACTTACTTAATAAGATAAATACATGAATACAAACACTCACACACGTAAGTCGATCTTTGATCGTCATCCTACACTTTCTAAGGTTACTCCTCATGTTGTCTAATTATAAGGTCAAGTAAGGTGTCTTAAAGCAAAGTCTCTTCATTAATATCATCAAGTCCCTTTAAGATTATAAGATCAAGTCCCTTCGATGTTGCCTACGGTAAATGATCTTGTCCCTTCGAATAAAAGATGATAAGTCCCTACGAATTGCTAAAGACACCTTACAGTTGCCTAAATACAGAAGTCCCTTCATATGTCCCTTATCACATCCAAGGTAATGACTACCTATTCCTTAATAAT
Organism: Lathyrus aphaca; assembly: GCA_963966055.1. NCBI lineage: Eukaryota > Viridiplantae > Streptophyta > Magnoliopsida > Fabales > Fabaceae > Lathyrus > Lathyrus aphaca. The sequence continues at coordinate 725,630,155 of OZ014519.1, read as the reverse complement.
AGGGATAGTCTTACCATTGAAAGCATATAAGAACAGTAAAGACTTAATATAGGGTAGGTTCCTCTTAAGTACTTGCTCACCTTTTCAAAATACATTTTACACTTCACATTTCAAACAAATTTTCAAAACAAAGTCTTTATATACATCCATACGAGGATTATTATAAAGCACTTAGAAAATTTTTAATCACACACTACACCTTTCTCAAAACAGTTTAAAGTGAGCTAAGTAACTAAGAGCCCATGGATAACCATGGATATAAAGGGTGCTAACACCTTCCCTTTATATAACCTACCCCCCGAACTCAAAATCTTTTTAAGGTCTTTCCTGTTCTTTTATGTCCTTTCCTTTTGGATAAAATAAAAGTCGGTGGCGACTCTTGCTATCCGCAACATTTAACTAAAGTCAGTTCTCCCACCGTGTTACACACTTACCAAACTCTCAAACATTCTGGGACAATCGTGAAGATCTTCTTCAAGTGCTTCTGCAATCTCTTCGACTCGATCACAGTCGTATGTTTTCGTGTCTTTGTCGTCTGAAGCATAGGTCGTATTACTTTTCCCCATTGGTTCAACATTCTCGTTAATTTTCTCACCATGAAATATCCAGCACTTATAACTTCGATCAATTCCATGCCTTAGTAAATGTGATTTCAATCCATCTGCGTCAACCTTACCAATATAACAACAATCCAAGCAAGGACATTTCATTCGACTGAGGTCTTTAACATGTTGAACAACAAACTTAACGAATTCCACAACCCCATTCTCATACTCTTTGGTCAATCGATCGACAAACATCCATTTTTTATCCATGGTTTTCCTACTTATTAAGGTAAACAAAATAAAATACCATACGAAGATTTGAGTGCAAGAATAAACATCATCAAACCAAACTAAATCCGAGTATTGTGTGCATTACTTTAAGTGTATATACTTTCTAGTCAAATTTATTTAACTCACTCTAATTATGCTCACTAATTATGCTCACTCTAACTATGCTCACTCTAACTCACTCTAACAAGGTATTTCTACACAATTTCACTTAGTTTTTTTAGTTACTACAACATAATTTTTTTTTACAAATTCACATCACTACCTCAACTCTTTTTTTAGTTAACCCAAACTAAATCCTAAATTTATTTAACTCACTCTAACTATGCTCACTCTAACTCACATTAACAAGGTATTTCTACACAATTTCACTTAAGTTTTTTAGTTACTACAACATAATTTCAAACACATACACTTAACACACTTGTTAATACTTTGTTTCACAAAAAATCATAACACTTAGTTTCTTTACAAATTCACATCACTACATGATTTTCTATTTACACATACTGCTACTTTTTTTTACTAACACATATACACTTGTTTCTATAACAGTGAACCATATTCAATCCAAGAATGTTCCAACTCAACTATTCCAACAAAGTGATAACAAGAAACTTGCCCTAATAGAAACTTGCCCTAACAAAAACACTTACTCCAACCATTTTAACTTCATATTCATTTTAGCAACAACAAACCAAAAAAAGAAAAAGATGAAACTTACCCTAGCTAACAAAGAAAGATGAAACTTATCGAACAGAGACGGTGTACGGTGGAGGAAGGAGTACGACGACAAACTGTGATCGAAAGGAGAACGACGACAAGACGGTGGAGGAATGAGCACAGTGGCGATAACAGCTTCTTAGGTCTCAGTCGTCATTCGTAGCGAGGGAAAGAAAAGATATGAAAATAGAATACTGAGTATTCTAATATTTTCATTTAATTAGACCTTAGACAGCGCTTTTGAGGAAAACGTTGTCTAAGGGAGCCCTTTAAAAGCGCTTTTGAAAAGCGCTGGCTAAGGTCAACCTTAGACAGCGCTTTTGATTTGATTTTATTTTTTAAAATTAAAAGACCTTAGACAATGCTTTTGAGAAAAACGATGTCTAGAGTAGGACTTTTAGCAGCGTTTTTACTATTTTTCTTGAACAGTTTCCGTATTTTATTTTATTTTTTACTTATAGCAACGCTTTCTTAATAAAACGTTGTCTAAGGTGCGCTATTAAGCGTCAATTTTGACATAGTGAGGGTTGATGATGACAAAGGTGTGAGGAGTAATAGAGGATGGGAAAACATTATTTATGACACTTGCAGTATTTCTCATTCTTTTCAAAGTCCCACATCATTTTTTTTAAGTATTAGGGAAGAGTTATAAACCCTAATCAACTATTAAAAAATACACAAGTGGGTTGAGATGGAACTGGGCCTAGTGCTAAATATTGCTTGCAACGAAATGGGCCTTAGACCTAGAAGCTTACCAAAATTTTAATTACTTTAATATCAATTTAAATTAAAAACTCTCTTAAAAAAATATTTAAATTATTAAATTGATTAAAGATATTATTAAATATTAAAATATCTTAGTCATCATTAAAATATCTCAGTCAAGTCATCAATAACAAGTCATTAAAAATAATTTTTTTATCCCAATCATCAATGTCACATTTGCAAAAATGGAGAGAACCACAAAAATGCAAAGTGCATCTAACTTAAGGAATCAAAACATAGATTTTGTATTATGGGGGTCAATAGTTTAAAAATTCAAACTAGAGAGACCAAAAGTATATTTAAACCTAAAATTAATTGAGTAAAAGTATAACATCTTATAACAATATCATTGCATTTCTTAATCAGTGTGCAAAATTCTTAAACGATAATCATTTTAAAACGAAGGCAATAATTCACATTGCTCTATCTACCAATGAATTGAGCAAACGTATTTAGAAAGCTTAGAGCAAGTATAGGGTCACCTGTTGATGTCATCTTGTGGCTATTTCTAAGAAGCAAAAGCCATTGATCACAATCACAGATATTCCAGCATACATGGGGTCACCAATATTTGATTGTTACTTGTGGCCAGTTCTAAATATCAAGAGCCAATTCTAGTCAACTTATCACATTTTTATTTCTACAAAATTACTAGTGATTTTATTAAGCTAATTATTAGTTAATAAAAACTTGGAACCAATTAATTAAAAAATGCTTGATTAATAAACATGTAACATTTGTTGATAATGCCATTTGCCAACCACAAACTCTAAAGTATTATAAATATATTCCACATGAGAGATGATTTGGTACAGAGTGCTTCATTTTGTGACATTTGTTTATTTTATAGAACCACTTACCAGTGTCCTTTGCTGTCATACCATACTAGTTCTATTATATTTGTGTAGTTTTCCTAAAAGTTGGAAAAAATGAAGAGAAGAAAACAACAATCATCATTCTAAATTGGATGAACAAGTTTTGACATTAAGCTAGATTCCTTGTTTGACAAATTCAAACATTAGCAAGCTTGAGGGGTATAAAGGTAATTTCAGTGACCCATTTATTTTTATATTGAAGCTAGAATGATTTATATTGGGCCTATTCTAAAAGCCCATCTTTTTACCACCCCACATTTTTATAAATCACAAATCACACATGTTCAAAATGGAAGTGACTCTAAGGTGTGAAAATAAACTCAATATTCTATAATAGTTTTATATGGAACCTATTTTGATGTTTTCACAACAACAAAAAAATGGTGGTACTTGAACTTGACTGGTAGTTATTTTAATGTTCATGTCAAGAAAGATTCTATGTAACTTTTCTAGCAAGACTTTGGCTGTTGAATGAATATAATAATCAATACATAGTTTTCTATTCTAAATAAACCCAATTTTATAGGACTTGCTTTGCAAGTCATAGTTTTATATTCAAATGAAACCATTCCTTTGTAGCCAAATCCCAAAATGTCTCTCTTGCTTATTTGAAGCTAATGAATGCATCTTCCAAATTTTTGCAGTATATATTCAAAAGAATAAACTTATGTGTATAGATGAAAATCATAAAGAAGCTCATTTTCTACTTTCATGTAAGCATGTTCTATATACTTTACAAGTTTCTACTTTCTGGTACTATAGTTAGTAAACTTTGGATATGTTTTTTGTTAATTCATGTGTAGAAATTAATGGAAATGCTAGCATTAAGAAATGACGACGATATCAAAGTGAAGTTCGAGAAAGATATTAATTTCAATGCTTTCTATAAGCCTTATCATGTTAGTACTACTACTGATACTACGACAGGAGATGACGAAGAATGTATAGGATTGAAGGTGGCATTGTCATGCAAATATCTAGTTTCGCAGAATAATTTTGATTCAGAAGATGAAGTTGAGGATTTGGAGTTGTTAGATAACCAAAGGCATGTAGTTTTGTTACCCAAAAAACCAGAAGTTGTAATGTTGTTTTCTTCTTCTCCACTTGTTGATTTGGACCGCGATTCAGCTGCAACGAAGCTGCAGAAAGTTTATAAGAGTTACAGGATTAGGAGATATCTCGCGGATTTGGCTGTTGTTTGCGAGGAGCTGTGGTGGAAGGATTCAGACTCTTCGGCTTTTCAAAGGTGTTTGATTTCACATTTTGATTCTGATAGATCTGAAACCGCTATTTCAAAATGGGCAACAGCAAGAACAATAGCTGCTAAGGTATATATACATACACTGTAATGTTTTTATCACGTTACGCCCATGATGCTTAGTCCTAGGCGCGTTGGGGTGTGTTAATAATATATATTAGACGAGATATGACGGTAGGGTTGAGTCAGACGCAACACAAATTCTAATAATATTTCGGCTTGTATTAGTCTTTTTTTCCTCAAAACTTTGTTGAACATGAATCATATGCAATTTATTCTTTGGCTTGTAGATGGGAAGAGGATTGTCCAAAGATGATAAGGGGCAAAGATTAGCTCGAAAACACTGGCTTGAAGCTGTAAGCTCATACATCTACATCTTGATTTAATGGTTTCTTGGACTCCAAGAAAACAAACTATCTGAGGCTAAGGTTTTCGTACATTTTGCAGATTGATCCTCGTCACCGATATGGACACAACCTGCATTTCTATTATGATGTTTGGTTTCAGTGCCAAAGTTCTGAACCCTTTTTCTATTGGTAACTATTAAGTTCAAATCAAAATTTTCATCCCTACTTTGTAATTTCTTAATATATTCTTCTGACATGAAGGTTGGATATTGGAGATGGCAAAAAAGTAGATATCCTCCTCCTATGTCCAAGAATAAAATTGCAGAGGCAATGCATAAAGTACCTTGGACCTGTAAGTTTTTTCGTTCACTACACCGCACAAGGAAAATCGCATTCAGTTTGATAATAACTTGAACTTTGATGGTGCAATTTGTAGATAGAAAGGGAAGCATATGAAGTAACTGTTGAAGGAGGGAAGCTTGTTTATAAACAAAGCAAGAATCTTGTACACACAACTGAGGGATCTAAGTGGATTTTTGTTCTTAGCTCGTCTCGAGTTTTGTATGTTGGACAGAAGGAGAAAGGAAAATTTCAACACTCAAGTTTTGTAGCTGGTGCTGCTACCATTGCATCTGGAAGAATTGTTGCACACAATGGAGTACTTCATGTATGTATGCTATATTTTTTATACACATACTCCCTTTTTAGCATGATTTTGAATCGCGGTTGAAAACTATACGGCCGGTGCGGTTGAAATTGTGGCTGCAATTAGGGTTGTGGACCACAGTATAAAACCATGATTTTATTTCAGGTTATATGGCCTTATAGTGGTCATTATCGTCCAACCGAGAAGAATCTTATGGAGTTCATTCACTTTTTGGAGGAACATCATGTGGATATGACAAATGTAAAGGTGAATAATCATGTTGTAACATCTTTCCCTTTTAGATTTGCCATAAAAAAATGTGTACATAGACGAAGTGGTAATAACTACTAGAAACTCACACACACAACTGTGAGTACGAAAGTTTGAACACTAGTGATGACAACCAACCTAGCAATATCGGCTTTTTCCGTTGAGCTAGGTTTTACATACGATTTGCCATCAAAATTTAAATGTTAACAAACATCATCAAATATAGTTGAATCTTGAACTTTTTTAATGTTGTTGTCTCATGCAGAAACATCCAGTTGATGATGATATTCCACCTCCTGTAAAACCTGTGGATGAGGAGATTCACTTTGAGCACATAGAAAATGTTGAAAATAACAAGTCAAGCAAATGGGCAACTGAAGTTACTCCTAAGATTGGTTACGTGAGAGAGTATCCATCAAAACATCAACTTCAGGCACTTGAAGAGCTCAATCCAACACCAAAAGCCAATAATGGAACATTTGAAGACAAAACTATGATTCCCTCTTTAAGGGCTAGTTCAGAAATTCTTCTGTCACATAGGCTTGAAAACATGGAACTTATCTAGTTCAATGTTATTCCAGCTCTATACATATACATAAAATATACAAATGAGGAATTCATGTGCATAAAAATTTGGACTATGTGTTATATTAGTACATAATATAGGAAGATAAAGGTCATAAAGGAGAAAATTCAGTATTTTTTTTTTGATTTGTTTCTTTGGCCATTCTGTTGTTGTTAATAGTTAGCTTCTGCTGAGGCATTCTTTTTCATTCCCCTCAATTGCATAGTTGCTTGTCCAACAAGTTTTTAAGGGAGATGGTCAATGATACATTCTTATGTGGTTAATCAAAATCACATGAGAATATACATATATATATTTTAGACTTAGTTATGTAGTATTTTTATATCCTTTTAACATCCTCTCCGGAAACAAACATGTCCTACAAATTCTCATTAAAATTATCTATTAAAACATCCAATCATATGCTTTCACGTTAAAGTCTCTAGTTGTCTTTATTACCCTTATTTCATCTATGGCTAAAAATAAATTACAGTCTCGCTCAACGACATGTGTAGTTTTGGAGTATCCTTCAAATTATAGAGATTATAAATGTAATGAGTTGTGAGTGTAAATTAATTATTTCTAGACATATCACTTTTGATGGAAATATATTTTCGTTTTCTACCTTAAATGCTTCTTCAATCTATAATTATGAATTTTTAAATACAAGCGACACACCATTTCTTAACTTCGATCCAACTTATTCTCATCAAAATACTACAACAACAAACCAACCCTCCGTACTCAAAATGCTACCCCATCTGCTACAACTACCTCATCCCCACATCCCTATACTACCATCTCTACCTCCCAACAAATGTCATCGCATACACAAAATATTATATCGCAATCATAGTTGGACTCACCACAAACTATTGGCCCATTCATTTCACCGCATCATCCACCTCTCTCACCTTAAATGACCACTCGAGCACAACATGAAATTGTTATGCCTAAAAAAATAATCTCCATGTATCATCTCCAAACTATATTTATCCATTTCCTACCAAACCCATCCATGAATTACATTATCATAATTGAAAATGACTATGAAATATGAATATGATGTTCTTATTAAAAATAAGACATGAGAGGTAAAGCTAATATTATTTGAAGTTTGTGGATTTTCATGCATAAAAAGAAATATTATGGGTCCTTTAAGGGGTATAAAGCTAATCTTGTAGGTGATGGTGTTGGTCAACAAAATGGTACTGATTGTGGTGAAACTTTCAGTCTTATAATCAAACCAACCACTATTCATATTGTACTTAGTGTTGTTTTATCAAAATCATGGTGTATTCATCAATTAGATATCAAGAATGCATTTTCGCATGCTAATCTTGATAAAAACAATGTCTACATGCATCATCAACAGGTTTCCTCAATCTTCAACATCTTGATTATGTATCATTTCTCATAAAGTCATTATATGGACTTAAACAAGCACCAAGTTTAGTATCAGGAGATTACTGACTATGTTGTTACTTTTGGGTTTCTCTCAAAACATCTTCAATCATTCCTTATTCATATATTGTCGAGGTAATGATATACCTTATATCGTTCTCAATCTGGATGACATTATTATGGCTTCCTCCTCATATTTCCTTCGTCAATTCTTCATATGACTAAACTCGGATCCAAATTCACTATGAAGGATTTAGGTCCTTTTAGTTACTTTCTCTGTATTTCTATTACTAGACACGCAAGAGGTACTTTTTGTCGTAAAAGAAATATACTGAGGAAATTATTTAGCGCTAGAATATCTTCTTATAAACCATCTGCTACAATACTTGAATTTTTTAAATCCAGAGATCATGATCTCATTGAGTATCCTAGTTTTATTGGAGAATTTCAATACGACTTTTACAAGACCCAATATCACTTATGATGTGCAGAAAGTATGTTTGTTTATGCATGATTCGAAAACACAACACATGTCTACCTTGAAACACATTCGATATATTCAGAGCACTTTGGATTTCGGTTTATACACACACACACACACACACACACACACACACACACACACATATATATATATATATATATATATATATATATATATATATATATATATATATATATATATATATATATATATATATATATATTTCCTTCATTGATAAGCTCATCATATATAATGATGCAGACTAGGGTGGATGTCCAGAAATCAAAAGGTCCACATCTAGGTATTTGAGCCATGTTGGTTTAGAAATATTTTGTTGGAGCTACATTTCCCTATATTGAAGGCCACATTAGTCTATTATGATAACGTAAGCTCCATGTATCTCTCTAGCAATCTTGTTCAAGTTCATTTGTTACATATCCCCTTACGATACCAAATATTAGACATCTTCACTATGGGTCTTCCTCAACAACTCTTTGATAATTATCGACTTAGTCTCAACATCTAACAACCAATAATTTCAACTGCAAGGGTGTATTATAATATGTGTAGTGGTATATTTGTGAAGGGCCTACAAAAACATAGAGGTTGTAGCTTTCAAAAGGGGCGATTACCATATGTCACCCTCCAACAGGAATCACTTCACCCTAAGTGCACATCACTTGCCTAGTTATGGGAAATGTGAGAGAGAATGTTTCTTGATCAAAGAGAAGTCAGGGTCAATACACGATCCATGCCCCCTAAGAAATAAGGATTCAAAGGTCCATCATTGACTGGGTGGGCAATTATCATTCCCAAGGAAGCCTTAGATCATAAAGCCTCTAAAAATACATCAACCCTAATATATCACAATTTACCCAGCATAACGCATATACACAGAGCGTTATGATAGGTAAATTATGATATATCATCTAAAACACCATAAACACCACCAAATAGGGTCTCTCACAATGGTAAGCAGACTCTAGACATCATCAACTACTAAGGCCTCTATGGATCCCCTAACTCGCATAGGGATACCATGCACACCTATATTTTTTTGACAAGTACAATGGCATCCAATGTAGATCCCCGGTAAAACTAACTTGGACCACACCTATTTCATTACCGTCTTTTCCATATTCCCCCTGAAGATGGCGAACAAAACTCTACACTCTAGGGTTAACACCATAGTTAGAGGTTTCGTCGGAAGATGAAGCTCTAGCTCCCCCCGAAGGAAATACAAAACGTAGGTACTTAACTCAAATGTAATATATATTGGGTTCTCCAAAATATAACAAGGAGAATCAAGAACTGACATCAACTTTTCTGAAAATGATGTTATTGTTATCCCCCTCGTGATAATTACCATATGGTCATAACTATGCAACATGCCAATTGGGACATCAAGCTAGTCATGATAGATCTTGGAAGTTCAGCAAGTGTCATATTCTCGGATGCCTTCCAAAAAACTTCAACTTGACTCTAATGATATCAAAATGTTCATGGGTTCTTTTATACGGTTGTTTGGCAAGTAAGTACAAGTGAGGGGCTATGTAACCCTAGAGACAACATACGGAGAGGGAGAAAATTCCAAGGCAATTGAAGTCAGCTACCTCGTAGTAGATGCCCTGTCACCCTACAATATTATCCTAGGTCGACCAACCATCAGTTTTGGAGGGCGGTTACTTCCGCTTAGTACTTGGTTTTGAAATACCCAGATATCGGGTGGGTGAGTAAGGATAATTCGAAGAGACCATCAGATCGCTTAAGAGTGTTATCAGAGGCGCCGGGAGATGAGGAAGGAAGAGTTCTCCCTTGTGGGCGCCCCCTTTCTAAGGCCCCATATGAAGAAACTAACTATTGGGATCCCAGATTGGGCACATAAAACGATAGACGTACGCCCACAGAGGACTTGAGGGAAGTCAGGATTGGCCCCTATGTGAAAAAGATAGTTGATTAGTTTACGGTGGAAGAAGAAGACGAGTTGGTCAATTAAGTCATTAAAAACATCGACTTGTTCGTTGGAATCCCCAGACATGATTGGGATAGGCACTAAATTGGTGTGATATCGCCATGCCATCAACCCTTCAGCCAAGCCAATAGTGAAAAGAAAGTAGAAAGTTGACTAGGAGAAAAAAGCCTCCATTGACGAGGAAGTAGGCAAGTTATCTAATTTTGGGTTCATCATGAAAAAAAACACCCTACTTGTTGGTCGATGTGATGTTGGTGAGAAAATCATCGGATGAGTGGCGCATGTATGAGGACTTCACCAACCATAATATTGTTTCCTTAAGGACCCATATCCACTGCCATATCGATCTCCCATTCGATGGGTCCTCGAGATATCACACATTGAGCTTCATGGATGCCTACTCTAGGTACAAGTAAATTCATATGGATCCCCTGGACGCCCCCAAAATGGCATTCATGTCGAATCACGACAACTACTACTCCAATGCCATGCCCTTCGACCTCAAGAATATCGACGCCAACTACCAGCGACTCATGGACATTGTGTTCTCCCATCATATAGAGCGGAATTTGGAAGTCTATGTTAACGACATAATTGTTAAAACCACCAAAGGGTGCAACCATGTTAAAGACTTAGATGATGTCCTACTGTTAGTCAAAAAGTACAATATGAACAATTGTGCTTGAACCCCTCCAAGTGCTTTTTCGGGGTTCAAGTTGGGAAGTTCCTTAGGTTCATGCCAACCAAGGTTGAAAGCTATTTCCACCAACTTTAATCATCATTGTCGGTATCAAAACTTCATATGGAGTTTCTTTATCTTCAACTTATATTTTATACCGACAAGCACACTATATAGGGAGATTTAATCCTTATCTCCTCCCAACAATTTTGTAATCTTATGCTTTTCGCGGGTCTTTGATTAAATGAATAGTGGATTTTTAATTCCTCTTCATGGACTATTTTTCTTTATAGATTTAAATGTTATTTTAAGAGATGAAGGTTTTTGTTGGGATATGCCAATATTTCTCCGAGCACATACCTCGAAGGTTCAACCTATCTAGTCACCACAAAGTGATGCAAAGATCCGTTTGTGAGTATTAATGTATATAATTTGCTCGGAGAGGGGAGGAAATAACTCATGCATGAGGATACAATATGTAATTGCATCAAAGGGTGACAAGGATTCATGTGTGAGGATGTAATATATAATCGCCTTGAGAGGTTTCAAGGATTCCTACATGAGGATCTAACATGTATTTGTCTCGAGAGGCGGAAATCATTTCTTTGTGAGGATCCACCAGGTAATTGCCTCGAGGGGAGGAAAGGATTCCTACGTGGGGATCTAACATGTAGTCACCTCGAGGGGTGGAAATGATTCCTTTATAAGGATCCAACATGTAATCGCCTCGAGGGGCCACAAGGATTCCTACATGGAGATTTAACATGTAATCACATCGACGCACGACAAGGATTCCTGCGTAAGGACCCAACATGTAATCGCCTCAAGGGCGACAAAGATTCATTCAAAAGGATCCAACATATTCAATAGCCTTCAAGGAGACCTTGATAATATTCCTTTTCTCCTTCACATCTTGCAGATGAATAAGCTATAATCCAAAACTTATATAAATAAAGTGAATGCCTCATTCAAAACCGAGTGTCAATCAGCACAAGAAAATATTGTCACAACATAAATGTTATTATCCTTAAAAAAATAACAAAGAATACAACTTTCCTAAAAATAAAACATAAAACAATATGAACTAAATGAGTCTCATCACCTCAACAATCTTTCCTTGAGGAACATCGTCTTATTAATCATCTTTTGACAAAGGGTTTTTTTCAATAGCTTTTGTGCTCATCTTCTCTAGAATAGAAAAGCACCTCTCAATATGGGTTTCTCCTAGTGGCTTTAACTTCGTATTCACGCCAAATTTTGTTGCCCTTCTTCAACTTCAAGCTTTTTTCATATCACTTTATGGAAATCTTATGGCCCTCTAGATAATACTAACTCGCCCATCTGGGAGAGGGTACTTCATACATAGATAAAATTATATAGTGCGACTCTTAGTTGGTTAAAATTGGGTCATCCTATGATCATATTATACGAGGAGGGTGCATCAATGACTATATACCTTACCTTGACCTTCCTGGCGCTTTCTTCTTCCTCAAAGGTGGTCTTTAGCATTATGTAACCCTTCATATGTACTAGCTCTCCCGAGATACCCACCAACAAACTCTGGAAGGGTTTAAGGAAATCTAAGAGGTTTTTAAACACATGATGAAGACACTACCCAGGTTTTGGAGCAAATTATTTTTCATGACACAATCAAAATGTGACTATTCTTAATAACATGTTTGAGGCATTTAATAGTGTCATTGGTGAATCAATGACTAAGCCATTAATGACTATACTCTAAGAAAACATAACTTACCTTATGAAAAAGTGGAAAAACAATAGTATGAGATTTTCATACTTATGTGATGAGGATGTTTTACCCAACATTAAGAAGAAAATGGAGAAAACCATCATATACACTAACTCATGGATGTAAAACTCATTTTGATCAATGTTTTGCTAGAGGTTCGGGTTGAAATACAATAAAATATATGTGAAGATAAGGAATTCAAATCGATAGTAAGAGGCATTTTGATCAATAATACATCTATTTAAGTTCATATTTTGTGTGTGTGTGTGTCTAATGAGATATGTCGGGACAATGAGGAAGAAGGTGATTTAATGGTGTATGTCTACAACATAAAGGCATATGTAATAAGTCAAGGGAACAACTCTTGAGGTCTCACAATAACATTAACGCATGTCTTCTTTTTTTTTTGCATATTCTGATTTCCCCTATGATTTTAGTCCTTTATCTCTAAAGTGACTAATCTAGTGAATATGTTTATCATACTATTTTCAACCACATTTGCTTATGAATTTGTTAGTTAATGAGTCTCTCAATCCTAACCAACTTTAACATATTTCTAAGGTGTTAATAAAAGAAACAAATGTATCCCATTATTTCACATAGAAAACTATATCACTTTAAATCACACCACGTTAACACAAAATACTAGTTTCTATTAAACTTCACATTACTCAACATAAGGAGTTTTGGCTCATAATGAGAAAAAGAAATACAACAAAAAAAGTTCTTACATACAACATTTCAAAACACAAATGAAAAGAAAATGTAAACCTAAGAATGATAATCTACTCCTTGCAACCTTTCAATCAGTAGGAGAAGAGTTTTGTCTCACTAGAATGCTCAATGCCTCTCCATTGGGGGTGGGAGGAAGTAACTCTTCACCATTGTTCAAATTTTTTCTTCTTCTTTAGTAAGATGATTATTTAGTGTACTTCTCAAGTTTTCGACTTTTGAACTTTCTTTCATTTTGTCCAAGAGACTCCTTTTATACCCTTTAACATTTAGGATTTTGTCTTGTTATTGGATCATGGGCCTTGTGGATATTTGTTGGTCTTAACCCATTTATCACAACATACTCCTTCACACAGTATTTGAATAAACTTCAGCAGTACAATTTCTAGTCGGCAGGGGATAACACGTCATATGGTAGGCCTATTGTGTATCCAGGCACAAATCATACCATTCTGCACAGTATAACATTTGCAGATTTTGTCTTGTAGTACTTGATCTTATCCATTTTTGTTTCCAACTCATTTTCACTTCAATCCTCTAAATATTGCAATGTGTGCCCTAATGCCATGAACCTTCACTCATTATAACCTCTTTTTCAATCGAAACTTAGCTGAAAATTGAAGTTAAAGTGATGCTCCCATTTTGTTGTCTCAAGACTTATCAGAAAGGGTTCATACACATATGACAAACACATAAAAACTCACAAAAGAGAACACATATTGGTCTCTTCAAAGAATTACTTAAAACAACAAAATAAACTTAAATTAACCTAAAAACTTACTTAATAACAAAATAAAATTAAGTATTAAGGATTATACTGTCTCACACATTGTCAGTTATCACTATCTTACGAGGTAGATAATCTAACAGTGTCTTAAACAATCAGAAACATAATCGTTCAGTATATAAATGCACACACTGAAAAAGATTGGGCCATTTAGAGCCTTTATGTTTTGACAAATTGTAAAGGTTTAAAGGTAATAATCATATACATTGTGAAAAAATTAATGCACTTGGACTCAAGAAAATTTGAGTACCAAAGGTGAAAACCTAGTGTTTTGCAAATATGTTTTGCAGCTCAGAACTTTAAGGATCATCAATGGAGTTGTGTATCGCAACGAGTATACTTTCAAGTATACAATATATATTAAGTCTATGATCAAAGAAAGTACGATGCTGATAAATATCAATTGTAATGATAAAAAGTGTTACGAGAATATCTCAAGGTTTATGATCCCTAGTTATCAGTAAAGCAAATATGTGTGTAATTGATATATTTACATCTTTCTCTAACCAACTCTCACATCCAATGATGTGTAGAGAAGGACACACCATAATGTGATTGGTATTGCCTTCAACAGAAAGTTTTGATTAGAAGTTCTACATTGTTTTAAGGTTGAAATTATCAAAAAACTCCAATTAATTCTTTGAAATTGTGAATTTAATTGTACTCATCTCAATATATTATTTTTATTAATCAAAGAGTCAACATGAGAGAGATTTTTCATTGGAACATTTTTGTATGAACAATACATCTTGAGAGAAACACGTCACATACTCATCCAAAATCTTAAGGTAATAGATATGTAAGTTCTAAATGCTCAACCTCTATTTTTCTAATTAATGTGAAAATTCCCCACCTTAACTCAACCTTGTTTTCTCAATATATTTTAGTTCCATGTAATGTGTAAAAAGGTCCCAAAGGTTATTGAAAATGGTGGATATTTAGGTTCCATGTAATGTGTAAATGAGTCTGTTAAGAGTCTCACATCAGACAATATATAGCCTGAACATGTGGTTATAAGTGGGAGCAATTCTTATCCTATGAGTTGGTTTTGTAGGGTTGAGTTAGGTAAAACTCTAATTCTAACATGGTATTAGAGTCCGGTTTAAGATCCATTTGGCCACTCCGTTATCAGGTCACCCACCATTTAGTTCCACTTTAATCCTGGTCATGAGAGGGAGTGTTAAGAGTCCTACAATGAACAATATATGGCCTGAACATGTGGTTATAAGTTGGAGCAATCCTCACCCTACCAGTCGGTTTTGTAAGGTTGAATTAGGCTCAATCCACACATTCTAACATGGTGTCAGAGTCTGGTTTAAGACCCGTTGGACCACTCTCCTATCCGGCCACCCACCATTAAGTTCCACGCTCCAGACGATCAATCCTGGTCGTGAGAGGGGTGTTAAGAGTCTCACATCGGACAATATATGATTTGAACATGTGGTTATAAGGGAGAGCAATCATCATCCTACAAGCTGATTTTGTAGAATTGAGTTAAGTCAAACTCTAATTCTAACAGGATCCTAAAAGAGGATTCATAAACTTTGAACTCTCAAGATCTCATCTGTTGTTTTTATTGTTTTTCTTTTTAACTTAGAATATGAACTTAAAAACAACTAATTCAAGAAGATTATTGATTTAATAAAGGTCCATCTAAAATCAAAACAAAGTTTTGTATGGATAATTCCAACATATAGATTATTAACATTTAATAGGTTTAGAATCTGACAAATTAAAAGAAACACATTCTCAAAACTGAAACTGTCACCGGACCAACCCGCGGAATTAGCACCTAGAGTATTTTATTGTTTTTAGGGTTAGCACCTAGAATATTCTATTGCTTTATAGATTAGATTAGACAATTGGTGGTCTTGAATGATCTTTGGTTAACAAGAACCTAAAACTCTACAATTTTTAGACAATATTTTTACTCTAGCCAAGATGCTTTCTTTCCAAACTACACTAGCAGGGAAATCATGTAGAGTATGGTGAAAGTTTACCTCTAAGCCTTGATTACCCAGTTTGACTCTTGGGACTTGCATCTCACCTCTATTATTGTCTTCCTGTAAGATGTAAAGTTTTTAAGGTAATAAAACTGATATATCTACGGTTGTAAAGTTAAGCCGTGATCAGACTTTAATTGAATTAGTTATAAATAAATAAATATTTGTATTTATATAAGAATAATAATAATACACAAAAATAAATAATTATATATTTAAAATGATATGAAAATATTTATTGAAGATTTTATAATAATCAACACTTAATAGTTTGGTAATAAAATAATATAAAAATATTGAAGATTTTATAATAAATAAAATAATATAAAAATATTTAAAATGTTTTGAATCTTTTTATTTATTTAAGACAATATAAAATATTCTATAGTAAAATAATTCATTTTAATTTTTATACAAAAAGTTAACCAAAATTTCAAAAGTAAAAGTAACTGGTTAGAGTAAGATAGAATAATAATAATAATAATAATAATAATAATAATAATAATAATAATAATAATAATAATAATAATAATAATAATAATAAACTTGATAATCTAGTATTATATATTATTATTTAAAATTTATTTTTATTCATCAAATGAATGTATAATAATAAAGAAATTGAGAATAATTTTTAATTTAATTTTTCTATTTAACATCTCTGAGTTATTGTGTATAAGAGTGACCTTAAAATCAATATGACCTTAAAAGTTGTTTAAATTCTCAGTTTTTTGGTTCTTGATCGGTTTTCAATCATTGCCTACTTTAAATCCTAATTGTTCAACATGTCAATTTTTAGGTCTAGACAAACATATGCTATGGTTATTTTGAATATAGGTCGATCCAGTTCAATTTTGATTACCATAATTGTTGTCGAAAAAATAATTAAGGAAATTTTATCTCATATCTTTACCTTTATCCATATACCTCTATATTTTATTTAAAATATCAATTTTATTTTTGTATATTTTAATTAATTAATTATTTTATTTTTTAAATAATTTTAAAATTTGATTTTGTGTATCCGAAATCTTTTGAAAAGTCTTCCGATACACATAATAAAAGTTCTAAAATATTTTAAAAATGACTATCGAAATTCTTTAGCAAAGTCTTCCAGTACACAAAAATTAACTAGCAGAACTCTTTTGAAAAGTCTTCCAGTATATAAAATAAAAGTTAAAAATATATTTTTTTAAATGGCTACCGGAACTCTTTTGCAAAATCTTCCGGTACACAAAAATTAACTACCGGAACTCTGACAAAGTCTTCCGGTACACAAAAATTAACTACCGAAACTCTTTTGCAAAGTCTTCCGGTACACAATAAAAATTAAAAAAAAATGTTTTAAAAAATGACTACCGGAACTCTTTTGCAAAGTCTTCCAGTACACATAAATTGATTACCAAAACATTTTACAATGTATTCCGATATACAAAAATAAGTTTTAGAAATGAATAACAGAACTCTTTTACATAGTCTTTCGGTACACAATAATTGACTACTAGAACTCTTGTCTTCCGATACAAACAAAAAATTAAAAATGACTACCGAAACTCTTTTACAAAATTTTTCGATACGCAAAATAAAATTAAAAAGTTATTTAAAAATAAATAAGAAAATATATATTACGGCAAAATTGACATTTTTTTTTTATAAAATATAGGAATATATAGATAAAGGTAGAGATAGGAGGTAAATTTTTTAATAATTAATTATTTAAATTATGGTTTTGATATCACAATTTTATCCAATTTACGAATTAGTCTCCTTATTTTAAATTCAAAAAAATTTAAAACTTCTCACACGTTTTTTCTTAGAAAATTAATGTGACGTTTGTTTATAGTTTATATTTTTATTTAGTCAGTTCCATAATAGATTTATATACCATAATTTATCATGTTTCAAAAATAAAACTTGTTATTTAAAAAATGAAAATATCCTTAATTTTAAATGCAAAAGTATGAGAGGAAATCAAAATTATTCAAATTTAAAATAAAAGAGATTAATTTCGTGAATCAAGTAAAATACAGAGATCAAAATTATAATTAAATCTAATTAATTAATCAAAATTGTTAAGGAGTCTCAAAAGTGTCGGTAAACTATCCAAGCAGGGTATGTATTAGGCCTATGCAAGCTAATCTGCCGCAATGAGCCTTCGAAAAATTGAGGTTTAAATTTTGAGAATTTATTATTGCACCCTAGATATTTCTAATGCACCATGTGAATTTCCACATATGTCTCTTGATTCCGGATATACATCTCCGAACGCACCTATTTTTTAATAAACGTTGATATATTTCAGAGATACATCTCCAAAACAATTTTAAGCATTCAAAACATGTCATTCAGTAGGCATTTACATTTGAATTGTTTCAGAGATGAATCTCCGATAATATTCTGGAGATATATTTCCGAAGTGTATCAGATCAGGTGTTTTTTGTTATAAGTTATGTACTTGTTTTCAGATGAAGTATGAAGCATGATCTCGAATAAAAAAATAGACGTACAAAATAATAAAAGACTAATATTGGGTGTGTTGAAAGTGATATAGCAATATATGTAAAAAATGTCGGACAATCGAGATCTAAAATATAATAAAACCGTAAAAATAAAGCAGAAAGTATAATACAACAACAAAATAATAACTGAGTACTACTGTGTACGCCTAACAACATCTTTACCTCCTTAGCCATCAATCCCCCGTCCTCCGGTGATATCTCCGGTACAACAGTGCCCCTTGTACCTCTGCCACCATGGCATCTAGGACTCGCCTGACAACTGACTCATCAGGGAAGACTTCATCAGTATGATCTAGTTGAGCCTACTCCTAGAAACAGAGAAAACAGGGTGTCTGAGAACGGTCTACGTGTACCCGAACTTCCGCATGACGCGTTTGGGAAGATGCAGAGCAGTGATACGCGATCCATAGGCCAACCATATGGAGAATAACATTATCTCGTTAAATGGTCGCGTCTGACGGTGATCCACGTAGTTGTTGAAGTGCATGTTCTCAGCAACCAAATAGTCAAGATAGAATCTGAAAGGCTCCATTGTCTGGTTCCTTCTAAGAGGAATAAAAGCACGGGCACACGACATATCCTTAGTGTACTCATCCATACTCACCCAACCAGCGATGCGCAGGAAGTGTTGGAGGATCGAAGTCTAAAATGAAAATATAAAAAAAAAACATTTAAGGATCAAGAATTATCGAAAATGGTTTTGGAAATATGAAACGAAAATGACAAAAATTTCAAGGATCAAGAATTATTACCACCAATAGTGTCACGTTTCCTGTGACATGCTTCGTCTTCCACAAACGTCCCCTCAACTTTGAATAAAGATAGGCCAGGAAAGCCGCCTACCAGTTGTGCTCATGGATCCGCTGTAGATCCAAGAAGTACTAGAGGTATGAAATGTCGGTATAAATGGTACTTGTGTCCATAAAAATGCAAGTTCCAACCAAAAAAATAATGTACACTCTCAAAGCATGCGTCATGTGTACCGCCGTCTACTCAACATCACAATGTGCCTGTTGTGCCTTCTCGACCTTGACCATATAAAGCTTCCTCGGGAACTCAAATCTAGGGATCACTCTTGAAATTTTCAATAAATAATCAATGTCAACAATTAAAATTAACGTAAACAATAAATTAAAAATCTAACTAATTCTACCTCTACATCTCAGATATGTCTGGTCGTATAGTATGGATACAAAGGAAGTAAGAACAGATCAGATGGACCTCCTCCAAAACCATCTGGTTTGACATCCTCAACAGCCTCACCCTCCGGAGGTGGCACTGGATCAACAACATCATTAGTCAGAAGTTGGTCTGGAACAACAACATCATTCGTAAGAGGTGGCACTGGGGAATCCTGACGCTTACGGGAGGATGGGTGAAGTGACGCGTCAGATGGTGAATCTCGTCTCCTACGAGAAGAAGAAGAAGAAGAATGTGGAGTGGCCTGAGGTGAAGCACGAGCCTCAGGAGTAAAAGACACCTCATACTTCCTCCAAAAAAGAAAAATTAAAGACAAAAATTATTTGAGCATTTGATTTTAAATTGCAACTTCCCAGTTTACATGTGATGTAAGCAATAATATGATAGAGTTGGGATGATGAAAGTTTTCCTCTAAGCCTTGATTACCCAGTTTAACAAAGGAAATAAAAAAATCAGACCAAAGATCAAACTAGTATATTCACGATTTTAAATTTTGAATATCATTAGACTTCAATTCAAATGGTTATAAATAAATAAATATTTTTTTATTAAATAAGAATAATCATCCACAAGAATGAATAATTATATATTTAAAATGATTGGATGATTTTATAATAATGAGTACTTAATAGTTTATTCAATTTTAATAGTTTTTTTTATACATTTTAAGTTTTATATTTAATTATTAGTAAATATTAGAAAATTGTCAATAGATAAAATAACACAAAAGTATTTAAAATGTTTCGAATGTTAAGTGTAATTCAAATTCAAGTAACTAGTTGTATTTCATTTAAGAGACTATGTTAGTATATAAACTCTGTCTAGTTCAGTTGTGTGATCAATTTTTGTTTTCAAAGTTAATTACAAATTTCTTTTCTCTCTATATTCTACATTTTTTCATGTTCATCCTTGTGCACTAACAATTGGTATCTACCAGATTCAGATTAGGAAACACCGCTGGATGTGAGGCGTGTGTGATTGATTTTGGTTTTGAAATTCATAGTGAATTGAAGTTTGAAATCGAAACCGAATCACATTTCTTGATTTTGAGGAATTGGGAAATACGGGTGTTTGTGAGTTTTGTATAAGAACGGAGATGAGCAATGGAGATGGTAGATTAAATACAAACCTTCCAGCCTTTGATGTAAAGAATTAGAATCGATGGATGATTCAGATGCGTGTGTTATTTGGCGCTCAAGATATTCTTGTTCTCGTCAATGACGATTACACAACAGATGCAATTGAAGCATAAATAAACACGCATAGAGAAACAAGGAAGAAGAATCAAAAGGAGTTTTTTATATCCATAAGTGTGTGGATACAAATGTGTTAGAGAAGACCATTGATTCAACGATGATGAATGTTGTGAGAGACACACTGGTATGATGCTACGACGATGATGCATTAGTGAAGAAGGGGAAACTCCATCTCTACATAAGCAGTATGAAAATCTCAACATGAAGAACAATGAGAATGCACCTGATTACATCTCCAGAGTGATTTTGATCACAAATGAGATAAAATCTTGTGGAAAGACTCTCTCTAAACAAGTCAACATTGAAAAGGTATTGAGACCACTTACTTCTCAGTTTGATTACATTGTTGTAGAAATTGAACACTCTAAGGATCTTAGCACCAAGAAATTGAAGAGCTGCAAATTTAAATTTTTCATTAGAATCTTCCTGCAAATTTTAATTTGCAGGTTAGCTACAGATTTTACTTCGAATTTTTCTACGGGTTTTCATTTTAAGGACTAAAACCAAAATAATTTTAACATTAAGTGACTATTTGAACAAAAAAAATTAGGGAGTAAAATAAAAAACAAGTCAACTTACTCTGGCGAAAAAAATTAGTTAAAACTATGTTAATTTATGAACTTTGAAAAAAATCTAGTAGTTCATATCGAGTAGACCTATAAAAAACAAATTTAAAATTAGTGGTGTCAAAATGGACCGCGCACCTCGTCTTAAGCTCATAAAAATAGTGGGGCGGCCAAATTATTAAGTGAAATTGAGATTAAAAATCTAACCCGCCCCGTCAAGGGACGGGGAGCCCGCCTTTTTATAAAAAAAATCTTCATTTTTTATAGATTAATTTTTTTTAACATTTCAATTAGAAAACATCAATTCAACAATTATAAAGCATAAAATGGCAAGTAAAACTCTAAAACCATCAAGAAATTTTACCTTAAATAGAACCATCAACAAGAGTTCTAAAATTATAATTCAAGTATTAGCCATCAACTAGCCAAAATAAATATTTTGAGTGTTTGATAATTAGACTAGCAAATTTAAGGCGGGGCGAGCTTAAGGCGGACCGGGTTGAACGGATAGACGGACACAAAATCTCAATCAAATCCATCATATTTGGACAGATTCACAAACCGGACATACGGACCACGACCCGTTTTGCTCCGCTCAATTAAAATTATTGAACTCTTTTGTTAAATTTGATATGTTTTATAATATTTAAATAATCCAATAATATCCGATAAACCAATAAAAAGACGAAGTTAAAAAAGACGAAGTTAATCTTATTAGATGTAAAATTGGACTCTTCTTAATGGGCTTTGTAGGACCCAGGTCATCTAGAGGATCCAACATGTAATAAATGCATAACTACTTAAACGGCACCGTTTCTTATAATAATTAATTATATAAATAATAATATACAAAGGTGAGTCAACTCGGAGCGGGTGAGGCTTGAAAAAAATAAAAACAAAAGCGAGTAACGATGTTGACCTTTTCGGTTACCGTTACTGTCTTTTTCCTACACAAATCAAACGTACACAATTTTCAAATTTCAAATTTTCTCTCTTTTCTTCTTTTAACCAAATCCCCAATTTCAAACCCAAAAAAACTCTCTTTCTCCTAAAACGGTTTCTTCTCTCCAATGGGTGCCTCAGGAAAATGGTTCAAATCACTTCTTTCTCATAAAAAAATCTCATCTTCAACCACAACAACCGATCAAGTAAGTTAACGTTTTTGTTGTTTTTTTATATGTTGTAGTGTTTTTTGTGTTGATTGATAATGTTTGTTAAGGAGAAGAAGATTAATGGTGATAACAAGAGTGGTACTGCTAAGAAGAAATGGAAGCTATGGAAGTCATCTTCAGAAGGATCTTCTTCTTCAAGTATGAAGAAGAGTGGTGGTGGTTGTGGTGGTAGTAGTGCTTCTGTGTGTGATTCTTCGCTTACTGCTGCTGCGGTTGCTGTGGTGGTTCGAGCTCAACCTAAGGATTTTAACCTCATCAGGCAGGAATGGGCGGCTATTCGAATTCAGGCTGTGTTTCGAGCTTTCTTGGTAACGGTTTCTTTTTCTGGTTTAGATTTTTTAAGCTTGGTATATGATTTGTGTTGAGTTTCTACTTTATAATGTTTTGAAATTTTCATCTCATAGTTCTGTTTCCAAATTAAACATAGTGTATGTTTTGTTCCAATTTTGGATGAACCCAAATTGATTTTAGAGGTGTACACTTGATGACATGTTTTATCCAGATTTGATCAGTATATTAGGCATATGCATGATTTTTAAATCACGGGGCTTTCACAATTTTGGTCGGGTACGGTTGTGTTGGTGATTGAAGTCATTGCGGTGTGAATTAATCACAATTTTTTTTGTATAAACGGTGAATAATGATGTCTAGATTGACATCTTTTGATACTAATTTTTCGCGGCTGTTTTAGTGTTTTTAAAACCTTGGGCTTATTTTCTCATTGTAGGCTAGAAGAGCTTTGAGGGCATTGAGGGCAGTGGTGAGGCTGCAAGCTATATTTAGAGGCAGGCAAGTGCGAAAACAAGCCGCCGTTACTCTAAGGTGCATGCAGGCTCTTGTTAGAGTCCAAGCTCGTGTAAGGGCTAGGAATGTCAGGAATTCTCCAGAAGGAAAAGCAGTTCAGCAGTTATTAGACGACCATCGCAACCAAGCTGATTCTGTTAAACTTGTAGAGGTAGCCATCATAATAATAACTAACCTCTCTATAATTTGCTTCAGCAATATTCCATTCGATGATATATTCTAACATTAGAAAATTTTGCTATGTTGCTTGTTTTCAGCAAGGATGGTGTGAAATTCCTGGAACTGCAGATGAAGTTAAAGCAAAGCTAAGGCTGAGACAAGAAGGTGCAATCAAGAGGGATAGAGCAATGGCATACTCTCTTTCGGCACAGGTAATTAAGTCGAGAACATCGAATCTTTATATACGCGTTATTTTGTTTCTTTGGTATGATTGAAGTTGTTAATATATGTGCTTGCATATTGCAGTCGAGAATCAGTGCTAGTCCAAACTCGAAATCGGCGACTCCTCTCAAGCATCATCACAACCGCGACAACAAGAGTTTAGGGAACAACTTGTTAGAACGCTGGATGGCGAACAAACCATGGGAGAGTCCAATGTCAAACAGGAAGAGTGAAGAGCTTGTTCCTACTTTTCAAACAAGGAGGAATGCCATGACAACTAGGATTTCAGCTCTTAAAATCTGTCAGCAAACTCCATCCTCTTCCACCATAAGCTCCGAATACATGAATGACGATAGCGTTATATCGTCTTCATGTACATCTGGATCTCCATCTATTATGCCATTCAGCAATACTACTGTTATGGTGGAAGCAAGAGAGGAAAAAGATGTACCAAGCTACATGAGTTTAACAGAATCAACTAAGGCTAAACTCAAAGCTTACAGAAGCTCTTCGCAGAATTCTAAGAGACTCACAATGGACGATTGTCTGTCTCATAACACAAATTCAACATTTCTGAATGGATATAATAGTATAAGTAGTTCTGGTTCCGACCCTTCAGTTAATATATGGAAGGATCGTTGTGCGACACCTCTAAGAGCAAGTTATTATCAAAAACGATATGGCAGGAGATAGAGAATTTCTCTTGGCAGGAGATAGAGAATTTCTCTAACAGTTGCAGTTGCAGTTGCAGCCTGATGTGTCTATTTTCAATGAGTTCAACAGCTTGTTGTCCATTGTTGACATCAAAGTTTAGCTTTTCTGCAACAAACAAATTTATCTTTTTATTACATCAGTATTTTTTTCTGAGAAAGTGGTTAATTTATAGTGTACATAGATAAAACATGGATTGTGTGAGAAATGCAATAGCAGACTGTTGCACTACATCAATTTATATTGTGTGTTTTACTCATATATGATAGTGCTGAAGTACTGAATTTCGAAGTTTCAACAAAGACTTGGACAAAATGACGGTGTCACCTTAGTTTGTCAATCTCATTGTGACTCCAAAAAATCAGTACCTTGAAATTCTGAGTAAAAAAAGTTTGAGCTTAAGATGAGACTGTATATTTGGATTAGGTCTTTTGTTATTTCTTGTGGGCTTTAGTTAGGCCTATGAATATGAATGCTTACAACCTCATCCATGAAAGCTTTGAACTTGTGCATTAGGGTGGGCAGGATTGGTAACTCTTTGCCACTTCAAGCTGCATACCAATGGTTTTGATATGCACACCTTTGTAAATTTTGATGGAAAACTTGTAACTTCTGTTTAACATTAACCTTAATATCAGAAGTTTTATATCTATAACAAACAACTTATCCTAATACATGTTAAATATTTTATGGTTAATATCATTATCATGTTTTAATTTTAATTTGTTTCTATTATTAGAAATATGATTTGATAAATAGTCTTCACATAATAAAGGCTTGTAACGTGGTGGCTTCTATTTTTAGATTTTCTATTTTTAAGTAAGGTGTATTGATAACAAGGCATTCTCTCTTATATTCAATATACTAGTTATTAGTTCATAATAATTGGAATCAGAGTTCCATTTTGGAGTCTGATCCATAGTGAGTGTGTGTGAGAGAAACCATTGAAGTAAAAAAAAAAAAGTTGTGTATAAAGAAAGAAATTATAATTTTTTTTAAAGTAAAAGGATTTTAGGATAAATGTTGAATGTGATAGTAGTAGTTTCGTGCAATCGGTTATTCCCAAGTTTGATGGTCATTATGACCATTGAGCGATGTTGATGGAAAAATTTCTCCATTCGAAAGAATATTGAGGTCTCGTTGAAAATGGTTTCTCTCATCAACATCCACCAATAGTCATAATGATCATCAAGCTAAGGAATAACTGATAACTCGAATTTGTATCGATTATTTAATGCGGTTTCCGATTGTTTAACATGTTAATTTATGTATTTTGGACGATTTTACGCGAGAATTGTGTTTGTTTTGTAGACATTTGATCAAACATGACTTTTGAAGACAAAAGTATAAAAGGAAGCTTATTGGACAAGAAACGAGGGAAAAACAGAAGGAAAAGAGTAAGAAAAGTCACTTCTGCATAATTTATCTGTGGGACGCTCGTCTCATCTTCAAGACGCCCGTCTCCACTTCAAGTTGCTCGTCTCACTTCAAAGATGCTCGTTTCATTTATAAAACGCTCGTCTCAAACTCAAGTCAAATAACCTAGTTACGGAACATGATTCAAATGCAAAGAAAGACGTTATGAGAATCGTTCGCTTCAACCAGATAATTTTCCTCCACCCTAATCAACTCAGTCCAAGCAACCCAGTTCAAAGCCCAATCGAAGTCCATGCCTACAAATGC
This sequence comes from Lathyrus aphaca, assembly GCA_963966055.1. Classification (NCBI taxonomy): domain Eukaryota; kingdom Viridiplantae; phylum Streptophyta; class Magnoliopsida; order Fabales; family Fabaceae; genus Lathyrus; species Lathyrus aphaca. The sequence continues at coordinate 725,603,770 of OZ014519.1, read as the reverse complement.
TCAACAGACCTAAGTTGCTACCTATAAATAGAAGCCACTACAATTTGCAAAGGGAGCTTCGTTCAAGTCCAAATTTATGTCGTTTTCTTTCGTTCGAAGTTCGCAAGTATATTTTCAGCATTCGTTTTTATTTTCCTTTATCGATCCCTAGTGATAGTTTCCATCATTAGGAAACTATTGTCATTTTAATTGTTTCCAGCCACCAAATTATTGTTTACTTTTCAAGTTTTCGGAAGTTTGGTTGATCAAGAACATTGCAACTAGATTTCTAATATTTAATGTTTTATTGTTTATTTATCGTTTCATTTATTTATATTATGAATTATTTTTCCTTCTACCTTTCTTTGTTTTTATGTAATATGTCTGGCTAAACCGTTAATCGGTATGTAGTTGTCTAACCGGAAAAAATTCGGTAGAATTAAGCTACTGCTTTAAATTAAGTTATTTTCTGGTTTCAATTTCTTCTTTTAAATAAATTTCGTTACGAGAGTAAGAAAGTATAAAAGATTAGGATTAAGACCACGGGAGTGTGAGATCATAATCAAATAGCTGAAATCGGGCATTTGTTTTAAATACACCGGAAGCGCTTTAAAACCAATTAGAACCTTTAGGTTTCCAAAAAATATTTCTAACTTGAATTGACACAGAGAGAGCGCTCAATTGAACTTAGGAGTATAGTAATAGGCAAGACCACGAGAGTGTGAGTCAACGAATTTTAAATCGAGAGTTTCTACAGAGAGATAACTTAACAAACTTTGATAAGTCGAACCTATATTGAATTCATGAAGGCGAATCAATTACGTACCGATATTTTTACCATTATTTAAATTAATTAATTCTTCATTTTTCTTAAAACTTAAAACATTGTTCGCCTTAGCTAAACATAGTAACATCCGATAGCACTAGGTTGATTATCGAGTCTCTGTAAGATCGATATCTTTTATTACTACGTGATAGACTGTGCACTTGCAGTTAGTAACCGTTAGACTCAGAAAGTCGTTACCAATAATCAAATGCACGAAACTACTATTATCACTTTCCGCCATTCTCCTAAACTCTCCTTCCACTTTAAAGAAAATTGCAATATCTTTCTTGATATGCACTTTTTTCACTCCAATGGTTTCTCTCACACACATTCCAATGGTTTATCTCCTATGGTGGCCAATTGTTGGTCAAAATAAAAGAGAGATAAAAAGAGTATGAAGGAGAAACAAGAAAAGAAAATGGTAAAAAGAAATAAGAATGATTATTAGAACTTTAAGGAGATATTTTTATTTTAATAAAAAAAGGGAATATATTAATTCAAAAGGCTATACAATCAAGGTGATCCAAGGATCCAACCATCAAAAAAACTAGTTACATCAACAATGAGGCCAAGTGATTTCTAAGTTTCCTATAACGCCAACCTCTATAAACTATGCTATCAATAATATTAGGTACTATACTAGTTAGATCAATGTTGTTTCCAAAAATGGAGTCATTCCAAAACTTCCAAATGTGGTAGACAATTTCAGCTATCGCCATTGTAACACGGTGGGAGAACTGACTTTTAGTCATGTTACGGATAGCAAGAGTCGCCACCGACTTTTATTTTATCCAAGTGGAAAGGACATAAAAGAACAAGAAATACCTATTTTTAAAAGACTTGGGTTCGGGGGGTAGGTTATATAAAGGGAAGGTGTTAGCACCCTTTATATCCATGGTTATCCATGGGCTCTTAGTTACTTAGCTCACTTAAATTGTTTTTGAAGAGTGTAGTGTGTGATTAGAAATTATTCTAAGTACTTTGTAATGATCCTCGTATGGATGTATACAAAGCCTTGTCTTGAAAAATGTTTAAGAAAGTGAGGTGTAAAAAGTAATTTTAAGAAGTGAGCAAGTAACTAGGAGGTACCTACCCTAGACTAAGTCATTCATGTTCTTATATGTTCTTTCAAGAGTAAGACTATCCCTATTATTAAGGAATAGGTTATCATTACTTTTGATTTATTAAGGGACAAGCGTAGGGTCATCGTATGGTCATAGAAGGCAACAGGTAGGGGTGTCTTTAGTAATTCGTAGGGACTATCATCATTTATTCGAAAGGACAAGATCATTATCGTAGGAAACCTCGAAGGGACTTGATCTTTTAAACTGAAGGGATTATGATGATTTATACTTGAAGGGACTTTGCTTAAGACACCCCACGTTCGAGGGACTTGACCATTTAAAGGCAACCAAGAGGAATACCCTAGGAAGTGCAAGATGGAGATCAAATACCGACTTACGTGTGTGAGTGTACATTTTTAAATATTTATCTTTTTAAATTAATTATCTAAATTATTTAAATACAAATAAGTTTCCACACCCTATTTACTAACCACACAAAAATAAATGGTATAAAGAAAGTATCATACGCTATTACAACGCTTTGGGGCAGTTACAGAAATAAGAAAACGAGAAAGAAAAAATAAATCTAAGAATATTACAATCCTGAAGCAGTTACATAATAATAACATATAAATAAAAAAAATACCCGAACATTAAAAGAAAATTAGGATTGGAAATAGAACAATTAAAGTTTAAACGAAAATCAAGGTTAGAATTAGGGTTTTTAAGTTTATTAAAAAAAATCAGGATTTTTTAAGAAAATAGGTTTTTTTAAAAGAAATCGATCTAAATCTAAAATGAATTTACAAATTAAAAGGAGAAATTAATTTACATAAAAATTTACATGTTAAAATGATTGAAAAGAAAAAGAAAAAAAATTTAGATTTTTTAAGAAAAATATGATAATTTAAAAGTATAGCTTAATTACTAATTAATTTATATAAGAATATTATTATTATTATTATTTATTAAAATTAAATACTTTACATTAAAAAAAATTAGTGGAAGTGTTTTTTTAAGAAAATATTTTAGGATTAGTCTAATAATTTATTTAATTAATTTTAAGTAATTATTGTTTTAATAAAATAATTAGAAATAATAATAGAGAAAATAGGAAAGAAAAGAAGCTAATATACAAAATAAAGGGACCTGGTAATGGAACCCAGACCATATACCTCTCATAGCCAATGCCTTTACCAACTGAGCCAAGTGTGCGTGCTGATAGCTATAGGAAACACAAACAACAAAAGCCATATCAAAATTCAAATAATTCGTCCGCGCCAAATGCTGTCTTCTTCCCCTGGCCGTCGCCTTAGGTTTTACCTACGGCTTTCCGTCACTAAAGGTTTTAGTGACGGATTTACGCTGTCACTACAAAACCTGCATATTGCAACATGTTATATGCATCATATAAATTACTTCTAATAGTTTAAAACAATCAAAAGGCATCTGGTGAGTCTTATTGAACCAATAATTTGTCCTTAAATAACATCTTTACGAAGTTCCCAATTTCAAGCTAAGGAACCCTAAAAATGGCGCATGCCTAAACCTGCACGAGAAATTCAATTAACCAGCCCATAATCGTTCCTTGCATCAACACAAACAACATTGTACAATCAAATTAGAGTTTAAACACATATATATTCAAAATCGAAATTTGAAAAAAAACAAAAAGAAATGGCATTTGGCTTATGCGATTGGGCATGCTTTTGATGATGCAATTGATTAGGATATCTTCAAGAGGTATCAAGGGTCATGTCTCAGCCTTTAAAAAGCTTTGATACTTCCTATAAGCAAGAATCTGAATTGAGGTTTTTGTGAAGACTTTGAAGTTTTGAATACTATGTTTGTGCCTGCCAAATTCTCCCCTCAAGCTTGTGTTATGATCAAGACTTTATAGTGAATGAATTAGGGTAAAAGAATGGGTTTTGGATCAAAGAATGAGGTTACTTGATCATGAAGAAATTCCATCACCTTAAATGTCAAAAAATCAAATGATATGTTTCCAAATTGATTGTGCACGAAATTGGAGAGCCTCAATCAGTCTTAAATGTTATGAGATTCCTTCCCAAACCAATATTGGATCTATTTTTTGAGGTTTTATATTTTATATACATTTAAATTGAATTTTAATGATTAAAATACAAATAAATAATAAATAAATTATAAAAATCAGAAATAATTGGAATTGGGCCGTGTTTGGTTTATCATGAAGATTTGGTTGCAAAATGATAGGCCCATTTGGAAAAAATTAGATTTAAGCCCTTATTTTCTTCATACACCCCTTGAAAATCTCCCAACTTTGACAAGGCACAAATCCTTCAATTTTAAGGCTATGAAGGTGTTCTTGGACATTTTGGAAAGCTTAAAGAGTCCTATAACAAACCTCTTTGGTCTCATGTCCATATATTTTAACATTTTAAAATTATGCTCTTTGGAAGATGTTGACTTTTTGTTGACTTTTGAAATGACCTGTAATGTTTTAGCTCATACCTTCCAAATGAATCATTTTTAGGCTTGGCTTGTGAGACACAAAGTTGTAGAGAATTAAATTTCCTTCAAAATGAGCTTTGTATGGGGAATTTTTGATGAAGCATGTGAAAGTTATGGCTGGTCAAAGTTCAATTGACTTTTCCTTAGAAAACCCTAATTTAGAAACTCCAGATTCTTGATAATTTGAAACTATCTTGATGAATCATGATCATCCCTTGATCAAATGATGAATTTTACTTCATAAAATTGATGTTGGAAAAAAATCTTGAAGTTTGACTTTAATTTGACCACAGTTGACCTCAGTTTGACTTTTTAACTACTTTAACTAATTTTTGCATATCTGATCATCTGACTGAGCAAGCTCTTAGGGAAAGATTTGAAACTTGACAGGGGGATTCTTGAATACATGTGAGATGTTATGAAGCTCTTTTGAGGCCTTGAAAATCAATTTAACCTGAGGAAACTTAAAAACCTAGTTTTGGACACTTTGCTTAGGAGGAGGCATTGTCTTGGGAAACTTCCACACTTCTTGATCAATTGGGAGTCTTGAGAACCTTATGATCATTTAGAAGTCTTGAGAGACATTTTCTTGATTGTGGGAGGGCAAATTTTAGGGTGCAACATCCATACGCAAAATACCAGCTTTCTATCCTTTCCCATTTAAGGCATGAACAATCCAAAGCAATTCGTCATTCCATCTAGTAGGATTATGGGAGATTTCCAACCATTGAATGATGGAAAACCAAATGGGACCAGTTCTGCAACAATTAAACAAAAGGTGATCATGAGATTCCTCAACTTTACCACAAAGAACACAGTTACTATCATCAATAAAAAGGAACTGTTTCATACGGTCTTTAGTAGCCAATCTACCTTGGCAAGCAAGCCAAAGACAAAGGATTGCACGAGGACGAGCTTTGTTGTATTGAATCAATTTTCTCCAATCGACCCGGGTACCATCATCCACCATTTCCTTATAGAATTTTTAGGCCGAAAATTTGCATTGTTGGAGGGATGTATCCCAAGCAAGATGAACACTCCCAAGGCAGTCTCGAAGTTGCATGATGCTCTTCATTATCCAAGACATGTGAGGCCGGGCGACATGTTCCATTACAGAAGAATTGTTATGATTTAAGGAGATATTAAATCATGACAATTCACCTTTCTTAGTTTTATTGGCTATAAAAGCCTCATGTCTTTCATTTCTAATAACATCAGAACAATATTTAATAAATAATTTTAGTGCAATTCAGTTGTGAAATTTTCATGTGAGAAGAGGTTAATTAATTTATAGATTTCATTTTAATTAATTTTTTGTTCTTCCGCGTTAATTTGTTCTTCCACAGATCTGATAATATAGGGAAATGTTATGTAGTTTTCTAACACCTCGAATCAGAGTCAGTTGGTTGATTTTCTAATTTTTCAAGCAAAGAAATTTTCAAAGACAATCTTGATGAAGTCAGATTTAAGTGGAAATGATGACTGCAAACGAAGGAAAAGTGAAAATTGAAAACTTTAATGGTGTGGACTATAGCTTTTGAAAGATGCATATTAAAGATTATCTATATCAGAAAAAGCTACTCAAACCTCTCATTGAATAAATCTTTTGAAATGCTCCAACATTTGGAATCTGTTTTCTTTTCTATGAGAGGTTGATTTAGCTTTTTCTGATATAGATAATCTTCAATCTACATATTTTAAAAGGTAAAGTTCACACCATCAAACTTTTCAATCACTTTTCCTTCATCTGCAGTTATCACTCCCACTTAAATATGACTTCCTTGGGATCATCTATGATATTTTCTTTGCTAGAAAATTAATAAATCAACCAACTGACTCTGATACCAGTTATTAAGAAACTACGCAAAATTTCCCATATTATCATATTTGTGGAAGAACAACTTAACGTGGAAGCACACAAAATTAATGAAAATGAAATCTATAAATTGATTAACAACCTCTCTTCACATGAAAATTTCACAACTCAATTACATTAAAATTATTGTAGATGTTTAGAATTGGCAGAATTTTTGATCAACAAGAAGTATTGAACTTAGTTCAGGATGTCACACCAGATGTTGTGACATTGTCAAACAGAGTATAAGTTAATGAACTTAGTTCAGGATGTCACACCAGATGTTATGACATTGTATAAGTTAATGAATTAAGTTCAGACATCAGGATGTCACACCAGATGTTGTGACATCTCAAACCTGCTACCAGACTTAAATGATGCATAACAGAACTGAGTAAATTCAGGTAATTTATCTGGAATTAATTGTGAATGGATAAACAATAAAAGGCGCATCTGTAGGGAGCTTAGTTATCTGATTTCAGTATAACAGAATAACTACTTCACCTAGAATCAAGGAAGTAACAAACCCTAATTCAAGGTGATGACAGTGTGACTTATCAGGACTGAATAATCTACAGAAAGCCCAAAATCCAAGCATATATTCAAGGAACAGAAACTCTCAGAATATGGTACGCAAATTAAGAAGACTAAATAGGGTGTTTGTGTTTAATAGCAGGTTTTAGTTATGTATCACTTTATGAGCTTTTAAGCAAAAAGTGTATTGTGTCTTGATTGAAACTGTTAAGTAAAATCAAGCTGTTGTGTTTGAAGTGTGACTTCAATTTTATTAAACATTGTAACATATCACTGTGTGATTGAGGGGGAGTGAGTTGGTACTCATATCTAAGTTGTGTCTTAGGTAGAAATTGCCTTGGGTAGATATTAAGTGAAGGATTAAAACTGAGTGGTTTAAGTCCAGAATTAATATTACTTATATTGGATTTCCTTCCTGGCTTGGTAGCCCCCAGATGTAAGTGTGGAGATACACTGAACTGGGTTAACAATTTCATGTGTTATTTAATTTACTTGCACTTTAAGTTTTGTTTAAGTCTTCAAGTGTTTAAACATCTCATTCGACATCACGTACTTGATCCCAAAATTTCAATTGGCATCAGAGCAGGCACCCTGCCTGTTTAACTGGGTGAGATCTAGGGACTGCAAATTTTGGGAACATGGACAGAGATGTAGGATCTGTGAATAGACCACCTATACTGGATGGTTCCAACTATGACTACTGGAAGCCAAGAATGGTAGCATTCTTAAAATCACTTGATAGCAAGGCTTGGAAAGCAGTCAACAAAGGATGGGAGCACCCTGTCCAAGACAATAAGGATGGGGCAAAAGTGTTGAAGCCTGAAGAAGAGTGGAGCAAGGAGGAAGAAGATTCAGCACTTGGAAATTCCAAAGCCTTAAATGCCTTATTCAATGGCATTGATAGGAACATATTCAGACTTGTGCATCAGTGTGAGCTGGCCAAAGATGTTTGGGACACTCTCAAAACCACTCATGAAGGAACATCAAAGCTGAAGATGTCAAGACTTCAACTTCTCACCACAAAGTTTGAAAACTTGAGAATGAAGGAAGATGAGACCATTCATGAGTTTTACATGAACATCTTGGAAATAGCTAATACTTCTGGTGCTTTGGGAGAGAAGATGAGTGATGAAAAGTTGGTAAGAAAGATTCTTAGATCCTTACCAAAAAGATTTGACATGAAGGTTACTGCAATAGAAGAAGCTCAGGATATATGCACAATGAAGGTTGAAGAGCTCATTGGTTCCCTTCAAACATTTAAGATGGGAATGAATGATACAATTGTAAAGAAAAACAAAAGCATAGCCTTGGTCTCAAATACTGATAAAGAAGAAGAAAGTCATGAAGCAGATCATGAAGAAAATTTATCAGAAATAATTGCTATGCTTGGAAGACAATTCAACAAAATTCTCAAAAGAATGGATAACAGGTCCAGACCAAGTGGAAGAAACTCAAACTCTTCTGAGAATAAAAGACCTTATGATTCTAATAGAAGGTCAAATTATGATGAGAAGACCAACCAAGGAGAAGGTATTCAATGTCATGGATGTGAAGGATATGGACACATCAGAAGTGAATGCCCTACCTATCTAAAGAAGCAGAAGAAAGGTCTCTCTGTGACCTGGTCTGATGAAGACTCAGGATGTGATTCAGAAGAAGAATCTGCAAAGCACATCACTGCTCTAGCTGGAGTATGTGAATCTGAAGGGGGATCCAGTGATGAAGAGCTGACATTTGAAAAGCTTGAAGAATCATACAAGATGCTGTGTAAAAGGAGCACTGAAGTAAGCATGGATAATATAAAGCAGAAGAAGCAGATTGAGGAATTAAAGGCTGAAAAGACAAGTAATCTAGAGATCATTGACACTTTGAAAAGTGAAGTAAGCCTACTCAACTCCAAATTGGAGCATATGTCCAAATCTGTCAGAATGCTGAACAGTAGCTCAAACACACTGGATGTCATTCTCAACAACAACAAGCACTCAGGGGATAGGACTGGGATTTAATAAAGCTCAAAAGTTTGAGGCTAGCACCAGCAAAACAACTTCAAATCCCATAAAGTCAAACAAGATGTCCCAACAGATGTCCCAACATCATGAAAAGAACATGATGAAAAAGAAGTATCAAAGATGGAGATGCCATCATTGTGGAAGGTTTGGTCACATCAAACCTTTTTGCTACAAGCTGCATGGACATCCAAATCAGAGGTATCAGCAACCCCCTAAGCAGAAGACAGAGGTCATCAAGAAAGTATGGGTTCCTAAAGCTAGTCTTCATACTGATCAAAGCTACAAATACATGCCCAAGAACAAGTTCAACAAACAACCTTGGAGCTCTAAAGATGGACACTACACAGGGCAGAGACATCAAAGGAAACCTCACATCAGGCAAAAATGGTCAAAGAAGGTTGTTGCCTATATAGCTCATACATCTCTCAGAGTATCAGCTAAGGAAGACTGGTACTTTGACAGTGGATGCTCAAGGCGCAAGACTGGATTGAAGAATCTGCTGGTAGACTTAAAGTCACACTCATCCAGATATGTAACCTTTGGAGATGGAGCTAAAGGAGAGATCAAGGGAGTTGGGACTTTGGACTGCCCAGATGTACCAAGACTAGATGATGTGCTGCTGGTAAAAGGATTGACTGCTAACTTGATCAGCATAAGTCAATTATGTGATCAAGGTTACAGTGTAAACTTTACCAAAACTGAATGCATAATGTCTGATAAAGAACAAAAGGTTGTCATGAGAGGAGCCAGATCTAAAGACAACTGCTATATGTGGGAACCTCAAGATTTCAGTCTCACTTCAACTTGCTCCTTAGCCAAAGAAGAAGAAGTGAAGCTGTGGCACCAAAGACTGGGTCATCTTCATCTCAGAGGAATAAAGAAGATCATATCTATGGAGGCTGTAAGAGGTATTCCAAGACTAAAGATTGATGAAGGCAAAGTATGTGGTGAATGTCAAATAGGCAAGCAAACCAAGATGTCACATCCAAAGCTCCAACATCTGACAACTTCCAAAGTTTTGGAATTATTGCATATGGATCTTATGGGACCAATGCAGGTTGAGAGTCTTGGTGGAAAAAGGTATGCCTATGTGGTTGTTGATGACTTTTCAAGATATACATGGATAAATTTCATCAAAGAAAAGTCTGATGTGTTTGATGTATTCAAAGATCTGTGCCAAAGAATACAAAGAGAAAAAGCAAGCTGTGTGGTCAGAATAAGAAGTGACCATGGAAAGGAGTTTGAGAATCAAAAATTCTCAGATTTCTGTTCTTCAGAAGGAATCAATCATAAGTATTCTTCTCCTATCACCCCTCAACATAATGGGATTGTTGAGAGGAAAAACAGAACTATCCAAGAGTCGGCAAGAGCTATGATTCATGCTAGAAAGTTACCACTGTACTTTTGGGCTGAAGCTATGAACACAGCTTGTTACATTCATAACAGAGTCACTCTAAGAAAGGGAACCTTGTCCACCATCTATGAAGTCTGGAAGGGCAGAAAACCTACAGTCAAGTACTTTCATGTGTTTGGAAGTAAATGTTACATTCTGGCTGATAGGGATTAAAGAAGAAAGATGGATCCTAAAAGTGATGAAGGGATTTTCCTTGGATACTCCTTAAATAGCAGAGCCTATAGAGTATTTAATTCCAGAACCAAGGTTATAATGGAGTCAATAAATGTGATTATTGATGATGCCCCTGCAGATGTTGTAGATGATGTTGGAACATCTGCTGACAGTCAGACTGAAGTTGAAATAAAGAGTGATAATCCTGACTTCACTTTAACTGAGGCAAGGATAGAACAATCCAGCAAACCTCCCTCCATCAGAATCCAGAAGGATCATCCTAAAGATCTAATAATTGGTGATCCTAACAGTGGTGTAATCACTAGATCAAGAGAGATGATTTCAGGTTCTTGTTTTGTTTCAAAGATAGAACCTAAAAACATCAAGGAAGCTCTGAATGATGAGTACTGGATTTCTGCTATGCAAGAAGAATTAGGCCAGTTTATAAGGAATGAAGTGTGGGATCTTGTTCCTAGGCCTGATGACATAAATGTGATTGACACTGAGTGGGTGTACAAGAACAAGTCAAATGAGCAGGGAGTTGTTACAAAGAACAAGGCTAGACTTGTAGCTCAAGGATTCACACAAATTGAAGGAGTAGACGTTGATGAAACCTTTGCACCAGTAGCAAGGCTTGAATCAATCAGACTACTTTTAGGAATTTCTTGTATCCTGAAGTTCAAGCTATTTCAAAGGGATGTGAAAAGTGCCTTTCTAAATGGATATCTTAATGAGGAGGTATATGTGGAGCTGCCTAAGGGATTTGTTGATCCAAGCTGTCCAAATCATGTATACAAACTAAGGAAGGCTCTTTATGGTCTGAAGCAAGCCCCAAGAGCATGGTATGAAAGATTGACCACTTTTCTCATAAAACAAGGGTACAGGAAAGGTGGAATAGACAAAACCTTGTTTGTGAAGGATGAAGAAGGAAATGTCATGATTGCTCAAATATATGTAGATGACATAGTCTTTGGTGGGATGTCAGATATGATGGTTAAACATTTTGTTACTCAAATGGAATTTGAGTTTGAGATGAGCCTAGTAGGTGAACTAACCTACTTTCTTGGACTGCAAATCAAGTAGATAGAGGACTCCATGTTCATATCCCAAAGCAAGTATGCAAAGAACACTGTCAAGAAGTTTGGGATGGACAATGCAAGTCACAAAAGAACACCTGTCCCCACTCATTTAAAGCTGACAAAGGATGACAAGGGTGAGAATGTGGACCAAAGCTTATACAGAAGCATGATTGGAAGCCTATTATATCTGACTGCTAGCAGACCAGATATAGCTTTTGCAGTAGGTGTATGTGCAAGATATCAAGCTGAGCCAAAAGTAAGCCATCTAAACCAGGTTAAGAGGATTTTGAAATATGTCAATGGTACTTGTGACTATGGCATAATGTACTCTCATGGATGTGAACCAATTCTTACTGGCTTTTGTGATGCTGACTGGGCTGGAAGTGCTGATGATAGAAAGAGCACATCAGGAGGATGCTTCTTTCTAGGAAACAATTTGATTTCTTGGTTCAGTAAGAAACAAAATTGTGTATCCTTATCCACTGCTGAAGCTGAATATATTGCAGCTGGTAGCAGTTGTTCACAGTTGGTATGGATGAAGAAAATGCTCACAGAATACAATGTCCCACAAGATGTCATGACATTGTACTGTGACAATTTAAGTGATATTAACATATCAAAGAATCCTATCCAACACAGCAGGACCAAGCACATTGATATCAGGCATCATTTCATCAGAGATCTTGTGGAAGAGAAGGTGGTCTCATTAGAACATGTAGCCACAAATCTGCAATTGGCTGATATATTTACTAAAGCTTTGGATGCTACCCAATTTGAAAACCTAAGGGGTAAATTGGGAATCTACTTATGTGAAATATAGCAGTTATGGAGAAGTGCCAACATGTCCTATGACATCGTGTGGCATGATCACCAGATGGCAACACCAGTCCGGTCAGTAACTCTGTGTATTCCATTTGTTTAGAATTCCACCAGTAACGGAATTTATAAAAGCTCAAACTTGCTCTCAGCTCTTCATCTCCTCACTATCTCCTCAAAATCTTTTGCATGCTAAAGCTGATTTTCTAAGCTCCTCAAAATCAATCAAACCTAACTCATCTTTCACCATATTCGAAAAATGTCTCAACATCAAAACCCTAACATCATGGATGAGAATCTCAACCAAGAAGATGTGGTGCATGCAACCCCAATCTCTATGGTACCAATGGATACTACTCCCATAGACGAAATCAGAGGAAGTGTTCCTCTTGCTCAAAAACCTAGAACTCCAAATGTGAGAAGAGCAAAGGAACCTGTGTTCAGCAAAAGCAAATGGACTCCTTCATCAACAAGCACCACCCCCAAAGCTTCTGACTATGTGATGCTTCCATCAAGCATCTTGTGAACAAGATTTTATCTGAACAAAGAGTAGTGCATGGGGTATCTGTTCCCCTGAACAGCATGCCTGCTCCACAACAAGAAGAACCATGTAATCAGGCTGAAGAGGACACTCATGCTCAACAGGATGTCCCAATAAATGTTGAAACATCTGAGGACCAGAACAAGGCCTCAACTGATGATGATGAAGCCACTGATGACCAAGCTTCTGTTGATCCACCTGCTGAAAAGGAGGCTTCCCAACCTCCTCCTGCTGAAACCATAGATGATGACTCTGACACAGAGATCATTGCATCTGTTGATCCTAGCATAGCCAAAAGGCTTAGGGCTAGGAAGGAGAAGAAGATTGATGGACATGCAACTCCTGAAAAGAAACAACCTACTCCAAAGAAAGACAAGGTCAAAGTTTCATTTGGACCTACTAAGAAATGGAGCAAAGTGAGTACCCAAAAGAGGAAAGCTGTTACTCCACCTGATTCAGATGTTGAAGAGGATGTCCCAACATCCCAACCAAGGAAGAAGCCAGCACCTCCCAGGTCTACCTCTGCTGTTCCAGAAGCTCCTCTGGACAATGTGTCATTCCATCATGTGTCAAGTGTGAGCAAATGGGAGTATGTCTACCAAAGAAGGGTGGCACTGGAAAGAGAGCTGGGCAGCAATGCATTGGAGTGCACTGAGGTAATAGACTTAATATCCTCTGCTGGTTTATTCAAGACAGTTTCAAATTTTTCACCCTGCTATGAGCTGCTGGTCAAGGAGTTCATTGTCAATCTGCAAGAAGACTGTGCTGATGGAAAGCCAGAAGAATTCAGAAAAGTTTATGTAAGAGGGAGATGTGTTGAATTCTCTCCTAGGGTTATAAATCATTACCTAGGGAGAGAATCTGATGGGCCTAATGAGCTGGGGAAAACTGACAATCAAGTTTGCAAGATCATCAGTGCCAACCAGGTCAAAACTTGGCCAGTCAAAGGAAAACTTTCTGTTAGCTTGCTAACAAGGAAGTATGCAATGCTGCATAGAATTGGTACTGTCAACTGGGTCCCTACCAACCATACTTCTTCCATATCTACTGGATTGGGAAGATTCATCTATGTTGTAGGCACCCAAACAAAGTTGGACTTTGGGGCTTACATCTTTGATCAAACACTGAAGCATGCAAGAACATCAGCAACAAAGCTTCCCATTGCTTTTCCATCTCTGCTCTGTGGAATCATCCTCAACCAGTATCTAGGCATCCTCACTGAGAAGGATTTAGTCTGCAAGAGAGAAAGTCCATTGGCCTTCCACTACAAACTATTCTTGAGCCATCATGCTGCTGATGTTGAAGCTCCCAGTGGGACATCTGTTGGACCTTCAAAAGCAAAGACTCCCATATCCAAAGCTGTCTTGATTGCAGAACTCAAGAACACTTGCAAAGAGCTGGATGCCAGGAAGCAAAAGCTTGAGGAAATTATTCAAAGGATGGAGATGGAAGAGGGTGCTCAGAATGCTGATGAGTCTGATGATGAGTCTGAAGATGAAGAGGATACTGAATATGATGAATCTGAGTGAAATGTGTGTGGAAAGTGTACAGTCTGTTTCAGCATTGTAGTTTTGGTTTTGTAATTTTGTTTTTATCTCTGCTTATGTAAAATTTGGCCCCAATTTCTGTCTAACAAGGGGGAGAAGAGAAGTGTTTTGAACAACAACAATGTCTGTTGCAGTTTGCCTGATTAATGAACAATGTTGTTTGTCTGTTTAATGTCTGCTTCTGAACTAAGTTTTTTTTTGATAGAAAATTATGTTGAACAAGTCAGTATACATACAGGTTTGAGGGGGAGCAAATTATTATAAACTCTCACATGATTCAACAGAAAAGAACTGTTGCACTCTGATAAATAAAACTCTGTTGCACTCTGATAAAACCAGAAGATTGTGTTAGCCAAAAATTAGCCAAAGGAGGAGTTTGTAGATGTTTAGAATTGGCAGAATTTTTGATCAACAAGAAGTATTGAACTTAGTTCAGGATGTCACACCAGATGTTGTGACATTGTCAAACAGAGTATAAGTTAATGAACTTAGTTCAGGATGTCACACCAGATGTTGTGACATTGTATAAGTTAATGAATTAAGTTCAGACATCAGGATGTTACACCAGATGTTGTGACATCTCAAACCTGCTACCAGACTTAAATGATGCATAACAGAACTGAGTAAATTCAGGTAATTTATCTGGAATTAATTGTGAATGGATAAACAATACAAGGCGCATCTGTAGGGAGCTTAGTTATCTGATTTCAGTATAACAGAATAACTACTTCACCTAGAATCAAGGAAGTAACAAACCCTAATTCAAGGTGATGACAGCGTGACTTATCAGGACTGGATAATCTACAGAAAGCCCAAAATCCAAGCATCTATTTAAGGAACAGAAACTCTCAGAATATGGTACGAAAATTAAGAAGACTAAATAGGGTGTTTTTGTTTAATAGCAGGTTTTAGTTGTGTATCACTTTATGAGCTTTTAAGCAAAAAGTGTATTGTGTCTTGATTGAAACTGTTAAGTAAAATCAAGCTGTTGTGTTTGAAGTGTGACTTCAATTTTATTAAACATTGTAACATATCACTGTGTGATTGAGGGGGAGTGAGTTGGTACTCATATCTAAGTTGTGTCTTAGGTAGAAATTGCCTTGGGTAGATATTAAGTGAAGGATTAAAACTGAGTGGTTTAAGTCCAGAATTAATATTACTTATATTGGATTTCCTTCCTGGCTTGGTAGCCCCCAGATGTAAGTGTGGAGATATACTGAACTGGGTTAACAATTTCCTGTGTTATTTAATTTACCTGCACTTTAAGTTTTGTTTAAGTCTTCAAGTGTTTAAACATCTCATTCGACATCACGTACCTGATCCCAAAATTTCAATTATTTATTGAAATTTTGTTACGATGTATTACAAAATTAAAGACACAGAGCTTTTATAGCCAATAAAACAAGAAAGGTGAATGGTTATGATTTACCATCTTATTAAAGTTCTCATAACCATTCTTATTTATTTTTTACTATTTATCTTTGTTGTTTATCCTTCATACTCTATTTATCTCTCTTTTATTTTGACCAACAATTTGCACCTAACTTGGAAGAGAACCCATTGGAGAGTGTGAGAGAAACATTGGAGTGAAATAAAGTGTGTATCAAGAAAAAGATTGCAATTTTCAATTTTCTTTAAAGTGGAAAAGCTTAGGAGAATAACAAAAAATGATAGTATCAATTTCGTGCAATCGAATATTCTTAAGTTTGATGATCATTATGACCATTGGGCGATGTTGATGAAATTTTTTCTCCGTTCGAAAGAATATTGGGGTCTCATTGAGAATGAGATATTAGTTATGGCAACCGGAGTAGAGCCAACAGAGGAGCAATACAAATTGATTGTAAAGCAAAAGTTGAAGGATTTGAAGGTAAAAAATTATCTTTTTAAGCAATTTCTCATGATGTACTTGAAACAGTCCTCATTAAGGACATGTCAAAAACTATATGAGATTCAATGAAGAAAAAATTTTAGGGTTCAAAACGAGTCAAAAGGGCACATCTACAAGCTTTACGAAAGGATTTTGAGATTCTTAAATATCAGAAAACAATTCTTCTAATTTACATTATCTATATGTCGCAATCTTTGTAACATTTAGTCATGTGAGCGATGCTGATTCTTTGTGAACTCTTTTTGAAGTTTTATATCTATAACAAACGTGAGAGTTTGACTTATTCTAATACATTGTAAATATTTTGTGGTTATTATTATTATTATTATTATTATTATTATTATTATTATTATGTTTTAATTTGTTTCTATTATTAGGAGTCTTTCACATAATAAAGGCTTGTAATATGGTGGCTTCTACTTTAAGTTTCTATTTTTGAATAGTGTATTGCCAATATAGAAAATTTTCATTCTTAATAATAACAAGATATTTTCTCTTATATTGACATATTTAATATAGTAGTTTATTAGTTTATAATAATTGGTATCAGAGTTTCATTTTGGAGGTTGATCCATTGTGTGAGAGAAATCATTGGAGTAAATAAAAATAAAAAGGTGCGTATCAAGAAAAAAAATTGTAATTTTCATTAAAGTGGAAGGATTTTAGAAGAATGGTTGAAAGTGATAGTAGTTTCGTGCAATCGGCTATTCCCAAGTTTGAGGGTCATAATGATTATCAAACTTAGGAATAACCAACTGCACAACACTACTATTATAAATGATCGTACCTAGAGATCAGACTCCTACGACTGCTGAAGTGGACTTTCAACCCTGCTCGTGCAAAGTGGAAAGTGGGGGTGTACCTGCAAGGTACTCCGATGCCAAAGTGAGTTTGGGCACAAGAGCAAAACAAGTACGAGTATATTTTGGGGAGAAGATTGAATACCTGACCCTCCCAAATGAAAGAGTTTATATAGAGGACCCCCAGAGCGTGGCCAATGGTTCTTATTTGGGTCTGGATCATGGATCTGCCCAAATAAGTAACGGCCAGATCCTGACCGTCAGACGAGGATCCTGATCATACAACATGTCGAGCATGGGACTATGCGAGTAGGATAATTCCTGGTCGAATCTGGTGGTCCTTGCTTGATGTGGACAAGGTCCATGAACGAGGAGAGGCTTTCGTGACCTCATTCAAGAGAGCATGATATTGGACCTCTCTGACTTTTGAACCATTGAGTCGTCTTGCGGTTTGAGGGAATTGGGCCCAATCTAGTCGTTGGCCCAGTCTAGAACATGAGCCCCCCAAGTTGTTGTTTCTGGTCGAAGAAGCGATGACTTAAGGGTGGATGGCTATGGTCGTGATAATGCTGACAAATCCCTCGTCGTCATTTCTGGTCGTGTCAAGCAAGTCGTTAGGTCATGGTTGTTTATTCTCAGAATCCCAAACGTTTGAGAAACTTGAAGCTGACATACGTGTGCCTAGGGATGTGTGTGCATTCAATGCTTCATGATGGCTAGCCTAGGCCTGGCCCTAGGTCATGATTGTGTCGTTCCTAGGTTCGCAGATCACACGTGTGTTTGCACATGCTGGGGAGACTTATAAATATAGTAGTGGGCTTCATTTCCACATTTTTCGCTCTTGCCTCCACTGCTCGTGAGCTTTGACTGCTCGTAACCGCCACCAACCGCCGTCTACAACCGCATCAGGACGAGGAGAAGGTTCTGACCACCGCACAACTCTTATAACTTGTAATTTTCCGACTCATTTTTCTTGAATGTTGCTCCAAATCCTTGAATATGAAGTAGTTGCATGCGGTTAAGGTTAGATTTAGGGTCAATAGGACCGATTAATCTTACTTTTAGGGTTCTGATGTGGTGGTGCCGCTTCTGTGGATGGTGGTCGTCGTTGGTACGGTTGCGATGATGGTGTTCGAGCTTATCTCGCACCACTCGCAAAGGTTCCGCCCGTCTTCTCCGGTTGAACTTCAACCGGAGTTCTGGGTAAGATGGTGCTCGCTTGTCTGTGTTTTCGTCGTGAAAATGTTTCCCTTCATGCTCGTATGACGACTCAAACATCGCTATAATTATGATCAAGGGCTTAGAGCGAGGGTGATGTCCCCGTCATTTAACACACCATTTCACTTGACTAAGAGGTGGAAGGGTGGATTTGATTTTCCCATCGAATTCATAGTTTCTTTCGCAACTTTTCAGGTGTCAGGATGTCAAACGACGAGAATATGTGCATTGACAAGGAAGATTTGTCGAGTGAATCATCATCTTCTTCTGCCGAAAGCTAGCAATATCATCCTCCTGGGAGGATTTCGATCTCGTCTGATGGGTCTGATGAAGGAACTTCTAAGAGGGGAGGTTCGGCTAACTCCGAGGAAAATGAAGTCGAAGATTATGACATACCAGTGTCTGAATGGGTTGCAACTGAGCTGTTGGGCATAACTTCGTTATTTTCCAACAAGGTGGAGGCTCCTCCCCCTGTGGTCGATGAACAGACAGATTGGATGGTGAGGTATCCATCTCTTGGGGATCGTATTTGTTTGAACTATGGTTCGGACATGTTTCCCATGTATGATGTCGTTTTCAAGTTTATGGCCTTCAAGTTGCCCTTCTCCTACTTTCAACAAATTATATTCGTCCACCTAGAGTTCGCGCCATCCCAAATTCACCCGAATTCGTTTGCCTTCATATGGGCTTTCGAAATGACGTGTGAATATCTCCAGATAGGGTCGACCTTTCCTCTGTTTTTCCACGTGTTCCATATCCAACGCCAGGTTGTTGACGAGAGGTTTGGCTGGGTTTCCTTGAAGCAGAAGAGAAAACTCTTTAAGGCATTTTCTGAATTGCTCAGGGACTTTAAGGACCGCTATTATCTGGTCGAGCCAATTTCTGAGTTTGCTGTTAACTCTTGTAAATTTTGGGGAATTGATACTGAAGACCTAAACAACAACATATTGGACGAGGAGGGGAATGAGATTCCCAGGCAGTTGTTAAAGTTCAACTTTTCATGGTCGCCCAACCATTTTTCACATGGGACTGAAGAGTTTTTGGAGATCGTATCGAGCTTGGGAGAAAGCGATCAGGCTAGCTATGAGGTCCTGCTGAATTTTATTTCCAAGATCCCTATGAACCGGCACACCGATAAACATGGCCGGGTGATTCTTGACGAGGACGGTGGTGCTAAAGTGGCGCCTAGATTTATCAAGGTGTCCAAAATCTTAGCATGCGATACGTACGAGGACGTCCAAAAATACTTTGGTAGATTTAGTTTATCTAATATTTTCGTGCTCGTTTATTACTTCGTTTTGTTGACCACTTTGTCTGGTTTCTTGTTTTTCAGAATTACTGATGGATCCCCAAGACAAGATGATGGCCAACTTCGGAAAGAAGTGGGGAGCTAAAAAACTGACTCAAACTCGCCTCGGTGACAAGGTAGTCATAGGTTCGGGCACTTCATCGCATGCTTCTCATGGTTCTCCCGTGGGAACTTCAAGGGCGGCCAAGAGGTCTAAAACTGATGTCGTCTTCTTGGATAACTCTTTTCCAAAGCGGTATTTTTCCCTTCCTCCTTTCTTCCTCAAACCCAACTTTTTTAAGGAGCATTGTATGAGTTATCAGTGAGCAGATACGCTTCACCTCGAAAAGATGAGCCGACCATACAGGCGTGTTGTCTTGGCTCAGGATGCTAACTCTGTCATCCGTGTCTTGGAGATGGCCTCGATGTTTGCGGAGGGGACTGATACGCAGGAGGAGGAACTTTAGAGGTTGAAAGCCCAGTTGACGGCCTCAGAGGAATTGTCGGGGAAGCGAGAGAAATCCCTCAGCAACACTACCAAACGGGTCAAAGATTTGGAAGAATCCGAGGAGTCCCTCAAGAAAACTCATGCTGAAGGGGTTGCTGGTTTGAAGGCTGAACTGGTTCCTGCCAAGGATGAGTCTGAAGAGACCAAGCCCTTGAAGACCAGGGCTGAGTTAGTGGCTTTGATCGAGGAGGGTTATGCCGATTTGGAGAAAATGGCCAGCGTTGCTTTCTAGAATGCTATTGATCAGCTAAAGATAGTTAACCCTGACCTGGTGTTCAACGAGGAGGGGATTTACTTTATGTACAAGGCCAAGGATGGTGTTATCCTCGTTCCTGAGTGCTTGCAGGAGCCTGACCAGACTGAGACCACGGAGGAGGACCAGAATGTCAGGGGCGGTGACTAGTCAGAGGTTGATGTTTGATCGTGAAAGTTCTTTTTGATCGTTTTTTGTTGGTTGACCTGCGTGCCATGGCTTTTTTTCTTTTGTGGGGGAGTATGCTCCCCCTTTTGTGTAACCTTCGAACAAGTCGGTCTTCTTGGCCGCATTTTTAATCACCGTATTTACAACCTTGGTGGTCAGTTTTTTGTATTTTATTTGTTTGTGCCAATGCGTCCGTTGGAGGACATGTTTTATTTGCTAATTTTATTATGTGTTTATGTTTTTGGAGAGAAAATGCTCTATTTTATTGTCTGTCCGTTTGGGGTACGAGGCAGAATGCCACCTATAAGGTTGTTCGGGGAACGACGCACGGAATATGTTAATGATTCATGCTTCATGGCGTGAATGTCCCATTGTAAGCTGTGTGTTCTACCTGGTTGTGGTATTTAGACAATAATGGACTTGTTTGAGTATCTGATCGTGCGGGGATGGTCATCCTTGTTCACGAGGAAGGTCTCACCGAATTGAATATATGGTATGCAATACTTGTACCTAGGTATGCACGTCAAGTCAATTCTGGTGTCGGCTGGTGTCTTAACTATAATATTGTTTAAGTTTCTCGGCGTTCCAAGGACGAGCAATTTCTTCTCCTTGTAAATTTTCTAAGTAATATGCCCCGTTACCCGTTTTTTCTCGGACTCGGTAGGGTCCTTCCCAGTTGGCGTCTAGTTTTCCTTCCTTGGAATATTTATGGTTTCTTTTGAGGACGAGGCTTCCAACTCCGAATGCTCGCTTGATAACTTTAGTGTCGTATCTTAGAGCGATCTTTTGTTTGAGGGATGCTTCGCGTAAGGTTGCTCCCAATCTGACCTCCTCGACCAAATTGAGCTCTTCGTGTAACATTTCATCGTTAATGTCCTCGTCCATCGGAGCTTCTGTCCGTCTGGACTGGACATGGATCTCTATTGGAATGACGGCCTCAGTTCCGTATACCAACCGAAAAGGGGTTTCCCCTGTGGTCCAATGCAGAGTAGTTTTGTAGGCCCATAGAACGTTGTGCAACTCTTCAACCCAACGTCTTTTGATCTCATCTAATCTTCGCTTCAGTCCTCGAAGGATGACCATGTTCGCCTCTTCCGCCTACCCATTTGTTTGTGGGTGCTCTATGGATGCGAAATGTTGCTTAGTTCCAACGCTGGCCACAAATTCTTGTCCGTGAATTGAGTGCCATTGTTTGTAACTATCGCCTAAGGGATCCCAAAACGGGCGAGGATATTCCGCTTAAAGAAGCGCAATATGTTGAGGTCCGTGATCTTATCCAGGGGTTCGGCTTTGATCCACTTCATGAAATAGGTGACCCCGACGATTAGGTATTTATTTTGGTTTGAGCCAACGACGAAGGGGTCGAGGATGTCCAGACCCCACCAGGAGAACAACCATGGGGAATACATTTTTTAGAGCTTGTTAGGTGGAGCGAGATGTATGTCTCCATGACGTTGGCATTTGTCGCATTTTTTTACGCGTTCCTTGGCATCGTCCTGCATCATCAACCAATAATATCCCGCTCGGAGAGCTTTCCTCGCAAGTGATCACCCACCCAGGTGTTGAGAATTGATTCTTTCGTGGATCTCTCGTAAGACGTGGGGGACTAACTCCTTCTCGACACATTTAAGGAGGGGTATGGAAAACCCACGTCAATATAGTTTCCCCTCGACTAGGGTGTATGAACATGCTCGTCTTTTTGTTATACTGGCTTGCTTTGGATCCTCGAGTAGTTCTTCGTTGGTCAAGTATTTGTATACTGGGGCCATCCAGCACTTAGCGTCACTTATGATGTTGACATCAAGAACCTTCTTCGACCTTTCGATTTTTGGTTGTGGAAGGATTTCCTGGATTACATATTTGTTTCCTCCCTTCTTCTTGGTGCTCGCGAGTTTTGACAATAATTCTACTCGGACATTGTCTTCGCGTGGCACATGTTTAACTTCTATGGAGGAGAATTTCACCATTTTTTCTTTCACCAGGGTCAAGTATTCTGATAAGCTATCATTTTTGACTTGGTATTCCCCTTTGACTTGCATAGCTAATAGTTGAGAATCTGTGTAAATGATAATGTCATCGACATCTAGATCGTCGGCCAACCTTAAGCCTACGAGGAATGCTTCATACTCTTCTTGATTACTGGAAGTGGGGAATGATAACGTGAGGGAAACCTCGATCAAAATTCCCTCTTTTTTTTCTAACATGATCCCCGTTCCACTTCCGTTCGAGCTCGATGCGCCATCGACGTAGATGGTCCATTTTCTGGACGGGCAGGTGGGACTTTCCGAGATGACCATTTCAGCCACAAAATCTGCGAGGGCTTGTGCTTTAATGGCTTCTCATCCCTCGTATTGGATATCAAACTCATATAACTCTAATGACCATTTTATCATTCTATCGGCCATGTCTGGTCGCCCCAGGAGTTGTTTTATGGGTTGGTCGGTGCATACCATGATCGTATGCACGAGGAAATAGTGCCGCAACCTTCTTGCCGCGTGGAGGAGGGCCAAGACCACTTTTTCGATTTGTTGGTACTTAAGTTCAGGTCCTTGCAGGGCCTTACTCGTAAAATATATTGGTTTTTATCCTTCGGGCATTTCTCGTACGAGCGCGGCGCTAATGGCTTCATTAGCAACCGCGAGGTAAAGATAGAGGATTTTTCCCGCCTCTGGTCGAGATACGATCGGGGATTTGGACAAAGCCTTTTTGAGGTGCGCCAAAGCTTGCTCGCATTCTTCAGTCCACTCAAAGGTCGCTTCCTTGCGGAGGAGTTTGTAGAACGGGAGCGCGTGTTGGGCCGACTTTGCTATGAATCGTGATAGCGACGCTAGGACTCTGTTTAGGGATTGGATGGATTTTTTGGACGTCGGTGTGGGCGTTTCGGAAAATGCTCGACATTTTTTGGGGTTGGCATCTATTCCCTTTTCGGTAAGATAAAACCCCGGGAACTTGCCTGCGTGCACACCGAACTTGCACTTATCTGGATTGAAGCGCATTTTGCACTTTCATGCTTGATCGAAGTTCTTTTTTTAGGTAGAGAGCATGATCGGTACCTCGTGGGATTTCATGATCATTTCTTCCATGTATACCTCGAGCACGTCCCCGATTTTAGCTTGAAAGACTTTGTTCATCATATGCAGGTATGTTTTGCCCGCGTTTTTCAGGCCGAAAGGCATTACGTTGTAGTAATAGTTGCCTGATTCTATCATGAAAGCGGTGTACTTCTTGTCGGTCACGACCATGGGTATTTTATTGTACCCAGAGTAGGCGTCGAGGAACGACAAGAGTTTGAAACCTGCAGAATTATCTACCAACTTATCTATGTTAGGAAACGGGTACACATCTTTCGAGCCAGCCCAGTTAAGATCGGTATAATCAACGCACATTCTCCATTTCCTTTATTTTTCTTGACAAGTACAATGTTTGAGAGCCAGAGGGTATATCTGGCCTCTGTTACAAATTTAGCTTATAAGAGGTCTTTTACAGCTTGTTCGAATGCGACCACCTTCTCCACATATTTGTTTCGTCGTTGTTGTGCGACTGCTCGGACAGCCAGATCTATGGCTAGATGATGGCATGCGACCTCAGGGTCTAGGCCGGGCATTTATGAAGTGCTCTACACGAATAAGTCAACATTTTATCTCAAACAAGCGTTCAGCTATTTCCTGGCGAGCTCAGGGAGGTCGGCTCCGATTCTGACCCCTTTGGAGGGATCCACGCCCAACGTTACTTGCTCGAAATATCCAGCAGGTATGGGATGAGCAGAGGATGAGAGCTTCGCTACTACCTGTGACTGTTCTTCTTCCTTGGAGAATCTACTGTCGATGTCGATAGAATTTACGCGGGGTAATGTCTTCGGTTCCTCCGATGTACTCAGGAGGAGGGCCTTGGATGGCTTTGGCTTTGCTGTAATGGAGTTAAGTCCTTTAGACGCGACTTTATAGCATTTGCGGACTACTTCTATGTCCCTGTGCAGGGTGGCTACCTGTCCTCGCGCGATGTAGTACTTCATCTTCAAGTGCACCGTAGAAGGGACTGCCATGAGCTCGACTAACGTCGGTCGGCCTAAAATGCACTAGTATAGAGATGGGAAGTCTATTACCAAGAACTATACTTTAATGGACCTGGCTATCTCCCCTGCTCTGAAAGTGGCGATTAGGTCAACGTATCCCCATGGCCACGAAATCGTGTTGTTGAAGCCTTGTAGATTGGATCCAACATAAGGCGTCAGATGTGTCTCATTCAGCTGCAGGGTCGCAAACAGTTGGGAATACATGATGTCGACGAAATTGCCCTGATCGACTAGGATTCTTTGCACATCGAAGTTTTCCATCTGAGCATGGACTAGGAGATGGGTACTATGATTTGGCGCTCCTCCCAAGAGATCTTTTTTGTAGAAGGAAATGGGAACGAATCCTCCCCGAGGTGGGTCGAGGGTTGATTTCTGATTTGAGCTGGTGCTGATCAGCTACTCGAATCGTCACTTGACAGATCCAACTGTGACTTTATTCGGTCCCCCACCGGATATGACCATGGCTGAAGGAAATGGTTCCCACGGGCTGTAAGCAGAAAAATACGTCAGACCGGTATACGACTCGGGGATGTAGAAATATTTTGGTCTTGTGATACATAGGGCGACTTAAAGATTCGCTTCGACTGCCGGCGAGGTTGCTTCTTTGGCCTTGCGGGTTTCTTGGACTTCCTGTTTTGGAGCGTCCTTATTTTTAGCAAACTGTTTGAGGTGACCGTTCCTGATCAGTATTTTGATAGCGTCCTTCAGGTGGATATAATCTTCGGTATTGTGTCTGTGAGACTTGTGGAAACGAAAATACTTGGTCTTGTCCATGCCCGGTTTATTTGGTAGCTGCTTAGGAAATCTGACCCCGACCTGTTTGAATTCAGAATTCGCGCATTTGGAGAGGATTTTTCTCGCGTCCCCGAGAGGGGCGTGTAATCATGGAATAGTCGTGCAGGACCTTTGTGCTACCGCGGTTCACGGGAGCGTTCTTCCTTTCGTTTGTCGCCTCCCCGACGAGAAGTTGAGGGGTCGTCGTGCTTGGAGGATTTAGTGTCGTCGTTCCTCTGTGTATCCCGGGCTGTGTTGGCCGCCTCTTTCTCTTAATATTGAACATAGGCTTGTACCTTGAGGAGAAGGGCGTCAAGCGTTGACGGGGTTTCGATTTCGACAACTTTGCAGAAGTCGCTTTGTGGTCGTAGTCCCCGTTCTAAGAGATATTTCTTCATATCATCCGTGGTTGAAACCTGGACTACTTCTTTGTTGAACCTTTCAATATATACCCGAAGAGGATCTTCTTTCCCTTAGACTATCACCTCAAAAGATGCCTCAGTCTTGGGGTGGCGTATGGATGTTATGAAGTGTCTAGAGAAGGTCATCCCCAGTTGTCTCCACGACGTGATGGAATCATAAGGGGGACTCTTGTACCAAGCCATGGCACCCTTGCGTAGCATAGTGGGAAAGAGTCGGCATTTGATGGCTCCTCGCACACCTCGATAGTCCAGCAGAGCGTCTATGTTTTATATATGCTCGTTGGGGTCAGTCGTACCATCATATGTTCCTAAGGGAGGGGGTTTCTCAATCCCCTTGGGGATTTTCGTTGACATGATCTCCTTGGAAAGAGGGTCGCGGTGCTCGTCTTCGTCGCTAGAAAATGGAATTGGGGATCGAGATCAGTTATCACACTGCCTACAAGGAGGAGACCTGAACCTACGCCTGGTGACATCAGGGGATGGTCGAGTCTCTGGTTGAATTTTTCTCCGCGTCTTCTTGGTATGCTGGGACAGATTTCGTCGAGGAGACGAGTGAGTCCTCTTTCGGGTGGATCCAGAGGCTTCTGGCTGTTGATCTCTTATGTACCGAGGAAAGCGACTGCGAGATCGACGGTACCTCCTCGGTGAAGATGGGGACCTGGCGCGTCTTGAGCTTTCAAGAGCATCTAATCTTTCTCTTTGTCGCAGGAGGAGGTTGATGGTATTGGTCGCCTCGACCAACGCTGCAACAATTGGGTTTGACCCTTCGGGGATGGGATCAAATCCAAGTTAGTAGGAGTGACCTCCAGTTGGTGAGACGGCTCAGGTGACGGAGTGGTTGTCCGCCTACCCCGAAAATGATCTGGCTCCTCGGGGGGATGGTTGTGAACGTCACTGTCTCGCTGCTTGACGAGGATATTACTGGTAGCACGAGCGGCGATAAGGTCCTCTTGGCCAGCCATTTGGAGGAGTATTGAGAAAGAGAAGTTTTGATTTTCATGAATTTGGGAACCGAAAACGGGGAGAAATGTTTCCCATAGACGGCGTCCTGATCGTACCTAGAGATCAGACTCCTACTACTGTTGAGGTGGACTTTCAACCCTGCTCGTGCGAAGTGGAAGGTGGGGGTGTACCTGCAAGGTACTCCGATGCTAAAGTGAGTATGGGCACAAGAGCAAAACAAGTACGAGTATATTTTGGGGAGAAGATTGAATACCTGACCCACCTAAATGAGAGAGTTTATATATAGGACCCCCAGCATGTGGCCAATGGTTCTTATTTGGGCCTGGATCATGGATCTTCCCAAATAAGTAACTGCCAGATCCTGACCGTCGGACGAGGATCCTGATCATACAACATGTCGAGCATGGACTATGCAAGCAGGATAATTCCTGGTCGAATCTGGTGGTCCTTGCTTCATGTGGGCAAGGTCCATGAACGGGGAGAGGCTTTCGAACGACCTCATTCAGGAGAGCATGATACTAGACCTCTCTGACTTTTGGACCATTGGGCTGTCTTGCGGTTTGAGGGAATTGGGCCCAATTTAGTCGTTGGCCCAGTCCAGAACAATAACTTTCCGTCATTCTCCAAAACTCCTTTCACTTTAAAGAAAATTGAAATGTCTTTCTTGATACAAACTTTTTTCACTCCAATAGTTTCTCTCACACATTGCAATGATTTCTCTCCCGCGGTGGACGCCAATTGTTGGTCAAAATAAAAGAGAGATAAAGAGAGTATGAATGAGAAACAAGAAAAATAAATAGTAAAAAGAAATAAAATGGTTATGAGAACATTAAGGAGATGTTAAATCATAACCATTCACCTTTCTTATATTATTGGATTTAAAAGGCTTGTGTCTTTCATTTGTAATAATTGAGAACAAAATTTCAATAAATAATTTTAGTTAATTGAGTTGTGAAATTTTCATGTGACGAGAGGTTAATCAATTTTTAGATTTCATTTTCATTAAAAAGCTACATCAACCTACCATTGAAGAAATCTTTTGAAATGCTCCAGCACTCGAAATCTGGCTTCTTTTCCATGAGAGGTTGATATAGCTTTTTCTGATATAGATAATCTTCAATATTGTACATAAAAGATCCGGACAGGTCTTCGTGGCCTTCAGCTAGGATTGTGATGATGTTTGTAGGAGAAGGATGGTGTACTTGTAAGGTACTCCGATGCTCAAGTAAGTTTCAGTATGAGACAAACTGAAGCGTAAGAAAGTGGGGATTAAAATTGAATCCCTGGCCCTCCAAGAGTGGAAGTATTTTATAGGGGCACATGCCCACAGGTTGAGGGCGCGGGAAATTTGGAGGGCAGTTGGCTGCGTGGAAGGCGTTATGGCGCGTGAGGGGAAGTCCCCAATGGCTACATGCTAATAGCTCTTTTCCTACAACGGTCATATCCTTGCAGATCTCTTAATGGGTTTATACCCAGATGAGTACTAGATTGTGTCTCAATTTTGTGTAGGGTACTCGCTAGGCCAGTCCAGAATAGGAGCCCCCCAAGTCGATGTGCTCGAACGAGGTTAATGACTTAAGGTGCTGAGGGTCATGGTCACCGTGACATTTTTGTAAGTTCCTTTAATTTTTAACGTCGGGCACATACCCGTATGAGGAAGATAAACATACTGCAAAAGATTATCTTTTTGAGAAGACAAAACGTTTAAGCTTTCAATGAAACGTGTAGAGAAGCGTCGTAATGCATTTATGACACCTGGGGGATAGCCCTAGGTAATAATTGTTTGGCTTTTGTGGTTTCCCATGCGAGCTTAAGAAATTATAAAAGGGGGAGGAAGAAATTCATTTGTCCATTTCGCACGAACTCTTCCTCTCACCCAAAAAGTTTCTCTGCAATTTCTTCGCCAGACATTCATCGTCGTCGCCGCTCATTTTCAGAAACCACCATGGATAAAGGTAAATTTTCATCTCCTTCCTCTGTTTTTGCAGTTTTTCTTGATGAACATTCATCAATCTCCTATGAACTTCATAGGATCTTCATAATTTCTGGGAAATTCTATGAAGATCTGGAAATTCAGATGAATGTTCATCAGATGTGTATGAGTGTTCATGAAGATCTAGGGTTAGCTTTAGGATGTAAGCAAGTTGGAGTTAGATCCATAATAGATCTTAGTTGTGATAACTTAGTGTTGATCAACCAAGTATAAGGTCGTGTAGGGGCTTATCCCTAGTGAACTTCAGTTCGAGAGTGGCGAAGTTGAGCTCAGTGCGTCGGCCTCATCCTCATAATATTTTCCTTGGTTTAAGTGTTGACCCAGGGACGTACTCGGTTCTTATCGAAGCCCTTTCAATTGACTCACAATGGAAGGGTGGATTTGAGATCGTTAAATTCATTGTGTTTCTTCTGCTTTTCAAGTGAAAGGACTAAGAAAGATGCTCAAGAGGTCGAGGAAATCCCCGTTACGGATGTCACTGATGTCCCCGCTTCTGACTACCTGTGGATTATGGATGAGCCGCTTGAGACGACATATGAATTTGCGGTGGATGCCTCTGATGCATGGGGAAGAATTGAGAAAAGGAGAAAGGGGCAAATGCAAACTAGATGGTGTTACCTTCGAAGCATACTCAGAGGATTTGCTCGCGCTATCCTGCTCTCCGCTTTCCCATGTATGAATTTACCTTCTGTGAGGTTGGGTATCGTCTGCCGTTTACCGATTTTTAGCAAGCGGTTTTTATTCACCTCGAGCTTGCACCCTTCTAGCTGCTCCCGAATGCTCTGTATTTCATAAGGGCCTTTGAGTTAGTATGTCGTTATTTGGAGATAGGGGCGATAGTAAACTTGTTCTTTAGGATGTTCCACCTTCAGAGGAAGTCCCAGGATGGCCGACACAAATGGGTGTCGTTGAAACAAGCGAGCAAACTCTTCAAGGCCTACTTGGATTCTGTTTCGGATTTTAAGTACCGCTTCTATGTAATCTAACCGTGATCGCAAGCAGCCATAGACTCATTGTATGACAGGGAGATCGTCGACGAGAAGAAGAGGTTGGTGGACCACTTTTCGTTGGAGTGGGTGGATGTCCATTTCAGTTATCCCAACGAGTATTATATTACTAAGCCTAAGGATCTGAGTGTGGACGACACATCGACTTATAATAAGCTGTTCAACTTTGTCGCTAGCTTCCGCCCGAAAAAACTTGTGGGTTCTGACGGACATGCTCTCCTCTGTCCTGATGGGATGCCGACCACACATGCCAGATTAATAAACTTGAATTCATTGCTTAGCTATTCAAACAAATAGGCAGCGATGCGACTCTTAGGTGGTTTCTTTAGCCTCAACTTTTATTCGTGGACTTGTTCGGTAACTAACTTTCTTGTTCTTTTTGTAGCGCAAATGGCTGAGATGCGAGACCATTTGGTGAAAGCGAACAAAGGCAACCTCAAGAAAAGTTCCAAGAGCCGGATTGACACCGTCAAGGATCAGGTTACCTTAGACGATTTTGTTGCTTCTAGCAATTTGACTCCAGGGACCACTCCGTTGGGTGGCTCTCCACTGGTCAAACGGCCTAGGACCGAGGAGCCCCTTCGCCTCCAAAAAATGACGTAACATCATCAAGCCCGTTTGAATTTCCCCCATGTGCGACTCAAAGGTCATTGTTTGTTGGTGGGTCATTCGTTCGGGTCCCCGATCTTGATGTCGCTACTATCCTCTCCACTGATCGCAAGACTCTAAGAGACAAGTTATGTCAGGATGCTGCGGGGATGATCCAAATTCTGGAGGCTTCCCTCACTTTCAATGATGTCAACTTGGTGTCCTGCAAAGACCTCCAAGCTGCCAAGGATAGAGTTGCTGAGGTGGAGCTTGAAAATGCAAAGTTGGAAAATGATCTGCTTCAGGCTAAGTGGCATTACGATAGCAAGCTCGAGCTTATGAGGGAGGTCATAGAAATTAGGGACAAGATGGCGGGCCTTACTAGCAACAATGAGACTTTAAATAAACGGGCTGCGGAGGCGGAGAGCATGGCGGTTGTCGGGGAATATGAAACAAAGGAGAAGGCTGCCATGACGACCAGGGCAGAATTGATCGCCCGGATTCGATTGCTAGCGCGGGACAACTTGAGCATGGCATCGTTCGACTTTTATAATACTGTGGAACAACTTAAGGTGACCAACCCTGGCGTGGACCTGGTCATTGAAGGTACCGGTCCCTTGAACCGTGTGGAGAACGGAGTGGTCATGCCTCTTGATGAGTAATTATTTGGCCTGCGCGTCGTTATTGTCTTGGCCTGCGTGCCATTTTTGATAAGTTTTTGTATGGGGGCTTGGTCCCTCTTTTTTGTAAGTTAAGACAATGCCGAACATATGGTCGATGCTTTTTTGATAATATAATGTTATTTTATACCTTGTTTGTGCATTGTTACTTAAATTGCATGTATGCTTTTATAATTTTAAGTTTAAGGAACTACGTGAATGCTCGACGTGATATGTTAAACTCGACAATGTATGGAACTGGACGAGGGGTGAGATATGTTCTCGCTAGAGGGCTCGAGGACACGATCGTGTCCCTTTTCCCTAAGGCTTAGACCTTTCCCATCACAAGCTAGGGGTCTGCCACACTTGCATAACAACGACGAAGCTCATTCGAGGTATCCCTGTTGGGCGATTCATTTGCCCGAATAGTGGGCAAGTGATCGCATATGTTTATGTTAATGATCGTATTTATACCATAATATATCCTTGTGGTCGGGCACTTCTTCCCTTGTTGATGGGATTTATCAGTCTGCAACTATTTCACGCTTTGGCTGGACTTTTAGATGTAATATTGTTTAAGTTTTTCTGCGTTTCATGGTCGAGCAAATGGTTCCCCATTCAGTTCTTCGAGGTAATACGCCCATGTACCAATTTTTGATTTAATGCGATATGGGCCTTCCTAGTTGGCTACGAACTTGCCTCCGCATGAGTCTTTTTTATTTCTGCGTAGGACAAGGCTGCCACCTAGAATTCTCTTTTGACGATTCGATTGTCGTAGCGTAATGAGATTTTTTTTAGGGACTCTTCGCGGAGAGCTTCCCCTGAACAAACTTCCTTAACCAAGTCGAGTTCCTC
Source organism: Lathyrus aphaca (assembly GCA_963966055.1). Classification (NCBI taxonomy): domain Eukaryota; kingdom Viridiplantae; phylum Streptophyta; class Magnoliopsida; order Fabales; family Fabaceae; genus Lathyrus; species Lathyrus aphaca. The sequence goes on along the minus strand of OZ014519.1, from coordinate 725,572,001 downwards.
TCTTAAAGCCTCATCGTTGAGTTCTTCTAAAGGGGACTCTGTGCAACGAGAAGGTTCTCTGATTTCCATGGGGATGACCGCCTCTGTTCCGTATGTCATTCGGAATGGGGTCTCCCCGGTAGTTGAGTGTGGGGTGGTCCGATAGACCCATAGTACGTTGTGGAGTTCCTCGACCCACCTACTCTTCACATCGCCTAGCCTTCGTCTAAGGCCCCGTAGAATGACTCTGTTAATGGCCTCAGTTTTCCCGTTTGTCTAGGGGTGCTCAACAAATGCGAAGTGTTATTTGGTTCCTGTCTTGGAGACAAAGTCTTGAAAATTTCTATCCGTGAACTGGGTGTCGTTGTCCGTTAAAAGGGACTATGATACACTGAATCTGGTCAAGATGTTTATCTTATAAAATCATAGAATGTTGAAGGCGTTGATTCTGGCCAGGGACTCGGCCTCTATCCATTTGGTAAAGTAGTCAACAACCACGATCAAATACTTGTTTTGAAAAGAACTCGTCGTGAAGGGTCCGAGGATGTCCATGGCCCACTCCACGAATGGCCATGGTGACGACATTGTTTTCAGAACGTAGGGGGTGTGATGTGCATATCCCTGTGGCGTTGGAACTTCTCGCACCTCATTATGTGTTCTCTGACATCATTCTGTATGGTCGGCCAGTAGTAACCTGCTCGTAATTCTTTTTGGGCCAAATACCTGCCACCTAAATGTTGAGCATTAATCCTTTCATGCATTTAATGTAGGATATCAGATACGCTTTCCTCCTCGACGCATTTTAGTAGTGGGATGGAGAATTCTTGGTGGTACATCTTGTCGTTCAAAAGGATGTAGGAGGAAGCACGACGTTTAGTGGCTCTGGCTTCCTTCTTGTCCTCAGGTAACTCACCGACTGTCAAGTACTGGAAAACAAGAGTCATCCAGCAACCGTTGTTACCTATGACATTGATATTGATGGTAATGCCAGAATTTTCAATGCTAGGACGAGGAAGCATTTCCAGGATAATGGATTTGTTCCCGCTTTTCTTTCACGTGCTAGCTAACTTTGACAGGACGTCTGCTCGCGAGTTGCGCTCGTGCGGAATATGTTGGACGTCCCAGGACCTGAAGTGTGCGAGCATCTGATGTACTAGTGCCAAGTATTCGACCAAATTATCGTTCTTTGCTTGATATTCCCCTTTTATCTATGACACAACCAGTTGTGAGTCGGTGAAAATCTTGACCTCTTGGGTGCCCATGCCCCTTGCAAGACGGATTCTTACCAGGAAGGCTTCATACTCAGCCTGGTTGTTAGATGTTGGGAAAGAGAGAACTAAAGATATCTTGACCACGAGGCCTTCTTCGTTTTCGAGGATGATTCCCGCCCCGCTTCCAAAAAGTCCAGATGCTCCGTCGATGTAGATGATCCACTTATGGGCATTTTCTGACGTGATTTCTGTTGGGGTCATCTTAGTGACGAAGTCGGCCAGGGCTTGAGCTTTTAGAGTTTTTCTGCCTTCGTAACGTATATCAAATTCAGACAACTCCAGGGACCATTTTAACATTTTTCCGACCATATTTGGTCGGGCTAAAATTTGCTTGATGGGCTGATCGGTTCTTACGACCACCGTGTGTGCCAAGAAATAATGTCGCAGCCTCCTGGCAGCGTTTACGAGCACGAGGGCGACCTTCTCAATTTGCTGATATCTAAGCTCTGGCCCTTGAAAAGCTTTACTTGTGAAGTATACAGGCTTTTTCCCATCATAATCCTCCCTTATGAGAGCTGCGCTGATGGCTTCAGTATTGACAGATAGATATAGGTAGAGGATCTCCCCGTTCATTGGTCTGGACAGAACCTGGGGTTCTGATAAGGCTCGTTTAAGGTGTCGTAGGGCCTTCTCGCATTCTTCTGTCCATTTGAACACAACTTCTTTACATAGCAGTTTGAAGAAATGGGAGGCATACTGAGCGGATTATGCTACAAATCGATACAAAGAAGCGAGCATACCGTTTAAGGATTGTATTGACTTCTTCGAGTCAGGTGTAGGAAATTCTAAGAAGGCGCGACATTTGTCGGGGTTGACTTCGATTCCTCTTTTTGTAAGATAGAAGCTGAGGAACTTGCCCTCCCTTACACTGAAGGTGCACTTGTCAGGATTACAATGCTTTCTGCATTTCCTAGCTTGGTTGAACACACTCTGGAGATGAGAGGTGTGGTCGGACTCTTGAATGGACTTGACGAACATGTCATCCATGTTAACTTCTAGCATGTCCCTAATTTGTGATTGGAAGACATTGTTCATCATGTACTGATATGTGGCTCATGCATTTTTTTAACTCGAAAGGCATTATGTTGTAGTAATAGTTACCCGTCGGGGTCATGAACGCGTTATGCCTTTTATCTTTGTCAGCCATGGGTATTTGGTTGTACCTAGAATACACGTCCATGAAGGATATCAATTTAAAACCTGCGGAATTATCTACCAACTTATCTATATTGGGCAGAGGGTAAGAGTCTTTCGGGCAAGCCCGGTTAAAATCAGTGTATTCAATACAGAGGCGCCATTTCCCATTATATTTTTTCATAAGTACAGTGTTTGAGAGCCAGGTCGTGAACCTGACCTCAATTACAAATTTGGCCTCTAGAAGGTCATTGACTAATTTTTTAGCAACTAAAGTTTTTTCTTCGGATTGCTTGCGCCTACTTTGAGCAACTGTGCATGTTGTTGGGTTGATGGCGAGCTCATGGCATGTAGTTTCTGGGGAAATGTCTAGCATATCAACGGTGCCCCAGGTGAAGAGGTCAGCGTTATTGTGTAGACATTGCTTTAGCTGTTCCTTGACGTCTTTGGGAAGTCCTGCACCAATGCAGACTCCTCTGTCAAGGTTGTCTCTGAAGGTTACAACTTCGAATTCTCCCGCAGGCAAAGGGCGCAAAATGGTTGTTTTATCTGCAGAGATATTTTCCTCGGCATCTACAGGGATGCGAGGATCAAGGTCGATAGTGTTGATCTGAGGTGTTAGCTTCTTCTTGAGCTGAACATCGTCAGTTGGAGAGTCCTCGTCTCTTGCGCACTTACTGCTCTTTGGTTCAGTTTGTATCACGGTTTGGCCTCTGGTTGCTACTTCAAATCATCTTCTTGCTGCCTCAATGTCCACGTGGAGAGTAGCCACATGACCCTTCTCTGTGTAATATTTCATTTTGAGGTGGACCGTTGAAGGGACGACGATGAGCTTCTATGAGCTTCTTTATGAACTTCTGTGTAATATTTCAGTAGTTCCTTCAAATCCAGTGTAACTTTAATGCGCAAGAAACGGCCGTTTCTATGAGATTCTTTAAGAGAGATTTCCTCAAACAATTTAATGATGTTGCCTATCTTCCGTGCCATGGTTTCAAATCTGAGCATGAAAGGAAACTCATAGATCTTAACTCAAAAGGATCTGTAATGCATGTTGAGGTCTGAAGGTTGTTCCTCACCTAAGATGCGATTAAGAACCAACAAAGATCTATTGAAACTCCACGACCCGCTTTTAAGAATAAACTCAAGATCCCACTTCGAAGTGAACTTGAAGAGAAAAAGTCTATTGTTGAGATCTTGAATCTCCACCGGGTTCTTTGACATCCAGGCATTAAGCATCGTGCTCTTAAAAGCCATAGTGTTAAAACTGCTATCTATCTAAAGCTTCACATATCTCATCTTCCACTACTACAACATCTTCTTCTTCTTCTTCCTTTGAAAGGGTGAAGGATTTCCACTTCTCCATACTTGACAGAAACAACCAAAAAGGTAAGAGAAAATAAAAATGAGAAAGACCCAACCAAGATGGGAGAAGGGCCACACGAATGGGGATGAAGTCACCACAAACCTAGGAGGTGAAGGGGCGGAGAGTTCACAAAAAGTTTCTAAAGAGAGAGAAGGGTAACCCTCTCTCTAGAAAACACGTGGATTTCACATTATATGATTCGACTAATTAGTTGTATTTAAATTTAAACAAATATGATAAACAATTGGATGCATTAATGTTTACTTTTGACCGCTCATTGATTTGATGTACTACACATTAAGACCGTCTTTGTTAATCCTGCTTGCTAATATATTTAATTTAATATTTATTTAATTAGGTGATGACTTTTTTTAATTCTGTACAAATTAATTATAAAAAAATTAATTTTAATTAAAACAAAATAAAAAATAAAAAATATTTATATTTAAATATTCATGTAAAAGATGATTGAACAATATTTGTATACTAAAAATTAATTGTAAATGTTAAAACATCAAATTTTCTATAATCCATTAATCCAAATGAATAAATATTTTAAGTCAAAAGTAAAAGTTAAAATCAGTTTTATAAATAAAATAAATTAAAATCTATTGATCTTAAAAATAGAGTTAAACATAGCACCAATCTTAGATGAATAATTAGGTGTGGACCAAAATAAAAGGCAAGTCTGTTTTTTACCTTGTTGAATATGGATCAATCATGCTTTTGTACCCATCTTCTATTGTCTATGAATCATGTACTCACAAAGAATGGAAAAAACATCAATTCAAGATTGAAATGAATAAGCTTTATTAAAGACATTTCTTATCGCCACTTAAGCAACAAGAATAGATTTAAATAGAAAAATCACGTGGTCCAATTTAATTAATAATACTAATTATTTTTTTCAAAAGGAATAACTTGTATGGTCCAGTTCTGGTCACTCTCATGCTTTTTAATAAAGGAAGATATTAATTATTATGACTATTGTTAACATGTACAAACCAATCATATAGTGAATTTTCAAATGTCATTTTCTTTTTACATTTTTATTAATATTTTCTAGAGGTTGAAATTTTTTCAAATTTGTATGTCATGATTGATTAAGGAAGTGCTATAGTATAGAGATTGTTGATCTCAAACTATATTATCTCCTTAAACTAATTTAATTAAAAAATGTATAGATACATCAGCCTACATAGACATATATTTGAATATGTGACAATATACTTATTCATCCTTAAATAATAAAATTTCAATCACTAGACAACTTAAAAAAATTTAATACTCAATATATAAATATCTCTAACAACAAATTTTGAACTCTAAATCATCACACCTACCTTAACTTGAGTTCAATAATTAAGAAAAATTATTTAGAAAATTGTTTAGCTTTAAATAATCTTATAATTATATGTTTTTATAATAAAGACAATTTATTGAATAAAAAAAACTAACGATAATTGGACATTTCTAAATTATCACTATTTTTTTTTCTTTTCAAAATCATATATAAAAAGTAGTTGACCCTACTAAGTATCATAATCAATAAATAAAATAAAATTTGAATCGATTAATCTATTTGTATATGTATTTTCCTCTATTTTAGTGAGATATATCTTGAATATAAATGAGCGAATAGTGTGTAAAATATTTTTCTATTTAATTAAAATACTGGGATAGTTTCTAGACAAAGATTTTTCAAAATTTTCTTGTTAGCATATTCAACGGTAAATATGATTCTATGCAATTCAATTTAAAAGAAGATACATATTTTATTCTTAGCTGAAAAGTTTATAAGAATGTTTTTAAATTCTCTCAAAATATGCCATCATAATTGATATCTAAAGATTTCTTCTTGAGTTTCATATGTGTTGCATTTAATCCAATTATGATTAGAAAAATTTTAATTAATTTATATGATTCTTTTTTTTTTTTTTTTGGAAAATTAACTTATATGATTCTAGATACGAGAAGAGATTGATATTTTATGTCAAAACATTTAATAATTGTAAACTCATAAATTGAATAGTATTTGACAAATACTCATTAAAAGAAATAAACGATATATAATTCAATTGTTTAATTTGAAGAATATCTCTATTAGAGTCAATATTATCATTTTAAAATTTGATATATTTTTTATATGTTATATTTTTCAAAAAATTATTATGCTAAAAATCATAATCAGATTCTTAATTTAAGAGTTTTAATCTCTATCTCAAAAATTTGAATAAACTTTAATAACTATTTTATTAATGTTCATAGTGAAAAAAAATATATTCATCACAGAAGCCTATATAAATTACAGCATTGATTAATGAGAAATTCTCTACTTACTCTAAAAATGTGCTACTTCAAGGATTAATCATTTTTGAAGGTCGCTCTATTTTATTTCTTTATTTAATGAAATTTAAAATATCTATAAATATGTTAGTGATGATAAAAATTCATTTTCATTATATCTGTATGGATTTTTCTAACCTATGTAATGTTGCATAGGATAAGAGTAATTAAGATATTATTTTTATTGAAATATTATCTATAAGTTATTATTTTAGTAATAATTTATTTGTGATAATTTATTAGTGAAATATTGTTATGTAATATTATATAGGATAAAATATAATTAATACATGATATTTCAATAAAAATTATATATTAATTATGATTAGGAATCAGATTTGGCTTAGCTGCCTAAATCTAAGGCTATAATATCCTGAATCAACCATCAATGTATTTTTCAATATTTATCTAACTGATATATGACTCTCCACTATATTTGAGTGGATCATTTTATTCAGAACGAGCTCCATTGGATCTAGACAGAATCATGATTGAGGAAATTATTTACCAACTTGCAGGTTCCTCTAATATTTTATAATGTCAAAACTGTCTTTGAAATTTTTTGAAACATTTATTAGTTTTCAAAATTTAGAAAATTTAAAATTTATGGGAGTTAAAAATTTCAAAATTTTCATTCTTTACGTTACTCGAAATTTCAAATTCGTAATATAGTATAATATCAGTAATTTAGAAATTTCTGATAGTAAAAACTTTAAAAATTTCTTTTTTTACATTATCGGAAATTTCAAATTCAAAGTATTACCGATAATTTTAAAATTTACGGTAGCGAAAATTTCAAAAGTTCCAAAAGTTTTTCTACACTATCGGAAGTTTCAAATTTGCGGTACGTTATGTTTAATTTCGAAATTTCCGATAGCGAAAAATTTCAAAAGTTCCAAATTTTATTTTACACCATCGAGAATTTCAAATTCGCAGTACAGTACCAATAATTTAGAAATTTCCAGTAGTGAAAAATTTCAAAAGTTACAAAATTTATTTTTTTACATTACCGGGAATTTCAAATTTACAGTAGTACCGTTAATTTCGAAATTCCGACAATGAAAATTTTCAAAAGTTCTAAAATTTGTTTTTTTACACTATCGGAAATTTTAAATTCGCAGTACAGCACCTTGAAATTTCTGGTATTGTACTGCGGATTTCAAATTGATGAATGGTGATGATATAGTGTGAAAAATTAAATTTATTTTTTACCGAGAATTTCGAAATTATCGGTATTTTTATCGGGAATTTTAAAATTACCGAAAATTTGGAAATTACCGATATACCTCTAAAAGTTTTATTACTATGATTCTAACGAGGGAGTAAAGCGAGAGTCATAGAATATGAAGATTCCTTTGCTGCTATGGGTTCAAACAATAAAAAATATATGTAATGAAATTATTAATGTACACTTCCCTTTTGGGACTTTTAATGAAATTATCATTTATACACTCTTCTCTTTCATTTATATAGTATTATTATCTTACAAAAAAAAAATCAACAAAAATAAGAACAATAGTATCAACATTGACGAAGAATATTAAGAAAAAAAAATAAAAAGCCAACAAAAAATAACAATAGTATCAACAATGAATCACTCTTTAGCCACAATTTTAATAAATAACTGTGATGGAATGCGATATTATTCTTTAAGGTATTATCACAGTGTTTCTTTCTAACCATGATGATATGTGAATATATTTTTTTAATATATATAAGCAAAGTTTCTATATTTCATTAGTAACCCTAGCATTTATCTCTTTCTAACAACCGTTTCTCCCAAATAGAAATCCTAACACGTTCACTCTTCTCTCTCATAACATAACTCTAACATGTTTGACCATACTTTAACCTTTAGATTCTTCTTCACCAATCGCTATGATACACTATAATCATATTTTAGGTTCGTTTATTAAAGTTATTCTTCGATTTCATTTACATTTCTTGTTAAAAATGATTTCTAATTTTTTTTATTTGCTGGATGTTTTCATTATTTCAGATTCGTCTTCACCACTTTAACAAAGCGCATACATTGGCTATGATACATATGGTTTGTGTAGATATGAAGAAAAGTACAAGGAGTATGTATGAAGTTTTTATCTTAACTTCATTCACTTTATACTTCTTCTTCATATTTTCATAAACTATATGAAATTCATATTTTTTCCAGATCAACGATAAAAAAGGTGCGTTCTTTAAACAATTCATAATATTTTGTTGTTGTATGTTGTTGTTGTTATTGTATGTTGTTGATAAATATGTTTATGTATGTTGTTGTGTTGTTGATAAATGTTTATGCATGTTATTGTTGTTGTTGCTTAATGTTTTAAGAACAAGGACAAAACATTGCTAAGTCACTAGAAAGAAGCTTCTTGTGACTTAACAATGTTTTGTTCTTAATTTCTTAGAACATTACATAATATGTTGTATTGTAACTAGAAAGAAGCTTGTTGTATCTTGTATACTTTTGTATGAAAATGAATTTATTATATGATATGTAGATTATTTTTTTCACTAAACCTTCACTGAAAATACATTTCATTTAAATTGATCATAGAAACTTATAATCTGAAAATTCAGTTGTATTTGAAAACCAACTTACATGAATCAATGTTTTTCGAATTGCATATGTCTCATCGTTTATCTCATGTTCCTTCACATATAGTATGTGGTTCAGTGACCTGATTCCTTCAACACATTCATATCTTCTCTTATAATTTAATTTGAATAACAATAATTTATTGATATTATTCAAATTAAACTAGAATAGAACAAATTGATGTGATGAAGAACTCAGACCATTGAAACACATTCTATATGTTAAAGAACATTACCTTTTCAATTGCAAATAACTTCCTTTCCACTAGACCAACTAATCCTTTTGATAATAACCTTACAACAAGAATATATACTTCATAAAAAAATTCAGTATTTAATAAATTACTCAATATTCAATTACCTAAATAGTTTATTAAATAGTTTAATTATTTCATATCATTAAATAGTTTAATTAGTATTTCAACTATTTAATAATTCAATTATTTAATATTTATTACAAGAATTCTTTAATTTATTTAATATTCCAAATATTTAATATTTCAATTATTAATTATCATAATTATTTATTATTTAGTATCGTAATTATTTACTATCAACCAATAGCACAATATTATTTATTATTGATTATTATTATCTTAATTATTTAATACAATATTATGTATTATTTATTATCGTAACTAATAATTATTTATTATTTAATAAACTAAATAATTTTAATAATAATAATCATAATTATTTAACATTTAATTTATTTAATTTATTGTAACTAATACTATAATTATTTAACAAATTAAACTATTGTTATAATTTACTGTATTTAATTAATACTATAATTATTTAATAAATTAAACTAAATAAATTAACTGTACTTATTTAGTAAATTAAACTAATAAATATACTAATTAAACTATTTAATATTTAAATTATTAATTTAAATTAATAATACTCATAATAATTATAATTATTTAATATTTAGTTTAAATTAACTAATAATACAGTATTGTTTACTTATAATACAATATTAACTAATATTGTTATTATTTTGTATAGTTAGTATAAATTATTTTAGATAATTTTATATAGATGATACTGTTATTATTTTATATAGAAAATACTGTCAATATAAATTATTTGTAGTGTATAATTAAATTAGTGCAGTATTATTTGAATTGTTTGCTTTATATATATATATATATATATATATATATATATATATATATATATATATATATATATATATATATATATATATATATATATATATATATATATATATATATATATATATATATATATATATATATATATATATATATATATATATATATATATATAAAATACCAAACTGATTATAAAGCAAACAATTCAAATGGTTTGGTGGTAAAGTGTGCAATTAATTTGAAGCCTAGCCTAATTAATTTGAAGTTGTTTGGATTTATAGAACATAAACATGTGTCAGATCAATTGAGAAGAAAATTTGATGACAAGTCAAGTCAAATGATCCTGATAGGATATCAGTCGACTAGAGGATACAAATTGTTCTACCCAGTGAACAAGAAGGTTGTGATCATAAATGAGCTTAAAGAATGGGATTGGACTGAAGATGTCAAGAAAAATCCAGTGAAAATCTTATGTGAAGAACCAACAAGTGAAGTCGAAAGAGAAGTTCGACATGAAGAAGTCAGATGTGAAATAGGCCCGACTAGACCTTAACAAACAAGATACATGCTGGCAAGGTTGCAAGAATTTGTGATTACATTAGATGATGTAGTCGATGATGAAGGTGTGCTGGCTCATTATGCTTCTATGCAGATGTCAAACCAGTCAATGCATCTGAAGCATTGAAGGATTCAAAGTGGGTGAAAGAAATGAATGAGGAACTAGAGTCCATCGAAGTCAACAACACATGGTCACTTGTCGAATTTCCTTAAGGCAAGAAGGAAATATATGTGAAGCGGGTATAAAAGGCGAAGTTGATTCCCAAAAGAGAAGTAACTCGACACAAGGCAAGACTTGTGGAAAAAGAATTCTTCAGAAAGAAGGAATCGACTTCGACGAAGTTTTTGCACTTGTTGCTTGGATAAATACAATCAGGTGGGTTGTTGGTCTAACAAACATGAACAAATGACACACATGTCAAATGGATATGAAATGTGCATTCCTAGATGGCCCCATAGATGAAGAAGTTTATATTGCACAACCAAATGGGTTTGTGAAACAAGTAAAAGAAACAAAGGTATAAAGACTGCATAAAGCCCTATATGGAGTTAAGGAAGCTCTAAGAGCTTGGAATAAGAAGATAGATAGTTTTTTAATGGAGAATGAATTTGTGAAGTGCACAACCGAACATGGAGTATATGTAAGAATAATCAATAATGAATTGCTTATACTATGTCTTTATGTCGATTACCTGTTGATAACAGGAAGTTGCAAAAAGGAGATCGAAGATTTCAAACATGACTTATGTGAGGAGTTTATAATGCCAGACTTGGGAAATCTCTCATATTTCCTTGACATCGAATTCTACAAGAGTCGTAGAGGTTTGATGATGAACCAAAGAAGATATGCATGCGAAAGACTCAAGAGATTTGAGATGCAAGATTGCAACCCAACTTCGACTCTAGCTGAACCAAGCCTGTAGTTGTCGAAAGATTCATATGAAGACGATGTTGACCCAACACAATATAGAAGACTTATTGGGTCACAAGATACCTTTGTCACACAAGGCCTGATCTAGCATACAATGTAGGTTTGGTAAGTAGATTCATGCAGAAGCCAAATGTATCACACCTAACAGTGAAGAAGAGGATACTAAGGTATTTTAAATAAACTCTCAACTATGACATTTTGTTTCCTACAACTGACAAAAGAAAAGAAGGCAAATTAATGGGATATACCGACTCAAGTTAGTGTAGTGATGCTAAGGATAGAAAATCCACAACTGGCTATATGTTTATGTTAGGTGGTGCACCAGTTGCTTGGAGTTGAATAAAGGAGCCAATAGTTGCATTATCATCATAGGAAATAGAGTACATATTTGCTTCTCTGTGTGCATGTCAAGCAAAGTGGATGGTGAACCTAGTCGAAGAGATTACAACGAAGAGTCATGGAGCAATTACCATGAAGATCGACAGTTTGTTAGCTATCAATCTGGAGAAGAATCTGATAGCACATGAACGAAGCAAGCACATCGAGATGAAGTTCCACTATCTTCGTGAGCAGGTAGCACACTACAAAAAACATGCTTGAATTGTGGGGGTTTTATACCCATTTTAAGGGTTTTTTTTACCTTCGCGATATGTCGGGATTTTTAAAACTTCCGGAGATACGATTCCCATAGAATATATGTTGGGGGTTTAACTAACCGTTGATACCAAAGGGAGTGCGCAGAAGGGAAGATGAACTTAGAACACTGTAAATCCGAGAATCAGATTGCATATATCATGACGAAGGGAGTGCAAGTCAAAATGTTCAGAAGATTAAGAGCTATGATGAATATAAACAACTTAGATACAATGAATTAGGTGATCTGTTGAGATTGTAATTCCTTGTGTTGGAGCATGCGCAACTCGACAGAAACAAGGATGTGTCAAAATTAGTCTAATGTGTGTGTGTGTGTCGAAATATCGAAACAAGTTGTTTGATAGGATTTTGACTTAGTCCTATTTTAGTAGTGTTAGCTAAAATAGATTTTTTTTTTGTGTCTTGTAACAACTTGAATTCACATAATTTTGCAATTACAATGTGAATAAGTTTTTCACATTGTGTGGGCAAAGAGTTACTCTGCAGAAATCACCATCTTCTTTTATATTTTACCAAACCCTAATTTCTTTCTTCTACAAATTTTTTTTCTCATTATTATTGTATATCAATAATAATCCTATTCATCAAGATTGATAGAAATTCTCTATAGATTATAGTAGATTTCCAACAATTATATCTCAAAAATAAGTGGTTGCAATTTCTACTATCAATTACAATAGAATTGTAATTTGATGACCTAGGTTCATCATAAACTTCGAGACTTATTTAGCCAACATTGCATGATTAAAAAACACTAATACTTTCTAAAACCTAATCACCTTTGCTTTTATGCATAGACAAACAGTTTTGAGAGAGCTGATGAATGTCTTTGAATTGCTCCCTATTATAACAAGGAATTCATTATCCTTTTAATTTAATCTTTGAGAGATGATGTATGAAAAAATGTGCTACTTACAATAAATAAAAAAATGTACTATATAAATCGCAACATCGATTTATAAGATTCTGTCTACTTACGATAAAAATTTACTACTTCAAGGATTATTCGATTTTGAAGGTCACTCTATTTTATTTATTTATTTAATGAAATTAAAAATATCTATAAATATTATAGTAATGATAAATTCATTTTCATTATTATGTAAAAGTATACTAATGATAACTTTATATAATAGTTATAAACTAAAGAAATTCATTATTATTCGTATGATTTCACTATATCTTAATAATAAATATATATTCATGTTATAAACAACGATATATATGTATGATTGAGTGTAAGGGAAGCCTTTCTCAACAAATTATTCCATATCTGCAATGATAACAAAAAACCTAATTTTCGAAGTTAAGTTAAAATAAATATATAAACCAAAGGATGTCACAAAATGGTTGATAGGTCAATTTGAAAACCATGATATTACAGTTATAGTATTATTTTGATAAAGCTTTAGAGAGTATCTCCAATTACATTAAAGTTTGACTTTGATCAAGACTGAGACTGAGGTGCTGCTATTCTGTTTCATAGGCTTCCCTTCACACGTAAGCATATGTGCTGACAATGGCAAGAAATCAAGATGGCACCAAAAGTTGTAAAAAAATAATTGAATGTGATTTGATTTGATGTGATTTTTTCACTCATGAATTTGGAGTAAGTGTGAAACCTTCCTTTCATGGGGGATTGCCATGAATAGAAGGAAGACCAACTTGGATAGAGGCAGTGGGGCCTTATGGAAGGGCTATTACTATTTTCTTGGATATCCCTTTTTCTGTGGGGCAATTCGTAGCTTGTCTCTTTGCTTTTTGTAATAACTAGTGGGAAACCCGTCCGTTCGCACGGGTACTGTTCGGTAAAAAAAAAATTTGCAGAAATAATAATTTGGCAATTGAGATTATTGGGAAACAAAACTGAAGACATAGTATCAATAGACAATAAAAATTACAATATTAAAAATTATAAAGTTTTCCAATAGATGTGTAATTAAAACACGAGAAATATAAAAAATTCTTTTAACAAAATTTATATAGTCATTTTAATATTTTGAACATATTAAGTTAAAAAAAGTTTGAATCAACAATATATAAATATTTTTAATATTATTGTAAAGACTAATTAATAGATAGTATACAAAAAGAATGAAAAAAATCCATGTTAAGCTCTAGTATTAGATATTAGTATACAACCAATATTAAAATTTAATATGAAAGATTAATTTAAGTTGACAATTTATCTGAATACTATAAATCAATAAGCATTGCCAAAATATTTGAAAAATAACATAAACCTTGCATATAACATGATAGGTGATATAGTACATTGAAGTCAAAATATAAATGGAAACAAAACCAGAAAGATAAAAATTCAGAAATGACAGTTTAAAATCCAAACAGAAAGCTGAATCCTAACTATCAAATCTAAAGCGACGTGCCGAAATGAAGTTCGACCAAGACCAGTCTTCTTCATCGTCGTCACTCGAACCAAAGATTGAAAAATCTTCCTCGTCTTCCTCACTGTTGCATGAGTAGTATTGTCTCTTTCTTTTGCCACTTATTTTCTTTTTGTTTTTCTTGACTCCCTTACGCCGCCGTGGATGAGTGCAATGCAGACGACGAATTTCGTCTCGCTGAAAATGGAAAAATTTCATTATGATTCAGTATATAGCAGAAATATTAGGCTAAAAATGAATAAACTAAAAGCAGTTTTTGTGATATTTTGCCTGTTGCTGAAGCTGTTCATCTTCATCCTCTTGAGGTTGAGGAAGAAGCATTTCTGTTACAACTCGCTCAACCCTAGGGTTGTCCTCCTGGTTTTGCAGTGGTTGTTGCAGCGGCGTTTCTTCGTCGTTGCTGACAGCGTTTTGCAGAGGTATTATAGTTGAAGATGGGTGCGTAATGTCGTTGACGTTGGTGTTAAGTTCATTTGATGCCATGTTTTTAAGTGAGTTTGGGAGTAGAATCAAAAGTGAAAAATCAAGAAAGGGTTTAGGTATATATAAGACAATGAAATGTCTTTTGAAGTTCTATATGTAACTAAAGAGATGTAATAATTAAATGCATCGTAAGTTGGATTACCGAAATAATGATGGCAAAACTAAGAATGTAGTAAACCGTCCATTTAACACTTTAATGCAGAAAGAATTTAGCATTCATTTTGGCAAGGAAAGAAAGGAAAATGAAAAGACCTGTATAATAATCGAATGTAATGTCAGCCGTCAGATGTTTATTGGTGTGTGGCTGCTGCATGCAATGATAAAGTGAAAAAAATCAAAGCTCTGATTGGGCATTAAAGATTTTGAAAAGACAATGAATAAAAAAACCTGTTGATGTTTAGAAAGCATGCCCAAGCATTAAATGTTGAAGTGGCTGGATGGTAGCAAAAGGCATTGTAAGCTGGCTAAATCCTGCATACGGTACTGTTCTGCGCAGGTTTCCATTATGATGGTTGAATATTTGTACAACCAAATTCCCTTTCAGTTGAGTGTGTAACACGCATATAGTTTTTGGATTGAAAAAGGGCTGATGCTACATGAAGGATGGATTAACCTGGGCAGCCATAAAGCAAAAAGGAATTTTTGAATTATAAAGAGGATACTGAAGGTACATTACATTCAGCAGCTTAAATTCTATTTTCGTGTAACGAAGAAAATCATGATGGGGTAAGACAGATTTTAAACAGACAAATGAAATAAAAGAATAGGGTATTACTGTGAGACATTGATTAGAAACCATTCAAAAACCCCCCTTAAAATCAAATCAATAAAATGAATGGTGTATAATAAAGTAGGTATTATAATGTTTTCTCTGTGTAGAACATAATTGAGATAACAGTGATAAAAAAACGTAATGGTAAGGAAAAGTAATAATAAGGTCAAACTCCCTTCTTATTGGAAGTCTACACAATCAAATGGAAAACTTGGAAAAATATAAATGGTTGATTAGTATACTGTGAGGTTGTCACAGTGGTGGTTGAAATGTTATGAAAGAGTAAATAAGTGAGTGGATTAAATTTAGGGAGTGGTTACATTGGGCAGTGGTAACTTGCACAAAAAGAAGGATAATTTATTATGGAGCATGGGTTACAGAGGTTACAAACTGGTTACATCAGTGAATACGTTATACATTAAGGAGAATCTACAACAATATATGAGAGGCAGTGGCATAGTTATCCCAAATACACACCAACCTGCCAATTTCCTAAAAGGGTAGTGGGAAAGAAGCAGATCAATTATTCCGGGTAAGTGGTTCAGCCAGAAAGTATTTGTATAAAAATTTTGCATTAACTGTTTCACACAGTTTAGTTTTATAAACTGTTTAGGTCTAGCATTTAATCTGTGGGAAGTATGGATGACTCCCAAGCTGTGATTGATAACCTGATTCAAGAAGTTCTCCAAGAACAGAGAGATAATGTGAAAGGAAAGGATTCGAAGAATGACACAAGGGTTGTGCATCCGAGAGTGGAGGAAGATATTGTTGCAGGAAGGTAGTATGAATTTTATGTAATCACTGTGATATGTCGTTAAGAAATGTTGATTAACAGGGAAATTTGTTTCACGATTTGTGTGCAGGAAAACATGCGACAGTGGGATTCGTGCCCCTAAGAACGTGACTTTTTCTACTGCTCCGATACAAATCTTCAGCTACACCGATTGTGATTCGATCCGAATGGAAGGGTAAGTTTTTGAAAATAGGACCTTTAATAATAGAAAGATCAGGATAGATGTGATTGTATGTTTTGTTGATGTTATTGCAAATCAGGAATCATGAAATGGAAATAAAAAAAAGCGTTGAAGATGATTGTGTGGGTCTTAAGTCTAAGGAGTATGTTCGAGGAGATGGATTCCAATCCGATGGCTCAGACGTTGGAGATGGTACCCTTGAAGAAACAGTTGGGACGGAAGATATGATTCCCGATCACGCCGAATGGGAAAAGGAGGTGAGCTTTGGCTACAAAGTAACGAATAACGTAATGGTAAGTTGTAACTCCAAAAAGAAAAACCGTTTGGATGCAGAATATGTTTATGCATTGTCCATAATGATATTGATAATTTGGCTGCAGCATTTTCCAAAGTTCGTGAGTGAGAGGTTCCTTGGATTGAATCAGAAGGACATCATCTTGGAGGACGGAGACTACAGATTTCTCTATGCTGCGAAGATAAAATGTGGCAGGCGCAACGGAAAGATCATGAAGATGGAAAAATACATGTATCGCGGGTGGCATGAATTTGCCAAGTACCGTCAGCTTTGGATGGGTGACATCTTGAAGTTCCGAATTGAGAAACCTGGTGATCGAGTAACCGTTAGTGTGGTGAAAAATAATCTTCGTTAGTTGGTTTTGTTCCATGGCTGCTTGGGCTGTAGTTGGTTTGAGACAGAATTTCCTTAGTTGCAGACCGAAAGAACGCGACCTTTGTCGGTCCATATGTAGGTTTCAAGGGGGTGTAGTTTTTGTGTAATATTAAGGATAATATGTTTTTGCGTGTAAGTTATCTGTGTGCTATAAGAATGTTGTATAGAGCACTGGTAATATCTGGCTCTGTTTATGTAAAGACAAAGTTTAATGATCCAATGAGGAACAGTTAATTATTGTCATCATCTTTTTGATGTTAATCCATTAAAAAATGGTGAAAAGATGTTAATGGAAAGAATTCATCCTTTGAGTATGAACAATAAAAGTGTATAAAGATGGATAGGTGTTAGTAAAAGTAAGGGGTGTGTTTTAGCCAATTATAACCGTAAATCCGCATTATTAACAGACAATGCGGATGCGTTATATATATGATCGCAAGAGCTGAAAGATGTAACAGTAGTTGGAAAATGGTTAATGTATGCTTTAATAAACGAAAAGCATCGTCTGAGCATGCAAGAGTTAAATTTACTTGGTTACAAATGCAGAAGCATGACTGTTATAATTATGCTGGAATAACTTAATGGTAAAATAAAGACTACAATTGAGGCATAACCCAAGCACAATAACAGATAAAAGAACAGAAAACATAATAAAATACAACAGATATTTGTGATGGGCAATTCAAAAGTTGAACATAATACTGTCAGAGAATTCGCGGAACTACCGAACGATAGGTAAATTTACCGACCATGTTACATGCAGCAGGTTTGTTATTAAGAGTCATCACACCAAACTGGATTGCTAACTGTGACTATGAAGGTAGCACCCACAAATCAAGAAATCAACATCTATCTGCATATACAAATGACAATTAGTAAGATATTTATTGTTATCATTATAAAAAACAAAAATAGTGAAAATTAGTTTAAGATTATAAACAAACCAAGGGATTGGAAAACCTCCTTGTATACAACATTCGTAGTGGTAGAAACGGTTCCATTTTCTTTATCATGTATTAAGATTTTAAGACCACTTTTGGTAGTGACTCTTGAAATTGCAACATACAACTGTCCATGACTAAAAACAGGAGTAGGCAAATACAATCCGACACGATCAAGCGATTGGCCTTGTGATTTATTTATTGTCATTGCGTAAGAGACAATGATCAGAAATTGTCTTCTAATCAATTTAAATGGCCACGGTGATTCAGAAGGTGACACAGACATTCGTGGAATGTAAAAGTTGCTACCGATGTTCTTTCCCGACATTATTTTTGCCTCAATAACATGATTTCCTAACCTTGTGACAATTAATCTTGTGCCATTGCACAATCCATCACTTTGGTCCAAATTTCTCATTAGCATTATTGGGGTACCAATCTTCAATTTGATGCTATGATTTGGAATACCTGATGTTCTCAGTTTACTAAGAAATTCCGGAGTTAGCACTTCATACGCATCAGAATAACTTGTATCGGTCCTATCAATAGAATCGAAACTTAAATACTATTTTTCTTCTCCTTAAAAATGAAAAAGACAAAAGCATTAATAAAATACCGAGAAAAAAAAACATGAATTTTTATTTATTTATGAAAATACTATTAAATTACCTGGTACCATGTTCAACACATAACGATTGATTTTTTCCACAACTTCAATGGTCGAGGCAAGAATAGCTTTTCCTTGTAAGTAATCAACATTTTGATAATTTTCCAACAAATTCGGATATGTGCTTTCGACAATAGCTTTAATAGGATCACCAAAGTCGGATATTAAAAGTTCTTGAGGTATCTCAATCTCAGCCAATCCATCATTTGGTTCGCACAACTTACCGTCTCCAACATCCAAAATCCACTTTGAGAATTCCTCAAGTTCATTAGAACCTGTATTATCTCTTCCCTGTTGAAGTCTCATGTTTTTTGTTAGTGTTAGAACCTGACAATAGTCCCACACATAGGATGAGCATATGGATGCATGAACAATATCAGAGCGTGCCGCTCTTGGAACAACCAGAAGAATCTGTCGGAAGTCACCGCCAAAAACTACAACTTTTCCACCAAATATAGTTTTTGCAAGACCCTTTTTGCTCATGACATCTTTAAGAGTTTTATCCAATGCCTCAAAACAGTTCTTATGAGACATAGGTGCTTCATCCCAAATTATAACATCAACTGCTTCCAATAACTGTGAATGTTCAGTGTCTTTGTCAATATTGCAAGTAGAATTGTCAAGTGTAGGGACAGGAATTTTGAACTTTGAATGTGCGGTTCTTCCACCCGGCAATAGTAACGATGCTATGCCACTTGAAGCAACGGTAAGAACAATTTTTTTTTGTGAACGAAGTGAACTTGAAATTGTTTTCCACATGAAAGTTTTACCGGTGCCTCCATAACCATGTAAAAAAAACACCCCTCCTTTTTGGTTGGCAACGGCCACCATGATTTTTTCGAATATTGAACGTTGTTCATCTATTCAATATAAAGTAAACAATTGTTAGTCGGTGAATAAGAAAAGACAAATAAAAGTTATAAGATGTTATATATAAATAAAACAATGACCTGTAAGAGCGCGAAAGAGATTTTCGAAATTTTGTCGTTCGGTGTCGGCATTATAATAAAGTTCATCATAAATTAGTTATTTATTTGCATGCTATATCATATCATACTCATAAATATTTGGTTTTCTATGGGGCAATTCGTAGCTTGTCTCTTTGCTTTTTGTAATAATTAGTTATTTATTTGCATGCTATATCATATCATACTCATAAATATTTGGTTTGAGTCGTTTTGAGTAAAAATAATTAATTTGATTTAAAAATAAATTTATTGCGATTCAGTTTGATTTTAAATGATTAATTAAAATTTTTAATTTAATTCGAGCTCTGAAAGTGTTCCAAATCGTGTGAAATAAGGTTGAAATCGTGGAAAAACGGTTGAAAGAAGTCTGGAAAATCTAAGAATGGACATTATTAGACTAGAAAATTCATACGATTTACTTTAAATCGTTTTTTTTATTTGAATTACAAATTATATTTTTTTGTTAATATATAAATATTATAAAATGATATGGTTGATGTAATATATAATTATAATATATTAGAAATTAATATTACAAAGAACCATTGATTATTAAATAAATAAAATAATTAAAATAAATAAATTAAATTAATCCATTAAATTGTATTAAAAAATAAATATTAATTAACAATAAATTAATACATACATTATACTAATAAAAAATTAAACAAGTATTAAAATATATCCATATGATTCGGTTTGATTTATTTTGAAATATCAATTCAACTTTTTATTGGATTTTAGTGATCTTCACAAAATACACGGTTTATCAGAAAGGATGATGATTTGTTTTGAAATATTTTGATTGATTTATAATTTTATAAAGAATATTGTGATTATGCTTTGTTACTTATGTAAAACTTTTTTTTCCTTCCTGTTATGAGAATTCTAATCTTACAAAAATGTAATAGATAAATATAAACATGTTTCCTTTAAGAGATTATTAGTGTGCCTGAATAAATAAATCACCTACTTAAGTACACCTATTTTTTAAAATAGTTTTTTTACCTCACATATTAGTTCTATCCTTTCGGTGTTAGACAAAACGGTGTTCGAAAGTGATTCTTAAAGTGTAGTTCAAACCATTCACTCAAATCATAAGGGTGACTTTGAATTTTATTTTATTATTAGTTCTATTAAAGTCTTCTTATTTGTAATCCCAAATATTGAGGTACAATTTATTAGACGTCAATCGAATATGGTTGCTCACTCTCTTACTAGAGCGGCCAATTCTTGGCCTAGACGCAAGGTGTTTAATTTGACTCCTTATTGTATTGATCATTTATGGATTAATGATATGAATTAAGTTTGTTTTGTTAAAAAATATCAACATTCATTCTATGTATTATTCATTACGTTTTAATTATAGGGGACAACTTCTCTACCCACCACAAAAAGTTGAGTAAAGTACATTCAACCAATCAACTCATGCCATATCATTTTATTATATTTAATGAATTTTTTAATAGTTTAAATTTTGTAGATTTCCAATGCAATTTACTCTAATTTCCTCTATGGGTAATGTAACACCCCTTTTCTATACCCCAAATAAGCAATTAAATCATTTAGGCACATATTAAAAATTTCATCAGAGTAATATTTGAAACATGGTATAAAAGGAGCAATGCCACATTATACTTGAATATTTAAAATGTACAACACCTGCTCATTAAGATATGCAACAAACGGGGTAACTTACAAACACGAAGGATTTCAAATAACAGCGGAAACCACATAACGATTTCAAACTTATATACTTATCACAAATATATCCACAAGTTTGAATCACCAAAATAATACCATGTTTACATAAAACATATATCATCAAAATACATATACAAATGCATTCACAAAAAGACATCAAGCCGACCCTAGCTACCCGGTGCTACATATCAGAGCCGACCGACCAAAAGATGAAGACGAGCTTCACAAAAATATCATCCAGTAACCTACTCTGCAATGCCTCGTAGAGCATCATAAAACAACAGAAGGGTGAGAAACATTATCATAATAACATTGCATATAATTATATATCTCAACATATAAAATGCACATAAAACATATTCTCACCACAATTCATTCTTTATCACCTATACACATCGCAACGTGTACATCAATACCAATCAAACATATTAATTATGCACAATTCACCAATTCACATCAACTTATATTATTTATGTTTCTTCCTCAATTCTATTCATTCTGCATAAACATACGTCTAACTATGTTTAATCACACATATACATTACAAATGTATAACTCACATACATATACATATATCAAACACGCATATATACAAACAAGTATGTTTCATCACACATACTATCATCTCCATAATACTCCAACTAACATATGCACATTCATGTTTATTTCTGCATATCATAATTAAAATGATACAATGCAACTCATAGAGACCGACACCCGACTCTATGTATATGCAATACGGTACCGACTCAACATTTCAGCAGGTTCACTCAGGAACCAAATGGAATCATCGCTTGTTACCTAAAGTAACTCCCCGTCGGGTACACGATGTTCTCCATTGCTCACACCCCACATGGGCACACAATGTTTATGGATTGCTCACACCTCAAACGGGCACACAATCAATGTGAATAAATCACCCATCGCTCACACCCCACATGGGCACACGATGTTTCTGGATTGCTCACACCCCACACGGGCACACAATCTGATTGCTCACACCCCACAAGGGCACACGATCTTGTTATAGTCATCGCTCACACTCCACATGAGCACACGATGCTACAACGGATTCACAAAGAATCCCACGACACAAGAATGCATACATTATGCCTTACATGCAAAATGACTCACAACATTCTTGAAAATGCATACATTATTTTCAACATAATTATGCACTCAACTCATTCAATTTAACATACATTTGCATACAATTCAAGCAATGTATTCATTTTCCAACGGCCACAACATCACCTCGAACTCACAATTCCATAATTAACTTATTTACGTTCTATCAGAAAAGTCGGGTGAAAGTCGGCTAAACATTACATTTCTTAGCATCATTAGTTTCTACACGTTTCTAGCTTCGAATCGATATAAGGAACACTAAAAACGGATACCCGAAACTAAAGCTACGGATTAAAACACAATTTTCTCAAAAACCTACAGGCTCGCTGAGCGCCCTCTCGCTCGCTGAGCGAGAATTTCCCTGGAACGTTCGCTGAGCGAGGGATAGCTCGCTGAGCGACCACTGCGATTTCTAGAATTTCTCAACTCCGTGACAGTCAACCTAAACCCATCCAAACCTCCAAAATACTTCCATAAACATGATCAATAACATATTCTAGCTATCATACTTCGATTACAACGATTTCTAACCGATTAATCCACTAATTTCTCACATTTTCTCTAAAACCCTAACTATTCATCTTCTCTAAACTTCTATCAAAACTAAAACTCAACCAATCAAACACATACATAATCATACACAATATCAAGATAACAATTCTTATCACCCTTACCCGATTATTTAGTCTACGCGGAGCAATCTTGATCAAAACCTAGCTTTTTCTTCTTTCTCTCCTTTTTCTCCTTTCTTTCTCTTCTATTTCCTTTCTATCTCTTTTCTTTCTCTTTCTCACACTTATATTCCTTTCTCTCTATTTTCTATTCTTTCTCTTACTAACTATTTTCTCCACCAAATATCATTTTTCTCACAAAAATATAATTCCATCTAATTCTAACTTATCACTAATTAGTAAATGTCTAAAATACCCTCTTATCCAATTTTACTCGAAAATTCACAAAATGGTACAATCACATATCACACCAACATATCACATTAATTCCTCAACATATCATATCATCATGATAATTTCACAAATAAAACAATTATCATTCAAATAAAATAAAAGACTCCACAAAAATTGGGAAAATCGAATCGGGGCGTTACAAGTAACTCTATCCAACTTTTTGAGATGGGTAGATAAGAATTCACCTTAATTATATTGATTATTCATCAATTATATTTATAGCTATTATTTATATCTATATAGGATTTGAAGAGTTGTATATAATTCACAAATCATATCAATAAAAGGAGGAACATTATATTATTTTATGGTATTAACAACCCTTACCCCCTCTTCGCTACCTCCATTATGGAAATCGTTTCCCCTATAAAGCACGTAAGCACATTGATGACACTTCGTCAACGTCAAAACCATCATTCCGATAGCGTTGAACAATGACTCCAATATTTATCTCTCGTGGCCGGCCATCTTTAAGGTGAGAGCACGAGTTCACAGTGTGGTCGATCATACCATTCATTCCTCTAATGAACATACAATCAACTCAACAATCATTTTGAAAGCTAGCGATGCTGATATTTAGAATCATGTAGATGTTGTTGTATTGCAATGGATGTATGTAACTGTCTTAAAAGACACCCTCAATTCGATCCTTGTGATTGACAATTCTTCCTAACAATGTTAGATTCACAATGTTTCCATGTTCAACGATAACAAACTTTCAAGAGCGCTTCAACTTAAAAACTAGTTTAGCAATACCAACCTAGAGGATTTTCCATCCACCAAAGTTTATTATAACCGTCTTGAAACCCTCTCCAATAAAATTGAAAATGTCGATTCTTTGATCTCCAACACGTTTAGTATTGAAAATTGTCTCCGACCTCACTAAGGCTTATGCTGATTTCGTGACTTACATCCAACAACACGGTCCTTTATTAATATTTGTCGGTGAAAAGTCTATATTATAACTCGAAGAATCAATTATTATTACATGGGATGCTAGTGATTCTTCCTCATCTACATTGGAGACACTCGTGGCCAAAACTACCGCAATAACCATGATTCTCCTCCCTCTATCGGACTGCCATAAAACACCACATAACACCAAACTACTACAACCAATAACTATCACGACCATAGGAAGAAAAATAACCGTAACAATGGTGGTAGCCGAAACTTTGGGAGAGGCGGAAAGACATATGGCCACAGACAATATTCATGGTTGAAACAACGGGGCCGTCAATAGCAGTGGGCTCCTTGGAACATTCCACCATGTCCTTACCCATATTACAATTGGAATCGGTCTAATAATGCGGTCCAAAAAGGAGGAATTCTTGGATCAAGACCACATGTTGATTTTAATGTGAATGCACCCAACCCAACTGACATTGCAAATGTTTTCACACTCTAAATATTGCTCGGTCATACCAATCATAACATATGGATACTGTCGTTACTTCTCATATGACCTTCCCGTAAAGGCCCGCAAAGGAATATCTCGTCTTATTTCAAATTGAGCAAACATAAATAATCATACGAAATGGTCATTCTATTCCAATTTATGGTCTTTGTAGTTCATAAATACCCTGACCCCACAATCATATTATCCTAAAAAAATGTACTATAAGCCCCTAACTTAGTTAAAAATTTAGTATTTGTTCATTAATTTACTAGAGATGATAAAGTTTCAATTGAATTTGACCTATTTGATTTTTTGTGAAGGACTTTCAGACGAGGATGACTCTAATGTGATGTGAGAGTCGAGGCGATCTATATATACCTCATTACCATCAACATCACCTCTACAAATAAAATCGAGACTACATCGTCCTTTGCAACTTTTTCATTTTCTCTTTGGCATGATCACTTAGGTCACTTCGGAGAACTAGTTTTAAATTCTCTTAGACAAAATAAATTTATCCAATATAATAATCCTAGGAAATTATATTATCGCTTTTGTAATTATTGTCCTCTTAGTAAACATGTTAAATTTTCATTATTGAATTCTCATAATTATATTTTGTTGCCATTTGATATTTTACATAGCGATGTATGAATATATATATATATATATATATATATATATATATATATATATATATATATATATATTGTTGCCATTTGATATTTTACATAGCGATGCATGAATATATATATATATATATATATATATATATATATATATATATATATATATATATATATATATATATATATATATATATATATATATATATATATATATATCATTTTAAGTTCATTAGGTCACAAATACTATATTTTATTTTTGGATAATTATTCAATTTTTTTTGGACATTTTCCATATCACATAAATCTCAAGTATATTTATGTTTTCAAAAACTCCAAGGTTACATAAATACACAATTTCAACAGGAAATAAAAACTAACGAATATAACAATGGTCGTGAATATGTAAATAGTAATTTTTTCAAAATATGTGAAAACAATGGAATCTATTTTTGTTTGTCTTGCCCTTATACATCTTCTCAAGACTATAAATCCAAACAAAAAAATATGTTCAATCAACAATATTATTCGAGCATTATTAGTTCATGCATCATTACCCATATGTTTTTTGCACATACTCTGGAAAATGAAACATATCTTTTGAATATTTTACCTAACAAAACCATCAATTTTGAGCCACCTCTTAAAATGTTGTATAAAAAATATCCCTCTTATTCACACTTATGCGTATTTTGGGTGTTTATGTTATCCCTTATTTTCCATCCACTACAATACATAAACTTCAACCTCGCTCTACCCGTTGCATCTTTCTTGGATACACATCAAATCATAGATGTTATAAATGTCTAGATTTATCATTGAATAAAATTGACATTTTTTGCCATGTAATATTTGACGAAACCCCTTCCCTTAGGCAAATATGATTTCCTCCAATTAATAGGGCGCAAATATACAACTATATCAATTATAATATAAAAGGTTGTCGAATCCGCAAAGACCAATTACAATTATCCCTATCTATCATTATTATATTTTGATAAGGCGACTCAAATAGTTGGTTTTACACAAAAATTGAATATAAAGATTTAAATCAATATTAATAACGAGAGAGCAAAATGTTGGTTTCCGTCTACCTATGTTACTCATATAAATTACAGTACTTAATTGAGAAAATTAATTTTTTTTTGCATAAAAAACTAATTTAGAGGTACCATTCTCTTTCACGTGTCCATTACCAGATTTTAAATCCATAATGGCCTATTTCGTAGTGCAGAATTATAAGTTTAAAATTCCCTTTTCAAAAACAGTAAGTTCTTATTTAATTAAAATTTTCTTTCGCTAATTACTAATTAAAAGACTGAAATTTCTAAGTCCAAAACCATTTTCTCTCTTTCGACGCGTAATCTGTATTTCGATGTTTCTACATTCATAGCAAATCTTTTAAATTAAACCCTAATTTTCAAAACATAAAAATTATTGTAATACCTCAAAATTTTCCCTCTCATATCCCCAACATTTTGCATATCATTTAGCATACATAAGCTCACAAATAATAAAAAAACACATTGCATCATGTGTAGCATAGTTGAGGCATGAGTATGTGATCAATGATTGGAGCAACTGAAGGCATTACAAAGGCAATCAAAGGGTCGCAAAGCTTCTAAACCTTGTGCAAAGGGTTCACAACATCCCACAAGTCTTCACTTGAATCCACATGCCATGGAAAGATGGGGTTTAATCAAAGGAGGCAAGCAGTGAAACATTTCTTGATGAAAAGGGCCAAACTAGAGTTTCACTTTTATTGGGATTTTACATGAAGTTATGATTCAAAGAGGATTCGTTTTTATTATATATGATGTCAAATGCCTAGGGTTCAAATTTCACCCACAAATTCATTTTGGAAGAGGTTCGATAGGTCAGATGACTGAAAATCAAGGAATCGGGGAAAAGGCGACCGAGCTAGGTAAAAAAAGGTCGACTCCTGACTTTTAAGACCGAAATCATGGAATTAGGGTTACAATGATCCTATGGCTCAAACTTGGTCAAGAAACGATGGAGGAATCATAAAAAAATCAAAAGAAAAATCATTTGAAAAGTGGTTAATTTCACATTTCCCTCCATTTTTCCTTCCACTTTCTTTCCACACTTACTTTCATTCTTTCCCTCTTGTTTTTCCATTTCAATGCCACTCCATTTCCCTTGGAAACTTCTACCATGTTCTACCATCTTCTAGAGTGTTCTAAGGAATATTCCTTCTCCAACCCTAACCCTAACTAACTACCAACCCTAACTCCATTGCTAAATTCTAATCTCATTACCAAACCATAATTTTGGATCCCAAGCCTAATTTTTGGGCCCCAAACCTAAACCATATTTAATCCATTTTTCATCCAAACCAAAGGGTCCCACAAGTTTTCCAAATTTTTCATTCTCTCACAATCACTTTTTCTCTCCCACTTTTTCCTCCATTTTCCCTTGTTCACTAAAGCTTTTGAAGAAGCTCTTCAAGTTTCACATTGAAACCTGAAGATCTTGAAGCTTAGCCTCCAACCTCCATTGATTTTGTGGATTGTGGAAGAAGAAGCTAATGATTTTTGTGAGGATTTCGGCTTATCCGAAGTGCACGAAGGTTCAAGCATCAAGAACACATTTATTTTGCGGTTTTGCGGTTTTCTTGGTTTTCTCTTTGATCAAGCTCCGATTCTTGCAACATCCACCGAAGCACTTCTCCGCTTCGTAGGTTGGTGATATAAATCACTTCTCCTTTAAGTTATTCTCTTCATCTTGCCACTTTTGGCGTTCTTTAATTGCTTTTTCGCTTTGCTTGTGATCGATTCTGTTTCCGATATGTGTTGCTTGCGATTTATGATTTGTAATGGATTAGAAGTTAAGGTGTGGATAGTTATAGGTTTTAGCATGTGTAAATAAGCCCTAATTAAGTAGAAATTAGTGTTAACATGTTCCTAGGTATGTTAGGGATCATTAGAAGTGAGTTTGTGGCCAAAAGCACTTATTTCTTAACTTTTTTCACATTCTGGTTTAGTGTTAACCGGTTAACCATTTGGTTAACCGGTTAACGGGTGCGTTTTAGTCACAAAACAGTGTAGTTTTAGGTCCCTTAACCGGTTAACCATTTGGTTAACCGGTTAACGTTGTTAATTTTTGGAATCTTTGCTTATTTGATAGCTTTGCCTTGATTTCTAGTGCCTTTAATGTTCATGCATGTTTAGGTATTGATTTTAGGGAATTTTTGGGTCCATTTCCAGTAGCTCATTCCCCCATTTCGAGTCGTTTCAACGCGTTTCCGTTCATGTTATGTATTATGCATTTTTGTATTCCTTTGTGTATAGCTTGGTTTCTTGCATTTTGTTGCCATGTGTATGCATCATTTGGTATGTGAATAATCATGTTCCATTCTGTTTTAACATATT
This sequence comes from Lathyrus aphaca, assembly GCA_963966055.1. Classification (NCBI taxonomy): domain Eukaryota; kingdom Viridiplantae; phylum Streptophyta; class Magnoliopsida; order Fabales; family Fabaceae; genus Lathyrus; species Lathyrus aphaca. Next base: position 725,542,952 of record OZ014519.1, on the reverse strand, counting down.
TCACATTGCATTAAATCATTTTGCATTTCATTGTATCAATATATGTTGCATTTCACATGATCATGTATGTATGTGCATTTGGTTGCATTTGATTACATGTTTGATCATAGCATTTACATCAATTCAATTCTGAATTTTGCATTGAGTTTGACATTCTTGTTGATCTATCATGTTGCACATTCATGATCAATGCTCATTATGTTCATATGCCATGTTCATGTGCCACATTTTGCATACTTGTTGCACAATCAACCATGTGATGCACTCTTGCATAATTCTCTCAAAAATGCTCATGTTCATTCAATTATGTATGTTGATTTAGGTTCAAATGCATGTTCATGAAGTTAGTACATTTTTCATTGAGTTTATGCATTAAAAAAATGAAAATAACCAAATCTGTATTTTGCATTTCATAGCTGTTTTTGCATATAGGTGTTGTAAAATACATGCTGTTTGTTATGCTTGCATGCTGTATTTGATCTTTTACACCTACCTTTTCATGCTGCATGCTGGCTGTAGAAAATGGCATTGTGTTGTGCATTGTTTTCATAGCTGTTTGTGTATTAGGGGTTGTAGTAGGTGCTGTATTTTTTTTAAAACATATTTTAGTTCTCTAGAATTAAGATAGAGTTTAGATTGAGTCTTAGAGTCATTAGGTTTTAATTAGTGTATGTTTGCTTTATTATTTTAAATAAAAATGCACGCTAACCTTTGTTTTGTAGGGAGGGAAAGGTATGTTTCCTTACACCTTATCCTTTTATATTATTTTTTTAATACATTTCTTTATGCATTTAATTCATTTCTTTTCCTTCCATATTTGTGATTGATAGGATTTCCCTTTGTTAGAACCAACTTATCTTCCTTAGGAAGTAAGTTACATCTTTTTATTTTTTCTTTTCCTTTTGCTCTTTAGGATTAGAAAAACCTCACTAACCATTAGGACCACCATTTTAATAAATAACTTAGGGTCGTGTCTTAGTCCCCCTTAGTTTTTCCCTTTCTCCATTTGAGTCTTTCTTTCTCATCTTCAAACAAAATCCAAAAGACTTAATAAATGCATGAAAGGATCCCTTGTGTATAGCCTTATTCCATGGGGCACTTACATTCATTCCATCTTGGAATAGTGTAAGCTTGTCTAGCATGATGCACAAGTCTCATCAAGGGGTTTTTCACAAAGAAAACATAAAAGATACTTCTTCACAAAAGCTACAAAAGCACTTAATAAAGTTCAACAAGCTAGTGAACTTAAAACCTAATCCTAGGAAACAAGTCTTGGATAAATTCTCCTTGCTTGGTGTGCTTGTTCTATTATTCCATCTCGGAATGTAGTAGCAAGTACACATTCCATGGAAAAGAGTTTGAATTCACTTCCTTGTGCCAAATTCATGCAAAACTCTTAAAAGGAAAAAATAAACAATAAGCGACTTTCCTGCGGGAACTTCTCATCTCATCTTATTCTGAACATGAAATCGCGACGACTTGTCTAGCATGCAAGACGGTAAACGCACTCGTACCAGACGAGCCTGCAACACCTGAGCATTGACATACGCAGTTCCAGCCATAAAAAACACAAGCAAATAGTTCCCGCCTTAGTTAGGCGAACTACGTCGACTCTAATTCTTATTATCCCGATGAGGTACGTAGGCAGCGGGGTAGGGCCCGTTCGAGCACATTCTTTATTTTCCCTACATTTTCCACCCTTCTGTTCTTTCTCTTTTCCAGATCCTTTTTCATTCTCATTCCAGTTAGCAATTCATTTGTTCAGCAACAATTATATTCTTTTACCCTTTGAAACAAAACAAGCAAGCGTGGATCCCGTCGGGTACGGCGGACGATCTGGGGTGCTAATACCTTCCCAGGTCGTAACCGACTCCCAAACCCAGATCTTTGGTTCGCAGGACCTTGTCCTTTCCTTCTTCCTCAAGTTTGTGCAGTATTACCTTTCCCATTCATTCGGGATAAAAATGTCTGGCTGGCGACTCTACCTTCCGCGCCACTTTCGATTTGTAATAGGATGCAAATCCCGGGAGCGACAATTATTCTCGTTGCAATTTAGTACACATGTAAATTGTACGAGTTTCGTCGATATGACAATCCTCACATTTCATACTCAATTGAGTTAATCAGACATGGTAAATTAAACAAATAAAAGACATATATTTAATGATGACATAATATAATTCAACAAAGAAAAAGAAACTAGAATATGAATAAAAAGGGAAACTTGCATAAAATAATTTCTCCTAATGGATATTTTTGATTTCGTACAACAATTGGGATTTAAACCACAATACAAAAAAAATAGCAACACCAGAATGAAACATCTACAATATAATTACTCAAAGTGTTGAAAAATAAAGTGGCATAAACCCCCCACAATGTGGGATCATTATGTTCTAATTAATATGTATTGTGTTGTAAAATAAGCTTGGATGAATAATACAATGCGTTATAAGGGTATTTTAAAGGCTAATCCGAGCTCTGAAAGTGTCCCAAATCGTGTGAAACGGGGTTTGAGTCATGGAGAAACGATTTAGAGAAGTTTGGAAAATATGAGACTGGACGTCATGAGGCTGACGGTATGCCCGTCATGATTCATGTAAGATGCAATATCCTTATTGGTACATATTCGATGATTCAAACTTCTTATATATTGAAAGTGGCGTAAGACTCACAATTTCTCCCAAATCGCATAGGGATTTATCAAAGCTCATTTTCCGTATATCACAAGAACTGAAAAAATTACCCATATATTTTAGCTTAGATGGTAATTTTTTTTAATTACGGTGTTGCATTCTCTAAGCAACACCATTATTCCATTATATCTTCTAACCTTCACATTTTCAACACTATTTCATTAAATTGGACATATGATGGGATTTGAGAAAAATCCTCTTTGAAAGGGATATTTATGTGTAGTTTTATTTACAACACACAGATTTAAAAATTGTACATTTGATGATATTTGAGATAAATCTTCGATTTTTGCCTTCGCAAATTTTTGCAGAAATGAGATAGGTGGTTAAAACCATGGGTGTTTGTGATGCGGTTTGGATCAGTTTTGAGACACAAGTTCATTTGATTCAAAGATAGATTTACTCGCGGTTTGATTTGGTTTTGGATAAAATGTTTAAAAAAAATCCAATTTGATCTGATCAGTTTAATGTGATTTAATTTGGATAGGTTTTTAAATATCCAATTTACAAGTTATATTTTTATTAATATTATAAAAATAATAATAAATAATATGTTTGATATAATATATAACATATAATATATTAAAAATTAATATTACACAAAAAAAAGGACTGTGTAGCGGTAAAAAACATGAGTATAAGCTATTAGTTAACTTAACTCAAAGTAAACAGAGTCGTCACCGCGCTTTTATTTTATTCCAAAAGGAAAAGGAAAAAAGAGCGAATAAATCCTAATGAATCTAAAAGCAAAAGCTAAAGAAACACAACATAGAAACAAGTAAGGAGATAAGTTACACAATTGGAAGGTTTTACGCACCTAAAATGTCCGTGGTACTCCATGGGAGCCATTTGAAAAATTGACTGCTTTTGGTTTGAAAAAGGTTTGTTAAATGAGAGTGGGGGATGAGAAAAGAATTTTTTAAAAATATTTTTTGTGTTTGAAGAGGTTTACCACCTCATGCCTACGTACCCACAAAGTGAAATGCAAGATCAAAACCCCTTAGTTCGTGGTACAAATAGTGAAAAGGGTGGATTAGATTTATTTTATTAAGTGAAGAGAATTTGTCATCTTCAAGTGGATAGCCAAACAAACTACCATGAGAATGAAGGCATGGACTCATACATCATTATTGGGAGGGCACCAACTCGGATAAAATCAACGAGTATGCCACTAAACCCCCACGAATGACAAGAGACTCAATTACATCAAACTACAACTACGGAGATTGAAAGACTTGCACCCGACTAAAGAATAATTACTCATAATCGGAACTCTTTTAAAGAAAATAAACAAAAGTGCACAAAGGTACAAAACAACTTGAATGAGTTTGGTTCTTTTTATTTTTGAATTAAGGCCAAGATGATTAAATTCATTGGTTTTAAATGAAAAGAAAATGGTAAAAGTCTACTTGACAAAAGTCAAAGTTTTATTTATCAAAGAAGTGATGATTTTGAAAACAAGAATCCTTTTAAAAAGAGAGAAGATTTTGAAAATTAAAGAAGGGGTGGAGATGAAGGGACAATCCTAAAAGAGAAAATAAGGAGATAAAGGAAGAAGGATCTAACCAAACTTGATGATACTTCAAAATATGAGCATAAGAGTTCCATCCTTATAAGCTAGAAAATGGCCAAATAAAGGCAAGTTCTAACTTCATGAAGATCAAAGTAAGGGAGAGGGATCCTAAAATCTAAGTCCAAAATCTCCATTCCAATGCCAAGGATAGTAACCAAAAGTCCACAAATTAAAGTCACAAGTTTTTTAGAGATTTAGTCCTTTATTAATGTTTTTGCATCCAAATGGACAAGGGAAAAATCAACAACAAAATAAGAGTAAATAATAAACATGATATGGATGAATAAAGCATAATAAAGCAAAATAAAATAAAAACAACAAAAGTGCAAGAAATTAAATGTTAGTAGCAAAAACAATTAAAGTGCAAGAATCTAAAATATTAATAGTAGCAATATAATAATATTTACATAAAAAGTGGTATGGTGAACTTAATCAACCACAACAAAAAAGAGCAACCAAAACCGAAAGGCAAACGGATCCGCTTAGCATCTTACACTATAGCGATTAATCAAGACAAACCGAATCGAATTCAATGAAATTTGAAAGGCGATTGGGAGACCCAAAGCACCTACGCATCAAATATTCATAAGTTTTGATTCTTAATGCAATATGATTAACCACTTTGGGATTACGCGACCAACAAAAGGTCTGGTCCACGAAAGTGCAAGTACCCAATTAGATTTTTATTCTGAATTCGGGACACATTTAGGTCTATGTTAAGTAATTGCCGAGTAATTTACGAAGTAATTACCCTACAAATGAGGTCGGCCACCACCAATTAAGGTGCACAATGTTAGTGCTAATGCATACAAGATAAACAATATGTAAATCTCTATCCGGACGCAATACCACACAAAACTAAAGATGAATACCAAATTGAGCCGCACTCATGGTATTCTTCCATCGTTAAGTTCAATCACTCATCTTGGTGGATTCAAGCACGCAAATGTATCAATAATGCAAAGTACCTTAAATGAATTAAACAATTCACTTAAAGGTAGTTTTGAACTAATGAACATTAACTACTCTAATCTACACCTAAAGTTCATTGAAATTAAGGAGAAATCACTCCCAAAAGTGCTTCCCAAGGTAAAAATAAAAAGGAGGAAGAAGAAGAAGAAAGAGGAACCAAAAATGGGCTTAAAACAAGCCAAAAAGTCAGTTCTGACTTGTGTTAACCGGTTAACGCAAGCAAAACCTGCGCCATTTTAAAGATGGTTAACCGGTTAATAGATTTACACTGTAAATGGTTAACCGGTTAACACTGAACCAGTAGCAGAAAAATTGCAGAAATTCAGCATGATCCATTTTCAAAACCCTTTTCAAACATTTAGTGATCATGATCTGAATTTGTACGAATTTTAAAACCAAAATATAGTGCAATCCCTGCAATCAAACAACAAATTAAGATCCAAAGGATCTAGAAACAAAGGCACCAAAGATCTACATCTTGAATGTTGATGGTGAATATGGACCTAGAGCTTTGAGTTGTATTCTCCTTGGATATCCCGAAGGAGTCAAAGCTTATAAGTTGTGGTGCCTATAACCAGTTCACAAGAGGTGTATCACAAGTCGAGATGTAGTTTTCAATGAAGCTAGGATGACTTTCAAGAAAACTGATGGCATTGGTCAAAGCTCGAAGATCTCTAAAGAAGAGCTTGAATAAGAAAAAGGTTCTTGTTGAGGTGGAACATAGTGATGGTGAATTGTATAACCTAGATGAAGTCAAATAAGAATCTCAAGTTGTTTTTAAAGATGAAGAGACTGCTAATGACTACATGTTGGCAAGAGACAGGTCGAGAAGAGTCATTAAGCCACCTCAGATAATTGGATATGTAGATCTTATAACTTATGCCTTAATCTCTACAAGTGAGGTTTTGGACGAAGAACCTATAGACTATAAGGAAGTTATGAGGAGTCGAGATAAGACATTTCATAGTAGCAAGTTTTTCCACTGTATGTAGTTGATAAAACTGCATGATGAAGGTTTAGTATGAAGTCGAAGTTTGTTCACATGTTGATCTTGTATGTTGTAATCGAAATGCTAGGATTATTAGCATGTCTGATTGGGCCTTGATTTTAAGTCCAATTGTTAGGTTAGCTTGTAGCCTAAGTTAAAATAGTAGTCTATAAATAGACTAGTTCTCTATGGTTGTTGAGAGAGGTTAATTATTGGTATTCACTTGTAATCTTTGAACCCTTATTGAGAAAGTGAATAATAAAACAGATTTAACCCATTATTATTCTTCTTTTTTCTTATTTTCTCATCCTTTGTAAAATCTAATAGGGTTTCTTGTGTTTATTCAAGAAACTCAGTCTTTTTCTCATATTTTGGTTTGTTCTTGATGACATCGATTCACAACAATATGAAACAACAGAAAATTAAAATCCTATAAGCCACCAGGGTCATTACGGTTGTAATACTCATTACATGCCGACCATAATTCCCATTACAGGCTGGTCGTAATGACCCTTGTCTCACACAAACCTCTACTTTCTTACTCAAATTTCTCAACATCTTCAATCATCTTCCTGGTTTATCTTTTATTTCATTTGAACATGACTTAAAACCTTCAATTTTCTTCAAACTCTTGAAAAAAAGTAAAACAAAAAAAATTGAAGTAAAAAAGAAACAACCTGAAATAAAATTAGGAAATAAACGATAGATTACAAATTATCAAAATTTCACATATATAAATAAAAAGTGGAATGTTGAGTTATTTTAAAAAATGGAATGTTGCAGATTTGAACTCCGGCCTCTACAATTAAATGTCGCTTCAACTTCCACTTTATTTGGCTTAACGAGACCATCAGTTCCCTTCAATTTTACATTTGAATAATTTAGGATCCGCTCCGAGTGATCGTGAGTTTTTTATTTTTTGTTTTGAAAATCTATATGGTAAAACTAGAGTTGATTTGATTTTCTTTTACCTTCTTCAAATTAATTTCCACTAAAACTCAAAATAACGAAAATAATAATTCATGTTTTTGTTTTAAAACTAAGACACCATCACCAATGATCATCAATCACTACTCTAACCACTATTTTGACCATCACGGACCACCGTCGACCACCATTCTAACTTTTTTAACCACAACTCTAATTATTACTCTAACTGATATTTTGACCACTTCTAATTACCACTCACTTATAACCACCATTTATCACCATTCTGACAACCTTTAATCACTACTTTATCCACCTATGATATATCATATGATTACTCTAACCACTTTCAACCATCATTTTAGTCACCACCAACCATCATTTTGGTCACCACCAATCACCATTATGACTACTCTCAACCACCACATTAATCAACCTTAGCTACCACCCTGATCATTAGCGATCACCAATCTACCATCTTCGATCATTAATCTTACCACCACTCACCACAATTGACTACCAATATAATCATCACTCTGTCCATAATAAACAATCACTAGTCATTTCTACCTATCAATACTGGTTACCAGGTCTCTGGCAGCCAAAAATCACAACTGAAACATGCATCTGCCCAGAGCTATCAAAATGGACTACCCGACCCTAAACAGGTCGGCCCTGACGGACCTCAAACTTTTTTGGGTTGTGAAAAAAAATTGTTGTAATATGGGCTCAAAAATTACTACACGAGTCCGACCCTATATGAACTTTGGGCTACCTGACGTTGAACGAGTTTTTTAATAATAAAAACCCCTTAATATTTATTATAAAAGAAATTAAAAAATTATTTTATTTTAAATATAAAATATAAAATATTATATTATCTTTATAAATACTATAATGTAATTTAAATACAACACATGTTTAAATTGTATAAACTAATATTCGAATATTTAATATAAGAGAAACTAATAGAATACGGGAAAAAAAGTTGACTATATTAATGCATAAAATTTAAAAGAGAAAGATTGAATAGAATAAATATAACTTTAGTGAGGTTAGAAAAATAAATATGTTATTTTGGAATAAGACAATATAAACATTAATATAATTTTTTAAAAATTTATAGCTATACAGATCTAACGGTCTATCCACGGTCCATACGGATTAGTTCTTATGGGTGGCGGGTTTTATATGGTCGAGCAAAAAAACACTAATAATGTAATCCCTAATTTAAGACTCAAACCCTATGATTTTTCGGGTCTGACAGACCGATCTATATGAACTAATCCATTTAGTGTTGCGAATCAAGTGTGAGGAAGAAGTCTCACATTGATTAGTAAAGGGAAGATTGAACACTATATAAGTGAGAGAATCCACACACCTATTACCTTAAGGTTTTAGGTGGATATGTGGTGTGTCTCTCACAAAGGTGTGTCCCAAGTAGAAATGCTCCCTTGTTGACCCCTCGAATCACCCCAACAGTGGTATCAGAGCCTGATTTCGAGTGAAGGGATATCAACTTACTCGTATCGAAACACTTCCTGCAGATGTGAATGTGTTCCCGCAGATGTGGGTGATACAAGAGTATGTGGAAGAAATAACTTCCACTTGAGGGGAAGCATTGCGTATATACTCACACTTGAAGAGGATGTTGAGAATCAAGTGTGAGGAAGAAGACTCACATTGATTAGTAAAGGGAAGATTGAACACTATATAAGTGAGATAACCTACACACCTATTACCTTAAGTTTTTAGGTGGATATGTGATGTGTCTCTCACAAAGGTGTGTCCCAAGTAGAAATGCTCCATTATTGACCCCTCAAATTGTCCCAAAATTTAGATAGGTCTGTCAACAACCATCATATTTTAATCACTATTATTAAAATTACTACTATACTCTTTATGTTTTTGTTGTTGTTGTTGTTAATCCTCTATTTATTCGAGAAATATACTTTACTAATTCTGAGTATGATTTTAATTGTGATCAACAATTATAATTGCGATTGCAATATTACTAATGTGGTAGCCTCTGCAACCGCATTGAATCACAATTGCACTGTGTTTCTAAAATCATCCATCCACCCACTTTTGTCCTTGATTATTCAATTATTTTAATAAAAACACACAATTTAAAGATCCAAAAACTCAATTTATGATGTAATTAATTTTTTTAACATTAAGTGTATTTCAACTTTGTATTTAGAGCTTCACTAATTTAAAATTCACGCCGCAAAACCAAAATACACATTTGAGTAACCGAATGACCACGATCGCAACCGCAGTCGAGTTGAAATTTAAAATAATTATTCAGAGTTCGGTTGAATGGTATGTAAAATTCAACTAAAAATTGATGTTCTCTTAAACTATTCATCCTTTGAGCTTGTTAGAAGTATACTTAGAAAATAAAGAGAAGTTTAGGTGAGCAAGATGGTATTCTTTATTTGGGTTCTCATAGTATATCTCAAGGTACAATATATATTGATTCCTTTCCTTGTATGATGAATTCCTGAGCCTGTGAAGATAGGAAAAAGAGATGAAAAGAAGTAGCATTTTGACTGAAAAGGACAGATACCAAAACCAATCTGGAATCAAGAGAGGACAAAGAATTACATAGCATTCTTTCATGTACTTGTTTTGATATCTTCACAATTTGGGACAAAAACAAAAGATTCTGACGATAAGAGTCCTTTGATGGCTCAACAAATAAAGCAAAAGAGGTCAGTAGTATTAAATGTTGCATGTGCAGCTATTAATTAGGAATCTTGTTTTTAAGTACTATGGCTCTTTTTCTTCCATCATAACATAACATTGCCATGCTCCTATCTTTCCTCTAAAAGACTAGTAATTAGTTCCATGAACTTTTAATATTGTTAAACAATTACTTTTTGGAATTAAGTTAATTAATAGGCTGATCATAAAACACTCCTAAAACCTTGGAAAGACTCGGAAAGATTGTTAATATAAATAGAGGAAGATATGTCTAATATATGTAATGTAAGTATTGTTGTAACAAAGTTTGTGAATTTTGTTTCCTATTGTGTTATAATCTTGAGTTTAATTGTTGTGGCTTATCTAATCCAAATCTCATTGACATTATTTAAATATAGAAATCCCTCCACTAGTTTTCAATAAACTTGAGTGAATTCCAAGAAAGATGTGTATCATGAACAATTGAGCTCTCTAAGCAAACATGTGCTGGCAAAGAGAAATGCAAAGTTAAAGTTTAAGTAAAGTAGATATAATTCAGTGAGTATAAACTTTCTTTATCAAATAAAAAAAAAACTTAAACATACTTCACTACTAAAAAATACACCTATCGTAATATGATATTATTTCGATTCTTTGATCAACCGAAATAATAGTTATTATTTAAGCGTTTGTATTTTTTTTTTTAATTTATAAAATGACTTTTCACTACGATCCATACTACTTACCGTAGTGATATGTTAAAATTTATAGATTTCGAATCCCAGTACCAATATTTTTTTTAAGTTGCAAAATGAACGTGCCACTTATAATCTTATATTTATTTTAAAATTAAAATATCTTTCATCGCTGTCTAAAATATGAACTTTTGTGAAATGTGCCTACACTTCATCACAGTCGTTTTTGACAACTGTGGTAAAAAGTATAACATATACGTTGTGAAACGATATCATCAATAACAGAACAAAGTCATGAGATAAAGATTGAGTTTCTTGAACAAACACAAGAAATCCTATTAGGTTTGAATGAGAGAGAGAAGAAGGAAGAAGAAGAATTAAGATTAGTTAAAATTGTTCTACTATTCACTTTCTCAATAAGAGTTTAAAGATTAAAAGTGAATAACAACAATTAACCTCTCTCAACAACCTGAGAGAACTATTCTATTTATAGACTACTAGGATAACTTAGTCTACAAGTTAACTTAACAATTGATTTTACAAGAAAGACCCAATTCGACATGCTAATAATCTTAGCATTTCGACTACTGCATGCTTGAGCATACTTCAACTACATCATACATGATTAACATGTGAATAGACTTCGACTTCATGCTAAACCTTTGTTGAACCATGAAGTTACCCTTGTCGACACAAGAGTTCGATCCAAATACCACAAATCTCCACATTGGAACAAACTTTTCCCAAACAAAGGTACAAACTAGCTTTCATCATGCAGCTTTATCAACTACATACAGTGAAAAATTTGCTACATGGAAATTTCTTGGTGATCATATCAGCAACATTGTCTTCAATTGAAACATTCAACACTTGGACTTATCCACACTAGATTATCTCTCTAACAAAATGTAGCCTTACAACGATGCATTTGGTTCGTTCATGATAGGATGAATTCTTCGACAGATGTATTTCACATTTAACAATTATAATTCGACCTTGGAGTTTCATCTCCTTAGCAAAACCTTCAAGCCATAATGCTTCTTTCACATTTTCAGTGAGAGCAATATACTCTGCTTCCGTGGTTGATTAGGTAACAACCTTATAAAGTGTCACTTTCCAACTAATTGATGTGTCAAACATAGTGATCACATATCCATAAATAGATTTCAGAATCCATACAACCTGCATAATCAGAGTCGACAAATTCTTCAATTTTGACTTTGCTATCATCACCACACGCTCCACCATGAATCAAGACTATGCTCAGAGACCCATTTATGTACCTTAGAATCCACTTTAATGCTTGCTAGTGTGCCTTCCCAAGATTGGCCATATATCTGCTTACAAGGCTCACTTTGTATGTTATGCCTGGCCTCGTACAAACCATAACATACATCAAAGAACCTACTATACTAACATATGGAATGTTATTCATATAGGCTCTTTCGACTTTGGTACTAGGACTTTGAGTCGTACTCAGCTTGTACAGAGGATTATTCTATGTTAAAACATGATTTGAATTTGACATACCAAACTTGTCGAGAAGCTTCTTCAAGTATGTCTCTTGAGATAAGCATAATCTCGACTGCTTTATATCTCACTAGATGTCAATCCCAAGAATTTTGGAGGAAACTCCCAAATCCTTCATGTTGAACTCATTATTGAGTTCAACCCGCACCTTCATAACATCTTCGACATTGTTTCTTGCTATGAGGATGTCATACACATAAATCAACAAGATAACAAGTGAATTTCCAGGTTAAAATCTAAAGTAAACATAATAGTTGAACTAACTCCTAGTGAAACCAATGTGTGTCATAAACTTGTCGAATCTCTAATTTGACCTTACTCATTTGATTCCTTCTTTAACATTGAAAATCCACTTAAAATTGACTAACTTGTCCCCTATAGGTTTCTCGATCAGCTCTCAAGTGTTGTTATCATGAAGTGGTTTCATCTCATCATCCATGGATTTCAGCCATTCAGTCTTGTCTCAAATCCTCATAACTTATAGTCTTTAGGTTCTTTGTCAAGAACATAATTTGTAGAGATTAAGGCATAAGTTATGAGATTTGCATAACCAAGTCTTAGGGTGGCTTGATGACTCTTCTCGATCTGTCTCGTACCAGCAGGTAGTCACTATCATTATCCTCGTCTTTGATAGTGACTTCTGTTTCTTCTTCGACTGCATTTGGGTTATGTAATGCAACATCATTATTCTCCACCTCAATAGGAATCTTTTCTTGTTCCATATCTTCTTCAGATATATTTGAAATTGAACCAATATCATCATTTTTCTTGAAAGCCATCTCAGATTCATTGAAAATTACATCTCGACTTGTGATACACCTCTCGTGACATGGCTCTAGGCACCATAACCTATAAGCTTTTACTCTTTTAGGATATCCAATGAACTTACATCTCATGGCTCTAGGATCGACCTTGTCTTGCCTAATGTGATCATAGGCTAAACAACCAAATACTATAAGTCTGTCGAGACTAGATGCATATTTCGACCATACTTCTTTAGGTGTCTTCATTCCCAAGGCACACTAAGGACACCTATTTATCAGGTATGATGTAGTCACAACAGTTTCTTCCTAAAATACCTTGTTTAATCCCACGCTAACAAACATGAGCCTTACTCTTTCTAGAATGGTTTGATTAAACCATTTTACTATAGAGTACCTACATTAGTTATGTGCCTTGTATTACTAGATGCAACACAATAGTTGTCGAAAACCTTATTGCAGAATTCAAGACCATTATCAGTCTTCAACCTCTTGACCTTCTTTCCAGTTTAGTTTTTGACCAGTGTCTTTAACTTTTGAAATTTTAAGAAGTTGCATCCTTAGTCTTCTGGATGAATATTCATTACTTAATAAAAAATCTTCAATTATGGATATGAAATACTTTGAACCTGAGTGTGAAAGATTCCTTGTGGGACCCCAAAGATCAACATGAATGTAATCAAGGGATTCATGTGTTATTTACTTTACCTTTGTTAAACTTCACACAACAAGATTAGCCAAATACACAAGGTTTACAAAACTCTAGTTTTTTACCCTTGTCACCACACAAAAAAATTTGTTTCGACAATTCGACCAGATCTCTTTTATTGTCATGGACAAGTCTCTTGTGCCATAGCCCAGTATTCGAAATAGATTTCGTTGATTCTACATCTACTGAAACACTTACAACCTCAACCTCAAATGTATATAAGTCTTGTTTCTTCACACTTCTCAATACTCCCTTCGACCCTCCATTACCCTTACAATACTCTACTCTTCTTTAAAGATATATCCTTGCTTGTCAAATTCACCAAGATAAATCAAATTTCTCTTAAGATCTGGTACATACCTAACATTAATCAATAGCCTTATTGACTCATCATGGAGCTTGAATCTAATAGATCTAATTCCTGTAATCATGCATGATTTATTGTTTCCCAACATCATTGATGCACCATCTTAATTACATAATTCCTCAAACACGTCTTTGTTTGGAGTCATGTTCCAATTACAACATGAATCCTTAATCCATTCCTTTCTAGAGTCATTTCTTGAAACCACCAGACATCAGATGATTCATAACCATCTTGTACAATGGTTTCATTAACATTATCCTTTTCTCAATGATCATTCTTGATAGTTCTGTAGCTTTTGGTGTTGGCATTCATTTTGGTAAAACTGATTGTGATTGATATATGCCTATAAAGATGTTCTGACTTCTGTTTTCTGCTGCTGCATTCTCTTCGAATATGATGTGTATGATCAAATTATGTTTTGGTCAAAAGTTTTCCAAAGGGGGAGATTGTAAGTTCTGAGTTGGTAGCAATTTTTGCAAAACATGTTGCTCGGAAAAATGTTATGAAGAATGTCTTGACATAAGAATAGAACATCGCTGCAGGTGGTATAATATGTCAGATTATAAGTCCTGACATGGTTGCTCAAACATCAGTACAGATACTGAACCTGATGTCGAAACATTTTCAACTGTCATGACAATACTGATGTCATGTGTTAAAACAAATGTCTTGACATCTGGGACCAGAACAGCAGGTGCTACTGCTTGGTGTGTATCAGACAGAAGTTGAAGGAGGTCTCAAGACATTCTTGTCTGCTATAACAGAAGTTGATGTTGTAATTTCCAGTATAGCAAGTGCTGCTTATATGTGTGCCTCAAACAGATGTCAAAGGAGATGTCATGAAATATGTCTCTATTACAACAAGTGTTGTTGTTTATCTCTTGACATATCAGATTTAATTTGATGAACATCTCTTGGATACACCTCATCAATATGCACAGGTCAAGGAGATTAATTAGGAGCAAGTCCATATTTAATTGGTTTTTTGAAAACGATTCTTGGGAGACTATTTAGGAAACTAATGATTTAAATGTTCCTATTTTTATGGAGAAGATCTTGCAACTAATGATTTAAGTGTTCCTATTTTTATGGAGAAGATCTTGCAACTGATTTAAAAGTCTGGAAATATTATGGTGCTGATTTAAAGGTCTTAAAGTTTCAATCATAATTTACAAAGAAATATATACTTTCTAAATAAGGAGATTATTTAGGAAACTAATGATTGAAGACTTATTTTCTTGGAGGTTAATTTGCAGAATTTGTAACAGCAAATATGTTGTGTTTTGAAGGCCCAAATCCAGTTGGGAAATAGGTTATAAATAGAAGCATTGTAACCTAGTTTTAAAAACAAGCTGTGAATATAAAAGATGTAAACATTAGGGCTTTGTTTGTGAACCACTCTCTAGGAGAGTTGGTATTTGTGAGCCACTCTTTTATCATTCTGATATTAGGGTTGGACTGAGTTTATTGAGTTGTATGTTATTCACTCTAAGCTTTTAAGCATAAGTGTTTGTGTTCTTGATTGAAGCTTTTAATAAAAATCAAGTTTGTCTTGGAAGAAGTGTTCTTCTCTTTCTTAGTAAGGTTCTATTATAATCACGGTGTGTGATTGAAGGGAAGTGAGTGGGAATGCTCCTATACTAGGAGTGAGGAACTCTTAGGTAGAAGTTTCATAGGGTAGGGATTAAGTGAGAAGTTATAAACTGGGATTGTTTATCTTTTAATTGATACTACTAATAGTGAATTTCCTTCCTGGCTTGGTAGCCCCTAGAATAGGTGAGTTTGCACCGAACTGGGTTAATAATTACTTGTGTTATTTATGCTTTTCAATGTTGTTATTATTATATGCATTTCCTTGTTGTTTCTGTCAGACCAGACGTCTCGACATCCTGTAGGACATCTGAGATCTGTCATACTAGAATTTCAATTGGTATTAGAGCAGGCATCCTGGTCTGTTTCTGGATGAGATCCAAGGGGGATACTTTCTGGTTCATGGTAAAGGAAGAAGGATGATATACTGAAAAGCTGTTGGAACTCGAGAGGTTCATATTGGTGTTTGAATGGTCCCTAGAAGTGGAGGATGAACTATTCATGACAGGGTGTGTATTGGATTTATCTGGTGTTATCAGGCCTGGAACTTTGGTGGTGAATTGTTGTGTAGTTGTGATGTCAGACAGAATGTCCTGACATCTTGGTTCAGAGAATTTTATATCCGAATGAAGCTTGTGTTTTGTTTTATGTGAGGTTTGGTTTCAACTTCTGTACTACTGCATGTGCCTCTGATATATTCAGTACCAAGTTTGTGTGTTACTTGGGTTGGATGCATTGTGGTTGGGAAGTTTTATGGTTGTTCTTTTATGAGGAGTTATATTTGTATCTGAATTGATGATCATAAAATTAACGGGAGTATGGTATAATGGTTTTTTATGCGCATAGGTTTGCTAATGTCAGATAAGATGTCTTAACATCGTGTTTCAGTATCTTTTGGAGGATCTTACCGTTGAGGAGTTTATTTCTCTCCAAGGAATTGCTCTGTTATTTCCACTGTGTTCTGTTTGATTGTTGTTGTGTTTGATAATGGTTCCCTAGTACTTCATACAAAGGTTGTTGTAAAGCTTCAGTTCATAATTTCAAGTCTGATGTTCTAACATGTGATTACAGAACTGGAGAACACTCAGTTTAGAATGTTGTGTTTCCTGATGAGAGATTCCCAATGAAAGAAGATTTTTGAGCCAAATCAAAAGAGTATCACTGCCAAATCTTTCATGCGAGAGTGAATATCTTGATAAGTTATCTCTTAAGCTTATTTGTGGTGACCTAATTAGGAGAATCTTCCTGGTTATGGTGTCCAATGTAGTTCAGGTATAACTGAAGATGATTTCTCTTGTGAAGATACATGTTTCTGATTTTCTAAATCATGAACTAGAGGAAGTTTCATCAAGAAAGAAGTTGAGTTTGATATGTCAATCCTAACGTCCCAACATCACGCTACATATCAGCAGTTTATGGTAAATGTTGAGTCAAAGACCTATCAGATTGTAGTTATTTTGAAGGATCTCTGAAGCTGTGAAGTTGAATACTATTTGAGATGCTACTAAAGGTTGTATTTATGCAAAGTATATTTCATAATGTTATAGAATTTCAGTTGAAGCTGGTTGAAGAAAAGGTAGTAATCTTGAAAACAAAAATGATTTCAGAACCAAGCTCAGTTTTGTGTTCTAAAAGAAGGAAACTGGAGTGATATCCTGCTAACATGGTGGATGCTTTGGGTGCTAGATAAATGTGTGATGATCACATATGTTTGGAACCTACTCCTAACCTGGAAGAGGAGGCATCTATGTTATATGTTGAAGAAGGTCTCAAGTTGAAGAAAGTAGGAGTGTGTTGCTAATAACCATAGTTATTAGTGTATGATCAAGGGAAGTCTTCATCAAGCTTAGGCTCAATTATGTGATGTCCCCACATAAAGAGTATAAGATGCAGACATGTTAACAGTATGTATCATGTAAGTCACTTCATGTATTTGGGTCTGATCAGAAAGGATGATTAGCTATTGGTGAACTCTTGTATCCCCTGGAAAGAGTTGTGCATGGATTGCTACTGTTGTTACCCCCAAAACCATAGTAAATGTCAAATCCATGTGTTTGAGATTGTTGTCAGATCTGATGTTGGAACATCATCTCAAAAATATTGAGTCTTCAGCCAAGGAAGTTAGTTGTGCTCATGGTGGAATATCAGGTTAAGCCACTTACCTAATCTGAAGTGATAGGTGGTGTGGATTAATAAAAGAGGGACCAACAAGTGCTACAAGTGTGAAGGAAACGAATGTCAGACCAAATGTCATACCTTGTGTGAAAAGGTTAACTTATCATATATGATAAATACCTTGACAGGAGTTGAGTATTTGTCTTCTATTGATAAGGATGTGCATCTAACCGATAGTGAATACTATAATGGAAGCTAAGTGTTTATCTGTCTTTGAAAGATGTTGTGCTTTCAACTGATGACAAAATACATTGACGGGAAATTATGTATATGTCTGATGTAAAAGTGCAGGACTACAGTTTGAACATCATAATTCAAGAGGTGTTGAGAATTTACTTTTCTCTATGTGGCTGTATATTTCTCTTCGTGGCATCTTAGTGTGTGATGACCTGATTTAGCTACTGAAGGTGTGATCCTTGGAGATTGTCTTGGGAACTCTGTGTTGATGTCCTAAATGATATTGAAATAATCATGTCTATTGGTGGATAAAAGAAGCTTCTGACTATATCTACAAATGTGTGTGATAAATGCATGACTTTGGTCATGATTTAAGCTAGCAATGTAACCAGTAATTGCTAAGAGCAAGGGAAAAATGTCAGATTAGGAGGTCTGATCAGAATGGTTGTTGAACTGGTAGTTTCTTCTATTATTAGTCATGGATACTGGAAGTATGGATCCTATGTAGCAATCAAACTAAGAGAATTTGTTTTGGAATAAGTGAGAAATTCAAAATCAAGTGTGTTGTATGTGGATATATAAGGATATTTATCAGTTGTGCTCTTGGTGGTATTCTCAGAGAGCTAGTGTATCCGAATTTGTAAAAGTCATGATTGATTTTTCAATTTGAGAGTATGATCATCAGGGGTGTGAAACTGAGAATTAGTGGAGTTTATGCTTAGTTAGAGTATTGTTTATCCATGACATGGGGCGAGCTTGCTAATCTTATTTGGAGCTAACCTTAAAATCCTTCAAAATTAAAAGATCAGACTGTTGTAGAACTATCTGGTAAGGTTATTATACAAGGATTTAAGATCAATTGCTGTTTGTGGAGTTCACAAATATTTTATTGATTATCCTTGTGATTCAAGATTGGTGATGTTCAACAAGATGTTTGGAACATCTCATCATCAGAGTTTGTTTAGAATCATGGGAGGGGTACTGCATAAGCTTTAGCATCTGTTATTTCTTGGGAGTTGGCCTGGGAATTGGCTTTAGTCTTGTGTGACAAGAGTTGTGTATTTCTGGAAAGTTTCCTGGCATGAAGCTGGTATGGATATTGTTGATGCTAAAGATGGAGATGAAAGACTATGAAGACATCATAATCTTGATGACTACTTGGATTGGTTTATTTCTGATCCATGTGCAGTCCATAATGCTCATTATGGAGTTAAGATAGGTGGCAATATTATAACTTAGTGAAGACTCCTTTACTCAAGGAAAGGTAGCATCCTTGGTATAGCTATGAAGTGTAGTTCTTAACTATTTCTTCTGAAGATTTAGGCAGTGGCAGGTATAAGGGCTTTGGAGAAACACTGACAAATATTCATCAATGTGTGATATTGGTTGGAATTACTACAAAATCAACAGAATGAAGGTTGTCTACTCAAACTTGGTTGGTGAATCAAGTCTATGAGAGCATGTAAGTCTTGTTCTATTAAGGGAGGAAGTTCTTTCAAGTGGCAAAAGAAGGAGTTGTATTTAATAGCTGGATGTTGACTCATAATTTTCTGACTTCTATTTCAACATCAGAATCTCAGTTGGTGAAGTGGCACATCAACTTAAGATAAGATGATCTATAGGAATGAAATATTAAATGCTTCAAAAGATTTCTCTTTTGACAGTTTGTTGGAGATGCAAGAAGAAGAATATATTACATGACTTAGAGATTCGAAGTGTATTTGATTGTAAGCAAGTGGAACATGTGATTTGAAGATCAATTTTAGTGGGTAAATCAGAACATGTTTGTGAGAATTTTGACAAACGTGAAGAAGACAATTTGTGACAGCTAGTTAGTCTTGAGGATTGTCTTGGAACAAGTTACTCTGGGGCAGAAGGCTGATGAGTTGAAGACTCAAATAGTTTTGTTCTTCTTGAAGGTGGAGGAAAATTTATTTCTCTTTCTGGAGTTCTGATTCAAGCTAGTGGCACAATGTTGTTGAAGGTCTTCAGTTCTTGGATTACTATGTTATAGTAAGTCCAGTTGGTGGAGCATATCAAGAATCACAGTGATGATGTCTTGGTGTGAGAAATATGTTCTAACTTTTGTTAGGACATTATCTAGAAAGATTGTCTACGTTGTGTCTAAAGAGAGTCTACCTGATTATACATGAGAATGATGAAGTATAAGGTCTGGCTTGGAAGGAGAATGTAGAGAAGACTGAAGTATATCAGGTAGTGATTGCTTGAGACTCTGAATATGGATATTCATCAATTGATCCGAATGTCAAAGTTAGATGATTAGATGTGTATCGTTTAAAGGGTCTTACTAAGGTCAGGAGGAAAACTTGTGAAGGGGACATAGCCATATTGTCAAGTCTTGCTAGAGAGAAGTTGATAAGCTTGGCAAGATGTGGAGTTTTGGAGCATGTGAAGATGACAAACCAAGAGGAAATCATGTGAGTATTGGTACACAGGATGATTATGTTCAACCTGTGGTTTGAACAAAGAGTGAGATCTTGAAGACTTGAAGATGCGTCTTATGTTTTCCATTCATCAAGGTATAAAATAGTACATGTCATCCTTGATAGAGGAGAGTGTCACAATTTTGTGTTGCTGGACTTGTGAAGTTAAGGGGGAGTCGTGTTCTTATTGGTGTTCTAGCTGGTGCATGTCATTTGTTTGGATTGCTCTTATTATGGCTAAAAAGGGGGAGAAGTAAGTAACATAAGGTTTCCATTGGTTGAGATCAGGTGTCCCTTGGTTGAGGAGGAGTTGGATGGGTGTTCAAAATGTTTTAGCCAAAATATGCCAAAAGGGGAGATTGATAGTTCTGTAGCTTTTGGTGTTGGCATTCATTTTGGTAAAACTAATTGTGATTGATATATGCCTATAAAGATGTTCTGACTTCTGTTTTCTGCTGCTGCATTTTCTTTGAATATGATGTGTATGATCAAATTATGTTTTGGCCAAAAGTTTGACAAAGGGGAGATTGTAAGTTCTGAGTTGGCAATAATTTTCGCAAAACATGTTGCTCGAGAAAATTTTATGAAGAATGTCTTGACATAAGAATAGAACACCACTGCAGGTGGTACAAGATGTCATATCAGAAGTCCTGACATGGTTGCTCAGACATCAATACAAATACTGAACCTGATGTTGAAAAATTTTCAACTGTCATGACAATATTGATGTCATGTGTTACCACAGATGTCATGACATCTAGGTCCAGAACAGCAGGTGCTATTGCATTGTGTGTATTAGACAAAAGTTGAAGGAGGTTTCAAGACATCTTTGTCTGCTATAACATAAACTGTTGTTGTAATTTCCAATACAGCAGGTGCTGCTGATATGTGTGCCTGAGACAAATGTCAAAGGAGATGTCATGACATTTGTCTCTGTTACAACATGTGTTGTTGTTTATCTCTTGACATATCAGATTTAATTTGATGAGCATCTCTTGGATACACCTCATCAATATGCGCGGGTCAAGGATTTTAATTAGGAGCAAGTCCAGATTTAATTGGTTTTCTGAAAAAGGATCTTGGGAGACTACTTAGGAAACTAATGATTTAAATGTTCCTATTTTTATGGAGAAGATTTTGCAGTTGATTTAAAACGTCTGGAAATATTATGATGTTGATTTAAAGGTCTGGAAGTTTCAATCAGAATTCACAAAGAAATATATACTTTCCAAGTAAGGATATCATTTAGGAAACTAATGATTGAAGACTTATTTTATTGGAGGTTAATTTGTATAATTTGTAAAAGAAAATATGATGTGTTTTGAAGGCCCAAATCCAGTTGGGAAATAGGTTATAAATAGAAGTATTGTAACCTAGTTTTAAAAACAAGTCATGAATAGAAAAGATGTAAACATTAGGGATTTGTTTGTGAACCACTCTCTAGGAGAGTTGGTATTTGTGAGCCACTCTTTTATCATTCTGATATTAGGGTTTGACTGAGTTTATTGATTTGTATGTTATCCACTCTAAGATTTTAAGCATGAGTGTTTGGGTTCATGATTGAAGCTTTTAAGCAAAATTAATTTTTTCTTGGAAGAAGTGTTCTTCTCTTTCTTTGTAAGGTTCTATCATAATCACAGTGTGTGATTAAAGGGAAGTGAGTGGGAATGTTCATATACTAGGAGTGATGAACTCTTAGGTAGAATTTTCATTGGGTAGGTATTAAGTGAGAAGTTGTAAACTGGGATTGTTTAGCTTCGAATTGATACTACTAATAGTGGATTTCCTTCTTGGCTTGATAGCCCCCAGAGTATGTGATTTTGCACTGAACTGGGTTAACAATTACTTGTGTTGTTTATTCTTTTCAGTATTGTTATTATTATATGCATTGCCTTGCTATTTCTGTCAGACCAGATGTCTCTACACCCTGTTGGACATCTGGGATCTGTCATACCAGAATTTTAATTCTGTCGATCAGGGAGCATCTTTCTTGTGTGACTCTCCTTCTTAAAATGATAACACCTAATTGCAAGATCATTACCACCATAAGAATTTTGTAGCACTTTACACTTCTTCTTTTTAAACCTACCATCTTTCTTCAAGAGTTTTTCCTTAACGGAGAACCATTCACCAACCGAAGATGGCTTGTGCTCCTTTCATCTGTTCAAATCCTTATAGTACCAGGCTGATTGAACTTCTTCAAAGTTCAACGAACCTCTTTCATACAATAGAGTTTATTTAAAGTGAGCATGATACTTGGGTAAAATACACAACAACAGTAATGCTTGATCTTCATCATCAATCTTGACCTCGATATTTTCAAGATCAAGAATCAAATTGTTTAACACATCCAACTGCTCATCCAAGACTTTGTCTTCACTCATCTTGAATGAATACAAAAATTGCTTCAAGTATAGGCGATTGAACAATGATTTCTTCATGTACAAACGTTCGAGTTTCATCCATACATCGGTTGTTGTCTTCTCTTTCGAGTCCTACCGAAGAACCTTATCACTAAGGCTCAATATGATGACACTATAGGATTTTTCGATCATTGTCGTATTATCCATCTCTGTTAAGGTAGCATCCATCTTATATTATCCTTTAAATGCTTATAAAAAACCATGTTGAACTAGTAGAGCTTCCATCTTCAAGTGTCACAAGCCGAAATTATTCACACCGGTGAATTTCTCAATCTCATACTTTGTTGTTGACATCTTCTTCTCCACGTTCATCGCACCAATTTATTGTGAAAAAATATCGTTAATAACATAACAAATCTAATAGATAAATATTGAGTTTCTTGAACAAACACAAGAAACCTTATCAGGTTTTACGAAAGACAAAGAAAAAGGAAGAAAAAGAATCAGGAAATTGTTAAAACTGTTTTACTATTCACTTTCTCAATAAAGTTTTAAAGATTACAAGTGAATAACAACAATTAACCTTTATCAACAACCATAGATAGCTAGTCTATTTATAGACTACTAAGTTAACTTAGGCTACAAGCTAACTTAACAATTGGACTTACAAGTAAGGCCAGATTTGACATGCTAATAATCCTAGCATTTCAACTAATGCATGCTTGAGCATATTTGACTATAGCATAAAAGATCATCATGTGAACATACCTCGACTTCATTCTAAGCCTTTACTGAACCATGAAGCTACCCTTGTCGGCTCTATAGTTTGATCCAAATACCATATTATATTTAAGGGAAAGTTTTATCGTTCAGGACATAACAACCATCTCTCATAAAACACCCTAACATCTCTCTCTCTCTCTCTCTCTCTCTCTCCCTCCCTCTCTCTTGAAACTCCAAGAATGGATGCATACCATTTCTTCACAAAACTCAAACATATATTCTTCAACTCTTATGGATCAAGAAAAATTGTTTCACAAAACTTATTTTTTCAGGTACGTGATACATTTTCACCTTTTATTTTATGAGTTGTGATATTTTTTATGTGTTTGTTGGGATATGATAATGTTTTTATTTATCTATGTTATATGTTTATTAAGGTATAGGTATATATATATATATTTGTTGATAAAATTTGTATGTTATTGATGATGATTTTGTTTTTGTTGATAAAAGTTGCATGTTGTAGTTTAGGTATGTTGTTGTTGAGCTATGCTGTATGTTGTTTAAGGTATGATGTTATTGATAAAAGTTGTATGTTGTTGATGATTTTATTTTTGTTGATAAAAGTTGTATGTTGTGGTTAATGTATGTTGTTTTTTAGTTATGTTGTATGTTGTTGTTGATAAAAGTTGTATGTTGTTTTAAGTTATGTTATTGTTGATAAAGTTATATGTTGTTGATGATTTAGTTTTGTTGATAAGAGTTATATGTTGATGTTAAGGTATGTTGTTGTTGATAAAAATTGTATGTTGTTGTTAAAATATGTTGTTGGTGATAAAAATTGTATGTTGTTGTTAATGTATGTTGTTGATAAAAGTTGTATGTTTTAATGATTTTGTTTTTGTTGATAAAATTGTATGTTGTTGTTAAGGTATGTCGTTGTTTAAGGTAAATTGATAAAAGTTGTGATATTATTGATTTTTTTCCTTTTTTCTTTTTAATTTTTAATGATATACCTTGTACATTGCCGCTTTCATTAGTTCTGTCAACATATCATAAAAGATAAGTTTATTATATAGTATGTGGTTTTAGTGTTTTTTCAACCCCTCACTGAATATATAACCTTTAGAAATGAATTAGAAAATAATAATATGAAAAATTAATTTATGTTAGAAAACAACCTAAATTAATCAATGTTTTACATGTTTTCTTCAGTCCACTATCCATATCTCGCTCTTTTACTATTAGAATTTGGTTTAATGTTTCTAGCTCTTCAATCAACACTTCTTTTTTTACTAGTTCATTATGCAAAGTTAATGCATTGTAGAATGAAATAGTAAAAAGGGAATAATTGATTGAAGAACTACAAGCATTAAACCAATTTCTTACTGTCAAAGAGCGAGATATGGATAATGAATTGTAGAAAGCTCGAAAAATATTGATTGGTGTTACTTGTTCTTCTAATATAACTTAATTTGTCATATTATTAATTTCTAAATTATATTGAAAGGTAATATGTTTATTGACAAATTGGTGAAATAAGCATTCAACATAAGTTATAATAAAATCAAGTGAATATATCACAATGGTATATAAAAATCAAATTTCCCTGATTAGGATTATACTTTTTGAGGCTCTTGTTTTGGAACTGTTGGTGTAAGCCCTATAGGCCAATACTTTTGGTACTTGTATCGAATTATTTATTAATAATAAAAGGCATTTCTTTATTATATTTTTTTTCCAAAATGATAAAGTCCCTAGAATAGCTAGTCCGTTTAATGAAATATTAAGTGTGACTTAATCATGAGATTCCATTAAACATAAGGACATTATTCTTAAAGCATCCATAGTCGAGATTTAATGTGAAATGAGATAACCTTAAAGCATTAAGACTATTATGTGGATAGACTGATGATCACATCTCATGGATCATGGATAAGGAGTTATCAAGTCTTGACATAGGTATGAATATTAGGAGTAATATTTATACTGAATTGACCCACTATGAGAGTACTACATAGAATGTTATGCAAAGTGTCATAAGTTACTCTCATGGTGATAGTGGTGTATACCACCCTTCGACCTAAAACTACTATGAACCCTAGATATAGAGTCAAGTACTTTATTGTTGATCAAACGTTGTTCGTAACTGGATGATCATAAAGAAAATTGATGGGTACTTCACAAAGCATGTTGAGGGACATGAGTAGCCTAGATGGAATTTGCCCATCCTGCATAAAAGGATAAATGTCTAAGGGCCCAATATTGAATAGGACAAGGATGACACAATATATGCCTTGTGTTCAATATAGACATAAGGGCAAAAGGGTAATTATACACAAATACTATCACAAAAGGTTTTGTCATATCACATGACAATTTTGTGACTTGGGTAGCAGTGATTTGTTGCTAGATACCACTCACTGTTTATTATTAATACATGATTTAATATAATTGCCAACATCGCGAAATCCTATAGGATCACACACATAAGGACAGTTAGAGAAGAGGTGGAATAAATAAGGTACACTGTAAGATACGATGCACTAGTGTGGAATACGAAATATGGTAAGGTTCCATATGATATAATAATAATAATTATTGTTAATTTTATAATAATTATAAAATATAATAATAATAATAAAATTATGGTTATTATAATAATAGTTATTATAATAATAATAATATTATTATTGAGTTGAGCTTTTAGGTTAAAGTCCACATAAGTAGTTCTATAAATAGAACCCTTGTGCATAAGCTCAAATGTTGTTTTTTTTTAAACCCTGACTATATTCCTTTTTCCTCCCCTTTCACTCTAAACCTTCATTTGTAATCAGCTAGCACTGTGATTGAAGGAAGCTGTTCGTGTGGACTGAGTAGAGGCGATGTTCTTCGTACAACGCTCGTGATCAAATCGGAATCAAAGGTTTCAAGCGCCACAAGAGGTAAATATTTTATCACAGATCATAACCCTTCGTAAGGATCTCTAAAGGGAAATTATTTTGCTTTCCGCTGCGTTTTATCGCAAATTTCCCTTCAGGAACAACAACAAAATTCAACCAAACCCGACATTGACCAAACTGGCATTGAGTTTAATGGATGAAAACTAGTTTAACTGGGGGTGAGTGTGGGAAAACTTAAATTTTAAAATGAAGGGAATGAGGGTGTTGATATCCACCTAATATTCACCCGACCTACTCAAAAGTACTAAATTTCTCTTGTACGTATTAATCTTATTGCATATTTTCTCTTATTAAGATAGTGTATGTACTACTGCAAATAATACATTTTATAACAAAACTTTCACACCGACTAACCATTAATCAAGGTATATGTCATTGGAGTGTCATGATTTATTTATTTTAAATATATACACAACATATACCCTTGGTTATTCCTAAAACTGGGGGAATATATCTACTAGGGACCTCGCTTTGAATCCTAGATATTGCATTTTATTTTATTTTCTATTGGCTTAGGGACTAAGCATTACTATTTTTCAATTGTTTCCTTTCCCTTTACCTTTTATTTATTTTGAATTACAAAATTAATATGTTCAAATCCCTTGGTTACTTTACCCTACCGAAGGGTGATTATGACACACACACACACACACACACACACATACATATGTATTATTTTTAATTTTATATTCTCTTGGTTTTTCCCAATATCGACTTGTTAGTTGTTTTACATGAATTTCCCAGAATATGGTGCTTCTATTTTTTATTTAAATTTTGATTAATCTATCCTTTCAATTTTTCCGAAAACCCGACGTGTATGTTCTTTTGCATGAATACTTCACAAAACTAGGCTTTGATTTTAATTTAACTATCAACACTCCTTGTTTCAAATTCATTATCTTAAAAAAAAACTAGGCAATTTTCATTTTCATCTAAAATTAGATTCCATTAGCTCTACCAACATCAACTCTTCCAACATAACTCATTAAAGCTTTGTTATCACGTTTTCGGTACGTAACTCACTTTATATTGTGTTTGTTTGAGAAAATGGTGTCACTTACCATTAAGATGTTGATATATATGTTGTTTATCTTGAATAATGTTAGTTTGAGAAAATAGTGTCTGAGATATTGATAACAATGTTGTTTTTCTTGAATAGTGCTAGTTTGAGTAAATGGTGTTACGTATTGACCACTTAAATATTCATAGAAATGTTATTTTTCATGAATAGTGTTTGTTTGAGAATATTTTTAATGTATATTCTAGGAAATGTACGATGAGTATAGTATAATTCATATGCATTATGCGTCTTATCAGATATTTTTTTATTCTAGTAATGTGGTTTTTAATTTACAGAAACATGGTTAATTCGACCAACACCTCTTATACAACATCTATTAATATTAAAAGTAAAAGAAAAACTAGAAGTTCTACGATGTTAACCAAGGTGACAAAAGCCCACAAAATCAGTGTTCTTAATTTATGATTTATTTTACAAGTATAGATAACCTTTTTTGTTGTTTAATACTAATATCACCTCTATAATGTAAATGTAGGAAGTGATTATTATTCCAAAGGATGCTATGTTGAATAATAAACAAATTGGATATGCTAGTGAGCATTGGAGAGGTTTTAACACACAACTCACAAATGAGTATATTACAAATCCAAAGGATAACTTTGAGCCAAAAAGGAAAGGAGAATAGAGCTAAAAATATGTATCCACATAGATTGTCTCGTGGAGGATATCATAAACTGGAAAATGTAATGATTAAAGAAAAAATAAAACAAAAAGAACAAGATCTTGGAGATCATTCTACAAGCCATGATCGCAGTGCATCTCCACCATCACACCATGAAAAATTGAATAGGGCACGTCAAAGACCTGGAGGCGATTTCACATCAGAGGCAACATGCGAAGTGGCTGAAAAGATTGTAAGTAGATACTATTTTCAATATTACTTATTTTAGTTAATTAAATTTGATAAAGATGAACTTTTATATGTATTGTAGGATTAACTGGTTGAAAAATCCAAGGACAGTATCTTTGTTCCATGGAAATTTCATAACGTCTTGGTAGAAGTGGTTGGAGCTGAGGAGCGTGGTTGGCATGTTCTTGGTCTTGGAAGAGGCATCGACTTCGGGTTATATTTTGGACCATCACAAACAAGTAACAAAGTAAATTGTAAGAAATAAATTGAAGAGAGAGGTTGATTGAGGACAAGCTAGAGAAGTTGTCTAAGTAAGTGGAAGAGAAGTGTAACCGAGATGTGATTAAGGTAAGTATAAGTTTAAAAAAAATGTGTTGTATGTTGTTGTTATTGTTTGTGTATTTAATTTATTGTATTATGTTTCTGTTGTTCTTATGAAGCGGCATTTGAAATCAATCGGTGTACTCAACCACTCAAATTCAAACCAGTTAGACATACTTGAGAAAGTAGCTGAGAAATTTATTTTGGGTGGTGCAAGCTTGACAGGTAGTTGTTCTGCCCCCACAATATAATATTGATACCAGACTACCTCAACTAGATAACATACAAAAAACTATTAAAGATGATATATGAGATGTTAGATGTCTACGAGTTTACATTAAAACATGAAATAAAACAAGCTTATATACTTCATAAGAGTTGAGTTATGGAATTTTCGAAGGAATATGATTGGTTGGACAAAACCGTACTAAAATTGTGGTACTCGTAAGTATAATTTTTACGGTGATTTCAATTTATATTCAATGTTCTCATATTTTAACATCATGATTTGACTTCTGCATTAACTTTTAGGTTCATACATGAGATGTCCGCTGAAAGGGAATTAAGAAAGTATTATTTCATAGACCCGTTCAATATTCAATTTCACCAAAAGGGAGCAAACGTTATCAAGATGTATATACAAAATAACTTGGTTGATGACAATAAAAAATGTTACTTAAGACTGTTTTACCGTGCGTAAGTATATATTAATTTGTGTTATCTTTTATAAATCAATTTTACACACATTATTAATTATTCTGAATGTTTATGCAGTTCACATTGACAACTAGTTATGATATGTCTGAAACAAAATGTTATAATTATGTTATGCTCACTGCACTATAGTTTTGATGAAACGATGCATGAAATTTTGAGCGGGTAAGTGAATATATGTTTAATACTCAAATTTTAACTTTAGTTTTAAAAAGTATGTATTCATATTTAATTGTTACCGACATGTAGATCTATGGAGGGATAGAATTTTGTGAAACATAATAAAAAAGGTAGAAAGCCAGTGTTCATTTTTCTAAAAGTAAGTATTACTTGTGCTTTTTGACATTCTTGTATTTTTACTAATGTATGTCGCTCCCACCAAAATGACACGGGGCCAAGAGGGGTACAGACGCGAACGGTCGGCGAGGGGAGGTGAGAACACACAAAGGTGAACTCAGAAGACAAGAGTCGCCAGCTAGGCATTTTTATCCCGGAGGAAAGGTAATGCTGCATAGACCTAGAAAGATATGGATAAGACGGTTGCGAACCAGAGAGACTGAGAAAGGGGGTTGGTTACAACCTGGGAAGGTATTAGCACCCAGATTGTCCGTCGTACTCGACAGGATCCACGCTTAAAAGATTTGTGTTTTAAAGGGGTAGTGTCAGTGCTATCTGTGTATCAAAGCTGGAAAAGAATGCAAGTGTCAGTGTAAAATAAATGTGAAGTGTATAAGAGAAGTGTCAGTGTAAGAACAAGAGTGAAATGCTCAAGACTATGAGGCTTATGGGATAATGCTGGAAGAAGGGGAATATACAGAGACTTTTGTTCGATAACTGTTAAGTTATGCCTACGTATCCTCTCGTGCAATGAGGAAGTCAGAACACCGTAGTTCGACTCAAAGAGACTGAAAGATAAATTGACTTGTGAACTGCTTGCTTGTCGATGCTCAAGTGTATGACCTGTCTGGCTCAGGTGCAAACTGTCTTGCATTAGACGGAAGAAGCAAGTTCTCGCTTGTGAGTGAATGAGATGAGAAAAGGATCCCGTAGGAAATGATTATTATTTGTTTTTGTGTTTTCAGTCTTTTATTGCTTTTGGAAATGTGTCATAAGTTAATGAGCTTAAGCCTAGACCAATGGGTTAGTAAACTCATCACATCCTCCCTCTGATTAGGGGTAATGAGAATACCTTAAGTGTGAAGTCAGCATCTCACACTTAATCACCCTGATGTAGGATTAAGATCATTAACCTACTTGTGATTATTTAGATGTTTTTGTTGTTTTTGTTTAGTGTTAAGTAATGAGTTTAAGCCATAATCAAGGATTTAATGGACTCATTACACCATCCTAATAGAAGGATAATAGATGAGAGCATTTAAGCTGAGGAAGATACCTCAACTTAATCCATGATTAGGGATTAACCTCATGACAAAAAAAAGCCTTTATTAAAGTGGGTTTTAGTTAATGGTAAGATGAAGAAGTGATTTTTATAGTTTGTAAGACAACTTGAGGGGGACTTGTCCATTAACACTAGGGTTAGTCCTTCTTAACCAATTAAGGAAGAATTAGAACCCTAATGCAAGGCCCAAGTTACAAGCTTGATGTCTTAGTGATTATTAGATGGATTGATTAAAGGGTTTAAACACATTAAGGGTTTAACACTTAGGATTAAAGTTATACACTCCATCCTAATAGAAGGATGCAGGCATAAGCTTAATCACAAAGCCTTAAAACCTTTAGGGTTTAGTCTTGGATTATGAGATGAGAAGAGAAGACTCAATGATGACACAAAGGTAAAACTAAATGGGGTACTAATCATACCCTAATTGTTATCATGCTTGGTTGTTCCTAGGGTTCATGAGGTTTGCAAGAAAATCTTCAGAGAAACCACCAGGAAGGAAGCAGATGAAAGGAGCAAAGAGAAGCAAAACAACTTGCTTCACCTAAGAAGACAAGTTGCTTAAAGAAAGAAAGAGGAGAAGAGCATGAATGAGCAAGCTCACTCTAAAAACACATACAAAATGCAGCAAAGAAAGTATGAAAGAGATGAAAAGAGATTGTGAGAAGTGAAGGCAAATTCACTTCTCAAGCAACTTACCACCTGAAATGTTAGCATAAGAAAATGAAACACAATGAGAATGAGATGCAATGCCATGATGCAAACCAAAACCAGAAGCATAAACATGATGTTAATGATGCTAAGAGATGATGCAAACACATGACAAGATATGAGAATGATCATACAAGCATAAGGATGCAAATGAGGCATGTTTTGAACCAAGAATGTACATGAAAAGTTATGAAATGTAATGGACATACAACATGTGAAATGAAAGATGCAATGATCAAAAATGGTTCTAATATATCCTAAGATGTATTATGAATCAAAAGAATGCACAAAATGTCATGGCAAGTCAATGGATGCAAGCAAATGAGAAATGGATGCAAAAGAAGGCACAAATTAGGGTTTCATGCATCATGCAAAGCAAAAATCCAAAACCAGAAACAAACAACATGATAAAAATTTGAAAATTCAATCAAAGATACCCTAAATCTATACAAACTCACTGCCCAAAGGAGGGGATCTAACTCTTAACCTATTGAAAGTTATGAATTTCCTAAGATTGCTAGGGTTTTAAGGTACCTCACCAAGAAAAATGCTAAACAACTTGAAAATGCAAGATCAATTCAAATCAAATTTATCCTATAAACTACATGCTATGCAAGATGCAATGCCAAAAGAATCATCATCCAACTCTCAATGGTTAGGCAGAAAGGAATTTTTGAAGTTTGAAACAAAATATTGCCTAAAAATGAAATTAAATCCAATGAAAATGATCAAAAGGTATCAAGAACAAAAAAGAAATTTGGTTTGAGATTTGGACAATGTTTCTAAATGTTTTAAAGTGCAATATGAATTTTTTGTGATTTTTAAATACCTAAATGTATTTTTAATTAATTAATTTCCATTAATTAATTAAAAATAAACATTTAAATGATTTAAAAATAATTTTCAGTGCAAAAAATAAAAATAAAAATATTTTTGGGTTTTAAAAATTAATGAAAACTTTGACAAAAATTTTCATAATTTTTAAATGATTTTTGCTATTTTTAATAATTCGTATAAATAAAATGAAAAGAAAATGAATTAAAAATGAAAATAATGGAAAGTATGCTAATCTGAAGGCTGATATTCAAATGGAAAAGGAGGGAATTGACTGGCGCGTCATCCAACGGCTCACATTCAAACTGACCAGATTAATTTATAAACTTAATTAATTAGATTAATGACGTGGATTAGGGCTTAAGTGAAAGATCTGGACCACTTGCTTGCGCGCGGGTCAATGCCAGTCAACTGTATCTACGGCCTACATTCAAACTGAACCCTAAACCTAATTAAGACACTTAATCACTTTCAGGTCACCGGAGAAGAGCTCCAGTCGTCTTCTCCGGTGACACCCTTCCCTGAAATTTTCAATCTTGCTCCCTAGGTCATTTCTGGAGCTCTAAAGCTCCAGATCACTTCCTCTCACTTCCCTAAACTCATCCCTGCCCTCAAATGGAGTTTATTTCTCACCATTAGCAAGATTCGAAAGGAAGAACAAAAATGGCAGGAATTTCAGTCAATCGATACAAGCTCATTTCTACACCATTTTCAAAATTTCAAAGCCCAGTATGATCAGGAGAGCATGCTTTATCATTTAGAAACTAAACACAGGAGTTCTGGAAAAATATTTCAAGGAGGTACCTGAGCTTGAGCTTTCTCATCTTGGGACTTTTAGGCCTTCTCTCTTTGTGCAAAACACTCCCCTTGAACTCCTGATGAAGTTTTGATGCCTGGAAGGAATTTCTTTTGGCTGGTTTGGGAGTTTGCAAGCTAACTGGTCAGAAATCGTATTTGGTTTATGGGGTGCTTTTGGCTGCTTCAGTGGTTGGTTTGTGACCAGTGAGTCATTTTGAGATCAATGGTGAAGTTGGTTTGAAGAATGGTTGAGTGAGCTGAGAGATTCAAAAGGTTTTTGCAAGTTGGGAGATTTTTTATAACTATGGCAATCTGAGGTTTTCGGCTTGTGTTATGTGTTGTGTTATGTCTCTTTTGGTCCACTTATCACTCTTGGATAGGTCAGAGGAGTTGGTGTGGCCTAGCTTGATTGGTATGGGTCTTTTGCAAAAAGTCCAAGTTTTGTGTAAGAGAGGTATGGGTCATTGATAGGCCAAGGACAAAAGGGGTGTCCTGCGCAGCAAGGAATAAGGAGAACCATGGGATCAGTTTTGAAGCCAATTAGCAAGTGGATTAGGGTTTGTATGATGTTTTGCAACTTTATCCAACTTTGGCCCTTTTGAAGTTTCTTGATCCACAAGTCATGAAAATGGGCAAACCTTTGATGCATTCTGACCTTTAGGAACTGGTTTATGTTTGTGCAAGGATTAGAAGTCACTTTGAGGTCTCATTTTACCTTGGCAAGGGATTTTGCAACTTTGCCTCTTTGGTGCATAACTTGAAATTATGTGATTTTCCCCAACTTTGACAAGCCATAACTTTTGATCCAAAATGAATTAGCATGAGTTCTTGTACTTTTTGAAAAGGGAATGATCCAATCTACAACTTTCATGACCAAAGTTTTCCCATTTGAAGCATTTTTGAATCAAAAAGAAAGGGTTGAAAAAGTTTCCCAAAATGGCAAGTTTCCATTACAAGTCATTTTCCCAAAAAGGCAGCTTTGCAAATGGCTTGAAATTCTTCAATTTTGTGAACTTCTAACATCTTCTATGATCAAATAAAAATCATACATAATCAAAATGATGAAGAACACCCCTTGGTTGGGTCATTGGGGGCCTCAGATGCCCTGATTTTGCACTGACTTGCTCAAGAAGTCAACTCTTGATTGGATTTCTTCCCCATGGAATTTCTTCATGAAACTTGATATGCATGATCCTTATAACATATAGAGACCAATAGAAACAAGAATGACCAAACAAATTGGAGTTATGGCCTCTGAAACCAAAACCCTAATTCTAGGTCATCTGTGCAGTTAAACCTGGCTCTGCTTCGATGCCATTCTCAGTTCTTGTGATTCTTTGACTTTCTTGACTTTGTGGGGATACAATATGATGCTTGAACATATATGGAACCCTTTGAAGTGATTGGAGACCTTTGGAGTGGCTCAAATGGCTCTTAGATTGCTCAGATCACAAACCCTAGATGCAGATGACTTAGAAGCAATGCAGTGAATCAAAAATGTGGTATGAGATGCTATGATTGAATTTATGCATATGAAGAGATCACAAGCCATGGTGTGAATGGGTGAGGGCAAATTTGGGGTGTTTACAGCTGCCCCTATTCAAGCATGAGTTAGCTGTGCAGGATGTAAGCAACGACTTAATAGGCAAACAAGATAACTTGTGGTTGAATACCAAAAGACAGTCCAAAATTTGCACTCACAGAATGAAGAAGAAAAGGGATATAGATTGTAAAAGAAAATAAAGTATAATTATAAAGTGCGGGCGACGGAAGACGACCGTCGAGCAGAGGACGACTGCTGGGGAAGAGCAATGACGGGGACGGCCGACATGCTGGGGATATAAGAGATTATGATGGGGACGGCCATCAGGTAAAGATATAAGACTTTCTGGGGATTATAGGTAAGTGAAATAAATGATGAGGCACGGTCATCAAAGGTGAAGGACGATCACCTAGCAGGGGACGACTGCTCTGTTGAGGATAAGATGAGGGACGATCATCTAAGGTGAAGGACGATCACCGGGCAAGGTACGGTTGCCAAAAGCATCACGACATAGGACGAATGCCGGATAAAAAGATCAACGATGGGGACGGCCATCGGATAAAATGATGAAGGACAATCATCAGGAGGTGAAGGACGATCACCTAGCAGGGTACGGCTGCTCTCAGGGTTTATCATGACATAGGACGAATGTTAGATAACAAGATCAACGATGGGGATGACCATCGGATAAAATGATGAAGGACGATCATCAAGAGGTGAAGGACGATCGCCTAGCAGGGGACGGCTGCTAAAGATATCATGACATAGGACGAATGTCAGATAAGAAGGGGTTCTAATGAATAGAGACTCCACTAGGGGTTGATGAAGGACGATCATCAAGAAGGTGAAGGACGATCACCTGGCAGGGTACGGCTGCTGAAAAGGTATCATGACATAGGACGAATGCCAGATAAAAAGGAAACAGTTCAACAAGCTTTGTTGGGGACTTTGCTGGGGAATAGTAAACACGGACGAGTGTCTATATCCAAGGAATGAGAGGTATAATTGTTCGGGCACAGTGTATAGATTAAAGATGCGGACGAGCATCCTTAAGACTATGATACGGACGAGTATCAGGTAGAAACAAACACTGACACATGCTCAGAGATGATGATATGGACGAGTATCAACTGGTTAACAAAGAACACGGACGAGTGTCGGATCTGAGGGGACTCTTCTGGGGAATAAGAGACACAGACGAGTGTCTAAATTCTAAAAAAGAGATAAAAGTATCTGACAGTGTGTATGGATTAAAGATGCAAACGAGCATCCTTAAGACTATGATACAGACGAGTATCGGTAGAAACAAACACTGACACATGTTCAGAGATGATGATACGGACGAGTACCAACTGGTTAACAAAGAACACAGACGAGTGTTGAATCTGAGGGGATATAAGTGGTGTATACAAGATACGGACGAGTATCTGTATGAGTAACAAGTATGAGTGGTGTACAGATGAGTGTTTAACTTGCTGCGAAGGGTGACATGGACGAGTGCCAAAAGAGAAAGGTGTAATATAAACAGGTGTATGGTTTACAAAGTGTTTAGGTAACTATTCTGGGAAGGTGACACGGACGGGTGTCAAGGAATTGTATATATGTGTATCTGTGAGTGCAAAGGGGACGCTTTGGCTTTCTACTGGGGATATGACACGGACGGGTGTCAGGGAGTATCTGTATCTTTAGGGAAAATGCCTTGGCTCTCTGCCGGGGAATCTGGGGAGTTTCTGTACATCGTTGATGGATTGTTAGCATTTACAAGTGTTTGATTCAGAACACGGCTTATGATTATGCAATATGTTTGATTTTTGTCGTAATGCTCCGTTTTTAGACGGAATGCTACGCTCTGTGGGGAAAATATGATGCGAATGCTATGATTATGCAAAGATAACGATCCGGGATTCGGATCCCGTTGCCGCGAAGATCTCTGGATGTTCTGCTTGAAGTGGACATCCCAGCTGGGGATGAGACCATTGGTAGATCTTAGCACATGACTCTGCTTGGGGAAATAGATCACTGATAGATCTTTCTTGGCAATGAAGGACCCAACTGGGGTTTGTAGAAGCCTTCTTCACTCTATTGTGATTTCTTTACGCGTTGCTTTTCCGGATAGAGGTTGAAACTCTGCGGGGAGATGGTTCCTTGGTTGGCACTTGGCTGAGGAGGAAATGACAAATGGCAACTCAGCTGGGGAGAAAACACCTCCGGTGCTAAGACTGAGTAAATAATGATTTGCCAGCTTGCTGGGGTGAAGCTTTCATGCCCCATATTGTGCTTTGAAAACCTGCAATCCCGAAAAGGCATAGAAATGCACAAGTAATCCCGAGGTATCCCTTTTCGGATCCCATTCTAAGAGTTTAGACACTCCCGGGAGTAAGTATATTTCCTGCAAGCACGTATTTTTAGAAGAAAAGCATCTGTATTTATGCAATCAGTATCTTAAAGACATCGGACATTCTTTGCAAACAAAAATAAAATGTACGAGACGAAACATGACTGAAAATCTGATTTTATTAATTCGTGTGCCCTGAATTGGCAAGATACAGTCAAAGAAACAAGTCCCCTAGAATGAGGAGATTGTTACAAATTGAGAAAAAAGATGTTGGCAATGTTGATGACGCTTCAGGGAGCTCCCCTTTGCTATGACTCGTATGACATTTTCCGTTCTTCTCGTCTTGCTTTCTGAAGGAGGCTGATTCTGAAAGAAGCTTGATCCTTTCGAAGCTTTCCAAGTTGTAAGCGATACAGATGAATTCAGAGTACAATTGTTCGCTTATTCCCTTATTTTGTGTGGATCGCCCTTTCGGGTTTTCAATCCACCGGGATACCCATTTTTTCCTGAGCTGTCCAATGCGGCTTTTCAACTCAGCAGGTGTACATTTTTTTATTTATTTTCCCTTATTTTTGCCCGAGTCTTTTATTCTGTTTTTGACTCACCGGGATGCCTTATTTTTGCCTGGACTTATATTCTGTTTTTTATGTCCAGCGGGTCATTTTATGCGAAGTATTTTTTAACTGCATCTGAATTCACAGGGGACGGGAAATCTTCACCATCCATAGTGCTGAGCATCAATGCCCCACCAGAGAAAACTTTCTTTACTACGAATGGTCCTTCATAGTTCGGAGTCCATTTGCCCCTGTGGTCTGTATGGGGAGGGAGGAGTCTTTTTAGCACAAGATCTCCTACTTGGTATTCTCGGAGCCTGACTTTCTGATCGAAGGCTTTCTTCATTCTTTTCTGATACAGCTGCCCATGACAGATTGCGGCCAATCTCTTCTCTTCAATCAGACTCAGTTGCTCGTATCGGGACCGGACCCATTCTGCTTCGTTCAGTTTAACATCCATCAGTACCCGCAAGGAGGGTAATTGAACTTCAACAGGTAGGACTGCCTCCATACCATACACAAGTTGATACGGTGTTGCCCCAGTGGATGTTCTGATTGACGTACGGTACCCATGCAAGGCAAATGGTAGCATTTCATGCCAGTCTTTATAGGTAACTACCATCTTCTGCACAATCTTCTTGATATTCTTATTAAATGCTTCTACAGCGCCATTCATCTTTGGCCTGTAAGGAGAATAATTGTGGTGTTGGATTTTGAAGTCCCGGCATAGTTCTGCCATCATTTTGTTGTTTAAGTTGGAACCATTATCAGTAATAATTCGCTCGGGAACTCCATACCGACAGATGATGTCTCTCTTCAGGAATCGGGCTACCACTTACCTTTTCAACATTTGCATAGGAAGCTGCTTCAACCCACTTGGTAAAATAGTCAATGGCTACCAGGATGAATCTGTGGCCATTTGAAGCAGTCGGTTCAATCTTGCCAATCATATCAATGCCCCACATAGCAAAAGGCCAAGGTGAAGACATCACATTCAGAGGATTGGGAGGCACATGCACTTTATCCGCGTAAATCTGACATTTATGGCATTTTCTGGCATAGGCACAACAGTCGGCGTCCATTGTGATCCAGTAATAACCTGATCTTAGCAACTTTTTAGCCATGGCATGCCCTCCTGCATGGGTACCAAAGGATCCTTCGTGCACTTCGTGCATTAACAAGCCTGCTTCTGTCTTATCAACGCATCTGAGGAGTACCATATCAAAGTTTCTCTTGTACAGGGAACCGTCAGTATTCAGAAAGAAACTACCAGCTAGCCTTCTTAATGTCTTCTTATCATTGGAAGATGCCCCAGGTGGGTATGTTTGATCCTCCAAAAAGCACTTAATGTCATGGAACCAAGGCTTATCATCTTGGACAGCGTCTGCTGCAAATACATATGCTGGTCTATCAAGTCTGGACACCGAAATTCGGGGCACAAAGTTGGCAGCTTGAACTTTGATCATTGATGAAATGGTAGCCAGAGCATCTGCAAACTGATTCTCGTCCCGAGGGATATACTCAAGCTTGACCGTCGTAAAGAAAGTCAATAACATCCTTGTATAATCCCTGTAAGGTATCAGATGATCTTGGTGGGTGTACCATTTGCCGTTGGTTTGATTAACTACTAAAGCTGAATCTCCGAATACAGTCAAAGTCTTGATCCTGAGGTCAATGGCTTCCTCAAGACCCATAATACAAGCTTCGTATTCAGCTTCGTTGTTAGTGCAGTTAAAGGTGAGTTTTGCCGAGAAAGTCATGTGAACTCCCTTAGGTGTAATGAGTACGGCACCAACACCACGACCATTCATGTTAACAGCCCCATCAAACATCATAGTCCATTCTTCTTTCGGGTCAGACCCTTCAGTGTGAACAGGCTCTTCATGATCTTTTGCTTTTATGAACATGATGTCTTCATCAGGGAAGTCAAATCTCATAGGCTGGTAATCATCAATGGGCTGCTCAGCAAGATAATCAGACAATACACTGCCCTTGATGGCTTTTTGGGATGTGTACTGGATGTCATATTTTGTGAGGATCATTTGCCATCTTGCAACCCGTCCGGTAAGTGCTGGCTTCTCAAAAATGTACTTAACTGGGTCCATCTTTGATATCAATAAAGTAGTGTGGGTCAACATATACTGTCTCAGTCGGCGAGCAGCCCACGCTAAAGCACAGCAAGTTTTCTCGAGCAGTGAATAACGTTGTTCATAGTCGGTAAACTTTTTGCTTAGGTAGTAAATTGCATACTCTTTTCGACCAGACTCGTCATGCTGGCCCAGCACACACCCCATTGACTCTTCTAATACTGTCAAGTACATTATCAGAGGTCTTCCTTCAACTGGAGGCATAAGGATTGAAGGCTCTTGCAAGTATTCCTTGATTTTGTCAAAGGCCCTCTGGCAGTCTTCGTTCCACCTGACCGTTTGTTCCTTTCTTAACAGCTTGAACAAAGGCTCACAAGTTGTTGTAAGGTGAGATATGAACCTTGAAATGTAGTTCAATCTACCTAGGAACCCCCGAACTTCCTTCTCAGTTTTCGGTGCAGGCATTTCTTGAATGGCTTTGACTTTATCAGGGTCAACTTCAATCCCTTTCTCACTTACAATAAATCCCAACAGCTTACCGGATCGCACCCCGAATGTGCACTTGTTGGGGTTTAACTTCAATTGGTATTTCCTCAGACGTTTGAATAGCTTCAACAGATTTACCAGGTGGTCTTCTTCTGTGAGGGACTTGGCAATCATGTCATCCACATAACATTCAATTTCTTTATGGATCATGTCGTGGAATAATGTTACCATAGCCCGTTGATAAGTGGCACCCGCATTCTTCAGTCCGAATGGCATCACTTTATAACAGAACGTGCCCCAGGGTGTGATGAAAGTTGTCTTCTCCATGTCTTCAAGTGACATCTTGATCTGATTATATCCCGAAAATCCGTCCATGAAGGAGAACACCGAGAACTGAGCCGTATTATCAACCAATACATCAATGTGAGGTAATGGGAAATCATCTTTCGGGCTGACTCTGTTCAGATCCCGGTAGTCTACACACATTCTCACTTTGCCGTCTTTCTTAGGCACAGGTACAATATTAGCGACCCACGGCGGATAACTAGTCACAGCAAGGAAACCGGCATCCCACTGCTTTTGTACTTCTTCCTTTATCTTCATTGCCATGTCTGGGCGAGTACGGCGCAACTTCTGCTTTACTGGTGGGCAATCTTCTTTTAAAGGAAGCTTGTGCATGACAATATTGGTGTCCAACCCTGGCATATCCTGATAAGACCAAGCAAAGACATCCACATACTCCCGAAGCATATCAATCAGTTGCTCTTTTACTGAATCTTGTAGGCAAGCCCCGACCTTAACCTCTTTCACGTCTTCTTCTGTACCAAGATTAACCGTTTCGATTTCCTCCTGATGAGGAGTGATAACCTTCTCCTCTTGCCTTAACAACCGGGCTAGCTCTTCAGGCAGCTCATAGTCTTCCTCAACCCCTTCATCAGCTTGATTGATTGGATTGTCAAAGTCATACGAAGCCATATCAGTGTTGTTGTCGGTGCAGTCTGAAAGGCACTCTCTGCAAGGGTTTAGATTGTTTATTTTAGTGATTGATTTTAATCTTGTTTAGAAAAAAGTGAAATGAAGTTTATCATTTTGGAAAACATTGCCATTTTATTTTTGTACAAAAAGAAAAAAATGAAAAAAATAGTGAGTGGGAAAAGAAGAAGACTCATTTGCAAAAGATGTCCGATATTCATTGATTGATCTGTTTGCACAAAATTACAAGATGGCCCGATTACAAAATGAGTCTTATCATCTTGGGCAAGATGCAAGACTTGATGCATGCTTAAAAATACAGGAAATAATAATTACTCTGCAGGAGTAACCCTTATAATTTCCTGGGAAGACCAGTTAAGGACTTGGCTCCCTGGGGGTCCTTGGACGTATCCAGCTCTCCAAGTTGCGGTCGCTTTCCTCCTCGTCTTCCAAGTTGTTCACTGCATCCGGAGCGAGCATTCCCCCGCTGACAAAATTGGGCTTCTTGGCAGCCTCTGATTGATCTTGTTGAGTTGGTCTGTAACCCAACCCAAATCTGTCCTCCTTCTTCTCCACGGGCAGCAGCTTGCCCCAGCCTTGGGCAGTCCCCTCTTCAACAACCTTCCTGGCTTGTTGATAAGACGTCATAGAGGTTCCTAGTATAGCAGATGCTTCATTTATGTTCAGGGCTTCAAATCCCTGGCTCATAGTTTCATGGATCTCTCCATCCATCTCAATATACTTATACGTAGCCAGATGGCTAACAAAGATATCTTCTTCACCACAGATGGTGATGATCTAGCCTTCCCACTCGAATTTCAGCTTCTGGTGAAGGGTAGACGTAACAGCGCCAGCGGCATGGATCCAAGGTCTACCCAACAAACAGCTGTAGGCCGGCTGAATGTCCATCACATAGAAGGTAATTTTAAAAGTCTGCGGGCCAATCATCATAGGCAGATCAATCTCTCCAAGCACTGATCTTTTAGAGCCATCAAATGCTCTCACCACTAAATTACTTAGACGCAGTGCCAAGCCATCATACTCCAGCTTCACTAAGGCTTTATTTGGCAAAACATTGAGTGAGGACCCAGTGTCCACCAGTACATGGGATAGAACAGCACCCTTGCATTCTAGAGTGATGTGTAAAGCCTTGTTGTGGTTACGTCCCTCAGTTGTTAAGTCAGCATTGGTAAATCCCAGTCCATGACTGGTGTTGACATTTGCCACCACAGTTTCTAGCTGATTAACGGTGATCTCCTCTGGCACGTATGCTGCGTGTAGGACTTTCAATAATGCATTCCTGTGAGCTTCGGAACACATCAATAGGGATAATATGGAGATCTTTGAGGGAGTTTGGTGAAGCTGATCCACCACTTTGTAATCACTTCTCTTTATAATCCTCATAAACTCGTCTACATCTTGTTCAAAAGATGTCTTCTGAGTTTCTTTGAGAATTGGTTCTTCAGATATCACACTCTTCCCTTTTGCTTTGGCAGTAACTTCTGCTTCAGCATTAGGTCTTTGCACTTGTGAGGCAAAAAGGCGTCCGCTTCTGGAGAAGCCTCTGCCTCCCCCAACATTATCAATTTGTGGAGAAGAGGTTGAAGAATCCAAAGTGATTTTCTCCCCGTTGCAGTAAAGATCAGAGCCATAATGCCAAGGTATGGCATTGCTGCTTTCATAGGGAACTGGTCCGGGCACCGTGATGGTGACTGGACTGACTGCTGCAGAGGAGGGTACTGTAATGGTGTGCGGATCGTAGTAAATTGTGACTGGTGATCTGGAAGGAGGTGCCACTGCTTGTTGTTGGAAATTGTTGTTAGGAGGAACATCTGATGGATCATAGTAGATGGTGACTGCTGAGACATCTTCATTAATTTCTGTTGGCGTTGTAGAAGATTCCGCTGAATAAAGGGATGTTGATGTTGTAGAAGAAATGGTTGTTGACATTTTATTTGTTGAAGCGATGGATGAAGCCATTGTTGATGATATTGATGAATTGGTCGGAATGATTGTTGTTGCAGTTGTAGGAGAACCATGAATTGTTGTCAAAGGAATTGCTGGATTTGTAGGTGCCGTTGTTGAGATCTGAAGTATACCACTTTTGATAAGACCATTTATGCCGCTTCTCAAATTATCACACCCATTGACCGAAATGTTGCAATACCCACAACCGAGCTCAC
Organism: Lathyrus aphaca; assembly: GCA_963966055.1. Lineage (NCBI taxonomy): Eukaryota > Viridiplantae > Streptophyta > Magnoliopsida > Fabales > Fabaceae > Lathyrus > Lathyrus aphaca. The sequence continues at coordinate 725,499,743 of OZ014519.1, read as the reverse complement.
ACCCGGGGAACATCTGACATTCTAGGAGTTGAGCTTTAATTTCGACCAGAGGTGTCCGAATCTGTCCAACACTGGTGATTAAGAAAGATGGCTTGTCTTCCTCAATGGCATTAATTCTTGGTCCTCCATGATTGGGCATGGGGTTCTTGGTGACACTTGGAGGGGGTGCAAAGTTGAGGGCTTTAGAATCCACCAGATCTTGTACCTTCATTTGTAAAGCCCTGCATTTCTCAGTATTGTGGCCAGGTGCATTGGAGTGGAAAGCACATCTGGCGTTGACATCGTAATTTCTTGGGAGATTAGAGGGATCTGGTGGTGCCAATGTCCTTAATTCAACCAGGTTGAGTTTCAGGAGTTGTGGCAACAAAGCGGCATAAGGCATAGGGATTGGATCAATCACCCTATTTGCCTGTGATGGTATTTGCTGAAAGGGTCTTTGCTGTTGATTGTTGTTATTGTTGTTGTAGGCTCTCTGTGGCGGATATTGAACTTGCTGTTGATAGTGGGGTTGTTGTTGTGGTTGATATGCTGGTTACTGAGGAATCGGAGTTGGAATAGTGACAGCTGCTACTGATCTGTGGACATACTGAGGTCTGCCCCTGCTGGCATGGATGAAATTTGTCTCACCAGTTCTTCTAGGTCCCACAAAAGGCTTCCTGGGGTTACTAGACGAACTTGCACCATTATCAGAAATCTTGCCCATTTTCAGAAGGCTTTCAATTCTTTCTCCAGCTATGACTACGTCAGCGAAACTGGTGGAAGAAAAGGCGGCTAGCCTATCAATATATGTTCCTTGCAGAGTATTCATAAACATGTCGGCCATTTCTCTTTCCGACATGGGTGGCTGGACAGCGGCAGCAAGCTGTCTCCACCTCTGGGCATATTCCCTGAAGCTTTCTCTGGAGGACTGAGACATTCCCATCAAGAGGGTCCTATTAGGAGCCATGTCCAGATTGTATTGGTACTGCCTGATGAAGGCCTCAGCTAGGTCCTTCCAGCATCTGATAGTAGCTCTGGTCAAGTGTGAGTACCACTCCCTTGAAGCCCCAGTCAAAATGTCTTCAAAGTAAAACATCCACAGTTTTTCATCCATTGTGTACGCTTTAAGTCTTCCCAGAAAGGACTGTAAGTGAGTTCGTGGACAGGAAGTTCCATTGTACTTCTCGAAGCAAGGGGGTTTAAACTTATGGGGAATCCTTACCCCATCCACTAACCCCATATCCATGACATCAAAACCTAGGGAATTTTGAGACTCCAGAGATCTCAACTTCTCAGCAATTTCATCGAACATCCTATCATAGACTTCATCCCCAGCTCCCATTACAGTGAACTGCTCCTCTTGAGGATCTTCTTGCAAGATCCTGCCTGCAGTAGTATTTCCTTGCACATTACCCAGGATATTGACTTCCGGATGTAGATGAGGCCCATATACTGGTGGGTTAACATGAGGCTAACCCCTTTCATTGTTACTTGTCCCTCCAGTTCCCAGATGGGGTTATTCCGGGGTTTGTCTTTCTACTAATGCCCTCAACCTTTCCTGACTTTGGGCCAAGCCATTCATTACTTCCATGAATTGGGTCATTTGGTTTCTCATCTCCAGCCTTTCATTAGCCATCTGATTTCTGACCTCTGTCAGATCTTGCTGAACTTGATCCATTTGGATACCAGGAAGATTGTTGCGAGTAGGATACCGGTGCAGATGGTTGAGAGGGAACACCCAACGGCGAGCAATAATTCCTGAATCACAACAGAGTTAGTAACAAACAAAACAAAATCCTACAAAACAAAACAAGAGTTAGTATTCAATGCAATATGCTTATTTATTTTCCAAGGTATCCGACTTGGCTCTTTGTCTTGACCTTTCCAGACCCTGAGGAAGATGCTTTGATGTTGCTTGAGAAAAGAAACTCAAATGAAACAAACTGACAAATACATTACAAATGGTGGATCATACATAGTTTGTTTTTTACAACACATGCCCCTGAGGGGTCAAAATACAACATAAAAAGAAAAGTACATGAAATGGAAATAACAACAAGCAAAGAAGTCAAACATCTAATCCAAACTCATCCTCCTTAACCTCCTTCAGAAGTGCTTCAGTTACAGGACCAGCCGGATGCTCTGTAATGTTTCTGATAAGAAGGTTTCTGGTGGCAATAGCAGTGGTCAGCTTCTTGTGCCTGTCTTGGTCCTTTGACCTCTTCACACCAGCCCTAAGTTTCAACTCTGAAATCTCCTTCTGGGCTGCTAGCAGAGCCTCCTGTTGTTTCTTTTCATTGGCCTCCAATTGCTCAATCCTGGCTTGAGTTCTCTTATCTTCTTGAATACGAACTTCAGTGATCCTGACCCACCTAGCTTGACTTTCTTTCAGATAGAGATCAGTCCCAGCCTTCTGAAACTGGGCCTTTTTACATGCATTCTTCAAAATTTGCTCCCCAGCTCTTGATTTCTTGATGTAGTCCTCTACTTTCTCAATCCTGGCCAGATGCTCCACTTTAAGCTTCTCCAACCTCTCGATGTCTAGACGACCATCACTCCTCTCCCAGAGGGTCTTCTTTAGAGCTTGAGACAGATTCTCATTCCTTTCTTTCAGCTTCTCAAGTTCTTCCAGGCTGACAGTGGCTGGAGGTGGTACTGTGGATGGTCCAGGTGTATCCTCAATGGTGAAAGGCATCCCAGAAATCTGAGCTCTAGCATGAGACCATTCATAATATTGAGCTGAAGCCACATTGTTGCACCTCCCAAGAATGGCCATCCCTTTGGTCTGGATGTTATCCCAAGCCCAGGATGCTTGTCTGACAACAGCTAGATTAGGTTTTATCTGACAATACAGGGTTTCAGCCAAGTCTTGCACTCTAGGAGGGTGAACCAAAGCATAGCCCAACTGTCTCTTAAACAGCAAAGGATTGTAGTTGATGCAACCTTTTACTCCTATTAGAGGTACATTGGGGAACTGTCCACAGCTAGTAATTATGTCCCTGCCTTTGGTGCTTTGGGTGCACCATCTGATGTCATCTGAAGTCAAAGCAATAAGTCTTTTAGCCCAATTCTTCTGTTGGTGGGGATTCAGGAAGGCATCAGTCTTGGGTAAGTGTTTGAGCAGCCAGGTATGAAACAGGGGAGCACAACATCTCACCAACTTCCCTCTTTGCTTCTCATTTCTTTGGTGAACAGAATAATAGAAATCTCCCAGCAATGTGGGCACTGGGTTCCTCAGAAGGAAACGATGAATGGCATTCTTGCTGATAAACTTGGGCTCATCTGCAAATAGTATAACCCCATATATACTGAGGGCTAACAATGCATAAACTGCCCTTCATTCTCCCAACGAGGCCTTCAGGATGGCCTGAGAAGTCAAAAGGTCTAAGTGTAGGACAGGGATCCCAACCTTTGTTTTCATGTTCTGCTCAATCAAAATAGGTTCCAGGTATAGTGCTTTTGCGACTTCTCCATTGCTGGGAGAAGTCATCTCTGGGTTGAAGGGGATATCACCCTTGACAGGTACTCCAATCAGTGATGAGAACTCCTCCAGCAAAGGTCCTAGCTGAAAGTTCTGGAAAGTGAAGCATCTCAAAGGAGGGTCATAAAACTGTAGGCAAGTGTGGATCAAACTCCTCTGAGAAGGGTCTAGGTCCATAACCATATCAAGGATGCCTCCATAATGCTCTCTGAATAATGGGATGTGGTCTGGAGTGATAAGTGCCTGGACCTGCCTGATGCCAGCCAGCACAGACTCAAAGAAATGGTATGAAATGTTGCTCTTCTTGGGTGCCATGACTGCTGATGAAGAGCTGAAAACAAATGCTGATGATGAAGATTTGATAATGGAAATGAGCCACTGATAGGCTGAGGCTGATGGTAAGAGTAGCTGAAGCAGGCAACTGATGAAGATAGCTGAGGCAGATAACTGATGAACAGGGGTCTATGCATATGAAGGGGTCAAAACCAAGCCAGATATGATGTGGATACCCTGAAAAACAAATAAACAAATGTTAAATGATGCAATAATGATGTATGCAAATGATATGCAAGGGTTTGTGATCAAGCTGGATCTGATTACTGCCTTGATATAAGTCTATGTATGTTCAAGAAGTCTAGATGGAGGTTCAGAAATCCAGCAACCAAGGTAGGGGACTCAAATAAAGAGTCACATGCCCAGGGTTAAATCACAAGAACTTCCCAAAATGGAGTACTCTTAATCAAACAAGTAACAGGGTATGATGTGGCCAAGGGTACCTGCAAACCTGTAAACAGCCCAACCCCCTCACATGTAGTGTTCTAAAACAAGGATCCTCAGACTTGGATCAGTTATGAGAAGTGTAAACACTTCTAACCCGAAGGTACAGTGTTTACAATAACCATAAAAAATCCTCCTCTAATTCACCTCAGCTTCTGAAGGTCATAATAAAGGTCATCCAGACTTAGCAGGCTTCCCAGATAGCCCTAGCACTACAGGAGATCTGTAGCACAGAGTTCTCAAGAAGAAACCCACATCTGAACCGTGTTTCATATTCCCGCACCAGACTGAAATGGAATGGGAAAGAACATGAACCACTCTAGCCTAGGTGTCACCCAGGTCCCAGGTATAGGACCTAAAACTCTCAGTAGAACCCCACCCACCAAAGCAAAAACCAGATCCAGCAAGATGACAATATGACAGTATGATATATAAAGTTGTAAAGAAAGTAGTAAATAACTGTACATAAAGCAGTAAATAAAGCAAATATACAAACACAATTAGCACATAACACCCCAGTAAACACAGATCAAACAAGCGCTAGGAGGAACCCACAAAAAGAACCAGAAGCCCTGGTTACAACATAAGGTTCCCCAGCAGAGTCGCCAAGCTGTCGCTCCCACCAAAATGACACGGGGCCAAGAGGGGTACAGACGCGAACGGTCGGCGAGGGGAGGTGAGAACACACAAGGGTGAACTCAGAAGACAAGAGTCGCCAGCTAGGCATTTTTATCCCGGAGGAAAGGTAATGCTGCATAGACCTAGAAAGATATGGATAAGACGGTTGCGAACCAGAGAGACTGAGAAAGGGGGTTGGTTACAACCTGGGAAGGTATTAGCACCCAGATTGTCCGTCGTACTCGACAGGATCCACGCTTAAAAGATTTGTGTTTTAAAGGGGTAGTGTCAGTGCTATCTGTGTATCAAAGCTGGAAAAGAATGCAAGTGTCAGTGTAAAATAAATGTGAAGTGTATAAGAGAAGTGTCAGTGTAAGAACAAGAGTGAAATGCTCAAGACTATGAGGCTTATGGGATAATGCTGGAAGAAGGGGAATATACAGAGACTTTTGTTCGATAACTGTTAAGTTATGCCTACGTATCCTCTCGTGCAATGAGGAAGTCAGAACACCGTAGTTCGACTCAAAGAGACTGAAAGATAAATTGACTTGTGAACTGCTTGCTTGTCGATGCTCAAGTGTATGACCTGTCTGGCTCAGGTGCAAACTGTCTTGCATTAGACGGAAGAAGCAAGTTCTCGCTTGTGAGTGAATGAGATGAGAAAAGGATCCCGTAGGAAATGATTATTATTTGTTTTTGTGTTTTCAGTCTTTTATTGCTTTTGGAAATGTGTCATAAGTTAATGAGCTTAAGCCTAGACCAATGGGTTAGTAAACTCATCACATCCTCCCTCTGATTAGGGGTAATGAGAATACCTTAAGTGTGAAGTCAGCATCTCACACTTAATCACCCTGATGTAGGATTAAGATCATTAACCTACTTGTGATTATTTAGATGTTTTTGTTGTTTTTGTTTAGTGTTAAGTAATGAGTTTAAGCCATAATCAAGGATTTAATGGACTCATTACACCATCCTAATAGAAGGATAATAGATGAGAGCATTTAAGTTGAGGAAGATACCTCAACTTAATCCATGATTAGGGATTAACCTCATGACAAAAAAAAGCCTTTATTAAAGTGGGTTTTAGTTAATGGTAAGATGAAGAAGTGATTTTTATGGTTTGTAAGACAACTTGAGGGGGACTTGTCCATTAACACTAGGGTTAGTCCTTCTTAACCAATTAAGGAAGAATTAGAACCCTAATGCAAGGCCCAAGTTACAAGCTTGATGTCTTAGTGATTATTAGATGGATTGATTAAAGGGTTTAAACATATAAAGGGTTTAACACTTAGGATTAAAGTTATACACTCCATCCTAATAGAAGGATGCAGGCATAAGCTTAATCACAAAGCCTTAAAACCTTTAGGGTTTAGTCCTGGATTATGAGATGAGAAGAGAAGACTCAATGATGACACAAAGGTAAAACTAAATTGGGGACTAATCATACCCTAATTGTTATCATGCTTGGTTGTTCCTAGGGTTCATGAGGTTTGCAAGAAAATCTTCAGAGAAACCACCAGGAAGGAAGCAGATGAAAGGAGCAAAGAGAAGCAAAACAACTTGCTTCACCTAAGAAGACAAGTTGCTTGAAGAAAGAAAGAGGAGAAGAGCATGAATGAGCAAGCTCACTCTAAAAACACATACAAAATGCAGCAAAGAAAGTATGAAAGAGATGAAAAGATATTGTGAGAAGTGAAGGCAAATTCACTTCTCAAGCAACTTACCACCTGAAATGTTAGCATAAGAAAATGAAACACAATGAGAATGAGATGCAATGCCATGATGCAAACCAAAACCAGAAGCATAAACATGATGTTAATGATGCTAAGAGATGATGCAAACACATGACAAGAGATGAGAATGATCATACAAGCATAAGGATGCAAATGAGGCATGTTTTGAACCAAGAATTTACATGAAACGTTATGAAATGTAATGGACATACAACATGTCAAATGAAAGATGCAATGATCAAACATGGTTCTAATATATCCTAATATGTATTATGAATCAAAAGAATGCACAAAATGTCATGGCAAGTCAATGGATGCAAGAAAATGAGAAATGGATGCAAAAGAAGGCACAAATTAGGGTTTCATGCATCATGCAAAGCAAAAATCCAAAACCAGAAACAAACAACATGATAAAAATTTGAAAATGCAATCAAAGATACCCTAAATCTATATAAACTCACTGCCCAAAGGAGGGGATCCAAATCTTAACCTATTGAAAGTTATGAATTTCCTAAGATTGCTAGGGTTTTAAGGTACCTCACCAAGAAAAATGCTAAACAAATTGAAAATGCAAGATCAATTCAAATCAAATTTATCCTATAAACTACATGCTATGCAAGATGCAATGCCAAAAGAATCATCATCCAACTCTCAATGGTTAGGCAGAAAGGAATTTTTGAAGTTTGAAACAAAATATTGCCTAAAAATGAAATTAAATCCAATGAAAATGATCAAAAGGTATCAAGAACAAAAAAGAAATTTGGTTTGAGATTTGGACATTGTTTCTAAATATTTTAAAGTGCAATATGAATTTTTTGTGATTTTTAAATACCTAAATGTATTTTTAATTAATTAATTTCCATTAATTAATTAAAAATAAACATTTAAATGATTTAAAAATAATTTTCAGTGCAAAAAATAAAAATAAAAATATTTTTGGGTTTTAAAAATTAATGAAAACTTTGACAAAAATTTTCATAATTTTTAAATGATTTTTGCTATTTTTAATAATTCGTATAAATAAAATGAAAAGAAAATGAATTAAAAATGAAAATAATGGAAAGTATGCTAATCTGAAGGCTGATATTCAAATGGAAAAGGAGGGAATTGACTGGCGCGTCATCCAACGGCTCACATTCAAACTGACCAGATTAATTTATAAACTTAATTAATTAGATTAATGACGTGGATTAGGGCTTAAGTGAAAGATCTGGACCACTTGCTTGCGCGCGGGTCAATGCCAGTCAACTGTATCTACGGCCTACATTCAAACTGAACCCTAAACCTAATTAAGACACTTAATCACTTTCAGGTCACCGGAGAAGAGCTCCAGTCGTCTTCTCCGGTGACACCCTTCCCTGAAATTTTCAATCTTGCTCCCTAGGTCATTTCTGGAGCTCTAAAGCTCCAGATCACTTCCTCTCACTTCCCTAAACTCATCCCTGCCCTCAAATGGAGTTTATTTCTCACCATTAGCAAGATTCGAAAGGAAGAACAAAAATGGCAGGAATTTCAGTCAATCGATACAAGCTCATTTCTACACCATTTTCAAAATTTCAAAGCCCAGTATGATCAGGAGAGCATGCTTTATCATTTAGAAACTAAAGACAGGAGTTCTGGAAAAATATTTCAAGGAGGTACCTGAGCTTGAGCTTTCTCAGCTTGGGACTTTTAGGCCTTCTCTCTTTGTGTAAAACACTCCCCTTGAACTCCTGATGAAGTTTTGATGCCTGGAAGGAATTTCTTTTGGCTGGTTTGGGAGTTTGCAAGCTAACTGGTCAGAAATCGTATTTGGTTTATGGGGTGCTTTTGGCTGTTTCAGTGGTTGGTTTGTGACCAGTGAGTCATTTTGAGATCAATGGTGAAGTTGGTTTGAAGAATGGTTGAGTGAGCTGAGAGATTCGAAAGGTTTTTGCAAGTCGAGAGATTTTTGATAACTATGGCAATCTGAGGTTTTCGGCTTGTGTTGTGTGTTGTGTTATGTCTCTTTTGGTCCACTTATCACTCTTGGATAAGTCATAGGAGTTGGTGTGGCCTAGCTTGATTGGTATGGGTCTTTTGCAAAAAGTCCAAGTTTTGTGTAAGAGAGGTATGGGTCATTGATAGGCCAAGGACAAAAGGGGTGTCCTGCGCAGCAAGGAATAAGGAGAACCATGGGATCAGTTTTGAAGCCAATTAGCAAGTGGATTAGGGTTTGTATGATGTTTTGCAACTTTATCCAACTTTGGCCCTTTTGAAGTTTCTTGATCCACAAGTCATGAAAATGGGCAAACCTTTGATGCATTCTGACCTTTAGGCACTGGTTTATGTTTGTGCAAGGATTAGAAGTCACTTTGAGGTCTCATTTTACCTTGGCAAGGGATTTTGCAACTTTGCCTCTTTGGTGCATAACTTGAAATTATGTGATTTTCCCCAACTTTGACAAGCCATAACTTTTGATCCAAAATGAATTAGCCTGAGTTCTTGTACTTTTTGAAAAGGGAATGATCCAATCTACAACTTTCATGACCAAAGTTTTCCCATTTGAAGCATTTTTGAATCAAAAAGAAAGGGTTGAAAAAGTTTCCCAAAATGGCAAGTTTCCATTACAAGTCATTTTCCCAAAAAGGCAGCTTTGCAAATGGCTTGAAATTCTTCAATTTTGTGAACTTCTAACATCTTCTATGATCAAATAAAGATCATACATAATCAAAATGATGAAGAACACCCCTTGGTTGGGTCATTGGGGGCCTCAGATGCCCTGATTTTGCACTGACTTGCTCAAGAAGTCAACTCTTGATTGGATTTCTTCCCCATGGAATTTCTTCATGAAACTTGATATGCATGATCCTTATAACATATAGAGACCAATAGAAACAATAATGACCAAAAAAATTGGAGTTATGGCCTCTGAAACCAAAACCCTAATTCTAGGTCATCTGTGCAGTTAAACCTGGCTCTGCTTCGATGCCATTCTCAGTTCTTGTGATTCTTTGACTTTCTTGACTTTGTGGGGATACAATATGATGCTTGAACATATATGGAACCCTTTGAAGTGATTGGAGACCTTTGGAGTGGCTCAAATGGCTCTTAGATTGCTCAGATCACAAACCCTAGATGCAGATGACTTAGAAGCAATGCAGTGAATCAAAAATGTGGTATGAGATGCTATGATTGAATTTATGCATATGAAGAGATCACAAGCCATGGTGTGAATGGGTGAGGGAAAATTTGGGGTGTTTACAATGTATTACATGTGTTTTGTGTGTATTAATCAGTAACTATATGAAAATTATTTATAGTCACGAAGACAACCTAAAAGCATTTCACGTGGATACTATGTTATGGGAAATATGTTAAATATTATCTCTGGAAGCATTATGAATTCATGGGTTAAGGTATTAACTTTATCCATATAGATGTAATTTATTCATATTTTTTAATTTAATTATGTTTTGTTAGCCTGTCATAATTTAAATTTTGTTCAAACTATAAATGTTTAGCTACGAAGCAACATTTCCACAAGAAGATATAGATGACATACGATCATGTTGCATAAGTGCCTTCCTATCTTCTTATGAATCTCAAAGACACTAATTTTTCTTGGTTGTTATAGGAATTTTATAGAGGTTTTGTCATTATAAATTTAAATATGTTGAGAATCAAGTGTAAGGAAGAAGTCTCACATTAAATAGAAAAGCGAAGATTGAACACTATATAAGTGAGAGAACCCACACACCTATCACCCTAAGATTTTAGGCGGATGTGTGGTGTGTCTCTCACAAAAGGTGTGTCCCAAGTAGATATGATCCCTCTTGACCCCCCCCCCCTCCCCGAATTGTCTCAATAGTGGTATCATGAGCCTTTGATTTTGAGTGAAGGGACCGACTTACTTGTATCGAAACACTTCCCGCAGGTGGTGGGTAGAAGGTGTTTCGTTAAAGAGTGTCAATGGTGATACAAGTGTATGTGGAAGAGAGAGCTTCCACTTGAGGGGGAGCATTGTGTATAAACTCACACTTGACGGGGAGTATTGTGTATAAACTCACATTTGAGGGGGAGTGTTGAGAATTAAGTATGAGGAAGAAGTCTCTCATTGATTAGAAAATGGAAGATTGAACACTATATAAGTGAGAGAATCCACACACCTATCACCTTAAAATTTTAGCTGGATATATGGTGTGTCACTCACAAAAAGTGTGCCCCAGGTAGATATGATCCCTCTTGAACCTCCCCCGAATTGCCTCAATAAAATATGTATAAGTTCAAATATGTACAATTTCTCTTTCTAGAGGTTTTCTTTTATCCCAAGTGTCATTATAGATTTTGTAATAGCATTATATGGTTATATTTTAAAATACGTATATAATCTTTTTGTGTACCATTTTAGATATGTGTATATTTGGTTTTGTAAGTAATGTAATTTGGTATTTTTTTGAATATTTTGTTATGTTATGTATAAAATAAATATATTATTTGGTCACAAAATTAGAAGTTTTAAGTTAAAAAAATACTGGATAGAAAAATTAAGATTTAAAACAAATTATAAATGATAAATAAATAGATTATACCCTTGATTAATAGATATAACCAACCTAAATACATTTATTTTCCCTCATATATTTACAAAAATCGAGAGAGATATGGCTCGTGCTTTATAGTTTTTGAAAAGAAAAAAAACCATGTTGTTGGGAATCAAATCAATGACATTTTCAACTGTCCCCTCGGTAGAATAAAAATCGGAGATAAAGTGACAAATTTTCATAACGCCCTTTATTATTTCGCATGAGAAATTGAGGTACAATCTCTTTCACCACCAAGATAAAATGTATTTTTTTTTATAGTAGTGACTATTTTGATGATTTAATATTTAGAAATTTGATTTTTTTTAAATATAAGGTGTACGATTAATTTATGATAAATGTTAATATTTTATTGATTAATTGATTTTTGATACTATGGAGAAATTAAATATTGTTGGAATGATGTTAATTTGGAGTAGGAGTTGGAATGATTTATTGACATTAAATGGGCAATAAATGCACACAAAGTAGAACTAATATGGAAGTGAATTTGAAAAGATTCATTTTAGTCCCACATAGGAGGGAATACAAATATTAGTAGTGTTTATATAATCCAACATGGACAATTGGGATTGGGCCCAAGGGGAACCCAATTTTGTAAAAGGAGTGAGGACACACCCATGAGCATCTAGACACACGTGCGCGCCGCCGTCGTCCGACCGAGTCGGTTCGGTTCAGTTCGCGGTCTAAATGAATTAATTTTTTGAACCCGAATTTAACAATAATTAATGATAATTAATTAATAAATCCGGTAGAAATTAAATAATTTTATTTAATTATTTAAGAGAAAATTAATTAATATTTAATATTGATTAATTACGAAATGGTGACGTGTCACATTCCAAATTGTCAAGTCTTAACCTAAGTTTTGACTGACTCCAATTACTGACCAATTCAGTAACCGCCAGTTTTGACTGGGCCGGTCCACTCTCCCACGTTTCTCTCCACGATCTGCTCCACTCACTTGAATTCGCTGCCTATAAAAACAGGTTTGCACTTCATTTGTGGTTGCACCGAAATATTGATTTCTCTCCTTCTCTCTTTGCTCTCTTCATCTAAATTATTTTTCTTTTTCTTGACTGGCTTTTTAACCAGATACTACGACTGGTTTGATAACCATCTAAAGGTATAATTTCTAGATCGATTTATCAGCCTGCAACTGATAGATCGTATTTCGACGGGTTGTTTTATCCTGGAGACGTCGTTGTAAATTTGACGGCATTGCATACTTTTGGCAGTACGACAAAACGTCTTAAAGAAAGCGACCTAGTACGCGACTCGTCCCGATAATTTCTTTGTGCCATTTTGAATTTTTCAAAATCGAAAATAACAATTTTAAGACGATTTCATAACTGCCATGGCAACTGAGGAAATTATCGGTACTACTGTGGTCGCTTCTGTTTCTGAAAAACTGTTTAAGTTTGAGGGATCCAATTTCAACCGTTGGCAAGCTAAGATGAAATTTTTCTTAACATTGAAAAAGGTTGCCCACGTTCTGACTGAGGATATCCCGGTTGTCCTTTCTGGATCTGCTGAACTACCTAATGGTAAGTCACTTGCAGAATCAGACGGGACTTCCCAAACGCCTGAATCAGATGCTGCAAAAGCTAAGGCTGCAGCAGATGACTTACAGCTCAGGAAAGAAATCGCCCTATGTTACGAGAATGATTATTTGTGCAAAAATCACATTCTGAACGGTCTTGCTGATGACCTGTATGACTACTACAGTAGCTACAAGACCGCTAAACAGGTTTGGGAGGCTCTACAAAGGAAATATGATCCTGAAGAAGCAGGTGCGAAGAAATATGCTGCCAGCCGCTATTTGAACTACAAGATGGTGGATGAAAAGTTTGTGGAAGCTCAAAGCCACGAAATTCAGAAAATTGCTCATAAAATTATTACAGAATGTATGCCCCTCAATGAACAATTTCAAATTGATGTTATCATTGACAAACTGCCCCCTGGTTGGAAAGATTTCAAAAATTTACTTCGCCACAAAACAAAAGAATTTTCAATCGAGAGTCTGATTACTCGTCTCCGAATTGAAGAGGAAGCTCGGAAACAAGATCAGAAAGATGAAGTCTTAGTTATTTCTAACAACAAAAAGAGATTCAATGTTGTTCTGAAGCCTACGGGCAAAACTTTAAAGAATCAGAACCGCAATGCTGTGAACCGAATTAAGAATGGGAATCCCTCTAGGGCCCCATCTGCTCCATTTGCTAGGAAACAACCTCCACCTCAAAGAAATGATGCTCTAGTTTTCTCTTGCTACAATTGTGGAAAACCAGGTCATATGGCAAAAAAATGTAAGAGAAAGCCTAAACCTGTTGCTGGCTCAAATGCTCAGGTTAACCTGACTGATGAGCAATTCATTGCTATGATCACTGAAGTCAACATGGTTGGTGGAAGTGATGGCTGGTGGATAGACACTGGCACCACTCGTCATGTCTGCTATGATCGTGCTATGTTAAAGACATACATGATTGCTGAAGATAAGAAAGTGTTATTGGGAGATGCTCACACCACTAACGTTGCTGGAATTGGAGATGTAGAGCTGAAGTTCACCTCTTGAAGGACTTTGATCTTGAAGGACGTCATGCACATTCCTGAAATTAGGAAGAATCTTGTTTCCGGTTTTCTTTTGAATAAGGCTGGGTTTAGTCAAACTATAGGGGCATATTTGTACATCATCACTAAGAATGGTATTTTTGTTGGGAAAGGGTATGCCATTGATGGCATGTTTAAGTTGAATATTGAATTGAATAAAATTTCTCCTTTTGTTTACTCCTTGTGTGATTTTAATATTTGGCATGGTAGACTTTGTCACGTTAATAAGCGAATTATTTCTAATGCAAGCAACTTAGGCCTAATCCCTAAATTAAATGTCAATGATTCTAATAAATGTGAATTTTGTAGTCAAGCTAAAATAACAAAGACCTCACATAAATCAATTATAAAAGAATTTGATCCCCTAGATCTTATACATTCTGATATATGTGAATTAGATGGAAGCTTAACTAGAAATAGTAAACGTTATTTTATCACTTTTATTGACGATTGCTCTGATTATACTTATGTATACCTAATGAAGAATAAAAGTGAAGCACTTGACATGTTTAAGATGTATGTAACTGAAATTGAGAATCAATTTAACAAGAAGATTAAGAGACTTCGTAGTGATAGGGAAACTGAATATGACTCTAGTTTATTTAATGACTTTTATATTAAACATGGCATTGTACATGAAACGACTGCTCCATACTCTCCTAAAATGAATGGTAAAGCAGAAAGAAAGAATGGAACTCTTACTGAACTTGTTGTTGCAATTATGTTGAATTCTGGTGCTGCACCTCACTGGTGGGGGGAAATTTTATTGACTGTTTGCTATGTCCTGAATAGAGTTCCCAAGTAAAAAAGTAAGATCTCACCTTATGAGATATTAAAGAAAAGACAACCAAATTTGTCTTATTTGAGAACTTGGGGCTGTCTGGCTTATGTCAGGATTCCGGATCCGAAACGAGTTAAACTCGCTAGTAGAGCCTATGAATGTGTATTCATTGGGTATGCAGTAAACAATAAGGCATATAGGTTTTCTGATCTAAATGCCAAAGTGATCATAGAATCAAACGATGTTGAATTCTATGAATAAAATTTTCCTTTCAAATCGAGAAATAGTGGGGGCACCCCAATCGAGTCACATTCTTATGATAAAAAGTACTAAAAGCAGCGACAATGTAGAAACAGAACTTCGAAGAAGTAAAAGAGCAAGAGTTTCTAAAGACTATGGGCCCAATTATGCGGCTTATAATGTTGAAGAAGATCCAATAAATCTTCAAGAAGCATTGTCCTCTCTGGATGCGGATTTATGGCAAGAAGCTATTAATGATGAGATAGATTCTCTAGAGTCTAACAAGGCCTGACACTTGGTAGACTTACCTCCTAGTTGCAAACCAATTGGTTGTAAATGGGTTTTGAAAAAGAAACTAAAACCTGATGGAACTATTGATAAATACAAGGCTCTCCTTGTAGCAAAGGGTTTTAGACAAAAAGAAATAGATTTCTTCGACACATTTTCTCCAGTCACTAGAATTACATCCATTAGGGTAATCATTTCAATATCTACTATTTATAACTTATTAGTACACCAAATGGATGTTAAAACAACTTTTTTAAACGGTGACTTAGAAGAAGAAATCTATATGGAACAACCAGAAGGTTTTGTGATCCAAGGACAAGAAACCAAGGTCTGTAAGTTAGATAAGTCTTTGTATGGACTAAAACAAGCTCCTAAACAATGGCATGAAATGTTTGATAACTTAATGATTATTAATGGGTATAAAGTGAATGAAAGTGACAAATGCATTTATTACAAATCTGATAATCGCATTTGTACTATCATATGTCTATATGTAGACGATCTACTCATATTTGGATCAAACATTCAGGCCATTAATGATACGAAATCATTGTTGTGCAATAACTTTTATATGAAAGACCTCGGAGAAGCAAGTGTGATCTTGGGTATCAAGATCACGAGATTTGAACAAGGAATTTCTTTGGATCAGTCTCATTATGTGGAGAAGATCTTAAAGAAATATAAATACTTCGACTGTAAACCTGCGTGCACACCTTATGATCCAAGTGTGAAACTGTTTAAGAACACTGGAGAAAGTGTCAGACAAACCGAATATGCGAGCATCATTGGCAGTCTTAGGTATGCCACTGATTGTACTAGACCCGACATTGCATATGTCGTAGGATTGTTGTGCATATTTACAAGTAAGCCGAGTAACGAGCATTGGAAAGCTATTGAGCGAGTCATGAGGTACCTTAAAAGGACTATGGACCTCGGCCTACACTATCAGAAATTTCCTGCTGTACTAGAAGGGTATAGTGATGCAGATTGGAACACCTTATCGGATGATTCCAAAGCTACTAGTGGCTATATATTTAGTATAGCTGGAGGAGCTGTATCTTGGAAATCAAAGAAACAGACCATCCTGGCTCAATCCATAATGGAGTCTGAAATGATAGCACTAGCTACAGCTAGTGAAGAAGCAAGTTGGTTAAGATGCTTGCTAGCTGAGATTCCTTTATGGGAAAAACCTATGCCAGCTGTGTTGATCCACTGCGATAGTACCGCGGCTATTGCAAAAGTTGAGAACCGTTATTATAATGGTAAAAGACGTCAAATTAGAAGAAAACACAACATCGTTAGAGATTGTATCTCCAAAGGAGCAGTGAGAGTGGATCATGTACGCACTGATGAAAACTTAGCGGATCCTTTGACGAAAGGATTAACTAGAGAGAAAGTCCATATACATCCAAGAAGATGGGACTAATGCCTATAAAGAGATAATTTACTCATGATGGCAACCCGACCTAAATGAATGGAGATCCCAAGAACTAGGTTCAATGGGTAATAACAAGTTGTGAGTAATATGAAATGACCATGCAAGTGGAGCATGAATCCTGAAGTAATAAAAGGATGAGATAATAGAAACTCTTAATGAGATCTATACTCTGTATGAGGGAGTACCTAGGCTACAAGAGTACTCTTGATAGACTCACCTATGTGACTGTGGAACTGAGGCCGGTTCCTATGGAATTTCGAGGCAAAATTCCTAGAGCCTTCACTAAAACCGGGATACACGTGTATGGTCATTAAAGCACGGGCTATTAGAATACACCTTACGAAAAGGTTGTGTGCAGGTCTGATGTCAGAGATAGAGTTCAAGACAATAATGTCACTCTTGTTGAATTCGAATCTGACTTGCTACGCTAAGGTTCAAGTCGTAGACACCTTTGTTTATGCACAATCTTAGAAACGTCTGACGTACGTCTAAAATCACCTTTTAAATTCAAGTGGGGGATTGTTGGAATGATGTTAATTTGGAGTAGGAGTTGGAATGATTTATTGACATTAAATGGGCAATAAATGCACACAAAGTAGAACTAATATGAAAGTGAATTTGAAAAGATTCATTTTAGTCCCACATAGGAGGGAATACAAATATTAGTAGTGTTTATATAATCCAACATGGATAATTGGGATTGGGCCCCAAGGGGAACCCAATTTTGTAAAAGGAGTGAGGACACACCCATGAGCATCTAGACACACGCGCACGCCGCCGTCGTCCGTCCGGCCGACTCGGTTCGGTTAGGTTCGGTTCGCGATCTAAATGAATTAATTTTTTGAACCCGAATTTAACAATAATTAATGATAATTAATTAATAAATCAGGTAGAAATTAAATAATTTTATTTAATTATTTAAGAGAAAATTAATTAATATTTAATATTAATTAATTACGAAATGGTGACGTGTCACATTCCAAATTGTCAAGTCTTAACCTAAATTTTGACTGACTCCAATTACTGACCAATTCAATAACCGCCAGTTTTGACTGGGCCGGTCCACTCTCCCACGTTTCTCTCCACGATCTGCTCCACTCACTTGAATTCGCTGCCTATAAAAACAGGTTTGCACTTCATTTGTGGTTGCACCGAAATATTGATTTCTCTCTTTGCTCTCTTCATCTAAATTATTTTTCTTTTTCTTGACTGACTTTTTAACCAGATACTACGACTGGTTTGATAACCATTTAAAGGTGTAATTTCTATATCGATTTATCAGCCTGCAACTGATAGATCGTATTTCGACGGGCTGTTTTATCCTGGAGACGTCGTTGTAAATTTTCGACTGCATTGCATACTTTTGGCAGTACAACGAAACATCTTAAAGAAAGCAACCTAGTACGCGACTCGTCCCGATAATTTCTCTTTGCCATTTTGAATTTTTCAAAACCAAAAATAACAAATATGCATATTTAAAAACATGTAACCATGTTTTTTTTATAAGTGTGCGTATATATAATCTAGTGGTGAACACTTAGGTCTTAAGAGTGTATTCCACTCGGTTCTCAAGTTCAAATCTCCTTGGGAACAAAATGCTTATTAAAAAAAATATTTTATTTTGATAAAAATATTTATGGTGAAGCAAAGTAGGAAAGGGAAACATATCCTCTGTGGGAGAGAGTGTTTAATAATTTCCGTTATATATAATATAAGGACCTTTGTTCTCATTTGCACACAGACATTGACACACATATATATACGCTATTTTTATGACCATATTGATCATAATATGATTTAAAAAAAAATAAAACATGGTTACAAGGGAAAAAGAATGTATTTACTCAGATTTAAAAAATCTTCCTCATTCCTAGAGCCTAGATTCAATAGATAGTTATACTTTACATTTCTTCATTTTATGAACAAAGCAATTGCAATTATAAAACTAGATTTTATGCAACTTTAGGTCGGATTGTTTTAACTTTATATATATATATATAAGTTTTATGAATAATTTTAATAATAATCATAAAAAATAATTTTAATTTGTTTTTTAAAATTAAAAACTAATTTTGACATACAAATATATAATTAAATATTATTGAATATTAAAATATAGTAAAAATTATAGAATTTTATAATATATATATATATATATATATATATATATATATATATATATATATATATATATATATATATATATATATATATATATATATATAAAAAAGAAGAATTAAGGATTTTTCAATCTGTTTACACCAAAACGGGAAAATCCACCAAAAAAGAAAGATTACAAAACAATTGAAATTACGAAAAAAATAACAGAGAGTATTTACTAAACTCATAAAAACTACAATTAAAATGTGTAATATCACCGCATATATATATATATATATATATATATATATATATATATATATATATATATATATATATATATATATATATATATATATATATATATATATATATATATATATATATATATATATATATATATATATATATATATATATATATATATATATATATATATATATATCAAAAAGATTTTTTTTTATCTAAAACGTTATTCAAAGTAATTTCAAAATTATAATATTTTATAAATTTTGATATCTAGTAAATATTATAGCAAAAATTGATCAAATATTTAAAATAATATTTAATAAAAAAAATATTTAAAATCATTTTTTAAATAAATTTATGATTATTTATAAAACAATATATATATATATATATATATATATATATATATATATATATATATATATATATATATATATATATATATATATATATATATATATATTTAAATTGAAACAAACGGGGTCTTATGAAAGTAAATTTTGTATTTTATGGATACAATAAAAAATTTATTGTATGATTTAATGCAATTTTAAAACCACTCTTGAGGGCAGAGAAAAGGGTTTAGAGAAGAAATAAAAATGAGAAATCAAGAGAGGTGATAGAATGAAATTTGAGATATATAAAAAAATGAGCGAAAATTGTGAAAGTCAATGCTCTGACAAATTTGTTTCATAAACAAATTTGTAGTTGTTAGCCTCTTAATTTGTATTAGGGCGAGAAAGGGTCAGACTATTTAACAGAGACTTAAAGTCTAGCTTATATAGGTCAACGTCAGATCAGATATTTTTTTTAAACAGAAAATATCTGAGTTTTCTTATAAATCTACTTAGTTAAATAGGCTAGGCACAGATCATAGAAAAAACCTTCTAAGCCTATCAGGTCGGCCTATTTATTAAATATGAATGAATTTATTGTTTTTACATTGTATTTTATTATTGATACTAAAATATAAGAGAAAAACTTAATTTTATTTAAGAACTTATGAAATAAGTTTAAAGGAATCTTATGAATAATGTTATAAGGAGTTTTCATAAGTTCTCTCAAACAAATCATTTCACAAATTTATGCTATTATGTAAGCTCAGATAAGTCAATGGAAACAAATTTTTAGTTTCATTATACTTTTGATTCTCTAGTTTATTTAAAATTTGTTGAATTTCTTATTTACACATATTTAAATGATATATGCTTTTTAAATAAGCTAATAGGCCAATCAGACCTTTGAAAAAGTCAGACTTAGGCCAAAACATAAGTCTTTGATAGGCTATAAGTCAAACTTAGATTTAAATTTTTTTAACAGATCAGACTCAGACTTAGCAAAGTCTGACTCGGCTAAGCCTATTCTTACACCTATTTGTGTTTTCTTGTGGTAGATGTATGTGGTACAATGAATTAAATGCCATGCCTTGTGGAAAACAAAAGTGTGAATTTGGACGTGCAAATTAATTACATAAGCCTGATGCAACAATTACATACTAGAATCAATATTCATATAAATCTATAGATTCTTGCTTAATATATAATTAATTGCATATCTCCAAAGTCACTAAATATAGAAGTTTTATTTTCGTTTTGAGCAAACCCATTTTTATATACTACTAGTGATGAGTTCTCTTGATTAAAATCACCTCACTGCCTTTCTTCTTTCTGATACAAAATTAATATCTTTATTTATTACTTTCAAACTTGAATAACACAAGACTACAATGTTTCTTCTTCTCAAAGACATGGCCCTAGAAATATTTTCATTAACTTAGAAAATTAGTACATTGTAATGTCACTTGTCAATTAAATTTGGTTAGTCTCAATTAGAATAAGAATGATTAATCATCATTACTTTGGCATTTATTCACCTAAGTAGTCAAGCATGTTCTTATATAGATTAATTTCATACGTACACCCTAACATCACTTAAAAGCTTTTCATTATACATTATTTTGCTGCTTTCAAACTTCTCTAATAATTTTCACTTTATAACATGAAAATCATTGGTTAACTTTTTTGTCCTAATTTTCCAACTTTGACGGTAATCATCATAAAAGGCCCACACTTATTTTGTTATCAAGAGGTAATTAAGTGGTTGAGTGAGAATACTTGCTTGCATGTGTGGTATAAGAGTAACCTTGTTAGAATTACGGTGACCTATCATCATTTTCAAAACTATATTTTGTAGTTTTTACAAAATTACAGTTATTCTTAGTTATTCTTATGTGATCAAGACAAATTCAATGTTACACTTTTGGTATTTTGCATAGAACTATAGTCTGGACAGTAATAGTTTCATAATTTGATGGGAGTCAAAGAGTTGTGTATATTGTAGTCGTTCTAATATGTAATTGGTTAAGTTAGTTTGTTGGTTAAGTTAATTTAGTACTTAACTTAACTTAGTGTTTAAGTTAGTTTGTAGTCTATAAATAGGTTGTTCTATCAGATTGTTGTCTATAAACAATTTGTCTTAATTGTGAAAGTAAATAGTAAAACAGTTTTAATCATCTCTCTCCCTAATCTTAAAATGAGTTTTTTTGTGTTTGTTTAAAAAACTCAATCTTTCTCATAGTTTTATTTGTTCCTGGTGTGGCGCTTGTCACAACAATAATAAACATATGTAAGTAAAGAAATTTGATTTAAATAATTAAGTTTTCAAACTTTATAATGCAGTCTCTTATATAGGATTTTTTTAGGGTTTATGAAAGCTTATAATTTTCTATTTGTAGGTTTCTTAACATGTTCCCCAAGAATACAAGTTAACATTATCCATAAGCTTTTCCTCTTGAAAAATCTTTGATACCCAATCAAACTTCAAATTCATTGTTGCCCTGACCATTGTTATGACGTGAAGGAACCTAATTTGATTTATGATAAGTTTGTAACATACTTGAATATCACTATGAATTTAACACACTTATTCACTCGCGCAAAAAGTATCAAGTAAAACCTTTGATTTATGTATATGATAGATATTGTTATACAATTGTGAATTGGTCCAAAATTATCATCATTTGAACTTTGTAAGTATGGTGACTATAGAAGGAAAATGATCAAAACACAATGTAAGATGGATCAAGTGAGTCAAACCTAAAATGCATAGGAGGCAAAGACTCGTACCAAATATGTTGGGAGAGCTATGGCTCGATAAGCCAAAACCAAACATATATAAGTAATCTCTTGCAAAGCAAGGAAAATTCGTTGGATGAGACACAGGTTGCCTAACAAATGGAAGGATGTTTGAGGATTCATTTAGCAAAAGTAAGTTCAGTTACCGAAGTGAGTCATCTTTCACTTGGCGAATCAAGGCATAATTTAATTCTATTTAAAGGAAGCTTGCAAGTGATACCAATGAGATACCACTTGAGAGTTTTACATGCTTAAGGCAAGTCATAGTGAATTTCAATAGAGGATTAAGATATTTTTCGATGAACGTTCTACTTATACTCATTCTATATTATTACCATTATTATGAATAGCTAAGATCTATTTTGTTACGATTAAATTTGTATTTTTTTATATAACACACACACACATGCACGAGCATACACATGCAAGTATGTACACACACACACACACGTGCGCGCAAGCATGCATACACACACATGCACGCGAACATACACACAACACTTGTAATACCCATATATATATATATATATATATATATATATATATATATATATATATATATATATATATATATATATATATTACATGAATCCAAGTTTGGATATTGAAATACAAATAAGTTCTTAGTCAACATATTACATATATTAAATGCTCGAATACAAAAGTCTAAGTTAAGGTATAATGTATATAAGATTTTCAAAAACAAAAATCTTAGAACTAGATCAACAATGATCTCAAACGAC
This sequence comes from Lathyrus aphaca, assembly GCA_963966055.1. Classification (NCBI taxonomy): domain Eukaryota; kingdom Viridiplantae; phylum Streptophyta; class Magnoliopsida; order Fabales; family Fabaceae; genus Lathyrus; species Lathyrus aphaca. Next base: position 725,477,013 of record OZ014519.1, on the reverse strand, counting down.
GTTATCCTTACCCTTCTCAGAACCTGAAGTACCTGAAACAATAATCAACAACATGGGGTGAGATGGAAAAATCTCAGTGAGTCCCTATCTTATGGATTCTCTCGACTTTACAAGGTTCTATAAATATCCTACTCAAGTCGGACAAAGACTAAGACTTTGAGTTCACAACTCTCACACTCATATGGAAACGTACTTCGAGTTCACACACTCAACTATCACTAATCGGTAACCATATAAAGGTATCACATTTTCCCGTCCTCTTCTACGTCTAGATGTCGACCCTGATCATGGATCCTTGTATTTACTTGACATGCAAAATGAATTCGGATCCTAGGTCCGTACACCTAGAATCGTCATTTCACATACACCATCACAAGTCTTTTTACCCATGGCCTTTATTCGTACTAAACACGAGAATCAAACCTTTCAAGTAATTATGCATACATTTCAGAGGAGTCATTAGCTCATGAAACTACATATCAAGGGAAAATGGTTTCGATTACGTGATTATAACATAAACGTGATTGTACATACCAATCACAAAGCCACATTAGCCTTATACATATAGAATGCATATAACATTCAAGAGGTCACATACACCTTTTTCAACAAAATACAACCAACGGGTTGACACACATATTCCATATAGCGTTACTCTCCACTAGACCCTTACTCGATTAAGGTACACATTTATATATCGAACGTCTGAGCATCACCATCTAGATTCTAATAACTCCCTAGTCATACTACTAGGTCTCACAAGTGTAATGCATCAAGGTTTCCTCATTCACCCTAACTTCTACACTTTTATATAATTAGGTTCCATAAACCACATAATCGAACAAAATTGATTAAATATCATAATTAATTAAATTTCTCGACAAAAGTAATATTTTTCTCATTCCATTGGATAAATTATCATTTCATCTTTCTATTGGTATAAAGTTTGCTTAAATCGAATACCCGGATAAAAAGTTATGAATTTTAGAAGATTTTCAAAATTCAAGATAATGTTAATCGATTAACCAACTTCCAATAGCTAATTGAGAGTTAGAGACACTTCTGTTAACCGATTAACCAAATGGTTAATCGGTTAACCAGTCTAATTTTCAGCATAAAACATATTTTTCCCTTTGGTTAATCGGTTAACCTTGTTACAGAAGCATAAAAACTCCGTTTTTCTTGCTGTAACACCAATCCAAACTCAATCATAAAATATTGCAATCACATAACACATATTATAGGTCATTCCAATACCGACTATTCTACACCGATTAAATCGTATTTCAACCGTTAGAATATCAAATTAGTACGATTTTAGCATTTGACCTAAAAACTAATTCTCATGAAAACTTCTAACTAGACCCACCTCTAACAATGAAAATTGTGAGATGAAATAATGAAGATTGAAGCTGATGATCCAAGAACTTCTTCTTAAAGTTTTTCCCTTTTATTTTTTCTTTCTTCCCACTTCTCTCTTCTTCCTCACTCTATGTTTCTATGTTTAAATTTACGGAGTATTACAATATTCACACACACAAGCACGCACAAACACACACAATCTTTAATTTAAATTTAATCGAATGACATCCGTAGAAATATGGGGTTTTGTTTATCATTTTTCTTTTTATTCTAAGAGGTCGCCAATGTCAAATACCTTCGATGGCTAATTTAATATATATATATATATATATATATATATATATATATATATATATATATATATATATATATATATATATATATATATATATATATATATATATATATATATATATATATATATATAATTTTACACAATAACGGTAAATAAAAAATTTAAATTGTATTATATTAGTAATTACTATACTTTTTCTTCTTTCTTTCCTACTTCACACAACAAGAAAATATTGAAGAAACTTTTGTCTACTGTAAAGAATATTCTGCTATGTAGAAGGTGATGTTTCCCTTAAAAAGGAACATGTGATAATTAAGCAATCCAGTATATAATCACTACCTTGACCGTGTTTGGTGGCAATTTTCTAAATAAATTGATATTGCAACATATTAGCATTTTTTTAATAAATGAGTTCTCATAAAAAATATATACATGGATGTTCTACAAATTATGCCAACAAAATTGAAATGCATGTTATTATTAAGTTGTACTTGACCTTGAGATCTCGAGACCGATTAATCACTTTAGATTAATCGCACCATTCACAATTCACAAACAAATGTCTATTCCAAGATAAAACAAAATTTTGAACGGATTGAAAATTATTAAAAGAAATTGAATCTGAAATTATTATGACACTTTTTTAAAATATGTTTTTTTAAATATATATAATCATTATTTAAATCAATTTATTATTTTATATATAATTTTTTTAAATAATTATAATCATTATTGATATTAGAATCATTAGAAATAATTATAAGGATTCATTATTAATATTAGAATCATTAGAAATAATTATATTCGATTCAAAAATATAATTAAAATTAATAATTTATAACAAATTGTAGTGTAACTAATAATTTTAAAATATTTTAAAATATAAATTTATAAGGTACAAGAATACAAAAACATTGAAAAAATTAATTATTACTACTTTGAAAAAAATATTATTTATGTTGCTTCAATTTTATTTAATGTGATTCAATTCTATTAATATTATTTATGTTGCTTCAATATTATATATTTATTGATGAATATGAAAATAATGTTATTTTATTTTATTTAATGTAATTCAATTAATATTATATTTTTATTGATGAATATGAAAATAATGTAATTAACTATTAATATTATATATTTATTGATATTAGAAATAACTATTGATTATACAAAAAAAATTATCAAGAGATGACGACGATTGAATTTCCAATTATTCTCTTAAATATTTAAGAAATACAAATACGTTCTTTCTATCAATTAGTTTTAAAATCTATAGTTTTCTAATTAGATATAAAATTTATCCTTTTTAAAATATATATTTTTTTCAATTTAAAATTGATTGTATTGTATCTTTATAAACATTATGTTTTAAAAAAATTGATTTAAATTTGATTGTGTTATATCTTTATAAACAATCTTTTTAAATATGAATTATACAAAAAAAAGTTAATAAAATATATTTTTTTAAGTATTTAGAATTTTAGAAAAAGTTAATAAAACAAAACAAAATAAATAGAGTTTTTATAATTTATTTAAACTTATAAAATAACTAAATCAAACAAAAATCTTTTCAATAAAAATATGATAAATGGTAGGATTAGTCATGAAAAAATAATGATAAATAGTAATCATGAAAAAATAATGATAAGTGGTAAAAATTGATTGATATAATTATTTTTATAAAAGGAAATAAGTTAAAATTATTTTTTGACTCAAAAGAAAAATAATATGTTATATTAAAAAAGCTTCTAAATATTCTTATTGATTAATTATTCAAAAAATTGTTTTTATTATGACACTTTTTTTAAAATATGTTTTTTATTTTGTGTAATGTATCTAATCATTATTTAAATCAATTTATTATTTTATATATAAATTTTTTAAATAATTAATAAATTCACATATGGTTATCATAACACTTTATTTTAATGAAAAATAAAATTTTATTTCTATCATTATAATTAATAAATAAAATAAAATTTTATTAAATGATAATCTAATTTTTGATTTACCTATGATATTCTTATATCTAATTTTTGATTTACCTACTGATATCTAGAATAATAAATGTTTAATATTATTTTTTTGATTTATCATTTAATTTATTTTAGTTTATAATTTTATTTGTTAATTTGATTCTAAATATATAATTTAAAAAATGGTATGACTTTATATGTTATAGGTATTTATATTAGTAATAGAAAAATAACATAAAATATCAATATCAATTTATTTTTTCATAAGTAGTTTTTTTTATAAAGATAGTCATTGAAAATTAAATCCAATCGAGTTGTTTTTATATATGTTTTTTTTTCTCTTCCTCCCAATTTTTATTTATAGTAACTTTTATTGTAACCTTTTATTAAATAGTAATCAAGAAAAAGAAAAGATGATTGGTATTCATGAAAAAATATTGATAAATAATAATCATGAAAAAATAACGATAAATGGTAATAATTTATACAATTTTTCTACTAAATTAAAAATAAATAATTGAAAAATTCAAATACTATAGTGAAAAGAAAGAAAACATACTAAGGTAAGAAAAAATTAATAATTTAAAAATGAAATGACTTTAAATGTTCTAATATGAAATTTAAAATTTTGTAGAGTTAAACTTCTATTATGAAATTCTCCTACACAAAAAATGGATAAAATATTCATTTAGAATTAAAATTTTAAGATATCATCGGGTGTGGATATTCATTTAGAATGAAATTTTACGGGGATCTGTCATATATTGTAGGTTTGTAAAAATTGTAAATATGATATAATAAGAAGGATTTAAAATTGATATTTGACGGAAACTGTTATAAATTTTAGGTTTGAACAAATTGACTAATATCTACTATACTAGCATATGGAATGTTATTCATATAGTCTCTTTCTACTTAAGTACTAGGACTTTGAGTCATACTCAACTTGTATTGAGGATTAGTCGATGTTAGAACAAATTTTGAATTCAACATACCAAACTTATCGAGAATCTTCTTCAGGTGTGTCTCTTGAGATAAGCATAATCTCGACTGCTTTCTATCTATTCTGATGTCAACCCCAAGAATTCTGAAGGCAACTCCCAAATCCTTCATGACGAACTCCTTATCGAGTTCAATATTCACCTTCATAACATCTTCGACACGGTTGCTTGCTATGAGGATGTCATCCATATAAAACAACAAAATAGCAAGTGAATTTCCAAGTCGAAAACTGAAGTAAACACATTGTTCGAACTAACTCCTAGTGAAATCTATGTGTGCCATGAGCTTGTCGAATCTCATATTCCATTGTCGACGAGATTATTTCAGGCCATACAAATGCCTATTTAGCTTGCACACATAATCTTCCTTTCCTTTTTCTACATACCCTTCAGGTTGTCTCATCAAAATTATTTCATTCAGATCACGATACAAGAAGTTTGTCTTCACATCCATCTATTCAAGTTATAGGTCTAACTTCGCCACCATATAAAACATCATTCGAATGGATTTATTATTTATGACTGGTGAGAACATGTCATTGAATTTGACACATTCTTTTTTAGTGAACCCCATAGCAATCAGCATAGCCTTAAAACACTTCAACATCACTTCTTTGATTCCTTCCTTAACCTTGAAATCCATTTAGAATTGTCTAATCTAGCCCCTGCAGATTTCTCAATCAGCTCCCAAGTGTTATTATCATAAAGATATTTCATCTTATTATCAATGGATTTTATTCATTCAGTCTTATATCAACTCCTCACAACATACTTGTAATATGTAGGTTCTTCATCAAGAATTTCACTTGGAGAGATTAAGGAAAATGCTATGAGGTTTGCATAACCAAGTCTCTGAGGTGGCTTGATGACTCTTCTTGACATGTCTCTTGCCATCAGGTAATCATTATTAGTCTCTTCATCTTCGATAGTAGATTATGCTTCTTCTTCGACTTCATATGGGTTATGTAATTCAACATCACAATGTTCCACCTCAAAAGGAATCTCTTCATGTTCCAGCTCTTCTTTAGAAATCTTAGCTTCGTTGAAAACTACATTTTGAATTATGATACATCTCCTGTGACCTGGATCTAGGCACCACAACCTATAAGCTTTGACTCCTTCAAGGTATCCAACGAACATACATTTCAGAGCTCTAGGTTCTACATTATCTTGTATAATGTGAGCACAGGCTAAGTAGCCAAATACTCTAAGTTTTTCGAAATTAGGCGGATGTCCATGTTATCTCCTAATTTCGACGCTCATATTATTTTTAAAGAGAAGTAATATGAGAATTATATTCTTTAAGAAGATTATAAAAGGGCTTCGACTAAAGTTGTATTGAGAGTTTGGGTCGAAGACATGTTTTGCGTAAGGGAAATATGATTTATGGACTTAGAAATACTTCTAAGTGTTTGGAAATGTTGTTCAACAGATGCTTCTGAAGTTATTCAACACAAAAATGATTTAAATTCAAATTAAGGAGGGAAAGTTGTTTCTTATCTGTTCCTAAAGAAACAAGTGGCGCACATCCGAGAGTCAAAGACATGCAAGGCGACACTTGTCGTGGTTTTAATGATTAGGCCGTTAATGGCAGTTAGTTAGATTATTATAAATAAGGATCTTAACAATAGGATTCAGTGTGTGAAAATCAATTTGTACAAGTTACTCAAAGTACCAGTGTAGAGAAACGAGTTGTGTGAGAATGTACGTGATGAACACCATCTTTTGTCTTTTGAATGCAATTTAATCATTTTCTTTAAGAATATTCGTTTATCTTATGCAAGTTCCATTTCCTGCATTTCATTAAGTCTTTATACATTTAATTTCCTTTTCAACTTTTGCTATTAGTTTAACCATTTCGACTTAAAAATTTTCTTACATCCTTTGTACTTTAACTTATATAATTTGTTTTCTTTTGCATTCCAGCCATCCTTTATGTTTTCTAGCCTTCTTTATACTTAGAATTCTAATCGCATTTTAAATTACATTTTAGACAAATACTTAGTTATGAACATTGTCGAAGTGTCTTGTGTTTCACAAAATTTACTTTCAATAGGGTATTAGCACATGTCCTAGGATCAATCTGATTGATCATGTTAGTCACAAACGTTTGATTTAGAAGATCAAAGGTTGTTTACCAGTTCTCACGGTAAACAAATTGGCACGTCTAGTTGGGCATGTTCTATAAATTTTAATCAAAGTTCTATAAATTTTGTAAACTCACCTTTTTATTGGTCCTAAACATCGTAAAAGTTTCATTGCATGCATTTAAAAAGTGGAAAAGTAGCCACTACAAACAAATACAGGCCAAAAAGAAGAAATACGAGGAAAATGACATCAAGTCAGATAAATTCAAATGATCTTAATCCTCAATTGATTTGGTCGAATCCATAATTAATTAATTCGAATGCTCAAACTTATACAACCAATCCTTTGGATATACCGAGAAGTGATGTGGTGCCACCCCCTAATTCGAAAGGAGGATCAACAATGCCAACCATTATATCCAAATGAATACCTTCAATGGCAGGGCTAAGGGTGACATATACAAGGGCTTATACTCAACCTCTGTTGGAATACATTGGGGCTAATCCTCAAACTCCACCACCGTAAACTTCGACGTATAAACATTTTCCTCGCCCAGAGTTTTCACAAGCCTTGCCTAGGAATCCACCATATGGTATGCCAACTTTAGTGATGCAAAGCCTGCGTAATCCTCCCCCGGTATTTTCAAAGAATATAATTTCTTCACAATTGCAAGCATCGGGATCTGGAATAAATATGGGTCAAAATAGCCAAACTATAGGGTTATGATATTCTACCCAATGGCCCAATCTAACGAATACTTCCGTAGCATATCTAAGACAACACATGGACGAAAGTAACATTCAAATGGTACAAAATTTTTCCCAATCTATGGGAGAGATTTTCCAACCTTTGATCCAAAACACCACTTAAACTAACCAATAATTGGCATCTCATATGGCACGTATAATAGAGTTCATGGGCCTACCTGCCCCTTTTCGACATCCAACAAGGGGATATATACACGAAAACTAAGGTGTTGAAATAAGAGAGAACATTCAACAAGTAAACCCGAGGAATCAGGAGATAGTCGAACCAACTAGGATTGAACCTCCTAGAAATCAGATACCAATTCCTCAAGAGAGGGAACAAGGGGTAGTATTAGTAAATAGAAACAAAAATGCTGATAATGTTGTACATCAGGTTCGACGTAACAACATAGCAGCATACAATAACCTAGAAGCCATGATCAAAAGGATAATGGCTCAAAACGAGATGAATATGGGCTTTGCTAGACCAAATTTTACATCACCAATAGTAGACTATATACTTCAATCAGAATTACCCCCTAGGACGAAGGTCCAAAATTTCATTAAATTTTCAGGGGATACTACTGAGTTTACAATCGAACACGTAGCCCGTTACCTGATCGAAGCATGGGAGATTGTGAATGAAGAAAGCCTTAGGGTTAAGTATTTCCCTAGTTCTATCACTAAGAATGCTTGCACGTGGTTTACAACCTTGCCACCTAATTTGATTTGTAATTGTACTCAATTGGAACATTTGTTCCATGAACAATTCTATATGGGACAAACTAAGATTAGTCTTAAAGAAGTAGCTAGCATCAAACGAAATTTTACTGAGCCAATAGACGATTACCTTAATAGGTTTCAATTACTTAAGGCTAGATATTTACCCTAGTGCTAGAAAGTGAACTAGTTGAAATGGTCGATGGTGGCCTAGATTAATCTATTAGAAAGATATTGGACACCAAATATTTGAGGGATATGACCCAATTGGCTGATAAGGTTCGACAGCTAGAACGTTTGAAGGACGAAAAGGCAGGGAAAATAAGAACAAAAAGACAACCTATGTCGAATACAATGAGGGAGTCAAAGAATTATATGATGAACCTTTGCAGTTCGATGAAAATGAAATAGATCTTGTTGAACTCAAGCAAGGTCCACCATACTCTTGCAAATTGCAAGCCCCTTCAAATGGGAAAAATCTTGTCGAAACTAACGATAGGTTCCAAAGAAAATATACACTTTCGACATCACCAAGTGTGACGAAATATTCAATTTGTTAGTTAAGGATGGACAAATGACAGTGCCTCTAGGCTCTAAAATGCTACCTTTAGAAAAAAAAGGAAAAAGAGAGGTTTTTGCAAATACCATAATTTTTTGGGTCATAAAACTTCTCAGTGTTTCTTTTAGGAATTTGGTGCAAAATGCTATCCATGGGGGCAGGTTGAAGTTTGGAGAGAAAACCAAAGGTCAAATGAAGATTGATTCAGACCCTTTACAAATGGAAGATGCCCATTACACTTAAGTGAACATGGTTAAAGTTGTTGATGGCTTTGATTATTCGATCAATATGGTAGAGATCACTGATGATTTCCTTGATGATGTTGTCCTAGTCAAGGTTACTGATGATCTTGACACTGGTGATGTGAGAAAACTTATGACTAAAAACGCTGATGGTTTTGTCGAAAAGAATGTTGGAAACTTTGAAGCTACTGAAAACTTTGTAAGCGAGATCATTGAAGATTCCATCCTAGTAATGGTTACAAAGGAAAATGCTGATGGTTTCGTACGGATGGACAAGGCCACTGAAGTCCTTTCTATAGAATTCCACAAATTGAACATATCCAATGATGTTGACATGGACATCAATATGGTGGTGATTAAGGAACAAACTAGGGATGTTGACGAGGCAAGCCTCCAAGAGGAATATAACAAGGTGACTTATCCTAAACAGGACGAAACTATTGTTAATTTCCTCCATAGATGCCAAAAGAGGAAATTTAAGGTTATGCTTTGCCCTTGATGCAGCACAATATTTAACAAGAAAGCTGCAAACAACATCCATGGAGTCAGGGAGGCGAAGAAAGGGCGTGGACGAAGAACCCTTCAAGGTCTGAGAGATTTCTACCCAAGAAGATCTATTGCACATCAACATAGAAACAAATCTTAATACTTTGGAGCCAGACAGAACACCTCTAAACCTACTAGTGAAGCCCCAACTGGGAAGTGGGTAAGGCGTGTCGAAGGCAAAGCAAAAGGTCAACAAAAATGGAAGAGCTTTGACATTGAAATAGGCTCTTCCATTTCTTATAGAAAGGAGTTCTCCTCCAACAAATCGGCATATGTCTCCGAAAATTATAAGGGGAAGAAATCGATGTCTCCATCTCAATGGAGAAGAGAGAAACATTGAAGAAAGACCTAGAAGGAGCTTTAGTCGAAAGACAAAGACGAATTAAACACCAATGTGCCTGCTAATGGCGATAGGAGGCACAAAACAAAGTCTATAGAAAAGCCACATGTGGGTCGAAAGTTGTTCACCTCTCAAGAGGAAATGTGTAAACACCCCAAATTTTCCCTCACTCATTTCACCATGGCCTGTGGTTCTTTTCATTTGCATAAGTTCAAACACATCATCTCATATTACATTTTTGCTTCACTGCATTGGTTCTAAGTCATCTGCATCTAGGGTTCGTGATTTGAGCAATCCCTGAGCTATCTGAGCCACTCCAAAGGTCTTCAATCATCTCAAGAGGGTCCATGTATGTTCAAGCATCATATTATATCCTCCCAAGGTCAAGGAAGTCAGAAAATCACAAGAACTGAGAAGGGTATGGAAGCAGAGCCAGGTTTAACTACACAGATGACCTAAAATTAGGGTTTTGGTTTCAGAGGCCATAACTCCAATTTTTTTGGTCATTCTTGTTTCTATTGGTCTCTATATGTTATAAGGATCATACACACCAATTTTCATGGAGAAATTCAATGGGGAAGGCATCTGATCAATAAATGACTTCTTGAACAAGTCAGTGCAAAATCAGGGCATCTGAGGCCCTCAATCATCCAACCAAAGGGTCTTCTCCATCATTTTGAGTGTATATGATATTTATTTGATCTTAGAAGAAGTTAGAAGTTCACAAAATTGAAGAATTTCAAGCCATTTGCAAAGTTGCCATTTTGGGAAAGTGACTTATAATGCAAACTTGCCATTTTGGGAAAGTTTTTCAACCTCCTCTTTTTGATTCAAAAATGCTTCAAATGAAAAATTCTTGGTCATGAAAGTTGTAGATTGGATCATTCCCTTTTCAAAAAGTACAAGAACTTGACCTAATTCATTTTAGATCTCAAGTTATGGCCTTGCAAAGTTGGGAAAAATCACATAAATTTCACTTTTACACCAAAGAGGGAAACTTGCAAATTCTCATGCCAAGCATTTTTGTGACCTCAAACACACTTCTACATGTCTTAACATCATAATGCATTGCCTAAGGATCAGAATTGACCCAAGAACCATTTCATCCCATGCCTTGAACATCAAGAAATTCAAAAGGGGCCAAACTTCATGAAAATTGCAAAAGGGCACATAACCTTTCACAAGCTTGCTGAATCACCTCAAATTCAAATCTATGGCTCTCCTTGATCTATGCTGAGCCAGGACAAGCCAAAAGCCAGCTGCAAAACCAGCCCATACCTCAAGTACAAAACTTTTGACATTTTGGCAACTTGCCCATACCAATCAACATAGGCCAGCACCCACTCTCTGACCTATCACAGTTTATTATGTGGATCAAAACCAAGCCAAAACACACAACATTGCAGCCTAACACTTGAGAATCCTCAGCATACACAAAATCCCCCAAATCTGCAAAAGCCTTCGAAACACATAGCTCAACCATCAAACCTCCAAACTTTTTCCACCATTCAACTCCATAAACATCACTGATCATTTCCCACCCTTCATTTTGCTTAAAAACTCACCATATCCAAAATACGATTTTTACATTTCATGAACTGAACTTCTACCAACTTCCTTTTGAGTCCATTTAAGCTCCAACCAAGCATCACAAGCTCTTGAGGGGAATCATTGGAGTGGATTTGAGGCAAAGAACTGGCCAGAAAGCTCCTGTTTTGAAAGCTCAACTTCAGGTAGCCATGGCATTTATTTTTCCAGAACCTTCATTTTATGTTATAGAATGATTCTATGTGTTCCCCTGATTGCCATGATATGTTTGGTTTCGAAAATAGTCGAGAAATAAGCATTTCATGAGCTTCTGAAATTTCTGAGTTGTTTTCCGTTTTGCTTCGATTCGTGCTTTTGATGATGAATAAATGAATTTTGATGGTTGATTCTTGTTGGGGTTGATGTGAGGATCATTTCTGGAGAGTTTTAGGGCTTGGGGTTGCGTATTGAGTGAGATAGCTTGAGAGGCTAGCCGGAGAAGATGACCGGAACAATATTCCGGTCACCTGAAATTGTTTAGGGTTCAGATTAGGGCTTAATGACGTAATTAGTGAAGTTTGAATTCTGGCCCTTGGATAGCGCGCGAAGTTAATTCCCTCCCTTTTGAGTTTGAACCTGGGCCTTTGGATTGGCTGACTTTCTCATTTTCTCATTTTATTTAATAATTATTTCATTTGTTTTCTATTTATTTGGACGAATTTTTAAAAATAGCAAATGATATCAAAAAATTCTGAAAATTTTTATCCAAGCTTTTATTAATTTTCAGAAACCAAAAATATTTTTATTTTTATTTTTTGCATTAAAAATTATTTTTAAATCGTTAAATGATTATTTTTAATTAATTAATGAGAGTTAATTAATTAAAAATACATTTAGGTATTTAAAAATTCCAAAAAAATTCAGAGAGCTTTTAAAAACATTTAGAAACATTATCAAACCCTTCACACAAATTTCTTTTTGGTTCTTGACCTATTTTGACATTTTTCTTTGGATTTAGGGTTCTTAAAAGTCAATATTTTTACCCTAACTTAGAAAAATCCTTTCTGCCTAACCATGAAGAGTTTGATGGTGTTTATTTTTGAATTGCATTCCTCATATCATGTAGTTTCTAGGATAAAATTGGTTTGAATTTATTCTTCATTTTCAATTTGTTGTGCTTTTTTCCTTTTGAAGTGCCTTAAAACCCTAGCGAACTTAAGAAAATCATAACTTCCATTAGGTTAAGATTTAGGTCTCCTCCTTTGGGCAGTGAACTTGTATAGGTTTAGGGTTCCTTTGATCCTATTTTCAATTTTTTATCTCATGTCTTGCTTCTGGTTTTGAATTTTGTATTGCATGTTATGTATAAACCCTAATTCTTGCCTTCATTTGCATCCATCCTTCATATGCTTTCATACATGAACTTGCCATGACATTTTATGCATTCACATGACTTCTAAGACATCTTAAGACACATTAGAATCATGTTTGATCATTGCATCATCCATTTGCCATGTTTTGCTTTCATTTCATTTCATGTGCATTCATGAGCTTTCATGCTTCTTACTTGCCTCATTTGCATTCTCATCTCTTGTATGATCATCCACATCTCATGTTCACCATTTGTATCATCTTTTAGCATCAATCACATCTTAATTTGCTTCTGAATTTGGTGTTCACCTTTGCATCTTATCTCATTCTCATTCTCATTTCATTCCTTGTTGCTAACTTTTCAGGTGGTAAGTGTTTGAGAAGTGAATTTGCCTTCACTTCTCATAATCTCTTCTCATCTCTCTTATGGATTCATTGCTGCATTTTGTATTTGTATTAGAGTGAGCTTGCTCATTCATGCTTTCTCCTCCTTCTTTCTTCAAGCAACTTATCTTCTTAAGTGAAGTAAGTTGTCTTGCTTCTTTCTGCTTCTTTTCCTTCCATCATGCTTCTTCCTTGGTGGCTTTTATCTTGAAGATCTTTTGCAAGCCTCATAAACCCTAGGAACATCCAAGAATGATAACAATTAGGGTTTGATTAGTCCCCCATTTAGCTTTACCTCTGTGTCATCTTTGTGTCTCTCCTCTCATCTCTTAATCAAGGACTAAACCTTAAAGGTTTTAAGGCTTTGTGATTAAGCTTATGCCCGCATCCTTCTATTAGGATGGAGTGTATAACTTTAATCCTAAGTGTTAAACCCTTAATGTGTTTAAATCCTTTAATCAATCCATCTAATAATCACTAAGACATCAAGCTTGTAACTTGGGCCTTGCATTAGGGTTCTAATTCTTCCTTAATTGGTTAAGAAGGACTAATCCTAGTGTTAATGGACAAGTCCCCATCAAGTTGTCTTACAAACCCTAAAAAACACTTCTTAATCTTACCATTAACTAAAATACACTTTAATAAAGACTCTGTTTTGTCATGAGGTTAATCCCTAATCATGGATTAAGTTGAGGAGCCTTTCTCAAATTAAATGTTCTCATCTATTATCCTTCTATTTGGATGGTGTAATGGGTCCATTAAATCCTTGATTATGGCTTAAACTCATTACTTAACACTAAACAAAAACTCCAAAAACATTTAAATAAATGCAAGTAGGTGAATGATCTTAATCCTACATCAAGGTGATTAAGTGTGAGGTGTTTACCTCATACTTAAGGTATTCTCATTACCCCTAATCAGAGAGAGGATGTGGTGAGTTTACTAAACCTTGGTTTAGGTTTAAGCTCATTTTCTTATGACAAACACAAAAAATCAATAAAAGATTGAAAAAAAAAAAAAAAAAACAATAATCGTCTCCTCCGGGATTCTTTTCTCATCTCATTCACTCACAAACGAGAACTTGCTTCTTCCGTATAATGCAAGACAATTTGCACCTGAGCCAGACAGGTCATACACTTGAGCATGGACAAGTAAGCAGTTCATAAGTCAATTTATCTTTCAGTCTCTTTGAGTCGAACTACGGTGTTCTGACTTCCTCATTGCACGAGAGGATACGTAGGCATAACTTAACAGTTATCGGACAAAAGTCTCTGTATATCCCCCTCTCCTTCCAGCATTATTCTTTAAGCCTCATAGTCTTGAGCTTCATATTCCTTTTTTACACTGACACTCTTTTATTCCACTTCACATTTCTTTTACACTGACACTTTCATTCTTTCCCAGCTTTTGTACACAAAATAGCACTGACACTACCCCTTTTAAACACAAATCTTTCAAGCGTGGATCCCGTCGAGTACGACGGACAATCTGGGTGCTAATACCTTCCCAGATTGTAACCAACCCCTTTCTCAGTTTCTCTGGTTCGCAACCGTCTTATCAATCTTTTCTTAGGTTTATGCAGCATTACCTTTCCTTCGGGATAAAAATGCCTAGCTGGCGACTCTATTCCTTCCTTCTCTTTCGCCGACCGTTCGCGTCTGTACCCCTCTTGGCCCTGTGTCATTTGGTGGGAGCAACAAAACGGCTAAAAGGAAGTTTGATAAAGTCGTCGTTGAAGATGAGATGATAAATAATAACTTTAATTTTGGGTCTAAATCTTCTATTGACATCATAGTCAATGCAAGTCATGTCCAGAGAATTCGACCAAATCACAGAGGTCGAGAATTTGGACGCTTACACTGAAGCGGAAATTGTAGCACATAAACCTGTTTTCTATTATATAATGAACAATGGGTGTGTCGAAGAGTATAACGCTTTCTTTGAATGCCCTACTGAAGAAATGAGAGGTCATTTGAAGCCTTTTTACATCACTGGCAAGGTCGAAAATGTAGCAGTGAATAAAATCCTTGTCGATTGCGGCTTCACAGTGAACTTGATGCCGCATTTTTTATTAAACAAAATTGGAAAGTATGACACAGATTCTAAGCCACATAATATGGTTCTCTCAAACTATCAGGGAAAAGTAGGCACCATTACGGGTGTCATTCAAGTTGATCTGACAGTTGGGATGTTCACAAGACCGATGGTTTTTATGGTAGTTGAATCTAAAGCCAACTACAACCTCCTATTGGGTTAAGAATGGATACATGGAATTGGGGAAGTAATACCTTCGTCCATTCATCAGAGGGTGACAATTTGGCGCCCAAACAACATTGTTGAAAACATCGAAGCTGATCAAGGATACTTCAAGCCCCAACCAATCACGTCGACAAACATCAGTTTGACAAAAAGCTGGCTCACATTGCTACTTGTTGTCTAGGGGATTTTGAATTCACCCCAGATGATGAGGCTTATTGTTTATTGTATATGCATCTCGTCGAAGGTTTCAGGTGGGACAGAGAAGTGGTGGGCGAAGGTAGCCTCCCGCACATTTGGATTCTTAAAGGAGACCCCACAAACTGGGGAAGTGAATTCAGTGATTAATGACTGAATTCGAAGCACTAAGAAGAATTTCGGCCTATGTGGCTAAAACTAAATTACAAGCGACCTTGGAGGCTGCAAACAAACATATGGTTGTCGAAGCCATTTCTCAATTTTATGGAGAAGGTCCTAGCAAGGACTTCGAACCAAAACCACCTGACAAGGTTCCGGGTGAAGATCAAGGCCAAATGATCGACGCAATTTATGATGATGAGAATTTTGGATTTGGGAAGGATCTGCTAGCAAACAACATTAAGATTCTGACCTAAGACCCCCTTGAAGAAATTGATCTGGGAGAAGGTGAAGTCAGAAGGCCAACCTACATTAGTGCAAGCTTCGACCCACAACTCAAAGTCGAAGTGATCTAATTGCTGAAGGAGTTCAAGGACTGCTTTGCATGGGATTACGAAGAAATTCCTGGTTTGAAGAGAGAACTTGTCGAACATAAACTGCCAATTAAGCCTTGAAAAAATCCGTACAAGCAAAATCCAAGATAGTCTGCACTAGCAATTTTCTCGAAGATAAAAGAGGAGATCGAAAGACTGCTTCGATGTAAGTTCATCAGTACTGCCAGGTATGTCGAATCATTAGTTAACATTGTACCTATTATTAAAAAGAATGGTTCTTTAAGGGTTTGTATAGATTTTAGAGATTTAAATTCTGTAACCCATAAGGACGAATACTCTATGCCTATGGCAAAAATGCTAGTCTATTATGCCGCTGGACTTGAGTATCTTAGTATGTTAGACGGGTACTATGGATATAACCAAATATTTATTGCTGAGAAAGATGTCCCAAAGACTTCTTTTCGATGTCTAGGGGCCTTAGGCACCTACGAATGGGTAGTGATGCCTTTTGGTCTGAAAAATGTTGGGGAAACTTACCAACGAGCAATGAACTTAATCTTCCATGACTATATAGAAACTTTTATGCAAATTTATATTGATGATATCATTGTAAAGTCTATTTAAAGGAAGAATCATGTAGACCATCTTCGACAGTCATTCGAAAGGATGAGAAGACATGGTCTTAAAATGAATCCTCTTAAATGTGCATTTTGTGTGCAGGAAAGAATTTTCTAGGCTTTGTAGTCCATAAAAGGGGATCGAAATCAACCAAAATAAGATCAAAACCATTATAGAAGCGAAAGCACCATCAATAAAAAGGATTTGCAATCACTGTTGGGCAAGATTAATTTCTTGAGAAGGTTCATATCGAATCTTAGTGGGAAAATGCATGCCTTTTCACCTTTACTTCGATTCAACATAGATGGATTCAAATGGGGGCAAGCTCAACAAGAAGCTTTCAATTAGATCAAGGAATACCTGAGTCATCCTCCAATTCAATCACCTCCTTGTAGGAATAGAAGTATGAGATTGTATATAGCTACATCAGATAAGACCTTAGGGAGCACGTTAGCTCAAGAGGATGATAATGGCATCAAAAGAGCCATTTATTGCCTCAATAGAGTTATGAATGATGTAGAAACTAGGTATAAAATGGTTGGAAAGTTGTGTTTATGCTTGTATTTTTCTTGTACAAAATTGAAACAATATATAAAACCAGTTGATGTTTATGTTTCGTCCCATTTTGATGTTATTAAAATTATGCTTTCAAAATCTAGCTTGCATAGTCGAATTGGTAAATGGGCACTAGAATTAACTGAGTATTCTTTAACATACAAGTCTCTAAAGGCAGTTAAAGGCCAAGTGGTGGCAGACTTCATAGTCGACCGCTTTATAAATGAAAATGTCATTAACTATCTTGAGGTAGAACCATGGAAGTTATACTTCGACGGGTCTAGCTACAAAGACAGAACATGCATAAGTTTATTAATTATTTCTCCAAATAAAATTCCAACAACATTCAAGTATAAGATCGAAGGTCATTGTTCGAACAACGAGGCTGAATATGAAGCTTTAATAGTTAGACTTGAAGTACTGTTAGAATTGGGGGCAACTTATATCGAAATAATGGGAGATTCAGAGTTGGTCATAAACAAAGGAGTACAAATGAATATGTCGTAGTCGGCTTAAAATTTAACAGTCACCATCATATTTTTTAGGAAAGTAATGATAAACCTAAATCCCTAAGGTAGAGAACCTGGATCCGAAAGTCGGTTAAGCAAGAGGAAGGTGTTAGGCACCCCTTACTTCTATTATACTCAATAGGATCCTTCTTAAGATTCTAAGATATTTTGTTTGTATAAGATATTTATTTATTTTGATTCAATTCCACATAATTCTAAGAAACAAAACCTAATTAAACCCTAATTTTACTCGCTAAGGTTTGTACAAACCCTATGTCTACGTTCCTTTAGTTTGAAGGATCAGAACACCATAGTTGAATTCCCTCTACCCTTTAAATCGTAATCCTAATCCCTTTACTACCCCTTACTAAATTTATTAAAACCCTGATTTTAAACCCTCTTTTTAAAAGTTATTATGAAAACCCTAATTTTTACTATAAAACTCCACATTTGAAACCCCATAAATACGC
The DNA here is from genome assembly GCA_963966055.1 of Lathyrus aphaca. Lineage (NCBI taxonomy): Eukaryota > Viridiplantae > Streptophyta > Magnoliopsida > Fabales > Fabaceae > Lathyrus > Lathyrus aphaca. The sequence continues at coordinate 725,458,753 of OZ014519.1, read as the reverse complement.
CTTAAGTAGAACCCAAAATACTTTTGTAAAACTTCCAATATGTTATAAAAAAAACCACAAATAAAGCCCCATGATTTAATTCCCAAAAAAATAAAATTTAAATTTGAAGCCCCCCAAAATATATTCAATAATTTAATCCCTCAAAATAATTTTAAACAAATATTATACCCAAATAATTTAATCCAATAATTTATATATAAAAATATTTTATATATATTTTATAAAAAAAACATAATTATATCCCCTTTTAAATTAAAAATATAAACTTAAAATAAAGTCATATAATTAACCATAAAATAATTAACCCAATAATTATTAAAAAAAACCTACATATAACCCAAGATAAAAAAGAATAAATTAATTATTTTATATGATTCCTAATCCCAAATAAAAATCCCATATTTGATTATCTAACCCTAATTAATTAATTAATTAATTAATTAATTAAGTATTTAATTAATTAACTAATAAAAAACTCTAAAAAAAGAATAAATAAAAACAATTTTATTATTTCTAACCCTAAAAATTAATTACCTGAATTTATCCCAAATTGCTTTATTAAACCCTAATAAAATAACTAAACCTAATTAAATAATTAATTAAGTGCTTAATTAATTTATATGAAAACCCAGGGGGTGTAATTCTGAACTGAATAGAAATGGGCCCAAAAGTGGGGTGTCAATAGCGTTAGGGCGCAAGGCCCGTGGACTAGATTCCAATTCTTCATTCTGAAAATTCATCAAAGAGAGAGTCAATGGTTGACTCTTTCTGAACCGTTGGATGAGGATCAAACATATCTCTTTGCCTTTTTGTTTTAATCTATTGATTAAAATGTATATGCAACGGATGATCCCGATTGGAGGTCAACGCGGGAATATAATCAACCCATACATATAGGATTTTTTGGTTGACCAAATGGTCAATCGATCCTAAGTCTTCTATGATGCCACTTGGCATTAATCAAAATCCAGAATAGGGAGTATAAGACTAATTCTTCTTCATAACCCTCCCCATTTCCTCTATCCCATTCTCCCTCTTCTCTCATTCTCTAACTTTTCTCTCCCTTTCTCTCAACCCTTCGTTCACCCGACCACCTTCCATGACTTCCGACCACCACCTTCAACCCTCAAACCGCCGCCCCCTCCAGATTTCCGGTTGAATATCAACTAGAATCTTCATACCTTCAAACCCCCCAAAACCATAAATCATGAACACTACCCTTCTAAGATGAACCCTAGCCCAAAAATTCATCGGGTCTTAGGGTTCGAACCCTAACCCTAATACACACCCAGAAAACCCTGAAAACTTATGAAACCTTATGAACCCTAAATGTTCAAGTGATGAACCCTAACCCTATTCTTCAAGAACCATAACCCTAAGATGAAATCTGACCCGAAAAATCTATAAAAACCTAGATTATAACACATCAATCAACAATCAAGCATGCAAATATCTAAGTGGTTTCGAGTATACCTCTCATTGCATGTATTCTTTATGCTATTCCGATTTATTTTCCTTTTTCTTTTTTCCCTCGATATATTCCTTTTCTTCTTCTGTTTGTTTTGCAGGTTCAGATTGAAGGTCAAGCTCATGGGCTTTAGGGTTCTAATGATGAACCCTAAATCCTTAGGAGTGAAAAAACTTTACTGAAGGGTTTTGGGATTTGCACAACTTGGTAGATTTTTCCTTAGGGTTTTTTCTTTTTTCTTTTGATTGTTATCTTAGGTTTTTATAGATGTATAATTAAGTTTAGATTAATCCTTAGGTTTATTGATTCAAATCTTTGAAGATTTGATTTTTAATTAACATTAGCTGTAAATCTGATGTAATGGCTCTACCAATCAATATAATTTGATTTTAATTTGATGTTAATTTGATTATGTTTTTATTTAATTTTTCTTTAATTTTGGATCTTATTTGATCCTCTCAATATTCCATTCTTTGCGTGAATCTGTTACGCGGTCAACAAAATGTTAATCCTAATTAGGGAGATAAAATAATAACGATAATATTAATAATATTATTAATAATAATAATGTATAATATAACTCTCATTTATTTTAAAATTTAATAAAACATAATTGGGACCCGCGCCCCCTCCTCTTCTTATAATACTAATAATATATTAAAATCAAAATAATTTTTTTAATAGAAACTGATAATAATATTAGTAATAACATTATTATTAAATCAAAATACACATTTTTATCTAAAAAGTAAAATAAAACATGTTTATTAATAATTCCCCATAATAGTATTTACTATTAATATAATAATAATAATAATAATAATAATAATTAACTTTTAAACCCCAAATTATATATAAAATTATATATAAAATTATATATAAAATTATATATAAAATTATAATAAAAAACTTTATAATGTGGTACCCCTTAACCCCTAAAATAGATAATTATTAGATTTTAAACGATAAATCCAATAAAAATGTAAAAGTCAATCTATAAGGTCAAAAAGTTTCTCTTTGACTTTTTAGTAGAGGCGAATCTACATGATAGTCAGGGGGTGCAACTGCACCCTCTCAACTTTTTAATTTTACACTAATAATCTAAATTTTATTTTATTTGCACCCCCTGGATTTTGTAGGTTTGTATTTTTCACTCACTGTAGTCACTTAAGCGACTTTTCAATTCTTTTGTCAAAGAATACAAATTATTTAACTATAATACTTATATTTAAAAATAATACTTATATTTAGTTTTTATTTTCTAATTAATATAATATTAATGATGTTTTATAAATAATACCCTTAATTATTTATTGTAAATAAATTGAATTAAATAACAAATAATTAGATATCAAAAGATTAATAAAAAAATTTCATTCTCAATTTAATTTTTCACTTCTCTCACTAATCCTAGTTTCTCTCATCTTTTTCATTGGCAGTTCCAATGGTGTATCAAACTTGCTCATGCTCTCACTAGCAATTTTTTTTTATCGATTTCAGGTGTGTTTGTAGCTATTATGTTAAATCATAGTCAACTTAGAAGCATTTATCTTCAACATTGAAGTTATTAAGGTAGGATATATTGATTTTAAGGTTTTGTTAATTTAGGAATTTTTTAAAATTAGATATTAAGGTTTGATGATTTTGTTGTTAAATTAGAACTGTGTTAATTTTGAAATCAGACGAAATTAACGATGTTGTTTGATTGAGTATTTGAAGTTGTTGTTGAGTATGCCTTTTGTTGAGTGTTTGATTGATGGGAATCTTTATTGGATGAAGTAAATTTATTTTGCAATATGCATAACATTCACATTCCAAATATGGATGATATATATTTTTTGGGAATATCAAGGCGTGGAAGTAATGTCGAGTCTATCACAATAGAGAAACATTATCACATTGAATTATTTTATATTGTCGTGGACATGCAACTTCAAGAACTTAAGAATCGTTTTAATGAGATAAATAGTAGGTTTCTCATTTGCATTTCTTGTTTGAATCCAACAAATTTGTTCTCTTCTTTTGACATGGAACAATTAGTTGAATTTGCAAAGTTTTATCCAGAAGAATTTTGTCAAACTAGTTTGATGTTGCTTGATAATCAACTCGAGACTTATATCATTGATATGCACATTAGTATTGAATTTGCACCCTTGAAAGGAATTGGTGGTCTTTAAAAAAGTTGGTTGAAACTAGAAGACATGTTGTTTATCCATTGGTTTATCAACTATTAAAGTTAGCAATGATTTTTCCTATTTCCACGGCAACCGTCGAACGATCCTTTTCTAGTATGAAGATTGTGAAAACTAGATTGCGTAATCGAATGGGGGATGAATGGATGAACGATTGTTTGATGACTTATATTGAGAGTGATGTATTGAAGGATATTGACAATGAGTCGATTATTCAACGATTTCAAAATATGAAATCGCAAAAAGGACAATTATAGAACATGTATGTAACTTTTTGAATAAGTTATAATTTGGGTACTATTTTTGTTGTTAAGTATTTTACTTTTATAGATATAATTATAATAATTTATTAGTATAAAATATTTTGCACCCCTTGTGCCAGGGTCTTGGATCTGCCACTGCTTTTTAGACAGACAAAAAGACCTGGGTCAAAATTTAGGGTACGACAACATAAAAGAAAATCTTATCATGTAATTTGTAGTGGCAAATAGACTACAGAAAAAACTTGAAGTTGTTAGTATTTGACACATCCCTAGACTAGAAAACCAAGTGGCTAATGACTTGGCCCATATTGCATCAGAGTATAAAATTTCGAAGGAGAATAACAAGATGTAATCGAAGTCAGAAGGAAAGTGGTATCAGTTGCACTAACCCCATCAGATCTAGAAAAAACAAAAAATGGATATACTGACGAAGCCAATTTCAAAATCTTCGTGGTCGATGGCTTAACGTATAAAGATTGGAGAAAACCTATAATAGAGTATCTACAAAATCCAACAGCGGATACAGAACTAAAAACCAGGTATCAAGATGTAAGTTATGTTCTTCTAGGTAATGAATTATTCAAAAAGACTCCCAAAGGAGTATTGCTTAAATGCTTTAGTGAATCAAAGGCATATTTGGCCCTTTCAATTGTCCATAGTGGGACATATGGGGCACACCAGGTAGGTCACAAGATGAAATAGCTTTTGTTTCGACAAGGCATGTATTGACCTACTATGTTAAAGGATTGTATAGAATTTTCTAAGGGTTGCCAATAATGCCAAGTTCATGTTGTCATACAACATGTCCCTGCAAGTGAATTGTATTTTATAGTCAAACTATGGCACTTTAGAGATTGGGCTTTGGATTTGGTAGGAGAGATTCAACCAACATCATCAAAAAAATTAAAAATACATTTTTGTAGGTATTGATTACTTCACCAAGTGGATTGAAGCTATACCCTACCAAATGTTGACCAAGAGGATGTGATCAAATTAATTCAAAAACACATCAACTATAGGTTTGCAATCCCAGAAAGCATTACAACAGACCAAAGGTCAGTTTTTACTGGTCGAAAGATGCATGAATTTTCTTAAGAAATGAGTTTCAAAATGTTGATTTCTACACCTTATTATGCTCAGGCCAATGGACAAGTCGAAGAAGCTAATAAAGTGGTGATTGGTTTGTTTAATAATATGTGGGGAAAAATACTAGAAATTGGCACAAGACGTTAGATCAAATTCTCTGGGCATGTCGAACTTCTCCCAAATAAGTGACCAGCAATACTCCATTACAACTGACCTTTGGTAATGATGCAGTATTGTTTGTGGAGATATACCTCCAATCAATAAGGATCCAAATACATCATGAGATTCCTTATGAGGCTTATTGGAATATGATGTTGAATGAATGGGTGGATTTATATGAAGAAAGGCTTTATGCGCTAGAGTTATTAAAACGGCAGAAGGAAAGAGTGGAGAAATCTTACAATAAAAAGGTTAAGTTTAAAGTCTTTTCTCCTGGAGAATTAGTATGGAAAGTAATCTTGCATATATATTGAAAGATCGGAGCCTTAGAAAAATGGTCCCCAAAGTGGGAAGGCCCTTTCCAGATTAATAAGGTATTTAATAATAATGCGTATGAAGTTCAAGAGGTCGAAAGTGACCAACTAATCTAGAAGATAAATGGGGAGTGTTTGAAAAAATATAGACATATGCTACAAGAGATTCAAATCAAAGCGTAACCTTTTATTATCAATAATAAGATGGCCAAAATGGACTAAAAGCCCAAAATGGCATACAAAGGCTTAAGAAACAAAAAATACATATTGTGACACTTAGAAGAGGAGTTACCCATAATCTCTCCAGCCTCCTGAATTGAGGAAAGTAACCCAGTCTTCATCAGCATCATCATCAAGGTCACGCTCTTGAGCACGGCCCTTTGTAAGGGTCCTCATCTTAGTTTTAGATTTCTTCCCTATTAAGGTTGCTCCAGTGGATGATTCAGTAGATGCAACAACATTTGCTACATTTCTCTACACCTTCTCAGCTACTTTCTTGGTCACCGAATTCTTTGAAGAAGTACTCATGTTGGAATTCAGTTAGTGGTAAATGAAGCCAATAGATGAGGGTTTTATAAGGAATTAGTCCTCGTGCGTATTGACTGGTCAAAGAATTAGAAATGGAAATGTGTAAAATCACCTTTGGGAATGTGCCCTAGGGTCACGTCATTTATTTTCCCGTGACATTGAAACTTGTGTTTTTTTAAACATTTAAACACCAAAGTAACATGTGTTTCACAGCTTCCAAGGTAGGAAACCTTTGTCAAATTACGCAAGAATTCTCTAATTTGGTTTAGATGAAAATAAAAGTTATGAGGGTAAATGGTATTTATCGAAATGTCAAGATGGCTCGAAGTCATTACATATAAGCCACAAAGGGCTAAGAAAACATTGTACTTGCAGAATGGAAATTACAATTAATAATCGAATGGTACTTGCAGAATCGCCTTTTGAGTTTTGAGGTGCTTCTCACATAAGGCTTTGTCAACTTTGTGTGCTACAACCTCTACTTCTAGCTTTTGAGCCCAAATACTCCATTGTTCTTGCTAGCTCTTGGTCAATTTTAGCATTATCAGAGGCTTTCAATTTGTTGTTCAATTTTCGAACCCTGGAGATTTTTTCTCGCAACTCTCTGATTTGCCTCTTCCAGATGATGATATCCTTTTTGTTTCTCTTAACCTTCGACTGCTTGTCCTTTTTTGCTTTCTCAAGTTATGCCACTCTTTCCTCTGATGAAGAAACAGCTGATCAAGCAGCAATTTCACTCCCACTTTTTTCTTTGATGAGACTTTGAACTCGAGGGAGATATTGAAGTTCAGCAATAACTTAGTCAACCAGTTCCATCACGAAGTTAGCAATTTCAGGAGCAATAGTCGAGAGGTCGAGTTGTTGAAGGAGAGTCCTCAAATAGAGAGGAGCAGTGGGGTCGAACTCTAGGAATTTCAAGATATCACCCTTGAAGAATTTGGCTTTAATCTTCTAAAGGACATCATTGGAAATATTACTTGTAGTTTGATCCCCAAAAGTTGTCGAAAAACTCAAGCTTCTTTCAGATGAACTCCATTTCTTGCTAAGTAGAACCTTGATGTACTCTTGAGGGTTGCTTTTCTTCAATTCATCCAGCTTTATATCAGTGAATCCTACTCCATAGGCCGAAAAAGAACTACCTCCGACAGGGGTTGGCTCTTCGATGAGACTCTTCTTAGTTTCATCTTTTTCTTCCTCTCCTTCATCTTCTCCTTCTACTTGGTAATCATCATCAGCATCATCTTCTTTATAACCCTCCTCATCAAAATCGAATCAAAACTGGGGTCCTTCCTGATCCTCAATTTCTTCGTCCTCCGCTGGTGGGGTGTTCTCATTTCCAGTAGGTTCGACCCTTGGTGAACCCTCTTCATCAGCTGTAGCATCACCTTCGTCCATTGCGACTACCTTGGGATTTTCTTATTCATATTATTTATGGTTGTCATCCTCTTCGTGGTTATACCATCTGACGGGGTTTATTGGGTGATGGTCTTCGTAGGCGAAGTTGTGTTGGCCTCAACAACAGGTGAAGTAGGATATGTTACAGTTGCAGGCTTATTAATTTCATTCATTGGGATTCTCCCAGAACCTAAGTTAGAAGTGGGGTGATAAGTAGGATCACCTTTTCTATTCAAGAGAGTGGTAGGAAAGTTGGACTTAGTCTCTGGTGGTTTAGATCCACCTGTATTAGCGAGAAGCAATAAGTAAAATAGGTGAGGTCGAAATAATATAAGTTGAAATATCCAAGTAATGATAAAGTTAAGGTATGGCTACCTAAGTTTCTTCAGCACCTGGGCTCGAGTTATCACTCTCGAGGTTGCCAACAGTCAATTTCGACGCATCCCGGAGGAAATCTTCACAACACCACTAGCAACGGATGTGATCTCCAACACCTTAGCCACCTTCGATGAAGGTTAACCAGCATTATTGGAATTCTTAGTTGGCTTCTTCCTCATCTTCAATTTTAATTCCTTAGGAGAAGATTGGTTCTCATCCTCTGAGTCAACGGTTATTTGGTTGGTACCTCACTTCGATCTCCTTTGAGGTGTCAAAGTTGGTTTTCGAGCAGTCTGAAAGTAATGCAAAACATGAGAGTAGAGGATTACTTGAAACATGATGTACAAGAAGATATGTTTGCTAAGTTACCTTGGGGGCTTTCAGTGTCTTTTTTGACCTTAACATTGGCCGTTTTATGGGTGTTGCCTTTCTTGGACGCATATGAAAAACAAACAAAATGATTACAAGTTAATAATGAAATGTTCAAATGAAAGAACATAAATTGATGGCCCTATAACTTCATATATTTAAAATTCGATGCAAACATATTTGATCCCTATATGAAGGTGTCCTTTGAAACTGTCCAGCATATGTTTAGTCACAACCACCTATTAAGCTTTAGGTTGAGACTACTGTCGAAGGATTTTCAGAGAGTCCCCACAGACGAACCAGTCTGGAAATGGAGGGGCAATAGCCACTCCAAAATCAGCCGTAGGCAGTTGAGGGACCTTTGTAGGAAATATTTCGAAACCCATTTCATAAAGCCTCTCAAGGGGGACGTTTGAAGGGATTTTTAACTTCTCCATTTTCATTAAAAGTTTCTTCTTCAAAGTGACAACAACATCACAGACAGTTCGACTAATATCATATGGTCGATAGACAGTTTCAAAGTACTTTTGGAACGCCTGAATCTCTTTGATGTGGGTAGATTTATCTTTCTTGATCTTCTCCTGCACATCAACAAAATCCTGGTCAATTAACTGGGGAGAAAGCAGAGACATCAAGAAATTGATGAAGGTAGTATTTCGACCACCATTCATGGAACTCTTATGTACAAAGGTGGCTAGGTTTAAAATAAACAAGGGTAAGGTATGCTTTGTGAGCATGTATGAAAAGTTGTGTCGAATCCCCCATATCATCAAAATTCGCATTGTGGATAAGGGTATGCCATTTATTTTCATATAAACACCTGGGTAGGGTTTGGACCAAACCAAATTGTCGAGAGACGGAGTTTGGCTGGTAAGTAATTAAGGTTGTCAGGCCTTTCCCCAGATTGAACTTTTGAATGCTAAGTCGAGGGACCAAGAATGCTTTCTAGATCAGCGCAGATTCTTCTTGATGTTTCTTGAATGGGGGAATGGCCTTATAAACCATTCATGACTATACTTCCTTGTAGCAAAGGGTTCTGTGCTAGGTGTAAACACATAACGTTTGACAAACATCTTGATATATCCAATAAAAGAGGCTTGAAGTGTCTGTCCTTCGTCATTGGAAGTTAGCTTTGCCAAGTGAGTCCCTTAGACTCCCCTCTCCTTAATTTCAGATGATTCTTTATCAACAACTCCCTTGTTGGGGAGACTAGCTTCAAAGGAAGCGTTGAGTAACAACTGAAGCAGCCAGAAGGGTCCAGACAATTGCAAGTTCCCATTGGATTCTAGATCTTTGAGGCGTGTGGCCCCTTCACTCATGGATTCATACAAGTTTTTCAATATCATAGAAAACTCCCCTATTCTTATGTATTTGGTTGGCAAGGGTGAAATACTTTCTGGCTACTTGCAGATATTTGGAGCAAAAGACGTAACGAGAAAGCCACATAGTTAGGAATGCTATGTGCTCCTCATCAATCACTTCATCAGTGTTTCAGTCAAAATGTTGGTTTAGGAAATGGGTGTAGGTATGTTTGGAATTGGTGAAACCTATAGTATCATGAGCATCAATTTCTGGGTCATAGGTGACCCCAGTTGGTTTCAGCCCTGTGATAGCGGCTACGTCGAATAGTGTGGGTGTCATCATCCCACAAGGGAGATGGAAGGTGTAATGCGTGTTGTCCCAGAAATAAAGGGATGACGCCAACAAGGTCGAGCAATATTTGAGGTCTGTTTCAACAACATCACTAAGTCATAACTTCCTAGTTCTTTCCAGGTCTCAGCCTTAACCTTTTCTAACTTAGTCAGCCAAAGGTTGAACTCTTTAAAAGTAGGAACTTCCCCAATCAACCTATTTCCATCTTTCAAATATTTCAAATCCATGTTACTTAAAGTAACTTTATCAGGGGAAGATCCCTATACCATAGCTTTGTTCTTTTTCCCTAAAGGCTTAGTTCTATGGTAGAAATAGAAAAATGTGCTAAGTTTCTCAAACTCAACATCAATAGAAGATAGTGGACCAAATAAAGTGTATGGTTTATTAGCTACAAGAAGAGGAATCATTACCTGAGATTCATAAATGTGCCTCTCCTCTTCCTTGAGAATTTCATGCATGAACTGTTGGTTTTTGGCTAGCTTCGGTCTAGAGATTTTTGTGAAGGGAGGAAGTGTTGGGTTAATTTGGGAACCTTTGTTCTTTGGGTTCTTCTTCTCTTGAGAAACATTCTGGGAGGATGCCATTGTTAGGATTTGAAAGAAGTAAGTTTGTTAAGAGTATGAAGTTGAAGAATGGGAGTTTCTGAAGAAAATTGCTTAAGGGATTTCTGGGAGCCTAAAAAATGATAATGGCTAAGGGATAAGCTATTTATAAGTTCTTGGGAAGTCTAATGGGTTTCAAATCATGATTAAGTTTATACGTTTAGTGGAACGCGTGTCTACTCAGGGATACTAGCATAAGCGGTAGCAGTTATGGCCTATGGCCCACAATCTCCTAGACTCTATGGAGAGTAATGATGGCTAGTGATGGAGTGCGCCTCGAGAAGAAGTTTCAGACATAGCCATTATGACATGACGTCATAGGTGTGGTTAAAAAGAAACTGAATAGTTTCTTAATTTATGGGATAGTCAGTTATGACCATACCCATATGAAATCGAAAGATAGCGTCGAAATGATACTATAAAAAATGACATTTTCTCCAGTTTTATCGAAAGGACATTTTTTGGGAAAATTTGTTAGCTCCTAATTTCGACGCTCATATTATTTTTAAAGAGAAGTAATATGAGAATTATATTCTTTAAGAATATTGAAAAAGGGCTTCGACTGAAGTTGTATTGAGAGTTTGGGTCGAAGACATGTTTTGCGTAAGGGAAAGATAATTTGTGGACTTAGAAATACTTCTAAGTGTTTAAAAATATTTTTCTACAAATGCTTATGAAGGTATTCGATGCAAAAATGGTTTAAATTCAAATTAAGGAGGGAAATTTTGTTCTTATCCGTTCCTAAAGATACAAGTGGCACATATCCGAGAGTTAAAGACATGCAAGGCGACACTTGTCGTGGTTTTAATGATTAGGTCGTTAATGGAAGTTAGTTATATTATTATAAATAAGGATCTTAGCAAAAGGATTTAGTGTGTGACAATCAATTTGTATAAGTTACTCAAATTTACTCAAAGTACCAGTGTAGAGAAATGAGTTGTGTGAGAATGAACATGATGTACACCATATTTTATCTTTTGAATGCAATTTAATCATTTTCCATAAGAATGTCCCTTATGCAAGTTACATTTCCTACATTTCATTAAGTCTTTATGCATTTAATTTCCTTTTCAACTGCAACTTTTAGTTTAACCGTTTCGACTTATACTTTTTCTTACATCTTTTGTACTTTAACTTTATGCAATTTGTTTTCTTTTGTATTCCAGTCATCCTTTATGTTTTCTAGTCTTCTTTTGACTTAGAATTCTAATCACCTTTTAAATTACATTTTAGACAAATACTTAGTTATGAACAATGTCAAAGTGTCTTATGTTTCACATAATTTACTTTCAATAGGGTATTAGCACTTGTCCTAGGATCAATCTGATCGATCCTGTTAGTCACCAAAGTTAGATTTGGAATATCAGTAGCTTTTTTACCAATTCTCACGGTAAACAGTCCCGACCAGACATCTTCAGGTATTTTCATTCCAAAGGCAATCGAGGGGCACCGATTTATCAAGTATGTTGTAGTAACAACATCTTCTACCTAAAACACCTTCTTCAATCCTACACTAACTTACATGTATCTAACCCTTTCTAATATGGTTCAATTAAATCTTTCAGCTTAACCATTTTGTTGGGGAATTCCTGCACTAGTTATGTGTGTTGCAATACCAGATGCATCACAATAGCTGTCGGAAGCCAAATTGCAAAATTCAAGATAATTGACGGTCTTCAACCTCTTGACCTTCCTTCTAGTTTGGTTTTGACCAGAGTCTTCCAACTTTTGAAATTTTCAAAAGTGTCATCCTTAGTCCTCTGGATGAATACCCATAACTTTTTGGAGTAATCATCAACTATGGATAGAAAATACTTTACATCTGAGTGTGAAGGATTCCTTACAGGCCCCCAAATATCAGCATGAATGAAATCAAGGGATCCATGTGTTCTTTGTTTACCTTTGTTAAACTTCACCCTGCAGGATTTATCAAATACACAAGATTCACAAAACTCCAATTTTTCGACCTTGTCACCACACAGTAGATTTTGTTTCAACAATTGGACCAGGGCTTTTTCCCTAACATGGCCAAGCCTCGTGTTCGATAGCTCAGCCTTCGACACAAGTTTCATGGATGCCACATCTGTTGAACCACTTACAGCCTCAACCTCAAGGATATACAAGTTTTGTTTCTTTACGCCTCTCAAGATTTCCTTCGACCTTTTCATTACCCTTAAGATGATCTACTATCCTTTGAAAAAATATCCTTTCTTTTCGAATTCACCAATATAAAACAAATTCCTCTTAAGATCAAGTACATACCTGACATCAATCAATAGCCTTATTGACTCATCATGGATTTTGAATCTCAATGATCCAATACTTGTAATTTTGCAGTCTTTGTTGTTTTCCAACAACACTGTTCCACCATCTTGGTCACACAATTCCTCAAACACATCTTTTTTTGGAGTCATGTGCCAAGTACACCCTAAATCCGTAATCCACTACATGCTAGAGTTGTTACTTGAAACCAACATGACATCAAATGATTCATAACCACATCAGACAATGGTTGCATTACCATTATCCTTTTCACCATGATTTTTTAGTCGATTAGGGCATAACTTTATTGTATGAACCCCTTCTTACAATGATAACACTTAATAGTATGAGCATTACCACCATAAGAATTATGTAGAAATTTACCCTTCTTCTTCTCAAATCTACCATATTTCTTCAAGAATTTCCCCTTAACGAGAAAACCTTCACCAACTATTGATGACTTTTGCTCCTTTTGTTTGTTCAAATCCTTAGAGTACATGATAGATTGAACATTTTCAAAGGTCAACGACTCTTTTCCATACAAGATAGTTTCTTTGAAGTGAGCAAAAGACTTAGGTAAAAATCACAACAACAACAACAATGTTTGATCTTCATCATCAATCTTGACCTCGATATTCTCAAGCTCAAGAATAAACTTATTAAACACATTCAGCTACTCACCCAAGGCTCTATGTTCACTCATCTTGAATAAGTACAAAGCTTGTTTCAGGTAGAAATGATTATTCAGTGATTTCTTCTTGTAAAAACCTATAAGTTTCGTCCACACACTAGTTGTAGTTTTCTCCTTTGAAACCTGTCAAAAAACCTTATCACTAAGGCTTAATACAATGGCATTGTGGGCTTTTTTGACCATCATTGTCTTCCTTCTCCGATAGGGTAGCGTCCATCTTCTCTGATCCTTTCAAAGCTTCTAACAAACCCTATTGAACAAGAAGGACTTGTATCTTCAAGCGCCACAAATCTAAATCATTCACACCCGTAAATTTCTCAATCTCATACTTTGTTAACGATATCTTCTCCTCCATGCTCACCACACCAATTTGTTGTGAAACGATGTTGTCAATAATAAAGCAAAGTTGTGAGATAAAGATTGAGTTTCTTGAATAAACACAAGAAACCCTATTAGTTTTTACGAAAGAGAAAAAAGAAAGAAGAAGAATAATAAGAATTGGCTAAAACTGTTTTACTATCCACTTTCTAAATAAGGGTTCAAGGATTGCAAGTGAATAACAATAATTAACCTCTCTCAACAACCAGAGAGAATTAGTCTATTTTAGACTACTAAGCTAACCTAGGATATAAGCTAATTTAACCATTGGGTTTACAACCAAAGCCCAATTTGAAATGCTAACTTAAACACAAAGCTAACATATTTTGACAACATGCTTAAATAGACTTCGAGTATAGCATGCACAAATAATGTTGAACCATGAAGTAACTCTTGTCGATATTAGAGTTTTATCAAAATACCACAAAACCTTTTAATAATGCATGATTAAAATGGTATTCATCCTCCACTGTGAAAAGGTGCAAGTGATTAAAGATGCTTTAGCGAGAAACTATTTTCAAGACTAAAAAATCACTTGATCCATCAACTTCTCTTTGGTAGATATCAACCCTAAAAAATATGCACTACGGGATTTTTCAAATGACTCACACGACATAATAAGTTTTTTAATAGAAAAGGGATAACCATTTATTAAAATGAGCAGTAAAAAGAGTTACAAATGAATAAAAGCAAAAAGATCACCAGAAGTGCATGGAAAACAACAACTCTCACCACATACTATGACAAAAATATACCAAACAACATAAAAACACCATAAAAAGCCAAAACATCCAAAACCAAAACCTAGGAGGTACCAAAAACAACCCAAGAACTTGTGAAACCTATTTTGAATCAAAAAGTAAAAACATACCTCTAAAAAGAGCAAGTTGCAAAAAGCTAGACATGAACACCTGCGCACAAAAAAAGGAAAGTAGTTGGCCACCCTGGAAACCCCTAACTGCCAAGTCAATAAAGAGGGTTTAGCTTTCAATCTACTAGAGAAATGGCAAAATTTGAAGCACATAAATGAACTCACTTCCAAATATAACTAATAATAAAAAACATCCATTGATTAACTGTCAGAATATTATATTATAGGTATTAAAATTGCATTATAGACATCGATTCAAGAGATCTCACAATCTCTAAAATCGACCTAATGATCATGGGTAACACTAAATCTCATCGAAGCCACTTAAATATATTATGCTAAATATATTTCGTCGGTTAATTTATAAATCAAAGGGTTAACTTATTCAGTGTACATGCTTCGAATCCAAGCAACTTTAGATTATGCTTTTATCTTATTAAAAGTGGTGTCTTCTTGAATATTTTATTACTAATCTAAAAATACGCAACTTTTCACCTTTGTTTTCTTTCCTATATATATATATATATATATATATATATATATATATATATATATATATATATATATATATATATATATATATATATATATATATATATATATATATATATATATATATATATATATATATATATATATATATATATCATCGGTTAATTTGAAAATTAAAGGGTTAACATATTCAGTGTACGTGCTTCAAATTCTAGTAGCTTTAGATTATGTGTTTATCTTATTTAAAGTGGTGTCTTCTTGAATACTTTATTACTAATCCAAAAATACGCAACTTTTCACCTCAATTTTCTTTCCAACTCTCTCTCTCTCTCTCTCTCTCTCTCACACACACACACACACACACACACACACACACACACACATATATATATATATATATATATATATATATATATATATATATATATATATATATATTCTCATTTTTCTAAAAAACACAAACATAACCCTAAGAAAAGTCCTTAACAAAAGAGCCCTAAACAATGTGAGTCATAAACACATATCATCTTCAATACGAAGATATCTTCTTCAGAGATCAAACATCATTATTCATATTGTTCTTGTTGAGATCTGAAACCCTAAAGGTTTTCTCTTTTTTATATATTTAAATAGATTTATGTTATAGGTTTATTGATGTTGTTGTTCTTGTTGTTGAAACTTGTTGTTGAAACTCTAATTCCTAGAGGTTTATTTTGTTGTTGTTGTTATTGTTTCTAATTAAACATATTTATGTTATAAATTTATTGATGTTTTTTTGTTGATGTTGTTGAGACCCTAAACTCTGGATGTTGTTTATTGATATTGTTGTTGGCGTTGTTGATTGTTTTTTTATGTTGATGTTTAATGTAATTTGTTGTTTTTTAGTTGAATTTATTAAATCTACATGTTCTAGTTTAGTCGTTGTTATTGTGTTTGAGTTTGAGATTGATATTCATATTGATATTATGTTTTTTTTGTGATTCTTTATGGAGCTCTCATCTTATTAGTAGAGTTGAGTCTATTATATATAATGGTGATTGTTTGTTTCACTAACCCCTCTTTGAATATAAACCCTATTAAATTTATTTATAAAATAATTATATGAAAAATCATGTTGTACTAAAAACATATCTTACATTTATTAATGTTTTTCTAGCATTCTGCAACTCATCATTTACCTCATGCTCTTTTATGGTTAAAATCTTTAATCACTACTACGAAAAACATCTATCACAACGGTTGGAAAAAGGATACCACCATGTTGAACCAACTGTTGTGAGGTAAGGTGAAATTGTACATAAAATGCTTTCCATAATGGTCGTACGACCATGATTAAAAATCAAGTACCGCGATACCTATCATAATGGTTACTTTAAACAATCATTGGTGTATGTCTCAATCTATTACAATAGTTACTTTAAGCAACCGTTGTTGTATGTATTTTAATAAAATATAATAAAAATGAAGAAGTAGAACAAGAAGAAGAAGAAGAAGAAGAAGAAGAAGAACAACCAAGAACAACAAGAACAATAAGAACAAGAACAATAACAAAAATAACAACGGAACAACAACAAGAAGTAGAAAAATAAGAAGAAGAAGAAGAAGAACAAAAACAACAACAACATCAAAAACAACAACAACATCAAAAACAACAATAACAACAACAATAATAATAATAACAACAATAAGAACAACAATAAGAACAACAATAAGAATAACAACAACAACAACTAACATTGCTAACTTGAATCCATGTTTTCCTTGTCTCATTCAAGTTGGAGAAGAGGTGAATGAGTTCTGAACTTTGTTAATGAAAGAAAAGATGTTTTCAAGTTTTGTTTATGGAAGTAATAATGTTCTCGATCTTGGTTTAGTGGAGAAATAAAGTATTGTAAATGGAAGAATATGTTTGGAGGTAGAAGATGAAGTTCGTCTAAGTTGGAAGTTCATCTAAGTTTTAGGTTTTACGCGAATCACTAATGGTAGTGTCAAGAGTGTTGATACTCATTAAATGGATGAAAATATTTGTTTAAGAACGGTGAAGACTCTCAATAAACATGCTCACTTTAATAAAAATTAAAATGATACATATCACAACGATTACCTTAAACAACCGTTGTTGTATGTCTCAACCTATCACAACAGTTACTTTAAACAAATGTTGTCTTATGTCTTTTAATTAATAAATAAAAACAAAATTGTAGTTGCTAAGATTCGAACTCAGAGGCGCCACTTTTCACCGCGGTTGAAAGTTTCAACCGTGGTGAAAAGTGGCTTAAAAATAAATAAAACAAAATTGTAGGTGCTCGGATTCAAACGCATGACCAGTTGCCACTTTTCACCACAGTTGGTACTTATGGCCGTTGTGAAACGTATTTTAGTAAATACAAAAAAAAACGCCAAAAAAATTATTATCACGGTTAACAGGAAGATCGTTGTAAAAAGGGTGTTACAAAAGGTCTATTTTGTAGTAGTGAATACTTCTAGTTTTTGTTCAACTTTCTTCCATATTTATTTATTTTTCAAAGTATCAAATTTTATGCTTTCAAGAATGAATTAGTAGAAAAGTAAGTGTTGAATTAAGAACTTGAAATATTGAAGAGATTTTAACCATGAAAGAATGTGATATGAGTGATGAGTTACACGATGCTTCAAAATCATTAATCAATGTGAGTTGTTCTTCAAATACAACATAATTGTTCATATAATTATTTTCCTAACTAATTTTGAGAAGTTATATGTCCAGTATAGGGTTTGGTAAAATATGTAATTCAAATTAGATTTAATAGACTCAAAATTGTTTTACCCGTTGGTTTTATGAGAATACTAAGGTGAAAAAGTGGTATACCAGTCAGTGAAATTTTAAAATCGAGGGGCGTATGTTTTCGCCATTTCATAATTCCAAAGAGGCCTCTATGGGGATCAAACTCATGACTTTTACACAATATGTGTTGGTTATTTTTAAAATCGAGAGGTAAGGTGTACATTTTTCATGACGTCGTTTGTTATCTCACATGTGAAACCAATGTATGACCTCTTTTTCAACTAAGATAAAAGACATTTTTTTATTGTAGCGAAAATTAAGAATAATGTTTAACAAAACCACTCAGACTCTCAAAGAAATGAACCTACCACCTCAAGACATGAGTTATTAAAACGAAGTTAACCAACCCTCTTCAAATAGATGTTAATTATCTTTAAATCTCACCCCAAAAGTTAGCTAAAAGGTTGAGGTACCCACATATTTATATATCCAACTGTATGAAAACCTAAACATTGTGCAACTTCAAAAAAACTCCAACATCACAACTATAAACTTCAAAACCAACCCTCACACGTAATATGGGTCTAGGTCAAATGTCCATATTACAATCATTAACCAAACTTTGATACCATATTAAATATGATTGGATCTCAACTCCAAAAAGTGGCTTAACGAGTAAGGTTTTCCTCATATATTTATATACCTAACGGTTTACAACTTTAAAAAAAGTCAAGACAAAGTTTAGCACCAATCAAAATCCCAAATACTTATAAGACAAGGATATAATTATTTTTAAGAATTTGAGCTTTATTGCACTTTAAAGATGGATTTGAACCTGAAATGTTGAAAATATTAATCTTTTATTAATTAAAATTGCATATATATGTCAATTATTAGTTTTTTTATAAACAAATCCAATACATTGAATATGAGTATTATGTGTACTTAACCCTTGATATAGAGAAAAAAAGGAAGGAAAGGAAAAAACCATCCAAATTAAAAATTAGAAATAAAAATTGATACATCTACTCGGATCGACATACCAATCAACCCATTAATGACTTAATAAACTGTTGATTTTTCATGATATCATTTCCAAATTAATAACCAAACCATTTCTAAGAGGTTCTAAAAACCCCTTTGAAAAGAAGATAATTTCTTATCCCACCCTATGGGTCTCTCAGGCACCAAGTACATTTTCATTTTTGCCCTCACTGCTTCTGCTGATGTATCTCCGGACGCACCCTTTTTATTTAAACATTAATTTATTTTGTGGATACACTAGCAAATATTTTTCTCAAATCTAGTTGTGGAACATATTTTGACATACTTCATGCGCATAATCCTTCTCCTCCCTCACTTTCACTTTTCATCTTCCTCAACCTCAATCTCTCCAAACTCTCTCAATCCTTAAAAATTCAAATTCCACCAAATCACACCGTTTCTGCTCGACTTTGACACAGAGGATCATCTACGATGATCAACTACATCATAAAAATTCAAAGCTCATTTCAATGGGGGAGTTTTCGAGTTATTTTCGAATATTCTTCGTAATAAATTTAGAATAGCTATTTAGGTGTAAAAATCATGGGATAAGTTTAGAGACAATGTAGATACTTTTTTGGGGTTTAAACAGACGAGCAGGGTTTTTTTTAACTTTTCTTCAAGTGATACGTTAATGGTGTTCGTCACTATTTTCTCAAGTTTTAGAAGCTTCTGCAAGTACATCAATGAAACAATTGAATGTTAACACGTTCCGTAGATGCACTTACGAAACAACCCAGACTTTCTATATCATGGGTGCTTCTGCAAATACACTTTCTGAACAATTGAATGTAATTTTTTTCTTTATTTTGTTTTCGTTGTATCTTAATTTAACTTATTGGTTTGCAGACATTATGTCTTCTTCAGACTCAGACTATTATATTCCTACAAAGACGGATACAAAGTCAAGTTGCCCAGGATGCCTCTGTCCAGAAGGAGAATACCCATGTCCAGCCAGACATACCGTCTACATCTGGAGTTGTAGACACTTCTTCATCCCGGAGGCCACATGATGCTTCTGAGGGTACTTCACAGTCTCTGCCCTCACATAGGAGACGCTAGGAGAGCCCGGTTACACTATCAGAACGCGATGTCTAAGATCCTTAGCAGACCTAAGAGGGAGTTGATAAGACACGAGTGGATCCTGCTGCCCTACTCCTAAGAGTTATCTGGGAGATCCATCTGACATGTCTCTGCTGTTGGGTTACGCTGTTATTTTTGGACACCAGCTCCTCATATACAGATGTGGTTTGGCTGAGATACCTATTGGATCCAGCGATGATCCATGAGTATAACTGGGGTGCAGCGATGTTGGCACACACTTACTCCAGACTC
The DNA here is from genome assembly GCA_963966055.1 of Lathyrus aphaca. Taxonomy (NCBI): domain Eukaryota; kingdom Viridiplantae; phylum Streptophyta; class Magnoliopsida; order Fabales; family Fabaceae; genus Lathyrus; species Lathyrus aphaca. The sequence continues at coordinate 725,438,509 of OZ014519.1, read as the reverse complement.
TCCACTGGATGCCTTTGGGCTATTAGGACTGTTGCAGGCAGTTATTCACTATATATGGTACCAATCCTAAACCCTTAGTATTTTTTCTCTTATATTATCGTGATATTTGCTTGATACCGCGCTATCTACTCTATCTCACGACAACGAGGTAGCTCATCTTACGTATGGTCCAACTGAGACTACTGCTCCTCTAATATCTCCTGATGAGCAGGTCTGGATGGAGATCTCTCAGCAGTGGGCACCATCAATGAGTGTGAGACTCTATAGAACCATGAGATGTACCCTACAACAAAGCTCCAATCTCTAGGGGCCCTGGTCGCCCGAGCCTTTTCTGGTACCAAGTGGTTCTGGAAGTCAACATATCTCTCACCTATCTCCCTGTGGGTCAAGCCAAAAGAAGTAGACTTAAGAGGCATCTTAGGGATGGTCTGCAAGTAACCGAACTGACGTAAGACGTGCTCTGGCAGGTATCGAGCAATGATGGTCGAACTGCATACCTACCATCTTGAGAACAACGATGCCTCATCAAATGGCGCGTCACTTGGTCCTCAGTATAGGCGTCATAAAAGATATCCTCAGCAGCCATCTGATCAAGATAAACTATGTAAGGATCGGGCATCTGGTTCCCTCTGAGCAAGACAAAGGCAACAACACGTGACATCTCCTCAGTGTACTCTAAGACACTCCCCCAACCTGTAATCTTGGGGGAAGTCTTGTAATATCCATGCATGAAATGGAAAACATAACATCAGTTTTAAATATTATAATGAATATAGAAGTAAAAGAAATAAAAAAATGACTTAAAATATAAGATTGTTACCATATATAGCGTGCAGCTGCCTGCCACAGTCTTGGCTGCCCATCAACAACCATTTGAGAGCTTGGAGTAGATGTATGCTAATGTAGCCACCCCCAGTTGTACCTAGGGATCTCAGTGGGATCCAAATGGTACTTGAGGTAAACGATATCAATATAAGTAGAACTCGTGTCCACAAACAACTGCGTCCCGAGAAAAGATAGATAACAACATCTCAAGGCACGCTACCTGTGGATCTCCACATCAACTGCATCACCATCTTCCTGTGTTGCCTCAGCAAGCTCAACACAAAATATGTCTGTCATAAAGGAGAATCGAACATGTGCACCTCTCAACACGATCACCTCTGCAAGTGCATCATCATCGATATCCCCAATCCCCTCAGTAAGCATCTGTATCGCATCCACCTTCGTCATTCTACCGTGATAGAGCAGGGTGCCCATGATCGGTATATGTAAAAGGCAAGAGATGTCATTTAGTGTGATCGTGAGCTCGTCGTATGGTATATGGAATGAAGATGTCTCAGGGTGCCATCTCTCACTAAATGCCATCAACATACTGTACGTGATCTGGGATACCCAATCATCAAAATTCCTCTGAGACCACAGGTAGCAAGTGCAGTCCGGAACCACTCATCCTCTGGAAGCTCCACAACCATGTTTAAGACCTTTCCCCCGTGGTTATATAACTTCTGGGGACTCTTCTCTTGAAAATTTCCAAATAAAACAATGCTATAAATTGAATATATTTTCAACGAAAACAATTCTAAACAGAGAATAGTTACCTGTCCTATCCAGACATATCTGGCAGTATGCTCAGAGTACCCCAGGAACAGGGACATAAAAACGGTCCTATGGGGTAACCCTACAACTTATCAAAGTCGTCATCACCCTCAAGACCATGACTAGTTGTCCCAATGGCTGCATCATAAACAACCTCATGAGGAGTGGTTGATGGAACAATATCAGGTGTGGAAACATGAGCATGTGTAGGAACGAGATTTTCCCGACGACGCAAACGTGTGAGCGAGGCCCCAAATGAAGAACCAGTAGTAACCCAACGCCTTCGAGATGAAGAAGTTACGATTGTGGTGGGAGTGGCGTCAGATGTGGAAGGTGGAGGTATAGGATGTCCCTCAGTTGTGGTGGGAGTGGCCTATGATGTGGAAGGTGGAGGTGTAGGATGTCCCTCAATTATGGTGGGAGTGGACTGTGATATTGAAGGTGGAGGTGTAGGATGTCCCTCAATTATGGTGGGAGTGGACTGTGATATTGAAGGTGGAGGTGTAGGATGTCCCTCAACTGTAAGGGTTGTTGGGACATCCTCTGTGCCAGAACCCTCAGCTTTAGCCTGCTTCTTCTCACATCTGACGGATGCATGTTTAGCTGGACGACCATGTATCACACGATCCTCTCTATCAGCCATGTAATCTGCAAAGCATAATAAATAAATTAGAAGTTTATGAAAAACAAAAAATAAAAGAATAATAAAATAAAACAAGTTGCTTCCGGATGTGCACTTCCATAAGTACTCAGAATTTATAATGTTCTATTTTTCCCGGATGTACACATCAGGAAGAAACCAACGTTGGAAACTTCTGGATCTTCACATCCGATGCGTATTTCAGTTTGAAAAATGTAGTTGTGGTTGTTGTACCATAGAGAATGGCATTTTAATACCCTGTTCGTCTGTTTCAAGCAGCAAATTTCACCTACATTATCTCTAAACTATGTTTTTCATAGTAACTAACAATTTCTACACCTAAATGTCAACTCTAAATCGATTACTCGTAAATAACTAAGAAACTCTAAAATCACAAAATATCTTAAAAAGCGCTGTTGAAAGTCATACCTTAGACAATGCTTTTGGAAAAGCGCTTTCTAAGATAGACCTTAGACAACGCTTTCAGAAAGCGCTTTTAAAGGTATATCTTAGACAGCGCTTTTGAGGTAAGCTCTATCTAAGGTCTTTTAAATTAAAAAAATAAATAAAATCTAAAGTGTCGTTTAAGGTTGACCTTAGATAGCGCTTTTCAAAAGCGCTGTTTAAGAGCTCCCTTAGACAGCGCTTTCCAAAAAAAGTGTTGTCTAAGGTCTAATTATATGAAACAATCAGAATACGCAGTTTCTATTTTCATATCTTTATTTTCCTCTCTCTGTGAACGAATGTACGAACGACCATTTTCGACCTAACGAAGCTCCAATCACCACCGTCGTCCACCACCGTGCTCCTCCGTGACGTTTAATGTTGCCGCCGTGCTCCTTTCTCCACCGTACACCGTCTCATTCTTGGTAAGTTGCTTCTCTGTTTAGGGCAAGCACAAATTCATCTCGGTTTATGGAAAGCATGAAAATAGGTTACATCGATGATAGAAGTAGATTATAGTGATGACATTGATGATATAAGTAGCTTATAAAGAAGAAAATAACTTATAAGTAGCTTATAAGTAGATTATAGTTGACATTGGTTAGTTGAAGAAGTGCTTATTATTTTAAGCTCTTTTTGTATATAGTTGACATTGTTGTAGAAATGCTTATTAGTTTAATATCTTTTTGTATATGGTTGACATTGTTTGAAGAATTGCTTATTATTTTAATCTCTTTTTGAGATTGAGAAAGTGCTTATTATTTTAATGGGAATAGTTTATTATTTTAATCTCTTTTTGAGATTGAGAAAGTGCTTATTATTTTAATCAAGTTTAGTTTGATTTGTTAGTACACGTTTAGTTTGAGATTAAAGAAGTGCCGATTATTAGTTCTAGCTTGGAAAGTTCGTGTTTAGAAATATTGTGTGCTTATTTGTGAATAGCGTGCGATGGTAGAATAACATGGATAAAAAATTGTGTGGCTTATTTTTTTTCCTTAATAAGTAGGAAAACCATGGATAAAACATGGATATGTGCCGATCGATTGTCCAAAGAGTACGAGAATGGGGTTGCGGAATTCGTTAAGTTTGTTGTTCAACACGTTAAAAACCCCAGACGAATGAAATTTCCTTGCTTACATTGTTGTTATATTGGTAAGGTTGACGCAGATGGATTGAAATTGCATTTACTGAGGCATGGAATTGATCGAAGTTATCAGTGTTGGAAATTTCATGATGAGAAAATTAACGAGAATGTTGAACCAAGTGGGAAAAGTAATACGACCTATGCTTCAGATGACAAAGACATGGAAACATACGATTGTGATCGAGTTGAAGAGATTGTAGAAGCACTTGAGGAATATCTTCATGATTGTCCTGAAATGTTTGAGAGGTTGGTAGGCGATACAGAGAAACCGTTGTATAAAGGTTGCACTAAATTCTCAAGACTGTCTGCAGTATTAAAGTTGTACAACTTAAAGACGGGCAATGGATGGTCGGATAAAAGTTTCATAGAGTTGTTGGCCCTTATGAGAGAAATGCTACCAGAGGATAATGTTCTTCCTAATCGAACCTATGAGGAAAAAAAATGTTGTGCTCTATTGGCATGAGCTATGATAAGATACATGCTTGTCCAAATGACTGCATTTTGTTTCGTAATGAATATGCATCGCTAACTGAGTGCCCTAAATGTGGGTTGTCTCGATATAAGAAAAGATTGTCTCCAGCAAAAGTCTTATGGTATTTTCCTATGATTCCTAGATTTTGGCACATGTTTCATAGTGAAACCGATGCAAGACACCTGACTTGGCATGCAGATGAAAGAATCATTGATGGAAAGTATCGACATCCGGCTGATTCACCACAATGGTCGAAAATTGAGAATGATTATCCTGACTTTGGAGAAGAAGCAAGAAACCTTCACTTGGCATTATCTACTGATGGAATGAACCTGCGTGGTCTTCAAAATATCTCACATACCACATGGCATGTGATTCTTATAATTTATAACCTACCTCCATGGCTATGTATGAAGCGTAAGTACATGATGTTATCTATGTTAATCTCTGGGCCTAAACAACCAGGTAATGACATAGACGTATACTTGAAACCTTTAATCGAAGATTTAAAAATTTTGTGGGAGAACAGTGTGGATGTTTATGATGGATATAAGAAAGAAAGTTTCAATTTGAGGGCGATGTTGTTTGGCACAATTAATGATTTTCCAGCATACGGGAATCTATCTGGGTATAGCATTAAAGGTCAACGTGTGTGTCCTGTTTGTGAAGATGGAACCGATACGATTCGATTAGAACTTTGTCAGAAGAATGTGTTTCTTGGTCATCGTAGATTCTTACATTCTAAACATCACTACCGTGGGTGGAGAAAAGCATTCAATGGAGACACCGAACAGCGTAAAGCTCCACCCGCATTGTCAGGTGACCAAGGTTTTGAAAAGGTGAAAGATGTGCGTACTGAGTTTGGCAAGCCTTTTGCACATAAGGTTGTCAAAGGTGGGTGGAAGAAGAGGTCGATATTTTTTGAATTTCCATACTGGAAGTCTTTGTACGTGAGACATTTTCTTGATGTTATGCATATTGAAAAAATGTATTTGAAATTGTTATCGGTACGTTACTCAATATAAAAGGAAAGTCTAAGGATGACCTTAAAGAAAGGGAAGACATGTTAAAAATGGGAATGAGAACTGAATTAGCACCCGTGAAGAAAGGGAGACGAACATATCTACCACCTGCTGCTTTTACTCTATCTAGAAAGGAGAAATTTTTTTTATGTAAGTTTCTGAGTGAAGTTAAGGTTCTAGAAGGATACTCTTCAGATATTAGAAGACTTGTGTCTATGAAAGACCTCAAGTTGAAGAGTTTGAAGACACATGAATGTCATGTTATAATGAAACATTTTCTACCAATAGGTATACGTTCTATTTTGCCAGAAAAAGTAAGAAGTGCCATAACTAAATTGTGTTTTTTCTTTAGGTCAATCTGTAGTAAGGTGATCGATCCCGATATCTTACCAACACTACAAAAAGAGATTGTAATTACCTTGTGTGAGCTTGAAATGTATTTTCCTCCCTCTTTTTTTAACATAATGGTTCATCTAGTTGTTTATCTTGTGAAAGAGACACAGTTGTATGGACCAGCTTATATGAGATGGATGTACCCTGTTGAACGGTATATGAAAATATTAAAAGGGTACGTGAAAACTCGAAGTCGACCAGAGGGTTGTATTGTTGAACGATACATTGTTAAAGAAGCTGTTGAGTTTTGTACTGAATATTTGTCCAATGTTCAATCGATTGGACTCCCCAAAGCTCAGATTTTCGAAAAAAAGGAAGGTAAAAAATTAATTGTAAATAAAATTGTGACAGTATCAAGGGATGAACAGGATCAAGTGCATTTGTATGTTCTGCATAATGATAATGAGGTTGAGCCATATGTTGAAATGCACAAGGATGTACTCCGAAGGTTAAATCCGAACATAAATGAAAATTGGATAGTACGAGAGCACAATCAAAGTTTTATACAATTGTTAAAGGATCATATTTATTCGAAGCACTCTTCAGTTCCTGCTTCGGTAACAGAAAGGTTGAGATGTTTAGCATATGGTCCAAGTTTGCATGTGTTTTCCAATAGCGCATACACAATTAATGGATACACATTTTATACCAAAGAACAAGATGATAAAAGTACTATGCAAAATAGTGGTGTCACCGTGCTAGCTGAAGCAATGCATATATCAAGTATGAGGACTTAAACCCCAAATATGAAAATTTGTCATATTTTGGAGTTATTGAGCACATTTGGGTGTTTGATTAAGAGAAGTTTCAGATTCCCATATTTGGTTGCAAGTGGGTAAATAGTAGTGGCATACGAATGGATAAGTCTGGATTTTTGCAAGTTGATCTTACTAGGGTGGGGTACAAAGATGAACCTTTTATTCTAGCATCTCAAGCTAAACAAGTGTTCTATGTGAATGACCCAACGAATACAAAATGGTCTATAGTGCTTTTCTCTAACAAAGTGGTTGATGATAGCGGTGTCGATAAATGTGATATTGATGTTGAGAATGAGTCATACATTATATAGAATGAGTTGAATAGAAATGATTAAGATGAGGATCTTATAGCGGATGAGTCATATATCAGAAATGATCATAACGAGGGAATTTGGATCAATTCATCCGTTCGCATTGCTAAGAAACAAGTAATTAATATTCCAACAAAGAAAAGAAAGAGATGTTAGTGAAAAAGGTAATATAATAAAATGTTATATATTATGTCATTTTAATTTTCAATTGCTTTCATTATAATTTATATTTGATATCCTTGGTTTCTTTATTTTTCATTTTCAATTGCTTTCATTAAAATGTATATTTAATATCTTTGGTTTCTTTATTTTTCATTTTCAATTGCTTTCTTTATAATTTATATTTAATATCCTTGGTTTATTTATTACAGGTTAGATATGGCCACTAACGATGATCATCCACATGATGATGATTCTACGCATGAAGGAGGCAATAAAAATGTATCTATGAAAGACGGGATTAGAAGAGGCATAACAGTGATGAGGAGAGTGATCCATGGTAGAGACCGAGACATCATTTTATATGTACATTGGAGCCATCTTGGGCAGCTTATAGAACCTAACAGTCATACCTTGACTAGTTTCATTAGTACACTAGTAAGGAATGAGATTTCAATTACTTGTGATGATTGGAGAAAAAAGAGTTGAATGAATCCAAACAGAAAATTTGGACTGAGATAAAGGTACAATAATTATGTCTTTAATTATGCGAACTAATTATGTCTTTTTAATTACTTGTACTAACGCACAATGTGTATGTTTTTCTTAGAGGTGTTTCAACATAGAAGATGATAGAAGAGATTTTTGTCTTAAATTGGCCGGAAAGCTACTAAGAGGGCTTAGAACATTTTTATCATCCAAGTATCTCAGGGATGAAAATGGTAATCATGTTGATGCGGAACTTTCAAAGAAATATGAAAGTTTGATTTCACCAGAAGAAGTGGAAGCGTTTAAAGCCAAACGAAAAACCCTAGAATTTAAAAGAATAAGTGACACAAATCGGGAAAGAACATCAAGTCCCGCGTATCCATACCGAAAAGGACGTGTCGGATATGGATGTTTAGAACAATCTATGGTAAGTATCTATAAATTGCAATAATATATTTGTTCATCATGAGTTTTATTTGATCATATTATATGACTTAATGTGTAGTTGCAGAAGGAGAAAAGTTATGAAACATCTCTTCATACACATGTTTTGTGGAAGGAAGCCCGTGTGGGCAAATCTGGAGTTGCTAAAGAAGGTCTTATACAAGTATATGAGAAATGTGTAAGTAGAACATTATTTCTTTAATTAAATCAAAACTTTATTAACAAATATTTGACAAGTATTCGATATTCATCTGATTTTCAGGAGGCGCTATCTCAGATGAATATTCGAGTCGGGTGAGGGGTAAGGGATTTAGGACCACTCCGACCTCCTTGAGTATTAAAAAAGGAAAGGCTCCTAGTAATAAAGAACTTAATGAAAAATTGGAAGCACTGGAAGCTGAAGTTCATGCATTAAGGAAAGAAAAAGAGGCTAGCGCTTCAGCATGTTTTAAAGATGGTTCAGACAAAGATAATATCAATTGTAACTTTCAACCGAACATTCCAGAGGTAATTATATATATTTTTATGAAATTGAAATATTAGCTTAAATTATGTAATTGACATATATACACATTAACAATTTCATATTTATTATTGGTTTTAGGGCATTTCCCATTGTCAGCTCTACTTATCGTCACCATATTATCGGATTGTTGGCAAGGGAAAAGTGCATAACACTAGCGGAGAATTACTTCACACTAGACAGCTCCCTACTGGATGTTTGAAAGTCGTGGTTGATATTGCAGTAGAGCTGAATGCATTATTGCCATATCCTGACAATGTTTCAGATGCAACAATCGTGGAACAAACAATAGGTTCGTTTGTTGCATGGCCGACAAGCCTCATTAGCGTAGGATATGAGGTATGCTTAAAACCATTATGAACCTTTGTTAACTTTAATGTGTATATTCAAAGTTTTTACGTGCATTTTACGTATATTTATTACATGGTTATGTTAATTAGACTCCAACAAGATCCAAATCAAAAGATAAGGCTATTCCGCGGCAATACCGAGTCCGTCGTTTCAAAAAAAGCAGGTACATTACAATTATATGATATTTATGCATGGAAAATGTTAAATTCTTGATTTTATACTTCATCTAACTATTTATATGATATGTAGCTTCATGATAAGGAGGTTAGCAACGTCTCCACACAACAAAAAAAGATTGGTGCTAAGAAGACCGCGGCTAGAAAAAAACCTACCTCCAAGTATAGGTCGTGCCTTCAGACGTTTCTAGAGTTGACAGATATTCCGACCGGAGGTATTCGGTTTATACATATGGAGGAAGATATTTTTGGCTTTGAATATGAATAATCAGTTGGTAATGAAGAATTTTTGCAAATCTTTCGTCATGAAGAAATAGGCGTCAGTGTTGTCAATACTTACATGAGGTATATCCAGTCTACTTTCTTATATTAATTGAACAATTTATTTACTTTATGTTTCAAATGAATAGTCTAATGTTAATGATGTTTTTATTTAAGGTTTTTGTATGACAAAGTGATGCGCCCAAGTGGATTGGACGAAAGATTTGGATTCTTAAGCCCCGTGTCCGTCGACTTACCTTTAATCTTAAGTAAACCAGATGACGTGATGGTGTACATTCGCAACCTTTTCATGGCCAACAATGATACAGAAAAGTTGTTCTTTTTACCGTTTAATATCGGGTTAGATTTTCATTCTAAATTCATCTATCATAATTATTTTGTATTTTGACGTCGTGTAGAAAATTTTCATCTAACATTTGTTTAATCTTACAGTGGACATTGGTTGTTGGTCGCAATCAATCCTATCAGAGAAATTGTGTATTATCTTGACTCGTTAGAAAATGATTGGACAACATACCCGGATATGAAGAACATGATTGACACGTAAGTGATATTTTTCTAAATATTCTTGTGTGTATTTATTTATTTATGTGAATTGCTCTAAATATTCATTTATATTTTATTAGCATTATACAAGCTTTTCGAGCCCAACGAGATATCCAAGTATCAAAGAGGAGAGCCAACAACATTACATGGATAAAAGTGGCGGTATATTATTAATTATCATATTTTTTATTATATTAGTGATGATACTTGATAAAACTTAGGATTTATCGATATTTTCTTTTCATGTGTAGTGTCCTTTGCAACGTAATGGTATAGATTGCAGATATTTCATGTTGAGGTTTATGAGAGAAACTCTTTCTTTGGGTCGATTAGAGATTCCATCCGATGTATGTATTTCTAACTTATGTGTTATTTTAATATTTAACACATATTTCTCATATAATTAAATAGTTGAAACTAAATCAAACTATGTTATATTATTATGTAGTACTTTGATGAATTCAAGTGTGTATATTATTCAAAAGATCATTTGGAAGAAATTAAAGAGGAATGGTGTCAGTTCATTATGGAGCTCAATGTGTTATAAGTTATATTGTACTCTTACTTTAATTGATGAAAATTTTGAGTATGTGAATGTAACTATAGACATATTAATTATGACTTGTTTTAATTGATCAATTATAATATTTTTGTGTTGTTTCAGGTTATAATATAGTTGCAATTGGATGAAAATGTATAGCTCGGGCTCGGAGTGTTATCACATTTTAGTTTATGTAGATTTCATTTGAAACAAAATGTGTAGTTGGATGAAATGAATTGTATGAAAATTCGATTATTTTGTATCTATAAATCGGTGTCTAAATTAGTAGATTTAAATAGGATAATTTGGTGCAAATTCTGGATTGGAAAACAAGTACAAATTCTGGTTTAAAAACCAGGTAAAAAAGTGGATAAAAACAAGTGCCTATAATTTGGCAACCTTAGACAACGCTTTTTATATGAAAATGTTTTAAAATTTTTGTATACCTTAGACAGCGCTTTCATCAAAAAGCGCTGTCTAAGGTGGGGTTTAGAAAGCGCTTTAACTAAAAGCGCTGTCTAAGGTGGAGTTTAGACAACGCTTTTAGTGAAAGCGTTGTCTAAGGTATACCATTAAAATAAAAAAAGCGTTGTCTAAGGTATATTAAAAAAGGCAAAAAGCGTTGTCAAAAGTGGGATTTAGAAAGCGCTTTTGACGATAAAAACGCTGTATAAAGCCCCTTTAGACAACACTTTTGACATTAAGCAAAGCGATGTCTAAACCTATAGCAACGCAGGTTTAGACAACGCTGTCTAAGGACAAAAAAAGCGTTGTCTAAGGTCTTGTTTGACATAGTGAGAAGTTGCTCTGCGCCGAACTCGAGTGAAAAAAAATCGAGATTTGTGAGAATGATATTTTGAGAGTTTGAGAGAGTTTGTGGAAATGAGAATGTGAAAAGTGAAGGGGAGAGGCTTTAGCACGAAGAGTTATAAGAAATTGTTCCGGATGTGCACATCCGAACGTCTTCCTGATATACACATCCAGAACAAATCAACGTTTTTGTAAAAAGTGGTGTGTCCGAATATGCACATCCGAAAACATGGGATAAAAATATAATTTTGCGTGGTGGTTAAATAACTCATGAGATATATTAAGAAATCCTCATGATTAATTATATTGATTTTAATAATAAAATAAATATCATTTATTAAAATAAGTTTATTAATAATATGAGTAACTATATAAATTAAAATAAATAAGGATAAATATTTTAAAATGATAAATAATTTAAGACAAAAAAAAATTACAGCTATGTGACGTATTTAACTTTTAAAACCAAAATAATGATAGGGTATTAAAAACGTTTGGTTGATTAGCATTTATCATTATATATTAAATAATAAATATATAATTTAAGAAAATAATGACAGATAAAAAAAGTTTAAGAAAGTAAAATATATTAAGATGTTATTTATATTGATTTGGCCCAAGATGTTGGAGGAGCGCAACTTTTGATTGAAGATTAAAAAAATTAATTTGATCATGTATTATACAAGTCCTAGGCCACCCTTGTCTTTCCAAGTCTACCTTTAAATCAGATGCTTTTCATTCAAGATCTTTCTCTTTATACATGCATGCAACATGTCTAATAAAATTACCTTCAATGATTTACAGCTTTTAAAAAAGATTAGTTTTAGTTATTCAGTGTTTTTTATTGAATTGTTATTGGGTTATTAATTTAAGAGACAAGTACTATTAATGTAAAACATTTTTATATTGGCATCTAACAAAATATTGGTTATTTTTCCATTTAATCACACTTTGTAAATGTTTTCTAAAATTGGTGTATGACATGAAAAAATTGCAATTTATTATGTTGTGTCCATTAATCTACTAATTATTTACATTATATATGAACACTTTCATCTCAGTTTAAATTAGTGAGGGTTTATGATCTGAAATATTAAAATTTTGATATTATTAAATTTCTAAAAACAATGAATATGAAATCTTTAATTTCTATGAAGTTTTGATTTGCATATTTGATAAATTTTAAGAATTAAAGTGACCAAATTTTACAATTTCAAAAATTTAATTAGCAATTACTTATTAACAATATTTTAGAAATGATAAAATTATGAGGGTGCAAGAATAAAGTTCTAAGGTGCTTTAAGTGTGGAAAGACGAGTCACCGTATTCCTATTACTAGAAACAAACATAGTTAGAGACAAAAAAGAAGTATGGGGGTGGTGTTTAGAAGTCAAAACTCTCTAATTCTGATAAGAAATATCAGAATGTTCAAAAGGGAAATGAGAAGTTTGATAAGAGAAATGTTTAGTGTTACAGTTGCAACAAATTTGGCCATTTTGCTGTTGATTGCTGGTCGAACAAGGTTAGCAAGGGTGAAAAAACCAGCATAGACATAGCAGATTCTGGTGATGAACTTGTGATATTGATGGCATATGAGAATGTAGATTGATCAATGGTAGACTGGTGGTATATGGACAATGAGTGCTCAAATCACCTTGCTTGAAACAAGCAATGACTGGTTGATTTTGACTCGGGTAAAAGGACCAAGATCACATGTGCTGGTGATGAGTATCTGAATGCTATGGGAATGAGAAATGTCAGAGTTATGTTGAACGATGAAAAAATTGTATTGATCAAGGATGTAAATTACTTATGGCATCTAAGTGGTATATTGCTTATGGCAATTTTACAATCTCTTGTGCTTCTATGGCACAAGAGATTGGGGCATCTGAACTATAAAAGCTTAAGTCATCTGAGTTCGAAGAATCTAGTACATGGAATTTCTAAGATTGTGGCACCATAAATATCATGTGATATCTGCATGAGAGACAAACAACCAAGATTGTCATTCTCATAAAAAATTCCTCCAAGAGCAGCTCATGCTTTGGGTGTGGTGCATTATGATGTATATGATCCATTTGAGGCACCTTCACTTGAAGGGAACAAGTATTTTGTATCATTTTTGGATGAGCTCACAAGAATGACATGGGTAGCACTTATTTAGTTCAAACATGGGGTGGTTGTTGAGTTCTAGAAGTTTAATGTGAAGGTTGAAAATCAAAGTGGACAAAGGTTGAAGATCCTCAAATCACAGATGGTGGAGGTGAATTTAACTCAACAGATTCAAGAAATTTTGTGAGGAACATGGTATTCAGCATGAGGTGATTGCTTCATACACTCCACAACATAATATTCTTGCTAAAAGGAGAAATATAAGTATGCTTGACATGACAAGAAACATGTTAAAGGAGAAGAATCTGCCTAAGAAATTTTGAGATGAAGTAATTACTACTTCAGTATATGTGCTCAATAGATGTACAACAAATAAGTTAAAGGAAGTGGTTCTTATTGAGAAGTGGGCTATAAGAAAGCAAAATGTCAGCCATTTCAAGGTGTTTGGTTCAATATATTATAAACATATACCTTATGCTACTAGAAGGAAATTGGATAACATAAGCAAAGTCATATTCCTTATGGGTAACCACAATATAAGTGCTTATAAGCTTTATTTCCCAATCACCAACAAATATGAAGTCAATAGAGATGTCATAGTGAAAAAATCAGAAACATGGGATTGGAGCAAGTCTCAATCCAACTCTAGTGCAGTGTCAACACTAAAGTATGATTCTTCCTCTGAATGTGATTATTCCTCTGAAGGAGATTCTTTCTCTAAAGATAATTCTGACTTTGAAGAAGAGTGTGAATCTAAAGATGACTCTGACTCTGAATGTGAGTCTGACTGTGAATGTGACTTTGGCTCTAATGGTGATTCTGACTCTGATGGTGAGTCTAACTCTGATGGTGGATTTTCTTGTGAAGGTGATCCAGACTCTGAAGGTGAAACTTTTGAAGGTGGAGCTTCTGAAGGTGGTCCTACTTCTAAAGGTTTCCAGAGGCCACAAAGGGTTAGAAAAATACCAAGGAGACTTGCAAACTTTGAGTTGCGGCAAGATACTAAGATTGACTATGAAAGGGGAGTCACACGGAGTGCCATGATGGTGAACTATGAACATGTTAGCATTAATGAGGCTCTCAAGAAGAAGGTGTGGGTGAATTCCATGAAGGAAGAGGTTGACGCCATTGAAAGAAACAAGACATGGAAATTGATTGTTATACCTCAAAACAAGAAATCCATCTGTGTGAGATGGGTTTTTAAGATAAAGTTGAAGCCAGATGGTTCAGTTTCTAAGCATAAAGTAAGGTTAGTGGCTAGAGGATTCATACAAAAGTCTAGTTTAGAATACTTTGAAGTGTTTGCACCTGTAGCTATATATGAAACCAAAAGGTTGGTTATTGTTATGGTTGCAAATATGAATTGGCATATGATACATTTAGATGTAAAGTCCGATTTTCTAAATGGTTCATTGCATGAAGAAGTTTATGTGTTACAACCTCGTGTATATATGAAGGAGAACAAAGAAGGGATGTTGTACAAACTTCATAAAGTCTTGTATGGGCTAAAACAAGCTCCAAGGGCTTGTAATCTAAAAGTTGATTCATTTTCAAGCATTTGGGATTCAAGAAATGTGAAATGGAATATTGTGTGTATGTGCAGCATGCTTCTGAAGGCAATGTGATTATGGTGTGTTTTTATGTGGATCACATTCTTTATGTGGATGACATACTTCTGACAGGGAGTTATACTTCTGAGATAAATAATTTCAAGAAGGTGTCGATGAATGCATTTGATATGATTGACTTTGAAAATAAGGTATATTTTCTATTTATGGATATTTTTCATTTTGATTGGGGAATTATTGTGCACAAACTAAAGTATGAACTTAAGCTGCTGAAGAGACTTGAGTTGAGAAGTGTAAGTCAATAGTCACACTTGTTGAGACAAATCATAAGCTGGATTTGATGATGATGGAAAGGACGTATATGTTACATCCTTCAAACAGTTGGTTGGTTGATTGAGATATTCGTGTAACACTAGACCTGACATCTATTATGCAGATGGAATGATGAGTAAGTTTATGAGTAAACCAAAGTGGTCACATTACCAAGTTGCATTCAGGATTTTGAGGTATGTAAAAGGAACTCTAAGGGATGGAATTTTGTTTCAACTGGAGTATCAGATGTTACTGAGCTATTATGCTACTCTGACTCTAACTGGTGTAGTGACAGAGTAGACAAGATAAACACTACAGGATACATGTTGATGTATCTGAGAGCCCCCATTTCTCGGTGTTCCAAGAAACAACCAATGGTTGTATTGTCAACTTGTGAAGATGAATACATAGTTGATGCTTTATCAGCTTGTCAGGTTGTTTGGTTGATGAATTTGTTGCCATAACTAAAGTTTAAGGTTAACAAACCAATCAAGTTGATGTTAGACAACAAATCTTCTATAAGTCTTGTAAAGAATCAAATTCTACATAGAAGAAGAAAACACATTGATATTAAGTAACATTTTCTACGCAATTAGGTTCAGAATGGAGTACTTGAGGTTATTTATGTCAGCACTCAGAAGCAGCTTGCAGATGTGATGACAATGACAATCAAAATTGAATATAATTATCAATTAGAGGGATGAAATTGATGTTGTAGATTTTAACTTGAATTCGATTTAAGAGATGGTGTTGAATGTAATTCAACATTCAAGATTAGTTTCATTTGCATTTGAATTTAGTTTGTATTTCATTTGAGTTGAATTTGGATGAATCTATATAAACTCAAATAAGAGTGAATGTGTAAAGGAATTACCGATTTTGAGAATTGAAAAGTTTGTTACATCTTTCTCTCTTTTTTATTTTTATTTTCGACAACTATTATTTGATCTCCAACTTCTTCAATTCTTATGGATTGTTAACGGAAGTTTATTATTGTATTTCAACTTCCTTATCTTATCTTCTTTTTTGATATATCGATGTTGGCAAAAATTTCATCTTTTAAAATTAAAGAAAGAAAATACCAAATGTTCAAACATATACATGTAATTGAAATGATATAAACATGTTCTCTTACTTTTTCTATTGATACATATTTCATAAATAAGTCTTAAAATACAGTACATTTTTTTAAATGGCAAATTCAAAAAAATCCTCAGAAAAGTATAATTCCCCTTGATAAATCATGTTGTGTGTATGTCCAAGATGTATCTGTTAGGACACAGGTCCCATTCCCTGCATGGCTGACACGTGTACAAGTTAGCCCATCTGATCTAAGAGTGAGTGAAATTATAAAAAGAAAGAAGAAAAAAAATCCATTATAGGGCCTACAAATGTTGCAGGGTGACACTGCAGCTTTTAGCCCTTTGCTACAAACCCTAACTGGTCCACAATGCTCCTTCTCTCCCTCATTAAATTCACCACTTCTCACTTCACCATTTTTCCATCCATTTTTCTCTCTCCATTCTCTCTTTTCTTCTCACTACCATATATTAAACCTACCTAGGGCTTAACCTAAACCTAATCATGGGGCATCACTCTTGCTGCAATAAACAGAAAGTGAAAAGAGGTTTATGGTCACCTGAAGAAGATGAAAAACTCATCAACTACATCACTACTTATGGACATGGCTGTTGGAGTTCTGTGCCTAAGCTTGCTGGTTTGCAAAGATGCGGAAAAAGTTGCAGATTGAGATGGATTAATTATTTAAGACCGGATTTGAAACGTGGAAGCTTTTCTCCTCAAGAAGCTGCTCTTATTATTGAACTTCATACCATTCTTGGCAACAGGTTTGTTCATATCATAATAACAATAATCACTTTTCTTCTTCTGTATGTATGTATCTATATATGTATCTATGGTTTGGATTTGGACAGGTGGGCACAGATAGCAAAACATCTACCAGGAAGAACTGATAATGAAGTGAAGAACTTTTGGAATTCAAGCATAAAGAAGAAACTACTTTCACATGATTTTGTTCCTTCTTTAACTACATTTTCTGATCATATTCACTGTCCTAGAAATGAAACTTTCTTCCCTTTGTTAAATGACAATCCTATCCTTAACAACTCTCATCATCTATATTTTCCCATCAATCTTCCATCTCCAATCCTACAAGATCAAAATGATCATATCAACAACATTTTGAATGCCAATTTTCATACTCCAACTTTGCCAGAAACAGCACTACCTTCTTCCAATAATCTTATTTCATCTTCTTATGACCAATTTGATACTTGCTCATTCATTCATCATCTCAATCCTAATATTCAACAAAATTATAATATTGTTGAGAATTTGATCAATAATAATACTCCAAACACGATATGGCAACATCAGCCGCAGCAACAACAATACGACATTAGTACTCATCATTTGGTAGAACTTGATAATCCTATTCTGCCGAAAGTTTGTGAAATCGAAACCATTAAGGATGATTTTGTTTCTAGCATCCCATTTTCTTCTTGTGATTCACAACATCATCATCATCATCTTATCCATCAAATTATGGCTGCAGAAGCCAATAACAACGATGTTCAAGCTGTGGAGTATAATAATATCATGGATGCTCTCATCATGTCATCATCATTACCATCCTCAACAACAACATCTTCATCATCAGCACTATCATTCTATCAAGCACCAGAAAAAATTCTCACAAAACCTTGGGAGTCATCATCATCATGTGTATAATATATGCATATTTAATTATGTTCATCTGTTGAAATTTGGAATATTAAGAGGGGTATATTTGCAAACATGATATTTTTCCTAGTTGAGGGTGCTTGTTTCAAGTTCCATAAATATGTCTAGTTTGTTTCACATGTTTGTAAACTAAAACTATGTATTTTTCTGAATCGTTTACTATAAATTACTAGTATTTGTTTTGTCATTTATTGTATGAGAATTAATCATATATGCTTAGATGTGCAGTACTTTACGTTGACACATTGTCTGTTTGACATTTATGGATGATGATGTCAAAATTTGTACACACACCATGGTCAACTTGTTCTCACTTCACGCCAAATTCTGCTCCTATACGCTATAGCTAGGGATCAATGCTCTGCAGGTACTTATTAGCATATTCTCATGTTATTCACAACAAGAATCAAATTAACAACAACATCTTTACTAGCTTATATCTGAACTATTTTGTCTTTCAACAAGTACATTTTCATTAATTAATTGATATGCACTTCATTAGATTATTTGATTAGGGTTGGATTTGGATTCAGTGCACTTTCATAGCATTTTCAGACGGTCTTATCAATCTGTCTAAATTTTAAATATGAAATATGAATTGTTTGGTTTTAATCAAAAGTTTAAATGTGATTGATTGTAAATAATCACAAAATTTGTGTCTGTATCGAATATCGACACCTGATAATTTTGATTATCAGTATCAATTATGTTTCTGTATTGAAAATGTGAATATTGGTTGATTGAATAGTTTTTAAAATTTTAAATTCAAATCTAGAATCATATACTTTATATCTTTGTGAATTTATGGAGAAATTTACCATTCATCTAGCATCTAGGGACATATAAAAAAATGTTCCAAGATGTATCATAATGTTAAATAATTACTTTTGCATTGTACCAAACTTTAGAAGGGTCCATCTGTCAAGTCTTGACATTTGCTTTACCCGGGGAAAACTTGCTCTTTGCTTTTGCTTATAAATTGGTTAAAGTTATAGAAAAACATCATTCATCTTTTGATCAATAAAAGGGGAAGAAAAGGGAGACAAGAAAACTATAATATTAATTAATTCAAAGTTACAGTGAAGGAATATTAAAAGCTAAAGATCTTAACACCGACTGTTAATTAATTTTATTTCAAAGATTAAAATTAAAATGATTAGACCCTTATTAAAAAAGAAAGTTTTATCATGTGTACATGATTTGCAGCAAAGAATCAGATTTTCTTTAACAGCAATTTCAATTAGAAATGGCATTAGGGATATTCTAATCCATTAAGAAAAAGGAAACTAAGAAATTTTTCAACAACAACAATTACAAAGATAAACATTGTAAAAGATTTGTACCCAAATGTGATAATTAATGTTTAAATACTTGATATCTCTTATAATCGATCATCATCAAACCAAAAATTTAATAAACTAAACAATATTGTTCAACTTGCAAAGAGTGGGATATATATGAACAAAATTATCTAGGTTTAGCTCTTTTCCTAAATTAAAATTATTTCAAAAAAAAAAATTATCAATAAATGTTAAAAAATATGGATGGATATAACTTAATTGTATAAAATTGGTTTTTAGGATGAAGATCAACCTCACTTATAAAAAACATATACTGCGTGAAAATAAATGGTGGATAGTCTGATAGTGGAAACCAGATAGCAGATGGTCCCATCATATTTTAAACCAAACTCTTGATATCATGTTAAAAAATATAGTTAACCTTAACTCAATCTTACATAATCGACTTTTAGGGTGACAATTACCCCCGCTTATAAGAAAATGTTCAAATCATATATCAACCAATGAGACTCTTAACAATAAATTTAAATTTAAGTTTCTTAAAATTTAGTTTGAGTTTGACTCAATCTTACACAACCTAATTAAAAGTTTTCCAACTTATAAATATATTGTCAAATATATTTCATCCAATGTAGGAACTTGAATACAACTCATGAGCAGGGTTTTAAAAAACGATCATGGTCGCGCAAAGATTTTTATGATATTGGTCGATAAAGAAATTGCAACATTGATTGTGATCGTCGCGATTTGGATTAACCACAATTTATTCTTTAATATAAAAATGTGATAACTATATTAGCATTTTATAATCAAAGATATATATATATATATATATATATATATATATATATATATATATATATATATATATATATATATAACGATTAGAATCTCTTTCGGTCGACCAAAATCGTCATTAAATAAAATTTGATTTTTTGCCACCATACCAAAGAGTGCAAAACCATATAACACAAGCATTATTTATAACGAAACCTCCGCCCATTTAATGAACCACTCCAATAGATGTTCACAACAACCATTTTTAAACCACTATGTCACGGTTGTTTTTCACGGACGCAAACTATTTTTTAAAACTCTGATCTTGATTCTATGAGACCCAATCAAATGACCTAATAAAAAATAGTCCATCGGATCATAAATAGACTTTCATACATCTTAGATATATATAGTTTGAATTGATATTTAAAGTTTATCTAAAATTGTGTGCATTATCAAATACATTTTCACAATTGTAAGGACTAATATTTCAGGAAAATTAATCTTTACCTAATAACAAATTGTGACAAATTTGTCCTTAAGGTGACCTAAATATCATTTTCATAGTAAAATGGCTAATTATTAATTGTCTCTTCTTTAATGTAGGTCAGAATTTTGTCATATTTAAAGGCGGTTCGGTGGCCAAATTTGATAAGATGGACATGATTAAACACTTATCGTGAGAAAGATTGTGTTATCACCTTAACAGAGTGGTGTGTAACTCCGAACAGGGTTCGTCTTAGACTTTTTTTTTAGTAAGTCTTTGTTGGCCTTTGTTTGTTTTCTCTATACTTTTGTTTCTTGCACCCCTTATACGTAAAATCTAATTTGTTTTAAAAAAAAAGACTTTCATTCATCTTAGAATTTGAATTAAAATTTAAAATTTATCTAAAATTTTATGCACTATCAAATACATTTTTACAATTGTAAGAACTAATTTTTAAGGAAAATTAATCTCTACCCAATAACAAATAGTTACAAATTTGTCCTTAAGATGACCTAAATATCATTTTCATAGCTCTTCTTTAATGTAGGTCACTGAAAATATATATATATATATATATATATATATATATATATATATATATATATATATATATATATATATATATATATATATATATATATATATATATATATATATATTCACCAATAAATTTATTTATTATTAATATGAAACTAATCTTCATAATTGAATACAACACTTTGTGATTAGCTGCTTCATGTCTTTTCTTTCTCTTCCTTTAATTTCCTTGTGATTTAAGTTTGTCTAATTAATTAAGCACATGCAAATAATAAATTAAGAGCACGGTATTCATGTGATCTCATAAAAAAAAACAACAAAATCTATGGTAAATACTATATTCATTTGTTCAAACTCCAAAGCAAAGATTCTGATTAAAATTCCCCTAATTGCTGTCATCATAAAGCAGAAAATGACTTAAAAGGATTCATTATGTGTTATTATTAGCCAAAAAGGAGAGTAAGAAAACATTACTCTACAACATTATTATAAATAATGACAGAGAAAGAGCATTCAACAAAATTATGATTGTAATTTGATAACATATGGAATCTTCTGCAATAGTTAGGGAAACATAACTTCATTCAATCATAAGCTGATTTCATGCATATATAATATATATTCCCACCACCAACTAAATCCCTATGTTGATGATTATCTTTGAATCAGTGAAAGTTTCTATCATAAATTGTAATCAAAATAATTAAGCTAAACCAATAGAAATTAAGTCCAATTCTAATCGAAAGAGTTATTATGTTTAACGTCAGATACATACACGTCTTGAATATAGGGTTATCATGTTTAGTATCGGATACAAACTCTTCCTGAATATAGAATTATTGTGTTTAGTGTCAAACACATGCTCTTCTTGAATATAGAGTTATTATTTTAGTACGTCAGACACAAATTTTGTTTGAATAGATTTATCATGTTTAGTGTCAGCAGGCTCGTCTTGATTAGAGAGTTAT
Organism: Lathyrus aphaca; assembly: GCA_963966055.1. Lineage (NCBI taxonomy): Eukaryota > Viridiplantae > Streptophyta > Magnoliopsida > Fabales > Fabaceae > Lathyrus > Lathyrus aphaca. The sequence goes on along the minus strand of OZ014519.1, from coordinate 725,416,580 downwards.
CGTGTTTAGTATCAGACACATACTCGTCTTTAATATTGTTATCATATTTAGATGTCAGTCACATACACCTCTTAAATATATAATTATCATGTTCAGAACTGTCTCAAGTTTTTCTGATGTCCTTTGTAGATTAATTAGTAATAATTTAATCATATAACAAAATAAATAGAGATTCTATTTAATCACAATTTAATCTGACAAATAATTTATGAAATCCTATTTAACTATAGTATAATTCTGATAAATTTAAGATTTTGCGTGATAACCCACCTTACACGCCTTCAAAGATAATCATAATCATGTTTAGTGTTAGATACAGACACATCTATAGAATTGTCAGATACAAACAAATCTTAAATATAGGGTTATAATGTTTAGTGTCGGATACATTCTTAAATATATGGTTATTTATACGAAAATTTCCGATAAAAAAATAATTAAATATGACAAAGTTAAAGATGTATCATGAATCTATCTGTTTGGTTACAGCCGTTAGTTCAATAATTTGAAGGGCCCATAACTATTGAAAATGGATTCTTTGGTCTATTATGGTAGAAGGGTTATGAATTATTTTAGCATTCTATTCAACTATTGAATTTCTAATTCTTCATGCATGGCTCAGAATCTTAGAAAGTTTTCTTTCTTATGGCCCAGTTTCTTAGATGCTTTTATAATCATATGAATTAATTTAGCAACAAAGTTAGAAAGGAAAATAAAATAAAATAAGTAAAAGTTCCATCTCTATTCACTCTGACCTCTTTTGATACATCAACATGACAGGGTGATTGTTTATTTCCTTTTTTCTTGATACCCCATCTTCTTTTATTTGATGTGAATATGTTATCATGTTTCATTTTCATTACTCTTCCTTTACAGTACAGACCAAAGGGTGATAATTAAAGGAGCAACATTGAATCAAGGTCAGCTATATATGGTTTTCAGTTCTTAGTTGCAATATTAAAATTTTGAAATTTCTAACTCCAATATGTGTCACAAAAATTTAAATCAGGTTCACACTATTTTGCTGCAATATAAAAAATTTAAGTGAAGAATTGTAACACTAAATATTATTTAAAATTAGAATTAAATATGTTTTTAATTTCTAAATATCTCAATTTTGGTTTTTAGTTCCTATAAAAAAAATCGAGTTTTAGTTTCTATAAAATTACTTTTACATATAATTTTAGTCACTGTATGCAAAAGTAATTTTATAGGGACTAAAACTCGATGTTTTTTTTATAGAGACTAAAAGTTAAAATTAAAATATTTATAAGGACTAAAAATATATTTAATTTAAAACTATATTAATTTTTGTAAATATGTAAATCGGCAATGAACTTCAAACAAAATAAAGTTGTTATAATTCTAGAGTTCTTCATCCACCCTTTTGTAGTATCCTCTTTATTCATAACATAATTTAGTTTTTTAAATGGAAAAGTAATATATAGTGTAATAAGATGGTAAATCATCAAAGTAAATAAGAAAGATTTTCATAGGGCCCAAAAAAATTATAGATACAACAATGAAAACCCAAACAAAAATAATAACAAGAGGGCCTAAAAGAACAACATTGAAAGAAGAAGAAAAAGTCAAATAAACTAAAAATCTCATCTTTTAAGGTTTCCAATTGGATCAGCAATCATATTTTCTCGATAGGAAAACCTATCTTGCAAAAGTGATAAAAAAAGACCACAACCTTAGAATGAGCCCAGCTAGATTAGGGGAAAGGTTGGATTCTCAACCAAATGAGAGGAAAAAAGAAGAGTTTTTAAGGTCCATTTAAGCGAGATAAGCAGAGGAAAGAAAAAATACATTATCTCTTGAATGAATCTAACTTTATTTATCTCTATCAAGAGATAGTAAGGCATTCAAGAACAGGGAAAGATTATCAAGAGCTAGTAATTCGTGCAAAAAAGAATGGTCTCTTCCACTTCAGATCCTATGTTAGATTATCATCTCCCTCTGGTCGATTTCTCGCACCAATCTATCATGTTGATTAGATATGATAAATAGCATATGGAACATATTCATAAGGAGAATGGATCCAACCTTGGGAACTTATTCTTTAAGATATAATCAATAAATCAATCATAGGGGTCATTCTCTTTGGACCCAAGAATAGACACACACTTCTACTAAGTAGAAACTGTCCAGAAGCTAATGGCCCCCCTGAAGAGAAGAAACAATAAAAACATCATATCTATCAGAATATCACACCAAAGACCAAAGTACATGCAATCAATCTTCATCTCCATTTAGCCAACAGGGTTAAGTTAACCAGTCAGAGATCTATAACTGTTAAACCTCATTTACTCTTAGGTTTATACATTGTCTCCCACTTGACCTAAGAGATCTTAGTATCTCCTTTCACTACTCTCCATTAAAACCTTCTTTGAATCTTTATTATCTTCTGTTAAACCTTCACAAGCATCTTCAGAAAAGACAAATCAAATATGAGGATAATATTAAGCAATGAATTAAGTAAAACCACTTGAACATCCAAACTAACACATATGTTCTTCCAATAGTTAAGTTTGTTGGTTAGTAATTAACTAAAGGGTATCAAATAATATCAAGCCAAAAATTCACCCCTATAGGCAAATCTAGGTACTTAAAGGGTCGGGTTTCAATCTTACAATGGATAAAATCACCAACAGAGTCCAAGGGAGCACATTAACCCCCTATAAACCTATTATAAAGGAAATTTATCCTAAAAGTTGAAGTCATCTTTAAACCCTTAAGGATATCTTTAATACTCCACAAGGTTTCAATGGTTGAGATATCATCTGCATATTGAATACGAGAAACCACCAAATTAGATGATCCCACCCTAAACTCAAAGTGAAGCCCGAGCTCCATAGTATAAGAAACAAATCCATTATGCCCCTCTACAGTAAGTAGAAAAAGAAAAAAGAAGGATATAGGATCCCCCTTTATACCCTCTTTAGATGCTAACCTTTTGAGTTTCCCACACATCAACTAACATCGTGAGATTTTAAGAAAAAACAAGAGCTCAAATCAAAGACTTCCACTTATCATTAAACCTTAACCTGATAAGCATATAATCCATAAAACCCCAACTGACCAAATCATAAACTATCTCAAAATCTACTTTATAAATAAGACATGTTTTATTTATCCTTTTTTTCCAAGTCAATCACTTCATTCACAACTACAACTCTATCAACCAACAATCTTCCTTTAAGAAATTTTGTATGATTAGTGGAAATAAACATATTTATCACTATCCCAAGTCTTGCAACCAACATTTTATCCGTCAACTCAAAGAAAGATTCCACTATTGAAATCAGTCTAAAGCCTCCCAACTGAGTAAGAGACTTATATTTGGGGATCAAAGTCACAAAATAAGAGGCGGAACTATAAGCTTAATACATCCCTCTCAATGAAGCTTCCAACCATTATAAAATAGGTCCTTCAATCTAGATTTGTTGTTAATGTCAATCTTTGAGAGAATCACCTGAGTAGTGCTACTTAAGTGATTGACATTCTCTTCAAATATATTTTTTGTTCATCCACGACCACAAGGAGATCATTTCTATATACTTTTTTTGTAATTGTTGAAGAAGTTCTAAGTAGAGGAATAATAACTTGGTTAATTCAAATAGGTTGAAAACCATTAAAGTCACTAATGAACATTCGTTCACACATTTTTTATATTGATAATGTAATGGTATTTTTCAAGGGTAGAACTTCCAATATCAACGTCTTATATGACTTTTGTTGAAACAAAATTGACATGTCCCATATCCCTTATATTTTGATGATAACAAAGTATTTAAATAAAAATTGGGTATACTAATGTTTGTTCAAGTGTGTAGGACTATAGACTAAAATTTCTTGTAGAATCTAAGTATTGGTTATGACTATGAACATTCAGTGAGAAGCTTAAAACCCAAAATCCGATAGATCAGAAGCTGAAGACCAGAATTTGAAGAAGTCAACTTCTAAAGAGCTCAACGCCTGAAGATCAGAGTCTAAAGGAGTCAACCTCTAAAGACCAGAATTTGAAGAAATCTACTTCTGATTATCAGAACCTGAGCCAGTCAAAGCGCAATAACCAAGTGTAGCTCGATTTTCGTGGTTTTTAATCACTATCGCATTTTTTTCTACTTTCTAATTTCTTATTTTTTCCCTGATGAAGCTGGTTATGGAAGGGAAAAGATATCTTAAACTCACGTCGCTTTGCATATTGTTGATTGACAGATGCCCACATGGTTTTGGATTCTTCTATAGATTATTTCTTCCTTAAGTATAGTGAAAATTTGTTCTTTTTGATATTGGTAGGGTCTCTTTAATTTGGGTCTAGGAATGATATGAGTGTTGGTAAGATAGGATGAAGTTGTGTTTTTGTGTTTTCATAATTTTCTGATGTTTTTGATAGGTCTGAGAACCTATTTTTATTTTTTGTTTGGTGTGCTCGCAAAGATCTTACGACCTTTTTCCTACGTACCCACCAAAAAGAGAATTGAGAGATCAGAGCATCGTAGTTCCTCCTAAAAGTTTAGATCTAGGAGGAGAGGTTGATTTGTATCTTGGTTAAAGCACAGGATGTTGATGCTCAAAGTTGTATTTGTTTCTTGATCAAAGCCCAAGATTGAAGCTGAAAAGTTTGTATGCGTCATGATCAAAGCCTAGGATTGAAGCTTAAATGGTTTGTTGTAACTGATAGGGGTACTTAAATTACATAGCTTAAGTCATAAGTTGGATGGTATCTTATTTGCATAGCTCAAGAAAGGCTGAATGGGTACCCTGAATTGCATAACTCAAGGAGGATTGAATAGTCAACCTGAATTGCATAGCTCAGGAAAGCTGAATTGGGTGGAAATTTGACTGGTGGAAAGTGATCTTAGTTATAGTCCAAGTGTATGACTGAAAGAGATTAGCTTAGTTAGATTCCAAGACTATGATTGTTGGGAATTTTCTTAGTTAAAGTCCAAGACTATGACTGTAATGATTGAATTAGCTTAGTTAAAGTGAAAAACTATAACTATAATGTTGTTAGCTTAGTTAAAGTCCAAGACTATGATTGTTGTTTGACTGTAAAGTGTTTGACTTTTTGTGCCTTGATTGAAGCCTAAGGTTGAATCTAAAAGAGACTCAATAGAGAGAATTTGTCATCTCTAAAGAGGGAAAAGTTTGGTTTATATATGCCTTGATTGAAGCCCAAGGTTGAAGCTAAACAAAGAAAAGTGACTCTATGGGAAAATTTATTTGTATCCTGATTTGGAAGCCTATGTGTGAAGCTTAGTTGTGAGAGACTGACTCTTAGTTTATCTGTATCTTATATGAAGCCTAAGATGAGAGGTTGAAAATTTCATGGGAGACTGACTTTGTATGATGAGTGTTTTGTCTATTGTTTGATAAAAACTTTGAGGTCATCAGACATTCCTTTGTTTGGGGAGGTTCAATTGTAAAAAGCCCAAGAGGAGGATATCTTGGTCATCCATTGGGGAGAGGGAGACTATTGTATGTCTTTGATTCTAAGGGTTCTGTTCCTATTCTTTTGGGAATCCTTTGAGGGTCCTTGTGTTTAAGTACAAGAGGAGGCTAGGTTACTGTTAAGAGTCCCATGGGTCCTTGAACAAAACCCAGGAGGAGGCTGAGGATGGTTTACAAAGAAGTACTTCATCGGGAAACTTCTTATCTTTGTAAACCCCTAGTAACTTGTAACAAAAAAAAATCTTAAGAGTTGCATTTTGAATATCATTGTTTACATATAACTAAGTGTTTAACAGCAGAGAAGCTTACATGATGAACATTCAATAAACTAAAGTCCTCCTAGAAGATAAAGTTGTTTCCTGGGCCTGACTCAGTTAGATCAAAGCCAACGTATACAAGGGGCACGATCACTATCTTCCAATCAAGGGGACATGCCATGTTATTGTCCAATTCATCTGGGGCAGTCAGGTCAAGATTTAATGATGCTTAATAGCCAGGGGCAGATCTCCTCATCTGAATTGCCAGAAGTAACATTACCGAGTTCACAATGCCAGGGGCATGTTATTATGGGGCATGTCGTTTATTTCTCTTGAGGAAGCTCCTTTCAAATACTTCCATTCTGGGACAAATCATCCTCAGTTAGGGGCAACGCTCCCTTTTCAAATCTAATCAGATCAAATTCAGTTGCGAGCTCCTTAACCATTACCCGGGGCAAACACAATCCACCGCAGTCTGAAAGCACATTCCTCTCATTACATTGCCTTGATATCGGGTTTCGGCAAAAGCCATTGGGGAATTAATTGTATGTGTCAATAGTATCCGATGGTGTTAGTATCATGTCTTCGGATTCAGTCATGATAATTCCTAGAAAATTACTCGGGGAAGTCGAGAATATCAGAAGTTCTGAATCCATTGATTACTTTGAATGAATATATGTTTTCGAATATGATTGATGTTTACCAAAATGCATAAAATTACAATAATAGCATTTACTAAGAACTCTTGGATATTGGAATCCCCATCATGGCTTAGGTCTAATAGATCACCACAGATCCATCCCCATCAGAGCTGTTACAAACAGGAAATGAAGATTTATTTTTCTTCATCCCCAGTAACAAGCAGAGATTTATTTTCCCCAGCCAGACATTACTATTTAAGGCTACAGTTGTCGTCAACAACATTTACGTCCATGCATCATGTAAAAAATATCATAGCATATGCATGCATAACATATAAAGTTCTCATTTATTTTGAGAGCATCATCACACAATGCATTACATGCATCAATGACCTCGCATAAAACTATATTTTCCTTTTCAGGACAGTTCGCGATCAAATAAACATTGTCGTCCTCTAGATACGGTGCAGAGATAATCGAGACAATGATTTAATTCTGACACTCGATCAAGACAAAGATCTAGTTCTGATACTTAGTTCAGTATATTTTCCAGAGACAGTTCAGAGACGATCAAGACAAAGATCTAGTTCTGATACTTAGTTCAGGATATTTTCCGGAGACAGTTCAGAGACGATCAAGAGAAAGATTTAGTTCTGATACTCATACCATAAAAACATTCAGATATAGTCAAACATAGACACATTCTGATACTCATATCAACAGACACTTTGGATGGCATCTATAAGCCCGTCTCCAATTACTCAGAATGGCATCTTTAAGCTCATTCAAGCAATGCAGTCAACCAACGGTTCACTCTGTGCACTCGTGAGTGCAAATTTCTGGGCATTTATAGGTTCAATCCTCTTCCACCTTCAGATCGTGATTGACACGCATACCAATCTAACTCCTTAGGTCTAAGAAGAATGAACAGGGGCAACTATTGTACCCTAAAATTTGTCCTCACGTATTTGAGACAAATTGATTCAAAAGGTCTCCTCACACTTGTCGTACCCCAAATTTTGAGCCGCTTCATATGCTTTCTGGTGCCTTTTTATTTTGAATAAATAAAATAGCACAATTGGTAGAAAGATGGGTATAAGGGATATAAATGTGAGAGGTTGTGAGTTCAAATCCCACCTTCCGCTCTTTTTAATTCTTTTTATTTTTCCTTTACTGATAACTTTTTCTATTTTTTTTAAATCTTAAAAATAGCATTTTTTGTTATTTAATTTTTAAATTTCGTATTTTCATTTTTAAAAATATGTTTTTTTTCATTAAAATCATTATTTTATGGGAAAAAATCTCAAAAATTGCATTTTTATTATTTAATTTTTAATTTTCGTATTTGCATTTAATGCATTTTTAAAAATATGATTTTTTTCATTAAAATTGTTATTTTATGAAAAACAATCTAAAAAAAATCATAATAGATACCAAAAACATTACTTTTCTTGTATACTCGTTTTCTATTGGTCAGTTTATGTCATTTTTGTGACATACTTAGTTTCTAACTGGTCTAATTGGTGACCAAGTAAAAATCAGATATTATTTGATTTTTTTCAAATATTTTTTTATCAATAGGGATTAAGACTGGTGATCGTACCTGGGGATCAGGACCCGATACGGCTGGCTTCGAGAGTTGTTGAAAGACGGTCGGTGAAGGGAGAAAGGGGGTGTACCTGCAAGGCACTCCGATGCCAAAGTAAGTAACCGAGCAAAGAGTGAGCAAGTACAAGAATTACGGTCAGAGAGTTGAATACCTGACCCTCCCAAATGAGAGGGTTTATATAAGGGGCTAAGTGGAAAACTATTGGTCCATCTTGTGGGGCGCGGATCGAGGAATCCGTAGAAATAGGTAACGGTCAAAACTAGTCGTTGGAGCACTTTGTCTTGGTCGGTATGCTTCTGGTCGACAGAGACCACTATCTTGGATTCTGCTCGACGTCGAGCGCTTCTATCAAGTTGGTTTGCGCAGCCTAATTATGGGAATTGGGCCAATCCAGAACAGGAGCCCCCCAAGTCATTGCTCGTGCGGAAGAGCAGTGACTTAGTAATGATTTCGTGCTCGAGGACGGGCAGTGTCAAGGCTAGGAATTTCATGCTGCCGACCTTCGAGGGACGAGCAGTTGGTACGTTGCCCGACGGGAGAATGTGAAACGAGAAGCTGGAATATCTGGGGATTCGCGCTTATTAATGATTTGACGGCTAGCCTAGGGGCTAGTGTGTAGGGGTCACGCGTGCTTGCACGTGTTTTCCCTCTTATAAATAGGGTTTCCAGGCCCCATTTTGAACTTTTCGCTTCATCTTCTTCTCCGACGCCTTGCTCGTTCAACTGTCACCGCTTCCAGCCGTCGACCACCGTACCTCATTGTCGACCACCGTTTCCAGAACCTTCTTCTTCTGCAAAATGTCTTCCTAAGCACAAGGTATGGTTCCTTTTTGTCGTTTTTGGTGGTTATAGGTTAGATATCATAGAAATGTATGTGGTTTAGGATAGTTTTAACGGTAGTCTTAGATTTATAACCGGTAAACTTTAGGACTTCTGCCACCGTTGTCGGTCGGCTGCAAACCCTAACTCATGGTCGACATAGGTGTTGGTCGACCTTGACTTAGGATTTGACAAGTATCTAGGTTAGATCCCGTAATTCATGACGTTGGGCGTAAGCCATTGCTCCGAGCGATGGTCAGCCAGGGCTACAGCTCGGGACCCAGTCCCTGAGCTGATGCGCGCCCTTTCACTTGTCGAGCGATGGAAGGGTGGATTTGATATTCTTAATTGAATTCACTGACGCCTTTCCTCTGCTTTTCAGGTGAAAACTCGCTTATGGATCCATTATACGTGTCTTCGGAAGAGACGTCCTCGGAAGATTCAGGGTCTTCTGCGTCAGTCCCCTCTGGTTCCGAGAGTTCCTCGGGAGATTCGGGCACGAGTACTACAGAAGAAGAAGCGTCAACAGATTCGCCACAGTGTCCCGAACAGACAAGGATCTCGCCCGAAGAATGGGTGGTGGAGGATCTGTTGGACAAGGTGTCCTCATTTTCAAGACCTCGAGCGGAGCCGCTACCTGTCGTCGGCGACCCTGCTGATTGGGTCGTAACTTGCCCGGGAGATGACGACCGCATCTTCTCAGATTTTAGAGGTCGGGCGTTCTCTATGTACGAGTATGCAGTTTTGGTCCTGGGGGTAACTTTGCCCTTCAGTGACTTGGTGAGTGTCGTGCTCGGGCATCTATGCGTTGCTCCTTCCCAGCTGCATCCTAATTCATACGCATTCCTGAAGGCGTTTGAGTTGACGTGTGCCCATCTGGGTGTTGGTGCCACGCTTCCTCTGTTCTTCCGTCTGTTCTCCCTGCAGCGCCAAGTCGGGCGAGGAACTGATCGGAAGGGGTTCGTGTCTTTTAAACAGAGGACGAAGATTTTCAAGGCCCATTCAGAATCCATCTGAGCCTTCAAAACGGACTACTTTCTGATCATACCCGCGAGCGCGGTGGCAGTGAGGGCGATGAGCTTTCTGGGGATAGACACCGACGAGAACGACGAACCCAAGCTCGACGATCAAGGGCAGGTGATCCCGAGGAGGCTTTGGTTGTTCCCCTTTTCCTGGAGTTACGCCCATTATGAGAGACCTGTTGGTGAGTTCGTCTAGGTGGGGGACTCTTTGAATAACGACGACGCAGCCAGTTTCGAGGCCTTCAAAAGATTGATAGCGTCTTTCACTCCGACTCCCCCTGCTGGACGGAGAGGGAAAAGTTATGCTCGATCAGGATGGGGGGAAGCTGTGGAGCGTCCCTTGATCGATGTTACAGAATTACTGGCCTGCAATACCGGGCAGGAAGTGTCCGACTTCTTTGGTATCTGTTTATTTCTATTAGTCATATCTTTGATTTAATTTTGTCGTCCACGACTAATCTAATCTTTTTCTTTTTTCAGGCTCTCTGTCGAACCCGTTTGATAAAATCCAAGAACGCCTGCGCCAGCAGCAAAAGAAAAGATCGAGGGTTGTGTAGACCAAGCTGACCGAGACAAGTGGCTCGGGGTCGGGCCCCTTGGTCCAAGGCTCTCCGAGCGCCTCGACTGGCTCTCTGATGAAGAAACAAAAGTCCGCAGCTACTGTGGATCTGACGGCCAACGCTCCTCCGAAGCCGAAGCATGGGCTGCCGCCGTGCTTCGTGAAGCGCAATTTTTTCGAGGGGACGAGCATGGAGGTGGACCGTGCGGATTCCTTGTTCCTGGAAGGCATGGATCGTCCTACCCGGCGGTTGTCCCTGGCCCAGGACGCAAGTGCGGTCATGCGGGTCCTGACAATGGCCTGGCTGACGGCCGAAGGGAGTCCTGGACAGGAGAGGGAGATGGGTAGGCTGAAGGAGCAGCTGGCTGCCGCTGAGGCGAAACTGAAGACGACCACCGAAGAAGCTAAAGCCACGGCCAAGGAGTTGACTTAACGGGCCAACGTCATTGCCAAGTTGGAGGTCGATAAGAAAAGGGTGCTGGAGCAGAACAAAAAGCTGAAGGATGTTTTCTGCCCGAAGGAGGACGAGGATGATGAGACAAACAGTATGGTAACGAGGGCTCAGTTTCTTGCTCGGATCGACCAAGACATGGAAGATCTGAACTCATCAACTGAGCTCAGTTTCCAGAATGCAGTGGATCAGATAAGGGTCCTCCACCCCGACTTGGCCTTGGACGTTGGTCGAATCAGCTACCTGTACAAGGTCGAGGATGGCCAGATTGTGGTTCCTTCGGACCTGGTAGTGGATGATTCTCATCCGGGGTCGATCGTTCAGCCCGATCAGCCTGAAGCGCAACCAGAACAGGAAGAGGCTCGCCAGGAAGAAGGTCGCCCGGAGGGCGAGGGTAATTAGTTTCTGGCCTGTGTGCCTTGTAATTTTATGTTTCTTAGTCTTTCTTTTGGGGCGTAGTCCCCTTTGTAATTAAATATGAACAAGTCGGCCCTTCGAGGTCGCAATTTTGTGTTCACATTTTGATGTTAATTAATGGTCGTTTGTTTTGTTATCTTCGTTGTTCAATTGCTCGTCCGTCGGAGGACCGTTTTCTATATTTTAAATGCTAAGTGTTTGTCGTGCGTTTTTGCACTTGATTGGATGTGATTTAATGTGCACGGGGTTTGTTTGTGTTCCATTGGTTTGGGGGACCAAGTAGATTCTGGAGTTTTTACTCCTGGTCGGTGCCCGGGCTCCGTGGCTTGAACGTCTCATCGCGAGCTGGGGTTCTGCCTGATCGTGGTACTTAGGAGACGTCGGACTCGTTTGAGTATCCGTCCGTGCGGCAAGTTTCTCTTTCCCTTGAAAGGAGATCCTGCTTGATTATGTCATTTTTGGTCTGTCGTGCTTGTACCTAGGCACGCAGTCTTCAGTCGGTCCTATCGCTCCTTGCTTGAGAGTTGAGCAAGGCAACTTTGTGAGTTAGCTGTAATATTGCTTGAGCTTCTCGGAGTTCCATGGCCGAGCAAGCTCTTCCCCGTGTAAATTTTCTAAATAATAGGCTCCGTTTTCGGTTTTTGCTCGGACGCGATACGGACCCTCCCAGTTGGGTGTAAACTTTCCCTCGCGGGGATCCCTGTGGTTTCTTCTGAGAACAAGACTGCCTACCTCGAACGTTCGTCTTATGACTTTAGAATCGTACCGAGCGGCTATTTTCTATTTGAGAATGGTCTCTCGAAGAGCAGCTTCTGATCAAACTTCTTCGATCAGGTCGAGCTCGTCTCTCAAAGCCTCAGAGTTGGTGTCTTGGTCCATAGGGGATTATGTGCGTCTGGATAGGACGTGCATTTCTATAGGGATCACCGCCTCGGTTCCATATGCTAATCGGAACGGGGATTCCCCGGTTGTTGAGTGGGGGGTGGTCCTATATACCCATAGTACGCTATGTAGCTCCTCGACCTAGTGCTTCTTATGCTCGTCCAATCTTCGTTTCAAACCTCTTAGGATCACCCTATTCGCGGCCTCTGCTTGCCCGTTAGTTTGGGGGTGCTCGACCGAAGCGAAATGTTGCTTCGTTCCTATCAATGCAACGAATTCTTTGAAGTGTTTATCTGTGAACTGAGTGCCGTTGTCGGTCACGATGGCGAGCGGCACCCCGAATCGGGCGAGGATGTTTCTTTTGAAGAAACGTAGTATGTTGAGCGCAATGATTTTGGCTAAGGCCTCAGCTTCTATCCACTTGGTGAAATAGTCGACGCTTACAATTAAGTATTTATTTTGGCCGGACCCGACGACAAATGGTCCTAAGATATCCATCCCCCACCATGCGAATGGCCAAGGCGACGACAATGATTTTAGCTCGGATGGGGGTGCTACGTGTACATTCCCGTGTCGTTGGCATTTGTCGCACCTTTTCACGTGCTCCTTTGCGTCGTGTTGGAGTGTGGGCCAATAGTATCCTGCCCGAAGAATTTTTCGAGCCAACGACCGTCCGCCAGGATGTTGCGCATTGATTCCTTCATGGACTTCTCTTAGTACGTGCGGGATGTTTTCTTCTTCTACGCACCTGAGGAGGGGCGTAGAGAATCCTCGACGATACATACGTCCACCCACTAGAGAATATGAGCATGCCCTTCGTCGTATTGTACTGGCCGCTTTTGGGTCGGTCGGTAATTCTCCTTTAGTTAGGTAGTTCAATACTGGGGTCATCCAGCAGCTCGTGTCGCCCACGAGATTAATGTCTATGTGGACCGATGATTGCCCGATGCTTGGCCGGGGAAGCGTTTTCTGTATGACGGATTTGTTGTTTCCTTTCCTTTTAGTGATTGCCAACTTGGAAAGGATGTCGGCCCGGATATTGTTCTCTTGCGGGACGTGTTTGACTTCCACACTTGTGAATCGCTTCAGCTCGCCTTTTACGAGGGCCAAATATTCGGCCATGTAATCGTTTTTGGCTTGAAAATCTCCTCGGACTTGGCTGGCGACCAACTGAGAATCCGTGCAGATTGTGATCTCTTCTGCCTCCAAGTCGGTCGCGAGCCATATGCCCGCTAGAAAAGCTTCGTATTTTGCCTGGTTGTTGGAAGTGAGGAAAGATAAGGTTAAGGATACTTCGATGACGTTTCCTTCTTCGTTCTCCAAGATAACCCCAGCTCCGCTACCTGCTGGGCCGGATGCTCCGTCCATGAAAATAATCCACCTGGAGGAGGATTTCGGCTCTTGCTCAGTGAAAGTAAGTTCAGCCACGAAGTCGGCCAGCGCTTGAGCTTTGAGAGCTTGTCTTCCCTCAGATTTGATGTCGAATTTGGATAGTTCCAATGACCATTTTAGCATTCGTCCGGCCATATCTGGTCGACCGAGCAATTGTCTTATGGGTTGATCGGTTTTTACGATGATGGTGTGAGCCAGGAAATAATGGCGTAGCCTTCTAGCTGCGAGAAGGAGGGCCAAAACCACCTTTTCTATCTGGAGATATCGAATTTCCGGGCCATGGAGTGCTTTACTCGTAAAATAAACAGGTCTTTGCCCCTTAGGTAGGTCGCGTACGAGTGCCGCGCTTACCGCCTCGTTTGCAACGGCAAGGTAGAGATAAAGTACCTCCCCCTCTTCGGGTCTAGACAAAACTGGGGGTTCACTTAGTGCCCTTTTTAGGTGGGACAACGCTAGCTTGCACTCCTCCGTCCATTCGAAAGTTGCCTCTTTGCGGAGGAGCTTGTAAAAGGGGAGAGCGTGTTGAGCGGATTTCGCTACAAACCGAGCGAGGGAGGTGAGGACCCCGTTTAGTGATTGTATGGATTTTTTAGAAGTAGGAGTCGGGAGTTCCGCGAATGCCCGACATTTGTCGGGGTTGGCTTCGATGCCTCGTTCGGTCAGGTAGAATCTGAGGAACTTCCCTGCTCGGACCCTAAACGTGAATTTCTCAGGGTTGAAACGCATTTTGCATTTTCGTGCCTGATCGAACACTTTTCATAAGTGGGACGCGTGATCCGTTTCTTGTTGAGACTTGACGATCATGTCGTCCATGTATACTTCGAGCATATCCCTGATTTCTGCTCGGAATACCTTATTCATCATGCGCTGATATGTTGCGCCTGCGTTTTTCAGACCGAAGGGCGTGACGTTGTAAAAGTAATTGCCCAACTCGGTCATGAAGGCCGTGTATTTTTTGTCGGACACGGCCATGGGTATTTGATTATACCCTGAGTAGGCGTCCATGAAGGACAATAGCTTGAAGCCGGGCGAATTATCGACCAATTTATCAATGTTAGGTAAAGGGTATGCATCTTTTGGGCATGCCCGGTTGAGATCGGTATAATCAACGCACATTCTCCACTTTCCATTAGATTTTTTTCACAAGTACAACATTTGAGAGCCAGGTTGTGTACCTGGCCTCGGTTACAAATTTAGCCTCAAGGAGGTCTTTAACAGCAGATTCAGCTGCTTCAGTTTTTTCGGTCAACTGCTTCCTTCTGCGTTGGGCAACCGCCTTGTGTGTTGGGTCAATGGAGAGGTGATGGCAGGCTGTCTCGGGGTCGAGTCCTGGCATCTCTGCAGCGCTCCAGGCAAATAGATCTGCGTTCCCTCTGAGGCAAGCTTCCAACTGTCGCTTCACCAAGTCGGGCATATGTGCCCCGATCTTAACGCACCGGGCTGGGTCCTCTCCTAGGGGAATCAGCTCGAACTCTCCATCTGGGATTGGTCGGGATAGAGAATCTGTTGGCCTTTGGACGCCCTCGTTATCGTCCGAGAACCTGCAGTCCAGGTCGATTGAGTTTACCTGAGGGAAAGCCCTGGGAACATCTGGTGAATTCGATGTCGAAGGGTTTGGTTGGTATGATATTGAGCTAAGACCCTTCGATGCTGCTTCGAAACACCTGCGAGCAGCGTCGACGTCCCCGTGCAGTGTGGCAACCCTACCCGAAGTAGTGTAGTACTTCATCTTCAGGTGGACGGTGGACGGCACAGCGATTAGCTCGGCTAGTGTTGGTCGTCCCAGGATGCACTGGTACAGCGACGGGCAGTCCGTGACTAGGAACTGGACTCTGACCGTTTTGGCTTTTTCAGCTGCTCCGAAGGTGACGAATAGATCGACATAGCCCCACGGTCGGGAGACTGCTCCGTTGAAACCCTGCAGGTCTGATCCGACGTACGGAGTCAGGTGTGTCTCGTTCAACTGGAGTGTTGAAAACAGCTGGGAGTACATAATGTCGCTGGAGCTGCCCTGGTCCACCAGGATTCTCCTCACATCGAAATTTGTCATGCGCGCCCGAATGAGCAAAGGAATGCTGGCGTTGGGCGCCCCTCCCAGGAGTTTTTCTCGGTAAAAGGCAGGGAATACCGAGCCCTCTCTTGGTGGGTCCAGGGTGGCGTTTTGCGCGGGCCCCTTTGCAATCAGTTGGTTGAATTTTCGTTTCACGGATCCGACCGTGATTTTGTTGAACCCTCCTCCCGAGATGACCATTGCGGACGGAAAGGTTTCCCATGGAGTATGGGAGGAAAGGTACCCCGGACTCTCGGTGTGATCAGGTAGGAAGAAATCTTTCGGGCGATAAATGCTTAGGGCAACCTGCATGTTCGCATCTGCAGGGATGGGTATGGCCTCCTCGACTTTTTGAGTCTCATGCGCTTCTTGTCGAGGAGTGTCTCTGGATTTGGAGAACTGTTTAAGGTTCCCGTCCTTGATAAGAATTTCGATCGCATCCTTGAGATGGATGCAGTCTTCTGTGTTGTGGCCATGACTCTTGTGGAATCTGCAATATTTCGTTTTATCCGTGCCCAGTTTGCTGGGTTGCTGCTTTGGGAAACGTACCCTTGCTTGCCTGAACTCCGAGTTGGCACACTCGGACAAACTTTTCTCCCTGGAGGCCAGGAGAGGTGTGTATTCGTGGAACCGGCCGACGGGTCCTCTATGCTCCCGCGGTTCACGGGAGCGATCGTCCTTTCTTTTGTCTCCTCCCCGACGAGATGTCGAGGGCTCATCGACTCGGTGGGGCTTCGCATCTTCACGACGTCGAGCGTCTCTTACCGAGCTGGCTGCTTGCTTTTCCTCATACTGGATGTAGGCTTGAGCTTTCAGTAAGAACGCGTCGAGGGTGGCAGGGGTCTCAATGCCGACTGCCCGGTGAAAATCTGTCGATGGGCGCAGTCCTCGTTCCAGCAAATACTTCTTCATGTCGTCGGTTGTGGATACTTGGACCACCTCTTTATTGAACCTTTCGATGTAAGTTCGTAAAGGTTCGTCCTTCCCCTGGATGATCGCTTCGAGCGAAGCTTCTGTCTTCGGATGCCGCCTTGATGCGGTGAAGTGCCTGGAGAACGTGCGTCCAAGTTGTTTCCAGGAGGTGATGGACTCAGCCTCGAGGCTTTTGTACCATGTCATCGCTCCTTTCCTCAGTGTTGTAGGAAAAAGGCGACATTTTATTGCTCCTCGTACTCCTCGGTAATCGAGCAGCGCATCGATATTCTCGATATGCTCGTCTGGATCTGTGGTTCCGTCGTAGGAGCCTAGCGGTGGGGGCTTCTCTAAACCTCTTGGAAGTTTAGCCGCCATGATTTCTGACGAGAGGGGACCTCGAGCGTCCTCGTAGTCACTGGAGTTCAATGAAGGAGATCTGTGAGCGCATTTCTTTGTTCGCCGGGGAGATGCAGATCTTGATCTGCTCCTTCTTGATTTTCTTGGAGGAGAAGATCGTGGAGAGGACTGGCGAGGACGTTTGTCGCCCGTTGATTCGTAAGCGTGCCCTTTCCTCTTCTTCCTGGCGGGAGAGGGAGTGCGCCTTCTTTGGGGTCTCGCGGGAGACGGTGGTCAATGAGAATTATCTTCGAGACGGGCGATTTTCTCGCCATCGGCAAGGAGCAGCAGGTTTGTCTGATTTAGGATCTCGATCAATGCAGCGAAATCTGATCCTGAAGGAATCGAGGGAGAGAGAGTTTCCGGGCGACTCTCCAGAGGTTGATCGCGATCGGGCGAAGGCTATGATGTCTTCCCGTCGGGGTGATCTTGCACAGTTTCCTCGTGTGGAGGAGGATGAATGTTACTCTCACGTTGGGTGAGAATCATGCCGTCGTTTGATCGGTTGTCCCGAGCAGCCATGGATCTTGGTAAAAAACTTTGGTTCTTTGAAGACTGAGAGATAAGAACGGGGAAATCAGTTTCCCACAGACGGCGCCACCTGATCGTACCTGGGGATCAGGTTCCGATACGGCTGGCTTCGAGAGTTGTTGAAAGACGGTCGGTGAAGGGAGAAAGGGGGTGTACCTGCAAGGCACTCCGATGCCAAAGTAAGTAACCGAGCAAAGAGTGAGCAAGTACAAGAATTAAGGTCAGAGAGTTGAATACCTGACCCTCCCAAATAAGAGGGTTTATATAAGGGGCTAAGTGGAAAACTATTGGTCCGTCTTGTGGGGCGCGGATCGAGGAATCCGTAGAAATAGGTAACGGTCAAAACTAGTCGTTGGAGGACTTTGTCTTGGTCGGTATGCTTCTGGTCGACAGAGACCACTATCCTGGATTCTGCTCGACGTCGAGCGTTTCTATCAAGTTGGTTTGCGCGGCCTAATTATGGGAATTGGGCCAGTCTAGAACAACTGGTTTTTTTCCTTTTAACCTAATTTTCTAAATCTATAAATACATGTTGTTTTACACGTAAGAGTCTTCTCTCTCACCCACAATACACAAATTCTTGCCTCAGAAACCGAAAACAAACAAAAAAACGAAAAAGAAAAGAAAGAAGTGATAGGCACGACGCATATGAGATCCTATTTGTTTCATGTACGGTTTGTTTGCATAAATTCTATTGTTCATGTTGTTTTGATCTTATAAAATTCCTTTTGTATATGCATCTCGGTCTACTAAATGCGTATGAAACAATTTTTATTGTATACAAGGCTATATGTATATTATTAGCTATCATATATTGTGTGATTTCTAAACTACAGGCACGTTTTTATATTAATAGTGATTTTTTTTACTAATTATAACATATATGTTTGTGATATATATAAATATATAAATTTATTTTGTGAATACCTTTTTTATATATTTTGTTTTATAAAATGTATAATATATAATATATAACTATTTTGTTAAATATTATATATATATATATATATATATATATATATATATATATATATATATATATATATATTTGATTATGTTCAGATCGGATCGTGTCGATACGCTATTTTCACATCTTTGTGTATAATACGTGACACTTGTGTTGATCTGATCCAGTTGCGGTGATCGCAATCTTGCGTTAGCAACATTGTTATTTTTTTTAATTCCTTTCGCATTATTTTATTTTTAATAAATTTAGATCCACACGTTTTAATCATATTGCGATGATCACGTTGAGTGTAGAAAGTTAATGGTGTATTTTTATCGGTTTATGTGCGAGGTTCTTTTTTATTGTTGTATTTTGATTTTACACGCGTCTGACGGTTTAGCATGGTGATAATTCACCTTTAGCGCTTACCGATTCATGTTTCGATTTACACTTTTTTTATTTAATTTAATTTTATCATGCCATTGTTATTTTTTTATTCGATTTGCGATGACCGTTTACACGGTAGCAATTTGTCTGTTATTTTAATTTTTGTTAATTTTCAACGATCCAATGTCGTTATTGTAATTGTATTTTATTTCTTATTTATTTCTGATTTAAGTAGAAACTAATTAACTAAAAAATAATGATATTTTCTTTTTGTTGTAGTTTATTTCCTTAGAATGAATGTATAGGCATAAATAAACCTATAATTTATTTGCCGCATTTTAATTTCTGCACTCCCCCCAGTTTAAATCATGAACCCCTCCCCATGATGTAATAGCTTAAGATTTATTTTTCGCCTTTAAATTCTGCAAAACAATTAACTACGTGGTTAGTAACAATAGGTTGTGAAAAGAATGTATGTGAATAAAAATGGATTAGCCCACTAATTCAAAGAAAATACCTGAATACAACACACTCTTCACACCTACACCTTTAGGGTAACCTCTCTTGTTGCCTTATGAATATTGGTCATGTTCCTCGAACGTAGGGGTATCTTAGCAAAAGACGCTTACGAATAAATCATCATAGTTGCCTACGAAAAAAGATCATACTCCCTCGATGACCCTTCGAGTTGCCTACGAAAAGAGGATCTTGTCCCTCGATGACCCTACGAAAAAAGATCATAGTCCATCGATGACCCTTCGAGTTGTCTACGAAAAGATGATCTCGTCCCTCGATGACCCTACAGAAAAATGATGATAGTCCCTTTGAATTTCTAAGGTATCCTTACATGTTGCCTTCTATGACCATAATGATGACCCTACGCTTGTCCCTCATAATTCAAAGATAAGACTACTTACTAACTAATAGTAATGACAGTTCTATCTCTATGGAAACGAAAATGACAAGAAAGACCTTACAAATTTAGGGTAGGTAACTCTTAAATGTTTGCTCATAACTTTCAAAATAAATACTTTTTACACCCCACACTCTTTTTTTTCAAAATACTTTCAAACAAGTAAACACTTTGTATACATTCATACGAGAATTATTACAAAGTTAAATCTTTAAAATATTTTAATCACACACTACACTTTTCAAACAAAGCAAGTAAAAAGTGAGTTAAGCATTTAAGAGCCCATGGATAACCATGGATACAGTGGGTGCTAACACCTTCCATTTGTATAATTTACCCCCCGAACTCAAAATCTTTTAAAAGGTCTTTCCTCTTCTTTTATGCCTTTCCTAATTGGATGAAATAGAAGTTGGTGACGACTCTTGCTTACCGCAACATATTTTGCGATAAAAAACTAAAAGTCAGTTCTCCCACCGTGTTACAATGACGAAACACAGATTACGCAGATCGTAGTTGTTCGTTTCAATCCATGTTTTGCATGGACCGTCCTTTCGGGTTTTCAATCCACCGGGATATCCTTTCTTGTCTGAGTTATCCAATATGGATTTTCGACTCACCATGTGTACATTTTTATTTATATCCCTAATTTTTTCCCGAGACTTTTATTTTTTTATTGGCTCGTCGGGATGCCCTTTTTTTCCTGGACTTTTTATTCTATTTTTTGTCCAGCGAGTCTCTTTTATATGAAGTATTTTTTAAATGCGTTTGTGTTGACAGGGGATGGAAAGTCTTCTCCATCCATGGTTTTTAGCATTAAGGCTTCGCCTGAGAAGACCTCGTTAACCACCAATGGTCCTTCATAGTTGGAATCCACTTGCCCCTGTGATTTGTTAGAGGAGGAAGGATCCTTTTCTGCACAAAGTCATCGGGTATATACCATTGAGGTCGTACCTTCTGATCGAACGCATGTTTCATTCTCCTTTGATACAACTGCCCATGGCATATAACTGCTAAGCGTTTCTCTTCAATTAAGTTCAATTGGTTGAATCTGACTTGAAGCCATTTGGCTTCATAAAGCTTAACATCCATCATTATCCTCAAAGAGGGGATCTCAACTTCAACTGGTAGGACTGCCTCCATATCATACACTAGTGAGAATGGATTTGCCCTGGTTGATGTGCATACGGATATTCGTTACCCATGTGTAACACGGTGGGAGAACTGACTTTAGTTAAATGTTGCAGATAGCAAGAGTCGCCACCGACTTTTATTTTATCCAAAGGAAAGGGCATAAAAGAACAGGAAAGACCTTAAAATATTTTTGGGTTCGGGGGGTAGGTTATGTAAAGGGAAGGTGTTAGCACCCTTTATATCCATGGTTATCCATGGGCTCTTAGTTACTTAGCTCACTTTAAAATGTTTTTGAGAAGTGTAGTGTGTGATTAGAAATTTTCTTAAGTACTTTATAATGATCCATGTACGGATATATATAAAGACTTTGTTTTGAAAATTGTTTGAAAATGTGAAGTGTTTATGAAATGTTTTTGAAAGAGTGAGCAAGTACTTAAGAGGAACCTACCCTAAATTGAATCTTCTCTGTTCTTAAATGTTCTTTCGATGGTAAGATTATCCCTATTATTAAGGAATAGGTAGTCATTACCTTGGATGTTGTATGGGTCATGTGAAGGGTCATCTGTGATTATGCAACTGTAAGGTGTCTTAGCAATTCGAAGGGACTTATCATCTTTTATTCGAAAGGGACAAGATCATTCACGAAGGCAACATTCGAAGGGACTTGATCTTATAATCTTTTAAAGGGACTAGATGATTTGTTCATGAGAATGGACTTTGCTTTTAGACACCTTACTTGACCATTTGATTTAGGCAACATGAGGGATATCCTTAAGAAGTGAGATGACGATCAAAGATCGACTTACGGGTGTGCGTGTACAAATTCATGTATTTATCTTAAAATTAGTGATCTAAATTGATTTTTAAACACCAACATGTTTTCACTCCCTAATTTACTAACCATAGCAATTTATAAATAAATAAACCAAAAAAAACACTACAACTATTACATAGCTTGTACAGTTACATTATAATAAGAACAATTTAAATAATAATTATAAAATAATAAAAGATTAGCAACAAAAATAATTATAAGAGAAAAGAGGTTAGCACAATAATATACAATATAGAAATCAATTAAATGTTTTTAAATTTAAATAAACAATTTTTTTAAAGAATTTTGAGATGAGAAAATAATAATAACAATTATATATTAATTTATTTACAAAAATAAACATGATTTAGAAATATTTATTAAGTATAATTAAGCAAAAATAATTAAAATGAGAAATTAAAGTTTTTTAAAAGAAAATTAGGGTTTTGAGTAATTAGAAAATAAATTAGGGTTTAAAAATAATTAGGGTTTTATAAATATTAGGGTTTTTAATTTAATATACAATATTAATTTAATTATTAAATAACTATACATATTTTGATTTAAGTATATAATACATAAATAAAAATTAGGCCTAGAATTCATAAAATAATTTTTAGAGTTTTTTTATAAAATATAAAGTATTTACATGTTAATTTAGAATTATTTATATATGTATATACATGATTATATTTAC
Organism: Lathyrus aphaca; assembly: GCA_963966055.1. Taxonomy (NCBI): domain Eukaryota; kingdom Viridiplantae; phylum Streptophyta; class Magnoliopsida; order Fabales; family Fabaceae; genus Lathyrus; species Lathyrus aphaca. The sequence goes on along the minus strand of OZ014519.1, from coordinate 725,394,291 downwards.
TTAATAATAAAATAATTAAACAAAACAATTAAATAAAACAAAAAAAGAAAAAAAACTGAAACTTACCTGGGGCAGGGATTGAACCCACGCCCTAGGCATCATTCTCCTTGGACCAACAAGCCAACCATTGGACCAGCTGCGTACTGGTGATAGCAACATAGGTAGCATTCCTTTTATTTTTATCCTGCGAAAATCAATGAAAATAACAAAAATAAAATGGCCTGGGGAAGGTTTGAACCCAGGACCATTCCTATCTCACACATGCGCGCTAACCAACTGAACCAGCTTGCTTTTCTGAAATAAATATAACAATAATAACATAAAATATAATACTAAAATTTGAAATATGAATTTGGCGCGCAGCTTCATCTTCCTCATTCAAATTACCTGTGAATTCTTCTTCAAAAATTCCTGCGAATTTTCCTGCATGTTCTTGAACCAGAAACCTACGTTTTTCAATCATCAAGCAAACCACAATATTAATACAAATTCGAAGCCCAGATCAATTACATAAAGCTTATACATCATGGCCATGTTCTTAGAACTCATTTAGATGCCCTAAATGCTAAGTTCCCGAATTTGAATCTCAAACCCTAACAATGGTGGATTTTGCTATAGTCCATAAGAGTCAAATTAAACCATCCAGAAAGCTTCTAAACTTCATAACAGACACAAATCCATAGTTAGTTTTCATTATCATTGCATAAATAAACTTAAATCGAAACAAATCAAAACATGAACAATATGCATTCGGGTTGATCATATGAGTATGAATTGGATGTGTTTGAGAGTTGGTTTCGACTCAGTGAAGTCCAAGGATCCTTCTTGTGTCTTTAAAATACCTTAAAAGCCTTTGTAATGAAGAAACCGAATTTGTGTTTTGGATGAAATTTGTGAAGTTTGAAGATGACTTTGGAGGCTGCCAATTCGTCATTCCTAGGTTGCTAAATGTTCTATATATATATGAGTGAATGAATTAGGTCAAAAACATTGCACAAGACTTTGGATATTTGGATAGTTTGAGATTGAAAAAGATTTGACTTTAAAACTTTAAATATCTTGATATAAGCTTGCTATTTTAGGATGATCTTCATAATTTTTGTATCAATCAAGTCCAAATATGCTTTATGACCTTCTAGAAGACAAATCAATTTAAATATTCACTATTTTATATTTTATTTGAATTTAAAATGACTTTTAATATAAAAAATCATAATAAATAAAAATAAAATGAATAAAATTATGAAAATATTAATTTAATTTCGTGCATGATGTCATGGAACCAATTGGATCACAAAAAAGTCAGCCCATTTGATGAATTATGGTTTTAAGACCCCATTTACTTCATAAACCTCTCAAAAATTTCCCAACTTTGCAAGGGCACAAATCCTACAATTTTAATGCTATGAAGGTGTTCTTGGACATTTTAGAAAGCTTAAAGAGTCCTCTAACCAACCTCTTTGGTCTCATGTCCATATCTTTTACCATTCTCAAGTTATGCTCTTTGGAAGTTGTTGACTTTTTGTTGACTTTTAAAAGGACCTATAATGTCTTAGCTCATACCTTCCAAATGAAGCATTTTTGGGCTTGGCTTGTGAGACACAAAGTTGTAGAGAATTCAATTTCCTTCAAAATGAGCTTTGTATGGAAAAATTTTGATGAAGCATGTGAAAGTTGTGGCTGGTCAAAGTTCAGTTGACTTTTCCTTTGAAAACCCTAATTTAGAAACTCCTGATTCTTGATGATCTGAAATCTCCTTGATGAACCATGATCAACCCTTGATAAAATGATGAATTTTACTTCATATACTTGATGTTGGCAAAAAATCATGAAGTTTGACTTTGGTTTGACCACAGTTGACCTCAGTTTGACTTTTTAACTGCTTTGACTGATTTTAACCTATCTGATCATCTGACTGAGCAAATCTTTTGGGAAAGTCTTGAAACTTGACATGGGGATTCTTGAACACATATAAGATTCTATGAAGCTCACTTGAAGTCTTGGAAGTCCACTTAGCCTGATGAAAGTCAAAACCCTAGTTTAGGATGCATTGCTAAGGAGGATGCATTGTCTGAGGGAATTGTCAAACTTGTCAACCAATTGTGAACCTTATGAACCTCATGATATGTCTTGTGAACCTTGTGAGCCTCTTAGTACACAATTACTTGTCTTGTGGGTGGCAAATTTTGGGGTGCAACAGCTGCCCCTGTTCAATTTTCTGAAACCTGAGGGGTTAGATTGGTATACGTGCCAGTCGTGACCTGGAAGGTTGAAGGGGATTGAACACAAAAGCCCAAAAATATGCACTCGCCGGTGCGTAGAATAACACTGATGATTAGTTGTATATGCTTGAGTGGGCTTGAAGATGCCACTTGGAAGAATTGGAGATGGGCTTAGAGATGCCATCTAAAATATCTGGAGATAGGCTTAGAGATGCCATCTAAAGTATCAGGATGTAATGATACCTTTATGTTGATACTGGATATCAGTACTAGGTCTTTGTATAGGCCGTCTCTGAATCATTTATGTAACATAGTTTGAATTGTTGAATAGACCAGTAGAAATAAATCTTCGTGATGATTACCTCTTCTGGAAATATCTTGGATTAGGGAATGGATCTTTGTACAGACCGTTTTCCTACTCTCCAAGGTCAAAAGAACGTCAGGATTAGTTCTTCTGAAAAATATCTTGAACCAGGGAATGGATCTTTGTATAGACCGTTTGCCTGCTATTCAAGGGCCAAAAGAACGTCAGGATTAGTTCTTCTGAAAAATATCTTGAACCAGGGAATGGATCTTTGTATAGACCGTTTACCTGCTATTCAAGGTCAAAATAACGTCAGGATTAGTTCTTCTGAAAAATGTCTTGAACCAGGGAATGGATCTTTGTATAGACCGTTTGCCTGATATTCAAGGGCCAAAAGAACGTCAGGATTAGTTCTTCTGAAAAATATCTTGAACCAGGGAATGGATCTTTGTACAGATCGTTTGCCTGCTATTCAAGGTCAAAAGAATGTCAAGATTAGTTCTTCTGAAAAATGTCTTGAACCAGGGAATGGATCTTTGTACAGATCGTTTGCCTGCTATTCAAGGCCAGATAGATGAAATCTTCTGGAAATATCCTGGATTAGGGAATGGATCTTCTTACAGACCGTTTGCCTACTCTCCGAGGACATCTTGAGTAATGTATGGATCATTTCTGACCTGTTGTGAATTGTTGATATTGATTTATCTGCATATAACTATCCTGCAAGGAAAAAGTTAGTTTATGCAATATGTATGCATGTATAGTATGATGCACCTAAGTAAATGTATTATGTATTTATGGATATGTATGTTATGATATGATGTAAATGATGTATGTATGAATCATGCAGCCTGAAGCGTCTGGATATCTTCGTATAACAACTGCTGGCTTAAGGAAAATAAATCCCGATTTGTTGCTGAAGAATATAAGGACTCGTTCCCGTTTCGTTTGATAGTATAGTATTTATAACCTCCCGTCTTCGTTCGTCGTACTTCTATTGAAGGAATAAGTTCCTAAGAATCCGTCTGAGGATAAAAGAGATGGACATAAATTCAAGGGGAGATGTAACTCGAAGTATCTATGATGATAGATTTGCCCTACTGGGGATTTGTAGTTGTCTTGTGGGGATGAACCGGCAAAGCTTCGTTGAATTCCTTCCCTCGTTCGTCCTTAGTAAATACTATTACTGCATTTTCATGCATTTCTGGTAAACATCAATCATATTCAAGCATTTATGCATTCAAACACAACCAATGGACGTTTCGCTTATGTAAATAGGGTAAAAGTAAATTTGGATTCAAAGATGAAATTTTATTTATATCACAAAGTGACCTATACATAGGCAAGTTTGTACAAGGAGACAGAAATCCTAGTAAGAGGAATTTGTCGTAAAATTTTTACAAAACAAAGAAAATCAGCTATGTGGAAAATAATCCTATTGAGTTTCAACTCTACTATTGCCATTATCTTTGAGTATCTCATCTTCTGCTGTTGAGACGGAAACGATTGGATTGAACTTTATCTGTTCGAGCTTGAATTAAGTAGCACAATTGGTTGGAGTTTACATGGGTGATCCAAACGGGACATAGTCATACGCTTTAATCCCTAACTTTTGCCTGGATTGCCCTTTCAGGTTTTCAACCCACCGGGATACCCTTTTTTGCCCAAGCCGCCCTTTCAGGTTTTCGACTTGCCGGGTGTACAAATTTTTTTTATATATATCCCTAATTTTTGCCCGAATCCTTTTGGTTCGCTGGGATGCCCTTATTTTTGCCTAGGCCAGTCAACCTAGCGGGTCTCTTTTTATGCGTAGTATTTTTTAACTATGTATGCGTTTACAGGCTGTGGGAAGTCTTCACCATCCATAGTAGTAAGTATCATGGCACCTCCTGAGAATACTGTTTTGACCACAAATGGTCCTTCATATGTAGGAGTCTATTTACCCCTAGGATCACCCTGTGGTAATATGATACGCTTGATTACCAAGTCACCAGCCTGATATACTTTTGGTTTAACCTTCTTATTGAAAGCTTTGATCATCCGTTTCTGGTACATCTGGCCATGACAAACAGCTGCTAACCTTTTCTCATCAATCAAATTTATCTGGTCAAGTCGAGTCTGAATCCACTCATCTTCATCCAAGCCTGCATCCTTCATGATTCTTAAGGAGGGTATCTGAACTTCAATGGGCAAAACTGCTTCCATACCATAGACTAAGGAGAATGGGGTTGCCCCTGTTGAAGTACGTATTGTAGTACGATAACCATGAAGAGAAAATGGTAACATCTCATGCTAATCCTTATAAGTAACAGTCATCTTCTGTAGAATCTTCTTAATGTTCTTATTAGCAGTTTCTATTGCCCCATTCATCTTTGGACGATACGGAGAAGAGTTGTGATGCTTAATCTTGAACTGCATGCAGAGATCAGTAATCATAGTGTTGTTCAGATTAGTTCCATTGTCAGTAATAATCCTTTCAGGGATGCCATACCTACATATGAGATTATTTTTAATGAATCGAGCCACCACATTCTTAGTAACAGATGCAAATGAAGCTGCCTCCACCCACTTAGTAAAGTAATCAATAGCAACCAGGATGAAACGATGTCCATTAGAAGTAGTAGGCTTGATCTCACCAATCATATCAATTCCCCACATGGCAAAAGGCCAAGGAGCAGTCAACACATTCAATGGTGATGGAGGTATATGTACTTTATCAGCATAGATTTGGCACTTGTGACATGTTCTGGAATGTTGATAGCAGTCAGCTTCCATGGTAGACCAATAGTAACCTGCTCTCAATATCTTCTTTGCCATGGTATGACCACTAGAATGAGTGCCAAGGATCCCATCATGCATATCTTCCATAATCTCAGTAGCTTCCTTCTTATCCACATAACGAAGCAAGGTTGAATCATGATTGCGCTTGTACAAAATCCCATTACTCAAGAAGAACTTAGCAGAAAACTGTAAACACCCCAAATTTTCCCTCACCCATTCACACCATGGCTTGTGATCTTTTCATATGCATAAGTTCAATCATGATATCCCATTTTGCATTTTTGATTCACTGCATTGTTTCTAAGTCATCTACATCTAGGGTTTGTGATCTGAGCAATCCAAAAGCTATTTGAGCCACTCCAAAGGTATCCAATCACTTCAAAGGGTTCCATGTATGTTCAAGCATCATTTTGTATCCCCACAAAGTCAAGAAAGTCAAAGAATCACAAGAACTGAGAAAGGCATGGAAGCAGAGCCAGGTTTAACTGCACAGATGACCTAGAATTAGGGTTTTGGTTTCAGAGGCCATAACTCCAAATTTTTTTGGTCATTCTTGTTTCTATTGGTCTCTGTATGTTATAAGGATCATGCATATCAAGTTTCATGAAGAAATTCCACGAGGGAGGCATCTAATCAAGAGTTGACTTCTTGAGCAAGTCAGTGCAAAATCAGGGCATCTGAGGCCCCCAATGACCCAACCAAAGGGTGTTCTTCATCATTTTGAATGTGTATGATCTTTATTTGATCATAGAAGATGTTAGAAGTTTACAAAATTGAAGAATTTCAAGCCATTTGCAAAGTTGCCTTTTTGGGAAAATGACTTGTAATGGAAACTTGCCATTATGGGAAACTTTTTCAACCCTTGCTTTTTGATTCAAAAATGCTTCAAATGAGAAAACTTTGGTCATGAAAGTTGTAGAATGGATCATTCCCTTTTCAAAAAGTACAAGAACTCATTCTAATTCATTTTGAGTCAAAAGTTATGGTTTGTCAAAGTTGGGAAAAATCACATAATTTCAAGTTATGCACCAAAGAGGCAAAGTTGCAAAATCCCTTGCCAAGGCAAAATGAGACCTTAAAGTGACTTCTAATCCTTGCACAAACATAAACCATTGCCTAAAGTTCAGAATGCACCAAGACTTTGTCCATTTTCATGACTTGTGGATCAAGAAACTTCAAAAGGGCCAAAGTTGATTGAAGTGGCAAAACATCATACAAACCTTAATCCATTTGTTAATTGGCTTCAAAACTGATCCCATGGCCCTCCTCATTCCTTGCTGCACAGGACACCCCTCTTGTACTTGGCCTACCATTGACCCATACCTCTCTTACACAAAACTTGACTTTTTGCATAAAGACCCATACCAATCACAATAGGGCACAACCACTCCACAGACCTATCACAAGTTGATATGTGGATCAAACCCAAGCCATAACACACAACAACACAAGCTGAAACCTCAGATTTCCGTAGTTATCAAAAATCCTCCAACTTGCAAAACCATTCGAATCTCTCAGCTCACTCAACCATTCTTCAAACCAACTTCACCATTGATCTCAAAATGACTCACTGATCACAAACCAACCATTGAATCAGCCAAAAACCTCACATAAACCAAACACGATTTCTGACCAGTTGGCTTGCAAACTCTCAAATCAGCCAAAAGAAATTCCTTCCAAGCATCAAAACTTCATCAGGAGTTCAAGGGGAGTGGTTTGCACAAAGAGAGGAGGCCTGAAAGTCCAGAACTGAGAAAGCTCAAGCTCAGGTACCTCCTTGAAACATTTTTCCAGAACTCTAATTTTTTGTTTCTAAATGATAAAGTTTGCTCTCCTGATCATACTGGACTTTGTATTTTTGAAAATGGTGGAGAGATGAGTATTTATTGAGCTTCTGAAATTTTTGCCATTTTTGATGTTTTCTTCGAATCTTGATTTTGGGTGAAAAGAAATGAAGTTTGGGGTTGGATTTGATCTTAGGGGAGTGAGAGGAGTGAATCTGGAGCTTTAGAGCTCCAGAAAGTACCTAGGGAAGAAGTTGGCAACTTTCAGGTGAGGGTCTGGCCGGAGAAGATGACCGGAGGTCTTCTCCGGCCACCTGAAAGTCATTAATGACTTAATTAGGTTTAGGGCTCAGTTTGAATTTAGGCCTTAGATCTGGTTGACTATCATTGACCCGCGCGCAAACAGATGGCCAGGATGGTTTCACTTAAGCCCTAATCCACGTCATTAGTTAATTAATTAGGTTTTTAAATTAATCCACTCAGTTTGAATTTCAGCCACAAGATCTGGCGCCAGTCAACTCCCGCCCTCTGACTTTGAATCTCATCCTTTGGATTGCTTGACTTTTCCATCAAATTCATTTATTTTCATATTTTTCTTATTTATTTTGTGCATTTTATTTAAAATAGCAAAAATCATTTAAAAATTATGAAAATTTTTGTCAAGGGTTTCATGAATTTTCAGAACACAAAAATATTTTTATTTTTATTTTTTGCATTAAAAATTATTTTTAAATCATTTAAATGTTTATTTTTAATTAATTAATGGAAATTAATTAATTAAAAATGCATTTAGGTATTTAAAAATCACCAAAAAATTCACATTGCAATTCAAAACATTTAGAAGCATTGTCCAACTCTCAAACAAAATTTCTTTTTTGTTCTTGATGCCTTTTGATCATTTTCATTGGATTTAATTTCATTTCAAGGCAATATTTTATGTCAAACTTCAAAAATTCATTTCTGCCTAACCATTGAGAGTTGGATGATGATTCTTTTGGCATTGCATCTTGCATAGCATGTAGTTTATAGGATAAAATTGGTTTGAATTGATCTTGCATTTTCAATTTGTTTAGCATTTTTCTTGTTGAGGTACCTTAAAACCCTAGCAATCTTAGGAAATTCATAACTTTCATTAGGTTAAGAGTTGGTTTCTCTCCTTTGGGCAGTGAGCTTGTATAGGTCTAGGGTATCTTTGATTGCATTTTCAAATTTTTATCATGTCATTTGCTTCTGGTTTTGGATTGTTTCTTTGCATGATGCATGTAACCCTAATTTGTGCCTTCCTTTGCATCCATTTCCCATTTGCTTGTATCCATTGACTTGCCATGACATTTTGTGCATTCATTTGATTCATAATACATCTTAGGACATATTAGAATCATGTTTCATCATTGCATCATTCATTTGCTATGTTGTATGTCCATTGCATTTCATAACTTTTCATGTGTGTTCATGGTTCAAAGCATGTTTCTTTTGCATCCATATGCTTGCTTGATCATTCTCTTGCCTTGCCTCATGTTTACATCATCTCTTAGCATCATTAATACCATGTTTATGCTCCTGGTTTTGGTTTGCATCATCACATTCCATCTCATTTGCATTGCATTTCATTTCTTATGTTAACATTTCAGGTGGTAAGTTTGTTTGAGAAGTGAATTTGCCTTCACTTCTCACATTCTCTTTTCATCTCTTTCATAATTCATTTGCTGCATTTTTGTATGTGTATGGGATTGAGCTTGCTCATTGTTTTTCATCTTACTTTCTTTCTTCAAGCAACTTGTCTTCTTAAGTGAAGCAAGTTGTTTTGCTTCTCTTTGCTCCTTTCATCTGCTTCCTTCCTGGTGGTTCCTCTGAAGACTTTCTTGCAAACCTCATAAACCCTAGGAACAACCAAGCATGACAATAATTAGGGTTTGATTAGTCCCCCCATTAGTTTTACCTTTGTGTCATCTTTTGTGTCTCTCCCCTCATCTCATAATCAGGGATTAAACCCTAAAGGCTTTAAGGCTTTGTGGTTAAGCTTATGTCTGCATCCTTCTATTAGGATGGAGTGTATAAATTTAATCCTAAGTGTTAAACCCTTAATGTGTTTAAATCCTTTAGTCAATCCATCTAATAATCATCAAGACATTAAACTTGTAACTTGGGCCTTGCATTAGGGTTCTAATTCTTCCTTAATTGGTTAAGAAGGACTAACCCTAGTGTTAATGGACAAGTCCTCCTCAAGTTGTCTTACAAATCATAAAATCCACTTCTTAATCTTACCATTAACTAAAATCCATCTAATAAAGGCTTTGTTTTGTCATGAGGTTAATCCCTAATCATGGATTAAGTTGAGGAATCTTTCTCAGCTTAAATGTTCTCATCTATTATCCTTCTATTAGGATGGTGTAATGAGTCCATTAAATCCTTGATTATGTCTTAATCTCATTACTCAACACTAAACAAAAACTACAAAAACATCTAAATAATCACAAGTAGGTTAATGATCTTAATCCTACATCATGGTGATTAAGTGTGAGATGCTGACTTCACACTTAAGGCATTCTCATTACCCCTAATCAGAGGGAAGATGTGATGAGTTTACTAACCCATTGGTTTAGGCTTAAGCTCATTAACTTATGACAAATTTCAAAAGCAATAAAAGACTGAAAACACAAAAACAAACAATAATCGTCTCCTCCGGGATTCTTTTCTCATCTCACTCACTCATAAACGAGAACTTGCTTCTTCCGTCTAATGCAAGACAGTTTGCACCTGAGCCAGACAGGTCATACACTTGAGCATAGACAAGTAAGCAGTTCACAAGTCAATTTATATTTCAATCTCTTTGAGTCGAACTACGGTGTTCTGACTTCCTCATTGCACGAGAGGATACGTAGGCATAACTTAACAGTTATCGAACAAAGGTCTCTGTATATTCCCCCTCTTTCCAGCATTATTCTTTGAGCCTCATAGTCTTGATTTTCATTCATTTCCTACACTGACACTGTACATACTACACTTCACACTTCTTTTACACTGACACTTGCATTCTTTTCCAGCTTTGATACACAGCTTGCACTGACACTACCCCTTTAAAACACAAATCTTTTAAGCGTGGATCCCGTCGAGTACGACGGACAATCTGGGTGCTAATACCTTCCCAGGTTGTAACCAACCCCCTTTCTCAGTCTCTCTGGTTCGCGACCGTCTTATCCATATCTTTCTAGGTCTATGCAGCATTACCTTTCCTCCGGGACAAAAATGCCTAGCTGGCGACTCTTTCCTTTCTTGAGTTCACCTCTGTGTGTTCTCCTTCCTCTTTCGCCGACCGTTCGCGTCTGTACCCCTTCTGACCTTGAGGTGTCATTTGGTGGGAGCGACAAAAACCTCCTCAGAAACTTCTTATCTTTGACAGATGCCCCTTCAGGGAACTCCTGAGCTTCAAGATATCTTTTCACTTCATAAAACCAAGGCTTCTCCTCTGCTTCTTTAGTATCAATCTCATTGCAGTATGTAGGCTTCTCAAATCTGTCAATAGTAATCTTGGGAGCTTCATCATCCCAGCTAATCTCAAACATAGATGCCATAGTGGCTAATGCATCTACCAACTGATTTTCTCTTCGTGGAATATGTCCAAAGGTAATCTCTTCAAAATATGGGATCAAAGACAACACATGCTCTTTGTAAGGAATGAGATTATCATGCTTGGTATCCCAATCTCCTTTAATCTGACTTACTACCAGGGTTGAATCTCCATATACATCTAGGAACTGAATCTTCATGTCAATGGCAACTTTGATACCCAGGATGCATGCCTTGTACTCAGCCATGTTATTGGTACAATAGAAACAAAGTCTTGCAGTAATCGGGGTATGACAACCTTCAGGGGAACTGATCACAACACCAACACCATTACCAAGTGCATTAGAAGTTCCATCAAAAACCATAGTCCATCGGGATCCTTGTTCAGGTCCGTCATATTGTCCAGGTTCTTTAGTAATAATCATAATGTCTTCATCAGGGAACTCAAAACTCATTGACTGATAATCATCCACTGCTTGATGAGCCAAATGATCAGCTACAACACTTCCTTTAATGGCCTTCTGAGTAGTATACTGTATATCATATTCTGTCAAGATCATTTGCCATCTTGCTATTCGTCTGGAGAGAGCAGGTTTCTCGAATATGTACTTGGTTGGATCCATCTTCGAAATCAATAAGGTAGTATGAGTCAACATATACTGTCTTAGTCGGCGAGCAGCCCATGCCAAAGCGCAGCAAGTTTTCTCGAGCAGTGAGTATCTTGTTTCACAGTCGGTAAACTTTTTGCTAAGGTAGTATATTGCCTGCTCTTTTCGACCAGACTCGTCATGTTGCCCCCAACACACACCCCATTGAGTTGTCTAACACTGTTAAGTACATAATCAAGGGTCTCCCATCAACTGGTAGCATCAAAATGGGAGGTTCTAGAAGATATTTCTTGATTTCATCAAATGCTGTCTGGCATTCATCATTCCATTCCATTACCTGATCTTTCTTCAACAACTTGAAGATTGGCTCACAGGTAGCAGTTAATTGGGAAATAAATCTTACAATGTAATTCAATCGTCCCAAGAAACCTCTAACTTCCTTCTCAGTACGGGGAGCTGGCATCTCTTGTATAGCTTTTACTTTTGCAGGATCCACTTCAATACCTTTTCCACTGACAATGAAACCCAGGAGTTTACCAGATCTAACTCCAAAAGTACACTTGTTTGGATTCAATCTTAACTTGTATTTCTTCAACCTCTCAAACAACTTATGCAGATGATCAAGGTGTTGCTCTTCATTCTGGGACCTAGCTATCATATCATCCACATACACCTCTATCTCATGATGAATCATATCGTGAAACAAAGCCACCATAGCACGCTGATATGTTGCCCCGGAATTCTTCAAACCAAATGGCATCACTTTATAACAAAAAGTTCCCCACTGTGTAACAAATGTAGTCTTCTCCATATCTTCAGGTGCCATCTTGATTTGATTGTAACCAGAGAAACCATCCATGAAAGAGAATACTTTATGCTGAGCAGTGTTGTCTACCAAAACATCAATATGAGGAAGTGGAAAGTCATCTTTGGGGTTGTCCTTGTTCAAATCCCTGTAGTCTACACACATACGTACCTTACCATCTTTCTTAGGTACCGGTACCACATTTGCAACCCATTGAGGATAAGAAGTCACAGTTAAGAACCCTGCATTAAACTGTTTCATCACCTCTGCTTTAATCTTCTCTGACATTTCAGGACGCATGCGACGAACCTTCTGCTTCTTTGGACGACAATCTTCTTTTACCGGTAAACGGTGAACCACAATATCTGTATCCAACCCTGGCATATCTTCATAGGACCAAGCAAAGATCTCCACATAATCATGTAACATCTGAATCAATCTGCTCTTGACACCATCCTCTAATTCAGCCCCCTATCTTGACTTCTTTCTTATTCTCTTCAGTTCCCAAATTCACAACTTCGACTGGCTCTTCATGTGGATGTATAGCTTTCTCTTCTTGTTGTAACAACCTAGCAAGCTCTACAGGTACTTCACAATCGTCCTCCTTTCCATCTTCAGATAGATCGGATTCTTGAAATTATAATTGGCAATAGTAGAACTGTTATCAACAGGATCCAGAGTGGATGAGGATCTGCATTTTAGTGATGTGGGTGTGTGTAAGAACACATAGCTGATAAAACAGAAATAAAATAAAAGAAAGACAAGGAACACAATATTTACGAAAACGAAACGTCCACTGATTTTTATTGAATGAAGTATGCAAATGAAATGACATCCCGAAACAAGCATACCATTGTGCCCCGGGTAAGGCACAAGGCTTAAGAGTTTAATTGTTCAAAAATTACAAACTTAAAAGTAACAACACAGTAATAGTATTTACTCCTGACTAAAGGAGATAGGAATAACATCTTCAGCTTTCCAGTTATTGAGCCCATCACCCACAGTAGGAAAAATCCAAGCATCCAGGTTGTAGTCTTCATCATAGTCACCCACAACATTGATTTTATCTTTCATAATCCCTTGATTGGTGATACGAACAGCACGAGCACGACGAACAGCCTTCTGGGACTCTGCAGTGAAACCCAAACCAAATTTGTCAGACTTGTAAGGAATGTCAGGAAGCTGACCCCAAATAGTACAACCACCTTCATCCACCACAGCTCTAGCATCCTTGAGGGAGGCCATTGTAGGAGGTACTCTGGTGACCACAGGAACTCTTTTGACAACTGGAGGAGCTTCAACATTAGGAACAACCCAAGGAACTACTTCAAACGTCTGGCACGGAGTCTCAACATATTCACCTTCCACTTCCAGATACTTAAATGTATTCACATGACTGATCATATATCCTTCCTCTCCGTAAACAATGACAACCTTTCCCTTTACTGGATATCTCAGCTTCTGATGTAACGTGGAGGTCACAGCACCTGCCCCATGGATCCAGAGGCGCCCAAGCAAGCAAGAGTACGAAGGACGAATATCCATTACATAAAAGGTAGAATTGAAGACTTGAGGACCTACTTTGATTGGGAGATCTATTTCTCCATGCACCACTCTTCTCGAACCATCAAAAGCCTTCACCACTATATTACTTGGTCTCAACACAGCATCTTTAGGACTAAGCTTGTTCAGCACCTCTTTGGGCAGCACATTCAGCGAAGAACCATTGTCTATCAACATATGAGACAGGGTAGTGCCCATACACTCAATAGAGATATGTAAAGCCCTGTTATGATCCCTCTTGGCAGGAGTCAAATCAGCATCGGAGAAACCTAACCCGTTATCATAGGTCAAGTGTGCAACACAATTTTCAAACTGATCTACAGAAATCTCACTTGGTACGTGAGCAGTCTTCAAAAATTTAATCAAGGCTTTAACATGAGCCTCGGAACACAACAATAAAGACAACATGGAAATCTTGGAGGGAGTATGCCCCAATTGATCAACAACATCATAATCACTCTTGCGAATGATCTTTAGTACTTCTTCCATCTGTTTAGAAAGATCATCAGCAGTTGGTGCATCAATTTGCACAGGTTCAATAACAGGACCTTTGCCCCGAGCATCAGCAGTGGAGGTAGTAGTTGGAGTAGCTGTATTCTTGGAGGTAGCCGGAGGAGAGAAAATTCTTCCACTTCTTGTGATCTTACTAGATCCAGCAATATTGTCAACATCAAGGTTTTCTTCAGCAACAGGTGTATCAGCTAATGGTTCCTGCTTAACACCATGAATATAAACATCGGAACTATAATGCCAAGGTACCGCTTTATCAGAAGTATACGGAATAGGACCAGGAGTGGTAATAATGATGGAGCCACTCTAGCTTCAGCAACAGTCCTTACATGGCCTTCAGCAGTGATCTTAATTGGACCCTTATGAGTGATTTTGACAGGGCCCTTGGAAGTAATCCTCACTGGAACTTTATCAACCATATCCACCTCTTCAACCTTCGCACCTTGAGTTATATGTTCAACCATACTCTCTACAGAAGGTGTCTTCTCAAAAAATATGGTGTAATTATTCATGAGGCGTTGAATACCGTCCTTCAACTTCCAGCAGCTATCTGGTTTATAAGCACAATAGAAACAATCTTCGTTACAACCGGGAAAGAACCCAGCTTGTACCAACTTCTTCTTAATAACAGACAATGGTGTAGTCACATCTGCAACGGAGGAAATATGTGAAACTTCATCAATGGCATTAACAGTCTTTTCATGATTTGGCATGGGAGCAATAATCACATTTGGAGTACCCGGAGGGTCAAACTCAATCTCTCCAGCATCAATCATATCCTGAATCTTATTCTTCAATATCCAACAATTATTGGTATCATGGCCCTGACAATTAGAATGATATGCACACCGTGCATTAGGATTATACCTAGGAGAGGTAACATTAGGATTCTAAGGAGGGTCCTTCAAAGTAATGAGTTCACCCTTCAACAAGTGTTGCAAGGCTTGGGCCAGTGACATGTTGATCTTGGTGAACTGTCTTTTAGGCCTCTGTTGATTACCCTGTGGTGGCTCTGGTGCTGCAGGAGTAGGATTGGAGATGTGAATTGCACTCACAGATTGGTGACTCCTATTACGACCAGGTTGGCCATAAACAGCATTTGACTCTTTCTTCCCACTAGGGGGCTTCTTTGTAGTACTTGATGAAGAAGCACCCACTTGTATCTTGCCACTCCTTATACCACTTTCTACATGCTCTCCCGTCATTATCAACTCGGTGAAGCCAGATGATGAGCTTCCAATGAGATGACTATAAAAAGGGTCATTCAGCGTGCTCATAAACATGTCCACTAACTCCCTGTCAGTTAGAGGAGGTTGTACTCTACCAGCCAAGTCTCTCCACTTCTAGGCATACTCTTTGAAATTCTCTTTAGCACCCATTGACATGCTTTGTAGTTGCATGCGGGTTGGGGCTAAATCAACATTGTATTGATATTGCCTATAGAAGGCCTCAGCAAGATCATTCCAATCACGGATGTTGACACTCTCCAACTGGTAGTACCATTCCAATTGAGCTCCAGACAAGCTCTCTTGGGAGAAATGGATCCATAACTTCTTATCAGCAGTATGAGGTTGGATTCTCCGGACATAGGACCTCAGATGCAGCTTGGGGCAGGAGACACCATCATACACTACAAATGCAGGGACCTTGAACCCAATGGGTATAACCACTCCAGATATCAAACTCAAATCTTCAAAATCCAACCCAGAAGACTTTTTCAATTCCATAGCATCCATTCTATCCACCAGCATCTTGAACTTATCTTCATTAGGATCATGATAGTAATTTGCTTCAGAATCAGAATCCCCCATTGTATTATGGAGACTGCCTCCCTCTTTCTCAGACTCTTCAGACTCATAATCTTCAACCTGTTCCTTGGTCTTGACAGGACCTCTGAACCTTCTTCCCATATTGATAAGGCCTCCTGACCTTCTAGTCTTCTCAGTCTTCTTGGCCAGCAGTGTCTTCAATTCATCCTGCCCCTTGGACAAGTTCAGGATCAGCTCTTGGAATTGGGCATTTTGTGCCTGGAGATCTTTGACTGTTTGTTCAAGAGCCATTTCTGTTGAAATAAACAGCGAGAAGATAAGATACCTGTACATAAGAAACTTGTGATGCAATGATATGGTGTATAAATGCGTATGCAATGTTTTCAAGGACCGCAAGATTTAAATTTGTTTAAACAACCAAAAAGTAAACTTTTATTAGTAATAAATTTGTTTGCCCTTTGGGCTTACAATAAAAAATGAAATGAATACAAAAGATGGGGTTTTAAGTCTCCCATGGACGTTTCCTCTTTGTGTTGAGGTATGAGTTGAGATTCCGCTCCTCGTGAAGTTGTTTTGTTAGCTCCAGGATTCTTTCTTGACTTGCTTTGTAATGAGTCTCAAAAGTATCCCTTTGCTCCTTCAACTGGATCCAGGACCTCTGTAAGTCTTCCATGTCAGTGGGCATGTCTAGGTGAAGGATGGTATAAGAAGTATCCCCTTCAGCAACAGGCTCCATAGTGACTGGCAGGATGGCAGGATATGGCATCATAAGATTCTGAGCACGAGATCGTACCCATCTGAGATAAGCTTCCATAGGAATAGTGTACTTGGGCTCCAGAGTCTTGCTATCAACCTTGTTCACTTTTCCCCATGCTCGTATGATTCTTTGACGGTAACCTTGCAGATCGTTGTCGTAGTCAAACACAATACCCTGAATCAACATGTCATGAGGACCATCACTCCGAGCATAACCAAACTGTCGTAAAGCTAAGGAAGGGTTGTAAGTAATGCCTCCTCTTATGCCTAGAAGTGGCACATTAGGAAACTCCCCATAACGGTCAATGATGGTAACATTCTCCATAGATCTAGAGCACCAATGAATATCTGAATGAGAAAGTGACATAATCCTCTTGGACCACCTGAACCCTTGTTCATTCTTCATCACTGATCGAGGAAGGTGAGAAATAAACTACCTAGATAGCAAAGGTATGCAGCACATCAGAGTTCCCCGTGCCCTTGTAGTACGGGTATGAAGAGAGCGCAGGATGTCCCCAAGTAATGTAGGCACTGGATTGCGAGTTAGAAATATGTTGATGGCGTGTACGTCTATGAACTGGTCTGGATTGGGGAACAACACTAAGCCATAAATCAACAAGGCTAAGATCTCCTCAAAAGCATCATAGCTCATAGCCTTCAAGAACACTTGAGCTTTCTCTATCAACACCTTAGCAAGAACACCCTTAACTCTACTCCTTGTTTCTAGGACAATGTCTGATTTCTTCAAATGTAGGGCTGCAGCAATGACTTCAGGTTTAGGCTCTTTTTCTAAGCCTGTGAAGGGTTTCTGATCAAGGATAGATATACCCAGAAGTTTGGAGAACTCCTTCATGGTAGGAACCAGCTGATAGTCAGGAAATGTGAAGCAATGATGTTTAGGATCAAAGAACTGAAATAGGACACTCATCATGTCTTCATTGAACCCTGAAGTGACTAGATCCAGTAGGTGACCATGTCTCTTGATGAACTGGGAGTTTTCAGAAACTTGAGAAACCAACTCCTTAAGCTTAGGAGGTATTCCTACAAAGTTGATCTGTATAGTGTTCCTACGAGCAGAAGCCATGACATGCAACAAAGAACAAAGATAAATCCTTTGGTTCTTGAAATAGTTAGTGAAAATTCTATGCGTATGATGCATGATGATGCTATGATGTTATGCTCAATCACAAACATGTGGCACACACAAACAAGTCACACAATAGCCATAGGTTTAGAGGCTTGCATGAGGTTTAAAGGTAAGTACCCTTCCCTGAAGTTTGGTTGGTTCATCCTGTCCTATAAAGTAACCAGGTTCTAAGGGATCTCAATATCATTGATCCTTCACAAGGGTGGTTGTTCAGTAGGCCACTTACTTGCCAACCAAAACCCTCCAAGTTTAGAATCTCAATGAGTGTAGCATCGAGTATCAACCAACTTCAGTCTTCACCAAAGCCGGTTATCTCACTACTTTTCTAAAGGCCAAGATGGGATAACTAGGGTTCTAAAAGTTAGTTAGTACATTGACAACATATGGCAGCCTCATATTATCCTCAACTTGACTCAAGGAACATAAGCACCAACCAAGAAGTCACACTAACTATGGCCACCAGATCAACCATATCGGTATACGCCGTACAGTTTCCTTGGTCTATTGCCATTTACCTATGGCACACTAGATCCGGGTTAGGATCTTCCACACATAAGAGCACCCAACAAGTAAGTATAAAGCAAACAAGGCAAACAATTTTAAAGTGATCTAATTCCTAAGGGTACCCCTCTTTTATTAAATCCCCAGCAGAGTCGCCAGTTCTGTAACACGGTGGGAGAACTGACTTTAGTTAAATGTTGCGGATAGCAAGAGTCGCCATCGACTTTTATTTTATCCAAAGGAAAGGGCATAAAAGAACAGGAAAGACCTTAAAAGATTTTTGGGTTCGGGGGGTAGGTTATGTAAAGGGATGGTGTTAGCACCCTTTACATCCATGGTTATCCATGGGCTCTTAGTTACTTAGCTCACTTTAAAATGTTTTTGAGAAGTGTAGTGTGTGATTAGAAATTTTCTTAAGTACTTTATAATGATCCATGTACGGATATATATAAAGACTTTGTTTTGAAAATTGTTTGAAAATGTGAAGTGTTTATGAAATGTTTTTGAAAGAGTGAGCAAGTACTTAAGAGGAACCTACCCTAAATTGAATCTTCTCTGTTCTTAAATGTTCTTTCGATGGTAAGACTATCCCTATTATTAAGGAATAGGTAGTCATTACCTTGGATGTTGTATGGGTCATGTGAAGGGTCATCTGTGATTAGGCAACTGTAAGGTGTCTTAGCAATTCGAAGGGACTTATCATCTTTTATTCGAAAGGGACAAGATCATTCACGAAGGCAACATTCGAAGGGACTTGATCTTATAATCTTTTAAAGGGACTAGATGATTTGTTCATGAGAAGGGACTTTGCTTTTAGACACCTTACTTGACCATTTGATTTAGGCAACATGAGGGATATCCTTAAGAAGTGAGATGGCGATCAAAGATCGACTTACGGGTGTGCGTGTACAAATTCATGTATTTATCTTAAAATTAGTGATCTAATTGATTTTTAAACACCAACATGTTTTCACTCCCTAATTTACTAACCATAGCAATTTATAAATAAATAAACCAAAAAAACACTACAACTATTACATAGCTTGTACAGTTACATTATAATAAGAACAATTTAAATAATAATTATAAAATAATAAAAGATTAGCAACAAAAATAATTATAAGAGAAAAGAGGTTAGCACAATAATATACAATATAGAAATCAATTAAATGTTTTTAAATTTAAATAAACAATTTTTTTAAAGAATTTTGAGATGAGAAAATAATAATAACAATTATATATTAATTTATTTACAAAAATAAACATGATTTAGAAATATTTATTAAGTATAATTAAGCAAAAATAATTAAAATGAGAAATTAAAGTTTTTTAAAAGAAAATTAGGGTTTTGAGTAATTAGAAAATAAATTAGGGTTTAAAAATAATTAGGGTTTTATAAATATTAGGGTTTTTAATTTAATATACAATATTAATTTAATTATTAAATAACTATACATATTTTGATTTAAGTATATAATACATAAATAAAAATTAGGCCTAGAATTCATAAAATAATTTTTAGAGTTTTTTTATAAAATATAAAGTATTTACATGTTAATTTAGAATTATTTATATATGTATATACATGATTATATTTACTTAATAATAAAATAATTAAACAAAACAATTAAATAAAACAAAAAAAAGAAAAAAAACTGAAACTTACCTGGGGCAGGGATTGAACCCACGCCCTAGGCATCATTCTCCTTGGACCAACAAGCCAACCACTGGACCATCTGCGTGCTGTTGATAGCAACATAGGTAGCATTCCTTTTATTTTTATCCTGCGAAAATCAATGAAAATAACAAAAATAAAATGGCCTGGGGAAGGTTTGAACCCAAGACCATTCCTATCTCACACATGCGCGCTAACCAACTGAACCAGCTTGCTTTTCTGAAATAAATATAACAATAATAACATAAAATATAATACTAAAATTTGAAATATGAATTTGGCGCGCAGCTTCATCTTCCTCATTCAAATTTCCTGCGAATTCTTCTTCAAAAATTCCTGCGAATTTTCCTGCATGTTCTTGAACCAGAAACCTACGTTTTTCAATCATCAAGCAAACCACAATATTAATACAAATTCGAAGCCCAGATCAATTACATAAAGCTTATACATCATGGCCATGTTCTTAGAACTCATTTAGATGCCCTAAATGCTAAGTTCCCGAATTTGAATCTCAAACCCTAACAATGGTGGATTTTGCTATAGTCCATAAGAGTCAAATTAAACCATCCAGAAAGCTTCTAAACTTCATAACAGACACAAATCCATAGTTAGTTTTCATTATCATTGCATAAATAAACTCAAATCGAAAAAAATCAAAACATGAACAATATGCATTCGGGTTGATCATATGAGTATGAATTGGATGTGTTTGAGAGTTGGTTTCGACTCAGTGAAGTCCAAGGATCCTTCTTGTGTCTTTAAAATACCTTAAAAGCCTTTGTAATGAAGAAACCGAATTTGTGTTTTGTATGACATTTGTGAAGTTTGAAGATGACTTTGGAGGCTGCCAATTCGTCATCCCTAGGTTGCTAAATGTTCTATATATATGAGTGAATGAATTAGGTCAAAAACATTGCACAAGACTTTGGATATTTGGATAGTTTGAGATTGAAAAAGATTTGACTTTAAAACTTGAAATATCTTGATATAAGCTTGCTATTTTAGGATGATCTTCATAATTTTTGTATCAATCAAGTCCAAATATGCTTTATGACCTTCTAGAAGACAAATCAATTTAAATCTTCACTATTTTATATTTTATTTGAATTTAAAATGACTTTTAATATAAAAAATCATAATAAATAAAAATAAAATGAATAAAATTATGAAAATATTAATTTAATTTCGTGCATGATGTCATGGAACCAATTGGATCACAAAAAAGTCAGCCCATTTGATGAATTATGGTTTTAAGACCCCATTTACTTCATAAACCTCTCAAAAATTTCCCAAATTTTCAAGGGCACAAATCCTTAAATTTTAATGCTATGAAGGTGTTCTTGGACATTTTGGAAAGCTTAAAGAGTCCTCTAACCAACCTCTTTGGTCTCATGTCCATATCTTTTACCATTCTCAAGTTATGCTCTTTGGAAGTTGTTGACTTTTTGTTGACTTTTAAAAGGACCTATAATGTCTTAGCTCATACCTTCCAAATGAAGCATTTTTGGGCTTGGCTTGTGAGACACAAAGTTGTAGAGAATTAAATTTACTTCAAAATGATCTTTGGATGGAAAAAGTTTGATGAAGCATGTGAAAGTTATGGTTGGTCAAAGTTCAGTTGACTTTTCCTGTGAAAACCCTAATTTAGAAACTCCTGATTCTTGATGATCTGAAATCTCCTTGATGAACCATGATCAACCCTTGATCAAATGATGAATTTTACTTCATATACTTGATGTTGTCAAAAAATCATGAAGTTTGACTTTGGTTTGACCACAGTTGACCTCAGTTTGACTTTTTAACTGCTTTGACTGATTTTAACCTATCTGATCATCTGACTGAGCAAATCTTTTGGGAAAGTCTTGAAACTTGACATGGGGATTCTTGAACACATATAAGATGCTATGAAGCTCACTTGAAGTCATGGAAGTCCACTTAGCCTGATGAAAGTCAAAACCCTAGTTTAGGATGCATTGCTTAGGAGGATGCATTGTCTGAGGGAATTGTCAAACTTGTCAACCAATTGTGAACCTTGTGAACCTCATGAGATGTATTGTGAACCTTGTGAGCCTATTAGTACACAATGTCTTGTCTTGTGGAGGGAAAATTTTGGGGTGCAACACCATGCAATGCAAATGGCAACATGTCATGCTAGTCTTTATAAGTCACAACCAACTTCTATATGATCTTTTTGATGTTCTTGTTGGCCGCTTCGACGGTGCCATTCATCTTCGGATGGTGCGGAGAAGAGTTGTGATGTTCTATTTTGAAATACCGACATAATTCTGCCATCATTTTGTTATTGAGATTGAAACAATTATCAATAATGATTCTTTTGGGTATTTTGTATTGACAAATGATGTCGTTCTTTAGGAATCGGGCTACAACCTGCTTGGTGACGTTAGCATAGGACGCCGCTTCCACCCACTTGATGAGGTAGTCAATGGAAACTAGAATGAAGTGATGACTGTTTAAAGTAGTAGGCTTGATCTTTACGATCATGTTGATGTTCCACATTGCAAATGGCCAAGGAGAAGATATGACACTCAACGGATTAGGAGGTACATGCACCTTATCAATGTGAATTTGACATTTATGGCATTTCCGGGAGTACTTGCAACAATTGGATTCCATGGTCATCCAATAATACCCCGATCTCAAAAGTTTCTTTGCCATGGCATTTCCTCCGGCATGGGTACCGAAGGATCCCTCGTGAACTTCTGCATTAACATGTTTGCCTCGTGTCTATCTACACATTTGAGCAGAACCATGTCAAAGTTCCTCTTGTATAACATATCATCCTGATTTAAGAATAACTCGCCATCAAACCTTCTCAGAGTCTTCTTATCTTTGTTGGATTCCCTTGTTGGGTATTCTTGACATTTCAAGAAATGTTTGATATCGTAGTACCAAGGCTTATCGTCACCAGTAACATCAGATGCAAACACATAAGCAGGCCTTTCGATATGAGATATCACAATTCTGGGCACATAATTCCATTGTTGGACTTTAATCATGGAGGACAAGGTTGTTATGGCATCAACAAACTGATTCTCGTCACGAGGCACATAATGAAGCTTTACCATCGTGAAGAATGTTAACAACCTCCTCGTGTAATCCATGTATGGAATCAAATGTGATTGATGAACAAGCCACTTCCTGTTAACCTGATTAACGACCAATGTTGAATCACTGAAGCTATCGAGGGTCTTAATTCTCAAATTAATCGCCTCCTCAATCCCCATTATGTAAGCTTCGTATTTTTCCTCATTGTTGGTGCATTCAAAATTCAACCGAGAAGTGAAGGGCATGTGAACTCTTTCCGATGTAATAATGACAGCACCAACTCCGCTGCCATTCATGTTAACAACCCCATCGAACATCAGACTCCGTTTGGATTCAAGGTTTGGCCCCTCCTCCAGGAGTGTTTCTTCACAATCTTTTGATTTGAGGAACATGATGTCTTCATCAGGGAACTCAAACTTCATCGGCTGATAGTCATCCATTGGTTGTTGGGCCATGTATTCTGACAATACGCTTCCCTTTATGGCTTTCTAGGAAGTATATTGAATGTTGTATTCAGTCAAGACCATCTACCAATGCGCGACTCTTCCGGTTAGTGTTGGTTTCTCGAAGATGTACTTGACATGATCCATCTTGGAAATAAATAAGGTCGTGTGAGTAAGCATGTATTTCCTCAATCGCTTAGCAGCACATGCCAATGCACAACATGTCTTCTCAAGCATTGAGTATCTGGACTCACATTCTGTGAACTTCTTGCTCAGGTAATAGATGGCGTGCTCTTTTCTACCCGTTTCATCATGTTGATCGAGAACACAGACCATTGACCATTCAAGTACTGTAAGATACATAATCATAGGCCTCCCCTGAACCAAAGGCATGAGGATTGGAGGTTCTTGTAAATACTCCTTTATTCTGTTGAAAGCCAATTGGCAATCATATTTCCACATGACAGCCTGATTCTTTCTCAAGAGATTGAATATTGGTCCGCACGTAGCTACTAGGTGCGATATGAACCGTGCAATGTAGTTCAATCTTCCTAAGAAGCCACACACTTCTTTTTCAGTTTAGGCTCAGGCATTTCTTTTATATCTTTCACCTTTGTAGGATCAACCTCAATTCCTTTTTTACTTACAATGAAACCCAACAGTTTACCGGAACGCACTCCAAAGGTGCACTTGTTTGGATTCAGCCTCATTATGAACATTCGCAGCCTATCAAACAGCTTGGCCAAGTTGACCAGGTGTTCTTCCTTTGTTTGTGACTTTGCAATCATGTCATTAACATAGACTTTAATCTCATGATGAATCATATCATGAAAGAGATTCACCATTTCCTATTGGTAAGTTGCCCCAGCATTCTTAAGACCAAACGGCATCACTTTATAATAGAAAGTCCCCCAAGGGGTGATGAATGTAGTCTTCTCCATGTCATCTGGCGACATTTTAATTTGGTTGTAGCCCGAAAGTCTAACCATGAACGAAAACACCGAGTATTGAGTTGCATTATCGACCAACACATCAATGTGAGGCAACAGGAAATCGTCATTGGGACTAGCTCTATTCAAATCTCGATAATCAACACACATCTGAACTTTACCATCCTTTTTCGGCACCGGCACAATGCTAGGAACCCATGGTGGATAACTTGTAACAGCCAAAAACCCAGCATCAAATTGTTTTTAAACCTCTTCTTTAATCTTTATTGTCATATCAGGTCAAGTTCTACGTAGTTTCTGCTTCACTGGCAGGCAGTCTTCTCAGAGCGATAGCCTGTGTACTACAATATCGGTGTCAAGTCCCGACATATCTTGGTAAGACCAGTATAAAATATCAACATACTCTCGGAGCATAGCAATCAACCGGCTCTTCATAGATTCTTCTAATACGGCCCCAATCTTTACCTCTTTCTTAGCTTCTTTCAGTACCCAGATTCACAATATTGATAACCTCTTCATGCGGCTGGATCACCCTCTCCTCTTGCTTTAACAACCTGGCTAACTCTTCAGGCAATTCACAGTCTTCTTTACCTTCCTCGTCGGCTTGGTAAATTGGATTGTCGAAGTCATAGCGAGTCATAGCAGAATTGTCATCGATGGGAGCCAATGGGGTGCATCTGCATGAATGATGATTCATGTTTTGTTTTTGAATGAGCGGGAGAGAAATTAAAAATGTACATTGCCATTTATTATTTAAAGAAAAATGAAAAATGAAAGACAGGGAACATCATATTATGAATGCAAAAATTGTCCATTTTATTGATGATTAAACATTGTAAATGGAAACAAAGATGCCCTTATAATAAGCTATTACACCTTGGTCAAGGCATAGAGCTTTCACACAAAAGTAAGGAAAACACAAGGCGATTACTCTTGTTGTTGCGTAACGGTGATGATCTTTTCGGACGATCATTTATTGAGCTCCACTCCTGGGACACTCGGCTTGATCCAATCGTTTATTTCACACTCAATATCATCCTGATCCTCTTGTATGGTGCAAATACAACTATGATCGACCAATCCAGCACTGGAGAAAATGATTGGCCCCTTCCGGCCTCTGGCACTCTGTTTGCTGTTGCTTGAGTAGGATGATAACTGACTCCAAACATATCTTCCTTCTTGGGAACTTCGATCATCATTCCCCAGCCTTCATTGTTTTCAGATTCAATCACTTCAAGAGCTTGTTTGTAGGACGTGATGGATACTCCCTTATTTTTCTCTGTAGAAACTGATGTTGATGCTGACGTTATTTCCGCTTTAACCGGCTCAAAAGCTTGCCACGGAGTCTCATATATCTCACCATCCATCTCCACGTACTTTCAGGAAGACAAATGGCTTATGAAGATGTCATCTTCCCCGCATACTGTAACAATCTATCCATACATGACGAACTTCAACTTCTGATGTAAGGTATAAAACAATGCCCTAGCCGCATGAATCCATGGGCGTCCCAGCAGACAACTGTAAGCAGACTGAATATCAATTACGTAGAAAGTCGTGTTGAAAATATGTGGTTCCACCTTGATCGGGAGTTCTACCTCTCCGAATACGAATCTCTTTAAACCATTGAATGCCCGGACCACTAGATCACTGGGTCGGAGTACCACGCCATCATAGTCCAACTTGATCAATGCCTTTTTCGGGAGCACATTTAGCAAGGACCATGTGTCAACGAGCACATGTGAAAGTACAACCCTTTTACACTCCCTTGAAATATGCAAATCTCTATTGTAATTTCGCCCTTCTGTAGTCAAATCAAAGTCTGTAAAACCCAACATGTGACTTGCATTTACACTTGCGACAACGGTCTCGAGCTGGTTTACGGATATCTCTTGAGGGACGTAGGCATTATTCAAGATCTTCAACAAGGTTTTCTTGTGGGACTCTAAACACAATAGTAGAGATAGTATAGAGATTTTGGAAGGAGTCTAGTGAAGATGGTCAACTATCTTGTAGTCACTCTTCTTGATGATTCGTAGGAACTCATCCACTTCTTTTACAAAAAGTGGCTTCTGAATCAGGAGTAGGTACTTCGTTAGACACAACTTGTTTACCCTTGTCCTTATCCAGGGCCTCTGCATTGTCACTTGGTGATGCCCCATTATTCCTCAATGTTTGTGGCACGAACAACTTTCCGCTTCCGGTGAACCCTCTAACACCTACATTTTAAACCTCATGTTACACCGTACCTACAGTAACCATATCTTATCGCTGACCATTGCAATATACTTCAGCACCGTAGTGCCATGGAATGGCTCTCTCAATTTGATATGGCATTGGTTCTGGAACTGTAAACGTGATAGGTGGTGCCCTTGTCGGTGCTGGAATTTCAACAGGGGTGAAATATAGTCACTATAGAGATCTCGTCCTCTTCATTAACGACTCGACCAAACCAAATGCCTCCATCATCAATCAGTTTTTTAATACCCATCTTCAACCTTTCACACCCATTGGTAGACCTTTCACAATCTTGACAAACTTCCCCGCAACCCGAGAACAAACCCTTATTCGACAAACAGTTCTTCATTGCTAACAACGGAGTCTTTATAGAGTCGATATCACATATCAAGTTCAGTATGTCACCATCTTCTATGGCCCTCACGGATATCCCATGTTGAGGTATGGGATTCTACAGAACATTAGGAGTGGGAGCAAAGTTGATAGCCTTCGAGTTCAACAGGTCTTGCACCTAATGTTTCAGAGCTTTGCAATTCTCACTCGTATGGCCCAGTGTGCCCAAGTGAAACTCGCAATGAGTGTTAGAATCATAACCATCCGAGATTTGTCCAAGCTTTAGTGGTTGTAAAGTTCGAAGTTGGATCATCTGTAGTTGTAGAAGACATTACAAAAGTTGTGAATATGACATGGGCGGAGTCTCGAAATGTCTTTCGTTCGTCCTAGGCCTCGGTTGATAACCTTGTTGGGAAACTCTTTATTGTTTCTGAGGTTGTTGTTATGGTGCAGGTGGGGGGGTCGCGGCTGGAATAGTGACAACTGCGGTCTGGTAATAAGGAACCCGATTTCCCCTCTTTCGTTGGGCATTCACTTCCCATGCTTCTCTGTCCCTTCTCTTCTGACAATTAGAGAATGGTTTCTTAGTTCCGGACGTGGAAGCACCATTGTTCTAGATCTTTCCTAGCTTCATCCAGTTCTCAATCCTTTTTCCTGTCAATATGATGTCAGAGAAATCGCTTGATGAACACCCTGTGAGGCGCTCCATGAAATTCCCTGGGAGAGTATCCATGAACAAGTCTACCGTTTCTCTTTCAAAAAGAGGTGGTTGAACTCTAGCAGCTAGCTCGTGCCACCTTTGTGCACATTCCTTAATGCTTTCGAAATTCTTTTGCGACATGCTTTGCAGTTGGGTCCGGCTAGGGGCCATGTCGATGTTATACTGGTATTGCTTTAGGAATGCTTCCCCAAGTTATTTCTAGTTGCGGACGGTTGTTCTTCCAGCTTCATATACCACTCAAGAGATCCACCAGACAAGTTGTCCAGGAAAAATTACATCCAAAGTTTTTCATTTTGGTATAAGCAGCAATTTTACGATAGTATACCTGGAGATGGGTCTTGGGACAAGAAGTTACGTTATACTTATCAAACCCAAGAGCTTTGAACTTTCGTGGGATCACCATCTCTTGCAGGAACCCTATGTCAGAGACATCAAGCCCTAAAGTGTCCTTGCATTCAAGAGCCCATACTTTTTCTGCCAGCATTTGGAATTCACGATGACCACCACCAGCACCAAAACCCATGTCCTCGTTCAGTAGTGAGAATTGGTCATCCTGGTTATCTTCCACATGAGGAATTGGAACAGGAATACCCACCGGAGTAGGGGGTCTTTCAGCTCCCGCAAGCGCACCAGCAACATTGACGGGATCCCCTTATGCATCCATATTGAATCTTGCGCCTGGAACCTCCACTTTTGGCGTGTCAAGCCTTTGAACAACGACTCGTAGCTCTTGTTTCCCCAAGGAAACCCCTTGATTCATGTTCATGAACTCGTTCATGCGTAGTCAAAGCTCAGCAAATTCAGTTTACACAGCATCCATGACATACCGTTGATTTTGTCGAGTGGCGTACCTGTGAGGATGATGGTTTACAATCCTTCCTGATATAATCAAATAAGTTAGGAAACCTGAACAAACTATTAAAATTCAAGAAATGATATGCATGATATAAAAATGTTGTGTTTTTTATTCTCAAGGTCGTTTACATCCCAATTTTGGTATTCAATAATATGGAAATCCATATGGTCTTTGGGACTCTAACTTTTAGGAAGAAACATTCACGCAAAGCTAAGATAAGATGGATGTGACGAAGCGGTGTCTGGAACACGTGTCGATGCATAGACAATAATCAGAAAGCTAAACCAAATCAAATAACATAAAAATAAGCTCAAGAGCAACAAAATATCTCCTCGGAGGGTTACAAGTTTATGCAATAATGAAAATAGAAAGAGTATAAAAGATTCCCACAACAAGCCTGTGAGTAATCAGGTACAATCAAAGGAAACTAGTCCCTATGGAACTTCACATCCTTTAACCTCTAGTTAAATTGCTCGACAACCTCAAATAGTTGGGAAACATCCGGATGTCTTGGGTCTTCAATTAACTTATGGATGAGCAGATCTCTTTGGTCAAAAGAAGCATGCAGCTCACTAATTTTTTGCAAGAATACCTTTTCATTCTCCCTATTGGGACCTGGCTCTGATCTGGCCTTCTTAGTTTCAGCACAGATTTTGAGTTCTTCTATTTCTTTTTGGGCATACTCCATTGATCTTTGACCTTGCTCTAGCCTTTGGAAGTAGTCCTTACGCTGCTCGTGGGCTTTCTGAAATTATTCGTTTAGGTTTTCCAATTGTACCTGCAGATCTTCGATCTTCAGCTTGTATTCTTTCTCCGACTCCTTCTGCTTCTTCTGATTAGCCTCCCATTGTTCTTACCAAAGAGTTATGGCTTCATTGGCCTCAGCTAAATACTTCTTGATCCTTCAACTCTCACCAGTTTGCTAATATCAGCTAAACCTTTCTTCTTGAAGTAAAGCTCTCTGTCTTCGAACTCTTTTTGTTTTGCCTTCACCATCTTCTCAGCCTTGTGAACTCTTTCTTCCAGCCTCTGATTAAGGTGTACCATCTTTTGGTAATAAATATGAACCTTAGTGTACTTTATACTAAGTTGGTTCACCAGAGCTTCCAACTTTTGAAACTCTTCCAAAGGTACAGTGGTTTTGGGCTCAACTACTGAATGGGGAGCTTGAGCAAAGAAAGGTAAAAGAGACACCTGGGATTTCTTCTTCAACCATGTGTCGTATTCGGAAAACATTTGGTTGTTGTTCTTACCAAAGCATGATACACCTCTTCTCTGGATAAGCTTCCAAGAGCCATCAGCTTTCCTAACTAGTGGAAGGTTGTCTTTCACTGCGAAGTAGAAGGTTTTGGCTAACTGCAACTCCTCAGGAATGTCTTTCAAAGCATACCCCAATTGCCTTCTTAGAAGAATCAGGTTATAGTTGAGTCCCCCAATTACTCCTAAAAGTGGCACATTCGGGTAACTACCATAGCTAGTGATGAAGTTCTTCCCCTTCAACCTCATGGTAATCCAATTGAGGTCCTTAGCAGATAATCCACTTAACCTTTGGGACCAAATCAAACTAGGATCAGTTTTGGCTTCAGTGCTCGGCAAGTGTCTCATGAACCACCGATGAAACAAAGGAGTGCGGCAACGTATTAAACCTCCTTGTTTCTTCTCATTCTTATAGTGCACCGAGTAATAAAGATCCCCCAAAAGAGTGAGAAATGGATTCTTCAATACAAAGAGGTGAATGGAATTCATGTCCACAAACTTGTCGAGATCCACAAATAGAATAATCCTATAAATGAAAAGAGCCAGAATAGCACAATCAGAATCCCACTGAGCTTCAGCAGCAAGTTCCTCAGCTTTCTTCATCAAGAACTCCAGAGAGAAACCATATACTCTGCCTTTGGTTGTACTTAGATTTGCAGTTACCACAGATGTGCTCAAATAAAAAGCTTTGGAAATATCAACATGTTTAGGTTTAGCCATCTTAGAGTTGAACGGAATATGATCCTGGAGAGGTACCCCCAATATCAAATCATACTCTTCTAGAAAAGGGCTTGTCTGAAAGTCATGGAATGTGAAGCACCTCAGCTGAGGATCATAGTACTGCAGCAAAGCATGGATAACACTTCTCTCAGAATCATCCAACTCTATAACCATAGTCAGAATACCCCCATGAACTTTCAGGAAATCCTCAATATGGCATGGAGTAATCAGAGCAACCATCTTATTTAACATGTCGATCTTGGTATCAAAGAACTTGTAATGAATATTCTTCTTCCTTGAATTTTCCATCTCTGGACAAGAAATCTGACCGGAATCGGGAACAGTATGTAAACCCTGAGAATGAAAAAACACAAATGGTTAATGATGTTATGATGAAATCCAAGGCATGTGATCAGTGATATGTGTCTATGTTGGTCTTGAACAGTGAGCCAAGTGTCTGTGTAGAGTCATTATAACAGTATCATCTATGTACAGAATCCTAGAATTGAGAACCAAAGAACCACATAGAACCAGATCAAATCATGGAACAACACTAATGAAGTGGGTATGTTGGAGGTCAAGGTTCCTGCAAACCTGTAAACAATACCCCCATCTCATAGGTGTGCTACTAATGGTCAACATCATGGACTCTCAGGTCGAGTAGCGATAATACCGACACTGTTTCCGGTTTGGCATTATACACTAAAAGAGGAGGTCTCAACTGAGTCCTGAAAAACAAGCATCCCCCATGAGTTCCCAGCTTTAAGCACTGAGATTGAGAAGCAATAGTATATTCATCCCGAAGGGTAGAATATTATATCCATAAAAAAAGTGCTTTGACTGAGTTCTTACAAGAGAACAAGGTCATCCTATGCGAGTTTTCAGTGGGCCCTCGGGTGTGAGTGGGTTTTCCAACAAATGTGGTCTGCCACTATCACCACTGGAGAGGTTTGTTTCCACTAAGGTTCTCAATGATCGGTCCCCAGATGCACATAACTATCAAGGTCATATCCTGAAGTGGAGAAAACCCCTCACACAAAATATTTCCAAGACAGCCGCAAGCTGGGTGTGGAACACACCGCCACTCATCGTGATGATACATCATGGAATTATAGTGTATGTTCATGCTAAAGTCTAAGGTGCACTTAAGCCTGGGTATTGGGCTCATCTCACTGTAACCCTCATCCTGCCAAGAAAACCAGACAGTCCAGCATAATGATGTATAAAATGTAAATGCAGAAAGCATTAAAGGAAACTTGTACAGTAAAACTGTAAATAAAACAATAAATCTAACTACAACACACAGCAGCAAACAAATAAACACCCAGAGAAACCGAAACAGACAAACGCTGGAATTTACTCGCATAGGGAACCAGAGAAACTGGTTGGGAGATCCCCAACAGAGTCGCCAGCTGCCGCTCCTGGGATTTTCATCCTAGTACAAACACAAAAGTGGCGTGGAAAAAGAAGAGTCGCCAACCATGCATTTTTATCCCAAGGAAAGGAAAAGGTAATGCTGCAAAAGTTGGGGGAAAGGAAAGAATAAGGTCTTGCGAACCAGAGAGAATGGGTTAGGGAGTCGGTTACGTAAAGGGAAGGTATTAGCACCCCTTCACATTCGTCGTACTCGACGGGATCCACATTTGCTTGTACTGTTTCAAAGGGTGGGGGTATTTGCTAATGTTGTTGCAACTGCTACTGGAAAGAAAAAGAATGGGAAAAATGTAGGGAAAAGAAAGAAATATGCTCGAATGGGTCCTACCCCACTGCCTACGTATCTCATCTAGAATGAGAATCAGAGTCAACGTAGTTCCCCTAACTAGGGAGGAAATTTGTTTGTTTGTGTTTTTATGATTGAACTTCTTATGCACATGCTCAGGTGTTGCAGACTCGCCTTGAACGAGTGTGTTTACCTTCTTGCAAAAGATAAGTCGAAGCGAGTTCTTTCGTTTAGAGTGAAGGAGATGAGAAGAGAATTCCCACAGGAAAGATGCTTATTGTTAGTTTGGAGCTTTTTAGAAGTTTTTTATTTGAGTTTGCATAGGATAGTGTATTCAAGTCTCATTCAATGAAGTGTGTACTTCTTACATCACTATGAAATGTAATGAATAAGAATAGCACCTAAGTATGGGGGAAATCTCCAAACCTAGTACCAAATATTAAGGCTCAAACACACTGTCATATTTTATTTATTAGGTGTTTTTGTTGTTTTTGATTTAAGAAGTGTTTTTTAGTTTATTTGTCAACCATCCTCATGCTAAGACTTATTCATCATGATAAAAACCCTACAACTCATCCCCATATGGAATATGTGCAAGTAACCTATGGAAAATTCCCTTGGCACATGAAGAAGCTTAACCTTTATTAGGTGTTTTTTGCTTTTATTTAGAGATGAGAGAAAGAAGACTCAAGTGGAACAAAGGTAAGACTCTAAGGGAAACTAAGACTCACCATATGTTGTTATACAATGGAGATCCTAAGGTTAGTGAGGTTTGAAGAACTCTAAACCTAGAATAAGAGAGAAGAAGAACAAGTTCTAACTCACTTCAAGCATTGAATATGAGATGAGAACTCAAAGGGGATGAAGAGAAATGAAATGTCAAAGAAGCATAAAGATGATTTTCACAATCACATAAGAGAAAGCTTTTAAAAGAGAATGGAGAAGATGTATGAGTATGGATAAGCATACACATACTCAATCACTTACCATAGCCCCTACATGAAAATTTAGTGACAATTGCATATGAAATCATCAATAAGAGAAACAATTAAGCATCACGCATCCTATAAAGTGAAACTAGTGTTCAAACAAAGTATAAGTCTAAGGGTGTAGGTTCATATAGATCACATGACTTCCAAAGTCAGTAGAACCTCTCTAAGGTTGCTTTCTAAGTCTAAGAAACTAAAACCAAGTCAATTAAGCTCAAACTATGCCTTAAACTCAAAGGAAGTTCCATGTGAAGTTAGTATAGAAAGAATGAATGGTTATGCAAGATGAACATGTACTAATCGTGATGAATGACTAAAGTCAGTAGCATACATAATTTATGAATTCTCTATGATACTTATTGATCGTACCTGGAGATCAGGATCCGATACGGCTGGACTCGAGAGCGGGCGGAAGTGGTCGTTGAGGAGAAAAAGGGGTGTACCTGCAATGCACTCCGATGCCAAAGTAAGTATCCGAGAAAGAGTGAGCAAGTACTAGTATTAGGGTTGAGAATTGAATACCTGACCCTCTCAAATGAGAGAGTTTATATAAAAGACCGGCTAGAAGATTATTGGTTCGTTTTATGAGGTGCGGATCGAGGGGTCCGTGAAGATAGGAAACGGTCAATACTAGCCGTTAGAGGGTCTCTTTGTGATCGGATTATTAGTGGTCGACTGAGGGACCACTTTTCATGACTGTGCTCGACGTCGAGCAAGGTAAATGGATCAGTCTTTTTGGCCCAATAAGAAGAATTGGGCCGGGTCGGAACAGGAGCCCCCCAAGTCATTGCTCGTGCTGTTGGGCAGTGACTTAAAAGCAATACTGTGCTCGGCGGAGCGTGATGTCATGGTCGAGGATCTTCGCTATCGATCGTTCGGGCAAACAATACGTCGCTCGGTAGAGGAATGTGAAACGAAAAGCTGGAATATCTGGATATTCGCGCCTATTAATGATTTGACGGCTAGTCTAGGGGCTAGCGCATAGGGGTCACGCGCGCGCGCACGTGTCTTCTTTCCTATAAATAGGATTTTTAGGGCCCATTTTGACCTTTTCGTTTCATCTTCTCTCTCAAGACTCTGCCCGTTCAGCCGCCGTTGTCTCAGCCGTCGACCACCGTCATTTCTTGCCGACCACCTTTTGCAGAAGCTTACTTTCTTCCATAATGTCTTCTCAAGCTCAAGGTACCGTTCCTTTCCTTTCTTTTAGTGTATATAGCGTAGGTTTAGTAGAATGCATGCGGTTTAGGGCGATTTTACCGGTAGTTTTAGGATTTTAGGATTAGTAAGTCTTAAAGTTCTTGCCACCGCAGCTGGTCGGCTGTGAACCCTAACTTTAGGGTCGACGGAAATTTTGGTCGACTTAGACTTTAGGTTTTTGGATAGATTTTTGTTATTTATATTGATGGGCGTCAGCTGTTGCCTCGAGCAATGGTTAGCCAGGGCTATAGCTCGGAACACAATTTCTGAGTTGAGGCGCGCCCTTTCACTTGTCGAGCGGTGGAAGGGTGGATTTGATATTCTTAATCGAATTCACTGATGCCTTTCCTCTGCTTTTCAGGTGAAAACTCGCTCGGGAATCCACTGGACGTATTTTCCGAGAATACATCCTCGGGAACTACGGAATCGTCTGCGTCCATACCCTCGAACTCAGGAAACTCCTCGGACAGTTCAGACACAAGTACCACGGGGCAGTCGACAGAATCGCCTCAGTGTCCTGCCCAGTCGAGGGTCTCGCCCGAAGAGTGGGTGATGGAAGATTTGTTGGACAAAGTGTCTTCCTTCTCAAGACCTCGATCGGAGCCGCTGCCAGTTGTTGGGAATCCTGCTGACTGGGTCGTGACCTGCCCGGGAGACGACGACCGCATCTTCTCAGACTTTCGTGGTCGGGCATTTTCTATGTATGAATACGCCACTTCGGTTCTGGGGGTGACGCTGCCCTTCAGCGACTTCGTGAGTGCTGTGCTCAGGCACCTCTGCATAGCTCCTTCCCAGCTGCACCCCAACTCATACGCATTCCTGAGGGCGTTTGAGATGACGTGTGCCTTTCTGGGCATAGGGGCCACACTTCCTCTCTTCTTCCGTCTCTTTTCTTTACAGCGCCAGGTCGGGCGGGGAACCGACCGGAAGGGGTTCGTGTCTTTCAAGCAGCGGACCAAGATCTTCAAGGCCCACTCAGAATCCATCCGGGCTTTCAAGACCGACTACTTCTTGATAAAACCTGCGAGTGATGCGGCCGTGAGGGATATGAGTTTTCTCGGAATTGATACTGATGAGAACGATGAGCCCAGGCTGGACGACCAAGGTGAAGTGATTCCGAGGAGATTATGGATATTTCCCTTCTCCTGGAGTCATGTGCATTATGAGCGACCAGTGGGGGAATTTGTTCAGGTGGGGGACACCTTGAATGACGATGATGCAGCCAGCTTCGAAGCCTTTAGAAAATTGATAGCTTCTTTTACTCCGACCCCTCTATTGGACGGGGAAGGGAAGGTTATGGTCGATCAAGATGGGGGAGAAGCTTTGGAGCGTCCCCTGATCAGTGTTACTGACTTGCTGGCCTGTAATAACGGGCAGGAGATATCTGACTTTTTTGGTATCTGTTTGCTTATATTCGTTAAATTTTCGATCTTGACTTTGTTGCTCGTAGCTAATTTTGGTGTTGTTCTTCTTTTCAGGTTCTTTGACAAATCCTCTGGACAAGATTCACGAGCGTTTGGTCCAGCAGCAGCGGAAGCGGTCGAGGGTCGTGCAGACCAGGCTGACTGAAGCGAGCGGTTCAGGCTCGGGTCCTTTGGTCCAGGGCTCTCCAGGGGCCTCTACCGGCTCTTTGATGAAGAAACACAAAGCGACGGCTACTGTGGACCTGACGGCCGGTGCTCCTCCGAAGCCAAGGCATGGGATACCCCCGTGTTTCGTTGTTCGGAACTTTTTCGAGGGGAATACTATGGACGTGGACCGGGCGGACTCTCTGTTCCTGGAGGGGATGGATCGTCCTGCTCGGCGGCTTTCTTTGGCCCAGGATGCGAGCGCGGTTATGCGGGTCCTGACCATGGCTTGGATGACGGCCGAGGGGTCCCCTATGCTGGAGCGGGAGAACAGCAAACTCAAGGAGCAGTTGGCTGCTTCCGAGGCCAAGCTGACGGCGTCCACAGAGGAGGTAAAAAAGGTCACCACCGAGTCGGCTGAGCGAGCAACGGTCATCGCCAAATTAGAAGTCGACAAGAAGAGGTTGCTCGAACAGAATAAGAAATTAAAAGATGCCTTCTGCCCCAAGGAGGATGAGGACGAGGACACCAAACATTTGGTGACGAGGGCTCAGCTTCTCGCTCGGATCGACCAAGATATGGAAGATCTGAACGCGTCTACTGAGTTCAGTTTCCAGAATGCGGTGGACCAAGTAAAAGCTCTCCACCCTGACCTAGCCTTGGATGTTGATCGGATGAATTACCTGTATAAGGTGGTGGATGGTCAGATTGTGGTTCCTGCTGACTTGGTGGTGGCCGACTCCCAGCCGGGGACGATTGCCCAGCCCGATCAACCAGAGGAGCAGCCGGACCAGGAGGAAGCTCGTGCAGAGGAAAGCCGCCCGGTGGGTGAAGATAATTAATTGGTGGCCTGCATGCCTTGTAATTTATAATGTATCTTGTTTTGGGGGGCGTGGCCCCCTTTATTTGTAATTCCGAACAAGTCGGCCTTTTGGTGCCGCATTTATTTTAAATGTTAAGTGTTTGACCCTGGAGGTCGGTTGCATATATTGTTTGCTCGTAATAATGCGTCCGTCGGAGGACATAGTTTATTTGTTATTTTTATTAAGTGTTTGATGCTCGTATTTGCATTGGCTAGAAGCAATTGGATAGATACGGGGGGTATGGACGATCTGTTGGTTAGGGGAACCAATCAGTGTTGGAGGGTTTTACCCTCGATCGGTGCTCGAGCCAAGATAAGGGCCCGAACTCCGTGGCGTGAACGTCCCATCGCGAGCTGGGGTTCTGCCTGGTCGTGGTACTTAGGCGACGTCGGACTCGTTTGAGTATCCGTTCGTGCAACAAGTTTTTCTTTTGCTCAACAGAAGTCTTGCTTGATTTGTGATATTTGGGCTGACATGCTCGTACCTAGGCACGCAGTTTTTCGTTAGTCTCTCTCTCTCTCTTCGCTTGGTAGTTGAGCAAGTTGACTGATTTAACTATAATATTGTTTAAGTTTTTCGGCGTTCCAAGGCCGAGCGAGTTCTTCCCCGTGTAGGTTTTCTAAGTAATAAACACCGTTTTCGGTTTTTGCTCGAACGCGATATGGGCCTTCCCAGTTGGGCGTTAATTTTCCCTCGCGGGGATCCCTGTGGTTTCTTCTAAGGACAAGGCTGTCTACTTCGAACGTCCGCCTGATGACCTTGGAATCATACCGAGCGGCTATCTTTTGTTTGAGGATAGTTTCTCGAAGAGCGGCTTCCGATCGAATTTCTTCGACCATGTCGAGCTCGTCTCTTAAAGCTTCAGCATTGACATCTTGTTCCATGGGGAATTCCGTGCGTCTCGATCGGACATGCATTTCTATTGGAATTACTGCTTCGGTCCCATATGCTAATCGAAACGGGGACTCTCCGGTCGTTGAATGGGGAGTGGTCCTATAAGCCCATAATACGCTATGTAATTCCTCGACCCAGTGTTTCTTATGCTCGTCCAACCTTCGTTTCAGACCTCTCAGGAGTACCCTGTTTGCGGCCTCGGCTTGCCCGTTAGTTTGAGGGTGCTCGACTGAAGCGAAGTGTTGTTTTGTCCCCATCGATGCGACGAATTCTTTGAAATGTTTATCCGTGAATTGAGTCCCGTTGTCGGTCACAATAGCGAGGGGCACTCCAAACCGGGCGAGGATGTTTCTTTTGAAGAATCGAAGTATATTGAGTGCAGTAATTTTGGCCAGGGCCTCAGCTTCTATCCATTTGGTGAAGTAGTCGACGCCTACAATTAAGTATTTGTTCTGACCAGACCCAACGACGAATGGTCCTAAAATGTCCATTCCCCACCACGCGGACGGCCAGGGGGATGATAACGATTTTAGCTCGGATGGGGGTGCTATGTGCACGTCTCCATGTCGGTCGCATCTGTCGCATCTTCTTACATGCTCCTTTGCGTCGTGCTGGAGGGTGGGCCAGTAGTATCCCGCCCTCAAAATTTTCCGAGCTAGCGAACGCCCGCCAGGGTGCTGCGCATTGATTCCTTCGTGGACTTCCCTGAGTACATGTGGAATGTTTTCCTCCTCTACGCATCTGAGGAGGGGTGTAGAGAATCCTCGACGATACATTCGTCCGCCTACTAAAGAGTATGAGCATGCCCTTCGTCGTATAGTACTGGCCTCTTTTGGGTCGGTTGGTAACTCTCCTTTGGTTAGATAGTTGAATACTGGAGTCATCCAGCAACCCGCGTCGCCCACGACGTTAACGTGTACGCAGGTTGAAGAGTGCCCGATACTTGGTTGGGGAAGTAGTTTTTGTATGACGGACTTGTTGTTCCCTTTCCTTTTAGTGCTCGCCAGCTTGGACAGGATATCTGCGCGAGCGTTATTTTCCCGAGGAACGTGTTTGACTTCCACACTCTTAAATCGTTTTATTTCGTCTTTTACGAGGGCCAGATACTCGGCCATGCTGTCACTTCTAGCCTGGAAATCCCCTCGGACTTGGCTTGCAACCAGTTGGGAATCCGTGCAATCTGTGATCTCTTCTGCTTCTAGGTCGGTTGCGAGTCGTATGCCCGCCAGGAAGGCTTCATATTCTGCTTGGTTGTTAGAAGTGGGGAAAGATAAAGTCAAGGATACTTCGATTACGTTCCCTTCTTCGTTCTCCAATATGATACCGGCCCCACTGCCCGTCGGGCCAGATGCGCCGTCCACGAAAATAACCCACTTGGATGAAGCTTTTGGGTCTTGCCCGGTGAAAGCAAGTTCAGCCACGAAGTCGGCCAGCGCTTGAGCTTTGAGGGCCTGTCTTCCTTCAAATTTGATGTCGAACTCAGATAGTTCTAGTGACCATTTTAACATTCGGCCGGCCATGTCTGGTCGACCGAGCAACTGTCTTATGGGTTGATCGGTCCTTACGATGATGGTGTGAGCCAGGAAGTAATGGCGTAGTCTTCTTGCAGCGAGAAGGAGGGCCAGTGCGACCTTTTCTATCTGAAGGTACCGAATTTCCGGGCCGTGGAGAGCTTTGCTCGTGAAATATACGGGTTTTTGCCCATCGGGTCGTTCGCGCACAAGGGCCGCGCTTACTGCTTCGTTTGCGACCGCAAGGTAGAGATACAGAGTCTCCCCCTCTTCCGGTCTGGATAAGACTGGAGGCTCACTTAATGCTTTTTTCAGGTGGGATAGTGCTAACTCGCATTCTGCCGTCCATTCGAAAGTTGCTTCCTTACGGAGGAGCTTGTAAAAGGGGAGAGCGTGTTGAGCTGATTTTGCTACGAACCGAGCAAGGGAGGTAATGACCCCGTTTAGTGATTGTATGGACTTCTTGGTCGTGGGGGTTGGGAACTCCGCAAACGCTCGACACTTATCGGGATTTGCCTCGATGCCCCGCTCAGTCAAATAGAATCCGAGGAATTTTCCCGCTCGGACACCAAAGGTGCATTTCTCAGGGTTGAAGCGCATTTTGCACTTTCGTGCTTGGTCGAACACTTTTCGCAGATGGGACGCATGGTCTGTTTCTCGTTGAGATTTGACGATCATGTCATCCATGTATACTTCGAGCATGTCTCCGATTTCGGTTCGGAAAACTTTATTCATCATGCGCTGATACATTGCTCCTGCGTTTTTTAGACCGAAGGGCATAACGTTGTAAAAGTAATTGCCCGACTCGGTCATGAAGGCCGTGTATTTTTTGTCAGACACGGCCATGGGTATTTGATTGTACCCCGAGTATGCGTCCATGAAGGATAGTAATTTGTATCCGGACGAATTGTCGACCAACTTGTCGATGTTAGGTAAAGGGTATGCATCTTTCGGGCACGCCCGATTGAGATCGGTATAATCAACACACATTCTCCATTTTCCACTAGATTTTTTCACAAGTACAACGTTTGAGAGCCAGGTTGTATACCTGGCCTCGGTTACAAATTTAGCCTCTAGGAGGTCTTTAACAGCAGATTCGGCAGCATCAGTCTTCTCGCTCGACTGCTTTCTCCTGCGTTGAGCGACCGCTTTATGTGTTGGGTCGATAGAGAGGTAGTGACAAGCTGTTTCTGGGTCGAGCCCTGGCATTTCTGCGGCGCTCCATGCAAACAAGTCTGTGTTCTCTTTGAGGCAAGCTTCTAACTGTCGTTTTACAAGTTCGGGCATATGTGCCCCGATCTTGACGCACCGGGAAGGGTCCTCTCCCAAGGGAATCAGCTCGAAATCTCTGTCCGGTATTGGTCGGGCTAAGGCTTCTGCTGGTCTCTGAACGCTCTCGCTACTATCTGAAAACCTGCAATCTAGGTCGATCGAATCGACTTGAGGGAAAGCCTTGGGTACATCTGGCAAATCCAATGTCGGGGGACTTGGTTGGTACGATATCGAGCTGAGGCCTTTTGATGCTGCCTCGAAACATCTACGGGCAGCGTCGACGTCTCCGTGCAATGTGGCGACTCTGCCCGAACTAGTATAGTACTTCATCTTCAAGTGGACGGTGGATGACACGGCTATCAACTCGGCTAGAGTTGGTCGTCCTAATATGCATTGGTATAGTGATGGGCAATCCACGACAAGGAATTGGACCCTAACCGTCCTGGCTGTCTCGCCCGCCCCGAAAGTGACAAACAGGTCAACATAACCCCACGGTCGGGATACTGCTCCGTTGAAACCTTGCAGGTATGATCCGACGTATGGAGTCAGATGTGTTTCGTTCAGTTGGAGTGTTGAAAACAGTTGGGAGTACATGATGTCGCATGAACTACCTTGGTCCACCAATATCCTCCTTACATCGAAGTTCGCCATTCGTGCTCGGATGAGTAAAGGAATGCTGGAGTTGGGTGCTCCTCCCAGGAGCTCTTCTCGATAGAATGCGAGGGGTATGGAACCTTCCCTCGGTGGATCTAAAGTGGCGTTTTGCGCGGGCCCTTTGGCGATCAACTGGTCGAATTTTCTCTTCACGGAACCGACCGTGATTTTATTGA
Organism: Lathyrus aphaca; assembly: GCA_963966055.1. Taxonomy (NCBI): domain Eukaryota; kingdom Viridiplantae; phylum Streptophyta; class Magnoliopsida; order Fabales; family Fabaceae; genus Lathyrus; species Lathyrus aphaca. The sequence continues at coordinate 725,352,871 of OZ014519.1, read as the reverse complement.
AGCTCCCCCCCCTGATATGACCATCGCAGAAGGGAACGCTTCCCACGGACTGTGGGAGGAGAGATATCCCGTACCATTGGTGTGGTCTGGCAAAAAGAAATCTTCCGGGCGGTAAATGCTCAGGGCGACTTGCATGTTAGCGTCTGCAGGGATTGGCACGGCTTCTTCGATTTTCTGGGTCTCCTGAGTATCTTGTCGAGGATTATCTCTGGACTTCGTGAACTGTTTCAGGTGCCCGTCTTTGATGAGGATTTTGATTGCGTCCTTGAGGTGGATGCAATCCTCTGTGTTGTGCCCATGACTCTTGTGGAATCTACAGTATTTCGTTTTATCTGTACCGGGCCTGCTAGGTTGTTGCCTTAGGAAGCGTACTCCCGCTTGTTTGAATTCTGAATTGGCGCATTCAGACAAAATTTTCTCCCTAGAGGCTAGGAGGGGCGTGTATTCGTGGAACCGACCAATAGGTCCCCGGTGCTCTCGTGGTTCACGGGAGCGCTCGTCTTTTCTTTTGTCTCCTCCTCGACGAGATGTCGAGGGCTCATCAACTCGGTGTGGTTTGGCGTCTTCACGGCGTCGAGCGTCTCTGACTGAACTGGCCGCTTGCTTTTCTTCATATTGGATGTAAGCTTGGGCTTTTAGCAAGAATGCGTCAAGGGTGGCCGGGGTTTCAATGCCGACCGCCCGATGAAAATCGGTCGAGGGACGTAACCCTCGTTCCAGCAGGTACTTTTTCATGTCGTCGGTCGTAGACACTTGGACTGCCTCTTTATTGAACCTTTCGATGTAAGTTCGTAAAGGTTCATCCCTCCCTTGGATTATTGCTTCGAGCGAAGCCTCTGTCTTAGGGTGTCGTCTTGATGCGGTAAAGTGTCTAGAGAACGTGCGCCCAAGTTGTTTCCATGATGTGATGGATTCAGCTTCAAGACTTTTGTACCACGTCATTGCCCCTTTCCTCAGCGTCGTGGGAAAGAGTCGACATTTAATTGCTCCTCGAACACCCCGATAGTCGAGCAAGGCATCGATGTTTTCGATGTGTTCGTCTGGATCGGTAGTCCCGTCGTACGAGCCTAGAGGAGGAGGTTTCTCTAAGCCTCTTGGGAGCTTGGCTGCCATAATTTCAGACGACAAGGGACCCCGAGCGTCCTCGTCGTCACTGGAAATAAGCGATGATTTGTGCTCGTGTTTCTTTGTTCTTCGAGGGGAGGTGGATCTTGATCTGCTCCTTCTTGATTTTCTTTTAGGAGAGGGTTGTGGAGATGACTGACGAAAGCGTTTGTTGCCTGTTGATTCGTCGGTGTTTCCTCTCCTCTTCTTCTTCGTAGGAGACGGAGTGAACTCCCCTCGGGGCTTCTTTGGAGAATGAGGTCGACGAGAATTATCTTCAAGTCGGGCAATCTTTTCACCATGAGTGAGGAGTAGCAAGTTCGTTTGATTTAGGATTTCGGCCAACGCGGCGAAATCTGACCCCGAAGGAGTCGAAGGAAAAAGAGTTTCCGGGCGACTCTCCAAGGGTTGGTCACGGTCGGGTGAAGGTGATGTTGCCTTCCCTTCTAGTCGGTCGTGCACCGTTTCATCGTGTAGGGGAGGCTGGATGTTGCTCTCACGTTGCGTGAGAATCATCCCATCATTCGATCGATTCTCCTGGTTGTCCCGAGCAGCCATGGATCTTGTTGAAACTTTTGTTCTTTGAGGATCTTGAAAGAAGAACGGGGAAATCTTAGTCTTTCCCACAGACGGCGCCACCTGATCGTACCTGGAGATCAGGATCCGATACGGCTGGACTCGAGAGCGGGCGGAAGTGGTCGTTGAGGAGAAAAAGGGGTGTACCTGCAATGCACTCCGATGCCAAAGTAAGTATCCGAGCAAGAGTGAGCAAGTACTAGTATTAGGGTTGAGAATTGAATACCTGACCCTCTCAAATGAGAGAGTTTATATAAAAGACCGGCTAGAAGATTATTGGTTCGTTTTATGAGGTGCGGATCGAGGGGTCCGTGAAGATAGGAAACGGTCAATACTAGCCGTTAGAGGGTCTCTTTGTGATCGGATTATTAGTGGTCGACTGAGGGACCACTTTTCATGACTGTGCTCGACGTCGAGCAAGGTAAATGGATCAGTATTTTTGGCCCAATAAGAAGAATTGGGCCGGGTCGGAACACTTATGAATGGGTATACAAAGCATGAGAAGAAGTATTCAAGTGATAGAAGGATTAAGATGAAGAAGAAGTAGGAAGAAGTGAGCATGCATCATGTAAGAAGAAACATAAGTCATGATAAAAATCAAAGTAATAAAAGATAACATGAGATGATGAAAGTCAGTACCATATGACCAATATGACATGTTAAAGATGCACATACAAGAATATCAAATGCACATAGCAAATAAGTTCAAACAATTCACCAAACATGCAAAATAAAGTCACATAGGGGAAGAATGCTTCATACTTAAGATGGATGACAAAATATGCAATATGACATACAAATGTATATGCTTATGCATGAAGTAAATAGCATAATTGATGTGTAATGAAAATGAGATGAAGAAATGAATATGTTAGGTGCACACAAACAAGCATAAGAAGCATAGTATGAGAAGGCATGGAAGAATTAGGTCAAAGATGAACATAGATGCATACACTCAATCAAGAGGCAAACACACACCACAATGGACCTATAAATGATCAAATAAGACCTATAAATGTCTAAATATGGATTAAAAGATCACACAAAGATTCTCACACAATGGCATAAAGTTCTTCAAGCAATTAGGGTTAGAAGATGACAAGAAAAGTTCATGAAAAGTACCTTCAAATACAAGCAACCAAACACACATCAAACAATATTAAAAAATTGTAAATTTGTACCTCTAGTGACCTAGGTCAGAGGCTATTTATTTGTTAAAAGCTCACACAAAAACTCAATATAAAATACCTTAAACAAAGCTTCAAAGTCAAGTAGGATCAACGAACAAGTATGCAAAGTATAAGGACCAAAATGCAATATGGAAAGGTTTCTAAAATATGTAAAAATGTTTTTAAGAGGTTTAGGATGTTAATGAATGGATTCAAAAAGAAGAACTGAAATTTTTTTAAAGAACTATGCAGAATAAAATTTTGAAGTTGAGGTATCAAAAAGAAAACAATTCAAAAAGAAAATAAAAGGAAAATGTCAAAATATAATGAGAAATACTTAAAATCAGAAATAAAAAATTTTAAAAATTATTTAAATGCAAAATAAGATGCATGATTTTTTGTATGATTTTTAGATGATCAGAAATGATTTTAAAAAAATTAAAAGCAAAAATATATGAAAAGAAAATAAAAATGAAAAAAGACAAACTCAGGGGGTGTCACATTAGTAAAAAGCCAGTTACAAATACACTTGGGCCCAGAATGGGGTGTGGGAATAACAATTTGTGTTCAGTCTAGATGCAAGTGTGTGTGTTTGTGTGTGTGTGTGTGGAAGTTATGATGCACAACAGTTAAACATTGACTCACTTACACACGTTGGATGCAGTCTACGCTGCTACTCATGAAAAGTATGCAAATCCAATGAATCGGAATGCACACACATGTCAATCACCATGATCAGACACACACATGAAAAGTCAAAGTCAATATCTGAAGAGAGAGAAGCATATGCAAGGGCGCATGTTCATTAATGTGTTGTCACAATGGGAAGCGTTGGATTATGAAGGATATGACAACTACAATATAAACTGAGGAATCTAGGGGTTTTATGAACATCCAAGAATGTCACCGGCCGGAGAAGACTCAGGTCGTCTTCTTCGGCCAGTCTTCGATGACTGTAACTCAAAAAAAAATCCAGAAACGCCTAAGAATTATATCAATTGAAAGCTTAGGTCACATAGGTCATGGATCAAGACTCAAAATTCACAAAACATGCACATACAAAGATGATCGGAACCAAGAAGTTTTGCCCTAAAACTGAAATTATGCTCTTATGGAGCCTATAAACTAGCTAGTGTTCCAACAGCTTCTAATAAGCTTCATAATCAACCAAAACAATCTCAAATCAACTAAAAATTCAAAGAACAAAGTTGAAGAGGAAAACCTAAATCTGATGATTCTTTAACTATAAGAAACCCAGATGAGAGGTTCCTAGCTTCTTGAACTTCAGAAGGAGCCAAAAATAAATGCTTGAAAGCTTATGGATTGCTTGGCAACTTCAATGGCAAAAACTCAGTTTGATGATAAAGAAGAATATTCTCTTGTACTTCACACCATTGCTCCTTTTATGCTTGTCAATGAAAGATGAAGAAAGAAAGTTATAATGGTGGCTTCGAGAGAGTTAGAAAACTCAGAGATAGTGAAATTGAAAATGGGAAAAGGTGTGAAATGATGAAGTTCGGTATGAAATATTTTAGAGAAGCTTTTATTATGGTTAACTTGTTAACTATTGTAGTTAACATTTGGAAGTATGGTTAGGTTAGTGGTAGCTGAAGCAATACAAGGGTGAAATGATAATGGCCATGAGGGGAAACAAAAGGATTAGTGGCTTGTGTTATTGTGTAGTAAAGAGCATACAACTTATGGTGAGGATGATTATCAGTGATGATGATGTGTATGATGCATATAAAAGCATAGTGGATAAGTTTATCGTTTGAACTTTTCTTCTTTCATGCATGGTCATGCATGTATGCATGAACATGTAAGAGCTTTGTTGGTTCTTTTATGGTAATGTGATGATGATGATCATGTATGCGTGTGAATGCCACAACAAGTTAACAAGAAACACATAAATTCCATACTTGGCCAGCAAGATTCCTCAATGAAAATGTCCATATTTGAAAATGAATTTTTCTAAGATTACAGCATGAAATAGCATAATTATGGGTGCAAATGCAAGATGATATGAAATAGAACAAGTTTGGGCTTCATATCAAATGAAAATGAGGTTTTGGGATGCTTCAAAAATATCATTAAACATATTTGGGTGAAGCTGACTTTGGGCCAGGCAACATTGGATTCGTGCCCAAGCAACACGCCTATGAAAATTCAGTTTTGAGAACCTCATTTGATGCCCTCATAACTCACAATGTTTTGATCCTATGAAAAATCTCCAAATATGAAAGTTGTAGAGGAGACCAAAAGGAACAACTTTGATGTTCAAAAAAATTTCATTTGAAGCTTCCTTGATAGAGAAAAATGGCTTGACATTTGGTACACCACCTGCTTGATGAAATGCCTGGCATCTGGCACGCCCATGACTTGGTTTCCTAGCAAAGTTGTCCAGGTTTTGTCAAACTTTAAGTGATCATATCTCACTCAATTTTGATCCAATAGAGATGTTATTGCTATGGATTTGAAGCTCAAGATGTGATATTTAATTGGTTCAACTTACGCCTAAAGTTTGAAGCCTTTATCTTGATGAAAGAGGGCTTGAAAGTGAGGTGCAAAATGGCCTACAATTGCCATAAATAGAAACCCTAAGTTTCTATTTTTGGCAGTTTTGTGATTTCTTGATTTTTCATGAATCTCTTGACTTTTCTTGATCAAATTTCAACCATTGAACATATTCAACTTGTGGATCATGATTTTGACCACAAAAAATCAGGAGTTGACTTTTTCCTCTGCACAATTGACTTTTCCCTAATTTCTTGATTTTCAAGTAACTGACCAATTGGAGACCTTCTGAAATGATTTAATAGACAATGTCCTATCCATAGATACTTGATATCATTTGGGAAACATTGAAATCATGTTTGAACCAAAATTTCACCAGGAAGCCCTTTGAATTAGAAACCCTAATTTTGGCCCTTTTTGTTAGGAAATGATTCACTGCTTCAACTTCTTGATCAATCCACATCTTCTAATGAATTGAGAATTCATTTGAGATTGTGTGAACCATGAGAGACCCTTGAGGCTTGTAGAGAGGTACTTGACTCTTCTCCTTTGAATTTGAATGTCCATAACTTTGCAAATCAACTGATCACACACCTTAGGCCTTAACCAATGAATGTATGCTTTCTCTTCTTTTGATTTACATGCAATGCAATGTATGAGAATGATATTCTAAATTTAACGCACGTATTTAATTAATTAATTAATTTAATTAAATATATTATTGCGTATTTTCCCTATTTATTAGTTGTTGAGTGTCGTTTTTGTCATTCGTATCGTTAAGTTGTTTAAGCTGTTAAGTTGATTTAAAGTTGAAGGTTAAGTTGTGTTTGGGTTATTTAATTTAATTAAGTCGAATAAATAAAATAATTATTATTAGTATAATATTAAGTTGGACTGAGTTGTATGGTGAGAGTAGCAAAGTTGGGGGTGCTATTTTAGGCCCGTTAGTAATTAGGTTGATTAGTGTAATTTAGAAGGATTAGAAAAAAGAAACCAAATTTAGAGAGTTAATCAGAATTTTGTTAGAGAAGGAAGAAGAAGTCTTAAGGGAAGATCAAGGGGAGGCTAGCTTGAGGATTTTTGTGGGATTTCTACGGTGAATTCGACCTGCCTTCAATCCAAGGTAAGGGTGGGGTTCGAATTCCATAATCGGGACTAGATGATCGTATGTAGGTTGGGATTTTCGTGTAATTTTCATTGATGTGTTTTGGTATGAACTGTTGTCGTCGATTTCGTGTTGATATCTGATGAAGAAGCATGATGTTTTTGTTGTATTGATGATATGATCATTGTTGAATATGTTGTCTGTGTTGTTGGACTGGTTTATGTTATAGGAATTCGTGTAGAAAGAAGTTAGGGTTCGTAAAATTAATCATAGAACTTGATAGATGAATAGATACAGAGGTTTCTAAGAGTAAAATCGATGTAGAAACCCAATTAGGCTTGAATAGAATGAGGAAGTTGTGAGAATTTGTAGCAGAGTTAGAATTGTAGGCTTTTTGGTGATTTGCCTAATAGATCTAGTATTACGTATAACACGCAAGGGAATTACGTGTAACACTTCCGAATACGCAGGCCTTACGTGTAACTGTCAAGGGGAATACGCGTAACATGATAGGCATTACGCGTATGGGCAGAGTGAGTGCAGAAAAATGCAGTTTTTGGCGATTCGTCCTGTTTTTGCATCCATTTCGAGTTGGTTTGATCTGAGACTTTAAGTAGAGATAAAATAAGCTGATTATAGTAGATTTGAGGGTTTAAAATGATTAAATTAGTAATCTAGTCGATTAAGCCGTAAATTTTTGTTTTCACATCGAAGTTGTGTAACAGTTGTTATAAGTCGTGTTGTCCCGATCTTGGGGAAGATTATTAAGTTGGAGGTCTTATGACCAATGTTGATTCATGTTGTTGAGTTGTTATAATGTTATGTTTCTAGGTTGTTGATTATGTCGTTGTTGTTATATGTCATTCGTAGTTGCATACATGTGCTCATTTTGGGTTGGAGTGTATGCTCGATTCAAGTTGGCTCGGATTGGCAAATAAGTTGTTGATGCCTCGATAAACTGGCAATATTTAAAGTTGGGAGTTTACTCCAAATGGTACCACATGCATTTAAGTTGAGTCGCATTCGAGTTGAATTTTATTATGTTGTTAATTGTTGTTGGTTGTAAGTTGTATGTGGATGTTGCTTATTGTGTGAAGTGGTGTGATTATATAATTATCTTGCTTACATGTCGATTATCATAATCATGTTTATGTTATTCGATATCTCACCCCTCCTGTTTGAATGTTTCCCTCTGTTGGTAACGTGCAGGTAATCAAGAGTCCAGTACTTAGTAGCTTCGAGTTGGTTTTTTTATTGTGGAATCAAAGGTCACACGCCTAATGCTTGTTATGTGCGAAATATTGGCGTTGTAAAAGGGCATTATGTGTGGGTTGAAAGGGGTACTAACTACCAAGGACCCAAAGCAGTCTGGGTACCTAACAAAACTTGATTTTGTTTTGTAGGTATGCTTGAAGACAACTTCGAATCAATGGTATCTTGATAGCGGTTGTTCAAAGCATATGACGGGCGATGTCAACAAATTTTCACATCTATTTTTAAAGGCCAGAGGATATGTTACTTATGGTGATGACAATAAAGGAAATATTCTTGGAGTAAGAACTATTGGTGCATCTCCATTTACAATCATCGAAGATGTCCTATATGTGGAAGGCCTTAAACACAACCTACTTAGCATACGTCAATTGTGTGACAAAGGGTTCCGAATCAACTTCACAAAGGATGAATGTTTGATAGAACATGAAGTCACCTATGACATCTTGATAAAAGGTAAAATATTTAATAATATTTTTATGATTTCTTTTGATGACTCTTCCTTGAAGGTAAAATGCTTAATGGCGAACAATAACGAGGCTTGGCTATGGCATAAAATATTCGCTCACATTCACATGGAGCACATGAACAAGTTGATAAAGCATGACCTAGTTGTTGGTCTTCCGAAGATTAAGTTCATCAAGGATAAGTTATTTGACGCTTGCCAAAAGGGGAAGCAAACCAAGACAACTTTCAAATCCAAGAAAGTGGTGTCCACATCAAGGCCACTACAATTGTTGCATATGGATCTCTTTGGTCCATCAAGAACAAAAAGTTTCGGAGGTAATGTTTACGCTTTAGCTATTGTTGATGATTTCTCTAGATATACTTGGACATTGTTTCTAGTGCACAACAGTGATGCTTTCAAAGCATTCAAGAAGTATGCGAAACAAATTCAAAACGAGAAGTCCCTCACAATAACCTCCATAAGAAGTGACCACGGTGGAGAATTCCAAAACACATTATTTAAAGAATTTTGCGAAGAGCATGGAATCTCTCACAACTTTTCTGCACCAAGGACTCCTCAACCAAACGGTGTCATGGAAAGGAAGAATAGGTCATTGGTGGAGCTTGTGAGAATGATGCTTAGCGGCTCAAATTTACCTAAGTATTTTTGGGCGGATGTGGTTAGCACAACATGTTTCGTAAGCAAGTAATAATCTAATTGCTTCTAACCTTGCTACCGGAGCACCTCAAAAAGACTTCGTATGAAATGTTCAAAGGTAGGAAACCAAACATATCATTCTTTCATATTTTAGGATGCAAGTGTTTAATTCTCAACAATGACAAGAACAATCTCGATAAGTTTGATGAGAATTCCGATGAAGTTATTTTCCTTTGGTTACTCCCTCTCTAGTCAAGCTTTTAGAATATTTAATAAAAGAACTCTTACTATTAAAGAATTTATTCGTGTTTCTTTTTATGAGACTAACCCCTTGAAAGAGGATAATATTATTGTTGATGATGATATAGTAGATACGCAACAACAACAAAAGGAGATTTCGAGGGATCAACCAATACCACAAGAAGATGATTCACAAATCATTGAAGAACATCATGCTCTAATGAAAGAATGGAGAACTCATAGAGATCACCCGATAGATAAAGTTATTGGTGATATTAGCCAAGGCGTTGCAACACGACTAAATATCAAGGATGCTTGTCTCAACATGGCTTTTATATCTCAAATAGAACCAACCAAAGTCGATGAAGCGTTAGGCGACGATCAATGGATAGTAGCAATGCAAGAAGAACTCAACCAATTCGAAAGAAATCAAGTTTGGAGTCTCGTACCAAGGCCAGACAACAAGCATATCATAGGAATGAGATGGGTGTTCAAAATCAAACTTGATGAGAATGGGATCATAGTTCGTAACAAAGCAATATTGGTCACACAAGGATACAACTAAGAGGAAGGAATTGATTTTGATGAAATGTTCGCTCCGGTAGCAAGGTTAGAAGCAATTATATTATTACTTACTTATGCTTGTTCTATGAATTTTCAATTGTTCCAAATGGATGTCAAAAACGCTTTCCTAAATGGCTACATCAATGAAGAAGTCTATGTCAAATAAACTCCGAGATTTGAAGACTTCAAGAATCCTTCACATGTCTACAAGTTGAAGAAAGCCCTTTATAGCTTAAAGCAAGCACCAAGAGCATGGTATGACCGCCTCAGCAACTTTCTATGTGAAAAGGGATTTGTAAAAGGAAAGGTTGACAAGACTTTGTTCATAAAGAAGATCAAGGGTAACACCTTATTGGTTCAAGTCTATGTCGACGACATCATCTTGGTTCAACGAACAAAGATATTTGCGAATAGTTTTCACTTATGATGCAAGGAGAACTCGAGATGTCCATGATGGGAAAAATGAACTATTTTCTTGGACTACAAATCAAGCAAATAAAGGATGGCATCTTCATCAACCAATCCAAGTATTGCAAGAAATTGTTGAAAAAATTCGATATGGATAGTTGCAAAGTGATGTCCACTCCTATGGGATCCGGAACGTACGTTGATCAAGATGAATCTGGAGCTTTAATATATATCACAAAATATCGAGGTATGATTGGTTCATTACTATATTTGATGGCAAGTCGTCCTGACATTATGTTTAGTGTATGTTTGTATGCACGCTTTCAAGAAAATTTGAAGGAATCGCGTCTCACCGCCATGAAGAGGATTATGAAGTATCTCAAAGGAACAACGAACGTCAGACTATGGTATCCAAAAGGTAGTACATGTTCTTTGATAGGTTATTCTAACGCTGATTATGCAGGATGTAAGACCGATAGAAAAAGCACAAATGGTACTTGTCACATTCTCAGGAATGCACTAGTGTCGTGGGCATGCAAGAAGCAAGCATGTATCGCACTTAGCACGGCCGAAGCGGAGTACATTGTAGTAGGCAGTTGTTGTGCGCATATTATGTAGCTTAAGCAACAATTTCTCGATTTTGGTGTAGATCTCGGTTGCAATCCTCTTTGATGCGATAACACAAGTTCCATCAACATCACAAAGAACCCGGTCATGCATTCAAGAACAAAGCACATACATATCCGACATCGTTTCCTTCGAGATCACATGCTTAACAGATATGTAGATGTTACGTTTGTGGATATACATAACCAACTTGCCGACAAATTCACAAAACCATTGGCTAAAGAGCAATTCTTCAAGATTCAGCGAGAACTTGGTATTCTCAATGAAGGTGACATCTAACCTTTTTCTTAAAATTGCTTGTTATGTGTTATAGTAGCTTAAAATAGACTTATTTTCACTTTTGTGTTACAAAATGCTAGCACTCATATTTCGCCCTTTTTCGTTTTTCTCATTTTTGCATACCCGAAAATAATCGGTTTCAAAATATTTTTTGATCAAAAGTTGTGTAATATTATGTGCTAACACTTTGTGAAATGATTTTGACAAAACTCATCACCATTTTATCTATTTAAAATTGTTGTTTTTTTTATTTAAAAAAATTTGAAAATCTGAGGCAAGTAACCGGTTACCGGGTAGGTAGTAACCGGTTACATGCCATTTTCTGAAAAACATTTTACGCAAAATGTGTTGTGTGCTATATGTTTTCTTATTTTCTTTTCCTATGAGTCTTACAGTTATTTTTTGGGAACATTAAATCCTCATTCACTTCTTGGAAACCTAGTCTCCATTTATTCTCTCAACCTCCCACCTTCCTCTCATAAATCCTTTTGACCAAATTTACTCAAAATTAACACCCACTCATAATCCATCACTTTATAACCCTAGCCTTTCAAGCACTATTCATCTTCACTACTCTCTCTTCTAAAATCCTAAAATCCATATCTAAACCCTAACATTATCAACTCTTCCATGGCTTCATCAAAGAATAAGGGAAAGCAACAAATTGTGGATTCCATCTCTGACTCTGACACTGTTAAGGAGCAGTTCATGAAACCTCAAAAGAAAAGGAGACTCGACATTGACATTCGCTCCCGGAAGTTTATGAGCATAAAATATGTGAACTTTGAAGAGTTCCCTTCTCATAGCTTCACCTTTGAAGCTCTTCTGGATGCATCTGGTGTCAAAACGCTGGTTGCTGACACAGGAAAAATCTATCCTGATTTGGTAAGAACTTTCTATCACATTCTTTCTTTTAGAGAGGATGAATTTGGTGATGAACAATTTACTGCTAAGGTCAACAAAAAGGACATTAAGGTTACTATTGAAAATCTAGGAACCATTCTTGATGTACCAATTCAAGGATATGAGTTCAAAGTTGGATTTATGCCTAACACTAACAGATGGGATAATTTTGATTCATTAGCTTATTTTATTGAAAGATCAAGAGGAACACATGATGACTTACTCGGTAGGCAGATGCAATCTTCCCGGGTCATAAAATATGATAAGTCCTTAACTGTTAGTGATTGATGCTACATTATATACTGGCTTATGTGTTGGTGCCAAAAAGTTCAAACTTTTCTCAGGTTAGTGAACTTGAGTTGATGTTGTTCCGTTCAATGAGGAGGGATTGGCCAATCAACTAGGCCTATGTCATCTTTCATCATATGAAGCATCAAGTTCGTCTTGGTAGAGGTCTCCCGTACATCCGTTTTGTATCAAAGATTCTGGAACATTTTGATATCTCTAGTTCAAGAGAACCTCCCTTTGAAATGACAGTTAAGCAAAATGAAATCAACTTGATCACTGCTACTAAGAACACTGGTGTCATATGTGGTCCAAATGGTCTATATGAATATAAGGAAGATTTTGCCGCTCAAGCCGCTTCGGAAGGTGGTTATACAAATGAATTCCTATACAATGAAATTGTAAGTCTTAAAACCACCATGAACCATAATCACCAAAAGACCACCTGTAGCCTCAGAAAACTTATAAAGATGTTTCGGAAATTTTCTCCTTCTCAACCTTCAAATGCGGGGAATTCGGAGGGTGACAAAGATGATATGGATGAAGATGATTCCGGGAGTGATTAGGCTTTAGTGAATGTCCTCTTTATGTTCTTAGTTTAAAATATATTTTGTTAGTCTTTATGTTGTTAGTTTCTTTTTACCGTTTATGTACCTTGTTGCTCTTTTAAATTCTGTTATGTTTATGTTCGTATTATGATAAACTCATGTTTCTTATAAATTACGTTTCGTATGCTTTTTATATGGTTGTTGTGTATGTTTCTTATAAATCATGTACTAATTTGTTATTTAAGTACTTTTCTCATCCTTTTTGTGGATGACAAAGGGGGAGAAGTCTCTTGTATGCTTTCTTGTTTCTCTCTTTATGCAGAATTTTTTTCATACAAATCTCCTAGTATCACATTGAGGGGGAGCACCTTCAAATGGGGAGTTTTTGGAGAAACGTAGAAGCAAACTCCATTTTCACTATTGGTTGTCATCATCAAAAAGGGGGAGATTGTAGAAGCAAGCTTCTCAAATTATATTTTGATGATAACAACTAAACACCAAGTCTTGAAAGCAAACAAAAAGGATCATTCAAGATTCATTCAAATTGAGTCTTAATTAAGATATAACGTTTTCTCATCGGAAGGTATAATTTTATTTCTCATGAATCAATATTGATAATTAAGTGTTCAACTTAGGATGCATTCACATTTGCTATTTTTGAACAAATCATATTGCATGCCTATGTGTTACTAATCTTTTTTTAAAAGAAATTTTTCTGGTTTTTGATCAAGTAACTGGTTACCTTATAGGTAGTAACCGGTTACTTCAGCCCCAATTTGAAAATTCTTTTTAACGTTACAGCAAGTAACCGGTTACCCATGGGGTAGTAACCGGTTACCACTGATCAATTTTCAGAAAATTGTTTCATTTAAATTTTAAATTATGTCTTGTGTTTTTCAAATTGAATTGAGACATCTCTTCATAAATTGTACATTTTTAAAGAGGTGTCTTGTCTATTATAAAAGTTGTTTTGTGCAGAATTTTTGAAATACCTCCTACAATTTTCATAAAACATTTTCTTGCTCAAAATCTCAAATTTTCTAAATCTATCAAAGTGCACTAAATTCAATTGTATACAAAGTTAAACTTTTCATACACTTTAGTGGACACTTATATTCATTATTTTTTAATGAGAAATATCAATCAAGGAGAAGATCAACATTGCTTTATATTACAAAGACTTCATCATCTCTATATTTCAATCTATTCAAGAATTATTTTTTGTATTGACTTGTGATCTAGGATTGTTGGACACAATGGTTGGTGTGGCAAGAGGATTGTTCTTGCACACTTGGATGTTGTATAGTTGTTTAAAAGTAGGCTTCATCGGTTTATGGTGTGATAGGCTGTACAATCTAAAACTATAATAAAATCTCTTACGAGGTGTAAGGGGACTGGATGTACCTTCGTTTTGTGAAGGGAACCAGGATAACTCTTGGTGTCATTTTACTTTCCGCTTTATTGCTTTCATAACCTAGACACTTAGACGAAAAAATTTCGTCCACCGATAAAATAACCGAAAAATTTTATAAGGCCTAATTCACCCCCACCCACCCTCTTAGGCTCATCCTGAAACTACATATGTTGCTATGTTGTTGATTATGTCGTCGTTTTTGTATGCGATTCATAGTTGCATACATGTGCATCTTTTTAAGTTGGAGCGTATGCTCGATTCAAGTTGGCCTGGATTGGCAAATAAGTTTTTGATGCCTCGATAAACTGACAATATTTCAAGTTGGGAGTTTACTCCAAATGGTACCACATGCATTTAAGTTGAGTCGCATTCGAGTTGCATTTTATTATGTTGTTAACTGTTGTTGGTTGCAAGTTATATGTGGATGTTGCTTATTGTGTGAAGTGGTGTGTGTAACACGGTGGGAGAACTGACTTTAGTTAAATGTTGCGGATAGCAAGAGTCGCCACCGACTTTTATTTTATCCAAAGGAAAGGCATAAAAGAACAGGAAAGACCTTTTAAAAGATTTTTGGGCCCGGGGGGTAGGTTATGTAAAGGGAAGGTGTTAGCACCCTTTACATCCATGGTTATCCATGGGCTCTTAGTTACTTAGCTCACTTTAAATTGTTTTTGAAAAGGTGAAGTGTGTGAATAGAAATTTTCATAAGAGTTTAATAATGATCCATGTACGGATGCGTAAAAAACTTGTGTTTGAAAATTGTTTGAAATTTGAAATTGTTTTGAAATAGTGAGCAAGTAACCATGAGGAACCTACCCTAAAGTTTAAGTCTTTCTGTTCTTTATCCTTTAAATGGTAGGACTATCCCTATTATTAAGGAATAGGTAGTCATTACCTTGGATGTAAGGGACAAGTGAGGGACATTTGTTTAATGAAGGCAACTGTGGGGTGTATTAAGCATTTAGGAGGGACTGTCATCGTTATTCGAAAGGGACAAGATCATATTGAAAGGCAACCATTAAGGGACTTGATCTTTGTTTATGAAGGGACTAGATGACTTTTCTTTTTAAGGGACTTTGCTTTATACACCCCACTTGACCTTATGATTAGGCAACATTGAGAGGCAACCCTAGAAAGTGAGACGGCGATCAAAGATCGACTTACGTGTGTGAGTGTTTAATTTAAATATTTATCTTATAATTTAAATGATCTAAATTCAATTTTTAAATATAATACATGTTTACACTCCCTATTTTACTAACCATAGCATGTAAATTAAATAATTTAAATATTTACAAAAAATTACACCAAGGAGCATTTACATAATAATAAAGCAATTTAAATAAATGGCAAAAATAAATAAATAAGCAAAATATAAATAATAAGTAAAATAAATAAATAAGCAATAGTAATTATAATAGGGGTTAGTAATAATAATTAAAAATAAATAAGGTTAGTGAAATAATAATAATAAACATAATAAATGGATTAGTGATAAACATGATTAGTAATAATAATAATAAACAAAAGACAAAATTTTAATGGTTAATAGAAAAATAAGAACAATTATATTAATTAATCATAAAACTTAAAATTATAAACAAATTAAATAAATTATAAACATATTATGAGAAATTAACAAATTTGCAAAAATTTTAGAAATTATTTTTACATATAATTAATTATAAACAATGATAGAATATTTATATATTAAAATAGGATTAATTGTAATTTAATTATATTAAATAAAATATATACATAATAATTATATTTACAAAAAATTAGAAAATAAAATTAGGTTTTTAATAATTGTTTAGAAAAGATAAACTAGGGTTTATAAAATTAGGGTTTGTAGAAAATATATTTTTAGGGTTTATAATTTAATATACAAAATTATTTTAATAAATATATACATATTACAATCTAAATACATAATAATAAGAAAAAAAAACTAATTTTAATTTTAAAGAATAACTTTTTAGAGTTTGGAAAATACAATATATAAACATGTTTTATTTTTGAATTATTTTGATATATATATATATATATATATATATATATATATATATATATATATATATATATATATATATATATACAATTATTTCTAATTAATCAAAAAAAACAAATAAAATAAAAAAAAGGTTTGGAACTCACCTGGCTGGGGTTTGAACCCAGGCCATTCTGTTTACCAGCAACAAAATCCACCAACAAGCCACCATGCGCGCAAGCAGTAAGAGAGGGAGTGGAATTGGTTTTGTTCTTTGTCACAAAAAATCCAGAAAAATAAAAGAAACAAAAGGCCTGGGGGAGGATTGAACCCATGACCTCTCAAACAAGCACACAATTACATGACCAATCCTGCTGGGTGAGCGCATCTGCCAACTAACCAACAACAATTGATAATATATTATGTTTAGTGAATAAAAGAGAGAAACTCAAAAATATTGTCACAGCCAGGATTCGATCCCCTGCCCTCTCATCATACGCATGCCTGACTTTCCACTGGGACAAGCGCGTGCTTGTGAAACATAAACAGGATTAATTCATAATATTTTAAAACAAAATTTCAAATATGAAATTCGCGTCAGGCCAACTTCATCTTCTTCAGGGTACCTGCGAAATTTGTTACAAATTTTCCTACCATCTTTCCTGCGAAAACACAATGGCAGCAAAACCTACGAAATCCAATGATCAACAAAACTGTAAAATTTCATAAAATTGAATCTATCAATGTGATCCAAACATTCATGCGGTTCATTGTATGGTTTTAGAATCCATTTATATTCCATAAATCAGAAAACCCTAAACCTTGGTCCAAACCCTAATAATGGTGTTTCACGGGTTTCTCATGATTTCTTTGATTTCTTTGCCCAGAAACGTTCTACATATCATCACAAACAAGATTAGACAAACAAAATTCATTAATATGCAGTGAATTAGTGTAATCGAAAAAATCATATTCAAGAACAATCATGGTTCGGTTTATGCATTATGGCATGGTTTTGATGCATATGAGTATTGGTTCATGATCAGGGAGGTCCAAGGATCATAGTTGTGTCCTTATTTTACCTTCAAATGCCTTGGAAATTGAAAACCGAATGTGAGTTTTTTGCTTGAATTTTGAAAGGTGAAACTTACTCTTGAGGCTGCCTAAATTCGTCCCTTGCATTAGGTCTTTGTTAAGTACTTATAGGAGGATCAATTTAGGTCAAAAAGTTGGATAGTTGTGTAGAAGATTTGATTCAAAAAGATTCACAATGATAAGCTTTGAAATTTCAATATTTTTGCATCAACACTTTCTATTTCAAGCCAATCAATGTTATCCTTGTATCAATTTGTTCCATGCTGAATTCATGACTTTCTAGAACCAAAAATAAAATTAAATCTTCATATTTAATATTTTATTTAAATTTAAAATGATTTTAAGTATAAAAAATCATAATAAATTAATTAAATAAAATAAAAATTATGAAAATATCATGGAATTTTCGTGCATGATGTCATGGATTGTTTTGGGTCATTAAAAGTTCAGCCCACTTAACAAAATTTGGTTTTAAACCTCCATTTGCTTCATAAACTTCCCTAAAATTTCCCAACTTTGCAAGGGCACATATCCTTCATTTTTAATGGTATGAGGGTGTTCTTAGACATTTTGGAAATCTTGAAGGGTCCTCTAACCAACCCCACTGGTTTCATGTCCATATCATTTACCAATCTCAAGTTATGCCCTTTTGAAGTTGTTGACTTTTTGTTGACTTTCAAAAGGACCTATAATGTCTTAACTCATACCTTCCAAATGAAACATTTTTGGGCTTGGCTTGTGAGACACAAAGTTGTAGAGAATTCAATTTCCTTCAAAATGAGCTTTGAGTGGAGACTTGGTGATGAAGCATGTGAAAGTTATGGCTGGTCAAAGTTCAGTTGACTTTTACTGAGGAAACCCTAATTTAGAAACTCCTGATTCTTGATGATCTGGAATCTCCTTGATGAATCATGATCAACCCTTGATCAAATGATGAATTTTACTTCATATACTTGATGTTGGCAAAAAATCATGAAGTTTGACTTTGGTTTGACCACAGTTGACCTCAGTTTGACTTTTTAACTGCTTTGACTGATTTTGACTTATCTGATCATCTGACTGAGCAAACCTTTGAGAAAAGTCTTGAAACTTGTCATGGGGGTTCTTAAACACATATAAGATGTTATAAAGCTCACTTGAAGTCTTGGAAGTTCATTTAGCCTGATTAAAGTCAAAACCCTAGTTTTGAATGCACTGCTTAGGAGGTGCATTGTATGAGGGAATTGTCAACTCTTTTGACTATTTGTGAACTTTGTGATCCTTGTGAACCATCATAAAATGTCTTGTGAACCTCATGGGAGGTATTGTGAACCTTGTGAACCTCATAAAGTGACTTGTAGACCTCATGATCCTCATGAAAGGTTTTGAAAGCATTGTGAATCTTGTGAACCTTGTGAACCTTCATGAAGTGACTTGTAGACTTCATGAACCTCATAAAAGGTCTTGAAAACATTATGAATCTTGTGAACCTTCTTAGTACACAAAGCCTGATATTGTGAGGGCAAATTTTGGGGTGCAACAGTGTGATTATATGATTATCTTGCTTACATATTGATTATCATAATCTTGTTTATGTTATTCAATATCTCGCCCCTTCTGTTTGAATGTTGTCCTCCGTTGGTAACGTGCAAGTAACGAAGAGTCCAGTACTTAGTAGCTTCAAGTTGGTGTTTGTCGCTCTAATATATAGCACTTCGGGGGGATGAACGCATGTTTTGTCTTTGTAGATTTTGTTTAAGTTTATGAACTAGTTTCAGTTGTTTTATGTTGAAAAACCAAGTTGAAGTATTTTGATGTTGAATTTATTGAAGTAGTTTTAAGATTGATACTTGTTTATCCGCTGCGTTTTTTTCGAAGTAATTTATTAATAAAGTTGTTGTTATTTGATTTTAAGTTGGAAAAATGTGATATCCCATGTTTGTTGATGAATTTTTATAACTCTGATTTAATGATTAAAGTCGGGTAGAAATGGGGTGTTACACTAAATGGCTTGAAAAGGGGAGGGCAAATTTTGGGGTGTTATAACTACCATGTTGAAAGTGAGCGTCCTCCCATTCCAATGGGAAGTAGGCTACCAGCCTCTCCCTAGCATCGACAAATTCTTTATAGTAAAGCGAATCATTGGCCACTTGCATGCACAATTGGATTACATAGAATATGTATTTGAAATTAGGAATAGAATCCAGGCATGCTTTGAAGAGTCTGCTCAGCTGCTTGAACGACACCCAGATGTGTCGACCCTCTTGAGACTCACAGTTGCCCCTATCTCCAGGTAACAACTCATTAGTTCGAAGGCCCTAATAAACTTCAGGGCATTGGGATGCAGCTGTGAGGGTGCGAGCTTGAGGTGTGTAAATATAGCCTCCTGAAAATCCGTGAAAGGCAAGCGATACCCGGGCTCACGGAACGTGAACTCGTACTTGGGGAATCGAAGAGAGGGATAATGAAAGCATATTCTCTGATCGGGTTTTGGAGGCAAGGCCCGCCAGTTCACGGGATCCCCCTTCTTCCTCCTCTCAATTCGGTTCCACACTTCTGAATCATTCACAACAAACTGGGAGGCCGTTTCTTGAGGCTCCTTCGTGATCCATGATTTTTCGGGAGCAGTGACGTCTGTGGCACCCTGAGCTTCGCCCAAAAAGCTATCTTCTAATCCATGATCGGCTTTTCGACTCCTTTCACCTAAAAAGCAGAGGAAATATAGTGAATTCTACGATCTCAAATCCATCCTTCCACTGCAAGTCAAGTGAAAAGGCGACGATTAGGACCGAGGATGTGTCACCAGCTGGACCCCTTTTTCTAGATAAAAACTAAGGGAACAAGTCTGATGTGTTGGAATCATCCTCATGAAAAGTAGTGTCATCTTCGACTATAAGAATAAGGAACCTACTGGGGAAAAGTCCCTCATATATGACCATCACCTACAACGGTCTAATGTCCGGTCACTAACACTAAATTATCCTAACAATAATCTAAAGACCAAGGATCAAAATCTTCGTCTTCTAAAAACCTAGCCCTGGTTCATCCTAACATTCATGTGTTCTTGATGAATATTCATCTTATTTTCAGAAATTCATGGAGATTCCTAGAAACTTTGAAGGTCTTTATGAACTTCATAAGAAATCCTATGAATGTTCATCAGTCAGGCAATAAGTTGAAGGAAAGAAGATGAAGTTACCTTGGTTCATTGCAGGTTCCATTGAACACTGACGGCGGTGACAATGAAGATTTCGGCGAGAGAATTGCAGAGCAAAGAAAACACGGTGAGAGGAAGAGTTTGTATGTAATGACCAAATAAACGTCTCTTCCCCCTTTTATAATGTTTTAAGCTCGCATGGAGAAACGCAAAAGCAAAGTAATTATGACCTAGGGCTAGTCCCCCTAGGTGTCATAAATGATTATTGGGCCTCCAACACGTGTCACTAAAGTGAAAAAGTTTTGCCTTCTCAAGACAAACTCGTTTCCCTTAGTGTCTGTGGAACTTCCTCACATATCAGCTGCCTGATGTGATGGCAAGAGCTTTAAAGACGATCACTTGCTCGCAACTCATTAGATGAAAGTATCGTCAACCTGAATCCTCATCACTATGCTACCTTAAGTCACCGTCTTTGCTCAACCACAACGACTTGGGGGCTCTTGTTCTGGACTAGTCTAGCAGGTGTTCTGCGCTCAATTAAGGTCCAATCCAGTTTACCTCTGGGCATAAGCCCAAGAAGAGATTCGCGACCTTGTGATCGTTGAGAAATAAAGCCGTTAGAATATAGTCGTTGGGGATTTCCCACACACGCGTTCTAACGCCTTTCACGCAGCCAACTGCTCTTTCGAAACTACTGGAAGCAGTTACACCTAGTCAAGGGTCACGCACCCGCAATCCACTATTAGTTGCCCTTATAAATACTCTCAATCTTTGGAGGACCAGGTATTCAATCTTAATCACTCATACTTTCTTAACGGTTTAGTTTGCTTCATCCTGAAACTTACTTAGTGTCGGAGTACCTTGCAGATACACCACCCCTACTCCTACAAATATTATTGTAGTCTCAGCTGAAGACCACGAGGACCTGTCCGAATTATCTCTCAACAATAAATAAAACAATCTAAGTTATTATTTTCTTATATATTTGTTTTAAATGTTTAAATCACTAAAGACAGCCATTGACACTTGGTGTGAAGCTAAAAAAAAAATATTAATTAAACAAAAGGTACACAAAATCTTAGAAAACTTGTATAATTAAAGTTAGAAAAATAGTGTCTATTATCCAAAATAAAATTACAGTAGTTAAAGTTTGAAGCATTTCTACTCTCTTAGATTTATTAATAAGAGGATTAATTTATTCAAACTCATGAGTGTAGTTGCATTTGAGAAAAAATTTATTTTGTTTATTAGAAACACAAGCCTAATTATTATTATTATTATTATTATTATTATTATTTGCCAAGAATTCTCTGATGGATTTTTTACCAAGATATCCTATATTTAGAAATTATATATCAATATACCCTAGTTTCAAAAAAAAAATCCAGAATGCCCCAATTGTTGTGCATGCTCGTCCACCCAATTGCCAAGCATGTGATGAAAAAAAGTTCAGTTGGTGCTCGGCCTCTTGGTTACCAAGCACCAACATATTTTATTATTTTTTTCGTTTTTCTTATTTTTAAGTGTTTTTAAATGATTTTTTTTAATAATTTTAATTATAATAATTATTTATAATTGAATATATATTAAAATATAATTATTTTAATAAAAAAAAATTATTTATTTTATAACTACATTGAACATTTATTAAAAAATATTTTTTATTGAATATATATTAAAAAATATTATTGAATATATATTAAAAAATATTTATTATTGAATATATATTATAATTTTTTTTTAAATAAAATATTTATTTATTCTTTAACTAAACTATTTAATTTATTAAATATTGATAATTAAGTGAATAAAAATAATTATTGATACAATGTAAATATTTATTGATACAATGTAAATATTTATTGATACAATCTAAATAATACAACATCATTGATTACATTTCATTAATTATTTGTGACCGCCTGTTCCACAACCAGGTTTTCTTATGATTCGTCTTGGTCTTGTCGGGTCTCTTTGAGGTGGTGATGGATGGGGAGGAGATGAATCGGATGACATATCTTCGTTGTTATGTGTTACGGGGGGGGGGGGGGGGGGGGGGTCCACATTAGCCATAAGATCTTCAATATTATAATTTGGCATATTCAAAAGTTGGTCATCTGTGAGCAAACAATTTTGGAATGACATTCCTTGTTGTGAGGTGGTTTCAGGTTGGGTCTCTTGCATTGGTGGGTAATAGACATTTTCAGTGGTAAACATGGACGTGGGTTGGGAATATATTGTGTTAGAAGTGTGTTGTTGGAATTGTGGGTTTGATTGTTCGAAGTTTGGTGGGGGAATTGGAGTAAACTGTAAGGGTGGTCGATAAGTGGATTGTTGGTGGAATTGTTGGTTGTAGGGGTAGTTTGGTTGTTGGAATGGAGTGTATGGAGTTTGATGTTGGGATGTGGTTGCATAAAAGGTGTGTTGTGTGTGATGGTATGTTTGTTGTGTGGATGAAGTTCCTTGTCCCCCAAATTGGGATGTATATGTTGGTGGAACATCTTCATATTGAGAGGCGGTCGTGTGTTGAGTTTGGTAAAAGGCACGTTGGCGGGGGTTGTTCAGAAATTGGTCGGGAGCAACATGGACATATGGTATTGAGTGTAACCAATTCAAATAATCTTGACTTGGCTTATGCTCACCCACTACCGTCGTACCCTCCAATACTAAATTCCTTATATTTCTCCATTCACACACTGTGTCTTTGTTTAGTTGCTGCCAATGGACTTTTTGGGCCTTTTTCATATTCATTTCATGTTGTTCCCTTAGACACCTTGGTTCTAAAGGGATCGGTTGTTCAAACCCAAACTGGAGTTTAACTCTATCTGTCTGATGCATCTCAACTATAAAGAAGCATACGATATGAGTTGTTGCACTCCAGATTTGTGAATCCCTAAGATCTGGCACCGGGAATTCAAGGTAAGGCCTCCAAATAAACTTGGAAAAAAAATATATAGGTTGTATTGTTTCAAACTTACATCGCGTGCCTCCATGTGATCTATTACGGTTCGATATCCACGAAGATCATGACGCGGATTATTCCGATAATTCATTCTTCGATGACACCACCTTGCATTTAAAAAAAAGAATGTTAGGTATAATTTAATAAATGTTGTGTATAATTTATTAAGAAGCGTAAATTTGGAGTAGTAATACCTTTGAGCGTATGGAAATGATGGATTCACGGTAGTAATGGGTGCAAGCAGAGGTATATGTGTGAATGCCCAGATTTGGAGTAGTAATATGCACCCCCCCATGCTTTTAAAATTGTTGTAGGACGCCTTGCACATATTTTTGTACAATGTAGCCAAGCAAGCCGGCCCCCAACTATATTGGCCGCAAGTTTGTAGATCACCCACCATAGGTATCCATGATGAATGCAACAGGTTGTGACTTTTGTCTGGGCACAACAAAGTAGCAATGATGCGTAGAATATACAGTTTGGCACATAAAATATTGTCTTCCTCAGTTGGGGAAGCTTTTTCATTTAACTCGGCAAAAAGACGCTCTATCCAAACAATTCGGACAGAACATCTATTCATGTCATCCTCTGTCGGTTGTACCCCTAAATTCTCCATGTACATTTTTGGGTACGTTTCTGTTGGGCCATTTACGCATTTACCATTAATACGGAGACCAAGTAACATAGTAATATCCTCTAGTGTTATTGTGCATTCACCAGTAGGGAGATGAAACGTATGTGTCTCTGGTCTACATCTCTCTAATAGAGCTACGAGCAGACTAGAGTCCAACGGTAAATTCATAATTTTTGCAATATTCTCAAAACCCGCTACTTGCAAATAAGGGATAATTTCAGCTCTCGGTTGAATATGTGCATGTACATGCACACGGAACCGACAATCCATCTAAAAAATAATTAAGACAACAAAGTAAAAAAAAGTACCATAATAATAACTATGATAACGGAAAAAAAATTAAATTAAGAAACTTACATCAGCCGCGATATTTGTGGGTGTACCACGGTGTGACTCTCCCATCCACAACAAAGACATTGTTACAATACAGATAATGTGAAGAAAATAATACTGAAAATACTAGAAATGTGTAGAATATATTGTGTTGCAAGTGAGTGTGTGATGGTAAAACATATTGATCATAATTTATAGAGGATGGTGGTGTAAAATTTCAAATAAAAGTAAGTATTTGACATGATGGAAGAGTGTTTGCATGCAAGCTAGACCTGCAGCTATGTAGCATGAATGCAATGCATGCAGTCCTAGCCCTGCACGCTGCATGGGAGACAGCACATTAATTGCCAATGCATGCTCGCTAACTACGATGACGAGCACATGAAGGGAGAATCTGCTCGCTAACTAAGATGGCGAACACGTGAAGGAAGAGCATTGAATGCTCGCTGCCTTGATGACCGAGCACGTGAAGAGGATTGAATGCGCGTTGACTGGTTGACCAAGCATGTGAAGACCTTACAAATTTATAAATATGTTTAGTCTTGTCCTAACTTCTCATTGCTATCCATATCTCACAATGTCTTATAGAAATTTAATAGTTACCTGTCACTTTTATGGAAATGTTGACACAGATAGAAATATTGGATTCTCATTTAGCAATACAGATACATTTTCATTCAAAATTCATGTGAATTCCGATTTTTTGCATTTCAAAGAAAGGATGGAAAAAAAGCTACAACGAAGTGTGGGGGAGATTATTTATCGTCATCCATTCCCCGATGGCGATAATGTATTTTATATTATGGCCCCGATTAAAAATGACGAAGACGTGAAAGCAATGTTTCAACGTCATATTATGTTTACTCAATTAGATACGATTGAGGTATACATTCGTCTACTAGAGGATACCGACACATGTCCTACACAACATACCATGTCACATCAATATGGGTTGAGTCAAACATCCGACGACGAACCAACACAAAATAATGAACCTTTTCTGCCCAATGAAGTGGTCGGAGAAGATAGTGACGATCAACTCGAAGAGGTCACAATGCAACAAATTTTTGGCAACAGTGATGGTGATGACAGCGACGATGAAGTTCCAACACAGGTACTTATGATCGAACCCATCAATTTGTACAACCCACCTGGGCATATGCAAAATATATGTCTCGAAGATGTTGAACCACTCTCCGTGTTTGGATTTGTCACACCGAACCACATAAGTGACGAAATAGAAGAGGGGATGGAGTTTGAAAATAAGGAAGCATGTGTTTCTTTTCTACAACATTGGCATATCACACATAATGTTGACTATTTCGTGTATCAAGCTGACAACGTACGATACGTAATTAAATGTACGAAACCAGAATGCAAATTCAAATGCAGAGCTTCACTGAGAAAGAAAAACTCAAAATAGCAGATTGGTACGCTGACCGGGCCTCACACATGCACATCCACATCAATGTCACAAGACCATAGCAAGCTTGATTCAAAAACGATTAGTCGCAGCATCAGAGAGATTGTTACCCGCGACGCTTCGGTCAAGGTTAATGTCATCATTGCCCATATTGCCGAAAAATACAAGTACATAATATCGTACAGGAAAGCATGGATCGCAAAGACTAAGGCCATAGAATCATTGTACGGAAATTGGGAAACATCTTACAACGACCTGCCACAATGGTTATTGGTAATGAAAACTTTTCTTCCAGGAACTATAATTGAGTTGGAAACCATGCCTGCAATTTCTAGCAGTGAAACCCAAATAGGTGATGTGCAGACATTCCATCGTCTCTTTTGGGCGTTTCGACCATGTATCCATGGTTTCGCCTATTGTAAACCTATTGTACAGGTTGACGGAACATGGTTATATGGCAAATATAGAGGTACTCTATTGATGGCCGTTGCACAAGATGGAAACAGAAACATTTTATCGATAGCGTTTGCATTGGTTGAAGGCGAGACAAAGGAGGCTTGGGGCTTCTTTCTTAAGAACTTGCGACAACATGTGACACCGCATGCAGGTTTGTGTGTAATCTCAGACAGACATGAATCAATAAAAAGTGCATATAACAATCCTGAAAATGGATGGCAGGATCCCCCGTCTACCCATGTATACTGTATTAGACACATTGCGCAGAACTTCATGCGTGAGATTAAAGACAAGGATCTACACAAAAAACTTGTTAACATGGGTAAGAACATACTTTTAGGTTACTTTGATACTTGGTCAATTTAGTATTATAGATTGTAATATCACTTCTATTGCAGGTTATGCGTTAACGGAGGCTACCTTTAAATACTATCGTGGGGAAATTCGGAGCGCAAACATTGCGGCTTCACATTGGATAGACAACATCCCAAAGGAGAAGTGGGCAAGAGCATATGATGGTGGGCAACGTTGGGGACACATGACTACCAACTTGGCAGAAGCAATGAACGCGGTACTCAAGGAAACCAGAAACCTTCCAATCACTGCATTAGTCCAGTCTACATACTATCGATTGGGCTCGCTCTTTGGTAAAAGAGGACACATGTGGACAAAAAAATTGCCTTTTGGTCAGATTTTTACTGATGGTTGCAATAAGGGCATGGCTCAAGAAGTGGCTAAAGCTAACACCCACAATGTCATGCAATTTGATCGTGAAAATTTCGCTTTCATGGTCAATGAAAAAATTAATCTGAATGACTGTAGGCCTAGTGCTAGTTTCCACGTTGATCTACAGAAGCAGTGGTGTGATTGTGGGAAATTTCAGGCATTTCACTTGCCTTGCTCCCACGTCTTTGCAGCATGTTCAAGTATACGCCAAGACTACACCATTCACATTCCAGACGTCTTCAAAATTTATAATGTCTTCAACGTCTACAAGGAAAGCTTCCTATGACTACCCCGTGAGGAAAATTGGCCACGTTACGAAGGATTTACTCTTTGTCACGACGAATCGATGAGAAGAAAGAAGAAGGGACGGCCAAATAGTACACGGATTAGAACTGAAATGGATGACATTGAAAAAGAAAAGAGAAGATGTGGGCTTTGTCGAGAGATTGGCCATATGCGTCGAAAATGTCCAAACGTCGTTGGTCCGTCTAACAGACACATGTAGTTTACTTTGTTTGTTTCTTTTCAATCTTTTAGTAATGGATTTACCTTTCATACGTCTCCTTTTAATTCCACATTCAACTAACACTATTAAACATACAACAACAAAACAACAAGACGATAAATAAAATAACGATTAAACATCTAAACATGCCTAGGAGAAAACAACCAACAACATAATATCTTGTTCATACATCATCAACTTAGCAAACTAATCAACAACCACAATCAACGTAAGTGGGTCTTCGACTCCTCTGTTGACTTCACCACTGTGTGTTGAAAACATACATTGGACATCTTCATCGTTTTCGACACGATCCATATAATACATGTACGTACCATCAGGGTTATTATCAGTCAACGTTATGTATGGACATCGATACTCAACTTTCCTCACCTTCAAGCGGCGACCTCCTACCTGTCGAAGACCCGTGTTGATGGCTGCAGTCAGTGTTTTAAAATTTCATTGCGGATCTAGGTAAACACTGATTCTTTTGTCTTGCCCGTAGAATGCAACAGCCCAAACAGACATTTCTAAAAAAACTAATTGACACTGGTGATGATTTTTAGTGAAACGTATCAGACTATTTATAATAAAATTTTATATGATAACTCGGATATTCAATGGCCGAGCAACTTTTACTGTTCGGGTATTCAATGGCCGAGCAACTTATATTGTTCGTCTGTTCAATGCCCGAGAATTTTTTATAAAAAAAAATAGTTTAGTTATAAAATATATAATTTAAAATTATTATAATTATAAATAAATAATTATTAAAATTATTAAAATAAATATTATATATATCATTTAGAAAATCATTATTAAAATTATTAAAATTATTAAAATTATTAATAAAATATATAATATATTATTAAAATATATTATTAAAATTATTAAAATATATTATTAAAATATATATTATTAAAATTATTATAAAAAATATAATATATATTCAATTATAAATAATTATTATAATTAAAATTATTTAAAAAAAATCATTTAAAAACACTTAAAAATAAGAAAAACGAAAAAATAATAAAATATGTTGGTGCTTGGTAACCAAGAGGCCGAACACCAACTGAGTTTTTTTTCATCACATGCTTGGCAACTGGGTGGACGAGCATCAACTGAAATTAGGACAGTTTGAAATTTTTTTTTCAAAATTGGGTATATTGATATATTATTTTCATATATAGGGTATACTGGTAAAAAAATCCCTCTCTGATAAGAACTATCTCTGATCAGTCACTTATTCATCAATTATTATCTCTTGAAGTAACAAATTTGTAAGAACTATCTCTAATCAGTCACTTGTTCATCATTAGTAGGGATGTTATTTCCATCATAAATTGAGTGAAAATTTTATTGATGGTACCATAAATATTGAATATGTTGTTTCTTATTTTGATGTTGAGCAAGTGCAATTAAATATTGTTATTATTGTCTCGTGAATTTTGAATTATTGAAGCATTTTGTTAAAAGACTCAAGCTTATCTATCCCAATATAATATTTATTTAAAATTAGAAATATGAGATACTTGAACTCCCACATCAAAAGTTGTTAAAAATAAACTTAAAAATTTGGCTATGAATATAAAGCTAGGAGAGAATATTATATAGTTAGTATTGCAGCAAGTGACAAGTGTAGTTTACCCTGTTTGGATTGTTCCTGGCGTGAAATCCGCATGGATTGAAGTTTTATTAACCTCAAAACTCTTTCACCAATTACATCATTGTTGCTCATGTGAAAGAAAAGAAGGAAACATTATTATTATGTATTGTAGATAGGAGAAGTTGTGCTTTTGATATCAATTTGCATCTTAATAAAACATGCACATAAAGTAAGCAACATTTGTGTCCCAAAGGTGGAGAAGAATCTAGGCTAAGAGGTTCTTGCATTTCATTCACTCATAATAACATGCAAGTCTTTGAAATTGACATGTGAAGTGACAATTTTGGACAAAAAAGGTTGCAGTAAAGATCAACAAAAATAGGCCCACAAGCCTCTCATTTCATGTCATTGGACATAAAGTAGATCAAAGCCCAACTTGTTGACCTTTGTGTAGGCCCAAAATTATTCATTCATATATCAAATAATTCCACTCTATTCCTTTTTCATTAAAACACTCAATCTATAAGAAAATGTAAGACAATTTGCAATTGAATTCTTATGTTCCTTTTTAAACCAGTTAGAATGGGCATTTTTTTTCTTAGGTTTAAGCCACCACACCATCCTAAAATATTTACTTTACACCAGCTAAGCCTAACCAAATCATTTGACAACAAATACGACCTGCAAAATTGAATTCCAGAAAACACACATCTAGCCAATTTTCTATGGCTTGCAATGTATCACCAAACAAATTATTATAATTTTCATTATTTCCAGATACTCCGGAACACATAATAAAGTTAGGATTTGAAACCTTATAGTAAATAAGATTGTCTTAGTTAAGAAAAAGACTTCAAACAAAAAGTGAAATTTTAAGAGAGACTAATTTTACAAATCATCCCCTTATTGTCGAGGAGTTTAGTTACATATATATAGATAGTTATAAATGACAACGACAACCTCTATTGATGGAAAGAGAGATTAACTAGTTACAAATGATAGAGATTAAATTTTTTTAGGCAAAATAGCATCAGAGGTCCTTTAAGTTATTTTATGTTACCATTTAGTTCATTTAAGTTTTTTTTTGTAATAATTAGGTCCTTTAAGTTTAAAAATATTTGCAACGTTAGTTTTTTTTGAAATTTCTTTTAAAATATTCATAGGTGACAAAAACACATCTGAGGTGGCTTTTAGGATGATGACAGGACAAAACAACTGGCAATTTACATTTGTAGACTTGAAGGATTTCATAAATCCCCAAATCAAAAGAGACGAACCCTAAAAACAAAAATTTGCAACAATGGCATCTCAAGGGAGTAGCAATGGAAATCGCATGTATGTGAAGACATCTGGAATGGCGAAGAAGTGTATGTGTGGAACGTGGGCCGTGCTACGTACTGTTAAGAAAAAATGAAGCAATTTTGGGGATGCGGATTATTTGAGGTACTAATTTTCGATTATGGTAATAATTTTTGTTTTGGTTTATGATATTAATTTTCGTTTTGGTTTATGTAGAGTGAAGCTTATAATGTGGGTTGCAATTTCTTTGAATGGTATGAACACAATGTCAGTGATGAAGTCAATCCTGAGTCAGATGCCCCAGTTTTTTCAAAATGTCCCAAATGTGAAGAAAATGATGTTGAAATTAACTTTCTCAGAAGGAACATTGATAATGAAGAGGGATACACCAAGGTGGTTATGAAGATCATGGAGAAGATGGTGAAGCTGTTAGGCTATGTTATTGTGTTATTGGGTCTTATTTTTCTAGGGTTATGTGTTTGTCTATTTTGGTTGATGTAATTTGTAACAAAAAAATGGATGTTGACAGTAGTTTTGTTGCATACTGTGAAATTTCTGCTTCTGTGAACTTTCTGCCTTAAACTGTGTTGTTTACAATTAAGTTCAGGTAATGGTAAAAGGTCAGAATGTGGTTGTTACAAATTAAAAACTTGAAGGACCAAGTTGTTACATTTGAAAAACATGAAGGTTGTGATGTTACAAATTAAAAACTTATGGGACCATTTTGTTACATTTTAAAATGAAACTAAAATCAATTGCACACAAATGTGAACATTAACATATTCTTGCATTCAGAATTCCACTAATTATGAACCAATCTCAGTTATAAGACAATTTCAAAACAATTTTTACACAGTTATAAGATAATGTCATAACATTCCAAATCAATTCCAAAACATAATTGTCAATACATCATCCAAAAGACAAATGTAACAGCATAATCCATGTGTTGATTGTTGTAACATCATACTACAAAACATAATGGTCTTAACAGAATCCAAAACAGAAATATAAAACATATTCTAAATCCAAAACATAAATGCTAGTTGTTTGGGGTCTTCCTCCTTATATCCAATTTTGGCCTCATACTTGTTGGTGGCTTAAATGTTGTTGTGTCAGATTGTCTTCTCAGTGCAAGTAGTTATGAAACAGTCGTAGATTGTCTTGTTTAGATTCTTGAACTTGATGATGAATGCCTTGTTTGAACCCTTGGAGTTGGTTGTGATTGAACAGTTGGAGTTGGAGTGGTTTGTGACTGTTTTTTATGAGCCCTTGGAGTTGGTTGTGACTGAACAGTAGGACCTGTAGTAGGTTGTGTTTGAACAGTTGGAGTTGGAGTTGGCTGTGACTGGACAGTTGGAGCTAGATCCATTGGTCTTGCTGGACATGGGCCTTGTTATGCCCAAAAATACTGCATATGGAACACTTATTTGGCAGCCCCTTCCTTGAAACATTCACTGCATCCTTTCTCTTTTCATCAGCCTCTTTATTTCTTCTTTTTCTAGGCCTCCCTGAAGCTCTTCTAGAAGGTGGAGGAAGTATGCCTGGATAAGTTGTTTTTTCCCACAAATTTTCTCCATTTGTTGGATATATTATAGGTTGGTAGCAAGCTTTGTAAGTGGCTTTCCTATAGCAGTCTGGAATGAAGTCAGTTGGTTGCAAAGCTCTATGTTCCTTGCAAGATATAGCATGATAGCATGGAATGCCTGTGAGCATCCAACTTCTACAAGATCACTCCAATATCCTAAGATCCACTGTGTGTTTTTCTCCAACCATACTTGTATGTCTCACTTCATAAATCATGTCACCTGATAACCTATAAAACAAAAATTAAGATTTAGTCTAAAAAACATCATATGTTTAGAATTGCTTGCTAAAAAATATTGAGTTACCTTGGTATAAAAAACCTATAGATTTCTTTTCTTCTCTCAATCATCTTACTGATCCTTGGAAGGACAGATTCCTCGTAGTATTCAATCTTGGCTCTATTTTTTGCCCACCTATCCATGAGATATCCCATAATGTCTTCTATCATTGACACAATTGGTTTTTCTCTTGGTCCAATGATAACACTGTTAAAAGTTTCAGACATATTGTTGACCAAAACACCACATCTTGCATTGTAATTGAACCTGGATTTGCTCCAATATCTAGGAGGAATTTTTATCAAGTGTTTGTATGCCTCCTCATTGACCTTCCTCATCTCCCTCATTTCATGTTCCCATGCTTGAGGATATGTTGCCTTGGTTGCCTTCCACATTAACTCCTTCAATTGTTTACCTGGAAATCTCTTTCTAAAGTTGCTATATAGGTGTCTAGCACAGAATCTTTGTTCAACTCCTGGTAATAGCTCATCAAGTGCAGACAACAACCCCTAATCACATTTTACACAACAATTGTTACATATTAACATCATAAAGAGCAATGCACCAACAATTGTTACATATTAACATCTTGAGGGACCTATTTGATATAAGTTAAAAACATGCAGTACCAACAAATATCATTTTACGAGCAATGATTTAAAGGAGTTAATTAATACAAATTTAAATCATGAAGGACCAAATTGATACAAATTTAAATCATGACCAAATTGATACAAATTTAAATCATGAAGGACCAAATTGATACAAATTTAAAACCAACATAAAAAGGGAAGAACTAACCTTCTGCTGATCTGATATAAATGTGACTTGTTTCCAAACTTCTGGACCTCTCAAGTCACGAATTAACAGATCAAAGAACCATTCTCATGAATCATTTGTCTCAGCTTTAACTACCGCAATGGCAATGGGCAACATTTGGTCATTTGGATCTCTACCCACTGCTACAATAAGTTGTCCACCATATATTCCTTTTAAGAAACAACCATCTACTCCTTATGGGCCTACAAACACCAAAAGCCTTCTTGCATGCATCAAGGCACATGTATAATCTATGAAAACTTGGTAATAGTGGTCTCTCAACATGTTCTTCAGACTCAGCTTGAGGTAGTTATGTTGCTTGGACATTTAGCTTAATGGTGTTGTTTGGATTAGACCTCAATAATTCATGTGTGTAGTCATACAGCCTGAGAAATTGCTCCCTGGAAGACCCTTCAACAACACCCAGTGTTGTCTTCCTTTCCCTATAAGCTTTCATCCTACTCATACTAGTATTCCATTTTTCATGTACCTTTTCACATATGGCATTCAGTTTCACATTAGGATTTATCCTAGAAGTTGTTTGTAATTTCTTCCCTAGCCACTTAGAATAAACATTCTAACATTGTACTCTCTGTTACACGTGTGTTTGTCCACAAGAGTTCTCAATTGCCATGTATCTGCATTAGGTAATTTGGAACACATTGCCACCCATGGACACCCTTCCTTGAAACCAATTTTGACCCTTGTTTTATCATTTTTAAGGTACCTTAAATCTCTTCCATTATGTACAGCATAACTAGAAATGGCTTTCTTGAACTCCTCTTTTGTTGAAAACAAGCTACCCAAAACCCACTTATAGTCATTAAATCTCTTGGGATTAATAAATGAAGGATACTTAACTCTCTCATCATCCTCACTCTCTAACTCTTCAGATGAGTATTTTGGGTCAAAAAAACCCTTTGTCACCTTCTTGGATATATTTATTGTCATGACTCCATCCATAATGACATCTTCATCACTTATTGCCTCATCATTTCTATTTTGAGATAAACTTCCCTCATCCACACCTTTTTTTTAGGTCTTCCCTTATACCTTTTGGAACCTCTCTTTGCACTTTTTTCTAGATGGTCTGCCCCCTTTCTCTTTTTTGTTTCATTTGTATCATCACCTAGGATATCAACACTGGTTGTATTAGCAGGTAAGTCTGATCCTACCAAATTTTCAGGAAAAACCAGCATTTAGTATCTCATCATCAGAGTCAATAAAGTCTCCATGTTTTTGTGCACTGTCATCATTTCCTTCCTCAACATTATCTTCCTCCACATGGACCCCACCAGCATGAATATTATCTTCCTCCACATGGTCCCCACCATCATTCACATGTGCTTCCTCTACATTCTCTTGATTCACATGGTCTACACCAACATTCACATGTGCTTCCTCTATATTCTCTTTTTCCACATGGTCCACACCAACATTCACATGTGCTTCCTCTACATTTTCTTGATTCACATGGTCCCCACCAAAATTAATAATTTCTTCCTCGTTTTGGGCCTCACAATTCGGTTGGGATGAAGGTAAAGACATTATCTCATCGGGTTCTTCAACTGGGTGGACTATAAAAATGTCAACCTTTCCAATTGTCTTTGACCAATTCAAAGCTTTTATCGCCCCAAAATCATCTTTCAATTCCTCCAAGGTTTCAGCAAAGTCATACCACATCTATTGCACTCCTTGATACTTTATCTCTTTCACAACCCCCAATATTTCAAAGTAACTCCACCTATCACCATCACATTTTCAGTTTGGGACATCACCCCCAATATATTTATCACCTACGAAATATCCTTCATGATGAAAGTCAACAAAAAACTCATTCATAACCATGTTTTTCCTATTTAAATCATTGTAGCATAAGGACAATGGAGAGCAAACCTATCTGGTTACAGAAAAAATAACTTCAAAAACATAAACAACAATGGCGACAAGGAGAGCAAACTTGATTCAAAGCTATCTCAAAATACTTGTGCCCTGCAGACTTGAAGAGAACGTTAGGGTTCACTGATTATCTGGGGAAGAAGATAACGTTAGGGTTCACTGATTATTTGGGGAAGAAGATAATGTTAGGGTTCACTTTATACAATTGTGATTAACCTAATTAATATTAACCACAAAGCCACATAAATAATCACTAACTGCCAAGTCAGCACCGTCAAGGCCACATAGATTTTTTCTAACGGAATTTGCAAAAAAGAATGATTTTGCAAACGTTTTTAAACTTAAAGGACCTAATTGTTACAAAAAAAAATTAAAGGACATAAATGGTAACATAAAATAACTTAAAGGACTAAAAATGTTATTTTTCCAATTTTTTTATTGTTAAATAAGCTAGTGGTCCTTAAATATACCAAATTTTGTTTTTAGTTTTTTTTTAAATTGTTCAAACAATCGTCGTCTTAATGTTTTACATTCATATTTTTTATCTTTCTTGAGGAGGATCGGAAAATTCATTGCATCCAATGCTGCTATGAAGGCTCTCCAAAGGATGTTGTTGAATACACTTCCACGAAGGACTACCACGAAGTACAAGTTCGTGCTTCTACCATCTTTCCCTCCTTTAAGTAAGACTGGTAATTCAATGCCCCGCACGGTCGGATAGTAGAATCATTAAAATCTAAAAAGTTCTCGTCTTCGCATAGTTTTAGGTTTTGCCCCCATAAACCTAATTAATTGAAACTCTTTAAGTACATCAAGTTACAACACTTCCATCGTCTACTAGAAGGTGTGGTTCGTGACGATGGCCGTTATAACTAACGATAATGCAACGTTAGAGATTCCATTTGCCTTCTTATGGTCATTAAAACCTAATATTGGTTTGTCATTTTCTCGTTCTTCAATTTGCATTGTGTATTGAGTTAAGTTTGGCACGATAAGATCTCCTTACTTTGTTGATGTCTGTCTGATCACAAAGATTGGCAATAGTGTCGGATTAGATTGTTTGAGAGGGGTTGGCAATAGTCTTGGATTAGATTGTTTGAGAGGGGTTGGCAATAGTGTCGGATTAGATTGTTCTGAATAATGAGAGGGGTCGAAATCATGAATTGTTGTCTATATAGAAGGTTCTATTATAGCAATCTGGATTTGGATTAGACGGGACTAATTATGGAATTTCGCGGCAGTCGGTTCCTACAAACGACATCACCGTTTTGGATCGAAATCAGAATTATGCTTAGGCTAGGAAGTTTGACTTCATGCCTGATGTTGGAAGTCTTCAATGTGGTGGATCACAAGGGTGGACTTCTAAGATTAGCACTTCAACACCAAATCAGTGATTGAGACAGAAAAATGAGAGAGTGATAGGTGTAAAATATGAATAGCTAAAGTCTCACACGGGCAAGAGTATTTTCCCTTGGATCAAGTCGGTTGGGTGTTCTTTAGAGCATTAATGGGTCTTTCCTTCTTGGGCTACCAGCCAACACATAACAAAAACTACGACAAATTACTCTTTATAATCATACTCTTAAATTTTAAAAACTATGAAGGATCAAAGTGTAAGGCTAAAATAGAAAGGAAACGAACTTTAAAAACCAAAGTACTTAACTTTTTCAAATTAGGAGATCAAAATAAAATAAATAAATTTATGACTCATCCATACAATTTTGGTAGAGAGAATAAAAAGGGTATGATAATGTATCTCAATATAGATTACGATTATAGTAGATAGCTAGCTTGTTTGGTTTGAATGAAGTGTTTTGGCCGTAATAATGGAAGCCAAACAATGTGGTAAGAGAATCTTCAATGCTTTCATTCATCAAAGCCGACAATGATTGAATCCCATCTCATCAATGTCTGTTCTCTGCACTAGATCTTCTGTGGTAGACCAGATTGGCATTAAACGCATTAGTTAGTTCTTCAATTATTTCTTGTCGGTCATTAATTTTGTTTCACAATCCATAAACAAACAAACTTAAAATCATAAATAAAAGATTACAGAGTATCTAAAGGCATTCAATTTGAAAATTTAATTCTTTCAACAAAATCTGCACTTCAATTAGATCACATTTCCAATAAATAATCAATCCAAAGTTTAACTATCAGAAAGAAATGTTACAAGCTGTGTACCAGTGTTTTGCTAGCAATAGATATTACAAACAAGACCAAATGGCATTTTTCTAAAACATGCCCAACATATTACAAGAAGCTTTTGCTTCAAATCAGAAATAACTAAGTGGCCAAGGGAACTGAAAAACAATGAAGAAGGAAACCCAAAAAAAAAAAGTATAAATAAAGAGTACAAATTCAAATCAAATATTGAATTGGTGTGAGTGACTACCACTTCTGCTCCATCTTTGCTTTAAAGAAGAAAAAGGAAAAAGAAATCTCTGATGTACACATAACACAAACACACTGAATTTTTAATTTACTCTCCACCGGGAATCACAGCAGAAATCCAATCTGAAGTCGTCGTTTGAATATCGGTTTCAATATGAGGAGAAACAGATACTGGAGTCACTGCAACCTGTTTCTCCAAATCACATACAAGAACCCATCAGAAAGAGAAGGGGGCGAAATTGGTACAACATGTATGACAGCCCATAGAGATACTTGCATGGTTGCGTGCAATCGTCAATAACGTACAATATAGTTAAAAGTAAATAATATCAATTGAGAAAATAATTTATTGCTCCAACTTACATAACCACTTTCAAGTGCTCTGTAATCCAGATCATTGTCTTCTATTTCTTCCTGCTGCTTATCCAAAAACTGAAGGAGCAAGTAATTTAAAGATGTTAAATTGAAATACAAATATAACACATAATGTATGAAAACGAGAACAAATTAAAAATCTAAAATACAAAGAACGGTAAAACTCATGGTTAAAAACTTAAATAAATCTTCTCAAGGATGAAGGTAACCTCTGATAATCTATTCTCGACAAATTGGTATCTTCTAAACTTAGTATTGGTAACAGATTAACTTCAATATTAATAGTAGTTGTACAAGATGATAACAAACTCTAACCAAGATCCCACATCCTCCCATTTACCTCTAGTCTGAAGTATTTCTTCACTCTGTTGGTATCAGGTTTTCCTGCAGCTCCAGTTGATTCAATAATCTCCAAATTCTTTTTCTGTGTAGCTAACCGACGAGCTGCACCCTGAACAAGATACGGATTCAAATATCAGCATCGATAGATTAGATGCACTAAAACCACTCCTAAAACTAGACAGAAAATTTCAGCGGAACACATGCATTGTATGTAGTGTGGAATACTTACAGCAGCAGATGCATCTCGGCCAAGCTGTGCAAACTGAAGACCTAGGCCACCTTGTGGGTTGGCCAAAAAATGACCAGTTGGATAGCGGCTATTTGAAACAGCTAGCCAGTTTGGAGTGGATCTCCACATACTTTGCTTGGTCAATTTGAAGCCCTGTCAATAAAAGGATACCACTGCATCAGTGTTAACAATATGCAAGAAAGGAACAACTACCAAATCATTTGTTCATAAGAATCCAATAGCCAAAAGCCCTAGAATACTATCATGCACACTAGATTTTATATAATATATGATCAAAAACCTAGAGGGCTAGAGCATTTGCACATCACAGTGAAACATATGAAAATAAAATCCTCCAACATATAATATAATTTACCCACCTTGTTGCTCAAAGGTGACCTTGGAATTTCTATATTTAGAAAGCAGTCTTTAGGAAAAGTTCCCTTTTCAATATCCCTAATAGCTGCATTTATCAACGGTAAACAGACTTCTACTGCATCCTTGAAATCGGTTTCTTGGCTTTCATCCTTCTTCCTATTAACAAGATAAGATACCACCCACTCACAATCATTAGAATGAAAGCACAGTTGAAACCAATAACCAGATGTCTAGAATCATCAACTTACCAGTTTAATGATATCGATAACGACGGTACACCAGATAACAATGCCTCCCTAGCTCCAGCAACAACCCCCGAGTGGAACCTAGAGTATTTCAAAGCATGAGATATACAAAGAGACACAGCTCAAAGCAGAACCAATACATACATAACATTACAACATGAAAAGTGGGAAATTCATCCTAAGTCCTATTTCAGATTTACATAAATTTATCCCTAACCATAAATAGCAACTTACATGTGATGACCGCAACTTGATCCCCGGTTAATCCCACTAATAACCTGAAATTCAATTCAATTCAAATCACATCAATTCACAATCCATATATATCACAACATTTCATCATGAGAACAAACACAGACGCTATTCAATTTACATTTTTAAGATAGAAAACAACAATAAATGCTAACCAATACAGGCTTTGACCACGAAAACAACGCCCCAGATAAAGCCAACGAAACACAATCCACAGGAGTTCCTGAATCATTATAAATTGCAAATCAGAAAACAATAACAAATTCACCTCTATTAGTATCATAAATAAAAAAAATTTAAAAAAAAAAAATTCTATAAAAGTTTTAGCTTTTTACAGATTTAGAAACAGAATTGAATGAAATTAATACCCGAAATCTCAAAAGCAATAGCACCATTAACTTTAGCAGAACAAGCTTCGACAGTTTCTCGAACCGTAACAGAATGACCGGAAACAGATTTATCCCTAAAGCAACCATTTCAGCAACTAACAAAAATTACAAACACATTCCACATTATTCAAATCCAACAAAAAAACCAACAAAAAATAGAAAATCAATAGAACGCACGATTGAGGAACGCAAACATGAACATTGTAAAGTCGTTGAAGAACGAGAGCTTCAACGAGATGTATAAGACCCGGCGATTCAACTCCCTCGCTATTCGTGAGCAAGAGAATAGGTTTAGATTCGTCGAATTCGATAGGTTCGTCGGCGGAAGAGGAAACGGTGTCGTTTGGTTCATCTTGAGGTGGCGACGTGGCGGTTGATTTTCTGTTGAGAAGTGCTTCTTGGAGATTGGAAACGAGGCCCGGGGGCATCATCGTGAAACGACGTCGTTGTGAATGAAGAGAGAGGGTGTGAAATTGAATAGTGAAATTGGTGGAAGAAAAACCCTAGAGAAAGAGAAAGGGGGAAAAGGGAATAAAAAAATTGAATTGGATTAGATGAATGAGATGATAGACCGGTTCTAACGGCGTTTAACGTACGAACATAAAACACAAGTTGATTTTGGAAATGATTAGAGTCACTCTTATTATTAATCAATTAATTAATTCATTAATTAGAGAAAATGAAAGGATTGATCAAAGAGACAAAGTAGGAAATGAACAACGTATGGTAGTAATCAAATTATAATTTATTTAGAATATGTGACACTAATAATATATGTTTTTCCAAAATGGAATGTAATTCTAGTAATAAGACTTAAACAATTCCGGAATGATTATTTGCTTTAGTTGTATAAAATAGTACTACTAAAAAGTGTTAAACTATGGTCAAATTTAATTGAACAAGTCAAGGTAATTAGCCTTTACAAGCTTTCAATGAGTCCCACTTTATCTTTCAAAGGACCCATGTGTTAGTAAATAATGTCAATTTATGCTTTAAGAAAAGTTTTCACAAGTGGACTTTAAAAATCTTTATTATGTGTGGATTTTATGTTTATGTAGATTTAAAATTTATTTTTATCTTACAATATTAAATAATTTGTTAGTCTAAATCAAAGGCTGGTTGAATTTAAGATTAGTTGAGTTTCACTTAACCAAATGAAGGTTAGGTGTGTATAATGACAACCTTTATCATAAACAATTATGCTAGTAAATTAGTTGTTTCATATGTGTGGTAATGATATTTTGTTTTAAATGTTGCATCTACCCTATTGATATCTTCTTTAGTGTATAAGAAAATGGTGAAAGAGAAATAAGCTCTTATCATGAAAGTAATGCTCGTTAACCACATCATGAGCTTGGAGTGTAAATCTATATTTCCTTGCATTGAGAATCCAAAATAAACCACATATTTTCAATATTCGAGTTAAATAAAATCTTCAATCCATTATTGAGAATATG
Source organism: Lathyrus aphaca (assembly GCA_963966055.1). Classification (NCBI taxonomy): domain Eukaryota; kingdom Viridiplantae; phylum Streptophyta; class Magnoliopsida; order Fabales; family Fabaceae; genus Lathyrus; species Lathyrus aphaca. The sequence goes on along the minus strand of OZ014519.1, from coordinate 725,311,946 downwards.
CTCAATGTTAGCTTCATAACGAGTTAGTTTCTTCCATAACAGTTGTCATTCATTAAAAATAGAGTTGGAATCAAAGTATTGGGATGTATATACTGACGGAGCTACATGGATGAGTATGGGACATGTGCCCCCACTATGTTTTGAAGAAAAAATAAGAACCCTTCATTGTATATTTATAAAATAATTAATAAGAAAATATTGATTTAATTTGGTATAATATATTAATTAATTAAAAAGATATTATATGGATATATTCTGGTTTGGGTTAAGATCCCTTGTTCTATTTCAAAATTAAATATATATTTGACTAAAATATTATCAAATTGGTTTTGTTTTTAATTTCAAAATAATTTTTCACTAAATTTAAAAATAAATAAAAATTTGTTTTATATATTTTAATTTTTACACTTAAATGTCATCACTACTCATAGTATTATTATCTACTTAATATATACATAAATATTTTTGTTGAAGATAAAATGGAGATAATTACATAAATAAATTGAAAAAGTTAAACATTTCTTCAAAATATATCTCATAAAAAATAAATACGATATATATTTTACTTTAAAAAGAATAAATAATAGATATATTATGCTAAAAATTTGTAAATTAATATAATACCCCCACAATTTAAAATTTATGGCTCCATCCTTGGGTGTATATTTCATGAAAATAAAAGGAAAACTAAATAGTTAGAGACCAAATAGATTCATTCACCTTTCTTTTAAGTATACATTTCTTCACTTGATCCAAAATTGTGTGCAAGAAAAGGTAAAGGTCCATTCACCCATATTTATAAAATGAAATATAATAATTTAACAGAGTTGCCAATTAATTTGTTGAGAAGATCAAGGTTAATGTCAAAGTAATCAAATCGACAAAAAGTAATTAGCTCTACTTATTTGTTAATCAGAATAAGATTTACAATAACTACTTGTCTCTTTTATGGTGAAATGATGGAATTAATAAAATGCAATAATTATACAGTGCATAACATGAGAGCTCAATGTCAATTGATGATAAAACATATGGGAAGAATTTGTTTAGATCTAATTGTTAGTAAATCATTTGTCTAAAACAAAAAGATGTCAAATTTAGGATCCATCAAATTTCTCTTAGTTGAAGGGAGATTTGACGAATATAAAGACAATTAAATGCAAGTTAATTAAGATCCATAAAGGTCATGGAAGTGTCAGATTCAATCAAAGCTTCGTGGAACATGACAATATAAAATTTTACTTATATTTCTCATTTGTAGTACCTGATTTAAAGAGATAGTATAGTGTGCTTATGGAAATGAGATTTGTTATAAAGAAAAGAGTAAATTAAGTTGAACATGCATTAAGACTAAACTTTGTTAGTGTTTACCTATAAATATTGTACTAATACTTGATGAGAGACATAATTTTCACATTTTCATATATCACTAGTGTTTGTGGGGAAGAGGTGAACTATGAGTATTTGTTTTTTCAGTGTTCAAAGAGCATTGAGATTTAGGGAAAAAATAGAAGTTTGGCCTAAGTTGCAACAATATTGTTGAATAAGTTGCAACAATTGTTGAATAATGGAGTTGATTTTGTTTCTTTAATTTTTTCATTTCTACAAAGATTCAATCAAGATCAATTAGCTTTATTCTCAATCTTGTGGAGTACCTGGAAATGCAGGAATAATTATATCTGGAGTCAAATTGAAGATTCTTCAGAGTCCATTTGTCTATGTGCTTCACAATTATTGTCAAGATGGAAAAATGTCCAACAGATCAGAGATCGAGTATTACAATCCAAACTCAAGTGACAAACGATATCAAGTGGAACAAGCATGCTAATAGGCAGTTTAAATGTAACATTGATGCATCTTTCTCTAATAACAAAGTAAGAATATATGCTTGTATTAGAGATAACGAGGGGGTATTTGTTGTTGCCTAGACAAAGTGGTTCTCGCCTAGCACTAAAGTTGATGTGGGGGAATCTTTAGGCTTTTTGCACTCTATTAAATGGTTTCATGAGTTAAACATGGATAATGTGGATTTTGAGTTGACGTGGGGGATCTTTAGGCCTTTTGCACTCAATTAAATGGGTTCATGAGTTAGGCATGAACAATATGGATTTTGCACTCAATTAAATGGGTTCATGAGTTAAGCATGAACAATATGGATTTTGAACTGAATGCTAGAAATGTAGTTGGCAGTATCCAAATGATTCGGATTTCGGCGTTGTCACTAAAGACTAAGGATTATAATTGTTTGTTAGCTCTCTTTTTTAGGAACTCTCGTGTTAAATTCGTTAAGAGACAAGCCAATAAATACGCTCATACTTTGGCTCGGGTGGTCTCCATCTCTAGTTAGTTTTCAAATTTTTACTGATACATATATCCAAAGTCTTACTTTCAATGAAATGAATTGAATTTTTCCCCTAAAAAAAAATCTCTCACTAGTTTTACATGAAGAGAGACATTATTATTTCCTCAGCATAATCGGTTAAAGAAAATGAAATCAAAGTTAGATTATGAGTTGATATGTCAACTAAATATTAAGTTCAACAACTATTTTATTTTTAATATTTTCATTTACAATTTTTATTGAGTTGATATGTCAATCAAGTACAAAATTACTCATTTATTATACAGTCGACATTTATGTATGGGCAAAGATATTTTGTAAATGAAAATTTAAAGTCATATTCATGGAGACAAGTGGTATAATAATTGCGTAATGAAGGATCAAGTCAACAAGGTTAAATACAACCAAACCATGAAGACATTTTCCAATGAGGTGGATGGCTCACGTATTAGGAGGAATGGAGGATTACAACCAACATTATTAAATATTATTAATTAGACCTTGTCCTTAATGAATATAGTTGCAACAGCATTCTTTTATGGTTTTTTAAACTTTGTTTTCTAATTAAATAACCTACTAGTATAGATTTAGAAGCAATGTCCAATGTTTAAACAATAATAACATTTTCCTTTTTAATTTTGAACGTGCACATCATGTCTGGTTGCTGCACATTGTGAGTGGTTGGTTTCTAGTAACTCATTTTTCCGATTTTTAATTTGAGTGAAATGACCAAAACTAAGAATTCTTTATTCAGAAGCTAAAATCATGAAGGACATACATGTTAGCAGAGTAATTCAATCAAAGGATAACAGGGCACCTTCTGTCACATGCTTTTGTGTCATGTGTACATCAACTGTGACCTCTATCTTTCCGTTTCCTAGCTTTACTTTGCAAAGCCGAAACAAGAGTGCTGTTTTCGGTCTCCTGAGTTGAAAATATATATGTGAAAAAACTAGATGTGTTTACTCGTGCAGAAAGGCGGTACCGTAAATCACAGCATGCGTGTAAAATCCATGGAAGAAATGAAAAATCCTATTAGTTGGAAAAGTGAACAGAAGTTTGACATATATCCAACTTGGACCGTTATAGTAAATATATAATGTCATGAACTCACCCTTGTTGCAATCATGTGTTTAAGGCCAGCAACGAGCTCGAACAAATACTTATAAGCACCCGCATGTGGCTCCTGCAAAAACAAGAACTTGGTTCAGCACTAGGTCGTATTAACAAAGATGTCGGTAAATCGTAACAGATGCTACCTCTATGTTTGGTGGCAGGGGCAACCCTTCCACCAAAGGAGCTCTTGGAACCTGCACAATTTGAGAACCGCCTGAACCATCCGGAAGCTGAACACTCCAACTTGGGGCATTATATATGCCTAATGACTCGAAGTCAAATTCAGGTCTCGACGCATCTTGTGGACCAGAAAAGGTGGAGGTTGAGGCCTCTACGTCCTTGTCAACAAAAGTAAGTTGGTTCAATTATCCGTCTCTGGCAGGCAATACAACATGATGATGACGATGAAAAATATGATATTATTTCTGGGCATAGCAAAAGAGACAGTGAAATTACAGTTCAGAGTGATAAAATATAAGGATGATTGGTCGGTTGAATAGTACGATCAAGGGCTTCTGAACCTTACTATGTTTCATATTCAGCTTAACACATTTTCAATCATATTACCAACGACAAAAATTAACATTAAAATTCAATCCCCAGATGATGTAGCAAGCATTTTGACTCATACTTAGAGATGAATGAATAATCATTCACTATCATAGTAACAAATCCACAGCACTCAAACATTTATTTACATCTATTTGAATTTCTTATGTATTTACATGCAACCATACTCATTCATATTATAGACTATAATTAACACACACAATAGCAGATTAACACTTATTGGAAAAGCTATTTGCTAACATACGATTTGAGAAGAGTCTAGTTTACTCAAGTCCATGTCATCAGCATCAAAATCAATATAAGGATACGCCTGGGAAGCAAGCAAGCATTACAAACGTCAGTAACAATTAACATTAATAGAAGGCAATAAAAAAACATTTCAATTGTTTTTGAATGAATGATGCTAGTATAGTTAGTATGATGTTTGGGCCGAAAATCAAACTTTCTCTCTACTTATCAGTCTTAACAACAGTTTTACTTAGGACCGGAACGAACATTCTAAGAAAAATGGACATTTGGAACATGAAATTTTGTACGACAGGACGTTTTCATCTTAAAATTTGGCCTCAACCCAAAGCTAGCTCATGAGTGAGGATTAACTAGGTCTTCCGAGAACAACTTTGGCTATATCTCGGGTCAATGTAGGATAGGATCCCAAAGGAAATATGTCACTCAATCTTTGTAAGATAACTAGATAAAAACTCGTTACCATGGGTTTTTCTGCTGATTTAAATGACTGAAAGGAAGGAGTTGCAAAATCAGGCCACTTCAATATTGCATATGCTCCTTCGTTGTTATATGTCTTCCCCCTAAACTGCAATACATGAGACTTTTAAAGAGATATGATACTTCAGATGCTGCAGATCTCAATGTAACACGTCCTTGCATTAAGCTACATTTAATCACTCAAACACTACAATTACACAATATATGTTTTCTTCAAACCAATATGTTTGTAACTGTTGAGATATTGTTTTATTATTATTCAGTATCTATTGCTTTTATTAGTAGTATCTATTAGGATATTATTGTATCAAATCTTTCCTCCCTTAGTATATCTTCTCCTTAGTATCAAATCTTTCCTCCCTTATTATATATATCCACATAATAATATAAGAAATACAGATTCAACTGTAACAATCCCCATATGTAGAGTTGCAAATGAATCTTACACCACTTGTTTGTTATGTATAAATGTTCAGCCATTTCAAAATAATTTATTTGAAAACGCGCATTCCTACATACTAGATTCCTAAACGGGTAGTGCTAGCAACACTCACTTTAACACATTCTTTACAACACCCGCTCTCTTATTGGGAAAAATTCACGTGGGTCCTCATTTTGGAAATGGACCCATGTCAATTTTACCTAATAAAAGAAAGAGCATTACATTAAGTATTGCTAGTACTATGCTTCTTAAACAAACATCAGATTCTACTTACAAAAAAATTATGACAATCTTAATAGACAATGGCATAAATTGGAAGCCAATGGCCAATAGTACATGCTAGCATTTATAGCTATGACTAAGCTTGTTGTCTTCAGTGTTCCCAAAAATCAATCGGTGTACCATTATGAATTATGATATTGCTATGGAAAAAGTTGGAGGTGCAACAAATGCAATTTTTTAATTAATGAATAACAAAGTGCTAGTGTTATATGAAAATTTGAACCTGCGGGTAATCTGGAGCACTAAAAAGTGTATATAGCTTTCCTGACTCGCCATCATGATCTATGCTGTATCCGTTCAACATATCCCCAAAATCATCCCTACCATCCCTTGCATCTGGTCCTTCATGTGATCTGATGATCAGCTATGCAGGAAGAATAGTATTCACTAAGCTTAAAGAATATCTATTGAGCCATCAAATAATTTTAAAACGCTATGATTATAGCTTGCTGACAGAAAAATAATAATTTGGTAGAGTAGACATAAATGACACCAAATACAAGTTTAATAATTAGAAGATCCAGCAATGTTAATCGATCTACTTATTGCTATAAAATAAATAAGGATTTTGTTATTCTGTATTTAGTTATGTCATTATTATTTGGAACATTACCTTCAAATTGTGCTGCTTTAAGAAAGCCTCGGTACAATCAGGACCACACCATAAACCTAATTTTCGACCTGCATTAACCCTCAGACCATCCCTATTCGATGGTTTTGACCAAAGAATGTCACTCAATAATACGTTAGGACCCTCATGTGGAGAATCTATGCAAGTTCTTTTAACTTGAGATAAATCAACTAAGGAACCAAGGTCCATCCTTTGTGTCATTTTCTGTTTTGGCTTTTCTGAAGGGGAAGCAGCAGCATGAACACTGCGGAAAAGCCCCCCATGAGTAGTATAAACACGGTTGGCAATAACTGATGCTAATGGAAGTTCCTTGAAACACTCTAGGAATTTATTGTACACATCTTCACTTTGATTGCCATATTTGGTCTGTACCTCCTTCTTAAAACCATATTGTGCAGTGCAATATCTTGATTCATGATTTCCACGGAGTAGATATACTCTGTGAGGCATCAAGACCTGAATATACAATGACAGAGTTTACATACTGATAAAAAGTCGAAGAGAAATATGTATCAGTTTTATATTTGATGACGGTAAAAGTTGGTAGGTCGTATAAATATTTCTATATAGTACTCTTCTGTGTTCTTTCTTTGTCCTCCTAGAGAATATGCACCAACAAGGCAACACCCGGCAAATTCATGAAATATCTGTAAAAAATTTAGTTCTCATCATTTTACCTTCCAAGCTAGCAAGACCAAGAACACCTCAATGCCCCAAGCTCCTTCATCAACATAATTACCATTGAAAACATAAAACTGGTTCTCAGAAGGCATTCCTGCATGCTTCAAAAGAAACATTAAATCATGAAACTGCCCATGTATATCGCCTACAACAATGACTTTTGAATCTTCTCCGAGGCAATTAATCTCCACACAGTTTGGTTCTTTACGTAATACATTACACGCAGCATCTATCAATTTGAACACCACAAAGGTCTGCACAACATGACAGAATTCAGTTGGCAATGTCTTATGTGAAGCCTTCTCAAGGATGAACATCATGTCCTGAACCCATTCAATGGTGACACAACCATCGGAAGGCCACAAAAGAAATTGCTGAAAGCACGGTGACATTAGAGACTCTTCTACTTCATCTATCCCATTTTCAAATCTTAAAACCTGATCCACGTCCAACATCTCATCTTCTTCATGCATCATGCTTTGTGCCTCATCAATTAGAATATCCCCGTTGCTGATCTTGATCGAATCAACCACGGGACTATCTCTCACCTCTTCATCCACAAAGCAAACCTGTATACTGATTAATGTACCTTAAGAGAAATCTTAAATGTAGACGAGAGGAAAAAAGTCCAAATTACTGAGGCAATTGAAAGGACAAACTTATTTTTGCACTTATCTTGCAACACAAGCACTTGTGTAAGTGTCTGGAAGAGCTTATAAAAGGAAAGGTTATTATAAGTCCAAAACCTTTGTTATAGCTTATTTACATAAGCTCCTCAAGACAGCTTATACATACAGCGTCGGTTCAAAGTTTAAGCTTGTATCCTCTTGGATTGCAGAAACAACTTATAAAAGCTCTTAAATGATAAGACCTTAAATTTAATGAATAAACACTTAATCAGGTTACATGATAAGACCTTGTTAAATGAATGCTTGATTAAGTACATGATAAGACCGCATTGAATGGATGCTTAATTAAGCTTTTTACTCAAAACACTTTACATAGAATTAACCCCTTACTTGGTCCGCAAGTATCTCAGACCTAGTTATTGCAACTCTATGTTGCTTATCAACAATCCCATGTGCAATTTCTTTCATCCTCAAAACTAAATGCATCCTCTGATCATCCAAGCCTTCATAGGACATCCTACTTAACATACGAATGATATCTCTGGATGCACACAGCTGCAAACTGCATCAAGTCAGCTCAAAGAGAGAGAGCAACAAAACATACCAACAAAATCAATCACGAATAACTACACGAAAGAAGCAAAGTGAACCATTTTCTCAATGCTGTAGCGCAATGCAGTAATCACATCATTCTTCATCACCTGCAAATAGCACTCAATTTGTGAGGGCAATATCACAAAGACAGAGAAAATTGTGTACCAAAACATAATCAGCTAACCTTTCTATCTCGATCTTCAACAACCCCGCGAGCAATTTCTCTCATCATCACTAAGGAATGAACTTGCTGATCATCTAAATTCACCAAAGACATTGAATTGATTCCTTCAAGAATCTTATGGCACCCATTCTTGATTATCTCTTTGTGATGCTCCATGACTAAAACTGCCAAATGTACCAAACCAAAGTAACCCATATGAAAATTTTCACTTAAAGCATAATGAACATAGTTAAGAGCATACATTTAAAGCTTTGCACAATGATTCAAGTCATATGAGAAAGGAAATGCAAGAACTTTGAAGAATTGCCTCATAGTGAAAAATGAAAACCTAAATTAGGGGAATGAAAAGGGGAACTCACTCAGTTGTGGAAACTATTTGCTTGAGTTCAATGTGGAGTTCATAGCCATAAAACGAAGTGAGCGAGTGCAGTCGAAGCTTCGAAATTCTGCATGTGTTTCAGAGTGAAATGAAAATTAGGGTTTATTTGCTAGTGATTCAAATTGTATCAGAGAAAGAGGACTGAAGTTGATCATTAAAAATTTACAAAATAAACTAGTATTAGTAATTTATTTGATATTGTAGTTATCATATTTTGAGTTATATCATTTAAAAAATATATATAAATGAATTTTTTATTGAAAATTTACAAAATCAGAATAATTAAATGAAAGAATTGTAAATTGTCTTACCTAAAATATAATGCATATTTGATAAATATTGTTAATAATCCATAATAAGAACCTATAGATAACCAAAAATATAGCAAGTGTTGATACAATATTAAATTATTTATATAGAGACATAAATTTAAAATAAATTATTTAATTATAAAATAATCAATGATCATTAAATAAGCATTTGAAAGGAAGAAAAATAGGACATGTCTAATGGAGAAAAAAAGCAAAAAAATTGATATTTAAAAATAAAGATTTTAAGTTTCAAATAAATATAATTGATGATTAATTTAAAATATCATAGATAAATGTCAAGTTTATCTTGCTTGAAATTTATTTGATAGCTCGCACAAATAAATTTATTTGATTCAGTATAAATTGTATTTAAATGGACGTGTAAATTTTAAATAAGTTATTTAATTATAACATAAACGTTGTCATATAAATTTAATTTAATTGAATAAAAATATGAACAAATGACTCGTGAAAAGGAGAAATAAAAATATAACATAATTTTTTATATTTCAAAATAAGAAATTTATCTCTCAAATAACGATAATTATTTATTAAAATAAAATACGTATTATGCTGATAATGACCTATGAAATGAAGAATTTTATTATCATATATTTATAATATAAGAACTTACATGGTTGTGGAAAAAACAAGAATGACATTTGACCACAATCCTCCACTTATGCAATTAAGGGGTAATTAAGGTCTAAAACTAACCAAATCCAACTAATTTATCACAAACTTTGAATGTAAACGTGCGGGTTGGAAGTAAATGCAGAAAAAACACATGTTTTACCCGTTTTCGGTTTGAATTGTAACCATGGTTTCATGTTGACTTTGTGAAATCTGTATCTTGCCCAACCAATGTATCACGTGTGGTACTTAACAAAATACACCTTTTGTTGTTTTTGTCCTTCCCCCAATGTTAGCAGCAGGTTTTATGTACTTTTGCAGAACATGTCCACCTTTTTCGTTGATGGTTGCATGTCCTCATCATACTTCTGCCTTTCTTCCTTGACAACAAAGTTTCTGTTTTATTTTTGTTATTCAAATAAAAACATTTTCTCTCAACAACAAAGCTTTCATTGTAACACATAACCTCCTTTGAAAATGGTCAGACTGTTTGCCATGGTGAAGGATATAAATGATAACAAGGAACTGTGGAAAATAGTTGTTTAGGTGCATCATAAATGGATTGTGGTTTCGAAATCAAAGGAGCACTTTGAAATGATATGTGTTGATAATGAGGTGTGACTTATCACAACCTTGCTTCCATTGTTTTCCCATCAGTGTTTTGATTTAATCATAGTTTATGTAGTGTTATTATATGGCCTATTTGTTCTTTGGTTATGGAGAAATTTTCTTCGTTCCTAAATTGTTGCTAAGTATATGACATTTTACTTTGTTTTGATAACGCCTATGTTTTTCTCAATCTAGGGAACTGATATTCATGTGAAAGTCCCTACCACGTATAAACAAGCAATTTACTCAACTTTATGTGTTGACAACATGTATATAATATCAAATTTTCAACTTATGTTGAATGACCTGCTATTCAAGCCTTCTGATCACAAATATTACATTGTATTCATTGGTGGTATATCTGTGGTTGACATTAACCAGCACAACATTGCACCTAAAAAACTTAAGTTTACACTGTTTGCTGATATCATTTGTGGAAAGTGGAAAAAGGATGTATTACTTTGTATATCTCTTGACATATGTTTTCTCCATTTTGTATCATAATCTTATATTTCATGTTATTAAATTTTGTGCTGTGTTTCAATTTGTGTCTTTTAGACGTTATTGGTATGGTAACCGACATTGGATATACACAACTTCAAAGTGGAAACAACAAACAGCAGATTAATTTGGTTCTTAAGGATTTGGGGTATATGCTTAATTGCTTCTTACAGAAATTTGATTTGGTTTAACTTTTTGTTTGTTTCTTCTACCTATCTTATTATGTATTCCATCAAGTAACAACACAATTCATTGCACACTTTGGGAAGGTTATGCTTTGCAGTTAAACGAATATTTCAAAAACAGAAAAGACACACCATTGCCTACAATATAAATTTTACAATTTGCAAAGGTGAAGGATGAAGGTATGTCTTATATTATATATGCATGATATTTAAAGTTGCTAAATTTGTGTCGTTTCATCATCACATTATAAGTATTGTCTTATATAAATGTAGGAAAATATTCATTGTGTGTTTCTAACAAATTCAATGTGACAAAATTGCACATCAACGATGAATCCCCATATATTCAGGATTTCATGAATAGGTTGTATGTTCTTTCTCAATGTTTTCATCCTTTATATTTCACTGTTGTCGACGTGCACTGACTATTTTCTAAAACTAATGCGTAACTGCTTTACAAATAATTGGTCACAATCATCTGCCAGTTCGCAACTAACACCATTTGACAAATTTATGTATAAGGTTGTTGTTCTTCCGCTTGACCAGATTATACTGCTTAAAGACGTAATATTATTAAGCTTATGTATATTATTTTATTGTTTTATATGGAGTTCGTAATCCTCATTATATAACCATAATTTGTTTTCTACTTATAATGCAAATCACTCAGTGTGTCACAGTTGCAACTACTGACATCCTAAAGACATCCCAGGGGGTTGGTTTTATCGCGCATGTCATGAATGTCCAGGTGTCGCAAAGGGACTTAGTCCTTCATATATTTGTGGTGGAGGGCATAACATTGAGACTGGAATTTCCAGGTACACCATCAAAGTTTGTGTTGAGAAGTGCTTTGCATATACTGCATCTTTGTATACATTAATGTACATCATTTAACATGGTTGTTAACTTATTTCATTTATTCCACTTTGGCACATAGGTATTAGATTCTTCTTGAGGTAGTTAGCAATGCATTTCGTGCTACATTTGTTTTGTGGGACCGTGAGTGTTCACGTCTATTGAATGTTTCAGTCGATGATATGCGCGCAAATATGTTTATGGTACCATTACTTCATAATTTCTTCACTATAACATGAATTATATACGTTGTGGCTATACACTTATACTTTAAGCGCCTTTCTCATTAGGTCGGGATCACCGACCCCCTTGAATATCCTTTGGAACTTGATGCATTGGTGGGATTGAAAATAGCGTTCAAGATCAAATGGCAACCAGAATGGAAAAATGCTTTTGTTGTGTCCATATATCGTGAAGATGTTGTTGTGAAACAACTTGAATCATCCATTTCACCAAAATAGGTATGCACTATAATCATACATTATTTTAGCATTTCTTTGTATCGATTCATGTTTGATAAAAATTGTTTCCTCCCTTTGTTTCTGACAAGATTATGTCGAATACTCCCGTCAAACACCACATGTTGCATGTGTTGATTACATTTTATTACTGCTGACTTCATTATATTTACCTCAGTTCTGGGATATTTTCATTTCAAAGCATTTTTTAATCAATAGGTGTTTTTTTTGTAGAACATTGAAAGTTATGTTGATGCACAACCAGATCAAGAGTGGGAATTAGTAGTTGTAACCATCCATTTCTACTACTTCCAGTTTTATTACACTAAACTTATTTTGTGTTATACAGTTTATACTAACTTCAATGACATTTGAAAATCTTTTTATCAGGAAATTGATGTCACTTCCACCCTAACTACTGATCTCGTGACACCAACGACCGCAACAAAAAGGGTAGTTTCACCCCCAATGGAACCATTTTTGCTATCAGATGGATTGAAAGACAGCGATCATTCCTCAACCAAACTAAAGAAAATCATCAAGTTGGAGAAGTAGATGGTTGTCTACATTGGGGACTGTCTTTACACCAAGCTTTCTCATTGACTATGTTTTTTTATTATGTTTTTGGCATTACATATTTCTGTTATTATGATATCCATAATGTTTTGGTCAACAATTGCACGCACTCTATCTTTTTGTAAAGTTTAACTTATATGCAAATAAAGTGCAATCCATGGACTTGCCAATGTATGGTGATGCTTAAATATTTAGTATATACCATGTTCCAAGGAACACGTTTCAACATATTCTATATTCATGATCTCATTGTTCATTATGACTTTGATATGGAAAATATAACTATGCATACAGTTATAAGATCTGAACTTGAAACAATTTCATTGGTTATATGTTTTCAGGGGTGAGTTCATAGCAGAATACACCACTGAATCCTGAGTCTCAACCATTTAAATATATTTGTTGCACTCTTGATTTTTCAACAAACATTTTCGGTGGTTTCGTCGTTTCATGGCTGACACGTGAAACAAATACTGCATGTGTTTACACCTTCAGGATTTTATTTTAGTCAAGATTCATATTATAGTATTTCCTGGTCTATACATATAGCACTTTTGTGGTGAACTCATGTTTCATTTCTTTCTTCACCCCCACGTCCAAAACATATGTGAAACACCTATATGGTTTTCCTAATGTGCTTTATATTTCCATCACACACCCAGTTGGATGTCAACCACCCTTTCCATTTTCCCTTTACTATTTTATTTTACAATGACATTTTATCCATGATGGCATGGTACCACCTTTTTCGTTTTTGTACAGCAGAATAGCAGTAGGTAATCACCCCATCCAATGCAAACCCCACCACTCTTTCTCAAAAGCATGGCCCAAACATTTATTAAGCTCGGTTACCAAGCTTGATTTATACAGCCTGTTACTTTTTATACATACACCTACTTGTCCTTCATTTTCATTTCCTATTTTTCTAATAATATAACAGACTATCACATCCATGATCATGTGAACCTATTACTTTGGCCTTCACCTTTTACAAAACACTACATCACATATGTCAAGACCACTACTAAATAGTTTGTGCTCAAAAAGAGAGTTGCACGTCTTTATACAACTTAACTCAACATTAGAACATTTGAATCTTTTCTACTACATCGATGACTTGATGAATACTGCATTCCTTTACACTGTAGCAGGTTAGTTTATTTCTTCCTCAACTCCAACAAAACTTACTGCAATTTGACCATTGAATTTTACTCTACAAATAACTATATTACTATGATCATTGCAACTTACTTAAACTATGATTGCTACCTTGAAGCAGGAGCACCTTGAATATGTAAATTATTTGAACTATCTTCCAATGGATTCATTCAATGTTCACAACTCTGGTAAGGTTGTTGCCAATGCCAAAAAAAAACATAGTATGCTGCAGAAAAAAAACAAAGCGCATCACACCAACAAAGAAAATGTTTTGCCTATCGGAACTTCTACTGCATTGAACACTTCGACATCAACATATCGGACACAAAACATTAAACCATTGTTAATGTACGTAACAAATACCCAACATACACATTCCTCTGATCGACATCATTTAAACAAACAAACATCCAAAATTTAACACTTTTTCTACCCCATCATATTTATAATACAATTTAAATCAAACATCATAGTAAAACTCAAGAAAGGATGTCGCATGCTTCTAATAACTCATACATCATAAAACATCACATTGAGTCTTGTCCCGTAACACGGGTTAATAAAATCATGAAAAACACTTTAAATCTCTTTTCAACAAATACGCAGCAGAAAACAAAACATCACCTTTCATCTTTAGTAAAATAAAACCTCATAAATTATTCCAAACATCATTTAATCAAAAGTACTCAAAAGAAATAACATCTTAATTCAAATAAATAAAACAACTTAAGCAAAACTCATCCTGATGTTACTGGACACATAGTAGGACTCCACTTCTAACTAACAAGACCATTCACTACTCCAAGCTAAACGTGCACCGAGCTAACCTTGATTATCTGCAAGATGGCATAATAGACCATCACTGGAAGGCAGGAAGGGTGAGTAAATTCACATTCAATAGAATAATATAGAAATGAGAATTTAAAAACATAAACGACAACAACAAACCCATCATTAATAGCTCAATCAAGCACAACGTTAATTTCGTCACATCACAACATCAATCATCACAACTCATTTATACACAAAATCAAATACATCACATCATCCCACAAAATCAATGCAAATCATGCTATGTCATTTAGAATGATATGAAACCTCTTATTATGCATGTGGTACCGAAACATCCTCATGGATGGACACTGAGCCATCAACCCTCCACTAAGGGAGCACATCATAACATCATATCACTTCAATCCACACAATGGGGTTGAAGCTACCAATGGACTGAAGTCCCTTCATAAATCAATGCCATGAATGCAAGATGCAATATACACACATCATCCTCAAAACACCATAATCATTGCATTCACATTCATCATTAATCCTCATTTCATATACTCACTCATGCCATCATGTTTCATACTCATTGAACATCATACTACATACTCATCTAAAATCATACCCCTACATCATGTCATCATAATTCTTAACTCAAAACAAATCATTTAAATCATCATACATCATTTAATCACTAATCATACTCATATAGTCTCTAAAAACACATCATACAACAGCTCTAAGACATCATAACAATCTACGACATAAACCTCACGGGTTGTGCTCGCTAAGCGAGTTTCGCGAATTCTGCGGATTTCCTGTGTTTTCCTGATTCGTTCATCTGCGATAAAACCCATTAAAACACAACAATTGACAGCAGTGCATCAGAAAAACATCATCAACATCAACATTTTTCATGATATCATCATACGCATCATTATATACATCATAATTCTCACAAAATCATTATCAACAATAAATTCATCACAAAACCTCATACCCTAAAACTTATACCTCAAAAACCCCAATTTTATTCCCATATTATAATACCTAAAGGAAGATACTCCCCATACCTTAGGTTCCGTAAATTCTTCGATAATATTCTCGAAAAACCTTTCCAACCTTCAACCCCTAACTTTTCCTCTTCAGAGCTCTTCTACTTTTCTCACAAAAATGTGATCGTACCTCAAATGATCGTATAACCAAAACTTCACTCTTTTGTCACTCTTGCCCCTAAGACCTCAATAGACCTTCTCCAAAATACCCTCACTAATCATTCATCAAAAGACCACATTAGCCATGTCCTTTAATTCCTCTTATTTAATTTAATCTAATCTCAAATAATAAACTAAACTCACTATACTTAATATTCTAATATAATAAAATATTAAGTCACCCTCAAAACTCCATTAAACATCAAATAACATCATAAATCATCAAAATTCACAAGAAACATATCAAATAAATCAGAATCAACTTTGGGGTGTTACAACTTTCCC
This sequence comes from Lathyrus aphaca, assembly GCA_963966055.1. NCBI lineage: Eukaryota > Viridiplantae > Streptophyta > Magnoliopsida > Fabales > Fabaceae > Lathyrus > Lathyrus aphaca. The sequence continues at coordinate 725,295,806 of OZ014519.1, read as the reverse complement.
CCACTTAATAATTTTCATCCTAAAAAATGTACCTGAAGCAAACAGCATCAGATACGACTCTTTCATCTGATCCTTTCGTTCCCAAGTCTAACTATCACTAGCTGGTCCACCCTATAATACTTTCACTAAGGCAATCTCTTTACCTCTTAATCACTTAATCTCTCTACCATCTATCAGAACTGTCAAAACATCCACTGTCAAATTATCTCTTACTCGAATATCATCCATCTGAATCACATGCGACGAATTTGCAACGTACTTCCTTAGTTGTGACACGTGAAACACATCATGCAAATTCTCAAGTGACGGTGGTAATGCAATCTTATATGCCACCTTGTTGACTCCTTACGAAATCTAATACGGTCCAATGAAACATGAAGTGAGCTTTCTGGACTTCAAAGCTAGTCTGACACCAGTCACTAGAGTAACCCTCAAGAACACGTGATCTCCCTCTTGAAATTTAAGTGTTTTCCACCTCTTATCATGATAACTCTTCTGAAGAATTTGCGACGTCTTCATTCTCTCTTGAATCATCTTAATCTTCCCAGTCATCTCCTGCACAATCTCAGGTCCGAGGACAACACTCTCGCCTGATTTATACCAACACAATGGAGTCCTACACCGCCTCTCATACAATGCTTCATACGGAGCCATACCAATGCTCGTGTGAAAAATATTGTTATAAGTAAACTCAATCAACGGAAAAGGACTATCCCACGTACCCCCATGATCCAACACACAAGCCCTCAACAAATCCTCTAAAGATTGGATAGTCTGTTCTGTCTGACCGTCCCTCTGTGGATGATAAGCAGAACTCATCCTCAACTTGGTTCCCAAAGCATCTTGTAAACTCTTCCAAAATCTCGATGTAAACCGCGGATCTCTATCTGATACGATTCTCGACGATATCCTATGTAAGTTCGCAATCTCATCAATATACATCTCTGCTAGTTTCGACATGGAATGATTAATCTTCATCGGTAAGAAATGCGCCGACTTAGTTAATCGGTCCACAATCACCCAAATGGAATTATTTCCCCTCACCGTCTTCGACAACCCTTTCACAAAATCCATAGAAATTCTATCTCATTTCCATTCTGGAATACTCAACGATTGCATCATACCAAAAGGCTTTAGATGGTCAACCTTCGATTTCTGGCAAACCAAACACACATACACAAACTCCGCAACATCTTTCTTCATACCCGGCCCCCAAAACAACTTCTGCAAGTTGTCGTACCTCGAAAAAATACGATCCTAAAACAAACAACAGAGTCGCCACCTAATTCTATTTATTCTACGAGAGAAAAGGGAGATATAGATACAACCTAAGTAGGACAAAACATGGTCAACGGAACCACTAATCTAAGTTCGGGAGTCAGTTACGCAAAGGGAAGGTATTAGGCACCCCTCACGTCCGTTGTACTCAACGGGAACCTCTTAGTCTAGTTTGCGCTTAAAATGCTAACTTATTGTTATTGTCTTCTTTTAATGATTAAAGCTACTAAGATTGCTTATTAAAAGGGAAAAGAAAGTTATTTTTTATTACGGAGAAAGGTTAAGTTTTTTATTATTGTGCTCGCGAACGATTAAAATCCTTGTGCCTACGTATTCCCTTGTGCAATGGGAAAGTCAGAGCTTCGTAGTTCGTGCAACTACGATTTGTGTTTTTTTAATTGAACGATTGTTTGAAAGTGTTTTCTAATCTGCTAAGCGTTGGCTATGGGAGACTGAAGTGCTAGCTTGTTTGCGAGATAGAGATATTTAAACAATGTTCGTTTAGAGAAATGATGTTTGATCTTTATTAAAGTGTTTTAAACGAGAGGGTGAGTTAACCATAACGCGTGGGGCTAGCCCAGGAGTGATTGCATTCAAGAACGTGCGGAGTGCTGGACTCCGGAGTTCAGTTACTCGTTGATTAATTATGGAAAATAATTTTTATTGGTTGGTGAATTTTAAATTGTATTTTGAAAAGAAAGATACAAGTCGTCATCTTTAAGGGGAGGTATCCCACCTAATCCACCACAAACATTTGAGGAATGAGAAATCAAAAGAAGCTTTAAACTTGGATACGAGGATCGACAAGCAACGCCACATTCTTTCTTTGAGAAATCAAATCGGAAGAAGCTTTAAACTTGGATATGAGTATCGACAAGCAATGCCACGTTCTTCCTTTGAGAATGATTGTTTGTAAGATTTTGTTTTGTGTTTGTGGTTGATAGGAGGAATATCTTCCTATGGAGATTAATCATGTCTAATCCTTTAAGGTTGTTAAGTTGTTTTGAATACGAAAGAGCGAATGAATTACAAATCAAGGGCTAGCCCCAACAGTAATTCAGTTCAAGCACCCGAGGAATGCTAGATTCATGAGTTCAGTTCTTCGCATAATTAAATTGAGATTTAGACGTTTTAGGAATGGGAGGATGAATAAACCACATCGCGTGGGGCTAGCTCAGGAGTGATTTAATTCAAGAACGTGCGGAGTGCTAGACTCCGGAGTTCAGTTACTCGTTATTTGATTTGTGAATTAAGATGCGATTTAAGATTTACGTTTTAAAGACGAAAGAGCGAATGAATTACAAATCAGAGGCTAGCCCCAACAGTAATTCAATTCAAAAATCCGAGGAATAATGGATTCCTGAGTTTAGTTCTTACGTTAATTAATTAGACGCGCAATGTCGTGCAGACGGCGATCATATAGTAACCGACTTACGTGTGTGCAAATGTAGGCGCATGAATTGTTTATTCGATTAATTAAGTGGATTCGATTTCTAATTGCTATGGGTACTCCTAGCAAAGTCGAAACCGGTAAAATAAATGCGGAAGAAATAAATTGCATTCAAAATAAACGGGAGGGGGATACATGATAATTTACATAAGATTTGCGAAGAAATAAAGGGTATCGTTGTATTTTGCCCAAGAGGAAGCGTGTGTGCAGTGTACATATTAAATAAAATGAAAATACAATAAATAAATGGTCTCATATCGGTCACGATTAATCAGAAACGATTTATCTTGATTTTTTTAATCATATCATCGGCCCAAATAAAAATCAATACGGAATTGAAAAACAAAGACACATCTTTTTGAATTTTTAGTTTATCAACAACTAAACAAAATTACAACTAAACTTAAAAACTAAATTTAAATAACTTACTACTGTAAACACCCCAAATTTTCCCTCACCCATTCACACCATGGCTTGTGATATCTTCATATGCATAAGTTCAATCATAGCACCTCATGTTGCATTTTTGATTCACTGCATTGCTCCTAAGTCATCTGCATCTAGGGTTTGTGATCTGAGCTATCCAAGAGCCATTTGAGCCACTTCAAAGGTCATCAATCACTTAAAAGGGGTCCATGTATGTTCAAGCATCATATTATATCCCCTCAAAGTCAAGAATGTCAAAAAATCACAAGAACTGAGATTGGCATGGAAGCAGAGCCAGGTTTGACTGCACAGATGACCTAGAATTAGGGTTTTGGTTTCAAAGGCCATAACTCCAATTTTTTTGGTCATTCTTGTTTCTATTGGTCTCTATATGGTATAGGGATCATGAATATCAATTTTCATGAAGAAATTCCATGGGGAAGGCATCTAATCAAGAGTTGACTTTTTGAGCAAGTCAATGCAAAATCAGGGCATCTGAGGCCCCCAATGACCCAACCAAAGGGTGTTCTTCATCATTTTGATTGTGTATGGTCTTTATTTTATCATGGAAGATGTTAGAAGTTCACAAAATTGAAGAATTTCAAGCCATTTGCAAAGTTGACTTTTTGGGAAAATGACTTGTAATGGAAAATTGCCATTTTGGGAAACTTTTTCAACCCTTGCTTTTTGACTCAAAAATGCTTCAAATGGAAAAACTTTGGTCATGAAAGTTGTAGAATGGATCATTCCCTTTTCAAAAAGTACAAGAACTCATTCTAATTCATTTTGGATCAAAAGTTATGGTTTGTCAAAGTTGGGAAAAATCACATAATTTCAAGTTTTGTACCAAAGAGGCATTTTGCAAAATGGTATGATCAAGTGTTCTAAAGGCTTCAAATGTGCACAAACTCATTACAACATGATCATGTGACTTCTAAAAACCAGAATTGGCCCAAGAATTATGCATTTTGATACCTTGAACTTCATGAATTTCCAAAGGGGCCAAACTTTGTGAAAATTGCAAAACATCTCAAAAACTTCATTCAACTTGCTGAATCATCTCAAAACTAATTCCATGGACCTCCTTAATCTCAGCTGAGCAAGGACAAGCCAATGAGCTATCTACACCATTGCCTATACCTCAAGTACAACACTTTTGACTTTTTGGCAAAAACACCCATACCAATCCCACAGTGACACAACAACTCTCTGCCCAATCCAGACCTTACAAACACACTCCAAGGATTCATTTGCATCACACACACAAGCCTGAAACCTCTCATAAGCCATAGCTCAAGAAACTCACCTCTTATGCAACTTCCTTCGAATCACACAGCACAAGCATCAAACACAAAAACAAACTTCACAAAACATCTCAGCATGTCTCACTGATCATTTCCCTGCCCTCACTCATCCCTGAAACCTCACATAAACCAAACACGATTTCTCACCTCTCCTGAACAGAACTTGAACAAACTCCCAAACCAGCCAAAAGAAATTCTTTCCAAGCATCAAGACTTCATCAGGAGCTCAAGAGGAGTGGTTTGCACAAAGAGAGGAGGCTTGAAAGTCCAGAATTGAGAAAGCTCAAGCTCAGGTACCTCCTTGAAACATTTTTCCAGAACTCTTATTTTTTGTTTCTAAATGATAAAGCATGCTCTCCTGATCATACTGAACTTTGTATTTTTGAAAATGGTGGAGAGATGAGTATTTACTGAGCTTCTGAAATTTTTACCATTTTTGATGTTTTCTTCGAATCTTGATTTTGGGTGAAAAGAAATGAAGTTTGGGAGTGGATTTGATCTTAGGGGAGTGAGAGGAGTGAATCTGGAGCTTTAGAGCTCCAGAAAGTACCTAGGGAAGAAGTTGGCAACTTTCAGGTGAGGGTCTGGCCTGAGAAGATGACCGGAAGTCTTCTCCGGCCACCTGAAAGTGATTAGGTGTTAATTAGGGTTAGGGCACCAGGTTTGAATATTGGCCATCAGATGAAGTTTCCCGCGCGCGTTTGGAAGGCTGAGATCATGTCATTAATTGTTAATTAGGTTTAATTTAGTTAATTAATCAGGATTTAAGAAGTTTGAACTTGGGCCGTAGGATTGCGCGCCAAGTCAATGATTTCCAGCCCAGATTGCATCATGGCTCTCCATTGCGCATACTTCTCATTTTATTTAATTTTATTTCATTTTCTTTTGATTTATTTTGCACATTTATTTTAAAATAGCAAAAAAATGTTTAAAATTATGAAAATTTTTGTCAAGGTTTTCATTATTTTTCAGAACACAAAAATATTTTTATTTTTATTTTTTGCATTAAAATTTATTTTTAAATAATTTAAAAGTTTATTTTTAATTAATTAATGAAAATTAATTAATTAAAAATACTTTTAGGTATTTAAAAATCACAAAAACATTCATGTAACATTTAAAAACATTTAGAAACATTGTCCAACTGTCAAACCAAATTTCTTTTTTGTTCTTGATGCCTTTTGATAATTTTCTTTGGATTTAATTTCATTTCAAGGCATTATTTTGTGACAAACTTCAAAATCCATTTCTGCCTAACCTTTGAGAGTTGGAAGATGATTCTTTTTGCATTGCATCTTGTATAGCATGTAGTTTATAGGATAAAATTGGCATGATTTGATCTTGCATTTCCAATTTGTTTGGCATTTTTCTTGACAAGGTACCTTAAAACCCTAGCAATCTTAGAAAATTCATAACTCTCACTAGGTTAAGAGTTGGATCCCCTCCTTTGGGCAGTGAGTTTGTATAGGTTTAGGGTTCCTTTGATTGCATTTTCAAATTTTTATCATGTCATTTGCTTCTGGTTTTGAATTTTGCTTTGTGTGTTGATCATAAACCCTAATTTATGCCTTCCTTTGCATCCATCTTCCATTTGCTTGCATACCATGACTTGCCATGACATTTTGTGCATCCATTTGATTCATAAGACATCTTAAGACATATTAGAATCATTTTTGATCATTGCATTTTGCATTTGCCATGTTATATGTCCATTACATTTCATAACTTTTCATGTGCATCCATGGTTCAAAACATGCTTCCCTTGCATCCATATGCTTGTATGATCATTCTAATGCCTTGTTTCATGTTTGCATCATCTCTTAGCATCATTTTCATCATGTATTTTCTTCTGACTTTGTCTTGCATCATGCCATTTCATCTCATTTGCATTGCATTTTATTTCTTTACTAACTTTTCAGGTGGTAAGTTGTATTGAGAAGTGAATTTGCCTTCACTTCTCACAATTTCTTTTCATCTCTTTCATAATCCATTTGCTGCATTTTTGTATGTGTTTGGGATTGAGCTTGCTCATTCTTTTTCATCTTACTTTCTTCCTTCAAGCAACTTGTCTTCTTAAGTGAAGCAAGTTGTTTTGCTTCTCTTTGCTCCTTTCATCTCCCTGGTGGTTCTTTGAAGATTCTTTCTTTATTAAGCCTCACAAACCCTAGGACTTCCAAGCATGATAACTTTTTAGGATTATTTAGTCCCCTACTTAGTTTCACCTTTGTGTCATCTTTGAGTCTTCTCTTCTCATCTCATAATCAGGGACTAAACCCTAAAGGTTTTAAGGCTTTGTGATTAAGCTTATGCCTGCATCCTTCTATTAGGATGGAGTGTATAACTTTAATCCTAAGTGTTAAACCCTTAATGTGTTTAAATCCTTTAATCAATCCATCTAATAATCATCAAGACATCAAACTTGTAACTTGGGCCTTGCATTAGGGTTCTAATTCTTCCTTAATTGGTTAAGAAGGACTAACCCTAGTGTTAATGGACAAGTCCCCCTCAAGTTGTCTTACAAACCATAAAACTCACTTCTTCATCTTATCATTAACTAAAATCCATCTAATAAAGGCTTTGTTTTGTCATGAGGTTAATCCCTAATCATGGATCAAGTTGAGGAGTCTTTCTCAGCTTAAATGTTCTCATCTATTATCCTTCTATTAGGATGGTGTAATGAGTCCATTAGATCCTTGATTATGGCTTAAACTCATTACTTAACACTAAACAAAAACAACAAAAACATCTAACTAATCACAAGTAGGTTAATGATCTTAATCTTACACCATGGTGATTAAGTGTGAGATGCTGACTTCACACTTAAGGTATTCTCATTACCCCTAATCAGAGGGAGGATGTGATGAGTTTGCTAACCCATTGGTTTAGGCTTAAGCTCATTTTCTTATGACAAAATTCCAAAAGCAATAAAAGACTGAAAACTCAAAAACAAACAATAATCGTCTCCTCCGGGATTCTTTTCTCATCATCTTCACTCACAAACGAGAACTTGCTTCTTCCGTCTAATGCAAGACAGTTTGCACCTGAGCTAGACAGGTTATACACTTGAGCATAGGCAAGTAAGCAGTTCACAGGTCAATTTATCTTTCAGTCTCTTTGGGTCGAACTACGGTGTTCTGACTTCCTCATTGCACGAGAGGATACGTAGGCATAACCTAACAGTTATCGAACAAAAGTCTCTGTATATTCCCCCTCTTTCCAGCCTTATTCTCTAAGCCTCATTCTTGAGCATCACTCTGTTCTTGCACTGACACTTCACATATTTCACTTCACTTTCTTTTTACACTGACACTTGCATTCTTTCCAGCTTTGATACACAAATTGCACTGACACTACCCCTTTAAAACACAAATATTTTAAGCGTGGATCTCGTCGAGTACGACGGACAATCTGGGTGCTAATACCTTCCCAGGTTGTAACCAACCCCCTTTCTCAGTCTCTCTGGTTCGCAACCGTCTTATCCATATCTTTTCTTAGGTTTATGCAGCATTACCTTTCCTTCGGGATAAAAATGCCTAGCTGGCGACTCTTGTCTTTTGAGTTCACCCTTGTGTGTTCTCTCTCTTTTCGCCGACCGTTCGCGTCTGTACCCCTTCTGACCAGGTGTCATTTGGTGGGAGCGACAGCTTGGCGACTCTGCTGGGGACCCTTATACTGCAACCAGGGCTTCTGGTTCTTTTTGTGGGTTCCTCCTAGCGCTTGTTTGATTTGTGTTTATTGGGGTGTTATGTGCTATTTGTGTTTGTATATTTGCTTTATTTACTGCTTTATGTACAATTATTTATTGCTTTCTTTACAGCTTTATATATATCATACTGTCATACTGTTATCTGGCTGGATCTGGTTTTGTTGCTTTGGTGGGTGGGGTTCTATTGAGAGTTTAAGGTCCTATACCTGGGACCTGAGTGACACCTAGGCTAGAGTGGTTCATGTTCTTTCCCATTCCATTTCGGTCTGGTGCGGGAATATGAAACACGGTTCAGATATGGGTTTCTTCTTGAGAACTCTGTGCTACAGATCTCCTGTAGTGCTAGGGCTATCTGGGAAGCCTGCTAAGTCTGGATGACCTTTACTATGACCTTCAAATACTGAGGTGAATTAGAGGAGGATCTTTTATGGTTATTGTAAACACTGTACCTCCGGGTTAGAAGTGTTTACACTTCTCATAACTGATCCAAGTCTGAGGATCCTTGTTTTAGAACACCACCTGTGAGGGGGTTGGGGCTGTTTACAGGTTTGCAGGTACCCTTGACCACAACATACCTTGATACTTTGTTTTGATTAAGAGTATTCCACTTTGGACAGTTCTTGTGATTTAACCCTGGACATGTGACTCTTTTTTTGAGTCCCCCACCTTGGTTACTGGATCTCTGAACCTCCATCTGGACTTCTTGAACATACATGGACTTATATATCAAGGCAGTAATCAGATCCAGCTTGATCACAAACCCTTGCATATCATTTGCATACTCATCATTCGCATCATTTTAACATTTGTTTATTTGTTTTTCAGGGTATCCATATTGTATCTGGCTTGGTTTTGACCCCTTCATCTGCATAGACCTCTCTTCATCAGTATCTGCTTCAGCTATCTTCATCAGTTGCTTGCTTCAGCTACCTCCATCATCATCCTCAGCCTATCAGTGGCTCATCTCCAGTATCAGTCTTCCTCATCAGCATTTGTTTTCAGCTCTTCATCAGCAGTCATGGCACCCAAGAAGAGCAACATTTCATACCATTTCTTTGAGCCTGTGCCGACTGGCATCAAACAGGTCCAGGCACTTATCACTCCAGACCACATCCCATTATTCAGAGAGCATTATGGAGGCATCCTTGATATGGTTATGGACGTGGACCCTTCTCAGAGGAGTTTGATCCACACTTGCCTACAGTTTTATGACCCTCCTCTGAGATGCTTCACTTTCCAGAACTTTCAGCTAGGACCTCTGCTGGAGGAGTTTTCATCATTGATTGGAGTACCTATCAGGGGTGGTGTCTCCTTCAACCCTGAGATGGCTTTTCCCAGCAATGAAGAAGTGGCAAAAGCACTGTACCTGGAGTCTATTCTGATTGAGCAGAACATGACAACAAAGGCTGGGATCCCTGGCCTACACTTGGACTTTCTGACTTCTCAGGCCATCCTGAAGGCCTCCTTGGGAGAATGGAGGGTAGTTTGTGCATTGTTAGCCCTCAGCATTTATGGGGTGATATTATTTGCAGATGAGCCCAAGTTTATCAGCAAGAATGCCATTCATCTTTTCATTCTGAGGAATCCAGTACCCACATTGCTGGGAGATTTTTATTATTCTGTCCACCAAAGGAATGAGAAGCAAAGAGGGAGGTTGGTGAGATGTTGTGCTCCCCTATTCCATACCTGGCTGCTTAAACACTTACCCAAGACTGATGCCTTCCTGAATCCTCACCAACAGAAGAATTGGGCTAGGAGACTTATTGCTTTGACTTCAGATGACATCAGATGGTGCACCCAGAGCACCAAAGGCAGGGACATAATTACTAGCTGTGGGCAGTTCCCCAATGTACCTCTAATAGGAGTGAAGGGTTGCATCAACTACAACCCTTTGCTGTTTAAAAGACAATTGGGCTATGCTTTGGTTCACCCTCCTAGAGTACAAGACTTGGCTGAAACCCTGTATTGTGAGATTAAGCCTAATCTAGCTGTTGTCAGACAAGCATCCTGGGCTTGGGACAACATCCAGACCAAAGGGATAGCCATTCTTGGGAGATGCAATGATATGGCTTCAACTCAGTATTATGAATGGTCTCATGCTAGGGCTCAGATATCTGGGATGCCTTTCACCATTGAGGATGCACCTGGACCATCCACAGCACCACCTCCAGCCATTGTTAGCCTGGAAGAATTTGAGAAACTGAAGGAGAGGAATGAGAATCTGTCTCAAGCTCTAAAGAGGACCCTCTGGGAGAGGAGTGATGGTCGTCTAGACATTGAAAGGTTGGAAAAGATTAAAGTGGAGCATCTAGCCAGGATTGAGAAAGCAGAGGACTACATCAAGAAATCAAGAGCTGGAGAGCAAATTTTGAAGAATGCCTGTAAAGAGGCCCATTTTCAGAAGGCTAGGACTGATCTCTATCTGAAAGAAAGTCAAGCTAGGTGGGTCAGAATCACTGAAGCTCGTACTCAAGAAGATAAGAGAACTCAAGACAGGATTGAGCAGTTGGAGGCTAATGAAAAGAAACAACAGGAGGCTTTACTGGCAGTCCAGAAGGAGATTTCAGAATTGAAGATTAGGGCTGGTGTGAAGAGGTCAAAGGACCAAGACAGGCACAAGAAGTTGACCACTTCTATTGCCACCAGAAACCTTCTTATCAGAAACATTACAGAGCATCCGGCTGGTCCTGTAACTGAAGCACTTCTGAAGGAGGTTAGGGAGGATGAGTTTGGATTAGATGTTTGACTTCTTTGCTTGTTGTTATTTCCATTTCATGTACTTTTCTTTTTATGTTGTATTTTGACCCCTCAGGGGCATGTGTTGTAAAAATAAACTATGTATGATCCACCATTTGTAATGTATTTGTCAGTTTGTTTCATTTGAGTTTCTTTTCTCAAGCAACACCAAGGCATCTTCCTCAGGGTCTAGAAAGGTCAAAACCAAGAGCCAAGCCGGATACCTTGGAAAATAAATAAACATACTGCATTGCATACTGACTCTTGTTTTGTTTTGTAGGTTTTTGTTTTGTTTGTTACTAACTCTGTTGTGGTTCAGGAATTATTGCTCGCCGTCGGGTGTTCCCTCTCAACCGTCCGCACAAATATCCTACTCGCAACAATCTTCCTGGTATCCAGATGGACCAAGTACAGCAAGATCTGACAGAGGTCAGGACTCAGATGGCTAATGAAAGGTTGGAGATGAGAAACCAAATGACCCATTTCATGGAAGTAATGAATGGCTTGGCCCAAAGTCAAGAAAGGTTGAGGGCATTGGTAGAAAGACAAAACCCGGAAGAACCCCATCTAGGGACTGGAGGAACAAGTAACAATGAAAGGGGTCAGCCCCATGTTAACCCACCAGTATATGGGCCTCATCTTCATCCGGAGATCAACATCCCAACTAATGTGCAAGGAAATACTACTGGGGGGAGTATTTTACAAGAAGACCCCCAAGAGGAGCAATTCACTGTCATGGGAGCTGGTGATGAAGTCTATGATAGAAGGTTTGATGAAATTGCTGAGAAGTTGAGATCTCTGGAGTCTCAAAATTCCCTGGGTTTTGATGTCATGGATATGGGGTTAGTGGATGGGGTAAGAATACCTCATAAGTTTAAACCCCCTTGCTTCGAGAAGTACAATGGAACTTCCTGTCCACGAACTCACTTACAGTCCTTCCTGGGGAGACTTAAGGCATACACAATGGATGAAAAACTGTGGATGTTTTACTTTGAAGACAGTTTGACTGGGGCTTCAAGGGAGTGGTATTCACACCTAACCAGAGCTACTATCAGATGCTGGAAGGACCTAGCTGAGGCCTTCATCAGACAATATCAATATAATCTGGACATGGCTCCTAACAGGACCCTTTTGATGGGAATGTCTCAGTCCTCCAGAGAAAGCTTCAGGGAATATGCCCAGAGGTGGAGACAGCTTGCTGCTGCTGTCCAGCCACCCATGTCGGAAAGGGAAATGGCCGACATGTTTATGAATACTCTGCAAGGAACATATATTGATAGGCTAGCTGCCTTTTCTTCCACCAGCTTCGCTGACGTAGTTATAGCTGGAGAAAGAATTGAGAGCCTTCTGAAGATGGGTAAGATTTCTGATAATGGTGCAAGTTCGTCAAGTAATCCTAGGAAGCCTTTTGTGGGACCTAGAAGAACCGGTGAGACAAATGCCATTCATGCCAGCAGGGGCAGGCCTCAGTATGTCCATAGATCAGTAGTAGCTGTCACGATTCCAGCTCCGATTCCTCAGAAACCAGCATATCAACCACCACAACAACCCCACTATCAACAGCAAGTTCAGTATCCGCCACAAAGGACCTACAACAACAGTAACAACAATCAGCAGCAAAGACCTTTTCAGCAAAGACCATCACAGGCCAATAGGGTGATTGATCCAATCCCTATGCCTTATGCCGCTTTATTGCCACAACTCCTGAAACTCAACTTGGTTGAATTAAGGACATTGGCACCACCAGATCCCTCTAATCTTCCATGAAATTATGATGTCAACGCCAGATGTGCTTTCCATTCCAATGCACCTGGCCACAATACGGAGAAATGCAGGGCTTTACAAATGAAGGTACAAGACCTGGTGGATTCTAAGGCCCTCAACTTTGCACCCCCACCAAATGTCAACAAGAATCCCATGCCCAATCATGGAGGACCAAGAATTAATGCCATTGAGGAAGACAAACCATCTTTCTTAATCACCAGTGTTGGGCAGATTCGGACACCTCTGGTAGAAATCAAAGCTCAACTCCTAGAATGCCAGATGTTCCCCGGGTGTGAGCTCGGTTGTGGTTATTGCAACATTTCGGTCAACGGGTGTGATAACTTGAGAAGCGGCATAGATGATCTTATCAAGAGTGGTATACTTCAGATCACAACAACGACACCTACAAATCCAGCAATCCCTTTGACAACAATTCCTGACTCTTCTACAACTGCAACAATAATCATTCCGACCAATTCATCAATATCATCAACAATGGCTTCATCCATCACTTCAACAAACCAGATGTCAACAACCATCTCTTCTACAACATCAGCATCCCTTCATTCAGCAGGATCTTCTACAACGCCAACAGAAAATAATGAAGATATCTCAGCAGTCACCATTTACTATGATCCATCAGATGTTCCTCCAAATAACAACTTTCAACAACAAACAGTGGCACCTCCTGCCAGGTCACCAGTCACCATCTACTACGATCCACACACCATTTCAGTACCCTCCTCTGCAGCAGTCAGTCCAGTTACTATCACAGTGCCTGGACCAGTTCCATATGAAAGCAGTAATGCCATACCTTGGCATTATGGCTCTGACCTCTACTGCAACGGGGAGAAAATCACTTTGGACTCTTCAACTTCTTCTCCACAGATTGATAATGTTGGGGGAGGCGGAGGCTTCACCAGAAGCGAACGCCTTTTTGCCTCACAATTGCAAAGACCTGATGCCGAAGCAGAAGCTGCTGCCAAAGCAATAGGAAAGAGTGTGGTAGTTGAAGAGACAATTATCAAGGAAACTCAGAAGACATCTTTTGAACAAGATATAGACGAGTTTATAAGGATTATAAAGAGAAGTGATTACAAAGTGGTGGATCAGCTTCACCAAACTCCCTCAAAGATCTCCATATTATCCCTGTTGATGTGTTCTGAAGCTCACAGGAAGGCATTATTGAAAGTCTTGCACGCAGCATACGTGCTAGAGGAGATCACTGTTAATCAGCTAGAAACCGTGGTGGCAAATGTCAACACCAGTCACGGACTGGGCTTCACCAATGCTGACTTAACAACTGAGGGACGTAACCACAACAAGGCTTTACACATCACTCTAGAATGCAAGGGTGTTGTTCTATCACATGTACTGGTAGACACTGGGTCCTCACTCAATGTTCTACCAAAGAAAGCCTTAGTGAAGCTGGAGTATGATGGCTTGGCATTGCGCCCAAATAATTTGGTGGTGAGAGCATTTGATGGCTCTAAAAGATCAGTGCTTGGGGAGATTGATCTGCCTGTGATGATTGGCCCGCAGACTTTTAAGATTACCTTCTATGTGATGGACATTCAGCCGGCCTACAGCTGTTTGTTGGGTAGTGTTGCACCCCAAACTTTGCCCTCGCAATACAAGGCTTTGTGTACTAAGAGGTTCACAAGGTTTACAAGACCTTTTATGAGGTTCATAAAGTCTACAAGACACTTTATGAGGTTCACAAGGTTCACAAGACCTTTCATGAGGTTCATGAAGTTTACAAGACACTTTATGAGGTTCACAAGACACTTTATGAGGTTATCAAGGTTCACAAGGTTCACAAGACATCTTATGATGGTTCACAAGGTTCACAATACATCTTATGATGGTTCACAAGGTTCACAAAGTTCACAATTGGTCAGAAGTTTGACAATTCCCTCAGACAAGGCATTCTCCTAAGCAGTGCATCCAAAACTAGGGTTTTGACTTTAATCAGGCTAAATGGACTTCCAAGACTTCAAGTGAGCTTCATAACATCTTATATGTGTCTAAGAATCCCCATGACAAGTTTCAAGACTTTTCTCAAAGGTTTGCTCAGTCAGATGATCAGATAAGTCAAAATCAGTCAAAGCAGTTAAAAAGTCAAACTGAGGTCAACTGTGGTCAAACCAAAGTCAAACTTCATGATTTTTTGCCAACATCAAGTATATGAAGTAAAATTCATCATTTGATCAAGGGTTGATCATGATTCATCAAGGAGATTTCAGATCATCAAGAATCAGGGGTTTCTAAATTAGGGTTTCCTTAGGAAAAGTCAACTGAACTTTGACCAGCCATAACTTTCACATGCTTCATCACCAATTTTCCATCCAAAGCTCATTTTTAAGGAAATTGAATTCTCTACAACTTTGTGTCTCACAAGCCAAGCCCAAAAATGCTTCATTTGGAAGGTATGAGATAAGACATTATAGGTCCTTTTGAAAGTCAACAAAAAGTCAACAACTTCAAAAGGGCATAACTTGAGAATGGTAAATGATATGGACATGAAACCAGTGGGGTTGGTTAGAGGACTCTTCAAGATTTCCAAAATGTCCAAAATCACCCTCATAGCATTAAAATTGAAGGATGTGTGCCCTTGCAAAGTTGGGAAATTTTTGGTTGGTTTATGAAGAAAATGGAGGTTTAAAACCAATTTTTTCTAAATGGGCTTGCCATATGATGATCCAATCCATACCAATACTTCATGCACGACCCAAATCTCAATTATTCAGATTTTTTATCATTTTATTTTATTTATTTTGATTTTATTCATTTAAAATCATTTTAAATTAAAATAAAATAGAAAAATCAAATATTTAAATGAGATTGTGCTTCTAGAAAGTCATAAAGATTGCTTGGATCAAATTGATACAAAAATTATGGTGATTGGCTTGAAATAGAAAGGGTTTATTCAAGAATATTTGAAATTTAAGCTTGAATTTTTTTCAATCTCATGGATCCAAATTTTCCACACAATGATCCATTCTTTTTGACCTAATCCATTGTACTATAAGTATACAACACAAACCTAATGCAAGGACACGAAATTCTGGCCTCCAAGAGTAAGTTGCAACTTTCAAAATTCATCACAAAATCTCCAATTCGGTTTACAACTTAGAGGCGTTTTCAAAGCTTTTTGAAGGTGGCATGAGCTTGCTTGAACATCACTGAACACAATTCAATCATCATAAGCATCCAAAACATCTCACATTGCATAAACCGAATCTCTCTTGTCTTTAAATTTAAATTTTTCGATTTCGGTTATTTAGTTAATATTAACTGATTTTGTTGTTTGATTTGTGTTAATCATGATTGGTAGATGGATTCTGGACATTTTCATGAAGAAATACAACCTATAACCAAACCTGCCATTGTTAGGGTTTTGTGTTCCAAATTAGGGCTTCCTAATTTAGCAAATATAAATAAATTATAAGTACATAATTGAACTGGACTGGTTATGGGGAGTACAATGGTACCCCTATTTTGTTAAAATTTTACAGGTTTGATGATCTTTGAGCAAAGCTAGAAAATCCTACGAAACCAGGTTCGTAGGTAAATTCGCAGGAAAAAGCACAGCTGATTTCGCAGGAAATTTGAAGAAGATGACCTTTTGGCGCCGTCTGGAAATTCAAATATTTGATATTATATTTTATGTATTTGTTTTTGTTTTGTTTCACAAGTGCAGCATTGGTCTGGTGGTGAGAGACGCGCGTGTGTTGTTTGAGGACCCTGGTTCGAAACTTGGCTGCAGTGGTTTTTCTTATTTTTATCTTTTAATTGCTGTACTTAATATATTATGCATTGTTGTGAATGTACTATCAGTAGCGCCCTCCCGGCTGGATGGAAAATATGCCTGCGTATTGTTTAAAGGTCCTGGGTTCGATCCCCCCCAGGCCCTTTTGTTTTGGTTATTTTTCAATGATTTTTGCAGGATAAAAATAAAAAGAATTGAAGCTGTTTCCATATCACTAGTGCACGCTGGCCCAGTGGCAAGGTCATTGTATTTCCAGGTAAAGGACCTGGGTTCAAATCCCAGGTCCTGTTTTTTTGGTTCATATTATTTTTGTTTTATTTTCTTATTATTTCTTTATACTATTTTTTTTCTAAAACTAATTTAAATGCTTTTATAAAAAGAAATCAATATATGTAAATAAATTTTCTCTAAGAAAAAGAAACTTATATTATATAATTGTACATTACTTAATAATTTTTGCATATTAAATATATAAAACCTAATTAATTTTTATAAATCCTAATAATTTTCCACAAACCCTAATTTTCTTCTATTTTATTATAATTTTCTATCATATATATATATATATATATATATATATATATTATGTTCATAATTTAATTCTTGTATATAAATATGCTTAAAATTAAAATTCTTAATTTAATTTTGTTAATATGATAATATGACATAAATTGTTTATAATTTAATTTTTGTATATAAATAATTCTTGATATATGTTTAAAATAGTTAAAAATTGTTAATTTGATTTTGTAATTATAATTTTATTTTCATAATATGTTTATAATTAACTTAACTTTTATAATGTGTAAATAATTTAAAACTTTATAATAATTAATATAATTGTTCATATTTTCTTATTAATCTTAAATAATTGTTTATATAAAAATTTGATCTTTTAATTATTATAATGTTTTTGTTTATATTATCTATTATGTTTATTTTCTTATGATATTTATTTATTACTAACCCCATTTAACTTTGTATTATTTTTATTATTATTATTTTACTAACCCAATTATTATTATTATTTATTATTTTGCTTATTTATTTAATTTGCTTTAATTATTATTATCATGTAATTGTTCCTTTGATGTAATATTTAGTAGTAATGTTTAAATATTTATTTTATGCTATGGTTAGTAAAAATAGGGAGTGTAACATGTTTGTATGTTTAAAATTAATTTAACTCACTAATTTAAAGATAAATATTAAAATTGTACACTCACACACGTAAGTCGATCTTTGATCGCCATCTCACTTCCTTAAGGATACCTCTCATGTTGCTTAATCAAAAGGTCAAGTAGGGTGTATAAAGCAAAGTCCCTTATCCATATCATCTAGTCCCTTAAACAGAAAAAAGATCAAGTTCCTTCGAATGTTGCCTTCGTAATGATCTTGTCCCTTTCGAATAAAGATGATAAGTCCCTTCGAATTGCTTATACACCCCACAATTGCCTAAATAAACAGATGTCCCTTCACTTGTCCCCCACATCCAAGGTAATGACTACCTATTCCTTAATAATAGGGATAGCCTTACCATTTAAAGGATTCAAGAACAGAAAAGACTTAAACTTAGGGTAGGTTCCTCTTAGATACTTGCTCACTTTTCAAAAATATTTCAAACACTTCACACATTTTAAACAATTTTCAAAACAAAGGTTTTTTACGCATCCGTACATGGATCATTATAAAACTCTTAAGAAAATTTCTATTCACACACTTCACATTTCAAAAACATTTTAAAGTGAGCTAAGTAACTAAGAGCCCATGGATAACCATGGATGTAAAGGGTGCTAACACCTTCCCTTTACAAAACCTACCCCCCGGACCCAAAAATCTTTTAAAAGGTCTTTCCTGTTCTTTTATGCCTTTCCTTTGGATAAAATAAAAGTTGGTGGCGACTCTTGCTATCCGCAACATAACTAAAGTCAGTTCTCCCACCGTGTTACAGAACTGGCGACTCTGCTGGGGATTTAATAAAAGAGGGGTACCCTTAGGAATTAGATCACTTTAAAACTTGTTTTGCTTTGTTTGCTTTACGTATCTTGTTGGGTGCTCTTATGTGTGAAAGATCCTAACCCGGATCTAGTGTACCTTAGGTAAATGGCAATAGACCAAGGAAACTGTACGGCGTATACCGATATGGTTGATCTGGTGGCCATAGTTAGTGTGACTTCTTGGTTGGTGCTTATGTTCCTTAAGTCAAGTTGAGGATAATATGAGGCTGCCATATGTTGTCAATGCACTAACTAACTTTTAGAACCCTAGTTATCCCATCTTGGCCCTTAGAAAAGTAGTGAGATAACCGGCTTTGGTGAAGACTAAAGTTGGTTGATACTCGATACTACGCTCATTGAGATTCTAAACTTGGAGGGTTTTGGTTGGCAAGTAAGTTGCCTACTGAACAACCACCCTTGTGAAGGATCAATGATATTGAGATCCCTTAGAACCTGGTTACTTTTGTAGGACAGGATGAACCAACTAACTTCATGGGAGGGTACTTACCTTTAAACCTCATGCAAGCCTTCAAACCTAGGGCTATTGTGTGACTTGCTTGTGTGTGCCACATGTTTGTGATTGAGCATAACATCATGACATCATCATGCATCATAAGCATAGCATTTTCACTAACCATTTCAAGGACCAAAGGATTTATCTTTGTTCTTTGTTGCAGGTCATGGCTTCTGCTCGTAGAAACACTATCAGGATCAACTTTATAGGCATACCTTCTAAGCTTAAAGAGTTGATTTCTCAAGTGTATAATCACTCCCAGTTCATCAAGAGACATGGTCACCTACTGGATCTAGTCACTTCAGGGTTCAATGAAGACATGATGAGTGTCCTGTTTCAGTTCTTTGATCCTAAGCACCATTGCTTCACATTCCCTGACTACCAGCTGGTTCCTACAATGGAAGAGTTCTCTAAACTTCTGGGTATACCTGTTCTTGATCAGAAACCATTCTCAGGCTTGGAAAGAGAGCCTAAACCTGAGGTTATTGCTGCAGCTCTACATCTGAAGAAGTCCGACATTGTTCTAGAAACGAGAAGTGGAGTCAAGGGTATTCTTGCTAAGGTATCAATGGATAAAGCTCAAGTGTTCTTGAAAGCTATGAGCCATGATGCTTTTGAGGAGATCCTAGCCTTGTTGATTTATGGCTTAGTGTTATTCCCCAATCCAGATCAGTTAATAGACGTTCATGCCATCAACATATTCCTGAGTCATAATCCAGTGCCTACATTACTTGGGGATATCCTACATTCTCTTCATACTCGTACTACAAAGGCACGAGGAACTCTGATGTGTTGCATACCTTTGCTATCTAGGTGGTTTATTTCTCACCTTCCTCGCTCAGTAATGAAGAATGAACAAGGGTTCAGGTGGTCCAAAAGGATCATGTCACTCTCGCATTCAGATATTCATTGGTGCTCCAGATCTATGGAGAATGTCACTATCATTGACCGTTGTGGGGAGTTTCCTAATGTGCCACTTCTAGGCATAAGAGGAGGCATCACCTACAATCCCTCTCTAGCTTTACGACAGTTTGGTTACGCTCGGAGTGATGGTCCACATGACATGCTAATTCAGGGCATTGTATTTGACTACGACAACGATCTGCAAGGTTACCTTCAGAGATTCATACGAGCATGGGGAAAAGTGAACAAGGTTGATAGCAAGACTCTGGAGCCTAAGTACACTATTCCTATGGAAGCTTACCTCAGATGGGTGCGATCTCGTGCTCAGACTCTCATGATGCCATATCCTGCTATCTTGCCAGTTACCATGGAACCTGTTGCCGAAGGGGATACTTCTTATACCATCCTTCACCCAGACATGCCTACTGACATGGAAGACTTACAGAAATCCTGGATCCAGTTGAAGGAGCAAAGGGATACTTTCGAGGCTCATTACAAAGCAAGCCAAGAAAGGATCCTGGAACTAACAAAGCAACTTCACGAAGAGCGGAATCTCAACTCATACCTCAACACAAAGAGGAAACGTCCATGGGAGACTTAAAACCCCATCTCTTGTATTTATTGCATTTCATTTTCTGTAAGCCCAAGAGGCAAAACAAGTTTATTACTAATAAAAGTTTACCTTCATGTTTGTTTAAGCAAATTTAAATCCCGCGGTCCTTGAAAACATTGCATATACATTTACATTCCATATCATTGCATCACAGGTTTATTGTGCACAGGTTTCTCATCTTCTCGCTGTTTATTTCAGCAATGGCTCTTGAACAAACAGTTAAGGATCTCCAGGCACAAAATGCACGGTTCCAAGAGCTGATCCTGAACTTGTCCAAAGGGCAGGATGAATTGAAGACACTGCTGGCCAAGAAGACTAAGAAGACTAGGAGGTCAGGTGGCCTGATCAACATGGGAAGAAGGTTCAGAGGCCCTGTCAAGACCAAAGAACAGGTTGAGGATTATGAGTCTGAAGAGTCTGAGAAAGAGGGAGGCAGTCTCCACAACACTATGGGGGACTCTGATTCTGAGGCTAACTACTACCATGAGCCTAATGAAGATAAGTTCAAGATGCTGGTGGATAGAATGGATGCTATGGAATTACAGAAATCTTCTGGGCTGGATTTTGAAGACCTGAGTTTGATATCTGGGGTGGTTATACCCATTGGTTTCAAGGTTCCTACTTTTGTTGTTTATGATGGTGTCTCTTGTCCCAAGCTGCATCTGAGGTCTTATGTCAGGAGGATCCAACCCCATACTACTGATTAAAAGTTGTGGATCCATTTCTTCCAAGAGAGCTTATCTGGAGCTCAATTGGAATGGTACTACCAGTTGGAGAGTGTCAACATCCGGGATTGGAATGATCTTGCTGAAGCCTTCTATAAGAAGTATCAATACAATGCTGACTTAGCTCCTACTCGCATGCAACTTCAGAGCATGTCTATGGGTGCTAAAGAAAGTTTCAAGGAGTATGCTCAGAAGTGGAGAGACTTGGCTGGAAGAGTGCAACCACCTCTAACTGACAGGGAGTTAGTTGATATGTTCATGTGTACGTTGAATGGTCCCTTTTACAGTCATCTCATTGGAAGCTCATCATCTGGCTTCACTGAGTTGATAATGACAGGAGAGCGTGTAGAAAGTGGTATCAGGAGTGGCAAGATTCAAGTGGGTGCTTCTTCATCAGGTGCTGCAAAGAAGCCTCTCATTGGGAAGAAAGAGTCAAATGCTGTTTATGGTCAACCTGATCGTAATAGAAGGCATCAGTCTGTGAGTGCAGTTCATATTTCAAATCCAACTCCTACAACATCAGAGCAGCCACAAGGGAATCAACAGAGGGCTCGAAGGCAGTTCACTAAGATCAACATGTCAATGGCTCAAGCATTGCAACACTTGTTGAAGGCTGAACTTATCACTCTGAAAGATGCTCCTCAGAATCCTAATGTTACCTCTCCCAGGTACAATCCCAATGCACGATGTGCATATCATTCGAATTGTCAGGGACATGATACCAATAGTTGCTGGGTGTTGAAGAACAAAATTCAAGATATGATTGAGGCTGGAGAAATTGAGTTTGACCCTCCGGGTACTCCAAATGTGATTACTGCTCCCATGCCAAATCATGAGAAGACTGTCAATGCAATTGATGAAGATTCACATATTTATTCAGTTGCAGAGTTGACCACACCATTGTCTGTTATCAAGAAGAAGTTAGTACAAGCTGGTTTCTTTCCAGGATGTCGTGAAGATTGTTTGTATTGTACCTATAAGCCAGATAGCTGCTGGAGGTTGAGAGATGGAATTCAACGTCTCATGGATAAATACACCATAGTGTTTGAGAGGATTCCATCTTCTGTAGAGAGTATGGTGGATCATATTACTAAAGGTAAGAAGATTGAAGAGGTGGATATGGTTGATAAAATGCCGGTAAGGATTGCTTCCAAGGGACCTGTCAAAATCACTCATAAGGGTCCAATTAAGATTACTGCTGAAGGCCCTGTGAAGATTGTTGCTGAAGCTAGAGTGGCTCCTATGGTCATTACCACTCCTGGTCCTATTCCGTATACGTCTGACAAAGCTGTGCCTTGGCATTATGGGTCTGATGTTTATATCCATGGTGTTAAGCAGGAACCCTTAGCTGATATGCCTGTTGATGTTGATAATATTGTTGGGTCTAGTAAGATCACACAAAGCGGAAGAGTTTTCTCTCCTCCAGTTACTTCCAAGAATGCAGTCACTCCAGCTGCTACCTCCACCACTGATGCTCGGGGCAAAGGTCCTGTTATTGAACCTATACCTACTGATGTGCCAGCTGCAGATGATCTTGCTAAGCAGATGGAAGAAGTATTGAAAATCATTCGCAAGAGTGATTATGACATTGTTGATCAGTTGGGGCATACTCCCTCCAAGATTTCTATGCTGTCTTTGTTGTTATGTTCTGAGGCTCATGCCAAGGCTTTGATTAAATTTCTAAAGACTGCTCATGTACCCAATGAAATTTCTGTTGATCAGTTTGAAAATTGTGTTGCACACTTGACCTATGATAATGGGTTAGGTTTCTCCGATGCTGATTTGACTCCTGCCAAGAGGGATCATAACAGGGCTCTGCATATCTCAATTGAATGTAGGGGCACTACCCTGTCACATGTATTGATAGACAATGGTTCCTCTTTGAATGTGTTGCCCAAAGAAGTTCTGAATAAGCTGAGTCCTGAAGACGCTGTGTTAAAACCCAGTAATATAGTGGTGAAGGCTTTTGATGGTTCGAGAAGAGTGGTGCATGGAGAAATTGATCTCCCAATCAAAGTTGGTTCTCAGGTTTTCAATGCTACCTTTTATGTCATGGATATTCGTCCGTCATATTCTTGTTTGCTTGGGCGTCCCTGGATCCATGGGGAAGGTGCTGTAACCTCTACATTACATCAGAAGCTGAGATATCCGGTGGAAGGAAAAGTTGTTACTGTCTACGGAGAGGAAGGATATGTGGTTAGCCATGTGAACACCTTTAAGTATCTTGAAGTGGAGGGTGAATATGTTGAAACTCCGTGTCAGACATTTGAAGTGGTTCCTTGGATTGTTAATGATTATGAAGCTCCTCCTGTTGTCAAGAAAGTTCCTGTGGTCACCAGAGTACCTCCAACAATGGCCTCCCTCAAAGATGCTAGAGCTGTGGTGGATGAAGGTGGTTGTACTATTTGGGGTCAGCTTCCTGATATCCCATACAAGTCTGACAAATTTGGTTTGGGTTTCACTGCAGAGTCCCAGAAGGCTGTTCGTCGTGCTCGTGCTGTTCGTATCACCAATCAGGGGATTATGAAGAACCAGATCAATGATGTGGATGACTATGATGAAGGCTACAACTTGGATGCTTGGATTTTTCCTACTGTGGGTGCTGGGCTCAACAACTGGAAAGCTGAAGATGTTATTCCTATCTCCTTTAGTCAGGAGTAAATACTATTACTGTGTTGTTGCTTTTTAAGTTTGTAATTTCTTGAACAATTGAACTCTTAAGCCTTGTGCCTTACCCGGGACACAATGGTGTGCTTGTTACGGGATGTCATTTCATTTGCATACTTCATTCAATAAAAATCAGTGGACGTTTCGTTTTCGTAAATATTGTGTTCCTTGTCTTTCTTTATTTTATTTTTTACCTTTATCAGCTATGTGTTCTTACACACACCCACATCACTAAAATGCAGATCCTCATCCACTCTGGATCCTGTTGATAACAGTTCTACTATTGCCAATTATAATTTCGAGAATCCGATCTATCAAACTGAAGACGGAAATGAGGACGATTGTGAAGTACCTGTAGAGCTTGCTAGGTTGTTACAACAAGAAGAGAAAGCTATACAGCCACATGAAGAGCCAGTCGAAGTTGTGAATCTGGGAACTGAAGAAAACAGGAAAGAAGTCAAGATAGGGGCTGAATTAGAGGATAGTGTCAAGAGCAGGCTGATTCAGATGTTACGTGACTATGTGGAGATCTTTGCTTGGTCCTACGAAGATATGCCAGGGTTGGATACAGATATTGTGGTTCACCATTTACCAGTAAAAGAAGATTGTCGTCCAAAGAAGCAGAAGGTTCGTCGCATGCGTCCTGAAATGTCAGAAAAGATCAAAGCAGAGGTAATGAAACAATTTGATGCAGGGTTCTTAGCAGTGACTTCTTATCCTCAGTGGGTTGCAAATGTGGTGCCGGTACCTAAGAAAGATGGTAAGGTACGTATGTGTGTGGACTACAGGGATTTGAACAAGGCTAGCCCCAAGGATGACTTTCCACTTCCTCATATTGATGTTCTGGTAGACAACACTGCTCAGCACAAGATATTCTCCTTTATGGATGGTTTCTCTGGTTACAATCAGATCAAGATGGCACCTGAAGATATGGAGAAGACAACATTTGTTACACAGTGGGGCACTTTTTGTTATAAGGTGATGCCATTTGGTTTGAAGATTGCAGGGGCAACATATCAGCGTGCTATGGTGGCTTTGTTTCATGATATGATTCATCATGAGATAGAGGTATATGTGGATGATATGATAGCCAGGTCCCAGAATGAAGAACAACATCTTGATCATCTGCATAAGTTGTTTGGGAGGTTGAAGAAATACAAGTTGAGATTGAACCCAAACAAGTGTACTTTTGGAGTTAGGTCTGGTAAGCTCCTGGGTTTCATTGTCAGTGGAAAAGGTATTGAAGTAGATCTTGCGAAAGTGAAAGCTATACGAGAGATGCCAGCTCCCCGTACTGAGAAGGAAGTTAGAGGTTTCTTGGGACGTTTGAATTACATTGCAAGATTTATTTCCCAATTAACAGCTACCTGTGAGCCAATCTTCAAGTTGTTGAAGAAAGATCAGGTAATGGAGTGGAATGATGAGTGCCAGACTGCTTTTGATGAAATCAAGAAATATCTTCAAGAACCTCCAATTTTGATGCCACCAGTTGATGGAAGACCCTTGATTATGTACCTAACAGTATTAGACAATTCAATGGGGTGTGTGTTGGGGCAACATGACGAGTCTGGTCGAAAAGAGCAGGCAATATACTACCTTAGCAAAAAGTTTACCGACTGTGAAACAAGATACTCACTGCTCGAGAAAACTTGCTGCGCTTTGGCGTGGGCTGCTCGCCGACTAAGACAGTATATGTTGACTCACACTACTTTGTTGATTTCAAAGATACATATTCGAGAAACCTGCTCTCTCCGGAAGAATTGCAAGATGGCAAATGATATTGAGAGAATATGATATACAGTATACCACTCAGAAGGCCATTAAAGGAAGTGTTGTGGCTGATCATTTGGCTCACCAAGCAGTGGATGATTATCAGTCAATGAGTTTTGAGTTCCCCGATGAAGACATTATGATTATTACCAAAGAACCTGGACAATATGACGGACCTGAACAAGGATCCCGATGGACTATGGTTTTTGATGGTGCTTCCAATGCACTTGGTAATGGTGTTGGTGTTGTGATCAGTTCCCCTGAAGGTTGTCATACCCCGATTACTGCCAGACTTTGTTTCTATTGTACCAACAACATGGCTGAGTATGAGGCATGTATCTTGGGTATCAAAGCTGCCATTGATATGAAGATTCAGTTCCTAGACGTGTATGGAGATTCAGCCCTGGTAGTAAGTCAGATTAAAGGAGATTGGGATACCAAGCATGATAACCTCATTCCTTACAGAGAGCATGTGTTTTCTTTGATCCCACATTTTAAAGAGATTACCTTTGGACATATTCCACGAAGAGAGAATCAGTTGGCAGATGCTTTAGCCACCATGGCATCCATGTTTGAGATCAGCTGGGATGATGAAGCTCCCAAGATTACTATTGATAGATTTGAAAAGCCTGCATATTGCAATGAGATTGGCACTGAAGAAGCAGAGGAAAAACCTTGGTTTTATGAAGTGAAAAGATATCTTGAAGCTCAGGAGTTCCCTGAAGGGGCATCTGTCAAAGATAGGAAGTTTCTGAGAAGGTTTCTGCTAAGTTCTTTTTGAGTAATGGGATTTTGTACAAGCGCAATCATGATTCAACTATGCTTCGTTGTGTGGACAAGAAGGAAGCAATTGAGATTATGGAAGATCTGCATGATGGGATCTTTGGCACTCATTCTAGTGGTCATACTATGGCAAAGAAGATATTGAGAGCAGGTTACTATTGGTCTACCATGGAAGCTGATTGCTATCAACACTCTAGAACATGTCATAAGTGTCAAATCTATGCTGATAAAGTGCATATACCTCCATCACCATTGAATGTGTTGACTGCTCCTTGGCCCTTTGCCATGTGGGGCATTGATATGATTGGTGAGATCAAACCTACTGCTTCTAATGGTCATCGTTTCATCCTGGTTGCTATTGATTACTTTACAAAGTGGGTAGAGGCAGCTTCATTTGCATCTGTTACTAAGAATATGGTGGCTCGATTCATTAAGAATAATCTCATATGTAGGTATGGCATCCCTGAAAGGATTATTACTGACAATGGCTCTAATCTGAACAACATTATGATTACTGATCTCTGCACGCAGTTCAAGATTAAGCATCACAACTCTTCTCCGTATCGTCCGAAGATGAATGGGGCAATTGAAGCTGCTAATAAGAACATTAAGAAGATTGTACAGAAGATGACTGTTACTTACAAGGATTGGCATGAGATGTTACCATTTGCTTTTCATGGTTATCGTACTACAATACGTACTTCAACAGGGGCAACCCCATTCTCCTTAGTCTATGGTATGGAAGCAGTTCTGCCCATTGAAGTTCAGATTCCCTCCTTAAGAATTATGAAGGATGCAGGCTTGGATGAAGATGAGTGGATTCAGACTCGACTTGACCAGATAAATTTGATTGATGAGAAGAGGCTAGCAGCAGTTTGTCATGGCCAGATGTACCAGAAACGAATGATCAAAGATTTTAACAAGAAGGTTAAGCCAAAGGTATATCAGGCTGGTGACTTGGTAATCAAACGTATCATATTACCACAGGGTGATCCTAGGGGCAAGTGGACTCCAACATATGAAGGACCATTTGTAGTCAAAACAGTTTTCTCAGGAGGTGCCATGATACTTACTACTATGGATGGTGAAGACTCCCCACAGCCTGTAAACGCAGACATAGTTAAAAAATACTACGCATAAGAAGAGACCCGCTAGGTTGACTGGCCTAGGCAAAAATAAGGGCATCCCGGTAACCAAAAGGGTTTGGGCAAAAATTAGGGATATATATATATAAAAGATGTACACCCGGCAAGTCGAAAACCTGAAAGGGCGGCTTGGGCAAAAAAGGGTATCCCGGTGGATTGAAAACTGTCGCTCCCGATAAATGGGACATGGCCCAGATAAAGGTACAGACGCGAACGGTCGGCGAAAGGGGCAATGAGAACACACAGCAGTGAACTCACTGGAAAAGAAAAAGAGTCGCCAGCTAGGCATTTTTATCCCGGAGGAAAGGCAATGCTGCATAGACCTAGAAAGATATGGATAAGACGGTTGCGAACCAGAGAGACTGAGAAAGGGGGTTGGTTACAACCTGGGAAGGTATTAGCACCCAGATTGTCCGTCGTACTCGACGGGATCCACGCTTAAAAGATTTGTGTTTTAAAGGGGTAGTGTCAGTGCAATTTGTGTATAAAAGAGCTGGAAAAGGATGTACAGGTGTCAGTGTAAAAGAGAGTGAAAAGTGATATGTATAGTGTCAGTGTAGGAACAGGAATGAAATGCTCAAGATAATGAGGCTAAAAGAATGGTGCTGGAAAGAGGGGGAATATACAGAGACTTTTGTTCGATAACTGTTAAGTTATGCCTACGTATCCTCTCGTGCAATGAGGAAGTCAGAACACCGTAGTTCGACCCAAAGAGACTGAAAGATGAATTGACTGATGAACTGCTTACTTGTCTATGCTCAAGTGTATGACCTGTCTGGCTCAGGTGCAAACTGTCTTGCATTAGACGGAAGAAGCAAGTTCTCGTTTATGAGTGAGTGAGATGAGAAAAGAATCCCGTAGGAGACGATTATTGTTTGTTTTTGTGTTTGCAGTATTTTATTGCTTTTTTTGAATTTGGTCATAAGAAAATGAGCTTAAGCCTAAACCAATGGGTTAGTAAACTCATCACATCTTCCCTCTGAGTAGGGGTAATGAGAATACCTTAAGTGTGAAGTCAACTTCTCACACTTAATCACCTTTGGTGTAGGATTAAGATCATTAACCTATTTGTGATTATTTAGATGTTTTTGGTGTTTTTGTTTAGTGTTAAGTAATGAGATTAAGCCATAATCAGGGATTAAACAGACTCATTACACCATCCTAATAGAAGGATAATAGATGAGAATGTTTAAGCTGAGGAAAGCTCCTCAACTTAATCCATGATTAGGGATTAAACTCATGACAAAACATGCCTTTATTAAGTGGATTTTAGTTAATGATAAGATTATGAAGTGAGTTTTAGGGTTTGTAAGACAACTTGAGGGGGACTTGTCCATTAACACTAGGGTTAGTCCTTCTTAACCAATTAAGGAAGAATTAGAACCCTAATGCAAGGCCCAAGTTACAAGTGTGATGTCTTGATGATTATTAGATGGATTGATTAAAGGATTTAAACACATTAAGGGTTTAACACTTAGGATTAAAGTTATACACTCCATCCTAATAGAAGGATGCAGGCATAAGCTTAATCACAAAGCCTTAAAGCCTTTAGGGTTTAGTCCCTGATTATGAGGTGAGAAGAGAAGACTCAATGAGACACAAAGGTAAAACTAAGTGGGGGGATAATCAAAACCCTAATCATTGTCATGCTTGGTTGTTCCTAAGGTTTGTGAGGTTTACAAGAAAGATCTTCAATGGAACCACCAGGAAGCAGATGAAAGGATCAGGAGAAGCAAAGTAACTTGCTTCTTTCAAGAAGTCAAGTCACTTGAAGAAAGAAAGTAAGAAGAAGAAGAATGAGCAAGCTCAATCTCAAACACAAATCAAAATGCAGCATGGATGCAAGAGAGAGATGAAAAGAAAGTTATGAGAAGTGAAGGCAAATTCACTTCTCAAATCCACTTACCACCTGAAAAGTTAGAAAAGAAATGCAATGCAATGCAAAATGGGATGGAATGGCTTGATGAGAGACAAAACCAGAAGCATATATGGGATGGTAATGATTCTATGAGATGATGCAAACATGAGACAACACATGGGGATGATCATACAAGCTCATGGATGCAAATGGAGCAAGTTAAGACACATGAACATACATGAAAAGTCATGACATGCAAATGGCATACAACATGGCAAATGCAAGATGCAATGATCAAACATGCTTTCAATATGTCTTATGATGTTAAATGAATCACATGGATGCATAAAATGTCATGGCAAGTCAAGGTATGAATGCAAATGCAAGATGAGTGCATATGGAAGCCCAAATTAGGGTTTATGATCAATGCATCAAACACAAATCAAAATCAGAAGCAACCATTAAGATAAAAAATTGAAAATGCACTCAAAGGATCCCTAATCCTATACTAACTCACTGCCCAAAGGAGGGATTCCAACTCCTAACCTAATTCAAGTTATGATTTTCCTAAGTTTTCTAGGGTTTTAGGGTTCCTTAACAAGAAAATTACCAAACAAATAGAAAATGAAAGATCAAATCATGGCCATTTAATCTCAAAAACTACATGCTAAACACAATGCAATGCAAAAAGAATCAAAGTCCAACTCTCTTTGATTAGGCAGAAATGATTTTTGGAAGTTTGGATCAAAATAATGCATTAAAATGGTTTTAATTCCATGGAAAATTCTCAAAATGCATCAAGATCAAAAAAGAAATTTGGTTTGAAGG
Source organism: Lathyrus aphaca (assembly GCA_963966055.1). NCBI lineage: Eukaryota > Viridiplantae > Streptophyta > Magnoliopsida > Fabales > Fabaceae > Lathyrus > Lathyrus aphaca. Next base: position 725,265,567 of record OZ014519.1, on the reverse strand, counting down.
TTGGACAATGTTTCTAAATGTTTTTAAATGTTTCATGAATTTTTTGGTGATTTTTTTAAATACCCAAAAGTATTTTTAATTAATTAATTCTCATTAATTAATTAAAAAAAACTTTTAAATATTTAAAAATACTTTTTTAATGCAAAAAATAAAAATAAAAATATTTTTGGTTTCTGAAATTAAATAATAGTGTGCATAAAAAATTTCAGAATTTTTGAAGTATTTTTGCTATTTTTAATAAATTGGAGAAATTAAGTATGAAATAAATAAAAATAAAATTGAAATTAAATGGAAAAAGAGAAAGTCAGCCAATCTAATGGCTGAGATTCAAACTCAGGGACGCGGGAGCTGACCACGCGCGCAAACGAACGGACCAAATTCAAACTGGCTTAATTACACTTAACCCTAATTAAACAAACCCTAATTACTTTCAGACGACCGGAACACTGTTCCGGTCGTCTTCTCCGGCTAGGTCAACTCTCAATCTCCCTCAATACGCCATGAAAACATGCCAAACTCTCCAGAATCAAAGCTTAACTCATTCTAAACAAGATTCAAGCAACAAAAATCATTTATTTCAACACACAAACAAGATTCGAATCAAACATCAAAAACTGTCAAAATTTCAGAAACATCATACAACCTCATTTCTTCATCTTTTTCAAAAGTAACAAGTTCAGAGAACTCAGGGAAGCATGCTTTATCATTTAGAAACTTAAAAAGCAAGTTCAGGAAAAAAAGTTCATGAAGCTACCTGAGATTGAGCTTTCGATTCAGGAGCTTTCTGGCTTGTTCTTTGGCTCAAACAAGTCCCAATAATCTTCCTTTGAAGCTTTTGACACTTAGTTGGAGTTTGTGTAGCCTCTAGAGCAAGTTGGCAGGAGCTCAGGCCAAGGGAATGAGAAAATCGTATTTGTGATATGGGAGGTTTCAGGCCAAAACAATGGTTGGTTTGTGATCAGTGAAGTGAGTTGAGATTGTTTGTGAAGTTTGTTTTTGTGTTTGAGGCTTGTGGAGAGAGTTTCGAAGGAAAATGCAAGTTTTGGTGATTTTGTGAATGCTGAGTTCTAGTATGTTTCAGGCTTGCCTCTTGTGATGTTTTGCTTGCATTTGGTTTGTATAAACTAATCCCATTGGTCAGATGACATGACATGTCCTTTTGTGATAGGTATGGTAGCTTTTGCCAAAATGTCAACTTCTTGTAAGAGAGGCATGGGTCATGTTCCAGCCAAGTACAAAGGGTGTGGGCTGCGCAGCAAGGTGAGGGAGAAAGGCTAGGATTGGTCAGCAGGCTAGGCAACAAGTGGATGAGAAGTTATCATTGGTTTTGCAACTTGCTTGCTTTTAGTTCTCATGGAAAAATCTTGCCTCACAAACCATGAAACATGTGATCCCTTTGGTTCAATCTGAACTTTAAGACTTGTGTAATGGTTTGACATCAATTAGAAGTCACAAATTGCCTTGGTACAAGATTTTGCAAATTTCTCATTTGGTGCATAATTTGAAATTTAGTGATTTTTGCCAATTTTGATGCACCATAACTTTTGATCCAAAATGAATTAGGTCATGTTCTTGTACTTTTTGAAAAGGGAAAGATCTATTCTACAACTTTCATGACCAAAGTTTTTTCATTTGAAGCATTTTTGGATCAAAAAGTAAGGATTGAAAAGTTGTCTAAAATGTCACATTTCTTAAAAGTCAAATTTGCCCCAAAAAGTCAACTTTGCAAAAACTTGTAATTCTTGAATTTTGTGAACTTCAAACCTCTTTTATGATCAAATAAAGATCATACACACTCAAAATGATGAAGATCACCCCTTGGTTGGGTCATTGGGGGCCTCAGATGCCCTGATTTTGCACTGACTTGCTTGAAAAGTCAACTCTTGATCAGATGACTTCCCCATGGAATTTCTTCATGAAAATTGATATGCACACTCCCTATACCATATAGAGACCAATAGAAACAAGAATGGCCAAAAAATTTGGAGTTATGGCCTCTGAAACCAAAACCCTAATTTCAGGTCATCTGTGCAGTCAAGCCTAGCTCTGCTTCCATACCAATCCCAGTTCTTGTGATTCTTTGGCATTCTTGACTTTGAGAGGATATAATGTGATACTTGGACATACATGGACCCCTTTGAAGTGATTGATGGCCTTTGGAGTGCCTCAGGAAGCTCTTGGATTGCTCAGATCACAAACCCTAGATGCAGATGACTTTGAATTTATGCAGTGAATCAAAAATGTGGTGTGAGATGCTATGATTGGGTTTGTGCATATGAGAATGATCACAAGCCATGGTGTGAATGGGTGAGGGCAAATTTGGGGTGTTTACAGCTGCCCCTATTCAAATATGAGTTAGCTGTGCAGGATGTAAGCATCGGCTTAACAGGCAAACAAGATAACTTGTGGTTGAATACCAAAGACAGTCCGAAATTTGCACTCACGGAATGAAGAAGAAAAGGGATATAGATTGTAAAAGAAAATAAAGTATATTGTAAAGTGTGGGCGACGGAGGACGACCGTCGAGCAGAGGATGACTGCTGGGGAACGAGCAATGACGGGGATGACCGACATGCTGGGGATAAAAGAATAATGATGGGGACGGCCATCAAGATAAAGCCGTAAGATTCTCTGGGAATTAATGAAACATGACGGGGACGGCCATCAAGTTCATAAAGCAAAGTAACCAACGATGGGGACGGCCATCGGGCTAAAAAAGGAAAGGGACCACGACGGGGACGGCCATCGGGTTAAAGAATAAATGAAATAAACAGATGATGAGGTACGGTCATCAAAGGTGAAGGACGATCACCTAGCAGGGGACGGCTGCTCTGTAAGGGTTAAGATGAGGGACGGTCATCTAAGGTGGAGGACGACCACCTGGCAGGGTACGGCTGCCGAAAATATCGCGACGTAGGATGAATGCCGGATAAAAAAGTCAACGATGGGGACGGCCATCGGATGAGCATGATGGAGGACGACCATCAAGAGGTGGAGGACGACCACCTAGCAGGGGACGGCTGCTCTCAAGGTTTATCGTGACATAGGACGAATGCCAGATAACCAAAATCAACAATGGGGACGGCCATTGGATAAAAATGATGAAGGACGATCATCAAGAGGTGAAGGACGATCACCTAGCAGGGAACGGCTGCTAAATATCACGACATAGGACGAATGTCGGATAAAAGGTCAACGATGGGGACGGCCATCGGATGAGCATGACGGAGGACGACCATCAAGAGGTGGAGGACGACCACCTAGCAGGGTACGGCTGCTCTCAAAGTTTATCATGACGAATGTCGGATAAAAATAAAATTGCTTTGTTGGTGATCTACTGGGGAAAAGTAAACACGGACGAGTGTTTATATCCAAGAAACAAAAGGTATAAATGTTTAGATGTTATGTATAGATTAGAGATGCGGACGAGCATCCTTAAGACTATGATACGGACGAGTATCAGGTAGAAACAAATACTGACACGTGTTCAGAGATGATGATACGGACGAGTATCAACTGGTTAACAGAGAACACGGATGAGTGTTGAATCTGAAAGGAATCTTCTGGGGAATAGTAGACACAGACGAGTGTCTTTATTCAAGAAGACGTAAGTGTTTGACACAGTGTATGGATTTAAAGATGCGGACGAGCATCCTTAAGACTATGATACAGACGAGTATCATGTAGAAACAAACGCCAGACACATGTTCTGAGATGATGGTACGAACGAGTACCAACTAGTTAACAAAGAACAAGGACTATTGTTGAATCTGCGGGGATATAACTAGTGTATACAAGATACGGACGAGTATCTGTATAAGTATGAGTAGTATGAGTGGTGTATAGATGAATGTTTAACTTGCTGGGGAGAGTGATACGGACGAGTGTCAAAAGGGAGAAGAGTGTAGTATAAACAAATATCTGGTATACAAAGTGTTTTAGGTTACTGTTCTGGGAAAAGTGACATGGACGGATGTCAAGAAAGTCATAAATGCAAGTATCTGTGAGTGCAAAGGGGATATCTTTGGCTTTCTGCTGGGGATATGACATGGACGGGTGTCAAAGGGAGTATGTACTGGTGAATGTGAGGCAACTGCTTTTGCTGGGGAATCCGGGAGGGATTCTGCATTTTGTTGATGAGTTGATAATATTCACAAGTGTTTGATTCAAATCATGACTTATGATTATGCTATATGTTTGATTTTTGTCGTAATGCTCCGTACTTAAGACGGAATGCTACGCTTTGTTTGGTGAATATGATGCGAATGCTATGATTATACAAGGATACCAAACCGGGATTCGGATCCCCTCGCCGCAAAGATCTCTGGTCGATCTGTCTGAAGTGATCATCCCAGCTGGGGATGAGATCATTGGTAGATCCGCTGAGATGATTCTGCTTGGGGAGATAAGTCACAGATAGACTTATTCTTTGTAAACGAGGGATCCAGCTGGGGTTTGTAGAAGCTTTCGCCACTCTGTTGTGATTCCTTCGTGCGTTGCTCTTCTGGATAGAGGCTGATACTCTGTGGGGAGATAATTCCCTGGATTTTGTACTTGACTGAGGAAGAATGATTGGCAACTCGGCTGGGAGAAGCAACCAGTGGCAACTCGGCTGGGGAGAAAACACCTTGAGTGCTAAGTCTGAGTGTTGACTTGCCGGCTTGCTGGGGTGAAGCTTTCATGTCCCACATTGCGCTTTTGAATACCTGCAATCCTGCAAAGACAGAGAAACGTACAAGTAATCCCGAGGCATCCCTTACCGGATTCCGTCATAGGAGTTATACACTTCTGAGAGTAAGTATATTCCCTGCAAGCACGTGTTTTATTTTCTTTATTTTTAAAGATAACATCTGTATTTATGCAATCAGTTTTTCTTAAGACATCAGACATTCTTTGCAAACAAAAATGTACAAGACGAAACATGACTGAAAAAATCTAATTTTATTAATTCATGTGCCCTGAATCGGCAAGATACAGTCAAGGAAACATATCTCCTAAAATGAGGAGATTGTTACAAATTGAGAAACAAAATGCTGGCAATGTTGACGACGCTTTGAAGTAGCTTCCTCTTGCTATGACTCGTATGACTATTGACGCTCTTCTCGTCTTGCTTTCTGAAGAAGGCTAGTTCTGACAGAAGCTTGATCCTTTCGAAGCTTACCAAGTTGTAGGTGACACAGACGAATTCAGAGTGCAGTTGTTCGCTTATTCCCTTATTTTGCATGGATCGCCCTTTCGGGTTTTCAATCCATCGGGATACCCATTTTTGCCTGAGTTGTCCAATGCGGCTTTTCAACTCAGCGGGTGTACAATTTTTTGTTTATTTTCCCTTATTTTTGCCCGAGTCTTCTATTCTGTTTTTGACTCGCCGGGATGCCCTATTTTTGCCTGGACTTACATTCTGTTTTTGTGTCCAGCGGGTCATTTTTATGCGAAGTATTTTTTAACTGCATCTGAATTCACAGGGGACGGGAGATCTTCACCATCCATGGTGCTGAGCATCAGTGCTCCACCAGAGAAAACTTTCTTTACCACGAATGGTCCTTCATAGTTTGGAGTCCATTTGCCCCTGTGGTCTGTATGAGGAGGGAGGATTCTCTTCAGCACAAGATCTCCTACTTGGTACTCTCGGTGCCTAACTTTCTGATCGAAGGCTCTCTTCATTCTTTTCTGATACAACTGCCCATGACAGATTGCAGCCAATCTTTTCTCTTCAATCAGGCTCAGTTGTTCGTATCGGGATCGAACCCACTCTGCTTCGTTCAGCTTAACATCCATTAGTACCCGTAGGGAGGGTAATTCAACTTCAACAGGTAGGACTGCCTCCATACCATACACAAGCTGATACGGTGTTGCCCCAGTAGATGTTCTGATTGACGTGCGGTACCCATGCAAGGCAAATGGCAGCATTTCATGCCAGTCTTTGTATGTAACTACCATCTTCTGCACAATCTTCTTGATATTCTTATTAGCTGCTTCAACAGCGCCGTTCATCTTTGGCCTGTAAGGAGAAGAATTGTGGTGCTGGATCTTGAAGTCCCGGCATAGCTCAGCCATCATTTTATTGTTCAAGTTGGAACCATTATCAGTAATGATCCGCTCGGGGACTCCGTATCGACAGATGATATCTCTCTTCAGAAATCTGGCTACCACTTGCCTTGTAACATTTGCATATGAGGCTGCTTCAACCCACTTGGTAAAATAGTCAATGGCGACCAGGATGAATCTGTGACCATTTGAAGCAGTTGGTTCAATCTTGCCAATCATATCAATGCCCCACATGGCAAAGGGCCAGGGTGAAGACATTATATTCAGAGGATTGGGAGGCACATGCACCTTATCCGCATAAATCTGGCATTTATGGCATTTCCTGGCATAGGCACAACAGTCGGCATCCATTGTGATCCAGTAATAGCCTGATCTTAGCATCTTCTTGGCCATGGCATGCCCTCCAGCATGGGTACCAAAGGATCCTTCGTGCACCTCGTGCATCAACAAGTCTGCCTCCGTTCTATCAACGCATCTGAGGAGTACCATATCAAAGTTTCTCTTGTACAGGGAGCCATCAGTGTTCAGAAAGAAACTACCAGCAAGCCTTCTCAATGTCTTCTTATCATTGGAAGATGCCCCAGGTGGGTATGTTTGATCCTCCAAGAAGCACTTAATGTCATGAAACCAAGGCTTATCATCTTTGACAATATCTGCTGCAAATACATATGCTGGTCTATCAAGTCTGGACACTGAAATCTGAGGTACAAAGTTGGAAGCTTGAACTTTGATCATTGACGAAATGGTAGCCAAAGCATCTGCAAACTGATTCTCGTCCCTAGGGATATACTCAAGCTTGACCGTTGTGAAGAAAGTCAATAACCTCCTTGTATAATCCCTGTAAGGTATCAGATGATCCTGGTGTGTGTACCATTTGCCGTTGGTTTGATTAACTACCAGAGCTGAATCTCCGAATACAGTCAACGTCTTGATCCTGAGATCAATGGCTTCCTCAAGACCCATAATACAAGCTTCGTATTCAGCTTCGTTGTTAGTGCAGTTGAAAGTGAGTTTTGCCGAGAAAGGCACGTGAACTCCCTTAGGTGTAATGAGTACAACACCAACACCACGACCATTCATATTAACAGCCCCATCAAACATCATAGTCCATTCTTCTTCCGGGTCAGGCCCTTCAGTGTGAATGGGCTCTTCGTGATCTTTTGCTTTTATGAACATGATGTCTTCATCAGGGAAGTCAAATCTCATAGGCTGGTAGTCATCAACAGGTTGCTCAGCAAGATATTCAGACAATACATTGCCCTTAATGGCTTTCTGAGACGTGTACTGAATGTCATACTCCGTGAGAATCATTTGCCATCTTGCAACCCGTCCGATAAGAGCTGGCTTCTCGAAAATGTACTTAACTGGGTCCATCTTTGAGATTAATAAGGTAGTGTGGGTCAACATATACTGTCTCAGTCGGCGAGCAGCCCATGCTAAAGCACAACAAGTTTTCTCGAGCAGTGTATAACGTTGTTCACAGTCGGTAAACTTTTTGCTCAGGTAGTATATTGCATACTCTTTTCGACCAGACTCGTCATGCTGGCACAGCACACACCCCATTGACTCTTCTAATACTGTCAAATACATTATCAGAGGTCTCCCTTCAACTGGAGGCATAAGGATTGGTGGCTCTTGCAGGTATTCTTTGATCTTGTCAAAAGCCTTATGGCAGTATTCGTTCCACCTGACCGTCTGTTCTTTTCTTAACAGCTTGAACAAGGGTTCACAGGTTGCAGTAAGGTGAGATATGAACCTTGATATGTAGTTCAATCTACCTAGAAACCCTCGAACTTCTTTCTCAGTTTTCGGTGCAGGCATTTCTTGAATGGCCTTGACTTTATCAGGATCAACCTCAATCCCTCTTTCACTTACAATAAAGCCCAGCAGCTTACCGGATCGCACCCCGAATGTGCATTTGTTGGGGTTCAGCTTCAATTGGTACTTCCTCAGACGCTTGAATAGCTTCAGCAGATTTACCAGGTGGTCTTCCTCTGTAAGGGACTTGGCAATCATGTCATCCACATAACATTCGATTTCCTTATGGATCATATCGTGGAATAATGTTACCATAGCCCGTTGATATGTTGCACCAGCATTCTTCAATCCAAATGGCATCACCTTGTAACAGAACGTGCCCCAGGGTGTAATGAAGGTTGTCTTCTCCATGTCTTCAGGTGACATTTTGATCTGGTTGTATCCTGAAAATCCGTCCATGAAGGAGAATACCGAGAACTGAGCCGTATTATCAACCAATACATCAATGTGAGGTAATGGGAAATCATCTTTCGGGCTGGCTCTGTTCAGGTCCCGATAATCAACACACATCCTTACTTTGCCGTCTTTCTTAGGCACAGGTACTATATTAGCAACCTACGGTGGATAGCTAGTTACAGCAAGGAACCCGGCGTCCCATTGCTTTTGTACCTCTTCTTTGATTTTCATTGCCATGTTCGGGCGAGTACGACGCAGTTTCTGTTTAACTGGTGGGCATTCTTCTCTTAAAGGCAGCTTATGCATAACCATGTCGGTATCCAACCCTGGCATGTCCTGATAAGACCAAGCAAACACATCCACATATTCTTGAAGCAGGTCAATCAGTTGTTTCTTCACCGAGTCTTGTAAGCAGGCCCCGATCTTAACTTCTTTCACATCTTCATCTGTACCAAGATTAATTGTTTCCACCTCCTCCTGATGAGGAGTGATAACCTTCTCCTCTTGTCTCAACAATCTGGCTAGCTCTTCAGGAAGCTCGTAATCTTCTTCAACCCCTTCATCAGCTTGATTGATCGGATTGTCAGAGTCATACGAAGTCATAGCTGTGCTGTTGTCGGTGCTGTCTGGAAGGCACTTTCTGCAAGGGTTCAGTTTGTTCATTTTAGTGGTTGATTTTAATCTTGTTTAGAAAAGTGAAATGAAATTGTCATTTTGAAAACATTGCCATTTATTTTTTGTACAAAAAGAAAAATGGAAAAACAGTGAGCGGAGAAGAAAAAGACTCGTTTGCAAAAGATGTCTGATATTTCATTGATTAATCTTGTTGCACAAAAATTACAGATGGCCCGATTACAAAATGAGTCTTGTCATCTTGGGCAAGATGCAAGACTTGATGCATGCTTAAAATATACAGGAAATAATAATTACTCTGCAGGAGTAACTCTTATAATTTCCTGGGAAGACCAGTTTGAGATACTGCTCCCCGGGATCTTTGGACGAATCCAGCTTTCCAGGTTGCGTTCATCCTCCGACTCATCTTCCAAGTTGTTGACAGCATCGGGGGTGAGCATCCCCCCACTAACAAAGTTGGGCTTCTTGGCAGCCTCTGCGCGATCTTCTTGAGTTGGTTTGTAACCCAACCCAAATCTATCCTCTTTCTTCTCCACAGGCAACAATTTGCCCCAGCCTTGAGCATTTCCTTCTTCCACCACCTTCCGGGCTTGTTGGTAGGATGTCATAGAGGTCCCAAGCACAACAGAGGTTTCATTAATATTCAGGGCCTCAAACCCTTGGCTCATTGTCTCGTGGATCTCCCCATCCATCTCAATATACTTATAAGTAGCCAGATGGCTAACAAAAATATCCTCCTCTCCACAAATAGTAACGACTTGACCTTCCCACTCAAATTTTAACTTCTGGTGAAGGGTAGATGTTACTGCGCCAGCGGCATGAATCCATGGTCTACCCAACAAACAGCTGTAGGCAGGCTGAATGTCCATCACGTAGAAGGTCGTTTTGAAAGTTTGTGGGCCAATCGTTACAGGCAACTCAATTTCTCCCAGAACTGATCTCTTAGAGCCGTCAAAAGCTCTCACTACCAAGTTACTGGGTCGTAATGCCAATCCTTCATATTCCAGCTTCACAAGGGCCTTTTTGGGCAAGACATTAAGGGATGATCCTGTGTCTACCAGCACATGGGAAAGAACTGCACCTTTACATTCCATGGTAATGTGCAGAGCCTTGTTATGATTGCGGCCTTCCGTAGTCAAATCAGTGTTGGTGAACCCTAGTCCATTACTAGCATTAACATTTCCAACCACAGCTTCCAACTGATTGACGGTGATCTCTTCTGGCACATAAGCTGCGTGCAAGACTTTGAGTAGTGCGTTCCGATGGGCTTCGAAGCACATAAGCAATGATAGAATGGAGATCTTGGAAGGCGTCTGGTGAAGCTGGTCCACTATTTTGTAATCACTTTTCTTGATGATTCTCATGAACTCATCAACTTCTTGATCAAAAGGTGTTTTCAAAACTTCTCTAACAACCTGCTCTTCTTGCACCATGCTCTTCCCTTTTGCCTTGGCAGCAGCTTCTGCTTCGGCAGTGGGTCTTTGAATTTGCGGGGCAAAGAGACGTCCGCTTCGAGTGAAGCCTCCGCCTCCTCCCACATTGTCTATTTGTGGTGAAGAAGTTGATGATTCAAAAGTGATCTTTTGTCCTTCGCAGTATAAATCAGAGCCGTAATGCCAAGGGACGGCATTACTGCTTTCATAAGGTACTGGCCCAAGCACTGTGACAGTGACTGGACTGATGGCAGCTGCGGAAGGAACCGTGATAGTCTGTGGATCATAATATATCGTGACCGGTGTTTTGATAGGAGTAGCACTTTGTGAGTTGTAGGCAGAATCATTTTCAGGATCATAATAAATCGTAACTGTTGAGACATCTTCATGGTTTGCTGCTGATGTTGTAGGAGACATTGTTGGAAGGATGGGTGTTGTTGTCGTAGGAGATTCAAAATGAAGTGGTGCTGAAGTTGTAGAAGGAATGTTCGTTGATATCTGGTCAGTTGAAATGACAGATGAAAAATTTGTTGATGAAGCTGAAGAGTTGTCTGGAACGATGGTTGTTGCAGTTGTAGGATGTTCTGGAGCTGTTGTTAAGGAGATTGCTGGATTGGTAGGAATTGATGTTGTAATTTGAAGCAGGCCACTCTGGATGAGGCCATCTATGCCATCTCTCAGGTTATCACAACCATTCACTGAAATGTTGCAATAAGCACACCCTAGCTCGCATCCCGGGAACATTTGACATTCCAGGAGTTGAGCTTTAATCTCCACCAAGGGTGTCCGAATCTGACCCATACTGGTTATCAAGTAAGACGGCTTGTCTTCTTCAATAGCATTGATTCGGGGACCACCATGGTGTGGCATAGGGTTCTTGTTGACATTTGGTGGTGGTGCAAAGTTTAAGGCTTTGGAATCTACCAAATCCTGTACTTTCATGTGCAAAGCTCTGCACTTTTCCGTACTATGACCAGGTGCATTTGAGTGAAAGGCACATCTGGCGCTGGCGTCGTAATTTCTGGGCAGACTGTTAGGATCCGGAGGGGCCAACGTCCTTAGCTCAACTAGGTTGAGTTTCAAGAGTTGTGGCAGTAATGCGGCATAGGGCATAGGGATCGGATCGATCACCCTATTGGCCTGAGAGGGCCTCTGTTGGAATGGTCTCTGCTGATTATTGTTGTTGGTGTTGCTGTTGTTGTAATTTCTTTGAGGAGGAAACTGAGTTTGTTGCTGATAATTTTGTTGCTGAGGCTGGTAAGCTGGTTGAGGATGAATTGGAGCGGGAATGGTGACCGCTTCCACAGACCTATGAACGTATTGGGGCCTGCCCCTGTTGGCGTGGATAGCATTGGTTTCACCAGTTCTTCTTGGGCCTGCAAAAGGCTTTCTTGTGTTGCTGGATGAGCTTGCACCGTTGTCTGAGATCTTACCCATCTTCAATAGGCTTTCAATTCTCTCCCCGGCTATGACTACATCTGCAAAGCTGGTAGATGAGAAGGCAGCTAGCCTATCAATGTAAGTTCCCTGGAGGGTGTTCATGAACATATCAGCCATCTCCCTCTCCGACATGGGTGGCTGGACAGCAGCAACAAGCTGTCTCCACCTTTGAGCGTATTCACGGAAGCTTTCCCTGGATGACTGAGACATCCCCATCAGGAGGGTCCTATTGGGGGCCATATCCAGGTTGTACTGATATTGTCTGATAAAAGCCTCTGCCAGGTCCTTCCAGCATCTAATGGTTGCTCTTGTCAAGTGGGAGTACCATTCCCTCGATGCTCCAGTTAAGCTATCCTCAAAATAAAACATCCATAGCTTTTCGTCCATGGTATAGGCCTTCAGCCTCCCCAGAAAAGATTGTAAATGGGTCCGGGGACAGGAAGTCCCGTTATACTTCTCAAAGCATGGTGGTTTAAATTTGTGGGGAATCCTGACCCCGTCCACTAGACCCATGTCCATAACATCAAATCCCAAAGAATTCTGGGACTCCAAAGATCTCAGTTTCTCAGCAATCTCTTCCAGCCTTCTGTCATAGGCTTCTTCCCCAGCTCCCATCACTGTGAACTGATCTTCCTGGGGGTCTTCTTGCAGCACTCTACCTGCTGTGGCAGTCCCTTGCACATTGACAGGGATGTTGATCTCTGGATGCTGGTGGGGTCCAAAGACTAGGGGATTGACATGAGGTTGGACTCTTTCATTGTTGCTTGTCCCAGCAGTCCCTGGCTGATGGTCTTCCTGGTTTCTCCCTTCTACTAGTGCTCTTAACCTCTCCTGGCTTTGAGTCATATTGTTCATCACCTCCATAAATTGTGTCATCTGATTCCTCATTTCCAACCTCTCGTTGGTCATTTGATTCCTGACCTCTGTAAGGTCCTGCTGCATTTGGTCCATCTGTATGCCCGGAAGATTGTTGCGGGTGGGGTATCTGTGTGGACGGTTGAGTGGAAACCCTCGGCGTCGAGCAATAGTTCCTGAGGTCACAACAGAGTTAGTAACAATAAAACAAAACCTACAAAACAAAACAAAAGGTTAGTATGCAATGCAGTGTGTCTATTTGTTTCCAAGGTATCCGGCTTGGTACTTGGTTTTGACCTTTCCAGACCCCTGAAGAAGATACTTGTGATGTTGCTTGAAGAATTCAGATGAAACAAACTAACACATATATTACAAAAAGGTAAATGATACATAGTTTGTTTCTTTTACAATACAAACCCTCTGAGGGGTTAAAAATACAACATAAAGAAAAAAACATAAAATGAGAGCAACAACAAGTAAAAGTCAAACACCCAGTCCAAATTCATCCTCCTGAACTTCCTTGAGAAGTGCTTCAGTCACAGGATCAGCTGGACGCTCCGTAAGATTCCTGATGAGGAGATTCCTTGTAGCAATAGCTGCAATTAGCTTTTTGCGTTGACTCTGGTCCTTTGACCTCTTTACACCAGCTCTAATCTTCAACTCTGAGATCTCTCTCTGGGCTGCTGCCAGGGCTTCCTGTTGCTCTTTTGCACTAGCTTCCATCTGTTCAATCTTATCCTGAGTCCTTTTGTCCTCCTGAGTACGAGCTTCGGTGATCCTGACCCACCTAGCCTGACTCTCCTTTAGATACAAATCAGTCCTGGCCTTCTGGAACTGAGCTTCCTTGCAGGCATTCTTCAAGATCTGTTCTCCAGCCCTAGACTTCTTAATGTAATCCTCTGACTTCTCAATTTTGGCCAAATGCTCCACCCTTAGCTTTTCTAACCTTTCAATGTCCAAGCGACCGTCACTCCTCTCCCAAAGGGTCTTCTGCAGAGCTTGAGTCAGCTTCTCATTTCTCTCTTTCAATTTCTCAAACTCCTCTAAGCTGACAGTTGCCGGAGGTGGTGCTGTGGAAGGTCCAGGCATATCTTCAATAGTGAAGGGCATTCCAGAAATTTGAGCCCTGGCATGAGACCACTCATAGTACTGGGCTGAGGCTACATTATTGCATCTCCCAAGGATAGTTACCCCCTTAGTCTGTACATTGTCCCAGGCCCAGGCTGCTTGCCTGACAACAGCCAGATTAGGCTTGATTTCACAATAAAGGGTCTCAATCAGATCTTGTGCTCTAGGAGGATGGACCAATGCATAGCCCAGTTGTCTTTTGAATAACAGAGGGTTGTAGTTGATACAACCCTTCACTCCAATCAGAGGCACATTGGGAAACTGCCCACAACTTGTAATGATGTCTCTTCCCTTGGTGCTCTGAGTGCACCACCTGATGTCATCTGAGGTTAGAGCAGCAAGCCTTCTAGCCCAGTTCTTCTGCTGGTGAGGGTTTAAGAATGCATCAGTTTTTGGCAATGCTTGAGCAGCCAAGTATGGAACAAAGGAGCACAGCATCTCACTAATCTTCCCCTTTGCTTTTCATTCCTTTGATGAACAGAGTAGTAAAGATCTCCCAGTAAGGTGGGTACTGGGTTTCTCAGGATGAAAAGATGGACTGCATTCTTGCTGACAAATCTAGGCTCATCTGCAAAAAGTATGACCCCATATATGCTAAGGGCCAACAGAGCACAGACTGCCTTCCACTCCCCCAAGGAAGCCTTCAGACTAGCCTGAGAAGTCAAGAAATCCAGATGAAAACCAGAGATTCCAGCTTTAGATGTCAGGTTCTGCCCAATCAGAACTGGTTCCAGATGTAATGCTTTGGCTATCTCCTCATTACTTGGGAAAGCCATCTCAGGGTTGAAGGGTATTCCACCCCTGATAGGCACACCAACCAATGATGAATACTCCTCCAGCAAGGGTCCCAACTGAAAATTCTGAAATGTGAAGCACCTCAGGGGGGGATCATAGAACTGCAGGCAAGTATGTATCAAGCTCCTTTGTGAAGGGTCCAAATCCAATACCACATCAAGGATTCCTCCATAATGTTCTCTGAAATATGGTATATGGTCTGGAGTAATCAGGGTCTGAATCCTCCTGATGCTAGCTAGCTCAGGCTCAAAGAAGTGATAGGAGATGTTACTTTTCTTAGGTGCCATGTTGCTGAAGAATGGGTGCTGAGGATGATGACTGAGAATATCACTGAAGATGGGCCACTGATAGGCTGAGACTGAGGATGCAAGTGACTGAAGCAAGTGGCTGATTACTGAAGCAAGTGCTGATGAAGATGGGTCTAAGCTGAAGAAGGGGTCAAAACCAAGCCAAAATGATAGGATGGATACCCTGAAAAACAAATAAACACATGTCAAAATGATGCAATGAGGATGTATGCAAATGATATGCAAGGGTTTGTGACTGAGCTGGATCTGATTAACTGCTCTGATATGAGTCCATATATGTTCAGGAAATCCAGATGGAGGTTCATAAGTCCAGTAACCAAGGTGGGGGACTCAAATAAAGAGTCACATGTCAAGGGTTAAAAATCACAAGAACTGTTCCAAAATGGAGTACTCTTAATCAAAACAAAGTAACAAGGTATGCTGAGGTCAAGGGTACCTGCAAACCTGTAAACAACCCAACCCCCTCACAGGTGGTGTTCTAAAACAAGGATCCTCAGACTTGGATCAGTTATGAGAAGTGTAAATAATTCTAACCCGGAGGTACAGTATTTACAATAACCATAAAAGATCCTCCTCTAATTCACCTCAGTTTCTGAAGGTCAATACTAAAGGTCATCCAGACTTAGCAGGCTTCCCAGATAGCCCTAGCACTACAGGAAATCTGTAGCACAGAGTTCTCAAGAAGAAACCCATATCTGAACCGTGTTTCATATTCCCGCACCAGACCGAAATGGAATGGGAAAGAACATGAACCACTCTAGCCTAGGTGTCACTCAGGTCCCCGGTGTAGGACCTTAACTCTCAATAGAACACCCACCCACCAAAGCAACAAAACAGATCCAGCCAGCACAGTATGACAGTATGATATATGTAAAGCTGTAAATAAAGCAAATAAAACAACTGTACATAAAGCAAAAAATAAATACAAATACAAGCACAAATAGCACATAACACCCCAGTAAACACAAATCAATCAAGCGCTAGGAGGAACCCACAAAAAGAACCAGAAGCCCTGGTTACAGTATAAGGTTCCCCAGCAGAGTCGCCAAGCTGTCGCTCCCGATAAATGGGACATGGCCCAGATAAAGGTACAGACGCGAACGGTCGGCGAAAGGGGCAATGAGAACACACAGCAGTGAACTCATTGGAAAAGAAAAAGAGTCGCCAGCTAGGCATTTTTATCCCGGAGGAAAGGCAATGCTGCATAGACCTAGAAAGATATGGATAAGACGGTTGCGAACCAGAGAGACTGAGAAAGGGGGTTGGTTACAACCTGGGAAGGTATTAGCACCCAGATTGTCCGTCGTACTCGACGGGATCCACGCTTAAAAGATTTGTGTTTTAAAGGGGTAGTGTCAGTGCAATTTGTGTATAAAAGAGCTGGAAAAGGATGTACAGGTGTCAGTGTAAAAGAGAGTGAAAAGTGATATGTATAGTGTCAGTGTAGGAACAGGAATGAAATGCTCAAGATAATGAGGCTAAAAGAATGGTGCTGGAAAGAGGGGGAATATACAGAGACTTTTGTTCGATAACTGTTAAGTTATGCCTACGTATCCTCTCGTGCAATGAGGAAGTCAGAACACCGTAGTTCGACCCAAAGAGACTGAAAGATGAATTGACTGATGAACTGCTTACTTGTCTATGCTCAAGTGTATGACCTGTCTGGCTCAGGTGCAAACTGTCTTGCATTAGACGGAAGAAGCAAGTTCTCGTTTATGAGTGAGTGAGATGAGAAAAGAATCCCGTAGGAGACGATTATTGTTTGTTTTTGTGTTTGCAGTATTTTATTGCTTTTTTTGAATTTGGTCATAAGAAAATGAGCTTAAGCCTAAACCAATGGGTTAGTAAACTCATCACATCTTCCCTCTGAGTAGGGGTAATGAGAATACCTTAAGTGTGAAGTCAACTTCTCACACTTAATCACCTTTGGTGTAGGATTAAAATCATTAACCTATTTGTGATTATTTAGATGTTTTTGGTGTTTTTGTTTAGTGTTAAGTAATGAGATTAAGCCATAATCAGGGATTAAACAGACTCATTACACCATCCTAATAGAAGGATAATAGATGAGAATGTTTAAGCTGAGGAAAGCTCCTCAACTTAATCCATGATTAGGGATTAAACTCATGACAAAACATGCCTTTATTAAGTGGATTTTAGTTAATGATAAGATGATGAAGTGGGTTTTAGGGTTTGTAAGACAACTTGAGGGGGACTTGTCCATTAACACTAGGGTTAGTCCTTCTTAACCAATTAAGGAAGAATTAGAACCCTAATGCAAGGCCCAAGTTACAAGTGTGATGTCTTGATGATTATTAGATGGATTGATTAAAGGATTTAAACACATTAAGGGTTTAACACTTAGGATTAAAGTTATACACTCCATCCTAATAGAAGGATGCAGGCATAAGCTTAATCACAAAGCCTTAAAGCCTTTAGGGTTTAGTCCCTGATTATGAGGTGAGAAGAGAAGACTCAATGAGACACAAAGGTAAAACTAAGTGGGGGGCTAATCAAAACCCTAATCATTGTCATGCTTGGTTGTTCCTAAGGTTTATGAGGTTTACAAGAAAGATCTTCAATGGAACCACCAGGAAGCAGATGAAAGGATCAGGAGAAGCAAAGTAACTTGCTTCTTTCAAGAAGTCAAGTCACTTGAAGAAAGAAAGTAAGAAGAAGAAGAATGAGCAAGCTCAATCTCAAACACAAATCAAAATGCAGCATGGATGCAAGAGAGAGATGAAAAGAAAGTTATGAGAAGTGAAGGCAAATTCACTTCTCAAATCCACTTACCACCTGAAAAGTTAGAAAAGAAATGCAATGCAATGCAAAATGGGATGGAATGGCTTGATGAGAGACAAAACCAGAAGCATATATGGGATGGTAATGATGCTATGAGATGATGCAAACATGAGACAACACATGGGGATGATCATACAAGCTCATGGATGCAAATGGAGCAAGTTAAGACACATGAACATACATGAAAAGTCATGACATGCAAATGGCATACAACATGGCAAATGCAAGATGCAATGATCAAACATGCTTTCAATATGTCTTATGATGTTAAATGAATCACATGGATGCATAAAATGTCATGGCAAGTCAAGGTATGAATGCAAATGCAAGATGAGTGCATATGGAAGCCCAAATTAGGGTTTATGATCAATGCATCAAACACAAATCAAAATCAGAAGCAACCATTAAGATAAAAAATTGAAAATGCACTCAAAGGATTCCTAATCCTATACTAACTCACTGCCCAAAGGAGGGATTCCAACTCCTAACCTAATTCAAGTTATGATTTTCCTAAGTTTTCTAGGGTTTTAGGGTTCCTTAACAAGAAAATTACCAAACAAATAGAAAATGAAATATCAAATCATGGCCATTTAATCTCAAAAACTACATGCTAAACACAATGCAATGCAAAAAGAATCAAAGTCCAACTCTCTTTGATTAGGCATAAATGATTTTTGGAAGTTTGGATCAAAATAATGCATTAAAATGGTTTTAATTCCATGGAAAATTCTCAAAATGCATCAAGATCAAAAAAGAAATTTGGTTTGAAGGTTGGACAATGTTTCTAAATGTTTTTAAATATTTCATTAATTTTTTGGTGATTTTTTTAAATACCCAAAAGTATTTTTAATTAATTAATTCTCATTAATTAATTAAAAAAAACTTTTAAATATTTAAAAATACTTTTTTAATGCAAAAAATAAAAATAAAAATATTTTTGGTTTCTGAAATTAAATAATAGTGTGCATAAAAAATTTCAGAATTTTTGAAGTATTTTTGCTATTTTTAATAAATTGGAGAAATTAAGTATGAAATAAATAAAAATAAAATTGAAATTAAATGGAAAAAGAGAAAGTCAGCCAATCTAATGGCTGAGATTCAAACTCAGGGACGCGGGAGCTGACCACGCGCGCAAACGAACGGACCAAATTCAAACTGGCTTAATTACACTTAACCCTAATTAAACAAACCCTAATTACTTTCAGACGACCGGAACACTGTTCCGGTCGTCTTCTCCGGCTAGGTCAACTCTCAATCTCCCTCAATACGCCATGAAAACATGCCAAACTCTCCAGAATCAAAGCTTAACTCATTCTAAACAAGATTCAAGCAACAAAAATCATTTATTTCAACACACAAACAAGATTCGAATCAAACATCAAAAACTGTCAAAATTTCAGAAACATCATACAACCTCATTTCTTCATCTTTTTCAAAAGTAACAAGTTCAGAGAACTCAGGGAAGCATGCTTTATCATTTAGAAACTTAAAAATCAAGTTCTGGAAAAAAAGTTCATGAAGCTACCTGAGATTGAGCTTTCGATTCAGGAGCTTTCTGGCTTGTTCTTTGGCTCAAACAAGTCCCAATGATCTTCCTTTGAAGCTTTTGACACTTAGTTGGAGTTTGTGTAGCCTCTAGAGCAAGTTGGCAGGAGCTCAGGCCAAGGGAATGAGAAAATCGTATTTGTGATATGGGAGGTTTCAGGCCAAAACAATGGTTGGTTTGTGATCAGTGAAGTGAGTTGAGATTGTTTGTGAAGTTTGTTTTTGTGTTTGAGGCTTGTGGAGAGAGTTTCGAAGGAAAATGCAAGTTTTGGTGATTTTGTGAATGCTGAGTTCTAGTATGTTTCAGGCTTGCCTCTTGTGATGTTTTGCTTGCATTTGGTTTGTATAAACTAATCCCATTGGTCAGATGACATGACATGTCCTTTTGTGATAGGTATGGTAGCTTTTGCCAAAATGTCAACTTCTTGTAAGAGAGGCATGGGTCATGTTCCAGCCAAGTACAAAGGGTGTGGGCTGCGCAGCAAGGTGAGGGAGAAAGGCTAGGATTGGTCAGCAGGCTAGGCAACAAGTGGATGAGAAGTTATCATTGGTTTTGCAACTTACTTGCTTTTAGTTCTCATGGAAAAATCTTGCCTCACAAACCATGAAACATGTGATCCCTTTGGTTCAATCTGAACTTTAAGACTTGTGTAATGGTTTGACATCAATTAGAAGTCACAAATTGCCTTGGTACAAGATTTTGCAAATTTCTCATTTGGTGCATAATTTGAAATTTAGTGATTTTTGCCAATTTTGATGCACCATAACTTTTGATCCAAAATGAATTAGGTCATGTTCTTGTACTTTTTGAAAAGGGAAAGATCTATTCTACAACTTTCATGACCAAAGTTTTTTCATTTGAAGCATTTTTGGATCAAAAAGTAAGGATTGAAAAGTTGTCTAAAATGTCACATTTCTTAAAAGTCAAACTTGCCCCAAAAAGTCAACTTTGCAAAAACTTGTAATTCTTGAATTTTGTGAACTTCAAACCTCTTCTATGATCAAATAAAGATCATACACACTCAAAATGATGAAGATCACCCCTTGGTTGGGTCATTGGGGGCCTCAGATGCCCTGATTTTGCACTGACTTGCTTGAAAAGTCAACTCTTGATCAGATGACTTCCCCATGGAATTTCTTCATGAAAATTGATATGCACACTCCCTATACCATATAGAGACCAATAGAAACAAGAATGGCCAAAAAATTTGGAGTTATGGCCTCTGAAACCAAAACCCTAATTTCAGGTCATCTGTGTAGTCAAGCCTAGCTCTGCTTCCATACCAATCCCAGTTCTTGTGATTCTTTGGCATTCTTGACTTTGAGAGGATATAATGTGATACTTGGACACACATGGACCCCTTTGAAGTGATTGATGGCCTTTGGAGTGGCTCAGGAAGCTCTTGGATTGCTCAGATCACAAACCCTAGATGCAGATGACTTTGAATTTATGCAGTGAATCAAAAATGTGGTGTGAGATGCTATGATTGGGTTTGTGCATATGAGAATGATCACAAGCCATGGTGTGAATGGGTGAGGGCAAATTTGGGGTGTTTACAAAAACCTGAAAGGGCAATCCAGGCAAAAGTTAGGGATTAAAGCGTATGACTATGTCTCGTTTGGATCACCCATGAAACTGCAACCAGTTGTGTTACTTACTCAAGTTTTAACAGATAAAGCTCAATCCAATCGTTTCCGTCTCAACAGCAGAAGATGAGATACTTGAAGATAATGGCAATAGTAGAATTGAAACTCAATAGGATTATTTCTCACATAGCTGATTTCCTTTGTTTTGTAAAACTTTATGACAAATTCCTCTTACTAGGATTTCTGTCTCCTTGTACAAACCTACCTATGTATAGGTCAGTTTTTGATATAAATAAAATTCCATCTTCGAGTCCTGATTTACTTTTACCCTATTTACATAAGCGAAACGTCCATTGGTTGTGTTTGAATGTATGTATGCTTTTGAATATGATTGATGTTTACCAGAAATGCATAAATGCTTAATATGATTGATGTTTACCAGAAATGCATGAAAATGCAGTAATAGTATTTACTAAGGACGAACGAGGGAAGGAATTCAACGAAGATTCGCCGGTTCATCCTCACAAGACAGCTACAGGTTCCCCAGTAGGGCAAATCCATCTTCATAAATACTTCGAGTCACATCTCCCCTGGAATTTATATCCATCTCTTTTATCCTCATACGGATAATCGGGAATTTATTCCTCCAATAGGAGTACGACGAACGAAGACGGGAGGTTATGCATACCCTACTATCAAACGAAGACGGGAGGTTATATATACTATATTATCTGACAAGACGGGAACGAGTTCCTCATATTCTCCAGCAACAAATTGGGATTTATTTTCCCTGGCCAGCAGTTGTTATACGAAGATATCGAGACGCTTCAGGCTGCATGATGCATACATACATCATTTACATCATAACATACAAATACATAATACATTATTTAAGTGCATCATATTATACATACATACATAATGCATAAACTAATATTATCATACATAATGCTACCTTGTTTTCAGGTTAATTCTCCAGCAGACAAATTTCATCAACAAATTGTGACTATTGGGCCGTTGTTTATCTTCCCAAAAGTTATCATTTCCTCAGGACGTTGTTTATCTTCCTGAAAGCGTATCATTTCCTCAGAACGTTGTTTATCCTTCTGAAGGTATATCATTTCCTCGGGACGTTGTTTATCTTCCTGAAAGCTATCTCGACCTTGGGCCGTTGTTTATCTTCCCAAAGGTTACCTCAGGACGTTGTTTATCCTCCTGAAAGCATATCATCTCCTCAGAACGTTGTTTATCCTTCTGAAGGCATATTATTTCATCGGGACGTTGTTTATCCTCCTGAAAGCATATCATGACTGTTGGGCCGTTGTTTATCCTCCCAAAAGTTATACTTATACCTCAGGACGTTGTTTATCTTCCTGAAAGCTGTTACCATTACTTCAGGACGTTGTTTATCCTCCTGAAAGCTATCATTATATCTTCATATTTTGGACTGCTTTATCCTCCAAGAAATGTATCTGAAGAACTTTTCTCCAAGTGGCATCTTTAAGCCCAATCAAGCATATTCAACTAGTCATCAGTATCACTCTACGCATCGGTGAGTGCAATTTTTTGGGCTTTTGTGTTCAACCCCCTTCAACCTTCCAGGTCACGACTGGCAAATATACCAATCTAACCCCTCAAGTTTCAGAAAATTGAACAGGGGCAGCTGTTGCACCCCAAAATTTTCCCTCACAATACAAGGCTTTGTGTACTAAGAGGTTCACAAGGTTTACAAGACCTTTTATGAGGTTCATAAAGTCTACAAGACACTTTATGAGGTTCACAAGGTTCACAAGACCTTTCATGAGGTTCATGAAGTTTACAAGACACTTTATGAGGTTCACAAGGTTCACAAGACACTTTATGAGGTTCACAAGGTTCACAAGACATCTTATGATGGTTCACAAGGTTCACAAGACATCTTATGATGGTTCACAAGGTTCACAAAGTTCACAATTGGTCAGAAGTTTGACAATTCCCTCAGACAAGGCATTCTCCTAAGCAGTGCATCCAAAACTAGGGTTTTGACTTTAATCAGGCTAAATGGACTTCCAAGACTTCAAGTGAGCTTCATAACATCTTATATGTGTCTAAGAATCCCCATGACAAGTTTCAAGACTTTTCTCAAAGGTTTGCTCAGTCAGATGATCAGATAAGTCAAAATCAGTCAAAGCAGTTAAAAAGTCAAACTGAGGTCAACTGTGGTCAAACCAAAGTCAAACTTCATGATTTTTTGCCAACATCAAGTATATGAAGTAAAATTCATCATTTGATCAAGGGTTGATCAAGATTCATCAAGGAGATTTCAGATCATCAAGAATCAGGGGTTTCTAAATTAGGGTTTCCTCAGGAAAAGTCAACTGAACTTTGACCAGCCATAACTTTCACATGCTTCATCACCAATTTTCCATCCAAATCTCATTTTGAAGGAAATTTAATTCTCTACAACTTTGTGTCTCACAAGCCAAGCCCAAAAATGCTTCATTTGGAAGGTATGAGATAAGACATTATAGGTCCTTTTGAAAGTCAACAAAAAGTCAACAACTTCAAAAGGGCATAACTTGAGAATGGTAAATGATATGGACATGAAACCAGTGGGGTTGGTTAGAGGACTCTTCAAGCTTTCTAAAATGTCCAAAATCACCCTCATAGCATTAAAATTGAAGGATGTGTGCCCTTGCAAAGTTGGGAAATTTTTGGTTGGTTTATGAAGAAAATGGAGGTTTAAAACCAATTTTTTCTAAATGGGCTTGCCATATGATGATCCAATCCATACCAATACTTCATGCACGACCCAAATCTCAATTATTCAGATTTTTTATCATTTTATTTTATTTATTTTGATTTTATTCATTTAAAATCATTTTAAATTAAAATAAAATAGAAAAATCAAATATTTAAATGAGATTGTGCTTCTAGAAAGTCATAAAGATTGCTTGGATCAAATTGATACAAAAATTATGGTGATTGACTTGAAATAGAAAGGGTTTATTCAAGAATATTTGAAATTTAAGCTTGAATCTTTTTCAATCTCATGGATCCAAATTTTCCACACAATGATCCATTCTTTTTGACCTAATCCATTGTACTATAAGTATACAACACAAACCTAATGCAAGGACACGAAATTCTGGCCTCCAAGAGTAAGTTGCAACTTTCAAAATTCATCACAAAATCTCCAATTCGGTTTACAACTTAGAGGCGTTTTCAAAGCTTTTTGAAGGTGGCATGAGCTTGCTTGAACATCACTGAACACAATTCAATCATCATAAGCATCCAAAACATCTCACATTGCATAAACCGAATCTCTCTTGTCTTTAAATTTAAATTTTTCGATTTCGGTTATTTAGTTAATATTAACTGATTTTGTTGTTTGATTTGTGTTAATCATGATTGGTAGATGGATTCTGGACATTTTCATGAAGAAATACAACCTATAACCAAACCTGCCATTGTTAGGGTTTTGTGTTCCAAATTAGGGCTTCCTAATTTAGCAAATATAAATAAATTATAAGTACATAATTGAACTGGACTGGTTATGGGGAGTACAATGGTACCCCTATTTTGTTAAAATTTTACAGGTTTGATGATCTTTGAGCAAAGCTAGGAAATCCTACGAAACCAGGTTCGTAGGTAAATTCGCAGGAAAAAGCACAGCTGATTTCGCAGGAAATTTGAAGAAGATGGCCTTTTGGCGCCGTCTGGAAATTCAAATATTTGATATTATATTTTATGTATTTGTTTTTGTTTTGTTTCACAAGTGCAACATTAGTCTAGTGGTGAGAGACGCGCGTGTGTTGTTTGAGGACCCTGGTTCGAAACTTGGTTGCAGTGGTTTTTCTTATTTTTATCTTTTAATTGCTGTACTTAATATATTATGCATTGTTGTGAATGTACTATCAGTAGCGCCCTCCCGGCTGGATGGAAAGTATGCCTGCGTATTGTTTAAAGGTCCTGGGTTCGATCCCCCCCAGGCCCTTTTGTTTTGGTTATTTTTCAATGATTTTTGCAGGATAAAAATAAAAAGAATTGAAGCTGTTTCCATATCACTAGTGCACGCTGGCCCAGTGGCAAGGTCATTGTATTTCCAGGTAAAGGACCTGGGTTCAAATCTCAGGTCCTGTTTTTTTGGTTCATATTATTTTTGTTTTATTTTCTTATTATTTCTTTATACTATTTTTTTTCTAAAACTAATTTAAATGCTTTTATAAAAAGAAATCAATATATGTAAATAAATTTTCTCTAAGAAAAAAAAACTTATATTATATAATTGTACATTATTTAATAATTTTTGCATATTAAATATATAAAACCTAATTAATTTTTATAAATCCTAATAATTTTCCACAAACCCTAATTTTCTTCTATTTTATTATAATTTTCTATCATATATATATATATTATGTTCATAATTTAATTCTTGTATATAAATATGCTTAAAATTAAAATTCTTAATTTAATTTTGTTAATATGATAATATGACATAAATTGTTTATAATTTAATTTTTGTATATAAATAATTCTTGATATATGTTTAAAATAGTTAAAAATTGTTAATTTGATTTTGTAATTATAATTTTATTTTCATAATATGTTTATAATTAACTTAACTTTTATAATGTGTAAATAATTTAAAACTTTATAATAATTAATATAATTGTTCATATTTTCTTATTAATCTTAAATAATTGTTTATATAAAAATTTGATCTTTTAATTATTATAATGTTTTTGTTTATATTATCTATTATGTTTATTTTCTTATGATATTTATTTATTACTAACCCCATTTAACTTTGTATTATTTTTATTATTATTATTTTACTAACCCAATTATTATTATTATTTATTATTTTGCTTATTTATTTAATTTGCTTTAATTATTATTATCATGTAATTGTTCCTTTGATGTAATATTTAGTAGTAATGTTTAAATATTTATTTTATGCTATGGTTAGTAAAAATAGGGAGTGTAACATGTTTGTATGTTTAAAATTAATTTAGCTCACTAATTTAAAGATAAATATTAAAATTGTACACTCACACACGTAAGTCGATCTTTGATCGCCATCTCACTTCCTTAAGGATACCTCTCATGTTGCTTAATCAAAAGGTCAAGTAGGGTGTATAAAGCAAAGTCCCTTATCCATATCATCTAGTCCCTTAAACAGAAAAAAGATCAAGTCCCTTCGAATGTTGCCTTCGTAATGATCTTGTCCCTTTCGAATAAAGATGATAAGTCCCTTCGAATTGCTTATACACCCCACAATTGCCAAAATAAACAGATGTCCCTTCACTTGTCCCCCACATCCAAGGTAATGACTACCTATTCCTTAATAATAGGGATAGCCTTACCATTTAAAGGATTCAAGAACAGAAAAGACTTAAACTTAGGGTAGGTTCCTCTTAGATACTTGCTCACTTTTCAAAAACATTTCAAACACTTCACACATTTTAAACAATTTTCAAAACAAAGGTTTTTTACGCATCCGTACATGGATCATTATAAAACTCTTAAGAAAATTTCTATTCACACACTTCACATTTCAAAAACATTTTAAAGTGAGCTAAGTAACTAAGAGCCCATGGATAACCATGGATGAAAGGGTGCTAACACCTTCCCTTTACATAACCTACCCCCCGGACCCAAAAATCTTTTAAAAGGTCTTTCCTGTTCTTTTATGCCTTTCCTTTGGATAAAATAAAAGTCGGTGGCGACTCTTGCTATCCGCAACATAACTAAAGTCAGTTCTCCCACCGTGTTACAGGTAGACCTTGGATCCATGCCGCTGGCGCTGTTACGTCTACCCTTCACCAGAAGCTGAAATTCGAGTGGGAAAGCCAGATCATCACCATCTGTGGTGAAGAGGACATCTTTGTTAGCCATCTAGCTACGTACAAGTACATTGAGATGGATGGAGAAATCCATTAAACTATGAGCCAGGGGTTTGAAGCCCTGAATATTAATGAAGCATCTGCTGTACTTGGAACCTCCATGACATCTTATCAGCAAGCCAGGAAGGTTGTTGAAGAGGGTACTGCCCAAGGCTGGGGCAAGCTGTTTCCTGTAGAGAAGAAGGAGGACAGATTTGGGTTGGGTTACAAACCAACTCAACAAGATCAATCAGAGGCTGCTAAGAAGCCCAGTTTTGTCAGCGGGGGAATGCTCACCCCGGATGCAGTGAACAACTTGGAAGACGAGGATGAAAGCGACCGCAACCTGGAGAGTTGGATACGTCCAAGGATCCCGGGGAGCCAAGTCCTTAACTGGTCTTCCCAGGAAATTATAAGGGTTACTCCTGCAGAGTAATTATTATTTCCTGTATTTTTAAGCATGCATCAAGTCTTGCATCTTGCCCAAGATGTCAAGACTCATTTTGTAATCGGGCCATCTTGTAATTTTGTGCAAATGGATTAATCAATGAATATCGGACATCTTTTGCAAATGAGTCTTTTTTCTTTTTCGCTCACTGTTTTTCATTTTTCTTTTTGTACAAAAATAAAATGGCAATGTTTTCAAAATGATAAACTTCATTTCACTTTTTCTAAACAAGATTAAAATCAATCACTAAAATGAACAATCTAAACCCTTGCAGAGAGTGCCTTTCAGACTGCACCGACAACAGCACAGCTATGGCTTCGTATGACTTTGACAATCCAATCAATCAAGCTGATGAATGGGTTGAAGAAGATTATGAGCTTCCTGAAGAGTTAGCCAGGTTATTAAGGCAAGAGGAGAAGGTTATCACTCCTCATCAGGAGGAGGTCGAAACGGTTAATCTTGGTACGGAAGAAGATGTGAAAGAAGTTAAAATCGGGGCCTGCCTACAAGATTCAGTGAAAGAGCAACTGATTGATATGCTTCGGGAGTATGTGGACGTGTTTACTTGGTCTTACCAGGATATGCCAGGGTTGGACACCGATATTGTCATGCACAAGCTGCCTTTGAAAGAAGATTGTCCGCCGGTAAAACAGAAGTTACGCCGTACTCGCCTAGATATGGCAATGAAGATAAAGGAAGAGGTGCAAAAGCAGTGGGACGCCGGATTCCTTGCTGTGAATAGCTATCCACCGTGGGTTGCTAATATTGTACCCGTACCTAAGAAAGACGGCAAAGTGAGAATGTGTGTAGACTACCGGGATCTGAACAGAGCCAGCCCGAAAGATGATTTCCCTTTACCTCACATTGATGTATTGGTGGATAATACGGCTCAGTTCTCGGTGTTCTCCTTCATGGATGGATTTTCAGGATATAATCAGATCAAGATGTCACCTGAAGACATGGAGAATACAACTTTCATCACACCCTGGGGCACGTTCTGTTATAAGGTGATGCCATTCGGACTGAAGAATGCTGGTGCAACTTACCAACGGGCTATGGTAACATTATTCCACGACATGATCCATAAAGAAATTGAATGTTATGTGGATGACATGATTGCCAAGTCCCTCACAGAAGAAGACCACCTGATGAATCTGCTGAAGTTATTTAAGCGTCTGAGGAAGTACCAACTGAAGTTAAACCCCAACAAGTGCACATTCGGGGTGCGATCTGGTAAGCTGTTGGGATTTATTGTAAGCGAGAAAGGAATTGAAGTTGACCCTGATAAAGTCAAAGCCATTCAAGAAATGCCTGCACCGAAAACTGAAAAAAGAAGTTCGAGGGTTTCTAGGTAGATTGAACTACACTTCACGGTTCATATATCACCTTACTGCAACCTGTGAGCCTTTGTTCAAGCTGTTGAGAAAAGAACAAACGGTCAGGTGGAACGAAGACTGCCAGAGGGCTTTTGACAAAATCAAGGAATATTTACAAGAGCCTCCAATCCTCATGCCTCCAGTTGAAGGAAGACCTCTGATAATGTACTTGACAGTATTAGAAGAGTCAATGGGGTGTGTGCTGGGCCAGCATGACGAGTCTGGTCGAAAAGAGTATGCAATTTACTACCTAAGCAAAAAGTTTACCGACTGTGAACAACGTTATTCACTGCTCGAGAAAACTTGTTGTGCTTTAGCGTGGGCTGCTCGCCGACTGAGACAGTATATGTTGACCCACACTACTTTATTGATATCAAAAATGGACCCGGTTAAGTACATTTTGAGAAGCCAGCGCTTACCGGACGGGTTGCAAGATGGCAAATGATCCTCACAGAATATGACATCCAGCACACATCTCAGAAAGCCATCAAGGGCAGTGTATTGTCTGATTACCTTGCTGAGCAACCCATTGATGATTACCAGCCTATGAGATTTGACTTCCCTGATGAAGACATCATGTTCATAAAAGCAAAAGATCATGAAGAGCCTGTTCACACTGAAGGGCCTGACCCAGAAGAAGAATGGACTATGATGTTTGATGGGGCTGTTAATATGAATGGTCGGGGTGTTGGTGCAGTACTCATTACACCTAAGGGAGTTCACATGCCTTTCTCGGCAAAGCTCACCTTTAACTGCACTAACAACGAAGCTGAATACGAAGCTTGCATTATGGGTCTTGAGGAAGCCATTGACCTCAGAATCAAAACATTGACTGTATTCGGAGATTCAGCTCTGGTAATTAATCAAACCAACGGCAAATGGTACACCCACCAGGACCATCTGATACCTTATAGGGACTATACAAGGAGGTTATTGACTTTCCTCACAACGGTCAAGCTTGAGTATATCCCTCGGGACGAGAATCAATTTGCAGACGCTCTGGCTACTATTTCATCAATGATCAAAGTTCAAGCTGCCAACTTTGTACCTCGGATTTCAGTGTCCAGACTTGACAGACCAGCGTATGTATTTGCAGCAGATGTTGTAAAAGATGATAAGCCTTGGTTCCATGACATTAAGTGCTTCTTGGAGGATCAAACATACCCACCTGGGGCATCTTCCAATGATAAGAAGACTCTAAGAAGGCTTGCTGGTAGTTTCTTTCTGAATACGGACGGTTCCCTGTACAAGAGAAACTTTGATATGGTGCTCCTCAGATGCGTTGATAAGACAGAAGCAGAATTGTTGATGCACAAGGTGCACGAAGGATCCTTTGGTACCCATGCAGGAGGGTATGCCATGGCCAAGAAGTTGCTAAGATCAGGTTATTACTGGATCACAATGGATACCGACTGTTGTGCTTATGCCAGGAAGTGCCATAAATGCCAGATTTATGCGGATAAGGTGCATGTGCCTCCCAATCCTTTGAATGTGATGTCTTCACCCTGGCCTTTTGCCATGTGGGGCATTGATATGATTGGCAAAATTGAACCGACTGCTTCAAACGGCCACAGATTCATCCTGGTTGCCATTGATTATTTTACCAAGTGGGTTGAGGCAGCTTCTTATGCAAATGTTACAAGGCAAGTGGTAGCCTGATTTCTGAAGAGAGACATCATCTGTCGGTATGGAGTGCCCGAGCGAATCATTACTGATAATGGTTCCAACTTGAACAATAAAATGATGGCAGAGCTATGCCGGGACTTCAAGATCCAACACCACAATTCTTCTCCTTACAGGCCAAAGATGAATGGCGCTGTTGAGGCAACTAATAAGAATATCAAGAAGATTGTGCAAAAGATGGTGGTTACCTACAAAGACTGGCATGAAATGCTACCATTTGCCTTACATGGGTACCGTACGTCAATTAGAACATCCACTGGGGCAACACCGTATCAGCTTGTGTACGGTATGGAGGCAGTCCTACCAGTTGAAGTTGAATTACCCTCCCTGCGGGTACTGATGGATGTTAAGATGAACGAAGCAGAGTGGGTCCGATCCCGATATGAACAACTGAATCTGATTGAAGAGAAGAGACTAGCTGCAATCTGTCATGGGCAGCTATATCAGAAGAGAATGAAGAAAGCCTTCGATCAGAAAGTCAGGCTCCGAGAGTACCAAGTAGGAGATCTTGTGCTGAAAAGACTCCTCCCTCCTCATACAGACCACAGGGGCAAGTGGACTCCGAACTATGAAGGGCCATTTGTAGTAAAGAAAGTTTTCTCTGGTGGAGCATTGATGCTCAGCACTATGGATGGTGAAGACTTCCCGTCCCCTGTGAATTCAGATGCAGTTAAAAAATACTTCGCATAAAAAGACCCGCTGGACATAAAAATAGAATATAAGTCCAGGCAAAAGTAGGGCATCCCGGTGAGTCAAAAACAGAATAAAAGACTCGGGCAAAAATAAGGGAAATAAATAAAAAAATGTACACCCGCTGAGTTGAAAAGCCACATTGGACAACTCAGGCAAAAATGGGTATCCCGGTGGATTGAAAACCCGAAAGGGCGATCCACGCAAAATAAGGGAATACGCGAACAACTGCATTCTGAATTCGTCTGTATCACTTACAACTTGGTAAGCTTCGAAAGGTTCAAGCTTCGTTCAGAATCAACCTTCTTCAGAAAGCAAGATAAGAAGAACGTCAAATGTCATACGAGGCATAGCAAAAGGGGAAGCTCCTTGAAGCGTCATCAACATTGCCAGCATCTCTTTGTCTTTCAATTTGTAACGATCTCCTCATTTCAGGGGATCCGTTTCTTTGACTGTATCTTGCCAATTCAGGGCACACAAATTAATAAAATCAGATTTCCAGTCATGTTTCGTCTCGTACATTTTATTTTTATTTGCAAAAATGTCCGATGTCTTTAAGATACTGATTGCATAAATACAAATGCTTTTCTTCTGAAGAATACATGCCTGCAGGAAATATATTTACTCCCAGGAGTGTCTAGACTCTTATGATGGAATCCAATAAGGGATACCTCGGGATTACTTGTGCGTTTCTATGTCTTTTCAGGACTGCAGGTATCCAAAACACAACATGGGGCATGAAAGCCTCACCCCAGCAAACTGGCAAATCATTATCTATTCAGTCTTAGCACCGGAGGTATTTCCTCCCCGACTGAGTTGCCATCTATTATTCCTCCTCAGCCAAGTACAAAAGTCAGGGAACCGTCTCCCCACAGAGTGTCATCCTCTATCCGGCGAAGCAGTACCTGAGGACCTCACAACAGAGTGAAGAAGGCTTCTACAAACCCCAGCTGGGTCCCCCATTACAAGGATAGGTCTATCAGTTACCTATTTCCCCAAACAGAGTCATACATCCTATCAGATCTACTGATGATTTTATCCCCAGCTGGGATGTCCACTTCAAGCAGATCGGTCAGAGATCTTCACAGCAACGGGATCCGAATCCCCGATTGGTATCTTTTGCATAATCATAGCATTCGCATCATATCTTCCCACAAAGCGTAGCATTCCGTCTAATACGGAGCATTACGGCAAAAAATCAAACATATTGCATAATCATAAGCCATGTTCTGAATCAAACACTTGTGAATACTGACAATCCATCAACGATGTACAGAAAATTCTCCAGATTCCCCGGCAGAAAGCCAAGACATTTGCCCTACACTCATAAATACTAATGCACACTTCCTTTGACACCCGTCCGTGTCATCATTCCCCAGTAAAGTCGCCCGAGCATTCTTTACGAACAAACACTTATATATTACAGATACTTCCTGACACCCGTCCGTGTCACATCCCCAGTAGAAAGCCAAAGCGTCCCATTTGCACTCACAGATACATATATATATACAACTTTCTTGACATCCGTCCGTGTCACTTTCCCCAGCATAATTACCTAAACACTTTGTAAACCATACACCTGTTTATAATACACTTTTCTCTTTCTTGACACTCGTCCGTGTCACTCTCCCCAGCAAGTTAAACATTCATCCGTACGCCACTCGTACTTATTACCCCTGTTTCACTCATACAGATGCTCATTCGTATCTTGTATACACCACTCATACCTCTGCAGATTCAACACTCGTCCGTGTTCTTTGTTAACCCGTTGGTACTTGTCTGTATCATCATCTCAGAGCATGCGTCAAGCGTTTGTTTCTAACTGATACCCGTCCGTATCACAGTCTTAAGGATGCTCGTCCGCCTTTTTAATCCATACACTGTGTCAAACACTTACGTCTTCTTGAATTTAGACACTCGTCTGTGTCTACTATTCCCCAGAAGAGTCCCCGCAGAATCAATACTCGTCCGTGTTCTTTGTTAACCAGTTGATACTCGTCCGTATCATCATCTCTGAACATGTGTCAGTTTTTTGTTTCTACCTGATACTCGTCCGTATCATAGTCTTAAGGATGCTCGTCCGCACCTTTAGTCTATACACTATGTCCAAACACTCATACCTTTCATTTCTTGGATGTAGACGCTCGTCCGTGTTTACTTTTCCCCAGCGAAATCCCCAACAAAGCTTGTTGAACTATTTCCTTTTTATCTGGCATTCGTCCTATGCCAAGATACCTTTTCGGCAGCCGTACCCTGCCAGGTGATCGTCCTTCACCTTCGGATGACCGTCCCTCATCCTTTCCCCAGCGGAGTCTCTATTCATTAGACCCCTTTTCTATCCGGCATTCGTCCTATGTCGCGATACTCTCAGCAGCCGTCCCCTGCTAGGTGATCGTCCTTCACCTCCTGATGATCGTCCTTCATCATTTTATCCGGTGGTCGTCCCCATCGTCGATCTTGTTATCTGACATTCGTCCTACGTCATGATAAACCCCGAGAGCAGCCGTACCCTGCTAGGTGATCGTCCTTCACCTCTTGATGATCGTCCTTCATCATGCTTATCCGATGGCCGTCCCCATCGTTGACCTTTTATCCGACATTCGTCCTATGTCGTGATACCATTCGGCAGCCGTGCCCTGCCAGGTGATCGTCCTTCACCTTAGATGATCGTCCCTCATCTTATCCCCAACAGAGCAGCCGTCCCCTGCTAGGTAATCGTCCTTCACCTTTGATGACCGTACCTCGTCGTTTATTTCATTTACCTATAATCCCCAGAGAATCTTAATATCTTTACCTGATGACCGTCCCCATCATAATTTCTTATATCCCCAGCTTGTCGGCCGTCCCCGTCACTGCTTTATTTCCCGCATCTTCCCCAGCATGTCGGTCGTCCCCGTCATCGCTTTATCCCCAGCAGTCGTCCTCTGCTCGACGGTCGTCCTCCGTCGCCCGCACTTTATAAATATACTTTATTTTCTTTTACAATCTATATCCCTTTTCTTCTTCATTCTGTGAGTGCAAATTTTGGACTGTCTTTGGTATTCAACCACAAGTTATCTTGTTTGCCTGTTAAGCCGTTGCTTACATCCTGCACAGCTAACTCATGCTTGAATAGGGGCAGCTGTAAACACCCCAAATTTGCACTCACCCATTCACACCATGGCTTGTGATATCTTCATATGCATAAGTTCAATCATAGCACCTCATGTTGCATTTTTGATTCACTGCATTGCTCCTAAGTCATCTGCATCTAGGGTTTGTGATCTGAGCTATCCAAGAGCCATTTGAGCCACTTCAAAGGTCATCAATCACTTCAAAGGGGTACATTTATGTTCAAGCATCATATTATATCCCCTCAAAGTCAAGAATGTCAAAAAATCACAAGAACTGAGATTGGCATGGAAGCAGAGCCAGGTTTGACTGCACAGATGACCTAGAATTAGGGTTTTGGTTTCAAAGGCCATAACTCCAATTTTTTTGGTCATTCTTGTTTCTATTGGTCTCTATATGGTATAGGGATCATGCATATCAATTTTCATGAAGAAATTCCATGGGGAAGGCATCTAATCAAGAGTTGACTTTTTGAGCAAGTCAGTGCAAAATCAGGGCATCTGAGGCCCCCAATGACCCAACCAAAGGGTATTCTTCATCATTTTGATTGTGTATGGTCTTTATTTGATCATGGAAGATGTTAGAATTTCACAAAATTGAAGAATTTCAAGCCATTTGCAAAGTTGACTTTTTGGGAAAATGACTTGTAATGGAAAATTGCCATTTTGGGAAACTTTTTCAACCCTTGCTTTTTGACTAAAAAATGCTTCAAATGGAAAAACTTTGGTCATGAAAGTTGTAGAATGGATCATTCCCTTTTCAAAAAGTACAAGAACTCATTCTAATTCATTTTGGATCAAAAGTTATGGTTTGTCAAAGTTGGGAAAAATCACATAATTTCAAGTTTTGTACCAAAGAGGCATTTTGCAAAATGGTATGATCAAGTGTTCTAAAGGCTTCAAATGTGCACAAACTCATTACAACATGATCATGTGACTTCTAAAAACCAGAATTGGCCCAAGAATTATGCATTTTGATACCTTGACCTTCATGAATTTCCAAAGGGGCCAAACTTTGTGAAAATTGCAAAACATCTCATAAACTTCATTCAACTTGCTGAATCATCTCAAAACTAATTCCATGGACCTCCTTAATCTCAGCTGAGCAAGGACAAGCCAATGAGCTATCTACACCATTGCCCATACCTCAAGTACAACACTTTTGACTTTTTGGCAAAAACACCCATACCAATCCCACAGTGACACAACAACTCTTTGCCCAATCCAGACCTTAAAAACACACTCCAAGGATTCATTTGCATCACACACACAAGCCTGAAACCTCTCATAAGCCATAGCTCAAGAAACTCACCTCTTATGCAACTTCCTTCGAATCACACAGCACAAGCATCAAACACAAAAACAAACTTCACAAAACATCTCAGCATGTCTCACTGATCATTTCCCTGCCCTCACTCATCCCTGAAACCTCACATAAACCAAACACGATTTCTCACCTCTCCTGAACAGAACTTGAACAAACTCCCAAACCAGCCAAAAGAAATTCTTTCCAAGCATCAAGACTTCATCAGGAGCTCAAGAGGAGTGGTTTGCACAAAGAGAGGAGGCTTGAAAGTCCAGAATTGAGAAAGCTCAAGCTCAGGTACCTCCTTGAAACATTTTTCCAGAACTCTTATTTTTTGTTTCTAAATGATAAAGCATGCTCTCCTGATCATACTGAACTTTGTATTTTTGAAAATGGTGGAGAGATGAGTATTTACTGAGCTTCTGAAATTTTTACCATTTTTGATGTTTTCTTCGAATCTTGATTTTGGGTGAAAAGAAATGAAGTTTGGGAGTGGATTTGATCTTAGGGGAGTGAGAGGAGTGAATCCGGAGCTTTAGAGCTCCAGAAAGTACCTAGGGAAGAAGTTGGCAACTTTCAGGTGAGGGTCTGGCCGGAGAAGATGACCGGAAGTCTTCTCCGGCCACCTGAAAGTGATTAGGTGTTAATTAGGGTTAGGGCACCAGGTTTGAATATTGGCCATCAGATGAAGTTTCCCGCGCGCGTTTGGAAGGCTGAGATCATGTCATTAATTGTTAATTAGGTTTAATTTAGTTAATTAATCAGGATTTAAGAAGTTTGAACTTGGGCCGTAGGATTGCGCGCCAAGTCAATGATTTCCAGCCCAGATTGCATCCTGGCTCTCCATTGCGCATACTTCTCATTTTATTTAATTTTATTTCATTTTCTTTTGATTTATTTTGCACATTTATTTTAAAATAGCAAAAAATGTTTAAAATTATGAAAATATTTGTCAAGGTTTTCATTATTTTTCAGAACACAAAAATATTTTTATTTTTATTTTTTGCATTAAAATTTATTTTTAAATCATTTAAAAGTTTATTTTTAATTAATTAATGAAAATTAATTAATTAAAAATACTTTTAGGTATTTAAAAATCACAAAAAAATTCATGTAACATTTAAAAACATTTAGAAACATTGTCCAACTCTCAAACCAAATTTCTTTTTTGTTCTTGATGCCTTTTGATAATTTTATTTGGATTTAATTTCATTTCAAGGCATTATTTTGTGACAAACTTCAAAAATCCATTTCTGCCTAACCTTTGAGAGTTGGAAGATGATTCTTTTTGCATTGCATCTTGTATAGCATGTAGTTTATAGGATAAAATTGGAATGATTTGATCTTGCATTTCCAATTTGTTTGGCATTTTTCTTGACAAGGTACCTTAAAACCCTAACAATCTTAGAAAATTCATAACTCTCACTAGGTTAAGAGTTGGATCCCCTCCTTTGGGCAGTGAGTTTGTATAGGTTTAGGGTTCCTTTGATTGCATTTTCAAATTTTTATCATGTCATTTGCTTCTGGTTTTGGATTTTGCTTTGTGTGTTGATCATAAACCCTAATTTATGCCTTCCTTTGCATCCATCTTCCATTTGCTTGCATACCATGACTTGCCATGACATTTTGTGCATCCATTTGATTCATAAGACATCTTAAGACATATTAGAATCATGTTTAATCATTGCATTTTGCATTTGCCATGTTATATGTCCATTACATTTCATAACTTTTCATGTGCATCCATGGTTCAAAACATGCTTCCCTTGCATCCATATGCTTGTATGATCATTCTAATGCCTTGTTTCATGTTTGCATCATCTCTTAGCATCATTTTCATCATGTATTTGCTTCTGACTTTGTCTTGCATCATGCCATTTCATCTCATTTGCATTGCATTTCATTTCTTTACTAACTTTTCAGGTGGTAAGTTGTATTGAGAAGTGAATTTGCCTTCACTTCTCACAATTTCTTTTCATCTCTTTCATAATCCATTTGCTGCATTTTTGTATGTGTTTGGGATTGAGCTTGCTCATTCTTTTTCATCTTACTTTCTTTCTTCAAGCAACTTGTCTTCTTAAGTGAAGCAAGTTGTTTTGCTTCTCTTTGCCCCTTTCATCTCCTTGGTGGTTCTTTGAAGATCCTTTCTTTATTAAGCCTCACAAACCCTAGGACTTCCAAGCATGATAACTTTTTAGGATTGTTTAGTCCCCCACTTAGTTTCACCTTTGTGTCATCTTTGAGTCTTCTCTTCTCATCTCATAATCAGGGACTAAACCCTAAAGGTTTTAAGGCTTTGTGATTAAGCTTATGCCTGCATCCTTCTATTAGGATGGAGTGTATAACTTTAATCCTAAGTGTTAAACCCTTAATTTGTTTAAATCCTTTAATCAATCCATCTAATAATCATCAAGACATCAAACTTGTAACTTGGGCCTTGCATTAGGGTTCTAATTCTTCCTTAATTGGTTAAGAAGGACTAACCCTAGTGTTAATGGACAAGTCCCCCTCAAGTTGTCTTACAAACCATAAAACTCACTTCTTCATCTTATCATTAACTAAAATCCATCTAATAAAGGCTTTGTTTTGTCATGAGGTTAATCCCTAATCATGGATCAAGTTGAGGAGTCTTTCTCAGCTTAAATGTTCTCATCTATTATCCTTCTATTAGGATGGTGTAATGAGTCCATTAGATCCTTGATTATGGCTTAAACTCATTACTTAACACTAAACAAAAACAACAAAAACATCTAACTAATCACAAGTAGGTTAATGATCTTAATCTTACACCATGGTGATTAAGTGTGAGATACTGACTTCACACTTAAGGTATTCTCATTACCCCTAATCAGAGGGAGGATGTGATGAGTTTGCTAACCCATTGGTTTAGGCTTAAGCTCATTTTCTTATGACAAAATTCCAAAAGCAATAAAAGACTGAAAACTCAAAAACAAATAATAATCGTCTCCTCCGGGATTCTTTTCTCATCATCTTCACTCACAAACGAGAACTTGCTTCTTCCGTCTAATGCAAGACAGTTTGCACCTGAGCCAGACAGGTCATACACTTGAGCATAGGCAAGTAAGCAGTTCACAAGTCAATTTATCTTTCAGTCTCTTTGGGTCGAACTACGGTGTTCTGACTTCCTCATTGCACGAGAGGATACGTAGGCATAACCTAACAGTTATCGAACAAAAGTCTCTGTATATTCCCCCTCTTTCCAGCCTTATTCTCTAAGCCTCATTCTTGAGCATCACTCTGTTCTTGCACTGACACTTCACATATTTCACTTCACTTTCTTTTTACACTGACACTTGCATTCTTTCCAGCTTTGATACACAAATTGCACTGACACTACCCCTTTAAAACACAAATCTTTTAAGCGTGGATCCCGTCGAGTACGACGGACAATCTGGGTGCTAATACCTTCCCAGGTTGTAACCAACCCCCTTTCTCAGTCTCTCTGGTTCGCAACCGTCTTATCCATATCTTTTCTTAGGTTTATGCAGCATTACCTTTCCTTCGGGATAAAAATGCCTAGCTGGCGACTCTTGTCTTTTGAGTTCACCCTTGTGTGTTCTCTCTCTTTTCGCCGACCGTTCGCGTCTGTACCCCTTCTGACCAGGTGTCATTTGGTGGGAGCGACAACTACACAATAATATTTTTTATATTTTTAAGTCTTAATCACATATATACTTTACTTCTAACATTAATAAATAAATTAAACAAAACTATATTTTGAAATGAAGAAACTAAAGTCAATCTAATAACTTAAACTAAGAAGGAATTTTTTAAATAATTTAAATAGATAACAAACTAAAATATAAAAAAAAAATGATGAATGATACTCACAAATTTCAAAGCTATCAAAGGTTGAGCTTGTTGTGTAGAAGAAAGTGAATGTATTTTGATGGAGGTTGTTGTTGTGGTGAAGAAGGTGAATGTTTATGGGTATTGTGTAAGTAAAAAAAAGAATTTTGACTTTGAAAAATATGTAATGAATGTGCTAGATTTTGAAAATTTTAAGGGTGATCTTGTTTATTCCAAAAAGTCTTTTCCTTAATGCAGGTTTTGTTTTGGCTAAAATTGTGAAATGTCATTGTTGCTTATGCAGACTTGTGAATTTGGCGTGTTGCTCTTGGCATAACAGACTATGTTATTTTTGTGTATAGTGGATAGTTGTGTTGTAGGGTGCTGGTGTAATATGTGTGTAGCAGGTCTTTTGGGCTAGTGGATATTGGGATGACACAACATAAAATGAAACCAAATAAATAAGAAAAATACTAAACTAATCTATTTAAAATAAGAATTAAACTAAACACAAATAATAAAATTAAAGTAATAAAACCCAAATGATAATAATAATAATAATAAAATTTTGATGAAAAAGTACACTAACTAATAAAACTGATTAATATTAAACTAATTCTAAATTATTCTAAATTTTAAAATGAAACTAAATTATAAATAATCTAGAATTAAAACAAACTAGACAAAATATAAATTAACATGAAAACATTTTGTTTTAATATTTTCTAATATATGGATAAATACAATAAAAATAAAAATAAACTACACATATTAATCGTAAGATTAAATTATTCTCTAAAAAAAACTTAATTAACATAAACTAAATTAAATTGTATTATATTAAATTAAATTTTAAAATAAATTACCACTAAAAGAAATGAACAAAAATAAAAATTCTAAAAAAATCTAACTAAAAATTAAAATTATAATCAAGAACAAAAATTCTAAAAGAAATCTACAAAATTCTAAAATGCATGATTATGATTAATGAGGAGTATGATCGACAATGACTGATAATCGACATTACGACGAAAATGCGTCAAAAATGAAGAAAAAAAGAAAATTTCTGGTCAAAATTCGAGGTACGACACAAGTCATGATGCATCTTAGTAGCGCCGGGATGAATGCTCAATCTACTTCGATGTCCTTCTTCAAGAATACTCTTCTTCAACCTTGGAATATCCAGAACACACACACACACGATCTCGGAACCTCATCACACCATTTTCATCAATTCAGAATTCTCCTCTGTTACCTTGGTTAATTAAAGTCATTTGATCAACCAACTTCAAATCTGATTGTTGTCCTAAACAGATCTCTTCCATAATATCATTAGACAATTTCAACATACCCAGCTTCACACTCTCAGATGTGGTCTCACACAACAAACTCATGTCTCTAAACTGCTCAATCATCTCAAATTCTTTTGCCATCGACATCGACACATGCAAAGTCTTTCTACTCAAAGCATCTGCAACCACATTAGTTTTACCTAGGAGGTAACTCAAATCAAAATCAAAGTCTTCCAACATGTATCCGAGGTGTTTAAACACTTGAACCAACCCAGAAACATCTCTAACCAGAAATCACTCTTCAAAACCTCAAAGAAACCTTGTTTCTGCAACTTAAAGGTCATAACTTGATCCAACCATTTGCCATCAAGTCCAGGTGTCCAAACACACTCCATATCATCCAAGGAAGTTATTCAGATCATCACAAGTATTTTGTAATACCTTTAGATCAAAATAACCTCAGCTGGTGCAAGCTCCAAGTCAGGTAAGCCTCAAGCTTGGTCATTTCATAATCTATGCATATTTCATCGCACTATCTTTTTACTACATGTGTGTAATCATATATTAAATCATTACCCCTCAATCAATTTCACAAAATCATCATCATGTAGAATTTCATGAGGCTTAGGCCAAATTAGGGTTCTTCAGTGTTCATCACTCATTTTTCAGTCTACACTTAAAATAAATGAAGTAAAGTGTTCCATCATGTTCGTAGGATCAAAACACACAACTTTGATGTCTATTTCATCTCAAATGGATTCCTATTCCATGAGATATGATTGGTTTTGCAAATCTGGGCACAAACACCTTTGTGCGTGTTCTTGACCAATGTTCTTGGCGCCCTTTTTACAAATTTGAATTTTTGAATTTTTTAAGTTTTGTTTAATTGGTTCAAAATTTAATAACTCTCTGAGTCTTTTGAGTTTTTGAATGATTATTTTTTCATTAATTCTAAAAAATATTTAAATATTTTATTCCATGAAAAAAATCCAAAAATATTATTTATTTAATATATTTAATATTTACTTAAAGAGTTAATTTTATTTGTTTCTAAACATTTAAAAATTGTTTCTTCCACTTAATTTTTTCAAACATAAATGATATTCAAGTCATCTCATGGATAAAACACAAATTTTCAAACATTAATCCAAGATTTAAACTTGTTCTTTTCATATATGTTTTATTTTATTTTTTTAATCTTTAAGTTTTATTTCAA
The DNA here is from genome assembly GCA_963966055.1 of Lathyrus aphaca. Taxonomy (NCBI): domain Eukaryota; kingdom Viridiplantae; phylum Streptophyta; class Magnoliopsida; order Fabales; family Fabaceae; genus Lathyrus; species Lathyrus aphaca. The sequence goes on along the minus strand of OZ014519.1, from coordinate 725,223,978 downwards.
AATAATTGCTTAAAAATACAAAATTAGGGTTTTGATTTTGTCACCCCTAACTTTGATAGAGTGTAAGACCCATCCCTTTTTGAAAAATGAACCATTAGGTTTCATCTGATCCATTTTCAAAAAGTCGGTGCAATCACCTTTTTTACCGCATTGAACTTTCATTTGTGAATTTCTTTAGACATAACATTATTTTAATCAAAATGAATTGTGAAAATGTGTCATGGGGAATCCTTTGTGTTTAGGACCCATTTTTACTATTTTTAAACTATCTATGGTCAGTTTTAAAAACTCCATCAGGCTTCTGTATAAGTCTCAATCCCTCCAACTATTTTCTTAAACAGTTTCCAATCTACTCTTTCTCTTTCCTCTTTCTCAAATTAATGATCTAATACACCTGCAATGGACTGAGCTTCACAACAAGGTGGGGATAATTTATAGGCGGTAGATAGCTTTTCCTTAAAAGTCCTACCCCGTGTATGAAATTACAAGATAATAAAATACAAAATAAATTCCATAGGCATCCTTATGTTTAAGCCCTATTATTGGCTTTTGAGTCATCTCTTCTCCCTCTAACTTCTCGTTGTTTTCTTAAACTTTTGTTTGCTTGTTAGATTAGGGTTTTGTTGTTTAAATCTATCTTTCTTTATCTCATACTAAATTAAAGATAATAAAACATTTATTAATCATCAAAGAGGATAGAATATAAAATATATATGTAATCTTTCTCCCTCGGGATTTTGGGCCTCTGCTTCCCAGTGTAACTCCCAACATCATTCTTAAAAATAAATTTAAGAATACTTAAACCATAGCAAAGATATAATAAAAAATATTCAACAAATTCACTGACACATTTATTTGTCTGCATACATTTCATATGTATATATTTGCAACTTTCTAGAATCTCTAAGTAGTTAGGTTATCTTCATCCAAACAGATACACCTTTCAAAACACCTAAGATTTTTCTATACAACTTACTAGGGGTTTACAAAGATAAGAAGTTTCCTGGTGAAGTTCTTCTTTGTAAACCATACCCATCCTCCACTTGGGCTTTGTTCAAGGACTCATGGGCCTCTTAAAGGTAACCTAGCCTCCTATTGGGCTTAAACACAAGAACCCTCAAAGGCTTCCTAAAAGCATAGGAACAAATCCTTAGAGAACTAAACACATAAAATAATCTCCCTCTCCCCGATGGATGACCAATATAGCATCATCTTGGGCTTTGTATAATGGAACCTCCCCAGACAAAGGAATGTATGATGACCTCAAAACTTTTATCAAACAACATACAAAACACTCTTCATACAAAGTTAGTCTCCCATCAAATTTTCAGCCTCCCATCTTAGGATTCATATAAGATATAAACAATCAAGAGTCAGTTTATCACAAATAAGCTTCACACATGGGCTTCCAAATCAGGACACAAATAAACTTTTCCACTGAGTCAGTTTTCCTTGTTTAGCTTCAACCCTGGGCTTCAATCAAGTCACAAAAGTCAAACACTTACCAACTAATTTAACAATACAATCATAACCTTGGACTTTAACTAAGCTAATTCAACAATACAGTCATAGTCTTGGACTTTAACTAAGATAAATCAATACAATCATAGTTTTGGATTTAAACTAAGCTAAATCAATACAGTCATAATCTTGGACGTTAACTATGTTAAATCATTACAGTCATAGCCTTTGAATTTAACTAAGTTAATTCCCAATAGTCATAGTATTGGACTTTAACTAAGTTAATCTCTTTCAGTCATACCCTTGTACTATAACTAAGAACACTTTCCCATCAGTCATTTTTTGCACCCAATTCAGTTTTCCCGAGCTATGTAATTCAGGTCAACCATTCAGTCATCCTTGAGCTATGCAATTCAGGGTACCCATTCAGCCTTTCTTGAGCTATGAAAATCAAGATATCAGATTCAGCTTATGCCTTAAGCTATGCAATTCAAGCATCCTTATCAGTTACAACAAACCATTTCAGCTTCAATCCTGGGCTTTGATCAGGATACAAACAAACTTTTCAGCTTCAATCTTGGGCCTTGATCAAGACACAAATATAAACTTTGAGCATCAACATCCTGTGTTTTAACCAGGGTACAATTCAACCTCTCTTCTTAGCTATAGCCTTTTAGGAGGAACTACGATGCTCTGATCCCTTAATTCTCTTTTTGGGGGTACATAGGCAAAAGGTTGTAAGATCTTTGGGAGCACACCAAACAAAAACCAACAATAGGTTCTCAGACCTATCAAAAACATAAGAAATATAAATATACCAAAAAAATCCACATCATACCTATCTCACCAAACTCTCAACTCATTCCCAGATCCAGATTGAAGAAACCACCAGATATCAAGAAAAACAGATATATCATAATCCTATTGTGAATAATATAAAGATAAATCCTGATCTCTTGATAACACTGAAACTGCTGAAACTCAGTTTACAAGCAGGGTTAATTGGAGACATTTATTTCCCCTCCTTAAACAACTTAATAGGATAAAAAATTAATTGAACTGTAGACCATTAATAGTGATTCGCAACCAGAATGAAAATTAAAGGAGTTTGAGTGGCAACAGGTCTTAAAAACCATGCTACATCATGATCATCATATTGTTTTGCATACTTATTGTGTCAAACCATGTTAATTAGTGTTATTGGGTGCAATATGATGATATGTGTTATTGGATTTAATTGGTATTACATTTTTGAACTGGATGAGTTGTCTTTTTAACTCGTCAGGCAAGGACAAAGCTCTCTAAGAGAGATAGTTAATCATTGGGAAAATTGTCATTTTGTTTGACCTCGCTTGAGCCTTGCTATGCGAGAGATTGCTTTGGTGTTTCGCTAGGCGAGGGTCTGAGACTTTGATAAAATGTTTATTTCCATGTTTCCATCATTAAACGAGATTCGTAATTGCGATTGATGTAAGATTTGATACAATGGAAATATAGTCCAATAATCTACCTTTTGGTTAAGAGAAACCATGATTGTGTTAAATTAAAGGTTGTTGTGTGTAATTATACATGTATGCTTTAATTTTATGAAGTGATAATAGTAAGGATATCGTACCCACAAGGAATGGAAGAAGTTTAGATTGAACTTTGTAAGTATTCTTGTTTAAAACTAGCATGAGCTAGGTAATAAAATAATATGTCGAAAACACAAGTTCAGATTGTTTACAAAACATGAATGAATGTTATAAAGTGAAGGTTTGATTAAATCAAGAGAGTGAATGTTGAGTTATAATCCATTAATATACATAAAAGCCAAAATATGTATATGATGAGATGTGTCGTGACTCAAAAGGTCAGAACGTGATCTTTAAGTGTAACTCTATAACATCAAAACATACATTAATAGGGTCAGGGATCAAATCTCAAAGTTTCACTTATAACCCTAAAATACGTCTGGTTTATATTATGAAAATCCTTTATGGTTGTAGCTTCTTATATTTAAGAAAACTAATTAAATGAATATCTCTATCCTACCTGTTTCAACCACTTCTATTATGAAATTTGCTTATTATTGGATCTCTCACAACAACAAGCTTTTACCCATTTCTATGTTTATCATTCAAAAAAACATATTTATAACATGAAAGCACATAATAAAACAAGACACTAACATCATATCATTTTAGCATAAAGACAACATTATATTAATTTTACATTACTCAACAAATAAAAGGTTTATCTAATATTGGTCTTAGTACAAACTACTGAACTAAAACTGATATAAAACATACTTAAACAAAATATTTAAAATAAATGACAACCTATTAGTAACTTATAGATCCATTACGATAATTCATCAACAATTGATGACTCTAATCGTGCCAACTCTCAACAATGACTACATGAATGTGTAAGAAGAAGAACTCTCTATTTTCTCACAAACCCTCACACTAAATGATTCTTTATTACAACTAAAACTACTTAACTCTTTCTTGGTGTAGGTGTGTGTCTCTCTCTTCAATTTATAAGGTCAACTTTTATAGACACAAATGTTGAAGCAAAGGTTGAAAGGCCTCAGATCATGGGATTTTGATGAAAGAAGGTTCAAACCATATTTCAAATTATCATATTCTACTTTATCCTTCATTCTTCATGAACAAGGAATCAGGTACTAACAATAGTAGAAGACAAAGCGTGAGGAGCAGGGTGCAATAGCAGGTGGTGTTGGCATTCATGCTCTTGACCATTATCTTCTTATTAACTTCAACAAACTTTCCATTTTCCTTTCAGCTCTCTATTCTAGACTTTTGTCTAGACCAGACATGCCTCAACTTGCCTTAAACCACCTTGAAATCAAGTAACAAACACAAGAAAACTACAAAAGGAACACTGATTGTTCTCCATGAAATATAGGCTAAAAACACTAAAACTTAACAAATAAACATCAAAAACTTAAAACAAATTAGAATAAAATGGGCTCATAATAACACACTAAATATGGGTTATCACTCCCCCAAACATGAATTATCGCATGTCCTCAGGTGATACAACATGAATTGAAATAGAATTACCAATTACAACCCAATTATATCAAAACACATTTAAGCAAAGACACTCAAAACTATAGCTTAGTGGACCATTTCAAAAATCGGAACAACTCATTCTTGCAACTGATCTGAAGTGAATATGTGTTTGAGTTTTACATGATTTATGCAGTCACACCAATACTCTTTAGTGAAGTAAGCTCGCCTAAATTCAATTTTGATTGATCAAGCCCAGGCGCGAACCATCATGGGGACAAGGGGGCCATAACCCCCCTGATATTTTTTTTTCAAATAGGGAAAAAACATAAGTACCCTTTATTAAAAAATAAATTTACAAATTTTCCATTACACTATTATACCTAATTATCAAATAGAATTACTTACATTATTAACACAACAAATTGAAAAGAAGTCGTACTCCATCCACGCCTCCAACTCATTATTTTTCTTCTCTATTGTATTATCGCTCCCTGTTTGCCGCTCTCTGAACTGTATACTTTTCGGGTAAATGATTTTTCTTCTATTTAATTATTTACATAATAGAATATTGGATTTTTATTCAATTTCACAAATTGATAATATTGTGTTAATTTAAAGAATATTGTGTAAGATTGAATTTTGAATTTATGGATTTTTGGGATTGTTTCTCTTTTATATGTTGTATTGTGAATTTAAAGAACTTTGAGAATTTGTTGTGTTGTGCTGAAATTTTAGTTGAAGTTGAACAATACTCAACTAAAGTGTATTTTTTTATTAATTTCTTCAATTGATTTTGCATCACAGAAGTGATAATGAATAGTAGGAAAATTTATTCTTTTTTAAAGAAGAAAGAAAGAGATGACAAAAATTTAACTTCTATGTCTGAACCTCAAAGAGTTCTTGAGAATCCAAGAATTGAAGAAAATGCTAATAGAGTTTTCCTGGATGATATTGAGAATTCTTTAGAACATGATCCTGGAAAACATCCTCCGATGTGGGAATATCAATTAAATCAAATGGTACAAAGAGCTTATTTGAAATGGGGTCCATATCAAATGAATTTAGAGTAATATCCATTATCTGAAAAAGAAGACCATCAAAGAAGATTTCAACATGGTTGGTTTAGCCTTTTTCCTTCGTGGTTAGAATATTCGCCTTCAGAAGATGTTGCTTATTGCTTAGAATGTTATCTTTTTAGCAAAATACCAAGTGGACGTCCAGGTTCAGATATCTTCATTTCTACAGGTTTTAGAGGTTGGAAGAAAGTTCAAAATGGAAAACATTGTGCATTTCTCAAACACATAGGGAAGGATCCTTGTTCGCCACATAGCAATGTTATAAAAGCTTCTTAAGATCTATTAAATCAAGATGGGAATATTAGAAACATTATTCAAGCTCAAAGTTCGATTGAAATTATGAAGTATCGACTACGTCTCAAGACTACAATTGACACAGTTCATTGGTTAAATTTTCAAGCTTGTGCTTTTAGAGGTCATGATGAAAGTAAATAATCTTTAAACCAAGGTAATTTTCTTCAATTGATAAAATTCTTGGCATGTTACAATCATAAAGTTACAAAAGTTGTGTTGGAAAATGCTCCATCTAATAGCAAGTATACTTCACATAAAATTCAAAAATAGATCTTGCACATTCTTTCAACTAGGGTGAAAAAGCATATCCTTGAAGAAAATGACAATTCCAAATTTTATATTGTTGTAGATGAAGCTCGTGATGAATCTAAAAAAGATCAAATGTCTCTTGTTTTGAGATTTGTTAATAAAAATGGTGTTATACAAGAGATATGTTTTGGCCTTGCATGTGTTAATGACACTACATCTTTAACTCTTAAGCAAAATGTATGTAATATACTTCTCTACATAACCTTGATGTCTCTAACATTCATGGTCAAGGATATGATGGTGCTAGTAATATGAGAGGAGAATGTAATGGTTTACAAGCATTATTTATGAAGGATTGTCCTTATGTATATTATGTTCATTGTTTTACTCATCAATTGCAACTTGCCATTGTTACTGCATCAAGAGAAGCTAAACCAATTCATCAATTCTTTGATAAGCTAACTCATATTTTAAATGTTGTTTGTTCTTCTACAAATGTCATGATGAGTTACAAGTTTCCTAATTAGATGAAATTGAACATTTGTTAGAGATTAGTGAGATTGTAACTAGTAAAGGTGAAAATTATTAAAATGATGTAAATTTATGAAGTATTTTATTCAAGTTAAATTTAAGGAATTTCAAATGACACAAAAGAGTAAAGAATTTGAAATTTCTTATTCACTTATATAATGCAAATGTTAAATTATTTATTATTATTCTTTCAAATTTTACAAAATGGTCCTCATATTTTATGAAAATTTTAAATTTATCCTAAAAAATTGCAAATAAGTCCCTAAATGTTTTCAAAATGTACTAATTAGTCCCTTCAATTTTTTTAAAATTTCAAATAGGCTCCATTTTTTATATTTTAAATTTGACCCAAAAGTTTTAAAATTTATGAAAATAACTCCAAAAATTTAACAATGAATCACTTTAATACTTCATCCAAACAAAAGAATTTAAAAATGTGTTAATACATATTTTCACCCCTGCCATATGAGCGTGTTTTGAAAAACCCCCACGCGGAAAAAAAATTGCAAGACTGACCTTAACAAATTTTAAAAGTTTTGATTTACACCTTTATTAGGCCACATCATCAAAAATAATTATGTGGCGACTTTTTTTTTATAATTTTTAATGGAAACGAAATATCACATCAGTTAATTTTTTCTTTTATTTTTTATTTAAAGTTGTATTTGATTTTAAGGTTTTTATTTTTTTATTTTAAGCTTTATTTTATTAATTTATTTGATGTTTTCTTAAATTATTTATATTAATGATTTTTATTATGATTTTTGTTTTTAATTTATCAAAATATTATAATAAGGCCTAAGCCCAGTCCAATATGACTTCCAATTTAGCCCACCACTCAATTTTTGAATTGTTGTGTGGAAAAAAGTTATATAAACACTTTTTTTTCTTTTTAAAGGATCGATGTGGGACAACAACAAAACACAATAACATTGCAGCCGCCCACTTTTTCAATGAAAACATTATTATATGAAAGCTTTAACTTTAACATTATCAATGATATCCTCCTAATCATCATAATCAAATATATCTTCACAACTTGCAATAAACACCCACTCCAAATTAACAAAATAGTTAGATTTGATGTAAGATATATACTTTCAGGTTTATTTGTTTATGTGAAATTTATGTTCATATTTTACTTCCTACCGGTACTTTTATACTTGTACATAAATCTTAGCCTTCACATTTTCTTTCTATATGTTGTTTGTTTTTCGACATTGCAGGAAGCAAAATATGGGTGGATGTGATACAAAAAAAAAAATATTTTAAACGGTTTCCTCTCTGCTATTATTTTAAACATTTGTTTGAGTCTTTTTTGCAAGAATAGTAGAGAGGAAGAACTCAAGTATTCTTCAACGGTTTCCTGCAATGATGTTCACCTTCAAGTTTGTTTACCTTCAAGTTTAAAAAAGTATTCTTTTTTGTAAATTCACCTTCAAGTTTGTTTGAGTCTTTGTTAAACGGCTTCCTCAAGGCCTCCCTATAGAATTCATTGTTCGTACCAAGTCATAAGAGGAATGCAACTTTTACTAGTTAATTTTTGTTGTTGAACAACTATTTGAAAATCTTTCATTAGTTGCATCAGTTGGTGCTCCCGTGGAACAACAAAATAAGCCAGTAAAAGTGGGTGACTGTGATACAAAAGTAGTGTTTTCAACAGGTTGAAGAAGAGAAGAAGCGGGTGGATGTGATGTTATTGTATTTTGTTGTTGTCCCACACTGATCCTTTAAAAAAGAAAAGAAAGTGTTTATATAGATTTTTAATGGAAGTTGAGTAATGGACTAAATTGGAAGTAATATTGGACTGAGCTTAGGCCCTATTATAATATTTTGATAATTTAAAAAAATCATAATAAAAAATCATAATATAAATAATTTAAGAAAACGTAAAATAAATTAATAAAATAAAGCTTAAAATAAATAACAAATAAAAAACCTTAAAAATAAATACAACTTTAAATAAATAAAAAAGTAAAAAAAATAAAATAACAAATTAACTGATGTGGCATTTCGCTTCCATTAAAAATTTTAAAAAAAGCTGTCACATCATTATTTTTGATGATGTGACCTGATAGAGGTGTAAATCACAACTTTTTTTTCCGCAGAGGATTTTTCAAAACACACTCATATGGCATGGTTAAATAGGTAAATCACAACTTCTTAAAAACTCACAATTACCTCATCCAAACACACTTTAGATGAAACATTTTAATGATAGAATATTTTTTTAGGGAATTTAAAATGACTTGACCAAAATTTATTGTTTGAATAAAAATTTAAAAAAATGTTAAAATAATATAAATTTATGAAATATTTTATTCAAGTTAATTTTAAGGAATTTTAGTTGACAATAAAAAGTAAAAAATTTGAAATTGTTTTTTCACTCTATATAATGTAAATGTTAATTTGTTTATTGTTTATTTATCAAATTTTGAAAGATGATCCTCATGTTTTATGAAAATTTCAAATTCAACCCTAAAATTTTCAAAAAGTTGTAATAAGTTCCTAATAGTTTTCAAATTTTCATAAATTTTAAGTTGGTCTATATTTTTCATATTTTAAATTTGGCCCAAAAGTTTTAAAATTTATGAAAATGACCCCAAAAATTTAACAATGAATCATTTTAATACTCTATCCAAACAAAACAAAAATTAAAATGAATGAATTTAATTAAATCATTTGAATTACTTATAATTTTGAATTCCATAAAAATTCTCATTTACCTCATCCAAACACACACTCTTAAACTTAGAAACTTCCCCTTCCAATTTTAAAATAACTTTTTTTTTTTAAAATTAAATTTTTTTAAATCTTGTAAAGCATCAACATGCATCTCTTGAAAATCGTTATATAATTCATCATAGAAATATGTTGAGTTAAATTACTAAATTAGAGTCACCTACCTTATGGTTGTGAGATATTGGAACAATTCTAGGTTTAGCATGTCGTCGAAGTCCCCTCACATGTTGTTGTCGAATTTTGCCTTGTGTTATGGATCCAATTGTTTAAGTTAACTTGTACCCTAATTTAGATTGTAATGGATAATTGTTAAAAATCCCATTAGGTTAGTATGTTAGTTTTCTTATAAATAGCATACTGGTCTCTCATCTTTTGTATAAGGGAAAATAGGAAGATAAAACCCAAATTCAAAAGTGAGAGAGGTTATTTGTTATTCTTGTATACTTGTAATCTTGTTTTAAGAGAAAGGAAAGAATATCAGTTTATAACCAATCTTTGTCGTTATCCTTGGTTACCCTAAACCCTAACCCTTGTGGGTTTCTTGACTGATCAAGGAACCAATTACACTTTGTTTCTAAGTTATTTGATTCACAACAAATTGGTGCAGTGAGCATGAAGAAGATTCCTTCAACCAAGTATGAGATTGAAAAGTTCACCGGTGTGAACGACTTCGGTCTGTGGCGCTTGAAGATGAAAGGTCGACTTGTTCAACAAGGTTGTTTGGAAGCATTGAAGGGAGAGACAACCATGAATGTTATATTAACGAAAGCTGAAAAGACGGTCATGATTGAGAAAGCACACAACGTAATATTGTTGAGCCTTGGTGATAAGGTTCTTCGACAAACATCAAAGGAGACGACGACATCAGGGTTATAGTTGAAACTTGAAGGTTTATACATGACCAAATCGTTGGTGAATTGACTCTACCTGAAGCAAGCCTTGTATTCATTCAAGATGAATGAAGACAAAGTGTTGGCTGAGCAATTGGATATGTTCAACAAGATGATTCTTGATCTTGAAAATATTGATGTGTCGATCGATGATGAAGATCGAGCGTTGTTGTTATGCGTTTTGCCCAGAACACATGCTCACTTCAAAGAAATCCTCTTGTATGGAAGAGTGCCCCTGACCTTTGAAGATGTTCATTATGCCTTGTACTCTAAGGATTTGAATGAACAAAAGGAGCATAAATCTTTGACGGTTGGTGAAAGTTTGGTCGTTAAGGCAAAATTCTTGCAAAAGGATGATAAGTTCGACAAGAAGAAGGGTAAGAGTCAGCAGAAGTCTTATAGTGGTGAAACATCTGGTGTTCGATGCTATCATTGTAAGAATGAGGGTTGTATTCGAAAGGTGTGCCTTAAAAGCCTGAAAGATCATTGTTCAAGGTAAGCATAATGGCAACACAACCTTTCTTCAAAATGATTTTGAATCATCTGATGTTCTTGTGGTTTCAAGTGACGAATCATGAAAAGAGAGGATTATGGATTCAGGTTGCACTTGACACATGACTCCAAACAAAAATTTGTTCGAGGAATTATGTGATCAAGATGGTGAGAAACAACAAAGCTTGTAAAATTACAGGTATTGGATCTGTGAGATTCAAGCTCCATGATGAGTCAATAAGGTTATTGATTAAAGTCAGGTATATACCTGATTTAAAAAGAAATTTGATTTCTCTTGGTGAATTCGAAAAGAAAGGATATGTCTTTCAAGGAGAGAAAAGTATCCTAAAAGTTATGAAGGGGTCGAAGGAAGTCTTGAGAGGCATGAAGAAAAAAGGCTTGTATACCCTTGAGCCTGAAGTTGTACGTGGTTCGGAAAATGTTGCATCCACAAAATTGTTGTTGAAGACAAAATTATGGCACATGAGATTGATCCATGTCAGCGAGAGAGTTCTGGTCAAACTGGGGAAACAGAACCTGCTAGGTGGTGAAAAAGTGGAGAAGTTGGAGTTTTGTGAACCTTATGTATTTAGTAAATCCTGTAGGGTGAAGTTTAAAAAAGGTAAACAAAGAACATATGGATCCCTTGATTACATCCATGTTGATCTTTGGGGCTTGCAAGGAATCCTTCATATTCGTGTGCAAGGTATTTTCTATCCCTAGTTGATGATTATTCCATAAAGTTATGGGTATTCATTCAGAAGACAAAGGATGAAACTGTTGAGAATTTCAAGAGTTGGAAGGTTCTGGTCGAAACTCAAACTGGCAGAAAGGTCAAGAGGTTGAGAACTAATATTGGTCTTGAATTATTCAATGAAGCTTTCGACAGTTATTGTGTCGAGTTTGGGATTGCAAGGCATAAGAATGTAGCAAGTACTACTCAAAAATATTCTAGCTGAGAGATTGAATCGAACAATCCTCGAAAAGGTTAGATGCGTGTTGGTTAATGGTGGATTGAAGAAGGTGTTTTGGACTGAGGTTGTTTCGACAACATATATGATAAATAGATCTCCTTAGATTGCGTTAGATATGAAGACACTTGAAGAAGTTTGGTCGGGAAATCCACCAGATCTCGACAAACTAAGAGTATTTGGTTGTGTAGCCTATGCTCACATTAGGCAAGACAAGGTTGAACCTAGAGATCTGAACTGCATGTTCATGGGATACCCTAAAAGAGTCAAAGCTTATAGGTTATAATGCCTATAGCAAGGTCACAAGAGGTGTATCACCAGTTGAAATGTAGATTTCAATGAAGTTGAGATGACTTCCAAGAAAACTAGGGGTAGCAAACGGGCATGCTCGCCCCGTTAAGGCCCTCCCCGCAAAATCCCGTAAAAAAGAGGGAGGGCGGTCAAAGTTGAGGATGCGGGCCTAAAACCTAAGTCCGCCCCTCAAAAAATTGAGGGCGGGGCGGGGAAAGCTCGCGGGAATTATACTTTTGAATCCTAAAAATGCAAAAATTTAAGTAAACGTGCATGCCCACAAAATCCCGCGAAGAAACCGGGGCGGGCAGACACTTTAGAGGGTGGGGGCCTAAACTATTGGCCCGCCCCGCACTAAAGTGCGGGACAAACGGGCATACCCAACGGGATGGACCTGTTTTTCCACCTCTAAACAAAACTAATGGTGTTAATATAGAGCTGGAATATGGATAAATTCCTGTTGAGGTGGATCATAATGATGTTGAATTGCATGACCCAAATGAAGTCGAAGAAGAAGCAGAAACTATTGTAGAAGATGAGGAGACTGATAATGACTACCTATTGGCAAGAGACAGGTCGAGAAGAGTCATCAAGCCACCTCAGACACTTGGGTATGCAGACCTTATAAGTTATGCCTTAATATCTGCAAGTGAGGTTCTAGACGAAGAACCTAAAGACTATAAGGAAGTTATGAGGAGTCGAAATAAAACTGAATGGATGAAGGCCATGGATGATGAGATGAAATCTCTTCATGATAACAATACTTGGGAACTGATTAAGAAACCTGTTGGATCCAGGTTAGTCAGTTGTAAATTAATTTTCAAAGTTAAGGAAGGAATCAAAGGAGTGGCGTCGAAGAGATACAAGGAAAACTTGGTTGCAAGTGGTTTCACTTATAAAGAAGGTGTCAACTTTAATGATGTGTTCTCTCCTGTTGTGAAGCATGAGTTCATTCGTATGTTGCTAGCCATGGTGACACAGTTCGACCTTGAACTGGAACAAATGGATGTGAAGACTACTTTCTTGTATGGTGATCTTGATGAAACAATCCTAATTAGGCAAACTGAAGGGTATGTCGAAGAGGGGAAAGAAGAATATGTGTGCAAACTGAAGAGATCTTTATATGGTCTGAACAATCTCCTTGATAGTGGAATAGGATATTCGACAAGTTCATGGCACGCATAAGTTTCATCAGAAGTCAGTTCAACCATTGTGTTTACTTCAGATTTCAACCTGGTAATTCATTTGTTATTTTGTTGCTTTATGTGGATGATATTCTAATAGCAATCAATAATGTTGAAATTGCAATGAGGGTAAAGGCTGAACTCAATAAGGAGATCGATATAAAGGATATGGAATTTGCATCCAGGATTCTTGGGATTGACATCCGCAGAGATAGAAAGCAGTCGAGATTATGCTTATTTCAAGAGGCATACCTAAAGAAGATTCTCGATAAGTTTGGTATGTCGAATTCAAAGCCTGTTGTGATTCCGACAAACCCCCAATTCAAGTTGAGCATAGATCAATGTCCCAATACTGATGTCGAAAGAACTTATATGGATATCATTCCATATGCTAATATAGTAAGTTCTTTTATGTATGTTATGGTATGTACTAGACTCAAATAACATATGCAATAAGTCTTGTTAGCAGGTACATGGAGAATCCTGGAAAGGCTCACTGGCAAGCATTGAAGTGGATTCTAAGGTACATAAATGAGTCTCTGAGCAGAGTCCTAATTTATGGTGGAGCCTTGGGTGAAGACAGTAAAGCAGCAATCGAAGGATATGTCAACTCTGATTATGCAGGTTGTATGGATTCTAGAAAATCTATTCCTGGATATGTTTTCACTATGTTTGACACAATAATTAGTTGGAAAGCAACACTTCAGAAGGTTGTTGTCTTATCAACCACTGAAGCGGAATATATCGCCCTAACTAAAGTTGTATATGAAGCATTATGGCTTGACGGCTTTGCAAAGGAGCTGAAACTTCAAGGTCGAGGTATTAATGTTAAATGTGATAGTCAAAGTGCAATACGCTTGTCGAAGAACTCGGTCTATCATGAATGAACCAAACACATTGATGTGAGGTTGCATTTCGTCAGAGGGCTAATCGATCATTGAGAAGTCCACGTGCTGAAGGTTTCGACAGATCATAATGTTGATGATATGATCACCAAGACGTTGCCTAGTTGCAAGTTTTGGCATTGTATGAAGTTGATAAAGCTGCATGAAGAAAGATAGTTTTGTTTTCTTGTTAGTATAGAGTTTGGTCCAAGGTGGAGATTTTTGGAATATTAGATCGAACTCTGATACGAAAGAGGTTTAGCATGAAGTCGAAGTTGGTTCACATGCTAGTGTAGAAGTTATACATACTGTAGTCGAAGTCAGTTCTAATATGTATGTCTAATTGTTCCTTAATGTTATAGAGTTTGTTCCAAGGTGTAGATTTGTGAGATATTGGAATAAATTATAGGTTTAGCATGTCGTCGAAGTGCACTCACATACTGTTGTCGAATTGAGTCTTGTGTTATGAATCCATTTGTTTAAGTTAGCTTGTACCATAAGTTAGATTGTAATGGGTAATTGTTAAAAAGCTCATTAGATTAGTATGTTAGTTTTCTTATAAATAACATACTAGTCTCTCATTTTTTCTATAAGGAAAAATAGGAAGATAAAACCCTAATTAAAAAGTGAGAGAGGTTATTTTTTATTCTTGTATACTTGTAATCTTGTTTTAAGAGAAATGAAAGAATAATAGTTTACAACTAATCTTTGTTGTTATCCTTGGTTACTCTAAACCCTAACCCTTGTGGTTTTTTTGACTGATCAAGAAATTAATTATATTTTATTTCTAAGGTATTTGATTCACAATATTGATTTTTATGCTTGTGACATGCCACATGGAAAAGATGAGTTATTTATCACTTAATTTGACTTGCATAAAAAGGATGACTAATCTTCCACATCCAAGCAATTCAAGCCTTTCTGTATTTGACTATTTCTCTGGACTCGTAGTGGGCATTGCTCTTATGAAGTTATGATTGACCAAGTTGGGGTATTCACTCCTCAAGTGACTTTTCTAGTTACACTCATAGAAACCTTTTTTTTAGTAGATCTTCTGAATTGTGCCAAGTGTTTGTACATTTTTTTCTTCGTTAAACATTAGATCTATATATTATAAGCTCTATTTAGATTTCTTAACATGTTCTTAAGTCGTCATCAGTATTAGACCTACACCAGCTCCACAATTTGGTTATAAGAATGGGGTATGTATGAGAATCATGAATATGTTTTAAGCTCTCTTGTTATGGCTTATAGTAAAAACAGTTTCATAAATGAAACACTTTCGTTTATTCAAGAATTTAAAATCCACTCACTGTAACTCCATCAAACATCATTGCTCGAATCTATAACCTGTTAGTTAATTTATTCTAGAAATACATTTTTCAAAAAAATTTGAAGATGCAAAATAAATTTATTTATAAAATTCCAGTGTAATTTAAAATAAAATAAAATATATATATTAGAGTGCTTCTGAATATACATCTCAAAAAATAAAAGACATTGAATATTTTAAAAAAAATATTTAAGATGCATTAAGAAATTCAGTAAAAAAAATTAAGAGGAAGTTGTCTTATACTAAAAAAAATTATATTTAAAATGTATTAAAAAATTCTAGGTTTAGCATGTCGTCCAAAGGCTTGAAAAAAAAAATTATCTTATACTAAAAGATTTCGAAGTTCTAATATTAATTTTTAATCTAGTTAATAATAGTATTAATTTGATTAGTAATTATTCTAAACTTTTTAATATAAAAAAGTTGTCTTACTCTCAATGACATTCAAGTTAAAAAGTTTGTTAGCTTCTTCAAAATTACGGTCAATAGACATTGAAATTAATGTGATTTGAATGTTTGTAGAAACGTATCAAACACTTTGTCTTTCTTACACTTTTTTCTTCTTTCTTTCTAAAAAAAGTTATTTTCGGTTCATTAAATTGCACTTCAATACAACTATAATTTATTTTGAAATAATTTACTTTAACTAAAATGTATTGTAACTATGAGAAAAGAAAAAGGCAATTTCAAAGTAACTTATTCTTCACTTATTTTGAAGCAATTCCATGTCATAAAGTGAGAGTATTCCAAATTCACAAGATTTTGAAGTTGAAAAGTGTGACTTAGAAAAAGAAAAACGAATATACAAAGCTATGAGATGTGATTGAATGTCAACAAATGAGTGGAACCCATGACGCAACATGTATATACATATAAGTCTTAAGTCTTAAGCCTTAAGAAGCACGTTATGGAAGTTAGGTATGCTAACTCTATTTTTATTGGAAAATCAATGCACCACAAGACAACCTTGCCTTTATTTCTTAATCAACTATACTAAGAGAATTGATGTATCAATAGTAATAATAAAAAATTCCATACTTCTTTTTATAAAAAAGTTTATGAGTAACCTTTCAGACCATTCACAAGACCTATTGATAAATGTTCAATCATGGGATCTGAAAATTATGTTTTAAAGAGGATATATATTGGACCAAATATTAGGAACAACGGGAAATACTAATTTATTACAGATTACAGTTTCTAGGAATAGATACACTTCGGATATTGTAAACCAGAAAAAGTCAGTTTACAAACAAGATATGATAGGTTGGACACCATGCCTACTATTACCATGCTCGTGGAGCCATGAAATGCAAGATGTTTGTGTTAACTCTCAAAGGAGTTGCGATGCAGTGATTTAAGATCATGCATGGCGGTTGCATAAATTTTTGGAAGGAACTTTACGGCTCCTTCACCATTCAGTTCATTTTCTGAATGCGACAACCTACTACAATAGTTGCGTTTAGTGGGATTTAACAAAAGAAGAAAGAAACTCTACGAGAATACATAGACTGCTAGTTCATCAAAAGTGGCAATAGAAGTTGGAGGGACAAATGACAGGTTGAATTATTAGATATTCAAGAAGGGGCTGAGAGCAGATTGTATGTTTCACGATAACCTAAGGCCGAAAGAAGTTGAAAGCCTAAATGATCCCTTAATTATGACCCAACCATACATCAACTACGAATAAGAATTCCTGACTTAAGAGGTAGCTAAAATTCAAGGGTCGGGGAACCCAAGAAATGGCCGGGCAACAAAGATAGACACAATTTGTGTCGTGATGATAAGACTAAGGACCTCGGGCTAATTTTTTTCCTACATTCCCCTAAACACATCATGATAGAAAATCCTACGAAAATTTGCAAACACTGACTTCAAGAAATTCGGGATCAATAACCCATGTCAGGTGAAAGAATCAACTAGGACATAATTTTTTTGACGTTTTCATAACATGGTCTCAACATTGATGAATATGTACACTTGAAGTATTCAATCAAATAATTTATCAAGAAATGGAGGTTTACCATATACATTATGAAGGAATACCATAAAAATGATTGTGGAAGGTAGAAAGAATATAAAAGGTTGTACGAATAAACAAGGAAAAAATACCCCTTGTAGATAAAAAGGATCCCCGAAGAAAACCATCTTGGTTGTAACTGAAAGCAAAGGGAGGAAATATAACAACGGCGAAAAGGAATAAGACTTGAGGGGGAATATTGGTTCATCACACGAGGTCTTTCCAGATCAAAGAATCACTCTAAGGGAATAATTAAGAGAAAAACCATCAAATAAATGGTGGTTAGTAAATAGGGGTACGACCTCTGATGGAAAATTGAAAAAGTTATATCCACGAGTTTTACGATAGTGAAAAAGTGGTGGTGTCTTGAACAAAATATTCCATTTGGCTAACAATAATTATGGACAACTTTGTTGGGGGAAAAGTCCTCAATTATGTTGGAATCTCATACGACATCATGTACGCGGAGATTTTCAAGAAACTCGAGATGAAGAGAGAGAAATTGTCATCTTATGATGGATCAGACCTGCAAGCATTAAATGGAAGGTTTACTCTTCCATGAGGTTATATCAACCTGATGGTCACCTTGAGAGAAGGGAGATATACTAGGACGATAGACATGCAATTCCTGGTGTTTTCTTATAAAATCGTCTACAACTAGGTCTTGGAAGACTTTTTGTCAAGAAGTTAGACATTATTATATATCTATGTGTTTGCAAGTATAATCGATAGTTAGTTTTGATGATAACAACTGATAATAATTGTCAAGCAGCTTCTTGAAGATGATAACTCCATAAGTTAAATGAACTTTGGATGTTAAAAGTTCTTTGTGACATCAATCAAATGGAGAGTTGATATCAATTATTAAGTAAGCCCCTGGTGATGATATCTAATTAAGAAAATATCTCAAACCTCGTCGGTCAAATAATTCAAAAATCCAATTGAAGTTATAATACATTGTTGAGTCAAACAGTGGATCTAAAAGTGTGAAATAGAAGAAAGTCTTAAAGTCCATATGGTCATGCATTTATTGTCTTAGAATGATTAATGCAAATTGTAAAAGGTCAAAAGTAAGTCTTGAAGTACAGAGGCAATTGTGCACACACGAATCTTTTTTCTATCCCTATCTGAATTCATTAAACTTTTTGAAACCCTATCAAGTCATTTATCAAATTTATTAAGATGTGTTTCAAATCAATTAGGGAAGTTTACTCACAACCTAATCGATTAAGGAGCTGGTCTGATCAATTAAGGTAAGGTGAAAGACCTCTTAATTGATTACTTCATATATCCATTTTAGCTTTTCCTTTTCTGGATTAAGGTTGGTTCCTTTTGAAGTGTGTTAATAGATTAATACATGATTTAAACAATTAAATCAATTAATTGGCCTATAGATCATTTTATTTTTTTGAGATAAAAACTTTTCTATATAAAAGATGTTTCTCCTCATTTTATTTTATTCCATATTTTTGAATAAAAACCTCTCTATTTTTCTTCTACTATCATTTTCTTTGAAAATGGTTTGTCACAAGAACTATTATAGTGCAGAAAAACTCAAAAGTTCTAGTGAGAATTGTATTGTAACTAGTGTGAATTGTTTTAAAAGACTTTACTTACTTTATCCAAAAGTGTGATTCTCTTGTTAATCATCTTTGGAAAATATTTAAAGGTCTTAATTTAAACCTAAAAAAAGTTTAGGTAAAGGTTTTAAAGCTAATCCCGTGAAAAAAGCTTTGTTTATTTGTTGTTGAAGGTTTGTGGCCTAGTCTTGTAAAAACTTACGTCTAATTTTAGTGGAACTCTTAAGAATAAACTATTAGGAATATGTGTATGCCAAATGGTTATGCCGTACCTGCATAAATCTCTAATTCACTATCTATATCTATTCTCTATTTTTTTAGTTATTTACTTTATTTATGTTGGTCATCTCTCTTCATTTCCATTTTAATTATATCATCTCATTGTCATTTCTCTTCATGTTTATCGAAACTAATACAAAAGAGATCTTTTCTAGTTATACTTCCATCAATGCAATGAAAGAACCATCCCTTCATATTTCAATATCCAGTCAGATAGAAATATAATAAGACCCAAAAGAGCCTTTATTTACCAGTTTATGGGATAGGGGTGAAAGGGGTTTACATACAACCGAGGCAAAGTGGTTTATGATTGAATCTCAGAGGAATTCTTATCATTTGGTAGATTCAAGTCCATGACCTATTTCAGATTCACTCTGAGCTTTGGCAACCATCGTAGGAGGTTGATGTGCATGCACTCATTTCAAAGGGGTGCAACACTTCTCAGTTTGGGCCTAATATTTATCATATATACCATGTTTGTATCGTGGCGTGATGTTCTATGTGAATCCACGTTGGAAGGACATCATATGAAAGTCGTACAATTAGGACCTCGATATGGTTCTATTTCGTTCATCGTATAAGAGGTTATGTTCCTTTTTGCTTTTTTCAGGATTCTTCTCATTCTTCATACACAACCACTACTACAACTACACAAAACTCATTTAACAACGGTTGGAAAAAACATATAATCACGCATATAAAGGTGTTATTATGTATAGTGTTGTCGTAAATACGCTACTTATAATCATGGTCTTGGGATCGTTGTTGTATTCTGGAAAGCGCGCAATATATCACAATGGTTATGCTTAACAACCATTGTGATATATACGTTATTGGGTTCTTAACAACAATTTTGCTTAAACAATCGTTGTGATATATTCTTGAAAACTAACTTACACAAACCATTATTTTCTAAATTGTATTCGTCTCATCATTCATTTCACGCCCTTTAACATATAGAATGTGGTTCAATGGTCGAAGTCCTTGATCATATCAATTTCTTCTATTCGAGTTTAATTTGAATAATATTAATAAATTGGTGTTATTCAAATTAAACTATAAGAGAAGATATAGACATGTTGAAGGAATCCGATCATTGAATCTTGTTCTTAAAACACAACTACATACAACAACATACATGCAACAACATAACATACAACAATAACAAGAACTTACAACAACAACATACATGAAACAACACAACATACAACAACATACGTAAAAAACATCATACAAAATAAATGCAAGAACACATCAACATACAACAACAACAACAATAAACATATGTACAACAACATACAATAACAAAGGATATTATGTAATTTTTAAAGAACACACATTTTTTTATATGGAACAAATTATAATTTTCATTTAGTTTATGAAACTATGAAAAAATACAAGGTGAATAAATCTAATACAATAACTTCATCCTTCTTGTATTTTTATTCATAGCTACACAGACCATATGTATCATAGTCAATGTATGTGCTTTGTTAAAGTGGTGAAGAAGAATCTAAAACAATAAAAACATCAAGCAAATAAAAAATTAGAACCCATTTTTAACAAGAAATGTAAACGAAATCGAAGAAAATTCATACTTTGAATGGTGTAAGTTCATTTCATCAGTACCAACTATTTGTCCTGAAGGGAGTGGAAACGCAGGATGAAGAAACCATCTCCATTGTAGAATATGTTCAAAAGTTTAACACTTGTTAGATGGATGCTAGTGTTACTGATGAACGATAGTTACTTTGGCTTATATAGTAAAAAATATCATGTATCATCATAGTTAGAAAGTAAAATCGTGATAATACTTTAAAGAATAACAAATTATATCACAACAGTTACTCATAATAACCGTAGTGATACCCTTTTATTATTTATTTAAAATAAATAAAAAAGAAAGGAGCACCTTAACGTTAAATGAATAAAAAAATTGAGAGCGTTGAGGTTCAAACCCATGAAAGATTGATTGTATCATATTTGTTATAACGTCAACCATTATTATACCCTAAAAATTATAATTAGAAAATAAAATAAAAAGTTAGTGCCTGAGTTTAGAGATGTCACTACGGTGTTTGGAAGAACCATGGTGACCTGGGCGTTTTTGTTTGCGCGTTTTGTAGTAGTGAACCCACTGAAGATATGGAAATACTTCTCTTTCGTGGCATCATCCACTAGAAAATCTCTCTCTCTCTCTCTCTATGTCGCCTCTCTTTTATTTTTTGACAATGCCTAAAAAGATGCAACAGTGTTGATGAAACCCAAGCTTTCCCGGAAGGCCACTAGTTTCCTCTTAAAATAATTTTCTCTTGGGTTAAATAATTAGTAAGATAGATATAAGTCCCAGCCCAGTCAAGGAAATTATTTTGATGCCAAAATTTTGGGAACCTCTCCAAACATTTCAAGGGTGCATCAAATTGGAAGTCACATATAATCACACAACATCTTCAAAGTAAGGAGTAACCATTTAGTAGCAATCTTTGAAATTCTTCCCCTTGAACATCTTCTTGAATTACCTAAGAGAAAGTAAGCCTTAAGCACAAGCCGAGTTGGTCAACTGACATTAGACGTTGAAGAAGAGTCAAGGTTAGTGTGCTTTTCTGATACTTTGCATTCGAAGACTTTGACGTAGTCCCGATTCACCAAATGCAATTGCTAAGGGAAAACTCCTAAAAGGTTAGAACGCCCATCTCACAGTCATTAAAAGGAAGACAATGGCCATCAGGGAAACCAAGCATTCATGAAGGGGTATAACACACCCTTCAAACTTCGTTGGCTATGTGGTCACAACCAATTGAATTGTTATAAGCATGAATGTGATTGGGATTCTAGCTTACATGTTACTTCGTTGTTTGTGCGGTCACAACCAAAAACGCAACGATGCACTATAATGTTTGTCTAGGTTATGCGTTACTGCTTGAAGTCATCTGTAATAGTTGGTTCATTAGAGGTAAAACAAGAAAACTGAAACCCCCGTCAACCTCCCTGAGATAGTGTCTACCATTCATCCTTGCATCTTTAGTTGCAACTCATTCCTTTAAATCTTCTATAACCATATCCCTGAAAAACCCGAGCAAAGGGGAAACATATACAAAAGATTTTTTTTATCTTTATCACAAAATTAGTGATCGTGGTAGGTCGCACGAATAAAACTCACTAAAGAGACGCCACAAAGGCGTCAGAACAATGATCAACAGTAAGTGTTTGTAGAAATTAGAAGTGAATGTAGAGAAGTGAAGAAAGAGTTTCGGGATTTAGGTATTATATATATATATATATATATATATATATATATATATATATATATATATATATATATATATATATATATATAATTCATTTATTTTAACTATAATTAATCATTCTCATTCTGTAATGTTATTTTTATTATATATATTATATATTACATCAAATATATTATTTTATAATATTAATAAAAAAATATAATTTGTGAGTTAGATATTTAATATTGATTTAAATTAAATTACATAAATTTGAATCAAATCAAATATGACTTTTTAAATTAATAACTCAAAATTAAATCGGACACAATAAATTTATATTAGAATGAGATGAATTTGCCCTAACTAGCCCATCATTTTAAAAACTATAAAAATATCTCAAAACCCATGTGTAATCTGATGAATGTTGTAAATGTGGTCCTTCAAATTAGGTGAGTATTATAAATGCAAGATAAAATGACTATTTAAATGGAAGCATATTTTAATTTGCTATAGCCACGTCTTTACTAAAGAAGATTAAGCACCAATGGCTGCCCATGTCGTCTCATTCCAACCTATTTTGTCAATACAGCTGCCTATATTAAGACATATATTAAGATATATATTCTGTTTAAATAACTATTTTATTTATAAATAATAAATAAATATAAATAAAGAAAAAGTTATTTTTCTAAAGGAACATTTGATTTAAGAAATATATAATTATTATTTAATGAATAAACTTTGTAACAATAAAATTATTTTGGAGGTGGAACACGCGTACTTGTCTAACTTATTTTAGTAGTTATCGGTGCACTTGTCTAACTTATTTTGGTGATTATTACTTTTAGTTGTATTTATTTTTGAAAAAACAAGGAAAATATATTAAAATAAAATAATAACAAAAACTGAATTTTTTTTAAAGAATAACATAGTTTAATATAAAAAAATGCTGAAATAACCTAATTTTAGAAGTATTTACGAAAATGACGTAGTTTAAAAAAGATTCGTCAATCTCATTGGCGAAAACTTGATTTTTTTTTTAAAAAGACACTCATTCGTCAATCAAATTGACTAATGTGTCTAATCAATTTTTTTTATTCTAGTACACTAATTCGCCAATTGGAATGACGAAAGTGTTTTATTTTTTTTTTCAAAATTTGTGTTCATTTCGCCAATTCAATTGGCTACTTAGTTTCTATTTTTTAAAAAATATATTTTGCACTCTTTGATATTTGGAGTATATGTTTATAGTTGTTAATTTTTTTTACTTATTATTAATAATTGAATAAATGAAATTAAAAAAATTCAACAAAGAAAAATATAAAAGAAAATTATTATTGATAATTTAAAAGTAGGTATTACAAATGATTAATTTCTTGCCCGATCTAGACATCTCCCAGTTCCACATGCACATGGATGACCCCGTCTTCGAACTCTATTATGAGGTTGTTAAGGTGTTTCTGGTTTTTGCGTGTTTGGTGGAGGATGTTGTTGTTGGTCCGAGGATCCATGAGTATTTGTTACGTTTGTAACCATTTGTCTCCAAAAACCCGGTGGGTTGTTGCCAAAGGCGTTGCCGTAACTTAGTTGAGTGCCCATGTTTTCATAGTTGGGTCGTAGTGGTTGGGTTGAGTTGGGTTGGGTGAGAACGGTACAATTGACCGAATGAGGATATTGCCTCATTTTGAGAATTATACAAGGGTGGAGGGCTATGGTGGGCTGGGGTGGAGTGGAAGGAGTTATCGGGGGTATATTGGTGTGGGTTAGGCTCCTTTTGTTGTGATTGGGTGTGTGGTAAGAATGGATTACAGGTTTGAAAGAAGGGTCGATGAGTGTTTAAAGTTGATGGCTGGAATTGGGTGGGTAGGTCATGGTGTGGGGTTGGTGGTTGGGCGTATCATGCAGCCTACGAGCGCGGGTCAAGCAAATATGGGTTATCAGACACCACTGTTGCGTTGTAACTGACTTAAACCAAACCAAATATTCTCTAGTTGGTCTAACATTTTGCAATACTGGGTCGTTTAGGACGTGTTGGCGACGATCTCTCAATTGTTGATGCAACTCCCTAGCAAATTCTTTCCAATCATTCATATTCCACGGGGCATCTACTCTTTTTAAATGCCATTCTCCCAAACATGTCGGAGGGCCCGAAATATCTTGTTGCATTCTGAACTGCATTTTCACCCGATCAGTCTGGTGCATTTCAATTATAGTGAACCGAATGATTGGTGTTTTTGTTGTCCATATTTCAACATCCTCGGGGGTTAGGTTCATGGTCCAGAACTAGATATGGCCACCAGATAAACTGCATTAAATAGAAAATAATTTTTTAGTTGAGGGGAATAATGCTAATCTATAAAGCAAAGTTATAGTAGTTTAGTTCGCAATATCTGGTCGACACCAACGTGGTCTAACAAATTGCGATAGATAACTATAGAACTTCTAGGATTCCTGCTGTAATCCATCCCAAGATCGGACCATCTAAACAGAAAAGATTGAAAAGCAATTAGTTACAATAATCGTAGAATATTTAAAATTTAATATTACCAACATAATTATAATAACACACTTACTGGTTGGCGTAGGGGAACGAGCATGGATTCATGTTGTGTGGGACAAGCATCGACAGTCTTGACCACCCTCATGCTTGTAATAAAAAGCACAACCATAAAATGTACAAGTATCCTTTGCTGCATTTTTACAAAGGGCAATATACAAATGGGCCAAAATAGCTGAACCCCAACTATATGTGTTTACCTTGTTGATGTTTCGCAACAACGGTAAATACATTATGTTAATTGTATTACATGTACCGTCAGGAAATAAAAAATGGCCAAATAAAATCACAATATAACATCTAGTTTTAATAATCTTTTCATACTCAGTTGATTCATCGTCTGGTGTTATACTAGCATAATGGCCTCTAAGGACTCCTAAATTAATAACTTGACCACTTTTACGAGTATTTGATGGTTCCTCTTCGTCAATGAGAGGGGCACCTAACAAATCCTCAATGATTCTGTTATTTTGGTTGACCTTACCGAAAACAGCATTACCACTTACACGTAAGCCCAACAACATGTAAACATCCTCAAGTGTAATCGTGCATTCACCAAATGGCAAGTGAAAAGTGTGTGTCACCGGTCTCCATCTTTCTAGTAATGCAATAATATATTTGTGTTTACCTTTATTACATCACCAAATCCGCATGAACGTAAATACAGTTCTATGATTGGATCATGCGGTATGTAGTCATGCACCCGACAATGAAATCTTTTTACATTCTGTAGACATAAAAGAATATATATATATATATATATATATATATATATATATATATATATATATATATATATATATATATAATTAACATGAGTAAAAAACTTACAAATGATATAAATCAAAAATTATATGTATATATATATATATATATAAGTAAAAGTAATTTTAGTAAAGAAATCAAACTGACAAATGCAGATGCATTCAGATGGATCAGACTGACAAATGCAAATGCATTCAGATGGATCAACCAAACTCCATTGAATAAGTGGACCAGGGCATACGACAAAGGACAACGATGTGGTCACATGACCACAAATCTCGTGGGATCAATGAACTCAGTTTTCAAAGGCATTTGTAACCTATCAATAACCGCTTTGGTGAGGGCAACCTATTTTAGGCTCGGGGTACTTTTTGACGTCAGACGTTCAAAATGGAGTTTTGTCTTACAGTTTGGTTAAATATTCAATGATAGTTCAATGGGGTTCATTAAGGATGAGTCCTCCAAATATAACACACACGTGGTCACAATGTTTAACCGCAATAAAGTGCATTTCAATGTTGATGAGGTAATGGATCACTATGAAGGGAGACCAAGGGGATCATATCGGGTAGAACTAGATAAAAATTGGTGCGACTGCGGAAATTTCAAGCCTTTCGTATGTCTTGCTCCCATGTCATAACGGCATATTCAAAGGCTCGACTGGACCCATCAAACTTATTGTCTGGTGTTTACCAAGTGAAACAACTTTGCAATGTCTACAACAAAAGCTTTCTGGTGGTTGTAAATGAGGACTACTGGCCTACATACAACAGGAAAATTGTCTGGCACAATGAAAATATGTGAAGAAAGAAAAAGGGTTGTCCTAACAGCACGCGTATTCGAACGAAAATGGATACGACGAACAAAATGGTGAGACTATGTAGTTCATGTCGGCAACCCGGGCACAATCATAAGAAATGTCCCAATGTTGGATCAAGCACAACGACATAATTTAAATAAATGTAATTGTATCTCTTTATAATAGAAGCATCGTTCATTTGATTCATATCATTAAATTCTTACAATTGCGTTAAACTTAAATAACCCAACAACATGACACACAACCATTCTCAATAATCAGAAAATAACAACAACCAGAAAATAACAACAACATGCATAAATAAAACAACTAAAATCTTCAACTAATCTAGGCTATTACAACCATCAAGACAACATCATCTGTACCTAACATCATCGTAAGGACACCCGTATCATTTACCACTTTTCTCCACTTCATCACGCCTAACTCCACAACCCGCTTCTCAATTTTACTGATCTTTTCTTTATGCCCAATTTCTCCTTCTAACCAGCGGTTTAATTCCCTATTCAAATGTTCTAACGTCTGTGTGTTCCAGAGTAGCATCTTCAACGGAGGCTTTGTTGCTGAGAAAAACACTAAAGCCTTTTTCTTTATAATATCAAATTTTAGAAGCGGTTCTTCTAATGTTAATGATGATGATGATGATGATGGTGATGATAATGGTGATGGACGGTGATTTACAGGAGTAGACATGTTGAGGTTATGGATTCATGAGGAGGACAAAGAAAGAAACAAATAAGAAATAAGAGAAAGAAACACAAGTATAAGAAATGAGAGAAAACGCGCGGTATTTATAGACAAATTAATAGCAATAAACATATACTCCAAATGAGATGGAGACTAAGTGCAAAATATAAAAAAAAAATTAAAAACTAAGTAGCCAATTGAATTAATGAATGAACACAAATTTTGAAAATAAAAATAAAACACTTTCGCCATTCCAATTGGCGAATTAGTGTACTAGAAATATAAAAAAAATCATTAGACACATTAGTCAACTTATTGGCGAATGAATGTCTTTTTGAAAAAAAAATCAAGCTTTCGCCAATTAGATTGGCGAATCTTCCTTAAACTACGCCATTTTGATAAATACCCTTAAAACTAGGTTATTTCAGCATTTTTTTTATTAAACTATGTTATTCATAAAAAAATCACAAAAACTAGCACAATACGTCAAAAATGTCACAAGAAGATAACGCCTAATCAAATGACATACAAAACATGCACCATAAACTATTTGACTGAAAAATGAAAACCGCACACAAAAGCAAAAACAAACTTTAATATACCATACTTGAAATATGCTTCAAGATCAAACATTTTTATCTACTGCACCATAGGCGTGAGACAAGATTTGGTTATAGATATGAAGCAGTGCTACAAAACATATAAATAATACATTGTGTTATTACCAATGAGATTGAAAAATATTAAAATTAATCATGTAAGAAAGGATTAGAATATAATTATCAAAACATGTTTTTTTCTTTTTTTTAGGATTAGTTACCCTTATTTCCTAAACATATTAAGTATTGCATTCATTCCCACCATCAACAATTTTCGTCTTCTTGATAACTACATCCTTGACACTTTTATTCACTTTTTCAGTATTTTTCTTCAAAACAACACTTTTCTTACCTGTTGTCTTCACATATGCTTCAACTTGACCAATATCTTTTTCATATCCTTCAGCATGGACAAACTCAGTAACAACCTTGATATCCTTCATGTTGTTATTCTCAACAACATATTTCATAACAAATTTACTTTTTGCATCACTTTCACATAATTTATCCACCTCTGATATTGTTTACATAACAGATTCGCGGTCATCATCAAATGAACTACAAAAATAAAATATTTCAAACACAATAACATAACAATGACACTTATGAATCAATTGAAGCATATATATTTTTAGATAATATCTACAAAATCAAATATTCATCTTATGCATGTATTTATTTTGAAACCCAGAAGACTCAAAATAATATACATATCAAAAAAATGTTCCTTTATTATTGTAAAGACACAAGATTTAAGAAATGCTTATCATCACTTGAATTTAAGAAAAACATAACCAATCAAAACGATGAAGACAATTACTAAATCTTTTGAGGCTACTTTGTTTAGTAACTCAAAGTTAAGATAACTTAGGCGTTTATGCCATAACTAAGAGTTTCCATTCATGGTAGCTAGACACTTAGTTCCAACCAAGGATACATCATCTAAGTTAAGCATATAAGTATTATTAATCCTCAATCCTTTAAACATACACTCCTTCTTTTCTTCATGAGCAAATAAGCAACAAGTATTTGTAAAGGTAACTTTAAAACCCTAGTCACAAAGTTTACTAATGCTAAAAAGGTTATGTTTAAGGCCATTGACTAGTACAACACCAGAGATAGTAGTATATGAGGGATTACCTACACTAAATTTTTCCAAGTATAACCCCTTTGTTATTGTCTCCATAAGTGACAAATCCATTTTTCTTTGGCACAAATTCAATGAAGAGAGATATGTCACCTGTTACGTGCCTTGAACATCCCCTATCAAGATACTACATCTTTTCGTTAGAGTCAAGACATTCAACCTGTGGAATCAAACAAAGGAAATAGGTACCCAATTTTCATTGAATCCTTGAAAGTGGGTGAAATCAAAGTTGCATTTGGGCAACCATTGCGTATCTCCTTTAGGAATCAAAAGTTTCCTAAATTTGCACATTTCAATAGTATGGCCTTTCTTGCAACAATAATGACAAGATAGATTTTTATGAAAATATCTATGTTTTTTATTTACATAATTCAAGGGTTTTCCAAATATAGAAGGATCGATGGAAAATGCAATCTTAGGATGTAAGGCATCATCCAATTTAAATTGAAGAAATTTTATCTCCTATTGTTTATTATGACATTGTTCACAGCTAAACCTATGAGGTTTTATATCCTCATTCTTGTCACTTCGAAAATCTATCGTAGATTTCTTAATAGCTTGAAATTTTCTTTTGGATTCTAACACTTTAGCTTCCAAATTTAAAATGACTTTTTCATGTGAAACTAACTTGTTAAAAGTTCTCAAGGCCTCTGATCGGTCACCATTTCTACTAGTTTTTGTCAATTATTCGACATGAATTCGCGAAATTGGTAACACTTTGTTTTGTATTGTCATTATTTTTCAAGTCAATTTTACTTGTCATATTTTATCCTCATATTTTATGATTTCTTATTTTATTTAAATTATATTGCATTTTATGCTTTAATTTGGTAGTTTTCGATGGTTTCAGGTTTGAGTAGAAAATCCCAAAGGACTCGTACGAAGAAAATGGAAGTTTCGGGAATTTAGAAGAGTTTTTGGAAGGAAGCAGAGGATACCTGGACCTAAAATTCAACAAACATAGAAAAATATTGGGCAACCAAGTTTCTTATCTTTACTATGGTTTAGTTCTCTTCATTAGCTTTCTGACGCTTCGAACGTGGACTGAAACAGACTTACGAATCAAAAGTTATGATCGAAATAATTTCGGTTATAAAATCCAGCAAGCTGGCGCGGCCAGAATTGTTGGCTGACACGGCCCGTGTCAGCATTGACGCTGATTTCCTGATTTTTTTTTCTTCATATTTTCTCTATATATCAAGATGTGGGGCGCTTTGGGTATTTCCAATCGATCTGAGTGAATTGTGACTATTTAGACTAGTTTTTGGAAGGAGAAAGGACACTTTTTGACGAGAGGAGAATTATACAATCAGTATTGGAATCTGAATTGGAGAGATCAAGGTTTTGAAAGGCAACAAATATTCTTGAGCAATTGCAATTGAAGATCAAGAGTGATCCACTTTCTTGTATGTTTAATCATTGATTTATTGTTATTTCTCTGAATACTATGAATAGTTAAACCCCCCAATGCTAGGGGGTGTCCATGAGTTGTGATGTAATGAACCTTTGTTGGATTATTTTATAAGATCATGTCTTTTACTTTAATTTGTGATTATACAATGTTCTTCATAATTTTTCAATCAGAAAAATTGAAATTGATTTATGGTTAGGGTTTAGGTCAAACCAACCAACCAAACGTTTTTACATGATTATATTGCGGTAGATATTACCTAGGAATGGGGATACCCCATAACGACCTTTACAATTTTGTTAAAATTATTGCTTGATGTTCTTCCTAAGGGTTTTATTTTAAGGAATAAAGGAAAAAATATTCTTGAAATTAGGTAAGATAAAGGTTTGAGGCATGTCTCTTTGAGTAATTAATCAGGGTTCGTACAGAGCAATTCATACACCTTCCCTGGCATATTTTTTCACATAAATTTAAGTCATTTTATATTTCTGCTTATTTTATAATTTGTTATTATAATTACCAAAAACCAAACCCCCAAGGAAACCTTTTGTTAATTGAATTAGCATTTGTACTTGTAATAACACACAGTCCTCGGTTGGGGATAAACCCCTATTATTACTATATTGGTTAAAATAGTACACTTGCAATTTTACCGATCAAGTTTTTGGCTTCATTGCTGGGGACTGCCAAATTATAAGTTCTTTTTTTTTTAATTCAATTGAAATTTTGTTGCTCTGCAATCAAAATTATTTTTCTATTATTTTATTAAATTTTTATTTTATTTTATTGCTACTATTTGTCTAATTTGCGTATGTGAGGTAAGGCCTCGGCTGAATTTCTTTTTAACGCAAAACTAAAAAGATCATTGCACGCAAGACTTTGTTGACCTAGACGAGGAAGACTGGCAGCGTCGAGTTCTAAACTATTATTTGTGGAACCGGAGAAAGAAGAACAGGTTTCCGTCCATTATGAGAATATTGATTCAGGAGCAGACAGATACATAAACACATCTAGAAATAATTATTATGGCTTAACCACCACCTGCAGCCGAAAGACTTCTGGGGGACTACGGAGGAGAAAATGCTTCAACATGATGGTTGACCATAGTGAATCAACCGATGAATGTTGCTCACTTCCAGCTACATCCATCAACAATCTGTCATCTTGAAAGGAAGCCCTTCTCTGGAAAAATCAATGAAGATGCTAATAAACACTTACATAGATTTCTTACACATAGTCAATCATTAAAGATTGAGGGGCATTTAGAAAATGCTAAACTGTTGGTGATGTTTCCATTCACCTTATCTGAGGAAGCTGAGGAGTGGTTTTATTCGCTACCTACAGGGAGTATCACCACTTGGCAAGAATTGGAGACAAAATTTCTCAATGAGTACTTTCCTGCTTCTATATACATTCAAAAGAGGTATGACATAGTGAACTTCAAACATAAGAAGGGAGAGTCACTAGGGGATGCATATAAGAGGTTCAAGAGATTGTTGGTTGCATGCCCTACTCATAACATGGATACAACCAAACAAATGCAAAAATTTGTGAATGGCCTCAAGATGAAGATTAAACAACTCATTGATACAACTGCCAGTGGCTCAACAAATTTTTCAACAGCCATTGGTATTAAAAAAATTATTGAGGCTATTGCAGCAAATGAGCACTTGGAGTTATATGATCGCAGTGTAAGCCAACCAGAAAGGATGATTGATTTAAAGCTTACATGATAAGTGGTAAATATGGAAGACCAAATAACAACTAAAGTTGAAAGGAGACTTAAGAAGATGAACATTGGGACTCAAACTGTGGCACGGGTTCAACTGATTCAAGCGGTAAATTATGAAATTTGTGGGGGACCTCACTTCACCATGCATTGCGTCGCCACCGCACAACAGGTCGAAGAAATTAATTTTCTAAAGCATAATGATCCCTACTCTAATACCTACAATCCGAGTTGGAAGGATCATCCAAATTTCTCCTAGAAATATCAGCACAGGAATGTTCCGAAGTAAGGACCCATCCAATATCAGAACTAACCACAACAACAACAATATCGACCGCCATAACAACCATACCATCAACAATATCAACATCCTCAGTAACAATTCCAGGAGCTAGTACCAAAAAAGGCGGATTGGGAAATTGCCATTGAAAAAATGGTAGCTCAAAGCTCTCAATTCCAAGAAGAGACAAGAAGAAACCTTAGGAAAACATGTGCTTCCATAAAAAAATCTTGAAGTACAGATAAGTCAGATATCACAACAAATAATAGGTTATAAAGCACAAAGTACTCTACTGAGTGCATCAATGACAAACCCAATAGATCATCCGAATATGAATGCCATCATAACTGGAAGGGGTGAGTCGAGTGAGAATTCTAAAGAAGAAAGAGAAGAAGATGAATGTTTGATTGAGGTGAACTTGGAAATCAAAAATCATCTGAAACCGCGGGAAGAAGTCATATCACAAGTAAATCCACATGAAAAGAAGAATAAAAAGGAATATAAATTGGCGATTAAGTTACCTTACCCTTAGAGAGTGCGACAAATGCATCAAAAAGAGAAGGTCTTTGAGAAATTTGTCACAATGTTCAAAGAGTTGGAGGTTCAAATGCCATTCTTTGAGGCGCTAGAGCAAATGCCGTTGTATCAGAAATTCATGAAAGATTTGATCACTAAAAAGAGACCTATTGAGGAAGAGCTGAAAACTGTATATGAGAAGTGCAGTGAAGTACCACAAAATAAGAGAATCCCCGCCAAGCAGAAGGATCCTAGTTTTGTTGCAATACCTTGCACTATAAAAGGTAGAGATTTAAAAAAAGTTTGGATTGATTCGGGTGCTAGTGTTAGTCTCATGCCATTATCCATTTATAAAAAGTTGGGAATTAGAAGGGTGACCGATGCAGGAACAAATTTAAAATTTGCAAACCACACAACTGAGAGATCTTATGGGTTAGATGAGGATGTGTTAGTGACGATTGGTGAATTTGTTTTTCCAGTTGACTTTGAGATCATGGATATTCCAGAAGATGAAGAAACACCTATTATCCTCGGTCAACCTTTCATGCTCATCATCCTCGGTCGACCTTTCATGTTCACTAGTCGGTGCAATCTCGATATTGACAAAGGTACGATGACTTTTTAATCTCTTGATGAGAAAATAACTTTAAATATTCTGGATATCAAGAAGCAGCATGAATGTAAGGGTAAACAAGCTTCAATTGGAATGATCGGAATGGTGAAAAAAGCATAAGTGCAAAACCACATCCTAAAAAATTATTAGGCATGATCTCTAAGGTTAAAGCCTCTCGGTCATCTATTGCACATGGAAACACTCCAAGGTCCACTCATGTAATCAAGAGAAAAAAATATAAGAAAAGGAAACATCTAAGGAAGAATATGGAAATGGGTGTTGACTTGAGTCAACAAGTAGCTCGTATCTTTGAACCAGGTCTATTCTCTGTTGCGGAAAGATCACACAATAAGATATGGAAGCTAAAGTATCCCCCATAACTACGGGGAGTGAACCGTCGAGCCAGGCGATGTAAAACTAAGTGCTTCATGGGAGGCAACCCATGGATTTTATTTCTAATAGTTTCTTTTGTTTTTGTTATGTTTCAGGTTTAATTAAGTAGAGTCACAGTCTTTCACAGGAGGCTGAAGAAGAAAAAAAATTACAATATGCTGGCACGACCCCCCCCCCATGTCAAATGTGTTGTAGGGAGAAAAAAAATAGTAGGTTGACACGACCCTCATGTCAGCTCTATTGTGAAAACAATTGTGTGGATCGAGGAAAGAATCCTTACACGGCCCATGTCTGGCATGCATGATTTTAAATTTTTATAACTTTTTCCCCTTTAGAGAGGCTTTGTGAGTTACCCTCTCACGCTTGTTCTAAAACATTTAGGTCAATGTTTGGTTCAAGTCTTGGGAGAATTTTATTGCTTTCGGTATTTTTATTCTCAGTTATTACATTTTTTTTGTTTAATTTTATTTTGGTTGTTGTGTTTTGTTTTTGTGTGTTATAGTTTAAATGTATTCTTGTCAAATGAATGATGATACTTGTAGTTAGCGGATGAAAAGGCACAACCAATACTTTCTCTCCAGGAAACCCCCGAAAGTTGGTACTGGTGAAGTGGATGATTGGACTCGACTTTCTAACACTGGACTGATACGGGAGTATTGTGCACCTGAGTCGGAAATAAAGCAACATTACACTAGAGTTACCTTGGAATTTGTCAATATGCCAAACATGGAGAGGATCATAA
Organism: Lathyrus aphaca; assembly: GCA_963966055.1. Lineage (NCBI taxonomy): Eukaryota > Viridiplantae > Streptophyta > Magnoliopsida > Fabales > Fabaceae > Lathyrus > Lathyrus aphaca. Next base: position 725,189,192 of record OZ014519.1, on the reverse strand, counting down.
AAAGCCAAACACCTTATCATCATGAGAATTCATCAGGTATGTCTCTATTACTATTAGTTTGCGTACTCCTCAGTTGGATTTTCAATGCATACATACACACACTGAGACACTTGTTTGTTTTTAACCCCGAGCCTTTCCAACCTACCATTTTATGTTATCCTTCATTAACCCCCTCGAGTATTCTCCCCTTTGTTTTTTATTAAGCACTTAATTAAACCATGATCATGAATAATCCCTCACCCTGCTCAGATAGGTGTTGTTGATTTTTGATCTGTGAAAAATTCTAAGTTTGGGGTTGGGATACCTTTAAGAACTAGATAAGTGCAAAAAGAAAAAATAAAGAAAGAAAGAAAGAAAAGTTTTGAAAAAGAAAAAAAGAAGAAAAGAAAGAAGAAAAAAAGAGAAGTAGAATAAAGCACTTACCTAGAGGAGGATTTAGTTTGAAGAAGTCAAAAAGTAAGCTCAAAGAAACAGTTGAGTGTAAACTAAAGAATCCTAGTAAAATGGTATTCGATACCTTTGATTGTGAAACATAACAAATAACATAGTGATTAGAATGACGACACTGAGTCTGAGCTAAGAACCAATCATTTTTCCATTTTGTTTGTTTATCCCACCTTATCCCTAAGCCTCGTTACAACCATAAAAGCCCTCAAAAAGTGTGTGTTGTGTGCGTTTGAGATGAAAATAGATGTTGTTCAAGCTTATTAGTTGACTTTGCATACTATGATTATTGAGTGTAACACTGTAACCCGAAAGATTTTGTGAGAGTGTGAAAAACTGACAGTGAAGAGGTACTTTGATGTGAAAAGCTAATACTGTAACCCGAGAGATTTTGTGAGAGTGTAACACTGTAGCGAACTGTCAAAATTCAAGTAAGAAGGAAAGGTTGAAAGAAAAGTGGAAACATAGTCGCGAAAGATCTCAATGGTGTTGTGGTAAGAAAATTTTGATTAATTCGGGGGTGACCTTTCTTCTGTCTCGAGCATTACTTAAGGACAAATAATGAGTTACTTTTGTGGTTGTGAATAGTCACCATTTCTACTAGTTTTCGTCAATTGTTCGGCATGAATCCGCGAAATCGGTAGCATTTTGTTTTGTATTGTCATTTTTTTTCAAGTAAATTTTACTTGTCATATTTTATTCTCACATTTTATGATTTGTTGTTTTACTTCAATTATATTGCATTTTATGCTTTGGGTTGGTAGTTTTTGATGGTTTAAGGTCTGAGTAGAAAATCCCAAAGGAAAAATATTGGAAACATATTGGGAAACTAAGTTTCTTATCTGTACTATGTTGTAGTTCAATTTATTAGCTTTCTGACGCTTCGAACGGCGACCAAAACATACTTACGGATCAAAAGTTATGATCGAAACAATTTCGATTCTAAAATCCAGCAAGCAGACATGACCAACAATGTTGGCTGACACGGTCAGTGTCAGTATTGACGCCGATTTCCTGATTTATTTTCCATATTTTATCTATATATTAAGATGTGGGCGCTTAGAGTATTTCCAATCAATCTAAGTGAATTGTGACTATTTAGACTAGTTTTTGGAAGGAGAAAGGATACTTTTTGACGAGAGGAGAATTATACGATCAAGATTGGAGAGATCTAGGTTTCAGAAGGAGAAATATTTTCATGAGAAATTGCAATTGAATATCAAGAGTCGTCTAATTTATTGTAATGTTTAATCTTTGTTTTATTGTTATTTTTCTGAATACTATGAGTAGTTAAACCCCTCAATACTAGGAAGGTGTCCCTGTGTTGTGATGTAATGAACCTCTGTTGGATTATTTTATAAGATCATGTCTTTTACTTTAATTTGTGATTATGTAATTTCTTTATGTTTTTTCAATCGGAAAAATTGGAATTGATTTATGGTTAGAGTTTAGGTTGGACCAACCTAACGCTTTTGTATAATTATATTGCGGTAGATATTGCCCTGGAATGTGGATACCCCGTAATAACCTTTACAATTTTGTTAAAACTATTGCTTGATGTTCTTCCTAGACTTCTAAGGAATTAGGGTCAAGGAAGAATACCAAAGGTTTTTCTTTTAAAGAATTAAGGAAAATATTCTTGAAATTAGGTAAGATAAAGGTTTGAGGCATGTCTCTTTAAGTAATTAATCAGGGTTCGTACATAGCAGTTCATACAACTTCCCTAGCATATTTTCTCACATAAATTTAAGTAATTTCATATTTCTATTTATTTTATAATTTTTTATTATAATTTCCAAAAACCAAACCTCCAAGGAAACCTATTGTTTAATTGAATTAGCATTTGTACTTGTAATAACACGCAATCCTTGAGATCAATATCGGGGATAAACCTTATTATTACTACATAGATTAAAATTGTACTCTTGTTATTTTCCCGATCTTCCTCTATAAATATTTTCAAAAGATATTTGTAATTCAAAATAGGATAAATCATTAATAGATTCAAGTTTAGAGAGACTTACATTTATCTTTCTCTTTCTGTTTTCCATAAGAAAAATTCGAGCTGATTCAACACTTGAAATCATGCTTTCATCACTAGAGGAGTCACTTGCACTCTCCAAAGCGGCATAAGTTATTATAGATGCTCGAATTCTTGTGATGTCTCTTTTATTTGTCTTTCTTCCTCATAGAACATTTTGATCTATAGTTCCCAACTTCACCACAATGATAACAAGATCTTCTAAGCTTAATCTTCATATCCTCGTCATCCTTAGAGCTATGTTCCTCATAATATACCTCTGGTATCTTTTGAGTTAGAAGTCTTTAAAGTTATGGACTTCTTCCCTTCTTCCTTATCTTTGCCTTTCTCCTTCTCCACCTTCTTTTCACACTCTTTTTTATATTTTGCTAAGAAAGTGAGTTTTTGCTCATGCTCTTCCAATTTTCCGAACAAATTCGTGAGATCAAGCGCTTTAAGATCATTTGCCTCTTTGATAGCAGTGACCCTGGGTTGCCATTCCCTACTTAAATATCTCAACACTTTGTTAATAGAAATCCCATTGGAAATATGCTTACCTAGTGCATTTAATAGATTGATAAGATGTGTGAACTATTTTCGCATGTCCGCCATGGTTTCACCATGCTCAATACGAAATAGCTAAAAATCTTGATTTAATATGTTGATCCTAGCTTATTTGAAATCATCAATACCATAATGGGAAATCTAGTACCATCATGGGAAACCTCTAATGCGTCTCACATAGCCTTGGTGGTCTCACAATGAGAAACACGATAATAATCATCAACACCCAAAGCGGAAGTGAGAATATTTTTCACTTTGCAATCATGTGACCACAGTTTCCAATCATTATCATTCCATTATGCTTCCGGTTTAGGTAATATAACACCCTCACATTAGTCATTATTATTTCATTCGGACCATTTTTGATGGCGTCCTATATACCTCTGTCAACGAAGTTGACATGAATACATATACAAGCTTTCTAATAGCCATAATTTCTATCGGTGAAAATTGGTGCTCTATTGTACGCTCCCTTAGGTTTGGTATCCATTCTTCTAAAAAGTAAATCTTAAGCACAAAATTAACCGGAGCTCGTGCTACCACTTGTTAGACGATTGACTTCAATCTAGAGGGGGTGAATAGATCATAAATTAAAATTCAAACTTTTGGCAAAAATGATTTTCAAAGGTTTTATGGCATTACAAAAACAACCTGAATCAAATCGTCTAACCAAACTTATTATCGAAAAGCTTAAATATGCGTAAAGTCACACAATTGAATGATAATGAACACAAATTTTTCAACAATGATTAATAACAAAACAATTAAATGCTAATCTACACATAAAGCTTATTTCCAATTATCAAATATCAATTAAGAATACTCAAAGGAAATTTATCGAACACTTTGTGTGCGATCTAAAGCGTTTGGAAATTTAATTTGTTTTGTTGATGTTAAATCCAATAACAATAAAAGTGATTGTGATTATATCAACAAACCTTAATTAAAAATGTAATAAAAAAATTGATTTCCAAATGAATTGATCAAAACAACAACAAAATCGATAGTTTGCAAATACAAAAATTAAAGAGAGATAGAGATAGACAAAAAGAGACAATAATTTGTTTAGGAAGTTCCCCAATCAGCCTTGATATGGGTACGTCTTCCCTCAATTTGAAATTGAATTGAGATAGTTGCAATTAACCTTACTTTGCAAACAATGTATATACAAGAGACGAAGAACTCCAACCTACAAACCCTATGATTTGTTATTGATTCTAACACTTCCAAACCCTTGATTAAAGATTGATCAAGTCACCAACAATGCTACCAGTTCTTGTTACTTCCTTACAAAACATTCTCGTTTCAAGGTTTCCGCTCAGTCGGATTAATCCCCAGCACACACTTATTGAACCCAAGATTCACGAACACGATCCATTGTCTCACACTACTCCCTTGCAATGTACCACCTACCTTGTCCCAAGGGATTCACTTGATTGAATCCTTATTTGTGTGATCTTGTCCAAAACCTTAAAATCCTTAAAAATCTTGAAGTAAAACCCTAACTTGGTTTTCTTATTTGAAACACACAAAGAACTCAACACAATATTATCGATTACACTAACCTAATTGAACATTATCAACCCTAATCTAGATGGTCACCCGATCAAAAAATGATTATGTGTAGTTTGATTATGTGTATAAATAGAAGAGAGGTTGAAGATGATGAGTTTACTTTGTAATTATGGTTTTGTTTAGGTTTTACACTAGTACCTTGCTAGAATAAGATGCATGCATGTGTGTGTGTGTGTGTGTGTGTATATATATATATATATATATATATATATATATATATATATATATATATATATATATATATATATATATATATATATATATATATATATATATATATGAGAGAGAGAGAGAGAGCAAAGAGAATGCAAATGGATGGAAAAAAAAAAGATTTTTGAGAAAAGGCATCGTGTGTGTGTGTCGATATATGTAAGTCATAGGTTGACCTATCAAAGTAGATGAGCCGACCTGAAAAGGTATTAGGTCGACCTATCATAGTCTTGTGTCGACCTATGTTGGTAAACACATTGGATATAGGCTACATACATTAATATTGATGTGTGGGTGTCTACCTGAACAATTGTATGTCGACCTATACTGAAGTGAAAACTTCTATAGATCGACCTATACTTGTATGTGTCGGTCTATGTTGTACCGTTTTGTCCAAAATTATGTTTTCAATGCATTTATGTTGTATGAGTCTTTTCTAAACCATTTTAATGCTTCCTAATGCCAAGACACACATCTAGAATTAGGGGATACCGTCCAATATATATATTAAAGCTACACTGTCATAATTTTGACATCATTCAAAATAAAAAAATTAACACTGAAAAACAGGTGATGCAATAGCCATTGCATTATCTGTATATGTAGATTTACTAGGGTGCAAGCTTGCCATCAATGCAGTTGGCATGCCATAAGGTTGTTCCCTACCACTTAAAGGTAATGTGAAACTTTAGGGAAAATGAGGTATTTGGTCTCCTATTATGTTTCACGTAGCTCTAAGGGTAGTAACACGTTTGTTAATTATTGTAGGATTCCTACCATTAATGGTGATACAGTCGACACCATTATCTAACTTATAATAGTATGGGTTGCTCCAATAGAAGTTGAAGTTCACACATTGCCAGTCATCGATTTGAATGGTTGTTCTTTTGAGTTTGAAGCATTGTTCTGGGTAGGGAGAGGTTTATAGAGGGTGGATGTGCCATTTCAGGAAGATACTTTCCATTTCTTAGACGCATACTCACTCGACAACCAAATCCATTCAAATGGTGGACATAGACTCACTTGTCTCGAAAACTGTTTTGCTCTATGACTTGGGTACTTTGGTTCTATTGAGAACTTGTGAGAATTTGTGACCCTGAATAAAATGCATAAGCTTACATTATATACTATTACAAAGAAAACCATCAACCACAGTTTAACCCAATAAATATGACACATATCCCACTCAGAGTTATTAGTAACAGATTACGGAGCGGCCGATCCAAAAAACGGGATAACGGATAACTCGATAAGTTTTTGTACTAATAATTATATAATAATCTATAAAAATATGTCATATACTTAATGTAAAACTAAAAAAATAAATAACACAACACTCAAAAGATTTATAAAATCTAATGTTAAAGAATAATGCTTAATAAAGATTCAAAACATAATATAAGATTCAAAACATCACATATTAAAATTCAAACTTAGAACTATTCTATGAAAAATCAAGCAAACATAAAAAACAAAGATCATCATCAAAGATGTATTCTTCATAGATCATCAAAATATTCCTCTGATACTTCATCTTCATCATCATCATCTTCTTCAACATCTTCTACCACCACTTGTTTATTCCTATATGTACTTGCAACTTCATGTAGCTTTGACATTCTAGTGTAGATTACAGACTCATTAACCCCACCTGCTTCGACAACTTAAGCCCAAGTTAAATCATCATTTTTATGAACCAAGTTTTCCTCTAAAGGTTCATCGTCTTCTCCTATCTCTCCCATCTCTTCTAGTAACCATTGAGTGTGATGATTAATTTCATAGGATCAATCGTGTCCCGAATTTCAAATCTTTCAATCAAAGTTTAGTTATACTTGATGAAAACCAAGTCTTGTAACCTTTGTTGTTCCAACTTATTTCGCTTCTTGGAATGAATCTAAAATATAATAACTTGAAGTATTGATTTAATAATACTTGAATGTAAGATAATTTAATATCCTATTCATAGTAAGAGATTGATACTTACATGATCAAAGATGCTCCATTTACGCTCACATTTGGAACCACTGCAACCCAAACTCATTACTTTAACAACTAACAATTGCAAATCCGGAGTTTCGGCTCCATAAGACTTCCACCACTCAGCTGCAAGTAAAAAAGATATAATTTTCGACTTGGAGCTAATTGCCAAATTCCAAAAAATTGTAAAAAAATCAACTTCCATCTTACCTGGAGCTAATGTCGTCCTTTGTCTAATCACCGCTTTTAAACCAAAGAGACCTATAACACCCTTGTATTGTGCCAATTGTATTGAAATCCTGTCTTCCACATCATCAATTTCTCTAAGTGCCTAAATGCATTTACATAGGCCTTTCACCAATTTAGGATCATTCACAATTCCTGGTTTTGCATAATTCAGGCTGAGATAGTAACTTGCAGAATGTAACAAGTGATGAAGTTGACACTCCCATCACTTATTAATGATGTCAAATACAATTGTGTACTTTCTTTAATTTGAATTGAAAGCTTTATCAATTGATTCTTTCACTACCCCATTGCAGCATATATGTAACCCATTTCAGGTTTCCTTTCATTATCAACCAATCTCAACGCATCTACAAGAGATGTCGTGACCTTAAGAAAGTAGAAAACATCATTCCAAAATGATGGCATAAGTATAATATTAGTTTCCTTTTTCCTTTATCATCTTTAGCACACTTGGAACTCACCCATTCATCACAAGTGAACATCTCTCTAACCTTACTTTTTAGTACTTGCAACCTTTGTAGAGTAAGGAAAGATGTAGCAATCCTCGTCACTCCATTTTTAACTAATTCAACATTTTCAGTAATCTTTCTCATTAGATTCAAATAAAATATGTGGTTATAAATGTAGCCCATAACCTTAACTCTATTTTTTACACCTTTTAAACCTTTTGAATTTTTCGTATGTCTTCTAACAGAAGGTCTAGGCAGTGGGCTGTACATGGAGTCCAAAACATGTTTAGCCTTTTGGAAGTTAAGATTTTACCAGCCGCTACATAATTAATTCCATTATCGACAATCAATTGAAAAACATTTGGTTCACCCATTTCCTCAACAAAAGTGTCAAACAACTCAGTTAGTTTCTCCCCCGTCTTGGCACAGTCAAAAGCATCGACAATTGGCTTAGAAATTAATCAATATTATACCTTTTCTATATGACCAACCATCTAACATAATTGAACACCCATATTTGTTCTTTTGCACCTCGTGATTCTTCAACAAACCTTTTGTATAGTCCAACTCCTTTTGAAGGAATGGAACCCTAAGTTCATGATAACTTGGCAGTTTCAATGAGGACTATAGGTTCAAACAGCTTCCAATATTTGCTTAAATGCTTTTGCATTTGCTACATTGAAAGAAACTCCACAATTATAAAAAAAGAGACCAATATATTGTACTGTTCTTCCCTCGCCTCTTTATCACAAACATCATTGATGCTTGTGTCATATGTCTTCTTAAATACTAAATCCAATGCTCCTCTTGACAACCATTGAATTTGAAGATGTCTCAGCAAGCCTCTTTCCGCTTCGAATTCGACCAATTTCCTCAATATCATTTGTATCATCCGCAACTAGTTGAACCACCGCCTCTTCTATTCCTCTTTTAATCCTCTCCTTATCAAGCATATTGTCATGTAATATTGCTTTAACTTACGTCAGAGTTTTCAAGCAAGGAACTACATCACCTTTTATTCCTAATTGATGGTTTTTTGCTCTACTAATTCCCTCACTACTAGTTATATTACAAAAATCACATGTCACATTCTTCTTGTTATTTGTATCCTTCCAATGGTTATATTGCCATGTTATGTCAATATTACTACCACTTGGTTTAAAGGTTTGACCACAAGAAGCAACCGAGGTAGAATTCGATGTAGAGGAAGATGTTGCCATATTGTCTAGAAATAAAACATAAACAAAATCCATGAATGAATAGATAATAAATTAAAAGTTTAAAACATTAAACAAAATAATAAAAAAAACACTCATAGAAGTAGAAGTAGAACTCAAAATATTAAAACAATCAAAATATTAAAAGAAGTATAAGTAAACCATCAAAATAATAAAAAAAAGAAGTAGAAGTAGAACTCAAAATATTAAAAGTTTAAAACATTAAACAAAACAATCAAAATAACACTCATTGAAGTAGGAGTTGACCATCAAAATAATCAAAACAAAAGTAGAAGTAGAATGTTTTAAATTGTAATATTAAAAGTTTAAAACATTAAACAAAACAATCAAAACATTAAACAAAACAATCATCACAACACTCATAAACCATCAAAATATTAAAACAAAACTTAATGATCATCAGAAGTAGAACTTAATGAGTTCAACTCATAGAAGTAGAAGTAGAAGTTATAAAACTCAAAACAAAACTTATAGAAAATTAGAAGTATAGGTAGAAAGATGAACTTACAATATAGACGAGGAAGAATGGAGATGAAACGATTATGGCAGAAAGAAAGAAGATAAAGCTCTACTGAACGGATGGGAGCCAGAGCGATTAAGGAAGGGAGAAGGCTTTCACGTAGTTAGGGCAGAGAGAAAGAAGAGGAATCTCTGATGAACGTGAAGAAGGTCGCCCCATCCGGACTTCCCGGGATCGCGTTGAGAGCGGGTGCGTTTAACAACTCTAATCCCATTACTTAGGCATTTGTTTTCCAACTTACCTCCACGCATCTTCAAGGATGTAAGTGCAGAAAACCAACCAAACTATGGTGATAACTGGAAATAACTGTCTCTGAAATCATTAATGGCCTTTGTCGAAGGTAGATGTATCTCCAAATCACTTAGTATTACGACTTAAAAATATCCTAAGTCCTTAACACTTAAAAGTGTCAACTTCTACTTTGTTTCGAAGGGTTGTTGTGTGATTTTCAAGATTCTGAACATGTTTGGAAGAGAGAGTGATCCCAATCTTACGGATCTATTCTTAAGAATCCTCAAAAAATTTCTTGCCGTCGACTCCACTAACACCTTAGTCGAACTAACGAGTCAATACAACCAATACGTCAAAGCTTTTGACTTAAGCTTTTAGACACTTAGTAGTGTTGATGTAGCTTGACCATCAATTTGTTGACTTTTCACTTAGCTAAACATCTCAAGCTAACAGGAATATGAGGAACAATTTGACCTAATGGATAATATGGTTGATAATGCTTTTGAAGGTGAAAATGTATTATGTTGAACCTCAAAATTTTGACGGGGAAGAACCCTTAAATGAGAAAGTGCAACTTTTATTAGTTGTTGAAAAAAAACACATTGTTGTTTGAAGGGTCGTCTGAGTTTAGACTATCATTGTGTATGAGAATCTTAGTTTCTAAGTCCAATTGTATATATGCTTAATTTTTTTTATTTTATGAAAATGATGTTGTATGCAACTCTTGGAAAGACAACACACATATGTTATATTATGATACGGAAAAAGTTGATGTCGAAGTTGGGACTAGAAATAACCAAATTGATTCTTGCATTACATGTTGTTTTATAAAAATAATTTTGGTATATATGATGGAGCATTGAAGGAATGTAAATTTTATCAGAGTTCAAGATATTGTGTTGCTGGAAGGCCATTGATCATGAGGAAAAATGAGTTGCGGCCATGTCTGTTTTTTTCCCAATAATACTAAAAGTTTAAGTCAAATGACATTATAGCTTAAAAATAAAATAAGTCCATGCATGTTACGACACCATTTATTTATGAAAAATGTAATCACTTTGATTGGATATATTATAATTTTGTTACACAACTCTGGAATGTGAGACTTGAATTATCCTCTAATAGTTTTATTCCATATATCAAGCATCAACATCCCCATATTCTTGTTGCTTGGTTATTGCTACTACTATAATCTTCCTCCTAAGATTTTACATTACAAATAACAAAATAAAACAATCACAAAAAATCCATTCATACATTTCAAATTATTTAAATAATAAATACAAATCAAAATATCAAAACGTTGATCACATATTTAATATTCTAAATTATCAAAATAAATAATAAAGTACATAATAACATAAATGGGATAGGTTCGAGATGGGTACTAGTGTCCTTATTAACCAACCCGTCTTCATATTTTGTAATCGGGGAAACTCAAACCCAAATCCAAACCCAATCAAAACGGGATTTCCCTGTCAAACTCGTGGAGGATTATGGGTCCCCACGGGTACAAGTTATGTTCATGCCTATAAGACGTGCATGACAAAACCTTATGTGTTCTTGACCTATCTCATTTTAAGACCATTGAATCCAAGAATTGAAATTAATATGTATTTACAACATTTAACTGATGATTTGAAAATATTATGGATTGGAAAATGGATAAACAATATTGTGCATAATGTTTTTTATAATGCGAGCTGCTTTACTATGGATTATTAATGAGTTCCTACCCATGACACAAACTTTACTCCTATAAAAAAATTTGATGGGGGATAAGATGTAGAAAAAGATGAAACCTAGAATACTATTGACTGATTATCACCTTTTCATATTGTATCTACTAATATTTGAATAAATTTATTTTTGAATATTTGTTTGAATATTATTTTTATCATAGATTGCAGATTTTCTAAATTTTATTTGCATTTATAAATTAAAAAAATATTATTGCAAATATTTTTTAATAAATTTTTTGTATGTTTAATAGAATATTTAAAATGATTATTAATGGTGATACATTTTTATTTCAAATCTATTATTGTAAGTATTTAATTACAAATATTTAATATTTATTTAAATAAACTATGTTTGAGTTTATCCATCTCCCAGCGTACACTTTTTCTTTGTTTAATGTGTTTGAGTTTATCCAAAAAATAATTATGATCATTAAGAGATATGTGTTTCTCATGGGCGTACCCCTTACAAATCAAAAATGGTCATGTCAAATTAAACATATATTTAAGTAATATGATTATGTGACAAAAATATGTCCAGTTATAATTTCTTAGAGGTTTAACCCCTCATAAATGATTGACATGACTCATTGTCACATGTTTCTAATGTGACACAATGACTCTTTTTACATGGACGTGTCATTTTCAAATGATTTATGAGGAAAAAAATTGACAGGGGTTTAACCCTTGAAAAACTATACGTGACAACCTGTTTTTCGAGATCATTTAATCCATCACAAATCCTTGAAAAATTTGTCATTGCAATTTCTTTTAAAGATGTGACAAGATTTTTACATGAACTTATATTTTGACACGAAAGTAGGTTCTTTTAAAAGTGTTGTATGGTTTGTAAACCTACTTAAAAATCTATTTCATATGAATATATTCAAATAAGTAATATGATATATGTTTAAGTAGATTATAAACTCATATATCAAATAAATTAAGTTTCATTTTGATGTTTAATATTATATTTTAGAGAGTACGACTTTATATATCATATTTCAATTCAATTAGTTTATAATAATTCACATGAATATACAAAAAATTAATCTAGGACATATATTTAAGTTACTAATAAAGTTAGTGATTTTATTAAAAAAAACTTAGCCTATTTCCTTTAAAAATCTTCTAACACGATACGGATCTAACGTATGTTATACCATAGTTTCACCTTGGGTTGTATGTCATATTCTCCCTACATGTCTCCAAACAACGATATCACCCACATTAAGAATCAAATAAAGAAAAAGCAAGTCCCATAGGATGACACAATAACTATAAACTATCCATTCTTTGTGTAAATTTGCATCAATGTTACACCTAAATTTGCCATGTAATAACTTTTACTCTAACCCGTAAATTTTGTATTCATATTTAAATTATTTCTAAGACAATTATGCTAATTAATAGGTGTGTGAATGTTTAGACATTAATATATGATAATTAGAATGAGTTCTATTCTATGTTTACAAACTAAAATCAATTTTTAAGATTAAAAAATTATTTGATACAAATTAATCAATTTTCCTACTTAAAAAAATCAATTAGTGGTAGGTTGTACTAGATGATCCTCATTCTTTTCCGTAAAGTGTTTTTTCTTACATAAATATATAAAAACAACTATCTTTTGTGTAATTTGAATATGAATTACAAAACTATATCTCCTTAAATAAACACAACATATTTAAGAAATCCTAAGTCATTCACGTGAACTCTTATCAAAAACTATAACTTGAATCCAAAATCAATAAAATACTCAAAAAGTCATAAAAGTGTCAATTCTAAATAGTTTATGATTCTTTAATACTAGTTCCTTCTATTATTGATACGCTTTATCTTTGATATATGAAGTTCAAAATTTGATTATATTTTGGTATAATTTTATAGAAACTTGATTTTATTCTCATTCATTAGTACCCTTTCACTATCTCCAATTCTTTGCCATACATTAGATACTTCAAACTCAAACACAAGATGGCAGGAGTGCCTCTCAACGCATTAAAAGTTTTTCATCTTATGATGATGTTGTAAGAAGAGAATGAGTCGTATACCACCACATGTCTTGGAGTTTCTACCAATGCCAAATGTCATATCGAGGGTTATATAACCTTCAACACACCATTGCTCGCATGAAAATCTTATCAAGGTGCTCTGGTATTGTTAGAGTTGCTTCTAAACGAGTTGTAATCCTTTGAAGGCCTCGTAATACAAGATGCCAACAAAACTCCCTAGATCAAATATAACTCTCTTGAAATATGAATTAAAATATTATGCCACTATCATCATAGAGTTGTATTCACGAGGAAAAATTCTTTCCTTATCTTTTGATGTAAATATGATATCTTTTGATGTAAATATGATATATGGGGTATTCAAAATCATCATGTTTTTAAGTAAGCTTAGCATATGGTGTATGTATCTCTTATATTATTTCCTAGTTGAGATATACTTGTATCCTCTTGAGAATCACCTGAATATGGAGTTGAGGGTGTGCCTTATCGCGCTAAATTTTGTTTTGGCATTATTATCTTAAGTCTATCTTATAGTGGATTATGGAGATCTCAACCTTCTCGAGGGCGTCTATACTCAAGGTTGTTCCTTATCTATAATCTCGTACGAATTTATTTAAGTGCCCCATGAATCAACCTATAAAGTATCAATTCAAGTTGGTAATGTTAAGTGTCACATCCCTTCACTCGATGGTAAGAATATCATTGATTTGAGTAAGAGTCCATATGTCCATGGCCTTTTTTAACTGGTCTATGTAGTCTTTCAAGGTCTCAAAGTATTCTTAACGAACATTGAAAATGATGGTTGCTGATACTTGCGAAAGTTTTCTCTCCAATAACTAATGAAATAATTTTCAAGCAAAGTTAACACATATTGTGATTGTGTGGGGATGCATATTCAGGTACCAACAATACATAATATCCTTCAAAGCACTTGATATAAGTTTTCACACTAAAATTCCCGTGACCTCGATGATAGCAATTCCATAAGAAAAATTCGAGCTGATTCAACACTTGAAATCATGCTTTCATCACTAGAGGAGTCACTTGCACTCTCCAAAGCGGCATAAGTTATTATAGATGCTCGAATTCTTGTGATGTCTCTTTTATTTGTCTTTCTTCCTCATAGAACATTTTGATCTATAGTTCCCAACTTCACCACAATGATAACAAGATCTTCTAAGCTTAATCTTCATATCCTCGTCATCCTTAGAGCTATGTTCCTCATAATATACCTCTGGTATCTTTTGAGTTAGAAGTCTTTAAAGTTATGGACTTCTTCCCTTCTTCCTTATCTTTGCCTTTCTCCTTCTCCACCTTCTTTTCACACTCTTTTTTATATTTTGCTAAGAAAGTGAGTTTTTGCTCATGCTCTTCCAATTTTCCGAACAAATTCGTGAGATCAAGCGCTTTAAGATCATTTGCCTCTTTGATAGCAGTGACCCTGGGTTGCCATTCCCTACTTAAATATCTCAACACTTTGTTAATAGAAATCCCATTGGAAATATGCTTACCTAGTGCATTTAATAGATTGATAAGATGTGTGAACTATTTTCGCATGTCCGCCATGGTTTCACCATGCTCAATACGAAATAGCTAAAAATCTTGATTTAATATGTTGATCCTAGCTTATTTGAAATCATCAATACCATAATGGGAAATCTAGTACCATCATGGGAAACCTCTAATGCGTCTCACATAGCCTTGGTGGTCTCACAATGAGAAACACGATAATAATCATCAACACCCAAAGCGGAAGTGAGAATATTTTTCACTTTGCAATCATGTGACCACAGTTTCCAATCATTATCATTCCATTATGCTTCCGGTTTAGGTAATATAACACCCTCACATTAGTCATTATTATTTCATTCGGACCATTTTTGATGGCGTCCTATATACCTCTGTCAACGAAGTTGACATGAATACATATACAAGCTTTCTAATAGCCATAATTTCTATCGGTGAAAATTGGTGCTCTATTGTACGCTCCCTTAGGTTTGGTATCCATTCTTCTAAAAAGTAAATCTTAAGCACAAAATTAACCGGAGCTCGTGCTACCACTTGTTAGACGATTGACTTCAATCTAGAGGGGGTGAATAGATCATAAATTAAAATTCAAACTTTTGGCAAAAATGATTTTCAAAGGTTTTATGGCATTACAAAAACAACCTGAATCAAATCGTCTAACCAAACTTATTATCGAAAAGCTTAAATATGCGTAAAGTCACACAATTGAATGATAATGAACACAAATTTTTCAACAATGATTAATAACAAAACAATTAAATGCTAATCTACACATAAAGCTTATTTCCAATTATCAAATATCAATTAAGAATACTCAAAGGAAATTTATCGAACACTTTGTGTGCGATCTAAAGCGTTTGGAAATTTAATTTGTTTTGTTGATGTTAAATCCAATAACAATAAAAGTGATTGTGATTATATCAACAAACCTTAATTAAAAATGTAATAAAAAAATTGATTTCCAAATGAATTGATCAAAACAACAACAAAATCGATAGTTTGCAAATACAAAAATTAAAGAGAGATAGAGATAGACAAAAAGAGACAATAATTTGTTTAGGAAGTTCCCCAATCAGCCTTGATATGGGTACGTCTTCCCTCAATTTGAAATTGAATTGAGATAGTTGCAATTAACCTTACTTTGCAAACAATGTATATACAAGAGACGAAGAACTCCAACCTACAAACCCTATGATTTGTTATTGATTCTAACACTTCCAAACCCTTGATTAAAGATTGATCAAGTCACCAACAATGCTACCAGTTCTTGTTACTTCCTTACAAAACATTCTCGTTTCAAGGTTTCCGCTCAGTCGGATTAATCCCCAGCACACACTTATTGAACCCAAGATTCACGAACACGATCCATTGTCTCACACTACTCCCTTGCAATGTACCACCTACCTTGTCCCAAGGGATTCACTTGATTGAATCCTTATTTGTGTGATCTTGTCCAAAACCTTAAAATCCTTAAAAATCTTGAAGTAAAACCCTAACTTGGTTTTCTTATTTGAAACACACAAAGAACTCAACACAATATTATCGATTACACTAACCTAATTGAACATTATCAACCCTAATCTAGATGGTCACCCGATCAAAAAATGATTATGTGTAGTTTGATTATGTGTATAAATAGAAGAGAGGTTGAAGATGATGAGTTTACTTTGTAATTATGGTTTTGTTTAGGTTTTACACTAGTACCTTGCTAGAATAAGATGCATGCATGTGTGTGTGTGTGTGTGTATATATATATATATATATATATATATATATATATATATATATATATATATATATATATATATATATATATATATATATATATATATATATATATATATATGAGAGAGAGAGAGAGAGCAAAGAGAATGCAAATGGATGGAAAAAAAAAAGATTTTTGAGAAAAGGCATCGTGTGTGTGTGTCGATATATGTAAGTCATAGGTTGACCTATCAAAGTAGATGAGCCGACCTGAAAAGGTATTAGGTCGACCTATCATAGTCTTGTGTCGACCTATGTTGGTAAACACATTGGATATAGGCTACATACATTAATATTGATGTGTGGGTGTCTACCTGAACAATTGTATGTCGACCTATACTGAAGTGAAAACTTCTATAGATCGACCTATACTTGTATGTGTCGGTCTATGTTGTACCGTTTTGTCCAAAATTATGTTTTCAATGCATTTATGTTGTATGAGTCTTTTCTAAACCATTTTAATGCTTCCTAATGCCAAGACACACATCTAGAATTAGGGGATACCGTCCAATATATATATTAAAGCTACACTGTCATAATTTTGACATCATTCAAAATAAAAAAATTAACACTGAAAAACAGGTGATGCAATAGCCATTGCATTATCTGTATATGTAGATTTACTAGGGTGCAAGCTTGCCATCAATGCAGTTGGCATGCCATAAGGTTGTTCCCTACCACTTAAAGGTAATGTGAAACTTTAGGGAAAATGAGGTATTTGGTCTCCTATTATGTTTCACGTAGCTCTAAGGGTAGTAACACGTTTGTTAATTATTGTAGGATTCCTACCATTAATGGTGATACAGTCGACACCATTATCTAACTTATAATAGTATGGGTTGCTCCAATAGAAGTTGAAGTTCACACATTGCCAGTCATCGATTTGAATGGTTGTTCTTTTGAGTTTGAAGCATTGTTCTGGGTAGGGAGAGGTTTATAGAGGGTGGATGTGCCATTTCAGGAAGATACTTTCCATTTCTTAGACGCATACTCACTCGACAACCAAATCCATTCAAATGGTGGACATAGACTCACTTGTCTCGAAAACTGTTTTGCTCTATGACTTGGGTACTTTGGTTCTATTGAGAACTTGTGAGAATTTGTGACCCTGAATAAAATGCATAAGCTTACATTATATACTATTACAAAGAAAACCATCAACCACAGTTTAACCCAATAAATATGACACATATCCCACTCAGAGTTATTAGTAACAGATTACGGAGCGGCCGATCCAAAAAACGGGATAACGGATAACTCGATAAGTTTTTGTACTAATAATTATATAATAATCTATAAAAATATGTCATATACTTAATGTAAAACTAAAAAAATAAATAACACAACACTCAAAAGATTTATAAAATCTAATGTTAAAGAATAATGCTTAATAAAGATTCAAAACATAATATAAGATTCAAAACATCACATATTAAAATTCAAACTTAGAACTATTCTATGAAAAATCAAGCAAACATAAAAAACAAAGATCATCATCAAAGATGTATTCTTCATAGATCATCAAAATATTCCTCTGATACTTCATCTTCATCATCATCATCTTCTTCAACATCTTCTACCACCACTTGTTTATTCCTATATGTACTTGCAACTTCATGTAGCTTTGACATTCTAGTGTAGATTACAGACTCATTAACCCCACCTGCTTCGACAACTTAAGCCCAAGTTAAATCATCATTTTTATGAACCAAGTTTTCCTCTAAAGGTTCATCGTCTTCTCCTATCTCTCCCATCTCTTCTAGTAACCATTGAGTGTGATGATTAATTTCATAGGATCAATCGTGTCCCGAATTTCAAATCTTTCAATCAAAGTTTAGTTATACTTGATGAAAACCAAGTCTTGTAACCTTTGTTGTTCCAACTTATTTCGCTTCTTGGAATGAATCTAAAATATAATAACTTGAAGTATTGATTTAATAATACTTGAATGTAAGATAATTTAATATCCTATTCATAGTAAGAGATTGATACTTACATGATCAAAGATGCTCCATTTACGCTCACATTTGGAACCACTGCAACCCAAACTCATTACTTTAACAACTAACAATTGCAAATCCGGAGTTTCGGCTCCATAAGACTTCCACCACTCAGCTGCAAGTAAAAAAGATATAATTTTCGACTTGGAGCTAATTGCCAAATTCCAAAAAATTGTAAAAAAATCAACTTCCATCTTACCTGGAGCTAATGTCGTCCTTTGTCTAATCACCGCTTTTAAACCAAAGAGACCTATAACACCCTTGTATTGTGCCAATTGTATTGAAATCCTGTCTTCCACATCATCAATTTCTCTAAGTGCCTAAATGCATTTACATAGGCCTTTCACCAATTTAGGATCATTCACAATTCCTGGTTTTGCATAATTCAGGCTGAGATAGTAACTTGCAGAATGTAACAAGTGATGAAGTTGACACTCCCATCACTTATTAATGATGTCAAATACAATTGTGTACTTTCTTTAATTTGAATTGAAAGCTTTATCAATTGATTCTTTCACTACCCCATTGCAGCATATATGTAACCCATTTCAGGTTTCCTTTCATTATCAACCAATCTCAACGCATCTACAAGAGATGTCGTGACCTTAAGAAAGTAGAAAACATCATTCCAAAATGATGGCATAAGTATAATATTAGTTTCCTTTTTCCTTTATCATCTTTAGCACACTTGGAACTCACCCATTCATCACAAGTGAACATCTCTCTAACCTTACTTTTTAGTACTTGCAACCTTTGTAGAGTAAGGAAAGATGTAGCAATCCTCGTCACTCCATTTTTAACTAATTCAACATTTTCAGTAATCTTTCTCATTAGATTCAAATAAAATATGTGGTTATAAATGTAGCCCATAACCTTAACTCTATTTTTTACACCTTTTAAACCTTTTGAATTTTTCGTATGTCTTCTAACAGAAGGTCTAGGCAGTGGGCTGTACATGGAGTCCAAAACATGTTTAGCCTTTTGGAAGTTAAGATTTTACCAGCCGCTACATAATTAATTCCATTATCGACAATCAATTGAAAAACATTTGGTTCACCCATTTCCTCAACAAAAGTGTCAAACAACTCAGTTAGTTTCTCCCCCGTCTTGGCACAGTCAAAAGCATCGACAATTGGCTTAGAAATTAATCAATATTATACCTTTTCTATATGACCAACCATCTAACATAATTGAACACCCATATTTGTTCTTTTGCACCTCGTGATTCTTCAACAAACCTTTTGTATAGTCCAACTCCTTTTGAAGGAATGGAACCCTAAGTTCATGATAACTTGGCAGTTTCAATGAGGACTATAGGTTCAAACAGCTTCCAATATTTGCTTAAATGCTTTTGCATTTGCTACATTGAAAGAAACTCCACAATTATAAAAAAAGAGACCAATATATTGTACTGTTCTTCCCTCGCCTCTTTATCACAAACATCATTGATGCTTGTGTCATATGTCTTCTTAAATACTAAATCCAATGCTCCTCTTGACAACCATTGAATTTGAAGATGTCTCAGCAAGCCTCTTTCCGCTTCGAATTCGACCAATTTCCTCAATATCATTTGTATCATCCGCAACTAGTTGAACCACCGCCTCTTCTATTCCTCTTTTAATCCTCTCCTTATCAAGCATATTGTCATGTAATATTGCTTTAACTTACGTCAGAGTTTTCAAGCAAGGAACTACATCACCTTTTATTCCTAATTGATGGTTTTTTGCTCTACTAATTCCCTCACTACTAGTTATATTACAAAAATCACATGTCACATTCTTCTTGTTATTTGTATCCTTCCAATGGTTATATTGCCATGTTATGTCAATATTACTACCACTTGGTTTAAAGGTTTGACCACAAGAAGCAACCGAGGTAGAATTCGATGTAGAGGAAGATGTTGCCATATTGTCTAGAAATAAAACATAAACAAAATCCATGAATGAATAGATAATAAATTAAAAGTTTAAAACATTAAACAAAATAATAAAAAAAACACTCATAGAAGTAGAAGTAGAACTCAAAATATTAAAACAATCAAAATATTAAAAGAAGTATAAGTAAACCATCAAAATAATAAAAAAAAGAAGTAGAAGTAGAACTCAAAATATTAAAAGTTTAAAACATTAAACAAAACAATCAAAATAACACTCATTGAAGTAGGAGTTGACCATCAAAATAATCAAAACAAAAGTAGAAGTAGAATGTTTTAAATTGTAATATTAAAAGTTTAAAACATTAAACAAAACAATCAAAACATTAAACAAAACAATCATCACAACACTCATAAACCATCAAAATATTAAAACAAAACTTAATGATCATCAGAAGTAGAACTTAATGAGTTCAACTCATAGAAGTAGAAGTAGAAGTTATAAAACTCAAAACAAAACTTATAGAAAATTAGAAGTATAGGTAGAAAGATGAACTTACAATATAGACGAGGAAGAATGGAGATGAAACGATTATGGCAGAAAGAAAGAAGATAAAGCTCTACTGAACGGATGGGAGCCAGAGCGATTAAGGAAGGGAGAAGGCTTTCACGTAGTTAGGGCAGAGAGAAAGAAGAGGAATCTCTGATGAACGTGAAGAAGGTCGCCCCATCCGGACTTCCCGGGATCGCGTTGAGAGCGGGTGCGTTTAACAACTCTAATCCCATTACTTAGGCATTTGTTTTCCAACTTACCTCCACGCATCTTCAAGGATGTAAGTGCAGAAAACCAACCAAACTATGGTGATAACTGGAAATAACTGTCTCTGAAATCATTAATGGCCTTTGTCGAAGGTAGATGTATCTCCAAATCACTTAGTATTACGACTTAAAAATATCCTAAGTCCTTAACACTTAAAAGTGTCAACTTCTACTTTGTTTCGAAGGGTTGTTGTGTGATTTTCAAGATTCTGAACATGTTTGGAAGAGAGAGTGATCCCAATCTTACGGATCTATTCTTAAGAATCCTCAAAAAATTTCTTGCCGTCGACTCCACTAACACCTTAGTCGAACTAACGAGTCAATACAACCAATACGTCAAAGCTTTTGACTTAAGCTTTTAGACACTTAGTAGTGTTGATGTAGCTTGACCATCAATTTGTTGACTTTTCACTTAGCTAAACATCTCAAGCTAACAGGAATATGAGGAACAATTTGACCTAATGGATAATATGGTTGATAATGCTTTTGAAGGTGAAAATGTATTATGTTGAACCTCAAAATTTTGACGGGGAAGAACCCTTAAATGAGAAAGTGCAACTTTTATTAGTTGTTGAAAAAAAACACATTGTTGTTTGAAGGGTCGTCTGAGTTTAGACTATCATTGTGTATGAGAATCTTAGTTTCTAAGTCCAATTGTATATATGCTTAATTTTTTTTATTTTATGAAAATGATGTTGTATGCAACTCTTGGAAAGACAACACACATATGTTATATTATGATACGGAAAAAGTTGATGTCGAAGTTGGGACTAGAAATAACCAAATTGATTCTTGCATTACATGTTGTTTTATAAAAATAATTTTGGTATATATGATGGAGCATTGAAGGAATGTAAATTTTATCAGAGTTCAAGATATTGTGTTGCTGGAAGGCCATTGATCATGAGGAAAAATGAGTTGCGGCCATGTCTGTTTTTTTTCCCAATAATACTAAAAGTTTAAGTCAAATGACATTATAGCTTAAAAATAAAATAAGTCCATGCATGTTACGACACCATTTATTTATGAAAAATGTAATCACTTTGATTGGATATATTATAATTTTGTTACACAACTCTGGAATGTGAGACTTGAATTATCCTCTAATAGTTTTATTCCATATATCAAGCATCAACATCCCCATATTCTTGTTGCTTGGTTATTGCTACTACTATAATCTTCCTCCTAAGATTTTACATTACAAATAACAAAATAAAACAATCACAAAAAATCCATTCATACATTTCAAATTATTTAAATAATAAATACAAATCAAAATATCAAAACGTTGATCACATATTTAATATTCTAAATTATCAAAATAAATAATAAAGTACATAATAACATAAATGGGATAGGTTCGAGATGGGTACTAGTGTCCTTATTAACCAACCCGTCTTCATATTTTGTAATCGGGGAAACTCAAACCCAAATCCAAACCCAATCAAAACGGGATTTCCCTGTCAAACTCGTGGAGGATTATGGGTCCCCACGGGTACAAGTTATGTTCATGCCTATAAGACGTGCATGACAAAACCTTATGTGTTCTTGACCTATCTCATTTTAAGACCATTGAATCCAAGAATTGAAATTAATATGTATTTACAACATTTAACTGATGATTTGAAAATATTATGGATTGGAAAATGGATAAACAATATTGTGCATAATGTTTTTTATAATGCGAGCTGCTTTACTATGGATTATTAATGAGTTCCTACCCATGACACAAACTTTACTCCTATAAAAAAATTTGATGGGGGATAAGATGTAGAAAAAGATGAAACCTAGAATACTATTGACTGATTATCACCTTTTCATATTGTATCTACTAATATTTGAATAAATTTATTTTTGAATATTTGTTTGAATATTATTTTTATCATAGATTGCAGATTTTCTAAATTTTATTTGCATTTATAAATTAAAAAAATATTATTGCAAATATTTTTTAATAAATTTTTTGTATGTTTAATAGAATATTTAAAATGATTATTAATGGTGATACATTTTTATTTCAAATCTATTATTGTAAGTATTTAATTACAAATATTTAATATTTATTTAAATAAACTATGTTTGAGTTTATCCATCTCCCAGCGTACACTTTTTCTTTGTTTAATGTGTTTGAGTTTATCCAAAAAATAATTATGATCATTAAGAGATATGTGTTTCTCATGGGCGTACCCCTTACAAATCAAAAATGGTCATGTCAAATTAAACATATATTTAAGTAATATGATTATGTGACAAAAATATGTCCAGTTATAATTTCTTAGAGGTTTAACCCCTCATAAATGATTGACATGACTCATTGTCACATGTTTCTAATGTGACACAATGACTCTTTTTACATGGACGTGTCATTTTCAAATGATTTATGAGGAAAAAAATTGACAGGGGTTTAACCCTTGAAAAACTATACGTGACAACCTGTTTTTCGAGATCATTTAATCCATCACAAATCCTTGAAAAATTTGTCATTGCAATTTCTTTTAAAGATGTGACAAGATTTTTACATGAACTTATATTTTGACACGAAAGTAGGTTCTTTTAAAAGTGTTGTATGGTTTGTAAACCTACTTAAAAATCTATTTCATATGAATATATTCAAATAAGTAATATGATATATGTTTAAGTAGATTATAAACTCATATATCAAATAAATTAAGTTTCATTTTGATGTTTAATATTATATTTTAGAGAGTACGACTTTATATATCATATTTCAATTCAATTAGTTTATAATAATTCACATGAATATACAAAAAATTAATCTAGGACATATATTTAAGTTACTAATAAAGTTAGTGATTTTATTAAAAAAAACTTAGCCTATTTCCTTTAAAAATCTTCTAACACGATACGGATCTAACGTATGTTATACCATAGTTTCACCTTGGGTTGTATGTCATATTCTCCCTACATGTCTCCAAACAACGATATCACCCACATTAAGAATCAAATAAAGAAAAAGCAAGTCCCATAGGATGACACAATAACTATAAACTATCCATTCTTTGTGTAAATTTGCATCAATGTTACACCTAAATTTGCCATGTAATAACTTTTACTCTAACCCGTAAATTTTGTATTCATATTTAAATTATTTCTAAGACAATTATGCTAATTAATAGGTGTGTGAATGTTTAGACATTAATATATGATAATTAGAATGAGTTCTATTCTATGTTTACAAACTAAAATCAATTTTTAAGATTAAAAAATTATTTGATACAAATTAATCAATTTTCCTACTTAAAAAAATCAATTAGTGGTAGGTTGTACTAGATGATCCTCATTCTTTTCCGTAAAGTGTTTTTTCTTACATAAATATATAAAAACAACTATCTTTTGTGTAATTTGAATATGAATTACAAAACTATATCTCCTTAAATAAACACAACATATTTAAGAAATCCTAAGTCATTCACGTGAACTCTTATCAAAAACTATAACTTGAATCCAAAATCAATAAAATACTCAAAAAGTCATAAAAGTGTCAATTCTAAATAGTTTATGATTCTTTAATACTAGTTCCTTCTATTATTGATACGCTTTATCTTTGATATATGAAGTTCAAAATTTGATTATATTTTGGTATAATTTTATAGAAACTTGATTTTATTCTCATTCATTAGTACCCTTTCACTATCTCCAATTCTTTGCCATACATTAGATACTTCAAACTCAAACACAAGATGGCAGGAGTGCCTCTCAACGCATTAAAAGTTTTTCATCTTATGATGATGTTGTAAGAAGAGAATGAGTCGTATACCACCACATGTCTTGGAGTTTCTACCAATGCCAAATGTCATATCGAGGGTTATATAACCTTCAACACACCATTGCTCGCATGAAAATCTTATCAAGGTGCTCTGGTATTGTTAGAGTTGCTTCTAAACGAGTTGTAATCCTTTGAAGGCCTCGTAATACAAGATGCCAACAAAACTCCCTAGATCAAATATAACTCTCTTGAAATATGAATTAAAATATTATGCCACTATCATCATAGAGTTGTATTCACGAGGAAAAATTCTTTCCTTATCTTTTGATGTAAATATGATATCTTTTGATGTAAATATGATATATGGGGTATTCAAAATCATCATGTTTTTAAGTAAGCTTAGCATATGGTGTATGTATCTCTTATATTATTTCCTAGTTGAGATATACTTGTATCCTCTTGAGAATCACCTGAATATGGAGTTGAGGGTGTGCCTTATCGCGCTAAATTTTGTTTTGGCATTATTATCTTAAGTCTATCTTATAGTGGATTATGGAGATCTCAACCTTCTCGAGGGCGTCTATACTCAAGGTTGTTCCTTATCTATAATCTCGTACGAATTTATTTAAGTGCCCCATGAATCAACCTATAAAGTATCAATTCAAGTTGGTAATGTTAAGTGTCACATCCCTTCACTCGATGGTAAGAATATCATTGATTTGAGTAAGAGTCCATATGTCCATGGCCTTTTTTAACTGGTCTATGTAGTCTTTCAAGGTCTCAAAGTATTCTTAACGAACATTGAAAATGATGGTTGCTGATACTTGCGAAAGTTTTCTCTCCAATAACTAATGAAATAATTTTCAAGCAAAGTTAACACATATTGTGATTGTGTGGGGATGCATATTCAGGTACCAACAATACATAATATCCTTCAAAGCACTTGATATAAGTTTTCACACTAAAATTCCCGTGACCTCGATGATAGCCATCAAAGTGTTGAATTCTACCAGGTGTTTCTAAGGGCCTCATTTTTCGTTGAAAGTGATAAGTTTTGAAATCTAATGGAACAAAGACCTTCCATATTTCTTGGAATAACGACCGAGGGTCATCCTACTCCTTGTGAAAGTTGTCTTCTAAAAACCTCTTATGTTGGATCGCTTAGACATGCATCTACATGTCCTTATTTTTATATTATAACTTTCCTATGATGATTTGAATTGCACGAAGAGTCTCATTATCCTCAGATTTAGTGTTTAGAGGTTTTATGAGGCAAAGGTTGAATAAACAACAAAAGTTATGACGATCCACAACACAGACCAACAATTAAAACTGAAATTTCATGATAGCAAGGACCGTAGTATGGATCAATGGTCAGATGTTTTCTGATACACAAGATCCTCATTTAGAGGCAGGTGTAGAGCATACTTGCATCTTTGAGGGGATTTATGATATGAACATAATAACTAAAGCTTTGAGAGAGAAAGAAAAGATTTTTAGAACATGTTTGTTCTTAAGCACACAAGAGAGTTTATTTGTGATTGCTTGATGAAAATATGTTACAAGGACCCTCCTTTTATAGCCAAGGAGGTACAAATAAGACAAAAGCAACACTATTTACAAGCATGGCATTCTTTATACTATATAAATGCCTTTTTCAAACCACCCGACACACTTATCCATTATGGATTACATTATTGTAGTCTTATTACACAAAAGGACGAAATATTACTATTCACAAACATGCTTATGGTCTTTGAAGGACACTTGTCCATTTAGTCTTTGCAAATGGGTTCATGAGAGGGGGACATGTTCTGATCGGATAAATTTTCATCAGAAAAGCAATCTTTATACTGAGATGACTCATGCTGCCAGGTGTCATCCATCATGTAAGCGTGATCTGCTAATTTTGTATTAGCGTCTGCCACTTGTCCTTCTGAGAATTCAGCTTCCATCGGAGAATCTGGTTTCTGTTGTGTGGCTTGAGTCGAGCTTTCTCCTACTTCTGGTCTCCTGAACTTTTCATGACTGATGCAGGTTGAACTATCATCAAGGTTCTTTGGATCATACAAATTAATGAAATTAACATACTCCAATAATTCCCTTGTGATTTTTAGGCTGGGAGGGTATTCATTAATAGTTTCCCAAAGATGAACATAACTCTTACAATCAAGCAGCCTGGTTACAGGATCTGTCATATAAGGCCTGTGTAGAAAGAAAACAGACTTGAGTTTGCTAATATCTTCAGGGGATAATCTCCGAGCTTGGACTTCGTCTATGATCGGTTTTAATTGATCTCTCCACCATTGTAATGGAGAGTACCACTCAAGAGTAGTCCAAATTAAAGACTTTTGATTCTTGGGATCCATTATGTGTTGATACATGGCCTCAGTGGGAATGAGAACAGGCATAAAATACAAACAGGTGGCACACCAGATATACCATAAATGGTTTTTTGTGAATTTAACATTTGGGTTTATTAAAATTGGTAGGAGAAAAAGTGTGTCTGGGAAATAAGGACTATGGTCAGGTAGTTTATTCCTTATGATTTTTGTCATGTAGTAGAAGAGATTGTTCCTGGCATACTGCTTGAGCTGGGACGGTGAAAACGATATTGTTACTCCTGGAGGAAGATTTTTGGTTTTGGATGCATGGGCTGGTAATGGCTTGACCATGAGAATCAGAGGAAAAGTATGTTTGGCTGTGATGATCTGGATAGGTTTCATAGGTCGGGATAGTAGATCAGGGATTACATTTTGATTTCCTTTGATATGTTTTACAGAGAAATCATATCTAGAAAACCAATCTTTGAGCCTGAGAGTTTGAGGATCAGGAGGCATCTTATTCTTGAATTCAAGGATCTTAGGAAAAGAGGAGTTATCCATCTGTACTTCAAACTGGTAGCCTCTTAGGTGAAAGTCAAACTTTTGGATTCCCATTTTCACGGCGAGAGCTTCTTTGTAGGTGGTGTGGTAGTGTTTTTCAGCTTCTTTAAATTGACCACTGGCATGACCACAATAGTATCTTTTTCCATCAAGTTCTTCTATCAGAACTGCTCCCCAATAGTGATCACTGGCATCGGTCTGCAGGATTCTCTTGCCATTTCCAGGAATCTTTAGGGCAGGTGGAGCTTGTGCGATTTTCTTCAACGCTTTTATTGCTTCAGTTTGTTTTTCTCCCCATGGTGGAGGTTTTTTCTTCAGCATTTGGGATAAGGGACTTGTGTATCTCGCCAGCTTCGGCAGGAAATCTCGGATATAATTAATTATACCTAGAAATTATTGGATTTGCTTAATTGTGAGATTTTCATCAGGAAAGTTTAATAGTTCCTGGGCAATATGAGGTTGGGGTTGATATTTTCCTTGGGAAAAATGCATCCCTAGGAAATCAATCTCTGTTTGCCCCACTTGACTTTTCTTTTCAGAGAGCATCATTCCATGATGTTGGGCTATTTGAAGGAATCGGCCCAATAATTGTTTATGGGCCTTTTCATCTTTTGAGAATAATAGAACATCATCAATATAGATCAGGATACTATTGAGAATGGGTTCAAAAATTCTAGTCATGGCTTTTTGAAAGAGAGATGGGGCCACCTTAAGTCCAAATGGTAACACCGTCCATTGGTACTGGGCATTAGGAATGCAGAATGCTGTTTTGTGACGATCCTCAGGGTCAATGCCTAGTTGCCAAAAACCTGACTTGAGATCGAACTTAGAATAGATCTGGGCATCTTTGATGAAAACATTCAATGACGAGGCCTTTGGAATGGGGAATTTATCATCTTTGAGAAAATGATTTAGAGGTTTGTAATCGATTACTAGCCTCTTCTTTCCTCTCAACTTTTCAGATCTCTTTTCCACATAAAATGCTTGGCAAGCCCATTCTGATTTAGTAGGTTCTATCAGACCTTGCTTGAGAAGCTGGTTGCATTCTTCCCTTGCTAATGTGTAATCTGATGGACTCATTCCTGGATGAGTGGCCTTGGTTGGATTAACATCTTCATTAAGCTTGAAAGGAAGTTGAACGAAGAAGTCTTTATTCTTCCATAGAGGTTTTGGGTGACGGAAATCTTCATGGTTGTCAGCACATAATTTGAGCAAGTTGGACTTTATTTCTTCATAGCCAGCAGGGATTTTGGAAAGTGAGTATAGTTTCAATATCCCAGAATAAGCTTTGAATTCTCTTTTGTATTTAATTCCCGTGGGGAGAATTTGAAGTCTACTTGCTGCTGAATAGACATCCATTCCTACTACAATATCTTTTTTTGGAAGATTACTGCCAATGACTCTGGTCCAGACTATGCAGTCTGGGAAGAATTTAATTCCTATTTTGTCTTTGGTCATTAAATCTGTTTTGAAAACTTTTCCATCTGCTGCTACAAAGTATGCAGCATGCGTCACCCATGATTCTGCAGGGAGAATGTTGGGATTCATCATTGTGATTTGGGCTCCAGTGTCCATGTAAGCTATGACCTTTTTCGGACGGGAAAACTTTGTTGCGAGGATATGGGCTTCAACACAAGGAAGTGGTGTAGTAGGAAAAGAGCTGCTTATCTCTTTGAAGGAGTAAACAGGGAGATATGTGTCATCGTCATTTTCTGAAAACGAGGCTTCATCAGAGGAAGAGCCTTGAAGGGCAAAAATTGTTTCTTCATCAGCAGAGCTTTGTTCAGAATATAAAGATTCTAAGTCTCCTTCTAGAGGCTGAAGTGAATTAATCAATTTTGCAGCTTTATGAGTGTTATTAGGACATTCTTTAGAGAAGTGCCCCTTTTTTCCACAAATAAAGCATCTTTGATTTCTTCCTTTTCCTCGGAAAGGTTTTTTCCTAAAGAACTTCATATCCTTTCTTTTCTTTCCCTTGAATATCCTAGGAGATTTGGGGTATTTTTTGTGATGATGTTTCTTTGTTGTTGCACAACTACATCTTTTGTCTTTACACTTAATCTCCAGGTAGGGCTTCTTACATGCTTGGGTGAATTTGGACTTTTGCTCTATAACTTCGGAGAATTGATGGTGGAAACTGCAGAGCTTTTCAAGTGCTTCTAGTGTCACCTGGTGGATTTGGCCAAGACTCATTGTTTTAATATCTCTTTGAGTTGTGGCTAACATCCTGTGAATTTCTGGTTGGAGTTCTTGTGGTAGAGAGGACACATATGTATTCTTTAGACTGGGGTCATTGTATCCATTAAGGACATAATACCTCTGTGCCATCCTATGATAGTGTTTGTCAAGATCCTTTGTTTTGAGAGAGCAACACTTCATCTCAAAGAATTCTTGTCTGTTTTTCCTATCAAATATTTCCATGTCACCAATGAATTCACGGTGAAGCACACCAAGAACATTAGCCGTAGTTTCTAAACGATGCAGCTCATCTTGTTTGAAATCTCCAAGATTATGATACCATTCTTTCATCGTGCCGGTCATTCTACAGCAAAATTCTTCAATGATTTTATAGTTATCTGCACTTGTCTTCATCATTTGGGTGTCAAGCCAAGCTCCAAATTCCAGTAGTCTCTTTCTCCATCGGCTAGGTGGTATGTCATCAAAAGTGAACCAGGGATCGCCATTTGGTCTAGTCCGTTCAGGGACTAGAGTTTCTTCAGGGGATTCCTCTTCAAAAAAGGATTCTTCCTCTTTTATATTTTTCATGAAGAGTCTTGGGATATGATGGTCTTCAGATTCTGGTATAGATGAAAAGGATCTCGGTGTTTCATCAGAGGACGTTTCTTGATCAGAGTTGTTGTCACCATCTGAAGAAGATTCGTCTTCCTTTTGTGTTGCAGATTCAGAGTGATTATTTTGGGAAGATTCATAATTTCTAGTAATTGCCAAGGCTTGGAAACCTTGATCAGGAAATTTTTCTTCCTTTTGGATTTTTGGAGGAGGTGTTTCAGGGATATCTTGGGATTCTGATGATGAGGTATTCAAACAAACAGCTTTCTCTTTTTTCTTGGAGGTTGAGGTAGTGGTAGTTTTGGTGGATTTTGGTCTGTAAGTTGTAGGTATGTATTTGACCAGGTTTGGTGGTGATGAAACATAGGAAGGGTAGAAAGGAGAAGGCCTTTCTGGTAGTTTGAAATATGTAGGAAAAGTAGGAGGGTCTAAGAAAGAGTTTTCAACAGGCTTGGTGTTTCTTTCATGAGAGGCCCTTAAGAAATCATCTATCTCTTTTACTTGGCCTTGTAGACTTCTGATCTCTCTTTCCTTTTGGTCAAAAGTTTGGCCAAAATTCCTCTCTTCTAACATCTTTCGCAAATCACGATCTAGTTGGGATACTTGGGCTTTCAAGCTCCTGTAGTGTTTCTGCATTTTTTGGGATAAAACCTTGAGGTACTCATCTGTTTCATCTATTTTCCCAGCAATCTTGTCTACCTTTTTGTCAAGGTTTTGGAGAATCTCATTTTGAGAAACCATGTTCTCAGATTTCCAGTTTAGAACTTCTTCAGCTTGAGTTAAAGGTTTAAGCTTCCCATTTGGCTGAACTTCACTTGGATGAATGAAAGGCTTGGATGTTCGGCCTGTGATTGGATCCATCTTTCTTTCCAAAGCAGGAAATTGTTGATCGTACTCTGAATTTGTGGATGAGTACATAAAACAAGGAATTGGTTGGGCTACATCTGGAGGATGTAGTGGTTTACAGTGGTCTGTCGGTGACCATGTAATAAGAGTCGGATCATCAGGTGGTAGCAATCCTTCTTTCCGAAGAATCTTAAGTCCTTCTTCATAGATGTTGAGGGGTTTCTTTTTTCCATGGATTCCTACCCATGGACCATTGTCTGGATCAGATCTCCTTTGTGGAGGTGGAGGAGGTTTGCACTTTCCTTTTTTCTTTGTTTTGGGAAAAATGATATCTCGGTCGATATCATTGTCGTGCATCCAGCAGTCACAATCTGGGTCACATCTTGTTGGATCAACATCCCAGAGGAAGTGGCCATCTATTTTGTCAGTGTAGATGGGTTTTCCCTCTGCCGTAACAGCATGGACAGGACACCAGTCTTCTTTGAGAACTGGTTGGATCATCATTGTATGGAAGATTGGAGATATTGAGCTCGACCCTTCGTCTGGCTTCTTGAAAATCGTTTTGACGGTCTTGTCAACGGATCTTCTAAAATTAGCCTCTTGGGATTGGATAGGTCGTCTGTCAACATGGAGTCTCTCGTAGTTGGTTATCCATTCAAGGGGAATTAGTTGAGTCAATTCTTCCCTTGTGATTCTTCTGGGAATTTGGACTATCGAGGGTATGTCTTCTTCTCTATTGGTAACAACCAATAGGGAATCAGAAGAGCATCCTGAGATCGGAAGATCTATTGAGTGATTCTGTAAGCGGTATATTATTTGGTGGTGAAGGGTAGCTGACATAGCTTCTGGAACTTGGTCAGTTCCGGTGATCTGGACTTGTACTTTCAGTCTTGTAGATAAAGTATTATCATTAAGACTTACGTTATAGTTTGGAAAAATGGTGAGGACAACACTTCCTGCATGAAGTGTAGTTAGAACAGTCCCTATCACAGCATTTTCATAGTGGAGGTAGCTGGAGTCCAGTAGAGCTATTTTGCAAAAGACGGGTTGGTTCTTTCTTCCATGAAGGGAAAGGATGAGCCTGACAGCCCCAAAGTGTAAGGCTGTGTATCCTTCAGTCTTCCAGTGGTTTATGAGATATTGAGGAATCTCCAGATCTACATACTGCTCCTGGTTTGTAGCTCTTAGGCTACATTGGTCTAGTCTAGATGACTGGATGTATTCTTTCATTTGAGGGCGGTTTGTAGAGATGAGATTTCAGATAGATCTGGTAACACTTCGTTGTCTCTTGAAGATGTTGTACGGACTTAATAGAGGAGGTATTGTTTCAGCAATTTGAGCATCTTCTGGAACATGAGAGTATTCAATAAGGTTCTCTATTTTATGGGAGTTAGTCTTTTTACAGAGTTTAGGAAGCGATAAAGAAGAAGTGGTAGTGATAGGTTGAGTGTTTGATTCAGGTGTTTCCATATTTAGGTGGTTTTCTCCCTTACTCACTCTCTTTATTATATTCATACCATATGCATATGGTATGAATATAATAAAGAGAGTGAGTAAGGGAGAAAACCACCTAAATATGGAAACACCTGAATCAAACACTCAACCTATCACTACCACTTCTTCTTTATCGCTTCCTAAACTCTGTAAAAAGACTAACTCCCATAAAATAGAGAACCTTATTGAGTACTCTCATGTTCCAGAAGATGCTCAAATTGCTGAAACAATACCTCCTCTATTAAGTCCGTACAACATCTTCAAGAGACAACGAAGTGTTACCAGATCTATCCGAAATATCATCTCTACAAACCGCCCTCAAATGAAAGAATACATCCAGTCATCTAGACTAGACCAATGTAGCCTAAGAGCTACAAACCAGGAGCAGTATGTAGATCTGGAGATTCCTCAATATCTCATAAACCACTGGAAGACTGAAGGATACACAGCCTTACACTTTGGGGCTGTCAGGCTCATCCTTTCCCTTCATGGAAGAAAGAACCAACCCGTCTTTTGCAAAATAGCTCTACTGGACTCCAGCTACCTCCACTATGAAAATGCTGTGATAGGGACTGTTCTAACTACACTTCATGCAGGAAGTGTTGTCCTCACCATTTTTCCAAACTATAACGTAAGTCTTAATGATAATACTTTATCTACAAGACTGAAAGTACAAGTCCAGATCACCGGAACTGACCAAGTTCCAGAAGCTATGTCAGCTACCCTTCACCACCAAATAATATACCGCTTACAGAATCACTCAATAGATCTTCCGATCTCAGGATGCTCTTCTGATTCCCTATTGGTTGTTACCAATAGAGAAGAAGACATACCCTCGATAGTCCAAATTCCCAGAAGAATCACAAGGGAAGAATTGACTCAACTAATTCCCCTTGAATGGATAACCAACTACGAGAGACTCCATGTTGACAGACGACCTATCCAATCCCAAGAGGCTAATTTTAGAAGATCCGTTGACAAGACCGTCAAAACGATTTTCAAGAAGCCAGACGAAGGGTCGAGCTCAATATCTCCAATCTTCCATACAATGATGATCCAACCAGTTCTCAAAGAAGACTGGTGTCCTGTCCATGCTGTTACGGCAGAGGGAAAACCCATCTACACTGACAAAATAGATGGCCACTTCCTCTGGGATGTTGATCCAACAAGATGTGACCCAGATTGTGACTGCTGGATGCACGACAATGATATCGACCGAGATATCATTTTTCCCAAAACAAAGAAAAAAGGAAAGTGCAAACCTCCTCCACCTCCACAAAGGAGATCTGATCCAGACAATGGTCCATGGGTAGGAATCCATGGAAAAAAGAAACCCCTCAACATCTATGAAGAAGGACTTAAGATTCTTCGGAAAGAAGGATTGCTACCACCTGATGATCCGACTCTTATTACATGGTCACCGACAGACCACTGTAAACCACTACATCCTCCAGATGTAGCCCAACCAATTCCTTGTTTTATGTACTCATCCACAAATTCAGAGTACGATCAACAATTTCCTGCTTTGGAAAGAAAGATGGATCCAATCACAGGCCGAACATCCAAGCCTTTCATTCATCCAAGTGAAGTTCAGCCAAATGGGAAGCTTAAACCTTTAACTCAAGCTGAAGAAGTTCTAAACTGGAAATCTGAGAACATGGTTTCTCAAAATGAGATTCTCCAAAACCTTGACAAAAAGGTAGACAAGATTGCTGGGAAAATAGATGAAACAGATGAGTACCTCAAGGTTTTATCCCAAAAAATGCAGAAACACTACAGGAGCTTGAAAGCCCAAGTATCCCAACTAGATCGTGATTTGCGAAAGATGTTAGAAGAGAGGAATTTTGGCCAAACTTTTGACCAAAAGGAAAGAGAGATCAGAAGTCTACAAGGCCAAGTAAAAGAGATAGATGATTTCTTAAGGGCCTCTCATGAAAGAAACACCAAGCCTGTTGAAAACTCTTTCTTAGACCCTCATACTTTTCCTACATATTTCAAACTACCAGAAAGGCCTTCTCCTTTCTACCCTTCCTATGTTTCATCACCACCAAACCTGGTCAAATACATACCTACAACTTACAGACCAAAATCCACCAAAACTACCACTACCTCAACCTCCAAGAAAAAAGAGAAAGCTGTTTGTTTGAATACCTCATCATCAGAATCCCAAGATATCCCTGAAACACCTCCTCCAAAAATCCAAAAGGAAGAAAAATTTCCTGATCAAGGTTTCCAAGCCTTGGCAATTACTAGAAATTATGAATCTTCCCAAAATAATCACTCTGAATCTGCAACACAAAAGGAAGACGAATCTTCTTCAGATGGTGACAACAACTCTGATCAAGAAACGTCCTCTGATGAAACACCGAGATCCTTTTCATCTATACCAGAATCTGAAGACCATCATATCCCAAGACTCTTCATGACAAATATAAAAGAGGAAGAATCCTTTTTTGAAGAGGAATCCCCTGAAGAAACTCTAGTCCCTGAACGGACTAGACCAAATGGCGATCCCTGGTTCACTTTTGATGACATACCACCTAGCCGATGGAGAAAGAGACTACTGGAATTTGGAGCTTGGCTTGACACCCAAATGATGAAGACAAGTGCAGATAACTATAAAATCATTGAAGAATTTTGCTGTAGAATGACCGGCACAATGAAAGAATGGTATCATAATCTTGGAGATTTCAAACAAGATGAGCTGCATCGTTTAGAAACTACGGCTAATGTTCTTGGTGTGCTTCACCGTGAATTCATTGGTGACATGGAAATATTTGATAGGAAAAACAGACAAGAATTCTTTGAGATGAAGTGCTGCTCTCTCAAAACAAAGGATCTTGACAAACACTATCATAGGATGGCACAGAGGTATTATGTCCTTAATGGATACAATGACCCCAGTCTAAAGAATACATATGTGTCCTCTCTACCACAAGAACTCCAACCAGAAATTCACAGGATGTTAGCCACAACTCAAAGAGATATTAAAACAATGAGTCTTGGCCAAATCCACCAGGTGACACTAGAAGTACTTGAAAAGCTCTGCAGTTTCCACCATCAATTCTCCGAAGTTATAGAACAAAAGTCCAAATTCACCCAAGCGTGTAAGAAGCCCTACCTGGAGATTAAGTGTAAAGACAAAAGATGTAGTTGTGCAACAACAAAGAAACATCATCACAAAAAATACCCCAAATCTCCTAGGATATTCAAGGGAAAGAAAAGAAAGGATATGAAGTTCTTTAGGAAAAAACCTTTCCGAGGAAAAGGAAGAAATCAAAGATGCTTTATTTGTGGAAAAAATGGGCACTTCTCTAAAGAATGTCCTAATAACACTCATAAAGCTGCAAAATTGATTAATTCACTTCAGCCTCTAGAAGGAGACTTAG
The DNA here is from genome assembly GCA_963966055.1 of Lathyrus aphaca. NCBI lineage: Eukaryota > Viridiplantae > Streptophyta > Magnoliopsida > Fabales > Fabaceae > Lathyrus > Lathyrus aphaca. The sequence goes on along the minus strand of OZ014519.1, from coordinate 725,152,847 downwards.
AATCTTTATATTCTGAACAAAGCTCTGCTGATGAAGAAACAATTTTTGCCCTTCAAGGCTCTTCCTCTGATGAAGCCTCGTTTTCAGAAAATGACGATGACACATATCTCCCTGTTTACTCCTTCAAAGAGATAAGCAGCTCTCTTCCTACTACACCACTTCCTTGTGTTGAAGCCCATATCCTCGCAACAAAGTTTTCCCGTCCGAAAAAGGTCATAGCTTACATGGACACTGGAGCCCAGATCACAATGATGAATCCCAACATTCTCCCTGCAGAATCATGGGTGACGCATGCTGCATACTTTGTAGCAGCAGATGGAAAAGTTTTCAAAACAGATTTAATGACCAAAGACAAAATAGGAATTTAATTCTTCCCAGACTGCATAGTCTGGACCAGAGTCATTGGCAGTAATCTTCCAAACAAAGATATTGTAGTAGGAATGGATGTCTATTCAGCAGCAAGTAGACTTCAAATTCTCCCCACGGGAATTAAATACAAAAGAGAATTCAAAGCTTATTCTGGGATATTGAAACTATACTCACTTTCCAAAATCCCTGCTGGCTATGAAGAAATAAAGTCCAACTTGCTCAAATTATGTGCTGACAACCATGAAGATTTCCGTCACCCAAAACCTCTATGGAAGAATAAAGACTTCTTCGTTCAACTTCCTTTCAAGCTTAATGAAGATGTTAATCCAACCAAGGCCACTCATCCAGGAATGAGTCCATCAGATTACACATTAGCCAGGGAAGAATGCACCCAGCTTCTCAAGCAAGGTCTGATAGAACCTACTAAATCAGAATGGGCTTGCCAAGCATTTTATGTGGAAAAGAGATCTGAAAAGTTGAGAGGAAAGAAGAGGCTAGTAATCGATTACAAACCTCTAAATCATTTTCTCAAAGATGATAAATTCCCCATTCCAAAGGCCTCGTCATTGAATGTTTTCATCAAAGATGCCCAGATCTATTCTAAGTTCGATCTCAAGTCAGGTTTTTGGCAACTAGGCATTGACCCTGAGGATCGTCACAAAACAGCATTCTGCATTCCTAATGCCCAGTACCAATGGACGGTGTTACCATTTGGACTTAAGGTGGCCCCATCTCTCTTTCAAAAAGCCATGACTAGAATTTTTGAACCCATTCTCAATAGTATCCTGATCTATATTGATGATGTGCTATTATTCTCAAAAGATGAAAAGGCCCATAAACAATTATTGGGCCGATTCCTTCAAATAGCCCAACATCATGGAATGATGCTCTCTGAAAAGAAAAGTCAAGTGGGGCAAACAGAGATTGATTTCCTAGGGATGCATTTTTCCCAAGGAAAATATCAACCCCAACCTCATATTGCCCAGGAACTATTAAACTTTCCTGATGAAAATCTCACAATTAAGCAAATCCAACAATTTCTGGGTATAATTAATTATATCCGAGATTTCCTGCCGAAGCTGGCGAGATACACAAGTCCCTTATCCCAAATGCTGAAGAAAAAACCTCCACCATGGGGAGAAAAACAAATTGAAGCAATAAAAGCGTTGAAGAAAATCGCACAAGCTCCACCTGCCCTAAAGATTCCTGGAAATTGCAAGAGAATCCTGCAGACCGATGCCAGTGATCACTATTGGGGAGCAGTTCTGATAGAAGAACTTGATGGAAAAAGATACTATTGTGGTCATGCCAGTGGTCAATTTAAAGAAGCTGAAAAACACTACCACACCACCTACAAAGAAGCTCTCGCCGTGAAAATGGGAATCCAATAGTTTGACTTTCACCTAAGAGGCTACCAGTTTGAAGTACAGATGGATAACTCCTCTTTTCCTAAGATCCTTGAATTCAAGAATAAGATGCCTCCTGATCCTCAAACTCTCAGGCTCAAAGATTGGTTTTCTAGATATGATTTCTCTGTAAAACATATCAAAGGAAATCAAAATGTAATCCCTGATCTACTATCCCGACCTATGAAACCTATCCAGATCATCACAGCCAAACATACTTTTCCTCTGATTCTCATGGTCAAGCCATTACCAGCCCATGCATCCAAAACCAAAAATCTTCCTCCAGGAGTAACAATATCGTTTTCACCGTCCCAGCTCAAGCAGTATGCCAGGAACAATCTCTTCTACTACATGACAAAAATCATAAGGAATAAACTACCTGACCATAGTCCTTATTTCCCAGACACACCTTTTCTCCTACCAATTTTAATAAACCCAAATGTTAAATTCACAAAAAACCATTTATGGTATATCTGGTGTGCCACCTGTTTGTATTTTATGCCTGTTCTCATTCCCACTGAGGCCATGTATCAACACATAATGGATCCCAAGAATCAAAAGTCTTTAATTTGGACTACTCTTGAATGGTACTCTCCATTACAATGGTGGAGAGATCAATTAAAACCGATCATAGACGAAGTCCAAGCTCGGAGATTATCCCCTGAAGATATTAGCAAACTCAAGTCTGTTTTCTTTCTACACAGGCCTTATATGACAGATCCTGTAACCAGGCTGCTTGATTGTAAGAGTTATGTTCATCTTTGGGAAACTATTAATGAATACCCTCCCAACCTAAAAATCACAAGGGAATTATTGGAGTATGTTAATTTCATTAATTTGTATGATCCAAAGAACCTTGATGATAGTTCAACCTGCACCAGTCATGAAAAGTTCAGGAGACCAGAAGTAGGAGAAAGCTCGACTCAAGCCACACAACAGAAACCAGATTCTCCGATGGAAGGTGAATTCTCAGAAGGACAAGTGGCAGACGCTAATACAAAATTAGCAGATCACGCTTACATGATGGATGACACCTGGCAGCATGAGTCATCTCAGTATAAAGATTGCTTTTCTGATGAAAATTTATCCGATCAGAACATGTCCCCCTCTCATGAACCCATTTGCAAAGACTAAATGGACAAGTGTCCTTCAAAGACCATAAGCATGTTTGTGAATAGTAATATTTCGTCCTTTTGTGTAATAAGACTACAATAATGTAATCCATAATGGATAAGTGTGTCAGGTGGTTTGAAAAAGGCATTTATATAGTATAAAGAATGCCATGCTTGTAAATAGTGTTGCTTTTGTCTTATTTGTACCTCCTTGGCTATAAAAGGAGGGTCCTTGTAACATATTTTCATCAAGCAATCACAAATAAACTCTCTTGTGTGCTTAAGAACAAACATGTTCTAAAAATCTTTTCTTTCTCTCTCAAAGCTTTAGTTATTATGTTCATATCATAAATCCCCTCAAAGATGCAAGTATGCTCTACACCCGCCTCTAAATGAGGATCTTGTGTATCAGAAAACATCTGACCATTGATCCATACTACGGTCCTTGCTATCATGAAATTTCAGTTTTAATTGTTGGTCTGTGTTATGCCTATGTTTGGCTATTTGATGACGATACATGTCCTTATTTTTATGGATTTTCATTTGAAAAATTATATCTAAAAATAAAATATATTCAGATAAAACGTTGTTGAATTAATTTTTTATTTAATTAAAAAAATAATTTTCACATAAATTTGATAAAAATACGTTTTAGTTTTTATTTTTATTTTAGTGCTAACACATCACTATGATCGTTTACGGTACATTTTAGTCAGAAAACGAATCAAACTAAATAGAACCATAGTAGAAGGTGACTTATCGAAACCTAGCCATTTTAAATTTATATAGAGAAAAAAATCTATATAATTAAATTTAAATTTGTATCATATTCAACTTAAAGGAAGAAAAAAAATATGAAATACCATTTGTAAAATTCAAAATCTATATGGAGAAAAAAATTAAAAAATTAATATTATTATAAAAAATTAATTGATCTAAATTAAATATTTTTAAAAGTATATATATATATATATATATATATATATATATATATATATATATATATATATATATATATATATATATATATATATATATATATATATATATATATATATATATATATATATATATATATATATATATATATATATATATATGATAAATCTATTATTTTTTTATTTGGTTCGATTTGAGTCATATTACAAAATTATAAAATATAAATTCAAATGAATTCATATATTTTAATTAATTTGAACACCAACCTACGAACTCCCAAAATAACTGAAGCCCTAAAACAAAATTCAATAAAATGACAATATTACAGGAGTACTAGGATTTTGATCCGATGAAGGTGTATTTTATTTTCTCTAGTTAATGAATTAATGATAGAGTTATATTCTATTTTGAAGCAATAAAGTACACGTGTTCAAAAAAAAGAAACATGGTTTTTCAAAATGATGAGTAACTGAAATTGGTTCATATCTGTATCAGTACTGTACTCTATGTAGATTAGCCCCACCCAAATGGGTAGCAACAAAACAAGACTAGATCATCGTCATGGACCCCACTAACATTCATCCAAAATCCTATTGTCTGACAACACCATTATATCTTGCCTATACTTGTAGGACCTGCCACGTGACATTAATATCTCCTCTCTATACATTGCTTTTTCTTTCTCTTAAATATACATACTCATTTTTTTAAAATAATACGAAACTTATTCAAAAAAAATATAATAAATCTTTCTAATACTCGTAAAAATTACATTTTGGATTCACCAATATTTTCTATTGATGACTAACTTCATATCAAAATTTTGATGTTTCATATGAGATCGAGACATTATCTCAATTAATTCTGATAAATTTTTAGAGAGCGAGGATTTTGTCAGTTTTCTATTATGAGAATTAATTTTTACGGTTGCATGTAGAAAAATATTCGAAGTATATAAAAAAAGTTTGTCATTGATTAAATATAATTCACCAAATATTTAAATAAAGTGATACTCCTCACCTTATCAACCAATTTTATAGAGTTGAATTATGTCAAATTTAATTCTAACATAGTATCAAGAATCTATTGGATCACTTATCATTTAATATACGCATCAAATCCAAAAATATGATGACGCAAATCTCATATTATAATATTACTCTTAATCTTATTTGATAAAAGAAGTTGATAATACTAAATTGGAAACTACATAAATCTGAAAAAATTATTATTTAAAAAACTAAATATTTGAAACGACATTTTTGTTATATTTTTGTTATTATGACATTTGGCATTGACCAGTGAAATGAATACTCTGAGTCCAGCTAGAAAAACCGTGTTACAATATTTTCCTTAAAATAACACGTTTCAAAACAATGCACCCAACCTAACTAAATAATCGAAAAACAAGCAGAAAATTTCTCTACCAAAAATCAAATCTGCAAAAATATTAATCACGGTTACAAGAGAAAAGAAAATGGGTAGCGGAAATTTCTGGGAATTGCTTCAAACTCAAGAGGAAGGAAAGTGACACAGTTCACACTCGCGCTTAACTACACGCGCCCCCTTTCTCTTTCACTCTCTCTCTCTCTACAGACTTTCTCTCTCTAGACTTTGTCTTCTTTTTGAATCTGCAAATCACATAATCAAGCTTCTTCTATCGTCGTTTTCCATTTCTCGCCGTCCTTCACACTTTCTTCACAGGTTCCAATTTTTCTTCTATTTATTCCTACTGCATTCTCTTTGATAATTTCGCCTCAATCATTGTCCTTTTTCAGTTCAATTTCAAGGTTTCACTCTTCAATTTTGAATCTCTTTCTCTCTTTGTCAGCATTTATGTTTGTTTTGTTGATTTAGCATGTTTTGATTTTGAAATTGAAATTGTGCACTGAACATGTTTGTTTCTCTAAGCTGTTTTGAGTTCTTGATATGTACATGAGTTTGTTCGTTTCTCAATTTGATTTCGTTTTAACGATTTTTCAGTTCTGATTTTCGAAATGAAACACTGGATCAGAAGATCGATCTTTGAAAAAGCTTTAATATCCTCTTCATTTTCTGTTTTTTTTTTTCTGATGAAAATTTGTTACATATGGACTTTGAATTATTGTTCCGATTGCATGTTTTTCAGTTTTGGGTTATGTACAATCTGACATTTTACTGATTTTTTGTTAATTAGTATGCATTAAATGGTTATGGTGTTTATGTACTGCAGTTAACGATTTCCGTTTGTGTTTATTTTTTTTGTCAGGTTTTAGAAAAAACAAATTGGGGATAAAAGGAGGCGTTTGATTTTTTCCTAGAGGTGATATTTACGTTTCTCTTCTTGGTAGTAGGCTGTGTGAGCTGTAAAAGAACTATCTTGAGCTGATATCTGGAGCTAAGATGCCACGGGGGAGGAGGATTAGGGCTAGGCTCCGCAGGAGCAATCTTTATACATTTGGTTGTCTTCGGCCGACTACGGCCGAGGAGGTGCCTCATCCGCTTCAAGGTCCTGGTTACTCGAGAACCGTGTATTGCAACCAGCCTCAAGTTCATGAAAAGAAAAATCTATTTTATTGCAAGAATAATATATCAACGACCAAATACAACGCTATCATGTTTTTACCTAAGGCACTGTTTGAACAGTTTCGAAGGGTTGCCAACATATACTTCCTTTTGGCTGCTTGTCTTTCTGCATCTCCAATTTCACCTTTCAGTCCGGTGAGCATGATTGCTCCTTTGGCCTTTGTTATGGGGCTTAGTATGATAAAGGAAGCATTGGAGGATTCGCGCAGGTTCTTTCAGGATGTCAAGGTAAATCGTCGGAAAGCTAGTCTCCATAGAGGCAATGGCGTTTTTGATCTTAGGTCATGGCAGAAAATTATGGTTGGAGATATAGTAAAAGTAGAAAAGGATCAATTTTTTCCAGCTGACTTGCTTCTATTGTCTTCAAGTTATGAGGATGGGATATGCTATGTGGAGACCATGAATTTGGACGGAGAGACCAACTTGAAGGTGAAAAGATCTTTGGAGGCTACCTTGTCCCTTGATAATGATGGAGCTTTTAAGGATTTCTCCGGAATGATTCGTTGTGAAGACCCGAATCCCAATCTGTACACTTTTGTTGGGAATTTTGAATATGAACGTCAGATTTATCCTCTTGATCCCGGTCATATTCTCCTCCGGGATTCAAAGCTTAGGAACACTGATTATGTCTATGGAGTGGTCATTTTCACTGGCCATGACAGCAAAGTCATGCAGAATTCTACAAAATCCCCTTCAAAAAGAAGCACAATAGAGAAAAAGATGGATTATATCATATACACTCTTTTCACTGTTCTTATATTGATATCCTTTATTAGTTCAATAGGATTTGTTGCTAAGACGAAGTACCAGACCCCAGAGTGGTGGTATATACGACCTGACGATATTGAATATCAGTATGATCCTACGAAAATTGGATTGGCTGGGATGAGCCATCTGATCACTGCACTTATTCTCTATGGATATTTGATACCCATCTCTCTTTATGTTTCAATTGAGATTGTGAAGGTATTACAGGCCACCTTCATTAACCAAGACCTTCAAATGTATGATGAAGAAACTGGGACTCCTGCTGAAGCACGAACATCAAATTTGAATGAAGAGTTGGGTCAGGTAGACACCATCCTCTCTGATAAAACTGGCACTTTAACCTGCAATCAGATGGATTTTTTGAAGTGCTCCATTGCTGGTACTTCCTATGGTGTACGTTCCAGTGAAGTTGAAGTAGCTGCAGCAAAGCAGATGGCTTCTGACCTCGAGGAGGAAGATATGGATGTCTCTAATTTCCCCATGCATAAGAAGGGTAAAGTGCCGCGGGAAAATGTCAGAAGAGCGGAAGAAATTGAACTTGAGCCAGTTGTTACTTCTAAGGGTGGTGAGGATCAAAGGCCTCCCATAAAGGGATTTGGTTTTGTTGACAGCCGCCTCATGAATGGAAATTGGTTGAAAGATCCCAATGCTGATGTCATTTCGTTGTTTTTCCGGATACTGGCAGTTTGCCATACTGCCATTCCCGAGCTTAATGAGGAGAATGACAGTTGTACTTATGAAGCTGAATCACCTGATGAAGGGGCTTTTCTTATAGCTGCTAGAGAGTTTGGTTTTGAATTTTTTAGAAGAACCCAATCAAGTGTTGTCGTACGCGAAATAATTTCTGCTTCAGGACAAGTGGTTGAAAGGTGGGGTGGACATTCATGAACTGTATTATGCATTTCCTTTTTTTTTTTTAAATTTATTTTTATGTATTTTACTTTTGAATTTCTTGCATTTTTTATCTGCATGTTTGTTTATTTTTGAGTTTTGGTTGAATTATACAGAGAGTATAAAATATTGAATCTGCTGGATTTTAGTAGCAAAAGAAAGCGTATGTCAGTGATTGTACGTGATGAGGAGGGAAGCATTATTCTTTTATGCAAAGGAGCTGACAGGTTAGCCTAATAATGTGATTTCTTTCTATTCTGTCAGCTGAATGTGTGAGGTTAATGATCAAGTAAGACCTACTGGTTTCAACCGCAAAACTAAAATTCTCTTCAAACCTGTGGTGTTTATAGTATACTTAACTTCTAGTACTAGCACACTATAGTCTATATGATTACAGCTACTCTCTGCTTCCAAAGAAGAGCTTGCATTAACCCAAAAGTTGTCATAGAGACTTTTAGCTTTCCTCTCTAAACTTTGACATTAATATTTTCTGGCTGTGCAGTATCATATTTGATCGATTATCTAAGAATGGAAAGAAGTATTTGGAGGCTACTTCTAGACATTTGAATGAATATGGAGAAGTGGGTTTGAGAACACTAGCCCTGGCTTACAGAATTCTTGATGAACAAGAATATTCTGATTGGAACAGCGAGTTTCAGAAAGCCAAGACAACTGTCGGGCCTGACAGAGAGGCAATGCTCGAGAAGGCATCAGATAGCATGGAAAGAGACTTGATTCTTGTTGGGGCTACTGCTGTGGAAGACAAGCTGCAGAAAGGGGTAGGCTTTATCATTATTTATAGTCTATATATATTGCTGCTTTCCTATAATTTTATCACATCCAATTTTTTTTCCTTCTTAGGTGCCGCAATGCATTGATAAACTTGCTCAAGCCGGTCTAAAGATCTGGGTTTTGACAGGGGATAAGATGGAAACTGCAATCAACATTGGGTATGCCTACTGCAAATTATTTAACTTCATAATATTATCTGCGTTTTCAATTTTAAGTTTGAAGTTACTAAATTTAAATGAGTTTTATAATTGTTTTTTTCTTTTTCTTTTTCTATGGTGCAGATATTCATGTAGTTTGCTTCGACAGGGTATGAAGAAAATCTGTATCTCTACCACAAATTCAGATTCAGTAATCAATGATGGGAAAGAGGTACTCATTTCACTAAGATTGAGTAGAAATTTTTACTATTTAGACATGGATTTCATCTAATGTTAGGCATACCTCTCAGGTAATCAAAGGCAACATCCTGACTCAAATCACCAATGCCTCACAATTGATGAAGCTGGAGAAGGACCCACATGCTGCGCATGCATTAATTATTGACGGAAAAACTCTAACATATGCTTTAGAAGATGATATCAAACACCAGTTTTTGGCATTAGCTGTTGATTGTGCGTCTGTTATTTGCTGCCGTGTATCTCCCAAGCAAAAGGCCTTGGTAGGACCATTTTTCATTATATCATTCTGGTTTCTATTTAATTTTTTTTTTACTACATTTCATTAGTTGATCACTATAAATGATGCTTCTTATCTAAGTTGTCAAACATGTGAGTCTATGTAAACTTGCATAGTCTCCATAGATTTCATTTGTAAAAGTTTACCTAATATTGAAAAAACCTATATATGACATAAAGATGATGTGATATCATAAAAATTATGATAATCCAACATTTCCACTCGAGAGTTTAACCCCCAAACTACTTACACAATTATTGGAGTAACAATTGTACACTACTGCATTCATGGCTTTATTATGTTAATGTTACTGTTTGTTTGCGTCTTCATGCCTCAATCTTTTGGTAACAGGTAACAAGGTTAGTTAAAGAAGGAACTGGGAAGACCACTTTAGCAATAGGTGATGGTGCAAATGATGTCGGCATGATTCAAGAAGCTGACATTGGTGTTGGAATCAGTGGGGTTGAAGGTATGCAGGTCAGTATCAAGCTCTTTAAACATAATTATGAAACACAACTGCAAATAGTGGGTTTTAACATTTATGTTTTCTAGTTGCAACGCCATATACTTCATAATTATAAAACAAACCAAATTTTGGATTCATATTTTCCTTAAGAATTTAAAAAAAAATGAATGGGGATAGTGACAGGGAATCTATCACATTTACATGTTTGAATGCTGGAGCAGATTTCTTGTAAGCCTTTTTGGTGATATTCTTGTTATCAGTATTGGCGTTGCAATGGAAAAGTGAACCTCTGCTTTCTTAATCATTCATTTTACTTTCATATACCTTAATCTCTCTATAAAATGAGAAAAACAGAAAAGTTGAAGCTTCTCTTTTTTAATTGTTCTAAGTTCTGACTTCCTTATCATATCAGAAGCATCTGTTTAAATTTAGCATTTACTTATTTCTGATTTAATATGGACAGCACTATAGTGCAACCTATCTGCTGTCCGTCAGGAGTGCTTTTTTTGGAGGCACTATTACATGAAGTCACGAATGTTAAAAGAACACTATGTTTGTGTTATTAATTTTGACAGTTATTTGGCATATGTTTAATGGAATATCTTCTAGCTTGTTCGGTCTGACTCATAGTTTTTGCCTATTAAGAAATTGTTTCTGTTCATGTGAAATAGTGCAAATTTTAATTGACTAACTTGTTGATTGGAGTTTATGTTCACTTTATCAATCATGAAGCATTATTTAATTAAAACTTGTTAATTTTTACTCTCATCTCTAAAGTCAAGAAAGCAAATTTATTTTCCTATGTGGAAGTTATAGAACTCAAGCTGGCACATTCTTTTCAGGCAGTGATGGCTAGTGACTTTTCCATTGCTCAATTTCGGTTTTTGGAGCGGCTTCTGGTAGTCCATGGACACTGGTGTTACAAGAGAATTGCACAAATGGTAATTGGTATATTCATCTCGATTCTTGATTGTTATTCTCAGATTTTGAATGTTTTCCATGCTTGTGCTGCCCATCCTGTGCAGGGACAGAAATGCATGTAACATTTTTTTGCGTTCTGTATCTTTTAACCTATATTTCTCTTCTAAACTGATTCTTTATGCATTCCAGATATGTTATTTCTTCTACAAAAATATAGCATTTGGCCTCACCATATTCTATTTCGAGGCCTTTGCGGGCTTCTCTGGTCAATCAGTTTATGATGACTGGTACATGATATTGTTTAATGTAGTCCTTACATCGTTGCCCGTAATTTCACTTGGAGTTTTTGAACAAGATGTTCCATCAGAAGTTTGCTTACAGGTTTGTTCTCTTGAAATGCCTTATGGGTTTTCATATTTTCATCCATGTTTAGATAACTCAACCTCTGACGCACTAGTTCTATGCAGTTTCCTGCACTATATCAGCAAGGACCCAAAAATTTGTTCTTTGACTGGTATAGAATATTGGGGTGGATGGGGAATGGTCTGTACTCCTCCCTAGTCATCTTCTTCCTTGTTATCCTCATCTTCTATGACCAAGCATTCCGCCTGAATGGCCAGACAGCAGACATGGCTACTGTTGGTACCGTAATGTTCACTAGCATCATCTGGGCTGTCAACTGCCAGATTGCCTTGACAATGAGCCATTTTACATGGATACAACACCTCTTTGTGTGGGGAAGCATAGCCAGTTGGTACCTCTTTCTCTTTTTATATGGCATGCTTGCTCCAAAATTATCCAAATCTGCGTACCAAATATTCGTTGAAGTGCTCGCTCCTGCTCCTATTTATTGGACAGCAACCATTTTAGTAACAGTTACGTGCAATCTTCCCTATCTTGCCCACATATCATTTCAAAGGTGTTTTAATCCCATGGATCATCACATTATCCAAGAAATCAAGTACTACAAGAAGGACATTGAAGATCAACACATGTGGACAAGGGAACGTTCTAAAGCAAGACAAGAAACAAAGATTGGATTCTCGGCAAGAGTGGAAGCAAAGATCAGGCAGCTGAGAGGGAGGCTGCAGAAGAAGCAATCTTCAACGGGGGCATCCCCATCATGACCTTTACAAATGATTATTTAATAGGTTTTTATCTTTGTAGGGTTTGCGGGTTGTTTTTTTTTTTTTTTTTTTTTTTTTTTCCGGCTCTAGCCTCATTCAAATTCTTTTTATATGCTTGTGTTGTTTGCTTTAGGGGTGCATTGAAGTCCCTCTCATTAAGGAAAAAAAAAGCACGTGAGCCATTGTAATATATTTAAGTAGAAGAGCTCACCACATTAGTCAATTATGAACAATCAAAGTGTAATTTACATATATCAACAGATGGTTACAATCAAGCAATATTGAAGAAACAAAAGCAGGTATACAACTAACTACTGATTCGTGTTATATGTTTTTGGATGAGAAGTGAGAGGGAGTGGATGGGTGGGTTAGTCTGCCATTTTCTGTTTATGTAATTCTGTGCATTTTCTGTTGTAAAATATGAATCGCGAACACCTGTGTATCTTGAAAACATTCAGTCTTTAACACCTTTGCATGTCTATGAAGAGAAAAATACAAACATATTTTTGACGTAGCTTAATCATGTTAACAGTTAACATGCACAAATATATATGAATTGTTCTTGACATTAGGAATTGTTAGATCTCTAAGTGAATCAATTATCAATTTTTTGTAAGAGTATTAAGTAATAATTATTTGAGAATATGACAGTTCATCACAGGGCTTTTGCAACTGATTTAGATCAATAAAATTCAGTTACAATGGATCACAATTACCATCACTAAGCCTAGTACATCATATTTGAATTTTCATGCAAATGAAGATGCAATTGGATTAGGACCTTATATACATTGTCGTACCATAAATCCAGTCATATTCGTCATGAAACGCTCAAGTTATTTGCAACAGTGGTAACATTCATGTATCTATGCAGTTAAAGTTGGACTTATGCACATCTTGTGTCTATGCAAAGCTTACATGTTGCCTTTTTTTTAACTCAATTACTACACAACTTTACAATGTTCCTATATAGTGGAGGTTATAATGGCAAGAATCAGAACAAAAATAACATATAAGAGCTTTGAAGAAAAAAAAGAATTGAAGCACGATCAGGAAGGATTGTGACACAATTTCAAGTTAGAATTGAAGGAGAACCATTATGAAAAAACTGTAAACACAATTTATCTTCCACTCAAGTTATGCCATGTCATATTAATGAAGGATTGTAAGGCGATTATACCAAATTGTGGTGCAACTGTGGGAGCAAACCCTAATTATAAAAGTTAAACTTATACCAATGGTTACAGGGTTCAAATTTCTCATTTAAGAGAGGCAACTGTTATGTTTTTCACCATTGAAGTTCAATTAATATTTTGTAATTCACGTATTTTTTTCTTGAACCTTTTTAGTTATGTTTAACATAAAGTAAAGTCCCTTTTTATGATGGAATAGTAACTGGATTTGGGGATAACCAAACATCTGGGCTTCATCTGCTAGAAGTTCATCCACTTGCTTCGCAGATAGAAACTTCATTTCCCCGCAATCGCCAAACTCTGGGAACTCTACCGTCTTCGCATAGCAATTGATATGCACAAAGTTAAATTCTAACCAATTAATTCCAAGCACAATATCCATATGGCGCAAATGTAAACACACTAAATCTATCAAGAAATCCTTACCATAAATGGCCAAGGGACACTTCGAACACACACGGTTAGTCGTAACTGAACCGTCAACAGACATCTCAATCAACATTTTACCATTCATAATAGTCAAAGGCAAATTTAACCTAGTCGCACACTCAATCGAAATAAACAAATGAGTAACACCATTATCAATTATAGCAACCAATTCAACATCATTAATAAAACAAGTACCTCTAATCAAGTTGTCCTTCTTCTGAGCATCTGAGCCACTCAAGGCGAACACTCTACCATTAGTCTGAGCCACAGTAGCAACCTTCTTCGGTTTTTAGCATTGAGTACTGATATGTCCCTCTTCGCCGCAATTAAAACAAGTTGGTTCAGCACTAGTACACTCATTCTTCATATGGCCCTTCTTACCACACATATAACATCTTACCACAGTAGCAGTACACACATCAGATTTGTGACCTGCTTCGCCATACTTATAGCACTTGAGAAGAGTATAACCCGCTCCCCCACTTGGCTTCTTCCCATCATTACCCTTCTACTTCTCATTGTCACTTGGAGTTGCATAAGGCTTCCCTCGAAACTGACCTCTGTTTTTCTTCTCACTCACCTGCTTATAGCGAGTAGATCTAGCTCGACTATCCTCATGATATATCCTACTCTTATCCACAAGTTCAGCATACATGCGGATCTGCTGACAACCAATCACTTGCTTGATTTACGATCTCAACCCATTCTCAAACTTCGAACACTTAGACAACTCAGCATCATCACGGTTGTAGTGAGGACATAACTTCACCAACCTCTCAAACTTGGCAGCATACTCTGCCACTATCATGTTCCCCTGCTTCAGTTCCAAGAACTCTACCTCTTTCTTGCCACGGGCGTCTTCAGGAAAGTACTTACTCAGAATTTCTCTCCTGAACACATTCCAAGTTATCGTAGCTCCAGACCCTTCAAATCTCTGACGGGTATTATCCCACAAATCCTCAACCTCTTCATCCAGCATATGGGTGCCAAACTGCACCTTCTGAGCATCGGAGCACGCCATAGTCCTGAAAATCTTCTCTATCGCCTTCAGCCACTTATGCGCGTTCTCCGGTTCATGAGAACCCTCAAACTTAGGCAGATTATTCCTCTGAAAAACCCCCAAAGCATGAAACTCATCTCGAACGTTGTTCTGCACCGTAGCATGAGCAAGTGCAACTACCGCATCCGCAAGAGCATGATTCAAAGTCATTTTACAATTCACCAACAACATCAGAAAACAACTCAATCCTAAAGACACTCAAACGTAAAAACCGACACGACTGACAACGACACGACACGACCAACACACAAACCTGCTCTGATACCACTAATGTAACACCCTTTCTACCCCATTACAAATTAAACAATTTAAATCACATATCATAGTACAACTCATTAAAAGGGCATCACATACCTCTTAAATCAAAAATTCATAACATCACATAGAGTCCTGTCCCATAACACGGGTTCATAAAAACATAAAAACTCATTTGTATTTCTTTTGAAACATTACGCAGCGGAAATCAATAAGTCTTAAATTCCTCTTTTATAAAACCAAAAATCATAATTCATCTCAAATATCATCTTAACGAAATACTTAAACAAAACTTAGCATCTTAATCCAATTAAAACATAACATTCAAGCGAAACCCATCCCGATGTTACTGGACACAGAACAAGACACCACTTCTAACTAACTCGACAACTCACTCTCTCCGAGTTAGGCACGCACCGAGCTAACCTTGATTATTTGCAGGATGACATAATAGACCATCACCAGAAGGCAGGAAGGGTGAGTAAATTCACATTCCATAATATAATATAAAAATAAGAATTTATAGCAATCAACAACAACAACAATTCATTTATAACTCATTTATACATATCATCATCATCGTCATCATTGAAACATTCATAGTCCGCGTGTCGCGCACAGATAAAAAACAAGTGATTTAAAAATGTAGTTACGATAACGACAACTCAAGTATCGTCTCACAAAGATTCTTGTATTATTATTAACCAACCGATTGGAATAATGAGGGTTTATATTTTGTTTTCAAGAAAAAATGATTAAAATAAAAAGTGATTATCAAATAAGCTAAAACGGTTAATCTGTTGTTTTGATTTCCAAACTTATCATCGACCCAAATAATTCCCAATTCCTAAGCGGACTCTATTCCCTTTTCGATTATAATAACAATCAAACAAGCGTATTTGATATTATATGATAAATATTCCTAATTTCTGAACTAAGCAAACAGATGAAATATATCAATCGTGAATTAAGCAAACACGATAATCATACGCGAATTAAGCAAACGTGATTAAAGTATAGGAACATGCAATCATCGAAATAAATAAATCTAACCTTAGATAAATCGAATTAAGCAAACAAGATATCAAGATCAGAATTGAAAGGAAATAAATTAATTGGAAAATATAAGAACCTCAAAGTGTCGCCGAAAACCGATTACAACAGATTAATCATTGAAATTAGTTCTCCATAATTTGTCTCTTCGAAAGTAAAAAATAAAATCATAAAAAGTGTAAATTGAACCGTTTCGGCTGCTAGGTTATATGACAAAACCTAAAAAATCCGTTTACAACCCAACTGGGTCAAATACATAACCCAGGCCCAATTCTAAATGACCCGAAACTAAATAAAACTAATGCAGCAGCTTCAAACGAAATTCTGGAAAATATGACTCAGAATCTGACTTCGGTTCCAACACGAAAGTTGTAGCTCTCTCTCTTAGCTTTCCGTCGACTAGTAGAACGCCTCAATTAGATTCCTGGAACTCCGGTTATGATCATTTCCGTAAAAGCTGAAAATTAAGTACGAAAATCAAATTAAGCCAAAAATAAAATAAAATAGAAAAATAAATTAAAATATAAAAATAAACAAAGAAAACCAAAGAAATGTTTAAGTGCAAACATGGTAGAATGTGTATTAAAATGCACTGATCAAATTCCCCCACACTTGAACTTTTGCACTTCAAGCAAAAATAAACTCAAGACTCAAGAAACACAATATCATTCAGATACTCATTCTAGGATACAAACTCTTCTTAGATTAAGATAGCATCGATAGGTAATAATCTTACACACTAAGGATATCGTAAGAACACAAATATGTAATTGTGCGGTCATAAGCCTCCATCATATACAAACCATTTCGAATCATGTTATTATGCCTAAGTCTAACTTACTCATCCTCCCTTTTGCTCTCTTTCATTCTAGTGCAATCACATTAAGCCCGTTATTTATTCATGGACATGTTAAATAAGCCTGTTAGTGATTATGATCCATACTTGACAATATTTTAAAGTTACTTTAGTAACAACAATTTTTTCTTCTTTTTTTTCTTAAGGTTTCACATCCGTTAGGCTAAATAACCGGGTGAGGGTCACCTAACTTAAAAGGAGGATTCCTATTCAGATTTCTTTTTAAGCGCAAGATCATTCACTTATTTGCATTAGCTTGATTACTTAGTGTGTGATTTCTAGATGGTGCTGACTGCTATATAAACTACTTAAGAGCTGTTAAAGGATGAGAAAACTCAAGGCTATGTCATAACAAGTAATCAAAATGATTTCCATATTCAGAAGACTTAAGGTGTTAAAACAATATTGATCTTATGAACTTTTCCCAAGTCTCCACAACTAACCTTAAAACAATCTATAGCCTAAAACTTTCAAAAAAAAAGTCTATTGTTTCTAAAACAAAACAAAAACAAACAAAAACAAAACAAAAACAAAGAAAATAAATTATTCCATCTCCCGCACTTAAAACAAGCATTGTCCTCAATGAAAGGACATAAATATAAAATAAGAAAGAGAGAAAGGAAAGAACACACCCGAGTAGTCAAGGTGGATAAGTGATCACATAAGCAGCATTTCCTAAAGAGAGCTCTTATACAGTCTCTTCTTCCAAAGTGGGTATCTCATTGAGTAGCTTTGGATAGTATCCATTAATCTTGGAGTTTTTATTAGTTCCTTCTCCTTTTATTCCAGGACCAAAGAAGAATATTCGATAAGCAAAAGTGTTGAATGTGCGGGTGATAGTGATCTCCTTTTCTACAACTTCAAGTATCAAAGGATTAAGGGGTTGCCTCACTACTTTTGTTCCATCTTCAATTGAGATCCTATGTATACTCATAGATGGGCTAATATCACAAATGTCAATCAAAGTCCATCCAATTCCCTTTTTATGTTCCTGTAATGATTTCTCTTCCTGCACAAATTCAAATAAATTATTAGGAAGTGACTTCAGCTCTAAAGAGGGTGATTTATCGATGAATGGTTTGTTCCGGACAACCGGGGTATCGAGAGATTCATTGACATGAATAACTTCATTTGCAACCTCATCTACAGTAAGAATATCAACTTGCAAAGAAACCTCAATTTCAGCACAAACAAAGCAAATTTTAGTGTCAGTACAAACATCACAAGAGTAAACATCATCAAAATCAGACAATGATGGAAAATCAGTTGCAAACAAATTAATACAAGTATCATCAACAGTTTCAAAAGACAACTCTATTTGAAAAATAAAATGTTCTTCCGAAGGTTGTTGGTTTGATCCTTGGGCTTGCTGCATGGCATTCATCGAAGTGGTAAGTTGATCAAGTTGTGTTTGCAAAGCCTGAAGACTATAATCTGTTCGTTGCTGAAACTGGAGATTATTTGCAGCAATTTGCTTGACAAGGTCCTCTAGTGAAGGTTCAAAAGGTGCATAACACACAACCTGAAATTCATTCATATGTTTATGTGGATCCTCACCTGCAAAACCATTAAAACTTGGCAACAAGTGTGTTAAACCAAATTTCAATTCGAAAGGTGCATCAACAACATCAGGATATTCAATACATAAAGAATTATAATTCACAAGTGCAACCAATTCTCTCAGAGTTCTTTGATCAACCATGATATGATTATAAATTTCAACACATAATCAAATAAAATCAGTGCAGATTTAAAAAGAATGAAAAAAAGCGATTAAAATAAAATCTAAAAAATATAAAAATAACGCTAAAAATCTAATTAAATCAAATAAAGCTCGCACAAAAAATTTCAGATTTTTTTGAAAATATGAAAAGAGAAAATAAATCAAATCAAATAGAAAAACGCAAAATTTGTGATTTTGAGGGTCGAAATCTTTTATAATTATATTCTAAAAGAGTATTGTTCTTCGATTTATTTCTAATTTTCTGGAGAAAAAAATCGGAGCAAATTGAAACAGTAGCTTCCAACTTACCTGAAAGGCTGGAAAACTTATCACTATACTGCAATCGGTATTGAAACCCTGAAAATCAACAAACACAACAAAAAAAGAAAAGAAAAAAATATAGCAAGCAAATTATAGCCATGACTATAAAATCGGTTAATAACAACAAGAATCCCCGGCAGCGGCGCCAATTTGGTCCGCATGTCGCGCACAAATAAAAAACGAGTGATTTAAAAATGTAGCTACGATAACGACAACTCGAGTATCGTCTCACAAGGATTCTTGTATTATTATTAACCAACCGATTGGAATAATGAGGGTTTATATTTTGTTTTCAAGAAAAATGATTAAAATAAAAAGTGATTATCAAATAAGCTAAAACGGTTAATCTGCTGTTTTGATTTCCCAACTTATCATCGACCCAAATAATTCCCAATTCCTAAGCGGACTCTATTTCCTTTTCGATTATAATAACAATCAAACAAGCGTAATTGATATTATATGATAAATATTCCTAATTTCCGAATTAAGCAAACAGATGAAATATATCAATCGTGAATTAAGCAAACACGATAATCATACGCGAATTAAGCAAACGTGATTAAAGTATAGGAACATGCACTCATCAAAATAAATCAATATAACCTTAGATAAATCGAATTAAGCAAACAAGATATCAAGATCAGAATTGAAAGGAAATAAATTAATTGGAAAATATAAGAACCTCAAAGTGTCGGCGAAAACCGATTACAACAGATTAATCCTTGAAATTAGTTCTCCATAATTCGTCTCTTCGAAAGTAAAAAAATAAAATCATAAAAAGTGTATATTGAACCGTTGCGGCTGCTAGGTTATATGGCAAAACCTAAAAAACCCGTTTACAACCCAACTGAGTCAAATACATAACCCAAACCCAATTCTAAATTACCCGAAACTAAATAAAACTAATGCAGCAGCTTCAAACGAAATTCTGGAAAATATGACTAAGAATATGACTTCGGCTCCAACACGAAAGTTGTAGCTCTCTCTCTTAGCTTTTCGTCGACTGGTAGAACGCCTCAATCAGATTCCTGGAGCTCCGGTTATGATCATTTCCGTAAAAGCTGAAAATTAAGTATGAAAATCAAATTAAGCCAAAAATGAAATAAAATAGAAAAATAAATTAAAATATAAAAATAAACAAAGAAAACCAAAGAAATGGTTAAGTGCAAACATGGTAGAATGTGCATTAAAATGCACTGATCAAATTCCCCCACACTTGAACTTTTGCACTCCGAGCAAAAATAAACTCAAGACTCAAGAAACACAACATCATTCAGATACTCATTCTAGGATACAAACTCTTCTTCGATTAAGATAACATCGATAGGTACTAATCTTACACACTAAGGATATCGTAAGAACACAAATCTGCAATTGTACGGTCATAAGCCTCCATCATATACAAACCATTTTGAATCATGTTATTATGCCTAAGTCTAACTTACTCATCATCCCTTTTGCTCTCTTTCATTCTAGTGCAATCACATTAAGCCCGTTATCTATTCATACACATGGTAAATAAGCCTGTTAGTGATTATGATCCATACTTGACAATATTTTAAAGTTACTTTAGTAACAACAATTTTTTCTTCTTTTTTTTCTTAAGGTTTCACATCCGTTAGGCTAAATGACCGGGTGAAGGTCACCTAACTTAAAAGGCGGATTCCTATTCAAATTTCTTTTTAGGCGCAAGATCATTCACTTATTTGCATCAGCTTAATTACTTAGTGTGTGATTTCTAGATGGTGTTGACTGTTATATAAACTACTTAAGAGCTATTAAAGGATGAGAACTCAAGGCTATGTCATAACAAGTAATCAAAATGATTTCCATATTCAGAAGACTCAAAGTGTTAAAACAATATCGATCTTATGAACTTTTCCCAAGTCTCCACAACTAACCTTAAAACAATCTATAGCCTAAAACTTTCAAAAAAAAGTCTAGTGTTTCTAAAACAAAACAAAAACAAACAAAAACAAAACAAAAACAAAGAAAATAAATTATTCTCTCTCCCGCACTTAAAACAAGCATTGTACTCAATGAAAGGACATAAATATAAAATAAGAGGGAGAGAAAGGAAAGAACACACCCGAGTAGTCAAGGTGGATAAGTGATCACATAAGCAGCATTTCCTAAAGAGATCTCTTCTACAGTCTCTTCTTCCAAAGTGGGGATCTCATAGAGTAGCTTTGGATAATATACATTAATCTTGGAGTTTTTATTAGTGTCTTTGCCTTTTATTCCAGGATCAAAGAAGAATCTTCGATAAGTAAAAGTGTTGAATGTACAGGTGATAATGATCTCCTTTTCTACAACTTCAAAAATCAAAGGATTAAGGGGTTGCCTCACTACTTTTGTTCCATCTTCAATTGAGATCCAATTAAAACTTAGCATCTTAATCCAATTAAAACATAACATTCAAGCGAAACCCATCCCGATGTTATTGGACACAGAGCAAGACATCACTTCTAACTAACTCGATAACTCACTATCTCCGAGTTAGGCACGCACCGAGCTAACCTTGATTATTTGCAGGATGACATAATATACCATCACCAGAAGGCAGGAAGGGTGAGTAAATTCACATTCCATAATATAATATAGAAATAAGAATTTATAACAATCAACAACAACAACAATTCATTTATAACTCATTTATACATATCATCATCATCGTCATCATAGAAACATCCACCATACCCATTTTATACACATCATCAAATATGTCTCATCATTACAGAAAACATCAATGCACTCATGCTATGTCATTTAGAATGAAATGCAACCTCTTAATCATGCATGTGGTACCGTAACATCCTCATGTGATGGACACTGGGCCATCAACCCTCCCCTAAGGAGCACATCATAAACATCATATCACTCCAATCCACACAATTGGATTGAAGCTACCAATAGACCAAAGTCCCCTAAAAAATCAATGCCATGAATGCAAGACGCAATTATACCATCATCCTCAAAACATCATAACATTGCATTTACATTCATTATTAATCAATTATTCCTCATACTCACTCATAACATCATATACATACTCATGGAACATCATACAACACACTCATCCTACATCATATCTCTACATCATGAAATCATACATCATAACTCAAAGAAAATCAAAGAACTCATCATATATCACTTTAACTATTAACTCTACTCATATAGCCTCCAAGACACATCATGTGACAATTGTATAACATCATAGTAACATAGAATATACTACCTTAAAAACAATTTTCAAAATTAAAACAATTTTCAAAATTAAAACATTTTTCCAAGTTTCTCAGGGCTCTCTAAGCGAGACCTTACGCTCGCTAAGCACCCAACTCACTGACTCTTCTCGCTAAACAAGCTTCGCGATTTCTGCAGAATTCTTCTACGAATTCAGCCTTCTCCTTCCACGACAAACCCCCTCCAAAACCTACAATTCAACAGCATCTCATCAGAAAACCTCATTAACATCAACATTCATCATAACAACATCATCTACATCATATACATCATTGTATTCATTAAAATCATCATGAATTCATCATTAACAACACAAATAATCAATAAAAACCTTATTCCCTAAACTACAACACAAAACCCCCAATTTCATTCCCATATTATAATATAGAAAGGAAAATACTCCCTATACCTTAATTTTCGTAAGCGTTTGATAAACTCTTCACAATTCTTTCCAACCTTCAAGCCCTAGCTTGTCCCTCTTCACGAGAGCTCTTTTCCCAAAAGTGCGATCGTTCCAAATGATCGTATTCTCCAACTTTTATCTCTTTTGTCACTCTTGCCCCTAGGACCTCATTTAGTCTTTCCCCATATAACCTTCACTTATGCTCGACCAAAAGACCACAATGCCCTTATCCTCTAATTCCTTTTATTTTATTTTATTTAATCTCAAATAATAAACTAAACCCTATATACTTAATTATTCTAATTATTATTAAAATATTAAGCTACCCCCAAACTTCATAAAACATAAAATAACCTCATAAGCATCAAAATAGTCAAGAAAAACACATCAACATAATTAAAATCGACTTTGGGGTGTTACACTCAGGTTGTCTCGTTCTCTCCAAACAAGACGAGGAGCTCGACATATCCCCAAGTTTTGTGGTAGCTCCATTGAACCCCTGGAGGTCAGATCCGACGTACCGGGACAAATTATTTTCATTGAGCTTAAGGTTTTGAACAGGTGGGCATACATGATGTCAACGGAGCTGCCTTGGTCGACCAGGATGTGACAGACATCGAAGCGCGCCATTTTTGCTCTTATTAGGAGTGAGATCCTCGAGTTAGGGGATTCTCCAGGTAGTTCCTCGAGGTAGAAGGAGATGGGATTAATTTTCCCTCGATATTTGGTCACATTGGCCAACTGGTCGAGCGTGGTCAACAGGAGTTCGTCGAAATTCCTTTTCACTGATATCACGACATTCTCGTTGTTCATTCCGCCTTCGGAGATTAATAAGGCGGTTGAGAAGCATTCCCATGGGCTGTGGGCGGCAAAATATCCTTCCGCGTGCGTGTAAGGGATGTGGAAATCTTCAGGGAGAGATACACAAAAGACCACGAGGAATGGAGAGCCATCAGACGAAGTATCCTCGCGACTTCTCTTCGAACCATGGTCTCTGTGCCGGGAAGGCTCGTTCATATTGGTGTATTGCTTAAGGTGGCTGTTGTACTCCAAAATTTTCCCTCCCATAATCAAGGCAATGTGTCTCAAGGTTCACAAGGTTCACAAGGTTCACAATTGGTCAAAAGGATTGAAGGTTTCATTAGACTAAGTCACCTCCTGAACAATGGATCCAGAACTAGGGTTTTGAATTTCTCAAAGTTAAATGGACTTCCAAGGCCTCAAGTGAGCTTCATAACATCCCACATGTCTTCAAGAATCCCCATCTCAAGTTTCAGAGCTTTCTCAATAAGTTTGACTAGCCATATGTTCAAATATTCCAAAATCAGTCAACTTGGTAAAAAAGTCAAACTGAGGTCAACTGTGGTCAAATTAAAGTAAAACTTCAAGATCTTTTGCCAACGTCAAGATTATGAGGTAAATTTCATCATTTGATCAAGGGTTTATCATGATTCATCAAGAAAATCTCAGATCGTCAAGAATCAAGAAGTTTCTTAATTAGGGTTTCACAATAAAAGTCAACTGAACTTTGACCAGCCATAACTTTCCCATAATTCATCAAAAATTTCCCATCCAAAGCTTATTTTGAAGGAAATTGAATTCTATACAACTTTGTGTCTCACAAGCCAAGGCCAAAAATTCTTCATTTGGAAGGTATGAGCTAAAACATTATAGGTCCTTTTGAAAGTCAACAAAAAGTCAACTTTTTCCAAAGCTCATAATTTGAAAATGGTAAAAAATATGGACATGGGACCATAAATTTTGGTTAGAGGACCCTCTAAACTTTCTAAAAAGTCCAATAACACCTTCATAGCCTTAAAATTGAGAGAGTTGTGCCTTGTCAAAGTTGGGAAATTTTCAAAGGGTGTATGAAGCAAATAAAGCCTAAACTTCAAATTTTTCCAAATGGGCCCATCAAATTGCAATCCAATCTCAAAGATAAAGTCATGTACGACCCAATAATCAATTATTCTGATTTTTATAATTTATTTTTATTATTTTGGATTTTATTTGTTAAAATTCAATTTAAATAAAAGTAAAATATAAAAAGTCAATATTTGGATCAAATATTTGTTCTAGAACCAAATATATTACATTTAAGCTGATTGAAGATGTTCCAAATTCGTGCAAGGCATAATTGGCAAGGTTATATTTGATTTTTTGAATCATTATGGTTGATTGTTTCTTCAATACCAAGTAACTCAAATCCATGATGCAAAGGCCCAAAATTTGACCTAGATTCATTCTATTATATAAACACAAGAGGACCAAAGCAAGAGGAGGATTTTTTTCAGGGTTCAAGAACATCCACCAAAAGCCAAAAAATCAAAGAAACTTTTCAAATTCGGTTTGACACTTCCAGACATTCTAAGGGAGTTTTGAAGGTTGCATTGCGTTCCCTGGGACTCTTAGAACGTGAATACATTATCACCATCCTCAAAATCATGTAGAATCACATAAACTACATCCATGTTCTTGCTTATTTTGAGTTTTTTCGATTTCGATTGTTTATGCGTGATAAATGTTAAATGATCATATATTCTTGCTTGCATTAACATTGTTAGGATTTTAAACTTGACTTTGGGGATTCTCTATTCAAGCCATATAAATGAGATTGAATGACCTAATGGAACCCTTTGGACACTGGGAAATCAATTGTAGTGACTATTGTAGATTAATTTCATGTATTGTTTAAGATTGAAATTTCCAGGTCTATAGCAACGGAAAAAAACCGTTGCTAACTTCTTCAGGAAAACCGTTGCCGAAGCCTATATTCAGAGGTTGAAGAAGAAGCTTTTTGGCACGAGTGGATTTTTGAATTTTGGATATAATTGATATTGTTTTGTTTCCTACAAATGACAAGGCGTGCGTCTAGCTCAGATGGTGGGGTGATACACTTCCGGAAGTACCGAACCTGAGTTTGATCCCCAGGTCCTCCATTTTTTTTAAATTTAATTTTGCCTTATTTTGCAGGTTTTGTATATAATATGCTTTAGTCATTATAGCATCAGCTAGCGTGCGCAGCCCAGTGGTCCTTGCATATGCTTGGTAATAGGGAGGTCCTGGGTTCAAATACAGGCCTCCCCCCTTTATTTTTGAAGCGTTTTTTTCTTTTTCTTTTCGTATTTTATTTAAATAATAATTATTAAATTAATTAACGATTAAATATGCAGATAATCTTGATACAAGTATGCAGATCATGCCTCCCAATGTATCAGATCATGCCATGTTATTGGTGGATGATGGTAGGCATAAAAGAGAGTGCCTAAACAATTTAGATACACCAACTGCATAGCAGAGTTTCCAGGTTTCTTACAAATGGTGAAGAGTAATTGGGACCAACCTATGAGAGGGTATCCAATGATGATACTTTGGAAGAAGCTCATGAGGTTAAAAATAGAGATTGCAAAATTCAGTAGACCCTTGGCGAATATGAAACACCAAATTATTGAGGCTAGAGGAAAGCTTGAACAAAGTCAGCTGGACCTCAGGGGGAATAGAATGGCTAAGGAGCTGATTGAGAAAGTGAAGCAGTTAACTGATCAGGTTATACACTTAAATGAGATCCAGGAGAAAATGCTGAGACAAAAAACGAAAATTGATTGGATAAAGAAGGGTGATGGGAATTATGCATATTTCCATGCTATGCTGAAATCTCAACAAAGTACAAAGAGACTAGTCCAACTTTATAAAGAAGATGACATCATAATTCATGAACAAAAAGATATGGAAAATGAAGTGATTGGATTCTATAGCCAACTCATGGGGAAAAGTTAGCACACTACTGTCAACATAGATGTTGAAGCTATGAGAATGGGCCCTCAACTGAACATGGAGCAAAGGCAAATGTTGATACAAGAGGTGACTGATCAGGAAATAGAAAAAGCTCTCAAAGGGATTTGTGACAGGAAAAGTCCAGGATTAGATGACTATGGAGCAGGTTGTTTCAAGGCCAGCTGAAGTGTGATAAAAACTGATGTGATAAAAGTTGTCAAAGAGTACTTTTAGAGGGGGTCCATCTACAAACCCTCCAATAGTACAATTGTTACTCTGATTCCAAAAGGGGAGAATGCAAAAGGTGTGAAGGACTATCGGCCTATAGCAGGATGCACGACGGTTTAGAAAATAATCTCGCGGATTTTGACTGATAGATTGGGAAGTGTGCTGCCAATGGTCATCAGTAAAAATCAGGATGCTTTTGTAAAAGGACAGCATATACATAATCACATCATGCTGGCTACCGAGCTCCTTAAAGGTTATGATAGAAAGAAGGGCACACCTAGAGTGATGGTGCAAATAGATTTGCAGAAGGCTTATGATATGGTGCATTGGGGGGCTTTAAAAAATATTCTAAAAGAGATTGGGATGCCGCATCGGTTTAAACAGTGGATTATGGCTGGCATTAATTCTATATCCTACAGGTTTAATATAAATGGAGAGTTGACAGACTTTATGCAGGCTAGGAGAGACATAAGGCAGGGAGACCCTATCTCTCCCTTGCTCTTTGTGATCATAATAGAGTATATGCATAGAGTACTTGCCAAGATGCAGAAAGATAACAACTTCAACTACCATGCAAAATGTGAAGGGATGAAGCTGACAAACATCACCTTTGCGGATGACATATTGTTGTTTTGTAGAGGAGATGATATTTTTGTGCACATGCTGACCCAGGCTTTCAAATTATTTACTGATTCAACAGGTTTAGTAGTTAACCAGAATAAAAGCAAGATCTTCATGGTTGGTTTGAATGAAGAAGAAAAGGCCAAAATGTTGAGGAATACTGGTTTTCAAAGAGGCAGCTTACCAATTCGATACCTTGGGGTTCCCCTCTCAAGTAAGAAGCTGTCTATAAATCATTATCTCCCCCTGATAGATCGAATTGTGAATAAAGTGAATCACTGGTCTGCAAAGTTGCTTAGTCATGCAGGGAGGATCCAGTTGGTACAAAGCATTTCGAATGCCATAGTGCAATTTTGGCTGCAGTGTTTCCCGATCCCTAAAATGGTTATAAAGAAGATTGATGGCATCTGTAGAAGCTTCATCTAGACTGGCAAGAAGGAGATAAGCCGTAAAAGCCCTGTTGCCTGGAATTCCATGTGTAAGCCTAAGGAGCAAGGAGGTATGAATCTTCCGAATCTTAATATTTGGAATAAAGTGTGGCTGATGAAATGTTTATGGAATCTCTGCTATAAGAAGGATAATCTTTGGGTTAAATGGATCCACATGTATTATTTTAAGAATGCAGAGGTTATGAACTTTGAGAATAAACCACAACACTCTTGGGTAATGAAAGGGATTTTGAATCAAAGGGAAAATATAGGAGGGGTACAACAAGAATGGGAGAGAGATGTGAGAATGAAGATATTCAAACCCAGCAAGATATATGATTGTATGATAGATGATGATAGAAGAGTCAGCTGGTACAAACTGATTCAATACAACAAGGCTAGGCCTCGGGCAGTTGTGTGTTTATGGATGGCTTGCCAAGGGAAGCTAGTAACAAAAGATAGAATGATGATATTCAAGATGATTAATGAGAAAGTTTGTAGTATTTGTAAAAGAGAAGATGAAACATTAAATCATCTTTTCTTTGAGTGTGAGCAAATGAAGTGTATTTGGGAGGAAGTGTTGGAATGGTTAGAAATTAGGCATGATCCTAAGGTGTGGAATGAAGAAATTTTGTGGTTGATAAGAGGTACTAAAGGAAAAGGATGGAGGGCAGCAATCTTGAAAATTGCTATAGCGGAAACAATTTATCATGTGTGGAAATTCAGAAATGATATTGTGTTTGGAAACAATGTGGATAGAAATAGTATAGTAACTAATATCATAGATAATGTGATATATAGAGGTTGGATAGATAAAGGAATTAGGAGGAACATAGTTAAATTCATGATGTAATTGGTAGGATGGACCTTGGGTCTCCTTGATGTAATTGTTTTTTTGAATTATAATATATTTCTTTGATTAAAAAAAAAACGATTAAATTAATTAAATGATTAGTATTTAGGTTAATGACTCTTAATTATATTCTTAAAAATAAAGTAATTTCTAATTAATTCATATTTATTTTCTTATAGTATTTTTTTATTATCAAATAATTTAATTTAATTTTACCCTTGAAATTATAATTTAATTAAATAATTAGGTTTAGATTTTTTTTATTTCTTTTATTAACCCTAATTTCTTAACCCTGATTTTTACGAAACCCTGATTTTCTTAATTAAAACACTAACCCTAATTTCAAATAAAAGAATTATTTACTTTGTTTAATTTAATTATTTAGGATAATATTCTTTGCTTATTTATTTATTTTCGCTTTTATTTATTTATAAAGAAAATGTATAGGTTTTTTTTTATATATTGTAATTTATTTTTCTCGCCTGATTATTATGCATCTGCCCCGAAGCCGTGTAATAGCTTAGAACTTTATTTTTCTACTTTTTATTTCTGTAGATATTTAATTGTTTGGTTAGTAAATAGGGAGTGAAAAGAAATAATTGAACAATTTGGACTTAGATAATTAAATAAGATTAAATATCTGAATAAAATCATTCACACATGTAAGTCGATCTATGATCGCCATCTGCACCTACTAGGGGTACCTCTCTTAAGTTGCCTTTAAAAATGGTCAAGTCCCTCAAATATGGGGGTGAGGGGTGTCTTAAGCAAAACCCTACAAATAAAAATCATTTTGTCCCTCCCCAGATTAAAAGATCAAGTCCCTACGAGGTTGCCTACGATATAGTGATCTTGTCCCTTCGGTAAATATGATGATAATCCCTTCGAATTGCTAAAGACACCCCTTAAGTTGCCTTCATTGACCATACGATGACCCTACGCCCGTCCCTTAAACAAATCCAAGGTAATGACTACCTATTCCTTAATAATAGGGACAATCTTACCCTTAAAAGAACATAGAAGAATATGAAAGACTTAGTCTAGGGTAGGAACTCTAAGTTACTGGCTCACACCCTTTAAAATACTTTTCACACCTCACTATTTTCAAACATTTTCAAAACAAAGGCTCTGTATACATCCATACGAGGATCATTACAAAGTACTTAGAAAATTTTCTAATCACACACTTCACACTTTCAAAACAATTAAGTGAGTTAAGTAACTAAGAGCCCATGGATAACCATGGATATAAAGGGTGCTAACACCTTCCCTTTATATAACCTACCCCCCGAACTCAAGTCTTTTAAAAATAGGTATTTCCTGTTCTTTTATGTCCTTTCCACTTGGATAAAATAAAAGTCGGTGGCGACTTTTGCTATCCGTAACATAACTAAAAGTCAGTTCTCCCACCGTGTTACAGTGGCCTTCTTTGATTAGTATCTTGATTGCATCTTTCAGGTGGACGCAGTCTTTGGTCACGTGCCCATGGATTTTGTGAAAGCGACATTATTTGGACTTGTTGGTGTGGGGCTTAGGCGCCGTTGGTTTGGGGAACCTCGCCTTACCCTGCTTGAATTCCAAATTGATACATTCGACGAGGATAGACTCATGGGTGTAAACACCCCAAATTTGCCCTCACCCATTCACACCATGGCTTGTGATCATCCTCATATGCATAAACACAATCATATAATCTCACATCTCATTTTTGATTCCCTGCATAGTTTCTAAGGCATCTGCACCTAGGGTTTGTGATCTGAGCAACCTCAAGGCTTCTTTAGCCATTTCAAAGGCCACCAATTAACTCAAAGGGGTCCATGTGTGTTCACATGTCATATTCCATCTCTTCAAAGTCAAAAATGCAGAGGAATCACAAGGACTAGGGTTTGAGTGGATGCAGAGCCAGGATGAACTGCACAGTTGACTGAAAATTAGGGTTTTGGTTTCAGAGGCCATAACCCCAGATTTTTTTGGTCATTCTTGTTTCCATTGGTCTCTATATGGTATAGGGAGTATGCATATCAATTTTCATGAAGAAATTCCATGGGGAAGTCATCTGATCAAGGGTTGACTTTTCAGACAAGTCAGTATAAAATCAGGGCATCTGAGGCCCCCAATGACCCAACCAATGGGTGATCTTCATCATTTTGAGTGTATATGATCTTTATTTGATCATGGAAGAAGGTTGAGGTTCATAGAAATCAAGAATTTAGGGTTTTTTGCAAATGTTGACTTTTTGGGCATAGTTGACTTTTCAAGAATGCATCATTTTAGGTCATTTTTCAAGCCATGATTCTTGATCCAAAAATGCTTCAAATGGAAAAACTTTGGTCATGAAAGTTGTAGATCTCATCTTTCCCTTTTCAAAAAGTACAAGAACATGATCAAACTCTTCTTGGATCAAAAGTTATGGCAATGCAAAGTTGGCAAAAATCATTAATTTTCAAGGCATGCTTCAAATGGAAATTTTGCAAAGTCATGAACCAATGCATTATGTGACCTCTAATTCATTTCAAACCATTACATAAACATTCTCTAAGTCCTAAAAATCAGAAATGGACCAAGTTTCCCCATGGTTTGGTTTGTGTAACAAGACTTTCTTCACATGTGAACCCTAAAGCCACAAGTTGCAAAACTCATGATCATGCTTTCACCAACTTGCTGCCTTGAATGTTGGACCAAGCATAGCCTTTCCCTTCACTTTGCTGCGCAGACCATGCCCTTTGTACTTGGCTAGAAGTTGCCCATGCCCTATCTTACAAGAAGTTGACATATTTGCAAAAGTGGCTACACCTATCCATAAAGCACAAGTCACATCCTCTGACCAATTGGATTAGTTTATACTATCCATTTGCAAACCATTCCATGTACTAAGCAGGCCTGAAACACTTCACACAATCACATTCACAAAAACACACCACATTGCATTTGTCTTCGAATCTGCCTCCACCACCACAAAACACTCAAACCATTTTCTCCATTCAACTCACCATGTATCACTGAGTAGAAACCACCAAGAACACAAGCCTGAAACATCCAAAGCATCCCACTGCCATTTCTCACCTCATTTTGCAGTTTCATTCGAAACTCTCACCCTAGCTCACAAACAGCCAAACAAACCTTGCAGACCTTCTCCATTCATCCTCAGGACCACAAACCATCATTCACAATGGCCTGAAACCTCCAGAAACTCCATTGCCATTTCTGACTGAGCTGAAGCAGGAGCTTTCGAAACTCACTATCCAGCCAACTTAAATTCCCTTTGAGCATTCAAACCTCATATGGGGATCAAAAGGAGTGGTTTGCACTAAAGGAAGCAGCCAGAAAGTGCCAGAAGTCAGAGCTCCAGTTCAGGTGAGCTTCATGAACTTTTTTCCCAGGAACTTGTTTTTAAGTTCTTAATTGTTTCTCTATGTTCCACTGGTCATGATGATGTGTTTGGTTTCGAAAATCATGGAGTTTTGAGCATGTATGATGTCCCTGAAATTTTGTGACCTAAAACTTGTTTTGTTCGATTCTTGCTTATGGGGAAAAATAAATGAGTTTGGACATGGGGTTTTGGTTCAGTAGGTTGTGGGAAACATTTCCATGGTTTTAGATTTCATTTTAGTGACCTAGGGAAGGATTTGGAAGTTTTCAGGGGAGAAGGTCACCGGAGAAGACGACCGGAGCTCGTCTCCGGTGACCTGAAAGTGATTAGTCATTTAATTAGGGTTAGGGCAAGTTTTAAATGTGAGCCACTGGATCTTGTTTCCCGCGTGTGAGTGTGTGGCTGAGATCATGCCATTTTCAATTAATCAGGATTAATTAATTCTAATTAGGTTTAATAAATTAATTAGTCAGGTTTGAATTATGACCATTGGATCTGGCGCGTGGTCAATGGTTTCCTTTCCAGATTGAATCCCAACCCTACATTGTGCATACTTCAGTTTAATTTATTTTTAATTCATTTTCTTTTCAATTAATTTGCATATTTATTTTAAAATAGTAAAAAATTCTTAAAAATTATGAAACTTTTTCCTAAAAGTTTTATTAATTTTTAAGACCCAAAAATATTTTTTATTTTATTTTTTGTCATTAAAAAGTATTTTTAAATATTTAAAAGATTATTTTTAATTGATTAATGGAAATTAATTAATTAAAAATACTTTTAGGTATTTAAAAATTACAAAAAAATTCATGAAATGTTCTAAGACATTTAGAAACATTGTCCAACCTTCAAACCAAATTTCTTTTTTGATCTTGATGCATTTTAAGAATTTTTCATTGAATTAAATCATTTTTTATGCATTATTTTGATCATGGGTTCAAAAATTCATTTCTGCCTATTGGAGAAGGTTTGGACATTGATTCTTTTTGCTTTGTCTTGTGTTTAGCATATAGTTTCTAAGATAAAATGGCCATGATTTGATCTTGCATTTTCCAATTGTTTGGCATTTCTTTTGTTTAAGAACCCTAAAAACCCTAATAACTTAGAAAAATCATATCTTGAGATTGGTTAAGAGTTGAGAGTTCCCCTTTGGGCAGTGGTTCATTATAGGTTTAGGGTTTCTTTGGGTAGCATTTTCCATTTTTCATCTTAGGGTTTGCTTCTGTTTTTGTTTTTTGTTTGATGTTTGATTCATAAACCCTAATTTGGGCTTTCTCTTGCATCCCTCTTGCATTCTCTTGCATAACATGACTTGCCTTTGCATTTTGTGCATGCCTATGATTCATTTGACATCTTAAGACATATAGAAAACATGTTTGATCATTGCATTGCATATTTGCCATGCCATTTGTCTTGTATGCTTCATAACTTCCCATGCTTGTTCATGCTCTTTAACTTGCATCATTTACATCCATGATCTTGTATGAACATATCCATGTCTTGCCTCATGTTTATAGCACTCCATAGCATCATCATCATCATCAACATGCTTCTGGTTTGGTCTAGCATCATGTCATTTCATCCCATCTAGCATTGCATTGCATTTCTTTCTAACATTTCAGGTGGTAAGTAAACTTGAGAAGTGAATTTGCCTTCACTTCTCATAACTTTTCTTTTCATCTCTCTTCCATGCATTGCTGCATTTTTGTATGTGTTTGAGATTGAGCTTGCTCATTCTTGTTCTTCTCACTTTCTTTCTTCAAGTGACTTGACTTCTTGAATGAAGCAAGTCACTTTGCTTCTCTTGATCCTGTTCATCTGCTTCCTGGTGGTTCCATTGAAGATTGTTCTTGAAAACCTCACAAACCTTAGGATCAACCAAGCATGACAATGAATTAGGGTTTTGATTAGTCTCCCCCCATAGTTTTACCTTTGTGTCTCTCTTTGAGTCTTCTCTTCTCATCTCATAATCAGGGACTAAACCCTAAAGGCTTTAAGACTTTGTGATTAAGCTTATGCCTGCATCCTTCTCTTAGGATGGAGTGTATAACTTTAATCCTAAGTGTTGAACCCTTTATGTGTTTAAATCTCTTAACCAATTCACTTAATAAATATCAAGACATCACACTTGTAACTTGGGCCTTGCATTAGGGTTCTAATTCTTCCTTAAGTGGTTAAGAAGGACTAACCCTAGTGTTAATGGACAAGTCCCCCTCAAGTTGTCTTACAAACCATAAAATTCACTTCATCATCTTATCATTAATTAAAATCCACTTAATCAAAGGCTTGTTTTGTCATGGGTTTAATCCCTAATCATGGATTAAGTTGAGGAGCTTTCCTCAGCTTAAACATTCTCATCTATTATCCTTCTATTAGGATGGTGTAATGGGTCTGTTTAATCTTTGATTATGGCTTAACCTCATTACTCAACACTAAACAAAAACCACAAAAACATCTAAATAATCACAAGTAGGTTAATGATCTTAATCCTACATCAAAGGTGATTAAGTGTGAGAATCTGACTTCACACTTAAGGTACACTCATTACCCCTAATCAGAGGGAAGATGTGATGAGTTTACTAAATCCATTGGCTTAGGCTTAAGCTCATTAACTTATGACAAAATCCAAAAAGCAATAAAAGACTGAAAACATAAAAAACAAACAATAATCGTCTCCTTCGGGATTCTTTTCTCATCATCTTCACTCACAAACGAGAACTCGCTTCTTCCGTCTAATGCAAGACAGTTTGCACCTGAGCCAGACAGGTCATACACTTGAGCATTGACAAGCAAGCAGTTCATCAGTCAATTCATCTTTCAGTCTCTTTGGGTCGAACTACGGTGTTCTGACTTCCTCATTGCACGAGAGGATACGTAGGCATAACTTAACAGTTATCGAACAAAAGTCTCTGTATATTCCCCCTCCTTCTAACTTCATCTTTTTAGCCTCATGCTCATGAGCATACTCTTTCCTTACACTGATACCTTCATACTTCACATCATTTATACACTTTACACTGACACCTGTACATTCTTTTCCAGCTATTTTATACACAAATTGCACTGACACTACCCCTTTAAAACACAAATCTTTTAAGCGTGGATCCCGTCGAGTACGACGGACAATCTGGGTGCTAATACCTTCCCAGGTTGTAACCAACCCCCTTTCTCAGTCTCTCTGGTTCGCAAACCGTCTTGTCCATCTTTTTCTAGGTCTATGCAGCATTACCTTTCCTCCGGGATAAAAATGCCTAGCTGGCGACTCTATTCATCTCCAGTGAGTTCACGGCTGTGTGTTCTCACTGTCCCTCTCGCCGACCGTTCGCGTCTGTACCCTTATCTGACCCGGTGTCACTTATCGGGAGCGACAGCTTGGCGACTCTGATGGGGACGCTTATACTGCAACCAGGGCTTCTGGTTCTTTTTGTGGGTTCCTCCTAGCGCTTGTTTGATTTGTGTTTACTGGGGTGTTATGTGCTTGTATTTATTTATTTTTGTTTATTGCTTTATGTACAGTTACTTTACTGCTTTCTTTATTGCTTTTGTATATATCATACTGTCATGTTGCTGGCTGGATCTGTTGTTTGCCTTGGTGGGTGGGTGATTCATTGAGAGTTAAGGTCCTATACCTGGGACCTGAGTGACACCTAGGCTAGAGTGAATCATATTCTTTCCCATTCCATTTCGGTCTGGTGCGGGAATATGAAACACGGTTCAGATATGGGTTTCTTCTTGAGAACTCTGTGTTGTAGATTTCCTGCAATGCTAGGGCTATCTGGGAAGCCTGCTAAGTCTGGATGACCTTTTAGTATTGACCTTCAGAAACTGAGGTGAATTAGAGGAGGAATTGTTATGGTTATTGTAAACACTGTACCTCCGGGTTAGAAGTGTTTACACTTCTCATAACTGATCCAAGTCTGAGGATCCTTGTTCTAGATCACCACCTGTGAGGGGGTTGGGCTGTTTACAGGTTTGCAGGTACCTTGACCTCAGAATACCCTGTTACTTTGACTTTGTTAAGAATACTCCATGTTGGACAGTTCTTGTGATTCTAAACCCTGGACATGTGGCTCTTTATTTGAGTCCCCCACCCTGGTTACTGGATTTTTAGACCTCCAACTGGAATTCTTGAACACACTTGGACCTATATCAGGGCATTTTGATCAGATCCAGCTCAGTCACAGACCCTTGCATATCATTTGCATACATAACCATTGCATCATATTAACATTTGCTTATTTGTGTTTCAGGGTATCCATTTTCATCTGGTTTTGGTTTTGACCCCATCTGCATTACTGACCTATCTCCACCAGCACTAGCTTCAGCTTGTCAGCCATATACTTCAAATACTTGCACTAAGCCAGCCAGTGGCCCACTCCTCAGCATCTTCATCAGCACTCTACTCAGTCTTCAGCATCATGGCTCCAAAGAAAAGCAACATCACCTATCACTTCTTCCAGCCAGACTTATCAGACATCAGGAGGATCCAAACCCTGATCACTCCAGATCACATACCTTTATTCAGGGAGCATTATGGGGATATACTTGACTTGGTCATGGATCTGGACCCATCCCAGAGGAGTTTGATCCACACCTGCATTCAGTTTTATGCCCCCCCATTGAGATGTTTCACCTTTCAAGACTTTCAGTTGGGGCCTCTTTTGGAAGAGTACTCCTCTTTGGTTGGTTTGCCTATCAAGAGGGAAATCCCTTTCAACCCTGAAATGGTCTTTCCCAGCAATGGAGAGGTGGCAAAAGCTCTGCACCTGGAACCTGCTTTGATTGAGCAGCATATGACCTCTAAAGCTGGGATCCCTGGTTTTCATCTTGACTTCCTGATTTCCCAAGCTAGTCTGAAGGCCTCCCTGGGGGAGTGGAGAGCTGTTTGTGCTCTGTTGGCCTTAAGTGTATATGGAATTGTGTTGTTTGCAGATGAGCCTCGATTCATCAGCAAGAATGCAATCCATTTGTTCATCCTGAAGAACCCAGTGCCAACTTTGCTAGGAGATCTCTATTACTCAGTACATCAGAAGAATGAGAAGCAGAGGGGAAGGCTAGTGAGGTGTTGTGCTCCATTATTCCATGCTTGGCTTCTAAAGCATCTACCCAGGACAGATGCCTTCCTAAACCCTCATCAGCAGAGCAACTGGGCTAAGAGACTCACTATTCTAACTTCAGCTGACATCAGATGGTGCACTCAGAGCACCAAGGGCAGAGATATCATTACAAGCTGTGGGCACTTTCCCAATGTGCCTTTAATAGGGGTCAAGGGAAGTATCAATTACAACCCTATGCTGTTCAGGAGGCAATTAGGCTATGCACTGGTCCATACTCCCAGGGAGCAAGACTTGGTTGAGACCCTCTACTGTGAGAACAAGATTAGTCTGGCAACTGTTAGGCAGGCTGCCTGGGCCTGGGATCATGTTCAAACCAAGGGAATCACCACTCTGGGGAAGTGCAATAATGTGGCATCAGTCCAATATTATGAGTGGTCCCATGCCAGGGCCCAATTCTCTGGAATGCCCTTCACCATAGAAGACATGCCTGAGTCATCTTCAGCACCACCCCCTGCCACTATCAGTCTGGAGGAGTTTGAAAGCTTGAAGGAAAGAAATGAGAAGTTAACCCAGGCTTTGCAGAAGACCCTCCGGGAGAGGAGTGAAGGTGTGAGGGAGATTGAAAGGTTGGAGAAGTTGAGGGTGGAACACTTGACTAAAATTGAGAAGTCTGGAGATTATATCAACAAGTCTAAAGCTGGTGAGCAGATTCTGAAGAATGCTTGTAAAGAAGCCCAGTTCCAGAGAGCAAGGACAGACTTGTATTTGAAAGAGAGTCAAGCCAGGTGGGTCCGGATCACTGAGGCCCGTACTCTAGAAGACAAGAGAGTTCAGGACAAGATGGAACAGATGGAAGAAGCCCTGGCAGCAGCCCAGAAGGAAATATCAGAGCTAAAGATCAGAACTGGAGTAAAGAGGTCTAAGGACCAAAGTCAGAACAAGAAGTTGACTGCAGCTGTTGCAGCAAGAAACCTCCTCATCAGAGGTCTCACGGAGCGTCCGGCTGATCCTGTGACCGAAGCACTTCTTAAGGAAGTTCGTGAGGATGAGTTTGGCCTTGGAGTTTGATCATTTGCTTGTTGTT
The DNA here is from genome assembly GCA_963966055.1 of Lathyrus aphaca. Taxonomy (NCBI): domain Eukaryota; kingdom Viridiplantae; phylum Streptophyta; class Magnoliopsida; order Fabales; family Fabaceae; genus Lathyrus; species Lathyrus aphaca. The sequence goes on along the minus strand of OZ014519.1, from coordinate 725,114,862 downwards.
ATTCCTATTCCATGTACTTTTGTTTTTGTAATGTATTTTTGACCCCTTAGAGGGCTAGTGTTGTAAAATGAACAAGATGTATTATTTCACCTTCTGTAATATATTTGTGTTAGTTTCCATCTGGGTTTATTTCGAAAGCAACTTCAACAGCATCATCTTCAAGGGTCTGGAAGGGTCAAAACTGAAGGCCAAACCGGATACCTTGAGAACAAATAAGCATAACTGCATTGCATACTAACCCTTTTTGTTTATTTTGTAGGTTTTTGTTTTGTTGTTACTAACCTCTGTTGTGAATCTCAGGAATTATTGCTCGCCGCCGGGTATTTCCCCTCAACAGGCCACACAGGTACCCAACTAGAAACAACCTTCCGGGAATTCAGATGGATCAGATGCAGCAGGACCTTACGGAGGTCAGAAACCAGATGGCCAACGAAAGGTTGGAGATGAGAACTCAGATAACACAATTCATGGAAGTGATGAACAATTTAGCTCAAAGCCAGGAGAGGCTCAGAGCTTTGGTAGAAGGGAGGAATCAAGATGAGCCCCATGTGGGAACTGCTGGCACAAGTAACAATGAACGGGTGCAACCCCATGTTAACCCTCCTGTGTTTGGCCCACATCTACATCCTGAGATTAACATTCCTGCAAATGTTCAAGGGACAGCCACTGCAGCCAGGGTACTTCAGGAAGACCCTCAAGAGGACCAATTTACAGTAATGGGTGCTGGAGAGGAAACTTATGATAGACGGTTGGAAGAAATAGCTGAGAAGTTGAGGTCCTTAGAATCTCAAAATTCTTTGGGTTTCGACGTTATGGACATGGGTTTGGTAGACGGGGTCAGGATCCCCCATAAGTTCAAGCCTCCTTGTTTCGAAAAGTACAATGGGACTTCATGCCCCCGGACTCATCTACAATCATTTCTGGGAAGGCTGAAGGCCTATACAATGGATGAGAAATTGTGGATGTTCTATTTTGAAGATAGCTTGACTGGAGCTTCGAGGGAGTGGTATTCCCATCTGACAAGAGCAACAATTAGATGCTGGAAGGACCTGGCAGAGGCCTTCATCAGACAGTATCAGTATAATCTAGACATGGCACCCAACAGGACTCTCCTGATGGGAATGTCACAGTCTTCGAGGGAGAGTTTCCGAGAATACGCCCAAAGGTGGAGGCAGCTGGCTGCTGCTGTTCAACCACCTATGTCTGAGCGGGAAATGGCAGACATGTTTATGAACACTCTCCAGGGAACGTATATTGACAGGTTGGCTGCTTTCTCCTCCACTAGCTTCGCAGATGTTGTCATAGCTGGGGAGAGAATTGAAAGCCTGTTAAAAATGGGTAAGATCTCTGATAATGGTGCCAGCTCGTCCAGTAGTACAAGAAAGCCTTTTGCAGGCCCGAGAAGAACTGGCGAGACCAATGCCATTCACACCAACAGGGGTAGGCCCCAATATGTTCAAAGGTCGATAGCAGCAGTCACCATTCCTGCTCCAGCTCATCCTCAGCCAGTCTATCAACCTCCTCAACAAAACTACCAACAACAACCTCAGTATCACCAGAATCAGTATCCTCCAAGGAACTTCAACAACAACAACACCAACAACAATCAACAAAGGCCATTCCAACAGAGGCCATCCCAAGCTAACCGAGTGATCGACCCGATCCCAATGCCGTATGCTGCCTTGTTGCCACAACTTCTGAAACTCAACCTAGTTGAGCTAAGAACGTTGGCACCTCTGGATCCCAACAGTTTACCAAGGAACTATGACTCCAATGCTAGGTGTGCTTTTCATTCAAACGCACCTGGTCACAGTACAGAAAAATGCAGGGCTCTGCATATGAAGGTACAAGACTTGGTAGACTCCAAGGCTCTGAATTTTGCACCTCCGCCCAATGTCAATAAAAACCCTATGCCAAACCATGGTGGTCCCCGAATTAACGCTATTGAAGAAGACAGACCGTCTTATTTAATAACCAGTGTGGATCAGATCCGGACACCATTGGTGGAAATCAAAGCTCAACTCCGTGAAAACCAGATATTTCCGGGGTGTGAACTAGGGTGTCCATATTGCAATATCTCATGGAATGGGTGTGAGGACCTGAGGAATGGCATTGACAGCCTTATTCAGAGTGGCCTGCTACAGATCACTACATCATTCCCGACAAATCCGGCAACTTCATCAACAACGGTTTCAGAACCTCCTACAACCGCAACAACTATCGTTCCCGACAATTCATCAGCAACATCAACAAGTACTTCACCTGTCCTTCCAAACGATCAGTTTTCAACAGTTTCTCCTGCTACAACTTCAGCTTCATTCCATTTCGAATCTCCGTCAACAACAACAACAGTCCTTCCAACAATACCTCCTACAACACCAGCAATCAATCATGAAGATGTCTCTACTGTTACCATATTCTACGATCCTGAAAATAATTCTGCCTACCATTCAGAAGGTGCTGCTCCCGCCAGAGCACCAGTTACAATCTTTTATGATCCACAAACGATTACAGTCCCTTCAGCAGCAGCAATCAGTCCAGTCACTGTCACGGTGCCTGGACCAGTACCATATGAAAGCAATAGGGCCATCCCTTGGCACTATGGCTCTGACGTGTACTGTGAAGGGAAAAGAATCACTCTTGAAACATCAACACCTGCACCACAAATTGACAATGTGGGGGGAGGCGGAGGCTTCACTCGAAGCGGACGTCTCTTTGCTCCACCAATGCAAAGACCTACTGTCGAAGCAGAAGCTGCTGCCAAGGCAAAAGGAAAGAGCCCTGTGCAGGAGGATCCAGCTGCCAAAGAAGCCTTGAAGACACCGTTCGATCAAGAAGTTGATGAGTTTATGAGAATCATCAAAAAGAGTGATTACAAAATTGTGGATCAACTTCACCAGACGCCATCCAAAATCTCTATCCTCTCACTGCTTATGTGCTCCGAAGCCCATCGGAATGCACTACTCAAGGTCTTGCACGCAGCTTACGTGCCTGAGGAGATTATTGTCAACCAATTGGAAACCGTGGTTGGAAATGTTACTGCTAGCAACGGGCTAGGGTTTACCAATTCTGACTTGACAGCGGATGGCCGCAATCACAACAAAGCCTTGCACATAACCCTGGAATGCAAAGGAGCTGTCCTTTCTCATGTGCTGGTGGACACAGGTTCTTCCCTGAATGTCTTACCAAAGAAGGCTCTGGTGAAGTTAGAATATGATGGTTTGGCATTGAGACCCAGCAACCTGGTAGTAAGAGCCTTTGATGGTTCTAAGAGATCGGTTCTGGGAGAGATTGAGGTGCCCGTGACAATTGGCCCACAGACCTTTAAAACTATCTTTTATGTGATGGACATTCAGCCCGCCTACAGCTGTTTGTTGGGTAGACCCTGGATTCACGCCGCCGGCGCAATAACGTCTACCCTTCACCAAAAGTTAAAATTTGAGTGGGAAGGCCAAGTTGTCACAATCTGTGGAGAGGAGGACATTTTTGTCAGCCACCTGGCTACCTACAAGTATATTGAGATGGATGGGGAGATCCATGAAATAATGAGTCAGGAATTTGAAGCTTTGAATGTGCATGAGGCATCTGCTGTATCTGGTACTCCAATGTCGTCATACCAACAAGCCCGGAAGGTTGTTGAGGAAGGAACTGCCCAAGGCTGGGGCAAACTGCTATCGGTGGAGAAAAAAGAAGACAAGTTTGGGTTGGGTTACAAACCAACTCAACATCAAGCGAAGGCTGCTGCAGAGCCAGGTTTTGTCAGTGGGGGAATGCTTACCCCTGATGCTATCAACTGTCTGGAAGACGAGCTGGAAGAGGAGCGCAATCTGGAGAACTGGATTCGTCCAAAGATCCCGGGGAGCAGTGTCTCGAACTGGTCTTCCCAGGAAATTATAAGAGTTACTCATACAGAGTAATTATTATTTCCTGTATTTTTTATAGCATGCATCAAAGTCTTGCATCTTGCCCAAGATGACAAGACTCATTTTGTAATCAGGGCCATCTGTACTTTTGTGCAAACAAGATTAAATTAATGAAATATCAGACATCTTTTTGCAAACGAGTCTTTTTCTTTTCTGCTCATTATTTTTCCATTTTTCTTTTTGTACAAAAATAAATGGCGGTGTTTTCAAAATGATAACTTCATTTCACTCTTTTTTCTAAAGCAAGATTAAAATCAATCACTAAAATGAACAAACTTAACCCTTGCAGAGAGTGCCTTCCTGACAGCACCGACAACAGCACGGCTATGACATCGTATGACTTTGACAATCCAATCAATCGAGCTGATGAAGGGGTTGATGAAGAATATGAGCTTCCTGAAGAGCTAGCCAGGTTGTTGAGACAAGAGGAGAAGGTTATTACTCCTCACCAGGAGGAGATTGAAGTGATTAATCTTGGTACGGAGGAAGACGTGAAAGAAGTCAAAATCGGGGCCTGCCTGCAAGACTCAGTAAAGAGACAACTGATAGACCTGCTTCAAGAGTATGTTGATGTGTTTGCTTGGTCGTATCAAGACATGCCAGGGTTGGATACCGACATTGTTGTGCATAAGCTGCCTTTGAGGGAAGAATGCCCACCAGTTAAACAGAAGCTGCGCCGAACTCGCCCAGACATGGCTATGAAAATTAAGGAAGAGGTACAAAAGCAATGGGACGCCGGGTTCCTTGCTGTAACTAGCTATCCACCGTGGGTTGCTAATATAGTGCCTGTGCCTAAGAAAGACGGCAAAGTAAGAATGTGTGTTGACTACCGGGATCTGAACAGAGCCAGCCCGAAAGATGACTTCCCATTACCTAACATTGATGTATTGGTGGATAACACGGCTCAGTTCTCGGTATTCTCCTTCATGGATGGATTTTCAGGATATAATCAGATCAAGATGTCACCTGAAGACATGGAGAAGACAACATTTATCACACCTTGGGGCACGTTCTGTTACAAGGTGATGCCATTCGGACTAAAGAATGCTGGTGCAACATATCAACGGGCTATGGTGACATTATTCCACGATATGATCCATAAGGAAATCGAGTGTTATGTGGATGATATGATCGCCTAGTCCCTTACAGAGGAAGATCACCTGGTGAATCTGCTGAAGTTGTTCAAGCGTCTGAGGAAGTATCAACTAAAGCTGAACCCCAACAAATGCACATTCGGGGTGCGATCCGGTAAGCTACTGGGCTTTATTGTAAGCGAGAAAGGGATTGAAGTTGACCCTGATAAAGTCAAAGCCATCCAAGAGATGCCTGCACCGAAAACTGAGAAAGAAGTTCGAGGGTTCTTAGGTCGATTGAACTACATTTCAAGGTTCATATTTCACCTTACAGCAACCTGTGAGCCTTTGTTCAAGCTGTTAAGAAAGGAACAAACGGTCAGGTGGAACGAAGATTGCCAGAAGGCTTTTGACAAGATCAAAGAATATCTACAAGAACCTCCAGTCCTCATGCCGCCAGTTGAAGGAAGACCTCTGATTATGTACTTGACAGTATTAGAAGAGTCAATGGGGTGTGTACTAGGTCAGCATGACGAGTCTGGTCGAAAAGAGTATGCAATATACTACCTAAGCAAAAAGTTTACCGACTGTGAACAACGTTATTCACTGCTCGAGAAAACTTGCTGTGCTTTAGCGTGGGCTGCTCGCCGACTGAGACAGTATATGTTGACCCACACTACCTTATTAATCTCAAAAATGGATCCAGTTAAGTACATTTTCGAGAAGCCAGCTCTTACCGGACGGGTTGCAAGATGGCAGATGATTCTCACAGAATACGACATACAGTACACATCTCAGAAAGCCATCAAGGGCAGTGTACTATCGGAATATCTTGCTGAGCAACCCATTGATGACTACCAGCCTATGAGGTTTGACTTCCCTGATGAAGACATCATGTTCATTAAAGCAAAAGATCACGAAGAGCCTATTCACACTAAAGGGCCTGACCCGGAGGAAGAATGGACTATGATGTTTGATGGGGCTGTTAACATGAATGGCCGTGGTGTTGGTGCAGTACTCATTACACCTAAAGGAGTTCACATGCCTTTCTCGGCAAAACTCACTTTCAACTGCACTAACAACGAAGCTGAATACGAAGCTTGCATTATGGGTCTTGAGGAAGCTATTGACCTCAGGATCAAGACATTAACCGTATTCGGAGATTCAGCTTTGGTAATCAATCAGACCAATGGGAAATGGTATACACATCAGGATCATCTGATACCTTACAGGGATTATACAAGAAGGTTATTGACTTTCTTCACAACAGTCAAACTTGAGTATATCCCTCGGGATGAGAATCAGTTTGCAGATGCTCTTGCTACCATTTCGTCCATGATCAAAGTTCAAGCTGCTAACTTTGTACCTCAGATTTCAGTATCGAGACTTGATAGACCAGCATATGTATTCGCAGCAGATGTTGTCAAAGATAATAAGCCTTGGTTCCACGACATTAAGTGCTTCTTGGAGGATCAAACATACCCACCTGGGGCATCTTCCAATGATAAGAAGACTTTGAGAAGGCTTGCTGGTAGTTTCTTCTTGAACACTGATGGGTCTTTGTACAAAAGGAACTTTGATATGGTACTCCTCCGATGTGTTGACAAGACGGAAGCAGATTTGTTGATGCATGAAGTGCATGAAGGCTCTTTTGGTACCCATGCTGGAGGACATGCAATGGCTAAAAAGTTGTTAAGATCAGGCTATTATTGGATCACAATGGATGCAGACTGTTGTGCCTACGCCAGAAAATGCCACAAATGCCAGATCTACGCGGACAAAGTGCATGTGCCTCCGAATCCTTTGAACATAATGTCTTCACCGTGGCCCTTTGCCATGTGGGGCATTGATATGATTGGCAAGATTGAGCCAACTGCTTCGAATGGTCACAGATTCATCCTGGTCGCCATTGATTATTTCACCAAGTGGGTTGAAGCAGTCTCATATGCAAATGTTACAAGACAAGTGGTAGCCCGATTTCTGAAGAGAGATATCATCTGTCGGTATGGAGTGCCCGAGCGAATCATTACTGATAATGGTTCTAATTTAAACAACAAAATGATGGCAGAGCTGTGCCGGGACTTCAAGATCCAACATCACAATTCTTCTCCTTACAGGCCAAAGATGAATGGCGCTGTTGAGGCAGCGAATAAGAATATTAAGAAGATTGTGCAGAAGATGGTAATCACATACAAAGACTGGCATGAAATGTTACCGTTTGCCTTGCATGGGTACCGCACGTCAATCAGGACATCCACTGGGGCAACACCGTATCAGCTTGTATATGGTATGGAAGCAGTCCTACCTGTTGAAGTTGAACTACCCTCGTTACGGGTATTAATGGATGTTAAACTGAGTGAAGCAGAATGGGTCCGGTCCCGATTCGAACAACTGAGTCTGATTGAAGAGAAAAGATTGGCTGCAATTTGTCATGGGCAATTGTATCAGAAGAGAATGAAGAGAGCCTTCGATCAGAAAGTCAGGCACCGAGGGTACCAAGTAGGGGATCTTGTGCTGAAAAGAATCCTCCCTCCTCATACAGACCACAGGGGCAAATGGACTCCAAACTATGAAGGACCATTCGTTGTAAAGAAAGTTTTCTCTGGTGGAGCGCTGATGCTCAGCACCATGGATGGTGAAGATTTCCCGTCCCCTGTGAATTCAGATGCAGTTAAAAAATACTTCGCATAAAAATGACCCGCTGGACATAAAAACAGAATGTAAGTCCAGGCAAAAATAGGGCATCCCGGCGAGTCAAAAACAGAATAAAAGACTCGGGCAAAAATAAGGGAAATAATTGAAAAAATGTACACCCGCTGAGTTGAAAAGCCGCATTGGACAACTCAGGCAAAAATGGGTATCCCGATGGATTGAAAACCCGAAAGGGCGATCCATGCAAAATAAGGGAATAAGTGAACAACTGCATTCTGAATTCGTCTGTATCGCTTACAACTTAGAAAGCTTCGACGGAATCAAGCTTCAATCAGAATCAACTTTCTTCAGAAAGCAAGACGAGAAGAACGTCATTGTCATACGAGTCATAGCAGGAGAGGAAGCTCCTCAAAGCGTCGCCAACACCGCCAGCATTTTATTTCTCAATTTATAACAATCTCCTTATTTTAGGAGACTTGTTTCTTTGACTGTATCTTGCCAATTCAGGGCACATGAATTAATAAAATCAGATTTTTCAGTCATGTTTCGTTTTGTATATTTTTATTTGCAAAGGATGTCTGATGTCTCTAAAAAATCAATTGCATAAGTGCGGATGTTTTTCTCTAAAAATAATAAAAAACACATGCTTACAGGGAATATACTTACTCTCAAAAGTGCTTAACTCCTATGACGGAATCCAGTAAAGGATACCTCGGGACCTTTTGTGCGTCTCCTTATCTTTGCAGGATTGCAGGTATCCAGAACGCAACCTGGGCATGCAAGTTACGTCTCAGCAAGCTCGCAAATCATTATCAACTCGGTCTATCTTCCACGTGGCACTGGGAGGTGCCCACTTCCCCAGCAAAGTTGTCAAATCAACATACACTCAATCTCAGCATCTGAAATGCTCTATCCCCAGCTGAGTTGCCTCTTGTTGCTATCCCCATCTGAGTTGCCTCTCACAATTCCCCAGCCGAGTTGCCATTTCATCCTCGGTTGAGTACAGGAGTCAGGGGACCATCTCCCCACAGAGTCCCGGCCTCTATCCAGAAGAGCAACGCAGGAAGATCACAACAGAGCGAAGAAAGCTTCTACAAACCCCAGCTGGGTCCCGTATTACAAGGATATGTCAACCAGTGACCTATACCCCCAAATGAATACATCTCACCAGATCTACCAATGATCTCAACCCCAGCTGGGATGTCCACTTCGGCAGATCGACCAGAGATCTTCACAGCAACGGGATCCGAATCCCAGTGTGGTATCTTTGCATAATCATAGCATTCGCATCATACTATCCCCTCAGAGCGTAGCATTCCGTCTAATACGGAGCATTACGGCAAAAAAATCAAACGCATAGCATAATCATAAGCCATGTTATGAATTAACGCTTGTGAATAATAACCGTTCATCATCATTGTACAGAAATCCTCACCAGAGTCCCAACAAAAGCAGTTGCCTCATATTCACAAATACCAGCATATTTCCTTTTGATACCCGTCCGTATCATCACTTCCCCAAACAGGTTGCCTGAATACACTTTACAAACAAAATCACCCGTATTACAGATACTTCATGACACCCGTCCGTGTCATATTACCAGCAGAAAGCCAAAGACATCCTCTTTGCACCCACACATATACTTGTATATACACTTTCTCGACACCCGTCCGTGTCATATCCCCAGCGCAGTCGCTTACACCTTTACCACCCATATACTTGATAATGCTACTTTTCTCTTTTGACACTCGTCTGTGTCACTCTCCCCAGCAGATAAACACTCATATATATACTCACTACTCATTGGTACACTTATACAGATACTCGCCCGCATCTTGTATACACCATCACTCATACCCCCACAGATTCAGCAGTAGTCCTTGTTCTTTGTTAACCAGTTGGTACTCGTCCGTATCATCATCTCAGAACATTGCGTCTAATGTTTGTTTCTACATGATACTCGTCCGTATCATAGTCTTAAGGATGCTCGCCCGCATCTTTAATCCATACACCGTGTCAAACACTTATGTCTTCTTGAATATAGATACTCGTCTGTATCTGCTCTCCCCAGAGGAGTTCTTTCAGATTCAACACTCGTCCGTGTTCTCTGTTAACCAGTTGATACTCGTCCGTATCATCATCTCTGAACATGTGTCAGTTTGTTTCTACATGATACTCGTCCGTATCATGATCGTAAGGATGCTCGTCCGCATCTTTAATCTATACACAATACCAAACACTTATACCTTTTGTTTCTTGGATGTAAACGCTCGTCCGTGTTTACTATTCCCCAGTAGATCGCCAACAAAGCAAATTTCCTTTTTTATCTAACACTCATCCTGTGTTATGATAACTTTGAGAGCAGCCGTACCCTGCTAAGTGGTCGTCCTCCACTTCTTGATGGTCGTCCTCCATCGTGCTCATCCGATGGCCGTCCCCATCGTTGATATTTTAGCAGCCGTCCCCTGCTAGGTGGTCGTCCTCCACCTCTTGATGATCGTCCTTCATCACTTTATCCAATGGCCGTCCCCCATTGTTGATTTTTGGTTATCTAACACTCGTCCTGTGTTGTGATAAACCTTGAGAGCAGCCGTCCCCTGCTGAGTGGTCGTCCTCCACTCCTTGATGGTCGTCCTCCATCATGCTCGTCCGATGGCCGTCCCCATCGTTTTCCTTTTCTATCCGATGGCCGTCCCCATCGTTGATATTTTCGGCAGCCGTACCCTGCCAGGTGGTCGTCCTCCACCTTTGATGGCCGCCCCCATCATATTCCTTTTATACCCAACAGAGCAGCCGTCCCCTGCTAGGTGATCGTCCTTCACCTTTGATGGCCGTACCCCATCATCTGTTTATTTCATTTATTCTTTAACCCGATGGCCGTCCCCGTCGTGGTCCCTTTTCCTTTTTAGCCCGATGGCCGTCCCCATCGTTATTTGCTTTACCTATTGAACCTGACGGCCGTCCCCGTCATGTTTCATTAAATCCTCAGAGAATTTTACAGCTTTATCTTGATGGCCGTCCCCATCATGATTTTATTTCCCCAGCTAGTCGGCCGTCCCCGTCTTGGCTTTACCTTCTATCCCCAGCATGTCGGCCGTCCCCGTCATCGCTTTGTTTTCCGCACCTTTACAATATACTTTATTTTCCTTTGGCAATCTATATCCCTTTTCTTCTTCATTCTGTGAGTGCAAATTTTGGACTGTCTTTGGTATTCAACCACAAGTTATCTTGTTTGCCTGTTAAGCCGTCGCTTACAACCTGCACAGCTAACTCATGTTTGAATAGGGGCAGCTGTAAACACCCCAAATTTGCCCTCACCCATTCACACCATGGCTTGTGATCATCCTCATATGCATAAACACAATCATATCATCTCACATCTCATTTTTGATTCCCTGCATAGTTTCTAAGGCATCTGCACCTAGGGTTTGTGATCTGAGCAACCTCAAGGCTTCTTTAGCCATTTCAAAGGCCACCAATTAACTCAAAGGGGTCCATGTGTGTTCACATGTCATATTCCATCTCTTCAAAGTCAAAAATGCAGAGGAATCACAAGGACTAGGGTTTGAGTGGATGCAGAGCCAGGATGAACTGCACAGTTGACTGAAAATTAGGGTTTTGGTTTCAGAGGCCATAACCCCAGATTTTTTTGGTCATTCTTGTTTCCATTGGTCTCTATATGGTATAGGGAGTATGCATATCAATTTTCATGAAGAAATTCCATGGGGAAGTCATCTGATCAAGGGTTGACTTTTCAGACAAGTCAGTATAAAATCAGGGCATCTGAGGCCCCCAATGACCCAACCAATGGGTGATCTTCATCATTTTGAGTGTATATGATCTTTATTTGATCATGGAAGAAGGTTGAGGTTCATAGAAATCAAGAATTTAGGGTTTTTGCAAATGTTGACTTTTTGGGCATAGTTGACTTTTCAAGAATGCATCATTTTAGGTCATTTTTCAAGCCATGATTCTTGATCCAAAAATGCTTCAAATGGAAAAACTTTGGTCATGAAAGTTGTAGATCTCATCTTTCCCTTTTCAAAAAGTACAAGAACATGATCAAACTCTTCTTGGATCAAAAGTTATGGCAATGCAAAGTTGGCAAAAATCATTAATTTTCAAGGCATGCTTCAAATGGAAATTTTGCAAAGTCATGAACCAATGCATTATGTGACCTCTAATTCATTTCAAACCATTACATAAACATTCTCTAAGTCCTAAAAATCAGAAATGGACCAAGTTTCCCCATGGTTTGGTTTGTGTAACAAGACTTTCTTCACATGTGAACCCTAAAGCCACAAGTTGCAAAACTCATGATCATGCTTTCACCAACTTGCTGCCTTGAATGTTGGACCAAGCATAGCCTTTCCCTTCACTTTGCTGCGCAAACCATGCCCTTTGTACTTGGCTAGAAGTTGCCCATGCCCTATCTTACAAGAAGTTGACATATTTGCAAAAGTGGCTACACCTATCCATAAAGCACAAGTCACATCCTCTGACCAATTGGATTAGTTTATACTATCCATTTGCAAACCATTCCATGTACTAAGCAGGCCTGAAACACTTCACACAATCACATTCACAAAAACACACCACATTGCATTTGTCTTCGAATCTGCCTCCACCACCACAAAACACTCAAACCATTTTCTCCATTCAACTCACCATGTATCACTGAGTAGAAACCACCAAGAACACAAGCCTGAAACATCCAAAGCATCCCACTGCCATTTCTCACCTCATTTTGCAGTTTCATTCGAAACTCTCACCCTAGCTCACAAACAGCCAAACAAACCTTGCAGACCTTCTCCATTCATCCTCAGGACCACAAACCATCATTCACAATGGCCTGAAACCTCCAGAAACTCCATTGCCATTTCTGACTGAGCTGAAGCAGGAGCTTTCGAAACTCACTATCCAGCCAACTTAAATTCCCTTTGAGCATTCAAACCTCATATGGGGATCAAAAGGAGTGGTTTGCACTAAAGGAAGCAGCCAGAAAGTGCCAGAAGTCAGAGCTCCAGTTCAGGTGAGCTTCATGAACTTTTTTCCCAGGAACTTGTTTTTAAGTTCTTAATTGTTTCTCTATGTTCCACTGGTCATGATGATGTGTTTGGTTTCGAAAATCATGGAGTTTTGAGCATGTATGATGTCCCTGAAATTTTGTGACCTAAAACTTGTTTTGTTCGATTCTTGCTTATGGGGAAAAATAAATGAGTTTGGACATGGGGTTTTGGTTCAGTAGGTTGTGGGAAACATTTCCATGGTTTTAGATTTCATTTTAGTGACCTAGGGAAGGATTTGGAAGTTTTCAGGGGAGAAGGTCACCGGAGAAGACGACCGGAGCTCGTCTCCGGTGACCTGAAAGTGATTAGTCATTTAATTAGGGTTAGGGCAAGTTTTAAATGTGAGCCACTGGATCTTGTTTCCCGCGTGTGAGTGTGTGGCTGAGATCATGCCATTTTCAATTAATCAGGATTAATTAATTCTAATTAGGTTTAATAAATTAATTAGTCAGGTTTGAATTATGACCATTGGATCTGGCGCGTGGTCAATGGTTTCCTTTCCAGATTGAATCCCAACCCTACATTGTGCATACTTCAGTTTAATTTATTTTTAATTCATTTTCTTTTCAATTAATTTGCATATTTATTTTAAAATAGTAAAAAATTCTTAAAAATTATGAAACTTTTTCCTAAAAGTTTTATTAATTTTTAAGACCCAAAAATATTTTTTATTTTATTTTTTGTCATTAAAAAGTATTTTTAAATATTTAAAAGATTATTTTTAATTGATTAATGGAAATTAATTAATTAAAAATACTTTTAGGTATTTAAAAATTACAAAAAAATTCATGAAATGTTCTAAGACATTTAGAAACATTGTCCAACCTTCAAACCAAATTTCTTTTTTGATCTTGATGCATTTTAAGAATTTTTCATTGAATTAAATCATTTTTTATGCATTATTTTGATCATGGGTTCAAAAATTCATTTCTGCCTATTGGAGAAGGTTTGGACATTGATTCTTTTTGCTTTGTCTTGTGTTTAGCATATAGTTTCTAAGATAAAATGGCCATGATTTGATCTTGCATTTTCCAATTGTTTGGCATTTCTTTTGTTTAAGAACCCTAAAAACCCTAATAACTTAGAAAAATCATATCTTGAGATTGGTTAAGAGTTGAGAGTTCCCCTTTGGGCAGTGGTTCATTATAGGTTTAGGGTTTCTTTGGGTAGCATTTTCCATTTTTCATCTTAGGGTTTGCTTCTGTTTTTGTTTTTTGTTTGATGTTTGATTCATAAACCCTAATTTGGGCTTTCTCTTGCATCCCTCTTGCATTCTCTTGCATAACATGACTTGCCTTTGCATTTTGTGCATGCCTATGATTCATTTGACATCTTAAGACATATAGAAAACATGTTTGATCATTGCATTGCATATTTGCCATGCCATTTGTCTTGTATGCTTCATAACTTCCCATGCTTGTTCATGCTCTTTAACTTGCATCATTTACATCCATGATCTTGTATGAACATATCCATGTCTTGCCTCATGTTTATAGCACTCCATAGAATCATCATCATCATCAACATGCTTCTGGTTTGGTCTAGCATCATGTCATTTCATCCCATCTAGCATTGCATTGCATTTCTTTCTAACATTTCAGGTGGTAAGTAAACTTGAGAAGTGAATTTGCCTTCACTTCTCATAACTTTTCTTTTCATATCTCTTCCATGCATTGCTGCATTTTTGTATGTGTTTGAGATTGAGCTTGCTCATTCTTGTTCTTCTCACTTTCTTTCTTCAAGTGACTTGACTTCTTGAATGAAGCAAGTCACTTTGCTTCTCTTGATCCTGTTCATCTGCTTCCTGGTGGTTCCATTGAAGATTGTTCTTGAAAACCTCACAAACCTTAGGATCAACCAAGCATGACAATGAATTAGGGTTTTGATTAGTCTCCCCCCATAGTTTTACCTTTGTGTCTCTCTTTGAGTCTTCTCTTCTCATCTCATAATCAGGGACTAAACCCTAAAGGCTTTAAGACTTTGTGATTAAGCTTATGCCTGCATCCTTCTCTTAGGATGGAGTGTATAACTTTAATCCTAAGTGTTGAACCCTTTATGTGTTTAAATCTCTTAACTAATTCACTTAATAAATATCAAGACATCACACTTGTAACTTGGGCCTTGCATTAGGGTTCTAATTCTTCTTTAAGTGGTTAAGAAGGACTAACCCTAGTGTTAATGGACAAGTCCCCTTCAAGTTGTCTTACAAACCATAAAATTCACTTCATCATCTTATCATTAATTAAAATCCACTTAATCAAAGGCTTGTTTTGTCATGGGTTTAATCCCTAATCATGGATTAAGTTGAGGAGCTTTCCTCAGCTTAAACATTCTCATCTATTATCCTTCTATTAGGATGGTGTAATGGGTCTGTTTAATCTTTGATTATGGCTTAACCTCATTACTCAACACTAAACAAAAACCACAAAAACATCTAAATAATCACAAGTAGGTTAATGATCTTAATCCTACATCAAAGGTGATTAAGTGTGAGAATCTGACTTCACACTTAAGGTACACTCATTACCCCTAATCAGAGGGAAGATGTGATGAGTTTACTAAATCCATTGGCTTAGGCTTAAGCTCATTAACTTATGACAAAATCCAAAAAGCAATAAAAGACTGAAAACATAAAAAACAAACAATAATCGTCTCCTTCGGGATTCTTTTCTCATCATCTTCACTCACAAACGAGAACTCGCTTCTTCCGTCTAATGCAAGACAGTTTGCACCTGAGCCAGACAGGTCATACACTTGAGCATTGACAAGCAAGCAGTTCATCAGTCAATTCATCTTTCAGTCTCTTTGGGTCGAACTACGGTGTTCTGACTTCCTCATTGCACGAGAGGATACGTAGGCATAACTTAACAGTTATCGAACAAAAGTCTCTGTATATTCCCCCTCCTTCTAACTTCATCTTTTTAGCCTCATGCTCATGAGCATACTCTTTCCTTACACTGACACCTTCATACTTCACATCATTTATACACTTTACACTGACACCTGTACATTCTTTTCCAGCTATTTTATACACAAATTGCACTGACACTACCCCTTTAAAACACAAATCTTTTAAGCGTGGATCCCGTCGAGTACGACGGACAATCTGGGTGCTAATACCTTCCCAGGTTGTAACCAACCCCCTTTCTCAGTCTCTCTGGTTCGCAAACCGTCTTGTCCATCTTTTTCTAGGTCTATGCAGCATTACCTTTCCTCCGGGATAAAAATGCCTAGCTGGCGACTCTATTCATCTCCAGTGAGTTCACGGCTGTGTGTTCTCACTGTCCCTCTCGCCGACCGTTCGCGTCTGTACCCTTATCTGACCCGGTGTCACTTATCGGGAGCGACAATGGGGAGCGGTAAGTAGTGTGTATTCAGAGAAGCGCCCAACTGGCCCTATTCCTTCGCGAATCTCGCGAGGCTTGTCATCCTTCCGCCTCTCCTCGATGTGTCGAGGAGCTGCGTAGTCGTCATACTTGAGGTTTTTGGCCTCGTCTTGGTTGCAACCACTTCTGACGTTGTGGGCGACCTGTTTCTCTTTGTACCAGATGTACGCCTGAGCTTTGTGTAGGAGCTTGTCTAGAGAGCAGGGAGGCTCAATCCCGACTGCCCTGTTGAGTTCGCTGTCAGGGAGGATTCTTTTTTCGAGGAGATACTTTTTTATATAGTCGATCATATCTACCTCGACGAACTCCTACTTGAATCGCTCAATGTATGGGCGTAACATTTCATTATTTCCCTGAATGATGGCTTCAAGTGTAGCCTCTGTCTTAGGGTGACGTCGAGAGGTTGTGTAGTGCCTCGTGAACGGTGATCTCATGCTTCTCCAGGAAGTGATGGATTCGGGAGCCAAGTTTTTGTACGACGCCATGGCCCCTTTCTGAGTGTCGTGGAGAAAAACCTACAATTAACATTTCCCCCGACATCGTTGCGATAATCGAGCATGACATTGATGTCGTCAACGTGATCGTCGGGTTCGGTAGTCCCATCGTATGTAGAAAGATTATGAGACTTCTCTAGGCCCGCGGGGAGCTGGGTCTCCATGATAGCCCGAGAAAGCGGGCAGCGAGGGTCTTCTTCGTCGTTCCTCAAGGGTGAGTAGTCTTTGTCTCAAGGGCTATAGTCGCGGCGGGGAGATACCCTTGGCCGGCTGGTGGGCTGCTCAGAGCGCCCCCTGACCTTGTTCTTTTTGGGATACGGAGAGCGTTGTCCCCACCGAGGAGGATAACGACCGTGCTTCTTAGAGGCTTCTGACTCTCGCCTCTCGAGTTAGGGCCCACGTCCGCGCCCACACCCATGGGGTGAGGGGCTACTCGGTCGTTGGGGTCTCCGTGGAAGAGACGTGGTATGTCGCTCTGTGTCTAGCGCAATGATTCTCTATTATTGTTGAAACAACATGAGGTTTATCTGGTTGAACGCGTTGGCCATGGCTATGATCATGGCATCTCTTTCGACCGATATCGAAATGGGATCGAAGGTGGCTACGACGTGAGGTTGAGGAACACCGTTGTCAGCTGGTATAGGGGACAAAGTGTCAGGTTGTCCGTCCCTTGAGTCAGACTCGTGGATGATGTGGCGGTCGTCGTCACCACCAATTGTGTAGTCAATGAGGCCTTATACGCGGTTGTCACCGTGTTCGCTGGTCATGCTGGTTGGTTGAAAGAGACATGGTGAAGTTTTGGTCTTTTGTTTCAAAATACAGGGAAAACTTTTTATGTTTCCTTAGACGACGCCACTGATCTAATCTGATAAGGAGGAACCTCTCAGTGATGGGTAGCTTCTACGGTGGAGAAATAGAAAGGGGTGTACCTACAAGGTACTTTGATGCCAAAGTGAGAAATAACTTGTGGAGTGAGCAAATATAGTAAGTAATTAAGAGTATAATACTTGACCCTCTAGTGAAAGAGGGTATTTACAGTGTGCCCCCAACGTTGGGTCAAGATTCTTCTCATGGGCTGGATCAGCCAGGCCCAAGAAAGAACTGCCAAGGAATGCATCGGAGCAGATAAGACCTAGCATGTGGTATTCCCCTTGGTCCATCTGCCCCATAATATTAGGAGGAAATAACTGAGGCACTTGACGGAGTGGAACACATGGGGGAGACATTCTCCCCGCGTCCTAATGTATTGGGCCTTGGGCTTGTGCCCGACGGACTGGGCTTGTGCCCGACATATAATGCGTTTGTACAATTTAGAACACCACATACTTTAATAATTGCCATCATGAACTCATTTATTCTGACACTGCCAGATTCAATATGGTAGCCAAAATATCTCTCCATTTATTCACACCATTTTGACTAATTTCTTGAGTTAAATTAAACTCAATCAATTTTTGCATTGTTTCAACGAAGAATCTTCCATAATGATCAATATGCACCAAATGAGTCCAAATCTCTATAGAGGGATGTGCATTTTTGTTTCTTAAAATTGGACACAATGAGCGCAGTAAGGTTCTTTCAAATTCCACTTAACCATTCTCTAATTAGTAAGAATGCTATCATGTAAAACTTGCCACATGAAAGCTCTCACTCGCTCCATAACATCCAAGTTCCAAATTCTCTTCTAATTTGGGATATTTTCTTTTAAGTGATATTTTGCTAATAAATGATATGTTATTGCAACAATAAATCTTTCAATCTATCTCCTGGCCAAAGATAAGCATCACTGCAATTCTCCATACTAGGATGAAGTATAACAATACTGCGTTGAACAACATTGTTTGGAAGCACATTACGAATCATATTTAAATTTCACTCGTCCTCATTAGTGTTGACATCACATAATTTACAGGTGCTAAAGTTCTCAGGTACCATGTCAACTACATCTCACAATCCTGTCTTCTCATCCAACCACTTATCATCCAAAAAAAATATTTGCACCATTTCTAACACCCGAAAATTTGTAATCTCGAAGTTAATAAACTTCAAAAGAACTTAATCAGTTAGACAACTTCTCCACTCATAATGCTACCTTAACTATATTTCCTATTAAAAACTTGAGTCCAAAAACATTGTTCCCCTATCTTCAAAGGTCATCCTAAATTCATATGACAAACATCATTCATGTACTTCAAACTTCTGGAACTCAACCCTCTCATATCTTTGGAAGAAGTAACTGTGTTCCAATCTATCTTCATTATCAATTAATCAGCAGAACACTTCGACTTTTTTCATTATCACCCAAAATGAAAGAACGTTGTATCTTCTCAATTTCATTAAGAATTCTTTTAGGTAACTTATTGGTATCAATTAACCGATAACAGAAAACATAAGTAAATTTCATTGCTTAGTCCAGGATAATTTTTTGATTTTCTTTATTATTACTCAAAATGAAATTTTTTTCCGACTTTCTTCGTTATCACTAAAAAAACATTCTATCTTTTTAATTTTATTAAGAATTCTTTTGAGTAACCTATTGGTATCTAATTAGGAGAAGAGGGCATAAGTAAATTCCCTATTCCAAGGGTAACTAAATTCCATTATTTAGTGTAAGTAGTACAAAATCGAAGCTACGTCGTTTGATGTAGTTGCTGACTTGAGCCAAAAGTAAGGAAAGAAAATACGTTTGGATGTGAAAGCGTGAGGGGAGGAGAGGCATCGTCACGGTCCCTCTCCTCTCTCTCTCTCTCTCTCTCTCTCTCTCTCTCTCTCTCTCTCTCTCTCTCTCTCTCTCTCTACCCTAATAATCACCTTCATTTCAGAGAGAGAACTTTTTTTCTTCCATTTTTGTCCCTCAACTCTTCTTCATTTCTCGTTTCTATCCCATTCCCTTTCCCCTTCCCCTTCCATCTCTCTTCAGCTACACCGACTTCCGATTCTCAATTTCCCAATTTCTAGGGTTTTATTCTCGCATCTAGGGTTTTGACCCGATCGAATGGAGCCTCGTATTGGGAACAAATTTCGTCTTGGCCGCAAGATTGGTAGCGGATCCTTCGGCGAGATCTATCTCGGTATGATGTGTTTCCTTCAATCTTCTCATCTGTGATTTTTTTTGTCGCTGTACGAATTATCTATAGCTTATGTTTTCTATTTAACTTTGAATTTATGTTCTTTTTGCAAAATTCAGGTACAAATATTCAGACAAATGAAGAGGTTGCAATCAAGCTTGTGAGTATTGATATATTCATGCTTTAATTTGGAAAATTTTGACTTTAATTTTTCATTTGTGTAATTCCAAAGCATATTAATTGTTTGGTGGTCAGAGTTATTTTAGCTCATTAAGGTGTGATTTTACTGTTCGTCATCTTTTATTGGAAAAGTTGTATATACTATTACTAGTGTCGTGTATTGTTCGATTTTAATGAGTTTACTATTACTAGTGTCGTATATTGTTCGATTTTAATGAGTTTACTATTACTAGTGTCGTATATTGTTCAATTTTAATGAGTTTACACAATTGAAATAATGGTGTGCTTTAAGGGATGTGTGGTGGAGTTTCTAGAACAAAAGAAATGTTTTTTAGACATCTTATTATCTTATTTTGACATTAGACACTTATATTCGAAGTAAACTGATTCTATTCGATTTCTGATTTTACTTTAATTATTTCTCTTTCCTTGTAATATGAACACACTTAAAGTGAGTGTATTTTATATCCATGCTGGCAGGAAAAATGGGTTTTTGTTTGAACTTTTGTTGAGGAATTAATTTAACTAGATGTGATAATAGGCACGCGCTGTTTATGTGTGTTAATTAGTTAAATTCATTCCTTGGGCATTAGCTCCACAACTTTAAAGAGGCCTTTGGCTTGGCTATTTAAGCATATTGTGATTTATCGTGACATTGATGATAATTGACTTATTGAAGAATAATGCTGATTGTTGAGGATTATGGATGTGCTTAATTGATATTTCTCTCTTTCTCATTGCTTTTGAATTCAGGAAAATGTCAAAACCAAGCATCCTCAATTGTTGTATGAATCAAAGTTGTATAAAGTACTTCAAGGAGGAAGTAATCTCCTATCTTACTGAATTTCTATCTTTCCATTGTCGTTGTTTACCATATTAGACTTCATATTACTCCTTTTAAATGTTTTTGATTGTCTATCTGTATTTGGCAGCTGGTATCCCAAATGTGAGATGGTTTGGCGTTGAAGGAGAGTACAATGTTCTTGTGATGGATTTACTTGGACCTAGTCTCGAGGATTTATTCAGTTTTTGTAGTCGCAAATTGTCTCTTAAAACTGTACTCATGCTTGCTGATCAGATGGTAGGATTTCCTGTATTTCTTAGTAAATTTCTTAGTTTTCTTTCACTTGATTCTTAATACGGGGAAATCTTGAACGATTTGCAGATAAATCGAGTTGAATATATTCATTCCAAATCATTTTTACATAGGGATATCAAGCCAGACAACTTCCTGATGGGTTTGGGGAGGCGTGCTAATCAAGTATTATTTAAATTCTCGCTTTTTCAATTCCATTTTTTCCCTCCCTTTCTGTCATCTTTTGGATTGGATTTATCGTTTTCAAATTTACTTCTTTTGTAGGTTTATGCCATTGACTTTGGTCTCGCTAAAAAATACAGAGACACCTCTACACATCAGCATATTCCTTACAGGTATTTTCTGTCATTTTTACTTATTAGCTTTTCTGAATTTATCTGTAATGGCACTGTCGAAACAAATTCTTACTAAAGGAAATTAGAACTACAGTTAAATGATAATGGCAAAATCAATATATCTGAAAATGAAAATTATTGTTTGTTGCATGGCCCTGACCTGACTATTCACTTGGATTGGTTTCTTATAGAAGCGTATTAGCTTTAATATCGGGTGGCAGCATTAGGTTGTGATTCTGGCATTGTTGTCAATTGCGGATGGCGGAAAATATCGGTTTGTTAAAATTCCTCTATGCAATAGTGATATGGCCACTATAGCGGCTATTTGACGTCATTTCTACTAAATGGCGTATCGTGGAACAAAAGTGTTTGGAAATTCAGCTACAGTATAGTGGTATGGCACCGCTATAGTGGCTATTTAACAACACTGGCCTCTCGTTTTGTATTTTATGCATAAGTGATTTTTTTGTTTGCATTGTTAGAAGATGCCAAAGTAATCAATTTTGCTCTAGAGCATTGAGGTTTAGAATACTATTGATAAATTTATTCACTACCAAATGTGGATGTGTAACAGCAAATTGCTGGAAGAATTTAATGTACCCACCAGTGTAGTAAGTTATATGAGAATTGATTGGTCTGGACAGACAATAATCAAATCTAGATCTTTTTTGTCACAATAGCGGGTGCTAGTTTCTACTTCTGTAATTCGTGTACAACAAGCTGTTATTAATGCTAAAATACTTGTATATTATCTTTAAGTAACTTCTCTATAGACCAGAGTTATTCATAGCGGCTGCTCCAGGCGCTATCCCGGGATTCTCTCTCGGTGCGGCAACCCTCTGCTACGGAGGAGTAGTGCACATCCCAGTTTTGGATAGCGGCCGGGAAAGCTGGGATAGTGGGTTGTGGGAGCGGAGCGCTTCCCTGCCTGGAGCGGTTTTCTGCATCTAGGGCTTTTCTTGGGTGCAAAAAGACCTTTTTACCCTTAAAAAATTTTTAAATTGGAAAATTTATTGTAGTCGTTTGTGTTTTCTCCTCTCGATTGCGTTGTCACCTTTCTCCATCGTGTTTCTTCTGTTTGCTGCTTCTCGTGTTTTTCACTCGCTGCTTATCTTGCCCCAACTCCTCTTCCGCCTCAACTGCTTCAGGCTTCTCTCTATTCTTCTTCTCTACTTCTGTTTTCTGTGTTTCTATTTTGTTCTCTATTCTTTGTTTATCTATTCCTTTTCAGGTTGTTTTTTCTTTTCTTTTAAAATATATTGATTCTGGGATTAATATAGGTAGATTATTCATATAATTAGTCCAAAAAGTTAATTAATCTACATTAAATATATAGGTAGATTATTCATATAATTAGTCCAAAAAGTTAATTAATCTACATTCGATATATAGGTAGATTATTCATATAATTAGTCCAAAAAGTTGCCCCGCTATCCGCCGCTATCTCATTTTTGAGATCGGCTGCTCCGCTATCTGGAATTAATAACTCTGCTATAGACTGTTGCAATCACCAGAAAGAAATTTAAGGTATCCTCCATTATAGAGAAAAGGGTAAGGTCTTAGGGAATCTGTGTGTGTGTAGAAAACATGTAGAATTACTGATAAGAAGGGTTGAACAGCTGGAGGATAGTCGTATAACTAGAGGTAGAGGGAGGCAAAAGAAAATTGTAGGACAAGCCATTAAGGGAGATTTAGAGGATCTTTTTTTGGACCTATTATGTGATAGGACTTTATGGTGTCAATTGATTCATGGAGTCTGTCTTACCTAATTGGAAAAGGCTTAGATGTTGTGTTGATTGTGTAATTCATCTTTATTTTATTTAATCACTTTATAATAGCTTTCAATATATTTATTTAAATGCTACTTGCTTATTATATTGTAGTTCTTAGTAATCAATTTATTTGTGGTGTTTTCTCTGAATTTTAGTTGCTTATACTCCTTTTCAGAGAGAATAAGAATTTGACAGGAACTGCTAGATATGCTAGTATGAATACACATCTTGGAATTGGTATGTTTTCAATGAGATCTTCATCCAACTCACTTGGCTTCGCATCTATTGCTTTCTGAACTTTGGACATGTCTGATCATTATTTTTCAGAGCAAAGCCGTAGGGACGACTTAGAATCACTTGGATATGTTCTTATGTACTTTTTGAGAGGAAGGTAATTATCATTGCCATTATGTTGTTGTATCGTCTTTATCAACTGCTTTTAATCCAATTATTTATACTTGGTATTTCTGCAGTCTTCCATGGCAGGGATTGAAAGCAGGTACTAAGAAACAGAAGTACGAAAAAATCAGCGAGAAGAAAGTTTCTACTTCTATTGAGGTAAAGCTGTATTATAAGTATTATTTTTGTACATACTATTTTTTATTTATCCTAATAAAATGTGGCTTGCTTTTTTGTTAGAACTTGTGTCGTGGCTACCCCTCAGAATTTGCTTCGTACTTCCATTACTGTCGGTCATTGCGGTTTGATGATAAACCAGATTATGCATATTTAAAAAGGCTTTTTCGTGACCTTTTCATTCGTGAAGGTTTAAGCCTCTTTGTTTTCCTATTTATATTTTACTTTGAAATTAGTAAGGTCTTTGATACCTAGACGGTGTGATCATGTTTTACATTTTAATGTCACTTATATGTCGTCTGGTGTTCTTTTGTTGCTCCAGGGTTCCAGTTTGATTATGTCTTTGATTGGACCATCTTGAAGTATCAGCAATCTCAAATTGCCACTCCTCCTTCACGTGCCATTGTAAGTTGGGGTGTGCTATCTGGTTGCGTTAATTGTTCTGTTGTTTAGGTTTGTTTGTCTTAAGGAAAATTATATACTGCAGGGTTCTGGTGCTGGGCCAAGTTCTGGCATACCACCAGCTGTTGTGAGTGCTACTGATAGACCGACAGGTATAGTCTTATTTCCTTTTGCTTTTACTAACCTGGTCTATTATTTAAGTATGGTTTCTTACTTTATTAACTCAACAATCTATTAGATATTCTATGTAGATTTTGTGTTCTTTTATGTTTTGTCATTTATCTCGGCTTTTTCATTTTTATGTGGAAATTTCTGCTTAGGTGGGGAAGAGGGTAGACATGCTGGTTGGTCTTCATCAGATGCTGCTCGTAGAAGAAACTCTGGACCTATTGCAAATGACTTATTTAGACAAAAAGCCCCGGTTCCAAGTGACTCAACATCTAAAGATGCTATGGTAAGTATACTCATTTATAGATAGGACTGCTTATGACCATGACCGAGTTTCTTGCAGAAAGCTGAAAGACTATGTTATTTGTATTCACAGTATATTCATTTATTTCTTTTGTACTACCTTTCTTGTTTAAGAAAATGAAAGTCCAAAGGATGAAAAGAAATTATGAAGCTATGGTTTTTTGCTTCGATTCTTCTAGTCATAACTAGAATTATAAAGTATTGGCTGTTACATTTGTCTGTCTGTGTGCACAATTGAAGCATAAGATAAGCAATTAATGCAAATATTCTTCTGATACCATCTTTGTTTTAGAAAAGTAACATAACTCTGCTTCAGATTTTCTACATCTAAGCATTTTGTGCAAGGAATATACTCTGGTTCCTGTTTTCTGGCTAAAAGAAACTGAACGTGTTTGTACTTTTGGGTTAATGAGGTCTTGTATGCATTTGTTAGAGGGTTAATGAGGTCTTGTATGCTTGGCACAATACACAAATCATTAACTCAATCATTAAAATACATGCTTATTACTGCTTGCTTGGCACAATACACAAATCTTTTGCAACTAGTTTTCATGTTATTTTTGACATTTGTGTATGGTTTATGTAGTTGTCTAGTTCTAATTTCTTCCGACCAAGTGGATCTACAAGACGAGTAGGTGCTGTTTCCAACAGTCGTGATGCAGTTGTTGGCAGTGAAATTGAACCCTCTCTTCCTCTTGCAAGGGATGGTAGTCCTGGATCACTCCTCAAAACCTCTGGTGCTCAAAGAAATTCACCTATCACATCATCGGAGCTCAAAGGAACATCCAGCAGAAACACATCAAACATAAAGAATTTTGAGTCAACTCTCCGAGGTATGGAGAGCTTGAAGTTCAATGACGAGAAGGTACAGTATTAGCAGCCGACGCTCGATCACATTATCTTGGTGGTAAAATTCTAAAAAGTTTTTTACTTTTTATTGAGTGGATTGTTATCTGTCGTTCATTTTATCGAGGAAAGCTACAACAAGTTGGGAATTGACCCTACAAGTATATAAAAAAGATGCTTAAGGGGTCGATTTCCTGACAAAGCTTTACCCATAAAAAGGTTTCTTCTGTTAATACAGTTTACATTTTACTTGTATTGGTTCCACAAATCATTCCTCTTTTATTTTTCTAATTATTACTTGTGCCTCGTGCTTTTTTAGCCTCTTTTTTAGAGGATATATATATTATATTTTAATTTTTTATTTATTTACTTTCATGTGGAAAAAATGTATGTACTGATTCAATAGAATGGCATGCATTCCTTGCAAAACTGTATTATGGGGCGGGGAATTAAAGATTTTGTACTTAAAGATGTAGCATGCATTCCTTGCAACACTGTATCATGGGGCAGGGAATTAAAGATTTTGTACTCAAAGATGTGAATTGGTATCACTTCTCATGAGTAATTCTTAAATGAATACTTGAATTAAAAGTTTTGTTTATAAGTGAAACTAACAAAAATATGAACTTATAAAGGGGTGCAAAATATCCGGTTGTAAGATCCAAATCCATAATCGAATTCAAATCCGTTTTAAATATTTGGATATAATTGAATGTGATCTGACCTGATCAGGAGGGCCTTCCAAGGTCTTGGTGAATGGGCCAGAGAATGAAATGAGGAGGGGGGTGTACCTGCAAGGTGCTCCAAAGCTCAAGTCAGAAGAGGTACAGAATAAGGTTATCAGAGTGTCAGTAAGAATACCTGTCCCTTTGCCATGAAAGGGGTATTTATATTGAGCCCCCAGCGCTGGGCCAAGGCTCCTAATGGGCTGGATTAGCTAGGCCCAAGGAGGAGCTGCCAGGGGACGCGTAAGAAGCGTTAAGACCTAGATCAAGATCTGCCCCCTGGTCCAACTGCCCCTATCCCTAAGGAGACAATATAGGGGAGTTGGGTGACGTGGTAAGTGAGGTGCTGTTATGGTTCTGCCCGACACAAGCTAGATGCCCGTGATGTGGTCGATGATGTGTGGACGGAGACCATGTGACGGGCAACTCGCTCTTTGCCCGACACGTAGTTAGAGACCCGAGGAAACATCCCTCGGGTGAATGGTCCTACGTCTGACGTGTCCTCGTGCTTGGTCGTTTGGACATGGGCCTGACGAGCACTGGGCCATGCCGTGCATAATGCCTTGGCCCAGTCCAGAACAGGAGCCCCCCAAGTCGAGTCTCTGAGCCAGAGCGATGACTTATGTTTCAACTTGTGGTTCCCCGAGCTGACGGGGAAGTATGATCGTTCGACAGATGGGGTTGTAACAGACTTGTTCGTGACTGATCCTTTCGCCGGAAATGTCGGGGATGGAGGTGATCGGTTGGTCTGCACCTCTTTTGTGGCAGACGAGGGTGTGACGTGGGGATGTGGCGTCTAGGTGAGTCGGGGAGACGGATAGGTGCCCGGGTCGTTTCAGTTTCTTATTATGGAGAGACGTGTCTCAGACTTAATGGTGTCGCTTCGTTTAGTGTGCAAAGGCGGCGTAGGCAGGATAGGTAATGATGGCCTAGCGCGTTGGTCCACGCGCCAGGCAATATAAAAAGGGGTTGAGTAACTTCATTTCTACTTTTTTCGTTCACACGTTCACCGGAGTTCTCCACATCCTCTATTGTTTGCTCGCTCATCCGTCTGAACCGCCGTCTCCGCCCGTCCTCCTATCTGAACCACCGTCTGCTGCTCGTGCGCCACCGTACCTTTTCAACTTAACTATGTCAGGTATGATTTTCCTTGTGATCCACTGTTTTTTCTTGTTGTTTTCCGTCAAATGTATGTTATCTTTGTGGAAATGTGGTTAGGTTTGACTTAGGAATAGTGTAGTGGACCGTAGATGTACAGTAGATGGTAGAAAATAGGGTTAGGATCATACTGTACCGGGCATAAATTTCATGTGCCGGGCAATATTTGCATAGGCTATATGAAATTTCTGCCCGGCCTCCATAGAGCGCGCGTGTCACTGAGTTGAGTAGTTAGTGTCCGTCGCCGCTACGCCCTTTCACTTGACCTGCGGTGGAAGGGTGGATTTGATATGACGTCGAATTCACTCTTTCTGTCTGCGTTTCAGGTGCTACCGGGCGTTTGCGACCGAGGAGGGAAGATTCCGGGTCCTCGACCGAAGATGCGACAATCGCTCGTCTCCCTGTCGGGGATGGGAGCGTCCGAGATGGTACCGAACACGCCTCATCATCCGGGCAGGCTGACTTCTCCTGGGTTGCGGACGAGCCTTTGGAGGAGGAATCAGACTTTTGCGATGAGGCCATCACTGCTTACGCTATGGTCGAGACCATAGGTCGGGAGGATCCACCAAACTGGTACTGCTGCGCCCCCAAGGAAGAAGATCGCATTTGTCATCATTTCCCGGGGAAGCAGTTCACCATGTATGAATTTGCTTTCCGTGAAGTGGGGATTAGACTGCCCTTCAACTCCTTCCAGATGTCGGTCTTCAAGTGGCTTCGGCTGGCGCCGTCCCAACTGCATCCTAATGCTCTCGCATTTATGCGGGCATTTGAGTTAGTCTGCCAGTTCCTCGGCATTGGTTGCACCCGGGCTCTCTTCTTCCACGTCTTCCATCTCCAGCGGTCTGGCTCCCGTGGGCGTCATAGTTGGGTCTCTTTCAAGCAGCCCGTGCGCCTGTTCAAGGCGTACGAGGATTCTGTTCGTCACTTCAAAAACCGATGGTATGTGGTGATGCCGATCACCCGTGCTGCCCTTCACTCTCTATACTACTATCAACGGAAGCCAAACGGGGAGGAGACGCTGATGTCGAAGATACCGCTGAGGTGGCAGCGTGATCATTTCGATCTCTCCACGGCCCATTACCGGATCAAATATGCGATGCTCGACCAAGAGGATAGACTCGCGTATAAGAAGTTGGTTGATTACGTGCAGAGCTTCAGCTTGGGGTTCTGGGCGAATCGACAGGGCGTGCCCTATCTGGATGAGGCCGGGGAACTAATCACCGAGACGCGCTATATTAATACGAAGGCTCTGCTCGAGTGTGATACCGAGGAGGAAGCTCTAGCGTTATTGAGTAGGTAGATTTTGTTTAGCTTTTTGTTTCGGTTAATGTCTTCGCTCGCTAATGTTTGTGTGTAATATTTTGCAGGTGCCATGCCCAGTGCCCGTGATCGGGTGTTGAAGTTAGCGAATCAGGTCGGTGCGGCTGACCGGGTGCCCAAGAAGAAGAAGACTGTGGTCCGTGTCTTGGAGACCGCTGGTGATGCTGGGGCCGGTCCTTCGAATGTGGCGAGCGTGACTCCTTCCTCTCCTCCTCGGGCGATAGATATACCTGACAGCCCGCCGCTATCTGCCTCTCCCCTCCACAAACGGAAGCGTCCGTCGGGGACTCTTTCGAGGTCGTCGCTGGGAAGCCCGAATGGACCGGGCAGCTATCTGCTACCTCCTTGCTATGTGGAACGGTCGTTTTTCAAGGCAGAGGAGGCGATTGCGGTGCCGGCGCCCGAGGCCAAGGCTATTCTGGATCAAGACGCTGGTGCTCGGCGCAAAGATCTGGCTAGGGACATTGCCGCTGTCATCCGGGTGATGGAGACGGCCATGGTCTTGACCGACACTTCGGTCTCCTCTGCCTCGCTGGAGGATGCTCTTTTGCAGGTCCGATCGGAGAAGGACAAACTGTCCAAAGACCTGTCGGACTACAAAGAGGAGCATCAGCTGCAGGAAGGGCTGAGCCAGAAGCTGGATGAGGTGGAGAAGGAGCGAGACCAGTTGAAGGCTCCTAAGGCGAGCTTGGAAGAGCAGGTGGCCGATCATCAAAAGTTGACCGAGGACAATGCTGGCCTGAGGGCTCAGATTGAATCTCTCGAAGAAAAGGTCCGTTCTCCGGCCGACGAGACCGAGGAGGAGCGTGCCCTTGGTTCGCGCGGTGAGTTGCTGGGGCATATCCGCACTCTCAATCAAGAGCTGGTGGCCGTTTTCAAAGAGGGTTTCGATAATGCTGTCGAACAACTTGGGCTTCTGAATCCCGAGTTGGTGACGGCGGGGTCGGCCCATAACTACTGTGTCAGGGATGGTGAGATCGTCTGCCCGTTCGAAGCGGAGGAAGAGCTGGGTGGTGAGGAAGAGGAGGAGGAAGAAGAAGTGCTCCGAGCGGAGTCTTAATTATGTAATTTTAATTTGTAGTTTTGTTATGGCCTGCGTGCCCGTTATGTACTTTGGCCTTCGGGCATTTGTAATCTGGCCTTCGGGCGTACTTGGCTTCGGCCGTGGTTATTATTTTTAATATATGAATGTTTTTGTTGTCATTCATTGTGTTCGTTTATGTTTGATATTTGCTTTTATGAATTCGTACTCTGCTCGACCTCGTTAATCTCCTCGGTTTAGGGAACCGATGAAGTGTCAGGCTTTGTGCCCGTTGGGATCGAAGCCCGGGTCCGTTGTTCGAACCCTGGTCTCGAGGCTTGGGCTTTCCCATCGCGAGCTGGGTGCCCTGCCTGTCCTGGTACTTCGACGTTGAGTCTTGGTCAAGATCCCACGCGTCGGGGAGGGTTGTGTTCGCTATGAGACCCCGGCTCGTTCCCGGGTCTCGTGGTTCCTCTCTGGGGTTTTGGAGACGAAGAGCGTGGTCGTACCACCCACGTTTCCCCGTGATACATTTAGCTGTAATATTGTCTAAGTTTTTCTGCGTTCCATGGTCGAGCGAGTTGTTCTCCTTGTAGGTTTTCTAGGTAATAGGCCCCGTTGCTCGTCTTGTCGCGGACGCGGTAGGGGCCTTCCCAGTTGGCCGCCAGCTTGCCCTCTCTTGGGTTTTTCTGGTTTCTTCTGAGGACCAGGGTGCCGACCTGGAACTCTCTTCTTATGACTTTCGCGTCGTGGCGTAGTGCTATTTTTTGTTTGAGGGTCGTTTCCCTGAGGGCTGCTTCGGAACGTATCTCCTCGACCAGGTCGAGCTCGGCTCTGAGGGTTTCATCGTTCATTTCCTCGTCTAGGGGTTCCTCTATCCTCCTCGTCGGTGTCCGTATTTCCACCGGGATGACTGCTTCGGTGCCGTAAGTCAGTCGGAATGGGGTTTCCCCGGTGGTAGAATGCGGTGTCGTGCGGTAAGCCCATAGGACGCTGTGTAGCTCCTCGACCCATGCCCTTTTCGCCTCGCCGAGTCTGCGTTTGAGGCCACGTAAGATTACCCTGTTGGCCGCCTCTGCTTGCCCGTTCGTCTGCGGATGTTCGACAGATGTGAAATGCTGTGTGGTGCCCAGGCCAGCGACGAAGTCCTGGAATCCTCCGTCCGTGAACTGTGTCCCATTGTCTGTGACAAGTGCCTGGGGTATACCGAATCGAGCGAGGATGTTGCGTTTGAAGAACCGGAGAATGTTCTGCGCGGTTATTTTAGCCAGTGCCTCTGCCTCGATCCATTTGGTAAAGTAGTCCACCCCGACGATGAGGTATTTATTCTGATTCGATCCGGTTACGAAGGGTCCGAGGATGTCCATGCCCCACCACGCGAAGGGCCATGGGGAAGACAGTGATTTGAGGTCGTTTGGGGGTGCGAGGTGCATGTCGGCGTGTCGTTGGCATTTGTCACATCTTTTGACGTGCTCTTTCGAATCGCTTTGCATGGTCGGCCAGTAGTAGCCTGCTCGAAGGGCCTTTCGTGCGAGCGATCGCCCGCCGAGGTGTTGAGCGTTGATTCCCCGGTGTATCTCTCCAAGTATGTCGGGGACTTTCTCTTCCTCGACGCATTTAAGTAACGGGACGGAGAACCCTCTCCGGTAGAGTTTTCCTTCGAGGAGTACGTACGAGCATGCTCGTCGTTTGACAGTGGTCGCCTCTTTCGGGTCGGTTGGGAGCTCGTCTCTTGTGAGGTAATTGTAAATGGGTGTCATCCAACAGTGAGCATCCCCGATAGCGTTGACCTCGAATGGAGGAGGAAGTTTGTCGATGCTGGGTCGAGGAAGGATTTCCTGAATTACTGATTTATTCCCACCCTTTTTCCTCGTGCTGGCTAGTTTCGAGAGAACGTCTGCCCGTGTGTTGTGCTCGCGGGGTATGTGTTGAACTTCCCACCTTTCAAATTTGTCAAGCTTTTCTTTGACAAGGGACAAGTACTCGAGGAGGTTGTCGTTCTTGGTTTGGTACTCTCCTCGCACTTGTGAGGCCACGAGCTGGGAGTCAGTGGATATCTTTATCTCTTTCGCTCCCAGGTCTTCGGCTAACCGTAGGCCTGCGAGGAAGGCTTCGTATTCGGCTTGGTTGTTCGATGTCGGGAACGCTAGTGCCAATGATACTTCTATCAGGATCCCTTCTTCATTTTCGAGGATGATCCCGGCCCCGCTGCCTGACGTGCTAGAGGCGCCGTCAACGAAGATCGTCCATTTGTGGGCGCTCTCTGCTGGTGTCGGGCAGTGGGTCATTTCCGCGACAAAGTCGGCCAGTGCCTGGGCTTTCAAGGCTTTCCTACTTTCGTATTGTATGTCGAATTCGGAGAGTTCCAGTGACCACTTGAGCATCCTCCCGGCCATATCCGGACGCCCGAGCAGCTGTTTGATTGGCTGGTCGGTCCTCACCTTTATCGTGTGTGCGAGGAAGTAATATCGTAATCTCCTCGCTGTATTGATGAGGGCCAGGGCGACCTTTTCGATTTGCTGATATCGGAGCTCGGGGCCTTGGAGTGCTTTGCTCGTAAAATAGATGGGCTTTTGTCCTTCGTCGGTTTCTCTTATTAGGACGGCGCTGACGGCCTCGGTCCCCACGGACAGGTATAAGTATAGGGTTTCTTTTTCTAATGGTCGTGATAAGACCGGGGGTTCGGACAGAACCTTCTTTAGATGCAGTAATGCTTGCTCGCATTCATCGGTCCAGTCGAAGGTAGCCTCTTTGCGAAGGAGTCTGAAGAATGGCAATGCGTGCTGGGCCGACTTGGCGATGAAACGGGAGAGTGAGGCGAGCACTCCATTGAGTGACTGGATCGATTTCTTGGTCCTCGGGGTCGGAAATTCCGAGAATGCCCGGCATTTGTCGGGGTTGGCCTCTATTCCTCTTTCGGTGAGATAGAAACCGAGGAACTTTCCTGCCCGTACGCCGAACGTGCACTTTTCGGGATTGAACCTCATTTTACACTGTCTCGCCTGCTCGAACACCTTTGTTAGGTGTCGAGCATGGGTAACCTCCTCGTGTGATTTGACGATCATGTCGTCCATGTATACTTCGAGCATGTCCCCTATTTCATCCTTGAAGACTTTGTTCATCATGCGTTGGTACGTAGCGCCAGCGTTCTTGAGCCCGAACGGCATCACATTGTAATAGTAATTGCCCGTTGGGGTCATGAACGCTGTGTGTTTCTTGTCTGTGGGCGCCATAGGGATCTGGTTATATCCACTATATGCGTCCATGAAGGACAAGAGTTTAAAACCTGCAGAGTTATCAACGAGCATATCTATATTAGGGAGGGGGAAAGCATCTTTCGGGCAAGCCCTATTAAGATCAGTATAATCAACACACATACGCCATTTTCCATTATTTTTCTTAACGAGGACTACATTTGAGAGCCAGGTTGTGTACTGGGCTTCAGAAATAAAATTTGCCTCTAAGAGGTCTTTTACAGCTCGCTCGGCAGCCTCTTCCTTTTCGGGCGACTGCTTGCGCCTACGTTGTGCTATGGGCTTGGCTGCCCTGTCTAACGCTAGCTTGTGACACGCGATCTCGGGGCCCAGCCCGGGCATTTCTGCGGCGTTCCACGCGAAGAGGTCGGAGTTCTCCTTGAGGCATGCCACGAGTTCTTCTCTAGTTTTCTCGGGTAGTCCCTTACCTATCTTCACCGTCCTTTCTGGATCGTCCCCGAGGGGAATGAGCTCGAACTCTCCGTCGGGGATTGGTCGAACCGGGGCGAACTTCCCCTCTTCGGTCTCGTCCAACCCGATGCGACAGTCGAGGTCGATGGCATTAACTCCCCGGGGAGGATCCTCGGTCCTGAGTTTTTTGTTGTTGCAGTTGCTCTTCGTGCTGACCACGGCCTGTCCTTTCACTGCGGCGTCGTAGCATCGCCGGGCTGCTTCGATGTCACCGTGGATGGTGACCACACGTCCCAATTTGGTGTAGTATTTCATCTTTAGGTGGACGGTGGATGGGACCGCGGTGAGTTCGGCCAGCGTCGGGCGTCCAAAGATGCAATTGTAAAGGGACGGACAGTCCACGACCAGGAATTGGATTTTGACTTCCCTGGCCGTTTCTTGTTCGCCGAAAGTGACGAGGAGCTCGACATATCCCCACGGTCTGGTTGTTGCTCCGTTGAATCCTTGGAGATCTGATCCGACGTAGGGGGCTAAGTTGGTCTTGTCTAGCTTCAGAGTCTTGAAGAGATGGACGTACATGATATCCACTGAGCTGCCTTGGTCGACCAGGATGCGTCGGACGTCGAACTGGGCCATCTTTGCCCTTATCAATAGTGGGATGCCTGAATTCGGGGATCCGCCCGGAAGTTCCTCCAGGAAAAAGGATATCGGGTTGGATTTTCCCCGGTACTTTGTCAGTGTCGCTTTCTGCTCGGGGGCAGTCAGTAGGAGTTCGTCGAACTTGCGTTTGACGGAGAGGGCAGCGGCTTCCCCGTTAATTCCCCCTCCCGATATCACCAGTGCGGTTGGGAAGTCTTCCCAGGGGCTGAGTGCAGCGATTCTGCCTTCGGGCAGTGGTTCGGGGAGGAAGAAATCTTCCGGGCGTGACACGCAGAGGGCCACTTGGTAAGGAGAGTTGTCAGGGGGTGTTTCTTCCCGGGGTCTCTTCTTTTCTGGCTCGACATGTCTGGGAGTTTCGTTCTTCTTCGTATACTGCTTTAGGTGCCCCTCTTGGATTAAAATCTCTATTGCATCCTTTAGGTGGACGCAGTCTTCTGTCACGTGCCCGTGACTTCTGTGGAACCGGCAGTACTTGGATTTGTCGGTGTGGGGCTTTGGCGCAAATGGTTTTGGGAACCTGACCCTGCCCTGCTTAAATTCAGAGTTGATACATTCTGCAAGGATACGCTCTCGAGGAGCTGTTAGTAAGGTGTACTCGCTATATCTGCCCGCGGGGCCTCTTCCTTCTCGGAGCTCGCGAGGTCTTTCTTCTCTTCGCTTGTCCCCGTTGCGACGGGGGATGCTCGTGTCCTCGCGTTTGGAGTGCTCGGTATCGCCGGCGTTACGTCCGCTGCGGGCGTTGTGTGCCACCTGTTTTTCCTCGTATCTGATGTAGGCCTGGGCCTTATGCAGGAGTTCGTTCAAGGTGCGGGGAGGCTCGATTCCGACGGCTCTGCTAAGCTCACTGCCGGGCAAGAGACCTCTTTCGAGGAGATACTTCTTCATGTGCTCGGTGGTATCCACCTCGACAGCTTCCTGGTTGAATCGCTCGATGTACGAGCGCAGTGTTTCATTCTTCTTCTGTACTATGGCTTCGAGGGTCGCCTCAGTCTTGGGGTGACGACGGGAAGCTGTAAAGTGCCTGGTGAACATGGACCTCATGACTCTCCATGACGTAATGGATTCAGGGGCCAAGCTTTTGTACCGAGCCATGGCCCCTTTCCTGAGGGTCGTTGAGAACAGTCGGCATTTGAGGTGCCCGGTTATATCATTACGGTAGTCGAGCATCGCGTTAACGTTGTCGACGTGGTCGTCTGGATCGGTAGTCCCGTCGTATACAGCCAGATTGGGCGGTTTCTCCATGCCTCTGGGGAGCGGAGCCTCCATTATTGCCCGTGATAAGGGACAGTGCAGGTCCTCCTCGTCGCTCCTTAAGGGGGATAGTTCGTTGTTGTCGGGGCTGTGCCCGTGCCTTGGTGATGCTCCTGCTCGGCCTTCGTCACGACGGGCGCGTGCCCTGCTGACGTGAGGTTCTGGGGAGCGACGTCCTCGCTTCTTTGTTGGTTCTGAACGTTGCTGTGTCCTCCCCTCCGGCTGGAGTCGGGTCTCTTGGCGCTCGGCTTCGAGGGCCATGATTCGTTCGTGCTGTTGATAGAGCATAGAACCGGCCTGATTGAGGGCATTTACCATGGCAATCATTGTGGCGTCTCCTTCGACGGGAACGGGA
This sequence comes from Lathyrus aphaca, assembly GCA_963966055.1. Taxonomy (NCBI): domain Eukaryota; kingdom Viridiplantae; phylum Streptophyta; class Magnoliopsida; order Fabales; family Fabaceae; genus Lathyrus; species Lathyrus aphaca. Next base: position 725,079,364 of record OZ014519.1, on the reverse strand, counting down.
ATGGGGTGAAATGTCTTTGCCCCTGAGTTGTGAGCATGAGGGGCATCCCCGTTGTTTTGTGGCTCTGGAGACGGGGTGGATGGACGACCGTCTCGAGCGTCTGTTTCGCGGGATGGTGGGCCGTCGTCCATAGTGTAGTCGACGAGGGGACGGCTGCGCTCGCTAGGTTGTTCTCCGGCCTTGTTGGAAGGACAGAAATAAATGAGCTTTGATCCTCTTTTGATGAAGATGGGGATAGCTAGTTTCCCACAGACGGCGCCACTGATCTGACCTGATCAGGAGGGCCTTCCAAGGTCTTGGTGAATGGGCCAGAGAATGAAATGAGGAGGGGGGTGTACCTGCAAGGTGCTCCAAAGCTCAAGTCAGAAGAGGTACAGAATAAGGTTATCAGAGTGTCAGTAAGAATACCTGTCCCTTTGCCATGAAAGGGGTATTTATATTGAGCCCCCAGCGCTGGGCCAAGGCTCCTAATGGGCTGGATTAGCTAGGCCCAAGGAGGAGCTGCCAGGGGACGCGTAAGAAGCGTTAAGACCTAGACCAAGATCTGCCCCCTGGTCCAACTGCCCCTATCCCTAAGGAGACAATATAGGGGAGTTAGGTGACGTGGTAAGTGAGGTGCTGTTATGGTTCTGCCCGACACAAGCTAGATGCCCGTGATGTGGTCGATGATGTGTGGACGGAGACCATGGGACGGGCAACTCGCTCTTTGCCCGACACGTAGTTAGAGACCCGAGGAAACATCCCTCGGGTGAATGGTCCTACGTCTGACGTGTCCTCGTGCTTGGTCGTTTGGACATGGGCCTGACGAGCACTGGGCCATGCCGTGCATAATGCCTTGGCCCAGTCCAGAACAGAATGTTTATTAACCGGGTTAGTTTTTAATGATTTTGGTTATCTATTCATACAATCCGAATATAATTAAATGGTTATTAACTGTTAATTTTTTTTGGATTTGGTTATAATCTAGTTATTATGGAAAATTCAAAATTTTTAATTTTCAAAATAAAAAATATATATATTTTCTGATTTTTTTTTAAAATTGTTTTTTTTTAAATAAAAAATATGGATATATAATCATAATCACATTTATAATTGTTTTTATAACCACTTTTGATTAAAGTATGCTTTTGGTTATAAATCCAAATTGAAAATGATTATGGTTTGAGTTTTAAAAATAATCGACCATGTATATCCCTAAATCTATAAATCAATTTTTTGCATAAGAATTTTTATGATGTTTTAAAAATGTCGGCAAAAAAATCCATTTAAAAATACCTGTTGAATTAACATAAGAGATTAACTGTTGACATCAAGCTTAAAGTTTGACATGTGTACTTTTACTAGAATAGTTTTGTAAAATACAAATATAATGTATTTAAGGGTTGAGTACAATTTTACGATTTATACATTACTAAGCATGTATTTTAATGATTGAGTAAAAAAAGTTTGTATTTTAATGCTAGACGATTACTTGCGCTTGACTGAAGTGTTACAATAAAGTATCAGTAGAACGAAATTCAAAATAGCAATAAAGTTTAAAGTTTGTACTTCTCATGTTACAAATAAATTTTATATGGACGTTTGCCTTTCTCTTCGTACATCATTTAGGAGATAGTTTACTTGGTTGCAAGTAAGTGACTTGTAAACTATTCATTAGAAGTCAGATGAAGTAATCCTAATGACTTATACACATTTGACTCATGACAGGGAACAATGACTAGTTTATCAGGCTTGACAATTAGTAAGAAGAGCTATTAGATTTAGTGATAGTATCGAAGTCACATATGAGGGGAACATTCTTGTGAAGAGGAATGATGTTCAATAAGCTAAGCAATTATGTGCTATACGTTTCTTCTATGGCAAGTAACTTGTGTACTAAGGGCCAGTTTTTTTACAAGAATTATACCATGAAGTTAGAGAACAAGGAATATAAAATGTCAAATGCATATTTTAAACTATTTTGATAGCACTATTGTCATACAAATGAGTCTTGCATCAATAATTATTGATGTTCTTAATTTGATATGACATCAAAGATATGACACTTTGAGTTTTAAGAACTTGAGTGTGATCAGATATGATATCAATAGATATGAGAATTTCCTATGACTTCCCTTTAATGTTATTAGCCATCATGCACGTTTCCAATAATATTTCTAGGTTTCAGAGATATATCTCCGGATATACCTCATGTTTGAAATTACGTTAATTATTTTCTTGAGATGTATTTTTGGAACATTTTAGACCTTAAATGTTCTCAGGTTTTCTTACAATGTATGTGGTACATAAATGTCCCTTATGCCTTCGCAATAATCTCATCCAATATATGTCTGCCACCACACGCCCCAGGGAAGAAACTGACACCAATGTCTGTCTGCACTATCTCCACTATAAGACGACAACGAGGTAAGACATTCTGAGTGTGATCCAACTGAGACTGCTGTTCATCTAAAATCTTCTGATGAACTGGTATGGGTGGTGATCTTGGAGAAGTGGACACCATGTTCGAATGTGAGACCGTAAAGAATCACCTGATGTAATCGTCGATGTAGCTCAAGTTATTCAGTGTTATGGTCACCCGAGCCTCGTCAGGTACCAGGTGACTCATAATCAGTAAACATCTTGTGAATCCGTATACATGTCAAGCCAATAGGAGCATAGACAATATGTTGCCTGAGTATGGTATGAGTGAACCTGAATTGTTGCATGACACACTCTAGTATAAGAGGAGTAGTGATCGATGAACTGGCGGCCAACCATCCGGAGTATAATGATATCTCATCAAAAGGTTGTGTTTGACTGTGATCAACATAGCAGTTGTAGTGGATGTTCTCAGCAACCAACCGATCGAGATAAACTCTGAAAGGCTTCACCGCTTGGTTTCCTCCGAGCGGGATAAAAGCACGGGAACACGACATGTCCTCGGTGTATGAATCCACACTCGCCCAGCCAACAATGTGCAAGAAGTGCTGGAGGATCCAGGCCTGAAACGAAAAAAAAAATAGGGATCAAATATTATCGCAATAGGAAATTAAAAGATAAATCAACATGGAAGGATAAAAAATTATTACCACAAGTAATGTTGTGCTACCCGTCACCTGCTTCGTCACCGATAAGCATCCCTCTCTCAACTTCGATTAAAGATATGTCAAGTAAATCGCCCCACAGTTGTACTCATTAATCCATGTGAAATCCAAGAAGTAACAGAGATAAGCGACGTCAGTATAAGTGGCACCCGTGTCCATAAAAAGCATAATGCCCACTAAATATAGAAAATAAGCCCTCAATACATGGCTCTTGTGTATCTCCACCTGTAGATCATCACCCAAAGCCTGTCGTGCAACATCGAACTCATTAGTAAATATCTCCTTCAGGAACGAGAACCTAACATGAGCACCTCTGGTCCTATCAACCTCTTAAAATGCATTAAGTGGATCATCCCACAGTTCCTCCGCTAACATATCAGTCGCCTCCACTTTCGTCATCCTACCGTGATAGAGGAGGGTCCCCCTAATCGGAAGATGAAAATAAATGAGATATCGTTCTGTATAATCGACATCTCGTGATGTGGAAGATGAAAGGAAGAAGTCTCGGAGTGCCATCGCTCCATAAATGCATTAAGCATTCTGTGGTTGACCAGACTGTAACCATTCAAACATAGGTCATACAGGCCAAAATCTCTCAGTATATCCTGAAACCAAGCCTCTTGTGGCAAGTGCATTTTTAATATCTTTCGCACATGGTTAAAAAAACTTTTGTGGATCACGTGCCTGCGAATTTCCAAAAATTATCAAGGTCAGTGGGAATCAAAGATAGAAATAATTAAAATCAGATACTTAAATTAACGTAAACAAAAAATATCAACAATGCGAGTCATATTAACTCTCCTATCTAAATATATCTGGCAATGTGGTCTGCGTACAACGAAAGTAAGGACAAATCTGAAGGACCCCATCCAAATTCATGTGGCTCAACATCAGCACCTCCACTCTCCGGAGGTGGGACATCTGCATCATGATCACCAATAACATCACCCTCTGGTGGTGGCACCAGATCAATACTAAGTGGCACAAGAGCATCCTAACGACGTCTGCGGGAGGATGGAGGAAGGGATGCACCATCTGGAGAATCCTGATGCCCCCAGGAAGAAGAAGTAGAAGGAGTGCCTTGAGGAAAAGGCCGAGTCGCAAGAGTGGGCTGAGATGTTGACTGGATATTAGTAGTAGGATGTGTCACAACAGTCGATGCCTCTCCCTGAGCAGAGGTACCTCCTATCTCTGAAATCGGTTGGCTCCGCTCCCGCTGGATGGATGCGTGATGTGCAACTTGTCCATGCCTCAAGTCAGTTTTTTTAATAGAAAATATCTAAGTTTTTTTATAAACTTATTTAGTTAAAAAAGCTAGGTCGTAGATCATATAAAAAACTTTATAAGCCTATCAAACTGGTCTATTTATTAAGTATGAATGAATTTATTATTTTTATATTGTATTTTATAAATTATATTAAAATACAAAAAGTAAGACTATGTTATATTTAAGAATTCATGAAAATAAGTTGAAAGAAATCCTATGAATAATGTTATAAATTGTTTTCATAAATTTTCTCAAATAAATCATCTCACAAAATTTGTGCTACTAGGTAAGTTCAGATAAGTCAATGGAAACAAATATTTAGTCTCATTGTACTTTTGATTCTATAGTCTATTTAAATATTAGTTAGGTTTTTTAAGTAGGCCAATAGGCCAATACCTTCGAAAAGGTCAGACTCACGTCAGAAAATAAGTCTTTCATAGACTATAAGTCAGACTTAGACTTTGAATTTTTTAGCAGATCAAACTTAAATTTAACAAAACCTAGTTCGGTCCAGCCTATTCACACCCCTACCAGCATGTCATGTCATGACTTTCTCTCTAATCTCTATATAATTTATTTTTCTCATCTCATTTTCTATAAAAAGAAATTTTAGCTTTGCAATTACCAAGGTTTTTATATCGTCATTTTATCCGAGGACTTTACCTATGACACAAATTTCCCATATCTCTAATTTGACTCTGACTCTGATACTGACACGACAATATCAATAAAAAATTTAAAAAAAATATAATCATAAAACAAATATCCAATATCAATACGGATACGTCTTTTTTCCGAAATATCGGTGCTACGTATACTCCGACGACACCTTTTTTTTAGTGTATAATTTAGTAATTTTAGTTGTACATTAACAGATTTTGGTTTAGTTTATTAATAGAAGAATGATTAAAAATTTAATCATTCAAATGCATTAGACTTCAACCTGAAAGGAGTGGGGTAGCAACTAGCAACTTATCCTTAGCCACCATTTTCTTTATTATTTCTGTTGTTTAAATACATAAATGATAAAGTGAAAGTGTTGCATTCTCAAAGACTTAGATAATAGATATTATCAATGAAATCACTTGATAAAGACTTTAAACGATGAAGTTACATGTAGCAAATGAAAGCAAATATATATAATGCAAAATAACAATTTCACCACCATCCATAGATAGCTTGAGAGTAAGTGTTTTTGATCCACTTGAAGCTCTTTCTTAAAGAGCCTTTCATTTTCCCTTCAGCACCATATAATTTGTAACCAGCAACTCTCTTTTTCCTCTGCAATTCAGCATCATCGAATCTCCAACTCTTCGAAGTACTTTTTGCTCTCTTCATCTTTATCTCCTTGTTACATGTATGGTTTGGATTATAAACATAGTTAGCACTGAAACTCCTCAGATCTTGCATGCTTTTCGGTGCCACCTTGCCTTCAATCTGAAGCTTTTCATCTCTGCATGACTTTGATCTGAATTCCATGATGGAACAAGAGAGAAATATTGAGGTTGTGTTTTAAGAAATGGTATGTTGTTTTTATTTGGTTGATGGAAGGTGTAGGGTAGGGAGTTATCTAACTTTGCTTAATAGAGTAAATAACTCAAAGCTTTCACTAGTTGAAGTGTTAGTATCGATTTTGGGAAGTTGCCAAAAGTACAAGTACGAATTAATGGACAGACATGAAAACATTGATGATTAAGAGGATAATGGAGAACCAACTCAACAACCCCACATTTGTACATCTTTAGAATTAGTTTTAACAATTTTACAAGAGTTTTAACAACTCTCAAAAATATGATTCTCATAATTTGTATGCGGAGATTTTTAATAACAATTGATATCAAACTGAATGAATTTCAAACTCTTTAACGTCTCTTTAATAATAAAAAATTATTTTTATTTATTTAGCGAGGATTTGAAACCTCCATGGTAGACAGATCAATTTTTTAATATTATTTAAAAAAGTTATATACTTTATTATTAAAAAATTTATACTTATTTTTATTGAAATTTTTGTACACTACAATTTTTTTACTAAATTAATTATAATTAAATAATAAATGTTATCATTACATAAAAAAAAATTTAAAAAATTAAATAAATTAGCAATATAACATAAATTTAATAAAAAATATCTATAGTTTATTCAAATAGAACCATACAATGTTCTTTAAAAAAACAGAGCCATACAATTCAAATTCATAATAATATAAAATGAATCTTCCACTTGAATAAGATAACAATATTAATGTCTAGCTTAAAATATTATGTGTAATAATAAATATAAAAATCTAACACAAATTCATAGTAAAAAATAAATTTCTTTTAAAGAGTCAACGCAACAAATTCATGTGATTAAAATCGAATTCCTAAAGGCATCCTAATGCTCTATGTAATATCGAATTCCTAAATGAATATTGGACTTACTATTCACAGACAAGTACAACTAAAACAAAATTGAATTGGGTAGCGTACATAAATTAGGGGTGGCAAAACGGGCCGCCCGCCCCGCCCCGCCCCGCCTAAAGTCCTCCAAAAAATAGAGGGGCGGGCATGCCCGCCAAGTTGAAATGAGCATAAAAGTCTATCCCGTCCCGTCAAGGTGGCGGGTTGGCGGGCGGCGGGCTTGCCCGCCTTCTTTTTTAATTATTTTTTCTACTTTTTTAAATAAATTAAAAGATTCTTCTTTCTACATTTCAATAAAAATACATCAAACCAACATTTAAAAAGCATAATTTTTATTAGCCTAAAACATCAACTTTTAGTGAAATAATACTCTTATCATATATAATATCACATTTAGTATTTTATATGATCTAAATTCAAATTTCGATCACACTTTTGTCATTTTTCATTAGAAAAATTCAAATACTTGTCCAACAATAAAGAAAGAGAAAGTAGATTAGTCCTAATAATCTAATAACAACTTATGTACATATCACAAACTATTTTCATAGGCTCTTCCAAATACTTAAATAGTGTTATTATATAGGTGTGGCGGGCTTTGGCGGGTGGCGGGATTTAGCGGGGCGGGTTTTAGTGGGCGGCGAGTCTAAAATCCCAACCCAACCCGCCACTTTTTGGCGGGTGTGCGGGCCGGCCCGGCGGGCCACGACCCGTTTTGCCACCCCTAACATAAATATTTCGAGCAGGTCTTCGTAGCTTTCAGTTTGGGCAACAACAACGTTTGTAGGAGAGATGGTGGGGTACCTGCAAGGTACTTTAACACTAAAGTAAATTTCAATGGAAGGATGAGAGCAAGACAAACATTAAAAAAATGAAGAATTATGTGAGATAGAATCGAATACATGACCCTCCAAGGGAGAAGGGTATTTATAAGGGCATGTGGCCGATATATGCGAGCGCGTGGTCCGTGGTTGGGTCAAACTATTCTGTGCGTTTCGGAGGAGCAATTGGTCGTGTGGTAACCGTCAAACACGTGAGGGGGAGATCCCCAACGACTATAGCTAACAATTATATTCCTTATTGGATTATGCCCAAATCTGGACTGGGTTGAGCCTTGTCCAGTTGCTGAACATCTGACAGTCCAGTCCAAAACATGAGCCCCCAAGTCGTTGCCCTTGTCTGTAGGACAATGACTTTGGATAACCCAATAGTAAGTAGCGTAACGGGAACTTTCAAATGTGTCCGACAGAAGAGGCGTCAAAAGTTCGCGATCACGAGGTCGTTTGAAATGGAGTTTTCAGATGTCGGGCAGTTGCTTTACTTTGGAATACACAGTTTTGCCTTGGGAAGGTGAAACGATTGGTATCCAACTGACACGTGTGACGACGCATTAATTACCTAGTTAAGGCCTAGGAATCTAGGCTAAGGTAATGATGGTTGTCTTTTTCATTTCCCCATGCGAGCAAGAGTATTATATAAGGGGGGAGGCAAGTTCATTTGTGTATCTTACGTGAATTCTTCCCCTCACTGGATTCTCTGCTCTGCAATTCTTCTCCCATCAGAAATCTCTTCGACGTCGCAACCTTCCTTTCTTATCCGTGAATCTTCATCTTCTACCATAGATCAAGGTAAAATCTTTATCTTCCTCCTTTGAATTTCTTCAATTTTAGATGAACATTCATGGATCTTCATGAATTTCTTTATGAAGTTCATGTGTTCTTCTAAGAACTCATGAATTTTCTAGAAATCTCATGAAGATCATGAAGAATGTATGAACATTGGAAGAAGACTAGGGTTAGCGTAGAAGAACATAGTTAGATCCTTGTAGGACGTTAGCTAGAGATGTTTAATGTTTGTAGTCGGGCATTAGGTCTTTGTCGAGGACAAATATGCATGCAAGGGCTTCTCATTGTTAAGAAATTTAGAATTTAAAACCGAGGAAAATCCTCTTGCGCGAGGACCATCTCGTTGTGTCGAGGTTGATTCCTTTCAACCCTATTATAGATAAAGGGATGAGTCGAGGATCCGTCCTCAACCTTAACATCACCCTTTCACTTTACTTGTGGTGGAAGGGTAGATTTGAGATCGTCGAATTCACTTATTTTCCTCTATTTTTCTCGTGAAGATGTCTTAGGTGCCGTAGACGTCCTCGTTGGAGATAGGTCGTGGATTATGGACGAACCTCAAGAAACGGCCTCGATGTTCACCATAGATGACTTGGACGCATGGAACCGGGTAGAAAGACGAAAGGAGGGGGACATTGCAAACTGGAGGGTGATTGACCCTAAGCCCGAGCAACGAATATGCTCTCACTACAATGGCCTATGGTCCCCTATGTACGAGTTTGCTTTTTGGGAAGCTAGGTACCATTTTCCCTTTACTGACTTTCAAGGATAAATTTTCATACACCCGAAGCTCGCGCCTTCTCAGCTCCACCCCAACGCACTGGCATTCATCATGGAGTTTGAGCTTGTGTGTCGTTACTTGAAGATAGGTGCGCCGATCAGCTTATTTTTTATGGTCTTCCAGGAAATCCCACGAAGGCCAACACAGCTGGGTGCCATTTAAGCATCCGGGCAGGCTTTTCAAGGCCTACTTTGAGTCAGTTCGCGACTTCAAGGAGAGATTCTATGTCATTCGGCCCTGTATGCAGGCAGCCAAGGATTCCCTATATTACAAAGAGGTCATAGACGAAGAGGAGAAGCTGGTGTCTCAATTTCCTCTGGAGTGGGTGGACTTCCACTTTCAACATGGGAGTGATCATTATATTACAAAGTCGAAGGAATTGGGCGCTGAGGACACATAGGCTTATCATAGGCTCATAAACTTTATTGCGATCTTCCACCCATCATAGCTCGTGGATACCGATGACCACGTTCTTTTGAGGCCTGGTGGGATGTCTACCAAATTGCCCCGGTTGATAAGCACCAAGGTGACCCTTCACACATCTAAACAACTTTTCAGTAGAACCCTTCTACCTTGACCATGAACCAGAAAGTATCCCCCTTGGATTTCATCCAGAAACAGACTAGGATACCTGCTCAGATACCAATTGAAATTCTGGTATGACAGGCTCAGATGTCAAATATGATGTTGAGACATCTTATCTGTTACTTATAAACATGGTAATGCATACACAATAATACTTAAAAATTCTGATAAATCAGATTCAAACATGCTTCAGGATGTTGTGACATCTGATAGGACATTGAGTTCAGGTACTGCATAAAACATAAAACAGAAAAGCTAAAAAGAACACAACAGAATTGTTAACCCAGTTCGATCAAATCAATCAACTCTGGGGGCTACCAAGCTAGGATGGAAATCAACTATGTAGTATCAATTCAAAGACTTCTCAGCAAACACCTACAGTTTACAGTATTCTCACTTAATCACTACCTATGCAACTTATACTTAGGAACTCCTAAATATGAGAAACTCATCCTCACTTCCAATCACCTTAGTGATGTCTCACAGTCTTCAACAGTTAGTTGTTGATAATGACATGTTCAAACCTATACAACAATTCACAATAGAAGTCACACTTCTATTACAATAACTTAGAGTTTCTTACAAGCTTCCTCTAAGAGCAATCCACCTCTTACTTAGCAGCTTCGAGGTTTACACATAAACAACCACAACAGGGTTCCTTGTTGCTTAAGGCTGCACAAGAACACAAACCTAATGTTACATTTTGATCGGTTGGTTGGTTGGTTCTAAACTAGGTTACAAGGTTTCTTTTATAACCCATTCCCAACTGGATTTGGGCCTAAACAATCACAACAATAGCTGTTACAATTATGCAGAAAAAATCTGCTTACAAATATACAAAAAGATCTTCAAATAAACAACTTCCTAAAATATCTCTAAATATAGAAACTCTATATTTTTCAATATCTAAAATTTGTCTTCAATGCACATTTGATTCTTCAAGATCTTTTACAATCAGTGCCATTGGATTGATTGAAATCTTCAAAATATTTTGTTTCTGTTGAAACTAAAACAGAAACTTCAATCCATCTTCAGCAGTTCATGATGTTGAATGAAATTTCTTGACATCTTCTTCGATATGTTGATCCAGATGTTGAAACATTTCAACACAACATGTTTAGGCGCACACAAAGGACTCTTTGCTTCATATTTTTGTGTTTTGCAAAGATCCCGTACATACACACTGCTGCTATATTTGTTTTACAAAATTCATGCACATTATAGAACTTACAGGGATAATCAGAATTTTTGTAAGAAGGAAGAACAAGTCTTAGAGGGAGATCAAGAGGAGGCTAGGTTGAGGATTTTCGCGGAGATTTCTACGATGAATTTGAGCTGCCTTCGATCCAATGTAAGGGTGGGGTTCGAATTCCATAATTGGGACTAGATGATCGTATGTAGGTTGGGTTTTTCGTGTAATCTCGTTACTGTGTTTTGTATGAATCGTTGTTGTCGATTTCGTGTTGATATCTGATGAAAAAACATGTTGATCTTGTTGTATTGCTGGTATAATCATTGTTGTATGTGTTTTTGGATTGTTAGTTGCAGGATTCGTGCAGAAAGAAGTTAAGGTTCATAAAATCAATCATAGAACTTTATAGATGAATATATATATAGAGGTTTTTGAGTGTAAAATCGATGTAGAAACCCAATTAGGATTGAATAGAATGATGAAGTTGTGAAAATTCGTAGGAGAGTTGGAATTGTAGGCTTTCTGATGGTTTGCGTAACAGATATGGAATTACGCATAACAATTCCCAATACGCAGGCCTTACGCGTAACAGTAAAGGGAAATACGCGTAACATGATGGGCATTACGCATATGGGCAGAGTGAGCACAGAAAAATGCAGTTTTTGGCGATTCGTCCTGTTTTCGCATCCGTTTCGAGTTGGTTTGATTTTAGGCTTTAAGTAGAGATAAAATAAGTTGATTATAGTATAATTAAGGATTAAAAATAATTAATTAGTAATCTAATCGATTAAGCCGTAAATTGTCGTTTTTCACGTTGAAGTTGTGCCAAAGTTGTTCTAAGTCGTGTTGTCCCGATCTTGGGGAAGATTATTAAGTTGCGGGTCCTACAACCAATGTTGATTCATGTTGCTGATTTGTTAAGTTGTTATGTTGCTAAGTTGTTGATTATGTCATTGTTGTTGTAAGCCATTCATAGTTGCATACATGTGCGTATTTTCAAGTTGGAGCGAATGTTCGATTCAAGTTGGCCTGGATTGGCAAATAAGTTGTTGATGGCTCGATAAACTGACAGGATTTCAAGTTGGGAGTTTACTCTAAATGGTACCACATGCATGTAAGTTGATTCACATTGAGTTGCAGATTATTATGTTGTTAATTATTGTTGGTTGTAAGTTGTATGTTGATGTTTCTTGTTGTGTGAAGTGGTGTGATTATATGATTATCTTGCTTATGTATCGATTATCATAATCTTGTTTATGTTATTCGATATCTCACCCCCTTTTGTTTGAATGTTGCCCTCTGTTGGTAACGTGCAGGTAACCAAGAGTCCAATACTTAGTAGTTTCGTGTTGGTGTTTGTCGCTCTGATACGTAGCACTTCAGGGGGATGAACACATGTTTTATCTTTGTGGATTTTGTTTAAGTTTATGAACTAATTTTCATTTTTTTATGTTGGAAAACCAAGTTGAAGTATTTTGATGTAGAATCTATTGAAGTTGTAACTTTTTTGAATCCGTTACGTTGTTTTCGAAGTAATTTATTAATGAAGTGTTGGTTATTTGATTTTAAAGTTGAAAAATCTGATATCCCATGTTTGTTGATGATTTTTTTATAACTCTGATTTAATAATTAAAGTCGGGTAGAAATGGGGTGTTACAGACGTCGATGGGGCCACATGACGACAAATCTTGTGGAATCCATGAACGGCGTATTGAAGGGCACTAGAAACCTTCCCATTGTCGCATTAGTGAGAGCAACCTATTATAGGTTGGGAACACTATTTGCGAAAAGGGGTAAAAAATGGAGCGCGATCTTGGATTCAGGGAAATTATTCAGTGAAACATGCATGAAATTTATGTAGGAGGAAACTATTAAAGCGACCTCACATTGAGTTAGGAAGTTTGACTGTCATGATATCAGCTTCATTGTTGAGGAGACAAAGGATCATAATGAAGTCCGACCAATGGGATATTATCGAGTGGAAATTAATAAAAATTGGTGTGACTGCGGAAATTTTCAAACATTCTGTATACCTTGTTCCCATGTTATTGCGGTTTGTTCAAGTGTTAGTCGTGATCCATTCTACCTACTATCAGACGTTTACAAGGTCGTTAACTTATTTGGTATCTACAACAATAGCTTTCCAGTGGTAGCCGGTGAGGATTATTGTCCAACATATCAAGGGGAAATCATTTGCCATAATGAAAATATGAGAAGGAACAAAAAAGGTCGCCCAAAAGGCACGTGAATCAGGACAAAAATGGATACATATGAGAAAATGGAAAGATTATGTGGATTATGTCGTCTTCCCGGTCATACACGAAAACGTTGTCCCAATGTTGGCTCAAGTTCTAGATAGATTTATTTATGGTTTTTATAATTGATTGTACCCTATATCTGAATCTTCAATGGCTGCTGACGTGGATCTTGAAGTCTGCTCGGATGCTGAGGAGGACAGGGGGTGTACCTGCAAGGTACTCCAATGCCAAAGTCAGAACGGGCACAAGAGTTAGCAAGTACAAATAAAAGTGTTCAGGGAATGAATATTCGATACCTGACCTTCTCATGTGAGAGGGTTTATATAGAGATCCCCCAACGCGTGGCCAATGGTTCCCATTTTTGGGCCTGGATCGCCCCAAAAATTGGTAACAGCCATATTCTGACTATTAGAGGAGCAACCCTGGTTGTTATGAAGATATGTCGAGCACGTGTATCTGAGCGGGTGATATCCTGGCCGAATCTATGTGATCCCGCCTATGTCGAGCAGAGATCAAGAGCGAGAAGATAGGACCGACCATGTTCAGATACGATCAACGAATCCTGGTCATTGAGCGGGCATCAATCTGGTTGGTCCCTTTGATGTTTGGGCTATTGGGCCGTTTCATGAGTATGAGAGGATTGGGTCACGCCTAGTCGTTGGCCTAGTCCGGAACAGGAGCCCACCAAGTTGTTGCTTATGGTCGTAGAAGTGATGACTTAAGGGTGGCTGGCTGTAATCGTTTGGTCATTACAACATGATCGTTTGAGCGAGGATCATAATCGTTTGGTGAAAACATTGCGTCACACATGCGTATAGGGAAGTGTGCACATTTAATGCGTAATGATGGCTACTCTACGACTGTCCCTAGGTAATGAGTGCACCGTTTATAGGTTTGTAGGCTTCACGTGCTGGAGAAGGCTATAAATATGACACTGTGCTTTATTTTCACACTTTTCGCTCTTTGCTTCGCTGCTCGTTGTAACGAAGTGCTCGAACTCAGCTGCCAACCACCATACTTTTCGAGGAGACCAACCGACCAGGTAAGAACCTCTCTTAAACTTCTAAGTCTCTCTCTTATTTGTTTGATTAAGCTTCTAATTCTGGTATTTATAGTAGTTGCATGCGGTTAGGGTGAGTTTTAGGGTCAATATGACCATTTTTTTGAAGGGTGGAATGGTGGATTTGATTTGACTCATCGAATTCATAGTTACTTTCATTGCTTTTTAGGTGTCACAATGTCCAACAATGAGCATATAAACATGGAAGTCGAGAACATATCGAGCGACACTGCATCATCTCCGGCCCATCCGAATGAGTCGTCGTTGGAGAAGAGTTCTCCGTCTTCTAGCGGTTCGGAGGAAACTACTTTGATGAAAGCTGACTCCGAGGAGGGCGATGAAGAGAACAAAGATACTCAAATTGAGGAATGAGATGCCGAGGAACTGGTAAGCATCACGTCCGCTTACTCTAAAGATCTGGAGGGCCCAGATTCTGAGGTCGATAGTCCTGAAGACTGGGTTGTGAGATTTCCGGGTAAGGATGATCGCATATGCTGGTCATATGGGCCCAACAGGTTTCCTCTGTATGATATTTTATTCAAGGAGTTCAAATTCAGGCTCCCCTTATCGGATTTCCAGCAATCCATCTTCGTGCACCTGGAGGTTGCTCCTTCTCTACTTCATCCAAACTCGTTCGCCTTTATTCGGGCCTTTGAGATAACCTGCGGTTACCTGAGAATAGGGGCAACGCTTCCCTTTTTTTCCTTCATATTTTTCACCTTCAACGACAGGTGGTGCAAGGGAAATTTGGATGGGTGTCCTTGAAGCAGAAGAAGAAGATCTTCAAGGCCTATTCTGAATCGATCAGAGACTTTAAAGATCGCTTCTATCTGGTCGAACCAGTTTCTAAGCACGTAGTGAATTCTTGAAAATTTTGGGGGGTGGATACCGACGAAGAGGGGAATATTATTTTGGATAAGGACGGAAAAGAGGTTCCTCACTTGCTGTTAAGATTTCACTTTTCGTGGCCACGTGATTATTTCTTGCGCGGGACTGATGAATTCTTAGAAATCTCCTCCAAACTAAGTGAGAGCGACTAGGCCAGCTATGATGCCTTAATGAATTATGTTTCGTGGATCACTATGAGCGTGCATGTTGATGAGCATGGTCATGCGATCCTGGACAAGGATGGGGGTGCCAAGGTGACCCCTAGGTTTACAGAGGTGTCCAAGCTCATAGCTTGCGAAATGGACGAGGATGATTCTCAATACCTTGGTAGATTTAGTATTTATTTATTCGTGTTTTGTATTATGCTCGTCTATATTTTATGCTATGACTATTTTAATCTTTGTCTTTTTCATATTCAGTGGTGGATGTGCAAGATAAATTAATGGCTAACGCGACCAAGTAGCGAAAATCGAAGAAGTTGAAGCAGACCCGCCTCAACGAGCGACTGGTTATGGGTTCAGGTACTTTTTCACCAGCCTCCCATGGTTCACCCGGGGGGACTTCCAGGGCAGAGAAGAAGTCCAGAGCCGAGGACGTTGTGAATCTGAAGAACGATTCTCCAAAAGCTTCCTTAGAGCTCCCTACGTGCTTCCTGAAACCTTCTTTCTTCGAGGAGAACTCCCTCCAAGTTCATAGAGCGGAAACACTCCAGTTGGAGGGATCGAGTTAACCAGATAGGCATTCTTGGCTAGCTCGGGATGCGAGCTCAGTGATGCGGGTTCTTTCCATGACCTCGATGTTCACGGAGGGGAATGCCACTCAAGAGCAAGAGATCCAGCAGTTGAAAGCTAAATTGTCTGCCTCCGAGGATATGGCCAAGACTTCTGCGGAATTCCTGAAGGAGGCCTCCTAGAGGATTAAGGTGCTGGAAGATTCTGCGGCTGCCGACAAGAAGTCTGTCGCCAAGGTGATTGCTCATCTTTAGGCTGATTGGGCTCCTGGTGCGGATGAACCTGAGGAGTTAAGGTCTCTGAAATCTCGGGCTGAGCTGGTCGCGAAGATCTAGGAAAGGGAGGCGGACCTCGAGGAGATGGCTAGCGTGGCATTCAAAAACGCGGTGGACCAGCTTAAAATAGTTAACCCCGGGATGACGCTCAACGTGGAGGGTACCAACTTTTTGTACAAGGCCAAGGATGGTGTGATTCTCATTCCTGACTACCTCAAGCAGTCTGAGCTAGACAATGTTGATATGGAAGAGGAACATGGGACCCTGTTAACACCCAACCAGAAGTCAATGCCAATCCATGATGTATTAATTTACTTTGTATTTTGTTAGCCGACCTGCGCGCCATGACTTTTGGTGGGGGGATTTGTTCCCCCCTTTATGTAAAATGAGAACAAGTCGGCCCTTGTGGTCGCACCCTTTTAATGTTAAAAGTTTTGTAACCTTGGCGGTCGTTTATTCACTTGATTGGTGTGTGTTCTCGTATGTCCATCGGAGGACATGCTTTGTTTAATATTTTCGTTAAGTGTTTTTGAGATGTTTGGATGAAATAATGTTCGCTTGGTATGCGCGTGCGATGTTCTTTTTACATGCCCGCGTGGAACTTAAGTTGCGTTTATAAGTTTGGGAAATGATGCTCGATTTATTTGTCTGTTAGTTTAGGGAACCAGGCAGAATGTCATCTTGTGTTTGGCTAGGGAAGGATGCTCGGAACATGTTAATGATCCGTGCTTCGTGGTGTGAATGTCCCATCTTGAGTTGGATGTTTTGCCTAGTTGTGGTACGAAGACGACAATGGGCTCATTTGAGGATCCAATCGTGTGATGATGATCTTCCTCGTTCTTGAAGAGGATCTCATTGAAATGTAAGTTTGGTATGTGATACTTGTACCTAGGTACGCATGTTAGGCTGATATTGATATCGGTTGATGCCTTAACTATAGTATTGTTTGAGTTTCTCGATGTTCCAAGGACAAGCAAGTTCTTCCCCATTCAAATTTTCTAAGTAATAGGCCCCGTTGTCCGTTTTTGCTCGGACCCGGTGTGGACCCTCCCAGTTCGCGGCTAGTTTTCCTTCTCTGGAGTAATTATGGTTCCTCTTGAGGATGAGGCTGCCGACCGCGAACGCTCGTTTTATGACTTTGGAATTGTGTCTTATAACGATCTTTTGTTTAAGGGTTGCCTCGCGTAGGGCTTCACCTGATCTGACTTCTTCGACCAGTTCGAGTTCTTCGCGTGATATCTCTGAATTGGTATCCTTGTCCATTGGGGCTTCTATTCGCCTGGACGGGATGTGCATCTCTTTGGAGATAACGACCTCGGTCCCATATGCTAGTCGAAAAGGGGTTTCCCTAGTGGTCGAATGGAGGGTAGTCCGGTATGCCCACAGGACGTTGTGCAATTCCTCGACCCATTGTCTTTTGATCTCGTCCAACCTTCACTTGAGTCCTCAGAGGATGACCATGTTTGCCGCTTTAGCTTGCCCATTGGTTTGCGGGTGTTTGACAAATGTGAAGTGTTGTTTGGTTCCGACATTGGAGAAAAATTCTTGGAAGTTCTTATCCGTGAATTGGGTGTCGTTGTCGGTAACGATAGCCTGGGGTATTCCGAAGCGAGCGAGAATGTTACGTTTGAAGAAATGCAGTATGTTGAGGGTTGTGATTTTGGCTAGAGGTTCAACTTCAATCCATTTCGTGAAGTAGTCAACTCCGACGATTAGGTATTTGTTTTGGTTTGAACCGATGATGAAAGGCCCGAGGATATTCAGGCCCCACCATGCGAATGGCCACGGGGATGACATCGTTTTGAGCTCGTTGGGTGGTGCGAGGTGCATGTCTCCGTGCCTTTGGTATTTATCGCATTTTTTACGTGCTCTTTGGTGTCGTTCTGCATAGTGGGTCAATAATATCTTGCTCGAAGGGCTTTCCTTGCGAGGGATCTTCCGCCCAAATGTTGGGCGTTGATGGCTTCGTGGATCTCACGCAGGATGTGGGGAATCAGTTCCTCTTCGATGCACTTGAGGATGGGAATGGAGAATCCTCGCCGGTATAGTTTTCCTTCGACCAAGACGTACGAACATGCTCATTGTTTGAAGATATTAGCTTCTTTTGGATCTTCGGGCAGTTCATCATTGGTTAGGTATTTGTATACCGGAGTCATCCAGCAGTTGGCGTCTCTAATGACGTTTATGTCTACTGTCGGGGTTGACTTTTCGATACTGGGACGAGGAAGTATTTCTTGATGACAGATTTATTACCTCATTTCTTCTTTGTGCTCGTGATCAGTGCATTTTGGTGAACATTCCTACATGTTTGCACTTAAGCATTTCTGTAGTTTTTTTGTTTATTTTTATATTTTAATTCGTTTTTTTAATTTATTTTATTTTTGGCTTAATTTGATTTTCGTACTTAATTTTCAATTTTAACAGATTTTACGAAAATGATCATAACCGGAGTTCCAGAAATCTGATTGAGGCATTCTACCTCTCGATGGAAAGCTAAGAGAGAGAGCTACATCTTTCGTGTTGGAGCCGAAGTCAGATTTGGAGTCATATTTTCCAAAATTTCGTTTGAAGTTGCTGCATTAGTTTTATTTAGTTTCGGGTCATTTAGAATTGGGTATGAGTTATGTATTTGACCCAGAAGGGTTGTAAACAGGCTTTTGGGGTTTTTCCATATAACCTAGCAGCCGCAACTGTTCACAATACACTTTTTTACGATTTAACGTTTTACGCTCGAAGAAAGAATGATGGAGAACTAATTCCCCAAGGATCAATCTACTGTATTCGAATTCCACTTTGAGGTTCTTTTTAATAAAATTTCGTCTTTATATGTTATCCTTGAATTATTTCTATACCTTCAATTAAGTGCTTATTTTAATTGTTGTTATATGTTAGAATTCTTTGTTTCGATTAACTGTATGATTTTGAATCTTTTCTGCGCGTTAACGTAGCTTTTGCATTATCGCGTTCGATCAAGTTGTGTTTGCTTAATTCACAACCGTCTTTATCTGTTTGCTATATCTGGAATTTAGAATCATACATGGTATAATTTCTATTGTGCTTGTCTATGGTAATTATAGTCGAATAGGATCAGACCCATTTAGGGAATTGGGATTTTATAGGAATCGATGATAAGTCGGAGGTCGATGCAATAGGTTGGTTTGTTTTAGCTTATTTGCTAATCACTTATTTTAATCTGTTTTTATAATTCGACCTTAAAATCAACCCCATTAATCATTACTATTGTTAGTTAATAATTACACAAGAATCCTTAAGAACGATATTTCGAGTTGTCGTTACCATATACTATTTATTTTCAAAATTACTCGTTTTGATTCGTGCGTTATTTAGATCCGCGCACGACACGCGGATCAAATTGGTGCCTTTGCCGGGGATTCTTGTTGTTATTAACCGATTTTATAGTCATGGGTATAGTTTGCTTTCTAGATTTTTTTAATATTTTTTTTGTTGTTTTTGTTGATTTTCAGGGTTCCAATACCAGTTGCAGTATAATGATAAGTTTTTCAGCCTTACAGGTAAGTTGGAAGCTACTGTTTCGATTTGCTCCAAATGTTTTCCAGAAAATCAGAAATAAATCGAAGAACAATACTCTTTTAGAATACAATTCTAAAAGATTTTGACCCTCAAAATCGCAAATTTTACGTTTTTCTATTTTATTTGATTTATTTTCTCTTTTTATATTTTCAAAAAATCTGATATTTTTTGTGCGAGCTTTATTTGATTTAATTAGATTTTTAGCGTTATTTTTAGATTTTTTAGATTTTATTTTAATCGCTTTTCCCTTTTTCCATTCTTTTTAAATCTGTATTGATTTTATTTGATTCTGTGTTGAAATTCATAATCATATCATGACTGATCAAAGAACTCTGAGAGAACTGGCTACACTTGTGAATTATAATGCTTTATGTATTGAATATCCTGTTGTTGATGCACCTTTCGAATTGAAATTTGGTTTAACACACTTGTTGCCAAGTTTTAATGGTTTTGCATGTGAGGATCCACAAAAGCATATGAATGAATTTCAGGTTGTGTGCTCTGCACCTTCCGAACTTTCACTAGAGAACCTTGTCAAGCAAATGGCTGCAAATAATCTCCAATTTCAACAACAAACAAATTATAGTCTTCAGGCTTTTCAAACACAACTTGATCAACTTACCACTTCAATGAATGCCCATGCAACAAGCTCAAGGATCAAACCAACAGCCTTTGGACGAACATTCTGTTTTTCAAATAGAGTTGCCTTCTGAAATTGTTGATGATACTTGTATTAATTTGTTTGCAACTGGTTTTCCATCGTTGTCGGATTTTGATGATGTTTTCTCTTGTGATGTTTGTACTGACACTAAAATTTGCTCTATTTGTGCTGAAATTGAGGTTGCCTTGTGTAACACGGTGGGAGAACTGACTTTAGTTAAATGTTGCGGATAGCAAGAGTCGCCACCGACTTTTATTTTATCCAAAGGAAAGGGCATAAAAGAACAGGAAAGACCTTAAAAGATTTTTGGGTTCGGGGGTAGGTTATGTAAAGGGAAGGTGTTAGCACCCTTTACATCCATGGTTATCCATGGGCTCTTAGTTACTTAGCTCACTTTAAAATGTTTTTGAAAAGTGTAGTGTGTGATTAGAAATTTTCTTAAGTACTTTATAATGATCCATGTACGGATATATATAAAGCCTTTGTTTTTAAAATTGTTTGAAATGTGAAGTGTATTTGAAATGTTTTGAAAAGGTGAGCAAGTACATAAGAGAAACCTACCCTAAGTTAAATCTTTTATGTTCTTAAATTTCCTTTAAATGGTAAGACTATCCCTATTATTAAGGAATAAGTAGTCATTACCTTGGATGTTGTGAGGGACAAGTGAAGGGACATCTGTGATTAGGCAACTGTAAGGTGTATTTAGCAATTCGAAGGGACTTATCATCTTTATTCGAAAGGGACAAGATCATTTACGAAGGCAACCATGAAGGGACTTGATCTTTTTATCTTTTAAGGGACTAGATGATATAAATAGATGAAGGGACTTTGCTTTACACCTTCCTTGACCTTTTTCTTTTAGGCAACATGAGAGGTATCCTTAAGAATGTGAGATGGCGATCCAAGATCGACTTACGTGTGTGCGTGTACAAATTCAAGTATTTATCTTTTAAATTAGTGATCTAAATTCAATTTTAAATACAAACATGTTTTACACTCCATATTTTTACTAACCATGGCAATTAAAAATAAGTAATAAGAAATTCTACAACTATTACATAGGGTATACAATTACATTATAATAATTAAAATAATTAAAATAAATAAGCAAATAAATAAATAATTAAATGGGTTAGTAATAATAAACAAAAATTAAGTATAAGATGGTTAGTATAACAATATAATATAGAAATAAATTAAAAGTTCAAAATTAAATAAATAATTATTTTTTAGAAATTTTAATAAAAGAAATAAATAATAAATATTATATATTAATAAAATATGATTAATAGTTCTAATTATTTAATTTTATATACAGATTATAAAAATATCTAATTAAATAAGCATATAAAAATAATAAATTAAATTCATAAAATAAAGTTAGGGTTTTTAATTGTTTAGAAAATAAGTTAGGATTAATTAATTAATCTAATCCTAATTACATTATTTATATAAAAAAAACTACATATAATAATAATATAAACAAATTATAAATAAGTATATACAATTAAAATTTTCAAACAAACATAATTAGGGTTTATATAAAAATAATTAGGTTTTATGTATATAAAATATTAGGGTTTATGAGTTAATCTAAATATAATTAATTTATTTATACAAAACATATAATATTAATAATATACAATAAAATAAATATTAAATAACTCTAAGAATAAAGTTTGAATTTTTTTAGAAAAGATAAGTTCTTTGAATTATACACAAGAAAATAATATAAACATTTTTTGTTTTAACATTTATTCATTTATTAAATTAATTAAAATATAAACAAAAATAAAAAAAAAGTAAGAAAAACTGAGAAAAAGACTTACCTGGGGCTGGGATTCGAACCCAGGCCCTAGGCTTCACAACTACAAGACCAACAAGCCAACCACTGGGACAAGCCATGCGCTAGTGTTAGCAATCCAGGTTGCAATCCTTTTGTGCTTTATCCTGCAAAAATATTGAAAATAACCAAAAAACAAAAGGGGCTGGGGACAATTCGAACCCAGGACTCCTCATTCATCACACAAGCGCATCAACCAACTGAGCTATCACATTGTTCTGATATAATATCAACAACATATCATAAAATATTATGGCAAATTTTTGATATCAATTAAATCCAATCAACTTTCATGACTTTCTAGAAGTAAAATATTTTTAAATCTTCATCATTTTATATTTTATTTGAATTTAAAATGATTTTTAATATAAAAAATCATAATAAATAAAAATAAAATGAATAAAATTATGAAAATATTAAATAAATTTCGTGCATGATGTCATGGAACACATTGGGTCACAAAAAAGTCAGCCCATTTGAAGAATTATGATTTTAAGACCCCATTTACTTCATAAACCACTCAAAAATTTCCCAACTTTGCAAGGGCACCAATCCTTCAATTTTAATGCTATGAGGGTGTTCTTGGACATTTTGGAAAGCTTAAAGAGTCCTCTAACCAACCCCATTGGTTTCATGTCCATATCTTTTACCATTCTCAAGTTATGCTCTTTTGAAGTTGTTGACTTTTTGTTGACTTTCAAAAGGACCTATAATGTCTTAGCTCATACCTTCCAAATGAAGAATTTTTGGGCTTGGCTTGTGAGACACAAAGTTGTATAGAATTCAATTTCCTTCAAAATGAGCTTTGGATGGGAAGAATTTTATGAAGCATGTGAAAGTTATGGCTGTTCAAAGTTCAGTTGACTTTTCCTGAGTAAACCCTAATTTAGAAACTCCTGATTCTTGATGTTCTGAAATCTCCTTGATGAATCATGATCAACCCTTGATCAAATGATGAATTTTAATTCATATACTTGATGTTGGCAAAAAATCATGAAGTTTGACTTTGGTTTGACCACAGTTGACCTCAGTTTGACTTTTTAACTGCTTTGACTGATTTTAACCTATCTGATCATCTGACTGAGCAAACCTTTGGGAAAAGTCTTGAAACTTGTCATGGTGATTCTTAAACACATATAAGATGTTATGAAGCTCACTTGAAGTCTTGGAAGTCCATTTAGCCTGATTAAAGTCAAAACCCTAGTTTAGGATGCATTGCTTAGGAGGATGCATTGTCTGAGGGAAATGTCAAATCTTTTGACTGATTGTGAACTTTGTGAACCTTGTGAACCTCATGAGATGTCTTGTGAACCTTGTGAACCTTGTGAACCTCTTAGTACACAATGTCTTGTCTTGTGGAGGGCAAATTTTGGGGTGCAACAGCTGCCCCTGTTCAATTTTCTGAAACCTGAGGGGTTAGATTGGTATATGTGCCATTCGTGACCTGGAAGGTTGAAGGGGATTGAACACAAAAGCCCAAAAATTTGCACTCACCGATGCGTAAAGTAACACTGATGATTAGTTGTATACGCTTGAGTGGGCTTAAAGATGCCACTTGGAAGAATTGGAGATGGGCTTAGAGATGCCATCAGGAAGCACTTGTGATGGGCTTAGAGATGCCATCTAAAGTATCAGAATATGATGATGTCTTTATGTTGGTACTGGATATCAGTACTAGGTCTTTGTATAGGCCGTCTCTGAATCATTTATGCAACATGATTTGAGTTGTTGAATGGACCAGTAGAAATAAATCTTGTGGCGATTATCTCTTCTGGAAATATTTTAGATTAGGGAATGGATCTTTGTACGGATCGTTTGCCTATTCTCCACGGTCAAAAGAACGTCAGGATTTGTCCTTCTGAAAAAGTATCTTGAACCAGGGGTCAAAAGAGCGTCAGGATTTGCTCTTAAGGATCAAAAGAACGTCAAGATTTGTTCTTCTGAAAAAGTCTTGAACAAGGGGCCAAAAGAGCGTCAGGATTTGCTCTTAAGGGTCAAAAGAACGTCAGGATTTGTTCTTCTGAAAAAGTCTTGAACAAGAGGCCAAAAGAGCGTTAGGATTTGCTCTTAAGGGTCAAAAGAACGTCGGGATTTGTTCTTCTGAAAAAGTCTTGAACAAGGGGCCAAAAGAGCGTCAGGATTTGCTCTTAAGGGTCAAAAAAACGTCAGGATTTGTTCTTCTGAAAAAGTCTTGAACAAGAGGCCAAAAGAGCGCCAGGAATTGCTCTTAAGGGTCAAAAGAACGTCAGGATTTGTTCCTCTGAAAAAGTCTTGAACAAGGAGCCAAAAGAGCGCCAGGATTTGCTCTTAAGGGTCAAAAGAACGTCAGGATTTGTTCTTCTGAAAAATGTCTTGAACCAGGGAATGGATCTTTTTACAAACCGTTTGCCTGCTATTCAAGGACATCTTGAGTATTATATGGATCATTTCTGACCTGTTGTAAGTTGTTGATATGGTTTTACCTGCATATAACTATCCTGCAAGGAAAATATTAGTTTATGCATTATGTATGCATGCATAGTATGATGCACCTAAGATGTATTATTCATTTATGGTATGTATGTTATGGTATGATGTAAATGATGTAGGTATGAATCATGCAGCCTGAAGCGTCTGAATATCTTCGTATATCAACTGCTGGCCAGGGAAAATAAATATCGATTTGTTGCTGAAGAATATGAGGAACTCATCTTGTTTGATAATATAGTGAAGAATATGAGGAACTCGTTCCCGTCTTGTTTGATAATATAGTATTCATAACCTCCCGTCTTCGTTCGATAGTAAGGTATCCATAACCTCCCGTCTTCATTCGATAGTAAGGTATCCATAACCTCCCGTCTTTGTTCGATAGTAAGGTATCCATAACCTCCCGTCTTCGTTCGTCGTACTTCTATTGAAAGAATAAATTCCCGATTATCCTTCTGAGGATAAAAGAGATGGATATAAATTCCAGGGGAGATGTGACTCGAAGTATTTATGAAGATGGATTTGTCCTACTGGGGGACTTGTAGCTGTCTGGTGGGGATGAACCGGCGAAGCTTCGTTGAATTCCTTCCCTCGTTCGTCCTTAGTAAATACTATTACTGCATTTCATGCATTTCTGGTAAACATCAATCATATTAAGCATTTGTGCATTTCTGGTAAGCATTAATCATATTTAAATGCATACATACATTCAAACACAACCAATGGACGTTTCGCTTATGTAAATAGGGTAAAAGTAAATCTGGATTCAAAAATGAAATTTTATTTATATCACAAGGAGACAAAAATCCTAGTAAGAGGAATTCGTCGTAAATTTTTTTTACAAAACAAAGAAAATCAGCTATGTGGGAAATAATCCTATTGAATTTCAATTCTACTATTGCCATTATCTTCAAGTATCTCATCTTCTGCTGTCGAGACGGAAACGATTGGATTGATCTTTATCTGTTCGAGTTTGAGTAAGTAGCACAACTGGTTGTAGTTTCATGGGTGATCCAAACGAGACATAGTCATACGCTTTAATCCCTAACTTTTGCCTGGATTGCCCTTTCAGGTTTTTAATCCACCGGGATACCCTTTTTTGCCCAAGCCACCTTTTCAGGTTTTCGACTTGCCGGGTGTACATTTTTTTTATATATATCCCTAATTTTTGCCCGAACCCTTTTGGTTCACCGAGATGCCCTTATTTTTGCCTAGGCCAGTCAACCTAACGGGTCTCTTTTTATGCGTAGTATTTTTTAACTATGTCTGCGTTTACAGGCCGTGGGAAGTCTTCACCGTCCATAGTAGTAAGTATCATGGCACCTCCTGAGAATACTGTTTTGATCACAAATGGCCCTTCATATGTAGGAGTCCACTTGCCCCTAGGATCACCCTGTGGTAATATGAAACGCTTGATTACCAAGTCACCAACCTGATATACCTTTGGCTTAACCTTCTTATTAAAAGCTTTGATCATCCGTTTTTGGTACATCTGGCCATGACAAACAGCTGCTAACCTCTTCTCGTCAATCAAATTTATTTGGTCAAGTCGAGTCTGAATCCACTCATCTTCATCCAAGTCTGCATCCTTCATAATTCTTAAGGAGGGAATCTGAACTTCAATGGGCAAAACTGCTTCCATACCATATACTAAGGAGAATGGGGTTGCCCCTATTGAAGTACGTATTGTAGTGCGATAACCATGAAGAGAAAATGGTAACATCTCATGCCAATCCTTATAAGTGATAGTCATCTTTTATAGAATCTTCTTAATATTCTTGTTAGCAGCTTCTACTGCCCCATTCATCTTTGGACGATACGGAGAAGAATTGTGATGCTTAATCTTGAACTGCATGCAGAGATCAGTAATCATAGTATTGTTCAGATTAGAGCCATTGTCAGTAATAATCCTTTCAGGGATGCCATACCTACATATGAGATTATTCTTAATGAATCGAGCTACAACATTCTTGGTAACAGATGCAAATGAAGCTGATTTCACCCACTTTGTAAAGTAATCAATAGCAACCAGGATGAAACGATGCCCATTAGAAGCAGTAGGCTTGATCTCACCAATCATATCAATGCCCCACATGGAAAAAGGCCAAGGAGCAGTCAACACATTCAATGGTGATGGAGGTATATGGACTTTATCGGCATAGACTTGACACTTGTG
Source organism: Lathyrus aphaca (assembly GCA_963966055.1). Taxonomy (NCBI): domain Eukaryota; kingdom Viridiplantae; phylum Streptophyta; class Magnoliopsida; order Fabales; family Fabaceae; genus Lathyrus; species Lathyrus aphaca. Next base: position 725,052,515 of record OZ014519.1, on the reverse strand, counting down.
ACATGTTCTGGAATGTTGATAGCAATCAGCTTCCATGATAGACCAATAGTAACCTTCTCTCAATATCTTCTTTGCCATGGTATGACCACTAGAATGAGTGCCAAAGATCCCATCATGCATGTCTTCCATAATATTTGTTGCTTCCTTCTTATCCACACAACGAAGCAAAGTTGAATCATGATTGCACTTGTACAAAATTCCATTACTCAAGAAGAACTTAGCAGAAAACCTCCTCAGAAACTTCTTATCTTTGACAGATGCCCCTTTAGGGAACTCCTGAGCTTCAAGATATCTTTTCACTTCATAGAACCAAGGCTTCTCCTCTGCTTCTTCAGTGTCAATCTCATTGCAGTATGCAGGCTTCTCAAATCTATCAATAGTAATCTTGGGAGCTTCATCATCCCAACTGATCTCAAACATGGATGCCATGGTGGCTAATGCATCTGCCAACTGATTTTCTCTTCGTGGAATGTGTCCGAAGGTAATCTCTTTGAAATGTGGGATCAAAGACAACACATACTCTCTGTAAGGAATGAGATTATCATGCTTAGTATCCCAATCTCCTTTGATCTGACTTACTACCAGGGCTAAATCTCCATATACGTCCAGGAATTGAATCTTCATATCAATGGCAACTTTGATGCCCAGGATACATGCCTCATACTCAGCCATGTTATTGGTACAATAGAAACAAAGTCTTGCAGTAATCGGAGTATGACAACCTTCAGGGGAACTGATCACAAAGCCAACACCATTACCAAGTGCATTAGAAGCTCCATCAAAAACCATAGTTCGTTGGGATCCTTGTTTAGGTCCGTCATACTGCCCAGGTTCTTTGGTAATAATCATAATGTCTTCATCAGGGAATTCAAAACTCATTGACTGATAATCATCCACTACTTGATGAGCCAAATGATCAGCTACAACACTTCCTTTAATGGCCTTCTGAGTAGTATACTGTATATCATATTCTGTCAAGATCATTTGCCATCTTGCAATTCTTCCGGAGAGAGCAGGTTTCTCGAATATGTACTTGATTGGATCCATCTTCGAAATCAATAAGGTAGTATGAGTCAACATATATTGTCTTAGTCGGCGAGCAGCCCATGCCAAAGCACAACAAGTTTTCTCGAGCAGTGAGTATCTTGTTTCACAGTCGGTAAACTTTTTGCTAAGGTAGTATATTGCCTGCTCTTTTCGACCAGACTCGTCATGTTGCCCCAAGACACACCCCATTGAGTTGTCTAACACTGTTAAGTACATAATCAAGGGTCTTCCATCAACTGGTGGCATCAAAATTGGAGGTTCTAGGAGATATCTCTTGATTTCATCAAAGGCTATCTGGCACTCATCATTCCATTCCATCATCTGATCTTTCTTCAACAACTTGAAGATTGGCTCACAGGTGGCAGTTAATTGGGAAATAAATCTTGCAATGTAGTTCAATCGTCCTAAGAAACCTCTAACTTCCTTCTCAGTACGGGGAGCTGGCATCTCTTGTATGGCTTTCACTTTTGCAGGATCCACTTCAATACCTTTTCCACTGACAATGAAACCCAGGAGCTTACCAGATCTAACTCCAAAAGTACACTTGTTTGGGTTCAATCTCAACTTGTATTTCTTCAACCTCTCAAACAACTTATGCAAATGATCAAGATGTTGTTCTTCATTCTGGGACCTGGCTATCATATCATCCACATATACCTCGATCTCATGATGAATCATATCGTGAAACAAAGCCACCATAGCACGCTGATATGTTGCCCCTGCATTCTTCAAACCAAATGGCATCACCTTATAGCAAAAGGTGCCCCACTGTGTAACAAATGTTGTCTTCTCCATATCTTCAGGTGCCATCTTGATTTGATTGTAACCAGAGAAACCATCCATGAAAGAGAATACCTTATGCTGAGCAGTGTTGTCTACCAAAACATCAATATGAGGAAGTGAAAAGTCATCTTTGGGGCTGGCCTTGTTCAAATCCCTGTAATCTACACACATACGTACCTTACCATCTTTCTTAGGTACCGGCACCACATTTGCAACCCACTGAGGATAAGAAGTCACAGCTAAGAACCCTGCATCAAACTGTTTCATCACCTCTGCTTTAATCTTCTCTGACATTTCAGGACGCATACGACGAACCTTCTGCTTCTTTGGACGACAATCTTCTTTTACTGGTAAACGGTGAACCACAATGTCTGTATCCAACCCTGGCATATCTTCATAGGACCAAGCAAAAACCTCCACATAATCATGTAACATCTGAATCAATCTGCTCTTGACACCATCCTCTAATTCAGCCCCTATCTTGACTTCTTTCCTGTTTTCTTCAGTTCCCAGATTCACAACTTCGATTGGCTCTTCATGTGGCTGTATAGCTTTCTCTTCTTGTTGTAACAACCTAGCAAGCTCTACAGGTACTTCACAATCGTCCTTATTTCCATCTTCAGCTTGATAGATCGGATTCTCGAAATTATAATTGGCAATAGTAGAACTGTTATCAACAGGATCCAGAGTGGATGAGGATCTGCATTTTAGTGATGTGGGTGTGTGTAAGAACACATAGCTGATAAAAGAAAAATAAAGTAAAAGAAAAACAAGGAACACAATATTTACGAAAACGAAACGTCCACTGATTTTTATTGAATGAAGTATGCAAATGAAATGACATCCCGAAACAAGCATACCATTGTGCCCCGGGTAAGGCACAAGGCTTAAAAGTTTAATTGTTCAAAAATTATAAACTTTAAAAGTAACAACACAGTAATAGTATTTACTCCTGACTAAAGGAGATAGGAATAACATCTTCAGCTTTCCAATTATTGAGCCCAGCACCCACAGTAGGAAAAATCCAAGCATCCAAGTTGTAGTCTTCATCATAGTCATCCACAACATTGATTTGATCTTTCATAATCCCCTGATTGGTGATACGAACAACACGAGCACGACGAACAGCCTTCTGGGACTCTGTAGTGAAACCCAAACCAAATTTGTCAGACTTGTAAGGGATGTCAGGAAGCTGACCCCAAATAGTACAACCACCTTCATCCACCACAGCTCTAGCATCTTTAAGGGAGGCCATTGTAGGAGGTACTCTGGTGACCACAGGAACTTTGACAACAGGAGGAGCTTCATAATTATTAACAACCCAAGGAACCACTTCAAACGTCTGACATGGAGTTTCAACATATTCACCTTCCACTTCGAGATATTTAAATGTGTTCACATGGCTAACTATATATCCTTCCTCTCCGTAAACAGTGACAACTTTTCCTTCTACTGGATATCTCAGCTTCTGATGTAAAGTAGAAGTTACAGCGCCGGCCCCATGGATCCAGGGGCCCCAAGAAAACAAGAATACGAAGGACGGATATCCATTACATAAAAAGTAGCATTGAAGACCTGAGAACCTACTTTTATTGGGAGATCTATTTCTCCATGCACCACTCTTCTCGAGCCATCAAAAGCCTTCACCACTATATTACTGGGCTTCAACACAGCATCATCAGGACTAAGCTTATTCAGAACTTCCTTGGGCAACACATTCAGCGAGGAACCATTGTCTATTAACACATGTGACAGGGTAGTGCCCCTGCATTCAATAGTGATATGTAGAGCCCTGTTATGATCCCTCTTGGCAGGAGTCAAATCAGCATCGGAGAAACCTAACCCATTATCATAGGTCAAGTGTGCCATAGAATTTTCAAACTGATCTACAGAAATCTCATTTGGTACGTGAGCAGTCTTCAAAATTTTAATCAAGGCTTTAGCATGAGCCTCAGAACACAACAATAAAGATAACATAGAAATCTTGGACGGAGTATGCCCCAATTGGTCAACAATGTCATAATCACTCTTGCGAATGATCTTCAATACTTCTTCCATCTGCTTAGAAAGATCATCAACAGTTGGTACATCTGTTTGCACAGGTTCAATAACAGGACCTTTGCCCCGAGCATCAGCAGTAGAGGTAGTAGCTGGAGTAACTGCACTCTGTGAGGTAACTGGAGGAGAGAAAACTCTTCCACTTCGTGTGATCTTACTAGATCCAGCAATATTATCAACATCAAGGTTTTTATCAACAACAGGTGTCTCAGCTAAGGATTCCTGCTTAACACCATGAATATAAACATCGAACCCATAATGCCAAGGCACAACTTTATCAGAAGTATACGGAATAGGACCAGGAGTGGTAATGATCATAGGAGTCACTCTAGCTTCAGCAACAATCTTCACAGGACCTTCAGCAGTAATCTTAATTGGACCCTTATGAGTGATTTTGACAGGACCCTTGGAAGTAATCCTTACCGGCACTTTATCAATCATATCCACCTCTTCAACCTTCGCACCTTTAGTTATATGTTCAACCATGCTCTCTACAGAAGGCGTCCTCTCAAACAATATTGTGTAATTGTTCATGAGGCGTTGAATACCATCCTTCAATCTCCAGCAACTATCCGGCTTATAAGCACAATAGAGACAATCTTCATGACAACCTGGAAAGAACCCAGCTTGTACCAACTTCTCCTTAATAACAGATAATGGTGTAGTTAAATCTGCAACTGAGGAAATATGTGAAACTTCATCAATGGCATTAACAGTCTTTTCATGATTTGACATGGGAGCAGTAATCACATTTGGAGTACCCGGAGGGTCAAACTCAATCTCTACAGCATCAATCATATCTTGGATTTTATTCTTCAATATCCAGCAACTATTGGTATCATGTCCCTGACAATTTGAATGATATGCACATCGTGCATTAGGATTGTACCTAGGAGAGGTAACATTGGGATTCTGAGGAGGGTCCCTCAAAGTGATGAGTTCACCCTTCAACAAGTGTTGCAAAGCTTGGGCTAGTGACATATTGAGCTTAGTGAACTGTCTTCTAGGCCTCTGTTGATTGCCCTGTGGTGGCTCTGGTGTTGTAGGAGTTGGATTGGAGATATGAACTGCACTCACAGATTGGTGCCTCCTATTACGATCAGGTTGACCATAAACAGCATTCGACTCTTTCTTCCCACTAGGGGGCTTCTTTGTAGTACTGGATGAAGAAGCACCCACTTGGATCTTGCCACTCCTTATACCACTTTCTACGCGCTCTCCTGTCATTATCAACTCAGTGAAGCCAGATGATGAGCTTCCAATAAGATGACTGTAAAAAGGACCATTCAACGTACACATGAACATATCCACTAACTCCCGGTCAGTTAGAGGGGGTTGTACTCTACCAGCCAAATCTCTCCACTTCTGGGCATACTCCTTGAAATTTTCTTTAGCACCCATAGACATGCTCTGTAGTTGCATGCGAGTAGGGGCCAGATCAGCATTGTATTGATATTGCTTATAAAAGGCTTCAGCAAGATCATTCCAATCACGGATGTTGACACTCTCTAATTGATAGTACCATTCCAACTGAGCTCTAGATAAGCTCTCTTGGAAGAGATGGATCCACAACTTCTTATCAGCAGTATGGGGTTGGATCCTCCGGACATAAGACCTCAGATGTAGCTTGGGACAAGAGACACCATCATACACTACAAAAGCAGGAACCTTGAAACCAATGGATATGACCACCCCAGATATTAAACTCAGGTCTTCAAAATCCAGCCCAGAAGACTTTTGCAATTCCATAGCATCCATTCTATCCACCAGCATTTTGAACTTATCTTCATTAGGATCATGATAGTAATTAGCTTCAGAATCAGAATCCCACATTGTATTGTGGAGACTGCCTCCCTCTTTCTCAGACTCTTCAGACTCATAATCTTCAACCTGTTCCTTGGTCTTGACAGGACCTCTGAACCTTCTTCCCATGTTGATAAGGCCTCCTGACCTTCTAGTCTTCTTAGTCTTCTTGGCCAGCAGTGTCTTCAATTCATCCTGCCCCTTGGACAAGTTCAGGATCAGCTCTTGGAACTGTGCATTTTTTGCCTGGAGATCTTTAACTGTTTGTTCAAGAGCCATTGCTGAAATAAACAGCGAGAAGATAAGAAACCTGTGCACAAGAAACCTGTGATGCAGTGATATGATATACAAATGCGTATGCAATGTTTTCAAGGACCGCAGGATTTAAATTTGCTTAAACAATCAAGAAAGTAAAATTTTATTAGTAATAAATTTGTTTGCCCCTTGGGCTTACAATAATAATGAAATAAACACAAGAAATGGGGTTTTAAGTCTCCCATGGACGTTTCCTCTTTGTGTTGAGGTATGAGTTGAGATTCCGCTCCTCGTGAAGTTGCTTTGTTAGCTCCAGGATTCTTTCTTGACTTGCTTTGTAATGAGCCTCGAAAGTATCCCTTTGCTCCTTCAACTGGATCCAGGACCTTTGTAACTCCTCCATGTCAGTGGGCATGTCTGGGTGAAGAATGACATAAGAAGTATCTCCTTCAGCAACAGGCTCCATAGTAACTGGCAGGATGGCAGGATATGGCATCATAAGAGTCTGAGCACGAGATCGCACCCATCTGAGATAAGGTTCCATAGGGATGGTGTACTTAGGCTCCGGAGTCTTGCTGTCAACCTTGTTTACTTTTCCCCATGCTCGTATGAACCTTTGACGGTAACCTTGAAGATCATTGTCGTAGTCAAACACAATATCCTGAATTAACATGTCATGAGGACCATCACTCCGAGCATAACCAAACTGTCGTAAAGCTAAGTAAGGGTTGTAAGTAATGCCCCCTCTTATTCCAAGGAGTGGCACATTAGGAAACTCCCCACAATGGTCAATGATAGTAACATTCTCCATAGATCTGGAGCACCAATGGATATCTGAATGAGAGAGTGACATAATCCTCTTGGACCACCTGAACCCTTGTTCATTCTTCATCACTGATCGAGGAAGGTGAGAAATAAACCACCTAGATAGCAAAGGTATGCAGCACATCAGAGTTCCTCGTGCCTTTGAAGTACGAGTATGAAGAGAATGCAGAATGTCTCCAAGTAATGTAGGCACTGGATTGTGACTCAGGAATATGTTGATGGCGTGCACGTCTATAAACTGATCAGGATTGGGGAACAACACTAAGCCATAAATCAACAAGGCTAGGATCTCCTCAAAAGCATCATAGCTCATAGCCTTGAAGAACACTTGAGCCTTCTCTATCAACACCTTAGCAAGAATACCCTTAACTCCGCTTCTCGTTTCTAGAACAATGTCTGACTTCTTTAGATGTAGAGCTGCAGCAATAACCTCAGGTTTAGGCTCTTTTTCCAAGCCTGTGAATGGTTTCTGATCAAGTACAGGTATACCCAGAAGTTTGGAGAACTCTTCCATGGTAGGAACTAGTTGATAGTCAGGGAATGTGAAGCAATGGTGCTTAGGATCAAAGAACTGAAACAGGACACTCATCATGTCTTCATTGAACCCTGAAGTGACTAGATCCAGTAGCTGACCATGACTTTTGATGAACTGGGAGTTTTCAGAAACTTGAGAGACCAATTCCTTAAGCTTAGGAGGTATGCCTACAAAGTTGATCCTGATAGTATTCCTACGAGTAGAAGCCATGACCTGCAACAAAGAACAGAGATAAATCCTTTGGTCCTTGAAATGGTTAGTGAAAATGCTATGCTTATGATGCATGTTGATGCTATGATGTTATGCCCAATCACAAACATGTGGCACACACAAACAAGTCACACAATAGCCCTAGGTTTGAAGGCTTGCATGAGGTTTAAAGGTAAGTACCCTCCCCTGAAGTTAGTTGGTTCATCCTGTCCTACAAAGTAGCCAGGTTCTAAGGGATCTCAATATCATTGATCCTTCACAAGGGTGGTTGTTCAGTAGGCAACTTACTTGCCAACTAAAACCCTCCAAGTTTAGAATCTCAATGAGCATAGTATCGAGTATCAACCAACTTCAGTCTTTACCAAAGCCGGTTATCTCACTACTTTTCTAAAGGCAAATATGGGATGACTAGGGTTCTAAAAGTTAGTTAGTGCATTGACAACATATGGCAGCCTCATATTATCCTCAACTTGACTTAAGGAACATAAGCACCAACCAAGAAGTCACATTAACTATGGCCACCAGATCAACCATATCGGTATATGCCGTACAGTTTCCTTGGTCTATTGCCATTTACCTAAGGTACACTAGATCCGGGTTAGGATCTTTCACACATAAGAGCACCCAACAGATAAGTATAAAGCAAACAAGGCAAACAATTTAAAGTGATCTAATTCCTAAGGGTACCCCTCTTTTATTAAGTCCCCAGCAGAGTCGCCAGTTCTGTAACACGGTAGGAGAACTGACTTTAGTTAAATGTTGCGGATAGCAAGAGTCACCACCGACTTTTATTTTATCCAAAGGAAATGGCATAAAAGAACAGGAAAGACCTTAAAAGATTTTTGGGTTCGGGGGGTAGGTTATGTAAAGGGAAGGTGTTAGCACCCTTTACATCCATGGTTATCCATGGGCTCTTAGTTACTTAGCTCACTTTAAAATGTTTTTGAAAAGTGTAGTGTGTGATTAGAAATTTTCTTAAGTACTTTATAATGATCCATGTACGGATATATATAAAGCCTTTGTTTTTAAAATTGTTTGAAATGTGAAGTGTATTTGAAATGTTTTGAAAAGGTGAGCAAGTACATAAGAGAAACCTACCCTAAGTTAAATCTTTTCTGTTCTTAAATTTCCTTTAAATGGTAAGATTATCCCTATTATTAAGGAATAGGTAGTCATTACCTTGGATGTTGTGAGGGACAAGTGAAGGGACATCTGTGATTAGGCAACTGTAAGGTGTATTTAGCAATTCGAAGGGACTTATCATCTTTATTCGAAAGGGACAAGATCATTTACGAAGACAACCATGAAGGGACTTGATCTTTTTATCTTTTAAGGGACTAGATGGTATAAATAGATGAAGGGACTTTGCTTTACACCTTACTTGACCTTTTTCTTTTAGGCAACATGAGAGGTATCCTTAAGAATGTGAGATGGCGATCCAAGATCGACTTACGTGTGTGCGTGTACAAATTCAAGTATTTATCTTTTAAATTAGTGATCTAAATTCAATTTTAAATACAAACATGTTTTACACTCCCTATTTTTACTAACCATGGCAATTAAAAATAAGTAATAAGAAATTCTACAACTATTACATAGGGTATACAATTACATTATAATAATTAAAATAATTAAAATAAATAAGCAAATAAATAAATAATTAAATGGGTTAGTAATAATAAACAAAAATTAAGTATAAGATGGTTAGTATAACAATATAATATAGAAATAAATTAAAAGTTCAAAATTAAATAAATAATTATTTTTTAGAAATTTTAATAAAAGAAATAAATAATAAATATTATATATTAATAAAATATGATTAATAGTTCTAATTATTTAATTTTATATACAGATTATAAAAATATCTAATTAAATAAGCATATAAAAATAATAAATTAAATTCATAAAATAAAGTTAGGGTTTTTAATTGTTTAGAAAATAAGTTAGGATTAATTAATTAATCTAATCCTAATTACATTATTTATATAAAAAAAACTACATATAATAATAATATAAACAAATTATAAATAAGTATATACAATTAAAATTTTCAAACAAACATAATTAGGGTTTATATAAAAATAATTAGGTTTTATGTATATAAAATATTAGGGTTTATGAGTTAATCTAAATATAATTAATTTATTTATACAAAACATATAATATTAATAATATACAATAAAATAAATATTAAATAACTCTAAGAATAAAGTTTGAATTTTTTTAGAAAAGATAAGTTCTTTGAATTATACACAAGAAAATAATATAAACATTTTTTGTTTTAACATTTATTCATTTATTAAATTAATTAAAATATAAACAAAAATAAAAAAAAGTAAGAAAAACTGAGAAAAAGACTTACTTGGGGTTGGGATTCGAACCCAGGCCCTAGGCTTCACAACTCCAAGACCAACAAGCCAACCACTGGGACAAGCCATGCGCTTGTGTTAGCAATCCAGGTTGCAATCCTTTTGTGCTTTATCCTGCAAAAATATTGAAAATAACCAAAAAACAAAAGGGGCTGGGGACGATTCGAACCCAGGACTCCTCATTCATCACACAAGCGCATCAACCAACTGAGCTATCACATTGTTCTGATATAATATCAACAACATATCATAAAATATTATGGCAAATTTTTGAATATGAATTCTGGCGCCAGACTTCATCTTCTTCATTTGAATCACCTGCGAAATTTCCTAGGCTTTTTCTTACGCATTTACCTGCGAATCTTTCAATGTCCATAACCTGCGAAAATCAAACATCATCGAAACAGCAAAATTTCTTCCAATTGATTAGTGCACTATGATCCTCAGAGCTCATACAATCTTCCTATGTCCTTAAAAATTATTTATATTTGGTTTATCATGAAACCCCAAATAAGTGGCTGAAACCCTAACAATGGCTTCTCATGTTTCCTGCATTAAACCTTCAATCAAACCATCCAGAATTGTTCTAAGCATCATTATAAACATTAATCAACCATCAAATATTATTTAAAACAAAGATATATATGAAATCGAAAAATTCAAAACACAAGAACAAGTGTGGTTCGGTTTATGCAATATGACATGATTTTGATGCTTTTGAGGATTGAGATAGGTTCAGTGATGTCCAAGGAATGTTTTGCAACCTTTAGAATGCCTTGAGAGAGCCTCTAAGTTCAAAACCGAATCCCTCATTTCTCTTGAAATTTTGAAATTTGTAATGTGTTCTTGAGGCAGCAAATTCGTGTCTTTGAGGTTGTGATGAGTCCATCTATATGTAGCGAATCAAATTAGGTTAAAAAAAGTTATTGCTCTTTGGACTTTTTGATCATTTGAGATTGAGAAAGATCATGTCATAAAACTTGAATATTCTTTGATATATCATTGCTATTTTGAGACAATCTTCATAATTTTCATATCAATTAAATCCAATCAACTTTCATGACTTTCTAGAAGCAAAATATTTTTAAATCTTCATCATTTTATATTTTATTTGAATTTAAAATGATTTTTAATATAAAAAATCATAATAAATAAAAATAAAATGAATAAAATTATGAAAATATTAAATAAATTTCGTGCATGATGTCATGGAACACATTGGGTCACAAAAAAGTCAGCCCATTTGAAGAATTATGATTTTAAGACCCCATTTACTTCATAAACCACTCAAAAATTTCCCAACTTTGAAAGGGCACCAATCCTTTAATTTTAATTCTATGAGGGTGTTCTTGGACATTTTGGAAATCTTAAAGAGTCCTCTAACGAACCCCATTGGTTTCATGTCCATATCATTTACCATTCTCAAGTTATGCTCTTTTGAAGTTGTTGACTTTTTGTTGACTTTCAAAAGGACCTATAATGTCTTAACTCATACCTTCCAAATGAAGAATTTTTGGGCTTGGCTTGTGAGACACAAAGTTGTATAGAATTAAATTTCCTTCAAAATGAGCTTTGGATGGTAAGAATTTGATGAAGCATGTGAAAGTTATGGCTGGTCAAAGTTCAGTTGACTTTTTCTGAGGAAACCCTAATTTAGAAACTCATGATTCTTGATGTTCTGAAATCTCCTTGATGAATCATGATCAACCCTTGATCAAATGATTAATTTTACTTCATATAATTTATGTTGGCAAAAAATCATGAAGTTTGACTTTGGTTTGACCACAGTTGACCTCAGTTTGACATTTTAACTTCTTTGACTGATTTTAACCTATCTGATCATCTGACTGAGCAAACCTTTGCGAAAAGTCTTGAAACTTGTCATGGGGATTCTTAAACACATATAAGATGTTATTAAGCTCACTTGAAGTCTTGGAAGTCCATTTAGCCGGATTAAAGTCAAAACCCTAGTTTAGGATGCATTGCTTAGGAGGATGCATTGTCTGAGGGAAATGTCAAATCTTCTGACTGATTGTGAACTTTGTGAACCTTGTGAACCTCATGAGATGTCTTGTGAACCTTGTAAACCTCTTAGTACAAAATTTCTTGTCTTGTGGAGGGCAAATTTTGGGGTGCAACACCTTGCAAGTTGATATTCTTACTGCAGATGAGGTTGAAAATGAAGTTGTTTATGTCAATGAAGCTCTCGACACCCCGACTGTCCAGAACAAACCATCCATCAAGAAATCACCCTTTTTAGAGTTGAAGCCACTTCATAATAATTTATTGTGCAAGAAGAGAAATCATTACAGGAACATAAGAAGGGAATTGGATGAACTTTGTTTAATACTTGTGATATTAGCCCATCCATGAGTATGCATAGGATCTCAATTGAAGATGGAATAAAATTAGTGAGGCAACCCCTTAATCCTTTGATTCTTATTGTTGTAGAAAAAGAGATCACTATCATGTGCACATTCAACACTTTTACTTAACGAAGATTCTTCTTTGATCCTGGAATAAAAGGCGAAGGCGCTAATAAAAACTTCAAGATTAATGGATATTATCCAAAGCTACTCTATGAAATCCCCACTTTGGAAGAAGGGACTGTAGAAGAGATTTCTTTAGAAAATGCTGCTTATGTGATCACATATCCCCCTTGACTACTCGGGTGTGTTCTTTCCTTTCTCTCCCTGTTATTTTATATTTATGTCCTTTCATTGAGGACAATGTTTGTTTTAAGTATGGGGGAGGAAATAATTGATTTTCTTTGTTTTTGTTTTGTTTTTATTTATTTTTATTTGTTTTAGAAACACTAGTTTTTGTTTTAAGTTTTAGGCTATAGATTATTTTGAGGTTAGTTGTGGAGACTTGGGAAAATTTCACAAGATCGGTATCGTTTTAACACCTTAAGTCTCCTGAATATGGAAATCTTTTTGAATACTTGTTATGCCATAGCCTTGAGTTATCATCCTTTAATAGCTCTTAAGTAGTTTATATAGCAGTCATCACCATCTAAAAATCATACACTAAGTAATTGAGTTGATGCAAATAAGTGAATGATCACGTGCTTAATAAGAAATCTGAATAAGAATCCGCCTTTTAAGTTAGGTGACCCTCAACCGGTCATTTAGCCTAACGGATGTGAAACCTTAAGAAAAAAAATTCTTTTTGTTACTAAAATAACTTTAAAATATTGTCAAGTATGGATCATAATTACTAACATGATTATTTACCATGTGTATGAATAGATAACAGGCTTAATGTGATTGCACTAGAATGAAAGAGAGCAAAATGGAGGAAGAGTAAATTAGGCTTAGGCATAATAACATGATTCGAAATGGTTTGTATATGATGGAGACTTATGACCGTATAATTGCGGATTTGTATTCTTATGATATCCTTAGTGTGTAAGATCAGTACCTATCGATGCTATCTTAATCAAAGAAGAGTTTGTAGTCTAGAATAAGTATCTGAGTGATGTTGTGTTTCTTGAGTCTTTATTTTATTTTGCTCGGAGTGCAAAAGTTCAAGTGTGGGGGAATTTGATCAGTGCATTTTGGTACACATTTCTACATGTTTGCACTTAAGCATTTATTTAGTTTTCTTTGTTTATTTTTATATTTTAATTCGTTTTTCTAATTTATTTTATTTTTGGCTTAATTTGATTTTCGTACTTAATTTTCAGCTTTTACGGAAATGATCATAACCAGAGTTCCAGGAATCTGATTGAGGCGTTCTACCAGTCAATGGAAAGCTAAGAGAGAGAGCTACAACTTTCGTGTTGGAGCCGAAGTCAGATTTGGAGTCATATTTTCCAGAATTTCGTTTGAAGCAACTGCATTAGTTTTATTTAGTTTCGGGTCATTTAGAATTGGGCCTGAGTTATGTTTTTGACCCAGTAGGGTTGTAAACAGGTTTTTGGGGTTTTTCCATATAACCTAGCAGCCGCAACTGTTCACAATACACTTTTTTACGATTTAATTTTTTACGCTCGAAGAAAGAATGATGGAGAACTAATTCCCCAAGGATCAATCTACTGTATTCGAATTCCGCTTTGAGGTTCTTTTTAATAAAATTTTGTCTTTATCTGTTATCCTTGAATTATTTCTATACCTTCAATTAAGTGCTTATTTTAATTGTTGTTATATGTTAGAATTCTTTGTTTCGATTAATTGTATGATTTTGAATCTTTTCTGCGCGTTAACGTAGCTTTTGCATTATCGTGTTCGATCAAGTTGTGTTTGCTTAATTCACAATCGTCTTTATCAGTTTGCTTAATCCGGAATTCAGAATCATACATGGTATAATTTCTATTGCGCTTGTCTATGGTAATTATAGTCGAATAGGATCAGACCCGTTTGGGGAATTGGGATTTTATAGGAATCGATGATAAGTTGGAGGTCGATGCAGTAAGTTGGTTCGTTTTAGCTTATTTGTTAATCACTTATTTTAATCAGTTTTTATAATTCGACCTTAAAATCAACCTCATTAATCATTACTATAGTTAGTTAATAAGATCAAGAATCCTTGTGAGACGATTCTAGTCATTGTCGCTATACTACGTTTTAAAGAAAATTACTCGTTTTTGATTCGTGCGCAACACGCGGATCAACTCGCGAGTTTCGAGAGCACATCTGCTCATATATTGTTCTCGCGGGGTACATGTTTAACTTCCACGGATGTGAATTTTTCAATCCTTTCCTTGATCAGGGCTAAGTATTCTGACAAATTATTGTTTTTGACCTGGTATTTGCCTTTGACCTGCATGGCTACGAGTTGGGAGTCTGTGCAGATAATCATCTCTTCCGCTCCAAGGTCGTCAGCGAGCCTCAGGCCTGCGAGGAATGCTTCATATTCTGCCTAGTTATTGGATGTGGGAAATGATAAGGTGAGGGATACTTCGATCAGGATTCCCTCTTCATTTTCTAAGATGATTCTCGCACCACTTCCCATTGATCTCGAAGCCCCATCCACAAAAATGGTCCATCTTTTGGACGCACAAATTTGGCCTTCCGGGGCAGTCATTTTAGCTACGAAATCGGCAAGGGCTTGTGCTTTGACAGCTGCTCTGCCCTCGTACTAGATATCGAATTCAGATAGTTCCAGTGACCATTTGAGCATTCTCCTGGCCATATCAGGTAGACCGAGAAGTTTTCTGATGGGCTGGTCGGTACACACCACAATCGAGTGCACGAGAAAATACCCCCATGGCCTAGATACGGTCCCGTTGAAACCTTAGAGATCTGAGCCCACATATGGCGTTAGGTGCGTCTCGTTCAATTGAAGGGTTGCGAACAGTTGGGAGTACATGATGTCGACTGAACTTCCCTAATCGACTAGAATCCTTCGGACGTCAAAGTTTGCCATCTGCGTGGACAAGCAAGGGGATACTAGAATTGGGTGCTCCTCCGAGGAGGTCTTCCTTATATAAAAAGATGGGGCAGATCCCTCGCGAGGAGGGTCAAGGGTCGAGCTCTAGTTAGAGATGGTGCTGATCAATTGGTTAAATCATCATTTTATGGATCCCATTGTGACCTCCTCCGGAGATGACCATTACCGAGGGAAAAGATTCCCAGGGGCTATAGGTGGCAAAGTACGTGGGTCTGGTGTATGGTTCAGGGATGTAGAAGTCTTCTGGTCATATAATACTGAGGACAACTTGAAGATTTGTTTATGCGGCCGGTGGAACAACGTCCTCAGCCTTCCGGGCCTCTTATACTTTCTGGCGTGAAGCCTCTTTACTCTTCATGAACTGTTTGAGATGACCATCCTGAATGAGGATTTCGATGGCGTCTTTTAGATGGATGCAATCCTCGGTGTTATTCCCGTGATATTTGTGAAAGCGACAATACTTTGTTTTATCCGTATTCGGTTTATTTGGTAGTTGTTTTGGGAATCTGACCCCTGCTTGGCAGAATTCGGAAATGGTTCACTCGGAGAGAATCTTTTCCCTGGTCACCGTGAGAGGTGTGTAGTCGTGGGACTTCCTGATGGGACCCTTGTGCTCCCGCGGTTCATGGGAGCGATCTTCCTTTCTTTTGTCTCCTCCCCGATGGGACGTCGAGAGTCGTCATGCTTGGAAGGTTTGGCGTCCTCGTTACGCCTGGTGTCACGGGCAGTGTTTGCTGCCTCCTTTTCCTCGTACTGTATGTAAGCTTGTGCCTTAAGGAGGAAGGCTTCAAGCGTGGTCGATGTTTCGATTCCCGCGGCTCTTCAAAAATCACCCTGGGTCGGAGTCCTCATTTCAAAAGGTATTTCTTCATGTCGTCTGTGGTCGAGAACTGAGCAACTTCTTTGTTAAACCTCTTGATATATGCTCGGAGGGGCTCGTCTTTTCCTTGGATAATCGCCTCCAAAGACGTTTTGGTCTTCGGATGGCGCCGTGAGGCAGTGAAATTTCGGGAGAATGTTCTCACAGCTGTCTCCACGAGGTGATTGACTCATGGGGGAGACTCTTGTAAGAAGCCATTGCTCCCTTTCTCAAGGTTGCGGGGAAGAGTCGACACTTAATAGCTCCCCGGACACCTCGGTAGTCCAACAGAGTGTCGATGTTCTCGATGTGCTCGTCCGGATTTGTTATCCCATCATATATTTCCAGCGGTCAGAGCTTCTCAAGCCCTTTTAGGAGTTTTGTGGACATGATCTCTTCTGAAAGGGGGCCACGAGGCTCATCCTCGTCAGTGGAGAACAAAGAGATGAAGTGGGAACAGTCGTCTTTACACCTACGTAGAGGAGATTTCGAGTGGTTCCTCGCGCCTTATGAGGATGTTTACGCTCTTGGCTGAAGAGTTCATCGGGTCCTCTTTGTTTGCAGGGAATTATTTCGTCGAGGGGGCGAATAGGTCCTCTTCTTGATAGACTCAGAGGCTTTGGGATGGTGGTGGTCCTTCCATTTCCTGGGCGATCTTGAACAGGACATGCGGTGTCTCCTCGCGGGAGTGGGGGACCTTGCACGCCTTGCTTCTTCAAGAACCTCCAACCTTTTGCCTTGGCGTAGAAGGAGTAGGTTGATGTTGTTGGCCGCTTCGACCAGAGCTGCTGGTGTTTGATTCGTCCCCTCAGGGATGGGAATCAGTGGGAGATCGGTATGAGTGATCTCAGGTGGCTGGGAAGGTTCGGGTGATGAGGAAATAGTTCTCCCGTCGAGGAAACGATCTGGTTCCCAAAAGGGAGGGTTGGTTATGTCACTCTCCCGTTGTTTAACAGGGATGTTGGTGAGGACTCGAGCACTGATGGGATCGTCTTGATGAGCCACTGAAAGGAGGATCGAAAGGTGATGTTTTTGTTTTCATAGATTGAAATTGAGAAAACGGGGTAACACGTTTCCCACAGACGGTGCCAGTGATAGTACCCTAGATCAGAATCTTCAATGGTTGTTGATGTGGATCTTGAAGTCTGCTCGGATGCTGAGGAAGACCGGGGGATGTACCTGCAAGGTACTCTGATTCCAAAGTCAGAACAGGTACAAGAGTTAGCAAGTACAAGTAAAAGTATTTAGGGAATGAATATTCGATACTTGACCTTCTCATTTGAGAGGGTTTATATAGAGAGCTCCCAACGCGTGGCCAACGGTTCCTATTTTTGGGCCTGGATCGCGGATCCCCTGAAAATAAGTAACTTCCAGATCCTGACCGTTAGAGGAGCAACCCTAGTCGTGATGAAGATGTGTCGAGCATGCGTATCCGAGCGGGTGATATCCTGGCCAAATCTGGGTGATCCCTGTCGCTCCCACTAAAGGACACCTGGGTCAGATAGGGTACAGACGCGAACGGTCGGCGAAAGGAAGAATGAAATGAAATGAAAAGAGTCGCCAGCTAGGCATTTTTATCCCGAAGGAAAGGTAATGTTGCATGAACCTAGAAAAAGATGGATAAGACGGTTGCGAACCAGAGAAACGGAGAAAGGGGGTTGGTTACAACCTGGGAAGGTATTAGCACCCAGATTGTCCGTCGTACTTGACGGGATCCACTCTTACAAGATTGTGTCTAAAGGGGTAGGTGTTTATGCTATCTGTGTGCAAAAGCTGGAAAAGAATATACAAGTGTCAGTGCAAGAAAATGAAGTGAAGTGCTCAGGAATGAGGCTTAAAAAGAATGCTGAAAGAGGGGGAAGACATAGAGACTTTTGTTCGATAACAGTCAAGTTATGCCTACGTATACTCTCGTGCAATGAGGAAGTCAGAACACCGTAGTTCGACTCAAAGAGACTGAAAGATAAGTTGACTGTGAACTGCTTGCTTGTCTATGCTCAAGTGTATGACTTGTCTGGCTCAAGTGCTAACTGTCTTGCATTAGACGGAAGAAGCAAGTCCTCGTTTGTGAATGAGTGTGATGAGAAAAGAATCCCGAAGGAGACGATTATTGTTTGTTTTTGGTGTTTTCAGTCTTTTATTGCTTTTTTGTATTTGTCATAGGTTAATGAGTTTAAGCCTAAGCCAAGGGTTAGTAAACTCATCATATCCTCCCTTTGATTAGGGATAATGAGAATGCCTTAAGTATGAGATAAACACCTCAAACTTAATTACCATGTTGTAGGATTAAGATCATTAACCTACTTGTGATTATTTAGATGTTTGTGGAGTTTTTGTTTAGTGTTAGGTAATGAGTTTAAGCCATAATCGAGGATTAGTGGACCCATTACACCATCCTAATAGAAGGATAATAGATGAGCACACTTAAGCTGAGGAAGATACCTCAACTTAATCCATGATTAGGGATTAACCTCATGAGAAAACAAGCCTTTATTAAAGTGGATTTTAATTAAGGTTAAGATTAAGAAGTGAGTTTTAAGTTTGTAAGACAACTTGAGGGGGACTTGTCCATTAACACTAGGGTTAGTCCTTCTTAACCAATTAAGGAAGAATTAGAACCCTAATACAAGGCCCAAGTTACAAGCTATTGTCTTAGTGATTATTAGATGAATTGATTAAGAGGTTTAAAAAAATTAAGGGTTTAAGACTTAGGATTAAAGTTATACACTCCATCCTAAGAGAAGGATGCAGGCATAACCCTAATCACAAAGTCTTAAAACCTTAAAGGTTTAGTCTCTAATGATGAGGTGAGAAGAGAGACAAAAAGAAGACACAAAGGTAAAAAACTAAGGGGAGACTAATCAAAACCCTAATTATTGTCATGCTTGGAGGTTCCTATGGTTTATGAGGCTTGCAAGAGATCTTCAGAGAAGCCACTAATGGAAGAAGCAGATGAAAGGAGGAGAAGCAGAAGAAACAAGTTAACTTACTTCACTGAAGAAGATAAGTTACTTGAAGAAAGAAAGTGAATGATGAACATGAATGAGCAAGCTCACTCTAAAGCAAATGAAAATGCAGTAAGGATGCATAAGAAGAATGAGAAGAGAAATGAGAAGTGAAGGCAAATTCACTTCTCAAATTACTTACCACCTGAAAATGTTAACATAAAGGAAAGAAATGAAGTGAAAATGAAATGTATGCAAAGGTAAAGACCAAAACCAGAAGCAAATACATGATACAAATGGTGCTATGAGATGATGCAAAGACATGTCAAGTGTTTTGAATGTTCATACAAGGGATGAGAATGCAAATGAAGCATGATGGAAACATGAAAGTTCATGAAAGTTCATGGAATAAAATGAATGCAATCATGGAAAATGAATGAAGAAATGATCAAGCATGATTCTAATATGTCCTAAGATGTCTAAGATGACATGTGAATGCATGAAATATCATGGAAAGTTCATGAATGGATGCATATGCAAGATGTATGAAAATGAACATGAGAAATTAGGGTTTTAAGGCAACATGAGATGCAAAAGTCAAAAACAGCAGCAAAACATAAGATAAAAAATTGCAAATGAACTCAAAGGAACCCTAACCCCAAAGGATGAGGTCTAACTCTTAACCTAAAGAAAGTTGTGACTATTCTAAGTTAACTAGGGTTTTTGGGTACCTTAAGAGGCAAAATGCAAATCAAATGGAAAATGCAAGATAAATTTATGACAAAAATATTCTAGATACTACATGTCATATGAAGATCAATTCAAAAAGAACCAATGTCAAATCCTTCATGGTTAGGCAGAAAAGAATTCTTGAAGTTAGGGTTCAAAAATGGGATTTTTATGAACCCTAAATTCAAGAAAAATGTCAAAGTTGAATCAATACCAAAATGAAATTTGTATGAATGGTTTGACAATGTTTCTAAATGTCCTAAGATGCAATGTGATTTTTTTTTGGAATTTTTAGAAACCTAAATGATATTTTAATTAATTAATTTCCATTAATTAATTAAAATAAACATTTAAATATTCTTAAAATGGTTTTTTAATGCAAAAAATAAAAATAAAAATGTTTTTGGATGGAGAAAAATATTTGAATTAAAAATGCAGAAGGAAAATATTTTTGGAAATTTTTAAGTATTTTAAATAAATTATGCAAGAAAAATGATAAAAAATGAAATAAAAATTAAATAAAGGGGAAAGTCAGCGCATTCTGTGGTTCACATTTAAACTGAGGATGGAGGGAAAGACTTGGTGCGCGTTTGGAGGGCTGAGATTGATTCTGGCATTTTGAATTTAATAAACCTAATTAAGCTAATTAATCAGGATTTAGGGCTTTTAATGAAAGATCTGGACCATTCACTTACGCACGGGAAGACAATCCAATGGCCTACGTTCAAACTCACACTAAACCCTAAATTAAACCCTAATCTTTTTCAGGTGACCGGAACAGTGTTCTGGTCATCTTCTCCGGCAGCTCACTCTTGTTATCTCACTCAAAGAGTTTGGTGAAACTGAGTTGATTGATGAAAAGAGTTTGAAGTTTGAGTGTGTGTGCTGTGAGTTTCAAAAGTTTTTGCTCTTGGGATGATTCTTGGGAACTTGATGATTCTGAAGTGTTAGGCTTGTGTGTGTTGTGTTATGAGCTGTGTTTTATCCACATAACAAGCTTTGATAGGTCAGAGAAGTTGTTGTGGCCTATGGTGATTGGTATGGGCTCTCTTGCAAAAAGTCAATAAAACTTGTATTTGAGGTATGGGCAGGTTCAGAGGTGGTACAAGGGCATGTCTGGCCTTAGCATTGATCATGGAGAGGCATGGGATTGAAATTGAGGTGCTGCAGCAAGTGGAAACATGGTTGTATGAGTTTTTGCAAGTTTGGTTCATTTTGCCCCTTTTGTGATTTCTTGATGTGCAAGGCATAGAAACTTAAGATTCATGGGCCAATTCTGAATTTTAGGCAATGCACTATGTTGGTATGATGCATAGAAGTGTATTAGAGGTCACAAAATGGTTTGGCAAGTGGTTTTGCAAAAATCCCTCTTTGGTGTATTCTTGAAAATTATAGGATTTTTGCCAACTTTGAAAGATCATAACTTGAGTTCCATAATGAATTAGAACTTGTTCTTTTACTTTTTGAAAAGGAAATGATCCAATCTACAACTTTCATGACCAACAATTTTTCATTTGAAGCATTTTTGGTTGAGAAAGAGGAGGTTGAAATACTTTCCCAAAATGGAAAGTTTCCATGACAAGTCATTTCCATTTTTGGCAACTTTTGGTTTAGCTTAATTTTCTTCAATTTTGTGAACTTCCAAGCACTTCAATGATCAAATAAAGATCATATAACTTCATTTTGATGAAAAATCCACTGTGGTTCCATTGTTGGGGGCCTCAGATGCCCTGATTTTTCTCTGACTTGCTCAAGAAGTTACCCAGTGAACAGGTGACTTCCACAATGAATTTCTTCATCAAACTTGGTACACATGATCCTTATAACATATTGAGACCATTAGAAACAAGAATGACCAAAAAATTTGGAGTTATGGCCTCTGAAACCAAAACCCTAATTTCTGGTCATCTGTGCAGTGAAACCCTAGCTCTGCTTCCATGCTTTCCAAGTTCTTGTGATTTTTTGACTTCCTTGATCTTTGAGGGATAAAATATGATGATAGAACACACATGGAACCTCTTGGAATGATTGTAGACCTTTGGAGTGGCTCAGATGGATCCTTGGATTGCTCAGATCACAAACCCTAGATGCAGATGAACTTGAACTATGCAGATGAAACAAATATGCAATATGAGATGATATGTTTAAACAAATGCAAATGAAAGATCACAAGCCATGGTGTGAAATTAGTGAGGGCAAATTTGGGGTGTTTACAGCTGCCCCTATTCAAACATGAGTTAGCTGTGCAGGATATAAGCGCCTGGCTTATTAGACAAACAAGGTAACTGGTGGTTGAATACCAAAGACAGTCCGAAATTTGTACTCATTGGGTAGAAGAAGAAAAGGGATATAAATTGCAAAAGGTAGTAAAGTATGATTATTAAAATGCGGGCGATGGAGGACGACCATCGAGCAGAGGACGACTGCTGGGGATAAACGGTAAATCAAGCAATGATGGGGACGGCCGACAAGCTGGGGAAATAAGGGCATGATGGGGACGGCCATCGGGTAAACAAGATTCTCTGGGGATTAAAGCAAAGGCGATGATGGGGACGGCCATCAGGTTTGCAAAGTAAAGTAAACAATGATGGGGACGGCCATCGGTTTCAAAGAATAAATGGAATAAATAATGAGGGACGGTCATCAAAGGTGAAGGACGATGACCTAGCAGGGGACGGCTGCTCTTTATCACAACATAGGACGAATGTCAGATAGAAAAAGTCGACGATAGGGACGACCATCGGATAAGCATGATGAAGGACGATCATCAAGAGGTGAAGGACGATCACCTAGCAAGGTACGGCTGCTCTCGGGATTTATCATGACATAGGACGAATGTCAGATAACAAGATCAACGATGGGGACGGCCATCGGATAAACTGATGAAGGGCGATCGTCAAAAAGGTGAAGGACGATCACCTAGCAGGGGACGGCTGCTAAATATCGCGACATAGGACGAATGTCGGATAGAAAGGGGTTCTAATAATGGAGACTCCGCTGGGGAAAAGGATGAGGGACGGTCATCCAAAGGTGAAGGACGATCACCTGGCAGGGTACGGCTGCCGGAAGTATCGTGACATGGGACGAATGTCAGATAGAAGAAAAGTTACTTTTACTGGGGAATGGTAAACACGGACGAGTGCTTATGCTTAAGAAATAAAAGGTATAAGTGTTTTGATGATGTGTATAGATTAAAGATGCGGACGAGCATCCTTAAGACTATGATACGGACGAGTATCGGTAGAAACAAACGCTGACGCATGTTCAGAGATGATGGCACGGACAAGTACCAACTAGTTAGCAAAGAACACGGACGAGTGTTGAATCTGTGGGGAATAAGTGTATATACAAGATACGGACGAGTATCTGTATAAGTAAAAACAATTATTGTGAAGTATGAGCAAGACACGGACGAGTGTTAAACTTGCTGGGGAAAAGTGTGACACGGACGGGTGTCAAAAGAGGAAGTGTATAAGTTATGGACTTATGAGTGTAAAAAGGTATTCTGGCAACCTGTGGGGATAGGATGACACAGACGGGTGTCGATGAGAGTGTATTATAAACAAGTGTTTGGCAACCATGTTGGGGAGTGGTGACACGGACGGGTGTCAAGGGAGTGTATAGGAATGCAAAGAGGGTGTTTGTGGCTTATCCGCGGGGGATGATATGAGATGACACGAACGAGTGTTGAGAAGATTATATATAGTAGGTATTGGTGTTGGAGAGTGCAAAGGGGATGCTTTGGCTTTCTATGGGGAGATTGAGATGACACGGACGAGTGTCGAGAAGAACATGTTATGGACAAGTATTTGAGGGTGCAAAGGGACGCTTTGGCTTTTATGTGCAAGGGATGTATTTTGTATATTGCTGATGAGGTACTATTGGTATTTACAGGTGACTGGTTCGAACCTGACTTGTGATCATGCAAATGTTTGATTTTTGCCGTAATGCTCCGTATTAGACGGAATGCTACGCTTTGTGGGGAAAATGATGTGAATGCTATGATTATGCAAAAGAATCGATCCGGGATCCGGATCCTACTGTTGGAGATCTTTGGCTGATCTGCTTGGAAGGATATCCCAGCTGGGGATGAGATCATTGGTAGATCTGATAAGATGTATGACTCTGCTTGGGGAAATAGACCACTAATAGATCTGTCCGGTGATGAGAAAACCCAGCTGGGGATGAGGGAGCTTCCGTCACTTTGTTGTGTGAGAATTTCAAGCATTGCTCTTCTGGGAGAGGCTGGAACTCTGTGGGGAGATATTTCTTTTTCTTTGAGAGACCTGGTACTCTGTTTGGGGGAGGAGAGATCACTGAACGATCTTCCTAGAGATTTCTGTGGGGATCCCGACTGGGGATTCGACAACTCTGTTGGGGAAAAAACATTTCAGAGGCTGCTTGGAGGAGATGTGCTGGGGAAGTGATGCTTGGCATGCCCCATGTTGTGTATTTGAATACCTGCAACCTGTTAAGACAAAGAAACACACGAGTATCCCGAGGTATCCCTTATCGGATTCCGTCATAAGAGTTAGATATCTCTGAGAGTAAATACATTCCCTGTAAGCATTTATTAATAATGGCTCATTTGCTTTATGCAAATATTATATCATGGACATTGGACATTTTGCAAACGAAACAAAAATGTACAAAACGAGGTGTGACTGAAAATCTGATTTTATTAATTTGGGTGCCCTGAATTGGCAAGTACAGTCAAAGAAACAGATCCCCTGGAATGAGGAGATTGTTATAAATTGGAAAAGTAAAAGTGCTGGCAATGTTGACGACGCTCCGGTGAGCTTTCCTTGCTATGACCCATATGACCTTGACGCTCTTCTCATCTTGCTTTCTGAAGAAGGTTGATTCTGACCGATGCTTTGACCTTTCGAAGCTTTCCATGTTGTGAGTGATACAGACGAATTCAGAATGCAGTTGTTCGCTTATTCCCTGATTTTGCATGGATCGCCCTTTCGAGTTTTCAATCCACCAGGATACCCATTTTTGCCTGAGTTGTCCAATGCGGCTTTTCAACTCAGCGGGTGTACACATTTTTTTTTAATTTTCCCTTATTTTTGCCCGAGTCTTTTATTCTGTTTTTGACTCGCCGGGATGCCTTATTTTTGCCTGGACTTACATTTTGTTTTTATGTCCAGCGGGTCATTTATGCGAAGTATTTTTTAACTGCATCTGAATTCACAGGGGATAAGAAATCTTCACCACCATAGTAGTGAGCATCAGTGCCCCACCGGAGAAAACCTTCTTTAATATGAACGGATCATCTTAGTTCGGAGTCCATTTGCCCCTGTGGTCTGTATGAGGAGGAAGAAGTCTCTTCAGCACAAGGTCTCCCACTTGGTATTCCTGAAGCCTGACTTTCTGATCGAAGGCTTTCTTCATCCTTTTCTGATATAGCTGCCCATGACAGATTGCAGCTGTAACACGGTGGGAGAACTGACTTTAGTGAAATGTTACAGATAGCAAGAGTCGCCACCGAATTTTATTTTATCCAAAGGAAAGGGCATAAAAGAACAGGAAAAACCTTAAAAGATTTTTGGGTTCGGGGGGTAGGTTATGTAAAGGGAAAGTGTTAGCACCCTTTACATCCATGGTTATCCATGGGCTCTTAGTTACTTAGCTCACTTTAAAATGTTTTGAGAAGTGTAGTGTGTGTTTAGAAATTTTCTTAAGTACTTTATAATGATCCATGTACGGATATATATAAAGCCTTTGTTTTGAAAATTGCTTGAAAATTGTGAAGTGTTTTGAAATGTTTTGAAGAGTGAGCAAGTACATAAGAGGAACCTACCCTAAGTTAAGTCTTTTCTGTTCTTAAATATCCTTTAAATGGTAAGACTATCCCTATTATTAAGGAATAGGTAGTCATTACCTTGGATGTTATCAGGGACAAATGAAGGGACAACTGTGATTAAGCAATTGTAAGGTGTATTTAGCAATTCGAATGAACTTATCATCTTTATTAGAAAGGGACAAAATCATTTACGAAAGCAACCATGAAGGGACTTGATCTTTTTATCTTTTAAGGGACTAGATGATATAAATAAAGGGACTTTGCTTTACACCTTACTTGACCTTTTTGTTTAGGCAACATGAGAGGTATCCTTAAGAATGTGAGATGGCGATCCAAGATCGACTTACGTGTGTGCGTGTACAAATTCATATATTTATCTTACAAATTAGTGATCTAAATTCAATTTTAAATACAAACATGTTTACACTCCCTATTTTACTAACCATGGCAATTAAAAATAAATAATAAGAAACTCTACAACTATTACATAATGTGTACAATTACATAATAATAATAAAATAAATTAAATAAATAAACACATAATAAATAAATAAATAAAGAGGTTAGTAATAATAAACAAAATAAATATAACAAAAAGGTTAGCATAATAATATAATAATAAATTAAAAGTTCAAATTTAAATAAATAATTATTTTTTTAGAATTTTAAGAAAAATAAAGAATAATAATTATATACTAAATAATATGATTAATAATTCTAGTAATTTAATTATATATACATATTAAAAATATTTTAAGAATTATAATTACAGAAGCATAAGAAAGATAAATATAAGATTAGGGTTGTGAATTGTTTTAAGAAAAATAAATTAGGGTTAATTATTTAATCTAAACTTAATACAATAATAATATAAACAAATTATAAAATAAATATATACAACTTAAAATTTTAGAAAAGATAAATTAAGATTTATAACATAATTAGAGTTTATAAAGAAAATTAGGGTTATAGTTTAATTAAAATTAATTATAATTATAAAAAAACAATAATAATAGTAAACAAAACAAAAATAAAAGAGAAGAAAGAAAAAGGGGGAGGCCTGGTTTTGATCCCAGGACCTCCCCAATACCTGAAGAGAATCCCAGCCACTGGGCCAACGTGCGCGTTGGTGATAGCAATACACTCCAGGTTGTTTTGTTATTATCCTGGAAAACAAAAATAAATCAAGCAAAAAAGTTACCTTGGCTGGTTTCGAACCCAAGCCAGTCAGTATATCATGCGCGCACCAAAACCAGCTGAGCTACATGCTCATTGTGACATATGAATGAAACGAATTCGTTTTAAGCGTTTTACACAATTCAAATATTTCTTTCGCGCGCTGATGGTCTTCTTCTACCTCCAGACCTGCGTATTTTGCTACGAATTTTCCTATGAACTTTCCTGCGAATTTCCATTGGCAGCAAACCCTACGAAACTCAATGATCAACAAAACCACAAAATTTCATAAAATTAAATCCACAAACATAATCCAGATGTCCATTCGAATCAATCCATGGTCTTAGAATTCATTTATTTTCCATAAATCATGAAACCCTAAACCTTGGCCGAAACCCTAAGAATGGTGAATCTTGATACCTGCATGGAAAACTTAATTAAACAGCCCAGAATCAATCTAGGGTTCATCACAAACATCATCCAACAATCAAAAACAGTTTAAAACAAGCCAATCAATGGAATCGAAAATCAAAAATAAGCTTGAAGACATGATTCGATTTATGCGATTTATGAAGTTTTGGATGATGATAAGTATTGTTATGCATTCAGTGATCATCAAGGAACATGTTGAGACCTTTAGAATGCCTTGAAAGAGTCTCTAAGGAAGAATCCGAATTGAAATTTTTTTATGAAAAGTTGGAAGTTTGTTCTTGCTCTATGAGGCAGAAAATTCGTGTCCTTGGCATTGTGATCTCTTACTTGTATATATGTGAACTGAATTAGGTCAAGAGAAGTGATTGGTCTTTGGACTTTTTGGATCAATGAGATTGAAAAAGATCATGCCTTAAAATTCAAATATTCTTTGATATAACATTGTTATTTTAAGACAATCACCATAATTTTCATATCAATCTGATCCAATTAACTTTGATGACTTTCTAGAATCAAAATATTTTTAAATCTTCATATTTTTATATTTTATTTGAATTTAAAATGATTTTTAATATAAAAAATCATAATAAATAAAAATAAAATGAATAAAATTATGAAAATATTAAATAAATTTCGTGCATGATGTCATGGAACACATTGGGTCACAAAAAAGTCAGCCCATTTGAAGAATTATGGTTTTAAGACCCTATTTACTTCATAAACCACTCAAAAATTTCCCAACTTTGCAAGGGCACAAATCCTTCAATTTTAATGAAATGAGGGTGTTCTTGAACATTTTGGAAATCTTAAGGAGTCCTCTAACCAACCCCATTGGTTTCATGTCCATATCTTTTACCATTCTCAAGTTATGCTCTTTTGAAGTTGTTGACTTTTTGTTGACTTTTAAAAGGACCTATAATGTCTTAGCTCATACCTTCCAAATGAAGCATTTTTGGGCTTGGCTTGTGAGACAAAAAGTTGTAGAGAATTCAATTTCCTTCAAAATGAGATTTGGATGGGAAAAATTTGATGAAGCATGTGAAAGTTATGGCTGGTCAAAGTTCAGTTGACTTTTCCTGAGGAAACCCTAATTTAGAAACTCCTGATTCTTGATGATCTGAAATCTCCTTGATGAATCATGATCAACCCTTGATCAAATGATGAATTTTACTTCATATAATTGATGTTGGCAAAAAATCATGAAGTTTGACTTTGGTTTGACCACAGTTGACCTCAGTTTGACTTTTTAACTGCTTTGACTGATTTTGACCTATCTGATCATCTGACTGAACAAACCTTTGAGAAAAGTTTTGAAACTTGTCATGGGGATTCTTAAACACATATAAAATGTTATGAAGCTCACTTGAAGTCTTGGAAGTCCATTTAGCCTGATTAAAGTCAAAACCCTAGTTTAGGATGCATTGCTTAGGAGGATGCATTGTCTGAGGGAAATGTCAAATCTTCTGACTAATTGTGAACCTTGTGAACCTCATGAAATGTCTTGTGAACCTAATAAGATGTATTGTGAACCTTGTGAACCTCTTATTACACAAAGTCTTGTCTTGTGAGGGCAAATTTTGGGGTGCAACAACAGCTAATCTCTTTTCTTCGATCAGATTCAATTGATTGTACCAAGAACGGACCCATTCTGCTTCATTCAGCTTGACATCCATCAGTACCTGTAAGGAAGGTAATTCAACTTCAATAGGTAGGACTGCCTCCATACCATACACAAGCTGATACGGTGTTGCCCCAGTGGACGTTCTGATTGAGGTTCGATACCCATGCAAGGCAAATGGTAACATCTCATGCCAATCTTTATAAGTAACCACCATCTTTTGCACAATCTTCTTAATGTTCTTGTTAGCTGCCTCCACAACGCCATTCATCTTTGGCCTGTAAGGGGAAGAGTTATGATGTTGAATTTTGAAGTCCCGACACAGCTCTGCCATCATTTTGTTGTTCAAATTGGAACCATTGTCAGTAATGATTCGCTCGGGTACTCCATATCGACAGATGATGTCTCTCTTCAAGAATCTGGCTACCACTTGTCTGGTGACATTTGCATATGAAGCTGCTTCAACCCACTTGGTGAAGTAATCAATGGCTACCAGGATGAATCTGTGGCCATTTGAAGCAGTCGGTTCGATCTTTCCAATCATGTCAATGCCCCACATGGCGAAGGGCCAAGGTGAAGACATTACATTCAAAGGGTTCGGAGGCACATGCACCTTTTCTGCATAAATATGGCATTTGTGGCACCTTCTAGCATAGACACAACAGTCTACATCCATTGTGATCCAGTAGTAACCTGGCCTTAACAACTTCTTAGCCATTGCATGTCCTCCAGCATGGGTACCGAAAGATCCTTCATGCACCTCGTGCATTAGCAAGTCTGCTTCTTTCTTATCAACACATCTGAGAAGAACCATATCAAAGTTTCGCTTGTACAAGGAACCATCAACATTCAGGAAGAAACTACCAGCCAGCCTTCTTAATGTCTTCTTATCATTGGATGATGCCCCAGGTGGGTATGCCTGATCCTCTAAGAAGCTTTTGATGTCATGGAACCAAGGCTTGTCATCTTTAGCAATGTCCACAGAGAATATGTATGTTGGTCGGTCTAGTCTGGATACAGAAATTCGAGGCACAAAATTGGCAGTTTGAACCTTGATCATGGAGGAAATGGTAGCTAGAGCGTCTGTGAACTGATTTTTGTCTCGAGGGATATACTCAAGTTTGACTGTTGTGAAGAAAGTCAATAATCTCCTCGTATAGTCACGGTATGGAATTAGATGCTCTTGGTGAGTGTACCATTTGTCGTTGGTCTGATTGATTACCAAAGATGAATCTCCGAATACAGTTAAAGTCTTGATCCTGAGGTCAATGGCTTCCTCAAGACCCATGATACAGGCTTCGCATTCAGCTTCGTTGTTAGTGCATGCAAAGGTGAGTTTTGCCGAGAAAGTCATATGAACTCCTTTAGGTGTAATAAGCACTGCACCAACTCCACGACCATTCATGTTAACAGCCCCATCAAACATCATTGTCCATTCTTCTTCTGGGTCAGGCCCTTCAGTATGAACAGGCTCTTCATGGTCTTTCGCTTTTAGGAACATGATGTCTTCATCGGGGAAGTCAAATCTCATTGGCTGGTAATCATCAATGGGTTGCTCAGCTAAATAGTCAGACAGTACACTGCCTTTGATGGCTTTTTGAGATGTGTACTGAATGTCATATTCTGTCAGAATCATTTGCCATCTTGCAATCCTTCCGGTAAGTGTTGGCTTCTCAAATATGTACTTGACTGGATCCATCTTTGAGATCAATAAGGTAGTGTGAGTCAACATATATTGTCTTAGTCGGCAAGCAGCCCACGCTAAAGCACAACAAGTTTTCTCGAGCAGTGAATAACGTTGTTCATAGTCGGTAAACGTTTTGCTTAGGTAGTATATTGCATACTCTTTTCGACCAGACTCGTCATGCTGGCCCAACACACACCCCATTGATCCTTCTAATACTTGTAAGTTCTCCTTGATTTTTTCAAAAGCCTTCTGACAATCTTCGTTCCAACGGACTGTTTGCTCCTTTCTTAACAATTTGAACAGGGGCTCACAGGTTGCAGTAAGATGAGATATGAACCTTGATATGTAGTTCAATCTACCTAAGAACCCCCGAACTTCTTTTTCAGTCCTAGGTGCAGGCATCTCCTGAATGGCCTTGACTTTGTCCGGATCAACTTCAATTCCTTTTTCACTTACAATGAAACCCAGCAATTTACTAGAACGTACCCCGAATGTGAATTTGTTGGGGTTTAGCTTCAAATGATACTTTCTCAGACGTTTGAACAATTTCAGCATATTTACCAGATGATCTTCTTCTGTGAGGGACTTGGTAATCATGTCATTCACGTAGCATTCAATTTCTTTGTGGATCATGTCGTGGAATAATGTTACCATAGCCCGTTGATAAGTAGCACTGGCATTCTTCAATCTAAAAGGCATTACCTTAGAACAAAATGTGCCCCAAGGTGTGATGAAGGTAGTCTTCTCCATATCTTCGGGTGACATCCTGATCTGATTATACCCGGAAAATCCATCCATGAAGGAAAACACCGAGAACTGAGTTGTGTTGTCAACCAATACATCAATGTGAGGTAAAGGGAAATCATCCTTCAGTCTAGCTCTGTTCAGATCCCGGTAATCCACACACATTCGTACTTTGCCATCCTTCTTAGGCACTGGTACAATATTAGCGACCCACGGCGGGTAACTAGTTACAGCAAGGAAACCGGCGTCCCACTGTTTTTGTAATTCCTCCTTAATCTTCATTTCCATATCTGGACGAGTACGGCGTAGCTTCTGCTTTACTGGAGGGAAATCTTTTTTCAATGACATCTTGTGCATAACAATATCAGTATCCAGACCCGGCATGTCTTGATAGGACCAATCAAAGACGTCGACGTATTCTCGAAGCATGTCAATGAGCTGTTCTTTTACTAAAGCTTGCAGGTCGGCCCCAATCTTTACTTCTTTCAAGTCTTCTTCGGTACCAAGATTAACTGTTTCCACCTCCTCCTGATGATGAGTAATCACCTTCTCTTCTTGCCTCAACAACTTGGCTAACTCTTCAGGTAACTCATAGTCTTCTTCAACCCCTTCATCGGCTTGATTAATCAGATTGTCGAAGTCATACAAGGTCATAGCAGTGTTGTTGTCGGTGCAATCTGGAGGATAATCTCTGCAAGGGTTGAGATTGGTTCGTTTTAGTGATCAGTTTTAATCTTGTTTAGAAAAAGTGAAAATGAAGTTATTTATTTTGAAAACATTGCCATTTTATTGTTTTGTACAAAAGTGAAAAATGAAAAGACAGTGAGCGAAAAAGAGACTCGTTTGCAAAAGATGTCTGATATTCATTGATTAATCCATTTGCACAAAATTACAATATGGCCCTATTACAAAATGAGTCCTGACACCTTGGGCAAGATGCAGGACTTGATGCATGCTAAAAAAGACAAGAAATAATAATTACTCTGCAGGAGTAACCCTTATAATTTCCTGGGAAGACCAGTTAAGGACTTGGTTCCCCGGGATCCTTGGACGTATCCAGCTCTCCAGGTTGCGGTCGCTTTCCGCCTCGTCATCCCAATTGTTAACAACATCTGGGGTGAGCATTCCCCCACTGATGAACTTGGGCTCCTTGGCAGCGTTTGATTGATCTTGTCTGAATGGTATGTAACCCAAACCGAATCTATCTTCCTTCTTTTTCACTGGCAGCAGCTTGCCCCAGCTAGAGATGGCAACGGGTCGGGTCGGGTGCGGGTTTCACACTACCCAAACCCGCACCCGAAATCAACACCCGAACCCGAACCCAAACCCAAAGGTTATTCGGGTGGCAAAATAACACCCGCACCCACACCCGTTGGGTTCGGGTTTTTCCACCCAAACCCGAACCCGTAACAAAAACACAAAATTATTTTTTTTTTCAAAAAATTTAATTAGTTTTCAAGTATATATATATATATATATATTAGTTAATTATAAGAAGGATTATAAGTTCTATTTACTACTATAATATTGTTGCTTACAAAATAAGATTTCAATTAAATTTTGCACACAACAAGATATTTTGCACACCCCTAATTATAATTATAATTAAATTCTACAATCTACAATTAAATTAAAGTATACAATTAAAATTAAAATTAAAGTATACAATTAAAATTAAAATTAAAGTATAAACGGGTGTAATTTCGGGTTTCGGGTGTGGGTTTCACACTACCCAAACCCGCACCCGAAATATAGGGTAGCACCCGAACCCAAACCCAAACCCAGTCAAATCGGGTTTTCACCCGTTGACTCGGGTTCGGGTGCGGGTGGGGCCCGTGGGTTTGGGTCTGCCTGCCATCCCTAGCCCCAGCCTTGAGCATTACCTTCTTCAACAACCTTCCGGGCTTGCTGATAGGAGACAATTGAAGTACCCATCATGTCCTCCTGGGATGCAGCAAATACTTCAGTCGCTTCATTGACATTCAAGGCCTCAAACCCTTGGCTCATTGTCTCATGGATTTCACCCTCCATCTCAATATACTTGTATGTAGCCAGATGGCTAACAAATATGTCCTCCTCACCACAGATGGTGATAATCTGTCCTTCCCAATCATATTTCAATTTCTAGTGAAGGGTCGACGTAACTGCGCCAACGGCGTGAATCCAAGATCGACCTAGCAAACAACTGTATGTCGGCTGTATGTCCATCACATAGAAAGTGGTCTTAAAGACTTGTGGACCGATTATCACTGGCAGCTCCACCTCTCCAAGAACAGATCTTTTGGAGCCATCAAAATCCCTGACCACAAGGTTGCTTGGCTGGAGAGCTATCCCATCATATTCGAGCTTGACAAGGGCTTTCTTGGGTAAGACATTGAGTGAGGACCCAATGTCTACAAGAACATGAGATAGTACAGCTCCCTTGCACTCCAAGGTTATGTGCAAGGCTTTGTTGTGGAGACGTCCTTCTGTTGTTAAATCAGCATCAGTGAAACCTAGCCCATGGCTAATATTGACATTTGACACTACTGTTTCCAGCTGATTCACAGTGATCTCTTCTGGCACGTAGGCAGCGTGCAGAACTTTGAGTAGTGCATCCCGATGGGCCTTAGAACACAACAGCAGAGATAAGATTGAGATCTTTGAAGGAGTCTGGTGGAGCTGGTCCACAACTTTATAGTCACTTCTTTTAATAATTCTCATAAACTCATCCACATCTTGATCGTAGGATGATCTATGAGTTTCTTTCGGCGCAGATTCTTCCGGTATCGCACTCTTCCCTTTGGCTTTGGCAACAACCTCTACCTCAGTGTTGGTTCTAGGGACTTGTGATGCGAAGAGACGTCCGTTTCGGGTGAAGCCTCCACCTCCCCCAATATTATCCACTTGGGGAGTGAAAATTGGAGAATCAAGAAGGACTTTCTCTCTGTTGCAGTACAGATCAGCACCATAATGCCATGGTATAGCACTGTCCTTGTCATATGGGATTGGCCCGGGCATCGTGATAGTGACTGGGCTCACTACAGCAGGTGTTGGAATAGTAATAGTCTGTGGATCATAGAAAATAGAAACAGGACCTCTGGTGGATGTTGGTGGAGGTGAATTGAAGCTTGGTTGAAAATGTTGAGACTGTTGAAAGTTGTTGGAATTTGGGACCGTTGTCGGGTCATAATAGATTGTGACAGTGGAAATATCATTGTTGGTAGTTGCTGAAGTTGTAGTAGCTGGTGAAAATGAATTGTTGTGTGTTGAAGTAACAGATGAAATGATTGCTGAAGTTGTAGTTAAATTGGTTGGAACAATGGTTGTTGCAGTTGTAGGAGAACCAATGGGAAAGATGGTTGTTGCATTTGTAGAAGATTCACTTGTTGTTGATAAAAGAGTTGTTGGTGTTGTAGAAGCGGTGGTTATAATTTGCAGAATGCCTTCTTTGATCAAGCCATTAATTCCACTCCTCAAGCTAGCACACCCATTCTCAGAAAGTTTGCATAATTCACAACAAGCCTCACAACCTGGAAACACTTGGCACTTTAAAAGCTGGGCTTTAACCTCTGCCAGAGGTGTCTGAATACTTGCAATATCTTCTATTAAACTCATGGGTGAGCCATCCTCTACAGCATTAATCCTTGGCCCACTGTGGCTTGGCATAGGATTTTTCATTACATTGGGATGAGGTGCAAAGTTCAGGGCTTTTGAATCTACCAGATCCTGAACCTTCATATGCAGAGCTCTGCATTTTTCCGTAGAATGACCAGGTGCGTTAGAGTGAAAAGCACACCTAGTATTGACATCGTAGTTTCTAGGAAGGTTTTGAGGATCAGGTGGAGCCAATGTCCTCAACTCAACAAGATTGAGCTTTAGGAGTTGTGGCAGCAGTGTAGCATATGGAATTGGAATGGGGTCAATCACCCGGTTGACCTGAGATGGCCGCTATTGAAACGGGCGTTGTTGTTGATTGTTGTTATTATTGTTGTATGATCTCTGTTGCGTAAACTGTTGTTGTTGCGGAAAATTTTGCGGTTGTTGAGTGTACTGAGGAGGTGAAGCGGGGATAGTAACAACAGCAATTGTTCTGGGAAAGTATTGGGGTCTCCCTCTTCCCATGTGCACAGAGTTTGTCTCACCAGATCTACGGGGCCCAGCAAATGGTTTTCTTGTACTGCTTGAACTGGCACCGTTATCGAAGATCTTTCCCATCTTCAATAGGCTTTCTATCCTTTCCCCATATATCACCACATCTACAAAGTTGGTAGAAGAAAATGCAGCCAATCTATCAATGTATGTTCCTTGGAGGGTATTCATGTACATGTATGCCATTTCCCTTTAAGACATGGGGGGTTGAACCGCAGCAGCAAGTTGCCTCCACCTTTGGGCATATTCCCTGAAGCTTTCACGGGAAGATTGAGACATCCCCATCAGGAGGGTCCTGTTTGGAGCCATGTCCAAGTTATACTGATACTGACGGATAAAAGCTTCAGCCAAGTCCTTCCAGTTCCTTATTGTGGCTCTGGTCAGGTGGGAATACCATTCTCGGGATGCCCCTGTTAGACTATCCTCGAAGTAAAACATCCACAGTTTTTCGTCCATGGTGTATGCTTTTAACCTTCCCAAGAATGATTGAAGGTGGGTGTGTGGGCAAGATGTGCCATTATACCTTTCAAAGCACGGGGGTTTGAACTTGTGAGGAATTCTAACCCCTTCCACCAATCCCATGTCCATTACATCAAAGCCTAGGGAATTCTGGGACTCAAGAGACCTCAGCTTCTCTGTAATTTCATCCAGCCTACGGTCGTAAACTTCATCCCCAGCTCCAACAACTGTAAACTTCTCTTCTTGAGGATCTTCTTGCAAGATCCTTCCTCCAGCAGTGTTACCCTGAGTATTCCTTATGGCATTGATTTCTGGGTTTAGATGAGGCCCAAACTCTGGTGGATTAGTGCGAGGTTGCACGTGATCGTTGTTACTGGTACCTCCTGTACCTGGATGGTGTTCTTCAGGAGTCTGCCTTTCAACCAACTCCCTTGGTCTTTCCTGGATTTGAGCTAAACCAGTCATTACAGTCATGAATTGGGTCATTTGATTCCTCATCTCAACCCTCTCATTGGCCATTTGAGTCCTTACTCCATTCAAGTCTCGCTGAACTTGATCCATCTGGAGTCCCGGAAGGTTGTTTCTTGTCGGGTACCTGTGTATTCTGTTGACAGGGAACACTCTTCTGCGAGCAATGTTTCCTGAAACCACAACAAAGTGAGAAAAAACAATAAAACAAAAACCTACAAAACAAAGAAAATGTTAGTATGCAATGCAATATGCCTATTTGTCTTCCAAGGGTATCCGGATTGGTTCTTTGGTTTTGACCTTTCCAGACCTCAAGGAAATGCTGATGATGAAGAGAGATCAAGCCCACCATAAATAATACAAACTGATATATTATAAAGAGTGAAAATACATAATTTGATTACAATAATATCCCCATGGTGGGTCAAAATACATCAACAAAAGAAAAGTACAAAAGGAAAAGTACAAGCAAAAGAATCAAACATCTAATCCAAAGTCATCCTCTCTGACTTCCTTCAGGAGGGCCTCAGTCACTGGACCCACTGGATGCTCTGTAATAGTCCTGATGAGGAGGTTCCTGGTAGCAATGGCACTGGTCATCTTCTTATGCTTATCTTGATCTTTTGACCTCTTCAACCCCGCCCGGAGTTTCAAGTCAGATATTTCTCTCTGAGCTGCTAATAAAGCCTCCTGATGATTCTTCTCACTAGCCTCCAACTGCTCTATCTTAGCTTGAGTTCTCTGATCTTCCTGTGCACAGGCTTCAGTGATCCTGATCCACCTAGCCTGGCTCTCCTCTAGATAATGCTCTACCCTAGCCTTCTGAGTTTTTGCTTCCTTGCAAGCATTCTTCAGTACTAACTCCCATGCTCTTGTCTTTCTGATGTAGTCATCTGTCTTCTCAATCTTGGTCAAATGCTCAATCCTGAGCCTTTCCAATCTCGCATTATCCAGACGGTTGTCATGTCTCTCCCAAAGAGTCTTCTTCAAGGCTTCAGCTAAATGAGTGTTCTTCTCTTTCAGCTTTTCAAACTCTTCCAAACTGACAGTAGCTGCAGGTTGTACTGTTGAAGGCCCGTGTACATCTTCCAAGGTAAATGGCATCCGGGTGATCTGAGCTCTGGTACGAGACCAATCAGAATACTATGCTGAAGCAATGTTGTTACACTTGCCAAGGATGGTTGTTCCCTTGGTCTGAATGTTATCCCAAGCCCAGGCAGCTTGTCTGACAACAACAGAGTTAGGTTGGATTTCACAGTAAAGAGTTTCAGCCAAATCTTGCCCTCTGGGAGGATGAACCAATGCATATCCTAATTCTCTCTTAAACAGTAAAGGGTTGTAGTTGATGCAACCTTTCACTCCTATCAAAGGCACATTAGGATATTGCCCACAAATTGTAATGATGTCCTTGCCCTTGGTGCTCTGAGTGCACCATCTGATGTCATTTTATGTCAAAGCAATAAATCTCTTAGCTCAGTTCTTCTGCTGATGGGGGTTCAGGAAAGCATTTGATTTCTGCAAGTGTCTTAGCAGACAAGAGTAATAAAGAGGAGCACAACATCTGACCAGTCTTCCTCTTTGCTTTTCATTCCTCTGGTGTACTGAGTAGTAGAAGTCTCCGAGCAAGGTAGGAACTGGGTTCCTCAGCAAGAACAGGTGGATGGCATTCTTGCTCACAAACTTTGGCTCATTTGCAAACAAGATAACCCCATATATACTGAGGGCTAGAAGTGCACAGACAACCTTCCATTCCCTTATGGCAGCATGTAGGGTAGCCTGGGAGATCAAGAAGTCTAGGTGAAGACCTTGAACTCCAGCCTTGGTTGTCATGTTCTGATCAATGAGGGCAGGCTCCAAATGCAATGCTCTGGCTATGTCTTCATTTCTGGGAGCAACCATCTCTGGGTTGAAAGGAATCCCTCCTCTGATAGGAACTCCTAACAACAAGGAAAACTCTTCTAGCAATGGTCCCATCTGGAAATCAGGGAATGTGAAACACCTGAGTGGAGGATCATAAAACTGCAAGCAGGTATGAATCATGCTCCTATGAGATGCATCAAGATCCATGACCATGTCCAATATGCCTCTATAATGCTCTCTGAATAGTGGGACATGGTGAGGAGTAATGAGGGACTGGATCTGCCTGATGCCAGTCAAGGTGGGATCAAAGAAGTGGTATGTGATGTTGCTCTTTCTTGAAGTGTCCATGGGTGCTGGTGAAGAAGCTGAGCAACTGCTGATGAAGGTCACTGAATGAGATGCTGGAGATGGGTCTCTGATGAAGATAGCTGGAGAAGATAACTGAAGCAATCTGAGTAGCAGAAAGGTTCAAAACCAAACCAAATATAACAAGATGGATACCCTGTAAAACAAATAAGCAAATGTTAAATGATGCAAAAATGATGTATGCAAATGATATGCAAAGAGTTTGTGATCAAGAGCTGGATATGTTTATCTGCCTTGGTGAAAGTCCATGTATGTTTATAAGTCCGGATGGAGGCTCAGAAATCCAGTAACCAAGTGGGGGACTCAAATAAAGAGTCACAAATCTAGGGTAATCACAAGGACTGTCCAAAGTGATGCATTCTTAAAACAAAACCAGTAACAGGGTATGATGTGGCCAAAGGGTTCCTGCAAAACCTGTAAACAACCCAACCCCCTCACATGTAATGTTCTAGAACAAGGATCCTCGAACTTGGATCAGTTATGAGAAGTGTAAACACTTCTAACTCGGAGGTACAGTGTTTAAAATAACCATAAAAGATCCTCCTCTAATTCACCCCAGATGCTGAAGGTCATAAAAAGGTCATCCAGACTTAGCAGGCTTCCCAGATAGCCCTAGTACTATAGGAAATCTGTAGCACAGAGTTCTCAAGAAGAAACCCATGTCTGAACCGTGTTTCATATTCCCGCACCAGACCGAAATGAAATGGGAAAGAATATGAAGCCACTCTAGCCTATGTGTCACTCAGGTCCCAGGTATAGGACCTTAATCACTCAATGAATCCCACCCACCAAGGAAAACACAAATCCAGCACATGATAATGACAGTATGAAATGCATAAAACTATAAAAAGAAAGCAATAAATAAAGTTGTACAGAAAGCAATAAGTAAAGCAAATAAATAAGCACAAGTAGCACGTAACACCCCCGTAAACATAAATCAAACAAGTGTTAGGAGGAACCCATAAAAAGAACCAGAAGCCCTGGTTGCAATATAAGGGTCCCTAGAAGAGTCGCCAAGCTGTCGCTCCCACTAAAGGACACCTAGGTCAGATAGGGTACAGACGCGAACGGTCGGCGAAAGGAAGAATGAAATGAAATGAAAAGAGTCGCCAGCTAGGCATTTTTATGCCGAAGGAAAGGTAATGTTGCATGAACCTAGAAAAAGATGGATAAGACAGTTGCGAACCAGAGAAACTGAGAAAGGGGGTTGGTTACAACCTGGGAAGGTATTAGCACCCAGATTGTCCGTCGTACTCGACGGGATCCACGCTTACAAGATTGTGTCTAAAGGGGTAGGTGTTTGTGCTATCTGTGTGCAAAACCTGGAAAAGAATATACAAGTGTCAGTGCAAGAAAATGAAGTGAAATGCTCAGGAATGAGGCTTAAAAAGAATGTTGAAAGAGGGGGAAGACATAGAGACTTTTGTTCGATAACAGTCAAGTTATGCCTACGTATTCTCTCGTGCAATGAGGAAGTCAGAACACCGTAGTTCGACTCAAAGAGACTGAAAGATAAGTTGACTGTGAACTGCTTGCTTGTCTATGCTCAAGTGTATGACTTGTCTGGCTCAAGTGCTAACTGTCTTGCATTAGACGGAAGAAGCAAGTTCTCGTTTGTGAATGAGTGTGATGAGAAAAGAATCCCGAAGGAGACGATTATTGTTTGTTTTTGGTGTTTTCAGTCTTTTATTGCTTTTTTGTATTTGTCATAGGTTAATGAGTTTAAGCCTAAGCCAAGGGTTAGTAAACTCATCATATCCTCCCTTTGATTAGGGATAATGAGAATGCCTTAAGTATGAGATAAACACCTCAAACTTAATTACCATGATGTAGGATTAAGATCATTAACCTACTTGTGATTATTTAGATGTTTTTGGAGTTTTTGTTTAGTGTTAGGTAATGAGTTTAAGCCATAATCAAGGATTAGTAGACCCATTACCCCATCCTAATAGAAGGATAATAGATGAGCACACTTAAGCTGAGGAAGATATCTCAACTTAATCCATGATTAGGGATTAACCTCATGACAAAACAAGCCTTTATTAAAGTGGATTTTAATTAAGGGTAAGATTAAGAAATGAGTTTTAAGTTTGTAAGACAACTTGAGGGGGACTTGTCCATTAACACTAGGGTTAGTCCTTCTTAACCAATTAAGGAAGAATTAGAACCCTAATGCAAGGCCCAAGTTACAAGCTATTGTCTTAGTGATTATTAGATGGATTGATTAAGAGGTTTAAACAAATTAAGGGTTTAACACTTAGGATTAAAGTTATATAGTCCATCCTAAGAGAAGGATGCATTCTTAACCCTAATCACAAAGTCTTAAAACCTTAAAGGTTTAGTCTCTAATGATGAGGTGAGAAGAGAGACACAAAGAAGACACAAAGGTAAAAAACTAAGGGGAGAATAATCAAAACCCTAATTATTGTCATGCTTGGATGTTCCTATGGTTTATGAGGCTTGCAAGAGATCTTCAGAGAAGTCACCAATGGAAGAAGCAGATGAAAGGAGGAGAAGCAGAAGAAACAAGTTAACTTACTTCACTGAAGAAGATAAGTTACTTGAAGAAAGAAAGTGAATGATGAACATGAATGAGCAATCTCACTCTAAATAAAATGAAAATGCAGCAAGGATGCATAAGAAGAATGATAAGAGAAATGAGAAGTAAAGGCAAATTCACTTCTCAAATTACTTACCAGCTGAAAATGTTAGCATAAAGGAAAGAAATGAAGTGAAAATGAAATGTATGCAAAGGTAAAGACCAAAACCAGAAGCAAATATATGATACAAATGGTGCTATTAGATGATGCAAAGACATGTCAAGTGTTGTGAATGTTCATACAAGGGATGAGAATGCAAATGAAGCATGAAGGAAGCATGAAAGTTCATGAAAGTTCATGGAATGAAATGAATGCACATCATGGAAAATGAATGAAGAAATGATCAAGCATGATTCTAATATGTCCTAAGATGTCTAAGATGACATGTGAATGCATGAAATGTCATGGAAAGTTCATGAATGGATGCATATGCAAGATGTATGCAAATGAACATGAGAAATTAGGGTTTTAAGGCAACATGAGATGCAAAAGTCAAAAACAGAAGCAAAACATAAGATAAAAAATTGCAAATGAACTCAAAGGAACCCTAACCCCATATGATATCACACCCCAAAGGAGGAGGTCTAACTCTTAACCTAAAGAAAGTTGTGACTTTTCTAAGTTAACTAGGGTTTTTGGGTACCTTAAGAGGAAAAATGCAAATCAAATGGAAAATTCAAGATACATTTATGATAAAAATATGCTAAATACTACATGTCATATGAAGATCAATTCAAAAAGAACCAATGTCAAACCCTTCATGGTTAGGCAGAAACGAATTCTTGAAGTTAGGGTTCAAAAATGGGATTTTTATGAACCCTAAATTCAAGAAAAATGTCAAAGTTGAATCAAAACCAAAATGAAATTTGTATGAATGGTTTGACAATGTTTCTAAATGTCCTAAGATGCAATGTGATTTTTTTTGGAATTTTTAGAAATCTAAATGATATTTTAATTAATTAATTTTCATTAATTAATTAAAATAAACATTTAAATATTTTTAAAATGGTTTTTTAATGCAAAAATAAAAATAAAAATGTTTTTGGATGGAGAAAAATATTTGAATTAAAAATGCAGAAGAAAAATATTTTTGGAAATTTTTAAGTATTTTAAATAAATTGTGCAAGAAAATGATAAAAAAATCAAATAAAAATCAAATAAAGGGGAAAGTCAGCGCATCTTGTGGTTCACATTTAAACTGAGGATGGAGGGAAAGACTTGGCGCGCGTTTGGAGGGCTGGGATTGATTCTGGCATTTTGAATTTAATAAACCTAATTAAGCTAATTAATCAGGATTTAGGGCTTTTAATGAAAGATCTGGACCATTCACTTACGCGCGGGAAGACAATCTAATGGCATACGTTCAAACTCACACTAAACCCTAATCTTTTTCAGGTGACCGGAACACTGTTCTGGTCATCTTCTCCGGCAGCTCACTCTTGCTATCTCACTCAAAACGTAAAATAATCTCACCAAACTCTCCAGAAATGATCCTCACCTCATTCTAAATAAGATTCAACCAACAAATTTCATTTATTTCACATGAACATCAAGATTCGAAGCAAAACGGAAAATCACACAGAAATTTCAGAAGCTTCATACATGCTTGTTTCTCACTCATTTTCAAAACCAAATAGATCATGATGATCAGCAAAACATACAGAACATTTCTATAACCTAAAATTACATTTCTGGAAAATTTGTTCTTGAGGATACCTGAAGTGAAGCTTTCTCAATCTGAGCTATCTGGCCTCCTCTTTGGTTCAAAACGACTCCAATGATCCT
This sequence comes from Lathyrus aphaca, assembly GCA_963966055.1. Classification (NCBI taxonomy): domain Eukaryota; kingdom Viridiplantae; phylum Streptophyta; class Magnoliopsida; order Fabales; family Fabaceae; genus Lathyrus; species Lathyrus aphaca. Next base: position 725,009,565 of record OZ014519.1, on the reverse strand, counting down.
CCTGGTGATGCTTTGATGCTTGGGGGAAGTTTATAATGGCTGGTTTGGATGGTTGTTCTTCAACTGGCCAGAAATCGTGTTTCAGTTTTGGGGGCTTTTTGGTTGCAATGAAGGGTGGGAAATGATCCTTTGGTGAAACTGAGTTGATTGATGAAAAGAGTTTGAAGTTTGAGTGTGTGTGCTGTGAGTTTCAAAAGTTTTTGCTCTTGGGGTGATTTTTGGTAACTTGATGATTCTGAAGTGTTAGGCTTGTGTGTGTTGTGTTATGAGCTGTGTTTTATCCACATAACAAGCTTTGATAGGTCAGAGAAGTTGTTGTGGCCTATGGTGATTGGTATGGGCTCTCTTGTAAAAAGTCAATAAAACTTGTACTTGAGGTATGAGCTAGTTCAGAGGTGGTACAAGGGCATGTCTGGCCTCAACGTTGATCAAGGTGAGCCATGGGATTGAAATTGAGGTGCTGCAGCAAGTGGAAGCATGGTTGTATGAGTTTTTGCAAGTTTGGTTCATTTTCCCCTTTTGTGATTTCTTGATGTGCAAGGCATAGAAACTTGAGATTCTTGGGCCAATTCTGACTTTTAGGCAATGCACTATGTTGGTATGATGCATATAAGTGTATTAGAGGTCACAAAATGGTTTGGCAAGTGGTTTTGCAAAAATCCCTCTTTGGTGTATTCTTGAAAATTATAGGATTTTTGTCAACTTTGAAAGATCATAACTTGAGTTCCATAATAAATTAGAACTTGTTCTTGTACTTTTTGAAAAGGGAATGATCCAATCTACAACTTTCATGACCAACAATTTTTCATTTGAAGCATTTTTGGTTGAGAAAAATGAGGTTGAAATACTTTCCCAAAATGGAAAGTTTCCATTACAAGTCATTTCCATTTTTGGCAACTTTTGGTTTAGCTCAATTTTCTTCAATTTTGTGAACTTCCAAGCACTTCAATGATCAAATAAAGATCATATAACTTCATTTTGATGAAAAATCCACTTTGGTTCCATTGTTGGGAGCCTCAGATGCCCTGCTTTTGCTCTGACTTGCTCAAGAAGTTACCCAGTGAACAAGTGACTTCCACAATGAATTTCTTCATCAAACTTGGTACACATGATCCTTATAACATATTGAGACCATTAGAAACAAGAATGACCAAAAAATTTGGAGTTATGGCCTCTGAAACCAAAACCCTAATTTTAGGTCATCTGTGTAGTGAAACCCTAGCTCTGCTTCCATGCTTTCCAAGTTCTTGTGATTTTTTGACTTCCTTGATCTTTGAGGGATAAAATATGATGATAAAACACATATGGACCCTCTTGGAATGATTGGATACCTTTGGAGTGGCTCAGATGGATCCTTGGATTGCTCAGATCACAAACCCTAGATGCAAATGAACTTGAACTATGCAGATGAAACAAATATGCAATATGAGATGATATGTTTAAACAAATGCAAATGAAAGATCATAAGCCATGGTGTGAAATTAGTGAGGGCAAATTTGGGGTGTTTACAATCCCGCCTATGTCGAGCAGAGATCAAGAGCGGGAAGATGGGACCGACCATGTTCAGATATGGTCGACGAATCCTGGTCGTTGAGCGGGCATCAATATGGTTGGTCCCTTTGATGTTTGGGCTATTGGGCCGCTTCATGAGTATGAGAGGATTGGGTCACGCCTAGTCGTTGGGCCAGTCCATAACAATAATTTTTGTAACCTTCAAATTTAATATATGGATAACAACTTTTAGTTACAAAATAACAGACTGAAATATACCAACTAACACACCATAAAAACTAAGAGATAACAACAATTAAAACAATATCATCGGCTCCAAACATAATATCCCTAATATCGTTATCATTTTTAAATCACACTCAGTCCCGCTTTATATTACCATTTTCTAGCGAGAAGTACAATACAAGTCTTTATATACTTCTAATTCTTTTTCCATCTGGAATCTCTCCATCTAACCAACGATTCAAATTCCTTTCTAGTTGCTCTAAATTTTGGATGTTCCAAAATAACATCCTTATCAGAGGCTTGACTGGTGAAAAAAACATGTTGATATCTCCTAATATACATAATAGAACCTGCAGAAAAAGATAGAAATTTTATGAGAAGAGTTGTGAACAAACTTGCAAATATATCTTACCTATTTATACAAAAATGATCTCATTAAAATAATAATATATTTAATATGTTTAAATTTTTTTTTTAAAATCGTTAAAGGGAGGCTTTGGTGCTATTGGTGCCCCCTTAAATTTTTAGAGGAAGGTTTTGGTGCTATTGGCGCCCCCTTAAAACTTTTTGGAGGTTGCGGCCCAATTGACACCCTCCTGAAATTTTTAAGGGAGGCTCCAATGCTATTGGCGCCCTGTCGCTCCCCACTAAATGAAAGCTAAGTCAGATAGGGTACAGACGCGAACGGTCGGCGTGAGGGACAATGAGAACACACAGCCGTGAACTCACTGGAGAATGAATAGAGTCGCCAGCTAGGCATTTTTATCCCGGAGGAAAGGTAATGCTGCATAGACCTAGGAAAAGATATGGATAAGACGGTTGCGAACCAGAGAGACTGAGAAAGGGGGTTGGTTACAACCTGGGAAGGTATTAGCACCCAGATTGTCCGTCGTACTCGACGGGATCCACGCTTGAAAGATTTGTGCTATAAAGGGGTAGTGTCAGTGCGATTTGTATATAAAATAACTGAAAGAGAATGTACAGGTGTCAGTGCAAACTAAGTGTGAAGTGTATAAATGTATAGTGTCAGTGTAGGAACAAGAGTGAAGTGCTCAAGATCATGAGGCTTAAAGAATAAAGCTGGAAAGAGGGGGGATATACAGAGTCTTTTGTTCGATAACTGTTAAGTTATGCCTACGTATCCTCTCGTGCAATGAGGAAGTCAGAACACCGTAGTTCGACCCAAAGAGACTGAAAGATGAATTGACTTGTGAACTGTTTGCTTGTCTATGCTCAAGTGTACGACCTGTCTGGCTCAGGTGCTAACTGTCTTGCATTAGACGGAAGAAGCAAGTTCTCGTTTGTGAGTGAATGAGATGAGAGAAGAATCCCGAAGGAGACGATTATTGTTTGTTTTTGTGTTTTCAGTCTTTTATTACTTTTGAAGTTTGTCATAAGTTAATGAACTTAAGCCTAAACCAATGGATTTAGTAAACTCATCACATCTTCCCTCTGCTTAGGGGTAATGAGAATACCTTAAGTGTGAAGTCAGATTCTCACACTTAATCACCTTTGGTGTAGGATTAAGATCATTAACCTACTTGTGATTATTTAGATGTTTTTGTTGTTTTTGTTTAGTGTTGAGTAATGAGGTTAAGCCATAATCAGGGATTAAACAGACTCATTACACCATCCTAATAGAAGGATAATAGATGAGAATGTTTAAGCTGAGGAAAACTCCTCAACTTAATCCATGATTAGGGATTAAACTCATGACAAAACAAAGCCTTTGATTAAGTGGATTTTATTTAATGATATGGTGATGAAGTGATTTTTATGATTTGTAAGACAACTTGAGGGGGACTTGTCCATTAACACTAGGGTTAGTCCTTCTTAACCACTTAAGGAAGAATTAGAACCCTAATGCAAGGCCCAGGTTACAAGTGTGATGTCTTGATATATTAAATGAATTGATTAAGAGATTTAAACACATTAAGGGTTTAACACTTAGGATTAAAGTTATACACTCCATCCTAAGAGAAGGATGCAGGCATAAGCTTAATCACAAAGCCTTAAAGCCTTTAGGGTTTAGTCCCTGATTATGAGATGAGGAGAGATGACTCAAAGAGACACAAAGGTGAAACTAAGAGGGGAGACTAATCAAAACCCTAATCATTGTCATGCTTGGTTATTCCTAAGGTTTGTGAGGTTTGCAAGAACAATCTTCAATGGAACCACCAGGAAGCAGATGAAAGGATCAAGAGAAGCAAAGTGACTTGCTTCATTTAAGAAGTCAAGTCACTTGAAGAAAGAAAGTAAGAAGAAAAGGAAAGGGCAAGCTCAATCTCAAACACAAATAGAAATTCAGCAATGGATGCAAGAGAGATGAGAAGAAAAGTTATGAGAAGTGAAGGCAAATTCACTTCTCAAGTTTACTTACCACCTGAAATGTTAGAAAGAAATGCAATGCAATGCAAGATGAGATGAAATGGCATGATGCAAAGCAAAAACCAGAAGCATGTTGATGATGATTATGATGTTATGAAGTGCTGCAAACATGAGGCAAGACATGGATATGTTCATACAAGATCATGGATGCAGATGATGCAGGTTAAGGAGCATGAATGAACATGAAAAGTTATGAAGCATACAAGACAAATGACATGGCAAATATGTAATGCAATGATCAAACATGCTTTCTATGTGTCCTAAGATGCCAAATGAATCACAAGTATGCACAAAATGCAAAGACAAGTCATGTTATGCAAGGAAATGCAAGAAGGAGGTAAGAGAAATCCCAAATTAGGGTTCATGGATTAAACATCAAACCAAAACTCAAAACAGAAGCAAACCCTAAGATAAAAAATGGAAAATGCCATCCAAAGAAACCCTAAACCTATAATGAACCACTGCCCAAAGGGGAGGTCTCAACTCTCAACCAATCTCAAGATATGATTTTTCTAAGTTATTAGGGTTTTTAGGGTTCCTAAACAAAAGAAATGCCAAACAATTGGAAAATACAAGATCAAATCATGGCCATTTTACCCTAGAAACTACATGCCAAACACAAAACAATGTAAGAAGAATCAATGTCTCAACCTTCTCCAATAGGCAGAAATGAATTTTTGAACCCATGATCAAAATAATGCATAAAAAAAATGCTTTAATTCAATGAAAAATTCTTAAAATGCATCAAGATCAAAAAAGAAATTTGGTTTGAAGGTTGGACAATGTTTCTAAATGCCTTAGAACATTTCATGAATTTTTTTGTAATTTTTAAATACCTAAAAGTATTTTTAATTAATTAATTCCCATTAATCAATTAAAAATAATCTTTTAAATATTTAAAAATACTTTTTTTATGATAAAAAATAAAATAAAAATGTTTTTGGGTCTTAAAAATTAATAAAACTTTTAGGAAAAAGTTTCATAATTTTTAAGAATTTTTAACTATTTTAAAATAATTATGCAAGTTTAATGAAACAAAATGAATTAAAAATCAAATAAAATAAAAGTAAACAGAATGAGAGGCTGAGATGCAATCTGGGGAAGGGACCATTGACTTGGCGCGTGATCTTGTGGCTCACATTCAAACTGGGTTAATCTTAATTAATTAAATAAATTAAACCTAATTAAGACTAATGACATGATCTGGACCACACATATGCGCGCGGGAAGCCAGATCCAAGGGCCCAAATTTGAACTTTGCCCTAACCCTAATTAACTCACTAATCACTTTCAGGCTGCCGGAGAAGACCTCCGGTCGTCTTCTCCGGCCAGCATCTCACCTGAGAAACCTCCAAACCCCTCAAATCGTAACGAAAATGAAAACTAAACACACCAAAATGATCCCCATGATCTCCTGAACTAAAACCCTAAGTCCAAACAAATTTCTTCTTCCTCAAAACCATGAATCGAACAGAACAAGTTCTAGGGCACGCAGGTTTCAGAGACAAATTAAATACTCAAATCAAAGCCATTTTCGAAACCAATGACATCAGGATGATCAGTGAATCACATAGAACAAGTTTATAACAAGAAAAATGATTTCTGGAAAAAATAATTTCGAGCTACCTGAGATTTGGAGCTTTCAACTTGAGGACTTTCAGGCCACTTCTCCTTGTGCAATCCACTCCACTTGATCCCCAGAAGATGTTTGAATGCTCAATGAGAGTTTAAGTTGGCTGGATAATGAGTTTCGAAAGCTCCTGCTTCAACTCAGTCAGAAATGGCTATGGGGTATTAAGCAGTTTCAAGCCATGGAAAGGGGTTGTTTGTGATCCTGAGGGTGAATGGAGAAGCTTTGCAAAGTTTGTTTAGGTGTTTGCAAGCTGTGGTGAGAGTTTCGAAGAGAAATGCAGGCTGAGGTGAGAAATGGCTATGGAGTATTCTGGTTGTTCCAGGCTTGTGTTCTTGGTGCTTTGTGGTCTATGGAGCAAGGTGAGTTGAATGGTGAAGTTGGCTTGAGTGTTTTGTGGCTGGGCAGAGAGATTCGAAGCAACTTGCAACTTGGTAGGTTTTTGTGTATGTGATGAATGAGGATGTTTCAGCCTTGCCTTGTGTTATGTCTAGCTTGCAAATTGTCCACATAACTCTCTCTCATTGGTCAGTTGACAAGACATGCCCTTTATTGATTGGTAAGTTACCTTTTGCAAAAAGTCAAATAATGTGTAAGAGAAGTATGGCTCATGATCTAGGCAAGTACATGGGCTGGTTCTGGTGCAGCAAGGTGAGGTGAGAGGCTAGCAAAGCTCAGCATCCAAGGCTGCAAGTAGGAGGAAGCATGATCATGAGTTTTGCAACTTGTGACTTTTTGTTCACATGTGACCTTTTTGTCCAACCAAACATAAAACCATGGGCATTCTTGGTTCATTTCTGATTTTTATGACTTAGAGAATGTTTATGTGCTGGTTTGAAGTGAACTAGAGGTTGCAATATGCATTGGTCCAAGACTTTGCAAAATTTCCATTTGAGGCATGCCTTGAAAATCAATGATTTTAGCCAACTTTGCATTGCCATAACTTTTGATCCAAGAAGAGTTTGATCATGTTCTTGTACTTTTTTAAAAGGGAAAGATGAGATCTACAACTTTCATGACCAAAGTTTTTCCATTTGAAGCCTTTTTGGATCAAGAATCAAGGCTTGAAAAATGGCCTAAAATGATGCATTCTTGAAAAGTCAACTATGCCCAAAAAGTCAACATTTGCAAAAACCCTAAATTCTTGATTTCTATGAACTTCAACCTTCTTCCATGATCAAATAAAGATCATATACACTCAAAATGATGAAGATCACCCATTGGTTGGGTCACTGGGGGCCTCAGATGCCCTGATTTTACACTGACTTGTCTGAAAAGTCAACCCTTGATCAGATGACTTCCCCATGGAATTTCTTCATGAAAATTGATATGCATACTCCCTATACCATATAAAGAGCAATGGAAACAAGAATGACCAAAAAATTTGGAGTTATGGCCTCTGAAACCAAAACCCTAATTTTCAGTCAACTGTGCAGTTTGACCTGGCTCTGCATCCACTCAAACCCTAGTCCTTGTGATTCCTCTGCATTTTTGACTTTGAAGAGATGGAATATGACATATGAACACACATGGACCCCTTTGAGTTGATTGGTGGCCTCTGGGGTGGCTCAGGATGCCCTGAGGTTGCTCAGATCACAAACCCTAGGTGCAGATGCCTTAGAAACTATGCAGTGAATCAAAAATGAGATGTGAGATGATATGATTGTGTTTATGCATATGAGGATGATCACAAGCCATGGTGTGAATGGGTGAGGGCAAATTTGGGGTGTTTACAGCTGCCCCTATTCAAACATGAGTTAGTTGTGCAGGTTGTAAGCGACGGCTTAACAGGCAAACAAGATAACTTGTGGTCGAATACCAAAGACAGTCCAAAATTTGCACTCACAGAATGAAGAAGAAAAGGGATATAGATTGCAAAAGGAAAATAAAGTATATTGTAAAGGTGCGGAAAACAAAGCGATGACGGGGACGGCCGACATGCTGGGGATATGAGGTAAAGCCAAGACGGGGACAGCCGACTAGCTGGGGAAATAAAATCATGATGGGGACGGCCATCAAGATAAAGCTGTAAAATTCTCTGAGGATTTAATGAAACATGACGGGGACGGCTATCAAGTTCATAAAGCAACGTAACCAACGATGGGGACGGCCATCGGGTTGAAAAGGAAAAGGGACCACGACGGGGAAGGCCATCGGGTTTAAGAATAAACGAAATAAACAGATGATGGGGGACGGCCATCAAAGGTGAAGGACGATCACCTAGCAGGGTACGGCTGCTCTGTTGGGGATAGAAGAAATATGATGGGAACGGCCATCAAAGGTGGAGGACGACCACCTGGCAGGGTACGGCTGCCGAAAATATCGCGACATAGGACGAATGCCGGATAGAAAAGGTCAACGACGGGGACGGCCATCGGACGAGCATGATGGAGGACGACCATCAAGAAGTGGAGGACGACCACTCAGCAGGGGACGGCTGCTCTCGAGGCTTATCATAACACAGGACGAGTGTTAGATAACCAAAAATCAACAATGGGGACGGCCATTGGATAAAGTGATGAAGGACGATCATCAAGAGGTGGAGGACGACCACCTGGCAGGGTACGGCTGCCGAAAAAGATCAACGATGGGGACGGCCATCGGACGAGCATGATGGAGGACGACCATCAAGAAGTGGAGGACGACCACTCAGCAGGGGACGGCTGCTCCCGGGGTATCATAACACAGGACGAGTGTTAGATAATGGAAAAAAGCTTACTTGGCGATCTACTGGGGGTATAGTAAACACGGACGGGCGTTTACAACCAAGAAAGGAAAGTATAAGTGTTTGGTATTATGTATAGATTAATGATGCGGACGAGCACCCTTAAGACTACGATACGGACGAGTATCGGGTAGAAACAAACTGACACATGTTCAGAGATGATGATACGGACGAGTATCAACTGGTTAACAAGGAACACGGACGAGTGTTGAATCTGATGGTTCTTCTGGGGGAATAGTAGACACGGACGAGCGTCTATATTCAAGAAGACACAAGTGTTTGACACGGTGTGTGGATTAAAGATGCAGACGAGCATCCTTAAGACTATGATACGGACGAGTATCATGCAGGAACAAACACTAGACGCAATGTTCTGAGATGATGGTACGGACGAGTACCAACTGGTTAACAAAGAACAGGGACTATTGTTGAATCTGTGGGGTTATGAGTGGTGTATACAAGATACGGATGAGTATCTGTATAAGTGAGTAGTAAGAGTATATATAGATGAGTGTTTAACTGCTGGGGAGACTGACACGGACGGGTGCCAAGAGAAAAAAAAGTGTAATATGAACAAGTATCTGCTATACAAAGTCTAAGCGACTGCGCTGGGGATATGACGCGGACGGGTGTCAGGAAAGTGTATATATAGATATGTGTGGGTGCAAAGAGGATGTCTTTGGCTTTCTGCTGGTAATATGACACGGACGGGTGTCATGAAGTATCTGTAATACGGGTGATTTTGTTCGTAAAGAGTGTTCTGGCGACTTTACTGGGGAGTGATGATACGGACGGGTATCAAAAGGAAATATATTGGTATTTGTGAATATGAGGCAACTGTTTTTTTGCTGGGACTTTGGTGGGGATTTCTGTACAATGATGATGAACGGTTATTATTCACAAGCGTTAATTCATAACATGGCTTATGATTATGCTATGCGTTTGATTTTTTTGCCGTAATGCTCCGTACTAGACGGAATGCTACGCTCTGAGGGGATAGTATGATGCGAATGCTATGATTATGCGAAAATATCAAACCGGGATTCGGATCCCGTTGCCGTGAAGATCTCTGGTTGATCTGTTTGAAATGGACATCCCAGCTGGGGAGGAGATCACTGGTAGATCTGATGATATGATATCTGCTTAGGGATACGGGTCATTAATAGACCTATCCTTATAAATGAGAGACCCAGCTGGGGTTTGTAGAAGCTTTCTTCACTCTGTTGTGATCTCTTCATGCGTTGCTCTTCTGGATAGAGGCTGGAACTCTGTGGGGAGATGGTTCCCTGACTTCTGTATTCAGCTGAGGATGACACGGCAACTTGGCTGGGGAATTATGAGAGGCAACTCAGCTGGGGAGAGCAACAAGAGGCAACTCAGCTGGGGAGAGCAACAAGAGGCAACTCAGCTGGGGATAGAGCATTTCAGATGCTAAGATTGAGTGCATGTTGATTTGGCAACTTCGCCGGGGAAATGGGCCCCTTCCAGTGCCATGTGGAAGATAGACCGAGTTGATAATGATTCACCAACTTGCTGAGACGTAACTTGCATGCCCCAGGTTGCGTTCTGGATACCTGCAATCCTGCAAAGATAAGGAGACGCACAAAAGGTCCCGAGGTATCCTTTACTGGATTCCGTCATAGGAGTCAAGCATTCTCACGAGTAAGTATATTCCCTGCAAGCATGTGTTTTATTATTATTACTTTTGGGAGAAAAACATCTGTACTTATGCAATTGATTTTTTTTTTTTGAGACATCAGACATCCTTTGCAAATAAAAATATACAAAACGAAACATGACTGAAAAAAATCTGATTTTATTAATTCATGTGCCCTGAATTGGCAAGATACAGTCAAAGAAACATATCTCCTGAAATGAGGAGACTGTCACAAATTGAGAAACAAAAGTGCTGGCAGTGTTGGCGACGCTTTGAGGAGCTTCCTCTCCTGCTATGACTCGTATGACAATGACGTTCTTCTCGTCTTGCTTTCTGAAGAAAGTTGATTCTTGATTGAAGCTTGATTCCGTCGAAGCTTTCTAAGTTGTAAGCGATACAGACGAATTCAGAATGCAGTTGTTCGCTTATTCCCTTATTTTGCATGGATCGCCCTTTCGGGTTTTCAATCCATCGGGATACCCATTTTTGCCTGAGTTGTCCAATGCGGCTTTTCAACTCAGCGGGTGTACATTTTTTCATTTATTTCCCTTATTTTTGCCCGAGCCTTTTATTCTGTTTTTGACTCGCCGGGATGCCCTATTTTTGCCTGGACTTACATTCTGTTTTTATGTCCAGCGGGTCATTTTATGCGAAGTATTTTTTAACTGCATCTGAATTCACAGGGGACGGGAAATCTTCACCATCCATGGTGCTGAGCATCAGCGCTCCACCAGAGAAAACTTTCTTTACAACGAATGGTCCTTCATAATTTGGAGTCCATTTGCCCATGTGGTCTGTATGAGGAGGGAGGATTCTCTTCAGCACAAGATCCCCTACTTGGTACCCTCGGTGCCTGACTTTCTGATCGAAGGCTCTCTTCATTCTCTTCTGATATAACTGCCCATGACAAATTGCAGCCAATCTCTTCTCTTCAATCAGACTCAGTTGCTCGTATCGGGACCTAACCCATTCTGCTTCGTTCAGTTTGACATCCATCAAGACTCGCAAGGAGGGTAATTCAACTTCAACAGGTAGGACTGCTTCCATGCCATACACAAGCTGATACGGTGTTGCCCCAGTGGATGTTCTGAGTGACGTGCGGTACCCATGCAAGGCAAACGGTAGCATCTCATGCCAGTCTTTGTATGTGACTACCATCTTCTGCACAATCTTCTTGATATTCTTGTTAGCTGCCTCAACAGCGCCATTCATCTTTGGCCTGTAAGGAGAAGAATTGTGGTGTTGGATCTTGAAGTCCCGGCACAGCTCTACCATCATTTTGTTATTTAAGTTAGAACCATTATCAGTAATGATTCGCTCGGGCACTCCATACCGACAGATGATATCTCTCTTCAGAAATCGGGCTACCGCCTGTCTTGTAACATTTGCATATGAGGTTGCTTCAACCCACTTGGTGAAATAATCAATGGCGACCAGGATGAATCTGTGACCATTCGAAGCAGTTGGCTCAATCTTGCCAATCATATCAATGCCCCACATGGCAAAGGGCCACGGTGAAGACATTATGTTCAAAGGATTGGGAGGCACATGCACTTTGTCTGCATAGATCTGGCACTTGTGGCATTTTCTGGCGTAAGCACAACAGTCTGCATCCATTGTGATCCAGTAATAACCTGATCTTAACAACTTTTTAGCCATGGCATGTCCTCCGGCATGGGTACCAAAGGATCCTTCGTGCACTTCATGCATCAACAAATCTGCTTCCGTCTTGTCAACACATCTGAGGAGTATCATATCAAAGTTCCTTTTGTATAAAGATCCGTCAGTGTTCAGAAAGAAACTTCCAGCAAGCCTTCTCAAAGTCTTCTTATCATTGGAAGATGCCCCAGGTGGGTATGTCTGATCCTCCAAGAAGCATTTAATGTCATGGAACCAAGGCTTATCATCTTTGACAACTTCGGCTGCGAACACATATGCTGGCCTGTCGAGTCTGGACACTGAAATCTGAGGTACAAAGTTAGCAGCTTGAACTTTGATCATGGACGAAATGGTAGCCAAGGCATCTGCAAACTGATTCTCATCCCGAGGGATATACTCAAGTTTGACTGTTGTGAAGAAAGTCAGTAACCTTCTTGTATAATCCCTGTAAGGTATCAGATGATCCTGGTGTGTATACCATTTCCCGTTGGTCTGATTGACTACCAAAGCTGAATCCCCGAATACGGTCAATGTCTTGATCCTGAGGTCAATGGCTTCCTCAAGACCCATAATGCAAGCTTCGTATTCAGCTTCGTTGTTAGTGCAGTTTAAAGTGAGTTTTGCCGAGAAAGGCATGTGAACTCCTTCGGGTGTAATAAGTACTGCACCAACACCACGGCCATTCATGTTAACAGCCCCATCAAACATCATAGTCCATTCTTCTTCTGGGTCAGGCCCTTCAGTGTGAATAGGCTCTTCATGATCTTTTGCTTTTATGAACATGATGTCTTCATCAGGGAAGTCAAATCTCATAGGCTGGTAGTCATCAATGGGTTGCTCAGCAAGATATTCAGATAGTACACTGCCCTTGATGGCTTTCTGAGATGTGTACTGAATGTCATATTCCGTGAGAATCATTTGCCATCTTGCAACCCGTCCGGTAAGCGCTGGCTTCTCGAATATGTACTTAACTGGGTCCATCTTTGAGATCAATAAAGTAGTGTGGGTCAACATATACTGTCTCAGTCGGCGAGCAGCCCACGCTAAAGCACAGCAAGTTTTCTCGAGCAGTGAATAACGTTGTTCACAGTCGGTAAACTTTTTGCTTAGGTAGTATATTGCATACTCTTTTCGACCAGACTCGTCATGCTGACCTAGTACACACCCCATTGACTCTTCTAATACTGTCAAGTACATAATCAGAGGTCTTCCTTCAACTGGCGGCATGAGGATTGGAGGTTCTTGTAGATATTCTTTGATTTTGTCAAAAGCCTTCTGGCAATCTTCGTTCCACCTGACCGTCTGTTCTTTTCTTAACAGCTTGAACAAGGGTTCACAGGTCGCTGTAAGGTGAGATATGAACCGTGAAATGTAGTTCAATCGACCTAAGAACCCTCGAACTTCTTTCTCAGTTTTCGGCGCAGGCATTTCTTGAATAGCTTTGACTTTATCAGGGTCAACTTCAATCCCTTTCTCGCTTACAATAAAGCCCAGCAGCTTACCGGATCGCACCCCGAATGTGCATTTGTTGGGGTTCAGCTTTAGTTGGTACTTCCTCAGTCGCTTGAACAACTTCAGCAGATTCACCAGGTGATCTTCCTCTGTAAGGGACTTGGCAATCATGTCATCCACATAACACTCGATTTCCTTATGGATCATATCGTGGAACAATGTCACCATAGCCCGTTGATATGTTGCACCAGCATTCTTTAGTCCGAATGGCATCACCTTGTAACAGAACGTGCCCCAAGGTGTGATAAATGTTGTCTTCTCCATGTCTTCAGGTGACATTTTAATCTGGTTGTATCCTGAAAATCCATCCATGAAGGAGAATACCGAGAACTGAGCCGTATTATCAACCAATACATCAATGTGAGGTAAAGGGAAATCATCTTTCGGGCTGGCTCTGTTCAGATCCCGGTAATCCACACACATTCTTACTTTGCCGTCTTTCTTAGGCATAGGTACTATGTTAGCGACCCACGGTGGATAGCTAGTCACAGCAAGGAACCCGGCGTCCCATTGCTTTTGTACCTCCTCCTTGATTTTCATAGCCATGTCTGGACGAGTACGGCGCAGTTTCTGTTTAACCGGTGGGCACTCTTCTCTCAAAGGCAGCTTGTGCACGACAATATCGGTATCCAACCCTGGCATATCTTGGTACGACCACGCAAACACATCTACATACTCTTGAAGCAGGTCTATCAGTTGTCTCTTCACTGAGTCTTGCAGGCAGGCCCCGATTTTTACTTCTTTCACGTCTTCATCTGTACCAAGATTGATCACTTCCACCTCCTCCTGGTGAGGAGTAATAACCTTTTCCTCTTGTCTTAACAACCTGGCTAGCTCTTCAGGAAGCTCATATTCTTCTTCAACCCCTTCGTCAGCTTGATTGATCGGATTGTCAAAGTCATACGATGTCATAGCCGTGCTGTTGTCGGTGCTGTCTGGAAGGCACTCTCTGCAAGGGTTCAGTTTGTTTATTTTAGTGATTGATTTTAGTCTTGCTTAGAAAAGTGAAATTTGTCATTTTGAAAACACTGCCATTTATTTTTTGTACAAAAAGAAAAATGGAAAAACAGTGAGCGGAAAAGGAAAAGACTCGTTTGCAAAAAGATGTCTGATATTTCATTAATTGATCTTGTTTGCACAAAAAGTACAGATGGCCCGATTACAAAATGAGTCTTGTCATCTTGGGCAAGATGCAAGACTTTGATGCATGCTTATAAAAATGCAGGAAATAATAATTACTCTGCGTGAGTAACTCTTATAATTTCCTGGGAAGACCAGTTCGAGATACTGCTCCCCGGGATCTTTGGACGAATCCAGCTTTCCAGGTTGCGCTCCTCTTCCAGCTCGTCTTCCAGACAGTTGATAGCATCAGGGGTAAGCATTCCCCCACTGACAAAACCTGGCTCTGCAGCAGCCTTCGCTTGATGTTGAGTTGGTTTGTAACCCAACCCAAATTTGTCCTTTTTCTCCTCCACAGCTAAAACTTTGCCCCAGCCTAGGGCAGTTCCTTCCTCAACAACCTTCCGGGCTTGCTGGTAAGATGACATGGAGATACCTGACACAGCAGATGCTTCATTGACATTCAAGGCCTCAAAACCTTGGCTCATTGTCTCATGGATCTCTCCATCCATCTCAATGTACTTGTAGGTAGCCAGATGGCTAACGAAAATATCCTCTTCCCCACAGATTGTGACAACTTGACCTTCCCACTCAAATTTTAACTTTTGGTGAAGGGTAGACGTTATTGCGCCGGCGGCGTGAATCCAGGGTCTACCCAACAAACAGCTGTAGGCGGGCTGAATGTCCATCACATAAAAGATAGTTTTAAAGGTCTGTGGGCCAATTGTCACGGGCAGCTCAATCTCTCCCAGAACCGATCTCTTAGAGCCATCAAAGGCTCTTACTACTAGGTTGCTGGGTCTCAATGCCAATCCATCATATTCTAACTTCACCAGAGCCTTCTTTGGTAAGACATTCAGGGATGAACCTGTGTCTACCAGCACATGAGAAAGGACAGCTCCTTTGCATTCCATGGTTATGTGCAAGGCTTTGTTGTGGTTGCGGCCATCCGCCGTCAGGTCAGTATTGGTGAACCCTAGCCCATTGCTAGCAGTAACATTTCCAACCACGGTTTCCAACTGATTGACAGTGATCTCTTCAGGCACGTAAGCTGCGTGCAAGACTTTGAGTAGTGCATTCCGATGGGCTTCGGAGCACATAAGCAGTGAGAGGATGGAGATCTTGGATGGCGTTTGGTGAAGCTGATCCACAATTTTGTAATCACTCTTTTTGATGATTCTCATAAACTCATCAACTTCTTGATCGAACGGTGTCTTCAAGGCTTCTTTAACAGTTTGATCTTCCTGCACAGGGATCTTTCCTTTTGCCTTGGCAGCAGCTTCTGCTTCGACAGTAGGTCTTTGAATTGGTGGAGCAAAGAGACGTCCGCTTCGAGTGAAGCCTCCGCCTCCCCCCACATTATCTATTTGTGGTGCAGGTGTTGATGTTTCAAGAGTGATTCTCTTTCCTTCGCAGTACACGTCAGAGCCATAGTGCCAAGGGATGGCCCTACTGCTTTCATATGGTACTGGTCCAGGCACCGTGACAGTGACTGGACTGATTGTTGCTGTTGAAGGGACTGTAATCGTTTGTGGATCATAAAAGATTGTAACTGGTGCTCTGATGGGAGCAGCACCTTCTGAATGGTAGGCAAAGTTGTTCTCAGGATCATAAAATATGGTGACAGTAGAGACGTCTTCATGATTTGTTGCTGGAGTTGTAGGAGCCATTGTTGGAAGTACGGGTGTTGTTGTTGTAGGAGATTCAAGATGGAATGAAGCTGAAGTTGTAGCAGGAGAAATTGTTGAAAACTGATCAGTTGAGACGACTGATGGAGTACTTGTTGATGAAACCGAAGAATTGTCAGGAACAATAGTTGTTGCAGTTGTAGGAGGTTCTGAAATCGTTGCCGACGATATTGCTGGATTTGTTGGAAATGATGTGGTGATCTGAAGTTGGCCACTCCGAATAAGGCCATCTATGCCATTCCTCAAATTATCGCACCCATTTACCTAGATATTGCAGTAAGCACATCCTAACTCACACCCCGGGAACATTCGACATTCCAAGAGCTGAGCTTTGATTTCTACCAATGGTGTCCTGATCTGTCCCACACTGGTTATTAAATAAGACGGCTTGTCTTCTTCAATAGCGTTAATCCGGGGACCACCATGGTTTGGCATCGGGTTTTTATTGACATTGGGTGGTGGTGCGAAATTCAGAGCCTTTGAGTCTACCAGGTCATGTACCTTCATATGCAGAGCCCTGCATTTTTCTGTGTTGTGGCCAGGTGCGTTTGAATGAAAAGCACACCTAGCATTGGAGTCATAGTTCCTTGGTAGACTGTTGGGATCCGGAGGTGCCAACGTTCTTAGCTCAACCAGGTTGAGTTTCAGAAGCTGTGGCAGCAATGTAGCATATGGCATCGGGATCGGATCGATCACTCTGTTAGCTTGAGAAGGCCTTTGCTGAAATGGCCTCTGTTGACTGTTGTTGCTGGTGTTGCTGTTGTTGTAATTCCTTGGAGGATACTGGTTTTGCTGATGGTACTGAGGCTGTTGTTGATAGTTTTGCTGAGGAGGTTGATAGACAGGTTGAGGATGAGCTGGAGCAGGGATGGTGACTGCTGCTATGGACCTCTGAGCATATTGGGGCCTACCCCTGTTTGAATGGATGGCATTGGTCTCGCCAGTTCTTCTCGGGCCTGCAAAAGGCTTTCTTGTACTACTGGACGAGCTTGCACCGTTGTCTGAGATCTTTCCCATTTTTAACAAGCTTTCAATTCTCTCCCCGGCTATGACGACATCCTCAAAGCTAGTGGAAGAGAAAGCTGCCAACCTGTCAATATATGTTCCCTGAAGGGTGTTCATGAACATATCTGCCATTTCCCGCTCAGACATAGGTGGTTGAACAGCAGCAGCCAGCTGCCTCCACCTTTGGGCATATTCTCGGAAACTCTCCCTCGAAGACTGTGACATTCCCATCAGGAGAGTCCTGTTGGGTGCCATGTCTAGATTATACTGATACTGTCTGATGAAGGCCTCTGCCAGGTCCTTCCAGCATCTAATTGTTGCTCTTGTCAGATGGGAATACCACTCCCTCGAAGCTCCAGTCAAGCTATCCTCAAAATAGAACATCCACAATTTCTCATCCATTGTATAGGCCTTCAGCCTTCCCAGAAATGATTGTAGATGAGTCCGGGGGCATGAAGTCCCATTATACTTTTCGAAGCAAGGAGGCTTGAACTTATGGGGGATCCTGACCCCGTCTACCAAACCCATGTCCATGACGTCGAAACCCAAAGAATTTTGAGATTCTAAGGACCTCAACTTCTCAGCTATTTCTTCCAACCGTCTATCATAAGTTTCCTCTCCAGCACCCATCACTGTAAATTGGTCCTCCTGAGGGTCTTCTTGTAGTACCCTCCCTGCTGTGGCTGTCCCTTGAACATTTGCAGGAATGTTAATCTCAGGATGTAGATGTGGGCCAAACACAGGAGGGTTAACATGGGGTTGCACCCGTTCATTGTTACTTGTGCCAGCAGTCCCCACATGGGGCTCATCTTGATTCCTCCCTTCTACCAAAGCTCTGAGCCTCTCCTGGCTTTGAGCTAAATTGTTCATCACTTCCATGAATTGTGTTATCTGGGTTCTCATCTCCAATCTTTCGTTTGACATCTGGTTTCTGACCTCCGTAAGGTCCTGCTGCATCTGATCCATCTGAATTCCCGGAAGGTTGTTTCTAGTTGGGTACCTGTGTGGCCTGTTGAGAGGAAATACCCGGCGGCGAGCAATAATTCCTGAATATCACAACAGAGGTTAGTAACAAAACAAAACCCTACAAAACAAAAGAGGTTAGCATGCAATGCAGTTATGCTTATTTGCTCTCAAGGTATCCGGTTTGGTCTTCAGTTTTGACCCTTCCAGACCCTTGAAGATGTTGCTGTTGAAGTTGCTTTCGAAATGAAACTCGGATGGAACAAACTAATACATATATTACAAAAGCAAATGGTACATAGTTTGTTTACAAATACGAGCCCTCTGAGGGGTCAAAATACATTACAGGAAAATAAAAGTACATGGAATGAAAGCAACAACAAACAAATGGTCAAACACCAAGACCAAACTCATCCTCGCGAACTTCCTGGAGAAGTGCTTCGGTCACAGGATCAGCCGGACGCTCCGTGAGATTCCTGATGAGGAGGTTTCTTGTTGCAACAGCTGCAGTCAACTTCTTGCTCTGACTTTGGTCCTTAGACCTCTTCACCCCTGCTTTGATCTTCAGCTCTGATATCTCCCTCTGGGCTGCTGCCAGGGCTTCTTGTTGTTCTCTTGCACTAGCTTCAAGTTGCTCCATCTTGTCTCGAACTCTCTTGCCTTCCAGGGTACGAGCCTCGGTGATCCTGACCCACCGGGCTTGACTCTCCTTCAAATACAAGTCTGTCCTTGCTCTTTGGAACTGGGCTTCTTTGCAAGCATTCTTCAGAATTTGTTCACCAGCTCTAGACTTGTTGATATAATCCCCAGACTTTTCAATCTTAGTCAAGTGTTCCACCCTCAACTTCTCCAATCTTTCAATCTCCCTCACACTTTCACTCCTCTCCCGGAGGGTCTTCTGCAAAGCCTGGGTTAGCTTCTCATTTCTTTCCTTCAAGCTCTCAAACTCCTCCAAACTGATAGTGGCAGGGGGTGGTGCTGAAGATGACTCAGGCATGTCTTCTATGGTGAAGGGCATTCCAGAGAAATGGGCCCTGGCATGGGACCACTCATGATATTGTGCTGATGCCACATTATTGCACTTCCCCAGAATGGTGACTCCCTTGGTTTGAGCATGATCCCAGGCCCAGGCAGCCTGCCTAACAGTTGCCGGACTAATCTTGTTCTCACAGTAGAGGGTCTCAATCAGGTCCTGTGCCTTAGGAGCATGGACCAGTGCATAGCCTAATTGCCTCTTGAACAGCAGAGGGTTGTAATTGATACTTCCCTTAACTCCTATTAAGGGCACATTGGGAAAATGCCCACAGCTTGTGAGGATACCTCTGCCCTTGGTGCTTTGAGTGCACCATCTGATATCTGCTGAAGTTAGAACAGTGAGTCTCTTAGCCCAGTTGCTTTGCTGATGAGGATTTAGAAAGGCATCTGTCCTGGGTAGATGCTTTAGAAGCCAAGCATGGAATAATGGAGCACAACACCTCACTAGCCTTCCCCTCTGCTTCTCATTCTTCTGATGTACTGAGTAATAGAGATCTCCTAGCAAAGTTGGCACTGGGTTCTTCAGGATGAACAAATGGATTGCATTCTTGCTGATGAATCGAGGCTCATCTGCAAACAACACAATTCCATATACACTTAAGGCCAACAGAGCACAAACAGCTCTCCACTCCCCCAGGGAGGCCTTCAGACTAGCTTGGGAAATCAGAAAGTCCAGATGAAAGCCAGGGATCCCAGCTTTAGAGGTCATATGCTGCTCAATCAAAGCAGGGTCCAGGTGCAAAGCTTTTGCTATCTCTCCATTGCTGGGAAAGACCATTTCAGGGTTGAAAGGGATTTCCCTCTTGATAGGCAAACCAATCAAAGATGAGTATTCTTCTAAAAGAGGCCCCAACTGAAAGTCTTGAAAGGTGAAACATCTCAATGGGGGGTCATAAAACTGAATGCAGGTGTGGATCAAACTCCTCTGGGATGGGTCCAGATCCATGACCAAGTCAAGTATATCCCCATAATGCTCCCTGAACAAAGGTATGTGATCTGGAGTGATCAGGGTTTGGATCCTCCTGATGTCTGATAAGTCTGGTTGGAAGAAATGATAGGTGATGTTGCTTTTCTTTGGAGCCATGATGCTGAAGACTGAGTAGAGTGCTGATGAAGATGCTGAGGAGTGGGCCACTGGCTGGCTAGTGCAAGTAACTGAAGTATATGGCTGACAAGCTGAAGCAAGTACTGGTGGAGATAGGTCAATAATGCAGATGGGGTCAAAACCAAAACCAGATGAAAATGGATACCCTGAAACACAAATAAGCAAATGTTAATATGATGCAATGAGTATGTATGCAAATGATATGCAAGGGTTTGTGCCTGAGCTGGATCTGATTAACTGCCTTGGTATAGATCCATGTGTGTTCAAGAATTCCAGATGGAGGTCTAAAAACCCAGTAACCAGGGTGGGGGACTCAAATAAAGAGCCACAAGTCCAAGGTTTTAGAATCACAAGAACTGTCCAACATGGAGTATTCTTAACAAAGTCAAAGTAACAGGGTATTCTGAGGTCAAGGTACCTGCAAACCTGTAAACAGCCCAACCCCCTCACAGGTGGTGATCTAGAACAGGATCCTCAGACTTGGATCAGTTATGAGAAGTGTAAACACTTCTAACCCGGAGGTACAGTGTTTACAATAACCATAACAATTCCTCCTCTAATTCACCTCAGTTTCTGAAGGTCAATACTAAAAGGTTATCCAGACTTAGCAGTCTTCCCAGATAGCCCTAGCATTGCAGGAAATCTGCAACACAGAGTTCTCAAGAAGAAACCTATATTTGAACCGTGTTTCATATTCCCGCACCAGACCGAAATGGAATGGGAAAGAATATGATTCACTCTAGCCTAGGTGTCACTCAGGTCCCAGGTATAGGACCTTAACTCTCAATGAATCACCCACCCACCAAGGCAAACAACCAGATCCAGCCAGCAGCAATGACAGTATGATATAAATAAATGCAATAAAGAAAGCAGTAAAATAACTGTACATAAAGCAATAAACAAAAATAAATACAAGCACATAACACCCCAGTAAACACAAATCAAACAAGCGCTAGGAGGAACCCACAAAAAGAACCAGAAGCCCTGGTTGCAGTATAAGGTTCCCCAGCAGAGTCGCCAAGCTGTCGCTCCCCACTAAATGAAAGCTAAGTCAGATAGGGTACAGACGCGAACGGTCGGCGTGAGGGACAATGAGAACACACAGCCGTGAACTCACTGGAGAATGAATAGAGTCGCCAGCTAGGCATTTTTATCCCGGAGGAAAGGTAATGCTGCATAGACCTAGGAAAAGATATGGATAAGACGGTTGCGAACCAGAGAGACTGAGAAAGGGGGTTGGTTACAACCTGGGAAGGTATTAGCACCCAGATTGTCCGTCGTACTCGACGGGATCCACGCTTGAAAGATTTGTGCTATAAAGGGGTAGTGTCAGTGCGATTTGTATATAAAATAACTGAAAGAGAATGTACAGGTGTCAGTGCAAACTAAGTGTGAAGTGTATAAATGTATAGTGTCAGTGTAGGAACAAGAGTGAAGTGCTCAAGATCATGAGGCTTAAAGAATAAAGCTGGAAAGAGGGGGGATATACAGAGACTTTTGTTCGATAACTGTTAAGTTATGCCTACGTATCCTCTCGTGCAATGAGGAAGTCAGAACACCGTAGTTCGACCCAAAGAGACTGAAAGATGAATTGACTTGTGAACTGCTTGCTTGTCTATGCTCAAGTGTACGACCTGTCTGGCTCAGGTGCTAACTGTCTTGCATTAGACGGAAGAAGCAAGTTCTCGTTTGTGAGTGAATGAGATGAGAGAAGAATCCCGAAGGAGACGATTATTGTTTGTTTTTGTGTTTTCAGTCTTTTATTACTTTTGAAGTTTGTCATAAGTTAATGAACTTAAGCCTAAACCAATGGATTTAGTAAACTCATCACATCTTCCCTCTGCTTAGGGGTAATGAGAATACCTTAAGTGTGAAGTCAGATTCTCACACTTAATCACCTTTGGTGTAGGATTAAGATCATTAACCTACTTGTGATTATTTAGATGTTTTTGTTGTTTTTGTTTAGTGTTGAGTAATGAGGTTAAGCCATAATCAGGGATTAAACAGACTCATTACACCATCCTAATAGAAGGATAATAGATGAGAATGTTTAAGCTGAGGAAAACTCCTCAACTTAATCCATGATTAGGGATTAAACTCATGACAAAACAAAGCCTTTGATTAAGTGGATTTTATTTAATGATATGGTGATGAAGTGATTTTTATGATTTGTAAGACAACTTGAGGGGGACTTGTCCATTAACACTAGGGTTAGTCCTTCTTAACCACTTAAGGAAGAATTAGAACCCTAATGCAAGGCCCAGGTTACAAGTGTGATGTCTTGATATATTAAATGAATTGATTAAGAGATTTAAACACATTAAGGGTTTAACACTTAGGATTAAAGTTATACACTCCATCCTAAGAGAAGGATGCAGGCATAAGCTTAATCACAAAGCCTTAAAGCCTTTAGGGTTTAGTCCCTGATTATGAGATGAGGAGAGATGACTCAAAGAGACACAAAGGTGAAACTAAGAGGGGAGACTAATCAAAACCCTAATCATTGTCATGCTTGGTTATTCCTAAGGTTTGTGAGGTTTGCAAGAACAATCTTCAATGGAACCACCAGGAAGCAGATGAAAGGATCAAGAGAAGCAAAGTGACTTGCTTCATTTAAGAAGTCAAGTCACTTGAAGAAAGAAAGTAAGAAGAAAAGGAAAGGGCAAGCTCAATCTCAAACACAAATAGAAATGCAGCAATGGATGCAAGAGAGATGAGAAGAAAAGTTATGAGAAGTGAAGGCAAATTCACTTCTCAAGTTTACTTACCACCTGAAATGTTAGAAAGAAATGCAATGCAATGCAAGATGAGATGAAATGGCATGATGCAAAGCAAAAACCAGAAGCATGTTGATGATGATTATGATGTTATGAAGTGCTACAAACATGAGGCAAGACAGGATATGTTCATACAAGATCATGGATGCAGATGATGCAGGTTAAGGAGCATGAATGAACATGAAAAGTTATGAAGCATACAAGACAAGTGACATGGCAAATATGTAATGCAATGATCAAACATGCTTTCTATGTGTCCTAAGATGCCAAATGAATCACAAGTATGCACAAAATGCAAAGACAAGTCATGTTATGCAAGGAAATGCAAGAAGGAGGCAAGAGAAATCCCAAATTAGGGTTCATGGATTAAACATCAAACCAAAACTCAAAACAGAAGCAAACCCTAAGATAAAAAATGGAAAATGCCATCCAAAGAAACCCTAAACCTATAATGAACCACTGCCCAAAGGGGAGGTCTCAACTCTCAACCAATCTCAAGATATGATTTTTCTAAGTTATTAGGGTTTTTAGGGTTCCTAAACAAAAGAAATGCCAAACAATTGGAAAATACAAGATCAAATCATGGCCATTTTACCCTAGAAACTACATGCCAAACAAAAAACAATGTAAGAAGAATCAATGTCTCAACCTTCTCCAATAGGCAGAAATGAATTTTTGAACCCATGATCAAAATAATGCATAAAAAAAATGCTTTAATTCAATGAAAAATTCTTAAAATGCATCAAGATCAAAAAAGAAATTTGGTTTGAAGGTTGGACAATGTTTCTAAATGCCTTAGAACATTTCATGAATTTTTTTGTAATTTTTAAATACCTAAAAGTATTTTTAATTAATTAATTCCCATTAATCAATTAAAAATAATCTTTTAAATATTTAAAAATACTTTTTTTATGATAAAAAATAAAATAAAAATGTTTTTGGGTCTTAAAAATTAATAAAACTTTTAGGAAAAAGTTTCATAATTTTTAAGAATTTTTAACTATTTTAAAATAATTATGCAAGTTTAATGAAACAAAATGAATTAAAAATCAAATAAAATAAAAGTAAACAGAATGAGAGGCTGAGATGCAATCTGGGGAAGGGACCATTGACTTGGCGCGTGATCTTGTGGCTCACATTCAAACTGGGTTAATCTTAATTAATTAAATAAATTAAACCTAATTAAGACTAATGACATGATCTGGACCACACATATGCGCGCGGGAAGCCAGATCCAAGGGCCCAAATTTGAACTTTGCCCTAACCCTAATTAACTCACTAATCACTTTCAGGCTGCCGGAGAAGACCTCCGGTCGTCTTCTCCGGCCAGCATCTCACCTGAGAAACCTCCAAACCCCTCAAATCGTAACGAAAATGAAAACTAAACACACCAAAATGATCCCCATGATCTCCTGAACTAAAACCCTAAGTCCAAACAAATTTCTTCTTCCTCAAAACCATGAATCGAACAGAACAAGTTCTAGGGCACGCAGGTTTCAGAGACAAATTAAATACTCAAATCAAAGCCATTTTCGAAACCAATGACATCAGGATGATCAGTGAATCACATAGAACAAGTTTATAACAAGAAAAATGATTTCTGGAAAAAATAATTTCGAGCTACCTGAGATTTGGAGCTTTCAACTTGAGGACTTTCAGGCCACTTCTCCTTGTGCAATCCACTCCACTTGATCCCCAGAAGATGTTTGAATGCTCAATGAGAGTTTAAGTTGGCTGGATAATGAGTTTCGAAAGCTCCTGCTTCAACTCAGTCAGAAATGGCTATGGGGTATTAAGCAGTTTCAAGCCATGGAAAGGGGTTGTTTGTGATCCTGAGGGTGAATGGAGAAGCTTTGCAAAGTTTGTTTAGGTGTTTGCAAGCTGTGGTGAGAGTTTCGAAGAGAAATGCAGGCTGAGGTGAGAAATGGCTATGGAGTATTCTGGTTGTTCCAGGCTTGTGTTCTTGGTGCTTTGTGGTCTATGGAGCAAGGTGAGTTGAATGGTGAAGTTGGCTTGAGTGTTTTGTGGCTGGGCAGAGAGATTCGAAGCAACTTGCAACTTGGTAGGTTTTTGTGTATGTGATGAATGAGGATGTTTCAGCCTTGCCTTGTGTTATGTCTAGCTTGCAAATTGTCCACATAACTCTCTCTCATTGGTCAGTTGACAAGACATGCCCTTTATTGATTGGTAAGTTACCTTTTGCAAAAAGTCAAATAATGTGTAAGAGAAGTATGGCTCATGATCTAGGCAAGTACATGGGCTGGTTCTGGTGCAGCAAGGTGAGGTGAGAGGCTAGCAAAGCTCAGCATCCAAGGCTGCAAGTAGGAGGAAGCATGATCATGAGTTTTGCAACTTGTGACTTTTTGTTCACATGTGACCTTTTTGTCCAACCAAACATAAAACCATGGGCATTCTTGGTTCATTTCTGATTCTTATGACTTAGAGAATGTTTATGTGCTGGTTTGAAGTGAACTAGAGGTTGCAATATGCATTGGTCCAAGACTTTGCAAAATTTCCATTTGAGGCATGCCTTGAAAATCAATGATTTTAGCCAACTTTGCATTGCCATAACTTTTGATCCAAGAAGAGTTTGATCATGTTCTTGTACTTTTTGAAAAGGGAAAGATGAGATCTACAACTTTCATGACCAAAGTTTTTCCATTTGAAGCCTTTTTGGATCAAGAATCAAGGCTTGAAAAATGGCCTAAAATGATGCATTCTTGAAAAGTCAACTATGCCCAAAAAGTCAACATTTGCAAAAACCCTAAATTCTTGATTTCTATGAACTTCAACCTTCTTCCATGATCAAATAAAGATCATATACACTCAAAATGATGAAGATCACCCATTGGTTGGGTCACTGGGGGCCTCAGATGCCCTGATTTTACACTGACTTGTCTGAAAAGTCAACCCTTGATCAGATGACTTCCCCATGGAATTTCTTCATGAAAATTGATATGCATACTCCCTATACCATATAAAGAGCAATGGAAACAAGAATGACCAAAAAATTTGGAGTTATGGCCTCTGAAACCAAAACCCTAATTTTCAGTCAACTGTGCAGTTTGACCTGGCTCTGCATCCACTCAAACCCTAGTCCTTGTGATTCCTCTGCATTTTTGACTTTGAAGAGATGGAATATGACATATGAACACACATGGACCCCTTTGAGTTGATTGGTGGCCTCTGGGGTGGCTCAGGATGCCCTGAGGTTGCTCAGATCACAAACCCTAGGTGCAGATGCCTTAGAAACTATGCAGTGAATCAAAAATGAGATGTGAGATGATATGATTGTGTTTATGCATATGAGGATGATCACAAGCCATGGTGTGAATGGGTGAGGGCAAATTTGGGGTGTTTACACGCCCCCCTAGTAAAATACTTTTTTTTTTGAAAGATGAGTAGAATGGAAATTATGGGGAAAGTTGGTTGTTTTGGATATTAAAGATATACAACATGGTTATTATGGTAAAAAAATTCAAACAAAATTATTTTAAAAATTGTGCTTATATTTTCAAAAATTTATTTAAATCAATATTAAATTAAAATTATTAATTAATTATATAAAAAATTAATTAACTATTTAATTATGTAAACAAAATATAAAAAAAATCAATTATTCCAATGAATATTGACACATCATCAAAAACAATTTTTTTTATCCTAATCATAGGTGGTATGTATGCAAAATTGAAAGGGAACTAGTAGAATTCCAAATGATGTAAAATTGAGAATCAAAAGATTGATTTTTAAAATGGAGAGACTAAATATTAAAAATCATCAAACTAACACAAAATGTATTTAAACCTATTTTTTTTTTTTAAATAAAAAGACTTAATAAAAGACTTAATGAATCACTTATCCAAATATTTGCCTAAAATAAATAGTTGTTAAATTTTGTTTCTTTTTTTACTAGATAACATGCCATTTGAAAGTTGTTTTTTGGTTTTGAGTAACATCCACTAACGGAAGAAGGACAAATATGACTATGTTTCTAAAGTTAAAAGATTAAGGTGACAAAATAAATTTAGAGACCAATTTGAATCCAAGAATACAATTAAGCGACCAAAATAATATTTTACCTATTTTTTTATACAAAAAGGACAATAATAAATTAAAAAATTTGTTTTAAAAAAGATTAGGAAATTTGAGGTATATATGAAATCACTTGTATTTATGTGTTATGTGTTATGTGTTATGTATAATGTTTATATGTTAAATTTAGTTATCGAATCTCGATTCAATCCGTATTGATTTAAATCTTGATCCACTTATAGTTGTTGTAGGAATGACAATTGGATGCCTTTATTTTTTTTCTCTAATAATTATTGTCAATTTGTCATATCTGCAAAAAATGGTGTGAACCAAAAAAATCTTTAAAAAAATAAAATTGAGAGGACTAAAAAGTTAAAACATCTAAATACGGAATAAAAAAATTGCATTCAAACCTAATAAATTTATCGGTTATGATTTTAAGAGATAAAAATTAAATCTAACTACATTTCCGACCCGTGTTCCACACGAGTATATTAAAAATAAAATTACATTATTTTATAATAGTTAATTTTTAATTTTTATTTGTTTATAAAATTACTTTGTAAGCTATTTTTCTATTATGGTTCCATTTATATATTAAGATAAGTAAGTTATTTTTAAATATTATTATAAAAATATGAACATTTATATATTAAGTTTAACATTTAATTTATAATTTAAATTAATTTTAATACAAATGAATATAATAATAACAATAGTAATATCGTAGAAATGAATAAATATTATGAATAAAAATAGGTGTATTTATGTCAACAACAGTCTCATAGATCTAATAATAATAATAATAATAATAATAATAATAATAATAATATAATAATAATAATAGTATATTCAGCTAACACTATTAAAATAATAATAATAATATAATAAACTTTAATTAAGACATTTAAAATCTAAAAATTCATACAAATAATATGATTTTTTAATAAATTAATAAAATTCATAAGAATAATATGAATTTTTAACAAATTACTAAAATAAAATCGCATAAAAATAAAAATAATTTTTTTTAGATATGAATATTGTAACTTAACTATTAATAGCAAATAAGTAATAACTCTAATATTAATAGCAAATGTATAACAATTCATTAAATAATTGTTAATAGGTTATAGAATCTCAGAAATGTAACCATAAATAATGAACTACAAAATTTTAAAGAAATTAAGTATAATAATTAGGGGTGTAAGCGGATTAAAAAAATCAATTAAACTGATGGTCCAAACCAAACCAAACCGAAAAAAATCGAGTTTTTTGGCTCGGTTTAAAAACCGAACCAAACCGATGTAAACCGAAGTGGTTTCATTTGGTTGTCGGTTTTAATTTTTACGAACCTATGAACCGAACCAATATTTATAATTTCTAATTTAATATTTTATTTATTTTACTATTAAGCATTAAAGCCCAATCTTTGCTCTGGCTCAACTCTTTTTCACCTCTTTTTAAAGAGCTAACAAATAAAAATTAAACCCTAAATCACACCCTAATATTCATTTAGCTAGCTAGCCGCAATGTTTCTATATTTCTAGGCCTGCCTTCCCATATTTCAAGAATTTGGTATGTTTTGTATGATTAATAATAATATTATATTGAGTGATAGACATGAGTTTAACATAGATAGTATTTTCAATTGCTTTCTTTTGTATATGTATATGTATCATATTATATCGTATTGAGTGATAGACATGAGTGTATCATATTGCTTTCATATTATATTATATTGACAATCAATTATATTATATCATATTGCTTTCATATCATAATGATAAACATGAGTATATCATATTGACTCACTTTTGCGAAAAAATAGTCAGATCCAATTACGATAATCACTTTTGCTAAAAGTTGTTTTTAAAGTGCCTTAAAAAGAAAGGATAGTAAATATTAGTAATAACACTAGTTGCTACTTTTTTTTTATATTCATCAAATATTTAGGTCATTTAAGCAAGAAAAAATTAAAATCTTTTAACACCTACAAATATTTGCTCGGGAGTTGCAACTACAGTTGTTGCCATTTTGATTTTACACTAGTTGATACTTTTTTTTCTATATGTCAAATATTTAGGTCATTTAAGTAAATAAAATTAAAACCTTTTAACACTTACAAAGATCAGAGAGACACAATTTTTTTACGCCATTGTTTAAAATACAAAAATATCATAATATGTCACATGAGTGTATCATATTATATTATATTGTAGTAATATAGAAAATATCATATTTTATATAGAAAATAAATTAATATAGAAAATAATTTTATATGGAAAATAATTTTTATATAGAAAATAATTTTATATTTTAGTAATATTTTTGGATCACATATTTAAGTAAAATATAAAAAATTATTTTATAAAAGATGATTTTACTCTTTGTTGTTTATAATTTTGTATTGATTATTTTAATTTTGTGATTACTAAGTTTTTCTATATGTAATTTAAAATTTAGGTAAATGGCAAGTGAAAATCTCACAAGAAGCAACACACAAGTTGATTCTTCTGCAATAAGTGGATTGATCCCTCTTCCTACAAATGACATTATTTCAACACAAAGAGAACAAGAACCTCAAGCTCAAACACCAACACAACTAGGAACAATTGAATGTATCATTTTAGAAGATGCACAAGTACTAAAGAGAAAACCTAGTAAACCTCCGTCTAATAATTGATTATACTTCACAAGGGACAATGATAAGGCTACGTGTATATTTTGTAGTAAAGTTTATGCTTACAATAGCTCTAAGAATGAAACTACTAACTTGAACAAACATCTTTTAAAGTGTCCTAAGAACCCAAATAGGGAATCTGATAAGAGACAAAAAATAATTTCCCTTGGGAAAGATAATGAAGATGGCCCTAATAGAACTGTTAGTTTTAAACTTGTCGAATTTATTCAAGAATTAGCACGATTAGCCCTTGCAAAGATGATAATTATGGATGAGCTTAGTTTTAAACATGTCGGAAATGAAGGATTTAGATATTTTGTTAGTGTGACTTGTCCTAGATTTAAAGTTCCTACTCGTGTCACTGTTGCTAAAGATTGCATGCTTTTGTATAATGATGAGAAAGAAAAGTTGAAGAGCATATTGTCTACAAATAAACAAATGGTTTCTCTTACCACTAATTGTTGGACATCTGTACAAAATCTGAATTACATGTGTGTAACTGGTCATTAAATTGATGAGTGTAAGTTGAATAAGAAAATATTGTGTTTTAATCAGATTTCAGATCACAAGGGGGAAACAATTGGTAAAAATTTAGAGGCGTGCTTGAAAGAATGGGGGATTAAAAAAGTTTATTGTGTAACTGTTGATAATGCAAGTGCTAATAATGTTGCACTCACATATCTAATTAGAGGAATGGGTGATTGGAATGTGCATACTTTGCTAAAAGGAGAGTACATGCATATGAGGTGCACGACACACATTTTAAACTTGATTGTTGGTGATGGGATGAAAAAAATTGATGAATAAATTAACAAGGTAAGGGCTTCCTGTAAGTATGTTAAGTCATCTCCAGCTAGATTAACTTATTTTAAAAGGTGTGCACATGAGTGTAACATAGATAGTAAGACAATGATAGCACTTGATGTGACAACAAGGTGGAATTCCACATATTTGATGTTAGAAGTTGCTGTCAAATATGAAAAGGCATTTAACCGACTTCGATATCAAGAAAGTTCATTTAGTTTGTTTCTTGCAGGTGAAAGAGTGGGTGTTCCTATGAATATTGAATGAGAACGTGCTCGTGTTTTGTGAAAATTTTGAAGGTATTTTATGATGCAACTCTTTCATTTTCTGGTTCATTGCATGTTAATATTAATACTTTTTTCAAAAAGTTGTGCGACATTGAGAAGTCATTACATAAATGGTCAAATAGTGAGGATGATGTATTGAGATCGATGACTACAAATATGCAATTGAAGCTTAATAAGTATTGGGATAGTGATGATATCAACCATCTGTTGGTTGTGGTTGTTGTCTTAGATCCTCGTTATAAATATGATTACATAGAGTTCTGTTTTAATAAGATGTATGGTAGTGCAAAGGGAAAAGATATGCTGAAAACATTGAAAGAACTTGTCCAAAAATTGTTTGAGTATTATGAGATTGAGTATCTCGTTCCTATTGTGTCTAGTAGTTCATCCTCAACCTATTCTACAAAAACTAACACAAGTCAATCTATTACTGAAGATGATGACGGTGTTGATTGGGATGATGCTTTTAGTTTGAAAATGAAGCAAAAGCAGGTTGATGTAAAAAAAGGTGAGTTAGAGAGGTATGTTGGGGCTGGAAATGAAGATTGCAAGGATCTTTCATTTGATATTTTGGGTTGGTGGAAAGGAAAATCTATAAAATATTATGTTCTTTCTCGCATGGCTAGAGATATATTAGTTATACCAGTGTCTACTGTTTCCTCTGAGTCAACTTTTAGTACGGGTGGTCGGGTACTTGATCAATTTCGTAGCTGTTTGAATTCCAATACTGTTGAAGCATTAATTTGTACCCAAAATTGGATAAGAAAGACCAATGAGTTTGAATTACGAGAACAGATGGATGAAGTGCAACAACTTGAAGAAGGTATGAAAATAATTTTTTTTATTGTTTACTTTATTAATGACATTGTCAAACTAATCTTTTATAGTTTTCCTGTATGTTTTAATTTTTAGAAATTGTTGGAATACGTCTAACTAGTGTTGAGGTTCCCAGTGATGAAGTGGTAACCTAATATGAATGAAGCAATCTAAGATTGAATTTAATTTAATATGTTCAAATTGAAAATAAATTCAATGTTCTAGTTCTAACTTTTTATTTATTTGAATTTATTTCAGGATGGTGAATTGACGATTGAAGTGGGAAAGAAATTGAAATTTTATTTTAGTTTTACTTTGTTATTTGATGGTGAACAAATAAACTTGGTTGTATTTTGTATTTGATATGAAGGTGAACTTATTTTGGTTGTATTAGTCATTGCCAAGTGCCAACTTTTGAATTTGACGGTCAACATATTTTGGTTGTATTAGTCAATTCAAAGTAACAACTTTTAATATGTGATGATGAACTTATTTTGGTTTAAAAAAATAATAGCAAAAAATACATCGAAAAAAATGAGCGGAAAATACATATGAATATAATGTTTGGGAAAAAAGTTTTATAAACCGATCATCCAAACCAAACCAAACCGAACCAAACCGATTAGTTTGGTTCGGTTTCAATTTTGAAAAACACTAAGAACCGGACCAAACCAAACCGATGAAAGTATTTATGATTCGGACTTTTTTTTATACCAAAAACCGGTCCAAACCGAACCGATTACACCCTTAATAATAATACTCTTATAATAATTAATAATGTAATTTCTTATAGGGTTATTATTTAAAAGAATTGAATAAAATATGAATATGAGCTATAAGTATTGTTAATAAGAATAATATATTTATCATTTATATTAGTAACATCATATATCATCATTGTTTAAATATAAGGACATTTAAAATGAGATAATAGTCGTTAGAGCTTAAATCAACTATTTTAAAGAAAACTAGTAACTGACCCGTGCGTTCGTACGGACCGAAGTGTTTGAATGTTTAACGTTATGAAATCTAAAATAGAAATGAAAATATAAGAAAAAAATTATGTATAGTTAAGAAATTATTCCTATAGCAAAAAAAGTTAATTAGAAAAAAATTAATAGACAACTGTAATAATATGGAATGAAATTAAAAAAATCAACTTTAAAATAATAAAAAGAAAAAAAAAATAGATTGTAATAGAATTGAAAATATGGAAAAATGGAAAATTGAGTTAAGAAAATAAATAAATAATAAATAAAATGAAAAAAATTAAGTATTTTGTTTTTAAGAAATTTGATGTGTTCAATTTCTAGTAACAAACCCGTGTGTCTGCACGGGTTCTGGTACCCGTGAAAAATATATTTTTTTAATAGAGAAATGTATACTTTTTAATAGAAAAATGGTTGGTTTATCTGAAAAAATAATAATTAAATGTATAATTAGAAAAATATATGGTACCTGTGAAAAAAAAAAAAAATCTTGTATCCGTGAAAAAATAGTAACTTCATGTATATAAACAACTATTTTTCATGTTCCAAAGTATTTTAAATACCAATACTAATGATATTTATGTAGTCTAAAACCATAAGTATCATATCATTGGCAAAAGAGATTAAAAATCAAGACCAAAAAACATATTGAATATTAATAGATTAAATGTTATAAATTTACCAAATATAAAGATTTAATTAGAATATCTATACACGATTGATTTTAAAAAAATATATCAACTCTTTCCGTTTATTCAATATTTGAATGTAAACTTGTCCTTGTTTATTAAAAAATTTAAAATATACATTAAATTACAGAAATTACATATTAGGATGGAGATATAAACTACAAAAATTACATTATCAAGTTACTTGTTTATGCTGGATAGAATGAACCAGTTAAATATATATATATATATATATATATATATATATATATATATATATATATATATATATATATATATATATATATATATATATATATATATATATATATATATATATATATATATATATAAACCTTTCACTTCACAGTCTAAATAAGGTATCAACATTGTAGATATGCAAGGTATATAAGATCATGAAACTACGGCCAATGCAATAATAATATTATAATTACATGGATCATGAAACTATAGCCAACAATAGTAGATATATAAGCAACATAAATGTGAAAAAAAACTGGAATAATTTTTCATTGTTGATATAGCGAACAGTGGTATAGTAAATGTTAAAAGTAAAAGTTGAAACAATGTTAATGAAACTATAGCCAACAATAGTTGAAATAATGTTATAGTAAATCTGGAAAAGAAATGACAAAAGTCAAAGTCTAAAACTTAAATTTTGTTTGCATAAATTAGACGAATAATTGATTGACTATTGAAAAAATGTAATAAGTTAATATTGAAGTGTACACTAAAAAATGCATGGAACTAAAGTAATCCTATTTGAGATGGGACTAACAAATTGTGTAAAGGATGACATTGACGCAGGTTTGGTCAGTACCAAGTAAAATTGAGATGTACCGTTTATACAAATATTATATAAAGTTGCCGAAAGTTTATTTAGTTGCATTAAACAAATAGATATAAAGGACAAAAATCTTGCTCATGAAAGTGACATGACAAATGCCTCTCAATTGAAAAGCATTATGATAGTACGATTTTCTGAAGGATTTAAGGGGGGTTTAAAATGATGTTTAGCATTGGTAAAAGTTAAGTATCTATGCTCAAGATGTGTATGCAGTTGTGATGTAGTGTCAAGTCTAGTAGGAAGCATTTAATGCATACCTAGTTTATATATGTTCCCAAGTCAAAGCAATAAGCCAAATCATGGCAATGAGATTCGTTTTGCGACATGTTGCATCATATCATATTAAAATAACTTTCATTAGATGGGGAAAAATCCATATATAATGACAAATAGAAATATTTCTATTAGTTGTGGATGAGAAAATAGCATGTCGTGTATTTATCAAACGTCGGTTATCCAAGTGTACAAAAATATATATGTTATGCACATAAAACATGATATACATTCGATGGAGAAATATAGTTAAATTGTGATGATTGGGATTAACATAGAGTGGGAATGGGCAATGGAAAACTTATAACACAAATATGATCGTTCCAATATGGTTATTAAGCAAGAATTAACTTGCAAATTTTTGGAATTTAATGTTTTATGCATTTATGAAAATGAAGCAAAACGATGTGGATTCCATTTTTTCAGTCAGCATTACAGGGGTTATAAACAGGGTGGAGTAATTGTTTGAATGAAACATATGGAATCTAAAATATACAACATTAACATTTGTTCATAGGAATAGAAACATAATAACTGATAAGTGAAGAACATTTGTAAATTGATGGATAATTTACCATAGGAATCATGTTCAGCAAAACAAATGGAAATTGCATTATAAAAAATTTGCACCAAAAGTTTGTTTAAAAGGCATGACAATAACTCCTTATACAGAATAAGTTCATACGAAGGGTTAGTAGTTTATAGTTGGCAAAAATGTAAATCATTTGGCTTTGGAATGCCTTGCACTTTTGGCCCTTGCACACTTTGTTGAAGATTGCTTTAGAGTCAAAAATTCTGAAGGGAATGACTCTCCATTCTCATAATCTCCTGAAAACCTCTTTGAAGGAGTTATTTCTAGCATCTCCTGAAAACCTCTTTGAAGGAGTATTATTATTTCTAGCATCGGGGTTCCAGCAGAAGTAGACACGGTATTCTGATAAACATAAGTGAGCATTGTAAGAAAAAGGAAGTGAGGATTGTCAAACATAGGTACATAAGTAGTTGGTATTGTAAAAAATAGGAAGAACAACAAATAAAATCAGATCAGACATGGTAAAATACATGATAAAGGGCAAGAAAAACTAATATCAGCAGTTTAAGAATTAATAAAGATTGCATGAGGTTTTAAAAACACTGCTTATAACAATCAAGAGGTAGTTAAAAATATATTCACAATTCAGCCTTTCAAGCGATATCATGTGCTGGATCATTACACCAGCTTGGTCTCTCTTCTGTATATCTTTCCACCAATAGATACATCAATATGTTAAAGAAATCATTTGCCAGCATGAAAAAAGAAAAATTGGTAGAAAAATGAGTGAAATTATAGAGGAAGTTCAAATGTGCACTTGTTTTCCATCATCCTTCTTCTTTGTCATCTACCACGTGAATCCACTGTTAGCCCCTAGTCCAGGTTGTGATATCTCCAACCCATGTTCTTAAACCAATTTAATGTATCTGGTACATAAAATATAGTTAAGTAAACTAAAAATTACATTCAAAGAAAAATATAAACAATTTGTATCATCATCTCTCCTCTTGTATAAAAAATAACATATTTAATAACATGAGGAATTTATATAAACTAAATATCATATATTTAAATAGCAGCTCATGACAGAAGACATATGAGTTGAAAGAAAAATAATTTATATTTGGGGATGAAAAAACTTCCCAGCCATACAAATCTTTGGGTTGATAAATGTCAGATTCAATTTTTAAGCACGCCATTTTGACACATTGTTCAAAATTACACTACATCCGTTGTCCTTAATAAAAATGAATACCATAGAGAAAAACACAAACCATTAGGACACTAAATGTTTCAGTTTCTGCTAAACGAACCGGAATGGGGAAGAATGCTAATGAATCCGCTTGTTGAACAACAAACTCCATTAACCCACTGCCAAATGTTTCAGATCAGACAATCCTATGAGTAACCAATTGTTTTAGTAAACTCCAAGGAATGGTAAAATGGCAGTACACCTCTAAAAACCTTATAATCCTATTTCAAAGTTTCTAAAGAGAGAAAAATAAGTGATCACATTTTAGATAACGGAAAAAAATAAGTAAAACAAAAGAAATCTAACCTTTACTTTGTCTAAAGCATACAAAGATAGATCAAAGAACATGAAAAAGAAAATCATAACAAAAGAAAAACCATTAGAAATTTAGATCAACAAACCTAAAGAGTAAAACTCAAAAATATGAAAATGAAAACCAAAATAAAATATATAATAGTTAAAAATCCAAATAAATACATAAACTAAAAATAAAAGCTAAAATCAACATCATTAACTTGAATTTTTTACATTTGTAGAAAGAAAGAAAAAGAAGGATGATGGATGACCAAGAATAAGAAGATGATAGATTGATAACTTGAAAAGAAGAAAAATAAGTCAATTAACAACAATCATAAATATCAAAATATAATAATAATAATAATAATAATAATAATAATAATAATAATAATAATAAAAGGTAAAGTTCAAGAATCTCAAAAGAATGGTGAAGATACTTCATAGAAAATTTGTTGGTTTCCATACTTTCGATTTCAGATCTGGTGGTACCACCCGAGGCCGTTGTAGATCTGATGACTTTATCAATGGTTTTTCCCATAGTTAACGATTCTGCAATAAAATCAAAACAAAATTATACATCGCATGTGTGAAAAAATCAAATACGAGTGGAAAACTACAAATTGAATAAAATCTATCATGATGCACCTTAACTCCATTCTTCCAAAGTTGAAGAAACAGAAAACATATGAACAATAGAATATAAAGGGTTTGAGGAAAGAAAGAAGAGAGAAGGTGAGGGAAGAAAGAAGCGATAATGTTGATAAGAAAGAGAAAGAGAAAATGCAGTAACAAAGAGAGAAAGAGAGAAAAAAGTTTTTCATATTTTCTAAGACAAAATATTTTATAATAATGGTGTGTTGTGTGCATAAATGTTTTTGAGTGATGTAGAAAAGTATAAGGTGGAGGTTTGTATAAGTATCCACGTGTCAAGCTATAGAAGTAGAAGGATATTTTAGGTTTTTCAAGAACATCAAACTTTTTTATATGATAGATGATATTATAATTGTCTTCATCAAAATTAAACATGCAATGCTAAAAATTAGAAATTAAACTTAAAATTAGCATTCAATGAAATCAATATTTTATAATCACATTAACAAAATATAAGTTTGATTTCAAAAGAATATAAGTTTCATTTCAAACCTTCTTTACAATGGCACCAAGTAGTACTGATTGCACCAAATATATTTATAACAACCTTAATATCTATAACACTCATCATCAGATTTCATCAAATTATATAAGTAGTTGTTTTTATCTATTAGTCCATAATATTTTAAATAAATTATTTTTGAATTTAAATTTTAAGAAAATCATTTGCAAATATTTTTTCAATTAAGTTATATAATTGATAATTGCTTTTTTTCACTTATGATAATTTTTTTAAGGTTTTAATTACTTTTGGCATTTTATACATAGTAATATTGATACACCAATAAGAAAGTTTCTTAAGTGGTATTAGACTGAAGTTTAATTCTAATTATATTGTTTTAGTTTTTTTCTAAATTATGAGCTTTCACATTACAATGCCTACTAATAAAACTAAAACTCAAAATTTCACATAAGAGCTCTGCACTGAAGAATAATATCTTCAACGCATCTGTTTTGATCTTTAAGCTTTGAATGTTATTTTCCATTGACAACTGAAGACATCATTTGGTTTCCAGAGTTTCAGTGATGCTAGAGTCAATAGTAACTACCTCTTACTTGCAAGCTTTCAATACAATTGCATTGTTAACACTCTTATAACATAACACAAAGTTGTGAAAATATCCCTGTTACACACTACTGTTAAATATATTATGGATTTCTATTAATTAATTATTATATAAAATATGATTATTATTGATCGTACCTGGAGATCAGGATCCGATGTGGCCGCGTCGAACGTCGATGAGCACGGTTGATGATGGAGAAAAAGGGGTGTACCTGCAAAGACACTCTGATGCTAAAGTCAGAAAGTGAGCAACGAGTGAGCAAGTACGAGATTTTTGGGTCAAGATTTGAATACATGACTCTCTCCAGTGAGAGGATTTATATACTGGTCCAAGTGGATGGTTATTGGCCCAAATTGTTGGGCGCGGATCGCAGATCCCGTAATAACCGTTGACGGTTAGGAACTAGCCGTTAGGGCAAGAATGTATCTGCTCGACTTGTCCTGGGTCGGATGGCCTTAGCACCGAGCAAGGAGTCCGCCGAGCAATCGATCCTCAGGATTCTGAGCATTGTGGAGTTATTGGCCGTTGGGCCGCGAGATAGATATGGCCTATTTCTGAAAATTGGGCCAGTCCGGAACATGAGCCCCCCAAGTCGTTGCTTCTAGTCTAAGAAGTGACGACTTAATGGTGGTCTCTTGCTCGGGAATATATGTGACCAGCTGGTGGGTTGGTTATTCGAGCGTTTTCCACGGAGAGACAAAGGAGATCGGCGGGCGAACAACCCATACGTTGGTCGGTGGGTGGAAGAGGAAACGAAAAGGTGACGTGTCTCAATATTTGTGCCAGTTTAATGTTCTGACGGCTAGCCTAGGGGCTATTGCGTATGCTATTATTGCCTAGGGATAAGGGTCACGCTTCAGCTGCATGTGCCCCCTTCCCCTATAAATATATGAATCATCTCATTTTTGTACTTTTTCGCTTCACCTCCTTCTTAACTCTCTGCTTGTACATCCGACAACTGTATTCTGCCGTCGACCACTGTTTTCTTTCGCCGACCACCGTGCTTCTCAACTTAACTTCTAGAAATGGCGTCTCAAGGTCAAGGTAAGAGCTTCATTTCGACTTTTAGACTTAGTTATTATGAAATAGTGATGCATGCGACTTAGGTTTTGATTTTATCGGTAAATTAGAGTAATGTATATGGATTTTAGGTTTAAGTAGTCACTGTTGCGCTGCTTGCCATGAACCCTGGTTCGTGGTCGACGGTGACCCTGGTCGATTCTCGATCAAGGTTTAGGGTTTTGCGACGAGTGTTTGTTCGTCGCGTGCCCTGTGTTTTAGTAATTCTCTGTCGAGCGTTAATCGCACGTTTCGGGCGTCGATTACCCGAGGGCTTTGGTCGGGATCCTGTTCTCGGTCGTTGCGTGCCCTTTCACTTGATAGGTAGTGGAAGGGTGGATTTGATATTTTGATCGAATTCACTGACACTTTTCCTCTTCTTTTCAGGTGAAAATGCGCTCGTCGATCCTTACGATATATCTTCGGAGGAGAGTTCATCAGAAGATTCGGGATCCTCGGCAACTGTTCCGTCGGGCTCTAAAAGTTCCTCGGGGGATTCAGAGGTGACTGAAGCAAACGAAGTTGGGACCGTATCCCGGGAGGAGGCTGACGCTCTTGTGGTTCCAGAAGAGGAGGAGAGGGCACTTGCGCCTGAGGAGTGGGTTTTCGATGACTTGCTGGATAATGTCTCGTCTTATGCTCGACCGTGCGGGGATCCTTTGTCTGTGGTGGGGGACCCTACCCACTAGAGGGTGACGTGCCCGGGCGACGACGACCGGATTTTCTCGGAATTTGGTGGGAGGAAATTTTCGATGTACGAGTACGCCATTTCGACCTTAGGCATCAGGCTTCCTTTCAGTGACCTGGTATGCTCGGTGCTTGGTTATTTGGGGGTAGCACCCTCGCAGTTGCATCTAAACTCTTATGCCTTTATGAGGGAATTTGAGCTGACATGTACGCATCTAGGGGTCGAGGCCACTCTTCCTCTCTTTTCCCGGTTGTTCTCCCTGCAGCGCCAGGTGGGGCGAGGGAATGCCCAGAAGGGTTTTATTTCCTTCAAGCAACGGGTAAAGATTTTCAAGGCGCATTCGGAGTTTATTCGATCGTTTAAAAGTGACTACTTCTTGATCAAGCCGGTGAGCTGAGAAGTTACAAGGTCGATCAACTTTATGGGCATCGACACTGACGAGAATGACGTGCCTCGGGTGGATGCTAAAGAGCGCCAGATTCAAAGGAGGATTTGGAGGTTTCCCTTTTCGTGGGACTATGGTCATTACGGGCGTCCGGTGAGCGACTTCATTCAAATATGAGATGCTCTAGGTGAGGAGGACGCCACTAGCTTCGAGGAGTTCCGTAAGCTGGTGTCATCTTTCACTCCGATCCCGATGCTCGACAGAGAGGGGAAAGTGATGCTAGCTTCCGACAGGGGGACGCTGTGGAACGTCCGCTAATCGACGTTATAGCTCTCTTGGCTTATAAAGACGGGCGAGAAGTGTCCGAGCTATTTGGTACACTTTGTTTTTTGTTTTACATTATTTGTCATGTGATTTCACGCTCGCGGTCGATCTGACCCTTTTCTTTTTCCTTTGTTTTGCAGGCTCTATGGCATATTCTCTGGATAAGATCCAGGAGAAGTTGATGCAAGGTAACAAGAGGAAGACCAGGACCATTCAGACTAGGCTGGTGGGTAACGATACGAGCGGCTCTGGCTCGGTTCATATTGCTCGAGGCTCTTCGGGCGTGACTTCTGGTTCGAGCCTTAAGAAGCATAAAGTCGGACCGGTCATCACGGATCTGACGATCAATGCTCTGTCCAAACCTAAACATGCAATGCCGCTGTTTTTTGTGCAGTGCAACTTCTTTAAGGACATTTCCCTAGAGGTTGAAAGGGCAGATTCGTTGTATCTCGAGTAGATGGATCGTCCTTCTCGGAGGCTATCCTTGGCGCAGGATGCCAGTACGGTAATGCGGGTGCTGGCAATGGCCTCGATGTTGACCGAGGGAAGCTCCGGGCAGGAGCGTGAAGTTAATCGACTGAAGTCTCTCCTGGCTGATTCAGAGGAAAGAGCGAGGAAGGCCACCAAGAGTGTTGAGGCCGCGGCCAAAGAACTGACGACGCGTGCTGATGTGATCACCAAGCTGCAAGTAGATAAAAAGAAAGTTGTTGATCAGAACAAGAAGTTGAAAGAAACTTTCTTTCCCAAGGACGACGAGGATGAAGACACTAAGGGTCTGATGAGCAGGGCGCATTTCCTTGCCCGACTGTACCAGGATCTGGAAGACTTGAGGGACTCGACCAAGTTGAGCTTCCAGAATGTTGTGGATCAGATTAAAGCCCTTCATCTGGAGTTGGACCTCAATGCTGATCAAATCAGTTATTTGTACAAGGTAGTGGATGGTTGGGTTGTAGTCTCGGATTACATGATTGTGGATAATTCTCAGTCGGGGGAGCCCGACCAGCCGAACCAGCCTGACGTCCAGTAACCTCCAAGAGAAAATCAGCCAGGGGCGTAAGAATGTGAGGGTAATTAGGTCGGCCTGCGTGCCTAAAACATGTGTAATTTATAGTTCATGCTCGGGGAGGCGATCCTCTTTTTATGTAATTCTGAACAAGTCGGCCTTTAGGGGTCGCAGCCTTTTGATTAATGTTTCTGACCTTGGTGGTCATTTTATGATTTTGCAGTGTTTTTGTTATGTGTATGACTGCCCTTCCTTCGGAGGACCTTTAATTTAAATGTCTTTTTTCGCTAAGTGTTTTGCGTTCGTCTGGCGCAAGGAATACGACATAATGGTCGATTAGGGGATAAATGCTCGTAAGAAAATGTGATATGTCGGTTTGGGGGACCGATCAGATGTATAGAGGTTGGCTCTGGGTCGGTATCCAGGTCAAGATTATGGCTCATATTTTGTGGCTTGAACGTCCCATCGCGAGCTGGGGTTCTGCCTGGTCGTGGTACTTAGGCAATGTCGGACTCGTTCGAGTATTCGTTCGTGCGACAGTTACCTTCCTTATCGTGATGGGGAGATTCTGTTGATCAAACGTTTTGGGCTGCAATGCTTGTACCTGGGCATGAAGGTTTGGTCGGTCAATTTGCTCCTCGTACGGGAGTAGGGCGACCTCCATACTAGTTGTAGTATTGCTTGAGTTTCTCGGTGTTCCATGGTCGTGCAAGCTATTCCCCTTGAAGATTTTCTAAGTAGTAGGCCCTGTTCTCGGTCTTTGCTCGGATGCGGTATGGGCCTTCTCAATTTGGTGTCAGTTTCCCTTCTCGGGAGTCTTTGTGGTTTCTCCTCAAGACGAAACTCCCGACTTCGAATGCTCATTTAATAACTTTGGTGTTATGTCGAGCTGCAATTTTTTGTTTGAGTGTAGCTTCTCGAAGATCTGATCCTGATCGGATTTATTCGACTAAGTCATGCTCTTCTCTCAGTGTTTCAGAGTTGGTATCTTGGTCCATGGGTGATTCCGTTCGCATGGACGGTATGTGCATCTCTATGAGAATGACAACTTCGGTTCCGTACGCTAGCCGGAACAGGGATTCCCTGGTTGTCGAGTGAGGCGTGGTCCTGTACGCCCAAAGAACGTTGTGTAGCTCTTCGACCCAGCGTTTTTTGTGTTCGTCCAACCTTCACTTAAGGCCTCTTAAGATCACACTGTTAGCAGCTTCTGCTTGCCTGTTAGTCTGGGGGTGCTCGACAGAAGCGAAATGTTGTTTGGTTCCCACCGTGGCTACGAATTCTTGGAAATGTTTGTTAGTGAACTAGGTTCCATTGTCCGTTACGATGGCGAGCGGTACCCCGAATCGGGCGAGGATGTTCCGCTTGAATAAGAGTAAGATGTTTAATGCAGTGATTTTGGCTAAGGCCTCCGATGAGGTACTTGTTTTGGCCGGTGCCGATGACGAAGGGTCCTAATATGTCCAGTCCCCACCAGGCAAACAACCAAGGGGAGGACAATGATTTCAACTCAGTAGGAGGCGCCACGTGAACGTCACCATGTCATTGGCACTTGTCCCATTTTTTACGTGCTCCTTCGTATCGTCCTGCATCGTCGGCCAATAGTATCCTGCTCGTAGGATCTTACGAGCGAGCGATCGCCCTCCTGGATGTTGTGCGTTGATCCCCTCGTGGACTTCCCTCAGCACGTGTGGAATGTTTTCTTCCTCGACGCATCTGAGGAGAGGTGTGGAGAAACCTCGGAGATACATCTTCCCCCGACCATCGTATACGAGCATGACCTACGTCATACGGTGTTGGCTATTTTCGGGTCTGTTGGTAACTCGTCTTTGGTCAAATAATTGAATACTGGGGTCATCCAACAGTTAGCGTCGCCTACGACATTGACGTCTATTGGGGTTGATGTTTTCCCAATGTTGGCTTGGGCGAGTATCTCTTGTATGACGGATTTGTTGCCCCTCTTCTTCTTGGTACTTGCTAGTTTGGACAATATATCCGCTCGGGTGTTGTTTTTGCGCGGGACGTGCCTGACTTCCACGGATGTGAATCGTTTTAGCTTATCCTTGACCAAGGCTAAGTATTCGGCCATGTTGTCGTTCTTGGCTTGAAAATCACCTCGTACCTGGTTGGAGACCAACTGGGAGTCTGTACATATTACAATATCCTCTGCTCCTAGTTCGTCCGCAAGGCATAAACCGGCCAGGAAGGCTTCGTACTCTGCTTGATTATTGGATGTGGGGAAAGACAAGGTTAAGGATACTTCGATGGGGGTTCCTTCCTCGTTCTCCAACATCACCCCGCCCCCGCTGCCTGTCGAGCTAGATGCTCCATCGACAAAGATGGTCCATCTAGACGGAGAGGTTGCAACTTGCTTGGTGAAGGTAAGTTCTGCTACAAAGTCGGCAAAGGCTTGAGCTTTGAGGGCCTGTCGCCCTTCAAATTTGATGTCGAACTTGAATAATTCCAGTGACCGTTTTAGCATCCGTTCGGCCATATCTGGCCTTCCGAGCATCTGCCTGATGGCTTGGTCTGTCCTAACGATGATAGTATGAGCCAAGAAGTAGTGTCGTAACCTTCTTGCTGCGAAGAGGAGGGCCAGTGCTACTTTTTCAATTTGTAGGTACCTGAGTTCAGGGCCACTCAATGCCTTGCTCGTAAAGTAAATGGGTTTTTGCCCCTCGGGGAGCTCCCGGATAAGGGTTGCGCTTACTGCCTCGTTTGCCATGGCGAGGTAAAGGTACAGTGTTTCGCCTTCGTTAGGTCTGGAGAGTACCGGGGGCTCAGATAGTGCTTTTTTCAAGTGGGTTAAGGATTTCTCGCATTCGTCAGTCCATTCGAAAGTTGATTCTTTGTGGAGGAGTTTGTAGAATGGGAGCGCATGTTGGGCAGACTTAGCACAAATCGGGCGAGAGAAGCAAGCACTCCATTTAGCGATTGTATGGATTTTTTAGAGTTTGGGGTAGGTATCTCCGCGAACGCTCTGCATTTGTCCGGGTTGGCTTCGATACCACGCTTGGTCAAATAAAACCCGAGGAATTTACTCGCTCGAACTCCGAACGTACATTTTTCAGGGTTGAAACACATTTTTCATTCTCGAGCCTGGTCGAACACCTTTCTTAGGTGGGAAGCGTGATCCGTCTCTTTCTGAGATTTGACGATCATGTCTTCCATGTACACTTCGAGCGTGTCTCCAATTTCTGCTCGGAAAACCTTGTTCATCATGCGCTAATAAGTG
This sequence comes from Lathyrus aphaca, assembly GCA_963966055.1. NCBI lineage: Eukaryota > Viridiplantae > Streptophyta > Magnoliopsida > Fabales > Fabaceae > Lathyrus > Lathyrus aphaca. Next base: position 724,964,652 of record OZ014519.1, on the reverse strand, counting down.
GCGCCTGCGTTTTTTAGACCGAATGACATAACGTTATAGTAGTAATTGCCCGATTCGGTCATGAAGGCCGTGTGTTTTTTGTCAGCCACGACCATGGGAATTTGATTATATCCTAAATAAGCATCCATAAATGATAGTAATTTGAAACCGACCGAGTTGTCCACCAATTTATCAATATTTGGCAATGGGTAAGCGTCTTTCAGGCAAGCCCGATTAAGATCGGTATAATCAACGCACATTCTCCACTTTCCATTAGATTTTTTCACAAGTACAACATTGGAAAGCCAGGTTGTGTACCTGGCCTCCGTTACAAAGTTAGCCTCTAGGAGGTCTTCTACAGCTTTTTCGGCCGCTTTAGTTTTTTCGGTCGACTGTTTTCTCCTCCGTTGGGCAACAACCTTGTGATTAGGATCAATGGAGAGATGGTGGCATGCTATGTCTGGATCGAGTCCGGGCATTTCTGCTGCACTCCATGCGAATAGGTCGGTGTTCCCTTTCAGGCATGCCTCTAGCTGTTTCTTTGCCAGGTCCGGGAGATGGGCTCCAATCTTTACGCATCTGTTCGGATCTTCCCCCAATGGGATTAGCTCGAATTCGCCGTCGGGAATTAGTCGGGCTAATGAAGAGGAGGGATGCTTGGAACTTTCGGCTTCGTCCAGAAACCTGGAATCTAGGTCGATGGAATCGACCCGAGGGAGAAGTGCGGGCACTTCTGTGTTCAGGGAAGATGATGAGGTGGAAAATTTGGGCTGGTATGATATCGATCTAAGGCCTTTAGAGGCTACTTCGAAACAACGATGGGCGGCTACCACGTCATCATGCAGGGTGGCCACTCTCTTTGGCGTGGTGTAGTACTTCATCTTCAGGTGGAAGGTTGATGGGACGGCCAGAAGATCGGCCAACGTTGGTTGAACAAGAATGCATTGATATAGAGAAGGGAAATCGACGACCAAAAATTGGACGCGAATTGATCGGGCAGTTTCTGCGTCTCCAAATGTGACTATTAGATCGACATAGCCCCATGGTCGTGACACCGCACCATTGAAACCTTGGAGGTCGGATCCCACGTATGGTGTCAGGTGAGTCTCGTTCAGCTGAAGTGTAGCGAACAACTGCGAATACATAATGTCGCATGAACTACCCTGGTCGACCAGTATTCTACGAACGTCGAAGTTGACCATCTAGGCTCAAACGAGCAGTGGAATGCTGACATTAGGCGCTCCCCCCCAGTAGTTCCTCCTTGTAGAAGGAAATGGGCACCGAATTTTCCCCGGGTGGATCCAACGTGGCGTTTAGGACCGACCCTTTTGCAATTAGTTGGTAGAATTTCCTCTTTACGGAGCCGACCGTGATCTTGTTGAATCCCCCGCCTGAGATCACCATCGCGGATGGGAAGGTTTCCCAGGGGATATGGGAAGATAGATAACCTAGACTTGCCTGACGGTTGGGTAGAAAGAAATCTTCTGGGCTGTAGATGTTGAGGGCGACTTGCATATTGGTGTCTGCGGGGACCACCACTGCTTTCTCGCCCTTGATGGTTTCTTGTGCCTCCGGCCTGGAGGAATCTTTGGATTTCGTGAATTGTTTGAGGTGGCCATCTTTGATGAGTATCTCTATTGCCTCCTTCAGGTTGATGTAATCCTCGGTATTGTGTCCATGGCTTTTGTGGAACCTGCAGTACTTGGTTTTATCGGTGCCCGGTTTGGCGGGCAGCTGCTTGGGAAAGTGAAACCCCGCTTGACGAAACTCCGAATTAGCACATTCGGACAATATTTTCTCCCTCGACACTAACAAAGGTGTATACTCATGAAATCGGCCCACCGACCCTCTCTGCTCCCGCGGTTTACGGGAGCGGTCTTTCTTTCTTTAGTCAATTCCCCAGCAAGATGTCGAGGGTTCGTCGGATTTGGAAAGGTTGGCGTCTTCTCTACGCCGGGCATCGCGAACAGAGTTGGCCGTCTTCTTTTCTTCATATTGGATGTACGTCTGAGCTTTCAAGAGGAAAGCGTCTAAAGTGGCGGGTGTCTCAATGCCCACTGCTCGGTGGAAGTCGGTAGATGGGCGTAATTTACGCTCCAGCAAATACTTTTTCATGTCGTCCGTGGTTGAGACTTGGATAACTTATTTATTGAACTTGTCGATATAGGTTCTGAGGGGCTCATCTTTGCCCTGGATTATGGCTTCAAGTGATGCTTCCGTCTTTGGATGGCGTTTGGAAGCAGTGAAATGTCTAAAGAAAGTTCGACCGAGCTGTCTCCAGGAAGTGATGGATTCGGGCTCGAGACTTTTATACCAAGTCATCGCTCCTTTCCTTAAGGTGGTCGGAAAGAGATGACATTTGATTACTCCTCGGACGCCCCTGTAATCGAGCAGGGCGTCGATGTTCTCAATATGTTCGTCGGGATCAGTTGTTCCATCATACGAACCCAGTGATAAGGGCTTCTTGAGTCCTCTTGGTAATCTGATAGCCATAATCTCAGATGAGAGGGGTCCTCTGATATCATCGTCGTCACTGGAGGTGAGCGAAGGGGATCTTGAACGGCGTTTTATGTTTCGTCTCGGGGATGGAGAGTTCAACCTGTTCTTTTTTGAGCGTTTTGGAGATGGAGATCGGGATCGTCGTCCTTTTAGGGGAGGGGAACAACGATCATCATTCTGCAACCTTTGATGAGTCTTAGTCGGTACAGGCGAACGACATCTCCGTGGAGTTGATCGACCACGATTTCGGATAGAAGATTTGTCGTGATAGCCTTTATCTTTCTTTCTTCGGGGAGAAAGTCTGCGCTACCCCCTGTGCCTTTTAGGAGATCGAGATGATCGACGATCGGTTTTTTCGAGATGGGCTATCTTTGCACCGTGTGCTAGGAGAAGGAGGTGGGTTTGATTGAGTGTTTCAACTAGTGCGGCGAAGTCTGATCCTGCGGGCGCGACCACGAAAGGTATGACTTCTGGTTGGCTCTCGAGTGGTTGGTCGCGCTCGGGAGAGGGTGAAGTTGTATTTCCGTCCTGGTGGTCTTGGACGGTTTCTTCATGTGAGGGGGTGAAAAGGTTGCTTCCCCGTTGAGTAATGAGGATCCCATCAGCAGTACGGGCTTCGCACGGGATGTCGTTAGCGGCCATGGATCTTTTTGAATAGTAAACTTTGGTTCTTGAGATTCTTTGATGAAGAAGAACGGGGAAGTTTGGTTTCCCACAGACGGCGCCACCTGATCGTACCTGGAGATCAGGATCCGATGTGGCTGCGTCTAACGTGGATAAGCACGGTTGATGATGGAGAAAAAGGGGTGTACCTGCAAAGGCACTCGATGCTAAAGTCAGAAAGTGAGCAACGAGTGAGCAAGTACGAGATTTCTGGGTCAAGATTTGAATACCTGACCCTCTCCAATGAGAGGGTTCATATACTGGTCCAAGTGGATGGTTATTGGCTCAAATTGTTGGGCGCGGATCGCAGATCCCGTAATAACCATTGACGGTTAGGAACTAGTCGTTAGGGCAAGAATGTATTTGCTCGACTTGTCCTGGGTCGGATGGCCTTAACACCGAGCAAGGGGTCCGCCGAGCAATCGATCCTCAGGATTCCGAGCATCGTGGGGTTATTGGACCATTGGGCTACGAGATAGATAGGGCCTATTTCTGAAAATTGGGTCAGTCCGGAACAATTATTATTATATAAATTAGGGTTAATAGGCATTCACCCCCTGTAATATGAGCATGTTTCTGTTTACCCCCTCCCTGCGTTTTGGCAACGGTTTTTTCAAGAAAATCATTGCCAAAACCTACCTTTGGCAACGGTAGGGGTAAACCGAAACACACTCATATTACAGGGGGTGAATGCCTATTAACCCTATAAATTATTATTATAATTATGAATGAATATTGTATTGGGCTTAATTTTTGAATGACCCGTGACAGGTTGGGTCATTCTTTTGGATAGCCCACTGAGAGGTCCATTCCCTCATCTGGTGGTTATATTTTTTGGCTATCCTGTTAGGTCAGATATTAAGCGTAATTGTTCCATCAGAAAGAGGGCGGTAGTATTCTCAGTTCACACACACACATAAATGGATTCAACTATGACATATACACGTTTATTGAATTATTTATATTATAATATGTTCTACAATCACATTTATGGTTAGGTTATACGGTTAATTACCATCGATTGGTATCAGAGCCTCATAAATATGTTGTAGGACTATTTATATAAGTTGATTTGGTTGTGATTATGAAAATTGCGTAAAAAGAATTATACTGAGAGTGATTTTCAATCGATTACGTGGTATTGTTTTCAAATTGATCTGTGTTGTTGGTTTTCTATTTGTTTTAGTTAATCTATGCGTGTAATGTTTTTCAATCAACATGTAATATAAAACCTAACACATACCAAAGAGAGAAAATAATAATAACAGTAATATTTTCTTAACAAGAAATCCATATCAAAGAAACAAATTTAACATAGATTTTTCATATTTTTTTTCATTCAATGTTCATTGAGAATTTTTTTTTAAGCTGAGAGTTTAAAATTCTCAATCTGTTTTTCTCTTTTTTTTTACAGATTTATGAAAATGTTTTGAATGAATATATTTTTTGTTTGTAAAACTGGGTTTGTAAGATCCGTTTTTTCTCTCTGTAAAACGGGTAAAGAAGAGGAAGTATAGTAACAATTAACAAGTTTGGTGGTGTGACAACTGTAATCATTCCAATTATATTTATAAAATATTTTAATATTAAACATTCCTAAACTATAAGTTTGACGGTGATGCTGGTGGTGTGAAATTATACTTTCATAAAATATCATTTATTACAATATTAAACCTTTTTTTTGTTGATAAATATAATTTTATTATATTTGTTCAATAACTATGCATAATTGAAAATTATCGTAATAATAATGTAAATTATCATATTTTCTTAAACTAAATATTGATTTATATGATTATAATTTCACCTATCGTGAATATAATTATATGAATTTTTTGTGTGATAATTACATTATTAATTTTTTAGTGATAATAATTATTTATATTAATAATAATTATATCCTATCAATATATTTTTATTAATATAAATTCAGAATAAATAAAATTTTATTTATTAGTAATTATGATCTATATTATATTAATAATAATTATATCCTATCGGTATGTTATTATTAGTGTAATTTTGTTATGATACAAAATATTAGAGGCATTTTATGCTTATTTTATCATGTTTAAAATATCCTATCGATATTGAAATTTTGGTAATGTAAGTTTATGTTTATTATTGCATCTTTGATGCAAGATCAAAATGAGCTAGAGTTTTAATAGGAAATATTTGGCTGATATATGTGGAATCATTTTTATATATGACATAATTATTCATTTAATGATTCCTTATTCTTTAATAACAACATCTTTTCCTACTCTGTCAAAACTCTAAATGAGACTAACTGTGAGGATTGGAAAGAGTCTCTCGACCTTTATTTGACTATAGCTAACCTTGATTTGGCTCTGAGAATTGAAATGCCTGACGCTATCACTGATGCGTCTACTGAAGCTCACAAGACTCTTTATGAAAAATGGGAACACTCCAATAGAGTGTGCCTTAAGGTGGTATCTTACACTATAGAAAAATCCATTAGACAAAGCATACCAGAAAGTGAAAGTGCTAAAGATTACCTGAAGTCTGTTGGTGAGAAGTTCACTCGTTTTGATAAGGCCAAGAAGTGTGAGTATCTCTCTTTGTTTGACAAAACTAAGTATGATGGTGTTAGTGGGGTGCGTGAGCATATCATGAAGTTGATCCACTATTACAATAAGCTTAAAAATCTCTAGGTTGAAATTGGTGAGAGCACTTTAATTTGGAGGGTTCTTGAGTCCTTGCCTCCCCGATTTGATGTTATGAGGACCTCCTATAATACCCAGAAAGTTGAATGGTTTGTGGATGACATGATAACCATAGTAACTCAAGAGGAGTATTCTCTGAAAAAGGCAAAATCTTAAAGTGTTCAGTTTGTTGCTTCTACTTTAGGAACAAAGGATTTCAAGAAAAATTTCCACAGGGGAAAATGCCATTTTGAAAATATGAAAGAAAAAAGAACAACAAAATATCTGGAGCCTAAAGAGAAGTCTTTTAAGAAACAATTCCTTAAAGGAAAGTGCAAGTACTACAAGTAGTATGAACATAAGGCAAATGATTATTTTTTCTTGAAAAAGAAACTTGAAAAGCAAGGTACACTCCTAGCTCTAGCTTGTTTTGAATCAAATATAGTAGACGTTCCTTCCAATACTCGGTGGTTGGACTCAGGTGCCACTATTCATGTCGTGAATTCTTTGCAGGGGTTCACAAGCCTGAGGAAACCAAGTGATGTTGAGGCGAAGGTCATTGTGGGAGATGGGGCTAGAGTGTCAGTGATGGAGATAGAAGTTGTTTCTTTGTTTTTACCTTCAGGACACATTTTAATTTTAAAAGATGTAGTTTATGTACCTCCAATGAGAAGGAATTTGATTTCTATTTCAGCTTTGGATAAATGTGGCTACTCTTTTGTTTTTGGTAATGGAAAACTTGATGTTTGTTTTAATTCCGCTATTCTTGGTTCTGGAAATTTGCGTGATGGTTTATATATGTTGGATGTGAATGAGATGTCTGTTAATTCTGTTGTTGGGACAAAGCGCAATAGGAAAGATGAGAATTATTCGATATTTTGGCATAGGTGCTTATGGCACATTTCTAGACCTCGCATTGAAAGATTAATTAAGGAGGGTATTCTGCCTAACCTCGACTTCTCTGATTTTGAAACTTGTGTTGATTGCCTCAAAGGAAAGTTCACTGCCAAAACCAGAAATACAAAGGCAAATAGATGTGAAGACGTATTGCAATTGATTCACACAGACATGTGTGGACCTATTACACCCAATGCTATGGGTGGATACAAGTACTTTATCACTTTCATAGATGAATTCTCCAAATTTGGATAGATAAAACTTATCCAAGACAAGTCTAGTTAATTGGATGCCTTTGAATCTTTTAAAGCTGTCATTAAATTGAAATCATGAAAGAAGGTCAAATGTGTGAGGTCTGATAGAGGAGGAGAATATTATGGTAGATATGATGAGACTGGAAGAAATCCAGGACCATTTGCTAGATTTCTGGAAGAATGTGGTATTGAGGCTCAATACACTATGCCAGGAACCCCTCAGCAGAACGGAGTTGCAGAGAGACGTAATCAAACACTTATGGACATGGTTAGGTGCATGATGAGTCATTCCTTATTACCTGATTTTCTTTGGGGTGATGCCTTGAAGACTCCTGTCTACATTCTTAATCAGATGCCTAATAAATTTGTGTCGAAGACTCCTTATGAACTATTAACAGGTAGGAAGCCAAGTTTGAGACACTTTAATGTTTGAGGTTGTAAGATTAAAGTCAAACATTACAATCCCCAACAGAAGAAACTTGATATGAAGACTGTTAGTGGTTTCTTTATCGGATATAGTATTTGATCTAGAGGTTGCAGATTTTATTTTCCTTCTCATTCCATGCGAGTCATTGAATCAAATAGAGCGATTTTCTTTGAGGGTGATTTGGATAATAGAGTCTCTACGCCACGACCAGTTACTCTTGAAGAAGATCATACTTTTCTCCCTATACCAATTGTTCCTTTCCCTAATGATGTTATGATTCCGGTAATTCAAAATAATGATCAAGTTGTGACACCGTAAATAGATGAGCATGAACAAACTGATACCTTAGAGCCTGTTGGTGTTGTTAAACCAAGTAACATTGCTGAAGTTGTTCAATTGAGACGTTCTCAGAGAGCTCGAAAGCCTACAATATCAAATGACTTTATTGTGTATCTCCAAGAGCATGAGTTTTATATTCACGATGACGATGATCCTACCACTTTTAATGAAGCAATTTCTTTTTCTCATGCTTCTGATTGGCTGAATGTTATGCATGATGAATTAAATTCTATGTCTCATAATGGTGTTTGGGATTTCACAGATTTGCCAGTTGGTTGCAAGGCCATTGGATGCAAATGGGTTTTCAAAACTAAAAGTAATCCTGAGGGTAAAATTGATAGATACAAAGCCATACTAGTGGCAAAAGGCTATAGTCAAAGAGAAGGGGTTGATTACAAAGAGAATTTCTCACCTGTCTCTACTAAAGATTCCTTTCGAGTTGTTATGGCTTTGGTTGCACACTTTAATTTGGAACTTCACCAGATGGATGTGAAGACAACTTTTCTGAATGGAGAACTTGTTGAAGATGTTTACATGATTCAGCCTGAAGGTTTTATTAAAGCAGGAAAAGAGAAGTTAATATGCAAATTGAAGAAATCCATCTATGGATTGAAACAAACATCTAGATAATGGTATTTAAAGTTTGACCAAGCTGTCACTTCTTTTGGTTTTGATGAAAATGCTTCAGATCAGTGCATTTATTTAAAGACTAGTGGGAGAGATTTTATAATCTTAGTGTTGTATGTCGATGATATCATTCTCTCTAGCAACAGTGTTAGTCTTTTGAATGAGACAAGAACAATGTTAAGTAACCACTTTGATATGAAGGACCTATGTGATGCTTTTGTTGTTTTAGGCATCCAAATTTTTCGTGATAGGTCACGTGGTGTTCTTGGTTTGTCTCAAAAAGGATATATTGAAAGAATCCTAAGCGCTTTAACATGCAGTCTTGCTCCCCGTGCACTATTCCTGTCCAAAAGGGTGATAAACTCTCTAAATCTGGATGTCCTCAAAATGACAAAGAAACTGCTGAAATGGAAAGAGTCCCATATGCTTTCGTTGTTGGCAGTTTGATGTATGCTCAAGTTTGTACTCGTCTTGATATTGCTTGTGCAGTTAATGTTTTAGGGAGATACTTGAGTAACCCAGGATTGGATCATTGGAAAGTTGTTAAAAAGGTCATGTGATATTTGCAGGGAACCAAGGATTATATGTTGACCTATAAGAAGTCTAATCAACTTCAGGTCATTGGTTATTCTGATTTTGTAGGTTGCCCTGACGATTGAAAGTCTACTTCCGGCTTAATTTTTATGATGGCAGGAGGAGCTATTTCGTGGAATAATGTTAAACAGACTCTTACAACTACCTCAACCATGGAAGCAGAATATGTAGCTTTCTATGAAGCTACTTGTCAGGCTATGTGGCTGAAGAACTTAATCTCTCGCTTCAAAGTTGTTGAAAGCATATCTAGGCCACTTGTGATATATTGGAATAATTCTGCTGCTGTGCATTTCTCTCAAAACACTAAAAGCTTTTCTCGCTTAAAGCATTTTGATATTAAGTATTTATTTGTCAGAGAGAAAATTCTTGAATTTCAGACTCGAATTGAACATCTTGCCACAGAGAACATGTTGGCAGATCCACTGACCAAAGGCTTAACTGTTGGTGTTTTTCAAAGGCATGCAACCAACATGGGTGTAGTTAATTCATTTGATATTTTGGATTAGTGGGAGTCTGATTGTTGTATTTAATTATTATAATGAGATATGTACAAAATGACGTCAATTTAATAATCATATCTCTTATAGAATTTCAGATGCTTGGACCATAATTGGATTACATATTTCTTCATTGTGCTATGTTAATTCATATTCATTATGATTGTGTGAAATGTGAGTATTTGACAAACGTGATTTGTTTCCCTATCAGATACAATCTATGCATTGTTAAATTTTGTGTTTTCTCACATTGTTTTGATGATAAATGATTGATATATTTGTTCATTATAATTATTGTATTTTAATAATTAATTAAAGTCATCCAAGTGGGAGAATATTAAATATATTATGGATTTCTATTAATTAATTATTATATAAAATATGATTATTAATATTATTATATCAATTAGTATTATAATTATGAATGAATATTGTATTGGACTTAATTGTTGAATGACCCATGATGGGTTGGATCATTCTTTTAGATAGCCCACTGAGAGGTCCCTTCCCTCATCTGGTGGTTATATATTTTGGCTATCCCGTTAGGTCAGATATTAAGCGTAACCGTTCCATCAGAAAGAGGGCAGTAGTATTCTCAGTTCACAGACAGATAAATGGATTCGACCATGACAGGTACACATTTATTGAATTATTTATATTATAATATGTTCTACAATCACATTTATGGTTAGGTTATACGGTTAATTACATCAACTACAACATTAGTTATGAACTTAATATTAAATAAAATAATAAGAGAAATAGAAAGACATTATTTCAAAACTAAATAACAGAAGGTAGATGAAATAAGAGAAAAAAATTAAAAAATACATATGAGTATATGTATTTGTTATTCATCGGCTCCATGGAACCTTAACATAAAACTGTTTTTTTCTCTTTAATCTTCCACACACATAAATAGATGAAAATGAAGAAATGCTCTCAACGTATATGACAACTACATCCTTGAACAAATTTTGGTTGAATATATGATATAGATCCAAATGTCATTTATAATTGCAAAACAAATTAAACATTCTTGTACGTGAAAAATGGAGTGCAATTAGGAAAGGTTGTAAAACATGGATGATGAATATTAATGTTTGTCTTTTGTTTAGTTTGTATGTCATGCTATAAAGAGAATGAGATGGTCTTTATATATTAGTTATTGAAATTATGGAATTAAAACTATAATGAATGAGTTTTTTTAAGTGACGTGAATAAATTGAAACTACTACACTAAATTAATTTTAATTGATGAATATTAATGGTGGATTGAGGAATATAATGGATTTACGTTGCCAAGAGTTGTTATCATGAAAAATTAGTCAAAATATTTTCAAAATATACATTAAAAAAAATTATATTTTCAAAATAACTAACAATAATAAAAAAAAAATACAAAATATTTATATTTTTAAAAATAGACAATTGTATAGACTCTAAGCAATTTTTAGAACTAATTAATTATATAAAATAAAAAATTATTCAGAATATTTTAAATATCATTTTTTTAAAATTATTTAAAATATTTTCAATATTATTTTGTATTAGTAAAAAATAGTTATATATTTTCAATTTATTTGATATTTATATTTAAAATAAAAATATATTTATAATAATAATAATAATAATTATTATTATTATGAAAAAATATCAACTTTTGAAAAGAGACAATTATATATTTTTTTTAATGAAAATGTCATTGAATTATGTAGAATTATGAAAAATACAAAGGGGTATTCTAACCCTTACAAACAAAGAGAAATTGCCCACCAACTCTGAACCTACAATGGATTAATACAAAGTCATAGAAAGATGAGTTGAAGTAGGGAATGTCTTCATTGCAGCCCCATTTTCAAACATTGAATTTCACATTCTAAGAAATATTATTCAAACTAACTACAACTGTATTGACTCTAACAAATTTTTAGAAATAATTAATTATATAAAATGAAAAATTATTCAAAATATTTTCAATATTATTTTTAATTAGTCAAAAATAGTTATATATTTCAATTTATTTGATATTTATATTTAAAATAAATATATATTTATAATTTTTGGTATTATTATTATTATTAGAGAATTAAAGATTTTTTGTATAAGAAATGAGAATTAGGATAATAAAATATAATAGTATTAATTGAATATATTATTATTATTTATAACTTTGGTAGTTGTTTATTATTATTATTATTATTATTATATTATTATTATTATTATTATTATTTATTATTATTATCTAGATATTAGATTATTATTATTAACAATAGTGATTTAATATTATATTATTATAATTATTGTAATTATTATTTATTTTAATATAGTTTTTGAAAAATTATTCAAAATACTTTCAATATTATTTTGTATTAGTGAAAAATAGTTATATATTTCCAATTTATTTGATATTTAAATTTAGAATAAATATATATTTATAATTTTTAGTATTATTATGAGTATTATTATTATTTTTTGTATAAAAAATGAGAATTAGGATAATAAGATATAATAATGATAATTGAATATATTATTATTATTATTATTTATAATTGTGGTAGTTGGTTAATATATTATTATTATTATCTCGATATTAATGTAACTAATATAGATGATAGATATATTATTCGTATTAACAATACTTATAGCTCATATTTATATTTTATTCCATTCTTGTAAATAAATTACATTATTAATTATTACTAATTTTAGAATTCAATGTGTTTACTCATTTTTTTAAAAAGATTTAATAATTTTAAGGAAAAATAATAATAATTATTACTATATAATAATAATAATAAAATAACATTTTAAAGTTTAAATTTAAATTTTATCATCATATTTATTTTTATTTGTATGATTATATAATAATATAGTAATAATTTTTATTAATTTTATTTGTTGTATCAGAGATAATAATGATAATATTTATAACTTATTTGTAACTTATAATTAATAATAATATTTATAATAATAATAATAATAATAATAGTATTTATAATAATAATAATAATAATATCTGTAAATTATTTGTAACTTATTTTTCATATATATTATTATTATTATGTATATTAATATTGAATATTTTAAAAAAATGCACATAGATATTTATAGTTAGGAAAGTTGCCACCTAGACAATTAAGGTTAGGATTGTCACCAAAATTATCATCATGACAACCTTGAATCTAGATTAAGTAGATTTAAAAACTAAAATTAATATTAAATAATTAAGGTTTAAATGCACTTTTAGGTATTTCTTTAATATTAAATAATTAAGACTTAAATGCACTTTTAGGTATTTTTTTTAATACTTTAAGACCATTTGAGATTTTGATGGTACCCCTCCACTTTTGCATATGTGGCATAATGATTAGAATAATTTTTTTAACGAAGCGGCATTGATGACTAGATAATTTATTATTTTATTTTAAAAAAGATAATTAAATTATTAGAGCATGCATCATCATTTCAAGTTTTCTGAGGAATTTCTATAGCTCATTAAATTAGTTCTGAAAAGAACACAAACCTCCTTTTTTTAGTTTATTAAATTCTTGCATTGACTGCTCTAATTCATCTTCTGCCTGAAGATCACATAAGCAAGTACAAACATAATAAAATCACAGAAGAACTAGTGTGGTTGCGGCAAGCATTCCAGCAGGTGGGTCAGTAGAATATCTAACAAACATCATTTTGGTGTATTGTGTCAATCCTTATTGGAAGTATTCCAAGTTCTAATAAATACATTGGACCATAAACAAACACATCAGAAGAAATTAATACTTATCACAATAACATATTTAATAATCATGATCCCTCTTAATATGGATCTTCCATAATTCAATTTATTAATATAATTCCCCATTAAACCCACTGGTTCAGGAGCCCCAAATGTCATGGTTTAGTAAAACAATATTGTAGTAAATTGTCATGACAAGACTTGAAATACTATTAAGATCTTCAATCTTGTGATATTAGTGACATGCAAATTGTACTTGTAATAAAATGATCATAACAACCATGAGTAAACACCTTTGCAATACTGAAGTCAGATGGTGGTCAAGTGGAAAAGAAGGAAACCTGTTTCACCAACAACTTTAGTCCCACATTTTTTTTCCTTTAACCAAAATTTGGTGTTTATAATACTTATTCATACAACAAGTTTAAATTTAAAAGAGACTGTGTAGGCCAACATGGCTAGGCCCAAAACGTTTATCTCAAGTATTTTGACTAATTAATATAAAAAACATAATAAAAATATTAATTTATTAATTAAAAAAATATTAAATAATAAATTATCCTAGTCAATATTTCCAACTCAATCATCACTGCCACATCAACAAAATTGGAGAGGGGCCATCAAAATTTCAAATGATGTAAAATCTCAAATGACCTAAAATTTAGGGATCAAAAAACTAATTTTTAAAATGGGGGACAAAATTAAAAATTGAATTATTTTTATTGAACTATTAACCAATATAATCAAAATAAAATATTTAATTTTGTGCAAAATTTTTTTGTGGAGTGGAACCAACACAGTCAGTAAGAGAGCCCCATCTCATGGGGAAAATTTTGTGAGCCTAAAAAAGCTTGTGGTTTGAGTATTATTGCTCTTAAAGAGTGGAATCTTGCTACTATTGGGAAACTGCTCTGGAATGTTCACAAAAGAAAGATAAGTTGTGGATAAGATAAGTGAACCTGTATTACTTAAAGGACAAATATGTGTTGGACTGGAAAATACCTTATTCCTGCTCTTGGATGATTAAGAGAATTGTGAAGAGTAGAAAGAAACTTATTTGTGTCACGGATTATTATTGGAATGTTCTCCAACAAAGTGAAAACTACAAAACAACTACAATGTATAAGGATTTGCATGGTAATAAGGAGCTTGTTGATTGGAGAAAATTATTGATGGACAACTAAACCAGACCCAAAGCCAAATTCACCTTGTAGATGTTGCTGAATGGTAGATTGTCCACTAAGGATATACTTAGAAAGTTTGGTCCAGAATGAGCGTACTTTCTTAAATGTGGAAGACACCATGAATAATCTTTTTTTTTTCCTTCCGAATGTGCATGATTTCGTGCAGTTTGACAGGTAATTCTTGAGAAACTGAACATTGCTCGTATACCTGTAACTTGGGATCGAGAGAAAATTTGGCTCTGTTGAAAGACAAAGAAGAAAGGATAGAGAGCTAGAATCCTCAAACTCGCCACTGCTGAAATTGTGTATGAAGTTTGGAAGAGTTTAAAGAATAAGATCTTCAACAATGTTGATATAAATCATTTGCTTGTAAATAACATTATGCAGTAGTATGAATAGAAAGCTAGATGAACAAATATATAAGATATTCAGATCAATGATATTAATGTTTTATTAAAAAAAATTAATTTGTTGAAATATTTATGTGAATTATAAAAGAATACCAGATTTTAAAAAAATAGAAAAAATTATAAAATAATCCAAGAAATAATAAAAAAAGATTAGTGGCTATGCATTGAAAGTAAAAAGTTTTACAATGTGAATTTATTGTCATCATCCATTTGTATTACTTTATTTATTTTTAAAAAATAAAAGTCAAAGTTGTTATAACATCCAACTGACTATGACTCACTGACAATGTAATTTCAATTAAATTCTAATAAAAAATAACATACTTAGTTTTTATTAAAATATTTATACTAAATAAAATAAATTTAATTTTAATAAATATATAAAATATTTAATACAATAATATAGATAGTTTGTTACTTTCTTGATAGTATGATTTATTTTTTAATAAATAGTATTATATGACTGATACCTAGCTAGTACACTAGACATAAAAAAAAACACATATATTAACCTAATTCTCTCTCTCACACTATTCCTTTCAACTCCACGGCGCAGATCCGAGGAGTTTGGGAAACCCTAACTCACTTCTTCTTCCACCACTCTCTCGCTTTTCATCTCTCTCACTTTCTTCTTCTACCAACAGGTATACGTAACTCAATTTCTCCCTAAATTTTATACTTTTACATCAATTCGAGTTTTTTTTTACTTTATCTTATATTAAAAATTATCGATATTGTGATTTGAATCTGAGCTTAATTTGATTGATTTTTTATTAGGGTAAAGTTTCTGATCTATGAAATCAATTTATCGTTTGTTTATGAGTGGCGTTACATATTCTCGTAGAGGATTTGTTATTTGATATTGATTGAAACTGTTTTTTTTCCTGATTGATTGTTGTATTGTTTGTGAGGGTTCTGTTATTATTTTGACACTAGCCAATTCAAAATTTTTTTTTTCTTCTTGAATTGGGATTTGAATTGTGTTTTGTTATAATTTATGTTCTTTTTGTAAGGGTTGAATTGTACCTTAATTGTGTTCTTTGATCTGCAGTATGGCAGGTTTAGCTCCGGAAGGTTCACAATTTGATGCTAAGCAGTATGACACTAAGATGAATGAATTGTAAGTAACAGAGTAATGCATTATTTGTGTTTGTGTTTGTGTTTGTATATTCTGTAATTTTAACGTTTGGAAATTAATTTCAGGCTTTCCACTGATGGACAAGAACTCATCACTACTTATGATGAGGTCCATGATACTTTTGATGCTATGGGATTGCAAGAAAATCTTCTGAGAGGCATATATGCTTACGGTATACAGATGATTTTTTTCTTTGTTTCTTTAATTACTTATTAATTATATAACATTTGTTGTAAGCAATTATTGAAGTGTGCTTTCACTAATGCATTTTGGTATTGTTCTCTGTAAGATTTACCCCCGTAAAGTTACGCTGCTTCATTCTATAGAATTGCCGTAACCATATTGGACCTTCTGACAATTTTAATAACCTTTCTAGAATTAATTCAAACAATTATTGGGTGCTGGACTAACTAAATCTTGAAGCATTATCTTCTTGAAAAGCATTAACATTTATTTTTAGCTAGGGGACTTGTGGCAAGAATTGAGGTTGTTCATTAATATAACTTAGAGGTTACTTAGTCAGTATGTTGACCTCTGCCTCCCTGGACCCCTTCCTTGATATAGGTCACTTAATATCCACGGGCTTGTCATTGATAAGCTACCAACATCATAGGGGGCAGCTGCTTTTTTCTCTCTTTTCTTTAATTGCTTGAGGCAAAGGTTATGTTATTGAAAATTTGTCTCTGTTTCTAAATATTCAATTTTTAGCTGATTAAAAAGTAAATTTGCTTAGTTGTTCCTATTGTGTTTTGGAGCTAATACATCTGGACATAGTAGTGTACTAGTATTGTATTTTAAAGAATATTGAAAAACTATTATGTATGTAACTCACCCACACGACCTTGTATGATGTTTTTGTTTTTGTATTTAAGGTTTTGAGAAGCCTTCTGCAATCCAGCAAAGGGGAATTGTTCCTTTCTGCAAAGGTCTAGATGTGATTCAGCAGGCTCAGTCTGGAACTGGGAAGACTGCAACCTTTTGTTCTGGAATTTTGCAGCAGCTTGATTATGGATTGGTACAGTGCCAGGCTTTGGTTTTGGCACCAACAAGGGAACTTGCACAGCAGATTGAGAAGGTTATGAGAGCTCTCGGTGATTACCTTGGTGTTAAAGTTCATGCTTGTGTTGGTGGCACTAGCGTTCGCGAGGATCAGCGTATTCTCCAAACTGGTGTCCACACTGTTGTTGGCACTCCTGGACGTGTGTTTGACATGCTGCGAAGACAGTCTCTTAGGTCCGATAGCATAAAAATGTTTGTTTTGGATGAGGCTGATGAGATGCTTTCACGTGGTTTCAAGGACCAGGTGTGTTGGTTTTCTGATTCTGTGTTAGAACTGAATTTGGCTGGGTTATTTATTTTATGGCACTGGGGTGATGCACATGTTTCATGCATTCTAGTTTTCAAACTCTGAAATCCTATTATCTTCGATTGACATACCTACACTAGTACCAGATGAATTTATTGTCTTAAATAGCTAACTGTCCATTTTTTTTTTATGTTTGAAAAATGCAGATCTATGATATCTTCCAGCTGCTACCACCCAAAATTCAGGTTGGAGTGTTCTCTGCTACAATGCCACCAGAAGCCTTGGAGATCACAAAGAAGTTCATGAATAAGCCAGTGAGAATTCTGGTAAAGCGTGATGAATTGACCCTTGAGGGTATTAAGCAGTTTTATGTGAATGTTGACAAGGAAGAATGGAAACTAGAGACATTATGTGACCTTTATGAGACTCTGGCTATCACTCAGAGTGTCATTTTTGTCAACACAAGGCGCAAGGTGGACTGGCTCACTGACAAAATGCGAGGCAGGGACCATACAGTCTCAGCCACCCATGGAGACATGGACCAAAACACTCGCGATATCATCATGCGGGAATTCCGCTCTGGTTCTTCCAGAGTTCTCATTACCACCGACCTTTTGGCTCGTGGTATTGATGTTCAGCAAGTGTCTTTGGTGATAAACTATGATCTTCCTACCCAACCTGAAAACTATCTCCATCGTATTGGGCGAAGTGGGCGTTTCGGAAGAAAGGGTGTTGCTATAAACTTTGTCACTGTGGATGATGCTAGAATGCTGTCTGATATTCAGAAGTTCTATAATGTCACCGTAGAGGAATTGCCTTCAAATGTTGCCGATCTTCTCTGAAGAGTTAATTTTTGTTCTTTGTTAAGTCATCAGATTTTTTTTTAGTTTTTGATAAATGCTATTTTCTGTTCTTTTTTTCTTTATTACCATTTTTACCCCTTAGAGATGAAAGACATCCGACTCTATTTATAATGAATTTATGAATTTTGTTTTACTGCTTAATTAATTAGAAGGGTGATCTAGACTTTTTAATATCTGTCGTGTGTATTTCTTTTATTTCAATTAGCTAGAATAAGAAGGTAGGTTGCTTAATTTCTGGTGTGTGCATAATGGTTTCTTTCATATATTTTGAAACTTAATTAAAGGGGTGGACTTTTATTTGAGACTTCTGTGGAACAATCCATGGATTCATAAGGCACATATATTGCTTAAACTAATATCAAAATTAATGGTCCCAATCAAGTTTTCAAGTTTTCACGAATCAAAATCAATAACAATAATAAATTTCAACGATAAAATTAATTTATGTAAAACTTTTTTTTATTTATTTAGAGTTTAACAACACTCTTACAAAATAAAAGACTTACTCCCTCCATCTGATATTATAAGTGAATTTCATTTTTTAATTCATTAAATAATTGATCCTTTTTAAATTTATTAAATAATTGATATATAGTCTATATCAAGAGCATGCACATCAACTAATCAATATTTAAGGATTAAATATATATTATCCATACCATTTATTAAATAATTGATATATAGTCTATATTAAGAGCATGCACATCAACTAATCAATATTTAAGGATTAAATATATATTATCCATACCATTGTAGCGAGTTTTGATTTGTCCCTTATAATTTTTTTTGTTGTTGTATTTTTTGCAATTCTGAAAAGTCGTGTGTGAAGCGATGTCATGCCGTAATTGAGGTCGTGACCCATGCCAGAGTAATTTGGATGTGATGATGGGGTCATTGGTGTGCGCCCTGGACGATTGAAAGGGGACATTGGTGTGAATGATTCGTTGCTGAAAGGTTGAAATGATAGTGATGTTTGAAAGCCATAGGGTGGTTGTGATGGTTGCGTTTGTCGGTTGTGGTGTGATGTTTGTGTGTGTCGGCTATTGTGTAATGCTTAGCGTTTTGGCAATGGTACGATGTTTAGGCATTTTGGCTATATCTTGATGTTGAGTTGGGGTTATATGCATTTTGGGTGTCTTAATAATAGTCATTTTCTTGGACATGGTGTGAGGGATGCTCTTGGTATTGTGGTTAGGTATCTGACACATTTGGATAGTGGTTTGTGTGTTTGTGGGTCGGTAGTTATGTTGGGTAGGGGGTTGTGAGTAACAAGACTGATAATTTCCTTGTTGGTTAGACGTGGAAGTTTCTTGTGTGTAAGGGGTTTGTCGTGGGTTGTGTAGACACCTATCTTCAGAGAGAAATCCAGTTGTAACTAATCTATACCAAGCCATATAAGTATTAGTTGGTATAGACAGAGTTTCCATCATCGGTTCACGTAAGATATGTTGGCGACTTCCTCTTTTTACGATACTCAGTTTTAGTAAAATCTTTTCCAATTATTAAGGCTCCATTGGTCATTGAATTTTTGTAGATGCCATTTACCAAGATCAGTCGGGGGATCTGAGTTGTTTTGATGCATTCCAAACTGTAGTTTGATACGATCATTGTGGTGCATCTCCATAGCGGTGAATCTGATTATCGACACACATGCAGTCCAAACGGATGCATCCTTTTCTCTGACTTCGTGTTCATGTTCCATTCCTAGATATGGACTCCAAATGAATTGTACCAGAGAAATTTATTAGACTATAAAATAAGTTATAATTAAAAATAAATTGATTCATTTAATAACATTACATCTGGAGGCGTAAGGTAATCCAAGAGACTGCAGTATTGAATGATACAATGTCTTGGACATCTATTATAAGTCATACCGTGTGTCGGCCATCTGCACAAAAAATAGTTAAAATAAATTAGTTAGAGACAATTATCAATAAAGTAAAATAATAAAGTGAGTTAACTAATATGAAACAATTAACTTACTTTTGTGCATACGAGAATGAGAAGTTGTTTTCGTTGACGGGCACTAGGGATGAAATGCAGTCTTAATGCCGAGTCAAATATTTAGTGAATGCATAATGAAAGTGATGAAAGAGGAAACTATCAAGGCTATCAGACATTCAAAACTTTGACTGTCATAGGAAAAATTTCTGTGTAAAGAAAATAATTCGCCACAATGAAGGGAGGCCAAATTTAGAATATGATGTCATATTAGACAAATGTTGGTATGAATGTGGCAAGTACCAGGCCTTCCAGGTACCTTGCTCCCATGTCATTACAGCATGTGCAAGTGCTCGTCAGGACCCTTATAACCATCTATCAGATGTTTACAAGACCATTATGTGATGAATGTTTACAACGAAGGCTTCCAGTGCTATCAATGGAGGAATATTGGTCTCCATACCAAAGGGACATAGTTTGACACAACGATGAGATGCGAAGAAAGAAAAAAGATCGTCCAAACAACACACTTATAAGAACAGAAATGTATACGGTTGATAAAATGATAAGATTATGTAGTATATGTCACCAGCCCTGACACAACAAGAAAAATTTTCCAAATGTCAGATCCACCTCTGCATCATAATTTAGTTTCTTAGTTCACCTGTTGCAACCTTAGATTTTAATATATTAAGAACTTTTTGTTACAACAATGTTAAAAACAAACATCACAATGACATAAACACACTTAAAATAAACAACACATACAATAGATAAACATAACATTTCTAACTGATTACAACAATCAACTTGATTTCATTAGGTCCAAACATCACTTCCCTTGCATCATTGTCAGTCTTAACTCGCACCCACGCACACAGCCTATCAAGTCTCTCAATACTGCTAATTTTTTCACCTTCAACAATATCCCTCTCTAACCATTGATTCAACACCCTCTACAATTTATTGAAACTTTGGATATTCTAGAAGAGCATATTGATCAGAGGCTTCTCTATTGAAAAAATCACTTTCCCATAGCGACAACGATACATGATATAAGTATTAAAAGAATATGAGAAGTGATGAGTAAATAATTGATCACACCACCTCTATTTATAACAAAAATTCACATTCAATCATGTCTCCGGATGAATTGACGACACCTCCTAAAAATTATACACAGTCGCCAATTGAATTGGAGACTGTATATGGTGTCTCCAATCCAATTGATGACGCCTTTATAAAGTTATACATAATCTCCAATTCGAATGGAGACCCTTTTACAAATATTACAAAAGTGGAATACTTTGGGAATTATTTTGAAAAGTGGGTTATTTGAGGATTTGTTTTGAAAAAGTTGGTTAATTGGGTAAAAATTTCTAAAAATTTTAACTACAAAAAAACTATATTATACAAATTTTAATGTTTAATTCGCAACAAAGCTTAGAATGATAGAGACTAATATTGGAAAATTTGAAACAAATATTTTTACACTACTAATATTGACAAATTAACAACAAACATTTTTATACTATATATTGTATGTTTTGTCAAGTAGACACCACTAGACACCACTATTGATAGACTCCACCGTTCTTTAAGGCTTTCACTCGGCTGAATCTAATCGCAAGCTTCTTGTGAACCCAAACTATCCAAAAAAATATTTCTATTAACGTTACTCCCTTGATAGAATCCACCATTCTTCAAGGCTTTCACTCGGCTAAATTCAATTTTTCGAGTCGTTTGTCTAAAACCCCCAAATTAATCTCGATCTTGGAGGGAAACCACAATTGGTTTTATCAAAGAAACCCCCAAATATTCTCAAACCAATTAAAATTTCACAAACCCTAACTTGGACGTTATCACTCTCAATCTGGATAACTCAACAAGAATGATTATGCGTGATTGTTGAAAGTATAAAAAGAAGAAGAATGAAGTTGAAAAACAATCCTTGTATATTTTTCAGGTTTTAATCCTTGTGAAATGAGATGCATGAATGTATTTATTTATGTGTGAGAAAGAGGAAATATAATAGAAAATCTGTGCAAAGATAATAACATTTTTCAATAAAAAGTAACTATGAGTCGACCTATAGAACTTCATGCGTTGACGCATGAAGGCCAGAGAAATATGATTTTTGAAAACATGAATTATGGGTCGACCTATAAAGCCATGCCTCGACTCATACAAGAAAATTTTCTTCCATGCGTCGACCTGTAACATGGGTGCGTCGACCTATACCATCCATAAAGGTTTTCTGAAAATTTTCAAATTTTTGGTGCACTATGAGTCGACCTATGGCATTCATGAGTCGACCTACAAAATTCATTTTGACATAAAACCTTGTTTTTAACTTAGGAAATGACTCTAAACGGATAAGAATGATTCTACGATGATTATGCACTCCTAGACATGAAAATGCACTCCTAGACTAAGAGGTACCATCCAATGCACATAAATACTAAGTGTCCTAGTTTTGACATCAATCAAATATACTACTAGAAGAGAAATGAACTCACATGCTCCCCCTTTTTTATGATGGAAAAACTTAAAGAAGTATTTGATGTCTTGAAAGCTCCCCCTGAATATGTGCACTACAAATAAATGACTTCATCTTCGTTTATTTCTCCCCCTTTGACAACATCAGAAAGAGAAAAAACACTGGAACATGAGAAGCATCAAGTAATCTTCAAACACACATAAAACACTCATATGCGTTTGCAAAATAAATAGAGCATCAACACACATTCACATATAATGACATTAATGAGGAAATTGACAAAACATAAATAAACATAACAACCCAAGCATAATTATAACAAAATCATAAGATTTGTACAATAGTTATAGAAATTGTTCTGAAAAGAAAATACATAAAACACAAGAACAAAAGAAACAAGAAATGCATGCTAAGATGATTTTTTCCACAACATAGATTTTAAACTTAGCATCCTCTGCCTCTGGAATAGGGTCTCCTTCTCCTGATCCAATCTTGTCCATCATGTCTACATTAAGCATCCATAATGTCACACATCTCCCTATTGAACTGCATAAAGTGAGTGCGATTTTCGTTTTCATGATGAATCACGTTATTAATACCGCTAGATGTAGATTCATGATGGAATTCCATGTATTCCCTTATTTGATTAAATCATGTGGTGGCATATGATGCAAAACTTTCAAAAGTCGTGTCCTAAACATTCAATGATCTTGAACTAATTTGAAGCGCTCCTCTTGAGCAACCTCAAATTCGCCATGTTGTGTATCTTCTTCATAATGCTCTTGTTGTTGAATGCACATATTTTCCAGCATGGTGATAATGATGGATTGATCACCGTTTAATCCATCTCCGATATCAGGCGCATAGGATGTACCATGCATAATCCAAGTGTTTTGTTACCACTGATCCCATCCTTGAAGCCAAGCCTCACCATCTTCATGATATGCATCAGTTATTTCATTATCAACTTGATGAACATTTTCTTCCTTTGATTTTTCATAATTTTCTAGAGCAAATTCATACGTATCATCATAGTTATAGACCAGGGGTGGCAAAATGGTTCGCCCGCCCCGCCCATCCCGCCTTAAGCCTGCAGAAAAAAAGGTGTGGCGGGCAATGTAACACCCCAATTCTACCCAATAATTATTAACAAAAACAGGGTATAAAAACTTTAACTTAGTAAGTTGAGATGATACATTTCGACTTTAAAAACATCCATTCAACACCTGATAAGTCTTTAAAAACAAATACTTTATTACTACGCAGCTGATTCATCAAAAACAACTTAAGTTGTATTCAACATCAAAACAACTTAAGTAAATAACAACTCTTTAATTAAACAACTTAAAATTCAGCAACTATGACAATTGTCAACATCAACATAAAACAAGCGTTATCCCCCAAGTGCTACGTATCAGAGCGACAAAACCGACTCAAATCTATTAAGGTACTCCATCCTACTCTAGATTACATGCACGTTACCAACAGAGGGCAACATTCAAACAGAAGGGGTGAGATATCTAAAAATATAATCAAGCATATGATAAATAAGATATCGAATTAGATTACACAGATCACCATTTCATAACTTCACAAACAACTTAAAAATCAACATAAGATACAACATGACAACTTAATATGAAACTTGATATGCAACTTAGAAAAATGAGATGCATGCGGTACCAATGGAGAAAAACTCCCAACTTATAATCATGCCAATTAATAGAGGCTTCAAAATAAGGCATACACTTTCAGCTTTATTCTTGTCAATCCAGGCCAACTTACCGAGCAATCAGCTCCAACTTGAATATGATATGTTATACGACTCGACATGATTATCAACCAACAACAACTATAAAAACATAAGGACATAACAACATTCAACTTTGGCCAAAGGCCTACAACTCATAATCTTTGCCATTTATAATGCATTGCAATATGAACAACAAACACCAACTTTACAACTTATAACAAAGCAACACAACAAAAGCAACCAAATCTACCGTATTCTTATCCACACAAGTTCCGACTAACCGATTAATTAAACTAGTTACTATGCTTTGTTATTACTACTTATTACTAAGCTCCTGTAAAATCCATGACAGCAACCAATACACCAATCTGCTACTATTCTCATGCCACTGTTTTCTCCTACTAATTCCTTTTTGTAACTTATTAATTCTCTGTTAATTAATGAATAGAACCTATGATACTTCAAATAATAGTTTCCAACCTAATACTGCTATTGGGAGTGATTTATAATAGCATAATATTGCGGACACAGAAGACAGAAACCAAAAACATCAAAACCTCCCAGACTCGTGTGACCATCATCACACTTGGTGACCCTCGTCACAGCTTGTGACGGTCGTCCTAGGGATGTGACAGTCGTCTCCAATCCCAAACGGTCGTCTGGCTCAAGGGAAGGTCGTCCCACAGCCAAACCTGTTACACTCTCTGTTTCTCTCTGCTTCGTCTTTGTATCTTCTTCACGACTTCATCTCAGACCAATTTAAGGTTAGAACCCCACCCATACGAATTCATCATATATTCCCAATTATAAGGTTAGAACCCCACCCTTACCTTTGGATTGAAGGCGACTTTAACACTCTTTGATCGAAACCCTATTTTTTGCCTCTCCTTTGCACTTCACGTAACCACCTATCTTTCAACTTTTGTTCTTCTTACTGTTAACCTTCTAATTAGGTTTTCAACTTATTAATACTAAAATTCACTAATTAACCAAATTATTAATGAGCCTAAAATAGAACCCTCACCTTTACTACTCTCACTCCACAACTGATCCCACTTACTAATATTATTTCATTAATAATTCTATTATTACCTCGACTTAATTAACTCGACCAACCCAAACACGACTTAACCATAAACTTAATTAATTCAACTTAGTCCAAATAACAACAATGCAACTTAAATCAACTTAATCGACTTATTCAACTTAATTCAAACCAACTTAGAAACTCAACACAAAACAAAACCAAACATACGAAGATATTTAATTAAATAAATAATTAAATAATCTGGGCATTACAAATCTCCCCCACTTAGAACATTTTCTTCCTCGAAAATCTTACCTTGTTCAAACAACTCGAGATAAGATTCCCGCATCTTGCTTTCCAACTCACACGTCATCCTTTCTCCGGCTGCTCCCAACCAAACTACTTTCTCCAACACTATCTCTTTGCCTCTTAGAGTCTTCATTTCATGATCCGAGATTTCTATAGGCATTGTCTCAACAGTAAGATTATCATGTACTTGCACATCATCCATACTAATCATAATTGATGGATCTGAAATGTACTTCTGAAGTTGTGACACATGAAACACATCATGCAATTCGAAAGATTAGGCGGTAAAGTCACTCTATAAGCAACCTTTCCAACTCTGTCTGAAATATGATATGGACCAATAAAACGAGGAGTAAGCTTCTTAGACTTCAACGCTTGCCCAACACCGGTTACAGGCGTAACTCTCAAAAACACATGATCACCAGCTTGGGATTTCAAATCCTTCATTTACTTGTCGTGGTAGCTCTTTTTCCGACTTTGAGAATTTTTCATCTTCTCTCGAATTAACTTCACTTTCTCAGTAGTCTCTCGAACAATCTCAGGTCCTAACACTACACTTTCTCTAGATTCATGCCAACACAAAGGAGTTCTACATCTCCGACCATACAACGCTTCAAAAGGTCTCATTCAAATACTAGAATCATAACTGTTATTATAAGTGAATTCTATCAAAGGAAGATAAGTATACTACGAAACTCCTTGTTCAAGAACGTGTACTCTCAACAAATCCTCTAACAACTAAATTGTTCTCTCCGTTTGACCATTTGTCTGAGGATGATACACTGAACTCAACCTCAACATAGAACCCAACGCCTCTTGCAAACTCTTCCAAAACTCAGAGGTAAACCTAAGATCTCTATCCGACACAATACACAAAGGCACACCATGCAACTTAACAATCACGCGTGTATAAATCTCTTCCAACTTAGATACTGGAAACTGATGTTAATAGGAAAAAAATGAGCCGACTTAGTAAGCCTATCAACAATCACCCAAATCGAATCATGTCCTCTTGAAGTATTAGGCAATCTCGTCACAAAGTCCATTGAAATGTCATCCCATTTTTATTATGGAACTTCTAACGGTTGCATTAACCTTGCAGGCTTCTGATGTTCAACTTTCGACTTCTGACAAGTTAAACATGCATACACAAAACGTGCCACATCGTTCTTCATCCCAGGCCACCAAAACAAATTCTTCAAATCTTAATACATCTTTGTAGCCCTTGGAAGAACACTCAACTTACTTCTATGACTCTCTTCAAGAATCATCCTCTTCATCTCCATATCATCTGGAATACAAATTCGATCACGGAACCTCTACACACCTTGCGCATCCAACTTGAAATCACTATTCTCAGACTGATTGATTCCCACCATCGAATCTACCAACTTCACATCTGAGCCTCTCTGATACTGTTTAGAAAATAATTATTAATCTTCAATATTCCCAACATAACACTCTTTGGAGTTAGTTCACAAACTAGACTCATATCTCAGAGATGTTCAATTAGTTCCAACTCTTTAACCATCATCGCCGACATATGCAACGTTTTCCGACTTAAGGCATCAACTACAACATTAGCTTTACCTGGATGATAGTTCAAACCAAAATCATAATCTTTTAATAATTACAACCATCTTAGCTGCCTCATATTCAACTACTTCTGATCAAACAAATACTTTAAACTCTTATGGTCACTAAACACTTCAAATCTAGAACCATATAGATAATGCCTCCAAATCTTCAGCACAAAAACAACTGCAACGAGTTCTAAATCATGCGTAGGATAGTTATTTTCATGAATTCTCAACTGTCTTGATGCATAAGCAACCAACTTATTATTATGCATAAGCACACCTCCTAAACCCATCATAGAAGCATCACAATAGACCACCAACGGTTCCCCTGCATTTGGTAATGTCAAAACCAGAGCCGACGTCAACCTCTTCTTCAATTCGGTAAAACTTTGTGCGCATTGAACGTCCCACACAAAAGCTTTACTCTTACAAGTCAACTTAGACAACGAAAGTTCCAACTTAGAAAAACCTTCAGTAAACCTCCTATACTAAGCAGCTAGACCCAAGAAGCTTCTAATTTTAGTAACCGACTTTGGAGTCTCCAACTGCAACACAACATCAACTTTAAATGGATCCACAACAATGCCATTTCCTGAAATGACATGCCCAAGAAAACTAACTTCCTTCAACCAAAATTTACACTTGGACAACTTTGCATACAACTGCTTCTCTTTCAAAACCTGCAATACCAACTTCAAGTGTTCTGCATGCTCTTCCTCCGACTTAGAGTAAATTAAGATGTCATCAATGAACACGACCACGAAACGATCCAAATAGGTATGAAAGATACATTTCATGTACTCCATAAATACTCCTGACGCATTAGTAACACCGAAAGGCATCATCGAATACTCGTAATGTCCATAACGTGTTATGAACATTGTCTTCTGAATATCCTCATCTTTCACCTTAATTGGATGATAGCCCGATCTCAAATCAATCTTGCTAAACACACAAGAACCTACCAACTGATCCATCAAATCATCTATTCTCAGAAGCAAATACTTGTTCTTAATTGTTACCTTATTCAATAGCCTATAATCAACACAAATTTTCATACTTCCATCTTTCTTCTTCACTAACAACATTGGAGCCCCCCCACGGTGATACACTAGGTCTCACGAACTTCTTCTGAAATAGCTCTTCTAACTGCTTCTTCAATTCCGACAATTCAGATGCAGACATCCTGTATGATGCCATAGACATGTGTCTAGTAAGGTATAAGATCAATCGCAAATTCAAAATCTCTCTCTGGCAGTACATCACGAATTTCATCAGGGAAAACTTCAGTAAATTCTCGCACCACTTGCAAATCTTCAATCTTAGTTTTGCTCTCGATAGACTACGTCGCCGTCAATGAAAACATCTGAGCTTTTTCCTTCATCAACTGCTGCAACTCTCTAAAAAACAACAAACCAACTCCTTCCTCTTCAGGAGTAGAAAACCTCACCGACTTACTATAACAATTGATATGAACATAGTTGTACTCTGATAAATTCATCCCCAAAATCATGTTCATTCCGGTTAACCACAAACACACCAAATCAACAACAAAGTCTCTATCAAAGATGGACAACGAACACCTTAGACACACAAGAGAAGTAGTCACTGATCCCTTAGCCGGAAACTCGACGACTAGTTCTCCATTCATGGCATACAACTTAAGACCCAATCTTTTAACACAATCGACAACAATAAAACAACGTTTTGCACCAATATCAATAATAGTAATTAAAAGAGTATTATTAATGAAACATGTACCTCAGAAGAGGTTGTCCTCATTAGCTGTCTGAGTCCCAGCCAACGCAAACACTTTCACAGTCTGCACCTTCTTTGGCTTCTCACACTGACTACCAATGGTCCTTCTTCACCATAATTGAAGAAGACCATCTTCTTACGCTTGCATTCAGATATTGCATGCCCAGTCTTACCACAATGAAAACACCTCTTAGCCTCAGCAGTACACACATTACTCTTGTGACCAAGTTTTCCACATTTGAAACAAACAATACCAGCATGAGCATCTCCCCCACTTGATCTCTTACCATCAGCCACTTTCTGTTTACCTTTCCCAACTGGAGCATCATAAGGCTTGCCACGACTCTGATGGTGCTTACCTTTCCTCTCATTAATGATCTTATAATAAGCATTGTTATCTTCTTCATAGATCCTACAACTATCAACCAAATCGGCGAAGACACAAATCTTCTAATATTCAACAACCTTCTTAATCTCGGGACGTAACCCATTCTCAAACTTGATGCACTTCGAAAATTCAGCATTCACTTCATTGTAGTGCCGATAAAACTTAGCCAACTCAACAAACATCACAGCATAGTCTGTAACCGACATCTTACCTTGCTTCAACTCGAGAAATTCAATCTCCTTATTTCCACGAACATCCTCCGGGTAATACTTCCTCAGAAATTCCCTACGAAACACAACTCAAGTGATCTCCTCACCTGCAACATCCAATCTCTGATGAGTCTCTAGCCAATAGTCATCAGCCTCAACTGCCAACATATGAGTCCCATACCGAACCTTCTGCGTTGGAGTGCAATCCATTACACGAAAGATCCTCTCAATCTCTTTTAACTAAGCCAATGATGCATCAGGATCATACTTACCCTTGAAGGTAGGTGAATTCTCTCTCTAAAAAGTCGCCAAACTACGAGATCCAGCATCCTCACCAGCATTCGCCAAATTCTGCACAACCTGAGCCATTGCTTGCATAGCAGTAGCCATCGCAACATCTTTCCTTCCAGCCATCTCAACTTAATTACTACAACACAACAAAAGTTAGAACTAGCTAACAATACTCGATTTTTAAACGACTACGACTCGACAACTTGGCCAGACTGACCGACCTGCTCTGATACCACTAACGTAACACCCCAATTCTACCCGATAATTATTAACAAAAACAGGGTATAAAAACTTCAACTTAGTAAATTGAGATGATACATTTCAACTTTAAAAACATTCATTCAACACTTGATAACTCTTTAAAAACAAATACTTTATTACTACACAGCGGATTCATCAAAAACAACTTAAGTTGTATTCCAACAGTTGGACCAATATTCTCAACCGCTTGTGCCATAGCTTGCATAGCAACAACAAATGCGGAATCATTCCTTCTTGCCATTCTAATACAACAAACACAAACACCTCAGATTAGAACACAACAACAACTCCTATTTTAAGGACTGACTCGACACAACATCTGACCGGTTGGACCAACCTGCTCTGATACCAATTGTAACACCCACTTTCCCAGATAGTTAAAATAATGTATTGATAAAAATATTAGAGTTTTCAAAGTGGAATGCCACATTATTTTCAACAACAATCACCAAAATAAGTTCTTTATTAAAAACAACGGAATAACAATTACTTCAACTCGGGCAATAATCCAGTATCAACAAAATATCTCAAAAATTTCAGTTTTACAAAGCAGATATGTAACAAAATAAAATAAACAACTGAAAGATCCCCATCCCGTGTTACGCATCAGAGCGTCCTAGACTCGAACAAGCAACACGACTCCACACACTTTCAAGTACCTGGATTATCTGTACTTCCAAAGAAGCACAGACGCAACAATAACAACAACAAAGGGGTGAGAAACAAAATTCAAACATAAACGATGTATATAACATCTTAGGGTAGTTTCTCACACATAATCACAAATACCACAAGTACACCAATAATCCAACAACAACAGATACAACAATAAATATGCAACGACAATTCAACAATAGTTATGCAATGTGACTCAACACGACACAATGCAAGTGGTACCAGGTTTGTTCATTCAATTAAACATGATAATCACATACGCCCATCCGACAATGATTATCCCAACACTCTCTATAACGGAGTACGGATGATCGTATTCGCCCATCCGACACGATCATCCCAACAATAATTCAACAATGTATGCATGACTATAAAAATGCATACAACATGTATAATTCACCATTTATACATACGCACGATCCATCCGATCCAAACACAACAATAGTTTCACCAAAGTCACCAAATTAGCCTCACGCAGTTTAATCGATTATTAAATAAGTCCACCTAAAATCCATCATTAACTCGTTCTCGATCTTAATCCTCGACTAAATATGTATTAAGGTCCATTTCAATACCTCACACCAAAAGAATCGACAACGCACGCGAAATCGGGACAGAAATCTCAAAACAACACGTTTTTGCCTTGCACCCTGGCCATACACGTATTGGCAAGGCCATACGCGTATTGCTCTTGGCCCATACGCCCTATACGTACCCCATACGCTGCCCAGTACGCGTTTTACCTACCACCATACGCGTATTCTACGCAAATGGGCAGATAACCCTCATTTTTCATTCCTCATATGCGTAACACCACTCCCATACACGTATTATGCCTAAATTTCGCACATCCATACGCGTATTGCCTAGTGCCATACGCGTATGGGCAAAGATCCACACTTTCTGCCTTTTCTTCCTCATTCCAGATCTGTTCCTCACAATTATCGATTTCGTGATTCATACCAGATCTAAATTTGTTTCTAGTCCAGTTTTACTCTCTTAATTTCATTCTTCTTTCATCTATATTACTATATACGAATTAGGTTTCCGTTTTAGAATCTATAATTCGCTCTCTTCATCATCAACAACCAGATCTGCATAAATATATATCATCCAGAATGACAACAACAATATTTCATCATATTTTCACCAAGAACATATCATCAAAATCACATATTCGCATCAAACAACATATAATCACATATTATTCACAAACATCAGAAATATCAGAAAATTCCTACGAGGGAAGGATGCCCTAACTATCCATCATGTCAAACCACTTGAATTTAAATCCGTTCTCCCCCATTACCTCGAATTTGTGTGAAAATTCCTGCGAATTTCTTCAAGAATTGGGTGCCCTAGGTTGATTTCCTCTTCCTAGCCTCTTGGTTCTTTCCCAACAACTTTTTACGATTAATTATTTACTAATCTTTGTTTTGACTAATACACCTTTAACACTCACTTAACATTTTACTAAACCGTCCCTTATTCCAAATAATAATAATATTAATTTTAATTATTAATATTACTAATATTATTTTATGAAATAATTATAATTATAATAATAACAATAATATTAATAAAAATAGTAATTAAATAGTCTCACTATTATTCGCACATCCGCTATTACTAACCGCACTTCGATTCTAACCGTCCCACTAGGACACAACACCAAAAACAATAAGATATACGCCTTAAACAAGGCCAACACAACACCAAAAATATCCGACGATTAAATATTAAAAATAGGGTGTTACAATATAGTGAGAAGTTCATTTGCTCCTTGCATGCCATAATTTGCATGATTTGTTGTATTTTATGAACAATAATATACGACTTATTATATTTTATGATCTCTAATTCTTTTAACAGCATTTTATTCGACAATTTGATTTTAATACCGAATGATTAATGTTTATGGTCTATTCTATGATTTTTAAATATATGTTCTATTAATCAGAAAAAATTTCTTCAAAAGTTATTGTTAAGAGGTGCAAGTATCGTCTTGAAGTTTGTACGAATTTTAAAATTCAGATTCACCTCTTTTCTAACAATTTTATAATGAAACAGAGACTCAAGCAATGCGTTGAAGTTATCCAAATATTGGAATCTAAATTTTAGTAGAGTATATCTGAAGATTAAAATCTAATCTTTCTTTTTAGAAAATTAAAATGCCTCTCTAATGAGAAGATTTTATTGTAAAATTAGTGCATTCATATTTCAAACTTAGATGATACAAAGGGTATTTTCAAGTTTTCATAAAATGTGTGATCATTATACGGGGTGTAGCCAGCACCATCCTTTTCTTTTTCTTAACATTTATATATTTCTGCCTTTTTCCTAAGAAAATGTCACTTCAAGAAGCAATGTCGATTGAATTAGTAAAAGCATTTCAAAAATTCAATGGCAAAAACTTTCCATTGGTTTCTCCTTTGCAATGACATTAAGAATCAAAGAAGATCGCTAAAACATGATGAGCCATATTTTTCATTACCACGCATCTCTCAGTATGTTGCAATGTCACAACTATTAACAAGTCCTGTCTAGTTATGACACTTGTCTGAAAGGAAGTTTATAAAATAAAATAAACCAATTTTATTCCCAAAAAAGTAACACATAAATTTGTTGGTCTCAAAGGAACTTAACAAAAAAAAAAATTATACTAACCGAGGTTTAAATATTCTATTGGGGTGAGCATCATAAGAGCACTCTAAAATGGATGAACCAATTTACATGTAAAAACAAAAACACTATAAGCCTAGCATTTACCAATTTAAGCGAAGCGAAAACTTCCACCAAGCTTACCTGTAATTATCAAAACAAAACAACAATGGTCATTTACTTGCATAATTATGTTTGGAAATTTTATTTACGAGTAGATAGGGTTGCTTATCTGCAGTACATTTTTCTAAAAGCTCTTCAGCAAACTTTAACATTGCCTCATTTTCCTCGACAAACTTTGCATATCTTTCTGTCTCCTTGACTGCCTCAGCAGCCAAAAATGACTTATTCTCCGCATCTGCGATTCTGTATGCTACGATTTCGGAAGCTTCCCTCATTGCCTTATCAAATGCCGAAGTATTAGATGCCTCTGGCGCCGGCGAATTCATTTCTTTTGGTGCAGGTGGTTTTGAGTCAACAGCCGGCTTTGTCTCCACTGGGGTATCATCCTTAATCTTGTAACAATTTTGTACCTGCGGGGGTAAAATGACTGAATAGTTTTAATCTGTTGATTGGCTGTAACAGTTTATACAGTTAGTTCTTTTCTGTTTTGTTATCTAGCCGATACAATGGATACAATTACAATATTGATTCAATTAGAATTGTGTTCCATTTTTCACTTGTTCAATTTTTCTAGCATGGTACCGGCAGTCTATTTTACCCTTCTCTATCTATCCCCCTCTCCTTCCCTCAAACAACATAGAATCGAGAAAACAAGCTTCAAGTTCATTTAGCTTAAATATGTGAAAGTTTGCCTTATGCGCCAAAAATGGTGGGCCTATGTATATCCTGTTACAACTAATCCTAGAACAATTTTTTACCAAACAATTTGAAGTATGAGTAAAACAAAAAGGAGGAGAAACATCTGCTCCAAACCAAACAAAGTATTATTGTTGATACAAAATAGCCTTCCAACATACGCGTGTCTAGCAAAAATTCTAGAGAACTAATTTAAAGCAAAATACAGATAATATAATACTACAGATACATTTCTTTAAAGCATCACAGAGGACTAATTTACCTTTTCAAGCTTCCCTTGAGTAACAAGCCTTCTTAGCCTTGAACCTAATGCCCTTCTGAAATTTTGGTTTTGAGGAATGCTGTGCTTTTGCTGCAGTATTATGAATCATTATTCCTTAGAAAGTATAAAATAAAAACATACTATAAATGAAATATCCCATATTTACAAGATAATATGCACAATAGATGCTGCAAAGTATACTATATTTCCGCCCCCAAGTCCCCCAACTAGCACCATAAGAAAAGGCATTGCCTAAGCACAAAAGCAAGGAAATTGCAACACAATCTCAATTTTAATTGACAAACTATGCAAGTCAAAACGCCCATAACTAACAGATATTGTTTGTCTACATGACAAATATTTTTTCCTTTTTACAACTGGAGTGAAATAAGCTGTAACTATTACAAAAATAAGCATGCAACTTTGAAAGATCCTACTAGAGTGAATAAATCTATTTACACGAGGCAAAAATCCTAGAAGGTCCTCAAGTTGATGAACTGATTTTGAATTCTCCAGTGTAAAAACCAATGGCAAGGCCACACTGATATTGAACTTATGGTAAAGAAATTGGATAGTTTCTAAGAAATCATAGGCCCAAATCTCATTACTACAATTATACCCAATAAAAACTAGGTTTAAATTAACATTTGCAGCCCTCTAAAATAACCATTAATTATTTTAGTCCCATACAATATTAGTCGAGGCCTCGAAGGAATTAAAGTTAGTTAGTAAGTAGAGGACAGAGATAGTAGGGAGAAATAAGGCATGTTGGCTAATAAGAAGAAATGAGAGAGTTTGGTGCCACAGTCAAATGCATACAATACACAAATGATCTTTCCGTCTACACATTACACAAATGTCAATGAATACTTCAAAATACCTTCCACCAGAAGGAAAATACTTTGATGCTTTGAATGTAATGTATAGACGGAAAAGGATATTTAAATTCACAAATAAGCAGTATGGTATAAGGATTATGTATCCTCGTAAATAAACTAGTTCAATAGTTTTATGTAAGTCAAGTATTCGGGGGTCATAGAACCCAATTAGACAGCAGCAATTCAATCCAAAAGATCTTTGAGCACAATTCAATTCATAAAATCTATATAACATAAACAAGTCACTCAACCAATCCATAAAAAATTGTGATCACAAGAAAGGCACCACAACCAAGAAAATTGACTCACCTCAATGAAGCTAACAATAGCACTCAAGTCAGACCCATTAGCATCTTTGATTGTTGATAAAGCTTCAAAAATCATTGAATTGTACCTGATAAAAATAACGAGTGCAAAGAAGCCGTCATAATATGTCCTTAATTGATAGGACAAATAATGAAAAAAAGACATTGTATTTAAAAGTCTATATAATTTAAAAAATATAATACTTTATGATGGTCAGCTAGAAGTAAGTGATGTAAACACGTTGACAATGAAAATTTCTTAAATATGTTTTACTGTAACACAAAATCATGTTAAAAATAGAACACTCGATCACAAATTTATAGTAATTGGTAATTTAGCCTATTAATATTTGGTGTCGAGTTATCAAGCACCCATATTTGGCGGCTCTGTGACAAGGGCTATGGTGGAGAGATTAAAGGATCATCTTGAAGAACAAATCACCTTATATCATCAATACACCGATTCTTATCAATAATATCTTATTTCTTGTGGCAGATTCGCAATTCAATCTTATCATTTATCCTGGATGTGGCTATTGTTCCTTCCCATTTCCCATCTCCTTCCGCCTTGTAAGTTTCCTTTCTATTTCTAATTTGTTTAATTTTCTTAGTTTTTCCTTCGTTTTCTCTCCTTATTCAAGAAATTTTCACTAAGTTCAAGATCCGTCTTGTATATGAATCCTCTAGGATTCAAATCATTTACTTCACCCTACACAAAAGGACAAATATTTTATGTACCAAAGCAACTTGCAAGCAGTTATTTACAACAGCAAGTAAGACCATATATTCCTAATTTTACCTTTTTCCTAAGCCCTTCATCTTTAATAAAAACGTAGAAGGGTTATCTTTGATCCTCACCTACCTATTTTCCAATTCTAAGAATTAAATGAAGAATTGACAAGAACCAACCAATTCACAAACGTACCACAAAAATGCAAGTATCAAGTCAGGGTTCAAGCAGGGTAGAGAATTGTTTCATTGTGAATATCGTGATTCAAGATTGTCATTCCACTCCATTTTCCTGGAATTTCATGGTTTTAGAGAGGGTTTTCGATTTGGACTCCATGTACTCGCACAATCATGCATTCACCAATTTGAACCATCTGATTAAGATCATATGACTCACATTCCAACTAGGCATTTTGGACTCAATTACCAAAGTTACATAGTGAGCCTTTCAATCTTGATCCGACTATCAAAATCATATGACAGCAACAAATGCATGATTTTTTATATCATGGAGTCCAAAAACACCTTGGTGTTTGTGCACTAAATATACAATCCTAGAAAATGGACCATCTACTATCCGCGTAAACTAGTTCTACACTGAAGCCTAACAAGAATCAATATTTTGCAGCTATTTTAACATACAACAATTACAAAACAGGGTTCATGCATGGCATGCGGCAATGTGACTAATTCTTGTTGGATGTCAATGTAAAACTAATTTACCACTACAATGAAATTCAACCCCATTAAACAGGACCGTCTTCGAGGGCATCATACAACAATTACAAAAGGTTTATGCAACAATGTGATTAATTCTTATTGGACCACAATACAATACACCCCCATCAAATATTCTTTTATTTTATCCATTACCAAATCCACAAAACTGCATAAAGAAGCGGGAAAAAAAATATCATACTGCGGAGGAGCATCGTCAATTTGAGAAGGCTGGCGTGTAGGAGTCTGAATTTGAGATACAGAAGCAACATTTTGCAGAGTAGCATTAACCGGAGTAGCTGGAGCAGAGGCCGGAGTAGCAGGAGCAGAAGCAATCACTAACGGTTTCGCCTTAGGAGTCCTAGACTTATCTTTAGAGTTTTGACCAGGACAAACACTTAAATTCCGCCATTTATCCTGAACAATGAATCAACAACAACGATTTAATTCAAATATTCAAGAAACAAAAACCCTAACCCTAACCCTAATAATTAGATGATAAAATAAAATAATAAAAACCTTGAGATCAATATTGGAACGGCTACAAAGTTTTTCGGCGAACTCTTTGTCTCTGAGAATGTTCTTCCACTTTCCGGTACCGTGTTTTCGAACGCCTTCATGCAAAGCTTCTTCTTCTTCGGGTGTCCACTTCTGCTTCTGATTTCCCATATTGCAGCGCCAAAGAGGTTCAGTTTCGATTGATTGTGTACAAGTACTGGTAGTGGTAGAGTCAAGTACTGCTATTGACGCTTTCTCGTCACGTTTTTATTTATACTATTCCATTTTATGGAGTTTTTTTTTTTTTATTTTTTTTTTTCCTAGTGTGATTGTATTCAGCCGAATTTTTGGTGCGGTCACTTAAATATTTGATCGTGGCCGTTTAAAACGGACCTGACCTTGTTTAGCTCTTGGGTTATTTTTTTTTAGGAATTAAGTTGTCATCCCACCTTTATATCTCACACCTCCTAATTTGTATGAATAGATTAAATTAATTTTGAAATTTTATTTCCAAAATTTCCGATTTAGGAACTGTTCCGGACTGGACCTCAAGACTGTAATAGGCTACGGTCCAACAGGTCGAGCAGAGGCCCATATACTCGACCAGAGACGCCTAGCAGACGGGCAGGGGCACCTAATAGTCGGGCAAGCTTCCCATACGACGGGCATGCACTCAGAGCTAGCAAGGAACATGTCTGTCAGTCCACTTGCCACGTCACCCAGTTGTCCCCCCTTTTATCTCCTGAAAGGTAGGGACAGTTGAACCAAGAACTTGACCACTTAGCTAGGTCTTCACGCTTTTCACGCGTTTCTTGGCAGTTCTTCCTTGGGCCTAGCTGATCCAGCCCAAGGAAAGACCTTGGCCCAGCGTTGGGGACTCTCTATAAATATCATTTTTCATTAAAGGGTCAGGTATTATGATTCATCCTATAACTTACCTACTTCATTGTACCTATACTCACTTAAGCATCGGAGTGTCTTGCAGGTACACTCTCTCTCTCTCCCATTCTTTGGCCGTTACACCAAATTGCTGGAAGGTCCTCCTGATCAGGTAAGATCAGTGGCGCCGTCTGTGGGAATCCAGCTTCCCCTTCTTCCATAACAGAAGATCAAAGCTCAAATACTTCGTCCTTTCAGCATGTCTGGAGAACAACTCAACGACCGCAATGGTCCCCTCGTCGACTACACGATGGAGGACAATTTGAACTACCACGAATCTGACGCCCGAGATGGACGCCCAGCCACCCCGTCTCCTGAACCCGAGAACAATGGGAACCAACCTCAGATTCAAGACCAGGCGATCAGCGCATTTCAACCCATCCCCGTGCCCGTCGAAGGGGATGCCACCATGATTGCTATGGTGAACGCACTTAACTAGGCCAGCTCCATGCTCTACCAGCAGCACGAGAGGATCATGGCCCTAGAGGCTGACCGGCAGGAGGGCCGACCTCAGCAGAAAAGTAGGACGCAACAACGTTCAGAAGCGACGAAGAAACGGGGACAACGCTCCCCAGAACCCAACAAGAGCAGGTCACGAGCCCGTCGGGATTCCGGTCGGTCAGGGACCTCACCAAGGCGCAATCGGAGCCCTGATAATAACGAGCTCTCCCCACCGAGGAGCGACGAGGAAGACCCGCATTGCCCCCTCTCACGGGCAATAATTGAGGCACCACTCCCCAAAGGCATGGAGAAACCCTCAAACTTGGCCATCTACGACGGGACCACCGACCCCGACGATCACGTCGACAATGTTAACGCGATGCTCGACTACCGCAACGACATCACCGAGCACCTCAAGTGCAGGTTGTTCTCAACAACCCTTAGGAAATGAGCCATGGTCTGGTACAAAAGTTTAGCCCCGGAGTCCATCACATCCTGGAGAGTCATGAGATCCATGTTCACGAGGCATTTCACAGCCTCCCGACGCCATCCCAAGACAGAGGCGACCCTCGAAACCATAGTGCAAAGGAAAAATGAGACATTGCGCTCGTATATCAAGCGATTCAACCAAGAGGCTGTCGAGGTGGACACCACGAAACACATGAAGAAATACCTCCTCGAGAGGGGACTCTTGCCCGGAAGAGAACTTAGCAGGGCAGTTGGGATAGAGCCTCCCCGCACTTTGAATGACCTCCTGCATAAAGCCCAGGCTTACATTAGATACGAGGAAAAGCAGGTTGCCCACAACGCTCGCAGTAGTCGTAACACTGGGGAAACCGACCATCCCAAGCGCGAGGACTCGAACGTTCCCCGTCGCAACGGGGACAGGCGAATGGAAGAGAAACCCCGCGAGCCCCGTGAAGGAAGAAGGCTCGCGGGCCGATACAATGAATATACATTGCTGACAGCTCCCCGTGAGCGTATCCTCGCCGAATGCATCAACTCCGAGTTCAAGCAGGGCAGGGTAAGGTTCCCTAAACCTTCTGCACCCAAGCCCCACACAAACAAATCCAAGTACTGCAGGTTCCACAGGAGCCACGGGCACGTGACTGAAGACCGTGTCCACTTGAAAGACGCAATAGA
The DNA here is from genome assembly GCA_963966055.1 of Lathyrus aphaca. NCBI lineage: Eukaryota > Viridiplantae > Streptophyta > Magnoliopsida > Fabales > Fabaceae > Lathyrus > Lathyrus aphaca. The sequence continues at coordinate 724,924,486 of OZ014519.1, read as the reverse complement.
AATTTTGATCCAAGAGGGACATCTCAAGCAATACACTAGGAAGAACGAAGCCTCCAAACATGAAGAACAAGAAAAGAAGAGACCCAGGGAGGACACTCCCCCTGACGACTCTTCTTATCAGGTGGCCTTATGTGTATCACGACCAGAAGACTTCATCTTCCCCGATTCGCCACCAGAAGGGCGGATCACTGCTCTCAGCCCCTGGGAAGACTTTCCAACCACCCTTGTCATATCAGGTGGAGGGATGAACGGCAAAACCGCCGCCCTTTCGGTAAAACGCAAGTTCGACGAACTCCTCCTGACCGCACCCGAGCAAAAGGCAACGCTGACAAAATACCGAGGCAAGTCCAATCCAATGTCCTTTTTTCTAGAGGAGCTTACGGGCGGTTCCCCCAACTCGGGCATCCCGCTGCTGATCAGGGCCAAGATGGCTCACTTGGACGTCCGACGCATTCTGGTCGATCAAGGCAGTTCGGTGGACATCATGTACGTCCACATTTTCCAAACCCTAAAGTTGGACAAAACCAACCTATCTCCCTACGTCGGATCCGACCTCTAAGGGTTCAACGGGGCCACAATGAAGCTGTGGGGTTACGTCGAGCTCCTTGTCACCTTCGGAGAGCAAGAGACGGCCAGAGAAATCAAGATCCAGTTTTTGGTCATAGAATGCCTCTCTCTTTACAACTGCATCCTCGGCCGCCCGACTCTGGCTGAGCTGACGTCAGTCCCATCCACCTGAAGATGAAATATTACACCAAATTGGACCGCGTGGTCACAATCCACGGCGACATCGAAGCCGCCCGAAGATGTTACGATGCCGCAGTAAAAGGACATGCCACAATCAACACAAAGAATAACAAAAAGCCCAGAGTCGAGGAGTCTCCCCCCAAGGAATCAACGCCATCGACCTCGATTGCCGCATCGGCGAGGATGAAGCTAAAGAGTAGAGACCCGCCGAGGGACAGACTCCCACTCACCCGTTCCGCCCAGTCCCGGATGGAGAGTTCGAGCTTGTCCCACTGGGCGATAACCCCGACAGGACGATAAAGATAGGCATGGGGCTGCCCGAGGAAACGAGGAAGCAGCTCGCGATATGCCTCAGGGAGAATGCTGACCTTTTTGCATGGAACGCCGCGGAGATGTCCGGCCTAGACCCTGAGGTCGCATGTCACCAATTAGCTTTAGACCGAGCAATCAAGCCTGTAGCACAACGTAGGCGCAAGCAGTCTCCCGAGAAAGCGGAGGCTGCCGAGCGAGCTGTAAAAGACCTCCTAGAGGTAAATTTTATTTCTGAAGCCCAGTACACAACCTGACTCTCTAATGTAGTTCTCGTTAAGAAAAATAATGGAAAATGGTGCATGTGTGTTGATTATACTGATCTTAATAGGGTTTGCCCTAAAGATGCTTTTCCTCTCCCTAACATAGATAAACTCGTCGACAATTCTGCAGGTTTCAAACTCTTGTCCTTCATGGACGCATACAGCGGATATAATCAAATCCCTATTTCGGACATGGACAAGAGACACACGACATTCATGACCCCGACCGACAATTACTATTACAACGTAATGCCTTTCGGACTCAAGAATGCCGGGGCCACGTACCAGCACATGATGAACAAAGTCTTCCGAGGAGAAATCGGGGATATGCCCGAGGTATACATGGATGACATGATCGTCAAATCACACGATGAGACTGACCATGCATGACACCTCCTCAAGGTCTTCAAGCAGGCGAGACAATGCAAAATGAGGTTTAACCCTGAGAAATGCACGTTCGACGTTCGGGCAGGAAACTTTCTAGGTTTCTACCTCACCGAGAGGGGAATCGAAGCCAATCTCGACAAATGTCGAGCATTCCCAGAGTTCCCGACCCCAAAATCTAAAAAATCCATTCAATCCCTCAACGGGGTGCTCGCCTCGCTCTCTCGTTTCATCGCCAAATCCGCTTAGCACGCGCTACCTTTCTTTAAACTCCTTCGAAAGGAGGCCACCTTCAAATGGATCGACGAATGCGAGCAGGCACTGCTCCATCTAAAAAAGGCAATCTCCGAACCCCCGGTCATGTTACGACCATTGGAGAGGGAGACCTTATACATGTATCTGTCCGTGGCAACCGAGGTTGTCAGCACCGCTCTTATTAGAGAAACCGACGAGGGACAAAAACCCATCTACTTCACGAGCAAAGCACTCCAAGGCCCCGAACTCAGATACAAACAAATTGAAAAAGTTGCATTAGCTCTCATAAACGCCGCGAGAAGATTACGTCACTACTTCCTCGCTCATACGATCAAGGTAAGAACCGATCAACCAATAAAACAGCTCCTTGGTCGACCAGACATGGCCGGAAGAATGTTAAAATGGTCGCTGGAACTTTCCGAATTCGACATACAATACAAGAACAGGAAAGCTTTGAAGGCTCAAGCCTTGGCCGACTTCGTCGCAGAAATGACGCACAACCCTAAGCCGGCAGACAACACCCACAAATGGACGATCTTCGTCGACGGCGCCTCCAGCTCGACAGGAAGCGGGGTCGGGATCAGCCTCGAAAACAAGGACGAAATCCTGATTGAGGTCTCACTAGCATTAGCCTTCCCAACTTCCAACAACCAAGCCGAATATGAGGCTTTCATCGCCGGTCTAAGATTGGCCAAAGACCTAGGAGCAAAGGAAGTAAAAATATCGACAGACTCCCAGCTCGTGGCATCACAAGTACGGGGAGAGTACCAAACCAGGAATGACAACCTCATCGAATATTTAGCATTGGTCAAAGAAAGACTCGAAAAATTCGAGAAGTGGGAGGTCCAACACGTGCCCCACGAACATAACACGCGAGCGGACATCCTATCAAAGCTCGCTAGCACGAGGAGGAAAGACGGAAACAAATCAGTAATCCAAGAAATCCTTCCTCGGCCCAGCATCGAAAAACCACCTCCCCCGCTCGAGGTTAACGTGATCGGAGACAATCATTGCTGGATGACACCCATCTATAACTACCTCACAAAGGGCGAACTCCCCACAGACCCTAAAGAGGCGGCCACTACTAAACGGAGGGCGTGCTCATACGTCCTCCTCGAAGGGAAACTCTACCGCAGAGGACTCTCCATCCAGTTACTCAAATGCGTCGAGGAGGAGAAAGTCCATGACATATTAGGGGAAACGCACCGAGGAATCAACGCCCAACATCCCGGCGGACGATCACTGGTGTAACACGGTGGGAGAACTGACTTTGGTAATGTTGCGGATAGCAAGAGTCGCCACCGACTTTTATTTTATCCAAAGGAAAGGCATAAAAGAACAGGAAAGACCTTTTAAAAGATTTTTGGGTCCGGGGGGTAGGTTATGTAAAGGGAAGGTGTTAGCACCCTTTACATCCATGGTTATCCATGGGCTCTTAGTTACTTAGCTCACTTTAAAATGTTTTTGAAAGTGTAGTGTGTGAATAGAAAATTTTTCATAATAGTTAATAATGATCCATGTACGGATGCGTAAAAACTTGTTTTTTTGAAAATTTGTTTGAAACTTGTTAAGTGTTTGAAAAATGGAGTGAGCAAGCAACTAGGAGGTACCTACCCTAAAGTTTTAAGTCTTTCTTGTTCTTTATCCCTTAATTGGTAAGACTATCCCTACTATTAAGGAATAGGTAGTCATTACCTTGGATGTTAGGGACAAGTGAGGGACATCTGTTTTTATGAAGGCAACTGTGGGGTGTATTAAGCATTTAGGAGGGACTATCATCATTTATTCGAAGGGACTTGATTTTTAAAGGCAACCATTAGGGACTTGATGATTTTTTCTTTTAAGGGACTTGCTTTATACACCCCACTTGACCTTATTAGTAGGCAACATTGAGGGATAACCTTAGGAATGTGAGATGGCGATTAAAATCGACTTACGTGTGTGAGTGTTCAATATTATTTATCTTTAATTAAAGTGATCTAAATTTAATTTTTAAAATACAAATAATTTTCACTCCCTAAATTACTAACCATAGCATAAAAATTAAATAAATTACATATTTACAAAATTACACCAAGAAGCAATTACATAATAATTATAATAAATAAATAGCAAAAATATAAATATAAAAGCAAAATATAAATAATAAGCAAAAATAATAAATAAGCAATAAGTAAATAAAATAGGGATTAGTAATAGTAATAATAAAAATTAAATAAGGTTAGTGAAATAATAATAAATTAAATAATGTTAGTGAAATAATAATAATAAAAGATTAGTAATAACATGGTTAATAATAATAATAGAAATCAAAATAAATTGAATTAACAAAAATATTATAATAACAAAATTAAAATAATAAACAAAAGTTTAATATGAACAACTAAATAATTATATCATTTTAGTTTATATACTAATTATTAAATTATTTATAATTGTAAAAAAAAATAATTTAAATTATTATAAATTTAATTGTTTCTATACATATATTAAAAGAAAATAATTTAGATTATAGACATAGTGTATAAAATATATTTACATATTATTAATAATGGATTATATTTACAAAAAAAATTAATTATATTAAAGATTATATTAAATATATACATGACAATTACATTAAAAATTAGAGAATAACAATTAAGTTTTTTAATAAGTATTTAGAAAATAAATTAGGGTTTGTTAGAAAAATATTTTTAGAGTTTTAATTTAATTATACATATATTATATTTACATACATAATAAAAAAAATAATTTTTGAATTACAAAAATAATTTATGAACATTAGAAAATTTTGAATAAACATTTTATAAGATTATTTTTTATAATATATGATTATGGACAAAATTTAAATTAAATAAAATTGAATAAAACAAAAAAAATAGAATAAAATGCTAAAACAAACCTGGCTGGGATTTGAACCCAGGTCACCAGGCTCACAAGCAACAAGTTCTACCATCAGGCCAACCCACACGCAGGCAACAAGGAGAGGGTCTTAATTCGTTTTGTTCTTTGCCACAAAAACCTGGAAAAATAAAAGAAACAAAAAGGCCTGGGGTGGTGTTGAACCCAGGACCTTTGAACACAAGCAAACACGCATAACCGCCTGGCTGGAAGAGCCCACCTGTTAATCAAACAATCACAAATAATAATATATTAAGAGTGCAATTTAAATGAGAAAATATCAAAAATATTGGCTGGAGGCAGGATTCGATCCCCTCCCCTTTTGTCAAACGCGTGAGCACTTTCCCACTGGGCCAAGCACTGGCTTGTGCTACTGAACCAATAACATAACATAAAATATTTTAAGCATAAATTCAAATTTCCTGAGCGCGCCAAGCCTCTTCTTCAACCTCAGGAACTACGAAATTAGCTGCGAATCCAGCTACGAGTTTTCCTGCGAATTTTGCTACATGTTCTTCATTGTCCAAACCTGCGAAATCCAAACACTCACAAAACATCATCGATTCATTAAATTAGTTAATGTTTTATGATCCTTATGATTCATAGAACATTCCTATGTTCTTAGAATTCATTTAAATTTAGTGAATCATCAAGCCCTAATTTCAAGAGTGAAACCCTAACAATGGCCGCGGGTAGTATAGGTCATGAAGCTTCAATCCAATTGTCCAGAATCATTCTAGGCATCATAATAAACACATATCAATCATTAAAAACAATTTATAATGCATATATTATCGAATTCGAAAAATTGAAATTCAAGACAAATTTTGATTCGGGTAGAGCCATATGAGATGGTATTGATGCATATGATTGATGGTTTATGATCAGTGATGTCTAATGAAGCTTGCCATGTCCTTCTTTTACCTTCTAGTGCTCTGAATCAAGGAATCCGAATATGAGTTTTGGATGGATTTTTGAGGTTTGGAACTTACACTTAGAGGCTGCAAAATCGTCTATGAATGCTAGGGTTGTGATCAGTACTTATATGTGATTGAATCTAGGTCAAAAACTTGATTGATTGTGTGCAAGATTTGATTTAAAAAGATTCATCATGATAAGCTTTAAAATTTCAATATTTTTGTACCAATGCTTTCTATTTCAAGCCATTCCATATAATTCTTGTATCAACTTGTTCCATACTGATTTTATGACCTTCTAGAATCAATAATAAAATTAAATCTTCATATTTAATATTTTATTTAAATTTAAAATGATTTTAAGTATAAAAAATCATAATAAATTAATTAAATAAAATAAAAATTATGAAAATAATATGGAAATTTCGTGCATGATGTTGTTGTATGGGTTGGATCATAACTTGACAAGCCCATTTGGAAAGAATTGTTTTTGGACCTCCATTTTCATTATAAACCATCACAAAATTTCCCAACTTTGCAAGGGCATATCTCCCTCAATTTTAAAGGTATGAGGGTGTTCTTGGACATTTTGGAAAGCTTGAAGAGTCCTCTAAACAACCCCATTGGTTTCAGGTCCATATCATTTATCAATCTCAAGTTATGCCCTTTTGAAGTTGTTGACTTTTTGTTGACTTTTGAAATGACCTATAATGTCTTAGCTCATATCTTCCAAATGAAGCATTTTTGGGCTTAACTTGCAAGATCAAAGTTGTAGATAATTCAATTTCCTTCAAAATGAGCTTTGAGTGGAGACTTGGTGATGAAGCATGTGAAAGTTATGGCTGGTCAAAGTTCAGTTGACTTTTACTGAGGAAACCCTAATTTAGAAACTCCTGATTCTTGATGATCTGGAATCTCCTTGATGAATCATGATCAACCCTTGATCAAATGATGAATTTTACTTCATATACTTGATGTTGGCAAAAAATCATGAAGTTTGACTTTGGTTTGACCACAGTTGACCTCAGTTTGACTTTTTAACTGCTTTGACTGATTTTGACTTATCTGATCATTTGACTGAGCAAACTTTTGAGAAAAGTCTTGAAACTTGTCATGGGGGTTCTTAAACACATATAAGATGTTATGAAGCTCACTTGAAGTCTTGGAAGTTCATTTAGCCTGATTAAAGTCAAAACCCTAGTTTTGGATGCACTGCTTAGGAGGTGCATTGTCTGGGGGAATTGTCAACTCTTCTGACCAATTGTGAACTTTGTGAACCTTGTGAATCTTCATAAAGTGTCTTGTGATACTCATGGGAGGTATTGTGAAGCTTGTGAACCTTGTGAACCTCATGAAGTGACTTGTAGGCTTCATGAACCTCATGAAAGGTTATGTAAACATTGTGAATCTTGTGAACCTTGTGAACCTCATGAAGTGACTTGTAGACTTCATGAACCTCATGAAAGGTCTTGTAAATGTTGAGAAGCTTGTGAACCTTGTGAACCTTCAAGAAGTGACTTGTAGACTTCATGAACCTCAAGAAAGGTATTGAAAGCATTGTGGAACTTGTGAACCTTGTGAACCTTCATAAAGTAACTTGTAGACTTCATGAACCTCATGAAAGGTTATGTAAACATTGTGAATCTTGTGAACCTTGTGAACCTTCATAAAGTAACTTGTAGACTTCATGAACCTCATGAAAGGTCTTGTAAGTGTTGGGAAACTTGTGAACCTTGTGAACCTTCTTAGAACACAAAGTCTTGTATTGTGAGGGCAAATTTTGGGGTGCAACAGCTGCCCCTGTTCAATTTTCTGAAACCTGAGGGGTTAGATTGGTATGTTTGCCAGTCGTGACCTGGAAGGTTGAAGGGGATTGAATACAAAAGCCCAAAAATTTGCACTCACCAGTGCATAGCATGATATTGATGTTTGGTTGTATATGCTTGAGTGGGCTTAAAGATGCCACTTAGAAGAACTGGAGATGGGCTTAGAGATGCCATCAGGAAGAACTGGTGATGGGCTTAGAGATGCCATCAGGAAGAACTGGTGATGGGCTTAGAGATGCCATCTAAAGTATCATAATATGATGATGTCTTTATGTTGATACTGGATATCAGTTCTAGGTCTTTGTATAAGCCGTCTCTGAATCATTTATGCAGCATGATTTGAGTTGTTGGATGGACCAGTAGAAATAAATCTTGTGATGATTATCTCTTCTGGAAATATTTTGGATTAGGGAATGGATCTTTGTACAGACCGTTTGCCTATTCTCCAAGGGCCAAAAGAACGTCAGGATTTGTTCTTCTGAACAAGTATCTTGAACAAGGGGCCAAAAGAGCGTCAGGATTTGCTCTTAAGGATCAAAAGAACGTCAGGATTTGTTCTTCTGAGTAAAATGTCTTGACCAAGGGGCCAAAAGAGCGTCAGGATTTGCTCTTAAGGGTCAAAAGAACGTCAGGATTTGTTCTTCTGAGGAATGTCTTGAACCAGGGGCCAAAAGAGCGTCAGGATTTGCTCTTAAGGGTCAAAAGAACGTCAGGATTTGTTCTTCTGAAAAAATCTTGAACAAGGGGCCAAAAGAGCGTCAGGATTTGCTCTTAAGGGTCAAAAGAACGTCAGGATTTGTTCTTCTGAAAAAGCATCTTGAACAAGGGGCCAAAAGAGCGTCAGGATTTGCTCTTTAGGGTCAAAAGAACGTCAGGATTTGTTCTTCTGAAAGATATCTTGAACCAGGGAATGGATCTTTGTATAGACCGTTTTCCTGCTATTCAAGGGGCCAAAAGAACGTCAGGATTTGTTCTTAAGGGTCAAAAGAACGTCAGGATTTGTTCTTCTGAAAAAGTATCTTGAACAAGGGGCCAAAAGAGCGTCAGGATTTGCTCTTAAGGGTCAAAAGAACGTCAGGATTTGTTCTTCTGAAAAAGTCTTGAACAAGGGGCCAAAAGAGCGTCAGGATTTGCTCTTAAGGGTCAAAAGAACGTCAGGATTTGTTCTTCTGAAAAAGCATCTTGAACAAGGGGCCAAAAGAGCGTCAGGATTTGCTCTTTAGGGTCAAAAGAACGTCAGGATTTGTTCTTCTGAAAGATATCTTGAACCAGGGAATGGATCTTTTTACAGACCGTTTGCCTGCTATTCGAGGACATCTTGAGTAGTGTATGGATCATTTCTGACCTGTTGTAAATTGTTGATGCTGTTTTATCTGCATGTAACTATCCTGCAAGGAGAATGTTAGTTTATGTTATATGTATGCATGCATAGTATGATGCACCTAAGTAAATGTATTATGCATTTATGGATATGTATGTTATGGTATGATGTAAATGATGTATGCATGATATGATGCTGCTGGAAGAGTCTGGATATCTTCATATAACAACTGCTGGCCAGGGAAAATAAATCCCGATTCGTTGTTGCTTGATAATATATTATACACAATCTTCCATATGTTGGGGATAACAAGGTATAGATAACCTCCCGTATGCTGGGGATAGTAAGGTATACATAACCTTTGTCTTCGTTTGATGGTAGGGAAGATATAACCTCCCGTCTTCGTTCGTCGTACCCTTATTGGAAAGTAAATTCCCGAATATCCGTATGAGGATAAAAGAGATGGATATAAATTCCAGAGGAGATGAGACTTTATGAAGATGGATTCGTCCTACTGGGGGTTTGTAACTGTCTTGTAGAGATGAACCTGGTGAAGCTTTGTTGGAACCCTTCCCTCGTTCGTCATTAGCAACTACCATTACTGCATTTTCATGCCTTTCTGGTAAACATCAATCATATTCAAAAGCATAATACATTCAATCACAACCAATGGACGTTTTTGCTAGGGTAAAAGTAAATCTGGACTCAGAGGGAAAAGTAAAGCTGATTTTGAAAGCAGAATTGTTTCAACTTCGAGAGTGTACAGCCAATTGGATCTATAGCTCCTGAAATTCTTTAACTTTCCTGAGTACCTTCCCAGAAATCCTCATAGCTGGATCTGAAGACATGATACTGACACCATCTGATACTACTGGCATAGACAATTAATTTCCATCATGGTTTCAGCTGAGAATCAAGGTAATACAATGAGAGGAATGTGTCTTCAAACTGTAATGGACCATATACGCTCCGGGTATTAGATTTGAAAAGAAAGCATTGCCCCTTGGTTGGGGATGAATTGTCCCATAATGGAAGTATCTGAAATGAGCTACCTCAAGAGAAACAAGCAGAATGCCCCATAAGCATATGCCCCTGGCATCATGAACTTTGCAGTGTTACCCTTGGTAATTCAAATATATGAGAAAAGTTGCCTCTGGCTATTAAGCACTGTTGGATCTGGAACTGGTTGCCCTGAATGATTTGAACAGTAACTTGGTATGCCCCCTTGATTAGGAAACAATGACTATGCCCCTGGCATTATGAATTCTGTAATGTTACCCTTGGCACTTCGGGTAGATGGGGAGATCTGTCTCTGGCTGCTTAAACATAGTTGAATCTTGTCCTGATTGCCCCAAATGAGTTAGGCAATATCATGGCATGTCCCCTTGATTGGGAGATAGTGATTATGCCCCTTTGTATACATGGACTTTGATCCAGGAAGCAACTTTGTTCACCGGAAGGACTTTGGTTTATTGAACATTCATCCTGTAAGTTTCTCTGTTTATCAAACATTCAGGTATATTCAAACAAATATATTCAAAATGCAATGCTTATGTCTGTCTTGAAGTTTTGAAACAAGTTATTTTTAGAAAAACTGTTTTTTTTTTTTTTTTTTGAAAACTGTGATATTAACTCAAGTTTTATAATAAGCCCTAAAGGAGTCAGGATACCTTTTTGTAGCAGTATGCTTTCGAACTAACCATGCTTCAGTTAGGACTTTTAAAGGGTTATAACGTGGCCTGGTTCATGGTTTAAGAAACAAAGGATAAAGGCTCAAATTTTATTTGTACCCAACCCAATCTCCATGATGCTCTTCAGTCCTATGCTCAGTTAACTCATGCATTGAGGCTCAAAGGAATTTGGAATTGTAACACTGACATTTGTGATGGTTCAGAAACCAAAAATTTATTTGAATATCCAGTCATCTTTCTTTGTTAAGGATTCATAGTGACCTTTTTTTTTTCTTTTTTGACTTTATTATCCCTTCTTTTTGCCTGAACTGCTTATTTCAAGATTACAGTCAGCGGGATGTCTTAATGTTTTACTAAGTCTCCTTCATAGGTTTTGACTTAGTGAATTGTTCTTTTGCTGGATATTGACTGTCAGGTTTCATGATTACAGAGAACCATCATTAGTTGTGTACAACACATATAATTGGCATATTTTGAGTTAACTGAGTAACTACCCTGCCCCAGGTTATGAATAAGGGTTTTAATTTGTGAGAATACAAACTCCTACTTCATAGGCTCAAAAGGGTTGACTAGGGATTAACTTCCTTATATCTCCACTGTTTAGGAAATGAAACAATGCCTGTACATCGTCAGCATAGTCTGTTCAAAAGCATACTGCCTAATATTATGGTATTGTTTTCGTCATCCTCCCTCTACAGGCTTATAGCTTTATCAGGAGTTAAATATCACAAGATAGAAATAAGAAGCATAATTCAAAATATAGTGGAACGAATGGATTAATTCAAGACAAACATATGCAATGCATTAATGAAAACAAAAGTTTAACATAATAGTAAGTGTTCAAACAAATAAAAGAAATTACAAATGAAAATTCAAATGTTCTCAAAGTCTCTTCCTCTAAACTTGTCACTCCAGTTATCTGGAAACTTTGATGCTTGATGGAAGATAGAAGAACTCAACCTGGCCTTCTGGCGTAACCTCGAGTATTCCTTCGTCAATTAGGTCTTGAATCTTATTCTTCAATGCCCAACAGTTACTAGTGTCATGTCCAGGACAGTTGGAGTGATACATACACCTTGCCTTGGGATTATAGCGAGGAAAAGAGGTATTAGGATTTTTAGGAGAATTTTCCAAGGAAATCATCTTCATCTCCAACAGGCATTGCAAAACTTGTGACATTGGAGTGCTGAACTTGATAAACTGCCTTCTACATTTCTGGCGTTGAGGTGGATTAACCTTATCAGGTCTTTCTTCTTCAATTGAAGAATAATCAATGGCAACCTGTCTCTTACCCTCTTTTATCCTCATCCTCCTTTCAACCAAATCAGCTTGTTTTAATGGAGGTTCACTGACAATTAGATCCCTGACTCTATTACTTTGAAGTTTGTGGACAAAGGTTCTTAGCTCTTCTTGCCCCTGAGCTAATATTTGAATAAGAGCCACCTGGCCATTCATCTGGATCCTCATTCCTGTCATCTCAGCTTGTAGTTGTTTCAGCTGATCATCCTTGTTGTCCTCAGGATTCTTCTTCTTAGCCAGTAGTGTCTTCAATTCATCCTGCCCCTTGGTCAGGTTCAGGATCAGCTCTTGGAACTGTGCATTTTGTGCCTGGAGATCCTTAACTGTTTGCTCAAGAGCCATTGCTGAAATAAACAGCGAGAAGATAAGAAACCTGTGCACAATAAACCTGTGATGCAATGATATGATATGTGAATGCATATGCAATGTTTTCAAGGACCGCAGGATTTAAATTTGTTTAAACCAACAAGAAGGTAAACTTTTATTAGTAATAAATTTGTTTTGCCTCTTGAGCTTACAGAAAATGAAATGAAATAAATACAAGAGATGGGGGTTTTAAGTCTCCCATGGACGTTTCCTCTTTGTGTTGAGGTATGAGTTGAGATTCCGTTCTTCGTGAAGTTGTTTTGTTAGTTCCAGGATTATTTCTTGGCTTTCTTTGTAATGAGCCTCGAAAGTATCCCTTTGCTCCTTCAGCTGGATCCAGGATCTCTGTAAATCTTTCATGTCAGTAGGCATGTCTGGGTGAAGGATGGTATAAGCAGTGTCTCCTTCAGCAACAGGTTCCATGGTAACTGGCAGGATAGCAGGATATGGCATCATGAGAGTCTGAGCACGAGATCGCACCCATCTGAGATAAGCTTCCATAGGAATAGTGTACTTAGGCTCCAGTGTCTTGCTGTCAACCCTGTTTACCTTTCCCCAAGCTCGTATGAATCTCTGACGGTAACCTTGAAGATCGTTGTCGTAATCAAACACAATGCCCTGAATCAACATGTCATGTGGTCCATTACTCCGAGCGTAACCAAACTGTCGTAAAGCTAGAGAAGGATTATAGGTGATGCCTCCTCTTATGCCTAGAAGTGGCACATTAGGAAACTCCCCACAACGGTCAATGATGGTGATATTCTCCATAAATCTGGAACACCAATGGATATCTGAATGCGAGAGTGACATGATCCTCTTGGACCATCTGAACCCTTGCTCATTCTTCATTACTGAGCGAGGAAGGTGAGAAATAAACCACCTAGATAGCAAAGGTATGCAGCACATCAAAGTTCCTCTTGCCCTTGTAGTACGGGTGTGAAGAGAATGCAGGATGTCTCCAAGCAATGTAGGCACTGGATTGTGACTCAGGAAAATGTTGATGGCATGAACATCTATGAACTGATCTGGATTGGGGAACAATACTAAGCCATATATCAGCAAGGCTAAGATCTCCTCAAAAGCATCATAGCTCATGGCCTTCAAGAACATTTGAGCCTTATCCATTAGCACCTTGGCAAGAATACCCTTGACTCCACTTCTCGTTTCTAGAACAATGTCAGACTTCTTCAGATGTAGGGCTGCAGCAATGACCTCTGGTTTAAGCTCCTTCTCCAAGCCTGTGAAGGGTCTTTGATCAAGAACAGGTATACCCAGAAGTTTAGAGAACTCCTCCATGGTTGGAACCAGCTGATAGTCAGGGAATGTAAAGCAATGGTGCTTAGGGTCAAAGAACTGAAACAGGACACTCATCATGTCTTCATTGAACCCTGAAGTGACTAGATCCAATAGGTGACCATGTCTCTTGATGAACTGGGAATGATCAGACACTTGAGAAACCAACTCTTTAAGCTTAGCAGGTATGCCCACAAAGTTGATTCTGATGGTGTTTCTACGAGCAGAAGCCATGACCTACAACAAAGAACAAAGATAAATCCCTTGGTCCTTGAAATGGTTAGTGAAAGTGCTATGCTTATGATGCATGATGATGTCATGATGTTATGCTCAATCACAAACATGTGGCACACACAAACAAGTCACACCATAGCCCTAGGTTTAAAGGCTTGCATGAGGTTTAAGGTAGGTACCCTCCCCTGAAGTTAGATGGTTCATCCTGTCCTACAAAAGTAACCAGGTTCTAAGGGATCTCAATATCATTGATCCTTCACAAGGGTGGTTGTTCAGAAGGCAACTTACTTGCCAACCAAAACCCTCCAAGCTTAGGATCTCAATGAGCGTAGTATCGAGTGTCAACCAACTTCAGTCTGCACCAAAGCCAGTTACCTCACTACTTTCTAAAGGCCAAGATGGGATAACTAGGGTTCTAAAAGTTAGTTAGTGCATTGACAACATATGGCAGCCTCATATTATCCTCAACTTGACTTAAGGAACATAAGCACCAACCAAGAAGTCGCACTAACTATGGCCACCAGATCAACCGTATCGATATACGTCGTACAGTTTCCTTGGTCTATTGCCATTTACCTAAGGTACACTAGATCCGGGTTAGGATCTTTCACACATAGAGCACCCCAACAAGATAATGTAAAGCAAACAAGACAAACAATTTTAAAGTGATCTTAATTCCTAAGGGTACCCCTCTTAAATTTAATCCCCAGCAGAGTCGCCAGTTTTGAAACACGGTGGGAGAACTGACTTTGGTAATGTTGCGGATAGCAAGAGTCGCCACCGACTTTTATTTTATCCAAAGGAAAGGCATAAAAGAACAGGAAAGACCTTTTAAAAGATTTTTGGGTCCGGGGGGTAGGTTATGTAAAGGGAAGGTGTTAGCACCCTTTACATCCATGGTTATCCATGGGCTCTTAGTTACTTAGCTCACTTTAAAATGTTTTTGAAAGTGTAGTGTGTGAATAGAAAAATTTTCATAATAGTTAATAATGATCCATGTACGGATGCGTAAAAACTTGTTTTTTTGAAAATTTGTTTGAAACTTGTTAAGTGTTTGAAAAATGGAGTGAGCAAGCAACTAGGAGGTACCTACCCTAAAGTTTTAAGTCTTTCTTGTTCTTTATCCCTTAATTGGTAAGACTATCCCTACTATTAAGGAATAGGTAGTCATTACCTTGGATGTTAGGGACAAGTGAGGGACATCTGTTTTTATGAAGGCAACTGTGGGGTGTATTAAGCATTTAGGAGGGACTATCATCATTTATTCGAAGGGACTTGATTTTTAAAGGCAACCATTAGGGACTTGATGATTTTTTCTTTTAAGGGACTTGCTTTATACACCCCACTTGACCTTATTAGTAGGCAACATTGAGGGATAACCTTAGGAATGTGAGATGGCGATTAAAATCGACTTACGTGTGTGAGTGTTCAATATTATTTATCTTTAATTAAAGTGATCTAAATTTAATTTTTAAAATACAAATAATTTTCACTCCCTAAATTACTAACCATAGCATAAAAATTAAATAAATTACATATTTACAAAATTACACCAAGAAGCAATTACATAATAATTATAATAAATAAATAGCAAAAATATAAATATAAAAGCAAAATATAAATAATAAGCAAAAATAATAAATAAGCAATAAGTAAATAAAATAGGGATTAGTAATAGTAATAATAAAAATTAAATAAGGTTAGTGAAATAATAATAAATTAAATAATGTTAGTGAAATAATAATAATAAAAGATTAGTAATAACATGGTTAATAATAATAATAGAAATCAAAATAAATTGAATTAACAAAAATATTATAATAACAAAATTAAAATAATAAACAAAAGTTTAATATGAACAACTAAATAATTATATCATTTTAGTTTATATACTAATTATTAAATTATTTATAATTGTAAAAAAAAAAAATTTAAATTATTATAAATTTAATTGTTTCTATACATATATTAAAAGAAAATAATTTAGATTATAGACATAGTGTATAAAATATATTTACATATTATTAATAATGGATTATATTTACAAAAAAAATTAATTATATTAAAGATTATATTAAATATATACATGACAATTACATTAAAAATTAGAGAATAACAATTAAGTTTTTTAATAAGTATTTAGAAAATAAATTAGGGTTTGTTAGAAAAATATTTTTAGAGTTTTAATTTAATTATACATATATTATATTTACATACATAATAAAAAAAATAATTTTTGAATTACAAAAATAATTTATGAACATTAGAAAATTTTGAATAAACATTTTATAAGATTATTTTTTATAATATATGATTATGGACAAAATTTAAATTAAATAAAATTGAATAAAACAAAAAAAATAGAATAAAATGCTAAAACAAACCTGGCTGGGATTTGAACCCAGGTCACCAGGCTCACAAGCAACAAGTTCTACCATCAGGCCAACCCACACGCAGGCAACAAGGAGAGGGTCTTAATTCGTTTTGTTCTTTGCCACAAAAACCTGGAAAAATAAAAGAAACAAAAAGGCCTGGGGTGGTGTTGAACCCAGGACCTTTGAACACAAGCAAACACGCATAACCGCCTGGCTGGAAGAGCCCACCTGTTAATCAAACAATCACAAATAATAATATATTAAGAGTGCAATTTAAATGAGAAAATATCAAAAATATTGGCTGGAGGCAGGATTCGATCCCCTCCCCTTTTGTCAAACGCGTGAGCACTTTCCCACTGGGCCAAGCACTGGCTTGTGCTACTGAACCAATAACATAACATAAAATATTTTAAGCATAAATTCAAATTTCCTGAGCGCGCCAAGCCTCTTCTTCAACCTCAGGAACTACGAAATTAGCTGCGAATCCAGCTACGAGTTTTCCTGCGAATTTTGCTACATGTTCTTCATTGTCCAAACCTGCGAAATCCAAACACTCACAAAACATCATCGATTCATTAAATTAGTTAATGTTTTATGATCCTTATGATTCATAGAACATTCCTATGTTCTTAGAATTCATTTAAATTTAGTGAATCATCAAGCCCTAATTTCAAGAGTGAAACCCTAACAATGGCCGCGGGTAGTATAGGTCATGAAGCTTCAATCCAATTGTCCAGAATCATTCTAGGCATCATAATAAACACATATCAATCATTAAAAACAATTTATAATGCATATATTATCGAATTCGAAAAATTGAAATTCAAGACAAATTTTGATTCGGGTAGAGCCATATGAGATGGTATTGATGCATATGATTGATGGTTTATGATCAGTGATGTCTAATGAAGCTTGCCATGTCCTTCTTTTACCTTCTAGTGCTCTGAATCAAGGAATCCGAATATGAGTTTTGGATGGATTTTTGAGGTTTGGAACTTACACTTAGAGGCTGCAAAATCGTCTATGAATGCTAGGGTTGTGATCAGTACTTATATGTGATTGAATCTAGGTCAAAAACTTGATTGATTGTGTGCAAGATTTGATTTAAAAAGATTCATCATGATAAGCTTTAAAATTTCAATATTTTTGTACCAATGCTTTCTATTTCAAGCCATTCCATATAATTCTTGTATCAACTTGTTCCATACTGATTTTATGACCTTCTAGAATCAATAATAAAATTAAATCTTCATATTTAATATTTTATTTAAATTTAAAATGATTTTAAGTATAAAAAATCATAATAAATTAATTAAATAAAATAAAAATTATGAAAATAATATGGAAATTTCGTGCATGATGTTGTTGTATGGGTTGGATCATAACTTGACAAGCCCATTTGGAAAGAATTGTTTTTGGACCTCCATTTTCATTATAAACCATCACAAAATTTCCCAACTTTGCAAGGGCATATCTCCCTCAATTTTAAAGGTATGAGGGTGTTCTTGGACATTTTGGAAAGCTTGAAGAGTCCTCTAAACAACCCCATTGGTTTCAGGTCCATATCATTTATCAATCTCAAGTTATGCCCTTTTGAAGTTGTTGACTTTTTGTTGACTTTTGAAATGACCTATAATGTCTTAGCTCATATCTTCCAAATGAAGCATTTTTGGGCTTAACTTGCAAGATCAAAGTTGTAGATAATTCAATTTCCTTCAAAATGAGCTTTGAGTGGAGACTTGTTGATGAAGCATGTGAAAGTTATGGCTGGTCAAAGTTCAGTTGACTTTTACTGAGGAAACCCTAATTTAGAAACTCCTGATTCTTGATGATCTGGAATCTCCTTGATGAATCATGATCAACCCTTGATCAAATGATGAATTTTACTTCATATACTTGATGTTGGCAAAAAATCATGAAGTTTGACTTTGGTTTGACCACAGTTGACCTCAGTTTGACTTTTTAACTGCTTTGACTGATTTTGACTTATCTGATCATTTGACTGAGCAAACTTTTGAGAAAAGTCTTGAAACTTGTCATGGGGGTTCTTAAACACATATAAGATGTTATGAAGCTCACTTGAAGTCTTGGAAGTTCATTTAGCCTGATTAAAGTCAAAACCCTAGTTTTGGATGCACTGCTTAGGAGGTGCATTGTCTGGGGGAATTGTCAACTCTTCTGACCAATTGTGAACTTTGTGAACCTTGTGAATCTTCATAAAGTGTCTTGTGATACTCATGGGAGGTATTGTGAAGCTTGTGAACCTTGTGAACCTCATGAAGTGACTTGTAGGCTTCATGAACCTCATGAAAGGTTATGTAAACATTGTGAATCTTGTGAACCTTGTGAACCTCATGAAGTGACTTGTAGACTTCATGAACCTCATGAAAGGTCTTGTAAATGTTGAGAAGCTTGTGAACCTTGTGAACCTTCAAGAAGTGACTTGTAGACTTCATGAACCTCAAGAAAGGTATTGAAAGCATTGTGGAACTTGTGAACCTTGTGAACCTTCATAAAGTAACTTGTAGACTTCATGAACCTCATGAAAGGTTATGTAAACATTGTGAATCTTGTGAACCTTGTGAACCTTCATAAAGTAACTTGTAGACTTCATGAACCTCATGAAAGGTCTTGTAAGTGTTGGGAAACTTGTGAACCTTGTGAACCTTCTTAGAACACAAAGTCTTGTATTGTGAGGGCAAATTTTGGGGTGCAACAACTGGCACGCAAGGCTCTCCGAGCGGGCTACTATTGGCCGACTATGCAACACGACTCCAAGGAACACGTCAAAAAATGCGACAAATGCCAACGACACGCCGACATGCACCTCGCACCCCCAAATGAGCTAAAAACGCTCTCCTCTCCTTGGCCATTCGCATGGTGGGGCATGGACATCCTCGGCCCATTCGTAACTGGATCGTACCAAAACAAATACCTCATTGTAGGGGTAGACTATTTCACCAAATGGATCGAAGCAGAAGCACTGGCCAAAATAACGGCGCAAAACATTCTTCGATTTTTCAAACGAAATATCCTCGCTCGATTCGGCATACCCCAGGTCCTCATTACGGACAAAGGAACGCAATTCACGGACGGAGGATTTCAGGACTTTGTGGCCAGCTTAGGCACTAAACAACATTTCACGTCCGTCGAGCATCCTCAAACTAACGGACAATCGGAGGCAGCCAACAGGGTAATCATGTGCGGACTAAAGCGCAGACTCGGCGAGGCGAAGAGGGCATGGGTTGAGGAACTACACAGCGTCCTATGGGCATACCGCACGATACCACATTCCACGACCGGGGAAACCCCATTCAGACTAATATACGGCACCGAAGCAGTCATCCCAATGGAAATACGAGAACCGACGAGACGCATAGAGGAGCCCCATCGACGAGGAGATGAACGACGAGGCACTCCGAGCCGAGCTGGATCTCGTCGACGAGATCCGCTCCGAAGCAGCCCTTAGGGAAATATCACTCAAACAAAAAATAGCCTTATGCCATGACGCAAAGATCATAAAAATAGAGTTCCAGGTGGGCAGCCTGGTCCTCAGAAGAAACCAAAAGAACCCAAGAGAGGGTAAACTGGCCGCCAACTGGGAAGGCCCCTACCGCGTCCGCGACAAGACGAGCAACGGGGCCTACTATCTGGAAAAACTACAAGGTGAAGAACTCGCTCGACCATGGAACGTAGAAAAACTTAGACAATATTATAGCTAAAATATAACCCGGGAGACATGGGAGGTACGACCACGCTCTTCACCACCAAAACAACAAGGAGGATCTACGCTACCCAGGAGCGAACACAACCCTCCCCAACGCTGGAAACCTCAAACGAGCCCCAATGTCGCAGTACCATGTTTGGCAGGGCACCCAGCTCGCGATGGGAAAGCCCAAGCCCCGAGGTCAGAGTTTTCTAACCGCAAACTCTACCTCGATTTTAGGCGAGTACAACGCCCGCCACCTCGTCGGTTCCCTAAACCGACGAGACCAACATTGTCGAGCGTAAACAATTCAAAAATATAACAATCAACGAGATCGACATTAGACAAACAAATAAACAAATAAAGCGAATTAAAAACATTCATTCAATACGGCCGCAGCCAAAAGAGATACAAAGTGAGCCCGAAGGCCAATGTCCATATAGGCATAGAGGCCATCATATACAGGCACGCAAGCCATACAAAAGTAAACAAAACAAAATTCAAAGACTCCACCCGGAGTTACTCTTCATCCTCCAGCTCCTCATTAACTTCGAAGGGGCACACAATCTCCCCGTCAGCCACACAGTAGCTGTGAGCCGACCCCTCCGTCACCAACCTGGGGTTCAACACCTTCAACTGGTCGGTGGCATTGTCGAAACCTTCCTTGAACATCTCTACCAGGTCCTTATTGGCAGCTCAAATATGTTTGACCAATTCACCCCGGGTGCGGAGGGCAAGCTCCTCCTCAGTTTCATCCTCCAGGGGGAGGATTGCACCCTCAAGCAGAGCCATCCGGGCACGGAGCTGCTCATTTTCCTCGGCCACCTTTTTGTGCCCAGCAGCTTGCTCTTCCAGACTCTCTTTCTCCGCCTTCAGTGTATCCCGTTCGAGCTTCACTTCCTCCAGCTCCTTCTTCAGCCCCGCCTGTAATTGATGCTCCTCCTTATAGTCAGATAAGTCCTTGGACAACCTATCCTTCTTAGTACGGGCCTTCAGAAGAGCATCCTCCAAAGAAGCCGTGGAAACGGCAGTGTCAGACAGGACCATGGCAGTTTCCATCACCCTGATAACTGCGGCCAGATCCCTAGCCAGCTCCCTTCGTCGGACATCCGCATCCTGGCTCAAGATGGCCTTCGCCTCGGGGCTTTCGTTTGAGAAGGGGAGAGGTGGAAGGAGGAGGGCTGTCCTGTATCTGGATCGGGGAGGATCGTTGAGCAGGAGGAGGAGAGGTAGACACCAGGCTAGCAGTATTAGAGGTACCTGCCCCAGGGTCAGCGACCACCTCCTGAACTTGGGGTGCCACTTTCTTTTTTTCTTAGGAACCCTGTCCGGGGCTCCGACTTGGTTGGCCAGCTTCAGAACACGGTCACGAACGAAAGGCATAGCACCTGCAAAACAAAAACAACAAAAACGCTAGTAGGAAAGACACGACCAAGGAAAATAAGAGTAAAAGAACACCTACGCAATAGCTCCATGGCCTCCTCATTTGTATCACACTCGAGCAGAGTCTTCGTGTTTATAAGACGGAGTTCGCAGATCGGCATCCCAGCCTCAACGACGTAGGGAGCACCTTTTCGATCGACCCAAACCGCCAGGTTGAAACTCTGCACATATTCTACCAGCTTCTTGTAAGCCAGCCTGTCCTCGACACCCAGGCTCGAGAACTTCACCCAGTAATAACTGGTTGAGAGCTTGAAGTGGTCGGGCTGCCACCTCAAGGGTATCCTCGACATAAGTTTCTCCTCCTCAGCAGCATTCCGCTTGTAATAATAGAGGGAGTGCAAGGAGAAACGGGTGATCAGCTTCACCGTGTGCCATCGCCCTTTAAAGTGTCGGGCATAATCCACGTAAGTCTTGAATAGCCTCACCGGCTGCTTAAAGGACACCCAACTGTGACGCCCTCGGACACCAGACCTTTGCAGGTGGAAGATGTGGAAAAAGATGGGCAAAGTGCACCCAACGCTGAGGAAACGGCAGATTAATTCGAACGCCCGCATAAAAGCAATGGTGTTAGGATGCATTTGTGACTGCGCCAGCCGAAGCCACTTAAAAACCCCCATCTGAAACGAGTTGAAGGGCAACCTGACCCTTGCCTCTCGGAAGGCGAACTCGTACATGGCGAACTGCTTCCCCGGGAAGCGATGACATATTCGGTCCGCCTCTTGAGGAGCAAGACACTGCCAATTCCCAGGCTCCTCGGGACTAAGATCTTCCACCACGGCGTATGCGTGGGTCGTCTCATCACAAAAATAGGATTCTTCTTCCAAGGGTTCGTCCGCAACCCAGGATAGATCGTTTTTCCCGGACGAGGAAACGTGCTCAGTATCCTCCCCGACATTTCCCTTCTCGACATTTCGATGTACGACCTCCTCCTCATCTATGGGCCACGGTTCAGCATCTCCTCCCCCGACCTGCGGATGCTCGGTCGTACCTGAAACGCAGACAGAAAAAGTGAATTCGACATCGCATCAAATCCACCCTTCCACCGTAAGTCAAGTGAAAGGGCGTAAAACTAAAACGCACGCCCCAAATCCTGACTACTGGCCTAGACCGACGAAGGGGCGACCCTTGCGAGCGTATGAGCACGTGAAGTCCCGACCCACGAAGTCACACTGACGTAGACTCTACGCCCGCGGCATGCTGGCCTTACCTAGGAG
The DNA here is from genome assembly GCA_963966055.1 of Lathyrus aphaca. Lineage (NCBI taxonomy): Eukaryota > Viridiplantae > Streptophyta > Magnoliopsida > Fabales > Fabaceae > Lathyrus > Lathyrus aphaca. The sequence goes on along the minus strand of OZ014519.1, from coordinate 724,901,939 downwards.
TATTCATGCACACATGAATTTCACGCCCGAGGCATGCTAAACTTGCCCGGGACATTCATGTGCGTATGAATTTTACGCCTGGGACATTCATACACACATGAATTTTTCTCCCGTGACATCTTAACACGCCCGGTTTATTCAAACGCATATGAATTTTTTGCCCGGGACATTCTAATCCTACCAGAAAATTTCATACCTAAAACATAAAAAACTATCCCCAGACTAATTCTACCTACTTTACGCATATAAATCATACAAATTTCTAGCTACTAAACGGAAAAGCACATAAAAAAGGGAATCTGAAGTGGTACCAAACATATTTGAAGTGGAGAAAAAAACAGTGGCGCACGAGCAGAGACGGCGGTGCAGACGGCGGAGAGGGGCAGGAAAAGATTTTTCTTCAGAGCTTCCAGTCAACGTCAGAGCGAAAAAGTCCAAATGAAGTGGATTATTCCCTTTATATAGTCATAAGTGCATGGACGGACGCGCCGAGTCATCATTGCCTAGTGCCTACACCGCCGTTTGCACAGGAAACGAAGCGACGCACCATTAATGCTGAGACACGTCAATCCACAAGAATCCTGAACGACGTCGGGCGATTGTACATCTGCCCGACCATATGAAACATCCTCGACCCTGTTAAACGCCACATGCCCGACGATAAAACGCGTCGGTTGACTCTGTTAACACCATGCTCGAAACAGCTATGCGCCCGCTGCTTTATCCAACGCGCATACGCCCGGATGTATTACAATTAGTCACTATGACTCGGAGACTCGACTTGGGGGGCTCCTGTTCCGGACTGGGCCTCAAGACTGTATTAGGATACGACCCAACAGGTCGAGCAGAGGCATATATACTCGAGCAGAGACGCCTAGCAGACGGGCAGGGGCACCTAACAGTCGGGTAAGTTTCCCATATGACGGGCATGCACTCAGAGCTAGCAAGGAATATGTCTGTCAGTCCACTTGCCATGTCACCCAGTTGTCCCCCCTTTTATCTCCTGAAAGGTAGGGGCAGTTGAACCAAGGACTTGACCACTTAGCTAGGTCTTTACGCTTCTCACGCGTTCCTTGGCAGTTCATCCTTGGGCCTAGCTGATCCAGCCCAAGGAAGGACCTTGGCCCAGCGCTGGGGGCTCTCTATAAATACCCTTTTTCATTAAAGGGTCAGGTATTCTGATTCATCCTATAATTTACCTACTTCATTGTACCTATACTCACTTAAGCATCAGAGTGCCTTGCAGATACACCACCTCTCTCCCCTTCTTTGGCCGTTACACCAAATTGTTGGAAGGTCCTCCTGATCAGGTAAGATCAGGAACATAATTTTTAAATTTCAGGAATGATATCAGAGATTTTAAACAATTATCGGAAATTTCGAAACAAATAAGTTTTTTATCAGAAATTCCTAAATTTATGGTATTTTCTACCTGAAATTTCATAATTTTCGGTATTATCTACGGTAAATTTTAAAATTTCCGATACAGAATTCAATATTTCTTTTAAATCTTGACTAATTGATTTTGATTACTCTTGTTAACTTGGTTAAAACTCTCGCTAGAACTCCAATTGATTTAACTATGTCGATTTGTGGTATTGAGCACTTAAGTACTGGTTGGATTGATAGTGTGAAGCTTTTGACAAGTATTTTTGGATTTCTTTTTGTGCATGTTGAAGAGACAGAGAACCTTTTCCGTTAGGTACCACCTGAAATTTGATTTTATCTTTTTTGTGCCTCATTCTAGTCCTGATGCCATTTTAGGAGCATATTGGTACATCTGAAGTCCTACCTCGAAGTAGACTCTGTTTGCACATTGTCAGATTACTTGTTGCTTCTTCTTGCTTGACCTACGTCTTCTTCATCTTATCTCTTTTCTTCTTTACTCGAGACTTAGTCGAGTCTTGAGTTTGCTTTGTTATGTTTGTGTTTGGTTATTTACTCGCACATAGCCACCAATTCTAAACCCCAAAACTCTTAAAAACAAACACAATTTTTATCAAATCTCTTATAATCAAATAGCGAAAGAATTGAGTTCTTGGAGTCTCGCATTCCCTGAATTCTTGAATAAACGCTCTTGAGGCTCGCTCTTTGAGTTGTGGTTCATTCACTATTTCGTTCTTAAAATACATAATCTTTCATAAAGAAATTATGAAAGAATTGAGTTCTTGAAGTCTCGCATTCCTTGAATTCTTGAATGAACGCTTTTGACACTAGAACCTTGAGTTGTGGTTCATTCTCTCTTTTGTCTCTAAAAAATACCCTTAATTATCGACCTTAAACCAATGTGGATAACCCGTTCTAACTCAAAACACAACACGAAAACTCAAACTATTTTCGTAATCAAATTGCGAAAGAACCGAGTTCTTGGAGTCTAGCATTCCTTGAATTCTTGAATGAATTCTTATGGGGCTCGCTCCTTATGTTGTGACTCATTCAACCTTTTGTCTCTTAAGACACCTAACTACTACATATCAAATAATAAAAGAACTGAGTTCTTGGAGTCTAGCATTCCCCGAATTCTAGAATGAATGCTCTTGAGGCTCGCTCTTTGGGTTGTGATTCATTTGTCCTTTCGTTCCTAAAATACTAAACAAGATCAAACATCATTCTCTAAATGAACATTGTTTAAACCCCTTCCATCGCGCAAACAGGCTAGAGCTTCAGCCTCCGATTACAAGTAGACAAGCCAACTCTTAGCCATTAGATAGTGGTTTAAACACTCAAGCATTATTTAAATCCCTTCTATCACACAAATAAGCTAGAGCTTCAGCCTCCGATCGCGAGCAGACAAGCCAACGCTTAGCCGTTAGAGAGAAGTTTAAACATTCGAACATTGTTTAAATCCATTCTATCTCGCAAACAAGCTAGTGCTTCAGTCTCCTGTAATACCTCAAAATTTGCCCTCATTATTTATTCTCTTTGCTGGCTTTTGTTTCATTCATATGCATCCCTCACTAGGTCATTAACATTCGTAATCATGCATTTGCGTCGAACTTCTAAGGCATGGGATCAGAGCATTCTCTGGTGATTTGAGTTTTCATATTCAGAGGTGATTTATCTGGTTATTGCACTTGAGATAAGATAGAGGTTGAGCTCATCTCATCATAGGCACGTTCTTATGCTGAAGATCATCAAGTATCCCAGTTATCTTCTTTGAGATTTCTCAGGAGTGTCTGATGCTTAGGGCATTATTCATGTTAACAACTCAAGCTATTTGCTTCATCGAGGAACATTCAATACAAGTTATTCACGAATTCTTATCTCTGACATGGTTTTGTTGATGTTAATTAATGGAGACTGAGTTTCAGGGTTTCATATCAAGGTATCATGATGTTCATGGTATAGGAGATCTAATGGTGGACTCATAAGAAAAGCAAGTTACTATGGTTCTCTCGGTTGCTTGTTTGTTGTGGTAGAAGTTAATGAGGTTCAATGTTGAAGTTTATCGAAGTTTGGGGATTCATTAAGAATAAGTTGGATTTGGGTTGGAGGATTGTGTTAAGATATTAAGATTGATTATGCAAGTCATTTGGAATCCAAGACACATCCTTGCTTACCATCCTTATTTGCTCTAGCCATTTCTATAATCCGTAAAATCATATTTCAGATATTTCTTTTCTTGTTACCATTAAGATCACCATTCATAACCATTTTTTTCTTAGCCCAAATTTATTTCATATCACCATTCTAAACCATTAAACCAATTACCAAATATTTGTTCTAACCAAAATTCTTTCTTTGTTCCATTTTTGAACACTACCTTAAAAGAAATTCAAAACCAAGTCATATTTTGTGATTAAATTCATATTGTTTTTGGCTCCAAATCCAATTACAAATTCATTCTAATTTCATACTTGAATTAATCTCTATAATTAACTCCAAGGCCCATTGTAAGCCCAAACCTTTTTTTATTACATTTTTCTTTTTTTTTTAATTAACTTCAAGGCCCATTGTAAGCCCAAACATTTTTTTATTACATTTTTCATTTTTTTAACTACCCAAGGGCCTATTGTTAGAAAAACATTACGCATAGGAAAATTCAGTTACGGCCTCCCCTCAATAGCCAAAACCAAACGAAAAAACTCTTAATAAAAGAGAGGATTTTTTTTTTGTGGATCCTTCTTTTTGAATGCTCATAACAGAAAATTAGAAACACCGGAAAAGATATCAAAAAAATTGGGATTCAATTACAAGTGTTTTAACAGTTCACTCCAACAAAACTTTCATAAAAAAGACACGGTTACAGAATAGCAAAGGAAAAGAGAATCCATGGCTGAATTGTACAAGAAGCAAATTCTAACTGTTAAGTGAATAAAAATGACGAAAATTCATCATCCGACTTCATGTCCTAGCTGAATCCTCATCGAAGCTCAAAATTCAACAATCTTGACGAAGCGATTCGGGAACGTATCTTAAACCATATTTTGATCCATTCCTCAGAGTAGCGTACCTCACGACATCAACGGCAATGCAGCCTGTAAATGAAACTCAGTTCAGATAATACTCAGCCGACGATACATATTGCGATAACTAAAACTCAGGAATGAGACATATCATGAGAAAATCGAAAGGAAAGCAAGGCATTGCGAGAAGAGTTTTTTTAACTGAAAGTAAAAGTTGCAGCAGAGGGTTCTAACTGCAATAACCAATTCATAACCGAATGGTAACAAAGTCTTAACTGAAATTTCAACAAACTTGTAACAAATTTACCTGAAAAATCTTCAAAAAGTTGCATCAGTTCGTTGCTATAAATCAGAGGACAACTGCTTCAATTCTGCTTCTTCTGGGGGGATTCACCCTTTTTCTCAGATTCAAAAACCAATTCTTCTGCATAACCCTTCATTCATCTCTCTCAATCTCTTCCAATCTTCTTTTTCTTCCCTAATTTCTCCAATCTTCACTCTCCCAATCCCTTTTCATTTTCGTTTCTGCATCGATTTCAACCTTGACTCTTCACATCGTTTTCGATTCCTCCACCACTCTTCTTCAATCATCCCTGACCCTCTTCCATTTCCGATTTTCATAACCTTCATCATCCTGCTTCAACCTCTCCCAATCATGGATATCTCAATGTTACCGCACCTGCATCAGTGACATGTAAAAGAAAGTGAAACGCAAATATCAAAAATCAATAAACAACACGCAGTGAAAGTAGAACGAAGCTGCAATCAAGAGTGTCGTACCTTCGTCGAATCTGCGCAAATTCAAGAATGTGCATCCATTCTCAGAGTTACGTCTTTGTCGATCGTCTTCGGCATTGATTGGGTCCTTGCACCGTCTTCATCAAATCTTCAACCTCGCGCATCATCGGCCTCCTTGTTCATCAATCAACACCGACGAAATTGCAAGGTACGATCTACCATCGAGGTTCTTGCGTTGTTGACGTTTTATGTGTTATGAGCTCGGCGATTTAGGTTTCGGACGATAAAGATCATGTTGTAAGTTGGTGCGATTCAGGATGTTGATTTAGGTTTAGGTTCCGTTGAGATTATAGGAAGAGGACGTTTTTTCGCCGGTGGCTTTTGGTTGCTCAAAATGGCGGCGTGTTTGTGAGGAGGAGGAAGACGGAGGGGATTTTAGGGTTTCGGTTGTCAGAGTTCATTGGGCTTGGGTGGCTTTTATTATAGGTGGTTTGAGGAGAGCCGAAGTGATGAACGGTGGCTAATGAAGAAGAAGACGGAGGTGTGGGAATTTCGGCGGCGAGAGGAAGAAGTCTTCTAGGGTTTTATGTTTGTTCTTTAGCATTTGTATAATTGTTTGATTTGTTAATTTTTAATTTAAAGAAGAAGTAATTAGGTTAAGTTAATGGGAATTAAGGGATTTTCTTGAGGATAAAAAAAAATGTTATGAGATTAATGGATTATTAATGGGAATAAACAATAGTAAAAATCATGTTAATGTCAATTAATCCATTAAGGAGATTAAGACCATTTCGTTTCCCAAGAGATAAGATTGGGTATTTTGGTGATTCTCAGCCACACCGGCGGTGACACGTGTCACCGTCCAGTTGGCCCTTCTGGCGGTGGTTTGTGTGTGTGCCGTCTACCTTAGGTTCCCATGTTCCTGCTCTGTAGATCCACATGATTTGAATACCAATAGAAATCCTAGATCAGACGGCTTTGATTAAGTCAACATTATTGACCGAATCCCATACAATACACCCTAGGTTTCCTGCACATGGGCCCAAGGACACATTGCTATTCGCACCCCATCCCTTTGAAGCCCAATAGAAAATGACTATATAAATTTCTTCTTTCACCCCCTTTCTATTCTTTTTTTTAGATTTAATTTTAATTAAATATAGTTTAGGATTAAATCATGAAAAAATAGGAAAATCCATAATAAAATTCTATAAAAATTCCAGTAGTTTGTTATTTCCAATTAGAAATTTTTGAAATTTTTATTTTCTGAATTTCGATTATTTTCGATTTAATTCTGATTTTTCTTTTAATTAGCTTCTATTGAACTTCTTTCAACTGTACATGATTTTGTTCATTTTATTTTGTCAACTTCTAGTAGGATTTTTGACCCATTCTTTTTGCCATGGTTAAAGGACTAATAGGAGAACCTAGGATAATTTTGGTAGAATTTTTAGACCATTTTATCCCCTGTTTTGGTAGCTTAATCCATAGAAAATAATAGTTAATCCTTAGGTAGATTTAAGTGATTTTTAGACATAGCTAACTTCTGAATTTTTAGGATATTTTTTAGCACAATGTAATAATCAGTTTTAGGACCCTATAGAATTAATTCCATAATTTTTCCAGGACCTTTACTATTTTTAGTGCATTAATCTTTAGGCTAGTTATACATGTAAAATTCAATTAGTTTAGGTTAGAATATTAAGATCCATTAAGAAATAGTTTACTTAGGTTTAATCTTAGGATATTAAATTGACTTAGAATAGTTTAATTTCTGATTTTTTGAATGATAACATTGGATAGTTTCCCTAGTTTTAGGACTCAGGCTTGACCTTTCTAATAAATAGACTTAGAAGAAGTTTAGGGTTATTTTAGCTTTATACCTTTAAATGTGCATTTTTAGAATTTATTTCTTATGTCCATTTTAATGCCTTGCCATATTATTTGAAGTTTTTTTCACTTGTATAGGCTTCCCCATTGTCTTTAGAATCAACTTAACTTCCTTAGGAAGTAAGTTGAATTCTAGTAGTTTCTAGTTCCTTCCTTCATTAGGTTTAGAAACCACACAAACCGTTAGGACCACTTGTGAATAAATAAACAAAATTAGGATTGAGTCTTAGTCCCTTAGATTTTGCCTTTTGCAACTTGAGTCATTCTTTCTCATCTCATAAAGAAAAGCAATAAAACACTTAATAAAAACCGAATTTTCTTGTACGACACGAGACTTTGTTGCGGAGTGCTTATACGTGTCCTGTTTCGGGGCGAGGTGTAAGTATTCACCGCGATGGATAGGTCTTAGTATGAGAATGTTGACAAACAAATTCAAAACATTTCTCATAAAAGACAAAAACAAATAACAAGCGACTATCCTGCGGGAACTTCTTTTCTCATCTCATTCATTCTGAACGCGAACTCGCGACGACTTGTCTCGCATGCAAGACGGTAAACGCACTCGTACCAGACAAGCCTGTAACACCTGAGCATAGACATACGCAGTTCCAGTTATAAAAAACATAAACAAATAGTTCCCACCTTAGTTAGGCGAACTACGTCGACTCTGATCCTCATTATCCCGATGAGGTACATAGGCATCGGGGTAGATCCCGTTCGAGCACATTCTTTATTTTCCCTACATTTTCCCCATTCTTTCTTTTTGTTCTCTTTTTGTCCCTCTCTCATTGAATTTCCATTCCAGTTAGCAGTTCTTTGTTCAGCAGCAGTTATTTCTCACCCTTTGAAACAAGCAAGCAAGTGTGGATCCCGTCGGGTACGGCGGACGATCTGGGGTGCTAATCCATCCCAGGTCGTAACCGACTCCCGAACCCAGATCTTTGGTTCGCAGGACCTTGTCTTTTCCTTCTTCCTCAGGTTTGTGCAACATTACCTTTCCCGTTCCTTCGGGATGAAAATGTATGACTGGCGACTCTACCTTTTCCGCGTCATTTTCACGTTTGTACTAGGATGAAAATCCAGGGAGAAACATCTCCTATTGTGAGCAAACAAGTCAAAGCTTATCAGTTAGATAATGGTTTAAACAACCATTCATTAAAAAACACCAACCTACCCGTAGTTAGTCGAACTACGATACTCTGATTCCTCAACGAGGATACGTATGCACAAGGATTTCCTTGGAGAGCCCACTAACAACTAACTTCCTCTTTTCTCTCAACCTTGTTGCGATCGAGACCAACTAAACCGTAGTACCACGAACTACGAAGCTCAGATTTTTCCATTGCACGAAGGAATACGTAAGTACAAGAATCGTAATTCTTGTCGAGCACCCTAGGAATAAAACCACTCATTCTCCATATCGTTCACCCTTAAGAAGAAGATAACAACATAAGTTAGCATCCGATCGCAGATTAGACTAAGAGTTTCTCGTTGAGTACAACGGACGTGAGGGGTGTTAATACCTTCCTCTCGCGTAACCGACTCCCGAACCTAGAATTTGGTTCCAATGACCAAGTTCTTTCTGTATAGGTTTTATCTATATCTTCCTTTTCTTTCGTTAGAATAAATAGAATTATGTGGCGACTCTGTTGTTTGTTTTTCCGCGTTCTTCGCAAGGATCGTATTTTTCGAGGAATGAAGGCAATATATGTGAAGTGGATATACAAGGTAAAGTTGAATCCCAAAGGGGAAGTGACTCGACACAAGGTGAGACTTGTGGAAAAGGATTTCTTTAGAAGGAAGGAATCGACTTCGACGAAGTTTTTGCACCGGTTGCTAAGATAAAAAATAATCAGGTTGGTTGTTGGTCTAGAGAACAAGAACAATTGGCACACATGTCAGATGGATGTGAAGTGTGCATTTCTCAAAGGCCCATTAGACGAAGAAGTTTATGTTGCACAACCAATTGATTTTGTGAAACAAGGCGAAGAAAGAAGAACTTAGAGCAATAAGATAGATGGCTTTCTAAGGGAGAAAGAATTTGTGAAGTGCAAAACTGAGCATGGAGTATATGTAAGAAGAATCAATGACAAATTGATTATACTATTTGCAAGAAAGAGATAGAAGATTTCAAACATGACTTGAGTGAGGAGTTTGAAATGTTAGACTTGGGAAATCTCTCATATTTCCTTGGCATCTAATTCTACAAGAGTGGTAGAGGTTTGATGATGCAATAAAGAAGATATACAGACGAAATACTGAAGAGATTTGAGATGCAAGATTGCAACCCAACATCGACTCCAGTTGAGCCCAAATTTCAACGTTCGAAAGATTCAGATGAAGATAATGTTGACCCAACCCAATATAGAAGACTTATTAGGTCACTTAGATACCTTTGTCACACAAGGCCTGACTTAGCATATAGTGTTAGTATGGTGAGTATATTAATGCAAAGGAGAAAGTTATCACACCTAGCAGTGGCGAAGAGGATACTAAGGTATCTGAAAGGAACTCTCGACTGTGGCATTTTGTTTCCTGCAGCTGATGAAGGAAAAAAATGCAAGATAATGGGATACACGGACTCAAGTTGGTGTAATGATGTTGAGGATCGAAAATTCGCAGCTGGATATGTGTTTATGTTAGGTGGTGCACCAGTTGCTTGGAGTTCGATAAAGGAGTCGGTAGTTACATTGTCATCATGCGAAGCAAAATACACATATGCTTCTCTTTATGCATGTCAAGCAACATGGATGGTGAATCTGGTCGAAGAGATTACAGCAAAGAGTCATGAAGCAATTACCATGAAGATCGACGACATATCAGCTATCAATCTGACAAAGAATCTGATAGCGCATGGAAAAAGAAAGCACATCGAAATGAGGTTCCATTATCTTAGAGAGCAGGTAGCAGAAGGGAAGATGAATATGGAACACTGCAGAACTGAGAATCAGATTGCAGATATCATTACGAAGGGAGTGCAGGTCGAAGTATTCAAGAAGCTAAGGTCTATAATGAATGTAGATAACTTAGACACAATGAATTAGGTGGTTTGTTGAAAGTGTAATTTCTTGTGTCAGATTTGATTTAAATTTAAAATAGATAAATTTGATTTAGTTCCAAAATATGTATTTTGGGCTTTTATAGTTTTGGACTTTTAGCTCGGGGAGCAAGCTAACCTAAATCTATAAATAGGGAGTAAATCTTATTTTGTAATCATTCCAAAACACAGTATTCACATATTTGCAGTTGCAAAGTAAAATAAACGTCTTCCACATTTTATGGGCAGAGAGGTCTCTATAGAATATTCATTTTCTTCTTCTTTAAACCCTAACTCTTTCTCTTCTCAATTTTTCTTTTAATTTATCATTGTGCAACAATCTTGTTCATCAAGATTGATTGAAATTCTCCATAGGTTTTAGGGATTTCCAACACAAAATGAACCTCAAGGTTAAGATACGAGACTAAAAATAGTATTATGCCTTAACAAAATAAAGATCAAATGTCTATGTTCTCAATCATGTCACTTTTATTTGGAATTGACAAAACGGGTTTAACCCAAGTATTTCTATTTTTGTCTGGATTCTCTTTAGAATCGATCAAAGTTTTAAATTTACATCTTATAATATACTATGTCTCGTCCTATACTTTTGCATTAATATAAATTTTTATATTTTTAATTTTAAAATATGCAATGTGAGTTGACATACTTTGTCATGCTCTCATTTTTTCTAGAACACTCTCATTTTTTTCAGAACAAATTAAAATTTTAAATTCATATCCGTAATTATGTTTGTTCCGCTCTATCATACTCTTTTAGATAAATTTTTATAAGACAATGTCTAAAAGGAACAAACTTTTAAGCATCCTACTTTTATCAATAACAATTTAAAAAGGAGTTGTGAATTCAAAAGAAAATTACTCCCTCCATTTTAAAATAATTATAATTATTTTAGCAAATTTTTATTTATTTATAAATAAATATTATTATATTTTTTAATATAATAATATAAACGGATCCAAACATTATATATTGGTGTGGTTAAATATAAAAAAAAATTATGAACTAAATTATATTAAAAAAGAAAATAATATTATTTAAAGCAATACATTTATAATGAAAATCGTCTACCATATACAAGAGATTAATAAATATAAAAATGAGAGAAAAACTTGAGAGATGGTGACATTGTTTCAAAACCCGGACTGAATTGGTCTGTCGAACTAATAATCGAAAGGATCATCGATCTGATTTGATTGCTGGATCAAGTAAACAATTAACTAGTGAAAGTCAGTCAAAACCGATCAAACTTGATAAAACCAACAAATCAACAATTTTGAAAAACCGACATATTAAATGCTTTTTTTTCTAAGACAAAAAGAACATCATTTAGATAAAAAAATTTAAGTAAAATTAAAATATAATTAGATTTTGTTAAAAACTTATTTGGAACAACTTTCTTATTTGAAATTAAATTTATTAGACATTTATTTTGTTATTCAATTTATGTTAAAGTTAAAATTTATTCAAAATTTATTTTGATTTGTATTTTGTATTATTTTGTTGTGTGTGATGGTTATATTTAGAATTTGAATTTAAAAGATAAATATATAAAATTATAATATTTTAAAATTTTAAAATATAGTAGATATCGTGATTTTTGTAAAGATTGAGTTATCTAATTCGACTGATTTAATAATTATATATTATTTTGTTCAATTGAATTATACAGTTTATTCAACTTAATTATTCGATTTAATCTAACCTAATTACGAGGTTCGACTAATCATCCGATTTAAATTTCAATAGTTATAAGTTATTCCAATGTTAAATTTAACAAGCCTAAGAAGCTCAAAGAAAATCTAATTTAAAGAATAGAGAAATCTAGATTTGAAAGATGAATGTGTTCCTGCAGATGCGGTGCTTATGGCACTTTGCGCTGCTTGTCTTTCTTGCATGGACTTCATCAGACACCTCACACTTCGACCTGGACTTTTCTACATGCGGCTGCCTTTAAATTCACACACTCAACTTTAAATTAAAGTATAATTGACGCGCAGCTTGGTTTTGGTAACAAACATAAATTAGTTTTATAATCAGAAAATAAAAAATTAGTAGTGAGTATGAAAATAAAATGATAATAGTAAAAAAAGTAAATTGTTAGATACTCGTAAATCTAAGTTAAATACGGGTAACATTAGTACAAATTGAAATCAAATTTTAAATATTTATATATATGCGCATTCATCTCACCAAATGCCTATAATGATTCAATAATTAAATATTTATTATTATAATTTTAATGATTTTGATAAATATTAACTTAGTTATAATAACTTTAGTATTTTGGACATTTTAATAAATCATGACTTTAACTAAATTTAGATGTTTCACTCTTTGATTATTTTGATGTTAATACGATTTTATGTCATATAATTTTAATTTATTGTTAACTAAATTTAGATATTTTTTATTAATTAATATTATCATTTATTGTTTTATAATTCTAAAAATAGTAAAAAGAGATGTTATCTAATTATTTTTTTAAGAAGATAAAATTGTTCGGTAATTTTTATTAAAAAAATATGATGACTTATTATTTAATCATTTAATATTAATAACATACAAAAGTTATTTGAATAACTTATTATCCAACACAACTCAATTAAAAAATTAGGAGATTTCTCTAAATCAATCCGTTGATATAAGTGGTTATTCTACTTCAATGAAATCAAAATATTTTATATGAATGAGATATTGGGTTTGGCCAAACACAACTCAAACCGACTCATATATACCACTAACTAATATATATAAAGTTGAAGGTTTTTAAAAAGAACTGCAATAAAATCGAGTAAGACTACAGTTCTTTAAACTAACTGTTGTGATATATTTTTCATTATTTATATTTTATTTATTTTAATTACTTAAAACTTGACGTTTTTATATATAAAATATCATCAATGCAGTATATAACCACAGTTGTCTAAAACCACCTTTATAATATATTTTCATTATTAATTTTTAAATTACTTTAAATCTACGTTTTTATTTATTTATAAAATATCATTAATGTAAGTCAAATATCACCAAAAACACTGTTATAATATATTTTTCATTATTTTTTAAAAATTTTAATTACAAAATTTCATCATATATCACAACGATTTTGATAAACAACTGTGATGATATTATTAATCACTCTAAACAGAGCTAGCTAACTTGTCTCTTAAGTTCCATATTTTCATTTCCATTAAGAAATAATCCCTAACGAAACAACGCGATTCTCACTTTAATGACATCATTTCAACCCTAACAAAACAAAACTAGTTTCAATCCTATCGAAACATCCAACACCATATTCAAACATGAAGAAACAACAAAATTTTAAACCAAAGTCTGTGCTTTCGTACCTTCGTGGAAGGATCGACATCATGTTCTTCGTTCTTGACTAGCCTTCGGTTTAACTATCGGGTACATAAACTTTTTCCACGTGCATCAATAATACCATCATTTTCCATTGTTGTTTATGTATTTGTTATTGTTGATGTCATTGTGTTGATGATGCTTATGTATTTGTTGTTGTTCATGCCATTGTTGGTGTTGATGATACCATTGTTGTTGTTGATTCCATTGTTGTTGATGATGTCATATTGTTGATTATGTATTTGTTGTTGTTGATGACATTGTGGTGAAGATGCCACTGTTGTTGTTGATGACATTGTGGTGAAGATGCCACTGTTGTTGTTGATGCCACTAATGCTTATGTATTTGTTGTTGTTGATGCTATTGTTGTTGATGATGTCATTGTTGTTGATGATGCCATATTTTTTATGATGTATTTTTTTGTTGTTGATGTCATTGTGTTGATGATGCTATTGTCGATGAAGTTTGTGTCTTGATGTTGATTGTTTTATGTCTTGATAGATTGCCTCTTCTTCATCTAATAACTACGAAGCTATGTATACAAATGAAACCATGACAAATGATTCTCAATATGTAGTAGATGAACAAAAAAACAACAAAGAGGTGCCACAATGATGGCTAAATTAACAAAAGACTGCTAGTCGGGTGTCAGAATTTCGTTCAAGCTGAGTGTCGTTTATACTATTCTTGATGGTCCTCATTATTCGTTGTTTAAGAGCTATGTTGCGTTCCTTGGATGTAGCAAAGTCAACATATTGTCATATGATTGTAAATATGTAACAAATGAGGTGAAAAAAGCATATGGATAAACGTTCAGGTATTAATTTTAATTTTCATCGATTCAATATTACTTTATATAAACACTAATGCATACTTAATGCTGTAAATGTATAGTTGACGTTTGAGTTTAGTGATGATTTGAAGTTTAAAAAAAAGTGGATCATTTATGCTGGTACGACTTGGAGGAGTTTTAAGTCAAGACTCACGAGTGACTATATTACGAAGCCTAAGCCCAATATTGAGTGTCCGTGGGTAAAATATCCTTATCAAGACAAAAAAGTTTGGAAAAGGTTTGTGAAGTCTCGTAGTTCTTAGGAGTTCATGGTTAATAACAATTGTATTTTTCTAATAATTTTATGGATACAACCATGGATGTTAATATTTTTTCTATGTTTAAAACATGTTAAAGTGAAGCAGGAAAGCTGAAAGTCTAAAAACAAATACCCCATAGATTGTCTCATGGGGGATACTTGAAACTTGAGAAAATAATGATTGTTGAAAAAAGACAAAAGCTAGGAGATGGGGACTCCATTAGTCGTGATTGGGAACCATCTCCACTATCACGACATGAGAAGTGGAAGAAGGCTCGACAAAGACCAAACGGTGACTACACTTTAGATGCCTCAAACTTAGTAGCTGAGAAAATTGTAACTAGGACTTGTTGTGCATATGTTAAGTGTTATTTAAATCACTTTGGTGATTAATAATGTACGTCTTAACATGTTGTATAGGATTCGTTGGTTAACTCATCCCGTGAAGGTTCCTTTGTTCAAGAACAACAACATGATATATTAGTAGAAGCAATCAACAAAGGAGCATGATGGGTGTGTCTGTGAGGTTGGAGATGGCATCGACCTGAGAGTGTTTTTTGATATATCTAGAAAAAGCATTGAACATGTGCAAAAGAAACGTTGGAAGAGTTTGATATGAAGATAGATGGTCAAAATAAAGAATTTGAAGAAAAGTTAGAAGCGGAGCGGGAAACTCGTAGGAAAGAAATGGAAGAGTTATATACATATGTGAGAATATTGTGATATCTGAAATATATATATATATATATATATATATATATATATATATATATATATATATATATATATATATATATATATATTATGTTAATTCTATTTTGTGTTCCTGTGTTTTTTATGATGTAGAGAATCAGTGGAACCATCCTACAATGTACAAATGAAAATTATGATGCTAATGAACAATTGTATGATAGAAATATTATGTGTAGTGCAAGCACAAAAGGAAGTTTTTTAGTCGCCCCATCGGTAATGAGATCCAAAACGGGTTATTAGCTCCCCTTGAAGGATCATATGCCAGAATGTTATGTCACGTTATGCGCAACGAAGACGACGTGTTTACTTTTGTGCTAGAATATGATCCAGAGATACAAGGGTTATTGGAATTCATGATTATTCTTATAGATATAAAGGATATAATCGTTGGAATCGGTGGCACGACGTAGGGTTAGTACAAGTTTGGTGCACATAAGTATATCTCATTATGACACATTAATTGTTTTGTATAGAACTAATTGTGGCACGTGATTTTTCTATTTTGTTTAACCATTTAGGTACATTCACCGTGTTTATATATAATTAAATAAATCAGATACTTATGTATTGTTGGATCCAGTAAGAGTACAGTTTATCACTAATACTCCAAAAAACATTGAAGATCTAACATCACAGGTAACGTGGGGACAAAAAGAATGTTACTTAGCACAATTTTCTCAACAAGTGAGTAATTTTAAAATTATGGTTTCTCTATTATAGTTAGTTTTCATGTTTTACTAAATACTAATTAAATGTGTTTGTATCGTTCATTTAGAGAACATTTTCAATTGGTCATCATATCTCTTCGGACGAATATGGTAACTACATTGTGTTTGTTACACAATCCACTTGAATGTACGATGCAACAAATTATTACTAGGTAACTTTATGTTTGTGAAACATTTAGTAATATTTTCTTTGACTTTGTAATTATATTAACATGAAATTTTTTTAAATGATTTTCAATATAAAAGGTTGTGGATAGACACTATAGGTTGAACAACTCTAGGAAAAAAACTCGCATTTTATGAGCCTAAGGTAAGTGGATGACATTTATTTATTCATATTCGAGAAATGTGTGGTTATATATTCATGAAATGTATAAATTTGTAGATGAGGAGACGAGCAAAGGGATACAAGTGTGGGTATTATGTAATGAAACATATGTTTAATATTATCTCTGCCGACATTGTTGATTAGTGGGATCATGTATATATAATGTCATGAAATGTTTATAATAACACATTAATGTTAAAATAATTTGCTATTATAATTCAAATCACATGATATTCAATTTTTTTCACTTGTTTATATGGACGTTTAATGACACGACACTTTTCTCTCCCGAAGACTTAGACGACGTCCGTAGGCATTGGACATTTATTTACACTGCATTAGTTGAAAAATGGTGGTACTGTATGACTTCGTCTTGATGGTTGTAAATATACTTTTATTGCTTAATTTGATATATTGCAAATATTCGGCTATTATATGTATAATATATAAATAAATAAAAAATACAGGGTTTGTAATATATGAAAAAATAAGATAAAATAAATAAAAAAACAAAGTATTTAATCACATTTATTTATATCAAACGTTGTTATATATAGAGCACAAAATATTATAAACTATACTCTCACCGGATTTCGAACCCATGATCTTTCGCTTTATATCACAACGGTCTATGTCCGTTGTGGAAAACATCATATATATAATCACAACTTACCTTACAACGGTTGATCGAACGTGGTTGTATCCCTTTTTCATATGTGTGTTTTCCGTTGTAGTGATATATATATATATATATATATATATATATATATATATATATATATATATATATATATATATATATATATATAAAAGCTCTAAGCTCTATATTGTAATATACTAATACAATATATTAGAGTCGTTTTTAAGTTATTCAAATCAAAGTTTAAACTCAGATACAGTAAATCTAAGTTGGAATTGATACTAGTCATTGACATTTGGCTACCTGTTTCGTTCTTTTGCATGCACGCATGAGATTTTACAAACTTTTTTGTTCACTTCATAAAAAATAAATAAAATATTACTTTTTACTTCAAAATATCAATTCTGCCATTTCTTATACCAGTACTTCCTCTCTATAAATACTACTATACTATGTTTCACATCCTCACAAACTAGTTAATTCTCATCATCAGCATCGTATTATAGTGTTTCTGTTACTAAGTTGCAAGCAAAGATGCTTTCAGGAGTGACTGGTATTTTGAATAGAGGCCACAAAATAAAAGGGACAGTGGTGTTGATGAGAAAGAATGTGCTGGACATAAACAACTTAACCAGTGTTGGTGGTGTTATCGGTCAAGGTTTCGATGTTCTCGGTTCGACAGTCGATAACCTCACCGCTTTCTTAGGCCGTTCTATTTCTCTTCAGTTGATCAGTGCAACAAAACCTGATGGTACAGTTTCTATAACATTTTTAGCTTTTGAAAATGAATTTTTGTATTTAACTGTTTTTGTTTGTGTTTTGTTAGCAAGTGGGAAAGGGAAGCTTGGAAAAGCTACTTTTCTGGAAGGTATAATTTCTTCATTGCCAACTTTGGGAGCTGGACAATCTGCTTTTAAAATTCACTTTGAATGGGATGAAGATATGGGAATTCCTGGTGCATTTTATATCAAAAACTTTATGCAAACTGAGTTTTTTCTTGTGAGTTTGACTCTTGATGATATTCCAAATCATGGAAGTATCTACTTTGTATGCAACTCTTGGATATATAATGCCAAGCATCACAAAATCGATCGTATTTTCTTTGCGAATCAGGTATATTTATGTTTATGTTTCTATATTTCTTTTGAACTTTAAGGCTTACGAGGAAGATATATAATCAAAGAATTGTGTTGCAGACATATCTTCCGAGTGAAACTCCGGCTCCATTAGTCCATTATAGAGAAGAAGAATTGAATAATTTAAGAGGAGACGGAACAGGAGAGCGCAAAGAATGGGAAAGGATCTATGATTACGATGTCTATAATGATTTAGGAAATCCGGATTCGGGTGAAAACCATGCTCGTCCGGTTCTTGGAGGGTCTGAAACATATCCTTATCCGCGTAGGGGGAGAACCGGTCGAAAACCAACCAGAAAAGGTATGACTTCTATTAAATTGAGTATGAATAATGTTTTTATCATCATACAATATGATTTCAACTATTTTATTGCTATTAAGCAGATCCTAATAGTGAGAGTAGAAGTGATTATGTGTATCTTCCAAGAGATGAAGCTTTTGGTCACTTGAAGTCATCAGATTTTCTCACTTATGGATTGAAAGCTGTGTCTCAAAATGTGGTTCCTGCATTAGAGTCTGCGTTCTTTGATTTGAATTTCACACCAAATGAGTTTGATAGCTTTGATGAAGTTCATGGATTGTATGAGGGTGGAATTAAGCTGCCGACAAATATACTTAGCCAGATAAGCCCTTTACCCGTGCTTAAGGAAATCTTTCGAACCGATGGTGAACAGACCCTTAAGTATCCACCACCTAAAGTAATTCAAGGTACTTGTACCTAAAACCGCTGTGTTAAGTTCTTATCAAGATAAGCGCTTATACTATAAGCTGAAATAAAATTATATGTAAACATGATCTTACTAGTATATATTATTGATTGAACAGTGAGTAGGTCTGGATGGATGACTGATGAAGAATTCGCAAGAGAAATGCTTGCTGGAGTAAATCCAAATGTGATACGCTGTCTTCAGGTAGACGTAGATACAATTGGCCGAACTTTGTTACTAAATATCGCATGTTTTTTGTTTCTTTATACTTTTGAATCGGATTGTTGGTCTAACAGACGACCTAATGAAGGACCGTTGTTTGATTGTTGCAGGAGTTTCCTCCGCTAAGCAAGCTTGACAGTCAAGTCTATGGCGATCACACAAGTAAAATAACCAAAGAGCACCTAGAACCTAATTTAGAAGGACTCACAGTAGAAGAGGTACAATATCTCTTGGTGAATTCAATTATTTTCTATGCTTTGTTTAGTTTTATTATTATGATTAACAATGATAATTGTATTTGATTATTGTAAAGGCAATTCAAAACAAGAAATTGTTCCTGCTAGATCATCATGACTCAATTATGCCATACTTAAGGAGAATTAACTCAACTTCCACAAAGGCTTATGCTACTAGAACAATCCTTTTCTTGAACAATAACCAAATGTTAAAGCCATTGGCTATAGAGTTGAGTTTGCCACACCCTCAAGGAGATGAACATGGTGTTGTTAGTTATGTTTATCAACCTGCACTAGAAGGCGTTGAAAGTTCCATTTGGTTACTGGCTAAAGCTTATGTGATTGTGAATGATTCATGCTACCATCAACTCGTTAGCCATTGGTATATATATTTTGTCGATAAATTGTATAAATTATAACTTTTGATGTATATCGATGAACTGATTCGTGACTCTTGATGATACTAGGTTGAATACTCATGCAGTTGTTGAACCGTTTGTCATAGCAACTAATAGACATCTGAGCTGTCTTCACCCGATTTATAAACTTTTGTATCCTCACTATCGCGATACAATGAATATAAACTCTCTTGCTCGACTATCCCTCGTCAATGACGGTGGTGTCATCGAGAAAACGTTTTTGTGGGGAAGATATTCTATGGAAATGTCTTCTAAAGTTTACAAGAATTGGGTTTTCACAGACCAAGCATTGCCCGTTGATCTTATAAAAAGGTAACTTTCTTACACAAACATAAGACATAAACTTAAAGAACTTTCTATGTTGATTATAATGTGAAATTCTTGTTTGTAAATTATTGTTTTAGAGGAATGGCTATTGAGGATCCATCTTCTCCATGTGGTGTTAAGCTTGTGATAGAGGATTATCCTTATGCTGTTGATGGATTAGAGATATGGGCTATAATAAAGACATGGGTCCAAGACTATGTCTCCTTGTACTACACCTCAGACGAAAAACTTAGACAAGATTCCGAGCTTCAAGCTTGGTGGAAAGAGCTCGTGGAGGTCGGTCACGGTGACAAGAAAAACGAGCCGTGGTGGCCTAAGATGCAAACTCGAGAAGATTTAATTGAAGTTTGCAGTATCGTCATATGGACTGCTTCAGCTCTTCACGCAGCTGTTAATTTCGGGCAATATCCCTATGGAGGCTTAATCTTAAACCGTCCAACTCTTAGTAGGCGATTCATGCCTGAGAAAGGTTCGGCTGAGTTCGAGGAGCTAGTCAAAAGTCCACAAAAGGCTTACTTGAAGACAATCACGCCGAAGTTTCAGACTCTTATTGATCTTTCTGTTATAGAAATATTGTCGAGGCATGCTTCTGATGAGTTGTACCTTGGGGAGAGAGACAATCCGAATTGGACATCGGATAAAAGGGCATTAGAGGCTTTTAAGAAATTTGGAAACAAGTTGGCTGAAGTTGAGAAGAAACTCACTCAGAGAAACAATGATGAGACGCTAAGAAACCGCCATGGACCGGTTGAGATGCCTTATACTTTGCTTTATCCTTCTAGCAGAGAAGGTCTAACTTTCAGAGGAATTCCTAATAGTATCTCCATCTGAAGAGATCTATGGTTCCTTAGTTATATATATTGTACCTATGAATAAAAGGTGCAGAAGAAGAAGGAGTCTATAATCCTTCACCTACCTGCCTCAGTTTGTGTTTGCATTTGAGTGCTTTCATGTTGAGCATTAATAAAATGTATCTGTGTTTGTAATGAAGTGTTTTTAAATAATAAAAATAATTATGTTAAAACTTCTGGTTCTCCCACTGTTCTTGTGCATAGTTTACATTATAACACTGATGTTCACACTTTGAAACTTGAAATTAGGCCACTTATCTCATGATAGAATGCCCTCACTCCACTCTCAATACTCTTATTTTCCAGCACATACATGTATTTTGTGAGATTTGTCATTTGGCCAAAAAAAGAAAGTTCATTTGTTGTTATTACTTCTACTGTAAGTATCGTATTTGATTTGTTGCACATGGAGGGGGGCCATTTTTCAACTCCCGCAGTTCATGGCTTTTGCTGCTTTCTTACAATTCTTGAGGTTTTCACTACTTTCTCACAATTCTTGAGTATTTTCTAGTTCACTTCACATAAGTTGTGCCTTCTCCCATATATCTCACCAGCTGCTCTTCTGCATTTGAACCTTAGAATTGTGAGATGACCTATCACCTTTGTCTTTGTAAGAGTTCTTAGATGCAAGTGTCTTTGCTTGCTCAAGCTCTTTGTGAGTTCAGCTTCAATTCCCACTGTATTATCATTGTTTTCCTCCTCGATTCAAATTAATACCATTAAAGGTTAGATAACAAGGATTCTACTACAAACTAGATTAATATCAGTTTACTTTCAATACAAATTCATTCATTCCATCTTGACAGAAAATTCAAACAAAACATAGCAAATGAGGATCACTTCAGAATTGTGATAGGGAAAAAAATTAGCATGAAATCAATGAAAAATAAACAGAATTCAGAAAGACATAATCCCATACAAGGAAGAGACTCTTACATCTTTGCATTAAGGTGCGACACAAAAACCATTTGCAGAAGATCAATCACAGTAATTTTTTCTTCATCGTCAATCTACGGCGAACAAAGCCAGATTGTAAGCCAGAGGCAGAAGCCACCGAAAAGGATATACGATGATACAATGAAAAATTATTATGTACTCTATTTAATGATAATGCTGACAAGTCAGCATGAGTTATTCAAGCATACCATGATATTAAATTCATCGTAATCGCAATGAATGAGACCATGTTCTGTCAGCCGAATTATTATACCAATAATTGTCTCAAAAACTGTCTCTGGATTTTGTAATTGCTTCACCCGAACCATAGTCACACTGTTCGCAATTCATGCTGAAGTAAAGGGAGAATGATTTTAGTAACCATAATACACCTCTTACAAAAATAAGCATGTGCTAAAGATATTAAACTATTTAGCAAAACCATAGTACATTAGGGGTATTCCATTAGGACTAGGAGTAAGTAACAGGCATGGTATGCGAAATTGTTTTTTATCTCTCTGTTAGAAGTTGTTGCAAAATTCACACATTTATAGGCCAAATATAGACTTGTAATTCAATTCTAAATAGTGATCTTCATTGAGTATGCAACGGAAGTTTGGAAGGAGCTTCCCAGTAGCTAATCAGGCCAAATATAGACCTGTAATTCAATTCTAAACAGTGATATTCATCGAGTATGCAACGGAAGTTTGGAAGGAGCTTCCCTGAAGCTGATCGCATCAGAATCTGAGATTTCAAATCTCAAACAAGGATTAGATGATATTAGATCACTGCATCAGTGCAGCTGTTGTACTTGTAATGCTGTTGTATTTCGGTTCAAGGTCGAGATAGGGGATTTCACCCTAAACACGGAGGCAGTGGCAATGGTAAGATTTGCATAGTAACTGGTGTTCATTCTTTGGAACATGGGATTAGGCCACTTATCTCATGATGAATGCACTCACTCCACTCTAAACACCCTTATATGCCATTATTTGTGACTTTTCCATTTGGCCAGAACAAAGAAAGTCTCATTTCCTGTTATAACTTCTAATGCAAGTAACACATTTTATTTGGGTTTGAATGCAAGTAACACATTTGATTTTCTGCATGCTTCTTTCTCACATTTCTTGATGATTGTAGACATTTTTTGGTTGCATGTTAAGAACTTCGTCACTTTGGCGGAAATGCAGTTTGCTTCACTTTGCGTTCTGATAAAAATTTAGTTAAAAATAAGGAATAAAAAAGTACTGAAACTTTTATGACACGATAGAGTAAGCACACAAACTAACAGTGCTCTTATTATTTGCAATCTGAAACAAGTTTAAAATTACATATATTTAAACATACACATGCTCCAAGGAGAAAAGAGAAGAAAATGCATACACTTGATAATTTTAACATCGATGAGATGCGGAATTTGTTATTTGGAGCATCTCTTTATTGAAACATGCACACAAACATACAGTAAACTAACCACAAGTTTTCTTAGATAGAGATACTATTGGGAATTCCTCTAAAGGTTAACCCTTCCTTACTGCTGGGATGAAGCAAAGTGTATGGCAATTGAACCTGCCCGAACCGATGGTATAGGCTAGGATCATTGTTCTTCTTCGTAAGTTTGGCCTCGATTTCCGCCAATTTATTTCCAAACTTTTGAAATGCTTGTAAAGCCTTATCATCAGATGTCCAGTGTGGATTTTCCCTTTGTCCGAGATAAACTTCATCGGAAGCATGTCTTGACAATATTTCTATCACTGAAAGATCAATAAGAGTCTGAAACTTTGAAGTGATTGTTCTCAAGTAAGCCTTTTGAGGACTCTTCACCATTTCATCGTATTCCGCAGTTCCTTCCTCAGGAAGCAATCTTCTACTCAGAGTTGGACGGTTTAGAATGAAACCGCCGTAAGGATATTGTCCAAAATTAACAGCTGCATGGAGAGCCGAAGCGGTCCATATAATGATAGTGCAAACTTCAACAAGCTCGTCAAATGTTTGCAACTTAGGCCACCATGGCTTATCTTTCAAGTCACCGTGACCTTTCTCTACAACCTCTTTCCACCAATGTTGAAGCTCGGAATCATTTTTTATATCATTGTCTGTCGCGTAATACAAAGAGACATAATCTTGGACCCATGATTTGATAGCCGTCCATATCTCTAATCCGTCAACAGCATAAGGGTAGTCCTCTATCAGAAGACGGAGTCCATATGGAGCCGACGAATCCTTAACTGCCACATTTCTGAATCAAACAAAACGCATATACATGTTACTATCTCCGTCCTTAAATATAGAGTCCTCTTAAAAAAATCGTCAACTTCTTAAAAATTTGATCATTCTATTACCTCTTGATAAGATCATTCGGCAGAGCTTGATCTGTGAAAACCCAATACTTGTAAACCGCCGAAGACATCTCCACAGCATACTTTGAAGGCAAAAAACTTCTCTCTATTATGCCATCGGCATTAATTAGAGAATCTCTCGCAAGTGCATTGATGTTCATCGTGTCGCGATAATGAGGAGCTAAAAGTTTATTAATCGGATGAACCACACTAAGCTGCCGATTTGTTGCTATAACAAACGGCTCAATTACTGCATGAGTATTCAACCTATACCAATAAACATATAAAAAAAATCATCAGTTAGTAATATCTAGATTCAAAGTTCAAATCCTACCTTATATTCAAAGCGACACGCGTGAAAATATAAACATTACGATACTTTACCAATGGCTCATGAGTTGATGATAGCAAGAATCATTAACCACCACATAAGCTTTTGCTAGTAACCAAAGAGTACTCTCAACACCTTCATCTGCAGGTAAGATAACTTTACTAACAAAACCCGATTTGTCACCGTCAGGATGCGGCAAACTTAATTCAATGGCCACGGGCTTTAAAGTTCCATTTTCTTTTAGAAAAAGGATTGTTCTAGTAGCATAAGCTTTTGCAGAAGTCTCATTGATCCTTCTCAGAAATGGAATAAATGTGTCATGGTAATCTAGTATAAATAATCTCCCACTAGAAAGTGCCTGTTCCATGCAAAAATTAGTCTTAATCACTTTATGTCACCAAATTAAGTCCAAAATCATAATTTTTTAATTAAGATTAGTATGTGTTTACCTCATCTATGGTGCAACCATCAAGATTCAAGACATCTGCAGATATCTTACTTGTGTGATCACCGTATTCGGCGGGATCAAGATTGCTTTTCGGAGGAAACTCCTACAATTAGATAGGCAACTATTTAATGTGAATAGCACAAATTTCTCCGAAATATTTAAAAAAATTCTTGAACTTACTTGAAGTCCGCGGATCATGCAAGGATTTACACCAGCGAGCATTTCTCGTGCAAATTCTTCATCGGTCATCCACGCAGACTTACTCACTGCGAAAAACAAGAAAGAAAATCATAATCAAATGAAATTACTCAAAGTGTAGTATAATTTACGTTATGATATGTATTTTGTCACACCTCGAATGACATGAGGTGGTGGAAACTTGAGGACTTGTTCACCATCGGTACGAAAGATTTCTTTGATCACAGGTAAAGGACTAATCGTGCTAATTACATCTAGAGGAAGCTTAATTCCACCTTCGAAGAGGTCGCGCACGTCTTGAAAACTATCAAACTCGTTAGGCGTAAAATTCAAATCAAATGCAGATTCAAATGCAGGTACTACACATTGAGATAAAGATTTTATTCCATATGCAAGAAAGTCAGAAGACTTCAAGTGACCAAAATTTTCATCTCTTGGAACATATATTTCTGTAGCTGGTTTCTCGCTATTCGAATCTGTTCAAAATAACACAATATAGCTTAAGGTTAGTTTTTACCATCTTCTATCATTATTTGTACCATAATCTTGTATCTATCTAACCTTTCCTCGTTGGATATCGACCGGTCCTACCCCTACGAGGATAGGGATGTGTGCTAGACCCTCCAAGGACAGGTCGAGCAAGATGTTCGCCGTGATCTGGATTGCCTAAATCATTATAGACATCATAATCATAGATCCTTTCATGTAACTTGCGCTCGCCTGTTCCATCTCCTCTTAGAATTTGCAATTCTTCTTCTCTATACTTGACAAGTGGAGACGGTGTTTGACTCGGAAGATACGACTGCATGATAAAAATCAAGTAAAAGTTAGTTTAGATCTTCGTAAAATCATAAGGATCCATCGTGATTCTGACAAACCTATATACCATGATACAGAACACACAGTTCACATATAGATGTAAAATAAAGTACCTTGTTAGCGAAGAAAATGCGAGGACTTTTGTAGAGTTTCGAATTGTAAACCCAAGAGTTGCATACGAAGCGAATGGTTCCATGATTTGGAACATCTTCTAGAGTTAAACTCTTGAGGAAAAATTCAACTTGCATATAGTTTTTGATGTAAAATGCACCTGGAATTCCCATTTCACCATCCCATTCAAAATGAATATTGAATGCAGATTCACCAGCTCCCAAGGTTGGTAATGAAGCAAGAACACCTTCCAAAAATGTATCCTTTCCAACTTTTCCCTTTCCATTTGCTACATACATAAACTCATTCATTTAGTGAGTACAGTTATGATCATGAACAGGACCATCTTTGAAAGCATGCAAGACAGAAATCATATCGCAGTAAACAATCGTTAAATAAGGCCTCATAAAATATTTGTTACAATTGAATCCTGGTTTAATAATATAGCCTTTATTTAATTTGTCATAATTAAACAGCGACTAACCTACGCAGAATCTCCAAAAACTAACTTGAGACGGATGCCTAGCTATAAAAGTAAGAAGAAATGAATGAACTAACCATCAGATTTGGTGGCACTGATTAGCTGGAGGGAGACACTGCGGCCTAAGAAGGCAGTAAGGCCATCAACAGTGGAACCAATGATATTGAGGCCGGAGTCGATGACACCATGGATGTTTCCACCACCAATACTCACAATTGTGTTGAAGTCCAACACATTCTTACGCATCAACACCACTGTCCCTCTTATCTTGTGGCCCTTGTTTAGGAGTCCTGTCACATTTGGAAACATCTTTGCAACTTAAGGTATTAGACTCAGTCACTCTTGCACTTAACTAAGCAAGCTATGATGTCTATTTATAGATTTAGAGTTGTGTTAAGTTTTTGTACAATTTTGATTATATATATTATCCTCATTTGCTTTTATAAGGACAAAGCTTTTATGAGACTCATTTTAAGTATGGTTTAATGTGACAAAGTTCTAACTATTTGTGGTAGACTGTTTTATAAGTTCTCAAAGATAGGGTTGTTTAAAAAACTATGAGCCGAACCAAATCGTTGAATTGAATCGAATTGAAGTTAAAATAATTAAACCGTTATATTTGGTTACTGAATCAAATCGGAACTATAACCGAACTGAAAATTAAAAATCTTAAATACAAGTTTAAAAGTTTTTTTCTAAGAAAATGTTTAATAGTTCAAATTTTTTAGTAAAAGGTTCGGTTTTGAAAAATTATCTTCGAACGATTTAGTCCAGTTCAGAATTTTAAATGGTATATTAAATCAATAATTTTGATTCAGTTCAGTTTTAAGTAAATTGAAATGGTTCGATTCAATTTCGAATAGATTTTTATTATGATTCGATTCAATTTTCTGATGAATGTACATCAACAAGTCAAAGATAACTCCTCTCTATAACTAAAATTAGTGATAACTTTCTCCATCTCACATTTTTCAAATAATAGAAAACACATATTCTTGTAACTCACAATGCAAGGTGTGATACACACTTCATGCAGAAATAAACAAAATGCATAGATGATGAGTAACAAGAATAATTGAAGTGCATGTAGTGTTAATTTGACACCAATCACAAGTGTCACTAGGATGCATGCAAGAATAACACGTCTAATATGATGCCAATATAGTAATACATCTATCATTTTTTTGTTATTATTTATTTTGTAGAGAATCACGATAAACTCGACAAATAAGAAAATAGTCAAAGAAGATTGATTAAAATTTTATTGTTTGTAAAAGAGATACAGGGTAATATGCACTTGATAATGTAATTTTTAAAATATAATTAATATAATTAATTTCTTATTATTCATTACTAACTTCTAATTACATTAAATATAAAGATGAAAATGTATATAGAACTGCAAAGGAAAGTGAAAATGCAATATTATACCAGATCGTGGATCCGTGCTCCATATTAGAAATAAAATTATATATATATATTTTTATAATAGTTGATATTTAATTTTTTATTTGCATATAAAATTATCTTGTAATTTTTGTTACAATAGGTCATTTAAATTATGTTTGTAATTATACTATTAAATTTTTAATGTGAAATACTAATACAAAAAGTGTTTTATATTATTATTTTTTAGGTTATTAGAAGATTTATTATGGGTTTCATCTATATATTAAAATAAGTAAATTATTTTTTCAACATTATGAGTATAAAAATATAACTACTTGAACTATATTGAGTTTGGCATTTAATTTATAATTTAAATTAATTTTTTTAGTTATTGTTTAAATTTAAATCTGAAATATTGAAGAGACAGAGATTCTTTAGCTTATGTTTTAGAAGTGATAAATATATATTATAATTGTATTTTTTTTAATTATTCTCTAATATATTGTTTATATAAAATTTGAATTTTAAACATGGAAGTATGTAAAAGAGATGGATAAAAAAAAGAGAAAATTAAATTATGAGTTTTTTTTTTAATTTATCTTTTTGATTGTTTTAAAATTTAATGGGTTAGAATTTGAGAAAGTGTAACGAACATTATTTGATATGTTATAAATTTAAAAAATTTAAAATTTTAGTTGTTTATATTATTAAGGGTATTTAATAAAAAATTAATATAACTATTTGAAAATTTAATATAAGTTATAATTTAGAATTATGAATATATTATAACATCCATTTAATAAACAATTTAAAAAAAGTTATAATTTAAAATTATGAATATATTATATTATACAAATGATAATAAATCTCACCAAGTAATTTAACCGTAACCGTTGCATGAATTTTTTCACACTATTTACAGATAAACTGAAAAATAAACATGTTCTTATATATATATATATATATATATATATATATATATATATATATATATATATATATATATATATATATATATATATATATATATATATATATATATATATATCAGATTTTGAATTATATAATTATTGATTTTCTATATAAAAAAATGAGAATTAGAGTAATAAGATATAATTGTGGTAATTGAATATTATATTAGTTAATTATAATATTAGTATTATTATTTTAATAGTGTTAGTTGAATAATATATTATTATTATTATTATTAATATTAATTATTATTTATGTAAAATAAATTTTAAAAAATAGAATTAGGGTTGATGTTAGAATAACTATCAATCTAGTGTTGGTATTAGAGTAACTATCATGATGACACATGTCTAGGGTTGTCATCATGACAACCTTAAATTTAGATTAAGTAGATGTAATAGTACTAGAATAAAGAAGGTGATGATGATTGTATTTGAAAATTCAAAGCGTGTGAATTTTACATTAACATTTAGATTCAATCTATCTCCACCAATTATTATATATTTGATGTAATAAGGATTGACGGTGAATTCCCTTTAGAACACTTTGAATATCTTAATGTGAATTGCACAAACACACTAAACTTATCTTTTGATAATAGTTTATAGAAAATTGTTTCATATCTCCACTAATGCATTAATGAAGTAAAAGATGATTGTCACTACTATGAAAAACTCATTTAACAACAGTTGTGAATGACATATAATGACGCGAGCGAATGCGTTGTTATGTAGAGTGTTGTTGTATATACCGTACCCACAACCACGGTCAAGTAGACGTTGTAATAATCTGGAAAACGTGATACGTATCATAACGGGTTTTATAACAAACCGTTGTTAGTTTTCTGCAAAATTAACAAATATGATAACAGTTGTGAAATACAATCGTCGTTAATTTTTCTGTAAAATTAACAAATATTATCCTGCGTTTATAATTAATACATGTATTATTGTCCTGCATATCACAGTGAAGCAGAAAATACAATTCACATTTACAGTGAATCAGATATACCACATTACAGTGAATTAGAACAGTGAATCAGATATAACACATTACACTGAATCATTGCAAACAACTTATATATTCATAATATCACATTACAATTTATCAGAACATAATTAAACTTACATATTTGTAATATCACATTACAATTTATCAGTTTATCAGAATACACATTACATAACTTCACATAATTGTAATTTGGTGTATTAATATCTTGTCTCTTTGGTGTCTTGACTCTTGCCCTGGTACTTTCTGGACTCAAAATACCTATGATTTCAAATAAATATACTTAGTAAAAATATACTTCTAAACTATAACATATACAATTAATATATTATGAATAAATAATAATTTACGTACTTGTTAATTTTCTCATATGCCTTCTTCATGATCGAGTCATATAGCATGCACGACATCTCCATCAACTTCATCATACGAGGTAGGAACTTGTGTTGTGTAAGAAGGTGTGGACAGAATATCGAGACTTTCATCACTAAGAGGAATGTGTTTTTCTTGGAGAACGATTGACCATTTCTCCAATATGTTTGATGGATCGGCAACATAGAAAACTTGTTTTGCTTGAGAAGCCATAATGAATGGTTCAGTATTAAAAGATGTCTTGCCAAGGTCGACCCGGGTGAATCGTAAGTCATCAATGTCTACACCATTACTATTATTGGGAACCCACTTGCATTTAAATAAAGCCACTTTGAAAATAACATAATCAATCTCCCAAATCTCATCAATGACACCATAAAACGTGGTAGTTGCCAATACTTGATTCTTATCTTTTGAACTTGAGAAATACATCGATTCAACTTCAACCATAACTCCACTATTTTGCATTGTACTACGATCATCTTTTGCTTTTGTATAAAAGATATAATGACCAATGTCGTATGCACTCCAAGTAATTACACAAAATTTTGGCTCGTACGACAACCATTTAAGTATCTCAGATGCACTACGATAATTAGATACACTTTTATTAAATCAATCCATGAATCTATTGTTATGCTCTATCAACAACAATTTGTCACTCATTCGGGGATATTTTTTCTTCAAAAGTATTTTGTGAGTTTCTATGAAAGGTTGAACCTCATCTATATTATTTAATATATAGAAATGTGCTTGAATAACTACATCACGAGCCATTAACCTAACATCTAGATCTTGAATACCTCTTTTGTCCATGTCAGCATGACAGGACTTTGGAATTCCTATAGAATTTGCATCCTACAAATAGTTTGCACAAAACTCAACAGCTTCTTCTGTGATGTACCTTTCAACAATCGAAGCTTTCGATCGGTGATGATTCTTCATATATCCTTTAAAGATCTTCATATATCGCTCTATCGGATACATCCACCTCAAATAAACTGGACCACATATTCTGATTTCTCTGACGAAATTAACAAGTAAGTGAACCATAATGTCAAAAAATGATGGCGGAAAATACATCTCAAATTGACACAAGATTATGGCAGCTTCATCTTCTAATTCATCCAACTTTTCGAAATCAAGAACTTTATTACATATGGCATTGAAGAATAAACACAACCTTGTTATAGTTATTCTCACATTTTTTGGAAGGATCCCACAGATTGCTATTAGTAGAAGTTGTTGCATTAATACATGACTGTAAACACCCCATATTTTCCCTCACTAAGTTCACACCATGGCTTGTGATTTTCCATATTTGCATTAGTTTAAGCATACCATATCATATTGCATTTTTTGTTTCACTGCATTAGTTCAAGTTCATCTGCATTTAGGGTTTGTGATCTAAGCAATCCAAGATCCATATGAGCCACCCCAAAGGCCACCAATCATTCCAAGAGGGTCCATGTATGTTCAATCATCATATTATATCCCTCAGAGATCATGGAAGTCAAAGAATCACAAGAACTTGCAAAGCATGGAAGCAGAGTCAGGGTTTAACTGCACAGATGACCTGAAATTAGGGTTTTGGTTTCAGAGGCCATAACTCCAATTTTTTTGGTCATTCTTGTTTCTAAGGGCCTCTATATGTTATAAGGATCATGTGTACCAAGTTTGATGAAGAAATTCATTGTGGAAGTCATCTGTTCACTGGGTAACTTCTTGGACAAGTCAGAGCAAAATCAGGGCATCTGAGGCCCCATCCATAGAACCAAAGTGGATTTTTCATCAAATTAGAGTTATATGATCTTTATTTGATCATTGAAGAGCTTATAAGTTCACAAAATTGAAGAAAAGTGGGCTAAACCAAAAGTTGCCAAAAATGGAAATGACTTGTAATATAAACTTTCCATTTTGGGAAAGTTTTTCAACCTCCTCTTTCTCAACCAAAAATGCTTCAAATGAAAATTGTTGGTCATTAAAGTTGTAGATTGGATCATTCCCTTTTCAAAAAGTAAAAGAACAAGTTCTAATTCATTATGGAACTCAAGTTATGGCTTGTCAAAGTTGGCAAAAATCACATAATTTTCAAGAATGCACCAAAGGGGATTCTTTGCAAAACCACTTGCCAAGGAATTTTGTGACTTCAAACACACTTCTATGTATCATAACATCATAGTGCATTGATTTAAGATCAGAATTGCCCAAAGAATTGCATCATTCCATTCCTTGAACATCAAGAATTCTCAAAGGGGCCAAAACTTCACATAATTGCAAAAGGTCACATAACTTTGCTCCCACTTGCTGAATTGCCTCAAGACTGATTTTGTGGACATCCTTGATCTCAAATGCGCATGGACAAGCCAATGAGCCAGCTACACCATTGCCCATACCTCAAGTACAACACTTTTGACTTTTTGGCAAAAACACCCATACGAATCACAACAGTCCACTACCCACTCTCTGCCCAATCCAGACTCTACAAGCATGCTCCAAGGGTTCATTTTCATAACACATACAAGCCTAACACTCCAAGAACTCAACATATGCAAAATCACTCCCTCTTACAAAAACCTTCGAATCTCTCAGCTCACTCACTCAATCTTCAAACCAATTTCACCATTGATCTCAAAATCACTCACTGACCACAAAGCAACCATTAAAACACCCAAGAACACCCCATACACAAAACACGATTCTTGGCCAGTTTAGTTGCTACAACACAAACCAGTCACTCTCAAAGCTTTTGAAGCATTCCATTAGTCTCAGGAGGTTCAAAGGAAGCTTTTTGCACAAAGGAAGTGGCCAGAAAGCTCAAGTTTGGAAAGCTCCATCTCAGGTAGTCATCTGAAATCATTTTTCCAGAACTCCTATTTTATGTTCCAATAAGAAAGAGCATGCTTCACTGATCACTCTGAGCTTTGTATTTTCGAAAATGGTTGAGAAATGAGTTTGCATGAATGTTCTGAAATTTCTGCCATTTTTTATCTTTCCTTAGAATCTTATTTATGAGCAATAAGAAATTTGTTTTGAGGTTAGATTAGTGTTTAGGAGGATGAGAGGAACTGATCTGGAGCTTTAGAGCTCCAGAAATGACCTAGGGAGAGAGTTTGAGATTTTCAGGGGAGGATGTCACCGGAGAAAACGACCGGAGCTCTTCTCCGGTGACCTGAAAGTAATTAATTGTGTAATTAGGGTTAGGGCAGTGTTTGAACGTGGACCCTTGGATTTCTCTTTCCCGCGTGAGATGGACGCCTGAGATCATTTCATTAACTTTAAATTTGGATTAGTTATTTAATTAATTAGGATTAAATGAGTTTGAATTCAGGCCATAGGATCTGGCGCACAGTCAACTTAGAAATTCCCAGTTTCAATCCAAGCCCTTGATTGTGCATACTTCTGTTTATTTTAATTTTTATTTCAATTTTTCTCATTTATTTTACATAATTTATTTAAAATAGCAAGAAAATTCTAAAAAATATTTTGTTTTGCATTTTCTCTTCAAATAATTCTCTTAACCCAAAATATTTTTATTTTTATTTTTTGCATTAAAAAATCATTTTTAAATCATTTTTAAAACATTTAAATGTTTATTTTAATTAATTAATGGAAATTAATTAATTTAAATGTTTATTTTAATTAATTAATGGAAATTAATTAATTAAAATATCATTTAGGTTTCTAAAAATCCCAAAAAAATTCACATTGTATCGTAGGACATTTAGAAACATTATCATACCATCCACACAAATTTCTTTTTGGTTTTGAACTATCTTTGATAATTTTCTTGAATTTAGGGTTCATAAAATTCCTATTTTTGAACCCTAACTTCAAGAATTATTTTCTGCCTAACCAAGAATGGTATGACAATGGTTCTTTTTGCATTGATCTTCATTTGACATGTAGTATCTAGCATAATTTTGTCATAAATTTCTTCTGCATTTTTGATTTGATTTGCATTTTTCCCCTTTAGGTACCTTAAAACCCTAGATAACTTAGAAAAATCATAACTTTCATTAGGTTAAGAGTTAGGTCTCCTCCTTTGGGGTGTGATATCATATGTGGTTAGGGTTCCTTTAAGTCCATTTTCAATTTTTTATCTTGTCATTTGCTTCTGTTTTTGGTTTTTGCATCTCATGTTGCATGAAAACCCTAATTTCTCATGTTCATTCACATACATCTTGCATATGCTTTCATTCATGAATTTGCCATGACATTTCATACATTCACATGACATATAAGACATCATAGGAAAAATTAGAATCATGCTTGATCATTTCTTCATCCATTTACCATGTTATGCATTCATTTCCTTTCATGAACATTCATGGGCTTTCATGCTTCTTCCATGCTTCATTTGCATTCTCATCCCTTGTATGATCATCCATTGCACTTGACATACATTTGCATCATCTCTTAGCATCATTAACATCATGAACATGCTTCTGGTTTTGGTTTGCATCTTTGCATTCATTCCTTTTTCATTTCACTTCATTTCTTTATGCTAACTTTTCAGGTGGTAAGTAATTGAGAAGTGAATTTCCTTCACTTCTCCCATTCCCTTCTCATCTCTCTTATGCATTCATTGCTGCATTTTATCTTTGCTTTAGAGTGAGCTTGCTAATTCATGTTCCTCCTTCACTTTCTCTTTTCAAGTAACTTATCTTCTTAAGTGAAGTAAGTTAGCTTGTTTCTTCTACTTCTCTTTCTTTCTTCTGCTTCTTCCTTGGTGGCTTTTCTTGAAGATCTCTTGCAAGCCTAATAATCCCTAGGAACACCCAAGCATGATCACAATTAGGGTTTGATTAGTCCCCCTATTAGTTTTACCTTTGTGTCATCTTTTGTGTCTCTCTTCTCATCTCATAATCAGAGACTAAACCTTTAAGGTTCTAAGGCTTTGTGATTAAGATTATGCCTGCATCCTTCTCTTAGGATGGAGTGTATAACTTTAATCCTAAGTGTTAAACCCTTAATGTGTTTAAATCTTTTAATCAATCCACCTAATAATCACTAAGACAATAAGCTTGTAACTTGGGCCTTGCATTAGGGTTCTAATTCTTCCTTAATTGGTTAAGAAGGACTAACCCTAGTGTTAATGGACAAGTCCCCCTTAAGTTGTCTTACCAACCATAAAATCCACTTCTTAATCTTACCATTAACTAAAATCCACTCTAATAAAGGCTTTGTTTTGTCATGAGATTAATCCCTAATCATGGATTAAGTTGAGGTATCTTCCTCAGCTTAAATGTTCTCATCTATTATCCTTCTATTAGGATGGTGTAATGAGTCCATTAAATCTTTGATTATGGCTTAAACTCATTACTTAAAACTAAACAAAAACTCCAAAAACATCTAAATAATCACAAGTAGGTTAATGATATTATTCCTACATCATGGTGATTAAGTGTGAGGTGCTTACTTCATACTTAAGGTATTCTCATTACCCCTAATCAGAGGGAGGATGTGATGAGTTTACTAGCCCTTGGTTTAGGCTTAAGCTCATTATCTTATGACAAACACAAAAAGCAATAAAAGATTGAAAAACATCAAAAACAAACAATAATCGTCTCCTCCGGGATCCTTTTCTCTTCATCTTCACTCACAAACGAGAACTTGCTTCTTCCGTCTAATGCAAGACAGTTAGCACCTGAGCCAGACAGGTCATACACTTGAGCATAGACAAGTAAGTAGTTCATCAGTCAATTCATCTTTCAGTCTCTTTGAGTCGAACTACGGTGTTCTGACTTCCTCATTGCACGAGAGGATACGTAGGCATAACTTAACTGTTATCGAACAAAAGTCTCTGTGTCTTCCCCCCCCCCCTCTTCCAGCATTATTCTTTTGAGCCTCATTCCTGAGCATTTCATTTCACTTTCTTGCACTGACACTGGTACACTCTTTTCCACCTTTTGCACACAGATAGCACAGACACTACCCCTTTAAACACAAACTTTCAAGCGTGGATCCCGTCGGGTACGACGGACAATCTGGTTGCTAATACCTTCCCAGATTGTAACCAACCCCCTTTCTCAGTTTCTCTGGTTTGCGACCGTCTTATCCATATCTTTCTAGGTTTATGTAGCATTACCTTTCCTTCGGGATAAAAATGCCTAGCTGGCGACTCTGTTCATTTCACTTCATTTCCCCTTTCACCGACCGTTCGCGCTTGTACCGGGATGCAAATATTCGGGAGCGACAATGACAATCATGAGATTTTAAACCAATTAACTTTATATCTTTCATTGATACAAGTTTCTTGATGTTTGATGAGTAACCTTGAGAAACTTTAATACCTAACACTCACAAAACATCTTATTTTCATTTTTAGATAGAGTGTGACATGCTGGAGGCAGATAAGTTCTTTTACCTTTCTCTATTGCAGCCAACTTTTTTCGTATACCCATCTTCTCTATATCAAGACAGGAAGCCTTGCTATCTTTGGTCTTGCCCAAAATGTTTAGAAGTGGTTCAATCAAATTATCACACACATTTTTCTCCACGTGCATCACATTAAAACAATGTCTAACATTAAGACTTGACCAATATGGAAGATCAAAGAAGATGGATTTCTTTTTCCATATAGTTTTTGCAACCCCACCTTTTTCTTTTCCTCACTTCCCACCTTTTTCTTTTTCTCGTTTCCCACCTTTTCCTTTTTCTCTCTTCCCACATTTTTCTTTTTCTCTCTTTCCAAAGACAACATTAATGTATTCCTGCCATTGATAAACTCCATCCCATGTTAAAGGTTTAAGAGCCTGACCAAACTCTTGCTTTCCATTAAATTCCTTTCGTAATCTACGATAAGGATGACCCAGTTTTAGAAATTTTCGGTGCCCATGGTAACATGTCCTTTTTCCAAACTCAAGTTGGTGATAACAAGTATCATCTTCACATATAGGACACGCTCTATGTGCTTTGACATTGTATCCAGCCAAGTTACTGTAAGCTGGAAAGTCGTTAATTATGCAAAATAGCATTGCACACATATTAAACTTTCCCCAGAATATGCATCATTAACTTCAACTCCTTAATCCCACAAGAGTCGTAAATCATCAATTAATGGACTTCGATAAACTTCTATGTCATTACTAGGTTGTCGCGGTCCAGAAATCATCATACTTAAGAGTAAGTACTTGCGCTTCATGCATAACCAAGGAGATAGGTTGTAAATAGTGAGAAAAATAGGCCACGAAGAATGATTAGTGCTCAAATTACCAAAGGGGTACATTCCATCGGTGGCAAGCCAAGCCTAAGGTTTATTGGCTCGACTCCAAAATTCGAAAACAAAGAATTAATTTTCTTCCATTGAGACGAATCAGCCACACGACGAATGTTTCCATCACAAATCCTTTCATCTGTATGCCATCTAATATTATTTGCGCCCTTCAAGTTAGCAAATAGTCTTTTTAATCGTGAAACTATTTGCAAGTACCATAACACTTTAGCGGTAGGATGTTTCCTACTAACATTGTCATAGTCATTGTCATCACCATTGTTGTCCTTGTAACGAGAAACACCATATTTCAGACATTGACACAAGTCTTCATACTTTTTCCACTATAATATGCAATCATTAGGGAAAACATGTATCTTGATATACTTCAGACCCATTAGATACAATATCTTCACCAGGAGTAAGAAATTGAACTGACTTACTGAAACAATTAATATGAACATGGTTTTACTCCAACCAATTCATACCCAGAATCACGTCCAAACCTCCCAATGGAAAACAAATCAAATCCACACTATAGTCCTTACCATAAATCGATAACAGACAATTCAGACATACGAGAGAAGTAGTTAATGACCCATCAGCAGAAGTCTCTATAACCATATCTCCTTTCATCGAAGAAACAACAAGTCCTAATCTCCTCACACAATCAATAGAAATAAAATAGTGTGTAGCACCTGTGTCAATCATAGTAATCAACGAAATACTATTAATATAACAAGTACCTCTGATCAAACGATCCTCACTAGAAGTTTGTGTCCTTGTCAAAGTGAACACCTTTCCTCCAGTTGCAGCTTTCTCTGGCTTCTGGAAATGTGTACTGATTTGACCTTGCTCTCCACAGTTGTAACAAGTAACCATATTTTTCTTGCACTCCGCAATCAAGTGTCTAGGCTGACCACACTTGAAACATTTCTTCACGTCACTCGTGCACTCAATCTATTTCTGTTTACCTTTATCAGTAGAAGCTACATAAGGTTTCCCACGGTGCATTCGTTGTTTTCCTCTTCTCTCAGCTAAACCTTTGAAATGCTCAGATCGAGCCTTGTTGTCCTCCTCAAAGATCCTACAACAATCCACTAAATCCGGAAATCTTCTAATTCTCTAATACCCAATCACCTGCTTAATCTCAGGCCTTAAACTATTCTCGAACTTGTCACATTTCGAGAACTCAGCTGTCGCCTTGCTATAATGCAGATAAAATTTCGCCAGGTCAGTAAACTTAGCAGCATACTCAGTCACAGACATACTGCCTTGTTTCAGCTCCAGAAACTCGATCTCCTTCTTTCCTTTAACATCTTTAGGAAAATACTTCCACATAAATTCTCTCTTAAACATAGCCCAGGTGACTGCCTCACCAAACGCATCCAATTGTTGACGAGTGTCAACCCACCAATCATCAGCTTCAGCTACCAATCTGTGCGCACCCAACCGCACCTTACTTCCTTTCAAACACTCTATCACCCTGAAGATCCTCTTGATATCCTTGAGCCAATCATGTTCTCCATCAGGGTCATACTTCCCCTTGAATCTAGACGTATCATTCTTCCTAAACTCATCACTTTCGTGATTCCCAACATTCATCGGGTTTTGCACAACCTGTGCCATCGCCTGCATAGTAGCGGCAAGTGCAACATTGTTTCTCCCAACCATTCTAAATCTGTTGCACAACAACAATCCAGACAATGATTTAGAAGTCAACAACAACAACAACACTCAACAACAATAGAACAACTTAATGACTCAATGTCTCAACTACTTGGTAGGACGGACATACCTGCTCTGATACCACTTTGTAACACCCAAATACCCCACAGAATTATTAAATAAAATTAGAGTATTTTAATTTCATCAAAAACATTTGAGTGTCATAATTCGACAAAATCACACATGGCTCAATGATACGTTTTTACAAAAATGTTCAACTCGCATCGGAAAATATTTTTAAAAGAAACTTCAATCATAATTCGATTACAAAATGTATTTATTAAAAATAAATAAACAAGTGCAAACGTCGTCCCGACACCCAAAGCAACGTATCAGAGCCGACATCCTAAGGACATAAAGTACACCGACTTCACTGAACACCACTCGACTTATCCTGATCACCTGCACGTTACCAACATAAGGGTAACATTCAATCAGAAGGGGTGAGATACTTATATCACAAAAGAGCAATATAATAAGAACTAGCAAGTATCATAATTATACACCACTTCACTATAACAACAACTACACCCTCACATCATACACACATCCACATCATACATAATAACTACAATTATGCAATGAGACTCTACTTGACTCTATGCATGTGGTACCATAATCTGATCTCTATTTCAAGATCCATTTCCCGTCGGAACTCTCAACCCCTCTTTCGTGGTCCAGTGTGATCCCTATTTCATGATCAAACCCTTGATACCTATTTCATGGCCACATATGATCCCTATTTCATGATCGCACCAACATCACAACAACGAACATACCCCACCTTGGTATATTGTTCCAACTATGCACATGTCATGCAACATCAATGACATACATGCATATATGCAACGATTACATTATACAACTCAACAACAACAATCAACATACAATAACTCCTCACAACAACGACTTTCGTCAATATCATGCATATTTTAGCATGCAACAACATAAGTCAACTTCAAACGATTTCACACAACGAAGTACTACACTTCCACTTACCATATCAACGCACATCTACCACAGTACCATATTGTCATAACAACAATTAAAACACATAACAACAACAACAAAACAAATAAACATACTCATCTATGTTCATTTTCACGTTATACTAATTATCACTAAAATTACATGTATAACTCATTTCTCAATGCTTTTAACTACACCACTTTGATTCCTAAGCATTACTAATTAATTAGATAATTTTAAGGAATTTTTCGGAATTAAATTACAACATTTTTCGCTCCAGGTCTCGCTGAGCAAGTGAGATTGCTCGCTAAGAGAGCAACTCTCTGTATTCAGACTCTTCCAAAGTTCGACCAGCTCGCTAAGCGAGCTTTGTGATTCTTGTAACTCTCCCTTCTACGACCTGCACTCCAACCACTACGAATTTATACACCAAAAACCACTTTTCCAACCAAACAATTATAGAATTACTCATACTAATATCCAATTCATATAATTATTGCATAACAACATCAAATTACCAACAATTCAACAATAATACCTACTCGATCACCAAAACTCCAAACCTTTAATTATCAACCAACCCAATTCTCATTATAAAACCCTTAAGAGATGGAAGAATCTCACCCTTACCTTGTTTTTGACGAGAAAACTCTTCTTCCTCGCGGATTCTCCTCTTTGAGCATTAGCCATTTCTCTTCTCTCTTCTCAGCTTTTCACGATCGTTCCTCATTTCCCAAAATACGATCATTTTTTTTCTTCTTACCACTTAACCCCTTTGACCAACTTATGCACTTCCACCTTTACCCTTACTAGTTTCACCAAATGACCACCTTACCCCTTAATTCTTATTATTCTAACTATTTATTTATTCGCCATATAATTGTTCAATATAAACACATATTATATTAAATAATATTTCTTTCCACAACATGCAACATACAACAATCTAATTAAAAATGATTAAATAAAATTTGGGGCGTTACACCCACGCCCGCGAAGAGAGGTGATGCGTGATTGTCGGGGTCTCCGCGGAGGGGACGTGGTATGACGCTCCGTCTCCAGCACAATGATTTTTTCTTGCTGTTGAAACAGCATGAGATTTGTCTGGATGAGCGTGTTGGCCATGGTGATTATCATCGGATCTCCTTCAACTGGTATTGGGATGGGCTCGAAAGTGGTCGCGACGTGAGGTCGGGGAGCACAATTGGCAGTTGGTTTAGGGGATGGAGTGGAAGTTTGTTCGTCCCTTGAGTCGGACTCGTGGACGACATGGTGGTTGTCGTCACCACCATTGGTGTGGTCGACGAGGCCCTGGACACGGTTGTCACCGTGTTCGCTAGTCATGTTTGTTGGTTGAAAGATACGAGGCGAGGTTATAGTATGCCCCAAATGTTGGGCCAAGGTTCTTCTCATGGAATGGATTAGCTAGGCCCAAGTAAGAACTTCCAGGGTTTGTGTGGGAGCAGATAAGACCTAGCACGTGGCTTTCCCCTAGTCCAATTGTTCCATAAGACTAGGAGATTACTTTGGGCAAGTTGGTGGAATATGAGAAACGTGGGGGAGGCGCTCTCCCCATACTCTTATGTATTGGGCCTTGGGTATGTGCCCGACGGATTGGGTCGTGTCCGATATGCATTGTATTTGGCCCAGTCCAGAACACTTACCAATCTAACCACTGGTGATGGCAATCTATAAACCAGCTTGAGGCATCGCAGACAAAACTATGTGCAAGCTAGGTGACATGTACATACATTCCTCTAACATCCTCAACAACAGGTCATAAGATGGTATCACCAGTACTTGTTCTTCAACAACATGATGTTGCAATAACATATGATGCACCAATGTACAAAATTTAGGTGCATGACGAGAATGTTGCAAAGGTTTCAGCTGCAAGGCATGAGATAACTATTGCAAATGCAGTGTAATAACTTATGAGACTACCCTCAAAGTAACATGATTATTATATCTTACAGATTAGAGAAACTTTTGACAAAAAAAAGTTTATCTCTATAGTGAAGTTGTGTTTCAAGTAAATATGTTTATATTATATATCCTTTAATTTTAGTGGGTTAGTAACCACTGGGTGCATTTTATTTCACAAGTCAAATAAAAGTTATGTATATTTTTTATCAAGTGTTATATACATTGACAACCTTCTAAAGTTATGTATAATTTATGACAACCTTCTAAAGTTTCCTTTAAAGTACTTCATCCCCCAAACACTTGATTCTGAGTATCTTTTTTCACATAATCAGATTTTGCTTTAAATGAACTTTTCAAGTTTGTAATTTTGTTCAACAAAAGTTCTAAAGGATTTGATTCTTTGTATCCTGCAAAATACAAAGTTGACTAGATCCAACTCATTTCAGTGCAGTCTTTTTCTATGGTCATCTTTTATATGTTGTTAGAAAATGGAACTTGAATGTTAGAGTGACATGGTTAGTGTTAAAAGTTTTTTAGAGAATGTTAGTGCGAATAGGATGGTGTGTTTAAATTTTAGAAAATCTTTAGAATTTTAGAGTGACATTGTTAGTGCTAAAAAATTTGAATGTTAGAGAATGGAATAGTTAGGAATTAACTACAGATTATTACTAATAGGATTGTGTGTTTAAATTAACTAGGGATTATCTAGAGATTAGCTACAAATTAGCTACCATTTCTGAGTTTAAATATGATATTAATATTAAAAAATTGAAATTGAAACAATTGACACGTGACATTCGTGTCAACATTTTTTTCCATGTTGGCATTGCCACATGTCTGCCACGTCATCAAAAAATGCATATGGTGTGCCATGTCATCCTCCGTTAGTGGAAACTAACGGGAGGGACTAATGTTAGGGACAGAAAACTTTAGGGGGACCAAATTTTGAAAAAAAAATTTGAGGGATCAAATTTGAAAGTTGACATATTTGTAGGGACCTTATACATATTTAACCCTTATTTTTTTATTTATAAAAATACACTTTTTTATTACAATAAAAATTAATAAATAATCATAATATTTGATCATTTTAATTTGATGTGTTTTCAAAAAATGAATAATAATTCTAATAAAAGTGATATCTTAATAGTAACAAGGGTAAATGGGTAATAAAATTATTGAAAATAATGGTAAATTAAATTTAATATGCATGGTGAGTGCATAACTAGAATCCCCCACCCCCATTTCTATAACTAAAACCGGGTTTTCCCCTCCCCCGCCCCCACTCATAATTAAATTGATTTTTCTGCATAGACCATTAGTTTGATTTTCAGTATATGATATGAGATTTTTATGTGGTTAAGAGTTTAATCAACTCTTTCTGGAGACCTTAAATTAATTTTTGAGTTTTTCATTTCCCTAGATCCTAATGCAAAGTTTAGAGGTAGGTATTTGCCATGTGATGGTATCGGTTGTTTAGTATTTTTCGCAATGATAAATTTTTTAATGGTGCATCAACAAATATGAAAGAAGTAAGGAATAATAGTATTTATTTTGACCTGAAGTTAGTTTCTTATTAAATCTCATTGGACCTCTTTCCTTCAAAAATTGATTTCAGAATTCTATCATGCATCTGAATCAATAGTGGATTGAATATCTGATCTAACCCCTAACGTGTAGTGGTTTCTCAGTGTTTCTTATGATTCTCGTCCTTTTTTTGGCATATTTTGATGTTTAAACTCTAGTTTAGTATGTGTTGGTTAGTGGAGGAATTAGCATGTCACCCTCACTTGTATCTGGCACCCCCCCCCCCAATTATGGCGAAATTCCATTTTTTTTCTTTCAAATTTTTTCGAAAATTATGAATTTTATAGGGATATATCGGAAATTTCTTGATATCTACCGGAAATTTCGAAATTTTCAATAAATTTTTTTTAAAAAAAAAACCAAAAATTTCATTTTTTTTACGCTACCATCAATTTTGTTGGTGGTATTGTACCGAAATTTTCGAAATTCCAGTACTGTACCACCAATTTTAAAATTGATGGTAAATTAATAAGAAAATTGAAATTTTTTCACTACTGAAAATTTTCGATATAATTATTTTCACACATTATCACAAATTTTGATATTTTCAATAATATAAATTTGGCAAAATACCCAAAATAGTCCCTTAACTCCATCAAT
Organism: Lathyrus aphaca; assembly: GCA_963966055.1. Lineage (NCBI taxonomy): Eukaryota > Viridiplantae > Streptophyta > Magnoliopsida > Fabales > Fabaceae > Lathyrus > Lathyrus aphaca. The sequence goes on along the minus strand of OZ014519.1, from coordinate 724,857,613 downwards.
GAGTCCAATTTGATCCCTTATCTCTAAAAAGTGACAAAAAAGTCCTTTAATTTTTTAAATTGTACCAAATAGATCCTTTCCGTCCACCACCCCCAAACAAACATTAACTTTGTCATATGTGGCAGTTGACATGACATTTGAAGTCTTCTTCCTCCTTTAAACTGAGATTGTTCTTCCCCAATTAGTGTCATGCTTTTCTAGGGTTGCTGAAAAATTTCCCTTCATCCCCAAATTGATTCAAGCAAAAGCAAAAGAATATAGTCACAAACATGAAATCCAGTGGGTCGACACCGACGCCAATGATGAAAGCAAAACACGGTTATGGTGTTGTTCGCTGGTGTTTTTGGCGAACAACCTCTGGTTTACTAATTCCTTGGAAAATGGTCACTTGCATGACCAACCACACAAGTCCTAGGACACATGTGCTAAATATTAAAGGATGGATTCTAAATATGAGTTTTATTTATTCTTATATGTTCTGTCGAACAATTACTCAGCAAGATTGTTCTTATTGATATTACAATAGGGTGATATTTGTCTTAATGAAACTAACAAACAAACCTAAAGTTTGCTTTTAAAGGTTCATTGAAATGTAAATTGGCTTAGGAAGTAAATGACTGGAAAATAGATTGCATTAAAAGTAAATGAAAACATAAACTTGAACAAGACATGAATGATAAAATGTAACTTTATAACTTAAAATAAAATGGTGTTTAAACGTACATTTTTCCAGATAATTCTCCTTTCTCTTTATACACGAGTATTAGAGTAATCACATAAATATTGTACAGAATTTTTACACACACTTTTCACAAAGCAAATTATCCTATTTATATACAAATAACATAACCGTCGAACAACAGTCAAATCCTAAGACTTCGCCACTTGGCATCTTGCATGTTACTAATCCCTGATAATCTTCCACGTACTATTATCTGGCGAATAACCGTTATTCATAAAAACTTCTCTTTAAACCGACGAAATGACGCATCTCTTCGCCCTGTCGAACCCGTTTGAAATTCAAATAGTCCCCATGTCGAATCCTCGTATTTATATCTTGTCAAAAATAAAACAAGGATTTTCCAGTAGTGATGTGAAGAACTTCCTAAATAGCAACTCATCTCCTTTCGACAGACGTCTGTTCGCCATAAAAAGAGACCAAATCATCACAAACCTTCTCGAGATTCTGGACATGTTTGGAAGAAAGAGTGATATAATCTTCTTAGTCATGTTTGGAAGAAAGAGTGATCTAATCTGGTCAAAAACCTTCGAAGCCACGCTCATCGCCTATTTAACAATATAAGAAAAGCTGAGAAGCTGCCATATTAGATAATGATGACGCGTAAGGAACAAAGCTTGACAAAATCCACCAACTTCTGGGACTCTCTCATGGTGTAGAAATTATATGTATACAAATTGCCCACCAGCAAAGGTATTTCGATTGTTATTTGGAGAAAGCATCTTTGATGTCGAAACGTTCATTTCGACTCCATGTTTTGCATTAAATGCACTGATCTTTGAGATCTTGCCTTTATCTCGCATTAAATGCGTTGATTCCCAAAAATCTCACTTTTTGTCAAATCATAAAAAGCAATCATCAGATTCTTCAACCCTTCACTTCCAACCCACGTTCTAGGACATGATCCCCATGACTCTATAAACCTAGGTCTGCCACATTTGTCCAACTTCCATTATCTCTCCCATGTCCAATAACACGACATGTGCCAAAGCAGTTTGAAAAAACTCAAACGTTTTCTTCCCACCTTCTACTATAAATACCCCTTTTATCTTTTCTGGAAAACTTTCGCTTCCATAACAACTCTCACTCTCTCATTTCTTACAAAACCCAAAAACTTCTTCTTGCTCAAATTTCTTCCATCATCAACAATGGCAACCTCAAACAAGCAACAAGATCAGAACACCTCGGCTCTTCCCTGCGCACACAAGATCCTTGGGCCAAAGATCATGGGGAACCAACAATACGTCCCAGAACCACCAAATGAGAGAGAAAAGGCCAACATTTACTATTCTCAGGTACTCATCCCTATTTCCATATCTGGTAAATTTCATGCCATGTTAGGCCCCCTCCCTAACCTTAACAATGACCAAACTCGTCTTAAAGAGTTTTTTGCAACATATTATCGTACACAGCCCATAGGTGCAGGCAAAATACCCAAACATATTGACAAATCAATAGAAACTGCTGAACCAACCCCTGAAAAGGCTGCCATAAACTTAACCTATCTAAATCAGCCTAGGATTTTTAGAAGCTGCCCCTGGTCGAAAGACCCTTCTGAATATGTGAACTGGGTAGATAGGGTTGAAACGGCTAAAGGTAAAATTTGGAAGAAAATTGGTATCTATGACCTAATCCAATTGTCGAGAGAAGGCCCTAACTATTGCACCAACATGATACTTGTTTCCCTCTATTTTTGGGATAGTACCTATAATACCTTTCACCTCCCTTGTGGGATGATAACCCCTACCCTCTTCGACCTGGCTGCTATAGTTGGCCTTAGTCCAACAGGAGCAGTTTTCGATCCAACTGTAATGGACGACAATACTATAGGGTTTGAGACTAGATTCGCCTCATACTCCCACTTCATCTCTCGTTACCACATCAAAGACTCTACTGAGGTATCAGATGTAGAGCACATAGCTTTCCTCACCCTCTGGCTGTCGAAGTTTGTGTTTTGCACAAGGTCCCTTCAAGTGGTGAAGAAGTATATCCCCTTAGCAAACCAACTTCATACTGGCAAGAATTTGCGTCTGAGTGAATTAATTCTGGCTAACCTTTATGAGTCCCTAAGTGAGAGTGTCGAATCTCTCAAGCAAATTAAAGACAAAGGTAACCTGAGCTTGGAAGGTCCTTTCTGGCTTCTTCAGCTATGGCTCAATGCCACTTTCGAATCTAGACTTCCTGACAAAGGCTTAGTGGATGAAGAATATGTCAAAGATAGGAATGTTGAATGGGCAAGACTGACGCAGCTGACTCCTTCTGAAGAAGGACGAGACCTTCAACGATCTTTTACGAACTATGTAAATATGTTCACCAAAAGATATGACTTCAAGGAAGGCATGACACCTTTCGCCAACAGGGCTGTTGGACCCAAGTGGTTTACAAGACAACTCCCTGTCAAACACCAAAAAGACGAGGACAATTTCTTAACCATCTGGAAATTGTTCCTTACACCCAGGTTCTTAACTTCTTATCCCACCATATCCAACTCAAAGGTGGCCCTTATAATTTATCAGCCAAATCTAGTGGCTCAACCTCTACTAAGTCGAAAAGTCTGGAGCTTTCAGAAAAGCTACAAGACGCTGCTTTAGAAATTCAGCTAGTGGTCTTTCGACCAGTCTTCCTCTGCACTCAAGAGTTCGACATTTGGTGGAAAGAATATTATCTCATCAAGTTTTATAACACATCTGACTTCCAGACCCTTCTGACCAATGCCTTTGCTTTCGTGCAGGATTGAACCAAGAAAGGTACTCAATAGCATATTAAAGAAGTTCAAAAATTCAAAAAATATTTTGAAACAATCTACAGGCCAGATGATTTTAGGTGAACCATAGGCGAAGCAGCTGTGACTCTTAAACATAAATTTACAGAAAAATTGGAGAAGTTGGTCATACCCTCGTATATTCCCAAAGAGGCGTGGTACAACTTTGCGTATACTGGTTATCCACCAAAGTTTCAGTCTCTACCAACTGCTAGTTTTGGTGTGGCTCTGAGCCCACCTTTTCCAGATTGGTTTGTATGTGGCTCCGACTTAAAATTGCTTCAAGAGTCACGAAAAAAGCTTGTTGAGCGTGTGGTCGCAACCAAATATCATCTGGATGATTACCCAGGGCACCTTCCTATTGGAATAGAACACGTTCGCGTGGAATCTACCATTCTTGAAGGTGTAACTAAGCTTTCGACTTCCCCTTTATATTCAATATCTATTATTTTAGTCTCTTCTTTTTCTAACTTCTCTCTTTTTTTCAGCTACTAAGATTACAGGTAAGAAGAGTGTTGTCGAAGATAAGTCCACCAAGACTACTAAAAAATCCACTTCCACCAAAAAGGTTCTTTTATATCCTTTTGCCAATAGAATATCTAGGTTATACAATTATTTTGCTTGTTGAACTTTCTTTGATTTTTTTTTATGAGTCGAAAGCCCCCTACTACTCAAAAGAGAAAAATAGAGGAAGTGAAGGTGCCTTCTGAGGATTCAGGTGACGAATCTCCATACACGTAACCCTTGAAGAGGAAGAAGTCTACGAAAATAAAGACGATTGCCTCCCAAAGTTTGTTGGTGACGTCGAGGAAGACTCCCCCTGCAAGCCCAGTAAAAAAGCTTGCTCAAGATGCAGAGAGTGGAAATTCTAGTTTCCACACTATAATCCCTCAAGTAATTTGCCTTCGACAAATTATTACTTTAGACTGTGCATACTCTTGGTCTCTTATTTAAACGTTTTTTGTTTCAGGTTCAAATTCCTACTGAGGAACAACCCATCACTCTGCAAGATTCTCCTCTTGGTGGAATCGAAAAAGTCCAGGAAGAAAGTACACCCAAGAGTGGTAGGGTGGAACCCCAAACTGAGGCTGAATTCGACATCAGCCTGGAGGAGGGTTCTGCCGACAATTCTCCTGACCAACCAAAGTCTAGTGCCAACAAAGAGAGTCCTCCTAACGATGACAGGGGCAAAAAGGCTGATGTTGATCCCAACGTCAAAGAAAAGGAAGCGCAACTAAATCCCCAAGATTCTGGTCAAGAGAACCCTAAAGCCAAGAGCGACGCAGACAAAGGTCAGGCAAAAGGGGAGGTTGGACCTAGCACTCACGTCCTTCTTGACTCAACACCAAGCAATCCTACATCTTCTGGTTCAACTGTCTTTTCATGCGAGGAGCTTGAAATCCTGAAGATAAGGAAACCCTTGGAGCACTTGAGGGCCATGCTCAGTAATTGTTATTACTTTCAAGATTCTTCTGGCAGTTCAACCAATTCTGGGGCTACCTCTGAGGTTAAGACTCTTAGTTCCGTTATGGCTAAAGTCAAAACCAAAATTCTTGGTGTTGATCTATTCTGAATCTTGGAGGAAGATCCTATCCAACAGCCTGAATTGAAAGCGCTTCTCAAACAAGTCAATGTTTTGGAGGCCAGTGCTGATGAGACTCGTCTGGTCATGGATCTCGCACAAATAATTTATGTGGTAGCTGGAGATCTTGGTCGTCGAAAGGAGTTCATACAGATGATCTCCAACAAGAGAGAGACCCAAGCTGCTGAATGGGATGATGTGGCAGCTTCAACTGATAAGGTTTCAGAATTGTCGAAACTTTCTGATACTTATTCACAAGAACTTGCTGAATGTGATAGAAATATCCACAACTTCAAGGAACAAATAGCCCAGCTTGAAGACAAGATTTCCCAAGAGCAGAAGCGCAAGGCTGATCTTCAACAACCTAAAAAGGGTGAAGTCGAAGAGGAGATCAAGGTAGGGCTTCATCATGCTGACAGAGCTCAACAATTGGGCAAAGAGATCGACGATATGTCTTATAACAAAAGTCTGTGTGACTGTCGAATCTCCGTTCAGGAAAGGAAATTCATGGAGCTCAAGGAGTCTTTCCTTTAGAGTTAAAACTTTTGTAATAGAAAGCTAGGTTTATGTATTTTTTCATTTTGCAGCCCTAGAAGGCCTCTTTTGTAATGACTCATTTGCTTTCTGGCAACATAATCAATATAATTATTCTGCTTTTATCTTTACTTCTTGCAGAATTGGTTTGTATTTTTTCAAGTATTTGCCATTTATTTTAAATATTTTTTCGTCTTTGCCTATTTCTTCGATTTCATAAGCACCGTTCGAAAAAACACTTAAAATTTTAAAAGGTCCTTCCCACTTGGGGGACCATTTACTCATTAATCTATCTTTTCGATCCATTGGAAGTATTACCTTCCAAACTAAATCGCCCACATAGAGGACCTTAAATTTTACTTTTTTATTGTAAGACTTTTCGACTCTCTATTTTTGTCTCCTTATTAAGTCTAACGTGCATAGTCTTTCTTCATCTAAGTCCACCAACTCGTCCATCATCATACTCCAATATATTTTTGAAGGGATCTCATGATGTCTTTGGACACGTATGGGCTGCAAATAGATTTCGACTGGAAGTACTGCATCATGTCCATATGTCAGTTTAAATGGAGTAGAGTTAATGGCCTCTTTGGGTGACGTTCGACAAGCCCATAAAATTTGATCCAAGGTTTTATGCCAATTTCTATGCTTTTTCCCTACATGATTTTTGATCAAATTTATTATCACTTTGTTTGCTGCTTCAACTTATCCATTCGCCTGGGCATAATAGGGTGTAGATATTAATAGCTTAAACCCTGTTTCCTTCACAAAAGCTTGCATAATTCTACCAGTAAACACAGACCCTTGATCAGTGGTTATTGTTTCTGGTATTCCAAATCTATAAATTATATATTGTTGGATAAATTCTATGACCGCTTCCTAATCCACATTCACCAATGGTACGACTTCAATCCATTTAGTAAAGTAATCAACTCCTACTAGGATGTATTTTTGTCCTTTTGACGAAGTTGGTCGAATTTCTCCAATTAAGTCCAAGGCCCAACCTCTGAATGGCCATGGTTTTATGATTGAATGCAATTCGCTCACAGGGACATGTGGTATGCCTGGATGGAGTTGACACTCTTGGCACCCTTTTGCGAATTCGACACAATCTTTTAGCATGGTTGGCCAATACAAACCTTGTCTAAATAACAACCATTTCATCTTTTGTTCTGCCTGGTGTGCACCGCATGTACCACTATGTACACTCGACAAAGCTATGTAGGCTTCTTCTTCGCCTAAACATCTTAGCAAGACTCCCTCTGCAGTCTTTTTGAATAGTTCGTTTCCAAAAAGTACGTAGCTTAAAGCTCTGTATCTTACTTTTCTTTCAACCTTTTGGTTTGGTTCTTGGAGATACTCTTTGATGGGTTTTCTCCAATCTTCTCTCTCTGAATTATCTATGTTAAATATTTCAATGTTTTCATCACCCCTATAACCAAGTTTCATTGTTTATAAATCTGATGGGGATAATTTGGTCGACACGGCTCTTCCCCTTACCCCAATAGCAGTCTCTAGTTTTTCTTTCGACACTATATAACCTGATGCAATTTGAGCCAGGTTGTTGGCTTCTTGATTTTTTATTCTAGGGATGTGTTTGAAAACAACCGTGTCGAATTGTTTGAGGAGTCTGTTGGCTATAACGAAGTACATGATCAGATTTTCTTTTACACATTTGTATTCTTTTGTTAATTGTTTTATTACTAGTTCTGAGTCGCCCATTATTTCGACTCTTAATGCCCCCAATTTCAACAATTCTTCAAGTCCAGCAATTAAAGCTTCATATTCGACTTCATTGTTTGAACAAGGGTTTTCAACCCTATACTTGAGTTTTGTTGGAATTTTATCAGGAGAAATAATCGATATTCAAATACCTACACCATTTTTGTGGCTGGAACCGTCAAAATATAGCCTTTATGGCTGTAATTCGACGTATTTTATTTCTTTTTCATCTATGGAGTGGTCTGCTATGAAGTCAGCCACCACTTGTCCTTTTACAACTTTCAAAGGCAGGTATTTCAAGGAATATTCAGTTAATGCTAGAGCCCATTTCCCAATTCGACTATGTAAAATAGGTTTAGACAACATATGTTTTATTACGTCGAAATGAGATGATACAAATACATCAACTGGTCTTATATAGTGCTTCAATTTAGTACAAGAAAAATATACACACAAACATAACTTTTCTATTACACTATATCTAGTTTCAGCGTCGTTTAAGACTCTGCTGAGATAGTAAATGGCTTTTTCGATGCCATTTTCATCCTCTTGACATAACATACTTCCTAAGGTCTTGTCGGATGCTGATATGTAAATCTCATGCTTCTTTTCCTACTGGGAGGCATCAAGACTGGAGGACTTGCTAAGTATCCTTTTATCCTGTCGAAAGCATCTTGTTGTTCTTGCCCCCAAGTGAAGTCTTCTTTCTTGAGTCGAAGCAGAGGAGAGAAAGCTTGCGTCTTCCCGCTGAGGTTTGAAATGAATCTTCTTAAAAAATTGATTTTTCCCAGCAATGGGTGCAATCCTTTCTTTGTTGATGGCGCTTTCACCTCCATTATTGCTTTAGCTTTCTTGGCATTTATTTCGATTCCCTTTTTGTGGACCACAAAATCTAGGAAATCTCCTGCCTGCACGCCAAATGCACATTTTAGGGGATTCATCTTTAAACCAAATTTTCCCATCCTTTCAAAGGATTGTCGAAGTGGTCTAAATGATGTTTTCCTAAAATAGACTTTATCATAATATCATCAATATAGACTTGCTTGAATGTTTCAATGAAATCATGAAAAATAGAACTCGTGGACCTTTGATACGTAGCCCCTGCATTTTTTAAACCAAAGGGCATAACTACCCATTCATAGGTCCCTATTGCTCCAGGACAACGAAAGGTTGTTTTGGCAACGTCCTCTTCTGCAATGAAGATTTGGTTATAGCCAGAGTATCCATCTAGCATGCTTAGGTACTCATGACCTGCTGCAGAGTCTACTAACATTTCTGCCACTGGCATAGGATATTCATCCTTGGGTGTGGCTGAATTTAGGTCTCTAAAATCAATACACATCCTCAAAGTGCCAATTTTCTTTATGACAGGTACAATATTTGCAATCCATTCGACATACCTGGTTGGGTGAATGAATTTTCATCTGAGAAGTCTTTCGACCTCCTCTTTTATTTTTGACAGGACTTCTGGTGCAAATCTCCTTGGAGTCTATTTTACAGGCTTCTTACCTTCCATGATAGGAAGTTTTAATTCGACTAAACTTCTATCAAGGCCTGGAATTTCGTCATAGTCCCATGCAAAGCAGTCTTTGAACTCCTCCAGCAGCTGGACTAATTCGAATCTGAACTGGGGGTCCATGTTAGCACTTATATAGGTTGGTCTTCTTTCTGCCCCTAAACCTAGATTGATTTCCTCCAAAGGGTCCCGCGCCTCCATCTTCACGCTAGTTGATACTGGATCCTTTTCGAACCCCAAAGGTTCGTCATTATAAATAGCATCAAGCTTTTGATCTTGCCATCTGTTCACCGTGTCGTATTTATCTTCTCCGGCAATGCCCTGGGGAGGGCATGGTGAGTCTAAATCTTCTTTATTGGCTTCGACAACCATGTGTTTTATTTCGGCCTATAGAGCTGCTTTTAGTTTATATTCGGCCATATAGGCCATCAGTTTATTTAATGTTGATGTTTCACTCATCATCATCTTCGAATTCTCTACCCCAGCCAGTTGGTTCTATGTTAGAAGTTCCTCATGCCTGGCTTGGTTCACCAATCACTTCTTTGCCCCATTGAAACCCATGTGTTGGGTGAAGGTACATGGAGCAATAGACATTATTTGATGCCTTTAGGTTAAACTCAGTTGGATTGCAAGGAGCTATGTGCGCCAAGTTTTTGTCGAAGCTTCGACTGTTCACGTTGTTTACTTCAGTCATGAAGTAGCTTTGGTCTGCTTCAATGTTTTTGACGATGCCATCAGGACACCAGATGACTATGCGTTGGTGCATGGACGAAGGTACTACTCCCACTCCATGGATCCACTCTCTACCCAACAACAAGTTGTAGTTGGCCCTGGAAGCTATGACTATAACATTGTTGGTCTGGTGATAATGCCAACTGTCAAGTCCACCTGAATGACGCCCATAGTTGAGCCCACTTTCCCTTCATAGTTTGACAGAACCGTGTTGTGTGGTTTTGCGTCAGAGTCATCTTTCCCAATCTTTTTTAGCATGAAATGGGGCATTAGGTTCACTGCATCTCCCCCATCCACTAGTATTTTGTTGACGCCTGTATTTTCGACCTTTCCTTTTATGAACAAAGGCTTCAAATGCCCTCTCATTGATTCGTCTGGCTTCTCAAAGAAAGCATTTTGTTCTTCGACATAACCACTGTTCATGATGTAATAACACACAGGCCTTGGTCCCACAGTACTATCTATCATATTTTCTTCTTCATCTTCGATTTCCATTATTCTGTCATAGTCCCTAGGAAAGACTGAAACCACATTGCATATTACGTTGAATGACCCTTCTTCGTCAGACTCAAAATTGTCAGTTGCCTCGTCACTTTCTGATATTATTTTAGTGGGCTTTGACAACTGCAACATGATAATGTTGTTGTCCCTTTTGAAAGCTTTATCTTTCTCTGCCTGAGTGTTTCTGCTAGATTCTGCCTTATTTTCGCCAGTATTTTTCTTCTTGACATTGAGTCATTCTGCCGCATCTTTCTCAGCCCTTTTCTGCCTCTAGAACCTCCTCCATTGAGATTTCAGCATGGGACTTTTTCCTTTATAGTTCTCAGAGGAGTAAGGTCTTGGCTTTTGTTTCCCAGTTTCTTTCTTCACTTCGACTGAAGATCCCCTCTGGAATTCGAAATTCTTCCATCTTCTTGGTCCTTGGGCATCTCTAATGGGTTGCACCCATCTATCATCAGGTACCTTGCCAGATGGTTTGTAAGTGTTGTGGTATCTGCCCCCAGCGTTCTGAAAGTAGTATTGTCCCTTTCTTGAATCACACTTACATGTTTAGACTGCTGGTCTTGGCACCCAGTTTCCCCTTACTTTAGTCTTCTCCATAGCCTCCAAATTTGCTGCTGCTTTTCTGTCGAATACAACACTGCATCTTGGGCATAACATCACTTCAGTTTTCTTCTTTTGACATCTTTGGATAAATTATGCCAAGTTCTCTTCTTCTTTTGGGTAGACTGTCCTTTGGTATTCCTCTTGACGGCATTCCTCTTTTTCTTTATTCTTTCTATAGGCTTCAACCATATTGATGTCTATTTCCTTTCCCCCAGCGACGCTCAATTTGTCCATCTTTTCAATGAGGATCGCTTCGACAGTTTTCGCCTTGGCTTGCACGGTGCCCTCATTTTCCGTTTCGACAACACTGGTGAGGTCCTTGACCTTTTCTTCTTCTATTTGGTTAGGGGAAACAACTTCAGCAGTTTTGTCTTTGTTGTCGAGGCCTTCAGGAGCCTCCTCCTCGATGTTGGGGGGAACATCTTATTCTCTTTCATTGTTCTCAAAAATGTATCTCCAACCTGTTGGCTGGATTTTGTTGATGTCAACTTGGGCACTGGCAGGAGCGGTGTATTTCACCAAATAGTCAAACTTTCCACTAGGCTCTCCCAAAATGCCTCATACTATTCTTTTATCGAAACTTTCAGTAGCTTCTTTCCTCGTGCTCTCAAAGTTTTCAGTAACCCTGGTTTTGTCTTGATGGTCGAAACCCTCAGTGGCCTCAACTTTGTTCAGGTCACTGAAATCTTCAATAATTTCCACGTTGGTGGCCTTGTTGAGACCCTCAGTAGTCTCAACCTGTTTTGGCGCGTCGAAACCTTCAGTGGTCTTGATGTCCCTCTTTGCCTCAGGGTCTTCAGTAACCTTGATCAGTACAGGCATGGTTAATTCGTCTTCAGATACTTCTTCTATGTTAGGCTGGACTGGGAGATCTTCATTCACCCCCACCATATTGACGTAGGTGTCGAAACCTTCAGTGACTTCGATCATCTCGAAGCTATCATCAGACATTTTCTCTATTTCGACCAAGTTCATGTCGAATGGTTCAACATAGTTGGCCTCCAGGATTTGCATAGGATTGGTGTTAATCCTCATTTGTTGTTTTGGTTTGACTCCAAACCTCAGCCTTCCATCTTGGATTGCATTTTGCACTAGATCCCTGTAAAGTAAACATTGTGAAGTTTTATGGCCCAATAAATTATGGTACTTACAAAAACCTCTCGTTTTTTGTTGGTCAATAGGGGGTTCTTTAACACCTGGAGGTTTTATTAACTGACCATCCTTTACCAACAAATCAAAGATCTCGTCACATTTGGTGACGTCGAACGTATATGTCTTTTTAGGGAATTTATTGTTCTTCTCTGGTTCGACAGGATTCTTTCCATTCGACGGAGTTAACATTTTGCAAGAATATGGTGGACCTTGCTTTAATTCTGCCAGGTCAATTTCTTGCTCGTCGAAAACGACTGTTTCGTCTTCGTCACAGTCATCTTCTTGGCACATTCCTACATAGGCTACCCTTTCTTTTTTCTCTTTGTTGGCTCTAAACTTCTCAGCTTTTAGCCTTTCGATTTGCCTTACCCTATCCGCTAATTGTGCCATATCGTTTTAGTATTGAGTGTCTAGTTTCTTTCTTATGGAATAGTCCAGACCTCCTGCAGCCATTTCGACCAATTCTTGTTTCGGCACTTGCGTGAAACATCTTGCCTTTAGCAATCTGAATCTATTAAGGTAGTCGTCTATAGGTTCTGAGAACTTTCTTTTAACGTTTGCCAATTCTTTTAGGCTTATCTTAGTTTGTCCCATGTAGAATTATTCATGGAACAATCTTTCCAACTGAGTCCATGTATGTATGGAACCTGCTGGTAGGGATGTAAACCAGGTGAATGCGTTCCTTGTCAAAGAACTTGGAAAGTATTTCATCTTTAGATTTTCATTACGTGTTATTTCTCCTGCTTCGATCAAGTAACGTGTTATGTGTTCTATGGTGGATTCACTAGTGTCCCCTGAAAACTTTGTGAATTTGGGGATTTTCCATCTTGGGGGTAGTTTTTGTTGTAGAACATATTCATAGAGTGGGGAGGTGTAATTGGGCCTGTGAAATCCCACATTTGCTCCATTTTGTGCCATTATTCTTTCGACCATAACTGCCAAATTGTTTTCGACAGGTGGGTTATTGTACTGCATTCTTCGTTGTAAAATATCATCAGCGTCTTGACCTCTCTGCACTAACAACCTCCTAGGCTCCTGTTGGATAGGGACTTCGACGCGAGGGTGTTCAACTATCTCTTCTTGGATCCTTAGATTTTCCTGAGGGTTGTTTAAAGGTCTCTGATTTATTGTTGGTTCTTCTTCGACATTGATTACTGGATTATGGACCACCGGCTCTCTCTGTCGAATTTGGGGTACTCCAAAGAATTCAGCAATACGCACAATTTGTGTTGCCAATATTTGGTTTGTTTGAGTGGTGCTTTGTATTGAAGGGTTAAACACTTCCCTCATTTGTTGAGTCAACCTACGGACCATTTCATGGTTACTTTCGTCCATTTGTTGACGAATTACCTGCGCAGAATTAGTTGTAATTGCTGGCATATGGAATCCTAGTGGGGGTTGGTTTGGTCTACTAACGTTTCCACCATAACCTGAACCTTGTAGTGGCAAAGACATGTGGGCCACGGTATCAGAATATAATGGTGTTGCGTTATGTAAACTAGCCATCATTGAAGTTGGCATTCCATAAGGTTGTTCCCTTCCAAACATAGGCATGTAAAAATTTGATTGATAGGGCCTAAAGATATTTCCCCCAGGGGCAGGAGTACTCATAGGTATCGAATGCCCTATGTTGGAGGAACTAGGTCCACTTTGAGACAACAATATTCCTGGTATCGATCCCGATATTGAGGGATTTTCTCCTTCTGAAACGTGGAGTGTTTCCACATTCCCTCCTGTCGAAATAATGGCAGTGGAAACTGGAATTTTATCATTATTCACTGGTGGTGGGATAGCCATTTTCCTTACTCTATTTCACCTAGGTCTTTCTATGTCAGTCACGACTAATTTACCACTTCGTAAAATCATACAACGTAATATACTCTTTTTGGATTGAGAATCCTTGTTATTACTTTAGCACTATCCCACTGGGCATGCCAATTTGTTCACTGGTGTTTTTGGCGAACAACCTATGGTTTACCAATTCCTTGGAAAAAGGTCACTTGCAGGACCAACCACACAAGTCCTAGGACACATGTGCTAAATATTAAAGGATGGATTCTAAATATAAGTTTTATTTATTCTTATATGTTTTGTCGAACAATTACTCAGCAAGATTGTTCTTATTGATATTACAATAGGGTGATGTTTGTCTTAATGAAACTAACAAAGAAACCGAAAGTTTGCTTTTAAAGGTTCGTTGAAATGTAAATTGGCTTAGGAAGTAAATGACTGGAAAATAGATTGCTTTAAAAGTAAATGAAAACATAAACTTGAACAAGACATGAATGATAAAATGTAACTTTATAACTGAAAATAAGATGGTGTTTACACGTACATTTTTCCAGATAATTCTCTTTTCTCTTTATACACGAGTATTAGAGTAATCACAAAAATGTTGTACATAATTTTTACACACACTTTTCACAAAGCAAACTATCTTATTTATATACAAATAACATAACTGTCAAACAACGGTCAAATCCTAAGACTTTGCCACTTGGCATCTTGCATGTTACTAATCCCTGATAATCTTCCACGTACTATTATCTGGCGAATAACCGTTATTCATAAAAACTCCTCTTTAAATTGACGAAACGACGCATCTCTTTGCCCTGTCGAACCCGTTTGAAATTCAAATAGTCCCCATGTTGAATCCTCGTATTTATATCTTGTCAAAAATACAACAAGGATTTTCCAGTAGTGATGTGAAGAACTTCCTAAAGAGCAACTCATCTCCTTTCGACAGACGTCTATTCGCCATAAAAAAATACCAAATCATCACAAACCTTCTCTAGATTCTGGACATGTTTGGAAGAAAGAGTGATCTAATCTTCTTAGTCATGTTTATAAGAAAGAGTGATCTAATCTGGTCAAAAACCTTCGAAGCCACGCTCATCGCCAATTTAACAATATAAGAAAAGCTGAGAAGCTACCATATTAGATAATGATGACGTGTAAGGAACAAAGCTTGACAAAATCCACCAACTGCTGGGACTCTCTCATGGTGTCAAAATTATATGTATACAGGTGTGTGTTCTTCGAAGGAAGGATCAAATATCAACACAAGCACAACTTGGAAACATATATGTCACTGTGGGGATTTAGCTGTTCTTCGTATGGCCACAACATTCAAGAACTATGAGAAACATTTTTGGGGATATCCTAATTTTAAGGTATGTCATATGTATGTTTGTTTAAAAACAATAGATGTATGTGTGTTTAAAAAAGGTTGATGTTGAAGATGGTATTTTGCAGGGATCAAGCAATGCTGGTTGTGGGTACTTTGGATGGTATTTTGAAGATGTTGGAGATGAGAAGGAGCAATATTTGATGGATAGAATTGAGAAGCTCTCAAAGTCAGTGGCAAAGTCTCAAGTGACTATTGAAGAATACGGGAAACAAATAAGCAATATGGAAAATGACATGAAGAAGCTCATAAAGTTGATAAAATTCTGGAAATTGATGTTGTTCATAGGCCTTGTTGTAGTTGTTTTTAGAATGCTTTAGGATGTTGTTGAATCAATTTGTTCTCACTGTTTTTAGAATGCTTTAGGATGTTGTTGATGTTGCTGAATCAATTTGTTGTCATTGTAGTTGACAGTACCATAATGTTAGCAGTACCAATGTTGACAATAATGTTAGCATTTGTTATCAGCCTTGTTTGTGATCATAATTGCTAAACATAATTGTCATAATTGCTAAACAGAATTGACAAAACATTGACAAAATTACATTGACAGTACCATATGTCTTAACACATAACATAGTCTAAACACATAACATATGTCTTAACACATAACATTGACAAAATTATATTGACAGAATTATTACCATATGTCTTAATACAACAAAACACATTACAAGTCTAAACAAAATACAACAGTCCAAACAAAATGCATAAGCCTAAATTTCCAAGTCTTGGTTGATCTCTTTGTTGGTGTACTTCTCCTTGTTGTTGGGCCTACAACAATCCTGGCTACACTAATCCTGGTGGTTGGGCCTGGGGGCATGAAAGGCTTAGTTGGCCTTCTGAAAGATAACTTGCTTGACCTTCCTTGATCTTGCTTGGCCTTCCTTGAAGCCTGTTGAGATGGCACATGTGCAACCTGCTGTGATTGAACTTGTGATGGTTGCTGAGATTGTGAAGCCTGTTGAGATTTCACATGTGATGGTTGTTGAATAGATGCTTCAGATGGTTGGCCTTGTGATACTTGCTGATTGGTGTGGTCCTTGTAGGTCAGTTTATTATGACCTGCTTTTTTGCACCTGCAACACCTAACATTAAACTCAGTCCTTCTCATCTTTTTGTCTGAACCATCAATCTCACCTTGCTCTAAATTTCTTCTTTTCTTTGGCCTTCCAGGCATCTTCCTATACTTAGGAGGCTGCACATCTGGATATTCAGTTCTGGCCCACAAATTAGAACCATTAACTGGAAAAATAACAAACTGATAGACCTCCATGTATCTCTCCTTTCTATAATATTCTGGAATGTAGTCAGCAATGTTGTAGTTTCTACTCTTCATGGCTGACAAGGCATGTACACACAAGGAAGGCCTGTCATCTCCCATCTTCTACATGAACAGGTTTGCTCCTTAAGGTCTACAGTGAATTTATCAGCTTGGTTTTCTAGATGCTTCACCTCTAAAATATGTTCAGCAGCCATCTTATAAGCACAAAATCACTATAATCACATAATCTACTATAAGCACAAAACTGTTATACCAATTGAAATTCATATACCCGACAATCCAAAGGTTGCTGTAAGAGCTTGTTTTTTCAGCTTTCTTTCTTATGTTTGGTAGGACTTCCCCATCAGCCATATTCTGAAACCTCATCCTATTTGTTGCCCGTCTCTCCATCATATATATCCTTATTTCTTCCACCATAGTAATTAATGGCTTTACTCTTGAATCCAGAATAACACTATTGAATGCCTCAGACATATTGTTGAGGACTGCATCACATTTGTTATGAGTCTTGAAATATGATCTGCTCCAATATCTTGGTGGAGTGCTGATCATGTGCTTGTATGCTTCCACATTGATTTCCTTCATCCCTTTCATCTCTCTTTCCCAAGCTTGGTAATATGTGGACTTTGCAGCTTTCCAGATAATTTCCTTGAGTTTCTTGCCTGGATATCTTTTTCTGAAATTATTATAAAGATGTCTGACACAAAATCTTTGCTCAGCTCCAGGTAGCAACTCATCCATGGCAGGTAATAAACCCTTTGTACAACAAAAATAACACAAGTTAGTACAAATAACATAAGTAACTATAAGAAAATATAACTTAGAAAATATTTACCTTTTGTTGATCAGATATATAGGTGTATGTGAGACACTTTTCTCTCCCACCTAGATCATCAATAAGAAGCTCCAAGAACCAAGTCCAGCTATCTTTATTTTCACTTTCAACCACAACAAATGCTATTGGTAGCATTTGATCATTTGGATCTCTACCAATGGCTTCCAATATTTGTCCTCCGCACAACCCTTTCAAAAAACAACCATCTAGCCCAATGAAATGTCTACATAATTTAAAACTCTCCTTACAAGCAGCCAAGTGTCGCTCCCGATAAATGGGAATGGCCCAGATAAAGGTACAGACGTGAACGGTCGGCGAAAGAGGGGTGTGAGAACACACAGGAGTGAACTCACAGGGAGTGAATAGAGTCGCCAGCTAGGCATTTTTATCCCGGAGGAAAGGCAATGCTGCATAGACCTAGAAAGATATGGATAAGACGGTTGCGAACCAGAGAGACTGAGAAAGGGGGTTGGTTACAACCTGGGAAGGTATTAGCACCCAGATTGTCCGTCGTACTCGACGGGATCCACGCTTAAGAGATTTGTGTTTTAAAGGGGTAGTGTCAGTGCATTTTTGTGTATAAAATAGCTGGAAAAGGATGTACAGGTGTCAGTGTAAAAGGAAGTGAAGTGTGATATATACAGTATCAGTGTAAGAACTGGAATATAATGCTCAAGAATATGAGGCTGAAAGAATAAAGCTGAAAGAGGGGGAATATACAGAGACTTTTGTTCGATAACTTGTTAAGTTATGCCTACGTATCCTCTCGTGCAATGAGGAAGTCAGAACACCGTAGTTCGACCCAAAGAGACTGAAAGATGAATTGACTTGTGAACTGCTTACTTGTCTATGCTCAAGTGTATGACCTGTCTGGCTCAGGTGCAAACTGTCTTGCATTAGACGGAAGAAGCAAGTTCTCGGTTGTGAGTGAATGAGATGAGAAAAGAATCCCGGAGGAGACGATTATTGTTTGTTTTTGAGTTTTCAGTCTTTTATTGCTTTTGAAAGTTTGTCATAAGTTAATGAGCTTAAGCCTAAACCAATGGATTAGTAAACTCATCACATCCTCCCTCTGATTAGGGGTAATGAGAATACCTTAAGTGTGAAGTCATCTTCTCACACTTAATCACCTTTGATGCAGGATTAAGATCATTAACCTACTTGTGATTATTTAGATGTTTTTGTTGTTTTTGTTTAGTGTTAAGTAATGAGATTAAGCCATAATCAGGGATTAAACAGACTCATTACACCATCCTAATAGAAGGATAATAGATGTGAATGTTTAAGCTGAGGAAAGCTCCTCAACTTAATCCATGATTAGGGATTAATCTCATGACAAAACAAAGCCTTTATTAAATGGATTTTAATTAATGGTATGATGATGAAGTGAGTTTTATGATTTGTAAGACAACTTGAGGGGGACTTGTCCATTAACACTAGGGTTAGTCCTTCTTAACCAGTTAAGGAAGAATTAGAACCCTAATGCAAGGCCCAAGTTACAAGTTTGATGTCTTGATGATTATTAAGTGAATTGATTAAAGGAGTTAAACACATTAAGGGTTTAACACTTAGGATTAAAGTTATACACTCCATCCTAATAGAAGGATGCAGGCATAAGCTTAATCACAAAGCCTTAAAGCCTTTAGGGTTTAGTCCTTGATTATGAGGTGAGAAGAGAAGACTCAATGAGACACAAAGGTAAAACTAAGTGGGGAAACTAATCAAAACCCTAATTGTTGTCATGCTTGGTTATTCCTAAGGTTTGTGAAGTTTACCAAGAAAGATTTTCAATGGAACCACCAGGAAGCAGATGAAAGGATCAGGAGAAACAAAGCAACTTGCTTCATTCAAGAAGTCAAGTCACTTGAGGAAAGAAAGTAAGAAGAAAAAGAATGAGCAAGCTCAATCTCAAACTCATAACAAAATGCAGCATGATTGCATAAGAGAGATGAAAAGAAGTTGTGAGAAGTGAAGGCAAATTCACTTCTCGAAGTTACTTACCACCTGAAAAGTTAGCAAAGGAATGCAATGCAATGCAAAATGAAATGAGATGGCATGATGTAAACCAAAACCAGAAGCATATATGAGATGATAATGATGTTATGAGATGATGCAAACATGAAACCAAGCATGGGAATGATCATACAAACTTATGGATGCAAATGAAGCAAGTTAAGAACCATGATCATACATGAAAAGTTATGAAATGCACATGGCATACAACATGGCAAATACAAGATGCAATGATCAAACATGCTTACAAGATGTCTTAAGATGCCAAATGAATCAAATGGATGCACAAAATGCTATGGCAAGTCAAGGTATGCAAGCAAATGCAAGATGGATGCATATGGAAGCCCAAATTAGGGTTTATGATCAAAGCATCAAACAAAAACCAAAACCAGAAGCAAACATCAAGATAAAAAATTGAAAATGCATTCAAAGGATCCCTAAACCTATACTAACTCACTGCCCAAAGGAGAGGTTCCAACTCTTAACCTAATTAGGGTTATGAATTTCCTAAGTTTCCTAGGGTTTTAGGGTACCTTAACAAGGAAAATGCCAAACAAATGGAAAATGAAAGATCAATTCATGCTAAATTAATCTCACAAACTACATGAAATGCTAAACACAATGCAAAAAGAATCAAAGTCCAACTCTCAATGGTTAGGCAGAAATGATTTTTTGAAGTTTGGATCAAAATAATGCCTTGAAAATGAATTAATTCCATGAAAAATTCTCAAAATGCATCAAGATCAAAAACGAAATTTGGTTTGAGGGTTGGACAATGTTTCTAAATGTTTTTAAAAGTTTCATGAATTTTTTGGTGATTTTTAAATACCTAAAAGCATTTTTAATTAATTAACTCTCATTAATTAATTAAAAATAAACTTTTAAATATTTAAAAATATTTTTAAAATGCAAAAAATAAAAATAAAAATGTTTTTGGTTTCTGAAAATTAATAAAAGTGTGTATAAAAAATTTCAGAATTTTTAAAATGATTTTGCTATTTTAAAATAAATGGAGAAAGAAATACAAAATAAATGAATTAAAAATTAAAGAAAATGAAAAGTAATCTCATCCAAAGGCTGAGATTTGAATCTGGGAAAGAGGGCTTGACTGCGCGCGTCTTTTAATGGCCAGGATGGATTCTGATTTAATTAACTTAATTAATCTTAATTAATTTAATAAAAAGGATTAGGGTTAAGTGAATCAATCTGGACCACACGAATCTTAAACTAATCCGCATCCAACGGCTGTGAACACATCTGGCAAATTAATTAGGGTTAGGGCTAATGACTTTCAGGTGACCGGAGGGAAGCTCCGGTCATCTTCTCCGACGGGTTGAAAACCCTAATTCATGCTACAGGCCACCATTCATCAAATTGAAAGCAGGGAAATGATCCTCTACCCCAACCCCATTCAAATCACCCCTCAAACAATATTTATCATGCACAATCAGAGAGAATCGAAGCCAACAAGATTCACGGGTGAAATTTCAGAGCATCAGTAAATCCTCATTTTTCACTCATTTTCAATTCTAAGCACATCATTATGATCAGCACAACATACACTTTCAATTTGTAACATAAAATGCAAGCTCTGAAAAGTTGGAGATTCGAAGCTACCTGAAGTGATAAACTATGAATATGAGCTCTCCAGACCTTGCTTTGATGCAGAATGCCTCCTCTGAACCCCCTGAAGCCAATGGAATGCTCACAATCCTTTGTTGGTGGCTAGTTTGAGAGCTTGAGTTCTGATATGGCAGGTTTCACAGTTGTGATTTGTAGGGTTTCAGGCTGCATTCATGGTGGATTCTGGTTCTTTTGAGTGTGTTTGATTTGTTGGTGAAGAGAAAATGAGTGTTTGATGGCTGGAAAAAGAGATTCGAAGAAGAGGAGTTTTTTGACAGATTTTGTGAAGGCTGTGTTGTGTTGTGTTTCAATGGCCAATGCATTGTTATAACACTCCCAAGATGTATGAGTAGCCTGTGGAGCAGGTCAGTAGAGGTGGCTGCTCCCTGTTCCAAGAGTATGGGGGTTTTGGCCAAAAAGTCAAGTTGATTTGTACTTGCAGCATGGGCTATGACAGCAGCTGTCTAAGGGCTTGTCTTGCCTCAGCTTGAGTCAAGGATGACCCTTAGATTGCTTGTGAATGTCTGCAGCATGTGGATCATGAGCTATGATAGATTTTGCAACTTGCCCACTTGTGTTTTCTTATGATTTTTGCTTATGCACATGAGATACTTCTTGCTGAATTTTGGTGCATGATGTTTCATTTGATCATGGCAATGCATAGAAAACAACTAGTGATCACATAAATCCTTGGAGAATGATTTTTCCAAGAATCCCTCTTTGCACTTGTATGGAAAATGACTTATGGACCTTTGAAAATCAAAGCACAAAAATGAGAAATATCTTGGGCTAAATCTGATTTTAGGTCATGTGTAGCAAGGGTATGATGATTAGAGATCATTTTGAAGCCACAAATTGCCTTGGTACAAGAATATGCAAGTTTTCCATTTGGTGCATAACTTGAAATTTAGTGATTTTTGCCAACTTTGATGAGCCATAACTTTTGATCCAAAATGAATTAGGTCATGTTCTTGTACTTTTTGAAAAGGGAAAGATCTATTCTACAACTTTCATGACCAAAGTTTTTCCATTTGAAGCTTTCTTGAATCAAAAAGTAAGGGTTGAAAAAGGTGCTTAAAATGACATTTTCATTAAAAGTCAAACTTGCCCAAAAAGTCAACTTTGTAAAAGACTTGAAATTCTTCAATTTTGTGAACTTCTAACATCTTCCATGATCAAATAAAGATCATATACAATCAAAATGATGAATAACACCCTTTGGTTGGGTCATTGGGGGCCTCAGATGCCCTGATTTTGCACTGACTTGCTTGAAAAGTCAACTCTTGATCAGATGACTTCCCCATGGAATTTCTTCATGAAAATTGATATGCATTCTCCCTATACCATATAGAGACCAATAGAAACAAGAATGACCAAAAAATTTGGAGTTATGGCCTCTGAAACCAAAACCCTAATTTTAGGTCAACTGTGCAGTCAAGCCTGGCTCTGCTTCCACACCAATCCCAGTTCTTGTGATTTTTTGACATTCTTGACTTTGAGAGAATGTAATATGATACTTGAACACACATGGACCCCTTTGAAGTGATTGATGGCCTTTGGAGTGACTCAAGGAGCTTTTGGATTGCTCAGATCACAAACCCTAGATGCAGATGACTTGAATCTATGCAGTGAATCAAAAATGGGATATGAGATGGTATGATTGAGTTTATGTATATGAAATGATCACAAGCCATGGTGTGAATGGGTGAGGGCAAATTTGGGGTGTTTACAGCTGCCCCTATTCAAACATGAGTTAGCTGTGCAGGATGTAAGCGACGGCTTAACAGGCAAGCAAGATAACTTGTGGTTGAATACCAAAGACAGTCCAAAATTTGCACTCACAGAATGAAGAAGAAAAGGGATATAGATTGTAAAAGAAAATAAAGTATATTGTAAAGTATGGGCGACGGAGGACGACCGTCGAGCAGAGGACGACTGCTGGGTAAAGAGCAATGACGGGGACGGCCGACATGCTGGTAAAGGTGCGGGAAATAAGGTGATGACGGGGACGGCCGACATGCTGGGGATAAAAAGAATTATGATGGGGACGACCATCAAAATAAAGCTGTAAGATTCTCTGGGGATTAAATGAAACAATGACGGGGACGGCCATCAAGTTCATAAAGTAATGTAACCAACGATGGGGACGGCCATCGGGCTAAAAAGAAAAGGGACCACGACGGGGACGGCCATCGGGTTAAAGAATAAATGAAATAAACAGATGATGAGGTACGGTCATCAAAGGTGAAGGACGATCACCAAAAAAGTGAAGGACGACCACCTAGCAAGGGACGGCTGCTCTGTCGGGGATAAGATGAGGGACGGTCATCTAAGGTGGAGGACGACCACCTGGCAGGGTACGGATGCCGAAAATATCGCGACATAGGACGAATGCCGGATAAAAGGTCAACGATGGGGACGGCCATCGGACGAGCATGATGGAGGACGACCATCAAGAGGTGGAGGACGACCACCTAGCAGGGGACGGCTGCTCTCAAGGTTTATCATGATATAGGACGAATGTCAGATAACCAAAACCAACAATGGGGACGGCCATTGGATAAAATGATGAAGGACGATCATCAAGAGGTGGAGGACGACCACCTAGCAGGGGACGGTTGCTAAATATCACGACACAGGACGAGTGCCGGATAGAAAAGGTCAACGATGGGGACGGCCATCGGATGAGCATGATGAAGGATGATCATCAAGAGGTGGAGGACGACCACCTAGCAGGGGACGGCTGCTCTCAAGGTTTATCATGACATAGGACGAATGTCAGATAAAAGGAAAATTGTTTACTGGGGAATCTACTGGGAAATAGTAAACACGGACGAGTGTTTACATCCAAGAAACAAAAGGTATAAGTGTTTGGTATTGTGTATAGATTAAAGATGCGGACGAGCACCCTTAAGACCATGATACAAACGAGTATCAGGTAGAAACAAACACTGACACATGTTCTGAGATGATGATACGGACGAGTATCAACTGGTTAACAAAGAACACGGACGAGTGTTGAATCTGAGGGGATTCTTCTGGGGAATAGTAGACACAGACGAGTGTCTATATTCAAGAAGACAAAAGTGTTTGACATGGTGTATGGGTTAAAGATGCGGACGAGCATCTTTACAATTACGATACGGACGAGTATCAGGTAGAAACAAACGCTAGACGCATGTTCTGAGATGATGGTACGGACGAGTACCAACTGGTTAACAAAGAACACGAACGAGTGTTGAATCTGGGGATATAAATGATGTATACAAGATACGGACGAGTATCTGTATAAGTATGGATGAGTGTGAGTGGTGTATATTTAAGTGTTCCGCCTGCTGGGGAGAGCGACACGGATGAGTGTCAAAAGGAGAAGAAGTATAGTATAAACAAGTATACGGTATACAAAGTGTTCACATTACTGTGCTGGGGAAAATGACATGAACGGATGTCAAGGAAATGTATATATATATATATATATATCTGTGAGTGCAAAGGGGATGTCTTTGGCTTTCTGCTGGGAATATGACACGGACGGGTGTCGAGAAGTATCTGTAATATACAAGTGTTTGTTTGCAAAGAAAAGCTCGGACGACTTTACTGGGGAATGATGACATGGACGGGTGCCACAAGGAGTGTGTATTCGTATTGGTGAATGTGAGGAAATTGCTTTTGCTGGGGAATCTGGGGGGTATTCCATATATTGTTGATGGGTTGATAATGTTCACAGGTGCTTGACTCAGACCATGACTTATGATTATGCAACATGTTTGATTTTTTCCGTAATGCTCCGTATTAAAACGGAATGCTACGTTTTGTTTGGTGAATATGATGCGGATGCTATGACTATGCAAAGGAAAACAAATCCGGGATTCGGATCCCGTTGCTGTGAAGATCTCTGGTCGATCTGTTGAAGTGAACATCCCAGCTGGGGATGAGATCGTTGGTAGATCTGATGAGATGATTATACTTGGGGAAATGGGTCAATGATAGACCTATTCTCGTAAATAAAGGACCCAGCTGGGGTTTGTAGAAGCTTTCGTCACTTTGTTGTGACTCCTTCGTGTGCTGCTCTTCTAACTAGAGGCTGAAATTCTGTGGGGAGATGGTTCCCTGGCTTTTGCACTCGGCTGGGGAAGTAACAAGTGACAACTCAGCTGGGGAGAAAGCACTTGGGTGCTAAGATTGAGTAAGTGTTGATTTGCCAGCTTGCTGGGACGAAGCTTTCATGCCCCATGTTGCGCTTTTGAATACCTGCAATCCTGCAAAGACAGAGATATGCACAAGTAATCCCGAGGTATCCCTTACCGGATTCCGTCATAGGAGTGAGACACTTCTGAGAGTAAGTATATTCCCTGCAAGCACGTGTTTTATTTTCTTTATTTTTAAAGATTAGCATCTGTATTCATGCAAGACATCAGACATTTTTTGCAAATAAAAATGTATAAGACGAAACATGACTGGAAAATCTGATTTTAATAATTCATGTGCCCTGAATTGGCAAGATACAGTCAAAGAAACATATCTCCTGAAATGAGGAGATTGTTACAAATTGAGAAACAAAAATGCTGGCAATGTTGACGACGCTTCAAGGAGCTTCCCTCTTGCTATGACTCGTATGACTTTTGACGTTCTTCTCATCTTGCTTTCTGAAGAAGGCTGGTTCTGATAGAAGCTTGATCCTTTCGAGGTTTACCAAGTTGCAGGTGATACAGACGAATTCAGAGTGCAATTGTTCGCTTATTCCCTTATTTTGCATGGATCGCCCTTTCGGGTTTTCAATCCATCGGGATACCCATTTTTGCCTGAGCTGTCCAATGCGGCTTTTCAGCTCAGCGGGTGTACATTTTTTATTTATTTTCCCTTACTTTTGCCCGAGTCTTTTATTCTGTTTTTGACTTGCCGGGATGCCCTATTTTTTCCTGGACTTACATTCTGTTTTTGTGTCCATCGGGTCATTTTTATGCGAAGTATTTTTTAACTGCATCTGAATTCACAGGGGACGGGAAATCTTCACCATCCATGGTGCTGAGCATCAGTGCTCCACCAGAGAAAACTTTCTTTACTACAAATGGTCCTTCATAGTTTGGAGTCCATTTGCCCCTGAGGTCTGTATGAGGAGGGAGGATTCTTTTCAGCACAAGATCTCCTACTTGGTACTCTCGGTGCCTGACTTTCTGATCGAAGGCTTTCTTCATTCTTTTTTGATATAACTGCCCATGACAGATTGCAACCAATCTTTTCTCTTCAATCAGACTCAGTTGTTCGTATCGGGACCGAACCCA
Source organism: Lathyrus aphaca (assembly GCA_963966055.1). Taxonomy (NCBI): domain Eukaryota; kingdom Viridiplantae; phylum Streptophyta; class Magnoliopsida; order Fabales; family Fabaceae; genus Lathyrus; species Lathyrus aphaca. Next base: position 724,831,543 of record OZ014519.1, on the reverse strand, counting down.
TTCTGCTTCGTTTAGCTTAACATCCATCAATACCCGTAGAGAAGGTAATTCAACTTCAACAGGTAGGACTGCCTTCATTCCATACACAAGCTGATACGGTGTTGCCCCAGTGGATGTCCTGATTGACGTGCGGTACCCATGCAAGGCAAATGGTAGCATCTCATGCCAGTCCTTGTAGGTGACTACCATCTTTTGCACAATCTTCTTGATATTCTTGTTAGCCGCCTCAACAGCGCCATTCATCTTTGGCCTGTAAGGAGAAGAATTGTGGTGTTGGATCTTGAAGTCCCGGCATAGTTCTGCCATCATTTTGTTGTTCAAGTTAGAACCATTATCAGTAATGATTCGCTCGGGCACTCCATATCGACAGATGATATCTCTCTTCAGAAATCGGGCTACCACTTGTCTTGTAACATTGGCATAGGAAGCTGCTTCGACCCACTTGGTGAAATAGTCAATGGCGACCAGGATGAATCTGTGGCCATTCGAAGCAGTCGGCTCGATCTTACCAATCATATCAATGCCCCACATAGCAAAGGGCCATGGTGAAGACATTATGTTCAAAGGATTGGGAGGCACATGCACCTTATCCGCATAGATCTGGCATTTATGGCATTTTCTGGCGTAGGCACAACAGTCGGCATCCATTGTGATCCAGTAATAACCTGATCTTAGCAACTTCTTGGCCATGGCATGCCCTCCAGCATGGGTACCAAAGGATCCTTCGTGCACTTCATGCATCAACAAGTCCGCTTCTGTTCTATCAACACATCTGAGGAGTACCATATCAAAGTTTCTCTTGTACAAAGAACCATCAGTATTCAGAAAGAAACTACCAGCAAGCCTTCTTAAAGTCTTCTTATCATTGGGTGATGCCCCAGATGGGTATGTTTGATCCTCCAAGAAGCACTTAATGTCATGGAACCAAGGCTTATCATCTTTGACAATATCTGCTGTAAATACATATGCTGGTCTGTCAAGTCTGGACACTGAAATCTGCGGTACAAAGTTGGCAGCTTGAACTTTGATCATAGATGAAATGGTAGCCAAAGCATCTGCAAATTGATTCTCATCTCGAGGGATATACTCAAGCTTGACCGCTGTAAAGAAAGTCAATAACCTCCTTGTATAATCCCTGTAAGGTATCAGATGATCTTGGTGGGTGTACCATTTGCCGTTGGTTTGATTAACTACCAGAGCTGAATCTCCGAATACAGTCAACGTCTTGATCCTGAGGTCAATGGCTTCCTCAAGACCCATAATGCAAGCTTCGTATTCAGCTTCGTTGTTAGTGCAGTTGAAGGTGAGCTTTGCCGAGAAAGGCATGTGAACTCCCTTAGGTGTAATGAGTACTGCACCAACACCACGACCATTCATAGTAACAGCCCCATCAAACATCATAGTCCATTCTTCTTCTGGGTCAGGCCCTTCAGTGTGAATAGGCTCTTCATGATCTTTTGCTTTAATGAACATGATGTCTTCATCAGGGAAGTCAAATCTCATAGGCTGGTAATCATCAATAGGTTGCTCAGCAAGATATTCAGACAATACACTGCCCTTGATGGCTTTCTGAGATGTGTACTGGATATCACATTCTGTGAGGATCATTTGCCATCTTGCAACCCGTCCGGTAAGAGCTGGCTTCTCGAAAATGTACTTAACTGGGTCCATTTTGGATATCAACAAAGTAGTGTGGGTCAACATATACTGTCTCAGTCGGCGAGCAGCCCACGCTAGAGCACAGCAAGTTTTCTCGAGCAGTGAATAACGCTGTTCACAGTCGGTAAACTTTTTGCTCAGGTAGTATATTGCATACTCTTTTCGACCAGACTCCTCATGCTGGCCCAGCACACACCCCATTGACTCTTCTAATACTGTCAAGTACATTATCAGGGGTCTTCCTTCAACCGGAGGCATAAGGATTGGTGGTTCTTGCAGGTATTCTTTGATCTTGTCAAAAGCCCTCTGGCAATCTTCGTTCCACCTGACCGTCTGTTCTTTTCATAACAGTTTGAACAAGGGTTCACATGTTGCAGTAAGGTGAGATATGAACCTTGAAATGTAGTTCAATCTACCTAGAAACCCTCGAACTTCTTTTTCAGACTTCGGTGCAGGCATCTCTTGAATGGCTTTGACTTTATCAGGGTCAACTTCAATCCCTTTCTCGCTTACAATAAAGCCCAGCAGCTTACCAGATCGCACCCCGAATGTGCACTTGTTGGGGTTCAGCTTCAGTTGGTACTTTCTCAGACGCTTGAATAACTTCAGCAGATTTACCAGGTGGTCTTCTTCTGTGAGGGACTTGGCAATCATGTCATCCACATAACACTCGATTTCTTTATGGATCATATCGTGGAACAATGTTACCATAGCCCGTTGATATGTTGCACCAGCATTCTTCAATCCGAATGGCATCACTTTGTAACAGAACGTGCCCCAGGGTGTGATGAAGGTTGTCTTCTCTATGTCTTCAGGTGACATTTTGATCTGATTGTATCCTGAAAATCCGTCCATGAAGGAGAATACTGAGAACTGAGCCGTATTATCAACCAATACATCAATGTGAGGTAATGGGAAATCATCTTTCGGGCTAGCTCTGTTCAGATCCCGGTAATCAACACACATTCTTACTTTGCCGTCTTTCTTAGGCACAGGTACTATATTAGCAACCCACGGTGGATAGCTAGTTACAGCAAGGAATCCGGCGTCCCACTGCTTTTGTACCTCTTCTTTGATCTTCATTGCCATGTCTGGGCGAGTAAGGCGCAGTTTCTGTTTGACCGGTGGGCAATCTTCTATCAAAGGCAGCTTATGCGTAACAATGTCGGTGTCCAACCCTGGCATATCCTGATAAGACCAAGCAAACACATCCACATATTCTTGAAGCAGGTCAATCAGCTGTTTCTTCACCGAGTCTTGTAAGCAGGCCCCGATTTTAACTTCTTTCGCATCTTCATCTGTACCAAGATTAATCGTTTCTACCTCCTCCTGATGAGGAGTGATAACCTTCTCCTCTTGTCTCAACAATATGGCTAGCTCTTCAGGAAGCTCGTAATCTTCTTCAACCCCTTCATTAGCTTGATTGATCGGATTGTCAAAGTCATACGAAGTCATAGCCGTGCTGTTGTCGGTGCTGTTTGGAAGGCACTCTCTGCAAGGGTTCAGTTTGTTCATTTTAGTGATTGATTTTAATCTTGTTTAGAAAAGTGAAATGAAGTTGTCATTTTGAAAACATTGCCATTTATTTTTTTGTACAAAAAGAAAAATGGAAAAACAGTGAGCGGAAAAGAAAAAGACCCGTTTGCAAAAGATGTCTGATATTTCATTGATTAATCTTGTTGCACAAAAATTACAGATGGTCCGATTACAAAATGAGTCTTGTCATCTTGGGCAAGATGCAAGACTTGATGCATGCTCAAAATATACAGGAAATAATAATTACTCTGCAGGAGTAACCCTTATAATTTCCTGGGAAGACCAGTTTGAGATACGGCTCCCCGGGATCCTTGGACGAATCCAGCTTTCCAGGTTGCGTTCATCTTCCGACTCATCTTCCAAGTTGTTGACAGCATCGGGGGTGAGCATCCCCCCACTAACAAAGTTGGGCTTCTTAGCATCCTCTGCTTGATCTTGTTGAGTTGGTTTGTAACCCAACCCAAATCTATCTTCTTTCTTCTCTACAGGCAACAGTTTGCCCCAGCCTTGAGCGTTTCCTTCTTCCACAACCTTCCGGGCTTGCTGGTAGGATGTCATGGAAGTCCCAAGTACAGATGACGTTTCATTAATATTCAGGGCTTCAAACCCCTGACTCATCGTTTCGTGGATCTCCCCATCCATCTTAATATATTTGTATGTAGCCAGATGGCTAACAAAATATCCTCCTCTCCACAAATAGTAACGACTTGGCCCTCCCACTCGAATTTTAACTTCTGGTGAAGGGTAGATGTAACTGCGCCAGCGGCATGAATCCATGGTCTACCCAACAAACAGCTGTAGGCAGGCTGAATGTCCATCACGTAGAAGGTCGTTTTGAAAGTTTGTGGGCCGATCGTTACAGGCAACTCAATTTCTCCCAGAACTGATCTCTTAGAGCCGTCAAAGGCTCTCACTACTAAGTTACTGGGATGTAATGCCAATCCTTCATACTCCAGCTTCACAAGGGCTTTCTTAGGTAAGACATTGAGGGATGACCCCGTGTCTACCAGTACATGGGAAAGAACTGCACCCTTACATTCCATGGTAATGTGCAAAGCCTTGTTATGATTGCGGCCTTCCGTCGTCAAATCAGTGTTGGTGAATCCTAGTCCATTACTAGCATTAACATTTCCAACCACAGCTTCCAACTGATTGACGGTGATCTCTTCTATCACATAAGCTGCGTGCAAGACTTTGAGTAGTGCGTTCCGATGAGCCTCGGAGCACATAAGCAATGATAGAATGGAGATCTTGGAAGGCGTCTGGTGAAGCTGGTCCACTATCTTGTAATCACTTTTCTTGATGATTCTCATGAATTCATCAACTTCCTGATCAAAAGGTGTTTTCAAAGCTTCTTTAACAATTTGTTCTTCTTGCACCATGCTCTTCCCTTTTGCCTTGGCAGCAGCTTCTGCTTCAGCAGCGGGTCTTTGAATTTGCGGGGCAAAGAGACGTCCGCTTCGAGTGAAGCCTCCGCCTCCACCCACATTGTCTATTTGTGGCGAAGAAGTTGATGATTCAAGAGTGATTTTCTGTCCTTCGCAGTATAGATCGGAGCCGTAATGCCAAGGGATGGCATTACTGCTTTCATAAGGTATTGGCCCTGGCACTGTGACAGTGACTGGACTGATGGCAGCTGCAGAAGGGACCATGATAGTCTGTGGATCATAGTATATTGTGACTGGAGCTCTAGTAGGAGAGGCATTTTGTGAGTTGTAGGCGGAATCATTTGCAGGATCATAATAAATTGTAACTGTTGAGACACTTGCATTGTTTGCTGCTGATGTTGTAGGAGACATTGTTGGAAGGATGGGTGTTGTTGTTGTAGGAGTTTCTGAATGAAGGGGTGCTGAAGTTGTAGAAGGGACGCTTGCTGATATCTGGTCCGTTGAAGTAACAGATGAAGTATTTGTTGATGAAACTGAAAAGTTGTTTGGAACAATGGTTGTTGCAGTTGTAGCAGATTCTGGAACTGTTGTTAAAGAGATTGCTGGATTGGTAGGTATTGATGTTGTGATTTGAAGCAGGCCACTCTGGATGAGACCATCTATACCATTCCTCAAGTTATCACAACCATTCACGGAAATATTGCAATAAGCACACCCTAGCTCACATCCCGGGAATATTTGACATTCAAGGAGCTGAGCTTTAATCTCCACCAAGGGTGTCCGAATCTGACTCACACTGGTTATCAAGTAAGACGGCTTGTCTTCTTCAATAGCATTGATTCTGGGTCCTCCGTGGTGCGGCATAGGGTTCTTGTTAACATTTGGTGGTGGTGCAAAGTTTAGAGCTTTGGAGTCTACCAGGTCTTGTACCTTCATGTGCAAAGCTCTGCACTTCTCTATACTGTGGCCAGGTGCATTTGAGTGAAAAGCACATCTGGCGCTGGCGTCATAATTTCTGGGCAGACTGGCCGGATCTGGAGGTGCCAATGTCCTTAGCTCAACTAGGTTGAGTTTTAGGAGTTGTGGCAATAATGTGGCATAGGGCATAGGGATCGGATCGATCACCCTATTAGCCTGAGAAGGTCTCTGTTGGAATGGTCTTTGCTGATTGTTGTTGTTGGTGTTGCTGTTGTTATAATTTCTCTGAGGAGGATACTGAATTTGTTGCTGATAATTTTGTTGCTGTGGTTGATAAGCTGGTTGAGGATGAATTGGAGCGGGAATGGTGACTGCTGCCACAGACCTATGAATATATTGGGGTCTGCCCCTGTTGGTATGGGTAGCATTGGTTTCACCAGTTCTTCTTGGGCCTACAAAAGGCTTTCTTGGGTTGCTGGACGAGCTTGCACCGTTGTCAGAGATTTTACCCATCTTTAACAGGCTTTCAATTCTTTCCCCGGCTATGACCACATCAGCAAAGCTAATGGAAGAAAAGGCAGCTAGCCTGTCAATGTATGTTCCTTGGAGGGTGTTCATAAACATATCAGCCATCTCCCTCTCTGACATGGGTGGCTGGACAGCAGCAGCGAGCTGTCTCCACCTCTGGGCGTACTCTCGAAAACTTTCCCTGGATGATTGAGACATCCCCATCAAGAGGGTTCTGTTGGGAGCCATATCCAAGTTATACTGATACTGTCTGATAAAGGCCTCAGCCAGGTCCTTCCAGCATCTAATGGTTGCTCTAGTCAGGTGAGAGTACCATTCCCTTGAAGCTCCTGTTAAGCTATCCTCAAAATAAAACATCCATAGCTTTTCGTCCATGGTATATGCCTTCAGCCTCCCCAGAAAGGATTGTAAATGGGTCCGGGGACAGGAAGTTCCGTTATACTTCTCAAAGCACGGTGGTTTAAATTTGTGGGGAATCCTGACCCCGTCCACTAGACCCATGTCCATAACATCAAAACCCAAAGAATTCTGGGACTCCAGGGATCTTAATTTCTCAGCAATCTCATCTAGCCTTCTGTCATAGGCTTCCTCCCCAGCTCCCATCACTGTGAATTGATCTTCCTGGGGGTCTTCTTGCAGCACGCTACCTGCAGTGGCAGTCCCTTGCACATTAACAGGGATGTTGATCTCTGGATGCAGGTGGGGTCCATAGACGGGAGGATTAACATGAGGTTGAACTCTCTCATTGTTGCTTGTCCCAGCAGTCCCTAGATGGGGATCTTCCTGATTCTGTCTCTCTACCATTGCTCTTAATCTCTCTTGGCTTTGAGCCATATTATTCATCACCTCCATAAATTGTGTCATCTGAGCCCTCATTTCCAATCTCTCATTGGCCATTTGGTTCCTGACCTCTGTAAGGTCCTGCTGTACTTGGTCCATCTGTATGCCCGAAAGATTGTTGCGGGTGGGATATCTGTGTGGACGGTTGAGTGGAAACACCCGACGTCGAGCAATAGTTCCTGAAGTCACAACAGAGTTAGTAACAATAAAACAAAAACCTGCAAAACAAAACAAAAGGTTAGCATGCAATGCAGTATGCTTATTTGTATCCAAGGTATCCGGCTTGGCACTTGGTTTTGACCTTTCCAGACCCTTGAGGAAGATGCTTGTGATGTTGCTTGAAGAAATTCAGATAAAACAACACATATATTACAACAAGTAAATGATACATAGTTTGTTTCTTTTTACAATACATGCCCTCTGAGGGGCCAAAATACAACATAAAGAAAAGTACATGAAATGAAAGCAACAACAAGCAAAAGTCAAACACCAAGACCAAACTCATCTTCCTGAACTTCCTTGAGAAGTGCTTCAGTCACAGGATCAGCTGGACGCTCTGTGAGGTTCCTGATAAGGAGATTCCTTGTGGTAACAGCTGCAGTTAGCCTCTTGTGTTGACTCTGGTCCTTGGACCTTTTCACACCAGCTCTAATCTTCAATTCTGAGATCTCTCTCTGGGCTGCTGCCAGGGCTTCCTGTTGCTCTTTTGCACTAGCTTCCATCTGCTCAATCTTATCCTGAGTCCTTTTATCCTCCTGAGTACGGGCTTCGGTGATCCTGACCCACCTAGCCTGACTCTCCTTCAGATACAAATCAGTCCTAGCCCTCTGGAATTGGGCCTCTTTGCAGGCATTCTTCAAAATCTGTTCTCCAGCCCTTGACTTCTTGATATAGTCCTCTGACTTTTCAATCTTGGCTAGATGCTCCACCTTTAACTTTTCTAACCTTTCAATGTCCAGCCGACCGTCACTCCTCTCCCAGAGGGTCTTCTGTAGAGCCTGAGTCAGATTCTCATTTCTCTCCTTCAATTTCTCAAACTCCTCTAAGCTGACAGTTGCTGGAGGTGGTGCTGTGGAGGGTCCAGGCACATCTTCAAGGGTGAAGGGCATCCCAGAAATTTGAGCCCTGGCATGAGACCACTCATAGTACTGAGCTGAGGCCACATTATTGCATCTCCCAAGAATGGTTACCCCTTTAGTCTGTACATTGTCCCAAGCCCAGGATGCTTGCCTGACAATAGCCAGATTAGGCTTGATCTTACAATAAAGGGTCTCAGCTAGATCCTGTGCTCTAGGAGGGTGGACCAATGCATAGCCCAGTTGTCTTTTGAATAGCAGAGGGTTGTAGCTGATGCAACCCTTCACTCCTATCAGAGGCACATTGGGAAATTTCCCATAGCTAGTAATGATGTTTCTGCCCTTAGTGCTCTGAGTACACCACCTGATGTCATCTGAGGTTAAAGCAACAAGCCTCCTAGCCCAGTTCTTCTGCTGGTGAGGGTTCAAGAATGCATCAGTCTTTGGCAAATGTTTGAGCAGCCAAGTATGGAATAAAGGAGCACAGCATCTCACTAATCTTCCCCTTTGCTTTTCATTCCTTTGATGAACAGAGTAGTAAAGATCTCCCAGTAAGGTGGGTACTGGGTTCCTCAGGATGAAAAGATGGATTGCATTCTTGCTAACAAACTTAGGCTCATCTGCAAAAAGTATGACCCCATATATGCTAAGGGCCAACAAGGCACAGACTGCCTTCCACTCTCCCAAAGAAGCCTTCAGGGTAGCCTGAGAGGTCAAGAAATCCAAATGAAAACCAGAGACTCCAGCTTTAGTAGTCATGTTCTGCCCAATCAGAACTGGTTCCAGATACAAAGCTTTTGCCACCTCTTCATTACTAGGGAAAGCCATCTCAGGGTTGAAGGGGACTCCACCCCTGATAGGTACACCAATCAGTGATGAATACTCTTCCAACAAGGGTCCCAACTGAAAATTCTGAAAGGTGAAGCACCTCAAAGGGGGATCATAGAACTGCAGGCAAGTATGAATCAAGCTCCTCTGTGAAGGGTCCAAATCCATAACCACATCAAGGATTCCTCCATAATGTTCTCTGAAAAGTGGTATATGGTCTGGAGTAATCAGGGTCTGAATCTTCCTGATGCTAACCAACTCAGGCTCAAAGAAATGATAGGAGATGTTACTCTTCTTAGGTGCCATGTTGCTGAGACAGATGCTGAGAATAACACTGAAGATAGGCCACTGACAGGCTGAGACTGGTGATGCAGGTGACTGAAGTAGGTAGCTGATAATTGAAGCAAGATACTGATGAAGATAGGTCTATGCTGAAGAAGGGGTCAAAACCAAGCCAAAATGTAGGATGGATACCCTGAAAAACAAATAAACACATGTCAAAAATGATGCAATGAGGATGTATGCAAATGATATGCAAGGGTTTGTGACTGAGCTGGATCTGATTAACTGCTCTGATATGAGCCCATATATGTTCAAGAAATCCAGATGGAGGTCCAAAAGTCCAGTAACCAAGGTGGGGGACTCAAATAAAGAGTCACATGTCCTGGGTTAAAATCACAAGAACTGTTCCAAAATGGAGTACTCTTAATCAATACAAAGTAACAGGGTATGCTGAGGTCAAGGGTACCTGCAAACCTGTAAACAGCCCAACCCCCTCACAGGTGATGTTCTAAAACAAGGATCCTCAGACTTGGATCAGTTATGAGAAGTGTAAACACTTCTAACCTGGAGGTACAATGTTTACAATAACCATAAAAAATCCTCCTCTAATTCACCTCAGTTTCTGAAGGTCAATACTAAAGGTCATCCAGACTTAGCAGGCTTCCCAGATAGCCCTAGCACTACAGGAAATCTGTAGCACAGAGTTCTCAAGAAGAAACCCATATCTGAACCGTGTTTCATATTCCCGCACCAGACCGAAATGGAATGGGAAAGAACATGAACCACTCTAGCCTAGGTGTCACTCAGGTCCCAGGTATAGGACCTCAACTCTCAATAGAACACCCACCCACCAAAGCAACAAAACAGATCCAGCCAGCACAATATGACAGTATGGTATATGTAAAGCTATAAAGAAAGCAATAAAACAACTGTACATAAAGCAAAAATAAATACAAACACAAGCACAAATAGCATATAACACCCCAGTAAACACAAATCAAGCAAGCGCTAGGAGGAACCCACAAAAAGAACCAGAAGCCCTGGTTACAGCATAAGGATCCCCAGCAGAGTCGCCAAGCTGTCGCTCCCGATAAATGGGAATGGCCCAGATAAAGGTACAGACGCGAACGGTCGGCGAAAGAGGGGTGTGAGAACACACAGGAGTGAACTCACAGGGAGTGAATAGAGTCGCCAGCTAGGCATTTTTATCTCGGAGGAAAGGCAATGCTGCATAGACCTAGAAAGATATGGATAAGACGGTTGCGAACCAGAGAGACTGAGAAAGGGGGTTGGTTACAACCTGGGAAGGTATTAGCACCCAGATTGTCCGTTGTACTCGACGGGATGCACGCTTAAGAGATTTGTGTTTTAAAGGGGTAGTGTCAGTGCATTTTTGTGTATAAAATAGCTGGAAAAGGATGTACAAGTGTCAGTGTAAAAGGAAGTGAAGTGTGATATATACAGTATCAGTGTAAGAACTGGAATATAATGCTCAAGAATATGAGGCTGAAAGAATAAAGCTGAAAGAGGGGGAATATACAGAGACTTTTGTTCGATAACTTGTTAAGTTATGCCTACGTATCCTCTCGTGCAATGAGGAAGTCAGAACACCGTAGTTCGACCCAAAGAGACTGAAAGATGAATTGACTTGTGAACTGCTTACTTGTCTATGCTCAAGTGTATGACCTGTCTGGCTCAGGTGCAAACTGTCTTGCATTAGACGGAAGAAGCAAGTTCTCGGTTGTGAGTGAATGAGATGAGAAAAGAATCCCGGAGGAGACGATTATTGTTTGTTTTTGAGTTTTCAGTCTTTTATTGCTTTTGAAAGTTTGTCATAAGTTAATGAGCTTAAGCCTAAACCAATGGATTAGTAAACTCATCACATCCTCCCTCTGATTAGGGGTAATGAGAATACCTTAAGTGTGAAGTCATCTTCTCACACTTAATCACCTTTGATGCAGGATTAAGATCATTAACCTACTTGTGATTATTTAGATGTTTTTGTTGTTTTTGTTTAGTGTTAAGTAATGAGATTAAGCCATAATCAGGGATTAAACAGACTCATTACACCATCCTAATAGAAGGATAATAGATGAGAATGTTTAAGCTGAGGAAAGCTCCTCAACTTAATCCATGATTAGGGATTAATCTCATGACAAAACAAAGCCTTTATTAAATGGATTTTAATTAATGGTATGATGATGAAGTGAGTTTTATGATTTGTAAGACAACTTGAGGGGTACTTGTCCATTAACACTAGGGTTAGTCCTTCTTAACCAGTTAAGGAAGAATTAGAACCCTAATGCAAGGCCCAAGTTACAAGTTTGATGTCTTGATGATTATTAAGTGAATTGATTAAAGGAGTTAAACACATTAAGGGTTTAACACTTAGGATTAAAGTTATACACTCCATCCTAATAGAAGGATGCAGGCATAAGCTTAATCACAAAGCCTTAAAGCCTTTAGGGTTTAGTCCTTGATTATGAGGTGAGAAGAGAAGACTCAATGAGACACAAAGGTAAAACTAAGTGGGGAAACTAATCAAAACCCTAATTGTTGTCATGCTTGGTTATTCCTAAGGTTTGTGAAGTTTACCAAGAAAGATCTTCAATGGAACCACCAGGAAGCAGATGAAAGGATCAGGAGAAACAAAGCAACTTGCTTCATTCAAGAAGTCAAGTCACTTGAGGAAAGAAAGTAAGAAGAAAAATAATGAGCAAGCTCAATCTCAAACTCATAACAAAATGCAGCATGGATGCATAAGAGAGATGAAAAGAAGTTGTGAGAAGTGAAGGCAAATTCACTTCTCGAAGTTACTTACCACCTGAAAAGTTAGCAAAGGAATGCAATGCAATGCAAAATGAAATGAGATGGCATGATGTAAACCAAAACCAGAAGCATATATGAGATGATAATGATGTTATGAGATGATGCAAACATGAAACCAAGCATGGGAATGATCATACAAACTTATGGATGCAAATGAAGCAAGTTAAGAACCATGATCATACATGAAAAGTTATGAAATGCACATGGCATACAACATGGAAAATACAAGATGCAATGATCAAACATGCTTACAAGATGTCTTAAGATGCCAAATGAATCAAATGGATGCACAAAATGCTATGGCAAGTCAAGGTATGCAAGCAAATGCAAGATGGATGCATATGGAAGCCCAAATTAGGGTTTATGATCAAAGCATCAAACAAAAACCAAAACCAGAAGCAAACATCAAGATAAAAAATTGAAAATGCATTCAAAGGATCCCTAAACCTATACTAACTCACTGCCCAAAGGAGAGGTTCCAACTCTTAACCTAATTAGGGTTATGAATTTCCTAAGTTTCCTAGGGTTTTAGGGTACCTTAACAAGGAAAATGCCAAACAAATGGAAAATGAAATATCAATTCATGCTAAATTAATCTCACAAACTACATGACATGCTAAACACAATGCAAAAAGAATCAAAGTCCAACTCTCAATGGTTAGGCAGAAATGATTTTTTGAAGTTTGGATCAAAATAATGCCTTGAAAATGAATTAATTCCATGAAAAATTCTCAAAATGCATCAAGATCAAAAAAGAAATTTGGTTTGAGGGTTGGACAATGTTTCTAAATGTTTTTAAAAGTTTCATGAATTTTTTGGTGATTTTTAAATACCTAAAAGCATTTTTAATTAATTAACTCTCATTAATTAATTAAAAATAAACTTTTAAATATTTAAAAATATTTTTAAAATGCAAAAAATAAAAATAAAAATGTTTTTGGTTTCTGAAAATTAATAAAAGTGTGTATAAAAAATTTCAGAATTTTTAAAATGATTTTGCTATTTTAAAATAAATGGAGAAAGAAATACAAAATAAATGAATTAAAAATTAAAGAAAATGAAAAGTAATCTCATCCAAAGGCTGAGATTTGAATCTGGGAAAGAGGGCTTGACTGCGCGCGTCTTTTAATGGCCAGGATGGATTCTGATTTAATTAACTTAATTAATCTTAATTAATTTAATAAAAAGGATTAGGGCTAAGTGAATCAATCTGGACCACACGAATCTTAAACTAATCCGCATCCAACGGCTGTGAACACATCTGGCAAATTAATTAGGGTTAGGGCTAATGACTTTCAGGTGACCGGAGGGAAGCTCCGGTCATCTTCTCCGGCGGGTTGAAAACCCTAATTCATGCTACAGGCCACCATTCATCAAATTGAAAGCAGGGAAATGATCCTCTACCCCAACCCCATTCAAATCACCCCTCAAACAATATTTATCATGCACAATCAGAGAGAATCGAAGCCAACAAGATTCACGGGTGAAATTTCAGAGCATCAGTAAATCCTCATTTTTCACTCATTTTCAATTCTAAGCACATCATTATGATCAGCACAACATACACTTTCAATTTGTAACATAAAATGCAAGCTCTGAAAAGTTGGAGATTCGAAGCTACCTGAAGTGATAAACTATGAATATGAGCTCTCCAGACCTTGCTTTGATGCAGAATGCCTCCTCTGAACCCCATGAAGCCAATGGAATGCTCACAATCCTTTGTTGGTGGCTAGTTTGAGAGCTTGAGTTCTGATATGGCAGGTTTCACAGTTGTGATTTGTAGGGTTTCAGGCTACATTCATGGTGGATTCTGGTTCTTTTGAGTGTGTTTGATTTGTTGGTGAAGAGAAAATGAGTGTTTGATGGCTGGAAAAAGAGATTCGAAGAAGAGGAGTTTTTGACAGATTTTGTGAAGGTTGTGTTGTGTTGTGTTTCAATGGCCAATGCATTGCTATAACACTCCCAAGATGTATGAGTAGCCTGTGGAGCAGGTCAGTAGAGGTGGTTGCTCCCTGTTCCAAGAGTATGGGGGTTTTGGCCAAAAAGTCAAGTTGATTTGTACTTGCAGCATGGGCTATGGCAGCAGCTGTCTAAGGGCTTGTCTTGCCTCAGCTTGAGTCAAGGATGACCCTTAGATTGCTTGTGAATGTCTGCAGCATGTGGATCATGAGCTATGATAGATTTTGCAACTTGCCCACTTGTGTTTTCTTATGATTTTTGCTTATGCACATGAGATACTTCTTGCTGAATTTTGGTGCATGATGTTTCATTTGATCATGGCAATGCATAGAAAACAACTAGTGATCACATAACTCCTTGGAGAATGATTTTGCCAAGAATCCCTCTTTGCACTTGTATGGAAAATGACTTATGGACCTTTGAAAATCAAAGCACAAAAATGAGAAATCTCTTGGGCTAAATCTGATTTTAGGTCATGTGTAGCAAGGGTATGATGATTAGAGATCATTTTGAAGCCACAAATTGCCTTGGTACAAGAATATGCAAGTTTTCCATTTGGTGCATAACTTGAAATTTAGTGATTTTTGCCAACTTTGATGAGCCATAACTTTTGATCCAAAATGAATTAGGTCATGTTCTTGTACTTTTTGAAAAGGGAAAGATCTATTCTACAACTTTCATGACCAAAGTTTTTCCATTTGAAGCTTTCTTGAATCAAAAAGTAAGGGTTGAAAAAGGTGCTTAAAATGACATTTTCATTAAAAGTCAAACTTGCCCAAAAAGTCAACTTTGCAAAAGACTTGAAATTCTTCAATTTTGTGAACTTCTAACATCTTCCATGATCAAATAAAGATCATATACAATCAAAATGATGAAGAACACCCTTTGGTTGGGTCATTGGGGGCCTCAGATGCCCTGATTTTGCACTGACTTGCTTGAAAAGTCAACTCTTGATCAGATGACTTCCCCATGGAATTTCTTCATGAAAATTGATATGCATTCTCCCTATACCATATAGAGACCAATAGAAACAAGAATGACCAAAAAATTTGGAGTTATGGCCTCTGAAACCAAAACCCTAATTTTAGGTCAACTGTGCAGTCAAGCCTGGCTCTGCTTCCACACCAATCCCAGTTCTTGTGATTTTTTGAAATTATTGACTTTGAGAGAATGTAATATGATACTTGAACACACATGGACCCCTTTGAAGTGATTGATGGCCTTTGGAGTGACTCAAGGAGCTTTTGGATTGCTCAGATCACAAACCCTAGATGCAGATGACTTGAATCTATGCAGTGAATCAAAAATGGGATATGAGATGGTATGATTGAGTTTATGTATATGAAATGATCACAAGCCATGGTGTGAATGGGTGAGGGCAAATTTGGGGTGTTTACACCAAGCAAATGTACAACCTCTTAAAATATGGTCTATGATCTGCATAACCCTCTGGTACAAGATGCATATTGACTTTCACAGTAGAACCTGGGTTAGATCTCAAAAGTTCATGGAAATAGTCATAGATCCTTGTATAGTCCCCAAGAAAAGAACCATCTACCATGTCTCTAGCAACAAATCTTGCTCTTATGGCCTTTTGCTTGCTAACACCTACATTCCATTTTTTTGTGCCTTTTACTTTATGTCCCTAAGCTTCAATCTTGGATTGGATTTCACTGAATTATGCAGCCTCTTACTTAACCATTTTGTACTCATCAGCTTTAAGTTGTACTCTATACTACAACTATGGTTGTCTATGATCTTCCTTAGTTGCCAAGAATCCTCATTAGGTAACTTTGCACAGTAGGCTTCCCAATCACATCCTTCCTTGCATCTAACCCTCACCATTACCTTGTCATTCTTAATGTACCTAAGACCCCTGCCAGATTGCACTACATATGATGTTATAGCTTCTTTGAAATCAGCCTTGGTTGTGAAATAGATCCCAACCTCTCATTTGAAATTTGACATGTCTTTCTGTGATTTAAAAATAGGGTACTTTTTCCTAACAACGTCACTAGTATCATCACTTTCACACCCACTTTGTAAATCATCACTTTCATTATCACTAACTTTATCTTCACGCTTTTCTTTACCCTTTTTTATCTTCCCCTCTTGATCATTCACAGATTCCATCACATCACCCTCCTCATCATCAAACTCATATGATTCATCATCAAAACCAACTTCCATTGCACTGTCATAATTGAAGTTTTCATCATCACTATCATCCTCACTATCATCAGTATTATTCCTTTCATTCTGATTCAAAGCATCCTCTTCCATCCTTGGAGTTGTCTCATTCAAGGGCTCAATATTATTCACCTCAGCATTCAGATTCACAGGATCACTATTATTCCCTTCATTATGATTTAAAGCATCCTCTTCCATCCTTGGAGTTGTCTCATTCAAGGGCTCAGTATTATTCACCTCAGCATTAACTTCCTCAAGCATTGCATCAAGAACTTTTTCAGTGTCATCCTCTTCCATCATATCTGCTTCTACTTCATCAATTGGACCATCATAGAAATCAGGTTGTGACAATATATGTGTGATGTATATGTCAACCCTAAGGTGCACCTGTCGTACCTCGAAAAATACGATCCTTGCGATGGACGCGGAAATAAACAACAACAGAGTCGCCAGCTAATTCTATTTATTCTAACTAAAGAAAAGGGAGATATAGACACAACCTAAATGGGATAAGAAATGGTCAACGAAACCATTGATCTAAGTTCGGGAGTCAGCTACGCAAAGGGAAGGTGTTAAGCACCCCTCACGTCCGTTGTACTCAATGGGAACCTCTTAGTTTAATTTGTGCTTAAATGTTAATTTGTATTATTTTCTTCTTTTTGTTAAGATTGCTTTTAAGGAAATGTTTTAATTATTATTATTGTGAATATGACGGGGACATAGTATAATTTTTTTTATTATTGTGCTCGCGAAGGATGAAAATCCTTGTGCCTACGTATTCCCTTGTGCAATGGGAAAGTCAGAGCTTCGTGTGCGACTACGGTTTGTGATTTTTATTGAACGATTGTTTGAAAACACTTTCTAATCTGCTAAGCGTTGGCTTTTACTCGCGGTAGAGGCTGAAGCGCTAGCTTGTTTGTGAGATAAAAAGATTTAAACAATGTTCGTTTATAGAAAAGATGTTTGACCTTTGTTAAGGTGTTTTAAATGAAAGGGAGAATGAACCATGTCGTGCGGGGCTAGCCTAGGAGTCTTTCATTCAAGAATTATGTGGAGTGCTAGACTCCAGAATCCAGTTCCTTCGCTAATTAATTATAAAAAATGATTTGTATTTATTGGTAAGTTTTAAGTTGTATTTTGAAAGAAAGAGACAAGTCGTCATCTCTAAGGGAGATATCTCGCCTATTCTACCACAAACATTTGAGGAATGAAATCGAAAGAAGCTTTAAACTTGGATACGGTGATCGACAAGCAATGCCACATTCTTTCTTTGAGAAATAAAATCGGAAGAAGCTTCGAACTTGGATATATGATCAACAAGTGATTTCCACATTCTTCCTTGATAGAAATTGTTTGATAAAATTGATTTGTTTGTGGAGATAGAAGGAACATCTTTCCTATGGAGATGAATCATGTCTCATCTTTTGAGTTGTTAAGTGTTTTAAATACGAAATAGCGAATGAATTACAACCCGAGGGCTAGCCTCAAGAGTAATTCAATTCAAGAACCCGAGGAATGCTAGATTCCTGAGTTCAGTTCTTCATATAATTAGTTGTACAATTAGGTATTCTAGGAACGGGAGGGCGAATAAACCACGTCGCGTGGGGCTAGCCCAGGAGTGATTTAATTCAAGGATTATGTGGAGTGCTAGACTCCAGAATCCAGTTCCGCCGTTATTTGATTTGTGAATTAAGTATTTGCGATTGTTTTGGATGCTTTAGGGTTTAATGTTTTAGAAACGAAGGAGTAAATGAAACACAACTCGAAGGCTAGCCTCAAGAGTGGTTCATTAAAGAACCCGCGGAATGCTAGATTCCGAAGTCCAGTTCCTCGTTAATTAATTAAGACGCGTAAAGTCGTACAGATGGCGATCACATAGGTGACCGACTTACGTGTGTGCAAATATAGGCGTATGAATTGTTTTAAATGATTATGTGAATTCGAATCCTAGTTCCTAAAGGTATTCCTAGCAATACGAAACTGTGAAGTAAAGGCGGAAAGATAAATTGCGTACAAAGTAATCGGGAGAGGGGTACAAAATAAATTACACGGGATTGCGATTTAAATAACGGGTTTCGTTATAATTTGCCCAGGAGAAAGCGTGTGTGCAGTGTATGAATTATTCAGAACCGTTAGAGTTTAATATTGTATAAAAATGTGAAAATAAAATAAAATAAATAAATAGACTAAATAACAGAAAATAATCCATGAAATAAAATAAATTAAACTTATGGAATAAATAAAAAAAGAATGGCCTCATATTGGTCACGATTTATTGAAAACGATTTATCGTGGTCTTTTGTCATATTATCGGCCCTCACCTTTTTTTCTTGGCAGGTTTTAATTTTGTCAAATTGATGAAACATCGTTGTTGCTTGTGCACATGTGTATTGCAGGCTAGGTGCTGTAAAGTTTCTTTTGAGTTTTGACTGTTGTACAAATTGGGTAGCATATGCAAATTTTTATAAAGTGTTTTGTCTGTTGTAGTGTGATGTTGTTTCAAGGGGGATGGTTTTTGTTTTGTGTGTAATGAAATTCTTAAATCACCTAAACAAACTAACTAAACATATAAACTAATTCAAATAAATAAATTCATATAAATCTAATTGAAATAAACAAATAAACTAAGTAAAATAAATTAATTATATTATAAATTAAATTGAAATATTAGACTTAGAAATCTATTAAACTGAATTTAAACCAAACTTATTTCAATTATAAATTAAAGAATTAAACTAAATCTAAATTAAATCAAAATTGGATCTAAACCAAATTAAAATTAAAATTAAAACTAAATTAAATTAAATTTAAAATTAAAATAAATCTAGAATAATCTAATAAAATATTTAACTATATAATGAATTATAAAAAGAGATAAAAAAAAAAGAACTATTTTAAAACCTAAATAAATCCTAAAAAAACAAGAAATAAAAAAACAACATTGAATGATAAAACGAAATAAAAATGCACGATTATTGATTAAATGGAATGTTAAACTAAAAATGCAAAAAATGATTGATTTTCGATATATCGACAAAAATGCGTCAAATGGACAAAAATTTGAAAAATTTCTGGCCAAAATTTAGGGTATGACAACACCCTATACAAATCAGCAATCTCTAGGGCTCCTTTGTCATCAACCAAGATGTTCATCCCAAATTGTGGATCCTTATAGTAAATTTTCCCAATACAGGTGTAACCTAAATCCTTAAAACAACCTAGCAGTTCAAAATAGCTCAATCTATCAACATCTATTTTCAATTCTGCAAACTCCCCCCCCCTTCGTATACACTCAGCTCGTCATCGACAAATGCACCAATGTGGTGAATTGTAAGATTCAGGTACTCACTCGTCTCTACTGACACAAATCCCTAATTGAAATCCAATAACCCTAAATCAGTAACTTATCCTAAAAACCCTAAAACATAATAACCCTAAATCATTAAACTAACTGAAATCGAATAAAATTTCAAATTGTAAAATCGAATACCTGGTAAACTATGCTTCATAAATGGTTATGATGCTTCAAGCTTCAATGGTAGCTGGTTATGATGCTTCAAGCTTCAATGCTAGCTGCGTTGCGCTAGGGTTCCTTCTTTCTATTTTCACTAAGTTTCGTACATATGACTGAAATTAGTTTGTATACAAACCCTTAAGGTAAACACATCCTACATGGCAAATGAGTCACCCAAGATAAGCTCCACATGTGTATGATAATTTGACTTTGACTAACGGTTGGTGACGGAAGGACAAACGTGGTATAATTTAAAAAATTAAAGGATCTTTTTGTCACTTTTTAGAGATAAGAGACCATATTGGACCCAGTGATGGAGTTAAGGGACCAATTTGGATATTTTGCCTATAAATTTTTTCACTTGTTCAAATTTTTCAAAGGCGATTTTTGGATTATGAAAATTCGAGGGGCATCAAATATAATTTGAAAAGTAACAGATTAAATTCTCTTATAACTTGATGTGTGTAGTTACTGAGTTTTCCTTTTTCTCTCAACTTGCTTTTCTAAGGATGGTTATAATAGCTCCTACATTTTTTGTTTTAGTTTCTAATTTTTGTGTTTTTATGTTTTTTACCCTCCGTTATTAATATAGAATTTGACCATTAAAAAGGGTTTAAGAATTTTTCTTTAAATTATTCCCGTATTAAAATTTTGTCATGTTCCAATACTTAAAGGTGTAAGATTCTAAAATCATCAATTCTCTTTGCATATTCTAAGAGTGTGTTTGGATGTGATAATTGAAAATATTTAAGGAATTCAAAATTCTAAGTAATTCAAATGATTCAATTATAATTCATTCAATTTTAAATTATTTTATTTGGATGGAGTATTAAAATGATTCATTGTAAGAAAATTGAGATCATTTTCATAATTTTTAAGACTTTTGGGTCAAATTTAAAATATGGACTAATTTGTAATTTTTGAAAATTTGAAGGGACTAATTTGTAAGATTTAAAAATTATTAGGGACTTATTTGTAATTTTTTTTGAAAACTTTGGGATGAATTTGAAATTTTAATAAAATATGAGGATCATCTTGCAAAATTTGAAAAATATAATAATAAACAATTTAACATTCATATTATATAAAGTGATAAAGTAATGTGAAATTAATTATTTTTTGATGTCATTTTAAATTCTTTAAATTTAGCATGAATAATATACTCCATAAATTTACATCATTTTAACAATTTTTTATATTTTTTTATCTAAACAATGGATTTTAATAAAGTCATTTCAAATTTTCTCAAAAAATTATTTTTTCTCATTAAAATATTTCATCCAAACACACTCTAAATTTAAAAAATAAAAATCTAAAACAAAAATCATCATCTAAATGTACAATTAATTATTCCATGTACACATTGATGTACAATTAATTATTCCATGAACACATTTTTTATACAACTAACCAGTGTGATACAGATACTCGTCTGACTCGTGATTTTTTTTAAATAATATAATTAATAGAAAAAAGAAAGTGTACAAAAATGATAAAAATAATTCGTAACTACATAATGCAATCAATGGCAATGTACACGTCCCTTTTAATATATTTAGAAAATAATTTTTTTTATAAATAAGATGAGAGAATATACACTAAAAGCACATAAGACTCGGTAAAAAAATATGTAACAAAACTACAAGCAGAAACAAACATAAAATCACAATTAATAGTTGTACATTTTTTCGAAGTAGTAATAGTTGTATATTTACATCAATGAACCTCATGTAAACATCATCTTCGCGGCGGTAAGACCCGACTACATGTGAGCTGCTAAAGCAATGCTAGAAAACTTTTATCCAAATATCTATGTTTTTCAAGAAAATCCCAAAATAACACAGTTTTCAGAAATATTCTCAAAGTATCACAGTTTTTTTAAGAAATAAAAGCAGTCTCCAGATGAATTGATGATTGCTTATAGAACTTAAGAGGTGTTGCCAATTGGATTTGAGACACCATATGCAATCTTCATTCCAATTAGCAATTGTATTGAAATATTGTGAATGATTACCAATTTAATTGGAGACAATGTGTATTTACAAAATTTATTTAAAAAGTAAAAAACTTATTAATAGATGAAAAATAAAACGATATTAATAATTAATTAAAATTACATAATTTAATGATCACGACCGGGTTGGGCATACCGACCGTCGGTTCCACATCCCCTAGTTATCCTCACTGCACTCACTGCCCTCGTTGTTGATTCACTCCAGGTGTTTGTGGAGTTGAGTTCTCCGGAACATCGCTAGACTCCCTCAGTAATTCTTGCATCTCTACGAAGTATTGTATGGAAAGACGGCGTGTCGTAACTGAAGTCTTGACCCATGCCAGAGTAGTTTGAATGTGATGATGGGGTCATTGGTGTACGACCTGGACGAATGAAAAGAGACATTAGTGTGAAAGCTTCGTTGGTGAAAGGTTGAAATGGTTGTGGTGTTTGAAAGCCATAAGGTGGTTGTGTTTGTCGGTTGTGGTGTGGTGTTTGTGTGTGTCGGCTATGGTGTGATGTTTGAGCGTCTTGATAATAGTCTTTTTGTTGGACATGGTAAGGGGACGCTCTTGGTATTATGGTTGGGTGTCTGGCATGTTTGTAAAATGGGTTTGTGTATTTATCGCTCGGTAATTTAGTTGGGTAGGAAGTTGTAAGTAACAAGGCTGATAGTTTCCTTGTTGGTTAGACGTGGTAGATTCTTGTGTGTAAGTGGTCTAGCGTGGGTCGTGTAGATACTTATCTTAGGATAGAAAACCAGTTGCAACCGATCTATACCAAACCATATAAGTATTAGTTGGTATAGATGGGGTTGCCATCACCGGTTCACATAAGACATACTAGCGACGATTCCTCCATTTACGACACTCAGTTTTTGCAAAGTCTTTCCAATTATTAAGGCCCCATTGGTCGTTGACTTTTTTTAGATGCCATTGAACAAGATCAGTCGGGGGATCTTGGATGTTTTGATGCATTCAGAACTGGAGTTTGACATGATCACTATTGTGCATCTCCATAGTGGTGAATCTGATGATCGACACGCATGCAGTCCAAACTGATGTGTCTTCATCTTTGACTTGGTGATCATGGTCCATTCCTAGATATGGACGCTAAATGAACTGTACTATAGAAAATTGTTAGATTATAGAAAATGTTATGGTTAAAAATAAATTGATTAATTTAATGATATTACATCTGCAGGCGTAAGGTGATCCAAGATATTGCAGTACTGAATGATACAATGTCTTGGGCATCTATTGTAAGTCATATCGTGTGTCGACCATCTGACACAAAAAATATTTTAAATATATCAGTTAGAAACAATAATCAATAAAGTGGAATAATAAAGTAAACTAAGTAATATGAAATAATTAACTTACTTTTGAGCATACGGGAATGAGAAGGCGTTTTTGTTGACCGGGGAAATGGATGGCAATCTAGATATGCTTTGAGTAAAATGGCACATCCAGAAAATGTAGATGTGTCTTTCGTTGCATTTTTATATAAAGAGCTATATAAATAGGACAAACATGCGGAATCCCAACTATACTCCCTAGTCCTTTCTAGGTTTGTTAGTAATGGTAAATACATAACGTTCATAGAAGAACCAGTTCCTTTGGGAAATAAAAATGAACCAAAAAATCATAAGATAACATCTAGTTTTAATTATTTTTTGTTTTTATGTAGAGTCTTCATTTAAAATTAGAATATGGTAATATGCCTTGAGACGTGAAAGTAAGATACCTTGGCCTCTGTTATTTTCTTCCAACAAGTCAGCACCCAAAAAAGTTCCACACAAATTGAATTTGTGAGGTTTGTTTGTCCATTGACTGCCCTACCATCAATAGGTAATCCAAGTAACATGTACACATCTTCTAAAGTGACAGTACATTCACCCGTTGGAAAAAAGAAAGTGTGTGTCTCTGGACGCCACCGCTCTTGCAAAGCTAGTATAAACTTTGCATCAACTGAGTAAGACATGATTTTGCTTACATGTCCGAAACCGGCAAGCTCAATATAAGGTTCGATTAAAATGTTGGGGGCAACATATTCATGGACACGAGGAAGAAATCTAGAAACATCCTATAAAAATGAAACATTTGTTAATGAGACATTTAAAAAAATGAGACAATGAAAAAAATAAAAATTTGTAAATGAACGTACATAATTCGCAATGTTGGCGACTGTGCCTCTGTGTGTTTCACCTATTGTCAATAGTGACATTCTGTCAAGTCACTGATTAATCAGGAAAATGATTATCGGAAAAGGAATAGTTGAGATAGGAATAGTTTGATGAGTATAATAATCTCCCATATTGTCCGACAACATAATTATACTCCCTCGTACAAGAAGGCGTGGATTGCAAGAACAAAGGCCATTGAACAGGTGTATGGAAATTGGGAGGATTCTTATAAAGAATTACCACGATTTTTGATGGCACTTAAGACACAAACACCAGAGACTGTTGTAATCATGCAGACAGTTCCGACATGTAGGTCAGATGGATCTATTGTTGATGGAAATGTAATATTTCACCGACTCTTTTGGGCATTTCAATCATGCATCCAAGGTTTTGCATTCTGCAAACCTATTATTCAGATGGATGGAACATGGTTATACGGAAAATAAAAGGGTATATTGCTAATGGCAGTTGCACAAGACTGCAACAATAATGTATTTCCCATTGCCATTGCTCTAGTTGAAGGTCAGACTGCTTTTTCTTGGAGTTTCTTCCTTAAGAATCTCAGAATACATGTTGCTCTACAAGCCAATCTCTGTTTGATTTTTAATAGGCATATTGTTATTGAGAGTGCTTACAATAACCAAGATAACGGGTGGCATAATCCTCCATCTACCCATTTCTATTATATTAGGCATATCACACAAAACTTCATGCGTGCAATCAAAGATAGGAACCTTCGCAAAAAACTTGTGAATGCAGGGTATACTTTAACTCAACCATCATTTCAATACTATAGTGACGAAATTAGATTGTCAAATACAGATGCAAGAAGGTGGTTAGAAAACATTTTAGTGGACAAGGGCATTTGACGGTGGATGTCGTTGGGGCCACATGACAACAAATCTTGTGGAATGCATGAACGACGTCTTCAAAGGAATTAGAAACCTACCTGTAACAGCAGTGGTAAGATCAGACTATTTTAGATTGGCATTACAATTTGCATCAAGAGGAAAAAAATGGAATGCAGTGTTAATATCTGGTGAATTTTACAGTCAATGCATAATGAAAGATATAAAAGATGAAACTATCAAGGCTAGCACACATTCAGTCACAAACTTTGACCGTCATGGGAGAAACTTTAGTGTTAAGGAAACAATTGATCACAATGAAAGAATTCCATTTTTAGAATATGCTTTCAGACTAGACAGATGTTGGTGTGATTGTGGCAAGTACCAGGCCTTCCGGGTACCTTGCTCCCATGTAATTGCGGCATGCGTGCATGCTCGTCAGGACCCATACAACTATTTATCTGATGTTTACAAGACTGTTAACGTGATGAATTTCTACAACGAAAGCTTCATAATATTACCAATAGAGGAATACTGGCCTCCCCCAAGGGAACATAGTTTGGCACAACGATCAGATGTGAAGAAAGTAAAAAGGTCGTCCAAACAACACGCGTATAAGAACATAAATGGATACGGTTGATAAAATGATAACATTGTGTAGTATATTTTGTCAGTCTGGACATAACAAGAAAAAATGTCCAAATGTCATATCCACCTCTGCAATATAAGAACTTGTTGAAACCTTATATTTTAATATATTAAGAATTGTTTATTACAACAATGTTAACAACAAACATCACAACAACTTAAATAAACTTAATCTAAACTACACATACAACAACTAAACACAATATTTCTAACTAAATATAACAATCAACTTGATTTCATTAGGTTCAAACATCATTTTCCTAGCTTTCGCATTAGTCTTAACTCGCACCCACCCACGCATCCTATCATATCTCAATACTGCGAATTTTTCACCTTCACCAATTTCTTCCTTTAACCACTCTCTCTGCAGTTGATTGAGACTTTGGATATTCCAGAAAAATATATTGATCGGAGGCTTCTCTCTTGAAAAAATCACTTTCCCATAGCGACGCGTATACATGATATCAATAATACTTGTATATCATAAGAGATATGAAAATAATTGAGCACACCACCACTATTTATAGCAAAACTTCAATTAGAACCATGTCTTCATATCAATTGGCGACCCTTCCCTATTTTTAACATAGTTGCCAATTGGATTGGAGACTGCATATGGTGTCTCCAATCCAATTGGAAACACCTTTTTAACTTTGTACATGGTCGCGATTTTGATTGGAGACTCCTCTTAAAATCGTCCAGAGTGGGGTATATAGGGAATTAGATTGAAAAGTGGGTTATTAGGAGTTTTTTTTTTAAAAACGAGGGTATTTCAGTAAAAAAAATCGCACATTAGTGAGTAAGGTGTTGAGCAATGCAAAAAAAAAAACAAATCATTATTTTGTTTGCAAGTTACGAGATAAGAGAATACTTTAAATAAAAAACAACATTTTTAAAAATAATAATTTTGCATAAAATAATAAATGAATATTTAAAAGCTTTAATGGATATGTATTGACTGTGTAAAATAGTTTTACACTGTCATCCAATAGAAAATCACAAGTCTTTCGTGTCATTAATTCTTTTTAAATAAAAGAGAGAATTAATTGGATACATGGTTGTGATTGGTTGACAGTGTGTAACCTGCAAGCAACGACGAATCTATTGAAGAACCCAATGTTGTAGTGGCACCCCTCATTTTTTAGAGACTTTCTCAATCCACCCAATAATACTCTCAGTCACCTGCTGCATTTCCAAATATGCCACCTGTTTCCACTGATAAACTTCCGGACGCACCAATTTTTTGCTTTACGTTGAAACCTTCCGCAGATACATATGCGGAAATAATCCATAGATGCATCTGTGGAATTTTATCAGAACATTTATTTAAAGATTAAACTAGTTTTATTAATAAACTAGTATCATATATTAATACATCATATATAAATACACAAACATGAATAAAGTAGTATTATAAATATAGCACATAAATATCATCATCCAAAATAAATACGTGACTGTCATAAAAAAATACATATAGCTACTGTGTATGCGGGAGTACATCCTCTCCACCCTATCCTCTGCTTGCCCCTTGTGCATGCTCTCCTCTGCCTTTGCCGCCTCGTCTGCCTTTGTGTATTCTTCGACTACCTATCTCGCCAGTCTTGGCACGATGTATGCGGTATTGTGAGCCACTTAATGCCACCTGAATCATCTCCTCCACAGTACCCATGGCGTCAGACCCTTCAGGGAAGAAACCGACTTCAATGCCTGCCCGTCCAATCCTAACTATCTGTAGACATATATGCACTAGATCCTAAGTATGGTCCATATAAGACTTCTCCTCCTCTAATATCTCCTGATGTGATTATCTAGGAGGATCACCATCTGCAATGGGAAGCATCATGGGATGTGAGACGGTATAGAACCACCTGATGTAACCATCAATGTAGTTCTAGTCATACTTAGCTCTGATCGCACGAGACTCGTCTGGTACCAGATGGTGCTGAAACTCAACAAAGATCTCGTATATCTGGCAGCGGGTAATGGACAGAGGAGCGGACACAAAAGGGTGTCTGGGAATGGTCTGGGCATAGTTGAAATGCCGCATGACGTGCTCGGGCAGATATCATACAATGATGGTCGAACTGCATGCTAACCATCTGCTGTAAAGTGAAACCTCATCGAACGGGCACGTTGCACGGTGATCTCTGTAGCAATCATATTTGACATCCTCAGCATCCATGCGATCCAGATACACCTTGTAAGGCTCTACTAACTCGTTCCCTCTCAGCGGGCGGAGGGCACGTGCCCGAGGCCACTCCTAACTTGTACTCCTGCACATACTCCCAGTCATGTATCTATGAAAAGTGTTGGATGATCCAGAACTATAATAAAAAAATTGGTATCAAGAAAATATCACGATAATATAAGAAAAAAAGTCTAAGGGTTTAGGAATGGTACCATATACAGTGAACAACTACTCGCAACCATCCGAGTAGCATAAAGGCATCTAATGGAGAGTCTGAAGTAAGTGTGTGCCAACGTCGTTGCACCCCAGTTGTACTCATGGATCATCGCTGGATCCAATAGGTACCTCGCCAAACCACATTTGTATATGAGGAGATGGTATCCACGAACAGTTGCGTGCCCACCAAGTATAGCAAATAACATCGTAACACCTGTTGTCTGTGTACCTCTACCTCTGCTGCATCACCAACTACCTGTATTATAGCTTCCTATGCCCGTGCATAATAAGTCTCCAAGGTGGAATACCTTACATGAGCTCCACGAGTCGTATCAGTCTCCATCAGCGCATCATCTGGAGTCACTCCGAGCTCCTGAATAAGCATATCATGTGCCTCCTCCTTCGATAGCTTCCCGTGATAGAGGAGGATACCCCTGATCGGTACATGTAGGAGACATGAAACATCGTCAAGGGTGATAGTAATCTCCATGCGTGGTAGATGGAAAGACGAGGTATATGGGTGTCACACCTCCATAAAAGCCATGAGCATATCAGTATGTATCATCGAATACCCAATCTCAACAAGGTCCTTTAAACTAGACGCAACGATGGCTGCTATGAGCCATTCTTCTTGTGGTTAAGTCACTCTCTTGCGTTCATGGTTATAAAACCTCTGAGCTTGACGTGCCTGAAAATTATCAAAGAAACAAATTTTAATAAAAAAATGGTGCACATAATTTTTTCCGAATGAAAAAAAAAACTGAGTTATGTTACCTCTCTCCACGCCAGACATGTGGGGCAACATGCTTTGCATAACCCAACAGCAGAGACATGTCATATAGACCCCTAGATAACTCTCAGGAGCAACAACATCCATCTGTGTCTCCTGAACTTCCTCATGGGTCTGCTTATGATCCTCAACATCGGGTTCCAGTAGTGGAACCGGACTCTCCTGGCGTCTCCTCTGGGAAGGCAGAGCCTGGGAAGTACCCTCAGAAGCATCTCGTGGCATCCGAGATGAAGAAGTGCCTACAACTCCATATGTAGACGGTACATCTGACTGGACATGTGTTTTCTCCTTTCGGACGGAGGCATGCTGAGCAACTCGTCCGTGTATTTGTCTCTCGGTAGGGATATGATAGTCTGAGTCCGGAGAAGACATAATGTCTGCAAACTAATAAGTTAAATTAAGATACAATGGAAATAAAATAATGAAGAAAAAAAATGACATTCAATTGATCGGCAAGTGTATTTACGGAAGCATCCAGGATATAAAAAGTTTGAGTTGTTCCGCAAGTGCATCTACGGAAGCACCCGGGATATAGAAAGTTTGGGTTGTTCCGCAAGTGCATCTACGGAACGTGTTAGCGTTCAAATTTTCCGCTGATGCATTGCGGAAGTTCCTGAAACTTAAGAAAACAATGACGACTCCATTAACGACCCAGTGGAAGAAAAATTCAAAAACAACCCCTGATCATTCGTTTAAACCCTAAATAAGTACCTACATTATCTCTAAACTATGTTTCTAAACTTATCCAGTGAATTATACACCTAAATAGTTATTCTAAATCGATGAAGGAAAATATTCAAAAATAACTCAAAAACTCAAAAACTCAACGATTAAAAAGAGTTACGAATGATTAGGAGTTTGTTGATCGTTGTAGTTGATGCTTAGTTTTGAACTCGTGCGACAAAAATCGACTTTTGTGAAAATGATTTTTTAGAGAGTTGAGAGAGATTTTGAGAGTTTGAAGAATATGAAAAGTAAAGAATAAGAGAAGAGAAGGGTCTGTGTGCGAAGTATATCAAAATATGTTCCGCAACTACATTTAGGAAAAGTTTCGCTTGTATATCCACGTAAATGATGCGTCCGAAGATACATCAGCAGAAACAATGAAGACAAAAATGAAAACGCACATGTTGCCTAAGAGACCCATGGGCTGAGATAAGAATTTTTTTTTTAATATGCTAATAGGTAGGTAACTAATATGGTTGTTTTGTAAAAACAAAATACTATATCCATTGTATAACTTTAACTTAACTCTATTTGATGTGGTAGGACCAACAAACTAATAGTAATTAATAGATACTTATGCATTATAATCATTGAATGTGAAGGTTAAAGGGTAAAAATACATGATAGAGAGTGGAACAAAGTTTTTTTAGAAATAATTTAAATTAAAAATTAATTAAATTAATAAAGTTAATAAAATTAAATAACGAATTAAGGGTAAAAAAATTAAGAATTAAATAGATTTTTTCTAATAAATTAGCTTGTAGTTTCTGGAAAAAAAATTATCTGAATTCCTATATCTCTCTTTTTTACGGATTTTGATATTAGGGATTAAAAGAAATATGAAAGTGAGATTTAAGGACTCAGACAAAAAAATTACAATAATTAAAATAAAAAACTAACTAACTTACAAAGACCAAAAAACTATTTAAACTAAAAAAATTAAATTAAATTTTAATATGAACTTTTAAATTTTAAAGTATAATCTCATACTTTAAAAAATAACCGGTTCTTTTTCTTTTTCTTTTAAAATATTAAATTATAAGTTTAATATTTGTTTGGTTCTATATGTTAACTTAAAAGTTTATTTTAGTATCTTATTATAAAAACATTTATATTAATTATTTAATTATTTAAAATATATAATATTAATTTTTTTCATCTAATTAAAGATAAAAATTCTCATTAAATTTGTCGCTAATTAATAAAAATGATCAATATAATATATTTTGAAGAGTTAAAAAATCAATATAATTTTTTTAACACCATATTAGTCTCTTAGATTTAATTTTTAAAATTAAACATAACAAATTTAATGAAAATTATTAATTTAAATCTAATTTAACACTGAAAATTTGTTCATTATTTTTATTAGTGTTGTTTAAAAGAAATAAATGTTTAGATCTTAATAATACTAATAATTGCCATTTTATAAAAATGAAAAATAAAAATATTATAAATGATTCCTATAAATTTTAGTTTTAATATTTTTATTTAATAATTATGGCGACTCCCCCTAGTATTTTAGGCAAGATCTTATTTATAATAAGATATTTTTAATTTTCAAAATATTGTAATCAAGTCTTTCAAAATCCTTCAAAATCCTTCAACACAATTTTTGAATTCTCCAAACCTATAGAGTTAGATTTTTGTATTATGAATAAAAATAATCTTTTCAAAACCCTCTCCATTCTTTTTCACAAAATACTTTTTTTTTAAATCCTCACCTCAAAACTATCAAACAATGCCTAACCTTTTACATGACATGGGTGAATATTGTCATCTCAACGAGAAATCTACTTGCAATCCCCACTCATTCTTGACACCCAGAATCAATGAAAAGATCAAATTGACCATACAAGAAAATACATTCACATTTCACACATTGCTGAATTTTTTAAAAATTTTGACGATACCGAAAATTTGGATTGATACCGAAGATTTGAAAATTTACAAGTAAGTGGTACCGGTTTTTCCTAAATTACCGGTAAGAATTAACGGAAATTTCAAAAAATATGTAATATTTACCGGAAATTCCAAAATTACTGGTAATTATTTCTCGAAGATTTGAAATTTTCGATAATTCATTTTATGCTTTTCTACCGGTATTTTGAAATTACCGGTAGTCTTATTTTTTTTTTCCCGTGAATTTCAAATTCTCGGTAGTTTATTTATTTTTGGTTAATTTTTTGTTTAAAATGTGTTTTTTCCCAGTGAGGACTACAGGTGCTGATGGTACCCCTAGTGGAAGGACGCGTGACTTGACTGCAGCTGGTAGGGGGAGGGGTACAACCAATCCTGATGTTGAGTCTACCCGTGTACGAGCTGGACAGATTATCCCAACCGATTCACACCGGAAGAGTTGACTGAGCAACAAGGGCATTTCCAGGCACCACGCACCGTTAGAAGACGTGAAGGTCTTTCTTCACAGCAAGTCACACCAAGGTCGTCCCTGATATTCAGCCTCAGCCGATGGAAGCTATTGAGAGAGATGTTCCGGTGGAGGATGTTGTTAGGGATATCGTAGAGGAGACTGACAGAGTATCAGTTGAGTGCGTGCAGGAGAGACATGTTGATGGTGAGGGTGATGGCATTGGAGGGGCCGCCAGTACAGGAGACCTAGAGGAGACTATTCAGACGGATGTGACGGTTCCTTCGACCGAAAATTGTCGGCAAAATCTCAACCGTTTAAAAAAGAAATCTAAAAAAACTCTACAATTATACCTACCGAAAATTTCAAGGGATTTGAAATTCCTGGTATACCGGTTTTTTTAAAATATCCGATGTTATGACAATATACCAAGGATTTGAAATTACCAGTATACCAGTAATTTCAAATAACCTACCGGAAATTTTGTTTAATACCAGAAATTTTTATGCCGAAAATTTGTTTGTAAAAAAAATTAGGAACGTTTTTGCCATTATGTAAATTTGGAAATGTCAAGAATGAATGAGGGGTGACAAGAAGATTTCTCCATTTGAACGCAGTACTTCATTTAGTTATGGGCTTTACTAACAATTTTCAGCAAGCCAAAAGTGAAGAAAAGGAATTAAATTGAGAAAGAAGAGAAACAAAACCATACATGCAACATAAACCTGGTTTAACAATTCAATTTGATCATCAAATAAAATGAGTATTGAACCTAAGAGGGGGAGCTTCACAGCATAATGATGTTTCAAGTTGAATGAAAATGGTAGAAGGTGAGGAAATGTTAAAAGATAGTGCATAATCCTCACAGACAAGATTGATTATTGTCAACACATACAAAAACACAAGTGTTGAGAAAGAGTAGACTACAAACATCAGCACAGGGATGTGTTGAAGAGACTCATAAAAGCTAGCACTGTGCATGATAGTTCTAACTTTTGGATGGCAACCATCGATTGAATAAATGCTTACACTGCTGGGATAGCTTGTTGCATTGCAGGCTTGCTAGATCTCCTATTGACTATTGGTGGAGAAAGAGGGACAGGGAGTGAAGAAGTGGTAGAAGGCCATGAAAGAGGAAATGCAAAACGTGAACCTAATAAGGATCCACCTAATTGTATATTCTCATTTTATAACGGACTTCAGATGCAATTTCAGTCCAACCTTTGATGTTTTTTTACATTTGATGAGTCTGTAAAATAGGAGCGCACGGGTACTCTCATTCAGCTATTCTTAAGATGGTGCACCTGTAAAATAGGAGCACACCAGTACTCTCATTCAGCCATTCTTAAGATGGTGTACCATGGGCCGCACTTGATTCTATATCACTTACCAGAGCAAATCCAACATGAGATAGAAATAAAACATGTAGGTTGCTGAGGGTCATACTAATTAGTAACCAGAATAATGCAATCCAGGAAGGGGAAACACAGACAAGCCCGAGTAAACAGGCAAAATACTAAGCAAAAAAAAAAAAAAAAACCTCAACCTCAACTTCAACAACAAAGTGCAGGATAAATGCATACCAATAACATCACAACCTTTCCTTTAAAATTTTGGAATTTCAAATAATTAAGATCAAGTAAAATTTTAACCATTAGAGAAACCAGATATTATAATCTAGCGGGATGATAAACATGCTAAGGAGGGGCTGCATAAATATACGATTTAACAACAAATGCATTTAAAAAAAGTTAAGTGCTACTGCACATAAATAAGAAAATATCGGCAGGCTATCCCTCCCTTGATAGAAATTAACCGGCAACAACTCACTCAGAAGATTTTTCGCTTGCAAGACAGCCAAGATCCATTGGGTGACGGTTTGCAGAAATACTCTTATGAATATTGTTTTGGTTTGAGCAGAAAAAATCTACAGCTAACAACAGCAGCAATTAAGAGGCAAAAGATTGAGGTAAAGTTTATAGCTCTACATTTAAGCCGGTAACAAGCTAATATCTTGTTGATGTGCTCACTGTACAAAAGAGTGACACACATCACCAATTAGTAGTTAGTACATAAGTAGAATCCATAAACATTATTATCTATGAAAACTAAACACAGATGGTAAAAGAAAATTGATTGAAGGCAACCAAATCCAAACAAAATATCATTCAACTGGCTACAAGTCACTAATTACTAATTAGATGGGCAAACATTCTTCTATTGGGAAAAATGCTCCTTATAAGAAGTGGTCGTTTAACAATGAAGATAGTTCGTTGATTTACTAATACAACATTTACCAGTTTAAGACCTTCAAAGGATAAATAACATATGCTTTACAATCATCCGTGGAGAAGAACAACTGTCTTCTTTCAAACAAACAGAAAATTACCTGAATACATAAACTATGTTTACCACTTATTGACACTACACAAGTTGCTATTACAAAATAATTTAACAAGAATAACACAAAAACTAGCAACCCCAACGGAAATACTAGCTAATGCATTAGTGTCTATCAAAGGATAAATTTTAAATTATAATTACACATCCAAATCTCCAGAACTCATAAATACTAAGGTAACATATCTATCCTTCTACGGAATCATATCACAATCACAAATCACAACATTTGTGTATAATGCCATTTTCACAATCTTTCATTCTCATGTATTGACAGAGAAACAGCCATATTCTCATGTACTAATACAACATCTACCATTTCAAGACATTTTTACTATCGTCCATGGAGAACAATTGTTTCATTCAACCAAACAGAAAATTACTTACATACACGATCCATGTTTACCACTCGTTGACACTACACATATTGCCATTAGTATTAACAAGAATAACCCAAAAACTAGCAAGTAGCAACCCTATCGGAGATACTAGCTAGTAGCTAATGCATTACTCAGTCTAATATCAAAGAATATATTATAACTTATAATCTACACAAGCAAATCCCTAGAACCCAATCCCATAAATCCCAAAAGTAACTAAACACTCAGTTTCTATCAAATCATATCACAAGTCACAAATTTTTTAGTATAAAACCATTTTCACAATCTTTCAGTATCATGCATTGATATAGGAAAAACATTTTCTTTATATCGTATCAACTTTTCAGCATTAAAGCCATCCAAATTATTCATTCAAGATCACTAAACAAATTTCACTACAAAGGTTAGCCATTATCAAGCTGAAAAAATATGAATTTTAAGCCAATTGTCTGCAAGGGCAACACTGCCACAAGCTGGTATACAATTTATACCTCAATCAAATACTCAAAATTGATGGTAACAAAAAAAATTTGAGAGCTCACACCGTGATAATCCTCAAATAGGCACATATCGTTTCAATGCCTGCTTCGCGGTGACAGCTACTCCGACCACAACTCCACCAACAGCACCTGCCACAGCAGCTGATCTAACCCCTCTCGCAGCTCGATACAACACGCCAGTGCCAAGCCCCGCCGCTATGCTGTTCAACACATCGTCAGTGTCTCTTGCAGCCGTGATCCCACTCTCAATGCCTGCGTAAAGCAACCCGATCACTCCGAGACGGTTCCCCCACGTCCGACCGGTGTGACCTGACGAGTTGAGAATCCGATTGACTCTGAGCTTCATGGTATCTCCTGACTCGAAGGATTTAACGCCTTCAACGAGGCCTACACCGGCGCCGGCAACGGCACCGCCGAGGTAGCCACAGCCGGTGAGGAAGGTTAGGGTTTCTCCCCAGGAGCGGTGTTTTCGGGCAGCCTCCTCAACGAAAAGGTGCTCGGGTGAGGTTGGGAGCTGGTAGAGATTTCGAATAGGTACTTCGAGGTCTTTGTAGGGATTGTAGAGCCGTTTTTGGTTATTGGAATCGGAACCTGATTCGTGATTGGGGGTCTGGTACGCCATGGGAAAGACGCTTCCAGACTCTAGGGTTAGGGTTTGGGCGGAGAGAGAGAGAGAGAGAGAGAGAGTTGCCGAAGAACGACGCTGTTTGTGTGGAGAGCCTTGAGATTTGCGAGATCAAGACTGTATGGCGGCGCGTCGGAATTGATTCGAAAGATGAACCGGGTTTAGTATTGAACCGGTGTTTTTTTTTTTTAAAGGAATAGGTTATTGAAAGTCCTAAATAATTAACGACTTTGCAAAATATTAATCAAATTAGACTGTATTTCGATAAACAACTTATACACCAACAAATATTTATCAAAATATTTGTTTGTGAATAAGATTTTATAAGTTAATTTTTTATAGATTGAAAAATTATGAAAAGTATTATAAGTTATGTTAAATAATGTTACAAAACTTATGTTAATAAATAAGACTGAATATGTTATAAATAAATTTTTAATCTTTCTATCACTTCTATTTAATTAATGGTGATCGGTTTGTCTTAGGATATTTTTAGTTAGTACTTTTACCCTTAATTGTTGTTCGGTTATTCCTTCGTGCACTTTTAGAAGGATGTAATCAGTCTCTTCTTTCCTCAAACACTTTAACAATAATGTAGATAAACCTCTTTTGTAAAAGTTCATACGACAATTGTGTACCCCCATGATCTTCGTTTAACCAGTATTGCGTCTCATGGTTTTGGCGGAAGGATTATGGACTCGATATATTATTGACTCAGGGTTATCCAAAAGGGTTAAACTGTGTCACTCACTTGGGCCACTAATTTCATCTCTGTTTCGACGATGCTTTCTTTTTTACTTCCTAAACGAAAAAAGTGGTTGATTTTGAAGCTTTTAATATTGATAATCGAGATAGGACACCGACTCAGGTGTTTTTCTCCCGAGGCACATAGTTTATCTCAAATGCCTTAAATTTTACCAGCTTTCCCACAACTAGCTTGAGGTAATTCTGGAGCAAATGGTCTTTTGTCTGGGTTTCTCCCTTTATTTGGGTAACAATCAAATGGGAATTTGTTTGCAATTTAACACATTTCGCCACTATTTCTCCCGTGAGTGTGATCCAGACAATGATGGCATCATATTCAGCTTAGTTGTTGGTGGCTAAAAACTCGAGTCTTACAAATGCTTCCACCATTAAACCAAAATTGTTCCTTAAGATCATACCTACATTGTTTCCCTTGTTATTGGACGACCCGTTAGTGAAGCCCATTCATGTACGACTTAGCTCTAGGGCTATAAGATTCATCACCGCTAAGAAGTCAGTGAACAACTGGGATTTAAGGGATTTCCTTACTTTGAAGGATGTCTTGAACTCAAATAACTCAATGGCTAATTTCGTTAGATGCTCGTCCAGATCCGGTCGTTAAAGCACCTATTTTAGAGGCAGATATGTCCAGACTACGATGGAATGCATGAGGAAGTACAATGGCAACTTGCGTGATATCGTTACCAAGTGTTGTTCCTTTTGGATTGACTACATTATGCAAAACAACATGAAGTGTTCAAACAATTTTTTTGAAAAAGGGAAACACTTGGGACCAAATGTTTCAACATGTGTGTAACATCTGACCTTTGTAAGCAGACCATGATGGATGTTATTATGAACGTAATTTCTGGTTGGGTTTCAATCAGATATGTTATAAATTTGTTGTTATCTTTTATAAATGCATTTATGCAAATTTGTTTGATTAAATTAGATGTGATCAAATAAATTTAAATAGAGATTTAAATTTGAAGTAAATTAAATATTTTTGGATGATATTTTGACGAAAAAAATATTAATATAATATCCTATAATTCTGGAAGTGATCAAATGCCCGTTTGAAAAGCTCAAAGTTTGCATAGCAAACACATTTAGATGAGATTCCACTATCTTAAAGAGCAAGTAACAGACGAGAAATTTAACTTGGAACACTGCAGAACTGAGAATCAGATTGAAAACATCATGACAAAGGTCGTGCAGGTGGAATTGTTCAGGAGATTGAAAACTATGATGAAAATAAATAACTTAGACACAATGAATTAGGTGGTGTGTTAAATATGTAATTCTTTGTGTTAACCATGTTTGTAGTTGCAAGATTCGACATAGTAAAATTTGCAAGTATTCGACAAAGTCGAAACTGCATGTATTCAATATATAGAGTCGAATATAATTTATAGTAGTCAAAGTTGTATATATTCGACAAAGTCAAATACAACTTGTTGAAATTAGTTAGTTAGTTTGAGAATGCTTGATGTACAAGTAGTCTCCCTATAAATAGGAAGAATAGGAAGACACTTTGTATTTGTAAGGTGAGATAAAATTAGTGAGATCAAGAGAAGATGAATACATTTTCCTTTCATTTAATAACTAATACTCTCTTAATTCTATCTTCTCTCTCATAACTTCAAATATAAAAAAAATTCTTTTCAAATCATTGTGCGAAAGAATCATTTTATAATCAAATGTATGGTTAATCATTCGAATAAAGTATATAGAATAAAAATCTTGTATCAATATAAAAAAAATTATGATTAAATCATATCATTAAATCATAATTTTCCGAGAAAAAACATTATTAATTGATTAGAATTTACAACAATATAAAATATTATTGAAGTACTTAGAAAGTACTATTTTATAGTTTATAGGACATAGAAATACAAGAGAAAAACAATTAGAAGAATTTTTAGTTCAAATTCTTATCGAACTTCCAAACTGAAGCCATTATCCCAGTTGAAGAGTTTGATGATTTTGACTTGCTAGTGCTTTGAACCTGTAATGTGTATTATTATCAAAAGACAACCATAACTTTAAAATATATATATATATATATATATATATATATATATATATATATATATATATATATATATATATATATATATATATATATATATATATATATATATATATATATATATATATATATACCTTTAATAAAGAATGATTTTGTGAATTAATCAATCTCATATTTGGAAATAAAATTTTAAAAAGATAAATTAAAGAAGGTCGTATTCTTTGATCAAAGAATATTTTAATAATCAAATATTCATGAATATTTTATTAACATTTAAAATTAAAGGAATCAATTAATTATTTTGTATAACTTTTTCTAAATATTCTACTTTTCATAGTCTTACCTTTTTCTTCATCTTTTGGTCTCTTGGCTTTTCTGAATCATCAGGATTATTTTTTAGATAACCCTCTAGCTGCTTATCGTCCATGGTCTCCATTAAATCAACCTATGAAAGAATAGAATGACTGATATGAGAAAAAATTGGAATAAATGATGGACTATTACTAATTGAGTATCACAATTTATAAAAGTTATGAAATTTTGTTCTTGTGCATTTTTTTTTACTTTGTTTATACATCAAATAAAGATTAAATTTATATATAAGAGATTGAGAAAAATAAAGTAGATAATTCAAACATCTTAAAAATTTGAAAGTAAAAGTGAAAAAAGTAAACATACCCATGTCTCTAGGTCTTTTATATCTTTTTTTAGGACATTTTCCTCATTTTGAACAAGTTCTTTCTTCTCTTCCCTTGACATTGATACAGCTTTTGCTCCAGCTTCTATGCTCTTTTTGACATTTCTTCCTTCAATAGCATCCATTGTTTTATTCATCAACTTTTCAAGCAATTTAACCAATTGATGAATTGGGTTTCAAAGAAATAATAGAAATTATAAACTATTGCATGATCGTTTAATAGTGATTAATTTTATTAATAAAAATTTGTAATTCAAAAATCACATATTGTATTATCATTAAAAGCAAAACATATAAATGAGTTATATAAATATGACATGTGATTATAGGAATCACTTATACAATAGTATATGAAACTCAATGGGAGTTTATTTTTAATTTTTTTATAGAAAGGGTCTAAGCCCAGGAAAAAAAACTTCAATGCAATTAATCAAGGAATAGAATTTTCAAATAAGAATGTGATTGAAAAACGAAGGAAGAATATTCTTTGAAAGTGAGTATAAATCGACTGCGAGTTTATTTTAATTTCACCATTGATAATGCTCTTAGGACTAATTTATAAATGTGATAAAAGGATAGGATTTTTAGGTAAATATAATACAAATACAAGTAAGGTATATATATATATATATATATATATATATATATATATATATATATATATATATATATATATATATATATATATATATATCTATATATATATATATATATATATATATATATATATATATATATATATATATATATATATATATATATATATTAATGAAAGATTATTTATTAAATATTTTAATAAATTAAAAGTATTTAATATTTTTGACTAAATAAAATAGTCCTTTTAATATTTAAGGGGATTTGTTTGGCTTTTTTTGTCTATTGGTGAAGCTGAATCCCCTTTGGGATTACTTGGTTGTAATTTATTTTTTTATAAATAAAGTTAATTTTTTTCCAAATAAAAAAAAATAGTCCTTTTAATTTCAAATATAAACAATATTTTCTTTTTTATAATTACGAAATTGGTACGAAATACCATAATAAATTGTCATCAATAGAGCCACCCTATAAAATAATCAATTTTGTTAATATAATAATAATACCTTATTAATTATAAAATTCAAAGTATATATATATATATATATATATATATATATATATATATATATATATATATATATATATATATATATATATATATATATATATATATATATATATATATAAAAGTTATTGATCCCTGTAAATATGGTCATTTTGAATTTTAGTCTCTAAAAATTTTCTTTAAGGTTTGGTCCTCACAAAATTTTTCGTCTCAGTTAAGAGTCTCTGACGTTAAACAACCCTAACGGTTGCTGATGTGACAGGATGAGTGGATAATTTAATTTTTTTGTTATCTCTTTAATTGGCTGATTAGATTAATCACAATGTTATCTCTTTTGTTATCTCTTTAGAAATAAAAAAGAACCCTAATACAATCAACTTCACTCTTTCTTCTCCCTTGTGGTCCCTTCAATCGAAAAGAACGTAGCTTTTTTTGTTTGCACACGCTTTGAGCATATATACTTGGACCCACCATTAAAGAACGCAACATTTGGTAGGTGGACCCATAAATAAGGTAAAGTTCCCATTATTGCATTTGTTTACTTCATTCAAGACTGTTTGCATTTACTTCACATGTCCCACTTGTGTTCAATTGTTTACGTTGAATGTACCCTAGTTTCTATGGTTACCCATCTTTATTTGCATTGCATTGTCTGATATACCCTTTTGTGGTTTCTTATTTTGTGTAGGATATGGGGTTATTTAAGGTTATTTTTTTATACAAAAGGGTCTTTTGTTAAGGATGCAGTGTTAAGATATGTAGGGGGTGTGTTTGCTGTGAATGATCAAGACATAGATTTTTGGTCTTACTTTGAAGCCCGTGACCTAATCAAGTATATGGATCCTTCCTTTAACATTGAAGTTGTGAAAATATGGTGGAAGTTTGAGCATGGTAGTCTGGAAAATGATCTAAAACCCTTTGTCAATGATGAGGATGCAACTATGTTAGCTGTTTGTGCTGAGAATAGTAAATGTGATGTTGAGATATATACTGAGGCAAAATTAG
The DNA here is from genome assembly GCA_963966055.1 of Lathyrus aphaca. Lineage (NCBI taxonomy): Eukaryota > Viridiplantae > Streptophyta > Magnoliopsida > Fabales > Fabaceae > Lathyrus > Lathyrus aphaca. The sequence continues at coordinate 724,790,543 of OZ014519.1, read as the reverse complement.
AAAGTGGTGAGAAGACTTATACGGAGAGGTTTTTAGAGAAAGAAAAAGCGCAAGAAATTGTTGAGGATGGAGAGGAGAGTGACTTTAGTGAAGATACCTTGGATGAGATTCAATTTGAGGATATTGAGGAAGAGAGAATGCATGATTGTGATGATGATGTTTGTAAGATCAGAAAGAGCCTAAGAGGGGGATGAATTAGGTTCTTAGAAATTTTTCCGGAATTTTATCGGTGAGTGAATTTTTCTTGATTATGGTTCTAAGTTGTAAAGACGGTAAAAGCGGAAAAGTAAAAGACACCAGGATTTATACTGGTTCCCCTCACAGATCGGGAGTACTCCAGTCCCCTTACGACTCGTAAGAGATTTTATTATAGTTTTAGAATTGTACAGTTTATCACACCAAAACCGATGAAGCCTACTTTCTAACAAATATACAAAAACATGTGTTGGAGAACAATCCTCTTAACAACACAAACCTTTGTGTCCAACAATCCTGGATCACAAGTCAACAAATGGAAATAATTGTTTTTTATACAAATTGATAGTAAGATGAAAGATGTAATATCAATCTTCGATTGATTTTCTCCTTGAATCAAAGTCACTCAAGAATCTTATACAAGTGTTCAAAAACGAAGATGAAATGATATGAACAAGTATGAACACTTTTGAAAAATTATTTGAATTATGTGAGTGATTGAATATATTTTTTATGAAAATATTAAGAGGTGTTTTTCATTTTGAAATTTTCAGAATATATAATTTTTAAGACACCCATTTAAAGAGGTATAAATTGTTAGTGAAAAATATTTGAAAAGGTATCATTTAAAAAATAATTCAAATGAAAAGTGGCTCATTTTCACAAAAACGTTCAGTGTTAACCGGTTAACCAAATGGGTTAATCGGTTAACGCTTTAAAACGTTAACTTTACAATTCAAAAATTGGGGTTGTTAACCGGTTAACCCATTTTGTTAACCGGTTAACACTGTTAGTAAACCAAAAAATAATTCATTTTAAAGTGTTAACCAGTTCAAAAATTATTCCAATTGGTATATGCAATATGCTAACATAAAATATGATTTTTGAACACTTATATATTAATTCAAGGGTGAGTTTTGATATACCTCAAACTTGTGTCCAATATCTTGAATCTTTATGAAAGTGTACATGAAGCTTGATTCACATAGAGCTGTTGTGTTTGATCATACATGTCCTTGTGCTTGATACCATTGAAAGCTTATGACTTTTTGCAATTATGGAATGTATCGAAGTTTGTTATCTTCATCAAAATCTTGAGGTTGAAGCATGCTTCTACAATGTTGATGTAGGAGGTGGTATAAACAAAGATGCTAATGTTGGTGAGTCTAGTAGACAACCAAATGTTGTTGTTGGTAACACCCAAGGGAGCAATGTAAGGTTTACTACACCTAATATGGATAGAGAGCATGTGATTGAAGATGCCTATATGACTGATGAGCTTGATAGTGGGGGAGACAATGCTAGTGTTGATGAAAGGCCTCGAGTGATAAGATTCAATGAAGATGAAAAACATAGCAAAGATTTCATGTTTAAAGTGGGAATGGAATTCTCTTCCTTGAAGCAATTTAAGAAAGTTGTGCTTGAGCATAATGTGCTGAATGGTAGAGAGATGGTGTTTGCAAAGAATGATGGGAATAGGTGTAGAATTGTTTGTAAGGACAAATAAAAATTTAACTACAATGTGTTATGTAGTAGGGTTTTGAGAACCACAACATTTAGAATCAAGACATTATTTCATAAGCATAAGTGTGGTAGAAAATTCTTCAACAAAAATGCAAATGCAGAGTGGGTTTCTTGAGTGATAGTTGACAAATTGAAGAACAATTCTGGTATGAAATTGAATGAAGTTGGAGCTGATGTGAGACTGAGGTTTGCTATAGAGATAACTGGTTGCAAGGCATTCAAAGCAAGACAACTAGCTAGAAAGATGGTTGAAGGGGACTCAGCCAAGCAATATAGCATTCTCTGGTCCTATGCAGCTGAATTAAGGAGGGCATCAGTTGGAAACACATTCAAGTTGAACATATCTGGTATACCCCCTTCATTTGACATATGCTATTTGTATTTTGATGGTACTAAGAAGGCCTTCAAGTTAGGTTGTAGGTCGTTTATAGGCCTAGATGGTTGTCACCTGAAAAACAGATTTGGTGGAATTTTGTTGATTGCAGTTAGTAGGGATGCCAATGATCAATATCTCCCACTTGCATTTGGGGTTGTAGAGACTGAAACAAGAGACAGTTGGAGTTGGTTCATGAGGTTGCTACTTGATGACATTGGTTCTGACCAGAAGTTGTGTTTCATGTCAGATTAACAGAAAGTGAGTAAACATCCTTTTTGAATTTTTATAACATTTCTGACTTCATGTATTGTTATAACATCCTTTTTGTTAATAGGGGCTTGTGCAAGTTTTTGAAGAGGAATATTCTGAATTTGAACACAGATTTTGCTTAAGGTACTTATATGCAAATTTTTAGAAGAAGTATGGAGGAGGCACCAAGATTTGTTGAAACACAAGCTAGCCAGACTCCAACAATAGAGTCAGTACCAAAAAAGAGGGTAAGTAACCTTTACTTGTAAAGTAAGATACTTATTTGTCAAGTACTTTTATTGAAAGTAATACATTGTTATACTAACTGTACAAGGTAGGCCAAAGGGCACAACAAGGAAGGGAATTCATACTAAAAAGGCCAAGACTGTATGGCAACAAAGTGAAGGAAGAGAAACTGAAGGGGTCCAAACTGAAGGAAGAGAAACTGAAGGGGTCTAAACTGAATGGCAACAAACTGAAGAGGTATAACATGAAGAGGTACAAATTGATAAGGTACAGAATGAAGAGGTACAACCTGAGGTACCAATTTCATCACAACCTACTCAAACATATGCTGAGGCAATGAGGATGTATTGTGGAATTGATCCTAAAGAATTGGTTTCTTTGCTGGATGATGATGAAATCCTAGATATTCAACCATGTATGTGGATACCTCACCAGCAAAAGTGCCAAGACCAATACCTACTGAGCCTATACCTTCTGCATCAGTACCATCTGTGCCGAGACCTAAAGTTTTCTTTGGCCCAAGGCCTAAAGTTCCAAAACCAAGACCAATACATGTTGCACCAGTACCATCTGTGCCAAGACTTGTTGCACCAAAACCATCTGTACCAATACCTGTTGCACCAGAACCTACTATTTCAAGACCTATTATGAGTGACCCTTGTAATACCTCAAAATTTGCCCTCTCATTTTCATGCCATTTAGCATATCCTTTCATACATTGCATTGCATTTGGATCACAATTGCATCATAAACATACATGAATATACATCTCCATTTGAGATTTCACAGGTTGCGACTGGCCTTTATTTTTTCATGCGGAATTTGCACAAGAATCTTAGAAGAAACCAAAAGTTCTCGGTTGATTCAAATGAGTTTAAGCAGAATATCAGTTTTATGGTGCAGTTTGCAAAAGTTGTAACTTATGCTCGGAAACTCATTTTGGCTTGAAACTCAATAGTTTAGACTATTTCGGTATTCTCTACAACTTTTGTGTTCGGCTCGGAGGCCAATTCATCAAGGAAAATGGCGGGAATTATTTGTTTCTGAAATTTCGGTTTCGCCGATTAACTGTGCTAGCGGTATTCAAGAGTTTGTAACTTCTTATTGGGTCAACATGTCTGAGAGATTCATATGCCAAAAGTTCCGTCTTGATATCCTTTCCAACTTTTGGGTTTTGTCCGAGAACTAATTCTTTGAAGAAGATCTCAGAATGTGCGAGTCTTTAGAGTCGACATAGTGAAAAACAGTGCTGAACCGGTGAGTTTTGAACACTAAAAAATTCATAACTCTTGGATCGTTTATCGAATTGATGTCGTTTCGGTGCCTAAAATTCCGTTTAGATGTTATCTTCATTATGTGAATTCAGTTTTGGTTCGGTCCAAGTGGAAGGATCTCGAAAATGCGAATTACCAATAAGGTTCTTTGATGCACTACATTGTCTGTCAGATTTTGTAAAATTCATAACTCGGTCAATTTTCATCGGATTGCACCCGTTCTTGAAGCGTTGGTTCAAAAATTTTATCCTCTTCAAGTTCAAAGACAAATGCGAGTTTGAACGGTGCTCCAAAGATTATCGTTTTGGTTTATTTCACAAAACTGAAGTGCTGAACCGAAGAAAAAGGCTGAAAGTGGTTTCACGAGAAAATTCATATCTCCCTCGTCGTTTGTCCGGTTGAGCTTAGATTTTAACACCAGGTCACTGACTCATAGATCTACAACTTTTCTGACAAAGTTGAGTCGAGATTATGCTCCGAAGAGGTTGACCTCGTCACATTTTCGAGTAGCGGACATCAAATAAGCCGAAAAAACAATTTATTCAGTGACGTCTTGCAGCTTAAACGTATCGATCGCACTCGATTTTGATCGTATGACGTTCGTTATTTTTGCATTGCAACCGTGATTCAGAGACGGACGATGTTGTGGAAGGTTCAGAGTCGAAATTTCTTGCCGAAGATATTGTTATTTTCACTTAAGCCGAAATTCTACCTTTTGCCTTTCATTTTACACTCCACTATATATTCTTTTGACCCACAATTTGTCTCATAACTTCAATCATAATTTACAAACACCAAAAAACTCTCACAAACTCTCTCTAAAGGATCAAAGTTCATTCTCATAATTCTTTCTCAAGAACACAACAACAACTTCATCAAGAACTCAAGAACACAACAATTCCGATCAAGCTTCCGGTAGCCGAGCCGCCACGAACCACCACCTCCGGTTAACTTTACCACCGTAAGACCACCATCTTCCGCCACCGGCAGCCGCGCGGCCTCTCTTCCTCTCCTCCGTTCATGATCGCATCTCACTTCCTTCGGATTCGCAATTTCTTCGTCGATTCTTCATTCGGTAAGCTTCTTAAACTTTAATTCATGAATAATTGTTGAATTGTTTCTTGAATTGAATTTTGGAGTTGAATTAATCTTGTGGAGATTATGTGCATTGATTCATGATTTGATTATTGATTGATTCTTGATTAATTTATCCTAATAATTGTTGTGGTGCATGATTGAAAAGGCTTGGTAAAGTTGACATAGAATAATCGGTGAAATGTTAGGTGTTTGACAAAATTCCTAAGAGAGCTAATTATTATAACTTGATATTGATTGAAGTGTTTGACTTTTAAATTCATGCTTGTTTCAATGTGCAAATTTGAAATAGGATAGGTTGAGACTTAATTGTTGATGTTGTTCATGTGTCGCGTGTCGAGAATATGTTTTGGTCATAACTTCCTAACCGTAGCGCGTTTTTGCGAATGTGAATAGTGTAAATTGACTTTGTTGATTATTTCGGAGCCATTGGTGAACTTTTTAGTCGATTTCGGACAATTTTTTCCGGCTATTTTGCTACTGCCAGCCGACGAAATCGGCCAAAAAGTATCACTTCCAAGCGGAATTTTCAAAAACCGATTGCATATTTGAATCCGTTGGCACGTTTGCAAGTTACCATGCGATTTTCGTTCAATTCCGAGTCGGTGATTTTTGACGCGTTTTTTTCGTTTTAAAGCTTTTTAAGTTCGGTTTGGTGCGATTTTGATGCATTGATCTTGTTTTGACTTGTACTTATGTTTGTTGATCATTTGCCATTCATTGCATGTAAATTTGTTCGATTCCGGTTTGAGTTTGCATGTTGTTTATGTTAGAGCATAAGTGCTGCCCCGTTTTGAAACGTAAATTTCAATGCATGTCCATGACTCATATATTCATATTTCTACTTGATTTGGAGTTGTGAGGCATAGGTGCAACTTCCGGTTGCACCTCTTTTTGGTTTCTAATGCGTTTGTTGAGTTCATGCAAGGTTCTCGCAAAGATCTTAACGACGGTCGTTTGGTTGGTATTCCACTTTATTTGTGGGATACCTTTGGATTCAAATGATATTTTGTGCCGTTGTTTTTGTTTCGATTATGGGGAATCTTCACAAAGCAATTATGGAATATGAGCATTTATTTTGCTCATGGGAGATTATAAGGCTTGTCTTGAAGTTTTTTTGGATTTCTTTTATGTGAAAGAATCGGCACTTCGACCAAGTAAGTAATCTCGATTATCTACTTTAATGCATCATTCTAGTTGTATGCGACTTAGGATCATATAACTTAAGGTGCATATTGAGCCCTCCCACCTGAGGCATTGGATTTATTTGTGATATATATTGATATGTGTCGATTTCGGAGCTTAGGGATTATGCTACGGATTGTAGAATTCACTTCCTTTCGCTTTCCCTTAAATCACCATTTTTTGCCCGTTTCGTCGCAATTATTAGACATAGTTTTAGGTGGGATAAAATTCTGGAAAAATTCATGAGTGATACTCATCCTCTTAATTAATTTGTCATATTTTTTGTTTCCAGATTTGGGTGGTTTCAATATTTTATTTGGATTTTAGATCATAAGCTGTCCCAAAAAGGAAGGTTTTGGCATAAGGGACCGAAATCGATTTTTCCCCATAGGTGTGAGACCTATTTTTTGTGTATGATTAATCACTGTAATTTGTGACATTTTGATGCTCATTAGGCATTTTTTTCATAAATTTTAGATGCCCTTTTTGATCCACTTTGTGGAGTTGTTTTTCGATGATCACGATTTGTTACCTTGCTAGTCAAGGAATTGTTTTGGAACTTTGGTGCATAATTTTGTAGAATCCTTTTGGACCATGTAAGATAATCACTATATCATTCCAGGGATTTAATTTCATAATTTTTAAAGGCTTTTTGCTATTTTTCCATGTCACCTAGATCCTAGGTTGATTCATGTGTTTATGTGTCGCATAACCTAATTGTTAAGAAGGCATTCGTGCCATTTCCTTGAGGGGATTTTTGGTAGCTTTTAGGAGTTAATTATAAGTCATTTGTGTGTCTTTAATTCCAGTCATATGTCATTTTTTGAACCATACTCATTTGGTTTGTTTTAGTGTTTCAAAGTGCATACTTATGTGAATTAATGTTAATCTAAACTAGTTTCTCTTCTCCTCTAAATAATAACTTTAATTATGTGGAAATCATTAATGCCTATTCATGCATTCTAATTGCATCTAATACCTTGTATGCTACTGGCCCATAATCATTTCATGCATATTCACATGCCATTCTTCCTTAACTTTCATCATGTGCGATCTTATGCGATTTTTGTTCGTTTCTTCTCATATCTTCTTCTCATTGCTCCATATGCCTAATCCATTGCATCCATGATTGTATATTAATTAATCCATCTTCATAAGCATTCACTACTGACTTTGATGTTCACTTCATGTATTAATTCATGTTTGTAAGCCATATGCATTCATACTTCATCCATAAGCCCTAACTTGCATTTAGGTGAACTTAGGTGAACTTTTTGTACATAGTTTGACATAGTTTGATCTTGTGAGGTATCCTAGCATCCTTAGGAGCCTATAACATGTAGCTACTGACTTTAGAAGTCATGTGACCTTTAGGTACCTTCACCTTTAGACTTAGGTCTTATTTTGAACCCTAGTTCCATTCTAGGACGTTTATGGTACTTAATCGTTTTCATGCTTTGATTTTATTTTCAATATGCATTGTCATGCTAACTTTTGTTTTGTAGGGGGGAAGATTGAGGTAAGTATCACTTCATTCCTATATCTTATGCATCTTAATTGTGTTTGCCTTAGCACCTTGTGTTTTGCTTTTAGGCTTTCCCTTTCTTTAGAGACAACTTAACTTCCTTAGGAAGTAAGTTAGTTTCTAACTCTTTTTTCTTATTTTCCTTTTCTTTCTTAGGATTAGAATACCTCATTAACCATAGGACCTCTCTTGTAAATAAACAAATAAAATTAGGGTTGTGTCTTAGTCCCCTTAGTTTGTCCTTTTTTGCAATTTGAGTCATTCTCTTCTCATCTTCAAACAAAATCCAAAAAAACAACTAATAAATAAATGAAAGGATCCTTTGTGTATAGCCTTATTCCATGAAACACTTGCATTCATTCCATCTTGGAGTGGTGTAAGCTCGTCTATCATGATGCACAAGTCTCATCAAGGGATTGTTTCATAAAACAAACAAATTCAAAACACTTCTCTTAAAAGACAAAAAACAAATAACAAGCGACTATCCTGCGGGAACTTCTTTTCTCATCTCATTCATTCACAACGCGAACTCGCGACGACTTGTCTCATTTGCAAGACGGTAAACGCACTCGTACCAGACGAGCCTGCAACACCTGAGCATAGACATACGCAGTTCCAGCTGTAAAAAACACAAACAAATAGTTCCCGCCTTAGTTAGGCGAACTACGTCGACTCTGATCCTCATTTTCCCGATGAGGTACGTAGGCAGCGGGGTAGGGCCCGTTCGAGCACATTCTTTATTTTCCCTACATTTCCCCCTTTCTTTCCATTTTCTTATTCCTTCCTCGTTCCATTCCAGTTAGCGGTTCATTTGTTCAGCAGCAGTTATTCTTCTCACCCTTTGAAACAAACAAGCAAGCGTGGATCCCGTCGGGTACGACGGACGATCTGGGGTGCTAATACCTTCCCAGTTCGTAACCGACTCCCGAACTCAGATCTTTGGTTCGCAGGACCTTGTGCTTTCCTTCTTCCTCAGGTTTGTGCAACATTACCTTTCCCATTCATTCGGGATAAAAATGTCTGGCTGGCGACTCTACCTTTCCGCGCCACTTTCGCGTTTGTACTAGGATGAAAATCCCGGGAGCGACAGCTGGCGACTCTGCTGGGGACTAACCTGATTCTTCCGGTTTCCCTTGTAGAGTCAATCCTAGCGCCCGTTTTGTTTTGTTTCTTTGGGTGTTTATCTGTTTGATGCTTTGTGCTTTAGTTTAGCTTTACTGTTTTTATTTACAGTTCTTTACAGCTTTACTTTACCGCATTTATTTACCGCTTTCAGTATTTATTTTCCATGCATCATATTATACTGGACTGTCTGGCTGTGCTGATTTTCATTTTTTCTGTGGGATGGGAGTTACTGTGAGATAAGCCAACTACCCGGCTTTAGTGCACCATAGGATTAGCGTGGACACGTTGTACTCGCATGGTATCTCATCATGATGGGTGGCGATGTGTTCCACACCCAGGTTGCGACCTTCTTGGAACTATCTCGTGTGGGGGTTTTGCCCCACTTCGGGATACGACCTTGATAGTTATGTGCAGCTGGGGACCGATCATTGTGAACCTTAGTGGAAACAACCCTCTCCAGTGATGACAGTGGCAGACCACATTTGTTGGCAAACCCACTCGCATCCGAGGGCCCACTGGGAACTCGCATAGGATGGCCTGGTTCTCTCATAGGAATCCAGTCAAGGCAAACTGTTCGTATGACGGTAGTATTGTACCCTTCGGGATGAATATACTATTGTTTCTCGATTCAGTGCTTGAAGCTGAGGTCTTATGAGGGATGCTTGTTTCCTTGGACTCAGCTGAGGCCTCCCTGAGTAGTACATAATGCCAAACCGATTCCCAAATTTGGTCATGAGCCATTTCTCGGAAATGGTGAACGTATTATTGCTATTCGGCTTTGAGAGTCCGTGATGTTGAACCGAGTAGCACACCCGTGAGATTGGGAGGGGTTTACAGGTTTGCAGGAACCCTAAACTTCAACATACCCACTTTGCCAGTATTGTTCAGTGTTCTATGGTTCTTTGATTCTGAGATCTGGGATTTCTATTCGGAGAAATTGTTACTGTGATTACCATTATGACCTTGATATTGTGACTCTCCATAGATACTTGGCTCGTTGTTCAACTTCAACACCATCAGTGACTATTCTATTATGTGATCCAGTTCTACAGTTATTGGGTTCTCAGTTATGGGGTTCTATACAGAGATGGTGCCGTTATGGGGGTTCTATACAAACAGTTGGTTCACTTCTCAACACCAACATCACACCATTGATCACACGTCTGCTGCATACATGACATCATATCATTTCTGCACACATGTTCAGTTATTTCCGAGGATCACATATCTGAATCATGCTGTTGGATTTTTCTGTATCAAAACTTGAATCAAAGTAGATAGATTCCTCAAAAATAATTGAACATGGCATTTGCATACATCCTTGCATTCTTGACAGGTGTTCAGAGACAAATTCTTTTCCTGACTTGATTTCTCATCAGAATGGACAACTTGAATCACAGTCATCAAAGTATATATTTGAAGCAGCTCCGGGCGGACGTAACCGAATGAAGACCCAATTGAGGCCATTCAGGGCCGAGGTACAAGCTTTATTTCAAAGTCAGAAACTACTGAAAGAGGGAGTCAACTAGATGAAGACTCAGATGAGCTTGGTAATCCTGAATGTCGTGTCGAAGAAATGAAGCTATTTTCATCCCTAGTAAGGGGAACTACGCTGCTCTGATTCTCCATTAGTCAATGGAGATACGTAGGCAGGAGATCGTGCAAGATCTTTGCGAGCAACCTTATCTATTAACTTTATCAACCTCTTCCCTCCAGATGTCGTTGTCAGCATCCAACCTCAGCTTCCCAAGAGAGTCCTAGGGCCAGAGAATACGGGTAAAGGCCAAAACAACTTGAGAAGAAGTTTGATCATATTCTGATGACGTACGTGCAACAAGTTTCCTCATTTACGCAAATTCGGAGTGGTTGAGCTAATTGCATCAGGATCATCTCCGATAAAGCTTCCTTTGGGGTTTCAATGCCAAGTATGATTACCATTCTGGGGCACCCGACCTCTTAATTGAAGGTTGCAAGTCTTTCAGAGGCAAAGGTGAAGACAAGGTCCCGAAGTTGATCGACTCAAATGTCATCATGCTAGAAAGTCTGCTCACATATTGAAGTCTCCTCATCAAATGGGTCTCCCAATTTGCAAAGGCATCTTCATAAGCAATAAGTCCAGACGGAGTCAAGTCTCCTCAATGACGGCAATGTTCAGCTTCTTTACTGCGTTTCCATTTATAGTTTATATTGTTTGTTTAAACATTTGTATGCATGCATGAAACTTATTTGTTTTTGAATGATAACCATAATAAAATGCACATGTTTTTCTTGAAGTAATCCATTCGTATTCACTCATGATTTTGTGTATGTGCACTGCAATACCAACTGTTGAGCTTAAACTCTATCAGGGAGGATGACGAAATGAAAATGCATGAATCTCTAATTGTTCGCTTTTGAGAAAGACCCTGTTGACGATGTACAGGCATTGTTTCAAATCCTAAACACCGGAGATATAAGGGAGATAGACCCTCGCCAACCCATTTGTGCCTTGAAGTAGAAGTTTATTTTTGCATGAAAAAACCTTTGCACTTAACCCAGGGGCAGGGTAGGCGTCAGTTAGTTTGACCGAGCGTTCAAATTTTAAAAAGGAGTGTACATCTGAGGATCCGTTACCTTTTGTTTTACCAAATCAAGAGGTCCAATGACCAGAAACCACAATGGTTATCCCAAGCAAGAGGTCCAGAGATCGGAAACCACAATGGTTATCCCTCATCAACTGAAAAGTGAGACAGTCACGACCCTTTCAAAGCAATCAAGACAAACAGTGTCACACGGTTTGTTCAAAAAAGAAGAAGGAAAAAAAGAATGAAAAAGCCCGCTAAGTCGAAACTTGAAAACAAGTGACTTAGGCAAAAATTAGGGCATCCCGCTGGACTTCACAATCAAAGATTCACAAGAATTAGTCCAGGCAAAAGTTAGGGATAAGAAAAAGAATGCAAAAGTGAAAAACGAAAAGGATTACACAAGAAATATCCTCAAACAAGAACAAAGTCGTGTGGCACAGACACGAAAGACTAAGGGGTGACTGACTCCCAACAACAACCTGTTTGGTGCTTACACCGTTAGTGTAATTGGTTTCTCAACCATCACAAAACCCTTTTTGAGAGGTGAACGCTTGTGAAAGCTAGCTGAAAATAGGAATGGAGAACATCACGAAGATGGGTGGGCACAAATAAATTTCGAGCCTATATCTTTTGTTTCTATAACCGTGAACCAGGCCATGATACAACCCTCAAAAGTCCTAACTGAAACAAGGTTATTTTTGAGAGCGTACTACCACGAGACCGCGTTCCTGACTCCTATGAGTGGTGTTGAAAGATCTTTGTTGGTGTTGCATGTGCATGCTTTCTATTATTCAAAAAAAAAAATTAATGTCGTATCTTAACTAGTGATCCGCTCACAAAGGTTTGCGACATCTTTTTCAGTAAAACTTCAAAATTAACATGTGTGTTGCATTAGAATTTTCATTCTAAAAAATAAACATTTTCTGCTTGCATACATTTGTTTGGCATCATAAAAGTCCATGTATGGAATCTCAGTCCAGAAGCTTAATCTTGCCAAGTCGAGAAGTCTGAAACTTCCGAAGGACAATCTGTCGAGGTGTACTTTTCAAGAAAACTCCATCGAGTAGGGACTTTCCCAACAGTCGTGGTAAGAGCCAACTAATCAGGTGAAATCATGGTGAGCAATCTCTTCAAAGTTCAGCCAAGCTGGGGCAATCACTTCGAGATACAAATCTCTCATGAGTCTGATGCATGCATTCAAATTTTAGCCAAAATGGGGCAATTACTTCGAGATCCAATCTCTCAAAGAACAGTCGGTCTGGGTGTTTTCTTCAAAGCACGGTCAGTCAGAGGTGATCACTTCAAGGCTCGTCCTGGGGCAGGCCACCCCAAGAGCATGAGAAGTACTCTCTCCCAAAGACGGTAAGTCAGAAGCACCTATCCAAGGTTCAAAATACGGGGGAAGAATATCTCACAGTGATATGAAGTTCTTCATGAATCCTTACGAGACAATTTCTTTCACAGACCATGCAGTCTGGGGCAGTTATTTCGAGATCCAACGAATCTCTCCAAGAGTTTGAAGACACTGAGGCATTTTGTATGTCATGTTTTCTGTAAAATCCTCTTGAGACATTTTCTTCCGATGGACCTTAGTCGGAGGCGAGATGAAAATTTCAGAGAACCATTTTTTACTCATGATTACTTGGCAACCTGCCAACCCAGAGGCTGGAAGCAAAGCCATTGTCAGCATAATACTTCAAGAGTTGTTTCATCAGCAGGCTTCATTGATCAGAATTCCTTAGCAAGTCTCGTTAGACAATCCCTGCTCCGGCAGTGTAGCAAAAGGAAGGATACTTCTTAAGCAGAAGGGTATCATCGTCTCTCATCCCCAGCGAGAGGCAACTTAAACTCTTATCTTCAGCATGAAGCTTTATCATTGACATCCTCCATCACCCTCAGTAGAGTGGGAATTTGAAATCTCTCCCAGAAAGGCAGTAGAATGTGGGCGTCATCCCCAGGCAAAAAATTCCCTTCAGACAGGGGCAATTCTCAGCAATATAAGGAGTGTTTTGCCTCCCCAACAGTTGCTTCCTCAGCAATATCATGCCTTTGGTTTCCCACCAGAGTTCGAGAAGAGTTCATCTCCAGCAGGGTCTTGGCACTCCAATATCAAAGTCCAATTTATTTTTGGCAATGGCGGCTGTTCAGAGTCGGTGTATCATTGACAACCTTCCCCGCAGAATTATCTCCTCCTCATCAGGGTGGATCAGATCAATGCAGTGATCATCAGTTCCTCCCCAATCAAGCCATCTGAGATACTTGCAGTCTCCTTATCAGGAGATCTCTTTGCATTTGTATACGCATAATCATCATTACATTTGCATCCTCCAAAGCGTAGCATTTCCATCATCATGGAGCATTACGCCATTAATCCAAACATATGCATACCAGCATGGGCCAGTTTTGAGGTATTACGAATATCTTCTCAACCTGAAGTACTCCGCACAGAGGATACCAATATCATGTTCCAGACATCCTTGTCTTTTCAAGTCAATGTTTGTCACTTATTTCGTGTCTTGTTTGGTACAACAGTCGCGTCGCAGGTTCCCGTTTTGTACAACGGCCCTGTTTGCTTGGGCTCTCGTTTATGTACAACGATCTCGTTCCATCTTGTCCTATTTTATTTGTTTCTGGTTACCGCCTGCGGCCGGTATACCTTTGCGTCTCCATTCAAGGATGGTTTCGTGTTAGATCCGAGGATCTTTTGGATTGTCATTCGAGGATGGCATTTCTTTTCTTCAAGTCCTTCCGAGGTTGGTCTTGTTGTTGTGGCTATTATTCGAGGATAGTAGTTCACGTTTTGAGCTTATTGATCGAGGTCAGTTTGTCTCTTTTGCAAAGTGTGTCTGAGGTCAGCTTTGTGTTTGGTTATCAGTCGAGGCTGTTATACCTTTGCGTCTCCATTCGAGGATGGTTTCGTGTTAGATCCGAGGATCTTTTGATTTGTCATTCGAGGATGACATTTCTTTTCTTCAAGTCCTTCCGAGGTTGGTCTTATTGTTGTGGCTATTATTCGAGGATAGTAGTTCATTTTTTGAGCTTATTGATCGAGGTTAGTTTGTCTCTTTTGCAAAGTCTGTCTGAGGTCAGCTTTGTGTTTGGTTATCAGTCGAGGCTGGTATACCTTTGTCTCTCCATTCGAGGATGGTTTCGTGTTAGATCCGAGGATCTTTTGATTTGTCATTCGAGGATGGCATTTCTTTTCTTCAAGTCCTTCCGAGGTTGGTCTTGTTGTTGTGGCTATTATTCGAGGATAGTAGTTCACTTTTTGAGCTTATTGATCGAGGTCAGTTTGTCTCTTTTGCAAAGTCTGTCTGAGGTCAGCTTTGTGTTTGGTTATCAGTCGAGGCTGGTATACCTTTGTGTCTCCATTCGAGGATGGTTTCGTGTTAGATCCGAGGATCTTTTGATTTGTCATTCGAGGATGGCATTTCTTTTCTTCAAGTCCTTCCGAGGTTGGTCTTGTTGTTGTGGCTATTATTCGAGGATAGTAGTTCACTTTTTGAGCTTATTGATCGAGGTCAGTTTGTCTCTATTGCAAAGTCTGTCTGAGGTCAGCTTTGTGTTTGGTTATCAGTCGAGGCTGGTATACCTTTGCGTCTCCATTCGAGGATGGTTTCGTGTTAGATCCGAGGATCTTTTGATTTGTCATTCGAGGATGGCATTTCTTTTCTTCAAGTCCTTCCGAGGTTGGTCTTGTTGTTGTGGCTATTATTCGAGGACAGTAGTTCACTTTTTGAGCTTATTGATCGAGGTCAGTTTGTCTCTTTTGCAAAGTCTGTCTGAGGTCAGCTTTGTGTTTGGTTACCGCCTGCGGCCGGTATACCTTTGCGTCTCCATTCGAGGATGGTTTCGTGTTAGATCCGAGGATCTTTTGATTTGTCATTCGAGGATGGCATTTATTTTCTTCAAGTCCTTCTGCGGTTGGTCTTATTTGTTTTGTTGTTGCTATTATCCGAGGATAGTAGTTCATTTTTTTTGAGCTTATTGATCGAGGTCAGTTTGTCTCGTTTGCAAAGTCTCTCTGAGGCCAGTCTTTGTTGTTGATGGTTATCGCCTGCGGCCGGTATACCATTGTGTTTCTATTCAAGGAGGGTTTTAGTACTGGATCCGAGGATCCCGTGTGAGTGGTCATTCGAGGATGGCATTCTTCCCAGCATATTTCCACCTGGTTCTATTTTCGCTACCTATTCAGAGGTCAAAAACAAAAAAGATATAAATAAATAAATGGGCAGATGACATTTCCATTACCCTCAGTGTGCAAATTTTCAGGTTTTATTCGAGTATTCAATCACTTCATACCTTGAATGTCTAAAAGCTGTTTCAATTATCCATTCAGGTCTGCAGTTGATTGAATAGGGGCAGCTGTAATACCTCAAAATTTGCCCTCTCATTTTCATGCCATTTAGCATATCCTTTCATACATTGCATTGCATTTGGATCACAATTGCATCATAAACATACATGAATATACATCTCCATTTGAGATTTCACAGGTTGCGACTGGCCTTTATTTTTTCATGCGGAATTTGCACAAAAATCTTAGAAGAAACCAAAAGTTCTCGGTTGATTCAAAGGAGTTTAAGCAGAATATCAGTTTTATGGTGCAGTTTGCAAAAGTTGTAACTTATGCTCGGAAACTCATTTTGGCTTGAAACTCAATAGTTTAGACTATTTCGGTATTCTCTACAACTTTTGTGTTCGGCTCGGAGGCCAATTCATCAAGGAAAATGGCGGGAATTATTTGTTTCTGAAATTTCGGTTTCGCCGATTAACTGTGCTAGCGGTATTCAAGAGTTTGTAACTTCTTATTGGGTCAACATGTCTGAGAGATTCATATGCCAAAAGTTCCGTCTTGATATCCTTTCCAACTTTTGGGTTTTGTCCGAGAACTAATTCTTTGAAGAAGATCTCAGAATGTGCGAGTCTTTAGAGTCGACATAGTGAAAAACAGTGCTGAACCGGTGAGTTTTGAACACTAAAAAATTCATAACTCTTGGATCGTTTATCGAATTGATGTCGTTTCGGTGCCTAAAATTCCGTTTAGATGTTATCTTCATTATGTGAATTCAGTTTTGGTTCGGTCCAAGTGGAAGGATCTCGAAAATGCGAATTACCAATAAGGTTCTTTGATGCACTACATTGTCTGTCAGATTTTGTAAAATTCATAACTCGGTCAATTTTCATCGGATTGCACCCGTTCTTAAAGCGTTGGTTCAAAAATTTTATCCTCTTCAAGTTCAAAGACAAATGCGAGTTTGAACGGTGCTCCAAAGATTATCGTTTTGGTTTATTTCACAAAACTGAAGTGCTGAACCGAAGAAAAAGGCTGAAAGTGGTTTCACGAGAAAATTCATATCTCCCTCGTCGTTTGTCCGGTTGAGCTTAGATTTTAACACCAGGTCACTGACTCATAGATCTACAACTTTTCTGACAAAGTCGAGTCGAGATTATGCTCCGAAGAGGTTGACCTCGTCACATTTTCGAGTAGCGGACATCAAATAAGCCGAAAAAACAATTTATTCAGTGACGTCTTGCAGCTTAAACGTATCGATCGCACTCGATTTTGATCGTATGACGTTCGTTATTTTTGCATTGCAACCGTGATTCAGAGACGGACGATGTTGTGGAAGGTTCAGAGTCGAAATTTCTTGCCGAAGATATTGTTATTTTCACTTAAGCCGAAATTCTACCTTTTGCCTTTCATTTTACACTCCACTATATATTCTTTTGACCCACAATTTGTCTCATAACTTCAATCATAATTTACAAACACCAAAAAACTCTCACAAACTCTCTCTAAAGGATCAAAGTTCATTCTCACAATTCTTTCTCAAGAACACAACAACAACTTCATCAAGAACTCAAGAACACAACAATTCCGATCAAGCTTCCGGTAGCCGAGCCGCCACGAACCACCACCTCCGGTTAACTTTACCACCGTAAGACCACCATCTTCCGCCACCGGCAGCCGCGCGGCCTCTCTTCCTCTCCTCCGTTCATGATCGCATCTCACTTCCTTCGGATTCGCAATTTCTTCGTCGATTCTTCATTCGGTAAGCTTCTTAAACTTTAATTCATGAATAATTGTTGAATTGTTTCTTGAATTGAATTTTGGAGTTGAATTAATCTTGTGGAGATTATGTGCATTGATTCATGATTTGATTATTGATTGATTCTTGATTAATTTATCCTAATAATTGTTGTGGTGCATGATTGAAAAGGCTTGGTAAAGTTGACATAGAATAATCGGTGAAATGTTAGGTGTTTGACAAAATTCCTAAGAGAGCTAATTATTATAACTTGATATTGATTGAAGTGTTTGACTTTTAAATTCATGCTTGTTTCAATGTGCAAATTTGAAATAGGATAGGTTGAGACTTAATTGTTGATGTTGTTCATGTGTCGCGTGTCGAGAATATGTTTTGGTCATAACTTCCTAACCGTAGCGCGTTTTTGCGAATGTGAATAGTGTAAATTGACTTTGTTGATTATTTCGGAGCCATTGGTGAACTTTTTAGTCGATTTCGGACAATTTTTTCCGGCTATTTTGCTACTGCCAGCCGACGAAATCGGCCAAAAAGTATCACTTCCAAGCGGAATTTTCAAAAACCGATTGCATATTTGAATCCGTTGGCACGTTTGCAAGTTACCATGCGATTTTCGTTCAATTCCGAGTCGGTGATTTTTGACGCGTTTTTTTCGTTTTAAAGCTTTTTAAGTTCGGTTTGGTGCGATTTTGATGCATTGATCTTGTTTTGACTTGTACTTATGTTTGTTGATCATTTGCCATTCATTGCATGTAAATTTGTTCGATTCCGGTTTGAGTTTGCATGTTGTTTATGTTAGAGCATAAGTGCTGCCCCGTTTTGAAACGTAAATTTCAATGCATGTCCATGACTCATATATTCATATTTCTACTTGATTTGGAGTTGTGAGGCATAGGTGCAACTTCCGGTTGCACCTCTTTTTGGTTTCTAATGCGTTTGTTGAGTTCATGCAAGGTTCTCGCAAAGATCTTAATGACGGTCGTTTGGTTGGTATTCCACTTTATTTGTGGGATACCTTTGGATTCAAATGATATTTTGTGCCGTTGTTTTTGTTTCGATTATGGGGAATCTTCACAAAGCAATTATGGAAGATGAGCATTTATTTTGCTCATGGGAGATTACAAGGCTTGTCTTGAAGTTTTTTTGGATTTCTTTTATGTGAAAGAATCGGCACTTCGACCAAGTAAGTAATCTCGATTATCTACTTTAATGCATCATTCTAGTTGTATGCGACTTAGGATCATATAACTTAAGGTGCATATTGAGCCCTCCCACCTGAGGCATTGGATTTATTTGTGATATATATTGATATGTGTCGATTTCGGAGCTTAGGGATTATGCTACGGATTGTAGAATTCACTTCCTTTCGCTTTCCCTTAAATCACCATTTTTTGCCCGTTTCGTCGCAATTATTAGACATAGTTTTAGGTGGGATAAAATTCTGGAAAAATTCATGAGTGATACTCATCCTCTTAATTAATTTGTCATATTTTTTGTTTCCAGATTTGGGTGGTTTCAATATTTTATTTGGATTTTAGATCATAAGCTGTCCCAAAAAGGAAGGTTTTGGCATAAGGGACCGAAATCGATTTTTCCCCATAGGTGTGAGACCTATTTTTTGTGTATGATTAATCACTGTAATTTGTGACATTTTGATGCTCATTAGGCATTTTTTTCATAAATTTTAGATGCCCTTTTTGATCCACTTTGTGGAGTTGTTTTTCGATGATCACGATTTGTTACCTTGCTAGTCAAGGAATTGTTTTGGAACTTTGGTGCATAATTTTGTAGAATCCTTTTGGACCATGTAAGATAATCACTATATCATTCCAGGGATTTAATTTCATAATTTTTAAAGGCTTTTTGCTATTTTTCCATGTCACCTAGATCCTAGGTTGATTCATGTGTTTATGTGTCGCATAACCTAATTGTTAAGAAGGCATTCGTGCCATTTCCTTGAGGGGATTTTTGGTAGCTTTTAGGAGTTAATTATAAGTCATTTGTGTGTCTTTAATTCCAGTCATATGTCATTTTTTGAACCATACTCATTTGGTTTGTTTTAGTGTTTCAAAGTGCATACTTATGTGAATTAATGTTAACCTAAACTAGTTTCTCTTCTCCTCTAAATAATAACTTTAATTATGTGGAAATCATTAATGCCTATTCATGCATTCTAATTGCATCTAATACCTTGTATGCTACTGGCCCATAATCATTTCATGCATATTCACATGCCATTCTTCCTTAACTTTCATCATGTGCGATCTTATGCGATTTTTGTTCGTTTCTTCTCATATCTTCTTCTCATTGCTCCATATGCCTAATCCATTGCATCCATGATTGTATATTAATTAATCCATCTTCATAAGCATTCACTACTGACTTTGATGTTCATTTCATGTATTAATTCATGTTTGTAAGCCATATGCATTCATACTTCATCCATAAGCCCTAACTTGCATTTAGGTGAACTTAGGTGAACTTTTTGTACATAGTTTGACATAGTTTGATCTTGTGAGGTATCCTAGCATCCTTAGGAGCCTATAACATGTAGCTACTGACTTTAGAAGTCATGTGACCTTTAGGTACCTTCACCTTTAGACTTAGGTCTTATTTTGAACCCTAGTTCCATTCTAGGACGTTTATGGTACTTAATCGTTTTCATGCTTTGATTTTATTTTCAATATGCATTGTCATGCTAACTTTTGTTTTGTAGGGGGGAAGATTGAGGTAAGTATCACTTCATTCCTATATCTTATGCATCTTAATTGTGTTTGCCTTAGCACCTTGTGTTTTGCTTTTAGGCTTTCCCTTTCTTTAGAGACAACTTAACTTCCTTAGGAAGTAAGTTAGTTTCTAACTCTTTTTTCTTATTTTCCTTTTCTTTCTTAGGATTAGAATACCTCATTAACCATAGGACCTCTCTTGTAAATAAACAAATAAAATTAGGGTTGTGTCTTAGTCCCCTTAGTTTGTCCTTTTTTGCAATTTGAGTCATTCTCTTCTCATCTTCAAACAAAATCCAAAAAAACAACTAATAAATAAATGAAAGGATCCTTTGTGTATAGCCTTATTCCATGAAACACTTGCATTCATTCCATCTTGGAGTGGTGTAAGCTCGTCTATCATGATGCACAAGTCTCATCAAGGGATTGTTTCATAAAACAAACAAATTCAAAACACTTCTCTTAAAAGACAAAAAACAAATAACAAGCGACTATCCTGCGGGAACTTCTTTTCTCATCTCATTCATTCACAACGCGAACTCGCGACGACTTGTCTCATTTGCAAGACGGTAAACGCACTCGTACCAGACGAGCCTGCAACACCTGAGCATAGACATACGCAGTTCCAGCTGTAAAAAACACAAACAAATAGTTCCCGCCTTAGTTAGGCGAACTACGTCGACTCTGATCCTCATTTTCCCGATGAGGTACGTAGGCAGCGGGGTAGGGCCCGTTCGAGCACATTCTTTATTTTCCCTACATTTCCCCCTTTCTTTCCATTTTCTTATTCCTTCCTCGTTCCATTCCAGTTAGCGGTTCATTTGTTCAGCAGCAGTTATTCTTCTCACCCTTTGAAACAAACAAGCAAGCGTGGATCCCGTCGGGTACGACGGACGATCTGGGGTGCTAATACCTTCCCAGTTCGTAACCGACTCCCGAACTCAGATCTTTGGTTCGCAGGACCTTGTCCTTTCCTTCTTCCTCAGGTTTGTGCAACATTACCTTTCCCATTCATTCGGGATAAAAATGTCTGGCTGGCGACTCTACCTTTCCGCGCCACTTTCGCGTTTGTACTAGGATGAAAATCCCGGGAGCGACAACCCTGTCAGTTTGATACATGTTACTATTGTATTTTGTTTCAACGCCTACTATGTGTATTATTTTGCTAACTACTTTCTGATATAATGGGTGAAGGCATTGTTATCTCCAAAGAAGAAAGGAAAGATGGTTGCAATTGAGAAAAGACAAAGTGACAGACTTAGGACACTTAAGACCCATAATATTGTGGGACCAGTCAGGGATGTAGAAGATCCATTGGTCATTCCTGAGGAGGATGCAAGTGTTAGGAGTACAACTTCTAATAAGAATTGGGATGACATTGAAATGAGCCTAACTCAATGAAGACTAGTGTGTTGTGGAGCATATGTGTTTTGATTTGGTTTTATGTAATATGAACCTTAGTAGTATTTGTATGAACTTATGTGTTGTCTTTTGATTTTATGTAATATGAACTATTGTATGAACTTATGTTTTGGTATGAACTTATGTATTCCTTTTGTATTAACTTACGTTACTATTGCAGCAAAAAAAATTGTTTTCATATGCAATTATTACTTAAACTATTGCAGCAATAAACAACTTAACTACAACACATACATGTAATTAACAAGGTTAATCCATTTCATTGCATAAAAGAATGTACATCACAACACTGCAGAACAACATCAACTTCATTTCCTTACATAAAGAAACATCCACACCTAGTACTTGCTTACATACAACATCAACAACTACATTTAATAACAAAATATACATTGAACAAAAATGAGATAACAAGACAAAACATCTTCAATCTTCCATAATATGTCTCTGTTTTCAGCTTGCTCTTCAAGATCTTGTTCTTCTTCCTTGTTTCCTCAACAACAGACTTCATATACCCAATAGAGACCATGACTTCCTTGTTATTGCATTAATGCATCGAAATTGTTACAAGAAGATTCATTCGCCAAACCCTAGCAGTCTACTCTACTCTGTTAATCATTTAACTATTTTACTCGCTTTCTTTAATTGCATTTTTAGACAGAATCATATCAAAACCAAAAACCCTCAGGCTTTTTGTTTAATTGAAATTGTCTCTGCATTCTATATCGTCAAGCAGTCCTCGAGATTCTATACTCGGGATTTTCCCATTTATTACTACAATAGAAAAAATAGTACATTTGATATTTTTCCTATCAACTACCCTTAACAAGATTCAATATGAAACTTGTGAAAACTGTGGCCTCCATCTACCTAATCCACAATTCCCCGGAACCCATAATTCTCATTAAGTACTTGAGGTAAACCCAATTTACCTTATCATACGTTTTTTCAAAATCTACCTTGAAAATAACACATCCATTCTTCTCTTTCATCGCGTAATCCACCATTTCGTTAGCAAACAAAATACAATCTAATAATTGCCTACAGGAAAGAAAGCACTTTGACGCGGAGATATGATAGAACCCAGCACCAATTTCAATCTCGCAGCGAGCAATTTAGAAAGGGCTTTTTATAAGCACCCAACCAAAAATAGGACGATAATCATGAAATTGCCTTCGAGAGAGTTGCCTTCTCATGGAACTCATGAAAGAAGCGAAAGATGTCTCCTTTGATGAAATGCCAACACATCCTAATAAAAATAAAGGTATATCTGTTTGGCCCTGGACTCTTCGAACCCTTGCACCCCATATGGCTTCTTTAATTTCGGAATCATAAAGCTTAACTTCTAGCATAATTTTATCTTTAATAGAAATAGTTAAAAGAGACATCTTATGGAACAAGCCTGTTTGAAAAGGATTCTGCAAAGCAACTAGAAAAAAATCGGAACACCTCGTCTTGGCGCCATGCACCCCTTTAATCATATCGTGAGCAAAAGGAATAGAGTCGATGAAGTTCTTGCGTCGTCTATCTTTCATGACTCTATAAAAAAGTTTGGAATTTAAGTCACCGTGACGATCCCAACTTAATCTGGATTTCTGAAGAAGCAAATTTTCTTTCATATTCAATCTCTAGATTAATCTTCCCAAATATTATAATTTATATACAACAATATATTATAGACATACAAATAAATAAATGTTATTATATAGATTTACAGTTATCTAACTCAACTGACAGATATAAGTTGAACTAATTAATTCTCCTAAACAAAATCTTTTAATAGTGTATACATTACTCTATGTGTTTTATATTAAAATACACTATTGTAATGATTCATTTCATTAACATGTATTTTGATAAATTTAAATATATAAATGAGTGAATTACAAAACTTTAAAAGTAAACCAGGTGCCAAAAAATAAAGATTTAACAAACAATTAAATTTATTATTAAAAGAATAACTAACTCTTCAAATTTCCCTAGTTAGTTAAAAAGAATATACATTCATGGATATACATGTTATACAAATGAAACAACTCATGAGAAATACATTTCTTTTTGAAAAGTGATAATACTTTCTTGGGACAATATCCTTAATCAGCTCAACCTTGATCATCCATCCATCATCTTTAACATGCTAATTTCCACAAAATAATAATTGCATCATTCATCCAGTTATAGATCTCTGAGTCTAATAAGCTCTGGCAAAATCACAGTAGCAAGAGCTGGTCTATCCTTTTTTCTCATCTCACAACACTTCAATGCCATTTTAGCAAATGATAAAGCTTCTTCGACCGGCCAATCGCTCACCATCGGATCTAACACCGCTGCAAGATTATCGTTCTCAATGGCCTCTTCAACCAGACGAGCCACGCCAATCGGAGGCTTTCCAGTAATGATCTGTAAGAACATCACTCCTAATGAATATATGTCTGACTTTACGCCTAATAGTCCCGTTTGTTGATACTCCGGATCGATATAGCAAAACGTTCCCGCTGCAGCTGTCTTATGATATTGGGTGGTTTTGTTGGCGATAGAAGGAGGAACAAGTCTCGCCAAACCAACATCGGTGATCTTGCTTACGTAGTTTCTGTCTAAGAGAATGTTTGCTGGCTTGAGATCGCGATGCACGACCGGTTCTGGTTTTGTTTGGTGAAGGAAAAGAAGGCCTGTTGCAATCTCTGATGCTATTTTGAATCTAGTCCTCCATGGAATTGGCGGCGTGTTGTCTTTTTGATAAAGACGGTCTTCTAAGCTTCCGTTCTCTAGGTACTCGTACACGAGGCACCCGAATTCTGGACAGGCGCCTAAAAGTACTACAATGTTGGGATGTCTTATAGAGCCTAAAACTAGGACCTGCATAATTGGAGTCATTCATGTTACAAACTTATGAAGAAAATTTTTACAGGGACTAAAAACGAAAACTGGTAGACCTATATCGACAAAAAAAAACATATTTAAGCGAATATTCTTCTGCGTTACCTCTTGATGAAATTGCTTCTCCCCTTGAGTTATGTCTGGTCTTAAGGCCTTAACTGCAACATCAGTGTTATCAAGAACTCCTTTGAAAACAGGTCCGTATCCGCCTTCACCAATTTTGGCATCAGGATCAAAGTAATTTGTTCCAATTTCAATTTCTTGAATACTGTATGTTGTAAACATGTAGTTGTTGTCAACATTTTCATTTGATGTTCCAACCTTCTCTTCATTTTCTTCTACTCCTTCCTGTTTTATCTTCTGAGTCTCCACTTCTGCACTTGTTTTCTGCTTCTTTGCATCTGCTGAATCCAATGCAGCCTCTTCAGTAAGCCTAGCTTTTTCTCTAATCAATTCTTCTTGCATTTCCTGAATCATCAACACCAGTTATCATTTTTTCTCATTCTCAGTGTACTATTCAAAAAGCTATACAATTTGAGATAGAATTCGAAACATGTCAGTAATTAATTACCTTCTGTTTCGAAGAACTGAATGCTCTACCAACCGACGCCGACCTAGCCTTCTTTGTAAACTTTTGCTCTTGTTTGAATCTATTTACTTCTTGGTTTTCATCTAATACTGATATTCTTGATGGATAAGTATCTCTTTGAGACATACATCTTGATCCTAGTCTTAACTCCATGTTTTGACCAAAGGTTAGAGCGTCGCTACTCAAGCCCCGCCCGAGTCTAGGTTCGAATGATGTTCTGAAGAAACCAGCATGATAGAATCAATAAATGAAGGACTAAACATCCACGAAATTAATCTTAAAAAAACTTAATTTTTTGATATAACTGTAATTTATACCTATGTAAATCTTTGGACAAATAACTTGGCTTAGGACTAGAAATAGTCATGGTTTGAATAGGAACTGTTGCTTGAACATTATGCACTTTTCCTTTTGATATAATATGAACTGTGCATGACACTGGCAGAGATTTTATTAAGCTTGTTGGCACATCTACATCTTTAAATTTCCTGCATTTATCCAACATTAATTTGTTACGCAGACATCAGACACACACAGACAGACATCAGACACACATACATACACAGACGTCTATTTTCACAAGTGTCTGTGCTACATAGCTGATTAGTAATGGATCAAAGGAAAAACCTTATAAGAGCATTATTCCAACGAGGAGCACCGAGAACAACATCGACAATCGAGTGATCAATGATGTAATCGTAAAGTGCACTCGAAACATCAGAGTCTTGCAGCACCAACTCCTTCGCTACAATCTGAAATGAATCCTCAACTTAATTACTATATAATCAAAATTAGTCTCTATTCTATATTCATTGGTGATAATACTTACCCCTTTTCGAGCACAAAAGCCTCGAAAAGGAAGAAAAAGCCCGTGCAATTCTTCTTCCGTCGGAGGGCGGCCTTCTTTGGTCTTCGAATCAAATTCATCTGCATAATCACAAAATCAAAACAAACAAGAAATTACAAAACAATGCAATATAGATTATTATTATTATACTAAATTATGAACACAAAGATGTAATTAATTACTGCGAGACGAGGATTTGGTTTTAACGTGAACGAGTGTGCATGAAGAGTTCTTGCCAAAGAGGTGATCAACAGCCCACTTTACAGCGTGTTTGCTGTTCTTGTCAGTATCAATGGCGACCAAGATGGAGGAGGAACCTTCTTCTTCTTTTGAAGATGATGATGATGATGATGAAGACATTGTTAATTAACGTGATTAGTTTTCCGATTATTGTTAATCAATGTTTAAAAGGAAAATAATTAAGAGTGGTTTATGAGGTTTTGGGAGCATTGAATAGTTTTTACTATTTTTGATGGGAATGTTGAATCAAAATTGATTATACCAGCGATTATTTGTTGCAATTACCTTGGTAATAATACAATTTAGTTGAATATTCTATGATACATTAATGCATGGGTTGGATTTAACTGTAAAACTAATTTAATTAGCCTTTTTAAACTTTAGTCAAATATATTACCAATTTTAAAAATTATTTTACATCTCCTATTTTTAATTAAGATAATTGCAATTAACAAATTTAAAAAATTATATTATCTTATTATTGGTAAATTAAGATAATTTACAAATACAAAAACATAGTAGATTAATTAATTCTTTTGGTAAGGCCTAAGTTGTTTTTTTGAAAATTTGTTAGTAAATGACCAACAATAGATTAAAATTGACTATTCATATATCAAATATAAAATTTTAGAGAGAAAAAAAAAGTAAGTGTATATGTAGCTGATTTTAATTGGTTGCAGTTATTTACTTACAATTTTGCAGTTATCTATAGAAAATTAGATGGCCTAGTTTTATTTATAATGTGAATGTTTCAACTTAAAAACTTAAATTCAATTTTAAAATAATTTGATTATTTACTAAATTTTAAGAATGTTTAGTGTTTTTATTTTTCAGCAATTACAAAAATTAAATATTAAAATAATTAGATTAGTTACTATATTTTAAATATTAAATTTTTGAATCTATAGCTTATTTGGTAATGAGATTTTCATCACGAACTTATAACTTATTTTATTAGCTTATAGCTTATTTTCCAGACGATATTTTAAATAGTATTTTAGTTTATAGTTTATAATTTATCATTTTTTTCTTCCACTTTTGTTCTTATTATTTTAATTAAAATTCACTACTATATTTTATAATTTATTTTAATTTAAATAAAACAATTATATATTAAATATCTTTTATGTCATTTTAATTTATCAACTAAATGAACTGTTAATTTTACCAAACACTTCAATTAGTTTATCAACTATCAGTCATCAGTCATCAGCTATAAGGTATAAGCTATCAGTCATCAGTCATCAGCTATAAGATATAAACTATCAGTCATCAGTCATCAGTCATAAGATATACTATCAGCTAGGTTATCAGTCAACCACCATTTTTACCAAACAGAACCTAAGAATGTTTGGCCAACAAATGAGAACCCCAACATACATACATTTAATTGTAAGTTTTCTTCAATATTTTCTCCAATAAACATTTCATTTTCAATATTATACATTTTTAAAGAGCCCCACAAGGTTAAGAAATGTGTGAATAATTATGCATCAACCATGATGTTGTTGCTCCGTTTTACCCGTAATTAGAAGCAGCCTAATGATTTTAGGGTCGTTAGACCAATTTTTGTCTTGTCCGACTTTCTTTTTGGCGTAATAAACTTTTCCCTCAATAACATTCATTAGAATAATTTTCCCTATAAATAAAAAATATAATGTTAGTTAGATAAAAGAAGTAGCTTGTCACAAAACGCCTAAGTAGAACTAAATTTACGCAAGTATTCATCGATTCTCTTCTCTCAATCATGGCGGTCATGTTCCACCAGCTCCTAAGAGTTCATGATGATGAATGCTTCCAACATCTACACAATCTTCCTCTCTATAATGGTCAAATAATCCTCGTTGAATTCATTTCTAGCCACGAGGTCGCTGGTTCAATGCAAGGGGAAGCGATAGTTGTCATCTTCCCGAATATCGCCATGAATGTGTTGTCTCATCCTTTCACCCATACAAACTAATATTTCCAAAATTTTAAAATTATTGAAGTGAAAGGTAAAGATGACTCTCTGCAGTAGGGCGCCCAGGGTCATCTAACCTCCTTTGGATACCAACTTAGTATCGTAGAAGGAAAATAAGACTCATACGGTAGACGTGATCTTCAGGCGGCCACGTATAATATTGAACGCCCTGATGAAAGTCCACATGTTGGGCGATATCTAGGATGGACCAACGTTCATGGTCATCCCAGACTCGAAAAGTGTGAAAGAAAACATCATCCCTAAGTTATGAATAATAGGGAGATGTAGGTAGAAGGATTCATCTAAGGTGTTATTATGGGCGGTCAAGTTAGCATATTTATCTTCAAAACAGAACTCCAACTTACATTCGCCTTGTCACCTATTCCTGACAAATTAATGCATTTGCGATAGAAATCCACATTTCCCTGGGCAGTGAGGAGCTAGACACCATCAGTGATCCTGAAGTTCTTAAGAAAGCATATGGTAAAAAGGGTCGTTATCACTATTGGAATCATAATTACTCTCATAACTGTCAAACATCCCTATTTCGAAAAGTTTGTAATTTATTGTATCGTCTGGTCGCATAGTGTTCCTCATACAATATTCCCACATCTCTATATGCTCCCAAGCAGTAGAGAATTCAACTACATTACCCTCTCATCTAAATCTCTAATAATCATCATTTTTGAAGGAAAAGAAGAAGAAGAAAGGTATATGAAAAAAACTTAATGCATGTGCTTATGATGACGAAGCATGGAAGACAGCGAGAAACTTGAGGAGAGACTCACCCTTATGAAGTATGGGAATGTTGAAATAAGTGTGATAAACCTCAATTTTTTAGGTCGTGTAGCTATAATTGTCTTGGCATAAGTACAAGCCAATAATTGGTTTCGGCTCAAGACTCACACGTGCATATAATCAACGACTCAAAATAGATGTGTCTTTTTACAAAACGTTAGCATGCCTAAGAATTAAATGTTACACGTGTCTCCCCAAACAACTCTTGAAGGACTCACCTCCAAGTACCGTTTGAGGGACTCGCCCTAAGCACCATGTGAGGAACTCGTCTCAAACAATTCTCGAAGGATTCATTACCATAAACTTCACTAAGATCGTTGTCTGTTTAAGTAATCACTTCACCCTTTCCATACCTTATACATACTTGAATGATTGTGGATTGAAACAACTTTATTGGATCTAGAGAGAAACAATCCAAAGGAACAAGAAAGAATTTGGATGACATCACCATTAGTCTTCTGACTGTGACTTGGGTTAAAGAATTTGGATTGGAATAACTCTAGAATTAATCTCAACAATCCACTTTATACAAGTATCTCATAATCAATTTTGTGTTCTGGAAGGGGTTAAAGGGTCCAAGATTTGAATTAAAAACCCATCACGGTTTTATTTTTAGAGGTGTTTAGTTGATTTGATGTGTGTAGATATCATATATAAATTAATCTTAATCTTAATCATCTATAATATAAGAAGTTCATTAGTTATGGAAACAACATTTCTAACCCTTGATTAAGTGTTGCTACGTCACCAATTTAAGGGTAAATTATGTCTTATTTGAACTAAATCCAACCAAATGCTGGGATAATTGAAAACAACCGATACTAATTACAATAGTTACACCAAATTATTCCCAAATAGTAACTAAAGTAATGCATCCACAACCACTTTTACCCTTTGCTGAGTACACATTTTTGCCTTTTGGGGAACCAACTACAACTTGAGCTGACAAAAAGTTGATATTCATTGGTGTAATGGATCACGCAGGAAAGTGTATTAAACTATGCATCTTATAAGAAGAAATGAAATGGGTGAGTTTGACATAGAAATACAGTACCAAGTTTCTGAAAATTTATGAACAGAGGTTATGCGAGCCCTTGGAAGAAAAGAGATTAACAGTCTTCTGGTATTGTCTTTTATTTTGAATAACTTTCTGAATCACTTTTTATTGTTTCGTTATGTTAATGGTAATTAATCATGGTTTCAAAAACTTTCTGAATTTTGAGGCATTGGAAGGGTTTGTGGCTAGATCACCTGGTTTGAAGAAGCTTAGATTGAATCGATTTGTTTCAATGGTTCAGCTTCATCGGCTCATGCTCCGTGCTCCCCAGCTCACACATCTTAGAATAGGCTCATTTAGTTATGATTTTATCATTCTTTTCGCCCTATGTAAACCCGATAACATGTTACTCGTGAGTATCGATTTTGTTCTTGGATATGATTGTTTTGAATTTGTGTCTTTGATATGTATTGGTTTAGACTCAACATTCGCATGATATTACACGAGTTTAACAGCCGAAACATTATTTCACAATCTCTTTAAATAGATTTTAGGAAATTCTGAAAAACATATATATTGTGATATTTGTGGTACATTTTTTTACTATAATTTATGACTAATGTAGCCTGTGTTGAATGTAGGTCATGAAATTGTTTGTCATGTGTTTGATTCAGACACTTGGAACATTTAGATGCTAATATCTTTGTGGTGGTTAGACTTTAGAAAATTTCTCAACTTATGGGTTGCCATTGATAGAGGGGATGCTGCAAGACGGGGTGGTTTTGGCTACATGGAAACTGATACTCTTGAGTCATTAGTTGATGAAGCTTCAAATATAATTGACAAGCATCTATTAGATGAGTAATCAGACTTCTTATAATTAATTCACATGGATTTATTTCACTTTTTTCATGACATGTCTTAAATTTAAATTACAAATGTGAGTGCTCAGACAAATATGATGTGAGTGCTAAGAAGCCGGTGAAAGCAGAGGTTGTTGTGAAGCCTAAGCATGCACCAAAGAAGAAGGAAAGTTCTGATGAATCAGATGATGATGAATCTGATGAAGAATCATCCAAAGATCAGGTATGAAGACACTTTGAAATTTATTGCATTATATATCATGTGTTTTTATCGATTTATTGACATTTTCCGTGATTCGGAAACCTGCTCCAAAATCTGTTCCTGTTAAAAATATGTAATTTAAGTCCTACTATTACTCTGATTAGGTTTCATCCTTCTATTGTAAAGTTGTCATGCAAACTGGTGTTAGCTTGACAGATAATAATTTTAAAATATCTAATTTCTACCCCTTTATAGGATACCAAGCCTTATGTTACTGTTGTTGCCAAAAAGGTTGAGGATGATGACGAGGATAACAACGATGAAAAGGATAGCAGCTCTGATGAAGACAATGTAAAATTTGTACTTGATTGCCTTTTTTCTTAATATAGTGTTTTTATTATCTTTGTGATCATGTATCTTCTTCACATTTATATGAAAAGTAGGTTGATACTTATGTTGTTTTCTAAATGCTGCAGAATACTTTCCAATGTTTTTTCCACTCGGTAACGTTCAGATTCTGAAAGAATTTCTCAGTCACGCCGAAGCTGAAGTGAGGTCTTTGGCTCAGGTTTATGCCAATGTGGTATGGATTTGGTTTTTTCATCTTTAGCATAGTTTTTCCGTAAACGGTAAATTCGAGATATGATAAGAAATGTGTCTGAAATTCTGAATCTGAATGCTCTAGGGTAGAAATGCGGATGCATTGGCGTTATACTTCGGAGAAGACCCAACACGTTTCCCGTTCGAACAAGGTAAATAGGAAAAACATTATTTTGCAATAAAATCATCGTTGAGATTCTTTCTTTTTGTGGTTTTCTTATTTTGCCTCCCTCTATAGTTGTATCTACACTACTCAACTTTGTGAGGATGTTCATCCGAGCACACGACGAAAATTGCAAGCAGGTTGAATATGAAAAGAAGAAAGCAGATCCGGAAGCAGTTGCAGAAAATGAGAATTTGAAGCTAGCTGCGAGAAACAAGTCTAAACCTATGATAAGGACCACCATTAAGAGTGGTGATGTTAAATAATCACACTTTCTTACACGGCCTCAAGCTTCTGAAGATTTTCTGTACAATGTAGTTTCGAAGCCCGTAAAGAAATTCGAGTACTTGACAATAGCAATGGAATACTATTTAACTTTTATTTTCAATGTGAGCATTTAAAGGACACCAATACTGAAACTTTTTTGGTTAATGCTCTATTGTTACATGAGAATTCGAAATGAGGATATTGTGCATTTGTGAAATGTCATTTGTTAATCCACTCATGTGTTTTAAAAGGATTATGCAATTTCCTTATTGTGTCAATGGGTATTAGTTCATGCATTGCATTCAATCTTTGGAGCTTTCTCAATTCGATTTTGAAAAAACGATGTTGTTTTATGGTGATCACAACAATTGAACTAATCCAGCAAGTTATATCTTAGAATGTTGATTGTTTTTCTGATAAATTTGAAAACAGTTTCCAAATGTTGAAGTCGAAGCTGTTTGGGTGCACTTTAAAAATTAAAATGTTTCATTAAGAATGCGTTAACATTGATATAAATGTTAATCTGTTTGGTTGAAATCTAAGCATTATCTTCCAAGCCGGTATCTTATTTTCCTTACAAAAGTGTGTTGCTAATGCATCATCTAAATCATGATCATTAATACAAATAGAAGATGCTATTGTCAACCTTAAGATGTTTGTTGAGTTTAGCTTTGTATTAAATCTTTGAAATACATAGATGTAATAATTGTTAATTGACTATCCGATTGAAGATGATCTCTCTTTTTTATAAGACATTTGTTACATTTTAATGCTTTTTTTAACATACAAACTTTGCAATAGGCACACCACTTTGGCGTAATGGGCCACCTCAGAAGTCAATTTTGTGCAATGCATGTGGTTCTCGATGGAGGACAAAGGGAACACTTCCAAGTAATAATAATAATAATAATAATAATAATAATAATAATAATAATAATAATAATAATATAATATGATATAATATTAATATACAAAATGTTTGTGTTGTCTAAATCATTTTATAACAAAAATAACATTCATATTTAATTTTGTTTCCTTTTTCTAAAGTCCAAATCCACACCGTCTTATTTTGAATAGAGACTGTGTTTATTGTTAGTTATGGTTATTATTATCATAATTCATTATATTAATTAGCTTTCATTTCAATCAAAAATAAAAAAGGAGATGCGAAAACTTTATTTATTTATTTTGTCAGTATAAGTTATAATTACTCACAATAGTGCATATTACTGATTTTGAGAGCTGAATAAATTTTGAAAGTAGAAAATTGTTGATTTAGTTATGGGCTGAGGTGTATGTTTAAAATAATTTAAATGCATGTATAATAACAGAAGGTTTTACCATATACCCCTACATCCATACTTTTACACCTACAATTTTTTCAAAATGCTCATTTTAACCTTATTATATTTTATTATATTATTTTTTTTATTATTATTTTTTTTTATCATTTGTGTCAGACCGTCAGATTTTAGTAAAAATTGGTCCCAAAAAAAACACGTTCCGGAAGACTTTTAAGATGAGTTCCGGTACGTTAATTAACATACCGGAAGACTTTGTGTAAGTCTTCCGGTATTGTAATGTTTGCTCACCGGAAGACTTAATAAAAGTGTTCCGGAACGGAACACTTTTATTAAGTCTTCCGGTATCCCTGAATATGTGTACCGGAAGACTTTATGTAAGTATTCCGGTATTGTAAGAGATACAATACCGGAAGACTTACATAAAGTCTTCCGGTTTGTAATTTTTTTTTATTTTTTATATTTTTTTTAAAAAAATATTTTTATTTTGTAGATGCAGTACCTTTATACGAAAAAGAACCGATATGTGTGAATACATCAGATGTATTTACAACGTCAGAGAGATTTGGTACACGAGATGAGGTGATAAGATGGGTTAAAGACATCGGATTACGAAATAAAGTGACGGTCATCATCACTCGTTCAGATACACAAACAGGCAAGAGAGGAAGAAGTAACAAAATAATATTTGGTTGCGATAAAGGTGGGAAATACAAGGATATTCGTAGTGGAATAGAAAGTGCGACCAAAAAATGCGGATGTCCATTTAAGATCAGGTCAACTCTGACAAAAGATGGATCTGGATGGAAGATTGATGTAAAATGTGGCGTTCATAACCATGATTTACCTGATAGATTAGAAGGTCACTCATTTGTTGGTAGGTTGACAGCGGATCAGAAGCAACATGTTGCTGATTTAACAAAGAGAAAGGGTTCACCTAGAAATATATTACATTCCTTGTACGAGCGAGATCCAGATTGTGTCACTCGGATCACGCAAATATACAAGCAGAAGAGTATGATGGAAAAAAAGATAAGAGGTCCTAGAAGTGAGATACAACATTTATTTAAGCTTATCGAGGCTGTAGGTTATGTTTATTGGAGTAGAAAAAGAGATGACTCTGAAGTTATTAAAGATATATTTTGGGCACATCCAGATTTAGTTAAGTTGTTGAATATGTTTCCTATTGTGTTAGGTATGGATAGCACTTATAAGACAAACAAATACAGGCAACCTTTGTTTGAAATTGTTGCCATGACATCAACCGAGTTGACTTTTGCTGTCACATTTGCGTATATTGAGTCTGAGCAGACTGAGACTTTTTGTTGGGTGTTAGATAAGCTTAAACAATTGTTTGTGAAGAAAGATTTATTTCCATAAGTGATGATGACAGATAGAGATCTTGCTTTGATGAAAGCCATTGAGACTGTGTTTCCACGGACAAATAATTTGCTATGTCAGTTTCACATTAACAAAAATGTTGGTGCAAAAAGGAAACTATTAGTGGCTCCTGATATGCAGGAGTCAATTGGAAAATTATGGACGGATGTTGTATGGGCTAGTGATGAGGTTGAGTATGCTCAACATTTAAAAGAACTTGAGCAAGAGTGTGTTGATTGTCCTAAATTTTTTGAGTACGTGAACGACACATGGTTGACACCACATAGACAAAGGTTTGTTTGCGCATGGATTAATCGAGTCCTACATATGGGTAACACGACGACTAATCGGTATGTTTTAATTTAGATCCCAAAATATACTTTTTGTGAATTTTGTATTTTTCTTACTTAGTTTAAATATGTATTATTATAGGGTTGAGTCTGCTCATTGGAAGTTAAAGCAGATGTTGGGAAACAGTATAGGTGACATGGTCAAATGTTGGGAGGCCATGAATGACAACTTAAAGATACAAATTAGCAACATTCGAGCTTCTTTTCAAAAGAGTGTGTATGAAGTTGCACATGTCTATTCAAGTCCATTTTACACATATTTACGTACTTCAGTGTCGCGAGCTGCATTGAGGCGCGTTGCTGAAGAGTTAACTAGAATTGATTATATTGGAACTAACAAGGACAAATGTCGATGTACTCTTAGAACAACCTATGGATTACCTTGCGCGTGTGAGTTGGCAGGGTATAGAATTAGTGGTATTCTGATACCAATTGAGGTTGTGCATGTACATTGGAGGAAACTAAGTATGGAAATTAAGTTGGAAGAAGACTTAGATGAGGAATCAGATGTGGGTATGAAATCTGCAATGGATGAGTTATGGAAAAGGTATAGGTCACAAGATGTTGTTGGAAGAAGGGCATTACATAGTAGGGTTTATGAACTTGCATTTCCCACAATGACTTCTTTGTTAGCACCACCTGAAAAAATAAAAACAAAAGGTGAAGTCAAGAAAAAAGACAAAAAACCTGAAGGGTATGATGTTTACAGGGATCCTTCGTATCATGAATATGTTGATCAAGCATCACAATCTTCACAACGACAATCTCAACCATCACAAAATTCAAAAAAGAAATCTCAACCATCACAACCTGTGAAAAAGAAGTTAAAATTATCACAAACTTCACAATCATCTAAACGGTTCATCCTTCAATTTCCTTATCATATCAGGTCATTTATTGATGACGTAGTCAACGTATTGTCAGATGGTAATTGTGGATTTAGAGTGATTGCTTCATTGCGGGGTTATGCTGAAGAT
This sequence comes from Lathyrus aphaca, assembly GCA_963966055.1. Lineage (NCBI taxonomy): Eukaryota > Viridiplantae > Streptophyta > Magnoliopsida > Fabales > Fabaceae > Lathyrus > Lathyrus aphaca. The sequence goes on along the minus strand of OZ014519.1, from coordinate 724,754,576 downwards.
GGTTGGCCAATGGTTCGTCGGGACTTAGAATTAGAAATTATACATAATGAAAGATCAGCTTTATATTCCAATTTATTTGCTGATCGGTTAGCTGAAGTGAGAGATTCTTTGAAGATAGAGGGAAGTGGTTCTCAACCAATAAATAAATGGTTGACTCTACCAGATATGGGTTACGTGATTGTGAATCGGTATAACGTGGTACTTGTCTGTTTAGGAGTCGAATGTTTGACTTTCTCCCCTATGACAACTACATTCTCACCGAATGTCTCATTTTATTGCATTGGATTTGTAAACTCAAATCATTGGATTCAGGTAAACATTGTTATAATTTGATATTATTAGTAAATGCTTTGAGTAATGTTAAATAATGTATTGTTTAATTTTGAATATAGGTTAACATGAAAGAATGATTTTCATTGCCACCAGTGACAACAGATTGGAAGAACTTTCGTTATCCAACAGCAACATCGTGGATGGTAGGATTTGCTGCACGTCTACAACATTGGCAACAACTTACGCCTATATTACAAACACATTATGAATTATAAACTATGTTATTCATTTTTATTCATGAATTATATTATATGTTTGCTACACTTTATGAATTATAGTCGATGGAATTAAATTATAATTTCAATTTTTTAGTCGAAAAACTATAAATAACATATAACATAAATATGATCGTACATATAAGTTCAAATGTCAATATATTAAGAAACCAAGTCTAAAAAATATCAATAAAATATGACATAAACATAACTATATATCACTGTGAACGAGCAATACGTAAAGCTGCAAACAGATCAGCAAAATGTGGACCATCCTCTTCAGCTGCATTCTGCTGAAGGTAGCGATGAATCAATGTAGACACACAACCCCATGCAGGATCAGATGGTCCCGCATCGTACTCAGGAATAGATGAAACTGGCGGCTCATCATGGATAGGAGGTACCAATCGAGGATGCGAAACACGATAATACCACTCAAGGTATCCATCCTCTACCTCAAATGGGGTAGTCGCCAGCGCAGCCGAACGAATCACCTGGCCAACGCTATGGATGTAACTAATCCACTCAACATCAATATCATCAGCCATCCTAGGATCAATAGGTGCAGGTGGAATGTACTGACGGTATCCAAACTGTCGAAGACACCTGTCAGGCATGTATGGAACAATAGTATCTCCCCACCTCAAACAACCCCTATATAGAGAAATCTCATCAAAAAGACGATGAACTCTATGATCCTCGAATGACCTCCATATGACATCGGTCGATGTCAGCTCATCCATAATAGGTCGCAACTCATCCACCTTTAACGCCCCTTGTTTGTATGTCCACCTCATCGCTCGCGGGAGACCACAGTTCTGAGCAGGTATCCAATTCTCTCCTTTTTTCCCAAGTGTAGGAAAATACTCATGAATCCAGCACTGTTAAAAAAATCAATAAACATTAGACTTAAAAGAAAATCAATAAACTGAATTTAAATATATAACATTAACATAATAAAATTAACATTAGACTTAAAAATATATCAATAAACTGAATTTAAATATATACCTGTAAGAGAGTCGGATAACCACCAAGCTGTTTGCAACTAAACATGGACGCATCTCCAAGAAACCTATACAATGTCACCAATGCAGCTGTTGCCCAACTATAGTTGGACAACTCATCCAAGTCCCTAAATAATGCCAGGTATCGTGCCTCCACAAGTGTAAACGACTTATCCGCAAAGATCGTGCAACCCACTAACATCATCAAATAACATTTGGTCGTATATGACCATGATGAAGCTGCTCGATGCTCTACGAATCGATCATATAACCACTCTATCTTGAAGTACGAACCTCTGCACTCACGAACCTGGAATAGTGCCACTCTCGATGACACTCCAAGGTAGTCAATGGCCCACTCAATGGCTAGCTCTTCACTGATGGGTTGAGGGTTCCAGAATACCCCCTGATAGGCAAGTGAAGCAGACATGCCACATCATCTAGAGTAATCGTCATTTCACCGAACGGCAGGTGAAATGAAGATGTCTCTAGATGCCACCTCTCCACAAATGCAGAAACCAAGTTTGCATCGATCTTCTTCAAACTTGATCTCTGTAGGGAAGCTAAACCGGACCTAGATATGATAGCATCAATCTCCGGTGGAAGCTGCTGTGGAACCATTTGGGTCAACTTCAACCCATGTCCTGCCACCTTCAATTCCTTCTTTGCCCCTCTCTCCTGAAATCAAATAAAATTAAACAAATTATACAATAGCTACTAATAATTTCAGTTTTTATTCAAAACTAAATAATTATAATTTCAATTTTTTTTATACTAGTAGTAAAAAAATTATAATTTCCTTACCTCACCAAACCATATACGTCTGGCCACATGATGCTCGTACGAAACCAAAATACTGGTATCGTACGGACCTCCAGGATACCCCACAGGATCTGTTGCAGCTGCAGATGTACCAACATCATCTGCGCGTGTCCTACTCGTATCGCCTCGTCCCATCGATCGAACTGGTATCCTCCCATCTCTGCCTCGTGAACGCACCACTGGAAAAAAAACAATAAAACAATTATTTAATTAAAAAAAAATTAAAAAATAAATAAATTTCCGAAAACTTTCTTCAAGTCTTCCGGTACACACTTTTTGGAAAAACCATTCCGGAAGACTTTATGAACGCATCATTCCGGAAGACTTCATCAAAGTCTTCCGGAAGTCATTTTAAAACCAACCCATCATACCGGAAGACTTTACTTTCATAAAGTCTTCTGGTACCGGAAGACTTTCAAAAACTCTTCCGGTAAACAAATTATCAAACCGGAAGACTTACTTATAGTCTTCCGGTAAGCACTTTTGAAAATCGAAAAAAAATTTATCTCTGTAACTTTGGACGAATGGTAAAAATGGAAAGTAAATTTGATTTTTTAACTATTTATACAAGGGCAATTTGGTCAAAAAAAATTAGATGTGGGGGTATGGGATTAAGTGTAGGGGTGTAAAGTAAAACATTCGTAATAACATTAAAAATATACTTTTGGTGGATGGATGGATGTTTGAAAAAGTTGTACCATCACGAATTAGGAATTATTAGTTTTTGAGTATAAATTTTTACTTGCTCCATGTTTAGACTTTTAAGAAATCAATTTAAACTATATTATAAATTATAAAAAAAAAATCTCTAAAAAAAAGTTTCTTATTGAATAAAAAAATATTGATTTACAGGGAAAATATATTATTGATTCAATTTTTTATATGTAGATTCAAATATCTAACTTATGTCATATTAAAAAAAATCATATACAGAATACAATTCATTATTGATTAAAATTTTCATATATATATATACGAGAAAGAATATTATTGCCACAAATGGAAACAACTTTAATTATTTATATTATACGGAAATTATGATTAAATAAATTACGGGTAAATAAAAGAATAGAACGTCAATTTTTAATATGCAACAATGACATCCACCAAATAATATTTTTATTTTAAATTTTTTTTTAACTTTTAACTAAAATAAATTATAAAATATAAGTAAAATCCTATGACAACTTAATATTTAAATAAAAAAATTTACAAAGAAAGAAATAGAAAATATTATTTGTAATCTTAAAAATTAATTAAACTTTTCATTTACATATATCAATTTACTTAATTATTTTATTAATTATTATTTAATATTAATTAACTTATGTATTATTTTAGAAATTAATTATATCTTATTCTATTATTAAAATTTATGTATTAAATATTTATCTTTAATTGTTTCAAATATTGAATAATATTAATTTATGAATCATATTATTGTTATAAATATTTAATGATATTTAACGTTGATTTATATTAATATAGATAAAATTTGATGTAATATAATTTGTATATTTATTTACGGACAAAAATACATTATTCATTCAAATATTTTTATATATGAAAAAATATATTCACTTTATTACATTTTTTTCTCTTTTAATACCCATCGCGCGTTTCAATCGTTATCCTTGCGAATGCACGAAAATTCACAGCAGTTAAGTAATAAGAAATCACTTTTGAGCAACATGTGTTTCATTAAGTAATAAAAAATCACTTTTGAGCAACAGGTGTGAAACCCAACACACATGCATATACTTTAATTGTTGTTCTATTAAATATTTCAATTTCAATATTATACATTTTTAAAAGAGAGAAAGAGAGAGCCCTACCAAATTGAGAAATTTGAAGGTCGTGAGAGCATCATCGATAGAGTGTTGAACCATCATCATGTTCATGCATCATCCATGATATCTTTACCACATGAACTGTATCCATTAAATTTTTATATAAATTATTGTCATCACATAAATTTTTATACAACAGAATTATATAAAAACTTTCATTATACCTCCTTTTCGAAATAGAAAATTGCACCATAGTCATTTTCATATACGAAACTTTTCAAAGTATATTTCTTACATACAGCAGCCAAAAGATTAATTAAACCACAAGCCAAACTTAATTATTAGTTAACAATTCATCTTAACAAAAAAAACACAAAACTGATTACTTGCGGCAAAAGATTAATTAAACAGAATTTTATTAATTTTATTAAATTAAACATAGCTTGTTTTGTTTAGCATAAAGAGTAGAAAACAAGACTCAATAAGCTGTCGATAATGACATGAAACAAACATTTGCATCAACGCGTTTCCCTTCAACAAGCAATCTCATGTTTTATTTTAATACATTTCTTTATAAGCTTTTACTAATATATTTTTCACAGAAATTTCGTTCTATTATATTATTCTTTTTTTGTCATTTTTCTTTCCAAGTTTATGTAATTACGTCACTCAAAATTTGTTTTATTTTAACTCTAATTTTAAGTAATATTTGATTTTCTCACGCGAGAAGCATGGTCACATCACATCACATAACCCTACATTAGACTATAGGACTTTATATTATATGCTAATTATAATTGATTAATTACTAACTACTTTTTTTAATACTATTATTTTTATGTAAGTCATGTTCACAAGTAAGACCTATAAATAAATACAATACAAATTGAGAAACTCAAAGGAGATTAAAGAAGAAGAAAAATTGAAAGCATTTTTTAAATAATTCAAAATGAAGATATTTTTTGATATTTTGTGTGAAATAAATTTGTTGAATGATTAATTTAGGGAACAAGTCAAGGTTATTACAAGGCTCAATTTTGACAATTTTGTAAGGCACATGGGTATGGTTTACCACAATTTTTTATTGGCCTGTCATTGCCATGAAACAGCCAAAACCACCAAATTGCCAACAATTTTCAACTTATACATATTTTCATATTATTCTCATTAATTCATTTCATAATAAAATATAATACTTGCATGTCTAAATAGATATAAAGTATTTATAAGAAAAACGGTAAAAATATTATATTAAATGATTATGCCATGATTGCTATTCATATTCCAGACTATATATAAGGAACCAAAGAACAAAACAAAGTAACCACCACTCCAAATATTATAAGCGATTGTTTGAAATTTGAAAGATCATATTTCTTCTACACTAAGTTTCAAGTTTCAAATCAAAAAGCAAATGGAAGAAGAGGAAGATGTTTCTTCACCCTTCTGGCTGCAAAGCAGTAGCACCAATCGCCGCCGTCTCCGCCGCTCATACTCTATATTCCTCAGCTCCGGCACGGTTGTTATAATCCTTCTAGTAATTACACTTGCATTCATCTTAGTCATAGTTCCTACATTGCACTCTTTCATTACTCACATTTTCAAACCCAATTCTGTGAAAAAGAGTTGGGATTCTCTCAACCTTTTGCTTGTTCTCTTTGCCATATTTTGTGGCTTCCTTAGCAAAAACAATAACAACAACGAAAGTCCGCGTTCGTATGAAGATCACACCTTTTCAGATACAAACACACGACAAGAGTACGAGAAACCAAACCCAGAAACAGAAACACAGCCACGTTCTTGGTATGAGTACTCAGAAGATAGAACTCCATATAACAGGTTGAGGAGTTTCAACTCTTACCCTGATCTCAGGCAAGAGTCTTGGTGGGTAACCAGAGATGAACAGTGGCGATTTAGCGATGATACTTGTGTTAATGGTTACCACAGTGGATTGGACTTAAAATTGAAAGAAGAAAAAAAAGAAGAAACAAGCATCAAGAGCATTGAAGTGAACACATCTTTGAAAGGAAAGAACAAGAAGAAACAAGCTGAAACGATTGAGAAAACAAAAAATAGCAATGCTGTAGAAAAAAAGAATAAAAAGGTAAGTGCAACAAAGGATGAGAAAGAGTATCAATCTTCGAAAGGGTATCAATCTTCGAAAGGGAAGAAGAAGAAGAAGCATAGGCATAAAAGCGTTGAAAATTTTCAGAGCCTTCTGAATTCTGAACCTCCTGCTACTATGACTTCTTCTTCATCTTTTGATAATTTGTTCTATTCCAAGAAAAACAAACAGAAGAAGCATAAGTCTGTTACGCTGCCGCAACATCATGTTTCATCCACGCTTGTGTCAAAAATAAAGGATGAGGATTTTTCTGTGATTATCGGTAATGAGTCACCTTTGATCTCAATACCTCCACCACCTCCCCCGCCGCCACCGTTCAAGATGCCGGCGTGGAAGTTTAAGGTACAGGGTGACTTTGTTAGAATAGATAGTATCAGTAGTACAAGTAGTGGTTTGGCAGATATAGATGATGATGAAGTATTGGAGTTAGCAGAACCTGGAATTGATCTGTTGGTGTATCCTAATCCCAACCCAGATGTTGATAACAAAGCTGGCAGTTTTATTGAAAGCTTCAGGGCTGGTTTAAGGATGGAGAAAATGAATTACATAAAGAATCAAGGGATAGGGGATTCTAATCTCTATAATAACCTTCATCACCAAAACTGACAAAAGTCCTTTTTAATTGTTTTGTTTTTGAAGTGAATTGTTTTCTTCAAATTCTTGCTGGCATATATACAACTCTTGATTTTTCTGCATATTAGTATGCTATTAACTTATATGCATTAATTATTTATTCAATTTCTGCATATTTTTATATTCATCTGAAAATATTACATTCTTGTTAAGAATAGTGTTATTTTGGAATGTAATCATTTACTAAAAAATAAGCACCTATAGAAGAAACTCTTTCTTGATCTTCTCTTACACAATACAAGGTAACTCTTTCTTGCAGAGAGCATATTGTGCGGCTAAGGAAGGTTTATGTATTTCTCAAGTAAAACCAGTGTAATGTAATACAAGGGAAGTTAAGAATTTTATTCAATATTAGCTTAAGCAAAATTCAATCCAAATGGCCCTTTGGGGGAAAGTATAGAACCCTTAACGGCACTTTTGTTTAGTTTAATTTGTTGCAATAAATTATAACGACTTTTGTAAATTATACACGTTCAAGTTCAAGTTCAATTAACTCATGAAATTCCAATTTGTTATCTTGAATAGGTTCAAGGTTCAGTCTTGGGTCCCTTCCCTTTATTGATATAATAAAGGAAAGGATGTGATTGTTTTATTTACACTCCTCAGTGCCTCCCCTAATAATTGAGACTAATAAATATAAGAGTCATCCAACTTGGTGTGCGTTTGGACTGCTATAAAAAAGCAATTTTTACGTCCTAATAGAGTAATCTTCTTTTGAGACGAGTTCTCCCTTTATAAATAACAAAATTGTATATAGTTGCTTGATATTACCAACATTTAGCTTAACCCACCAAGATAAGAAGCAAGAAATTTTTTTATGGGGCATTCATCATTATAATAATGCAATAACAAAGCCAATGATGAGTATTCCTCATCTTACCCAATTAATTTCTAGATGAGCTACAAAATGCTCAACAAAGATCATCTACAACAAACCCACCACTCATACATAATGCAAGTAAATCCTCAGATAGACCAAAAAGCTAATACAAAAGACAATACAATGTCTAATAAGTAAACAGGCTGTTAAAACACAGGAGCAAAACCGGCAGTGCTAACCTAATGATACTTGGGTGCCTTGCTCTGTAAATATTTGGACAAAACATCCATAACAGATCCAAAATCAGCCTTGACCTGCATTGGAGGATTGGCAAATTGGCAAGCCAAGTCTTTGATATTCTTTGAATGGTAATCAATTTTGGACTGAGTAAACTTCAACCCATGTGCAGTGCTCACAACAACAGTCCTATCAGTAGGCTTAATAACACCACTATTCCTGAGCTTAAACAAAGCAGTCAGAGCAACACCGGTGTGAGGACAAGTAAACATTCCAGTCGAATCAGCCTGAGCCATAGCATCCATCAATTCTTCCTCAGTAGCTTCCTCAACAATACCATTACAGTTCTTCAAAGCATGAACAGCTCTATCAATAGAAACAGGATCACCAATTTGAATAGCAGATGCAAAAGTAGTCTGTGCCCTAACTGCCTTAAACTCTTTCCAACCCGACTTAAAATACAAATACAAAGGATTTGCATTTGCAGCTTGAGCACAAACTAGCCTTGGAATCCTGTCCACCAGACCTAACTCTTTACACATATGAAACCCTTTATAAAAAGCATAAATATTCCCAAGATTTCCACCAGGTACAATAACCCAATCAGGCACCTGCCAATCAAACTGCTGCAAAATCTCAATAGCAGCAGTTTTCTGTCCTTCAAGCCTCAAACTGTTCAGAGAATTAGCCAAATAAATAGGCAATTCAGCAGTTACTTCTCGAATCAACTGCATACACCCATCAAAATCAGTATCAATGCTAAGAACAAACGCCCCATTCGCAATCGGCTGAACCAATTGAGCAATAGATATTCTATTAGCAGGCAAGAAAACAATGGAAGGAATCCCAGCAGATGCACAATAAGCCGACAAAGCGGCGGAAGTATCGCCAGTAGAAGCACAACCAACACCAACAACAGGACGGTTCATTTTCCTGAGACGATTAACCTGGCTAACAAGAACAGTCATACCTAGATCCTTGAAACTACCAGTATGACTAGTACCACAATTCTTAACCCACAAATCATTCATGCCTAGAAACTGTTTGCCAAAACGCTCAGCCCAGAAAAGATTAGAGTTACCTTCAAAAGCACTAACGATATCATCATCGTCAATCTCAGGAAGAACCCACTCTTTTTTGCTCCACACACCCGAACCATAAGGCCACGTGGTTTTCCCAACGCGAGAATCAAAGAGATTACGCCAGTAAGCGCCATCGAATTTCTTGAGCGCGTCGAGGTCGTGTTGGACATCGAGGAGACCACCGGATTGGGATCGGTAAACGATCTCGTCGAGGGAGTAGGATTCAGTGGAAGACGGATCGGCGTTGAAAGGAACGTATTTGGCAGAAAATAGATGTTGGGAGACGTTAATGCGACGAGCTTCATCGCGGATGTTTTCATCGGCGGGACGGCGGTGTTTGGAGGAAGAGGGCGGTGGAGTGGCGGGGGAAGGGGTGGAATTGTTGTCGCTGTGAGTGAGGGGTTGTGGTTGAGATTGGGATTGGGATTGGGATTTGAGAGTGAAGTTGGTGGGTTTTGATTTGGGAAGAGAATAGGGTTTGGTTTTGGTGTTGAGAGAGAAGGGTGAAGATTGAAACAGAGTTGTTGTTGAAGAAGCCATCGTGTGAAAATGGGAGTGTGAATCAACTTAGTTTGAAGAAATGAAAACGAATCAAGCTTTAATAGATGCAACTTGCACACTACACTAGTACACTGTATCAGAAAGTTGTAATTTTTTTAGATAACGACAAGTTTTAATAGAATAAGATAAGATAGAGAAAAATACCAATTTAAGTAATTTTTTTTTCTTCTTCGGCCTGGTATTGGTTCTAAATAGGAAGAGATTCAATTGCGAGAAAGTTCAATTCAAAAGCACGAACGTTAGGTTATTGAAGGTCGAGTAATTTAGTAGTTAGTATGTGTTACTTCGGATTTTTTACAAGGGCAAAAATGTTGATAAAATAAGAAGATTTTAAATGGATGTTTGTCAGACATAGAAAAAATTGGACTAAGTTTTACAAGAAAAATGAGGGTTTTCCTATAGCATTTTGACGACTTGGTTATTTAGGCGTGAAGAAATATTTTTAAAACGAAAAACTACTTTTCAGTCTTATTAAAAAGAATACTGGAAGACATTCAAAAGTAAGAAGTGTGCATAAATCTATGTGACAAAGATTGAGGTGACGAATATTATGAATCAGTTATTTTATATTTGTATAAATAAGAGTTCTAGTGTTAGGACATGGGATTTTCATTTGATTCAACTACAAAAACCTCAAAAAGATTCAAAATACTCAATGTAGAGAAAAAAATATAAGAATCTTGAAACACTATTTATATTTCAATGCAAAGTTTTTTACTTAATTTAACTTCTTGTATAAATTTGTTTTCATTATGCTTTTAGTTCATTGGCCATCTTACATTTACTTTACAAATTTCTACCATTTTTACATTGTCGCAAAAACTTATATTAACTTGTTGATCTTGTAAGTAACCTTAAATAGGAGATCAGTGTTTGTTTATCGAATTTTACAACAAACAAATTGCCACGTTCAGTGGAACATGTGCTAAAATTCTTTTTATCTTTTATAGATATCATAGTTTTCTCTTATAAAATTGTTCTACCCACATGAATTGTTAAGAGTGGTTTGTATGTGCTTAAGAAGTATAAAATCTTTGCAAAAAATGACGCGTCCTCATATAGATAATCTCAGTTCTCAGAACAATCCTCAAAACGTAGTAGAACAATCAGTCGAATCTACAGTTGAATAGGTAATTATTTCAATACTCGTTAGAACAACGGCTCTGGTGGTATCTGTTAGACAAGTGCAACGATTTAGAAGGGGAGGTTGAATAGATCGTCAAATAAAATTTTCTTATTTAAAAATTTTGTTTTGAAAAATATTTTTCTATGGCAAGCGGAAGCGAATCCGAATCGACTCTCGTATATTCGAACTGTTTTTGATAGAATCAAATATGCATACAACCATAGTAATGTATACCAAAGATGAGAAAAGTGAACCAACAAGTTCAATATAATTTCCAATGAAAAGTAAAATAAAATTTGACTGAGGAATTTTGTCAAACACTTAGTGTGCAATAATTTTATCGAACACTTGGTGTGCAATACACCAAGTTTGATTCTCTTTGGGTTGAAGTTATAACAAATCAATTGCAATGATTTAGGTTGTAATGATTTCAAAAAAAAAGTTTAAGATACTTCAACACAACCTGAATTTCTGGATAATCAAATTACACACTAATTGTTTTAAGAATCTGGATAATCAAATTACACACTGTTTAGACAGTTCCCCAATTATCCTCACTATGGGTATATCTTCCCTCAATTCGAAATCAAATTCAAATGTTGTAATTTAACCTTTGCAATATTAGTTTACAAAAGAAGTAGTAGAAATTAAAATCACAAACCCCTATGTTTGATGTTGATCCTAACTTCTTCTCCTCCTTTGATCTTAGAAGGATCAAGTCACACAAGATCTCCAATATGATAGTATGGTTACCGCTACTCCTTTGACCGAACCACCATTCTTCAAAGTTTTCACTCGGTTGAATCCAAATTATGAAATCTTGCCGCAAGCCTTTCAAATGATCCTCCGGTTACCGCAACTCCTTTGCAAGAACCCCCGTTCTTCTAAGATTTCACTCAGTTGAATCCAAATGCAAAGACTTGTGCGAAAACCTCCAAATAAACCTTTGATTTTGAGTAAAAATCATAAAGGTTTTATCGTTTAATCCCCCAGAGAAAACCTCAACCCAATTGTTTACTGTGAAATTTGGTAAACAAAACAAATTTATGTTAATATTTAAGGGATTAAACTCAAAAATATCTCGGAACATATTTGTGTGTATAATAAACTTTTGAACAACATTTTACTGTCGAATACGGAGGGTGGTATTTGAAAAGTAACAATGTGATTTCGAACAAGACTTAAAATGTAAGATTTTGAAAATAAAGGAATCTAGAATCGAAATGCAGGATAAAGTAAAATGACGGGAATTGTGATATGAAATCGAAATGTAACTTAATGCAGAAAAATATGCTTGAGATTGATAACGAGAAAAAGTATTGATTACATTGTTATGTTTCAATACCGTTTTATCGCATAATTGTCGTTTTAACACCCGATTCCTCGAGTTTTCTTTGCCATTTTGCAGGTACATCATATACAGAGCTAAATCAAGAGCCACAAGTGAAATGAGCAAAAACAACCATTAAAAGATGAAGAAAAAAGAGAATTATGCATAACCTGCATATTTTGTAACACTCACGGTCGTCACCTAGGAGTCACGACCGTGACACTCTAAAAGGAGCACTCACGACCGTGACAAGTCCCTCACGACCGTGACGCATATCAAACAAGGAACACGAACGTGACACCCTTGTCACGACCGTGACAAGGGAAAACTAGGGTATTTGACTGAAGACTTGGTCATGAACGTTACGCTGAATGAAATCCAACGTGCCTATTTTCCAGCAGACCAAGTATTCCCACGTTCCCTGGATTTCCTACGAGGCCCAAGCACCAATTCAACTGCCAAGCCCATTTAGTTTGCTATAAATAGATTTGTTTCAATGAACAATTTACAGAGTTTTAGTTTTTAATTTTCTTGCGGAAGCTCTGCCGATTTTATTTTGCACCCTTTATTTTTCCAGCATTAATTTCCTTGCTTTAATTTTCTTGTATCCCAACCAACCTTATAACAATTTCCAACATCAGAAAATTGTTATAAATTAATTTGTTTCAAAGCCTTCAGATTCTTTTAGAATTTATTTCCGATTCCGGTCAGTACTCCGAGCTTTCCAGCCTGTGGAAGAAGGAGTCTACTACTTTTATTGTTATCCAGGTTTATATTAAATTGCATTTATATTTATGTTGACTATTTATTTTTCTGCCATGCATATTTTATTTTATGTTTCTCTGCCTCTGTCTGGTTCAACAATAATGAGTAGCTAAACACCTTAGGGCGGTATGTAATTAAAACAAACTAAATCGGTAAAATCCACTCTAGGCTTAAAATAATTAAGAGCTTAAAATTCTGGCTGAGACTTTTTATTATAAAATCAACCTTTTTGTTACGAGAGTAAGGAAAGTGTATTAGGTTAGGTCAAGACCACGAGAGTGTGAGATTTTAACCAGATAGCTAAAGTTAGGCATTTAATTTAAACACAGCGAGAGCGCTTTAAAATGAATTAGAATTACTAAGTTTCCAAAAATTATCTCTAAACACTTATGGGCTAGCGAGAGCAGGCATAGGGCTTTAGGGGTAAGATCTGAGATAAGACCACGAGAGTGTGAGTTAAAGATATTTAAACTGGTAACCTCTACAGAATAGATTAAGTGAACCATCTTTATAAGCCTAGGTTAGATTGACCCGCCTAAGTTAACATAATTACATACCGACCGCCTTAGTATTATTTATTAAACTTAAATTTAATTCCCGCCTTTAATCTTTAAAAACAACCAAAAAAATCGTGACAACCCTTCACCTTAGCTAAACTAGAAATTCCTCTAGCACTAAGTAACCATAGAGTCCCTGTGGATCGATAATCTTAAATATTACTTCGATAGGCTGTGCACTTGCAGTTAAGATACCGCTAGACACATAATTAGATACGTCTTTAGCCCATCAAGTTTTTGGGGCTGTTTCCGGGGACCTTAATTTAGTTACTAGTGCACTTTAGGTAGCATTGTCTAGACTAAGGTAACAACTATTTTCTTTTCTTAATCTAAATTCCCGAGTGTATGTCAAGTACTCGCTCCCAAGGCGAAGACTTGCAACCTCTAATCCCAGAATCGGAACGCTTCTTACACGTAAGAAGACGGATATTCGATTACGAACAAAATTACAATATTTCAGATCTTCAATTAGATCCACCTAAACCAGTCGTAACATCAAAGGACGCAGAGATGGCTGAAGAACAGAATCACACACTCAAATATTACGCTAGTCCTTCGCAAGCTGAACCGCATTCCAGCATTGCCACGCCAGCTATCAACCGAAACGATTTCGAACTAAAACCTTCGCTGATATCAGCCGTGCAACAAAATCAATTCGCCGGAAATCCTATCGAGGATTCGAACCTTCATCTTTCGATCTTTGTGCAATACGCAGATACTGTAAAAGCCAATGGAGTTACCCAAGAAGCTATCAGATTACGTCTGTTTCCTTTTTCACTTCGAGACAGAGCAAGAGCCTGGCTTCAATCTCTGCCTTCGAATTCAGTAACTACGTGGGAGGAACTAAAGAGAGTTTTCTTGACCAGATATTTCCCACCTAGCAAGACAGCTATGCTGAGAGCTCAGATCAACGGATTTAAGCAAAGGGAAAACGAATCACTTTTCGAATCTTGGGAACGCTATAAAGATATGCTGAGACTTTGTCCACATCACGGATTAGTAGAATGGATGGTCATCCATACCTTCTATAATGGACTATTGTACAATACAAGAATGACAATTGACGCTGCCGCAGGCGGTGCACTAATGGACAAAGAATATAACGATGCTTATGCACTTATCGAAATTATGGCTCAAAACCATTACCAATGGGGAAGCGAGAGAGTCGCAACTAAGAAACCAACAAAAGGAGGTATGTACGAAGTGAGTAGTATGGACCAAGTCAATGCAAAGTTTGACCAACTAAACCAAAAAATCGACAACTTGGCCATAACACCAACAGCCATCGTGGCTGCAGTAACACCTAACTGTGAGTTATGTGGAGTTCCAGGACATGAAGTTCCTGATTGTCAACTATTAACAGGAATTCCCACAGATCAAGTGAATTATGCTCAAGGAAACCCATACTCAAACACATACAACCCAGGTTGGAAGAATCATCTGAACTTCTCCTATAAGAATAACAATGCTTTATACGCACCAGGTCAAGCACCAGCTACACCACCAGGATATCAAAAGACTGCTCCTAATGTCCCTAGAAAATCGAACCTTGAATTGATGATGGAGAACTTTATAGCTAACCAATCTCAGACAAACAAGGACTTCTTAAACCAAAACATACACACTAGTGAGCAGATTAAGCAATCAGTGAGCAAAGTAAATGCATTAGCTACACATAACAAAATGCTTGAAACTCAGATTTCACAAGTAGCTCAACAACAAGCACCTACCGCTGCACCAGCTGGAGTATTTCCTGGACAACCTCAACCTAATCCGAAAGGACAGGCCAATGATGTGATATTAAGAAGTGGCAAGGAACTTGACGGACCTACCGATCCAAGACTTGACAATCCAGCCATGTACCAAAAACCGGATAAACCGACTGAAATGGTGAATGATCCAGAAGAAAAGGAAGATGATAATCAAGAAGCAGTGGAGAAAGAAAAGCCTTATGTGCCTCCACCACCCTATAAACCACCAATTCTGTACCCTCAGAGATTAATCAATTCCAAGACGATGGGCCAGTTTAAGAAATTTGTCGAACTTCTGAAACAGTTGAATATTACTATTCCGTTTACAGAAGTTATCACTCAAATGCCCTCGTATGCTAAGTTTTTAAAAGAAATCTTATCCAATAAGAAAAAAATAGAGGATAACGGAACCGTTACACTTACTGATGAGTGTAGCGCCATAATTCAGAATAATATGCCTCCTAAGCTAAAAGATCCAGGAAGTTTCTCTATACCCTGTGTAATAGGAAAATTCGTCATTGACAAAGCTCTATGCGATTTAGGAGCCAGTATCAGTGTTATGCCCTTAACGATTTGCAAAAGGCTAGACATGGGAGACCTAAGACCAACTAAAATGTCTGTTCAACTAGTCGATCGCTCTGTTAAATATCCTTTAAGCATACTAGAAAACGTCCCAGTACGTATAGGACAATTCTACATCCCTACTGATTTCATAATCATGGACATCTCTGAAGACTCCACTACACCTATCATACTAGGAAGACCATTATTAGCTACAGCCAGAGCTATAATAGACGTAAAGAGAGGAAAGCTAACCTTTGAAGTAGGTGAAGAGAAAGTTGAATTTATTTTAACACAATTCTTACAATCACCAGCTATAGAGGATACATGCTATCTATTGGACGTAATTGACGAATGTGTAAGAGAAATGGAAATGAAGGAAACTACCTATTCTGAAATTATGAAAATTCAAATCCCTCCGATTTTCAAAGATGATAATTGGCGTAAACCGTATCAGGATGATAGTCTAAGCGAAAGTTTAGCACTTACACCGGATCCCATGCCAAGTAAAGATAAACCTACATTAGGATTAAAAACTTTACCTAAGAACCTAAGATACGAATTCTTAGACATTGAATGTAAAAGACCAGTTATAATAAATTCCAGTTTAGGAACAATCGAAACAAAGAAACTTTTAGATGTCTTAAAGAAATATCCAACTGCGTTAGGATATAACATATCAGATCTCAAAGGAATATGTCCTTCAATCTGTATGCATCGTATTATGCTAGAAGAAGATTGCAAAACCTCCAGAGAATCTCAAAGAAGAATTAACCCAATCCTTAGCACTGTAGTAAAGGAAGAAGTTAAGAAACTACTAGATGCCGGAATAATATATCCAATATCTGATAGTAAATGGGTTAGTCCAGTACATGTAGTACCAAAGAAAGGAGGTATCACTGTTGTGAAAAACGCTAAAGGCGAATCAATATCACAAAGAGTAGTGACAGGACATAGAGTGTGCATCGATTATCGTAAACTAAACAAAGCCACTCGAAAAGATCATTTCCCACTACCTTTTATAGATCAAATGTTAGAACGATTAGCCAAAGATTCTTATTTCTGTTATCTTGATGGTTACTTAGGATTTTTCCAAATCCCTATCCACCCATATGATCAAGAGAAGACTACATTCACATGCCCTTATGGAACGTTCGCTTATAGACGAATGCCCTTTGGATTATGCAACGCTCCTGCAACCTTTCAAAGATGTATGATGTCAATCTTCGCAAATTTTATAGACAACATCATGGAAGTGTTCATGGACGATTTCTCTGTATGCGGGCAAAGTTTTGAAGGATGCCTATCAAATTTAGAAATGGTGTTAGAAAGATGTGTAAAATTAAACCTCGTGCTTAACTGGGAGAAGTGTCATTTTATGGTCAGAGAAGGAATCGTATTAGGACACGTTATATCCGACAAGGGAATTGAAGTTGATAAAGCTAAGATAGAAGTCATAAAAGATCTTCAACCCCCTAAAACCGTTCGAGAAATACGAAGCTTTTTAGGACACGCCGGTTTCTACCGACGATTCATCAAAGATTTCTCGAAAATCACTAAACCTCTTACCGGTTTATTAATGAAAGACGCTGAGTTCATATTCAATGAAGATTGTCTTAAAGCATTCGAAACTCTAAAAACAGCCCTCATCACCGCACCAATCATGCAACCCCCTGACTGGAGATTACCTTTCGAAATCATGTGCGATGCGAGTGACTATGATGTAGGAGCAGTTCTAGGCCAAAGGAAGGAAAAGAAACTTCATGCGATTTACTATGCCAGTAGAACCTTAGATTCTGCTCAGATGAACTACGCCACTACTGAAAAAGAATTGTTAGCAGTTGTCTTTGCGCTTGACAAATTCCGTTCTTACCTAGTAGGAGCGAAAATAATCGTTTACACAGACCACGCTGTTATCAGATATCTATTGACTAAGAAAGATGCTAAACCAAGACTCTTGAGATGGATTTTACTCTTACAAGAGTTTGATCTCGAAATAAAAGATAAGAAAGGTACTAAAAACGTCGTAGCGGACCATTTATCTAGAATAGAAGGTATTAAACCAGAACAAGTGCCGATTAACGATGATTTTCCGTATGAACAGCTGATAGCACAAATAGGAAGCGACCCAGTTCAGTTAGACGTAGATGAACCAGAACCCGTGGAAACAATCCAAACAACTGTAGGACTGCCATGGTACGCTGACATTGTTAACTACCTAGTTGCAGGAGCTCTTCCACCTGATTTAACCTATCAGCAGAAAAAGAAATTCTTTCACAATCTCAAACATTACTATTGGGATGAACCATTATTGTTCAAAAGAGGACCCGATGGAATCTTTCGTCGATGTATTCCCGAAGAAGAAATAGAAGATGTCATTGCTCATTGCCATTCATCTCCTTATGGTGGACATGCAAGCACTTCCAAGACATGTGCAAAAATCTTGCAAGCCGGCCTATTCTGGCCTAATCTATGGAAAGATGTTCACATCGCTGTCATAAATTGCGATCGGTGTCAACGCACCGGTAATATTTCAAGAAGAGATGAAATGCCTCAAAAAGGAATATTGGAAGTAGAAATCTTTGACGTTTGGGGAATAGATTTCATGGGACCATTCACATCATCTTTCGGTAATAATTACATACTCGTAGTTGTTGATTATGTTTCAAAGTGGATTGAAGCTATAGCTTCTCCTACAAATGACACACGAGTAGTAATAAAGCTTTTCAAAAATATAATCTTTCCCAGATTTGGTGTGCCTAGACTCGTCATAAGTGACGGTGGCTCGCACTTCATTTCAAAAATCTTTGACAAATTACTATCTAAGTATGGAGTAAGACACCGTGTGGCAACACCATATCATCCACAAACAAGTGGACAAGTCAAAGTCTCAAACAGAGAAATCAAACAAATCTTAGAAAAGACTGTCGCCATATCTCGGAAAGATTGGTCATCTAAACTTAATGAAGCTTTATGGGCTTATAGGACAGCTTACAAGACACCCATAGGAACTACACATTTCAAATTAGTTTATGGAAAATCTTGTCACCTCCCGGTAGAACTAGAACACAAAGCCTATTGGGCAATCAAAACTCTCAATATAAACTATAATGTTGCAGGAGAAAAGCGAATCCTAGATATTAACGAATTAGAAGAGTTAAGGCTAGATGCTTATGAGAATGCTAAGATATATAAAGAAATAACTAAGCGATGGCATGATAAACGCCTATCTAGGAAAGAATTTAGTGTGGGAGACGTTGTACTCCTCTTTAATTCAAGACTTAGGCTCTTTCCTGGAAAACTAAAATCTAGATGGTCAGGACCCTTTGAAATAACTAGAGTGTTCCCGAGCGGAGCGATAGAAATTAAGGGTAGGAATAGTGAACCATTCACAGTAAACGGACAACGTTTAAAACATTATCATAAAGTTGAAAATAGAGATTATGCAAATAGTCTAAGGCTTTTAGAGTTGTCCACTAATTTCCCTGATTAATCTAACCTAAGCATTACGTCAGGCTTTAGACGATAAAAACAACGCTTAGTGGGAGGCAACCCATTTAATCATTTAAATCATTTTGATCATTTTATTATTTTTGTCATTTATCATTTTATTATTCGTTTATTTGTTTTGTCATTTTATAGTTTTATTTCATTATTACTATTATTGCTTTTATTTATGCATTTTATTTTCTTATTTTTCCTTATTTTAATTTTAAATCACTTTTACAGATTTTCTAAAGTCTTTTCCACTTTCCTTCTCCCCCTGATTTGTTTCCTCCGTATTTGCACTAACTATGGCTAACCAACCGATAAACCTTATGGAAACCAAATTTAGAGGTAGGAACCAAAGAATGAAATTTGAAGAGTTATCACAGAGACCAATGGATTTGACTCTGTACCCGGATGATCTGACTATGGAAACCTTAGGTATACATGATAGCATCCTATACTTGTTTAACCGACTTGGATGGGAGAATGCACTGATTCAACAAAAGTTTGTGACTTACCGCGAGCTCACCCTTGAGTTCCTCAGCTCCTTAGTTTATCTACCCGAGCGCGGTTTTGGATTCAGGAAAGGATTTATCAGTTTCCGCCTATTTGGAATAGAATATGACTTTAACCATACAGAACTAGCTGACTTATTAGGATTCCCTAGTGTACCCTTTGCTTTTACAACCACACAGGTAGAATTGATGGATATTGAGCTGGATTTCTTTTGGGGAACCTTAACCGGAAACTACCACCCTGAACCAAATAGCATGAACAATGATGAGATACATAACCCTGCTATCCGTTACTTCCATAAGATCCTTGCCCACACCTTCTTTGGAAAAGAAGAAAACCTTACTGGAGTATCTAAAGATGAGATATTCATTATGTCATGTTTTACTAATGGACAGCCAGTCAATGGTGTGCCTTTCATGATGCAAACCTTCACCCGAATCCAAGAAGAACCTGAATTACCCATATTAGTAGGAGGTCTTGTAACCATGATTGCTGATGCCTTAGGACTTAGATACCAATTACACAGGTGTAACCGTTTGGGTACCATCCGTCCTATGAATCTTAACTTTTGCTTTAATCGCCATATCATAAGGAATTTAGGACATCCACCTTTCGAGTACCTAATCAGGAATGAAGTAGTAACCCTGTTCACACTACCAAACCATGCTAGAGTGAGTGTTCACAATAAGGATAATTGGCTTTATTCTTTAACCCCTTCTGACTATCCATCTACTCCTGAAACACCTCAATCTTACAAGATAAAGGATGATATAATGACCGATGTAGAAAGTGACCCTGAGACACCTCCTGGTTACCATGACATTGACCACACTGACGAAGTGATTGAAACCCCTGAAGTGAATCAAGTAGAATATGCTGACAACTTAAAGAAAATCATGAACACTCTTGAAGCTTACCAAGCCGATATAAATACTGTTAAGGATGAGATTAAGAGCATGCGATTGGATATTATAGGTTTAACTGACATAACATGTGAGCAATTCTACCACCTGAACTCTGCAATCGAAGATTTGAAGAAGCACTTTTGAAAATGATGTAGTGATCTAGCTTATTTTACTTATTGTTTTCGTTTCTAGTTAGTTTTACATTTCGCAAACATTTTCGTACCGTATTTTCATTAATGTAATTTCATTTCAATTATCAAAAGCAAAGCATTTCTAGTTTACAAATTTTTTCAATTTAATCAATTTATATGCTTTCAATCTATTTACTGTTATGTTTAAATTGATTAATGTTTTATATAATCTCTCGTGTGATGCAATTTACAAGTATTATATTGGTATTATATATTATGTGTTGTTTGTGTTTAATATAGAGTGAGAAGTGATCATAAAATATTATATAAATTATATGAAGCGTGAGAGAGATATTGCATTCTGGAAATTATTCAAAGTTTTAAGCCCTCACGGTCGTGATCACCCCCTAACGATCGTGACAAGATAATTAGCGCGTCACGACCGTCATCCCCCCATCACGACCGTGACGACCCCAGTTATAGGATTCGTGAGAAACAGAACTGTTCTTCTTCGCAACCTCTTCCTCTTTCAACTTCCATAACTTTCAAAATCCCCCATTATCTCTTCCAACTTCCGTAACCTCCCATTACCCAAATTAAACCCCATTAACCTCTCCATTTACTCCTCACTTATCACATTCTCACCTTGCATTATTAATCCGAACCAATTTCCTCTCATTTTATCACTTTTCTCACAAAAACCAAAAACCTCTCATCTCCCACTCTTGTTCTTGCATGCAATGGAAGCAATTCAATCTAGAGATGGTGAGCATGGAGAAAACCAGAGACAGAGGTTCATCCGATTCCAGAACCGTGGTGTTCAACCCACGCGATATGTCGACAATGTCTGTTTAAGAGAGTTGGGAATACTCAACAGTGTCAAGAGCCTGCTTCAGAAGGTTGGTCTGTGGGATCTTTGCAGTCAGCCCCATCCCACATTCGAGCTTCTGACATTGGAATTCCTAAGCTCATTTCATTACATCACTCCTACCGGTTCTCAGAGTCAACTCACCGGCGTTGCTAAGTTCAGATTGCTTGGCCGGGAGTTCGAAGTTTCGCAAACAAGGATTGCCGAGTTGCTAGGCTTCGATCACGGGAATGAAGCTCACCTCCGCATGCCGGACAATTTCAGTGAAACCGCTTTCACCTTATGGCACGACATCACCAACACCCGTGCCTCAGCCTTTCAGAGCCTGAATGCTACGCATATCCACAACCCGGCGATCAGATACTTTCATCGCATCATCTGTAACACCATCTTTGCACGAGAGAGTAACCACAAGCTCAACTCCAAGGAGCTTTTGTTCTTGCACTGCGCCTTGAATGACGAGCCCATTAATGCTGCCCCGTTCATGCTGTCCCATATCCAGTCCATAGCGCAAAGAGGCGCAACCCCCTTTTACATAGGCGACATTGTCACTACCCTAGCCATTCAGCTGGATCTTGGTGACTTGGTCGTCAATTTGCCTAGCAGAGCCGCGGAGTTCCTAACGAAGAATTATTGTCGGTCCGCCCACTTGATTGCACAGAGAGAGGATGGCAGGTTTAGCCCTGTTATCCAAGGCACTGTTTATCACCACATCATCTTGCCGTGCCGTGACCGCATCGATCCGTCTAGCCAAGCCAACTGGCTCTTTGCTTTACCGGATGCTGCCGGCCACGCCCCCATTCCTGATGAGCAGGCCGATCCACCAGCGGACGAGATGCAAGACACCATGGATGCAGCTGAGCCTGTCCAGGACATTCCTGAGTCATCCACCCGACAACCTCCTGCACAAGAATTCACACTTGAGGAAGTCCTCCGTGCGATTCATCAGCAAAATCAGATGAATGCCGCACTGGAGCGAAGGCATAAGGAGCAGCATGATGCATTACTCCTCACTATTGCAACCAACCAAAGGACTACTGATGAAAAGCTCGGAGAGATCTTTAGCGAGCTAGAGGCTTTGCGCATTGATATCACTGCTATCAGCGGTACCGGTTCTGATCCTGAAGCGACTCCGACCAGACGCTCCCGCACCAGAAGCCGAGGCCGTGGTCATCAGCAGCCTTAGTTTTAGTTTTTGTTTATGTTTTTCTATTTCCGTAGTTTGTATTGTACTTTAACCGCTATTATATCACAACATTGAGGACAATGTCTGATATAGTGTGGGAGAGGTACCTTTCATTTTCCGCATTTTCCCTTTTCGCACTTTTCCCATTCCGTTGTATTTCCTTTTCGTAAATTAATGAAACAGAGCAATTTTTGTGCTATTTTCTTTAGTTTCGAACTTTCCCCGTTTATTTAGCCATACCGAAAAAAAAATCTTTAATTAATTCTTCGCATTACCCGACTTACCTACGAAATGATAATTAGGAAGCTGAGAACGATTCAACAAGATCAATACAGTCTTGACACCTTAGACTTCCCACTTAAGCAATTCCGTTCCGATGATTGTTACGACTACACCTTAAGTTTCAGTTCAAAAGTAACCCCTAGTAGTTTATACTAGCAGTCAGCACCGTCTGAACACAAACCACGTGGGGAGCCGATGAATATAAGTGTTTGATGCCTAATCTATAATGATCCTTCATATCTCGATGCAAATGAAAAGAAATTGCACCAAAGTACACGGTCGCATATAAGAAACGAGAAATATGAGAAGGAGTCCATTGCGGGTTGGTTCAGAGGTACTGGTTCTGAACTTGGTAGGGCGTGCTACGACTCGATCCCCCACAACCTCCAAATTGGATAATGTATGTAGGGTTACCACATTCGTGTACCAGACCCCGTGCTTATAAAGGATCAAATTCGCTAACCGGCTACTCCACTACGTGCGTGCTAAGGAAAAGGGCTTAATGTGATTGCGCTAGAATGAAACCGGGCGAAATAAGATCGAAAGACTCTAGGTGAAATCGTAAAGCAATTACCGAATGTTTCGTTTAACGGGAAGTCGACGACTTAGCTTGTTGCTTGTGTCATTAGTGTATCGTTAGTGTTTTATCAAAGTACCGGTTTATCTGACAAAATGGTTCCTTCGTACGTTTTGTTAAGTGTGTGCGTCGATAAAAACTTGTCCGACAATTTTCAACCGACTATTTGCTTGAGGACAAGCAAAGGTTTAAGTTTGGGGAAGTTTGATAACGAGAAAAAGTATCGATTACATTGCTATGTTTCAATACCGTTTTATCGCATAATTGTCGTTTTAACACCCGATTCCTCGAGTTTTCTTTGCCATTTTGCAGGTACATCATATACAGAGCTAAATCAAGAGCCACAAGTGAAATGAGCAAAAACAACCATTAAAAGATGAAGAAAAAGAGAATTATGCATAACCTGCATATTTTGTAACACTCACGGTCGTCACCTAGGAGTCACGACCGTGACACTCTAAAAGGAGCACTCACGACCGTGACAAGTCCCTCACGACCGTGACGCATATCAAACAAGGAACACGAACGTGACACCCTTGTCACGACCGTGACAAGGGAAAACTAGGGTATTTGACTGAAGACTTGGTCATGAACGTTACGCTGAATGAAATCCAACGTGCCTATTTTCCAGCAGACCAAGTATTCCCACGTTCCCTGGATTTCCTACGAGGCCCAAGCACCAATTCAACTGCCAAGCCCATTTAGTTTGCTATAAATAGATTTGTTTCAATGAACAATTTACAGAGTTTTAGTTTTTAATTTTCTTGCGGAAGCTCTGCCGATTTTATTTTGCACCCTTTATTTTTCCAACATTAATTTCCTTGCTTTAATTTTCTTGTATCCCAACCAACCTTATAACAATTTCCAACATCAGGAAATTGTTATAAATTAATTTGTTTCAAAGCCTTCAGATTATTTTAGAATTTATTTCCGATTCCGGTCAGTACTCCGAGCTTTCCAGCCTGTGGAAGAAGGAGTCTACTACTTTTATTGTTATCCAGGTTTATATTAAAATGCATTTATATTTATGTTGACTATTTATTTTTCTGCCATGCATATTTTATTTTATGTATCTCTGCCTCTGTCTGGTTCAACAATAATGAGTAGCTAAACACCTTAGGGCGGTATGTAATTAAAACAAACTAAATTGGTAAAATCCACTCTAGGCTTAAAATAATTAAGAGCTTAAAATTCTGGCTGAGACTTTTTATTATAAAATCAACCTTTTTGTTACGAGAGTAAGGAAAGTGTATTAGGTTAGGTCAAGACCACGAGAGTGTGAGATTTTAACCAGATAGCTAAAGTTAGGCATTTAATTTAAACACAGCGAGAGCGCTTTAAAATGAATTAGAATTACTAAGTTTCCAAAAATTATCTCTAAACACTTATGGGCTAGCGAGAGCAGGCATAGGGCTTTAGGGGTAAGATCTGATATAAGACCACGAGAGTGTGAGTTAAAGATATTTAAACTGGTAACCTCTACAGAATAGATTAAGTGAACCATCTTTATAAGCCTAGGTTAGATTGACCCGCCTAAGTTAACATAATTACATACCAACCGCCTTAGTATTATTTATTAAACTTAAATTTAATTCCCGCCTTTAATCTTTAAAAACAACCAAAAAAATCGTGACAACCCTTCACCTTAGCTAAACTAGAAATTCCTCTAGCACTAAGTAACCATAGAGTCCCTGTGGATCGATAATCTTAAATATTACTTCGATAGGCTGTGCACTTGCAGTTAAGATACCGCTAGACACATAATTAGATACGTCTTTATCCCATCAGAGATTTATACATGGTGGAACACATACGTACATTTTCCTCACTCGTTTCTCAAATGCACAGATACTTTGAGTTTATAGATACATGAGTACACTTGCAGACCCCTTTATATACTACCCTAAAATAACTACAGAAGAACGGTCGACTAACCCTATCACGACATCTTTCAATCCCATGCAGTCGTTTCTTCTGAGGAGCTTCCTTGTTCTTAGCACTTGTAATATATTTGTGAATTATATACTTAAAAGGGGAGATCAATTCAAGAGATTGATATATATGATTCAACTTCAACTTCTTGTAGAAAACTCAAATTTGTGTATACCTTGTTGTCCAGGATTGTTGGAAATAAGAGAGTGAAAAAGGGAGGATTGTTCTCTTTTTCTACTTTGTAAAATCATAAGGGATTGTTACTTATTGATTAAGTTAGTAACTTGTGTATAATGGCTAGGATGGGCTTGTACTAGGTTCTAACACTTATTGATATCTATTACTTTTTCTGCATTTGCTACTTTTTAAAACATCAACAAACCAGAAAATTAAAGTAACACTTCATTAAAACCAAAAATTAATCAAAATACCTAATTCACCCACACCCCATCTTAGGTGTAGTTTACTCTTACAATTGGCACCAGAGCAAGTTATAGGTAACATGCTCCTAAAGATCCATAATGGCTTCTGCAAATCCTATTTTCAAAGTGTTACCTTGGATTTTTTGACTTAACTATAAGTGGCAAGTGTTAGACGACAGGCTTTAATCTATAGGGGTGAATAGATCACAAATTTTACAACCAAAAAGTTTGACTAAAAATTTATTTTCAAAAGCGTAGTGCAGCGGAAAACTACCCGAATCGAGTCATCTATTTGAACCTACTATCAAAAGTAATATGTGTATTGCAAACCAAACAGAATAATAATGAACGTAAATGCTCAACCACAATCAAGCTATGAATATTACTTGTAACTTATGTATCCAACAACCAAAATACAATCAAAACACGCACAAACAACACATTTAGAATCTAATCGAAAAACAATTTACAAATGAAATGATCAAACGATGATGAATTGTTAGAGTACAAATAGAGTTGGGTTTTTGTTATCGATCCACAAAGATTGTTTTATGATATCACCGCCTTTCTACAGTTGCGCTAGTTTAAGACTCAATGGTAACAGGGGGTTTTGGTTTTGGTAACGGAACATTTTGTTTGCACACGAATTAAAAGCTACAAGTAAAAATTATCGGTTAGTGATAGTTTATAAAAATCACATGTCAAGGTTAAGGTTCAACAAGCTCATTTGCACAGATAGTCTCGATCAAGCAGATGAAAAACTTAGGTCAAATGTGAAACACATTTCTCAATCATGAAGCACACAAATAATATTTCATAAACACGAAGTTTTTCACCATATATTTATCATCAAGAGTTCATACACAATGATCAGAAGCTATACATATAAAAATTTAAGACTTATATACCTTCTAACCTTAACAAATAAGAAGTTTATCTAGCCATAACAATGGAAGCTTTCATTACAAGAAAGAGATGAAGAAGACAAAACATCAAAGACGATCTCCCGACTTTTGATGAACTGATATTTTGAAAACAAGTGAAAAATGCTGAGTTTTAGGTTTTTGCTCTAAGAAAAGTGTGATGATCCCAAAAATGTTTCTTCAACCCATTAAATAGAAGGCTGAAAAACGCAATGCTCGCTAAGAGAGAAAAAGCTCGCTAAGTGTGCTCGCATTAAATTAGCAAACCGCCTTTGCTCTCTAAGCGAGCTCAGGCCCTCGCTTAGCGAGCAACTCTCTGGATTATGATGTTGTTGCTCGCTTGGAGCTCGCTTAACGAGCTTGTAGCGAGCTCCCAAAATATTTTTTCTTCAAAAATTGCCAAAAGAGAGTCCATTTGCTTTGCTTTCTACATTCCAATGGTAAAACCTAAAAATATAAAAACAAAAATTAAATAAACGATACTATTAAAGCAATTAAATTGTACTACGAATATTAACCAGGAACAATGAGAAAAAACATCAGAAAATCAAATAAGCTCAAGAAAAGTGCCAAAAATTATACTACATATTGACACAAATTGGCACTTATCAACTCTCCCTAACTTGCTTCTTTGTTTGTCCTCAAAAAAAGGTGAGATCAAAGAGAAACAAGAACAAAATCAGACAAAGACAACACACCCAAATTGATGGTTCAAACCAAAAGATTACGCTCACAAGTAATGTCCAACTTTACATAGAATCACAACATAATTATGAACTAACTTTTAAACACAAATAACAAGCAAACAACACAAGAAATAAAATGTTCAAACAATAATCACCTAATCACTTAACTAAGTCAAGCTTAATATCTACAAGGGACAAATCACTCTCATATGTAATCGTGCTAACATCCGGAACAATTCATGCAAGTATCAAATCAATTCAATGGGAAAATCAAGGAAGCAAAGATCTCATAAGGACTTCTCATTGTTGTAATAGGGCAATGGTTAACAAGAAAGTGATATATATATATATATATATATATATATATATATATATATATATATATATATATATAAAGGTCAGTGATTAAAAGGGGTTTCAAAAGTTTTTGAAAAATGAAGAACATGCCAACTAAATCAACCAACTTATTTCAAACTTTTCCCTAACTATTCCTTCCTTTTTCCTTTTCATGGTGCCCAATCTCAAAAAAAATTATTTTTTCTTTTTCAAATGCTCTTTTCTTTTAAGGCACTTCTAACTTAAAGTGAAAAGCTCTAGCAAATGTTCACATTTTTATTTTTTTCTTTTCTTTTATATATTTTCAAGAGGCACCACTTCCATCAATTCTTTTTTTTCACACTCAAGTACTTTCCCCAACTTTAAACCATATCATATTATAATGACAATGTTCTTCAAGAAAGTATGTTCAAACAAAGGGTTAAGTGTATACAAAAAGTCAAACTAGAATGAATCACAATGGTTTTCTTTTTTAACAACAATGATCACCAATGAATGGTATCCCGACATTTTACTGACTTTTGCTTTATGATTCATTCTAATTGTGCGAAGGCTCAAAATTGGTCAGCAGATTCTCACACTACTCACCAGGTAAAAATAAAGCCTACAAAAATTGGATGGTTTTTCTCAATATCAAACAATGCCTAGATCATTTTAATGTTTATAAGATTTACCAATGAATACAAGATACAAGCATGAATCGCACGAGCTCACAACAATTACATAAACATTCAAATTTGTGAACAATGGAGGTCACTCACTTTTGTGTTTTACCCTAAACGATTTTCAAATGAACACTTATGCAATATGAACAAAGCTTGAAATTTGCGGAAAGTAAAGAGTTCATACACATGTTATATTCTATAAAGCACGAACAAAGTACCTTTTTCGCGCAAACTTTCAGAAGTTTATCATCACTATCAAAGAAAGGTGAAAAACAAATCTTAGATCAAAGAAAAGTAACTTATTTCACCAAGATGATCACCTCAAAATTAAGAACAAACACACAAAATTTTTGCAACACAAACATAAATAAAAACCATCCGCCCGGATGTTAGATGTTAACTAAAATGAGTTTTATAAGTACAAAATACACCATCCACCCGGATGTGAACAACTAATCCAAAATAGTAGTACCAGAATCACACCCAAGAGGATGTTAACTACCAAAATCCAAAAACTACATCAGCATCCTAAAAACATTCTAAACATAACATAAAACAAAATAAAAGAAGAACAATCAAAACGTCTGACATCAATCAAAAGAACTTGAACTAGAACCATTATCATCAACATTAATGTCATCATCATCATCAGCAACATCATCCACACCATCTTCAGATGCTCCCCTCGAAGCACCATGCATGTCTTCAGGCCACACAGTATAAGCTCTGAACTCCTTCATGGATCGAAGAGAGTGGTATACATGAGGCTCTATGATCTGTACCTGCAACAGCAACATGGACTCGTACATGAAAGATAAAGCACAGTGGTGAGATTCGTACATAGCCGAGTTAGCATCCGAGCTAGGATCAACAACATGCCCAAAATAAGACATTCGACCAAAAGGCACACCCCCATGAGGAGGAGCAGAAGCAACTGGAGCAGCAGCAAGTGTGGGCTCACAAAATCTGGAGGCAAACTCATCATCAATTAGAGCTAACTTCACATTCCTAAGCGAGGGAAGTACGACGCCAGCTTCCTTACACAAGGCCATAACTAAACCAGGGTGAGTGAGTCTGCATGTCGCCCTCGAGCCATAAGGTGTATCACTCGTAGTAATCCTTTGAAACTCAGTGGAGATGATTCAAGCATGGTCCACAGTCTTGCCCTCCATAATGCAATAGAGGAGAGCAACCACCTCAATCTTGATATCTGAGGTGTGGCTCCTCGGCATTAGGTTGTGCAAGACAACCGACATATATATTTGAGCTTTGCTTTTTAGTGTTCCTCTCTTAAAGCACAAAGGTTCTCCCGTGGAACTCACCTCGTACGAGTGGTATTGGAAGCAAATGCGCCTCTTAATGTCATCAATATTCCAATTCCTTCTGACACACAACCTTCCATAATCACAAAGGCCATCGTCCTCTAGTTGTAAGTTGTCTCCCAAATAACAACTTATGTTGTCTCTTGAAAAATCGATCGGTTTTTCACTCACCCGGGTTTTGTAGGCAAAGGGGTCGCTTTCAGAACATGTTGGAAGGGCGTTCACGAATAACTCCCTCACAATCTCCAAGTGAAATTATGGGTGAGGTTCACAAAGCACAGCAAAGTCATCAATTTCCAATTCTTCCCCGACAATCCTGTAGTACCCAGTAGGACACACAAAAAACACAAGCAAACCGGTAAAATTAGAAACTAAATTGCAGAAAAAATCCCTAATTCTCAGGGGCAATTCCACAATACAAACAAACTTAATATCCATTTTAACATCCATTATATATAACAGAGATACTTAACAAATAGTAACCCTAACTAACAAATCAGAAAACTTCTCAAGTTCATGCCCTAATGCTTCAATTTCCCTTACCCTAAGCCACATGCAACCAAAATTTCTACTTAAGAATATCAAAGGGAGATTGTAGAAGCTATTAGAAAGCAAGAACAAGAAGAATTTCATGAAGAAAATTAAAAAAATCCCCAAAAATGGGTTTTTACGAAAATTGAGAAAAATACAGAAAATTGAACTTACTTTTGATGAGGTGAATGGATTGAAGCTTGAAAATTGTTAGGAGATGAGCAAAAATCCTTGAAGCTTGAAGGAGAATAGACCAAGAGAAGAATTGTTTTGAAATTTTTGTGAAAATGAGAGAAATTCAAGAAACACAAATACATAGTCAAATGTTGTTTATAACATGTATATATAAGGAACCGAAATTCAAGAAAACAAGAAGAAATATGAAATCGGTTATGGCATTTTTTCATGTTTTTTATGATGGTGATGATTGGAGCATGTCTAGAATGCTTCAAAGAATTGATTTCAACCTTCAAAAGGCTTGGAGAATGACTGGATCAAGGAAACCGAATTGTGAATTTTTGTGAAACTTTGAAAGTTGTCCTCTTGCCCTCTAAAAATTCGTCCATTGTGTTGTGATCATGTTATGATTATATAATAGTGTAATTTATGTCAGATTTATGGGCCTTGAGAGATTGTTTATGGATTGCTTGGATGTGAAGAAATAATGTTTCCAAATTTGTCAAAAATTATGTATAATCATACTTGTATGGTCTTGCACGAATTTGGACATGACCAATCAACTTAACTATCAAATATTTGATCCCAAAATAAATTTTAGATCAAATATTTGATTTTTTATAATTTATTTTGATTAAAATTGGATTTAAATGATTTAAATTCAATATAATATAAAATAAATAATAAAAATCAGAAATTATGATAAATGGGTCGTGAATGGTCTCATATTTAAGTTAGGGTTGAAATATTATGGGCCCATGTGAAGAAAACTTGAGTTTTGGTCTTTTTTGCTTCATACAACTCCTCAAAATTGTCCAACTTCAACAATGCATAACTCCCTCAATTTATATCCCATGAAGGTGTTCTAGGACTTTTTAGAAATCTTAGAGTGTCCTATAACTACTCCTTTTGGTCCCATATCCATTTGATCTTCCATATTTAAGTTATGAGCTTTTGAAAATGTTGACTTTTGTTGACTTTTAAAAGGACTTGTAATGTCTTGGCTCATATCTCTCAAATGAAACATTTTTAGACTTTGCTTGTGAGACACAAAGTTGTAGGGAATTGAATTTCCTTAAAAATGAGCTTTGAATGGTAAATTTTTGATGAAGTATGCGAAAGTTATGGCTGGTCAAAGTACAATTGACTTTTCCTACACAAAACTCTAATTTAGTAACTCCTGATTCTAGATGATTCTGAGGTTTCCTTGATGAATCATGATCAACCCTTTATCAAATGATTAATTTCACTACATAATCTTGATATTGACCAAAAATCTTGAAGTTTGACTTTGTGTTGACCACAATTGACTTTTGGACCAAGTTAACTGATTTTTGATATTCTAAGCATCTGACTAACCAAACTTGTAGGGAAAGTCTTGAAAGTTGACATGAGGATTCTTTGAGGTATGTGGGATGTCATTAAGTCCACTTGAGGCTTTAGAAGTTCACTTTGCTTTGAGAAATTCAAAATCATAGTTTCAGATCCATTGCTTAGGAGGAGGCTTTGTCTGATGAAACCTTGAATCCTTTTGAGTAATTTTGAATCTTGTGACTATTAGGAGACCTCTTTAGACACATTTTCTTGAATATGGGAGAGCAAAATTTGGGGTACAACAATAGGTAATTTGGGTTTTTTGGAAAATTTGGGAACATGAGAAGAGGTGGTTGATGAAATATGATGACTTTGAGAAGTGTTAGAAGTAAGGGTTGAATTATGTGATGTCTATAATGATGTGTTGTTATTGTATATTTATTTCTATGCGAGTTATGTGTATTTTCGTGTTGAGGGATATGAGATTCGTAGGGGTTTTTGGGACTGGTTGTGCAGAAAAACGCACAACAGGGGTCAACACTAGTGAGGTGTGAAAACATGAGCATAAGCATATGTTTTTTTCTATCATGTTTTGTTTTGTGGTCCCTTTTCGTTGTTGTTCTTAATCCATGGAGTAAGTGATGTGTTATATTTTGATGACTATAATATGATGAAATATGAAGTAACATGAATAAATTGTGATGTATATTGATGATTCTATACTATGATGTTTTGGTAAAGTTCATGGATGATGATGCAATCTTGATGACCTTATGACGATAATTATGACGACATTTTTCATCATGCATTCATAGCATACTTAGGGACTTAGGTGCAATGATGATGTTGGGACTTCGGTCAAGTGTTGGCTTCAATCTTATCCACATGATTGAGGTAATTACGATGTGCTACATTTGAAGGGTGATGACCCGATGTCTATCCATGTTGTTCAGTACCACATGCATGATTTTATGACTTTGCATTTCATATTAAGTGTCATTGCATAGTTGTGTGTAATTGACGTTGATGATATGGTGATTTTCCTAATGATGTTGATTGTGTCCTATTTAGATATTTTCTTTTTATCTCGCATCATGATTTGTGATTACTCACCCTGTCTGCTTGGAAATGTTACCTCTATGGTGGGTAACTTACAGGTGATCAAGAATAACTCGTAGATGCATGAAGATTTAGCTTTGGAGTCTTTCTAGTTCCGTAGATCTTAGATGGTGTCTTGCTCTGATATGTAACATCGGGTTGTGAACGTTTGAGTTGAACCTTTATGTTCTATTTTCTTTTAACACGAGTTTATTATGAGTTTCTTGTTTAAGATTTTTTGGATTTTTATTTAATGAGACTATGATTTTCGCTGCATGATAATTGAATAAAACATGGATAAAAGAACCTGTGTTACGAAGCGGGATGTTGTTATGTTGTTTTATGAAGAAATGAGACACCTTTGGTGATTTAACTCTGATATAATTATAGATAATTATCATGTACATTCTATGGGGTAGATGGGTGTTACAATCTTCATCAACCAATCCAAGTATTGTAAAAATTTGTTGAAAATATTTGATATGGACAATTGTAAAGTAATGACCACTCCAATGGGTTCTGGAATGTATGTAGATCAAGATTAATTCAGTGTTTCAATTGATATCACTAAATATCTTGGTATGATCGGTTCTTTATTATATTTGACGATAAGTCATCCTGACATTATGTTTAATGTTTGTCTTTGTGCACGATTTTAAGACAATCCGAAGGAATCATATATTGCCTCATGAAAAGAATCACGAAGTACCTTAAAGGAACAACAAACATTGACTTATGGTATCCTAAAGGTAATGTATGTGACTTAATCGGTTATTCTGACTCAGATTATGCAGGCTATAAAACAGATCGGAGAAGCACAAGTGGCACATGTTATAGCCTATGAAACACCCTTGTATCATGGTCCTGCAAAAAGCAAACATGTATGCCTATTATTACAGCTGAAGCATAATATCTTGATGCAGGAATTAGTATTGCACAAATCCTTTGGTTAAAGCAACAACTTTGCGACTATGGCATGAACCTTATATGTATTCCGTTGAATTTTGATAATGCAAGTGCTCCCGCCTTAATAACAGGAACCCAACTATTTTCATTTTGGTAGAAACTAGAGTAAAACAAGCCAAAGCCACTAAGGTTAGAAATAATTTTGCCTCTAAATGGTCCTTTCTATACAATTATTCAAAACATATTAATGGAAGAATATGGATTATATTGGACTCTAATAAGGTCAAGGTTGAGATGGTTTGATGTTCTGCTCAATATGTTCATTGTGGAATCTATAACATGGATGGGAAGCTTAGAATATGGTGTACTACAACCTATTATTTTAATACTTTGGAGCTGAGGAAATCTTTATGGAAAGACATTGAGAATTTACAACCTGGTACCATAAAACTGTGGTTCTTAATGGAGGACTTTAATAACGTTCTCCAAATTTAGGATAAAATAAGAATATCCATGGCTCAGGAAGCAGAATCTCGTGACTTAAGCAGTATGATGAGGATAATTGAGCTTCATGACAAATATAGTATGAGTGAGCATTTCACATGGTTCAATAATCAAGCAGATAGTCACATATACTCTAAGATAGATAGACCCATTGCCCACATGAAATGGCACCAAATGCATGCTGACATGTTCTGAAGGTGATGAAATTTAGTGTTTCGAATCATGTCCTTCTTTGCTTAGTGGATTAGAGCTACAAAAGGCCTATGAATAATCATTTCAAGTTCCAAAATGTTGTCACCTCTACTGAGGGATTCATAGATGTAGTGAGAGCAAATTGGAATCAAAATGTCAGAGCTTATGGTACGAGGGCCCTTTAGAGAAAATTGATGAGGCTTCAATCTATTATCAAAGAGAAAAGTAGGGGGTCAATTGTATCAGGAAATAAATTGTTGATGCTAGAGAGGAGTTAAAGGTATCTCAAAAAAATCTTGCCCGAGACAAAATGAACATTGAACAAATTTTGGCTACCAAAATATGCTCTGAAAAGGTCATAGAGTTGAACACCATAGAGGAGAAACTCTTGAAGCAGAAAGATAAGATTTATTGGATGAAGTAGGGTGACAACAACATTACATACTTCTATGCCTTGCTTAAGAATAAAAGAGCTCAAACTCAGATTCTGTCAGTGGTCAATGATGTTGGGGCCATCATATCCAATTGAAAGGACATTGAAGAGGAAATGACTAAATTCTATGGAAACTTGGTTGGTAAGACCTCTACTTATCTCGGATGGATTAATATTGTTGCCCTGAGAAAAGGAAATCAGTTGACTTTGGAGCAAAGGGATAGTCTCATCTCTCTTATTAAGAATGAGGAAATTGAGAACGCTTTGAAAGGAATTAGTGATAATACTTCTCAAGGTTTAGATGGATTTGGTGCTAAGTTTTTCAACTCCACATGGGATATCACCAAGCATGATGTGTGTGCCGCTGTTAGAGAGTTCTTTAACAAAAAGAGAATATGCAAAGCTTTTAATAGTTCTCTTGTCACGCTCATTCCAAAATTTAAAAATGCCAAAATGATAAAAGATTACCAACTTATTTCTTGTTGTATGACTGTCTACAAAATCATTGCCAAAATCTTAGCCTCTAGACTTTATATAGTTCTGGATGCAACATATATCCTTCTTCCTAAGAAAGTCATCAAGCAGGTGAAAGTTATTTGTTGCTCTTTCCTCTAGTCAGACAGTGGATATATCACTTGGAAGTCAAACCCACATGCGCCATAACCCTCTTGGCTGGAATGAAGAGCTAAAATGAGTAATGAATAATAGTAAAGAAAAAAGATTGGAAATCAAACATCATCAAATGTGCTTTTGCAGAGACGATATACGGAGCTTGGAGCTTTATAAATCAACATTACTTTGAAAACAAAATGGATGTTGACATAATTGATCCTATAATCATTGAAACTATTACATATAGGTGTTGAACTAGGCTTTATCTAAGGCACCCTATTAGTCAGTTTTATGCTTCCTTAAGCTGCATTTATAGTTGTATTTTGGATCTCTTAACTGAATCTTTGGATCACCTTCTTGATATTTATTGACTTGTACAATTTTAATCATAATAAAATATAAATTTATATTTAATTCTTTTTTTTACAATTTTCATATTGAAAATAAATATACAAGTAACGCATCATATAAATAAATTTATGTAAAATTTAAAATATTTAATAATAAAATGTGAAATATTTTTATATTATCATATGTAATATCTGTTATATTTTGTAATGGATAATAAATAAAAGTGTTGACGTAACGCAAGCAAGATAATACATATTTGCTTGCATCTAGTTGGGTCCCATTCTGTTGGCATCATTGCACACACATACTTTTTACCTTTTTTATTAACAAAAACGAAGAAACTTAATTACACAATTTCCTAATAACCGTCCATCGCAAAATCATAACCGATTACAGTGGAGTCGAGCACAGAGAATCCCGGCCCGTACAAATAAAATCCACACGCACTAACTCGAAGGAAGAAGAAACTGCGTTGTGTTGTGTTTTTCTTTTGTTCTCTGAGTTTCTCTCAGTTTTTTCTCAAATAATTATTTAAACGTTTTCGTCTTTATGTTAGTGTGAGTCTCATCTCTTGCGTTGCGAGAGAACGTGACTGAAAAAACCCTATTACGACGTCGTTTTCATTATCTCTCTGCGTTTTACTGTAACGAAACCCTTAACCGTAACCATAACCGTAACCGTAACCGTAACGATTTCTCATTGAATCTAATGGAAGGTCGAGGTCGTTCTGTGGAAGATATTTTCGAGGATTTCAAAAGCAGAAGAGCTGGAATCATCAAAGCCCTAACCGTTGGTACTAATTTTTTGAATTTTCATTTCTTGCAATTTTTGCAATTTTTTTTCCAATTATGGCTTGCGATTTTTCAATTCATTGCTTGATCTACTACTCTAGCTTCATGCTGTGTTGTCAATTTTGGATTTTGTGTAAAGGTTTTTGAAATTTGTTTATATTTGTGCTAATTTTTGGTCGTGCTGTTGTTGCAGATGTTGAAGATTTCTACAGACAATGTGATCCTGGTTAGTTTAACTCCATTTCTCTTAGGAATAGTATGAATATCGTTTCGTTGTTGGTTTTTGAATCCTTTTTCTTTTTCAATAATTTTAGGTTTTAAACTTTTAATGATTTCTTTTAGTTGTTTGAAATTTGGTATCACCGCTTTGTCTGATTCGGATGCTTTGCCTAGTTTATTTGTTAGTTAGGTTAAAATATGCATTTGGTTTGTTCATGTAGAAATTGGTCCCTCTAATAAGTGTGTGAAATTATTTAGTCCTATATGTTGCTTGTGTTGGAGTCGGAGAAACTAAAATAAAAGGCGATGATGTATTTGCGAGTATTTGCTAGGACCAAATGCATATTTGTAAACCAATTAGTTATGTACTTCAACTGACAACTCATCAGTCAATGTAGCCATAAGCTGTATATATTGCAAGGTTGGTAACCTGCTATGGTTTACTATATTTGGATAGGATATTCAATTTCAAGCTTATTGTGAACTTTTTAATATATAATAATAGGCAATGGGAAGAGAATAACACTGACTAGGCATTGATGTATGAGACATCATTTTCCTGTAAGGTTGCCAATTAGGAAATCTCATTGTTGAATTTTTTTGGGAAGGGTCATATAGAATTCTGGCAGGATTATATGGATCTCTTGATACTAATCTAAACTTCTTGGGGTCAATTTTATTTAGAGATGAAGATATAATGGATTTAAATTAAACTGCTGCAAATTTAAATACCGTAAATGTTATAAATTGCTTTATCTATATTAATTTGCTTTCCTTTGTGGCTATTGTGTTCCATATACGAGCTTTAATATCTGATATTGTATTCTTTCAGAGAAAGAGAATTTGTGCTTGTATGGATTACTTAATGAGAAGTGGGAAGTGAATTTACCTGTTGAGGAAGTTCCTCCAGAGCTTCCTGAGCCTGTGCTGGGTATCAACTTTGCTAGGGATGGCATGCAAGAAAAAGACTGGTTATCCTTAGTTGCTGTTCATAGTGATACATGGTTGCTTTCCCTTGCATTCTACTTTGGAGCTAGATTTGCGTTTGACAGATCTGACAGGTATATATCACACTGGGCATATCTATATTTATCGGAAGTCACCTTGTAAAAAAGGTGGTTCAGGATGAGTATTAAATTAAGGCAGTAGTTTAGATCATACTTTTCTTATCATTACAGCGGTTTAGTCATTGTTGTGCTGGATTTTTCTTTAGCCCCTTGTTGAATGGGAGTTCTATTGTTTAGCACAGAGCAATTGTCTCCACTTTATACCTTTTTTCTAGTATCAGTGTTGATTTGCAATTTTATTTGCTTATAAATCATTGTTGAGGCAGTATCCCACCACGGAAACAAAGATGTTGATGCATACAAAAAAATGTTCACCATTTATTTTCCCTCGAGAAAGGGGAAACCTGGTGATATAAAGCTCCAGTTATGACAAGATTCAGGGAAGGATCAAACCCATTGTGGGTCTTACCTTGTATCCGCAAGAGGCTGATTCCACAACTCAAGTCTGTGACCTCATAGTCACATCAGACATGGCAGCAAACTCTATGGCAGTTATTATCTGCTGAGTTTTGATCTTAAGATAAGGCAAGAAGGAATGTTGAACGGATATATTGATTATAACATGTGAATGCAAGATCCTTATCAAGTGGTATTTTCCTTAGCAGGCCCAATTGATGCTCTTTCGGTCATCATGTAATCATCCGTGTATTGTATTGGATACTTGGCAATGTCATATGCATTTTATTATACATTCATCTAGTCGTGATTTGCCATTTTTGATGCAGGAAACGTCTATTCAATATGATTAATGAACTACCAACAATATTTGAAATTGTTAATGGCTCAACAAAGAAACCAGCCAAAGAGAAGTCTTCAGTCTCAAACAACAGTGGCAGCAAATCTAAGTCCAGTTCTAAAGTGGTAAATAATTTTTGACCAACATTCATGGCCAATGAAATGAATACATCTTTTCATAAATATTTTTCTATCTGAATTGCAGCGTAAAACTCAGGATGTTTTTCAAGTTTAGATTATTTATAGGTAGCAACCCTCTTTTAATTTTAGGCTTCAAGGTAAAGAATTAAAGGGCCTATTGCATATGCCCTAAATCTATATAGCCATCTCCTTGATGTTACAACTAGTAAGATATTGCAAGGTAGTAATATATTGCAAGGTATCATCAGAAGTTAAGTTTAACATTCTGTTAATCTATGCTAAATTACTGATATATATAATATATCTTAAA
Source organism: Lathyrus aphaca (assembly GCA_963966055.1). Classification (NCBI taxonomy): domain Eukaryota; kingdom Viridiplantae; phylum Streptophyta; class Magnoliopsida; order Fabales; family Fabaceae; genus Lathyrus; species Lathyrus aphaca. The sequence continues at coordinate 724,715,240 of OZ014519.1, read as the reverse complement.
AATTTAGACATATCACGGTATCTCAAAGGTATGTATAACCCTTAGCCTACAATATAGGAATCTATGCTCTGTTGGTTGTGTTCGTAACTTTGGCAGTTTTTAATCATTTTTATTCTCTTTGCTCTAGATAAAAATAAAATAGAGAAATGGGTTGATAAGGTGCACCATACACATGTCCATATTCAAGTTGATATGAAGACTTACCGAATAGAACTAGAAGCATTAAGATAAACTTTCAAAAGGAAAACGAGGTTATGGCTTCTGCCCGACTATCTTTTGTCTTCCCTACCCATTACAGGATAAACCGTAGACAAATCATGTAGAGTTTTGACTGAATAGTTATGGCATGCAGATGTGTATTTTTGAACTGTTGACTTCTGTTTTTATTTGAACCGCTACTTGTATGGTATGGAAAAAAGAAGAAAGTAGAGCATTCAAAACTGTTGACTTCTTTAATGTCATTTTGAATTTGGCGCTTAGAATGTGGATATTCATTGAAATCAGTATCACATAATTGTTTTAGAAAATATATGGTTAAAGTTAATGATATGTATACCTGGTTGGAAAGGGAGTATCTCATGTTGAAATTTCACGCTACGTGTAATAGTAAAACCGTAATAGTAAAACCGTGTCTATCTCTCTTCATTAGTATCCATTAACTATGATAAGCCTCCACTTAATAATGAAGAGGGATATACACAGGTTTTCAAAACTAAAAAATTCAACATGGGAGGATTCATTGCAAAATTCTGTGGGAGGTTAGAATATCTAACTTGTATAGGTAGTCTATTTTGATATGTTATTTGTGTTCTGTTCTACTTCTGATGTAGTCTGTGTACTTATTGTTGACTGTTTGAGCAGCGGGCTCCTGAAACTCAGAGCAGACTACCAAAGGCATTACAACCAAAAGATGAGGAGGAAGGACTGGAAGAGAATGATGACGATGAACATGGAGAAGCCATGTGTGGGGCTTGTGGTGATAATGATGGCACTGATGAGTTCTGGATTTGCTGCGACATTTGTGAGAAGTGGTTCCATGGAAAATGTGTGAAGATCACTCCTGCACGGGCCGAGCATATCAAGCAATACAAGTGCCCATCATGCAGTAGTAACAAGAGAGCTCGCTAGCAAAATTTCATTCACAGACAAACTATGTCGGAGTCTTTACTAATCTGGTTAATATGCTTTTGTTTCTAGATGAAGTTGATGGATAGTTTTTATTAAGTTTAAGACATAGGTTTCTTTTTTATGCCCTTCTTTGGTATATGTATGTATCCGTAGTTGAAGCATTGTTTACTGGGAAAAGCCAAGTCTTTTCTGCAGTCTCGTTTTGGCTATTGAACTACAATATGCTGGGCTGGCAACATTAATGTTTGGAAATTTTAGCAAAACGACATTTGCACCAAATGAAGGAATGACATTTTCCCATCTTTGTTTCTGTAGTCCCTTTTGATTGTAGATACGTATGAATAGTTGCAGTCTAGACATAGTGAATGTTTGTCTAAACATCACCCTAAACAGGATATGAAATCTGCATTGTAACGTGCGAATTGCATAAATTCTGCTTCCAAAGCAATAGAACTTGTGCAGTGGATGAAGGCCTGAATTGTCAAGGGACCCAGATTGCTTGAATGAGATTTCATGCATGTAAAATTGATTTATTATTTCAGCCCTAAAAATGCTTAGAGTCTGATAAAAAATATATGAAATTTAAATATACTCTCTAAAATTAATAATTTTAATTAGTGTAGACTATGCACTGAACAATTTGATGATTTTTTATTAATGTGGATTGCAAAAAACATGTTTGAAAGCATGCTTCAATCGTAAAACACATGTTAAACAATAAACAATTTTGTCAGCTCAAAATATTTTATGTTAGATGCCATTCACAAACATCTACTATTTAAATACTATTTTTAATTATATTTTATTTCGTAAAACTAATGAATTTATAATATTCAACCGATTTAAATGTATATTTAATTTTTCTAATGTGATAAAAAATAACTTTTAGTCCATTATTTTTGACATGATTTATGGTCCTTTTCTTTTACAACGTTTAATACTTTTTTTTATCATTTAACATTGTTTTATGTAAAATTTCACTCACATTTGAACTATAAAAATTTGAGGAAAAGAGATTCTTGAATTAATGATCTCTCCTTCAAAGACAAAGATCAAAATAAACTTGTCTTGGGAAAACAAGCATCCACCAAAATTTCAAACAATAGTTACCATCCAAAACAGAAAAATTGCAAATTCATAAGTAAGAAAAGTCAAGTTCTTGATGGGACCTTAAATTGCGATGATTTATGTCAAGTTCTATAATTCAAGTATATAGATATGGTTAATCCTTGAAAAAGAAAAACCAACCAAAATAATAACTAAAACAATGATATTAAACAAGAAATTGAGATACCTAGGCAAGATCCAATTCCAATGTTAATCCCTTGGAACAACACTATTTTTTAGTGAAATACAATTTACCTATAGCAGTTCTTAATTCACAAAGGCTAAACTCTACGAGTTACACCAAAATATTACATTCCAGTGTGAGATTCTTAAAAAACAAAAAAAAAAACAGAAACAATTAGAACATACATTTCTATAAACTTGACCAGCATGTTGAATGTGCATAAGCAAAACAAATGGATTCACCGAACGGGAGTGATTCTAATAAAGTGATAACAATGATAACCAACCGATATTTTTTCTAACCGTGCAAATCATTTTGCTGAACTTTTAAACCAACTCAGTCAACTATTTTAATGTAGAAAGAACTTAATATATTGAGCAATAAAGTTAACAAGAGAAAAAAAGAAGCCACAATAGGTGTTGTATGAAGGTCAAAACTTATTAAAAAGACAAACTAGTAATCCACTCAATCAGAAATTTAACCATGTCTGATAATATTCACATGTTGCTGGAGAGATAGTGCCATCTGGTGAACAAAAGCTCATTCTTTGACAAGAAAAACATGGAAAGGAAGTCAAGTCAGCAGTCTTCTTTTCCCCTCTAACTCCACCTTTGCTTTTGCTTATGTAACAAGTTTTGCCAACAGGAATAGATGCAAATTCCCCATGTCCAGTACTTATCATCTGCATGATCTCATCATCCAAAACCAAAGTTTGCAAAATCTCTTCCATTTGTTTCATAGTGACTTCAGTATTAAAGACTCCACTCCTTTTAATCCACTCCAAACATCCCTCACAAGTGGAAACTTTCTGCATGAAAATGCATTTCAAGCACACATCTTTTAGACTGTTTATATAATCGATATCAAGTTTCCCATCACTATAAAAATGACCACCAGTGATTTCCTCGGAAGGCATAAATTCTGTTGCCATGTAGTGCTTTCTACCTTTGTTTTGAATAGTAGTAACTTCCTTTATCATATTCTTGGACATAAGTGTCTTCAGGGATTTATTGACCACAGTAGTAGGAAGGTTTGTTTCTCTTTTCATGTCTCCAGTCCAGATTCCTATGTTTTCCCTGCTACGTATGAGGTTAAAGAGTAAACGCTCTTCATCTGTCAATACCGGCTCAGACACTTTTTGTCGTTTCCGTTGAGGGAAAGCAGAAGCTTGCAAACGATTCATTCCTTACAAGAGAAAAATATCAAACAGAGTATAGTTAAAGTGTTCAAAGAATTATAATAGAGAAACATTAAACCTATCGATAAAAATATTTTGAACATGAAAAAGAGGAAATATGCAGTGCAGTAAAAATAATCATTATGTTAAGCCATTTATGACTGACTGTGACAATTCCAAACATATGTAGATATAGATGAAAACTACACAGAAGCAATACATTGATCAATGATGTATATATATCATCGTTCAAATATGACCTTACTAAGAATAATCAAACTTTGCCAGTGGACTAAATATGAGAATAATGCACCCTGGTAAACATTTCAGCCAACATCAGTTTCATGTGCTAAGATAATAAACAAATTTCAAAGATATGCTCACCTGGCCAAATTCACCGACTATATCGAGTCTCACAACACCAAGGTCAAGATCACCAGATAACAATTATCTTACAATGTATTTTGACCTCTGGAACCAGACTTCAAAGTTGGAAAGCTGCAATGTAAAAAAAATCACTTGTCAAGGGCTCAAATGTTTTCACAACGGGGACAGAAAAATGAATATACTTTACACAGTTTATGTAAATGAATGTACTTTACATATGCATTTCAAGCTCTGAACATTTTTCAGACATGTTTATAAGTTCATTATTATCGGAAATTCGGGATTAAATATAAATGTAAGGTACTGAAAATTGGATATTGCAGCTTGTGACTACCACAACCACAATATTGCAGTTGCATCACGTGAAGCGGTACACAATTTAAAACAACATGTTCTCTTATTTCAGCTTGATGCACAGATTTAAAACAGCATGTTCTCTCAGTTAAACTGTTTCACCAACAATATTAATTTTCATGCTGCTGCATAATTTAATTATTCTCCTTAAAAGCTATTTCTAATGCAACCGCAATATTACGTGTCAATTTCTTTTTGTTGTAGTCAAAGTAATCTATAAACGTGTCGATTTCTTCTTCAGGTTGGGAGGTGTGATATTTTAAAATTTCTTCTTCGAGTTTCAAGAAATGCCTCTTCGTATGCCTTTTTCCGTGCAATCTCTTCTTCGTATGCCTTTCTCCACCGTGAAATCTCTTCCTTTTGTCATTGTCATGGATCAAACGCTATGTTAAGTGTGTACTGTATGGATAAAGATTCAATAGACAATTTCTAATATATATCAATTAAGTTTTAATGAACATGAAGGTGGAACTAGGGTTTTGCAATCAACTTGGTGGAAATCTAATAATATAAAATTGATTGAAAAATTAAGATTATACAGAAAAGAGGAAAAACGTTGTGAAAATCAAATAATTTTATGACGAAACAAACAACAAATTGAAAGAAGAAAGCAATTGATATTTGACAACAGAAGAAAAGAGAGAGAGGAGAAACGTACTGGCGGTGTGATGAGGATGAAGATGGAGAATGGCGATTCCTTCACTGATGTTTTGTTTGCTTATATATATTTCAATTTATTTGATTTCTTAAAAAATATTTTGTTGCTTTAATTATTTTTAATCAAATAATTAAAAATGTATGAATCATTTTGTATGATACATGTTACTATTCTTTTGATTTGTCCTAATGGTGAATTATCTCTACTGCTTGTGTATTAATCATTGCCTAAATTACTCTTAATATTGGATTATTATATTTATTGTATTTGATTGAGATTTTTAGATATGTGTTATTGGATTGGAGACGCTAACAAGTTATTCACAACTTGATCAGTCTCATTCAAATAAACAAAACTATTCAAAACCCTAAAATTAATCTGCTAACAGGAAATTCATAACATATCCATGAGATTTGGGGTAAGACATTGATGCTAAGCTAAGATATAAGATTTGGGGGGGAGACAGAGACTTACTGATTCGACTCCGGCAAAGAGGTAAATGGAGAACGCGAACGGAAGACAGAGAAGAGGAAGACGGCGAAGAGGCAGACCGGCGGAGGGTAGAACAGAGATACGGCACGGCGGATGGTAGAACGGAGATACGGCGCGGCAGAGAGGCAGAAACGGTGATACGCGAAAGGTTTCTCAATCTCACACTCGGTCTCTTCTCAACCTACAGTCATACACACCCTTTTTACTATTTTATATTTTAATTTTAAAGTATAATCCATCTGATTTATAAATAAATTTGTTTTATTTTTTATTTTTTATACATTTGACAATTAATGTATTCGGTCCATATATAGATTAGATATATTAATTGTCAAATGTATTAAAAAAATCAATTTTTCTTATAAAACGTTACAGCGAAAGTAATAATTAACAAAACGATCCGTTTTGTCTTAGAAAAAGAAAAAAAATTATTAATCAGTTGATTTTCTGGTTTTATGGGTTATATCTGTTTCGATAATTTATTAGTTCGATAATTTATTCAATTCAGAAAATATTAGTGTAATACCTGAAAATTTGTCCTCTCATTTTCATGACATTTATCACGTCGCATTGCATATCCGTCCATACATTGCATAAATAAAAAAAATAAAAAGATAAAATAATTCATGCAACATTGATTAGCGTGCAAGGCATGTGATCGATGTTATCTCAGTGACAAAATCAAATATCAGAACCCAAGGTTGAATCTGACTTAGAACGGACGGTGAAGATGCTTCCTAAGGGTTTTCCACCAAAAAGGGGGAAATTCAAATTTTTCATCCGTCAACCGATTAACGCATGCGAAATTTTGAAAAATATTTCAAAATTCAGTTGGTGTTTTCTTCCCCTTTCCACTTTCCACTTTGCTTTGTGTTTCCACCACTTTCTAGATCCTTCTACCACTTTCCTATGGAATATTCCAAGGAATATTCTAGAAACCCTAACTAACTCCTAAGTTAGCTTCTAACATCATTTTCCTAACCCAATACTTAAGCTAACTCCTAGCCCAAAGCTTACTCAAAACCTAGCTCCTATATAAGTCATTTTCACTCCAAACCTCACAACGTCAACCTCATTTTTTAATTTCATCTCATTTTTCCTCTCATCACTCTCACTTTTTCTCTCCATTTTTCCAAAACTCACCAAAGCTTCATCATCAAGATCTTCCAAGTTTCACATCGAAACTCGAAGGATCAGAAGCTTAGCCTTCATCTTCTTCACTGATTCAGCGGATAATCGAAGATTCAACACGGTTGCGGTGTTTATTTCACCGTTTGGAAGCGTTTCGGTTCGATTGCATTTATTTTGCATTCTCGCAGATCGAAGCTTGGAACCTCCGGTATTCTCTTCGTTTGTGCATCGATCGACATCGCAACAATCACCAAAGCAAGCATCCGCTTTGTAGGTTGGTGGATCCGAAACCGTTTCTTGCTTTAATTTATTTCTCTTCATCTCGCCGTAAGGCATTCTTTGATTGTTTTGCGTTTATGATGCGTTTATTCGGTTTAATTGTTAGTATCTAGAATCGTAGCTTGTTCTTGGTGCTAATAGGTGTTAGAAGACTATATTTATGTAGCATTTTCGTGCTAGCATAGTAGTGGTTGTATTAGGAGCTTTTGGAAGTAAGTATATACCTAGAAGTGCTTTTTTGCTCACTGTTTTTGCATTCTGGTTCAGTGTTAACCGGTTAACACCCAGGGTTAACCGGTTAGCACATTGTTTTTGTCCTCTGAAACTGACTTTTTAAACCCGTTAACTGGTTAACCCTGGGCGTTAACAGGAAGAAATTTGAGAAAGTTTGAAGTTGGTTTTGAGTAAAATGTGAAATGAGGAAAGAGAAGAGTCTGACAAGATTTAACCTCGAAAATATTCCAAAGATGAATCTCCTGATGGAATTTAACCACAACCTATGGAGAATTTCACTTAATCTTGATAAACAAGATTGTTATCAATCACACAATGATAATGAAAAGAAAATATTAAGAAAGAAAGAAGAAGAACGTTGGAAAAAAAGATGAATATTTTTTGCAAAGTTCTCTCTGTCCACAAACTATGGAAAACTTCTTTATTCACTTTGTAACTGCAAATCTGTGAATACAATATTATGAGTTCTTTTGTATTTACAAAATAAGAGTTACTTTCTATTTATAGTTTTAGGTTAGCTTGTTCCCCAAGACAAAGCTCAAAAACTATAAAAGTCCAAAATATTTAACACTATTAAAATAGGCCTAAGTCGAAATCCGGTGTGAAACAACATGCTTCGACATGCTAACACAACTCGACACATACTACATGATTCAACACACTCTTGTTTTTTTTAAGCTATATTGCTTCAACACAAGGAATTATATTTTCAACATCTCCAAAATATTTTAACGATAATTAACGTTTTGATATGTCCGGAGATGCATCTCCGGAAATTAAAAATATTTTTAAAATTTTAAATGGTACATAAGAAATATATAGCAGGGTGCATAATAGACTTTTTGTTTAATTATAGACTCTAGTACTATAAATTGGTTTGAATAAAGGAATCAACTTTTTATGTTACTAAATTTTTTATATAGGTTAATCATTGCTAGATAGAGATTAGTCAATAATAAATTTCAATTGATATTTTATGGTTAAGAAAAATATTTTAATATAAATTTAATATTTTTTTATAAAAAGGGATAAAAAAATTTTAATACCTAAGTTATAATGAAGTTCGTGTTATAGTTGATTTGATAGATCTTAAATTAAATAAAGTACTCATTTTTTCTTCTTATTTTATGTTCTACCACCTTAAAAGACTAGACAATAAGGTACTTTCTATTTTAGAATGATGATTTTAATCATAGTCAATTTTACAAACAAAAATTTACCAAATTTCCTGGTCTTAAGCACAAATTAAAGCATCTTTAATAAGTGGTGAATATAATTACAAGTGTTAGTCATCTCAATAATATAAAACACTATATATATGAACCTCACATCCCAATTATGAATTACATTCATTCACCAAGCAAAGTAACAATTGTTGAATTACATTCAATTTTTTCAAGACTCTAAAAGAGATATCAAAGATGAATCAATCACAAAATATAAGTCATCAAGCTGGTCAAGCCACAGGACAGGCTCAGGTGAGTTATTATGTCCTTTTAACTTTTTGTAATTTTACTTTAAATAATTGTAGTATGATAGTTTGATATAAAATTATTGCTGGTTTAGGAGAAAGGAAGCAACATGATGGACAAGGCAAGCAATATTGCACAATCTGCTAAAGAATCTTGCCAAGAGGTTAGAAAATTGACCTAAACAATTTAATTATAATGATTTATACAATTTAGGACGAGTCTAATTCATTTCTACAAAACCAAAATACATAATAAATAGAGTCGGTCTAATATTTATTGTAGGCAAAAGTGAATTTTGATTTGATATATTTTGTAAATTAATAATAATATTTTAAAAATATATTAAAATTATTATACTTTAATTCAACATTATGTGTCATACTTTTAAAATATGGACACATACATTACTATATCACATATCACAACTTAGATTTTATATATATATATATATATATATATATATATATATATATATATATATATATATATATATATATATATATATATATATATATATATATATATATATATATATATATATATATATATATATATATAACAACCTTATTTATAATCAATTAATTGTTTGCTATTATAGGCTGGTCAACAAATGAAGACAAAAGCACAAGAGACTGTTGATGCTCTAAAAAATACAGATGGTGCAAATAAATGAATATATTTTAATGGAGAGCTCTCTTAAGTAGTATTTGCAACTTTTGATTTTTGATTTTTTTTTTTGCTGTTTTTGTTTTAGGGCTTTTAGGCATTTAATTGCTATTTTTTGCCATTAGCATTTTTTCTTATTATTTTGGATTGTTTAAAATAAGTTTGATTGTATAACATCAACTTGAATCAAGAGAGCCTACAATTTTATCTAAATATATTAAATAATTTATTTTTGTTTAAATCATATGTCAATTTGTTTCTTTGTAGCTTGTTAATGAATAATCTTTATTGGTTTTGATGTTAGTTTCTATTTATGGTGGTTAAATAATTTGGTTATGCTATATGGACGATTGTATATTATAATTTTGGCTTCTATTTTGATTAATTAAGTTATCTTGATTGTTGAGTTATAGGCTCTTAAAAAAATAAATCTGACCACTATCACATTCTTGTAACCTTTATGGTTAATGAGATCTATTATGTCTCTCAATTCAATTTTTCGCATATGTGGATCCTACATTAGAATTGCTAGGACATCGTTGCTCAAACATAGAACACCAAGATCTATGGTTGTCCCATGTATATTCTTGATAAGAAGTTGAAAAATGCTTAAATCAAAACTCAAAGAATGAAACAAGAACTATTTTGGTATTATTCATGCTAAATTCAAACAGTTGAAGATAACTGAAAGCAAATAGTATAATTTGATATCGATTATATGTTTTAAGTATCATTTGTGTTTTGATGTTTTTACAATTTGATTATCGTTTGATTGCGCATTTGTAATTTGGATGTTATCTTAATTCATTTGTGTGATTGTATTATTCATTTCCATTTGATTGTAATTACTTCGACTAGTAAATTCTACCATTGAAAATCATCTACATATCATTATTTTCATTGTATCTTTGTTGGTATTTTCTTTATAAGCCTATGAAATTATTATTTTGTCATTTCCACATGAGTAGCCTTGAATCACAAGTTAGAATATTTGAATTTGAATATTTTGGTATTTATTTCAAATCATGTGTTATATTTGATTCGAATCACTCACCTTTTTAAAATTGAAACACAATTCTAGATCAAATGATTAAGATAAAAAATTGAACATAATTCAAATCATAATCTCATTTGATTCAAATCAAGTGCAAATAATTATTCGAATCATGAGCTTTAAAAACAGCCTCTTTTGGGTATGTCCAGATTGATTTGAATCATAAAAGCGCCCCTTTTGGGCTTGTCCAGCTAGAAACATGGCAAGATTCGATGATTTGTCTTTTGTATGAAAAATTAGCATCAAGTCCATTGTTGATGCAGTTAAACTGGATGGAAATAACTCCAACAAGGTTGTTGGATCATCCGTGGCATAATTCTTCATATTAAAATCCTTCAACATAAACATACATCCACCTAAAATTAAAAGGTGCATTGAGATGTTATGGCAACCTCCCTCATTGGGTTGTATAAAAGGAAATAGATATGGTGTGGCAATGGGATTACCATCAATGTTTGTATGCAGTTCTATTTTCAGAAAGATAAAAATGTTCATATTGGTGGTTTTTCTTCTTTCATTAGAGTGGGAAACACTTTGTTAGTTGAATTCAATGGTGCAATTATGACTATGGAGATAGATTCAGACAAGCATTGGGATAAATTTTGAATTGAAATTGAATCTTTAATGGTGGTTATACTCTCTCCAATCCATATATTGTCCCTAGTTTTATAAAAAAATCGTTGGTTTAATTGCATTCATAGAATGAAAAGCTTATACTTTATGATCACTTGCATCTGTCAAGAAAGGAACATGCGTGTGGATGGTCTTGCTAGCACTAGCTTGAAGAATATAAATTCAACTTGGTATCTCCACTTAGATGGTATCCACATTGGGGAATCCCCCCCCCCCCCTTGTATCTTTGTTTCTTATCGAGAGATTTTGGTCCCCCTTTTTTTGTATCTTTGTTTTGACTTATTTTTTCTACTTTTGTCTTGTGATAATTATGCAATATTTTTATCTTCTTTCAAGTGGTTAAATTTAAGGGTGGCAAACGGGCATAGTCGTACTATTTTGTCCCATTTCACAAAAGTCTGTAAAAAAAGGTGGGACGGGACAATCATACAGTTGAAGATGTATACATAAAACCTAGACCCGCCCCACAAAAAAGTGAGGGTGGGGCAAGGAATAATTGTGTCTTGTGTATAATGGTTAAATATTTTTCTTGTAAGTTTGATTTTAACTTATTTTTTCTAGCATTTCTAGTTGATAGTACATCTTATTTAATATAAAATTGTATTGGTCATCCTAAATTGAAAGTGTTATACACAACCTTTAATTTGTAGAAAACGACATGAGATATATTTAGACTTAATCGATATTCGTCATACATAAATATCATGTTTTCTAACATGCATGGAAGATTTATAAATAATAGAAAAGCATATAATTTAATTATAACATTGAAGATAAAAGGCAAACGTTTAAAAGGTATAGTCGTTATCTTTTAAAATATTTAGGAATTACTTAAGACACCTTGAGACTTTTATGTATCTACAAACACATTCTATGCGCACACAATTCACTCGTTTTTTAGACACACTTCAATTTTATGATTAAATTTATTCCAAACATGCATTTTCAAAATTTCCTGAATCTACTGAAATATCATTAAATGTTTGATAAAATAAGAGTTTGTCCTAACTTATCTCTATAAAACCAGCTTGTAAGGTGAGTGATACTACTCTATATAAACCCTTTGTGGGTTCTATCATTAACCAACGTAGACTTGGGTTTTTCCCGATACACCCTCTTACAACCAACACTATTAAGCTCGGTGCGTGGATATAAACGGTGGGTGACCTGGATTATCATTATACGAGACTTGGTTATTCCAATACACCACATTGTCCTTACACCTTTCTTGAGTTTAGTGCGCATATATAAATGGTGGGTGACCCGAATCAATAGGATCGTGATTCCATAATAGAATAAGATTTTACCTAACTCATCCCTAAAAAAATCGACTTGTAAGGTGAGGAATGTCACTCTATATAAACCCTTTATATGTTATATCTTTGATCAACGTGAAACTTGGATTTTTTTTCCAATAATGCCTTACTCCTACTAGAAACTTGGATTTCTTCCCAATAATGCCTTACTTCTACTACCATCATGATGAAGGATAGTTTATATATAATGTTGTTTCAATTTCTTTTTAAATCTTAAATACACGTGCACCTCTTCAAAATCCTTTAAAGAGTAATGTCATCTCATTTGTAATAATTTTATTAGAATCATTAAATGTTAAAAGTTTAATATCAAATGAATATAATTTGAATACAATTGATTTTCACTTTATAAATCTTAAATACAATTGATTCTCTTGACCCAATGTGGATGCTACTCACGATGACCCAATATAACTAAGTTCCTACAAAAAAAACATAGTTGTATCGAACAAAACTAAGTTCCTGCAAAAATTTCTTCAATCATAGTAACTCATTGCATGCTTCAGTAATTACCATGAACAACCTATGTAGTAAACAATGCTACACACTTTTGCAATCTGGACTGTCAAGCCACAACTCACCCTTCAAATTTAATCATGTAGTCCGAAGTGGAGTTTCTGGAATCAATGTCTCCAGCCATGTTAGAGTGAGAGTACCCCACTATAGTAGGCTTATCTCCACTAAAACAAAGCCTCGCAGAAGTAGTACCGCGATGATACCTTAAAATCCATTTTACATCGTTCCAAAGCTCTCTACCTGGATTTGACAAAAATCTGCTAAATGTACTAACAACGTGTGTTATATTTGATCTTGTACACACCATTGCATATATCAAACTACACACATCAGACACATAAGGAACACATTTCATATCAAACACTTCATCTTCACTTGAAGGACTTTGATTAGAACTCAACTTGAAATGAGTAGCAAAAGGGGTGCTTACCACCTTAGACTTTGCATTTTGAGTCTTTGCAGCAATCTTTCGATATAATGTTCTTGAAAGATACTCTAGTTTATTTACCATCCATAAAATGAGAACACTTATCCGAATCTACATTCATTAATCTAGGAAGAACATCATTTTTTGTCAAAACATTCAGCCCATTTTGATTAATATGACTAAGTCTTCGGTGCCACAAAGATGATTCTATGTCGATAGCATTTACATTGTTCCTAGAAACCAAATCTTGTGTCCAATACAATTTAGAAAGTTTTCCCCTCTAGTCATAACCACGTTACCTTTGTTGAGTTTCCATTTTCCAGAACCAAAGTGATTGTTATAACCACAATCATCAAGCATATGCACAAATACCAAATTAAAGTGGACATCTATAACATGTTTGATATCTCTAAGCAACAATTGATTTCCCATGTTGGTTTGCAAACAAATATCACCAACACCAATTACCTTAGATACACCATCATTACCCATCTTCAACACTCCAAAATCACCAAAAGTATAAGATGTGAAGATATAATTCCTTGGTGTAACATGCAATGTAAGACCATTGTCAATTATCCACATGCTCTCGTCTGATGCAAGATTAACAAACTCATAATCAGAGAGAATAACAAGATCATCACTAGTAGTAGTAGTAACACGATCATCATCATGATTTTCATGGACTCTTTGTTTAGATTTACTCTTATTGCCTTTGTTATCCCTTTTCCACTAATAGCAATACTTTTGTACGTGTCCTGTTTTGTGACAATAATGACACTTCATATTCTTGTATCACGACTTGGACTTGCTTCTTCTATTCTATCTACCACACTTCGGTTCCTTTTTATGACTTCCTCCTCTTTTTCAGTGACAAGTACCTCAAATTGAGATGAATAACCATGTGCCTTCCTTCTCATCTCCTCACTAAGAATACCACCCTTAGCTGTTTTCAAAGAAACAACACCTCTAGAAGAAGAACTTGTGATAGAAACGCAAAACGTCTTCCAAGACTCTGGTAAAGATAGCAATAGAAATAGTCCCAAAAGTTCATCATCAAATTTGATACTCATTCCTGACATCTGATCAAGGAGCCCTTGAAATTCACTTAAGTGATGTGAAATATAAACCCTCTTCTTATACTTCAAACTTAAAAATTATTCAACAAGAACAATTTATTATTTCCTGATTTAGAGACATACAAAGACTTTATCTTCTCCCACAATTTTTTTGTATGTGTCTCATTAGCACTATTATTATAAACATTGTTTTCTACATATTATCGAATAAAACCACATACATGTTGATGTTCAAACTCTCATTCTTCATCAGACACAAAATCTGATTTTGTGGAACTAAAAATCGATAAATGAAATTTCTTTACAAATAGTAAGTCTTTCATCTTGCCATTTCATAAATAGTAATTAGAATCATTCAACAATATCATCTTCATCTTTGTATTTGATTTCATCGTTCAAACAAGTATTATAGCCCTTAACCAAGAGCTCTGATGTCACTATAATGGAAATATGTGGTGTGGTGTCTCTCTCACTTATGTGTTGCTCTTGACCCAATCTGGATGCTCTTTATGATGACCCAACAGTGGTATCAGAGTCGATGGTTCAATTAAGGGATCAACTCCTTGTATCAAAAGTCTTTATGACAATGTGGTGGTCAGACGACGTGTTCCGTTGTAATGTCTACAACAACAATACAACTATATGTGGATGAAAGAGCTTCCACTTAAGGAGGAACATAGTGAATGGACTCACACTTGAGGAGGAAACTGTTGTGTAAAAGGGTGAGTTTGAAGTCTCATATTGCTTTAAAAAGTGGAAGTTGAATACTTTATAAGTGAGACGACTCATACATCTAATACTTTAAGATTTTGGGTGAATATGTGGTGACTCTCTCACTTGTGTATTACTCTTGACCCAATACAGATGTTCCTCGTAATGACCCAACATCAACTCCCCTTTTTCAATGTGATTATCTCTTTAAAGGATAATCTATAAGTATCTCCGTAAATATTGTTTGACATTAGATCTTTAATAAATTGATTTGAAAAATAAGATAACAATCTTTAATAAATTGATTTAAAAAATAAGATAACAATCTTTAGGGATAATGTATCACACTTCATTAACCAAAAGTAATTATCTTTTTAGTAAAAATGGAACATATGTTCTTTTCCACAAGCCATTGTGTCAAAAGGAATTTAAAATCATTACATATGGTTCAATCTTCCTTTTAGTTCTTCATTGGAATTGTTCATCAAAATATAGGTAAAACTTGTTATGAAAACTATTCATATGAACCTCACATCACACTTATCTCAAATCTTTGCAGAGATTAAGGTTGAGTTACTAGAAAATATAAAGATTACAACATCACAGTCATTTGCATACATCAACATAGAAAAGCATTACAATTGTTTTTGACAAGTCAGTGCTTGCATTTTTTGCCTAAAAGATAGTAGGCTACACAATAACAATAAGTACTAAAATGTGACGGAAAATTAAAACAATCAAACAGTAAGACAGAAATAAATATGAGCCAAGGATGACTTCCCAATGGTGGAGAGCACAACACAAGCTGCGGTCTTCATCTGATTCCAACGACGAAGATGAAGAATAACCACAACAATGTGTTCTATAAGTCTCTCACATGAGAACCGATAGTCGGTGGCGTTGATTCGCACCAACACTCTTGTCAGATGTATAATCCTGCATGTTTCTTCCAGTCTGAGAAGGGTAACTGCATAACCTGAACTCTAACTCCTGTTGCTGCTGGAACATTTCAGTCCTTTTAGATCCATATGTCACATCAGAAGCATCATCTTTATAGTTTTCAACATGATCATGCATTTTAGATTCTGGCATATTCGCATTCAAATTCAAACAAGTATAGCTCGTGGAAACATTTTGGGTATGGTTTTGTGATGCGAGCTTCGATTCTTCGAGCTTTTTAGCATTGAGGAAGCGGCCACCAGCACCTCTAGCTCTCTTCAATGCATGTACATGACGGGACTCATGGAGATATGGCTGTGAAACAATTTTGTTATGTGATTGGTTCAAGAGAAATTTTGTTTTACAGAAGTAACAAAAAGGAAATGTAAGCATGCTTACTTTACGATCCTTGATGAGTTTGTTGTGTGCTTCAAGTTTTGCTCGACACTGTCTTCGCCTCAGAATAGCATGGTACTGCTTCGAATTCACATATATGGGTTCTTCCATCATATCAGACGGCAGGGGAACTCGGACAGAAGCTGTTTCCATTAGCTGCCCATGAAGAAGCTGGTCAGAATTTGATGACATGAAGCTATAAGCGTGTAACTAGTGCAACAGGTGTTGGAATTGAGACAAGGTGACAAATAAACGGTAATTGAAAGCGACAAAAATAAATTCCAAGTACAAATTACCTTATATGGATGGCCATATGAAGCTGAAAGTAGGCCACTGTAGCATGGATCAGCAAAGTGGAATGCAATATGCGCCTGAAACCCAAAATTTTGAGAAAAGTGTCTGCATATATGTTCCATCCACTAGAACGTAGAGATATATCTGCTTACAAGTGATTGGCTGGGATCCACTATTTGAGGATGGATGGTGAGATTTGGACTCCCAATAGATGATGACCCGATGAGACATCCCATATCGTTTCCCTCGGTTCCCTTAAATGTTGAACAAGTAGAAGAACTATGCTGGAAAGGAATTTGACCTAGTATCCAAAGCAGATCAATATGGGGAGATAGCACCACTAAATTAAGTAACTCGCTTTAGGGAGTAAAGAAAGCAATCTTAACCGTTAAAAATGGTTGATACTACATACACATACACAGCAAATCATGGATGTGTTACCATACAAACCATTGATTTTCCGATCAACCTAACTGAGAACTCACTTTTGACTTTTGAGGAGCTGAATTCTCAACATCGGTTATTAAATAATGTGCCAAAGTATTTGATAAGAATATTCTTTCTTTGATTTATCCATCTAAGACAAATTCCACTCTCGTAAGAAAAACTTGTCCTACCTCCGGTCCTATTTATAAGAAAATATTTACTTTTTAGATTCATTGAATAATCAATGTATCTAAAATGTCAACTTTCTCTTATAAATAGTCAATGCTAACTAAGGAGCTAGGTTGACATAGGATCATAGATTCATAATCATATTACTTTATTTTGTTTCTATTAGCATAGAGAGCTACATAGACATGTTCCCAACAATAATTTAAAAAATATAAGTAATTGAATCTAAAGTACATGGGACGGTGTTGTGTCAGACACTAGACACACCTTTAATCTGAAGTGTCGATGCTACATAGAGATACATTACATAGTACTACTTCAGTTTCACAATTGTAGATATATACACCAAAAGCTGAATAAAATGGTAAACACCGGTTGACAAGAACAAAATCACACCAATGAATGTTTCAATTCAAATACCTGATTGTGATGAGTCGGTCGATTGAGTTGAAGATGAATCCTGTTCATGTAATTGAAAACTCAGTGCCTTACTCTTGTCGAGACATTTTTGTGGCAGAGCATCCACTTTGAAGCTCAAACTTTTGGACATGGATGCTTGTTGGACTTCAGGTTCAGAAGAAGTTCCCCATGACGGGCATCCGAAAACACGGTGTGAAGTTGAATGAACAGAACATAAACCAGAGTCTTTCTCACATAAACACTTCATTTTTTACCTCTTAGAACAACAATCCATTAACCTTCCAAATAAAATCAAAATAGATATAAGGGGACATCAATTCCATGTTACCAACCAGACAATAAAGAAAGAAAATTTATATGAACAAGGCCCCTATACAAAAGCCCCCATGACTACAACCAGAATTTATCACAAATGGTTGGTGTGCAAGGTACATAAACAGTTCAAATCTTGGATCAACTTACCCTCATTTATCCATACAAAAAAACTACATGCAGTACTTTAAGCAAATGCTACATAGTGTATATTTCAACAGAATCAATAATTCAATTGAAAAATAAAGAGAAATTTATCTGTTTAATCAACATGAGTCAAAGATTAAGTTGAATCTCAGAAAACTTAAAATAAATTCTTGAAAAATCTCTTTAAATTCTGTCTTATTTGTATGTTTCCCTTTTCATTAGAGTTGCAAAAAAAAGTAGAGAAGCAAGAAAAAGACAATTTTTTTTGAATGAACTAAAACCCTAAGGAAGTGTTTCCCAATTGAAGTTTAAAACTTTTGACACTTGAAATGGAAAGTTTTCTATAAATGTTAAATTCCCAGAATATACAAACAGAACAAAAAATAACCTATTGTATCAAATAAACCATCAGCATATAGAAATCATGGAACAAAAAAACAAAGAAGTATTAAAATCAGTTCCATCATCTCAAGGAAAATAAAGAGAGAAAGGAAAGTTGAAGTGAAGAGAAAGACCTAGGAAATTTGGTGGATTTAGGAGAAATTGTGCATGAGTGTTTTGGGAAGAGATGAAACTTGAAAAATAATAGATGTAAATTATAATCTTAAAGAACAAGAAAAAAAGAAAAAAGTGATGACTCATAGATTGACATAAGAGTGGTGGGACACTACTACTAATACTACAGTTTACATCACTCCAATGTCTATATATATATATATATATATATATATATATATATATATATATATATATATATATATATATATATATATATATATATATATATATATATATATAAGTAAATTTAGTTGATAACAATATATGAAGATTTGATTGTAAGACATTGAGCATTTAACTTATCATCTCCCTGGATTAAACCTAATATCTCATGTAATGGTGTTATTACATTTATGTTCTTATAAAAAATTTTGAATTTTCTGTTGAGTTTGAAATTTTGAAAAGTATTGAATCTTTCCAAAATTTTCAATAAAAAATAAATATTTTTAGAATAAAGTTAAAGAAATACCGAAATTAAAAAAATATTCAAAAAATTTTATTTTACACTATTGAAAATTTTTAAACTTTTGATAAGTTACAACACTTTTCAAAATTTTAATAGTATTAAAAAAATTATTGAATATGAAACCAACTAGAAAATCCATGATTGTCTGAATGTTTCCCGTTGTACTTGGTGTGTTGGCTTTAGTGCTAAGTCTTGACAATGACAAAAACAATGTACACCGCAGCACTAATGCACCAACTACACTCAACTTCCACCTTCCAACCATTTTATACTCTTTCAAACATTATATATATATATATATATATATATATATATATATATATATATATATATATATATATATATATATATATATATATATATATATATATATTGTATAAATTAATTTACATTAACGTGTTTAAAAATTAATCTCATCATTTAAAAGTAGTAGTATATTTTAGTAAATAATAATTATTTAATAAAATATCATTTTTTTTCTTTAAAAAAATATTTTAGAAGAAAAACGTGAGTGAAAAGGAATCTTGTTTTGTGACATTAGAGAATCTGGTCTTAAAAAAACTTTTTTTTTCTCTTATGAAATGCATGTCGTATTTGTCGTTTTGTCATACGTGTTTTTATTTTTCTTTGGTGTTTGATTTTAATATGAACAATAATTGAAGTGATTGAACACTGATGCTCATGTTTCCACCTGGTATCAAATCCTACGGCTACTTATAACAATGGTATATTCCTACGCATGCATTGTGTGTTTGAGGAGAATGACAAACTATGACTCATTCTCTTAGACAAAAAACATACTCCAACTTATAATCTATTCCAAAAATGAATTAAGACAATTAAATTCTTGATTCAACATCTATTATATAAAATAATTGTCTTTGGTAACATTAGTTTGCACATGAATATGTTGTGATCATATTTGCCGCGCCACAACCAAAATAACAGTAGATGGAGGCTCAAATTGGCATCCGATGAAAATTATACGCCCCTTCGATCAATTGCGAGAAATTGAAAGAAAGCCTATAAATGTTACCAACAAAGGAGTTTGATCTCCAATTCAACGGAACTAAATGTCTCCGAATATACAACACAATCTCTCTGTAGGCACATAATTTCGACACCATGAGTTAAGATGTAAAATCATGTTTTTTACTAAGAAAATGATCACCAGATAAAGAAGAAGTTTTGATATTTTCGACAAGACCAGATGTTCAAATACTTCGACAGGAATATGAGGAATGTTTCAGCAGACAAAGTTTGAAGAACTTTCATTACAGTTCACCATTTGACAGAAATAGGTTGGAAGAGATTTCGACAAATGGATTATCCTATAAAGTTTGAAGAGTTTTGTTCTCTTCGACAATTCGACAAAACGAAGAGATGCAGCGTTTCGTCACAAAGAGAAAGAATTCAAATTCAAAAGTTACAATATTTGACAGTTGGACGCGTGGAAGCTTCAGAAAAAGAAGAATACATGCAGATCGACAAATGTCAAATAGTTAGAATTTTTCCGTTTTAGGTAGTTATTTTATTTGTATATAAATAGGGTAGTTGTTGTAGAATCATGGGTGTGAAAAAACTTGTACAATAATCCTGTAAAAAATACTCTAAGTACCCAGTGTGAGAGAAACGAGTTTGATATGTGGAGAAATGTACGTGTTGAACACCAATTTTATTCAAATTATTTAAATTACAAGTCTTTTTCGTCCAATTCTTTTACTTCCAGTTTCTTTACTTTTCTGCAAAATTTATGGTCTTTTTGTCATTTTTCTTTACTTTTTGTTCAACTTTTAGTTTACTTTACTTTTACATTCGAACATTCAAGATTTTAATATCATTGACAAAACAAACCACAAACAATTATCAAACACTAAGAGTAATCTGACAACAAAATTGCACATGTGTCCTAGGACTTGTTTGGTTGGTCCTGCAAGTAACCCAGTCCTGTAAAAGATTGGTTAACCAGAGGTTGTTCGTCAGAAATCACAGCGAACACTCTCATAATATAACGGATATTTCAAAGACCGTGTGATTAAAAACGTCAATTTACCAGTGATTAAACTGATCCGGGGAGTAGCAAACAAACATGCTCAAGTACAAGATGGACAGTAACAAACAAACATGCTCAAGTACAAGATGGACAGTAACAAACAAACATGCTCAAGTACAAGATGAACTAGTCATAAAAAGTAAATGTTGCATGGTATTAAGGAATAGAAAAGGGGTGGAGATAAATTTGAGTTGCGCTTTTACACAGATCAAAACCTGAGAAACCCCAAAAGATATATGGGCTCTTACGAGGTCATAAATTGTATCTCACAATGGACGGACCATTTGAAATCTTCATTTATAAACTGTTCAGGACATTCACTTCTTTTCGAGCAAGGAGCTGATTTGCAAATAATAGTCAGTCAAGTCTTCAGTAATCACGTCCATTGTATGGCATTTCCTGCAAAATACCGATTTGAGAAATATCCAGTTCCCAGAATATTAAGCATACGTCTCCCCAAAAGCTTACAACTAATTACATCTAGAATTGTTAAATTTCAGTTGAGATGCCTAATTGAAGAATAGCCATGTTTCACCATCGTGATTCATGATAAAAGAAAGAATGCAACATGCATGATATATCAACATTGAATATTATGCATTAAGTTACTGAGATGGCTGATTTTATCATTTGTGACAGTAGGGGAAAGAAGGAACTTCTTACAGGTAAGTAACTCGGCATGTATAAAGCTTGTGTAGGATGACCAAGAAGCTGTCCGTACTGCAATTAGACAGTAAGCAATTATTGTAAAGCGGCAATATTCTCGCAACGGTACTAGTCTACAAGTAATTTCATACCTGTGGTGCATTTGGATAAAAATATGCTTGAGTTGGCATTTGGGATACCTGTGGATTATATATGATAGGTTGTTGTCCGGTAAAAGTGGGCCCAGCCTGAAGGTCATATGAAAAAAAAGTGTGTGAACAGTACCAAGGCAGAAAGGAAATTAAGTAGAACCCAATACATCTGCATAGTCTCGTTTGCAAACTACTTTACCAGCTCTATAAAACACATCTTCGGAATATCAAATCCCCTATCCACAAAAAGGGGATGAAACCAAAAATTTAAAATAAACTTTAAGCACGTGACGGTAGTTATTGTGCTAGACGAAATTGGCAGTAAGTCATAACTCTTTAGTCTAATGATGCAAGTTAAATTTAGCAGTGATCCTTAAGTAACTCCAACCTATAACTAAGCACTTCTACATATATAATTCAATAAATACTCTGAATGACTTACCCCAATACTCACGGGCAGGCCTGGCATATTTGGTACACTAGTTACATTAGGTTGAAAATAGAAGGAACTATCAGACACTGGAGTGGAAGGACGAGCAGGTGATGGACTAAAACTCTTTGCATTAGGGTTGGGCTTGAATTCCTTACAACATGAATAACAAACAGGAGAAACTCAGACAATGGCCAATAATTTAAAAAGCAAGAATCAGCTATTGAAATATCCCTTATTGAACTACACCTTTGCATTGGGATTTAAAGACGATTTTTCAGAAGACAGTGAACCAAAAGACGAACTTGGAGATAAACCAGGACCAGAAGATGCTGCCACACCTCTCGCAGTATCTGACCCAGATGATGCCCCGGCCCCGCGTGAATTTATATACTTTGTTCCCCCATTAGCTTTGCTATACGCTAAACCCCCAGGGGATCCCATCTTCTCGTGAGATTTTGTTAATATATGAGATGATGGGGCATAGGAGCTGGCATTAGGAGATAAATCCTTCTTTATATAGAGTGATGTCTGTGAATCTGCACAAAAATTTGATGAAAACACATGATTGAAAAAGCAGCCACAAAAATTATGTCTCAAATCTAGGTGTTAGAGCTGCCATTTAAAAGTACTTGAGTACTAACAGAAAGCTTTTCAACTTCCTACATAAGTTAGGGAGTAGTTTCAGATATAACATTTTAGAGCTGCTCAAATCTGAGGAAGCTGAAAGATTTTTTTTTCCATACCATCGTATTCAGACAGTTGAACATCCTCGCATTGCTGCATCAATTAAAGAAGAAAATAAAAACAAGATTCAATCATATTAGAAATACAAGCAGTTTCACGTGAGAAGTTTGAGTAATAGAAATTTGAGCAGTAATGCTGAAACTTCAACTCACTATAAGATTTTCTTCCTTGGTATTAGCACCGCATCCAGGTAGATTTTGAATTGGGTTCTGCTGAAACCTGTAATGTTGTTTGAAATGAAGATTTGTAATAAAGATAATACTAGCATCCAAACGGACAGTGCCCGTCTGTCGACTTTTTTAGTGCGCACATGCATAAAAATATATAAACGGTATTTTTTTTGCTTAATATTGATTTTAATTTAAATTAATAGTGATAAAACAAATAATGGTAGAAGATAATTGAATGAAAAAATATATGTAAACTACTCTGAAAATGTTGTGAGAGAGAAGGTAAAGTTTAAAATAAAAATTGAAAAGGGTATATTTGGGGAAAAAATAGGCGGCACCAAAATGGTGTTTTGCCATTATATATAGTTATAGATATAATGTTATAGATATATGCTTGAAAATGGCATCTTAAGGAAAAACAATACAAAGCATTAGTAGAAACAAATATTGATTTACAAAACAGATATAGGTAACACCTGCTTTCCACATCCGAAGACGAGTAGTTTTGGGGAGGGATTGCATACGTAAACTGATTAGGGTTTAGGATTTTGCCTTTATATATTGTTATAGATTTATGCTTGAAAATGACATCTTTAGGAAAACAAAGCATTAGTGGAAACAAATATTGATATACAGAACAGATAAAGATAAAGGTAACACCTGCTTTCCACATCCGAAGACGAATAGCTTTTGGAAGGGATTGCAGACGCAAACTGCTTAGCATGATCATAAGCCCACGCGCTGTTTAAATCTACACCAGTACTTGACTGAGATGACTGTGGGTGATCCTGCATACACAATATATATTGCAATAATGAGAAAGCAAAATAGTTACTTCTTAAGATGAGAGGAAATCATGCAAAGAAGACTGCAAAAACTTGAAAAGAACATTGATATCAACATTTTCTGGCCAAGGCAATATATAGTTCTTAGTAGTATTTAGATGCTAAATCTGCATGAATTTTAAAAGCTAAATAAGACGCTTTGCCAGAATAGGAATATTAACAATTGTGTAATATACAAAGCACTATATAGTTATATAGTATTAGTTATCTGATAATCATGAACTCCTAGAAAGCACAATATGGTTGAGAAAATTATTGGGAATTACTAAATGCCAGCACTTTTTTGATAATTAAATAACGAAATGAGGATATACCATGGGAGAGGAAGTAGCCAATGTATGAGCTCCCTCATTGCCTTCTCCACGATTTATTTCACCAGACCTCTCATTGACCGAACCGAATATACCACAAAAAGTCTCAGAATTGTGTGAATCCATCAGTATGTCTTCATTTTCCTCATATGTATCATCAACATGTTTACCCCTATAGACTGAAGAGAATCTTGTTTCTTCGTCAATATCAAAGTCTTCATCAAAGCGAAGACCTCTTTCCTGTTAAGAAAAATAATATAGTTAGTGAGTTTTAAATACACGATTAAATCAAAAACTGCTGAAATTCACATGTACCAAAAAAAAAAAGCAAGAACATGTACTTGAGCAACACTAACCTCAGCAAGATGAAGATCTCGAGTTTCCTCACCCTCGATTTCCCTTGCTATTCTTAAAGCTTGCATTTCTAGTTCTCTTGTTTGTGGCCCTTTTTCAAGCTTTGTTGTATAAAGTTCCTCATTGAATGTGCTTTTTACCCCAAACAATGCCTTATTTGTTTCAAACTGGTCCCATCCCCTTAAAATGTTTAAAAGGGAAGGTTAAAGAAATTGCCGATGCAAAGCAAAATGGATATGCTGGGAGGAAATTGAAACATGAAAGGAAAAAAAAAAGGAAAACCTGTACCTAACACTATGACAGTACTGAAGGGACAATTTCATATAGTCAATCAAACCTCCCTCAATGATTATCGGTATGCCACAAAAATAACCTTTTGATAAATCCCCAATAAAGAATCCTTAATTTCTATAAATGGACATGGTCCTACAACCTGAAAATATAAATGATGCAGCACAAGAAAGTTGAATACCTATCAAATGTCAGACAGATCTTCTGCTAAAATCAGGTTTCAAACACAAAAGTTTAGCGAATCACAACAGGCTGATTGGTCCCTAACAAGAAATATGGTTTCAAAAGTCACAGAAAAATGGGGAGCATATGCTTACAGAGTTTGGGAAATTGGTTGGTTTTATGGAGGCAAAAAGAAGAAAAGAACTATGCATAATATTACACAGTATCTAGCCAGGCATTACTTCTTGTCATCTAAATTTCATTTGTCCATAATACTAACTATCAAGTGTTATTCATAACAATGGAGAAGAAATATCCTCAGTTTAGAAACAAAACGGAGTAAGACTAAGAGACCATTATGAAATAAACTACTTACATCTGGACTCTTATTCTATAGAAAATTCCTAACATAGAATATAAAAGATGCAGCAGAGTTTCTCAATCTTTTAAACTCGAGAGAATAAAGGCAACTGACAGGCATGTATGTTGGTGTTGGTGTTTCAAGAAAATAAATGATTTTGTTGTTGATAAAATTTAATTCATCAAGAAAAATAACCTGTTCCACTGGCCATCAAAGATATTTTCCTGTTCAGGGCACTGTAGATCATCTCCATCAGGTACCCAAGGTTTTAGTTCTCTTCCCAGCTCAGCATGATGAGATTGAGATATCAATGAATCAACCATGATTTCCTGATATCTATCATGGTGAGGTTCACAAGGTAGGCCATCTCTAGTAACGGCAACACCCTGCCATAATTAATAAACCAAAAGTAGGAAACTAGTGGCGATGTCTTAAAAAAAATTCACTTAACAGTAGAGCCTAGTTTAAATTCTCCAATACTATTGCCTACTTTACAGCATTCAATACAAATATTATGAGATTGCTGGCAGATATTTAACATGAATAACTACAAAAATTCCCGAGTGGCAAACCTGTGCTATAATTTGCACAAGTTCTTTGGCAGGTATAATTAAAATCTTTGAAGGAGCCTTGCCGATAAATTCTGCAGCACGCTTCTGCCTTTGGGAAGAAGCATCCTTTGTCAAGCGAGCCATTTTCAAAATGATTCCTAGAAAAGAGTATGATATACGAAGCATCGTAAGTCAAGTTCTCTATGATCTACAAATCTAATAGTGAAAAAGGAAATAGTGATGTAGAACACAACATAGTGAAATCCAAGGTTGTCAAGATCTCGATCTAGATCTTAAAATCTTATGATTTTGCGATCTCACTCGCACCCAACAATCCCGATCTTAAGTAGAATCGTGTGGTGTAGCCAAATTGTGAAAAAAAAAATCGTAAAACCATTGAGTCAATGGCATTGATTATGTGTGATCTTGGCCAATTCCAACCACGATCGGCCATTTTCTGGCCACTATCATTACAAGCCCAAAAGGATGACAAGATGCCGAGGCGCAACAATTATTGCTCAGTGGAGGCTATTTTCCCTAGAATACACTTGCCTACCAAAATACCATTAAATAAACTTTGAATATATCTTAATATTTTTCGTTTAAGTAATTTCTTACCATTTTTGTTGCGATCATATGTTTTGCAATCTTGCTACCCCTTCTCGGACTTATGAAAATAATTAGGTAGGATATTCCGATCTTAGTAACGATCTTATGTTTTATGATATTACTATATCCCCCTCTCTTGACAACCCTGATCAAATCCTAATCAAACAGTAACTTCTAAAATAAAAACTCATTAAAATATTCCCAAAATAAATTAATTATCAATTATCCTAAATAACATGTATATCCATTTAACAATATGTAACACCAACACTTTGGGTTCAATGCAAGTCCAATGTCCAACACTTTTGATGTTCAACCCTCGTATGACACATGCCATACATTCCATTCAGTGTCAAAATAAAAAAACAATCAGCTCCAAACCGACACCTTGAGGACAAGGCATGGACACCTAGCCTACACTTCTACTTGGCTAGACATGAAAAGAGACATGGCTGGTACCAAAATTTTCAACAGCAAAAAAGATGATCAATTTGCGGGTGAAATGCCCAAGTTTGATTAAATCCTTTTTAGCATTTTTGGATTTATATGGATGGATTGAGGAGCAAAACACAGTTCAATAGTTCATCACAATTACAATATTTTTTGCAAGGAAATAAAATGTTCGAATTGAATAAAGAGGTCTCTAGTATTTTTGGTGAGACTCATTATCATAGGAAAATTGCAATAATTAACAAGTTCTTTTGCTATGATGATGAATATATAAATCTTGATTCTCAATTTAGATCTTTCATAAATAAGGTTCCGATTTAATTTTATATGTGTGCTGTGGTGGTATCCTATGTTTTGGATATTATAGGTTTTCAAGCAGTGTGCTTCATAGTTCCCTCCAGATAGCTATGCAATAAATAAATAGCTTTCAGAATCCCCAAGACTACTAATAGACTATGAAAGAACATACCAAAATCTTTGTCCGTATTTGTTGCATGAAATATTCCAGAGTATATAGACCCATTTTTCACCTGGACTTCCACCTGCTGTCCAATTAGGCATGTTGTTAGATATACCAGTCGGTCATGTGAAGGACTTTCATAACTACCGTCTTTAATATCAGTAATCACACCTGTTATAACATACAGAGAATATTAACATAGTGAATATCGTGAAAAATAAATAATAAATTATCCTGCTCAGAAGTTTACCAGTACTTGCCAATCTGTAGGCATTTAATTTTTCATATGGTATCTTATTCTCAGACTTAGTTGCACCTTCTCGGTCAGATTTACGACGGCCATATCCATTAGAGGATTTAGACTGCCTAGGTTGCAAATGCATCCTCACTCACAGCCACGGGGCCTCTGATCTAGATAGAATACTTAGAAATTTAATTATAAATGTACCTTGTATCAATCAAATATGAGAAAGGAAAGAATGAAATATAT
Source organism: Lathyrus aphaca (assembly GCA_963966055.1). Classification (NCBI taxonomy): domain Eukaryota; kingdom Viridiplantae; phylum Streptophyta; class Magnoliopsida; order Fabales; family Fabaceae; genus Lathyrus; species Lathyrus aphaca. Next base: position 724,687,007 of record OZ014519.1, on the reverse strand, counting down.
TCACAAGAATATAACATAACCCTAAAGATTTTACTTAAGATTTCAAGGAAGAAAGCTATAAAGTCAAACTATTATTTAAGGCATCGCCTTCAAAACGAAACAATTAGTAACTAGGTTTCAAATTCTCATAAGAGACCGTGTCCAATAAGGACATTAGTTTTAAGTTGGAATTGCTGAATGGAGAGATTACTGACTCAATTCTGAATTCCTACTCATATTAGGTATCCTCCCTCCCTAACATTGCCACCCTATTTGTAGCATATACTCAATGTAAGATTATAACATTCACAGAAATTTCCATTTTACTTCAAACCCTTGATTATAAAGAAACAGATCTACGTAACTTGTATGATTGACTATATCAAAGCCATGTTTTGACAAAAGTTAACTCAAATTCGTATCATATTGATAGTTTATGTTAAGCTATTGCTGTAAGAAATGTTTCATCGAGTTGGTGAACAACTCCACTAAAGCATATTGCTAATTTAATCAAATTAATACATACCTTTGATGTAGAATTGTAAACAAATTATTGAGCAATAAAGCTAGTATATTTGCTGAATACTAAAACATGTTGATAAGATTGCATATAATAAAGATAAAGAATTTTAGTTAATACTAGAAGTTGCTAAGCACTGACACCAAATGGAGCTACGAATGAAGAAAGTAAATGATTAAAGATAAAAAATAAGGAAAGTGACAAAACGGAGCATTAGCATTCGTAGAAGATAGGGTTAGAGTACAGTAAATGTATGCGATTACAAGCCCTAGTTGGTGAAGAATGGTTCGATTTTGTTGTGCAATGTGAGTAACGATTTGAAAGGGAAAATTAAGCACGGTGGATGAGTTCGAAATGAGAGAGAAATAGGATAATCAAAATTTCGAACCTGAAAGAGGTAGAGAAGATGAGTTGAAGATGCAAAGCTCGGTAGGTAAGGGATTGGTTGATGAGAGGTGTTGCTTCAGTTGGCGACCGGAGAGGGAGTGGTTTTTCAGAGTTTGAAGGAAGGTGCAAAACAAAAATAGCGCTGTGAACCATCTAAGACATTATCTGGTGTGTGCGGGCCTATCTAGGATAGAGTATTCTTCTTGCCACCCAAAATTAAACCTAATACCTTTCAATTTTTCTTAATGTCTCTCCAAAAAATTTGAAACAAATAAAAAAAATTCATTGTTGATAATTCAAAATTTTCCATAATATGTCAAAAATTTTAGAAGTTTAAAATTTTTCAATAGTGAAAAATTTCAAAATTACTTTTTTATACTATTACCAATTTCAAAATTAGTGTTAGGGAATTTTGAAATTTCTGATATAGTACTATCAATTTCCTGGTATTTTTTACTGAAATTTTCAAATTTTCGATTTAAAAAATGAAATTTTCAAAAATTTTGGTATATCACCAAATTTTCGATATATCCTGAAATTTTTCATAATTTTTAAAAAATGGAATTTTGCTAATTAGAAAGTGTCAGATTTAATTATAGCGGTGGCAACAAAAATCTCTTAATATATTGACATTGTTTTGTAAATAAGAGGATTTAATATACCTTCCTCACGTAACCCTTCAATATATATGTTTTAACGTTATACCCTCTCATCATCGAGGATGAATATGTATCGAAAATTTTAAAATTATATTTTACGGATATGTAAAAAATAAAAGTTACAGGTAATTTCAGAAAAAATCTACGAAAAAATATTGGTGTTTTAAAATTTTTGGTATAGATCAGAATTGTCATATATAGAATTTTGAATTTTTCTTAAAAAAATCAAAAGTTTATAGAAATATTAGAAATCATGTAGAAATTGAGGTATTGATTTTTTTTCATTAATTTTCCATATTTTCTTTTTGTTTTATCAGATAATTATTGGAATTTTCATTTTCAAAATTTCTAATACTTTTTCATTGAAAATTTCAAAAAAAAGGGTAAGAAAATATCTATTTTAAATATATCTAATTTACATTTAACAACCAAAGTTTTTTATAATTACATCTTAGTAAAAATAAAATATAATTTTTGGTGGATAAATAATACTAAATACATTTTTGTCAATATATAAATATGCGAGGTGTCAGAGATGTCAGAGTTAATAATCAATGGAGAAACAAGGATTTTGAATGAAATTTTATAATTTTAATTTTTTTGTTAATTTATAAATATTAAACTATTTATTCATATCTATATATTATATAAAAAAAGTACAAATAAATATTCTATATATTATAAATAAAAGTACAAAAAAATATGGTTCTCAGAATAGTCTAACTAAAAAAATATAGTAATAACTATTGAGTTATGCAATAAAGTCTAATAATTTGAATATTACATTAGTTTGAAAAAAAATACATAATCTAAGTATTAATTTGTTAGCATAAGAGTATCCTACCTTGCCAAAAGCATAGTAAGAAACTGTATGATGTGCAAATTAATCCTAGTTATTGTTAGTTAATTCTTCAATGTCGAATGGATCCAGACTGAATCGCGAATGAAGTCACTTTCCTTAAAAGTATTTCAAGCACACTCTCAAATTGTCTTAGAGTTGGAACGGCCTGAATACCCAGGATAAGTCAGCCTTTTTCTCGAAACTGCACAAGACTGGTGAAGATTCGAATGCAAGGAAAACGTTTGGAATTATATAGAAGAGGATCTCTAATGAACATTTGCAATGGTTAAAATAAAATGTCATGCACCCTTTCATGAAATGTTATGTACTTCGAATTTAAATTCAAAATCAAACTCTAGGCACCGGCCGCCGGAGCGCCACCGGCGCCGCCTCATTAACGCCGCGAATAGCCCGACTGCTCCGATGCGTCGTGCCCAAGTGCTCAAGTGCTCAAGTGCCGTATAGCCCGACTGCTCCGATGCGTCGTGCCCAAGTGCTCAAGTGCTCAAGTGCCGTATAGCCCGACTGCTCCGATGCGTCGTGCCCAAGTGCCCAAGTGCTCAAGTGCTCAAGTGCCGTCTACAAGCCGCCTCTACGCCCACGCCCTCGGATCCGGTTCCGGAGCCGGTGTCGCCGGTGGCGAGAGGTGTTTTGTATGAGACAAGTGACATAATGCTTGGGACCACCACATATGACTATGTGGCACTTTATCCTCTTTGGCTCCTTTGGAAAGTACATTGTTCCAAGAGTCTTATAAATGCTATTTAATTTTACTCCACTTCCAATGTGGGACTTATGTGAAGCATTTATTGCCAATTAACTACAACCCACTTTGTCATGATTGGAACAACTTTAATAGAGATAATCTTTCATTATTTCTAACAGTTATCCTACCTTGCCAATAAATCAAACATCATGAATGCACAACAAAAACAAATTTCAACATGTCCAACAAGAAAATGTCCTTAAATCTTGCATTTTCAACACTTGTCCACTACTCAAAACAATACTCTCCTATTTAGCAAAAGCCGCCCTGAAAGTACAATTTTTAGTCTCTAGTCTCTACCACCCATAACAGAAAAATAACCTTCATGATAGCATGATGTTTAGCACTGCCTATAAAATGCAATCACATGCAAATCCTTGGCTCAGTTGGATTGATGCAATGTACAAAAAAATTGCTGTTTCAACAACCAAATATCCACTGCTTCCATTTGTGATGTTTCCTAACACAAGACCATATGACTGTCAAACAAATTGGCAGTGCAAAGTACTGCAACATCCTCTCCAAACACCTATCTCCCAGTCTTTCTTAACAGAGTATACATTATAAAGCTGACAATAGTATACGACCATATGCAATATCACAATATATATTAAAGTTTCTGTATATCATAATCAGAGACACTTCAAGTGGCTCGAGGCATGAAAGAGATTTTGTTTACTAATGCGAGCTAGTTCTTATTTTGCTAAAATATAACTATAGTAAATAGACACCGAAAACAGATCTTAACATTAGTGTTGAGGATCCACTTAGAAATTTTTATTCCTTTGATGAACAAGTTATGAATATGTTCAAAGCATGGCCGAGGACTCATCAGATGATAGTGAAATTGAGTTGACAAATCATCATCATAGAAACTGATTGTCAGTACACAAATGCCTCTTCTGAGTGAGAATGAACAAGAGTCGTCAAGAGGTTCCTTTACAGGGAATAATGTTGATGTTTCTATCAAGTACATGTCTTGTCATGCATCACCAGTATGTCAGGAAAAACATTACATAGAATTCATAATAATGTTGCTTTCTATGACATCAACAGTGGAAAGCGCTTACAAGTGTTCACAGATATGCATCGTGGGCATATTAATGTAGTGAAGTTTGCAAATCATTCCCCGTCAATTTTTGCCACTTCATCATTTGACCAGGATGTCAAGATGTGGGACTTGAGACAGAAACCCATACACCCTTGCTTCACTACTTCAAGCTCTAGAGGGAATGTGATGGTTTGTTTCTCTCCAGATGACCAATATATTCAAGCATCGGCAGTTGACAATGAGGTTAGACAATTTCTGGCCGTTGATGGTAGGTTTCACTTAGTTTTTTTTTTTATTTTAAATAAAAGTTATCATATATTTCAAAAGGCAAATACATACAATCTTCAATCTTAGTAGATCACCAAGAGGAGACAACTATAAAATTATATTAACAACTTAGCTATACTATGTATATACTTGGACTCCATCCACCCTCTATACACTATAATGACATTTTTAATAACACTATCAGTATCAATTCTGTTTTTATCATTATCAAAAATAGCACTATTCCGGAATCTCCATATACCATGTATAGTTTCAGTCGCAACAACTTTGAATAATCCAGCTCTCCACCCTTTGTTCTTACACTTTCTTTTGATCTAATCCAAGTCCAAGGTACTGCCTCTAGTAATGTCCATCCATTTAAACACAACATCCCAAATAAGCTGAATTTTCTGACAATTAAAAAAGGCATAGGTGTTACTCTCAATCTCAGTACCACACAAAGCACAAATAGCATTTTGCACCATTCCCATTCTACTCAATCTATCCTTAGTTGCTAATCGGCCATGACACAACAACCAGCAACACAGAATTGCCCTAGGCCTTGATATATTATGGCACATCAAGTGATACCACTCCATTTTAGGTTGGTCCTCAATGAAACTATGATACACTTGGCTCATGGAGAACTTTCTAGCATTTACCATTTTCTGCCACACTTGCTGCATATTAGAAGCATCAGTTCTTCTGTTCAGTATATCTCTCATAATCCAAGAACAATTAGTCTTGATTGGGATAATCCACACATCATCACTTTTCAAGTAATAACTATGCACCCACTTCACCCAAAGATTATCAAGCTTCATGCTAATGTTCCAAAGGCACTTCATCATTGCTACAATATTACAAACTTCCAGGTTTATGATATTGATGTCTCCTTGTTTACAAGGTCTGCAGGCCTTAGCCCAAGCCACTGGGCTCTTTTTACTGGGAGTATCCTTGCCAACCCAAATAAACCCTCTACAAATAGTGTCAATCTTCTTAAACACAAACTTAGGCATAGGGAAACAAGACATCCAGTACTGATCAATGGCCAAGCAAATACTTCTAACCAGTTGGATTCTCCCTGCTATACTAAGCAGTCTAGAAGACCAATGCCTAATTCTACTTGTAATCCTATCCACCAGAGGCATATAGTGGTTGATACTAAGCTTCTTATCAGACAAAGGAATACCAAGGTACCTTATAGAAAGTTGCCCTTCTTCAAAATTTGTTATCAGCTTGATATTGTGTACCAGATCAGGCTCCATTCCACCACAAAAAAGCTTGCATTTCCTTGGATTCACTTGCATCCCTGTAGATTCATAGAATTGGTTAAAGGTTGTCATCATAAGATCCACAGGAGTCACATCCCCTCTACTGAACAGAAGCACATCATCTGCAAAGGACATATGTGTAATAGACATCTTCTCATATCTTCTATGATGATTAAAGTTTGGGTTCAGTTGCATTTTCCTCATCTTTCTATTGAGGTATTCCATCATTATGACAAATAAAAAGGGGGATATGGGGTGCCCTTGTCTGATTCCCCTTTTGGCCCGCAGAATATCAGTAAAACAGCCATTAACATTGAATCTATAGCTCACAATATTAACTGCTTTCATTATCCAGCCATAAAACTTTTGAGGAATCCCTATCTCACTAAGCATAGTTTCCAATGTTGGCCAATCTACCATATCATAGGTTTTATGGAGATCCAACTGCATCATACATCTAGGTGGCCCCCCTTTTCTAGAGTATCCCTTCAACAGCTCAAAAGCCAGCAGGATGTGATTCTGAATGATTTGACCAGGCATAAAGGCAGCCTAACTCTGGTGTATAACCTCTTTCAGCACACTATTAAGCCTTGTTGTGAGAATCTTGGATATGATTTTGTAGAAGGTAGTACACCCAATAATATGCCTATAATCTTTCACTGCTTTTGCATTATCATTCTAGGGGATCAAACTAACCACTGTATTATTGAAGGCTCTAAACAAATTCCCTTTTTCAAAAAATTACTGCACAGCTGCCACCACATCAGATTTAATAGTATGCCAGCTACTTTTGAAGAACTTAGCCTTAAACCCATCAATACCAGGAGCTTTGAGGTCACCTATATCTTTTAGAGCCTTATAGATCTCCTCTTCAGTCACTACAACAACCAAATAATCTCCCTGAGCTCTATTGATTTGAGAATCATTCCTCATAGCCTCTATATCCACTTGTTTCAAATTCATCTCCTTTTTACCCATTAAAGTACCATAGAAGTGCATAACCTATTGTTGCAATTCTTCTTGCTCATAGAATGTACTACCATCCTCTTTCTGCAGGCTTTAAATGCTTTTACTATGATTCCTACTATTTACCATGGAAAAATAGTAGGCATTATTCTCATCCCCCTTCCTGAGCCAATCAATCTTGGCTCTTTGCATCAGGATTTTTTCTTCAAGCTCATTCATGTTAATAACATTCTCAGTACAAACCCTAACATTTTACCTCAACTCACTATTCATTTTACTCTCTTTGAGTTTCTCCTGAGCCATCTCCAAATAATGTCTAGCTTGAATCACCTTCTGATGGATCCCAGACCAAGCCTTACTCAACTGGTTCAGCTCAGGTTTCAATCTCTTCAGCTTATTCCATAACACATACATAGGGATACCTGAAATAGGCATATTCCAATTGTTCTTCACTACCTCCTCATACCTGGCTAGATCAGTCAGATAGTTGTAGAATCTAAACCTTTTTGTCATTCTTTTGGGATCTGGCTTATACTTCACATGCAGCAAAGCATGATCAAATACACTAGGATGCATAATGTTAAGCTTCATATCCAGATTACTACTAAACCAGTCCACATTACCAAGCACCTTGTCAATCCTAAAGTAGATAACACCAACATTATGCTTGTTACACCTGGTGAAGTGATCTCTCACACTATCCATTTCACTCAACCCTACTTTATCCATCATACGCTGCATATCAATGTATTCAGATTCCACAACCATCTTACCCTCAATCCTATCATTGGAAGTTGCCACATTATTGAAATTTCCCATTGTACACCATGGACTATGGATATTAGGTTGTAATCTCTTTATATCTTTCCACAAAGTCTTCCTCTTCTCAAGTGTGTTATGACCATAGATAGCAATAAGCCAGTATTTAAATCTTCCCATACTATCATTGACCTCACAATGCACATACTGATCAAAAGATTGCACAAACTGAACATCAACTTTACTATCTTCCCATGTAACCCATATCCTACCATTCTCATGGTTAGATAGTTATCAATATAATTCTTATACAAGTCAAGTTTTCCTCTAATCTTTTTAGCTTTATCCATCTTAACTCTGGTTTCAATAAGTATCACAATCGTAGGCTTTAGAAATTGGTCCCCTATCCAAGGCGACTATAGGATCATTCAAAACCCTAAGCACCTCAAATCCATTCATGCAGTTAACATTAGATGATGAACCAACCAGAATTCTCTTACCTTTGTCCCTTGCAGAAGAGCTAACCATAGTCCATCTTCTTTCCTCCTCAGTTGCCTCTTGTATTACTTGATCTTCCACATGAGTGACTACCTCAGTAAGAACTTTCTGCAACTCCCTCTCACCTTGCTGATTAGGGGGCTTAACTTTGGGCTTCCATTGCTTAGTACCATTAGCTCTACACTGATGCCCAATTCTTTGGCATTTGGTGCAGAATAATGGTTTCCACTCATATTCAATCTTATGCATGATCTTTTTCCCTTTGCTATCAGTTATGGTCACCTCAATAATCAATTCCTTAGTGATATCTACCTCAACAAGAATCCGAGCATACGATACTCTCAACTTCCTAGCAGTACATTCATCCGTTACCAAAGGTACACCTATGACACTCCCAATTTTGCTTAGACTTTCTCCCCTCCCCTCAATTGCAGTGGAAGTTGTGGCATCTTCACCCATAGAGGGATAGTCCTCAATAGATCTTCTTTCATGTCAAAAGCCTCCTTCCACTCCTTTAGCATCAATGGTACATTTCTGATTGAGTAAGGCCCTTTCATCATAACTGCATCCTTATCCTCATGTGAATTGAACCTGATTATGAAGTAGCCATCATCATGGTAATACAATTGTGGTAGTTTCACATAGTTCAACGTTTTGATCATGTAATTCTTCACCATATTCATACTCAGATCCTCCCCAAGCGCATACATGATGAGTGAGGTTTCCCAGAAAGCAATCTACGTCACAGTATTATCATCTTCAATTTCAATCTTCACCACACCATCCACTAATTTGGGGGCGACACAGTGGATTGTTAGTCCCTTCAAAGGATTACGATTCTCCGAAAGAACATCCACCCAAAGCTTCCAATCCACATTCTTGCTTTGATTACTTGTATCATTGCTCGACTCAATTGTCTTCTTACGTTCTAGGGTTAATCATCATGTTTTGTGATTTAATTTTTCCATAATTTATGTTTTTTACCGTTGCAAATAATATATATATATATATATATATATATATATATATATATATATATATATATATATATATATATATATATATATATATATATATATATGTTCACTTTCACACCACAAACACTTTTCACCTCTCACATTCATTATCACTCTCTTCTTGTTTCTTGTTTTCTCTTGCTCTCTGCATTTGTTATCAAAACCCTTTCTTATGAACAATGACCTCATCCTCCAATCAAGTTCAACCTTCTTCATATTCTCAACAAGCTTCTGAAAATCAAGCTTCTGAAGAAACCCATGTTACTCCAGTTAGAATTCTTCTCACTCCAGTTGATAAACTAGAAGTTCTTTGTGAACTGTTTGTCGACTTTGATAGCATGAAGGAAAATGGCTATGATTTCACTCAACAAATAAGTTGGTTAAAGAGTTCTGGATTTTTGCTTTAGCTTCAAACAACCAAGTAACTTCTTATGTCATAGGGAATAAGATCATCATCACTGAAGATCTTATTGGAAGACTCATAGAATCTAATGGCAATGGGATAAAATTCAGCGACATAGACAAAAGCTTTGACCTAACAATAATGTCTAGAGAAATCTTTACTTATGGGCAATATTCAAACAAGATTAATGATCTCAAGGATCGTCAGAGAATCTGGGCAAAGATAATTTTGGGTTGCATCAATCACAGAAAACCCACAATTTCTCCAGATTACATCAACCTAGATTAATAATATCTTCTCTACTTCATCTCAACAAATAAGAAAACCAACCTTGCTCATAGTCGGTTCAATCATCTGAAGAACAACGTCAAAGAAAAAAAGAGGATAAGAAAACCAAAAGAGATTGGATTCCTCTGGGAAGGCTAATCTCAGATATTCTAACAAAAAATAAACTAGTAGAACATCTGATTGAAGCCCAACAAGTCGATGATCTGAAAGCAATTGCTGGAAAACCTCTCAATGCGAAGAATCTCGAGAAAATGAAGTTCATAGACAACATTAAGAAGGATCTTGTTCTGCACTCAAAGGAAGTAATCACCACAAGGAAGATTCCTCTGAAGGATTTTTCTCTGTTCTCAACTGATACCCATCCAGAAGTTATAGTCAGATATTTGGAGTCCTGTAAACAAGATGGCATTGACCATAGGTTCAATCCAGAAGATCTTCAAAGACCTGCTCCAGAAGTTGTTCTGAAGAAGTCAAAGAAAAGGAAAGCTTCTGAGGGAACTTCTCATAAGACACCAAAGGTTTCCAAAAAGAAAGGTAACTACTGAAACTCCTACACCAAGCTCTGAACAAGTGACTACTTCTGCTGAAGAAACTCATTCATCCTCTATAGCTTTGAAAATTTTGGAAGAGTTAAGGAAAGAGAATGAAGTAGTGAAAATCAGATTGGATAAGCAATTGAAACAAATACGGAACTCAAGAACATGATTGGTCAACAGGTGGAGTCTACCTCTCAGATCAATAATCTTCTAGAGGCATTGTTCTCAAGACTACCTCCTTCACAACCTTAGTTTCTGTTTATTTGTTTGTTTCTTTGTTTTTTTTTTTTGCTTTTTCTGATTATGTGTTGATCTGCTTATTCTGATTAATGAAATCTTCTATGTTTTGTCTACTTTTATTCTGATTACTTTTTCTGATTACTTTACTTTTTGAATAATGACAAAAGGGAGGGGAACATAAAATATTTTGTTTAATAACATCTCACCAAGACTAAGCCTCAAACATCTTAAAACTTTGATAATTTTCATATGATGTTTAAGAACATGGAAAGTCTTCAACTCAGGGGGAACTCTTATTATAAGAACTTCTTATCGAAAACTTTGAAGGATTATTTCAAAGAACCTCAAAGGGAGTCTCTCTATTATCTTTTGTTCTTAAATTAATCTTCCCAAAATATAAGTTTTGTCATCATCAAAAATGGGGAGATTGTTAGAACAAGAATTTTGATTCTACCCTCTCTAAATAAGTCTTGATGATAACATATATTTTAATATTATAAGAACAAAATATGCTACCTAAAAATATTAATCTTTTGATATGCGAGATTAGAAGTTCTCAAAGTTGAAAGAAGTTCTGAAGCAATATCTTTTACTCTAAAGTGAAAGCTCTACAACAAAAAGATCTGCTGAATGTTCCTAGAAGATCTTATTCAGCAACAACGCTCAGAACAACTGCATTGCAAACAAACTCTGAATACATGAATTCACACAAGTTCTAATTCTCAGAATCAGTCACATTTATTGAAGATCAAGAATTAACGACTCCAGACAGAATCTATATTTTTGAAAATTCTTAATGGCGTTTATCATCATCCAAAAATAAGTAAAGTTGTCTCCAACAAATCATTTTACAATATCTATATAAGGAGTCCACTGAAGAATTTTGAGTACACAACTCTCGCGCGCATACAGAAAGTCAAAATTCTATTTCATAATATTTGTGATTCAATCTTGTAAAAACTATCAGAGTTGTGATAACTGTTTTTTAGAAGCAATATTAGTTACACCTTTTTGTAATCAACGTGATATATCTTGAGTGACTAAGTATAATCAGTAGACTCAAGAAGACTTTGACAGTAGGTCATCGTGATTGTAATCATTATTTGATTAGTGGATTAAGACCTCGTTTAGAGAGGCGGAATCACCTTGGCGGGTGGACTGGATGTAGTTTGAGTTCAAACAAATCAGGATAAATCATAATAATCAATAAAATAATTTCAATTTAATAAACTACAAAATTATTTTTTCCATGAAATATAAATCAATAAATAATTTTTGAAGTAAATAAATAAATAATAAAATATAGAAATATTTAAAGAATTTAATCAATACTCTGTTTCCAAAAATATTTAGAAAATTATATTGTATTTTCTTCTACTTTTTTGTTTTATTTTTAAGGATTGTATGACTTCAAACACATTGTTAAAGAGGTCAAAAGTAAGACATTGAGGTAGGAAGTGAATTGTTCGATATATTTTTTAAACTATGCTAATGTAAATTAAAAAGATATACATTGAAAAATTATAAAAAATAACACCATGATTGACATGTAAATTATTTGCTTTCAAAGTCTCACGGAAAAAAAACAAATATCTGATAAAAACAAAGAAATTCTTCTATTTAAAAACAATAACAATCTAAATTAATCATATAAATTATCCTGTAAATTTTAAATTATTTATATGATTTGTCACTTTAAAATCTTTTGATTGAATATATACATAATAATTTTTTACCCCGACACTGCATTTCCATTAAATATTTTTCTTTAGAGAAAAGAGATGGTGCAATGACGGTTTAAATTATTTTTAAATTATTTTTACAGTGTTAACTAATGATAATCATATATCCCACTAAATCATCCTATAAATTTTAAAATACTCATATGATTTTGTGACTTTAAAATCTTTTGATTGAATGTATATGTAATAATTTTTTATATCAACAATGCACTACCATTAAATTCTTTTCTTTAAAAAGATTACGAGAAATAATTGTCCCCTTGTAATTGTACCAAATCAGTCCATGCACCCATTGTTTTATATGAACCATATTATGAACCAAATTAAGAAAAACGCGTTTATTTAAAAAGACTAGGTGATGAATTTATGTATTTATCAATTGAATTCCTAAAAATATCAATAGTCGTAAGCATTTTATTCCTATGTAGCTACTTGTCTAAAATTAGTTGTGGGACAATTATAGTTATTGAGAAAATGATATTTTGCCACAAATTATGACACTACGTAGTAAATTATATTTTATTCCTATGAAGCTACTTGTCTAAAATGAGTGTCAAAATAGAATGTACTTTATTTTACAATATGCTTCACATCAAATTAAGAAACATAAATTCATTTAGAAAAACATTTTTTTTAGAAAGATTAGGTGAAGAATGTATGTATTCATTAATTGAATTCTTTAAAATATTAATAATATTTTGTCATAAACATTTTATTCTCCTATAAATACTTGTTTAAATGAATTGAATTTTATAGTCAACAACCAAAAGAATCACAATTGAACTTGTTTAAAATGAAGTTCTTACCATCACTACTATTCTCTTTGTTCTACTTACACTTCTATTTTCATTATTCTGCAAGTTAATTATGAATCTGATTACTTAATGTTGGCTGAAACATGGCCAAAGTCCTTCTGCAAGAAAAATCAATGTATCCCAAATGTACCTTTAGAGTTTACTGTGCATGGCCTTTGGCCTAAGAACAACACCCCACCTCACACCTACCAATGCTCAACAGATTTAAATTTGGTATGTAAATCTCCTAGCTTTTATTATTATTATTATTATTATTATCTTAAAAATGTAACGATTTATTTTCATTTATTTTACCAGGTTAACAAAAACGATCATAAGCTTAAAAGTGTTTGGCCATCTCTAAAGAGAAACGTTAATGACATGAGATTTTGGACAACTGAATGGGAAAAGCATGGCACTTGTTCAACAATGTCATCACTTGATTACTTTAAGCACACTATAGTTCTCTACGGAAAAAATAATATCAAAGACATTCCTCTAACACCTGGTGGACCGGCGGCTCTAATACCGGGTGGAACCGCAAATTCAGCTGATATTCAGGTGCATATTAAGTCAATCATCGGATTTGAACCACAACTTCATTGTGAAAAGAATTCTGCAGATTTGATGGAGGTTAGACCCTCCTATACAAATTGTCCTTCTCATTCTGTCTGTCCACCTCGTATAAATTTACCATTATAAATATATAAAAGATAAATAATACCAATAATGAATAAAATAATACTTATTGCTTTTCACTAGCAAATTGTTATGATGAATTGTGTGTTTAAGCTATTTGCAAACAATCATTATAATTAAGATGAATATGGTTAAGGTGTGATTTATTTATAATGTACTAGTCTCAAAAATTATGATCTGTAATGATGAATTGTGGGTTTAAGCTATTTGCTTGAACAAGCAATTATTATAATTGAAATGAATATGGTTAAGGTGTGATTTATTTATAATGTACCAGTCTCAAAATAATGACTTGTATTTTTTCACTTTCATAGAGTATCAATTTTGACTTGGACACTATGTTTTAAAATATGCACTATTCACAAAATGTTCCCAAATTATGATTTGTGAGATGAAGTCTTTGTTTCTAATAACATGATCGAATTGGTGATGTCTGGAAAATCCAAGATGAAGTGAATGTTCTTTGTATGTGCTTCTATGACATGGATACTATGATTTATGAGATGAAAAAGTGATATACTATCATGAAAAAAATCCATTTAAGGATATCATTTGCTAAAATATTCATAAGAAATTAATTCACCCCTCAAAAATTTAGAAAATTATATTTGACTAGTATAATGTTAATCATGTTCAGCGGTTCAGCCAGATAAAGATTACAATGATAAATCTTAATCATATTCGCAATAACCGAGCAAAACAGCAATGTAAACCCAAGAAATTTCTGAATCATTACGGATAGTTTCAATTGCGCGCATTTGATTCATTTCTGCATGTAAATCAGATATAGCAATGCAAAAGAGCAATGTAATTTATAAATTATTCAATTCTTTCAATAAAGGTGTGTATGAATTGCTAGTTGTAACATACATTTATTGTCTTATCAGATACTACAATTCATTAAACAAGAAAAAAAACAAGAAAAGAGAGACTAATATCTAAAACTTAAAAATAAATTATGTAACAAACTTTAGTACCCCATTTCACTCCTTGAAAGTATGCAAGAGTAGTTGTTAACGTAAAAATGTTTTGAGTGTCTCTATAATATTATCCATGTTCCACCAAGGGTGCCTGGCATAATCTCAAGCCAGAAAGTTCTGAATCATTACGGATAGTTTCAATTGCGTGCATTTGATCCTGCATGTAAATCAATCAACATACAACTAATCAAACCAAAACAAATTGAACAATAATAAAGTGCGAAAACATCAAGGTGCGCGTGCATGACTAGCACCGATCAAGGCATATTAAAAGATGGATGAGTAATTTCTGATTACCTTTATTTTCATCGAACAAAACTTGCAGTCTGACATAGGAGGTAAGACCTGATTAATGATTAGTCTTTTAACAGGCACACTTTCTTTCTTCAAGGATGCATGTAATCTGTACGATTCACTAATTGCCATAATGTCTTAAACGGACAAATATGTGACATCCGCTTCAGTTCAATAGAATTCTAAGGCAACGATACAAGTTGATAATCAAATAATTCCTAATCTTCTTTCAACATTGCATCAATATCTTCTAGATAAGACGGTCGGACAGACGTTGACCCTAAAACCTTAACTCAACAAAAGATTACCGGTTTAAATTTTTCCATGGTAATAGTGAGTGTTCCTTGAAACACAAACAAAATAAGACTCTTTCTTCATAGGATCTTAAATAAATGGGCCAAAAAAATTAAGGTTTTTCAAGTTCTTGAATATCGGCCACTACCGCACCGATCCGCACCCAGAAAAGCGGCCGTGCAACCCGCGATATCGCCGCTATGTCCAAAAGCGCCGGACCGACTTTGCTTGACGCGGCGAGGTCGTTTTTGTCGCGGAGCGCCGCGATAGCGGCCGCATCAACCGCTATTGATAACATAGACTAAATCATAATTAAATTTTGATGATTTGCAAAAGAAAGTAAGATTAACCATACATCATATAGCACATATATTTCAAGTACAATAATTTCAAACTCCTATCATGTTATCCAAATATATGTTTTTCCATATAAAATTGGAGACAGTTCAATAAAAGCCAAAAGATAATTGGAAGTTTCTAACAGTTGAAATAAAAATCAAACACATAATAGACTTTCAATATAATATTGATAATGGTTTATTAATTTTTCATACACTTGATAATCATAATTTTGATATGAGGGATTGACAACTCACTTTTTATCACTGAAAGTAAAATTATCCTCGTAAACAAAATATCAGTTATCTCTTAAGTGAAAACAAGTAAGCTAACTAATGATTTTTTCCTCCAATTGAAACATAACTTTCTTTATAAATTATTATTTTAGAATTATGCGCTCCTTTAACACCATCAAGCTCCTCAATCATTTGGGTACATAAATCAAAGCAGAACGGTTCTTTTCCACCCTTCTTTCCTGCTCCAATAGGATATATGTCGCCGGACAAGGGTCCAACAACAAAGATTTTAGTCCAAGATTCCTTCACACCCAATTTGCCTAAAATTGATATGTGAAAAGTAGTTGTATACCATAAAATGGAAGCAATGGATCCATTTAACAACACCAACGCATATCGCATCCAATGATCGGGATCTATGTCTAAGGGCATGAGTGTGGTAGAACACACCTCATTGGTCAAGTCAAATGACACCACGTACTGTTCATTGATATCTCCATCATAGATATTAACCCAAGTACACTAGATCATCGTTACAGTTGCTACCATGCCAACAACTAGCAGGAAGGACGAGATCAAGTTTCCTCCAAGAATTACATACTAGGCTATATACCTCCCAAAATGGTTCATAGTCCTCACACACATAATCATCATCATCACCATCATCCGTTACCGCAAGAAAACCTACATTCATGATAATCTTATAGTCGTCACTAAAACGGTCGTAACCAAATCCATTAAAAAACCTAACAATATCCTGATAAGGTGGTAGAGACTCGAAAGGGCTGGGAGGAATGACTTTGAATTCTTCTGTAGTTGGATTCCACAATACAATCCTGTCACGATCGTAAAGACACAGAAATCCATTTACACTACCCGAAACCACTACATTAAATTTCGGATCCTCTTCTTGAAATGGATTTGGAAAGTCCAATTTAACTTTATTCTCAAACCTCTCGCCGGAAAATGAATCCAAAGTGAAACTAACGTAATGATTGTGATTATAAACAACTTGATGAAGGATGATAGATGTATCATTGTAGTAAGAGTGAGGAATGTATCATTGTATAATTGCAAAATATCTTTACTCACTTGAATAATTTGGTTTCTCCATTTTCTCATTGAATTTAACTTGTATATAAGGATAATATACGGAAATTTTATTTAATCGTAACCGTTAAATTTTAATTATAATTTGATTTCAATTTTAATTATTTAAAAATAATTTTTTTGAGTGATTGTGATACATTGAATGTGTAAAAGAATTTATACTAACAATATATAGCAATTAATTTCTTTCTCATTTACGTCGTAATTGATTTCTTTTTCTTTCTTTTCATAGAATATTCTAAGGAAAAAAAAGATGTTGCACCGATTTAATCAATAATGACCATTCATCTCATCAAATTACACTTTTATTTTTAAATTTTTTTTATGATTTGGTACTTTAAAATAATTTGATTAGATATTTGTATAAAAAAAATTTCCAGTCACACAGATTGCACTACCTTTAAACTCTTCTAAAAATATGTTTATTCCAAATAAAATCATAAAACTTTTTTGTTTCTACTATGAATATCTCTTTTATTGATATTTTAATTTAAATTAGACAATTAAGAAATTAATTGTTATGCACTATCAGTCTAAAAAATTTTACACAGCAATGCATCACAATCATTTAAAAAGATTACTTTTTAAATAATAAAAATAAAAGTCAAATTGTATAACAAAATATAGACATTACAATTCATCATTGTCCAAGCTAGAACTATCATCATTTTCTTGTGTTGTTGAATAACAAAATATAGATATTACAATTCATAACATAAAACAGTTGATAAAAAGGCAGTGCCATAATATGATTGTGATAATGGTTTGATGTTGTACCAATTTCATACCAATGTAGAAGAATTTCAATGAATTGTCCAGACTATAGTTGTAAAAAGACATGTTCAAGTTGCAAAGTAAAATTTGTTGCACCTCACTGAAATATGAGTAAATTTGAAATATTGTGTGAAAAGAAATGTAAACTTTGTAGTAAAAAAAAAGTAATATTGTGCTGAAGTACTTTGATGATTTTTGTGAGAATTTATATGCTTTGTTTGGCTGTTTTTGGCTTATTGCTTTGTGCTTAAGGAAGTGAAACCCTAATCCCACTTTGACCAATTATTTGATTGACTTTGGTTTTGATTCTTGACTTGTGACTTTGATATGATGTTTGTACATGTTTGAAGTACCTTGTTGCTTAATGTTCTAATTTTTGAAGCATGATCACTAATTGTTTGAGGATTAATCTTAAATTGCTCTATTTTGAGATGCTTTTGAGCCATATTTGCTTGCTTGATTAGAAAGACATTTGTGCCACCCTTTAAGGTCTTGTTTGATGCTTGATTACATGTTATATGATCCTTGGTTTTAATATGTGAGTCTCACTCTTGCTTGACCTATGCTTGACTTGTGCACTAAGTACACTTTCACAAGTATGTTTCAATCCACTTCACATTTCTCATGTTTCCTCCCTTTGACATAATGTGCCTATATGATTTGATATGGTGATTGTATCTTCTTCTTAGGCACTTAATAAACTTGTTTAGGTTCTGACTTTGAAGTTACTTGATAATCTTTGAATTTGTTTGAACTTCTCTTGTCATTTGTGAATATTTCTAACATTTTCAGGGGCTATGGTAAGTAAGAGGTGTGGATGATGTTTCCACATCTCAAACTTCTTTCTCTTTTTCTTTTATGCTTTCTTAATTTGTGTTTGTGATGAGCCTAGGACACCAATGTTCAACTTCTTCTTCATCCCCTTTAGAATCAACTTACCTTCCATCAAGGAAGTAAGTTGTTTTCTTCTTCTTCTTTCCTTCTTCTTCTTTAGGATAGAATCAAGTCACACTAACCTGAGACTTCTATGCATGATAACATCTAGGATTTGCTGGTCTTCCCCTTTTAGTTTTTACCTTTAAGATCCTTTGTTTCTCTCTTTCTCATTTTCATACAAAACTTAAAAAACACTTTAATAAAGGATGAAGTAGTCTTATGTGCAGAGACTTATTCCATGGGGAACTTATATTCATCCCATCTTGGGATAGTATAGGCTTGTATAGCATGATGTATAAGTCTAATCATGAGATCAATTTTACAAAGAAAATCATAAAAAACACTTCTTCATTTTAATCACAAAACACTTAATAAATTCAATAAGTTAGTGAGCTTAGGCCCTAACCTTTGGAACCAAGTCTTGGATAACTTCTCCTTACTTGGATGTGCTTGTTCATCATTCCATCTTGGAATGTAGTAATAAGTACACATTCCATGGAAAAGGACTTGAGTTCACTTTCTTATGCCAAACATAATCGTCTCTCCTTCGGGACTTCTTTTCTCACCACCTTTACTCATAACGTAAGAGCTTTCTCCTACTTGTCTCTTTGCAAGACGGTTACGCACTCGTCGTCCGAGCCTACAACACCTGAGCGGTGACATAAGCAGTTCAAGCTTTAAAACACATTTCATTTTCCTCCCTAGTTAGGGGAACTACGGCGACTCCGATCCTTATGTCCAGATGAGGTACGTAGGCAGTGGGGTAGGGCCCGTTCGAGCACTCTTTTATTTTCCTTACATTTTCCCCTTTCTTTTATTTCCTTTTATCCAGATCCAGTTCCTTTCTTTTGCAACAACTTCATCTTTTTACCATTTGAAACAGTTTCTTTGCAAGCGTGGATCCCGTCGGGTACGGCGGACGATCTGGGGTGTTAATACCTTCCCAGGTCGTAACCGACTCCCGAACTCAGTTCTTTGGTTCACAAGACCTTGTCCTTTCCTTTACTCTATCTGATTTGTGCAACATTACCATTCCCGTTTCTTCGGGATAAAAATGCTTGGCTGGCGACTCTACCCTTTTTCGCGTCACTTTCGCGTTTGTACCAGGATGGAAATCTAGGGAGCGACAATTGGCGACTTTGTTGGGGAACAAACCCAAAATCTTTGGTTTCCCCTTTTAGCGCTTGTTTGTTTCTATTTCGTTAGGTGTTTGATCGTGTGTTGTTGTGTGTTTATTTTACTGTTTTATTTATAGTTTTATTTACGGTTTTATTTACGGTTTTATTTATCGCTTTCAATATTTTATTTTTCATGCATTATATTATACTGGACTGTCTGGACTGAATTTTCTATTTGGTGGGATGGGGTTACTGTGAGATGAGCTCCTAACCGGGGCTCAAGTTCACCCTAGGACTTAGCGTGGATAATCACTTTGGCTTCATGGCATCTTGCTATGTTGGTAGTAGTGAATTCCACACCCAGATTGCGACCGTCTTGGAAATGTATTGATACATAAATCTTTCTTGGATTATTACATGACCTTGATAGTTATGTGCATCTGGGGACCGATCATCGAGGACCTTTGTGAAAACATCCCTCTCCAGTGGTGACAGTGGCATACCACATTTTATGACAAACCCATTCGCACCTGAGGGTCCAATAGGAACTTGCAAAAGCTGGTTTGGTTCTCTTATAGGAACTCAGTTAAAGCAATTATTTCATATGACGATAGTACTATTAATGAAGCATGTACCTCTGATAAGTATGTCCTCGTTAACTGTCTGAGTTCTTGCCAACGCGAACATGTTTCCAGTCTAAGATTTCTACGGCTTCTGATAGTGGCTACCAATATGCCTTTCTTTGCCACAATTAAAACAAATCATTTCCTTGTGCTTGTAATCATCTATTCATGCCCAGTCTTACCACAGGGAAAATAACTCTTTACCTCAGCAGTGCATACATTACTTTATGACCAACCTGACCGCACTTGAAATAAACTATACCAGCAGTAGCACCTCCCCACTAGTCCTCTGAGTCGGAGCAACTTTTTGTTTACCCTTTCCAGCCAGAGCATCATAAGGCTTGTCACGGTTCTGTTGTTGCTTGCCTCTTTGATCACTAACAATCTTGTAATAAGCATTATTATCTTCTTCAAATATCCTGCAACTATCAACCAACTCATAAAAGACACGGATCTTCTGATACCAAACAATTTTCTTGATTTCAGAGTGCAATCTGTTTTCAAACTTGATGCACTTTGAAAATTCAGCACCAACACCAGTATAGTGAGGATAAAACTTGGACAATTCAACAAACTTTGCATCATAGTTAGTGACAGACATGTTTCATTGCTTAAGCTCAAGGAACTCAATTTCCTTCTTGCCTCGGACATCCTATGGATAATACTTTCTCATGAATTCCCTACAAAACACATCTCAAGTGATTACTTCACCTGCAACACCCAACCTCTCACGAGTCTCTAGCCACCAGTCATCATCTTCGACTGCCAGCATGTGAGTACCATACCAAACCTTATGTGTTGGAGTACAAACCATAACACGGAAGATTCTCTCAATCTCTTTCAACCATCATAATGCTGCATCTGGATCATGCTTTCCCTTAAACACTGGCAGATTCTCTATCTGAAAAGTCGCCAAGCTACGCGATCCAACATCTTCACCAGCATTTGGCAATTTCTGCATAGCCAAACCATCGCTTGCATTGAAGCCGCCATCGCATCATCGTTTCTTCTAGCCATCTCAACTTATCACTACAACACAACCAAAAGTTAGAACCAAATAACAATACTCGATTGTTAGACAACTAAGACTCGGAACTTGGTCAGACATACCGACTTGCTCTGATACCACTAATGTAACACACCATTTTCTACCCTTTAAATATAATTAAAAATCAGAGTTTACAAAAAATTTCCACATAAACGCGATATCACATTTTCAACTTCCAAAAATTTCAACTTAAAAGATAACATGCTTAATACATAGTACTTTTCAGGAATAGTCATAAACCAACATCATAATACTCAAATAGTTCAACTTTATAAAACATCGCACAACGAATTCATAAAAAACTAGTAGCATCTTTATCCAACATAAAACAACTTCAAAATAAACAATAAATATTCTAAAGTACTTCAATTAAAACAAAATTCAGCATGCAACAATTCAACAAAACAGACACGCGTTATCCCACCGAATGCTACGTATCAGAGCGACAAATCACCAACTCGACTAAAGGTAACCGTCTCCTCCTTTTGATTACCTGCATGTTGTCAACATAAGGACAACATTCAAACAGAAGGGGTGCGTTATCGATAATTATAAATGATATATGATAAGCAATACATAGATAAGGATCACAAACAATTCACCACTTCACAACATCAACCAAAACAACAAAACAACAACAATTCAAAGAAATGTGTCTTTAATGCGACTCGACTAATTATGCATGTGGTACCATTCGGAGTAAAACTCACAACATCCAGGAACAAAACTGAATGAGATGGGAAAGTCCGGGAAAGCACATCAAATCAATGATGACTCTACTATGCACGTCCGAGAATAGAAATCAGAGGGAAAGTGATCACAACATCCAAGAATATCAATCAAATAAAATGTGAATCACAACATTTATGAACAGAATTGAGTGAAATGGGAAAGGTCCCAGAAAGTACGTCAAATCAATGATGAGTCCGTTATGGACATCCGAGAATAGCAATCGGAGGGAAAAAGTGAATCACAACATCCAAGAATAGCAATCAGATAAAATATGAATCACAACATTCAGGAACAGAACTGAATGAAATAGGAAAAGTCCGGGAAAGTACATCAAATCAATGACGACTCCACTATGGACATCCAAGAATAGCAATCGGAGGGAAAGTGATCACAACATCCAAGAATAGCAATCAGATAAAATGTGAATCACAACATTCAGGAACAAAATTGAATGAAATGGGAAAGGTCTCAGAAATTACATCAAATTAATGATGACTCTATTATGGACATCCGAGAATAGAAATCGGAGAAAGGGTGATATCTGAGAAGAAGCAACAAGTATATGAAGCAAAGGTTCTGGAGAGACAAAGATAAATGTCAGGTAAGTTGGACTTTGATCACAAGGTAAGATGTTGAAAACAACACGACCTCGAGAAATGCATAATGAGGACTAACACACTCATATATGGCAACATATATGAAGATGAAGAATAACACACCCAAGGAAATGCATAATGAGGACTAACACACTCAAATATGAAAACGTATACAAAAATGGGGAATAACACACCCAAGAAAATGATATGATAGAAAAAGCTCGACAAACAGTTTAGACTCTTAGGGGAGTGAAAAAGATGGAAGACCGATTCCTCAACACGGAGATCACTGCCATTCTGCTCGGAGATTAGAGATGATATTGTTGAACAAATCTCTATCACACCACTAAACTGTATAAAGTTAAAAGTCTTTTGAGAAAAGTCATGAAAAGTTGCTTAGGGTTTCTTGAAGAAGATTGCCCCAAATTCAATGAGTGATGAGGGTAAACTGATAATGGATTTAGTTCATGACTACTGCCAGAGAAAATTGATCAAACCTTGAAATGACTGTCAAGAGAATAAACCGATCATGGCTTCAGTTCTTAAAATGAATGTTGAGAAGATAAACCTAGTATGAATCTTGCAGTGAATCTTCTGGTTAACCAAATCTGAAAATAACTTGCACTGAGCAGCAACTCTTGAATCATAGGATCTGGAAGGAACTTCCCCTGATAAGATCATTGACCAAGTTTCTCAACTGTTTGAAAATTCCTTGATGAGGAAAGTTTGTTTGCAAATAAAAAGTTTTTGTACAAACCTGGTAATTTTAATGTAAAGTTCAATGCAAAATTTTGAAATCAAAAATCATTTTTGGAATGGAATTTATTGATGTAAAGTAAGTGAAAATATTGTCAAAATGCGGCAGTTGAGACAAAAGTGAAAGATAAAGCAAAAGTCAAGAAAACAAATGATTGGTAACAAACTTAGGAGTCATTTTACACAACCTTGCTATAGTATGCTTTTGAAAAGAAACCTGGATTCAATTAGGACTTTTGAAGGTTGTAACGTGGTCTGGTTCACGGTTTATGAAACAAAGGATATAAACTCAAATTTTATTTGTACCCAACCCATTCTTCGTGATGAACTCCAGTCCTACACTCAATTAATTCAGCCAATGCATTCAAGTTTTGGGATTGCACAAATAAGGATGATTTATAAGCCAATGATTTTGAGATAGCAATCACTTTTCCCTTTTGTTATTTCTGGTGAGGACTTTGGTCAACTCATCTTGTTTTTGCTGAGGATTTTGATTACCTCTTCACTAATCTTTCTTTTGTTATCTCTAACTTTTGCCTAAACTGTGTCATTTGAACTTACATTCAGCGGGACGCCCCAGGTTTTGTCTAAGTCTCCTTCATAGGTTTTGACTTAGTGGACTTTGGTTTTTTTTTTATCATCATTTTTTTCAATATCATATTTTTTTGAAAGATAATGACTGTCTGGCTTAATGATTATAGCGAACCATCATTGACTTTTGAATTGAGAGACATCTTCGACACTTCTTTGTTATATGCAGGAAAGCTTGAGACTGCAACCTTTATTGAAAGGTGTCTTGAATGATTCTCTTGTACTTGAATGCACATTCAAATTAATTTAGAACTACCCATCCCCAGGTTAAAATTGTGGGTTTTTCGTATGGAAAGAAACTCCAACTTCAAGGCTCAAAGAGGTTGATAAAGGATTAACTTCCTTATTTCTCCAGTGTTTGGGATTTGAAACAATACATGTATATCATCAGCCAAGTCTCAATTGAAAGCATACCGACAACAATTATGGGTTTTTCGTTTTCATCATTCTCCCTTCAATCATTGTAAAAGCTTGATAAAGAAAAATGAACTTGGAATATAAAGATATAAATAGTGGATAAAATTGAATCAAAACAAAACAATGCTCATTTCATTAAAATCAACATGAAAATACAAACATAGTTTAAAAGAAAATAAGTCAATATAATTGAAGAAAATTGCAAATATAAAGAAACAATGGCCTAATGATCCATCAGCAACAAGGATGAGCTATCTTGTCTGAAAATCGGCCTTGAAGACCATCTGATTGTTGAAGTCATCTGGAAGATTCACCTCTCATGATTTGGCAAAAGATTTGTGACAACATAAGGATTTATATCCCTAAAAGTGATTATCCCATTTCTGACAAGCTCTTTCACTTTAGCCTTCAATGCAAAATAGTGTTCTAAGTCATGACCAATTCCACCTTGATGAAACTCACAACGAAGATCTGCTCTATAACTAGCCGGAAGAGGATCTAGAACAGGAGGCATAGGCCTAGTAATAATCCAACCATTATGGACCAAGTAAGGATACAACTCAGTATAAGTCACAGGAATAGGTTCAAAGTGACCCCTAGTCCTAACTGTCGTACCTCGAAAAATACGATCCTAAGACAAACAACAGAGTCGCCACCTAATTCTATTTATTCTACGAGAGAAAGGGGAGATATAGACACAACCTAAATAATGGATAAGAATGGTCAACGAAACCACTAATCTAAGTTCGAGAGTCAGTTACGCAAGAGGAAGGTATTAGGCACCCCTCACGTTCGTTGTACTCAACGGGAACCTCTTAGTCTAATTTGCGCTTTAAATGTTAACTTATTATTATTGTCTTCTTTATGATTAAAGTTACTAAAATTGCTTATTAAAGGGAAAAGAAAATTATTATTTATTACGGAGAAATGTTAAGTTTTTTATTATTGTGCTCGCGAAGGATTAAAATCCCCGTGCCTACGTATTCCCTTGTGCAATGGGAAAGTCAGAGCTTCGTAGTTCGTGCGACTATGATTTGTGATTTTTAATTGAACGATTGTTTGAAAATGCATTCTACTGCTAAGCGTTGGCTTATTTGCGAGATAGAAAGATTTAAACAATGTTCGTTTGAGAAAAGATATACGAATGGTGATTGGACACATCGCGTGGGGCTAGCCCAGTTGCGGTCCAATCCAGAATGTGCGGAATGCTAGACTCCGGAGTTCTGTTTTCGTATGATTAATTTATGCGATTATTTATATTTTTGATATATGAATGGTGATTGGACACATCGCGTGGGGCTAGCCCAGTTGCGGTCCAATCCAGAACGTGCGGAATGCTAGACTCCGGAGTTCTGTTTTTCGTATTAATTTAAAAGGATAATTTGAATATTTTGACATACGAATGGTGATTGGACACATCGCGTGGGGCTAGCCCAGTTGCGGTCCAATCCAGAACGTGAGGAATGCTAGACTCCGGAGTTCTGTTTTTTCGTATTAAATTAATAAGATAATTTGAATATTTTTTTTAGATGTTTTTTAAGTTTATTTATTTTAATAACAAAGGAGTGAGCGAAACATTACGCGTGGGGCTAGCCCAGTTGTGATTCGTTCTAGAACGTGCGGAATGCTAGACTCCGGAGTTCTATTCTTTGTTAAATTAATTAGTTTGAAAGCCTTTTTGATGAAAATCGCGTCTGTTCTAAGATATTTAGGATTTAAAATTAGCAGTGAGGTACGAGTAATTTAGACAAACGCAAATGTGACATCAGGACCAGTGAGGCGCTAAGGGGGACAATATCGAGTTGATGATACCTAACAGAGTAAGTCCGTTACCTCTTCGATACGTACCAAAAGAAAACTCATTACTTTGTCAGAAATACTAGACTCCAGACCAGAAGTTTCACCATCAACCCTTAAGTATTCAACATCACGAATCTGCATGGTTAGTTCAATCGACATTCTAGCAAGTAAATTCAAATCGCGTCCAACTAAAATTCTATCAATAATTAGACAAATTAAACATCAAGAATTAACACCAAAGATTAAATCAACAAAATACAACACCAAACTAATAAAAAAAATTACCAAGATATCTAATCAAAACTTTAAATAGAATATTCAAAACTAATCCAAATAGTCAACAACAAAAATCAAAAGAGAAATTATTATAAGTAAAATAAGAATTTATTGTATAAATAAAACCAGGTGTTAATTACGGATTAAACTAAAAAATTAATTAAATGGAAGAAAGAAAAAAAGAAAGAGGGTGCGTCCCTGATTGAAGGCGAATGGGCATCAACAAACGCATGGGCTTAATGCCAAAGACCCCAAAAAAATAACAAAAGGGAAAAAAAATAATTAAAGAAAAAAAGAACATAATAAACAACACTGGAGTTTATGAAATTGGAAAATAAATATTAAAAAAAAGGTCACAGCATCAAAAGGTTATCCCTCTTGTTCTTTACCGTTCACAGACAAGAAATCCACACTCTCACAACCGTCGGCGCTCTCCCACCAACGACACTGCTTTCTCTTGGTTCGTTGGATTGCAGAACCTCAGCGTCTCTCCATCTCACGGGCTTGCGTTTTAGAAAGGGGTTTGTGCGATTGATTCGTGGTGGAGGTAGTGGTCGGATTCGGGGGTGTGGCGGCGAGGTGAGGGTTTTGTATGCTTCAAGAGCAAGGTGTTCGATGGTGTTCGGTGGTTTGGAGTGTTTGAGAGGGAACGGGTTACGCGGAGGTGGTGGATGAAAGGGGTTCGTCGGGTTAATGATTGAGGGGATGGTTGTGTGGTATCAGAGTGGTTTGATTGTTGGGAAGGGTGATGGCCGAAACGGGAATGATGGTTTCGCCGACGGAAATGGTTTGCTGATTTGTGTTTGGGGTTTTGCTCAGTGGTTGTAGCGGCGGTGTTTTGCGGGATTTGTCGAAGGATGGTGAGTGATGGAAGAAGGCCACTGTGTTGGTTTGGCTGTCTTGATGAAGGGAGCAAACAAATTTGTTTTGTTGCTGTTAGCGGCGATGAAGGAGTGAGGTGGATTCGGTGAAAAGGCGATGGAAGTAAGTGGTTTTCCGTTGGCTGTTGTTGTTGAGTTGCTGTGTTTGGTTTCAGCGTTTTCGGTGGGTTTGCGGTGGAATGGTTTCAAAGAGGATTGGGTGTTTTGGCTTTGTTTGGTAAGGGATAGAAAAGGTGAGTTGTTGCTGAGTTCTATTGAAGATGGTGGTGGCAGGTTCCGATGAAGAAGGTTAAAGGTGGTCGAAAAGGGTAGTTCTGGTTTCGAAGCGTTGGAAACGGGGGTGAAGGGCTTTGCGGTTGCAGAAAGGGTGGATTGAAGGAGAGTGAAAGAGGAATAGTGGTGATTTGATGAAGGTTGTTCAAATGGTGGGGGAGAAGAGGTTCAGAGGGTGACTTGTCTTCAGTTTTGGCTGTGGGTTTGAAAAGGGGAGAAAAAAACAGCGGTGCATCGATGTTGTTTCGATTGTCGTTTTTTTCTTTGTGACGGTGGAAGTTTAGTAGGTTTATGTGGTGGGGGTTAAACAGCGGTGATGGATCGAAGGTTGGCAGCGGAAGGTCGTGTGTTTGGATGTTTGCGGTTAGGGGAAGAGGGTTCTGGTTTTGGGTTTGGGGCTTTGTGATTGTGTTGCGGCGGCGAGGAAGGTTTTCACGGGTTGTGGTTTGTTGTCGGTTGGGGTTTCACTCACAATTTGGGTATTCTGGTTTACGAAGGAGGTTCTCACAGGTTTTTGGTTTCGCGGTTGAATGAAGGTCTTGGTGGAAGGTGATGATGGTTGGTTCCGGTTTTTTTTCTGTGTTGTTGTTGGAACTGTGTGTGAAGGTGGGAGAAGGGTTCACGGCTGGTGTTTGTGTTTCGGTTGGATGGCTTTGTGCATTTACTGAAGGTGGAGAGTTGATGGAAATGGAAGATGGTGGTTTGAGGTATTTTGAGAGGATTCGAGGAAGACGGAAAAGTTGAAGCAAGATGTTCGTTTTGTTTGAAGGTTGGATATTGAAGACAGGGATGAAGGTGGTCGTGTATTGGCAGCGAAAATGGTGAGGATCGAGGTGATGTGTTCGAGTTATACCTTCTTCTGTATTTTGCTCCCCCGTTGATGTTCTGTTTGTGTTGGTTTCAGGGAGGTGATCCCGTATTGCAGTGATGAAAGGTTTCTTTTTGTGAGTTTTTCTTTTCTTTTTATCGACTTCTCTTCCCTCCTTTTTTCTGATGTCAATCCGAAATATCATATGATTTCTGTTTTGGTGAATAGTCAATGCTTTTTCTTTTTTTTGCAGGTTTTTTTCTATCCAATTTGGCGTATTGCAGCAACGCCTTGGCTTGTTCTGGCGTGGGAGAGACAGGTTTTGGCGTGTACCAGTGTTATTGTCATGGTCTTGTTGCCATCTTGTGTACGATTTGCAGGGAGGAGCTTGTTATCTAGCGGTTTTTTGTTATTTGGAACAGATAAAAGAAAAACAAAGGCTTGTCCAGCGGTCTGTGTTATTTGGAACAGACAAAAGAAAAATAAGGGTCTGAGATTCCCTGGGCCTTTTTGCTGCAATTGGGTTTTAATTTGGAAATGTAATGGACTTTATGGGCATCTCCTCTTTTTGTTGGATTGAGTAAACAAATATATAAAAAAAAAAATCAGACTTAAGTTAAAAATAAATAAAAAAATGAAAATTAAACTACTTAAAAAAGTACTTTAAAAAAGCATAAATTAAGCAAACTAACTTAAAAATAAATAAAACTTAATTACTCTAGAATATAGATTAGTTAAAAAAAATAACTAATTAAAATTACCTAATCAAAATTCACTATTAAAATATAAAATAAAGTAAAACTAAATTGAAATTAGAAAATAATAATAATAACAATAATAATTTTAAATAATCTAAGATAATTTATTTAACTAAGAAATTAGAATATAAATAAATAAAATGATAAAATGAACCACACATCTATTTTAAACCGAAATAAAATATATGATAGAGATAAAAAGAAATAAATGGAAAAAATGCATGACTTATGATTAATGGACTAAAAAAACGCGAAAAATGACTGACTATCGATATCACGACAAAAAACGTTGAAAAATGCAATAATTAATGATTAATGATACGTTTAATCTAAAAATGCAAAAATGCCTGATTTTCCATACATCGTCAAAATGCGTCAGAAAATGAACAAAAAACGAAAAATTTCTGGTCAAAATTTAGGGTATGACACTAACATTACGATTCTAGTTCTGGCCAGCATTCCTTTGAACTGATGGAACATTAATCATAGAAGCAACTACAATAGGTTATGATTGTTCATGGTGTTGTTGTCTGCGACGAATTCTCCCAACAACACTTGCTTCACCGACAAAAACATTGACTTGTGGCATGACAATCCTCTGGGATTGAGTTTCCCTAGTGGTCAAAGCCTGTAGCATCTCCATGATCTGACTCACATTGCTTTTCATCTCATCAAGGTCGTCCCTAACTCTCTTGTTGTGTAGGGCTTGATTTTCCATTCTCGATCTGATAGCAGCTCTAGTTTTGTACTTGTGTTAAGGAAACAACGTGACGGATCAACAGAAAACTGAAGAAGTAAACAACTAGGATGAGTTCCTACACAAATCGGAGGAATGCAAGAATATGCGAGGATGCAATGATATGCAATATTCATTTCCATTTTCAGAGAAACAACTCGATTATTGCAAATATGGTTATCATCGAGAATACGGTCATGAAAAATCTTGACAAAAAGGAATATTTGCTTTGTACAATATTTGCAATAATCTGAATTGTTTTCCTTGAGAAATGTTCGTGATGATGATCATGATGAATGTATGGATGCAACAACCACAAACAAGATCACACAAAGCACATTAGTTCAAAGGTTTGGATCACGAACATGGAGTCAAGGGATGAGAACCAACAACCCACAAAGGCGTGTACTAAGGGTTGTCTTCATTGTACCTGCAGAAAACCAAAATGGTTCTAATAGGGGTGCCCGGAGTTAACAGTCATCCTTTGGATATCATCGGTACGTTGGACTACTCCCCAACCGATAATTTCCTTAAGAGGACCTCATCCGAGTGTAGTATCGCGTGACAAACATCTCAGATTTACACCTGGATAGTTTCTACGCTACGTCCCTAAACCGACGAGTTTATACAGTCGAGCAAACAAGTTTAAATAGACATCAGAGTCAAAATAAACTTAACAAAATAAACACCATCAAAGTTAAACAAACTTAGCAAACTGAACAATGTATTAAAAACCGACCATATAGTTGGCCGTCGTAATGTACAAAGAAAAGGGTCGGGCCCAGAATAAACCTTGGCTTGCAGGCCATAAAACAAAAGAAAATGGCTCGCAGGCCAGGAAGTCTAAACAATAAACATGGCACGCATGCCAAAATACAGAACTAGAACACGACGACCAAATATATTCGTCTCCATGCCCCTATTCACCACCATCACATTCTTCTTCTTCCTCGACTTCCCCGACATAGGGGCAAACGATCTCTCCATCGACCATAGTGTAGCAGAAGGTCGTCCCCTCAATCACGAGCCATGGATTGACGATCTTGAGTTGATCGGTGGCATTATCGAAATCCTCTTTGAAGACCCCCACCACATACTTCTCAAGACCCCTGATTCGAGCAATCAGGTCGACTCGTTTCCTTAGGACCAACTCCTCTTCGGTCTCACCTTCAGCAGGGAAGACCATCCCATCCAGCTGCTCAATTCTTGCGCGGAAACGTCCGTTCTGTGAGACTACCTCATTGAGCTCAACTGCCTGTTCCTTCAACTTCTTGTTCTCTTCTGACAAAGTCTCTCGTTCGCGCTTGACTTTGTCTAGCTCACAACTTAACCCCTCCCGAAGCTTGTGCTCCTCTTTATAGTCCGACAAAATTTTGGAGAGCTGGTCCCTTTCAGTCCTCATTGCCCGAAGTGTTTCCTCTGCGGCCTTCAACTCTGCAGACGAGCAGGTACTATCGGATATAACCATGGTCGTTTCCATGAACCTGATTACAGCAGCAAGATCCTGCGCCAGACCATCTCGTCTACTCACTTCCTCCTGTTCGAGTATAGCTTTAGCCTTAGTGGCCCCCACCATGATGGAGCCTTCAGTGTTGAAAAAATCCCGCTCCAAGTAACAAGGGGGCAGGAGGTAGCTTCCCTGATCGTCGGACGACATACTGCTCGTCGGGCTTGATTGGGCCAACAAATCATCATTTCGTGGACGTTTAGGGCGATGAGGACTGTCCGGTATCGGTATGGGAGAGTTTGGACGCGGGGAATTCTGGGCCGGACTGGAAGTACTGGAACCGCCAGCCGCGTGCTCGGTGGCTATTTGCTGGACACGCCCCTTGCTCTTCTTCTTCTTCGACTGTTTGGTCGGGACCCCAGCCTAGCTGACCAGCTTCAGTGCTCGCTCCTTAAGTGTAGGCATCTCTCTTGCAAAATAAAAGAGGTCAGCAAGACAAGTTAAATAAAAAGAGCGAGAGAATCGAGAATATACTACCTAATAGTCAGATAACTTCCTCATCCGAATGACACTCGAGCACGACTTTTGTGTTAATAATCCGGGGTTCTAAGATGGGCAACCCATCGTCACCTAAGTACAGACGGTCTGATCGGT
Source organism: Lathyrus aphaca (assembly GCA_963966055.1). NCBI lineage: Eukaryota > Viridiplantae > Streptophyta > Magnoliopsida > Fabales > Fabaceae > Lathyrus > Lathyrus aphaca. The sequence goes on along the minus strand of OZ014519.1, from coordinate 724,654,845 downwards.
CCACACAAGTTGCGGGGTTGAAACTACGGACATAGTCCACCAACTTTTTATAGGCCAACCTGTCCTCGACCCCTAGACTCTCGCGCTTAACCCGGTAATGGTTGGTCGACAGGTCGAAGTGATCTGGCTACCACCTTAGGGGGATATTTGACATCAGTTTCTCCTCGTCGTTAGCATCCCTTCTAAAAAAATACAGGTTGTCGAGAGCATATTGGGTGATGGGTTTCACCGTATACCACCTATCTTTAAAGTTTCTGACAGAATCGACGTAGGTTTTGAACAACCTCAAATGTTACTTGAAAGAAACCCAAATGTGCCGTCTTTAGCTGCCCGAACGTTGTAGGTGGAAGACGCGGAAGAAGAGCGGCAGGGTGCAGCCGACCTTAAGGTACTGACACACCAATTCAAACACCTGAATGAATGATATGGCGTTGGAGTGGAGTTGTGAAGGCGCCAACCTAAGCCATCTAAAAACCCCCATTTGAAAATCATTGAAGGAGAGTCGTATCTTCTCTTCTCGAAAGGCGAACTCGTACATGGCGAATCGTTTCCCCATGAAGAACGAGCATACCCGTTCCTCGAGTTTAGGGGTATAACACTGCCAGTTAATATATTCGCCGTCTCCTACATCCTCGACTAAGGTGTGGGCGTTAGCATGGTCCTAGACGAAGATCGACTTTGTCTCCATCGGTTCGTCAGCAACCCAGGAGATGTCTTCACTCCTAGATAAAGAGGGTGCATTTCCTTGCACGAGACGTCCTTGGCTCGTATTACCTGAAAAGCAGAAGGAACAAGTGAATTTGACGTCACATCAAATTCACCCTTCCACCGCAATTCAAGTGAAAGGGCGAGGAGGCGAATGCCTGACTTACTCATGCTACAATTGCCCGGGGCATTCAAGCAATGCCCAAAATCCTCAAGAAATCATGAAGATTCCGCTCGGAGTATTTATAAAACGCTCATGGCAATCAAGAAAAGTTCCTAAGTTTTCCCGGCGTATTCATATACTACTCGGGACATTCATCTAATATGATGAATTTTACCGGCACATTCGTAATATGCCCGGGACATTCATATACAAATCTCTAAAATTTTGCCCCAAAACAGTTATCTACCTACTTCAGCGAGAAAATCGCTACTACGACTATCCACTAAGTCTAAAAATTACCAGAAAAAGGGAGATTTTAGGAGTTACCTGACATGGTCTGACGAGGAGGTAACAGCGAAGAACGGCGGAGATGACAATGGTTGTGTGAACGAGATAGAAAGATTGAGGATGCAGTTAATCGTAAGGGGAAAGCGAAAAGGGAAAATGAAATGGTCTCATCCCCTTTTATATATCAGAAGCGCATCGAAGAACGCGCTAGGTAATCATTACATATGTTCCATAGGCCGACCAAAATTAAATGCGCCGTAACGCGGGAAACTAAGCGACACACATTAAATTCATTGACACATCAACTTAGAGAATCCCAAACGACGTCGAGCATACGCAAATTTCTTCGACACCTAAAGATGTCACGCGCTGGCGAAAGTTCCTCGATGAGAAACGTGCTCACACAATCCCCGATGCGACCTTACTCTCGTCAGAGCTCGCTGACCACACTTTCCCATTGACTCCTCAGATCGCCAAAACGAATCCTCGCAAAGGACGAACGTTGTTCATCGACAACTTACTCCAAGATGTATACTAATCCCCGACGTATCCGTTATGCCCAACAATTTCCCTCTTAACTCATCACTCCATCCCGGAGTTTTGACTTGGGGAATTCCTGTTCTGGACTGGGCCTCAAAGACATTGTGGGGCAGAGGCCCAGCCTGTCGGGCAGATGCCCAATCAGTCGGGCAGACGCCCAACTTCACGGGCAGACACCTGGGACGTCAAGCAAGTACCAGGTCCACTGAATTGGTGTCAGGGAGACCGCGTCTCCCCCTCACGTGCCACGTCACCCAACGGTCCACCATTATCTCCTGAAAGATAGGGGCAGTTGGACCAAGGACAGGACCACATGCTAGGTCTTACACGTTTCTACGCGTACCTTGGCAGTTCTTCCTTGGGCCTAATTAATCCAACCCAAGAAAGAACCTTGGCCCAACGCTGAGGGCTCACTATAAATACCCTTTTTAATTAAAGGGTTATGTATTCTGAACTATTCACTTTTATCATATTTTGTACTCAAACTCACTTATGTTTCGGAGTGCCTTGTAGGTACACCCCATCCTCTTCACAATCAACCAATTTGTTCGCTGCACGACCTCTGGAAGACCCTTCTGATCATGTAAGATCATAACAGTAGGATGGTAAACAAAACAACAACAAATATAATATTCTCACAACAACACAATCACAATCAAATTTATAATGCAAATGCTAATGCACCAACTCCTTCATCAATATGCATGTGGTACCGTACTTTTGGGGCTAAAGATTTATTACTAATTACCCATATCTCTTATTCCTCTTTGGACATGAGATCGTCGATTCCTCTCTGAACCTAACCTCATTGGACTGAAGTCCTACCTAACTTCAAAATATATGAATGCATGATCTAGTATAAAAGACAACCATGCAACTCAAACAACCATCAAAAATCATTATCAAAATCGTCATTAAAATCATTATCAATATATGATTTCATTCTTGAAACATAAGGTTATCGATCACAAACTTCAATGTAATTCCACCGGATTATTAATCTCTAACATATAATTTTATTAATAATAATCAAGTGCTATAAATGTATTTGGTAACGTTCCTCTAAGTACAAATGAAAGAAGAGACCGTTGGTGCAAAATGCATGACTTTAGATTGCAAAATGTTTGACTTTAGATTGATAGACATAATGGAGGAGAAACCGTAAAGTTTGATAATTTCATTAAACACAACCGTGTTGACTCTTCCGCAAGTAAAACTAAAAGTCCATCCACTAAACAACACACTTGCTTTCTAGAAAAACATTGAAATTTCAATCTTTGAAATGTTCAATCTCAAACGTCACCACATACTAACTAATTAGTACGTAGCATCTCTTCATTACAAATTCTCAACCACAACACCTAGCCATCAATATAAATACACACCCCTCCACCAACTGATTAAATAACTTGTATTCACTCCAATACCTCTCAACTCAAGATATGAATATAATGGAAAACAAGTCATTAAACATGTCAATAGCAACGCTTGCTATTGTCTTTTTTATTATGATTATAGTACCAAAAAATGTGAGTGCTCAAAATTGTGGGTGTGCTGAAGGATTGTGTTGCAGCCAATATGGTTATTGCGGAGACACTGATGCATATTGTGGCACAGGGTGCCAAGAGGGTCTTTGTAAAGGAGGAAATATTCCACCTAGTACTCCTAGTCCTAGCAATGATGTTAATGTTGCCGACATTGTCACACCAGAGTTTTTCAATAGTATAATTGATCAAGCTGATTCTAGTTGTGCAGGAAAGAGCTTCTACTCAAGAGCTGTTTTTCTTGATGCCCTCAATTCTTACAATCAGTTTGGTAGGGCCGGTTCTTCCGATGACTCCAAACGCGAAGTTGCAGCTGCTTTTGCACATTTCACACACGAAACAGGACGTAAGTATTCAATAAATTTCATGTTTCTTAAATCTTAATCATAATCACATAATCTCTTTTTTCTTTTTTCTTGAGTAATGGTTATGAACAATACACATAACATGTGAAATGTTGATGCAGATTTTTGCTATATAGAAGAGATTGATGGTGCATCAAAGGACTACTGCGATGAAAACAACACAGAGTACCCATGTGTCCCTAACAAAGGATACTACGGTCGCGGCCCAATTCAATTATCTTGGAACTACAACTACGGACCAGCCGGAAAAGACAACGGTTTTGATGGATTGAACTCTCCTGAAACAGTGGCTAATGATCCTACAGTGTCCTTCAAGACAGCATTATGGTATTGGATGAAAAATGTTCACCGTGTTGTTAACCAGGGCTTTGGTGCAACCATTAGAGCCATTAATGGTCGACTTGAATGTGATGGTGCAAACCCGAACACAGTTAAGGCTCGTGTTGATTATTACACTCAATATTGTAGTAAATTGGGTGTTGCTCCTGGTGATAATCTTACTTGCTAAGCTAGCTAGCAATACATACAACACATATAGATTATATAGTACATTATTTATTTGATTTGATGATTCTATACTCAAAATGAATAAATGATATCATGTATACACAATTCAATTTCTCCTTTTACAATATATTAAAATGATACCATATATTAATTTGACTATTGTTATTTCTTTTCAGAATATACTCGTGAGTTCAATTTATTTCTAAATGAAAATCATGGCTTCCCTGGGTATTAGAATTAGAATTGGATTCTCATCATAAAAGCAAACAAAAGAGGAAAATATTAAGTATAATTTGGATGACAACTCTATAATCTTAACCAAAAAAACGAAAAAGCCTAGCTAATTCCAAACATGGTGTGTGAAAAAACAGAGAAAACATAATCAAAATTACCATGATTTTGGCCTCCATTGATCAAGTTCCATCTCAATTGCAGCATCTCAAATAGAATTCCGGTGTCTGTGCCAGGAGTGCTTCTTCTACCAGGAGGAGTCTGTCGTTTCTGCTCAGTGCAAACAACTAAACAATGAATGTCTAGCATAACAGGTATAGTTCAATTCATCGGCGGAACTGGCTCCACTTAACTTCTCATTTTCAGAAGTAGAAAGAAGGAAGTGCAATGGCATGACATAATCCAAGAATAAAAGCTAGGTTGACTCTACAATGCTACAAGTTATTGGCACAATCTGCACCATAATTTAATAAGTATATTGACATTTGACACTATTTTAACGGCATAGATTGTTGAAACAACTAGAAACCTGCTTTCTGCTTGTGATATTGTGGATCGATTTGAAAGATTCTCTAGTAGCAATGCAATTAAACTACACAAATCAACAATTGGTTCATTCCATGGATAAACTTCACAAGGAAGAAAGTTTTACAACACTTACAACTCCAAACTCACCAATTCTTATGGAATACGTCAGTCCCATAGAGGATGATGCATCCAAAATGTATTCAAATTTCATACTATCTTCAAGTCTATAGAAAAACCACTAATCATCATCATCATCATAATCACTCAACAAGTAAACATATAATTACTAATAATTAGGAGGTTAAAAGGTTACATGGATGAATGGATAGTATATAAGCAAGAAGAACCAAACTAATTACCTTCCCTTCAAGATCATCACCATACCAAGAGCTTTTGCTGGCCATTCTCACTGTATTTTACGCAATCAATACAACATTGCAATGCATATCCAATTAGCCAAAAGAACCTCAGGGGTTCGAATCTCGCTAGGTACTAACAATTCTTGTGTTGGGACAAGTCTTTAGCTAGTCAAAAGTTATTAATAGTCAAACATAAGGCAATATCATGATCAGGATATGGAGGATGAGTTTTGGTTTCTTCAACAGAAAGTAAAAAAACCCTAAAAAATTTGCACCATTCTACATTAGTACTAAAATACCATGTTTCTATCAAGTTATTTTTTTCATCGTATTAGAATGAAAAACAGTCTGATATGTTCTCTACTCTCTAGTAGCAATGCAACCAAACTACACAAATGAACAATTGATTCATTCCATAAATGAACTCCACACAGAAAAGAGTTATACCACATTTGCAACTCCAAATTCACATATTCTTATGCAATACATCACATAGAGTATGATGCATCCAAAATATGTTCAAATTCTAGACTATCTTAAAGTTTATAGAAAAACCACTAAGCATCATCATCATCATCATTCAATAAGTAAACATATGATTACTAATACTTAGAGATTAAAATGTTACATGAATAAATGAAATTAGTTCATTTTTAAATTAATAATCCGTTTATACTATGATTTTTATAACATTTTTCTCAATCATTAAGCTTTTACATTACTATTAAAAAATACAGCATTGGAATTAGAATTTAATCATGCGGATAAACCTAGAAAAATAGATAGCGCAACACCGAGCGAGTAGGCTCCAACGAATGTTCCTAGTAGTGCCGGACCAGGGTGAGCGACGGCACTGATTCCAACGATTCCGGCAACACCGACGGGAACTCGTAAGAGAAGCGCTTTGGTGGCGGAGGACACGACGGCGTCGGTGTAGAGGTAGCGAGCCCATTCCTTGAAGAGCGGGAGCCGGAGGACGTTGTCGCGGTCGTGATCGGGCGGTTGGACATGACGGAGGGCGGAGTCAACTTGAGTGCGATCGGGAGGGGATGGGAGCCATTTGTGGATGAGTGGATAGTGAGAATCGGAGAGGATGGTGTGGATTTGATCGGAAGCGGTTTTGAGCTGGTAAGGTAAGACTCCTTGGAAAGTGTGTTGTGTTAGAGAAAGACATTCGGAGAAGACCGAGTCGCATGCTGAGTCAAATTGAGTCGAGTTCTGTAAACTGTTATTCACTCGCTTTGACGCCGATAATCCCATCTTTCTCTTCTCGATTTCAACTCTATTGGATTGCTTCGATCAAAGGAATCTGCAACTAGATTATTATTTTATGATTATGCATCAAAAAGGAGTGACAAAGCTTTAATGTCACGGGTGTAACGATGATGAAACTAGGAGTAAATTAAATCATCAACAATGAATTGACCTAGTGGTATTCTGATCTCAGCTAATCACAGACCTTCAATAACCGGTACAAAATTCCAACGGTTGATGGAGAGGCATTTTGATGTTAATAGTTAAGAATAACTATAACAATAACGGACAAGAAGATATTTATAGAGGACCCCTAAAATTGGTCCAAGATTTCTATTGTGGGTTGGATTCTCAGGTCCACAATGACGACTGTCAGGATCTGCGTAGAAGCAAAAGAAGATCTAGTATGTGCTCTTCGTCCTGGTCCAACCGTCTTGTGATCTTCGAGGTAGTTGGAAATTAGTTCACACTAAAGCAGTTGATAATGTGTCTACGAGGAACATGTGGGGGATGTGTCCCCAACAGCTACTTTGGTTTAGGCCATATTACAGGGCCTTCTATGGTAGCAAGAGACTGGGTTGTGCCCGACGGTATGGCAGACTTAGGCCCATTCCATAACATATACCATCTCGTTTAGCAATTAAGATGTCCTTGGTTTCAATCCAGATTGAAGGCATAATTTTAGAATTTTTCTTGAAATTTTGATGACCTTGGTGATGAACATATACCAAATCGAATGACATGCATATGATTATTTGTCACGCCGGAGCATGCAAAAATAGGTGTCATTTGTGAAAATTAGATAGAAATGACTTAAATGACGATGTTTGAAGAAATAAGGGACTACATTGGTCTTTTTAAAAGTTAAGAGGTCAAAATGGATGTCGAGATAAAGATAAGAGACCAAAAAAGATATTTAGCCTTTATTATCTGCAATTTGACTATACAAAGTGACATGAAGAACATGAATCTGACCACAAACTACTTTTTTGTATACAAAATGAATTTTCATGTCAAACATTTAGTATAAGTGTATAACATACTATATATCAGACTTGGGCTTTGGTATTTTTCGCAAACTAGACTTAGGTTTGAGAAAATCTAACTCGATTCATGTTATTTCCAATGCTTGTAGATATAACTCAAATACATAAGTTCAAGAGTTACAACACCATAGTACAATGGATGATGTTGTGAATCGGGTACCTTAGAAACAAAGTATAATTGGTTCCTTGATCAGTTAAGAAACTCACAAGGGTTAGGGCTTATGGTAACCAAGGATAACAATAAGGATTTGTTATGAACTGTTATTCTTTCCTTTCTCTTTAAACAAGATTACAAGTATACAAGAATAACAAATAACCTCTCTCTCTCTCTCTCTCTCTTTTTAATTAGGGTTTTATCTTCCTATTTTCCCTTATTCAAAATATGAGAGACTAGTATGTTATTTATAAGAAAACTAACACAATAACCTAATGGGTTTTTTAATAATTACCCATTACAAGCTAACTTAGGGTACAAACTAACTTAAACAATCAGATCCATAACACAAGGCCCAATTAAACAAAAACATGTGAGCGGACTTCGACATCATACTAAACCTAGAGTTCGTCCCAATATCTCACAAATCTCCACCTTTGGACAAACTCTACAACATCAAGTAAACAATTAAACATACATACTAGAACTGACTTCGACTACACTATGTATAACTTCTATAATAACATGTGAACCAGCTTCGACTTCATGCTAAACCTCTTTCGTATCAGAGCGATCCAATATTCCATATATCTCCACCTTGGACCAAACTTTATACCAACAAGAAAACAAAACTAACTTTCTTCATGCAGCATTATAAACTGCATACAATGGAAAAACTTGCAACTGAAAAACGTCTTTTCAGCTACCATTAACGCAACATTCATGGTCACCTCTCCCTTCAACGCTTCCAAACAACCCTACTGAACCAGTAGGACTTTCATCTTCAAGCGCCACAAACTGAAGTCGTTCACACCGGTGAACTTTTCAATCATATACTTTGTTGAAGACATCTTCTCCACGCTCACTGCCCCAACTTGTTGTGAATCGAATACTTAGAAACAAAGTATAATTGATTCCTTGATCAGTCAAGAAACCCACAAGGGTTAGGGTTTAGGGTAACCAAGGATAACAATAAGGATTGATTATAAACTGCTATTCTTTCATTTCTTTTTAAACAAGATTACAAGTATACAAGAATAACAATAATCTCTCTCACTTTTGAATTATGGTTTTATCTTCCTATTTTCCCTTGTTCAAAATATGAGAGACTGATATGTTATTTATAAGAAAACTAACACACTAACCTAATAGGATTTTTATTAACTACCCATTACAAGCTAACTTAGGGTACAAACTAACTTAAACAATTAGATCCATAACACAAGATCCAATTAAACAACAACATGTGAGCGGACTTTGACGACATACTAAACTTAAAGTTCATTTCAATATCTCACAAATGATAACTAGAAAAGTGCCATAAATATGTCCATAAATCAACACTAAATACAATATAATATTAATACATTCTTTAGATGTGAGTCAATATACAAAAATCTAATATACTAGAACCATGTCTTATTTATGATAATTTATATGCCAATTATCATGGTTTTCAGTACATTTTGAATTTATATTGTGATATAAACCCCAATCACTTATTAAATAAATGGAAATATAGAGTAATATGACTCATATTAGATCATATCATATACATATTTTTGTGATACATTTTCTTACATTTATGACATTTGTATAATCATCATAAAAATCATAAAAAATAGTATGTATATACAAACTTTCCACAGTCACATAACACTATAATTTATCTTTCAAACACATTTGATTTAATTTAAAACTAATGCCTACAACTCTTGCTACACACATTTTAGATCATATGAATAATAATCTTTCATGAAAAAAAAACATTTCAACTTTGACAATTTAAAATTAGACTTAATATCTTTTTGGTTTTTGTATATTTATCTCGGAGTTTATTTTGGTCATTAACTTAAAAATGTTTATATTGGTCCATTAACTATTCAAATTGTACTACTTTATCCCTTTTCGATTAAATAACGACGAAAACACTCAGAAATTAATCGCCACATTCGTCGCAAATATGAAGACAATGACTAGTATGATATGTTTTGAGGAGTTGAGGGACCAATATGGACATAATTTAAGTTAAGGGACCAAAATGAATCGCGAGGTTAACAACCAGGACCAAAAAGGTTATTAAACATTTAATTAAAATGTCAAACAAAAATTGATTTAGGCAGACAAATGCTCATTGGAAAGTTTATACAGTAGTTTGTAAATATTATGTTGTTATAATTTTATTGGACCCTAATAGAGGATAATACATGAAAACATATGGAAAGTCAAACATACTATCAAGGGGGTGAGTTGTCTTGCAAAGCTATAGGTCGCAGGAAATGGGCCATGAGGCCGTCTGTATGCCCACAACAGGTTTCCCAATGGGGAATCATTTGTTTGGACTAATTCCAATTGTCCACTTATTTAATAGACATGTCCCACTACAACAAACTTATAGAGGGATTCAAGGAGGATAAATTCCTTCTCTATGATTCAATGAAGAGCTAATCTTTTCATGTCCACGTCTTTGAAGAATCTACCGGGAGATGAGGAGATGGAATAGGGAGGAAACATCATCCAAAGTGTTGTCATATTGTGCCATCACTCAACAAAGGCAGTTAGGAGTGAAGCGTCAAGCATGATGAGTGAGCAGTCAGCCAATGATAAAATATCACAATTATCAACAATCTGTATGACCTGGTAAGGTATCAGAACATCTGAAAACCTCTTCATATTTGACCCGTGGGATGTCACCTTCAGCATGGGACGATCTTGTAACAAACAAAGTTTAAAAAAAATCATCATTTAGTTTCAACACATCAATTATCAATAGTAAATAAATTAAATTTATACAAAAAAAATATATACCTCTCCCTACCATAATGGTATGCCACATGGTTGACATATCCTATAAGCTATGAAAACCCTTTAGGTAACTCTCCGTCAGTTTGCAGAGATGGCTCTGCCGAAGGAGGAACAATAACCTCTATATCGCCAATAGCAGTAGTCTCGACGTCATTTGTCTTGGCCTCAGTGGTAATAGAGATCACATTTGTCTCGACCTTAACAACAATATGGGTTGTGAGTCATGGCATATGTTTTGAATAATGTCAAAAACTTGGTATGATTGAAATGTTGTGGGGAACATAAGAAAGGAGGAATGATCTCATGAAGATAAATCATATTGAAAATTTTTTGACTGCATGAGCTGACTCAATAAGCTGAGTGAACAGGTCGGCTTATTCAGATTTGAGTCGGCTCACAGCTTGCCATGAGCAGACTCAATTGAAGTTATTTTTCCTCCAGATCTCTCGGGTCCCAACAAGCTGACTGAACAGGTCGACTCATTCAGATTTGAGTTGACTCACTGCTTGCCATGAGCAAACTCAATTGAAGTGATTTTTCCTTCAGATCTCTTGGGTCCCAATAGGCTGACTGAACAGGTCGGTTCAGTCAAATTTGAGTCGACTCACTTCTTGCCATGAGCAAGCTCATTGAAGTTATTTTTCTCCAGTTTCTTTCGAGTCCCAACAGGCTGACTGAGCCTGAGTTTTTGGTCGACTCATTGACCCTGTTAGGTTGGTTCATCCCTATTGCTGCTATTTTTTTCATTTATTTTTACTTTCTATATTCTTATTTTGTCTAACCAATATAAATACATGTTTTCATTTATTTTGAGAGGTCAACAAGAAAGTTAAATAGATACACATTCTTCTCTACATCTTCTCCTTCTTTGCATCAATCAACAATCACACATAACAATCTTTGTTGATCAAGGTACAATCAATGGTGATAACGTCCAATTGAGATAGTGAGATTTCGGATTGGGTTGAGAAGCTATGGGTTTTTTCTTGTAAAAACCATTGGGGTTTTCTCCTCCAAGATCAAAGAGGATTTGGAGGTTTTGCACACAATAATCGTTCGTAGATTCAGCTGAGTGAGGTAGATTGAAGATCAAGTGGATCGTTCTTTTATATCACGTTAGACGGAGGATTACGAAGATTTTTGTGGGTTCAAAAGTGTTGAAGAAACTCAGTCGTGCTCAAAGTTTGGAGGAATGTATATCCTTGCAAGAAGGGAGTAATTAATCAAAGGCTTTCTCGACACGCGTGAAGGGCTTGGTTCATCGTGAATCAAGGGGAAAAAAGAAGTTTTCACAACATTCGCAATTCGAATTGGTTTGTTGTTCCAATTTTCTTCTCGTAAAAACAATTGCGATATTAATGAAATTGCCCAATTCGGTTGAGAATTGGGGGCAGAGTACTTCTAGCGAGGACGGTGAAGGAACTGCCTAAACAAATCTCTCGCGTTCTTTTATTGTTTTGTTCTTATATTTTCTGCATAATTTGATTGTGTGTGGTTTGAGAAATTTTGTTTTGGTTGAATTTGTGCACACCAACTATTTGATAAATTGGTATCAATTTTTGACATCATCATTGTAAATTTTTTGCACTAAATTCAACTTAGACATAACACTTTGTGTGTTTGCACACTAAGTGTTTGTGAAAAAGTCAAAACACACACATCCAATTTTCTTGTGCTCGTTTCTTATCTATTAATTCATTATTGAGAGTGGGTTATCAAATAAATTGAATTTAAGCGATTTGGTTGCAAAGTATTAAGTTTCTTATTATCCTTTACTTCCCATTCGGTTTCTAAACGCATATCCGATCACCAGTGACTTTATTTGTTTTAGACGAGTTTTCTGGGGAACTTCCGCAAAAAAAAAATCAAATAATTTTGAAAAGTTTAATTTGAAAAATGATCTATTCAACCCCCCTTCTAGATCCGCGCCATCATCTAACAAGTGCTATCAGGAGTACCGGTTCATCTAGTGTTTCACATATAACTTTTTAGAAAATGGATAACGATCCAATGGGGGTGTACAATAGAGCACCTGTTTTCACCAGAGAAAACTATAGTCATTGGAAGGATTGTATTTGTATTCACATCAACTCTGTTGATAGAAAAATTTGAAAGGTTATTCAAGATGGTCCAATACAAATAACTATGACCGACGAGAATAACGTTCAAATAGAAAAACATGAAGCACAATGGGATGAAAAAGATGAAAAGAACGATAACTATGATTGGAAAGCTCAAAATATGATTATTGCTTCTTTGGGAGCGGATGAATATTTCAGAGTATCTCATCATACTACGGCTAAAGCTATGTGGGAAGTGTTACAGATTGCCCATGAGGGAACTGATGACGTGAAGCTAGCGAGAATTAACACTTTGCAACAAGAGTTTGATCACTTTACATGACCCAAGGAGAAACCATTGGTGAATTGGGAAAGAGATTTTCTCACTTACTAAATCGCTTAAATGCTCTTGGAAAAACTACTCCCAACGATGTATCTACTAATAAAATTTTGAGGTGATTTACTAGGGAATGATTACTAAAGGTTACGGTGATCAAAGAAGCCAATGATGTAAGAACATTGGATTTGACAAAGTTGATTGGGAAGCTACAAGAGCATGAACAAGAGCTCTTAAATTTACATGAGCATGAAGAAAATGAGAAAAAGGAAAAGAATGAAAAACCAAAGGACAATGAGAAGAAGAAGAAGTCTATTGCAGTGAAGGGTTCTACTTCGAAATCTTCCACCAATAAAGATTGTGAGAGTGAATCAAGTGATGAATGTAACGCCCCGATTCAATTATTCCATTTTTGTTGAGTCTTTTATTTAAATTGAGTGATAATTGTTTTAATTATGAAATTGGTGTGTTTATGTGATATGTTGATGTGTTATATTATTTTACCGTTTTGAGAATTTTCGGGTAAAATTAGATTGAAGGGTATTTTAGACATTTGCTAATTAATGATTAAGTTAGAAATTATGTAGAATTATAATTTTGTGAGAAAAATAATATTTGGTAGAAAAATGAAAAATAGAAATAGAAATAGATAGAAAGATATAATAGTAGAAAGAGAAGAAAAAGAGAGATAGAAAGAAATAGAAAGGAAAGAAAAGGAGAAGAAGAGAAAAGAGAATGAAAAGAGGGAAAGCTTGGAAAATCTTCAAGATAGCTCCTAGGAATCGAAACAATCGGATAAGGGTGTGAAATATTGTTATCTTATCATTGTGTATGATTATGTATGTGTTAGATTGATTGGGTTTTTGTTTTGGAGAAGTTTAGAGAATATGAGGTTTTAGGGTTTTTGATAAAAATCTAAGAAATTGGTAGATTAATCGGTTGAAACTTGATATAATCGAAGTATGATAGTTAATACATGTTAATGATCATGTTTGTTGAGGTTTGGTGGGGGTTTTGGAACCCTTTGGTATGAATATTGCGCGACTGAGTTGTTGCTGGAATCGTAGTTCTCGCTCAGCGAGCTATCCAGAAAACATTTTCGCTCAGCGAGACCTGGAAGTTAGAATTTTGTGTTTTAATTCATAACTTTTGATCCGAGTATCTGTTTTAAACGTTCCACATATCGATTCGAAGCTAAAAACATGTAGAAACTAATGATGCTAAAAGATGTAATTTTTAGCCGACTTTTACCCGAATTTTCCGATAAAACATAATTATGTTAGTCAAGGAATTGTAGGATTGATTGTGGTATAGTGGTCGTTTGGCAAATAAATGCATTTCATGAAGTGAATATGAATGCATGTTGATAGTGAAAGAGTTCATTGCCATTTGGCGTAATTGATGCGAATGTGTATAGTTTGTTTGTGATTGTATGAGATGAATGCATAATTATATTGTGAATATGTATGCATTTTCAAGAATGTTGTGGGCCATTTTGCATGTGAATCATAATGTATACATTCTTGTATTGTGAGATTCTATGTGAATCCGTTGTAACATCGTGTGTCCATGTGGGGTGTGAGCGATGATTATAACATGATTGTGTGCCCGTGTGAGGTGTGAGCAATTGGATTGTGTGCCCCTGTGGGGTGTGAGCAATCCATAAACATTGTGTGCCCATGTGGGGTGTGAGCAATGGGTGATTTAATCACGAATAATTATGTTCCCGTGTGGGGTGTGAGCAATCCATAAACATTGTGTGCTCATGTGGGGTGTGAGCAATGGGTGAGCATCGTATGCCCGACGGGGAGTTACTTTAGGTAACGAGCGATGGTTCCAATAAGTTCCTCAGTGAACTTGAGATGATTGAGTTGGTACCGCATTGCATTTGTATAGAGTCATGAGTTGGTCTCTATGATTTGAATTTATCATCTATAATTAAAAATTGGTGAATAAACATGAATAATGTATGTTTATGCAGAGTGATAGAAATTGGTGAATAAACATGAATAATGTATGTTTATGCGGAGTGATAGAAATTGGTGAATAAACATGAATGTATATGTTTATGTAAAATGATGTGAAATGGTGAAATTGTGCATGATGAATATGCTTGGTTTGTATATATATACATTGTGATGTATATGTGTGATGGGTGATGAATTGTGGTGAGAATATGTATATATGTATTTTTATGTTAAGATATATAATTATATGGATTGTTATTATGATAATATTTCTCACCCTTCTACTGTTTTATGATGCTCTATGAGGCATTGCAGAGTAGGGTTGCTGGAGGTCTTTTTGTGAAGCGCGTCTTCACTCTTTTGGTCGGTCGGCTCTGATAAGTAGCATCGGGTAGCTAGGGTTGGCTTGATGCTTTTTGTGATGCATTTGTATATGTATCTTGGTAATGAATGTTTATGTAAACATGAATTATGTGGTGGATCAAACTTGATGATATATATGTATATATGTTTGATGTTGTTCAATGTTTAGTTTCTTCCGCTGTTATTCTAATTGATTGAGTTGTGGGTGCAAGTATTTAGCTACTCCACTGTTGCATATCTATTATTGAGCAGGTGTTGGATGTTTTAATTTCATATATAATGTGACATACCTCTTTTATACTATGTTTAAATTATACTCTGATGAAATTTTAATATGTGCCTAAATGATTATTTGATTATTTGGGGGTATAGAAAGGGGGTGTTACATTGAAGATGATGAATCCAATGAGGATATGAGGTTGTTTGTTAGAAGATACAATCAGTATCTTAGAAATAATGAAATATCTCATTCGGACAAGCGCCTTATTAACTATAGAAGGCAATCTAACCCCTCCAAGCAAGAATCAAACAAAAGTACCAAAGGTAAAGGATCATGTTACAATTGTGGAAAACCGGGGCACTACAAACCGGAATGCCCAATGCTAAAGAAAGATAAAGTCAAAGACAAGTATCAAAGGAAAGGCAACAAAGCTAGAAGAGCATATATCGCATGGGAAAGTGATAGTGAATCGTTTAGTAAATCAAGCTCAAGTGATGAGGAATAGAAAGTGAATCTTTGTCTTACGACACACAAAAAGAGCAAAAAGCAAGTAAGACATGCTAAATATGATAACTTTAAAAAATTGTCTTATTCTGATTTACTTAGTATTTTTAAAGTTCTCCACCAAGAAGCTAAAAAAGCTTTTAAGCGTGTAGCATCCAATAAGCGTATTTTCAAATACTTAGAGAAAAAGGTTTATGATAATCAAAATGCTTTGGAAGCTCTTAAGCGCTCTATGGTGGAATCTATTAAAGAAGATAAACGAGAATGACATAACTTTCATAGTTGTGAAACTTGTTGCATTTGGCAAAAAGAAGTCAAAACTCTTTAAGCCAAATTAGACAAGATGTCACAACCAAAGATGACATTTACTATTGATACCTCAAAATTTAGAAAATCTATGAATAATCCATATCAAATATATACTTATGTAGTGAGAGATCAAAATAGAAAACGTGACTATAACCAATCTTGTGTTGTCTTTATTGTTGCAAGAGGGGTTACGCTATTGCTAAATGTCGATTTAAGAGATTTTTGGTCCCTAAATGCATTTTTCAATGGTTGCCTAAATGCAACCAAAGTTTCACTCACACACAAGGACCCAATGAGAATTGGGTACCTCATTCTCTTGTTTAATCATGTAGGTGAAGTGTCTTGAGGCTACGGAGAAACGATGGTTTCTTGATAGTGGATGCTCAAGACACATGACGGGTGACATCTCCTTATTCTATGACTTTGTGGCTAAGAAGAAAGGTTTTGTTACCTATGGTGATAATAACAAGGGAGCTATACTCGGAAAAGGTAGTGTAGGTAATCCCTATTCTACATTTATCTCTAATTTTCTCTTAGTTGAAGGCCTTAAACATAATCTCATTAGCATTAGTCAATTGTGCGACAAGGGATATACAATCTCCTTTTCAAAAGAAGGTTGCATAATTGAACATGATGATAATGAGAATGATATGTTTAAGGGCATGAGGGTTAATAATGTATACATGCTTGACTTGAATAAGGTGTCCATAAATGATTCTAAATGTCTAGTCTCCAAAAGTGATGACTTTTGGCTTTGGCATAGACGTTTAGCACACTTCAATTTTGACTTGCTTAACAAAATTGTATCCAAAAACTTAGTAGTTGGTTTACCAAACATAAAGTTCACTAAAGATCATCTTTGTGATGCTTGTCAAATGGGAAAGCAAACAAAAGTATCTTTTAAATCTAAAAATTTAGTTTCTACGACTAGACCTCTTGAACTTCTACATGTGGATCTTTTTGGTCCATCAAGAATCAAAAGTTTAGGAGGAAATTACTATGGATTTGTTATTGTGGATGACTACTTAAGATTTTGTTGGACAATTTTCTTAGCAAGTAAAAGTGACACCGTCTCGGCATTTGAAACATTCGCCAAGTTATCTCAAAACAAACCTAACACAAACATTGTAACGATTCGAAGCGACCATGGAGGTGAATTTGAAAATCATATTTTTGAAAAGTATTGTGAGAAACATGGAATTGAACATAATTTTTCCGCTCCTAGAACTCCACAGCTAAATGGTGTAGTGGAACGTAAAAATCATGTAATTAGAGGAGTTCGGAAGAACTATGATCAATGATAGTGGACTTCCTAAATATTTTTAGGTCGATGCTATTAGCACTACATGTTATGTGTTTAATAGAATATCTATTCGACCCATTCTAAATAAAATGCCCTATGAACCTTTTAAAGGAAGGAAGTCGAATGTATCACATCTTCATCTCTTTGGATGTAAATGCTTTGTGTTAAATAATGGAAAAGAAAACCTTGGTAAATTTGATTCAAAGGCGGATGAAGGTATCTTTCTAGGACTCTCAAATTCAATTAAGGCATATAGTGTATACAACAAAAGATTACTTATTGTTGAAGAATCTGTGCATGTCTCTTTTGATGAATCTTGTCTGAAAGTTGTCGGGAAAGGTAATGTTGTTATTGGTGCAGGTGCTTCTTCAGAAGAGATTGTTAAAGATCTAGATATGTATCGTGTGGAACCCATTCTGGATATTGATTTTGAGGAGCCTGTTAAAGAATCTAGTCTCAAAGATGAAGATCAAACATCAATCCAAAATAACTCTACCATTGGAGTGGAGAACTTCGAAAAACCACCCCATCGACAATATTAGAGGAGATATCTCAAAGGGTGTCACCACTCGATCAAGGATAAGGAATTTTTGTTTTCATTATGCTTTCGACTCTCAAATTGAGCCTAAAACTTCCAAAGATGCTTTACTCGATGAAAATTGGTTTTTAGCTATGCAAGAGGAACTCAATCAGTTTAAAGGAAATGAGGTTTGGGACATTGTTCCACCTCTGTGAGATCATCAAGTATTGGCACAAAATGGGTATTTAGGAACAAGATGAACAAAAATGGTATCATTATTCGCAACAAGGCATGTCTTGTTGCTCAAGGGTATAACCAAGAGGAAGGCATAGACTATGATGAAACTTATGCTCCTGTTGCCCGACTCGAGGCTATACGCCTTTTACTTGAATTTGCATGCTCACAAATTTTTTAAACTATATCAAATGGATGTTAAAAGTGCTTTCCTTAACGGATACATAAATGAAGAAGTGTATGTGTGTCAACCTCCCGGATTTGAAAACCATGAAAAACAAAATCATGTTTACAAGCTTAAATGTGCCTTGTATTGTATCAAACAAGCTCCTAGATCTTGGTATGAGCGCCTAAGTAAATATTTTATTAATCAAGGTTTTTTAAGGGGAAAAGTTGATACTACACTCTTTATTCAACGAGAAGGAAATCACTCAATATTAGTACAAATGTATGTAGATGACATTATTTTTGGGTCTACTAATATGAAGTTAGTCCAGGAGTTTTCAAGTTTTATGCAAGGTGAATTTGAGATGAGTATGATGGGGGAGCTTAACTTCTTTCTCGGACTCCAAATTAGACAACTTGAAGATGGAACTTTCATAAGTCAAACAAAGTATTGCAATGAACTCCTAAAAAGGTTTGATATAACTAATTTTAAACCAATTGATACACAAATTCCTACGACAGCGAGTCTCGATCATGATGAAAATGGTAAGGATGTGGATATAAAAAGGTATCGAGGTATGATCAGATCTCTTCTTTATCTTACCGCATCTCGTCCAAATATTCTGTTTAGTGTGTGCATGTGTGCTAGATTTCAATCTTGCCCTAAGGAATCACATTTAAAATATGTTAAACGCATTCTTAGATATCTTTGTGGTACTTCTAAGTTTGTCCTTTGGTATCCTAAGGGTAGTGATTGCTCTTTGGTAGTTTTTCCGATTCTTACTTTGCCGATTGCAAAGTAGATAGGAAAAGCACTAGTGGAACTTGTCATTTCTTTTCTAATTCTTTGTAAGTTGGCATAGCAAAAAGAAAGTCTCGGTTGCTTTGTCAAATGCGGAGGCGGAATATATTATGGCCGAAAATTGTTGTGCCCAAATTTTATGGCTAAAACAACAATTACTTGACTTCAATATTATTCTTAAAAATATTCCAATTTTGTGTGACAACACTAGTGCAATTAACCTTACCAAAAATCCTATCTTACACTCGCGCACTAAGCATACTGAAATTCGACATCATTTCCTTAGAGATCATGTAGAGAAAGGAGATGTGGTATTTGAATATGTTGAAATTTCAAATCAACTTGCCGACATTTTTACAAAACCACTAGCCACAAAACCTTTCTTTCATATTCGTAGGGAACTTGGTGTTCTTGACATTTCAGATCGATCTTAATCTTGAAAATGTCTATTATATATTATTGTTTGACTCAATATATTTCTTTACTAACAACTCATTTATTGAAGTGTTTGCATTTGATTATTCATCTTACATATTCACATCTACGAGGTAATATCATTCTCACTATGTTTGTCTCAAGTATCTTGTTTAATATATAGATATTTGTGAGACATCTATGATACAAAATAAATAAGTGTGTGTGTGCTTTTGTATGTGTTCTTTTTTTATCTATTGTGTTGTTCAAAATATCAAAATAGTAATATGTTTGTCTTTTGGATGCATTGTGGTGTGATTTATGATGATTTGGTATGATATTGTCGAAAATTGTGGTGTCTTATCATCCTGCACACTCGGGTCCCAAAAGGTCGACTCATGCGTCGGCTCATGGATCCTTGTGTAACGATCTCTAGCATGTTTGAGCCTACTCATGCTTTGAAAACACGTGTTGTCTGCATATTTAGACTTCCTAGGTCGGCGCCTTTTGCTTTCTACCACAAATTTATCATTGATTTGAATTTCTTTAATTCCATTAATCATTTTATTTTCATAACATACATTTCTTTTCATAATTCATTTCATCTTCATCAAGCATTTCATGAAGAGCATTCTTGCATCGCATTTCATTTTAACTTGCATTCTTGTTGGTTTTGTATTATCCACATGACAATTGTTGCTATTTTTGTATGTTGACTTCTTTTCCTTTTATCGTTATTTGGATAATGTTTCCTTTATTATGGTTGGTTATTTGTTATTTATCATTGGTTTTCATTCATCTCTTATTGTGTGTTTGTGGATGTTTGAATTTTATTGCAATTGGTATTCTCATGGTTTGTTTCTTGTTATTTGATATTGGTTACTCATCTTTCCCTCCTTTTGATGTTGTCAAATGGGAAGATATGTGTAGATTGTAAAGTATTTCATGTTGGTGGCATATATTTAGGGGGAGTAAGGTATAATCTCTCGTACGTTACAATTTCAATAAGTTTTTGCCATCATAAAAAAGGGGGAGTTTGTGAGTCATGACATATGTTTTGAATAATGTTAAAAACTTGGTATGATTGAAATATTGTAGGAAACACAAGAAAGAAGGAATGATCTCATGAAGATAAATCATATTGAAGAAATTTTGACTGCATGAGCTGACTCAACAGGTCAACTCATTCAGATTTGAGTCGGCTGACTACTTGCCATGAGCAGACTCAATTGAAGTGATTTTTCTTCTAGATCTCTCGGGTCCCAACAGGCTGACTAAACAGGTCGGCTCATTCAG
This sequence comes from Lathyrus aphaca, assembly GCA_963966055.1. Lineage (NCBI taxonomy): Eukaryota > Viridiplantae > Streptophyta > Magnoliopsida > Fabales > Fabaceae > Lathyrus > Lathyrus aphaca. The sequence goes on along the minus strand of OZ014519.1, from coordinate 724,633,862 downwards.
ATTTGAGTCGACTCACTGCTTGCCATGAGTAGACTCAATTGAAGAGAATTTTCCTCCAAATCTCTCGGTCCCAACAGGCTGACTGAACAGGTCGGCTCATTCAGATTTGAGTCGACTCACTGCTTTCCATGAGCAGGCTCATTGAAGTGATTTTTCTACAGTTTCTCTCGGTTTCCAACAGGATGACTGAGCCTTAGTTTTTGGTTGGCTCATTGACCCTGTTAGTTCGGCTCAGCCTCTATTTTGAGTCGGCTCACCCCTGTTGCTGCTATTTTTTTCATTTATTTTTACTTTCTATATTCTTATTTTGTCTAACCAATATAAATAGTTGTTTTCATTTCTTTTGAGAGGTCAACAAGAAAAGTGAAATAAATATACATTCTTCTCTTCATCTTCTGCTTCTTTGCATCAATCAACAATCACACATAACAATCTTTGTTGATCAAGGTTCAATCAATGGTGATAACATCCAATTGAGATAGTGAAATTTCAGATTGGGTTGAGAAGCTATGGGTTTTTCTCGTAAAAACCATTGGGGTTTTCTCCTCCAAGATCAAAGAGGATTTGAAGATTTTGCACACAATTATCATTCGTAGATTCAGCCGAGAGAGGTAGATTGAAGATCAAGTGGATCGTTCTTTCATATCACGTTAGACGGAGGATTACGAAGATTCTTGTGGGTTCACAAGTGTTGAAGAAACTCAGTCATGCTCAAAGTTTGGAGGAGTGTATATCCTTGCAAGAAGAGAGCAATTAATCGGAGGCTTTCTCGACACGTATGAAGGGCTTGGATCATCGTGAATCAAGGGGAAAGAAGAAGTTTTTGCAACATTCGCAATTCGAATTGGCTTGTTGTTCCAATTTTCTTCTTGTAAAAACAATTGCAATATTAATGAAATTGTCCAATTCGGTTGAGAATTGGGGGCAGAGTACTTCTAGCGAGGACGATGAAGGAACTGCCTAAACAAATCTCTCGCGTTCTTTTATTGTTTCGTTCTTATATTTTCTGCATAATTTGACTGTGTGTGGTTTGAGCAATTTTGTTTTGGTTGAATTTGTGCACACCAACTATTTGATAAATTGGTATCAATTTTTGACATCATCATTGTAAAAATTCTGCACTAAATTCAACTTAGACATAACACTTTTTGTGTTTGCACACTAAGTGTTTGTGAAAAAGTCAAAACACACACATCCAATTTTCTTGTGCTCATCTTCTCTATTAATTCATTGTTGAGAGTGAGTTATCAAATAAATTGAATTTCAGTGATTTGTTTGCAAATTATTAAGTTTCTTATTATCCTTTACTTCTCATTCGGTTTCTAAACGCATATCCGATCACCGGTGACTTTATTTGGTTTAGACGAGTTTTTTGGGGAACTTCCGCAAAACATTTTTCAAATAATTTTGAAAAGTTTACTTTGAAAAAAGATATATTCAACCCCCTTCTAGATCCGCGTCACCGTCTAACATGGGCAACATATGTCTCGACCTCATCAGTAATATGGACCACATTTGTCTTGGCCTTAACAATAATAAAGGTCGTATTTGTCTTGGCCACCTCAATTGGATCAATAATAGTCTGGCCCTGCACCTCCTCAACCTGAACAACCTTAACAATCTGCTCATATGTATCATCTATAGGTTGCTCGTCACCTCTAACAGCTCAGTGTCCATTGCTACGGGGTACGTAGAAGAACTGTGCACCGATCATTTTTGGTGATAATCGGTTGGAGCTACTTTTCCCTCCTGTAACTTGGAAGATTATGTCTCATCAACCCTAACACGGGCCATCGCGGCCACCGATATAAGTGCATGAGTAAATACCAACAATGTTAATAAAATCCCCAATAAAAACTCATACATTTGTACCAGCATTTTTAAAATCCACGACATCAATACCTGGGTTTTTATCGAAAATTCCAAATTTTCTGATAAAAACTCATGAAAAATATGATTTTTATCGGATATTTTAACATTGTCGATATAAAAAAATAGGCAAAATACCCAAATTGGTCACTTAACTCTACCTCGAGGTCCAATTTGGTCCCTTATTATTAAAAAGTGTCAAATTAGTCATTTAATTGTTCAAAAAGACCCACATTAGTCATTTCCGTCCATTTTTTTACTAACAACATTAATTTTTCCATGCTGGCATCTGATGTGTCATATGTTCATACGATGTGGCATTTGATGTGACATTTGATGTGGCATATGTTACCAAGACCACCAAAATTCCAAAAAAATAAATCTAAATTTTTTACCTACACCAAAAATTGAACCCACATATATTGGATTACTTGTGCAGATATACCACCACTAAGTCATTTCACATTTATTTATTTATTTTACAAATTAGACATATTATTAACAAATTCATTCTTTCGTATAATAACAAGTTATCCCACTGATGCGGCTGCTATATCCTTGTAACATTGTTCAATTTCATTATCTTTTTAAAGTTGAATGACATAATTTTTGCTATTGTTACCATTGTTCAATTTCATTATCTTTTTAACTCCCTTTATTGTTGTATATTCCATTTTTACTGTTTTAGTCTTTTAGAATTCATATTTCATTTGTATATTGTATACCTTATATATCTTAGTATATTTTGAATCATCTGCAATTTACTGTTATAGAATTAATACTCCATTTATATATTGTATACTATATTGTATACTCCATTTTCAGTTATGGTATATTTGTTGTATACATTTATATTCTATCCTTGTATGTAGGTGTTTCAAAACAAAACCATAATGAAGTAAAAAAATTCCAAAAAATACAACAAAAATTCATATCTTGAATATACTGCTATTTGAATAGAAAGGGAAAAGAAAGAACATCAGTCTGGATTCCAACACAAATCTGTAGTAGAACCAGCTTTTAAGAAAAATTAAAATCTAAAACATAGCAGAACCAGTTTTTAAGATACAAGCTCTAATCATAGAAAAAAGAATACTTTATTCATCACAAATTCTAATCATATAATACTAACAATATAACAGATCCAAAATCTTAACTGAGTGAGTAAATAAAAGGTCACAGTAGGAATCCTTGTGAAATTTCTTCCGCACATCCTTCGTCGGAAACCGCTCGCAACCACCACCTTGTCACAAATTCTACCACGTCGGTCACCACTGCGAGAGCCGTTCATCGCCGACGAAATCCTCTTCCGACCATAACACGGCACCCACTACGATTTTGAACTTTTCTGGTTCGTCCAAAACACCAGATCCCAAGCGAGTCTTTCTTTCTCTGTGATGTATTTAAGAAACATTATTTTAACAAAAACAATCGAAACTGAAATCAAAAGCAACAACAACATATCTTAGATCCAAAACTGAAATCAAAATAAACAACAACATATCTTATATCAAAAATTGAAATCGAAATCGGAGAGGATTTGGGTGCTCAAGAAAGGAAGAAGATGAGCGGATTTGGGTGATCAGGAAAGGAAGAAGATGAACGGATGTTGGAATGATGTTAATTTGGAGTAGAAGTTGGAATTATTTATTGACATTAAATGGGCAATAAATGCACACAAAGTATAACTAATATGGAAGTGAATTTGAAAAGATTCATTTTAGTCCCACATAGGAGGGAATACAAATATTAGTAGTGTTTATATAATCCAACATGGACAATTGGGATTGGGCCCCAAGGGGCACCCAATTTTGTAAAAGGAGTGAGGACACACCCATGAGCATCTAGACACGCGCGCCGCCGTCCGGCCGGCCGGCTCGGCTCGGTTCGGTCTAAATGAATTAATTTTTTGAACCCGAATTTAATAATTATTAATGTTATTACGAATGCTGACGTGTCACATTCCAACCTAAGTTTTGACTAACTCCACTACTGACCAACCCAGTAACCGCCAACTTTGACTGGGCCAGTCCACTCTCCCACGTTTCTAGTAACCGCCAGTTTTGACTGGGCCGGTCCACTCTCCCATTTTTTTCTCCACGATCCACGATTCGCTGCCTATAAATACAGGCCTTCACTTCATTTGTCAAGTGCACCGAAACATTGTTTTTTCTCTCCTCTCTTTGCTCTCTTCATCTATAAATTTTTCTTTTTCTTGACTAGTTTTTTAACCAGATACTACGACTGGTTTATAACCATCTAAGGTGTAATCTCTAAGATCGATTTATCAGCCTGCAACTGATAAATCGAATTTGACGGGCTGTTTTATCCTGGAGACGTCGTTGTAAATTCGACTGCATTGCATAATTTTGGCAGTACGACGAAACGTCTTAAAGAAAGCGACCTAGTACGCGACTCGTCCCGATAATTTCTTTGTGCCATTTTAAATTTTCTCAAAACCGAAAAACAACAACGGATATTGAGAAACAAGGAAATATGATGATTGAATTGTTGTTTTCCTTATTTTAAATAAATGTTTTTAATTAGGTGGCTTACAAATTGGCACACACATCGCCGAGGAATAAGCCACACGGCGCATGAATAATCACACATCAGCCCCCACGTAAGCACCAATAGTACAAGTCCATTGACTTTGACTAACGCTGTTAACGGCAAGGACTAACGTGACACCATTTAAAAACTTAAGGGATCCCTTTGGATTTTTTTAGAATTAAGGGACCAAATTGCTCCTCCTCTAACATCTCCCAATGTGCTGGTCTAGGAGGATCAGTAGTGGAAAACATCAAGGGATGTGAGACAGTATGAAACCACCTAATGTAACCATCAATGTAGCTCTAGTCGTACTCAACTCTGATCGTACGAGACTCGTCTGATACCAGATGATGCTGAAACTCACCAAAAATATCGTCTATCCGGCGGCGGATAATGGGCATAGGAGCCGACACAAAAGGGTGTCTGAGAATGATATGGGCATATCCGAACTGCCGCATGATGCGCTCGGGCAGATATCACGCAGTGATGGTCGAGCTGCATGCCAACCATCTGCTGTAAAGTGAAACCTCATCGAACTGACGCGTCACACGATCATCTTTGTAGCAGTCGTATCTGACATTCTTAGCAACCATGCGATCCAGATACACTCTATAAATTTTTCTTTTTCTTGACTGGTTTTTTAACCAGATGCTACGACTGGTTTATAACCATCTAAGGTGTAATCTCTAAGATCGATTTATCAGCCTGCAACTGATAAATCGAATTTGACGGGCTGTTTTATCCTGGAGACGTCGTTGTAAATTCGACTGCATTGCATAATTTTGGCAGTACGACGAAACGTCTTAAAGAAAGCGACCTAGTACGCGACTCGTCCCGATAATTTCTTTGTGCCATTTTAAATTTTCTCAAAACCGAAAAACAACAATTTTAAGACGTACGCCATTGATGCTAAGGGGACGCTTTGGCTTTTTTTTTACTTGCAAGGAATGTGAGTTTTTATATACATTGCTGATGAGATACTGAGGGTATTTGCAGGTGACTGGCTCGAGCCTGGCTTGTGATCATGCAAATGTTTGATTTCGAGCCTGGCTTGTGAAATTAGGAAGAATCTTGTTTCTGGTTTTCTTTTGAATAAGGTTGGGTTTAGTCAAACTATAGGGGCAGATTTGTACACCATCACTAAGAATGGTATTTTTGTTGGGAAAGGGTACGCCATTGATGGCATGTTTAAGTTGAATGTTGAATTGAATAAAATTTCTCCTTCTGTTTACTCCTTGTGTGATTTTAATATTTGGCATGGTAGACTTTGTCACGTTAATAAGCGAATTATTTCTAATGCAAGCAACTTAAGCCTAATCCCTAAACTAAATGTCAATGATTCCAATAAATGTGAATTTTGTAGTCAAGCTAAAATAACAAAGACCTCACATAAATCAATTATAAAAGAATCTGATCCCCTAGATCTTATACATTCCGATATATGTGAATTAGATGGAAGTTTAACTAGAAATAGTAAACGTTATTTTATCACTTTTATTGACGATTGCTCTGACTATACTTATGTATACCTAATGAAGAATAAAAGTGAAGCACTTGACATGTTTAAGATGTATGTAACTGAAATTGAGAATCAATTTAACAAGAAGATTAAGAGACTTCGTAGTGATAGGGGAACTGAATATGACTCTAGTTTATTTAATGACTTTTATATTAAACGTGGCATTATACATGAAACGACTGCTCCATACTCTCCTGACATGAATGGTAAAGCAGAAAGAAAGAATAGAACTCTTACTGAACTTGTTGTTGCAATTATGTTGAATTCTGGTGCTGCACCTCACTGGTGGGGGGAAATTTTATTGACTGTTTGCTATGTCTTGAATAGAGTTCCCAAGTCAAAAAGTAAGATCTCACCTTATGAGACATTAAAGAAAAGACAACCAAATTTGTCTTATTTGAGAACTTGGGGCTGTCTGGCTTATGTCAGGATTCCGGATCCGAAACGAGTTAAACTCGCTAGTAGAGCCTATGAATGTGTATTCATTGGGTATGCAGCAAACAGTAAGGCATACAGGTTTTATGATCTAAATGCCAAAGTGATCATAGAATCAAACGATGTTGAATTCTATGAAGACAAATTTCCTTTCAAATCGAGAAATAGTGGGGGCACCCTATCGAGTCACATTCCTGTGATAAAAAGTACTGAAAGCAGCGACAATGTAGAAACAGAACTTCGAAGAAGTAAAAGAGCAAGAGTTGCTAAAGACTATGGGCCCGATTATGCGGCTTATAATGTTGAAGAAGATCCAATAAATCTTCAAGAAGCATTGTCCTCTCTGGATGCGGATTTATGGCAAGAAGCTGTTAATGATGAGATGGATTCTCTAGAGTATAACAAGACCTGGCACTTGGTAGACTTACCTCCTGGTTGCAAACCAATTGGTTGTAAATGGGTTTTGAAAAAGAAACTAAAACCTGATGGAACTATTGATAAATACAAGGCTCGTCTTGTAGCCAAGGGTTTTAGACAAAAATAAAATATAGATTTCTTCGACACATTTTCACCAGTCACTAGAATTACATCCATTAGGGTACTCATTTCAATAGCTACTACTTATAACTTATTAGTACACCAAATGGATGTTAAAACAGCTTTTTTAAACGGTGACTTAGAAGAAGAAATCTATATGGAACAACCAGAAGGTTTTGTGATCCAAGGACAAGAAACCAAGGTCTGCAAGTTAGATAAGTCTTTGTATGGACTAAAACAAGCTCCTAAACAATGGCATGAAAAGTTTGATAACTTAATGATTATTAATGGGTATAAAGTGAATGAAAGTGACAAATGCATTTATTACAAATCTGATAATCGCATTTGTACTATCATATGTCTATACGTAGACGATCTACTCATATTTGGATCAAACATTCAGGCCATTAATGATACGAAATCATTGTTGTGTAATAACTTTGATATGAAAGACCTCGGAGAAGCAAGTGTGATCCTGGGTATCAAGATCACGAGATCTGAACAAGGAATTTCTTTGGATCAGTCTCATTATGTGGAGAAGATCTTAAAGAAATATAAATACTTCGACTGTAAACCTGCATGCACACCTTATGATCCAAGTGTGAAACTGTTTAAGAACACTGGAGAAAGTGTCAGACAAACAGAATATGCGAGCATCATTGGCAGTCTTAGGTATGCCACTGATTGTAATAGACCCGACATTGCATATGTCGTAGGATTGTTGTGCAGATTTACAAGTAAGTCGAGTAACGAGCATTGGCAAGCTATTGAGCAAGTCATGAGGTACCTTAAAAGGACTATGGACCTCGGCATACACTATCAGAAATTTCCTGTTGTACTAGAAGGGTATAGTGATGCAGATTGGAACACCTTATCGGATGATTCCAAAGCTACTAGTGGCTATATATTTAGTATAGCTGGAGGAGCTGTATCTTGGAAATCAAAGAAACAGAACATCCTGGCTCAATCCACAATGGATTCTGAAATGATAGCACTAGCTACAGCTAGTGAAGAAGCAAGCTGGTTAAGATGCTTGCTAGCTGAGATTTCTTTATGGGAAAAACCTATGCCAGCTGTGTTGATCCACTGCGATAGTACTGCGGCTATTGCAAAAGTTGAGAACCGTTATTATAATGGTAAAAGACGTCAAATTAGAAGAAAACACAGCACCGTTAGAGATTGTATCTCCAAAGGAGCAGTGAGAGTGGATCATGTACGCACTGATGAAAACTTAGCAGATCCTTTGACGAAAGGATTAGCTAGAGAGAAAGTCCATAATACATCCAAAAAGATGGGACTAATGCCTATAAAGAGATGATTTACTCATGATGGCAACCCGACCTAAATGACTGGAGATCCCAAGAACTAGGTTCAATGGGTAATAACAAGTTGTGAGTAATATGAAATGACCATGCAAGTGGAGCATGAATCCTGAAGTAAGAAAAGGATGAGATAATAGAAACTCTTAATGAGATCTATACTCTGTATGAGGGAGTACCTAGGCTACAGGAGTACTCTTGATAGAATCACCTATGTGACTGTGGAACTGAGGCCGGTTCCTATGGAATTTCGAGGCAAAATTCCTAGAGCCTTCACTAAACCGGGATACACGTGCAGGGCCATTAAAGCACGGGCTATTAGAATACACCTTACAAAAAGGTTGTGTGCAGGTTTGATGTCTGAGATAGAGTTCAAGACAATAGTGTCACTCTTGTTGAATCAGAATCTGACTTGCTACGCTAAGGTTCAAGTCGTATACACCTTTGTTTATGCACAATCTTAGAAACGTCTGACGGACGTCTAAAATCACCTTTTAAATTCAAGTGGGGGATTGTTGGAATGATGTTAATTTGGAGTAGAAGTTGGAATTATTTATTGACATTAAATGGGCAATAAATGCACACAAAGTAGAACTAATATGGAAGTGAATTTGAAAAGATTCATTTTAGTCCCACATAGGAGGGAATACAAATATTAGTAGTGTTTATATAATCCAACATGGACAATTGGGATTGGGCCCCAAGGGGCACCCAATTTTGTAAAAGGAGTGAGGACACACCCATGAGCATCTAGACACGCGCGCGCGCCGCCGCCGCCTTCCGTCCGGCCGGCCGGCTCGGCTCGGCTCGGTTCGGTTCGGTTCGGTCTAAATGAATTAATTTTTTGAACCCGAATTTAATAATTATTAATGTTAATTAATAATTTCGGTGGAAATTAAATAATTTTTAATTATTTAATATTAATTAATTACGAATGCTGACGTGTCACATTCCAACCTAAGTTTTGACTAACTCCACTACTGACCAACCCAGTAACCGCCAACTTTGACTGGGCCAGTCCACTCTCCCACGTTTCTAGTAACCGCCAGTTTTGACTGGGCCGGTCCACTCTCCCATTTTTTTCTCCACGATCCACGATTCGCTGCCTATAAATATAGGCCTTCACTTCATTTGTCAAGTGCACCGAAACATTGTTTTTTCTCTCCTCTCTTTGCTCTCTTCATCTATAAATTTTTCTTTTTCTTGACTGGTTTTTTAACCAGATACTACGACTGGTTTATAACCATCTAAGGTGTAATCTCTAAGATCGATTTATCAGCCTGCAACTGATAAATCGAATTTGACGGGCTGTTTTATCCTGGAGACGTCGTTGTAAATTCGACTGCATTGCATAATTTTGGCAGTACGACGAAACGTCTTAAAGAAAGCGACCTAGTACGCGACTCGTCCCGATAATTTCTTTGTGCCATTTTAAATTTTCTCAAAACCGAAAAACAACAACGGATATTGAGAAACAAGGAAATATGATGATTGAATTGTTGTTTTCCTTATTTTAAATAAATGTTTTTAATTAGGTGGCTTACAAATTGGCACACACATCGCCGAGGAATAAGCCACACGGCGCATGAATAATCACACATCAGCCCCCACGTAAGCACCAATAGTACAAGTCCATTGACTTTGACTAACGCTGTTAACGGCAAGGACTAACGTGACACCATTTAAAAACTTAAGGGATCCCTTTGGATTTTTTTAGAATTAAGGGACCAAATTGCTCCTCCTCTAACATCTCCCAATGTGCTGGTCTAGGAGGATCAGTAGTGGAAAACATCAAGGGATGTGAGACAGTATGAAACCACCTAATGTAACCATCAATGTAGCTCTAGTCGTACTCAACTCTGATCGTACGAGACTCGTCTGATACCAGATGATGCTGAAACTCACCAAAAATATCGTCTATCCGGCGGCGGATAATGGGCATAGGAGCCGACACAAAAGGGTGTCTGAGAATGATATGGGCATATCCGAACTGCCGCATGATGCGCTCGGGCAGATATCACGCAGTGATGGTCGAGCTGCATGCCAACCATCTGCTGTAAAGTGAAACCTCATCGAACTGACGCGTCACACGATCATCTTTGTAGCAGTCGTATCTGACATTCTTAGCAACCATGCGATCCAGATACACTCTGTAAGGCTCCACCGACTCGTTCCCTCTCAGCTGACGGAAGACACGTACGTGCCCGAGGTTATTCCTTTGTGTACTCCTGCACATACTTCCAGCCATGTATTTGCGGAAAGTACTAGACGATCTAGGATTGAAATAAACAAAAATTGTGGTATCAAGAAAATATCACGATAATATAAGAGAAAAATAGTCTAAGGGTTTAGGATTTGTACCATATATAGTGAAAAACTGCCCACAATAGTCCTAGTAGCCCAAAGGCATCCAGTGGAGAGTCTGGAGTAAGTGTATGCCAACGTCACTGCACCCCAGTTGTACTCATGGATCGTCGCCAGATCCAATAGGTACCTCAACCAAACCACACCCGTATATAAGGAGTTGGTATCCATAAACAGTTGTGTGCCCACCAAGTATATTAGATAACATCGCAACACCCGTAGTCTGTGTACTTATACCTCTGCTGCATCACCAGCTACATGTATTATAGCATTCAGGGCCCGAGCGTAATAAGTGGTCAAGGTGGAATACCTCACATGAGTTCCACGGGTCGAATTAGTCTCTGCTAGTGCATCATTTGGAGTCACCCTGAGCTCCTGAATCAGCATATCCTGAGCCTTCTCCTTCAACAACTATTCGTGAAGGGGGAGGATATCCCTGATCGGTACATGTAAGAGACATGAAACATCATCAAGGGTGATAGTAATCTCCCAATGTGGTAGATGGAAAGAAGAGGTGTCTGGATGCCACCTCTCCACAAAAGTCATGAGCATACCGGTATGTATCACAGAATACCCAATCTCAACAAGGTCATTCAGACCAGACGCATCGAAGGCTGTCAGGAGCCACTCGTCCTCTGGTGGAGTCACTATTTTGCGTTCATGGCTATAAAACCTTTGAGCTTGACGTGCCTGAAAATTATCAAAGAAACAAATTTTAATAAAAAACAATGGTACATATAATATTTTCCGAATGAAAAAAAAAACGAGTAATGTTATCTCTTCGCGCCAGACATGTGGAGCAGCATGCTCTGCATAACCCAACAACATAGACATATCAGATGGACCCTCTAGATAACTCTCAGGAGCAGTGACAACAACATCTACATGTGTCTCCTCAACTCCCTCCTGGGTCTGCTCAGGATCCTCAACATTGCGTTCCGGTAGTGGAACCAGACTCTCTTGGTGTCTCCTCTGGGAGGGCGGAGCCTGTGAAGTACTCTCAGAAGCATCTTGTGACCTCTGGGATGAAATGAGTACCCTTAGAACCGGACTGTGAAGTACTCGAAAACATACCGATTGAAATGAGTTTCGAATGTTTATGACGTAGTTGATCGTCACGATGATCCTCTGTGTTGAAGTCAAGCGAAAACGGTGCGATTTGGTGGAATTTAAATTTTTGAGGTTTGAGAGAGTTTGGAGAGATTGAGGTTGAGGAAGATGAAAAGTGAAAGTGAGAGATGAAAATTGAAAGTGAGAGAGGAGAAGAATTTTGCGCGTGAAATATATCAAAATATGTTCCGCAACTAAATTTGAGAAAAAGTTCCGCTGGTGTATCCACTAAACAAATCAACGTTTAAATAAAAAAGATACGTCTGAAGATACATCGGCAAAAATAATAAGAACAAAAACGGAAACGCACATCATACTTAGAGATCCATAAAATGAGATAAAAAAAATTCCAATACTTAAGTTTCACGTGAATATAGAATAATAATTTTTAAGTTATGAAAAATACTAGGCAAAATACTCAAATTGACCCCTTAACTCTACCTTGGGGTCCAATTTGGTCCCTTATCTTAAAAAAGTGTCAAAGTAGTCCTTTAATTGTTCAAAAAGGTCCATGTTAGTCCTTTCCGTCCATTTTTTACTAACGGCGTCAAGTTTTGCTTAAGTGGCATCTGACATTGTATGTGTGGCATCTGACGTTGCACTTGGTCATACGCATGGCATGTGAGGTCATTAAATACCCAGAAAAATTCTAAAAATATTTTACTTCAACTAAGATTCGAACTCATGAACATTGGATTGGTGGACAACACATCCAACCACTACACCACCTCAGACTTGTTTGTTAACATTTCCATTATCATTATCATAACTATTATCAACAACAATATTTTTGTGTGTTATGTTACTTTTCCCTTGAAGCTAACCTTATATTTTTGTAGGAAGACAAAACCAGGAACATAAAAACACACATTTGTTTTCAATCAATTATTCTTAACCTACTCCTAATAACATTTACATACATAATTAATACAAAATTTACATATACAAAATATATGCTACAAACAGAATAACAAAATAATCATATATATAACCCAAAATCTCTTTCCAACGACAGAAGAGAACAATCAAATGATATCATGAAGATAGCATTGGATGTATCCCTCAAAAATCTGCTTGTACAGTAGAAGAGCTTGTTCTTGTTGTAGAAGAAGTAGAGCTTGTTCTTGTGCACAATAGACTCACTCGAATGTACACTTCAACTTGTTCTGTTATCTCCACTAAGGATGCCAACGTGGGATCTACCATTTCAAACAACCTCCCTTTCTTGTAAAGCTTGTATGCCTGAAAACAAAAACAAAAATCAAATTAAGAATCAAAGAATTTGATTTAAATGTCACCAACTATTTTATAGAAACTATTATTCACAATTAAGAGACTAGTTAGTTTCTTTATAAAATAATTAGCACTTTTATTGTCTTTCTTAATGGTGAATCAAATAAGACGTAAAAACTAAGACGTCAAAAATCAGATAATAAGAAGTCAAAAATCAAATAATAATAATACAAATTTACCCAATTAAGGTGATTTTCTCCATTGAAGGCCGGATCAGAGGATGAGTTTTGATGGTCGGTGATCAAATCCAACACCAAAACTCCATAGCTATACACATTTGCCTTCACAAATAAGTGTCCATGCATCAAGTACTCCGGAGCCATGTATCCACGACATATTTATCGAGTTTTTATAACACTAGTAAGAAACTTATTTTCATAAATGAATTTTATCAAAATCCAATATATAATACTAGTTCATAAAAGACTTATGATATAACTCTCAAACTTTTCATGGAAAACTATATCCAGATATATGATTAAACGTTTCATGGACTTGATTGTAATATGCACCACTTGAAATAATATCAGATGTGTTGTTTTTAAGATGCATTGACACTGACTTTATAATGACTTGACTATAATGGAGAATGCACTGGTATTGACTTATAGACTTGGACTATAATGAATGGATATGAATAAATGCATTTTGTTGAAAAATGAAAAGAAGAAAGAGTATATAATTTACTGTGTTCCAGCCACACGTGTATTGACATGAGTTTCATCTTCTAGAAAGAAACGAGCCAAGCCAAGCCAAAAATATTGTTGTTGATAATAGTTATGATAATGATAATGAAAATTGTTGTTGATAATAGTTATGATAATGATAATGGAAATGTTAACAAACATGTCTGAGGTGGTGTAGTGGTTGGATATGTTGTCCAACAATCTAATGTGCATGAGTTCAAATCTAAGTTGAAGCAAAATATTTTTAGAATTTTTCTGGGTATTTAATGACCTCACATGCCATATGTACGACGAAGTGCAACGTGCAACGTCAGATGCCACCTAAGCAAAATTTGACGCCGTTAGTAAAAAATGGACGGAAAGGACTAACGTGGACCTTTTTGAACAATTAAAGAATTACTTTGATACTTTTTAAAGATAAGGCACCAAATTGGACCCCAAGGGACCAATTTGAATATTTTGCCAAAATACTATAATAAATTCACATAGTTAAATCGTCATAAAACAGAACCACACTTGTAATCTGTAACCCAAATTTTAGTTCAACTTCTACAAGTGGATATTGCCAAAGTTCGGAAGAAAAAAAAACTGAACCACGGTTCAAAATTTTCCCCAAATCACTATTTTCATCGCTCTCCACCTTCTCCTTCTTCAATCCTCTCCCGTAAATTTCCCCTAATCTCTACCAACTTCTCTCTTTCTACATCTTCCAAGATGATACTAAGAGCAAGCGCATTGATATTCCGAACAACACTGCTTTTCCCAACCCCAATTTCAAGCAGAAGCAACAACAACAGAATCGATTATTATCATAATTTCCTTAACAACAACAGAAGAAGAAGCAAATCAACAACAGTAGTTTGCGGTCTCCGTTCATACCAAAAAAGAAAGCAATCATCAATGGTAATTTCAAAAGAAAGCGTTCACGTTATTCACGCTCTCAAACTGGCCAAAAATTCCGACGATAAAATCAACCAAGTTCTCAAGTCAAAACTTCTCCGACTCTTGAAGGCTGATGTCTTAGACGTTTTGGCTGAATTGCAAAGACAAAACCAACTCCATTTATCTCTCAAGGTAACAAAACAGCTTTTTGGCTAATCATTCTTATTCAATTATTATTCAAATTAAAGTTAATTTTAGTTTTGTATTTCATAATTGAAGTTTAGGTTTTCGAGTTTATTATTGGTGATGAGGAAGCTGGTCATGATGCATTGATGTTGTATTCTGATATGATACTGTTATTGGGGAAGAATAAGATGGTTGAGATGGCGGAAGAGATGTTTGATCAGGTGGTGGAGAAGGGGTTGAAGCCGGATACGAGGCTGTTTAATGAGATGATTGGGATTTATTTGCAAGTTGGTAATGTGGAGAAGGCGATGGAGGTTTTCGGAAACATGAAGGGTTTGGGTTCGGGGTGTTTGCCGGATGAATTGACGTTTACGATATTGATTAGGAGTTTAATGAAGAAGGGGGCAAATGAGCTTGTTGAAAGTTTGAAGAAAGAGAGTTTTGACTATGTTAATGCACCTGCTAAATTTGTTCAGAAAATCGAGATTCATGTGAGGTTTCGAATTCAATTGTGGTGTGATATGCAACTATTGTTTTTCTGTTTCTCTGTTTTTACTTATGTGTGATTTTCTGTTTGTTTCAGGCAAAAAAGAGACGTACCAATCTCGTTGTGTAATGGGATTCTACTGTACTGGTTTTATTGAAGATTTGCTACTGTAATGGTTTTGGCATTGTTAAGATAGCCAAGTTATATAGTTGTATTCTTGTAATGTTGATGAGATCATTTGTATTTGTTTTATTGAAGAGATGCTACTGTAATGGTTTTGACATTGTTAAGATAACCAAGCTATATAGTCGTGTTCTGGCAATGTTGATGAGATCATTTGTATTTGATTTGAACAATTATAACAATGAGGAAGGCTGTTGCAGCTTAGTTATTCTGTTTATGATATGCTCTTGCCTTGTTGGGAAAGAAATGGTAGACTTTTATTCCACCAAATAAAATAAATATCTGCCACCAAAAAGCCCTAGCGGGTGCAGTTCAGCATTGTGGATGCTATTGGATGGATTGAAATTACTCTTAAAATTTAGTCTGTTTAAAGGGTAATTTTTCAGTTTTTTCACTTGAATATGAGCCCAAACATTGCTTCACCTTCCTCAGTCTCTCTTCCTGCGCAGTCATTGCAGCCGCCATCTCCGTCACCATCACTCTTCATTTGGTTTTTAACCCTTCAACTCTGTTTCTTCCTCTCTCCACCATGTTTTAGTTTGCATTTCGTCTGTTTTTATTTTCTTTATTTTAAATTTACTGCAATCAGTTTTCATTTTATCTCACTCTGTTTTTATTTCATATTTATTTATTTATTTTATTTTTAATGCAAACTGTTTTTATTTTATTTACTGCAAACTGTTCTTATTTCATTTTTATTAATACTTGCGTTTTTATTTTCAAAAATATCAAATGACAATCACCCCAGTATTGTTGATTATTCTGATTGACATTGCTAGAGATGAAAAAATAATAGCTTCTATCTCAAGTTTATTTTTACTTTCCTTTACAAGATATTACATTGCAAAACAAATGTAAAATTGGTTTTAGAAAAATACAGTTCATCTATAAGAAACAAGCATCACACGCCAAAGGGGGAAAGACTGAAAGAAAAACTAAATACAGAAATTCAGAATTGACATTTAGGTAGCAAAATGGCTAGGAGAGTTGTTGAACATGCTGTGCCACATAAACGCTCGAGAGAGTACCATCTCCAGCTCCTGCTCAGTCCAGTTCTGAGTTGGAAGGTGTTGAAGGAACATTACTAACTCTTGAAAATCAAGCTTCTGAATTTCGTCTGACCACTGAAAAAATAACGATAGAGATTAGAGAACATTTACTTTACTGTATAATAATTTGCTAAAAGAAATATTATACAGAAGCATCATCTTGTTATACAGACTCACCGTAAGAAGAAAACTCGCAAATATATACACAAGGAAGTCTGGTAAGGCATCTCCTTCGGCTAGATATGTGTCCCAAAGGCGCGTTACAAGTTGGAAGGGTATCTGAAAACATAAATCAGACATTAGACTTAAAAGGCACCAAAGCTAAGTCAATTTTATTTAGACCATTATTCCTTGAACCTTAATATGCAGACCCTTTATTAATTATTGAGTTGTTCTTCTGTAGAAATTTATTAAACTTGCAAGGAAAAAAAATCAGAGCAAACCTCGCGGATTAGAAGACAGTTGAACCAGCGGAAAGCAAATTGAAGAAATTCCAGTCCCTGATTCTCCATATGGCTTGAAACAGGATCTGGTGCAACTCAAAGTTTCAGTATCAGATTGTATATGGACATATATAAATAGTAATATATCGTATACATGTAGTAATAACAAACAAAAAATTAGTTGATTTGGTAAAACAAATGCAGATCCAAATCTCAATCCAGATGCAAAATAGGGTGATTAAGTTCATACTTGAAGAAAAAACAATAGGCCTGAGAAAAAGGTTACCATTGATCCTCCTGACCAATTCTTTCAACTTAAAGACAAGCCTTTGAATTCCCGGTTGAGCAAATGTGTAATGGTCTTGCATACCATCAAGCAATTTTGACAAGCACCAATAGCAATCAGCCTCTACATTAGAGATTTTATCTGAAGATAAATCGGACATTGTCCAATTATCTATGCTCCCTTCTAAGTATTCAGATAGGAAAACAACAAGAAATGGCGTGACAAGGTCATTTATCCCCTGAACATATCCACTTGCTGGATGCCGAATGGCCCTGGCAGAAGATAAGAAAATCATGTAAAATAACTGATGATAAAAACTTACATTTTGCGAGTAAAAAAGCCATATTTTGACTGCAGAAAAAAATACACAACAAAGAACACTAAATGAAAATAATATCAGGACCAAATAAAAGGTTATCTATAAAATACCATGCGTAAAGAATGCGCTCAAGTGATTTCTGAACTTGAGGTTGTTGGAAGAACGAAACATCAGGTACAGTTCTTGGACAATCAACACCAATCTAACAAAAACGTATAAAAAAATTAAGAACAGAAGAATATATTTTTGTAAGGCAATCAAGAGTGGCATGTGTATAATCAAGGATACCTGGCGAAGCATGCTGATCTCATCATCTGATCGTTCTGTATCAGGAATATCATAATACTGAGAAACACAATCAAGATACTCGAGCCGCTTCCTTCTCAAAACTCCCTCCCTTCTATCTGAATTAGTTGGTGCATATCCCTGTTGTCAGTTCATCTTTAAATTTCAAGAAAATAAATTATCCATGGAAAAACATGGTGTTGACCTATTTACTTAAAATGATTATCTATACCACCAAAACCCCTCATTTTTATTTTTCAAAATCCTCTGCATGATCTCATTTCAAAGCAATTTTTATAGAAGCAGAACCAAATCTCCATGAAAGAATAGCTCTGCAAACCACCCTACCCTCAATGATTTGTTTAGATATCACCAAAATATAACAAGAATACATATACCCTAATAAATTATAATCTGAAATCCAAAATCCATTGTTATGTGCTTCTTTAAGATCATATAGCATGCTTACCAAAAGAACTCTCCATACTGTAGGACGCATATAATCCGGAACACCGCTCCAAGCTAATTCACGCAATTTGTCTACAGGATAATTAAAGAAGAAAATTATGGTTTTCATAATCAGTTAACCATTTGAAAACCGGAAAACTAAATAAATAGTATCGAGAGATAATTGCTTTACAACATAAGCAAACATCCGCTTGACAATCAGCAATATTTTGGGGCAAAAATCAAGAGAATCAAAGACACTCAAGTAGTAAACTTTTCTTTAGTGTGCAATGGTTTCTTGTCGTGATAGGGGCATATATTTACTATCCATTGTTTGTGCATACAAATCAATAACAACAATAAAATCATACCTAATATAACCACTGTTCCAGAAAGTGCCTTTGTAAACTTCATAACTCTTGCAGAATCAGTAGCTCTAGCACCCATGGAAGTTTTCCGAATTTCTTCAGACGGATTCTCTACATGCGAGGTCGATGTTTTCGATTTATTATCACTCGTACTACCAAATGGTTTGCTTCCACTTTGAACTTCCTCCTGTGTTAATAGTAGAACTCACACTTGATGATGTGCTACCAATCAGTCTTATAGACATACATAACAATTAACAAGACATAACATAACCACAAAATACAAATACAAAATTCACCTCTACTGTCTCAATCGCGCGATTACTTGTACCAGTATCACTATATGACGAACTCCTCTGGTAAGTCGGCGAGTATAAGCTCGAATTATCAATCGGATCCCTCTGGCTCAACAATATTTTCCCTGGAATGCTACGACCCTTGAGTAACCTTGACAAAAAAAAAACATAGCAATTGTAAACTAAACCAAACAAATTGTTCAAACACTGAAAAGAAGCTATTCAATTAGATTACATGAAAATTAGGGTTAATAATCAGATAGAGACAAATCATTCAAAATCACTGATCTTAATGTTTACATAATCAACAATTGAAGATCAAGAAACGAATCGGGGAGTGTAATTGTGGAAATCATGAATTTTCCTGAAATGCTGATGATTTAAGAGACATACCCTTGAACATTTCTGAGGGTTTGGTTGAAGCGAGAATCGAGGATTCCTATGGTAGTGTCTTTGTTGTTGTCGTTGTTGTTGTTGTTGTTCATGGTTGATCTGTAGTTAATAGTGAAAGTGTTGTTGAATTGAGAACTTAGTAGTGAAGAGTAGTGAATGAGTGCAGCAAGGAAGGAACATCATCAACACTCAAGTTTCAACCAACCAAAATAACATCCTTTCATTAACGCTACCAAAGCTCTCTTTCTTTTTCTTTTAGTTTTACTACCTTTTTGCTTTTGTTTGAGGTTTTTTTTTTATTACTAAATGATTCTATCTCATGTTCAATTTTGTCCCTAATTTTAAAGTGTAAAAATAGTCCTTTAAGTTTTTAAAATGTTTCTCGTTAGTTCTTACCGTTAACATCGTTAGTCAAAGCTAAAGGGTTTGTACATGTGGTGCTGATTTGTGATGATTCATCTGCCATGTAGAGTATCCATGTTGGATTTGAAAACTTAAAAAAGAAACTCTAAGTGTTATTGTCATAAAACCCAGAAGGAATACGAAGTGGATAACTTGAACCCTAGCGCAACCATGGTTGAATGTTGAAGTTGATTCTGTCATTGTCGTGAAGCAAATTTCTTTATTCTTGTTGTAATCAAAGTTAACCAGGTACATCTTTGGGTTTTTAAATGCAAATATGTTACGTTTTAGAGTTTTTCTTTGTTTTAGGATTTTTCAATTTGTTTCTGAAATTGGTATTTTTTTTATACGAATCTTAATAGGACATAGGTGTTTGGTAGAAATGAGCGAGCATTTGAATTTAACAATCCACCATAGTGGTGAATTTGTCGATGATGAGATGAATGTTTACGAAGGGGGTGAGATTGTTGGCTTGAGAATAGATCCTGATAGATGAAGCTATTTTTGAACTGTTAGGATGTTTTAAGGAGCCCTAGAGATTGTTGATCTCTATAGGGTGCACCTTAGTGTTGACATATACATTAAACATGCATTGTCACAACTTGATTACTATGATGGTCCTATTGATGAAGTAGAAGTGGATGAGAATGGAAAAGTACTTGTTGCAATGATTGAGGAAGTTGTTGTTGAGGCTTTGAAAGAGATTGAGGTTATGGAAGGTGAGGCTTTAAATGAGACTAAGGCGAATAAAGGTGAGCCTTTGAAGGAGACTAAGGTGAATAAAGGCGAGCCTTTGAAGGAGATTGAGGTTGTAGAGAATGGTGGTGAGGACAATGATGGTCTTAGCTCTGATGATAGTGAGGATGAAAGCTTCAATTATGACAGTGCAATGGAAGTGGAATTTGATGATGAATCAGATGAGTATGATGATGATTTGGACAATGAGGGTAATTTGATTGACTATGTGAATGAAGATGTTGACCAAGAGGGGAAGAGGAAAAAAGGTAAAGAAAAGTGTGAGGAAAGCAAAGATAATCAAGATATTAGTGATAATGAAAGTAATGAAAATGACCAAATCCTATCAATATCATTTGTTGTAGTTGAAAGTGAAAATAAAGATAGTTGGACATGGTTCTTGGAGCTTCTTATTGATGATCATGGAGGGAGAGAAAAATCTCTCACATACACTTATATATTTGATCAACAAAAGGTATACATATTTCAGTACTTTTTTTTACTTGTGTTATATTTGTTATCTTTATATCTAACTTTATTTTGTTTTGCAACCTATATACATAAGGTTTATATCCAGCCATGGATGAGTTGCTACCGGAGTTGAGCAAAGGTTTTGTGTCAGACATCTTTATAACAATTTCAGAAAAAGATATTTTGGCAAGAGCTAAAGGAAATTATATGGAAAACAACAAAGTCAACTTATTACCAAGCTTGGGAGAGAGAGAGGGGGATGAAAGTGATGAAGGAAATCAATATGGAGGCATTCAAGCACATGATAAACACTCCACCAAGATACTGTAGTAGGTCATATTTCAAGACACATAACAAGTGTGATGCGATCCTCAATAATATGTCTGGGGCATTCAATAGTGTAATCCTGGATTCCAAAGCCAAGTCACTCATAACTATGGTAGAAGAAATAAGTACATACATGATGGAGAGATGAACAACAAATAAGATGAGGTTTCAGAACATGTTTGAGGAGTAAATCTTGCCAAACATAAGAAAGAAAATTGAATAAACATGCTCATACACCAACCTCTGGATTGTCATGTAATACATATGAACTTCAATTGGTTGTAGTAGATAATGTGATTAACATAGAACTAATGTTCAAATATTTATTTGATAGGATGGCTGATGAACATATCTTTGACATTAAACATCTAGACAAAAAAAATGAGAATGACTGATTTTAATGTTAAGTGTAGCAGGTGCAAAAAGAAAGTTCATAATAAACAGACTTGTAAGGACACCAGCAATCAACAACATGCATCACAACCATCAACACAAGCTTCACAAGGACATCATCAATCTCAACAAGCATCATAGCAACCATTAACACATGTTTCACAAGGATATCAACAATCTCAACAGGCATCACATCAGAAATCTCAAGGAAAAGACAAGAAACAACCTTCTGCATCAGGATCACAAACATCCCAAAAATCTCAAGGAAGAGCCAACCAACAACCTCCTGCATTAGGATCACAAGGAAGGCCCAAAAAGTTGTCAATCAGAAGGCCAATTAAGCCTTTTATACCACTTGCCCAACCACAAGGATGAGTGCAGCAAAGACTGTTGTAGGACCAACAACAAGGAGATCAACACCAACTAAGAGATCAACAAAGAATTGGAAAATTTAGATTGTTGTAAGGCATTTACTCTGTGTCTTTGTGTATTTTGTTTATCACTTATTGTATGGTATTTTATTAAGACATGTGTGGTATTTTGTTAAGACATGTATTTTGTTAAAATATGTTGGAATTAAGTATAAGCCTTATGTAATATGTTAAGAGAAGTTACGACTTGTGTATTTTGGCTATCAATTATTATGGTATTTCCTGGCATTCTGATATAAACTTGTTTGTCACATATTGTTAACATACTGATACATACCGATAGAAATTTTTGAACAACATCAAATTGATAACAACAAATTGATCAACATCTTCATTTAATTGATAAAAAACAAGTACAACCAACAAATTGATAACAACCGGTACAATAACTTGTCTATTCATTTACTTCATCTAAAAACAAGTACAATGAGGCAAATGAACAACATCAAATTAAAAAAAAAATCCACTTCATTAGGTTATTCAATTCACTTTCCACATTGCTTATTTGTTTCTCATATTCTTCAATAATCAATTGAGCTTCTGCAACTACCTTTGAAAGTTTTTCAATTCTATCCATCAAAAACTGCTTCTTCTCATCTCCAATATTTTCATAATATCATCCAAAGTAACCACAACCAGCATGCATTGATCCCTGCAAAATTAATCTCTATACCTCAAATATTTGCAGCAACAACTGTTTTTAAAAGAACAAACATATTTACATTAAACATACCTTAAAATTAGGACAACCCTAAAAATGTTTTCCATAGTTCTTAACTGTTGTGCCATTCGAAGAACACCTAAATCCTCACAATGAAAAAATGGTTTCCAACTTATGCTTGTGTTGACATTCAACCCTTCCTTCGAAGAACACCCACCATAAGCTCATTTTTGTTTCATCACTGGAGACAAACCACTGGATTTCATGGCTGAAGCTCGATTTGCACAAATCCTAGGCTATGTCGTGATTTGGGGGTGAAGCTCTATTTGCACAAATCCTATGTCGTGAATTATAGTGTTCGAAGAAAAAGATGAAATATGTCATGTCAGTTGCCACACGTGCAGAACTAAACGTCTGTTTGAGGTAGTTGACGGAAATAACCAATTTGACACCACTTAAAAACTTAAGGGATCATTTTGACACTTTTTAAAATTAAGGGATCAAATTGGACCCGAGGTAGAGTTAAAAGACCACTTTAGATATTTTGCTTTATTATTATTATTATTTTTTATTGTATGTTTTTGTTTAAATTTAATTCATTGTCACAATTTCATAATCATTTCCAATAGCGTGTTATTATATATATATATATATATATATATATATATATATATATATATATATATATATATATATATATATATATATATATATATATATATATATATATATATATATATATATATATATCTCAAAGGAAGAGGACATATTGCGGATAAATATTCATTAAAGAGTATGCTATTAACAACAAGAATGTTACTCTTATTCATTTTCTACATCCGATATCTACATTGTATATACTATTCACCGTATTTATACGGTGAATAATGTCTTTTAAATAAAATAACATTTTTATGAACAATACACATGAACAGTGTAGTACACGTGAATAGTACTATGAACATGAACAATGAACGCGAACAATATCCATAAACCGTAACTTTAAAGTAGTGAAACAAAATTGGTTAAAAAAAACTCTTATCTTAGATATTTAGGAACACTCTTGACATGCTTTTCAGCTTAGATTTGAAACAATCAAAGCCTAATTTATGATAAACTATCAACGTTTAATAGGATATTTAGTCTCTGGAACTTTAACTTGTGTAATTTTCTACTGATTATAATGGCTCTGTTCATCAAGAGTGAGTAATTTCACTTCTAATTAGAATTTTCGAGATTTCAAGCATAGGTTGCTCCTATTTTTTATACCCCATGCTATTTTTTATATCCAGTGACTCACCATAAATCTTGTTTTGATTTTGTTGGTTTGTGTTTTTTCTACTATCTCTTGTTAATTTTACACTTAGTGTGACTATATGCCTTATTGTTGTTTATGGTGCTCTTTAATTTCAATGTAGAGATGGTGTCTCTCGATCAATTTTTTTTTTATTTGTTTCAAATTTTAAATGTGTTAGTGATAAATATTAATATTAATAGGTTTGTTTCAAATTTCTAATGTGTTAGTTATAAATTAAATTGTATTTGATTACTAGAATCACATCTAAAAAAGATGGAAAAAGTTTAGTGAATGATGGAAAGATCGTTGCAAAATGGGGGGATGACACTAAAACCAAAATTTTGCTGAAAATTTGCATTGAAGAAATAGAAGCGGTAATAGACTAACTACCCACTTCACTAAAGAAAGGTGGAAAAATACTACTGAAAAGTTAAAAAAGAAAACTGGATAAGCAAATTGATGGGATACATTTGGAAAGAGAGTTTTCATCATTTGTGAAGTTAGTGGATAAGCAAATTGGAGTAGGATGGGATCATGGAAAGAAAATTATCATGGCTGACGATGATTGGTGGGCTAAAAAAGAGTAAGATATGGTTGTGTGAATGTATACTATACTAGTATTTAAACAATGATATCTCTTGATTTGGTTGAACAACTAGATGTCAAAATTATGAACTGAATCTGCATTTCATTTGATTGTTGTAAAAAACAATGATATCTCTTGATTTGGTTGTGTATACTAGTTGGAACTGGTGCAACTTGAGCATGTTTCCAATATAATTGTGGCTGCTTTTCTTAGTGATAGTGTCGAAAGGTTTAACTCTAATGCAGTTATGAATATTGACATTGCTGTTATGATGTTGGAGGGTTTAGTTTCATGGACAAGAAGTTTTATTCTTTTGAGCTGAGTGAAATCTATAAGGAATATGTATGCTACGAGGATAGATAGTTCTCTTGATTCCAATCATCATGTTGTACAATTCAATTTGAAATATAGAGTTTATCTCAAAAATCATAAAAAATAGTAACATATTGAGCTCACTACTATGCAAAAAAGTATGAACAATTTTACAATAAAGTCACACAACTAGAATATACCTAGATAAGAAACTGTTTACAGAGTTAATTATTTCATGGCTGATTATATATGTTTAATTAATCAAGATAGAAAGAAAAAAGAGTCAAAAACAAGACTTTGCATTAGCAATTCAGTTGTGGTTAAATCACTTGACTAGTTAATACAAAGATGATATTATTTTTGAATAATGATGATATGCTTTTAGAAAAAAATATTTCTCTCTGTCGCACCTGTGGCAAGTATTCAACAAAATCTAACATCTTCTCCTTGTGTACTCGTCAATCTATTTCAATCCCTCTTGTTATTCTGAAATTCATAGTCATCAAAATTTGTTAAATCTCAAATTAAATAATTAGTTCACAAAACCTATTACGAATCATAATTCCTCACAAATTCATATTATCTGAAAATTTGTAGTTATGAATGATAATACAATATGATTAAAGAGACCAAGGGCAACAAAAAAAAAGGCATAAATCAAAGTAAAGAATTTAGAATACACATTTCACCTTTTACCTTTTGAATAATGAACTTTTGCTGAAGCCGATGAGTTTTGAAGCAAAAAGTCAAGTATTTCATTAGGTATGAACGAAGATCCTTCTTTAAATTTTTCTTCTAACTTGACAATTTCTTCTTGTGACATGATAGGATTGTGTGCAAATTTGTCATCTATGATTGCGTTGGACAACTTACTTGAAAGTTGTTTCATTATTATTTCTAAAATTTTCAAGTTACCCAAGGAATGGAGTTTGACCTTGAATAAATTAGGAACTAAGGAAAGTACCTAAGCAATGAAGAATGAAAGATGAATCATAATCATTTTAATAGAGTGGTAGTATTTGATGAATATTAATAACTATTAAGACAGCTAAGAAGATTTGACGGAGCCTCTACACAATTCCATTTTTCTCATAGAGCTAAGGTGGTTCCCACATAAGATCTGCAAAGGAGTACCAATAAAAGGAAGAAAAAAAACCTAGACTTGGAGTAGATAGCTCAATTTTGGTATAGTTTTTAGGTTTCCAATTCATTTGAATTGTTAATTTAACAAGTGTGACACTTGATATGCAGAGGTTTTGTTCACCTAAAATATCAAAATTTGAAATCTTCAACCAAATCAACTTGGGATAACCAAAGAAAGTCTCGGCTCCATTCTTAAAGGCGACATGCCCTAAATTCAAGCGGGTCAATGATGGCAAATTGAGAGAACTTGGAAACAAAATTTTCTGTCCACCATGATTTCGTCCATGGAAAGCATAAAA
This sequence comes from Lathyrus aphaca, assembly GCA_963966055.1. Taxonomy (NCBI): domain Eukaryota; kingdom Viridiplantae; phylum Streptophyta; class Magnoliopsida; order Fabales; family Fabaceae; genus Lathyrus; species Lathyrus aphaca. The sequence goes on along the minus strand of OZ014519.1, from coordinate 724,607,496 downwards.
GCAAAAGCTGTTAGAAATATTAATTTATTATTTAATTTATGTCTGTAACTGATTTGTTTTGAGTTTGTCCTAGTCTTTAGGGATATTTGATTGAGTTAGTAGTGAGTGCTGAATTTTAGGAATATGCTGTTAGTGGTTCTCAGTTCTATTAAGCAGTTGCAATACTTGTTATTTATATATCGTATCAATCAATAAAACAGCAGTAATTCTGTGCCTCTGTACTCTAAGTTAGCAGTGGTATCAGAACAAGTTAATTTAGAGAAAAATTTGAGTGAAACACAGTGAGATTTGAGCGAAAACATAAATTTATCGATGGCATCTTCCAATGAGAATTTCGTGCAGGCTGCAATTCCTCGTTTTGATGGTCATTATGACCATTGGAGCATGTTAATGGAGAATTTCTTGAAATCCAAAGAATATTGGCAAGTTGTTGATTCCGGATTTACAGAACCTGCGAAGGAAGCAGTTCACACAGATACGCAGAAGGCAGAATTGGAGGCATTGAAACTCAAGGATCTTAAAGCCAAGAACTACTTGTTTCAGGCCATAGATCGAGCAACTTTGGAGACGATTCTCTGCAAAGAAACCTCCAAACAGATTTGGGACTCAATGAAGAAGAAATTTCAAGGGAACGCTAGGGCAAGACGAGTGCAGCTTCAAGCCCTACGGAGTGAATTTGAGACTTTACGCATGAAGTCGGATGAATCTGTCACAGATTTCTTTGGAAGAACGATGATCATTGCCAACAAAATGAGAATTCATGGAGACAAGATGGAGGATGTGACCATTATTGAGAAGATTCTTAGATCAATGACAGCAAAGTACAATTTTGTTGTTTGCTCCATTGAAGAATCCAAAGATATTGATTCACTCACGATTGATGAATTACAAAGTTTCTTGTTAGTTCATGAGAATAAAATCAGCAACCAAAACAAAGAGGAGCAAGCACTTAAAGCCTCAACTTATTCAAATACCTCTAATTTTAGAGGAGGCCGAGGCAGGGGCAGAGGAAGAGGTCGAGGTGGTTACGGTAGAGGCGATAATGGTCGTAGCAGCAACCATAACAACAATCCTGCCAACCACCAGAATTTAGACAACTCAGGAAGAGGAAGAGGTCGAGGTGGCTATCGTGGAGGTAATCATTCAAATAATTATCGTCCAAAATCTAATGTTGAGTGTTATCGCTGTCATAAATATGGTCATTATCAGAATGAATGTAGAACTAACTTGAATGGCCAAAATGGAGAAAGGACCAACTTTGCAGAAAGAGAAGAAGAGGAATCTCTCTTGATGGTGTGCAATGTGACCGAGGAAATTCCAGATAATTTGTGGTATTTGGATACGGGCTGCAGCAATCACATGTGCGGTGATAAGACTATATTTTCAGATCTGGATGAGTCTTTTCTGAGCACCGTCAAGTTCGGCGACAACTCCAAAATTAATGTTGCTGGAAAGGGCAATATTATTTTTAAGGCCAAGGGAAATAAAAGTCACAAGATCTCTGATGTCTTCTTTGTCCCAGAATTGAAGACCAACTTGATTAGCCTAGGACAACTTCAAGAAAAAGGGTACGAGATTCTGATCAAGAATGGTGTTTGTCGGATTCAAGATGAAAAATTAGGTTTGATTGCTCAAGTTAAAATGACAGATAATCGGTTGTTTCCGTTAAACCTGCACAGATCCACCGGTTCTTGTTTCTCAGCAAAGATTCAAGACTTAACATGGTTATGGCATTTTCGCTATGGTCATCTAAATTTTGGAGGATTGAAAACGCTGCAGCAGAAAAACATGGTGACAGGTCTTCCAGAAATCGCACCTCCAAGTCAGATTTGTGAAGATTGTGCTGTCAGCAAGCAACACCGAGACTCTTTTCCATCGGGAAAATCCATCAGAGCCAAGAAAGTGCTAGAGGTGGTTCATTCGGACATTTGTGGCCCTCTAAATCCAATCTCGAATGGAGGTAAACGATACTTCATTACTTTTATTGACGATTATAGTAGGAAGACATGGGTGTATTTTTTGAAAGAAAAATCTGAAGCATTTGATGTTTTTAAGACATTTAAAGTCTCTGTTGAAAAGGAAAGTGGCTGCGTGATTACGGTTCTGCGTACAGATCGTGGTGGAGAGTATACATCGCATGAATTCGCAAAGTTTTGCGAGAATCATGGAATTCTAAGGCAGCTTACAACAGCATATTCACCACAGCAAAATGGTGTTTGTGAGCGGAAAAATCGCACTATTATGAACATGGTCCGAAGTTTGCTAAACAGAAGTGGAATCTCTAAAACTTTTTGGCCCGAAGCAGTGAATTGGAGCGTCCACATTTTGAATAGAAGTCCGACTTTTTCTGTTCAAAACATGACACCTGAGGAGGCATGGAGTGGAAACAATCCAGTTGTCAATCACTTCAGAATTTTTGGGTGTATTGCCTATGCTCATGTACCAGATCTGAGAAGAACAAAACTTGAAGACAAGGGGGTGAAGTGTATTTTTCTTGGTGTTAGTGATCAGTCAAAAGCATATAAGCTTTATAATCCTAACACTAAGAAGATTATAATTAGCCGTGATGTGATATTTGATGAACATAATTTTTGGGCAGAGAATAAGAGTGTTGTTGTGCCTCAAGAGAAACTGATGGATTTTGATGAAATTCAAGATGAGCAGCCTGAAATTGAAAGTGTGCAACACCAGTCCACAGTGCAACAGCAGCCCGCAGAACCAGCAGCTGATAGTTCTGCGCAGATTCTTGACTCACCAGCAACATCAACTTCTGAAACTCGTCCTCGGCGTGATAAAAGAAGGCCGGGTTGGATGATTGATTATGAGGTGACTGGAGTAAATCAATCAGAAGGTCAACTAACACACTTTGCATTTTTTACGGATTGTGATCCTATGGTTTTTGAAGAAGCTATTAAGGAACCAAAGTGGAAAAAAGCAATGGATGAAGAAATTGCTTCTATTGAAAAGAACAACACTTGGGAGTTGGTTGATCTTCCACAAGGGCAAAAGACAATTGGTGTGAAATGGGTGTATAAGACAAAATTCAAGGAAGATGGAGAAGTTGACAAGTACAAGGCACGACTCGTCGCTAAAGGTTACAAGCAAGAGTTTGGAGTGGACTATACTGAAGTATTTGCTCCAGTTGCAAGACTTGATACAATTAGAATGGTGGTTGCTGTAGCTGCACAAAATTCATGGCCCATCTTCCAATTGGATGTAAAATCAGCATTTTTACATGGTGATTTGAAGGAGCATGTGTTCATTGATCAACCTCCCGGATACATGAAGTTTGGATGTGAGCACAAAATCTATAGACTAAAGAAGGCTTTGTATGGATTAAAGCAAGCGCCACGCGCTTGGTACAGTAGAATTGAAGCTTATTTCCTGAAGGAAGGGTTTGAGAAATGTCCTTTTGAACACACACTTTTTGTAAAAAGTGGGGAAGGAAGGAAATTGTTGATTGTGTGCTTGTATGTGGATGATTTGATATATACAGGGAACGATTTCAGCATGTTTGAAAGGTTCAAGCAATCTATGATGATGGAATTTGATATGTCTGATTTAGGGAAGATGCATTATTTTCTCGGCATAGAAGTAGTGCAATCAAAAGCTGGCATTTTTATCTCACAAAAGAAGTATGTGCAAGAGATTCTGAACAGATTTCAGATGTCAAATTGCAATCGTGCTGCCACACCTACTGAAGTAGGCTTGAAACTTGTTCGAAATTCGGATGAAAAGAAGGTTGACAGCCACCTTTACAAGCAAATCGTGGGGAGTCTGATGTATTTAACAGGAACGAGGCCTGACATCATGCATGCTGTAAGTTTGATCAGCAGGTATATGGAAAATCCTAAGGAGAGTCATCTCTTAGCTGCAAAGAGAATTCTTAGGTACTTGCGAGGTACTACTAGTTTTGGAATTTTCTACAAGAAGGGAGAAAATTCAGATCTGATTGGCTATACAGATAGTGATTATGCTGGAGATATTGATGATAGAAAGAGTACTTCCGGCTATGTCTTTATGCTGGGTTCTGGAGCCATCTCATGGTCATCAAAGAAACAAGAGATAGTCACTATATCAACTACCGAAGCAGAATATGTTGCTGCGACAGCATGTGCTTGTCAAGCAATTTGGCTCAGGAGGATTCTTGAAGGGATGAATTTTATGCAGGAAAGGGAAGTCGATGCTACTGCAATTTACTGCGACAACAGTTCAGCTATCAAACTGTCCAATAATCCTGTTTTACATGGAAGAAGCAAGCACATAGACGTGAAATTTCATTTTATCCGGAATCTCACAAAGGATGGAGTGATTGAACTTCACTACTGCAGAAGTGAAGACCAAATTGCTGATATAATGACAAAGCCATTGAAGGTGGCTGCATTTCAGAAACTCAGGGCATTGTTGGGCGTGTGTGATAAACTGAATGTTTGAAAACTTTCAGTTTAAGGGAGAATGTTAGAAATATTAATTTATTATTTTATTTATGTCTGTAACTGATTTGTTTTGAGTTTGTCCTAGTCTTTAGGGATATTTGATTGAGTTAGTAGTGGGTGCTGAATTTTAGGAATATGCTGTTAGTGGTTCTCAGTTCTATTAAGCGGTTGCAATACTTGTTATTTATATATCGTATCAATCAATAAAACAGCAGTAATTCTGTGCCTCTGTACTCTAAGTTAACAAAAGCATGTTAAAGTGTGACATGAAAGAAAGTAGGACGGAAAGTGTTGAATATCACATTTGAGAACTATTCGTAAGTGCTTCACATTATGTGAAACTGCGTATTTCAATATCCTTTCAAGTAGGTCAGGCTCTGACATATCATCATCCTGCAAACAAAAATTAAGAGTTCGCAGTGATGTTCCTTCATCGTGAAGGGACAAAATTTCAGATAGGAATTTCGCAAAAACTTCAAGGGTCTTGAAATAAGGAGAATTTAATGAAATTTTCGGAAGAAACTTCCATAGATTTCTCCATCTCGTAGACAAAATACATGTTTGAATTACATATTGAGTTCTAAGAAAAGAGAGTATGAAAAGTAGAATACAATCAGGTAAATCGCTTATTCTATCTTTGTTTTCAATATGCTTTACTCTCTTCATCATAATTTCATTTGTCATGAAACTCAAATCAGTATGATTAGAGGACAAGAGAAAAACCGATTATATGAAAGGAATAGGCGGTGGGTAATGCCTCAGAAGAATCTCTCCTTTTAGGTTTAATAATCTAATATCTAACTATAAAAATAATTAATTCTAACCTAATAGCAATTTTGCATTTAATGAATATGAGGTGTCATTCTCATATTTTTCACATTGAGTATTTTTCCTCTGATTATTATTATTATAATTACAATAGATGAGATTAATGTCAGCCACATGTTTTCATTGGGCAGCTTAAAAAGTCTTCAATCTTTTTTTCACAATCAATTCAAAACTTGGGAAAGGATTTTATAGTTATTAGGCCACATTTATCATGGAGAATCTCTAAGAATCCTAAAATACTCTTTTAATTCTCCTTGCTACAATAAATTATCCAACTTATTTATGTAATGGGGTTCAAGAACTTCATCTTTAACACACTTTAAAGTCAAGATCTTTGGGAAAAAATGGGATACTTAAAAGACTCTTCTAAGAAGTTGTGCATATCACCAATGTTTTAGGAATTTGCATATCCATTTTTAACATACCGTGAAAATTGTCTGCACTATTTTTAACACATTCAATCCTTTACATTTCTCTTTTTCTCCAACCTTTCACGTTTCTCACTTTCTCCAAAACCGAAGCAAATCGTTCGTTTAATATTCTGTTCACTTTGTTGTCACTTTTAATGTTTCAGATCTTGCTCTTTAACACGGTTCAACTTTTATCAGGGTATGTTGCTTATAAAATAATACTAGGATTTATTTATTGTAAGGTCGAGTAAAATTAAAAAATTAAGATAGAATATAATAAAATATTAAAAATTAAATAGAATTCATAATTTTGAAATGTATAAAAAATATAATCAAAGAATAAATAAATAAAAAGTATAATTTATTTAGGTAAATAGAAAGTTTAGAACTAAAAATACATACATCATTTACAATATTATAAGAGACTTTAAATATCATAATTTTATTAAGAAGGTAGTAGCACTTTCTGAAACAAATCTTATTTAATCAATATAATTTATTAGAATTAAAATTGACAAACAAAAAAAAAACTATATTCAATTAACATTGTGACATTTTGATAAAAAAAAAATTCACATTAATTATTTGAAAAGAAAAAAATTGTTAATAATTAGTCTTACGGGATATTTGATGGTATATTGATTAGAAGTTTATGTATATTTTTATTTTGAAACTTTCACTTTCTTTAGACAATTGAAATATAATTAATCAAAATAAACTATATCATTTTGAATTTATATATATATATATATATATATATATATATATATATATATATATATATATATATATATATATATATATATATATATATATATATATATATATATATATATATATATATATATATATATATATATATATATTATTCCTCATAAATGCACTCTCTCGAATATTAGACTATATACAGATTAAAATACATTGTAAAATTGATATGTTTTTTTAAATAGAATTCAAAATCATATCAAAACTATATAAAAAAGAAAAATAAAAGCGAAAAATTGAGTAATGATTAACTTGAAATTAAATATATAAAATGAAAATGAAATTAATAAAATTTTCTAGCATTTTTAAACAAATTAATTTTAATAATAAGTTTATTATTAATACATATTAAAAAATTATATATTTCTATGAAATATTAATACGAATAATAGAATATAATTTTATTTTATATGCAAAATTGTGATTTTTTTAAAATTGAAAGTAAGTACTATTTTAGGATAAATAATATTTTGATACAAAAAATTATTAAAAATCATGTATTTTTTGAAATACTAATAATACTCGTGTATTTATTAAGAAATATTAATAAAAATCGTCTGATTTTTATTAATATTTCTTAAAATACTTTATCAAGGAGTTAATTGACCAATTAATTCAATTAAAATATTTTCAATAGGTTAATTGATCCATTAAAATTCAATTAAATTTAACCAATAAAAATAAACTATATAATCTTGATATCTTTTAAATAGCATTCAAAAGTATTTAAAAAAAAAACTATACAATTTTGAACCGGAAAAAGTTACAAAAAAATTTATATATGGACACACGTTTAAAAAAAACGGATAAACAGAAAAAGAAAATTAATTATTTTTTATAAATAAGAATAAGTTACGATCATTTTTTTATAAATGAAAATAAGTTATAAATATTTTAATAAATGAGAAAAATTCAACTATTGATAAAATTATTTTTATAAACAGAAATAAATTACAAATACTTCTTATAAATTGACACACAGTTCAATGCGTTTACAAATGATAAAAAAAATAAAAAAGTTGATATACCGATAGATATAAATATATCTATGAGATATCGACGGTAAACTTATTATTTTAATGTCTATCTTTTATATCTTTGTTTTGCTATTGTTTTATAAAATTTCAGTTATAAACGGTTGTATGTTTTTTTATAAATACACATCGATACTTAAAAGTTGTATATAATAATAATAATAGATATTTGAAACTATGTGAATATTTATGGACCGTAAAATAAGTTAAAAATATTTTTATTAGTCGACATACGTTTACAAGAAACCGATAAACGAAAAAAAGTTTACATGTCAATACAATTACTTTTTTATAAAAAGGAATAAGTTATAATCATTTTTTATAAATGTAAATAAGTTATAAATATTTTAATAAAAGGGAAAAATTCAACTATTGATAAAATTATTTTTATAAACGGGAATAAATTACAAATACTTTTTATAAATTGACACACGATTTAACGCATCTATAAACGAGGAAAAGACTACATGCTGTTACAATGTTAGATGTGAATCTATGAGTTTATAACACACTTATTTTTATAAATTGACACACAAGTTAACCCACTTATAAACGATTTAACGCACTTATTTTTGTATGATTATTTTTTAACACACATTTACAAGAAACTGATATACGGAAAAAAGTTTACATGATACAATTATTTTTTATAAACAGAAATAATCATTTTCTATAAACGAAAATAAATTATAAATATTTTTATAAACGGAAAAAATTTACCTATTGATAAAATTATTTTTATAAGCAGGAATAAAATATAAATATTTTTTATAAATTGACACGCGGGTTCAACGCGCTTATAAACGAGAAATAATTTATATGTTGATACATGAATAGATGTGAATGTATATGTGAGATACCAGTTGTATAACGGTCATTTTAATGCCAATTTTTTTTCTTATATATTAAATCTATTAGATGTCAAATATAGACGGATCATTTTATTTTTATTTTCTCATACATTAAATTAAGTTTGATATAATTACTGATGTTATTGTATGAATGAATAAGTTAAAACTAAGAATTTATTATTGTTGCAGTGATGAAGTACGATGATTAAGTCACATATTGTATATTAAATGATATCACTATATAAGAAGTGTTAATTTTGTATTTTATAATTTATACGTAATATTGTTGTTAGATTTATAAACCTATTAATTAGTTACGCTGTAAAAAATTTAAAGCCTGAAAAATGGTTGTAATATTGACAAGTGATTTTTGCTGTGTAGCGTGTGAATACCGATAAAATCCGTGCGATAGCACAGGTATCCCGCTAATTAAATTTAAAAAGTATTGAACTTTTAGAAAGTTGCTGCATCTCACTAAATATTTGTGAGTAAATAAAAATAATACTAGTAATAATTATTGAAAGAGATTATTAAATTCTTATTGAAATTGATTTGTATAGTGAATGTAGATATTTTAATTTTACGTGAGTTATCAAAATCTTCAAGATTTGTATTATATATGATTTGATGATTTATTTTTGATACATTTAAATAAAACTGTATTATATATGATTTAATGATTTATTTTTTATACAATTTAAATAAAATTATATTGTTTGTTATTGTATGCCGCGTGCTAATTGGTTGGAAAAATCACTTAAATCCTCCCACCTTAATTGAGGAGAGTGTGACCTGTTCAAGTTATCCTAAAAAGTAGTAAATATATTATCTCCTATTATTATAAGTATTTTTAAGGTTTTAATCTCTCAATTTCAAAATTCAGTTTCTTCCTCAATTTCAAAATTTATTTTTAATTAAGTACTACGATGACAGAGATAATTAATGAATTAATATTCTTTTTAAATAAATTAAATTTAGTAATTTTTATTGATTTATTAAAATTTAAATGATAAAAATTAGTTAAATATAATTTATTTTATAAAAAAATATTAATTAATAAATTATTCTAATAATTATCATCACGTAATTAAAAATAAATTTTTATTTTAATTATATAGTTCTGTCTAAAGGAGACTAAATAAAATCAAAATAAAATAAAATTTAGAAATTAAGAAAAAAATTATAATATAGATGCACTTATAGTGTACAAAAGTTTTACTATTTTAAATGAGAATATACTATTATGCTATGTCATATAAGTAATTTTCTAGTATGAGTTGATAAGATACATGATCGTCATTAGTCGATAATGTAAAATTAATTTACACTCTCTATGCATCATTGATTTTTATTTTTTTTTTAAGTTTTGAAATAGGAGAGTTAAAATATTAAAAATAACTAAAAAGATAAACAAAATTAACCAAAATAGTAAAAAGAAGTTACTAAAATCTCTGTTTTCGTCAAGTTTGTTCCTAAATATCCATCGGGTATCAATTACTTGATGATCTTAAGGACGAGGGACAGGATCCCAATGTCGTTTCTTTTAAATTGATTTAGTTCAACTACACCAAAAATAGCTTTTCGCAGCACAACAAAGACATCTCTTTTTTCAAAAAGCGTTGTTATAGATCTTTGAAAAAATTCGCTCTAAAAAAGCGCTCTATAAAGGTTCACCTTAGACAACACTTTCTAAGGTGATCCTTTAGAAAGCACTTTTCCAAAAAGCACTTTATAAGGTGGTGCTTTAGAGAGCAATTTTTTGGGCGAATTTTTCCAAATACATATAGCAACGCTTTTTAATAAAAGTGTTATCTTTGTTGTTTGACACAATTATACTAAAAAACATCAAGAATCACAAAAAATGGCAAAAGGGGGTCGAACTCACGACAAATGAATTTTAAATTATATTAATATATCAAATTATATTTAATATATTTAAATTATATTAAATTATATTTTAAGTTATTTTAAATTATATATAAAATTATTCAAATAATATATTTAAATATATATGTTTTAAATACAAACATTTTAAATTATTTAAATTATATTTAATATATAAAATTTATATTAATATATAATTTAAAATATACTTCAAATTATATTAATATATCAAATTATATTTAATATATTTAAATTTTTTAAAATTCATTTTAAATTATATTTAAAATTATTCAAATAATATATTTAAATATATAGGCTTAATTGCAACTTTAGTTCTCCTATTTTGACTTTTTTGTTTTGTTTTTATCCCACCATTTTAAAAACCACTATTTTGGTCCCTTTTTTAAGCTTTGGGTTGGGTTTTAGTCCCCTCTCAAATTTTGGATTTATTTTTAATGATGTGGCGCTCAATTCGCTAATGTGTAAATACCATGTCATTTTCATTAATAATAATTATGCCACATCATGTATAATTATTTTTTATTTTAATAATATTATTATCATTTTATTTTATTTTAAATTACTTAGATTGAATTACATTATAATGAATGGTTTTAATAAAATAAATAAAATTAATTTTGAATTATCAAAAATTAAATTAAATTACTAAGAATTATAATTACCATAAATTAAATTAAATTATGGCATTTTTAAAAATTAAAATTATCATAAATTGAATTTAATAAGGTGATTATTAAGAATGAAAATTACCATAATCTATGTAATTACTTTATTTAAACTCATTAACCAGATACATTCACGTTTAAGAATTCACGTTTAAGAATTCAATATCAACATATTAGAATATGAAACAATAATTTATGAAAGAGTAATGCTATTTAGTGCAAATGAATTTGAAGAAGAAATGTAAGAATGCACACTTGTCACTATTTTAGAGGTTAATTTTAAATTGATTTTAATTTTAACTTCCATTTTAATATGGATCATGAGGTAGTGGTGATAATGATTGGTTGAGATTTATTCTTGCATTTTTTGTTTTCACCTTTTCTTACTATCAAGCATTTTCCTTGACGAAAACTGCAATTTTTTTGTTGAAAAAAGATGGACAAATATGACATGGAAATATTTTGGGCAAAAATAAAATGACACGTCATAATTGCGCCACATCATTAAAAATAAGTCCAAAATTTGAGAGGGGACTAAAACTCAACCCAAAATTTAAAAAAGAGACCAAAATAGTGGTTTTTAAAATGGGGGATCAAAACTCAAAAAAAGTTAAAATAGGGGGACTAAAGTTGCAATTAAGCCAAATATATATGTTTTAAATGCAAACATTTTAATTTATTTAAATTATATTTAATATATATAAATTATATTTATATATAATTTATAATATATTAATTTAAAATATACTTTAAATTATATTAATATATCAAATTATATTTAATACATTTAAATTATATTAAACTATATTTTAAATTAATTTAAATTATATTTAAAATTATTCAAATAATATATTTAAATATATATGTTTTAAATACAAACATTTTAAAATATATATATATATATATATATATATATATATATATATATATATATATATATATATATATATATATATATATATATATATATATATATATATATATATATATATATTAATATATAATTTAAAATATATTAATTTAAAATATACTTTAAATTATATTAATATATCAAATAATATTTAATATATTTTAATTTATTTAAAATTAATATTTAAAATTATTCAAATAATATATTTAAATATATATGTTGCCACCTTATTTTATATATTAATGGAGTGAGAATAATAACTGGATGATGGTGTAGCACCACTGACCAAGGAGGTTTGTGTGTTTCCTTTGGGTCTGGGGTTCCAATCCCCCTTGCCCCCAGCCTCATTTTTATATTTTTTTGGCATTTTCAGGTTAACCTTAGAAAGTGTTCTCTAAGGTAATTTATTAAATATTTTCAGAAAAACATTTTTATTTATTTTAATTATATTTAATATATATATATATATATATATATATATGAATTTTATTAATATATAATTTAAAATGTATTAATTTAAATTATACTTTAAATTATATTAATATATCAAATTATAAATATATTTAAATTATATTAAATTATATTTAATTTATTATAAATTTTATTTAAAATTATTCAAATAATATAATTAAATATATATGTTTTAAATACAAACATTTTAATTTATTTAAATTATATATATATATATATATATATATATATATATATATATATATATATATATATATATATATATATATATATATATATATATACATATATATATATATATATATATATATATATATACATATATATATATATATACATATATATATATATATATATATATATATATATATATATATATATATATATATATATATATATAAATTATATTAATATATAATTTAAAATATTTTAATTTAAAGTATACTTCAAATTATATTTAATATATTATAAATTATATTTAAAATTATTCAAATAATATATTTAAATATATATGTTGCCACCTTATTTTATATATTAATGGAGTGAAAATAATAATTGGGTCTAGGGTTTGAATCACCCTTGCCACAGACTCATTTTTATAGTTTTTGACATTTTCAAGTTAACCTTAGAAAGCGCTTTCTAAGGAAAGCGCTCTCTAAGGTAATTTAGCTTTCTATGAAAAGTTCTCTCTAAAGTCAATGATTAATTAAAATATAAAACTTTTCTAATCATTTTCAGAAATCCTTGCTAAAACTTTTTCTCATTGCTTTTGCTCATTGCTCGTTCTTGTTCATTTTCGTTCATTGCTTTTGTTCATTATTTTCGTTCATTGCTTTTGTGACTGAAGTTGTTCATTGTTCATCATTCGTTCATTCGTTCATTTTTATGACTGAAGTTGTTGTTGTTCTATTGTTTGTTTTGTGACTGAACATGTTGAAGTGGTTGAGGTACGTCGTTCTTGCTTTCATCTCTAATCGTTCTTGTTGTTGTATATTGTTGTTGTTGTTCTTGTTGATGTTGTTGTTGTTGTTCATCGTTTTGTTCTTGTTGTTGTTCTTGTTCATATTTGCTTGCGTGATGTTATAAACAATAGTTAGGGTACATTGTAGTTGTTGTTTTTTGTGTTGTTGTTGTCGTTCTTGGTTTAGGTTGTTCGGGAATCTTGTTATGTGTTGTTTATTGCAGGTTAAATGATGAAAACAAATGAGCTAATAGAAAATTCTATCATTTTGTTAAACAAAAAATTGAAGAGTGGAATGAATTATGTCTTTTGATGTTATAGTATTTGCATGATTGTTTATAGCACAACCTTTGTCATCATCATTACTAGGTTTTGACATCTAGTCTTGGTTTGTATTATTAAGGGTTTGATTTGAACATCTAGTCTTAGTTTTGAATGGTTGTTTGTATTTTTATTTTAAATTTTACTGTCAAAAGCGAATTTGATGTTATTAATATTTGGTATAATTTTTTCTTGGATATGTAATTGTTATGATATGATGTCGTGCTTGTTTGTGATTACATGTTGCCACTTATCAAGTTATGACTCATAATTATTGGTCAATTAGCTAGTAGTGCTTTGAATGAACTCATAAGATGAGGTTTCTAACTTAATGAATTTTCTATATATAGGGGTTACTTGTAATGAATTTTGTTTAGTTTAATTAGTATAACTATGGATAAGAAATGAATGTCTTCAAATCGATTGTCGGAAGAGTACGAGAATGGGGTATCGGAATTCGTTAAGTTTATTGTTGCGCACGCCGAAGACCTTAGTCGGATGAAATGTCCTTGCTTGGGTTGCTGTTTTGTGGGTTGGGTTGACGCGATTCAGTTGGCATCGCATTTAAATAGGCATAAAATTGATCAAAGTTATACATGTTGGAATTTGCATGGTGAGAAAGGGAAAGGGAATGTTGAACCGGGGGATAATATGACCTATGCTTCAAACGACAATGGCATAGATACATATAATTATGATCGAGTTGAAGAGATTGCATAAGCACTTGAAGATGATCTTAAGGATTGTCCTTAAATGTTTGAGAGGTTGGTAAGCGATGCAGAGAAACTGTTGTATAATGGTTGCACTAAATTCACAAGATTGACTGCGGAATTAAAGTTGTACAACTTAAAGGCGGGCAATGGATGGTCGGATAAAAGTTTCACAAAGTTATTGACCCTTATGAAATATATGCTTCTAGAGGATAATGTTATTCCCAATCAAACATATGAGGCCAAAAAGATGTTGTGCTCTATTGGCATGAGCTATGATAAGATACATGTTTGTCCAAATGATTGTGTCTTGTTTTGAAACGAGTATGCATTGTTAAATGAGTGTCCTAAATGCGGTGTTTCTCAATATAAGAAGAAGTTGTCTCCAGCAAAATTCTTATGGTATTTTCCTATACTTATGAGATTCAGACGTATGTTTCGTAGTGAAACCAATTCAAGACATTTGACTTGGCATGCAGATGAAAGGATTATTGATGGAAAGTTTCGACATCCGGCAGATTCACCACAATGGATGAAAATTGATGATGATTATCCTGAATTTGGAAAAGAAGCAAGAAACCTTCGCTTGACATTATCTAGTGATGGAATGAACCCACGCGGTCTTAAAAGCATCTCACATAGCATTTTGCCTGTGATTTTAATGATTTATAACCTACCTCCATGGCTATGTATGAAGCATAAGTACATGATGTTATCTATGATAATTTCTAGGCCTAAACAACCAGGGAATGACATAAAAGTATACTTGACACCCTTAATCGAAGATTTAAAGTTTTTGTGGGAGAACGGTGTGGAGGTTTATGATGGATATAGGAAAGAAAGTTTCAACTTGAAGGCGATGTTGTTTGGCACAATTAATGATTTTCCAACAGAAATTTATCAGGGTACAAAATAAAAGCTCAATGTGTGTGTCCTATTTGTGAAGATAAAACAGATTGGACGCGATTGGAGTTTGGTCAGAAGAATGTCTTTCTCGGTCATCATAGATTCTTAAATACGAAACATCACTACCGTGGGTGGAGAAAAGCCTTCAATGGAGACACATAACAAGGTAGAGCTCCACCAATATTGACAGGTGATAAAAAAATTTAAAAGGTGAAAGATGTGAGTACTCAGTTTGGCAAGTCTTTTGCACATACACTTGTCAAGAAAGGGTGGAAGAAGAGGTCAAATTTTTGTTGAACTGCCATATTGGAAGTCGTTGTATGTAAGACATTTTCTCGATGTTATGCATATTGAAAAAAATGTATTTGACAGTGTTATTGGTATATTACTCAATATACAAGGAAAGTCTAAGGAAAGCCTTAAAGCAAGAAAGGACTTGATAGTGATGGGGATAAGAACTGAATTAGGCCCCTTAAAGAAAGGAAAATGAACATATCTACCACCTGCTGCATATACTCTATCTAGAAAGGAGAAAATAGTATTGTGTAAGTTCCTAAGTGAAGTTAAAGTTTCAAAAGGATACTCTTCAAATATTAGAAGACTTGTGTCTATGAAAGACCTCAAGTTAAAGAGTTTAAGGACGCATGACTACCATGTTATAATGGAATATTTTCTACCAATAGGTATACGTTCTATTCGGCATGAAAAAATAAGAAGCACAATAACTAAATGGTGTTTTTTCTTCAAGTCAATTTGCAGTAAGGTGATCGATCCTACGATCTTACCAACATTGCAAAACGAAATAGTTATTACTTTGTGTGATCTTGAAATGTATTTTCCTCCCTCCTTTTTTGACATAATGGTTCATCTAGTTGTTCATCGGGTGAAAGAGACACAATTGTGTGGACCAGCTTATATGAGATGGATGTACCCTGTTGAACGTTATATGAAAATATTAAAAGGGTATGTGAAAAACCAAAGTCGACCTAAGGGTTGTATTGCCGAATGATACATTGTTGAAAAAGCGATTGAGTTTTGTACTGAATATTTATCCAATGTACAATCAATTGGACTCCCCAAATCTCATATTGTCGAAAAAAAGCAGGAAAAAAGCTAATTGGAAATGAAGTCGTGACAATATCAAGGGTCGAACGAGATCAAGTGAATTTGTATGTTCTGCATAATGAGAATGAGGTTGAATTGTATGTTGAAATGCACAAGGATGTTCTCCGAGGTTTAAATCTGAATAGAAATGTGAATTGGATAGTACGAGAGCACAATCGAAGTTTCATACATTGGTTTAAGAATCACATTTTTGAAAAGTATTATTCAGATCCCGCTTCAATAACAGAAAGATTGAGATGTTTAGCATATGGTCCAAGTTTGGTTGTGTTTTCTTATAGCGCATACGCAATTAATTGATACACATTTTATACCAAAGAATAAGATGATAAAAGTACTATGCAAAATAGTGGTGTCACCATGATAGCTGAAACAATGCACATTTCAAGTGTGAAAGACTTAAACCCCAAATTTTCAAATCTGTCATATTTTGGGGATATCGAGCGTATTTGGGTGTTTGATTATGAGAAATTTCAGATTCCTATATTTCGTTGCAAGTGGGTTGAAAACAATAATGGTGTACGAATAGATAAGTCGTGATTTTTGCAAGTGGATCTTAATAGGGTGGGGTACAAAGATAAGCCTTTTATTCTAGCCTCTCAAGCTAAACAAGTGTTCTATGTCACTAATCCGACAACTAAAAAATGATTTATACTGCTTTTATCTAACAAAGTAATTGATGAAAACATTGGAGATCAAAGTGATATTGATGTTGATATTGAATCATTTACTAAAAATGATCAAGATGAAAATATTATAGTGAATGCATCATATACTAGAAATGATCATAATGAGGCTGTTTGGATCAATCCAACCTTCTGGGTTGTTAAGAGACAGATATAACATATTCCAAAAAAGAAAAGAAAGAGATGTGCTTAAAAATGGTATTAATGGCTAGTAATGGATTATAGATCATGAATTTTAGATTTTTCATTTAATTTTTAGATTTTAGATTTGTCATTTAATTTGTCATGCTATATCATTCAATAGATTATAGATTATGGATTTTTATAATTTGTCATTTAATTTTTTTTCTTTCTTACATGTATAATGGCTAGTAATGAGGAAGACACAAACAAGACACGCGAGACACACGATACAAAAGAAGCTCAGAATAAAGCTTTGAAGGTAGAACGTGAAATAACAATTATAAGGTCAATTCACTATGCTAGAGACAAAGGGGTGAAATTTGATGTACATTGGAGTGATGAGAACCAACTAATTGAGCCTAACGGTTCAATGTTGGCTTTATACATTGGTTCACTTGTCCGCCAACACATTCCAATTATCAATAATGGTTGGAGGAATATATTGTTGAAAGCTGGTAAATATAAGATATGGAGTGAGATACAGGTACTTAATTACCATACATGATTGATGTGTTATTAGATTTCTTTTGACGTATACTAACACACTTTATGTTTATATGTGTATGTTTTTTTGTAAGGGTCTTTTAATATTGATGAAAGTCGGCAGAAATATTATATCCAATTGGCCGGAAAGAGACATAGAGTATTTTGAGGCTTATTATCAAACAAATATCTGAGGGATGATGAAAAAAAATTTAAAGCAGAACTTCCACACTTATATGCGGATTTGATTACACCGGAAGAATGGGACGTTTTTGTAGGCAAACGGAAAACCGAAAAGTTCAATGTAAACTTGTTTGTATTTTCATGTCTATTAATTGTATTATATACTTGTTTATCTTTGCATTAGTTTGTTCTGATATGACTTAAACTTGTTTATCCATAATTTGAGTGCCATTAATCGCCAAAGAGCATCAAAACCTGCATATCCATACAAAAAAGGGCGAAAGGGATATGCACGCTTACAACAACAAATGGTAACTATATATAAATGATATGATCTTATTAATTGTATCAATATGTTATAATTGAAGATCATATTATTTGTCTCAATGTGTAGTTGGAAGAGGGGAAAAGTGAAGAAAAATATCTTCCGGAACATGTTTTGTGAAAGGCTGCTCGTGTGGGCAAGAATGGAGTTACTAGTGAAGATGTTCAGCATGTTTATGAGGAATGTGTAAGTATAACATTATGTCTTTAAAATATAATTAATTTTTAATCCCCACTAATAATTTTCGATTTGTCAATAAATTTTAGGAGACTCTATCTAAATCCTTAATCGCCAGTGAGGATCAGGATTGCAGGAGCCTTCTTAATCGAGTACTAAATGTTCCTAAGTATTCCGGTCGGGTGAGGGATAACGGATTTGGTGTGACTCCATCTTCCTTGTATAAGCAACCAAAAAGAAAAAATTCTAGCAATCAAGAAGTGATGCAATCATTGGAGGAACTTAAAGTGTAAGTCCGTGAATTACAAAAGGATAAAGAGAGATATGAGGCGGAAAAGCGCGATTTCGGGTTGAAAGGTACTAGTGACAAAGCTAATATCAATTGTGAAAATAAAATTCCTGAGGTAATTAGCACATATTTATTTTAATTAAATTAACACATTTATTTTAATTGACCTTTATACATATTAACAGTTATGCATTCACTATTGCTTCAGGGCATTCCGCTTGTCGACTGTATTTGTCATTACCGACTTATCGCATGGTTGGCAAGAGAAAAATGTATAACAGAGTGGGAGAGTTACTTTACAAGAATCTGCTCCCTCATGGATATCTGAAAGTGTCAGTTGATACTGCTATAGATAGGGATGCGGTACTACCTATACCTAACACGATTTCAGGGATAACATTGTTGGGAGATGCAATAGGCTCGTTTGTTGCATGGCCGAAAGACCTCATTTTCATAGATGATGAGGTAAGGTTAAAACCATTCTGAATCTCTTAGTATTAAAATGTCAATTCTGAACCATTATGAAAATCATTTTGAACCATTACGTACATTTTTTTACAATACGATAATGTTAGACTCCTATAAAACCCACATCTAAAGGGATTTTGTCGGAAAAAAGTCTGTTTCATCACAACAAAGAGAGGTACATTTAAAGTGTTATTCTATGATCCGAATTCAAAAGTTTTATGATTTTCTACTTTACCTAACTTATATGATTGTTAGGTTCCTGCTCAAGCTTCACAACAGGTCGAGAGCAAGAAAAAGGTTTTTGCAAGAACCATGTCGGCAAAAAGAGCTCCTACAAATCGCTTTCGGATGTATCTTAAGACACTTGTGTCAGTATCAGATGTGATGCAAGGCTGTATTCGTCAAATAGACATGGACGATGGTGTTTTTGGTTTTCCTCATTCCGAGATAATCGAAAGAGAAGACATGGAGCAGATTTTCAGGCATCAAACATTAGGCATCGTTGTTATGCATGCCTACATCCGGTACTCTGATCAATCTATTATTATTTAGTTGAACAATTTATTTATACATTTCAATGAAAATAGTCTAATGTTTATTATATATGTTTTTATTTAAGGTTCTTGTATGATAAAATCATGTGCGGGACGCAATTGTCAAACCAATTTCGTTTCTTTGCTTCCACCCGTGTCAATGCAACGACAATTGGTTTGAATGCAACTTTAGTAAGAGACCACTTACTGAGAGATTTATGGTGGCCAATACAAAAACTTTGCTTTTTTACCGTATAATATTTGACACAAGTAAGATTTTCATTCTAATCTTTGTATCTTTTGCATAAAAATTATTCATCTAAACTTTTGTTATATTTTACAGTGGACACACTGGTTGTTGGTTTTCATTAATCCTACAAAAGAAATGGTCTATTATATGAATTAATTGGAGCATGATTTATATTCGAGTATGAAGGATGTCGTTGATACATAAGTGAGATTGTTCAAAATATTCGTGTGTATTTGTATATTTAATTATTTTTGTGAGATTATTCTAAATTTACGTTTTTCTTTTATAGATCTATACTAGTGTACCGAGTAGTACGAGCTAAAGAGATGCTCGAGTAGCACGGGCTAAAGCAAACACTATTTCATGGATCCAAGTGCAGCTAGATTAATTTAATTTTCACAATGTGGCTTAATAGTGATGCTACTTGATAACACAAAACAACTATATATTAATTCTTATTTGTTTGTCTATGTGTAGTGTCCTCGAGAGATAAATGGCATAGACTGCAGGTACTACGTTTTGAGGTTCATGAGAGAAATCATTCATTTGGATCGATTAAAGATTTCTAATCAGGTATGCATGGATTTATAACTTAGGATTTATATTAATATTTATCGGATATGTCATAATGCATATTATGGAAGAATTTTGTTTTAAGGTATATGATCTATAAAAGTGTTTTAAGGTATAGGATCTATATTATGGAGGAATTGTGTTTATTGGATATGTCATAATGCATATTATGGAGAAATTGTGTTTTAAGGTATAGGATCTATAAAAGTGTTTTAAGGTATAGGATCTATATTATAGAGGAATTGTGTTTATTGGATATGTCATAATGCATATTATGGAGGAATTGTGTTTTATGTCATAATACATATTTATCGTATATTATGCATATTATCAGATACTAACTAATGCATATTTTATTTTGTTATGTAGTACTTTGAAGAATTTGTCTGTCCTCATTACACGCCCTCAAAAGTTGGTGAAATTATGGAGGAATTATGCGAATATATTATAGAAAAAAGAATATTTTAAGGTATAGGATTATGTAAATGAAATAGGAAATCATTTATTGTAAATGACTTGTGGTATGTAAATGAAATGGTTTATATAATGTTGAAATGGTTTATATTGGTTTGGAATGGATTGAAATGAAATGGTTTATATTGTGGTATGTAAATGACTTGTGGTATATATGTAAATGAAATGGTTTATATTGGTTTGAAAAAATGGTTTGTAATGGATTCAAAAAGTTTATACAGGTTTAAAAAAATGTGAATTATATAGGTTTCTGCATAAAAAAAATTATACAGGTTTCTGCATAAAAAAATGGATAAAATGAGATTTTTTTTTTAAAAATCATTAAAATTATACGTAAAGCAAAAATAGCGCTTTTAAGAAAAAGCGCTCTCTATAGTCAACAAAAGAAAACGCTTTCTCCAAAAAGCGCTCTCTAAAGTTATAGAAAAAAATAAAAATAAAATTATAGGTATACTTTAGAGAGCGCTTTTGAAAAGCACTGTCTAAAGAGGGCCCATAGAAAGCGTTTTTTTACCCAAAAAGCGCTCTCTAAAGTACTGTAATAAAAATTATTAAAATTTTATACGTATGCAATAGACAGCGCTTTAAAAACGTTGTCTAAAGATCCACTTTAGAGAGCGTTTTTTAAGAAAAAAATACTTTTAAAGTCCTACTTTTGAAAGCGCTTTATCTTTAAAAGCATTTTCTAAAGTAGACCTTTAAAAGCGTTTTTTACTTAAAAAAAACGTTGTCTTTTTCTACGACAGCACAGCCTTAGACGGCGCTTTTAAGCGATCTTATAAGTAAAAAAAAATGCTATTTTTTCCCTTTTTTGCCGTAGTGTTCATCTTGCATGGCCATCTCATCAAGCAATGCATCTTTAGCATTTTTAGGCTCTACTTGAGACACAAACGCAAAGTGATAACAAAAATTACTTATCTTGGAGCGCGTTATTACACCCTTTGTGATGTCTCCAAGTATGTTGTCAATAGGGTGATCCTTTGATGTCTTCCAAGTCAAAGGTAGATCTTCCATTATAGTCAGACTTTGTTCCTTATCCTTTTCATCATTGTCATCTTCTTTCTTTTCATCATATACCTCTATAGGCTGATTAATCCCATGTTCGGTTCCATTGAGAATTTCTTGAGAAGACACACCTACATCATAAAAAAAATTTCCCAACATCTTTTGTGAAATTTTGGTAACTGATATACAATGTCGAATACAATGTCACGACACCAATATCTGACAAGTTAAAAACAATTAAACACGCAAATGCATAAATAAAGAACACAAGGAATTGTTAACCCAGTTCGGTGCAAACACACCTACTCTGGGAGCTACCAAGCCAGGAAGGAACTCCACTATCAGTAGTATCAATTCAAAGATCCATAGCAAACACCCCAGTTTGCAATCTTTTCACTTAATCCATACCCAATGTAAGTTATACCTAGAAACTCCTAGATATGAGACCCCTCTCACTCCCCCTCAATCACAGTAGTGATCTTAAACAAACAATCCAGAAAATACGAAGACACTCTTCAAAACAATCCTTAACCTTGCTTAAAAGCTTCAGTTAAGTGGTATTATCGTGTTTCGCATCTGTATTTGGTATTGCCCCATCCTTATGCGCCAAGAGAGGTGTTGGTTCCTATTTACGAAGCAGTCCCATCTGATCCTAGTTAGGCACGTGTTTCTACATTGATTCATCGTTATCTTCAACAAGTTGATGTTTAAGAGGATGATTCACAATTTTCTAATTTGTTCGAAGCTTTTCATATTGCTCGTTCACAGTGACTTATATTTATGTTTATCTTTATGTGTTAATTTTTAGACTTATATTATATGTTCATGTTAATGTATTAACTTTTGGACTTAATTTATAATTCATAATGTGTGATTGAAATTAAAAATGAATAACATAGCTTATAATTCATAATGTGTTGCAAACATATAATATAATTCATGATTAAAAGTGAAATTAAAAATGAATAATATAATTTATAATTCATAATGTGTTGGTAATATTGGAGTAAGTTGTTGCCAATATTGTAGACGTCCTGCAAATCCTAGTATCCAGATGTTGATACTAGATTACAAAACTTCTTCCAATCTGTTGTCAATGGTGGCAATGGAACCATTTCTTTCATGTTTACATGAATAAAAAAAATAATCAAAGTATTCAGTAAAAATAATCAAAATATTTACTAAAAATAACTAAGTACAACAATGTTTACCTGAACCCAATAATTTGAGTTTACAAATCCAAAACAATAAAAGGATACATTTGGTGAAAATGAAGTTGTCATAGGGAAGAAAGTCAAGCATTCGAATCCTAAATAGACAAGTACCACATTATATCGATTCTTTGTTTATGTGGTGTCAACCATGTGTCCTTCACATACTCAATAAATCCTTTACAATCAACACACGCATGTTCAAGTTCTTTCAACCATTGATCATACGCAACCTCATCACTAGCCCATACAACATATGTCCATAATTTGTCAATCGACTCTTGCATGTCATTAGCCACATATTGTTTCTGTTTTGCACCAATATTTTTGTTAATATGAAACCGACTTAGCAAATTGTTCGACCTCGGAAACAGAGTTTCAATGGCTTTCACCAAACCAATATCTCTATTTTTCATAATCACTTGTGGACACATCTTTCTTCACAAACAATTGTTTAAGCTTATCTAACACCCAACAAAAAGTATCATTCTTCTCAGACTCAATATACGCAAATGTGACAGCAAAAGTCAACTCGGTTGATGTCATGCCAACAATTTCAAACATAGGTTGCCTATATCTATTTGCCTTGTAAGTGTTTTCCATAACTAACACAATAAGAAAAATATTCAATAACTTAACTGAATCTGGATGAGTCCAAAATATATCTTTAATAACTTTCAAGTCATCTCTTTTTCTACTCCAATAAACATAATCTGCAACCTCAATAAGCGTAAACATATGTTGTATCTCACTTCTAAGACCTCTTATCTTTTTTTCCATCATACTCTTTTTCTTGTATATTTGCGTGATCCGAGTGACATTCTCTGGATCTTTCTCTTGCAAGGAAAGCAATATATGTCTTAGTGGGACCTTTCTCTTTGTCAAAGCAACAACATGTTGCTTCTAATATGTTGTCAACCTACCAACAAAAGAGTGACATTTTAATCTATCAGGTAAACCATGGTTATGAACTCCACATTTTACATCAACCTTCCATCCAGACCCATCTTTCGACAAAATTGACCTGATTTTAAATGGATATCCACATTTTTTGATCGCACTCTGGATTCCATTATGAATATCCTTGTGTTTTCCACCTTTATCACAACCAAATATTAATTTGTTACTTCTTCCTCTCTTGCTTATTTCAATATTTGAACGAGTGATGATAACTGTCACTTTATTTCAGATTCTGGTGTCTTTAATCCATCAGATCACGTCTTCTCGTGTACCAAATCTTTGAGTAGTTGAAAAACATCAGAGATATCTACACATATTTGTTATTTATCTCATATAGGAATTTCAGTACCTACATAATAAAACAAAATTAAAAACAAATTATGGTGCAAACAAATTAAATAAAATTACGATGAAAAAAATTATAAAAACCGGAAGACTTAATTAAAGTATTTCAGTACACTAGAGTTCTAAACTGGATCTCTTAAGGCAAGTATCCTGGTGCATATTTATATCAAAACCGGAAGAGTTATAGTAGAGTGCTCCGAACCGGAAGACATGCGCTAAGTCTTCCGGTGCGCTAAAACTACCAAATCGGAAGTCTTTTAAAATGTATTTCAGATTAAAAAAGAACGTACTGGAAATCATTTTACAAGTGTTCCGGTACGATGCATGTGAAGAAGAAAAAAGGAAGAAAAACATTACTTACCACACTTCACAACAAAAATCATGGATTTATGAAACAGGGAAGAAAAACATTACTTCCTAATAATAAAATTCAAGCAAAATATTATTAAAATAAAATTCAAAAAAATTAAGAAAAAAAATAATTTTCTAAAATAAAAAATGAACAAAAGTAAGAAATAAATAAATAAAAAATCTAAGTTTATTTAGATTAAAATAATATTCCTTAAAAATTCTAGATTGAATCAAATTCTTAAAAAAAAAATAAGATTAAGGGCAAAAATAATGCATGAAAAATAAATGGATTAAAAATGAGACAAACATTCTAAATTCTAAAATCGAAACAAAATATGAATTTAAGAATAAAAATGAAATTGACATTGAATGATAAAATTAAATGATTAATGATTTATGGAATGTTTGACTAATAATGCAAAATGATCAACTTTCGATATCGTGACGAAAATACGTCAGATGAATGAAAAATTAAAAAAAAAAAGTTTAGTCAAAATTTAGGGTGTGACAACGCCGTAATAGATAAATCGCTTCCATGATTTGCCTTTCCGACGTAAAATCAAATTAATTCTCAGTGACTTGAGTCTCATTTCTTAATTTCTGTTCAGTCATTTTTCCCCATAACTTCATGGTATGACTCATAAGTTTAATTCCCCTATAATTTGTACAAATTTGTATATCCTCCGTGTTCTAATAGAATGAAACTAAAATGCTTCTTCTCCATTCATCTGGTATGCATTTTTACCTCATAATTTTATTAAAGAGTTTGGTGGATCACTCAATACCTCTATCTCCAAGAATTTTCCAGACTTCAATAAGTATGTTGTCTAGCTCAATCGCCTTATTGTTACTCATTCTTTACAAGGCTTCATTTACCACCTGTTTTTTTAATATGATGATAGTAATTATAGTTCTGATCCTCTTCTCTAATGTCGAGTATACTACATTTCTGTAAGATATCATAACCTTCATTAAATAAATTGTAGAAATAGATTTTTCACCCAACATTTATATCTTTTTCTTGGACCAATACTTTCCATTCTCCATCTTTAACAAATTTCACTTTATCCAAATCTCTAGTCTTTCTTTCTCTTCCCGTGACAAGCATATATATAAATGTTTCTCCCTCCTTGATTCCTAGAGATTGGTATAATTCGTCAAAAGTTTTTGTTTGTGTTTCACTCACCGTCTTTTTGGTCTCATTCTTAGCTTTCTTGCACTTTACCCAAGTTTCGACATTCTTACACCTAGATCACTCTTTAAAATAATCTTTTTTTACTTTAACTTTATTTTGGACATTTGCATTCCACTACCATGATTCTTTACCCTAGGTCCAAAACCTCTTGATTTACCCAACGTCTCTTTAGTCATTTTTCTAATATCTTGTTTCATCTTATTACACATATCATTTGCACTTCATTGTGATTGTCCAAACCCCCCTCTAAGACCTTTTGTTGAAAATTTCCTTGTTTTTCACCCTTCAATTGCCACTAATTGATTTGTGACACTACCATGTGATTTCTTCTATTTGTTTTCCCCTTGATTCTTACATCAATAATCAAAAGTCTATGTTGGATAGTCAAGTTCTCTCCGAAAATAACTTTACAATCCAAACAAATATTTCTATCTAACTTCTTAATAAGAAAGAAATATATCTAAGAACATGTCATTCCACTTTTATATGTGATAAATGTTCATCTCTTTTTCTAAACCATGAATTTTCTATAGTCAGATTCATAGTTGACGAAAACTCCAAGATGGATTCACCTTCTACATTCACCTCCTCTATGCCAAAATCTCCATGTACACTCTCAAACCTCTTTACCCTACCTACATGTCCATTGAGATCCCCTCCTACAAAAAGCTTCTCTTCTTAAGGTATATACTTGAGTAAGCCTTTTAAATCCTGCCAAAAGTTTATCTTAAGGTGTTCTGCTAACGCAACCCGAGGTGCGTAAGCACTAATAACATTAAATATTTCTTGTTCCACTACAAATTTCAAGGTTATGATTTGATTTCCTACTCTTTTCACATCCACAATATCCTTCTTCCACTCCTTGTCACATCCCCCCCCCCCCCCCCCCCTCCCCACCCCACCCCACCCCGATTTCTCGATCTAATTTTTCCGATGTACCAAAGCTTAAATCTCATATTGTTTAAATCTATCACTTTCTCACCTATCCATTCAGTTTATTGTAGGCATATAAGATTGATCTTCCTCATGACCATAACGTCCACTATTTCCCTAAAAATTTAAGTAAATATGTCTATATTCCATGATTCAATACAAATCATCCTCTCATGACACTTATTTTGTATTTGATCTTAAATTTTATACTCACTATAGGTGATGCTTTATCATTCTTTTTGCCATTCTATCTCTTCACCTTCTTTTGCTGTGCATCACTAAGCCAAAGACAATTCACTACTACTTTTATATTTCGGACCTTTAGAATAAATCCAATTAAGAAATGAAATTCTACCAATTGATGTTCTTCTGTATTTCCAACAACTTCAGCCTAAAATATTGAACAAAAATCCAAGTTGACACAAACCAATACACAGGACTCCCCAATGGTCCTGAAGCACCTCACCAAACCTGGCAAGGTTACCTTCCTTTAAACAAAATTTTACTCATGATTCATATTACCATGCCAAATTGCTTGGTGGAGCATAAGAGCAACAGCTACAATGAACCATCTCGAAAACTGGTTTGTCGTGAAACAAAACTGACAGTCAGATGTATACATATATTATGATTATAGAGCTGAATAGAGTTTACAAGACAGTCCTAATCTCTCAATGAGCAATATGCCCTACTCTACACAATGATGCATCCTTCTAGAACCACCGTGAACAACACATCTACCAGTTAACCTTGACCCAATCCAACCACCAATACAGCCACAAACCACCCATC
Source organism: Lathyrus aphaca (assembly GCA_963966055.1). Classification (NCBI taxonomy): domain Eukaryota; kingdom Viridiplantae; phylum Streptophyta; class Magnoliopsida; order Fabales; family Fabaceae; genus Lathyrus; species Lathyrus aphaca. Next base: position 724,579,785 of record OZ014519.1, on the reverse strand, counting down.
TCCACACTACACCACCAAAACTCAACTTCTAACCTTGACTTGGCATTCTAATTCTTCTCCTTGAAAATTGGCCACACCGCACTAGCTATATGCAAATGCAACAAGCCAACAATTACAATCATTTCAGAGTTTGAAGAAACGCAGATCCCGTTATTTCTTTAAACTTAAATTAAATCCACAAGTGCCTCAAGATCTCTAAGATAGAGTTGATCCCACAGACACAGAGCCAATTCACTAAGAAAATGACCCACCCAGTTAAAGAACCGTCCCATAAGTTGAAAAAGTCAATTTCACTAAAAATGAAAGTCAAACACAGGATCGATGGAAATTATTTAAAGGGAAAAAGAGCATAAAAATAAGATGAAAGAATGAACACATTCAACAAAGAGTGACAATGTTTTAGCCAAAATCACCAATTTGCAACCCAACTCGTGTTATAGCCATTTCACAATGTTTTGCCCCTAAAACCGGCAGAACCTTTCATTTCCCAAGACTGACAATGGATCTTGCCTAGGTTTAAATCACCTAAAAAAGTTACTAAATAACTTTACAAATAATAATAATAATAAGATTGCATAAATGAAGTGCATATAAGAAAGAGCACATTTAAAGAAATAGAATTTAAGGTCCAAAAAACATAGGCAGGCATGCAAGATCATATTCATTCTGGACACAATGTACTTATAAATAGCTGCGTCCTGCGTATTCAAAGTAAACAATTACAAGGTATAAAGGCAGGGATAATATCTCATCATCTGAAGATCCCACTTCTAGTAAAACCAAGAACAAATATTGGTAAAGAAAAACAGAAAACTGCAATTAAATCTAGGATATACATGAATTCTGCAGCCTCAGCATCTTCATTTGAAATGCTGATATTTCTCTCTTTTCTTTAATGTACTTGAACACACTTACTAAATTCGTCAAATCATTCACTGGTGTCATTTCCCCAGACATTGTCCCAAGAACCACTTGGGGCAGTCTTTGCTCCCTCAATGTAGTTCATGTTTCCAGAAGGATGTTGTTGTCCGTGAAATGGATGTCCATTCGGACCTGGCGGGTGGTTAACCTTCTTGGGCTTAGTTTTGACCCCGAGCAATCGCAACACAAATCTAGCTAGCTCTCCATACAACATGCCGGAGCGATCAAACAGCTGCAGCAAACACCAAGTAATAAATCAAAATGAATATCACACAAAAAATAAAATGAGTGCATTCATGTGAAATACTGAAAAACAGATCCATCAAGCAGTATATGCTTAAAATTTAAATTGGATATTTTTTATTACTTTCATATCTTTTCTTCAGAAAAGCAGGCCAGAGTTGCTTTTGTTTTTGCCTAAAGATGCTGTTGTTCATAATGCATGACGGGAATAGCCGTAAAATGTTCAAATGCAGACAAGTTAACACATTGCAAATCATATGTGTCAGCTATGACGCCGCTTGTGCATCCATACAACTTCTTGATTCAGTGATTCTTTTAAATTGATTCCACAAACTCCAATTAACATTATACAATTTATATCTAAAAATGTTGTATCCAAAAACTATCTCTTTTCCATAGTTTGACACCAGAAATTATGCTAACTGATAATATCCAAAGGATAACAGTTTCACCACATACTTTTAGGCTTTGTTTGGATTGATGGAATCGGATGGAGCGGAGCGGAATGAGATGGAATGGAATGATATTCCATTGTTTGGATCAATTAAAATTCGATGGAGCGGAGCGGAATGGAGTGGTACGGATTCCATTTCATTCCCTCACTTACCACCATATTCTTCCCCTCCAATTTGGACGGAATGAACAATTTGCCTTATTCCGTTCTAAATTTTCTAAACAATGGAATGGGACATTCGTTACGCTCCACTCCGCTCCGTTCATTTTATGATATCCAAACATAGCCTTAAGACAACTTTCCAATATGAAAGATTGTTTTGTTAAATGAACTAAAACTCATAAACTCATAAAATCATCTAAGACTCCATATATGTAGACCTGTAAAAGGTTACTTAATATAAAAACAACGGATAAAAGATTTGTCAAACTATATAATACAATTTATTATGAGTATAGTAAATATTTAACACTAAGTAAGCCATAAACCAAATGATAATAGTGAATTCGTAAGCAACCATTATATTAAATTGAGACGGGTTGAGAAGCAACACAAATGCACAAATCACAAGGTTCAAAATAACTAGCTAGCGAAGGTTGGAGGGGCTTGGTTCCCCTAGCTAGTGAGAGATCCAACTCAATAGAGCTAGAACTCATCAGAGTTGGGCTCCTTTACCTCAAGTTTGATAACCATAAAAAAAAACATCCAAAATTAGTCCTTGTTTAAGCCAAGGGAGGTGGGTACTCAAATAGCAAATAAACAAATCACAAGAGAATGACGAACACGAAACCTGGAGCATTGCGGTCATGAACAAATGGAATGCCTGTGTGTTCTGATCTATGAGTATTGATATCCGGCCAAAAAAATTAACCACACCTTGCATCTGTTGTTAGAGGAAAAAGGTTCAATATGTGCCATGAATATTTTTGGACAACAAATAACAAAAAATCAATATTCATAGTATAAATAATCCAAAAGGGATAAAAATGAGAGAGGCAGCGGTACACATCGGCGACTAAGCAGAATGCACAAAAATGTGCCTAAATACAAATATACAATGTCCATGATCATATGCAGCTTAACTAACTGGATACTTCTAGATACAAGAAGTTTATTACAGGCCGTTAATATGAGTACTGTTTCTAATGTATGATGTCTCACGTGGCTCACAAGGAAATCCGAACTAATATCACATCATATACATGAAATTTTGATTTTTGCTTAACATGCAATGACAAAATTATATTGTGCTAAATACAGTTTAATTTGGAAAACTAAGAGAATTTGATTTAGTACTGACTGACCATCACAATTATGACAGATGTCGTCGATAAATAATTATGTGACTTAACAATCCAGTTAAACAAAACGGGACAAACATTGGCTATGGAACATGTTGATCAATAATCCCTATAGAAGAAAAACTAAGTTCAAAAAGTATCATATGGCTCACCACACGCAGCATAGAAATCCAAAATCCTGGTGGGGATGGAGGTTCATTATATGGATTATTGGGATCTTGATCACCATAAGGACCAACTCCCATGCCATAACCACCCATTTGACCCCCAAGGCCACCGTTATACATTCCACCTCCTCCATACATTCCAGACGACCCATAAAGGCCTCCGCCATATCCTCCTCCTCTATACATACTGTTCCCATACATTCCACCACCATACATTCCTCCTACTCCTCCTAACCCACTACCATAAGAAGATCCATACATTCCTCCAGATCCATATCCAGAATTATAATTCATCGTAGACCCATATCCTGCATATCATAAGAAAAATAATAAATAAATAAATAAACTCTTGAAATAGTAAAACAAGAAGAAAAAAAAAAGTACAAAACAGAAACATACTCACCGCCTAACGCACCACCTCCGTAGCTTGTATTTCCATAATTCTGCTCCCACGGCCTCGCGGGAACAGGTCTGGCGAGAGTACTCCTATTGACAGCTGCATTTCTGTCAGTACTAGTAACAATCTCCCCAGGCTTTGCAGTCCCGGAAGCCTCGACAACATCACTTGTGCTTCCACCTGACGGCGGTTTAAACGGTGCCCCGGGGCCAGACGAAGAACCCGTCCGTTCCCAAGGTTTCAGTGGAGGATTACTTCCTGTCATATACAATTTCATTTAAACAACAAAAAATTTCAGAAAATGTTCCATTTTCAATCTTGTTAAGATAAATTAGAAACGATAAATCAAAACATAATTGAAATTCAGCTACTGTAAAATTGATGATGGTAATTAATTGAAACGCAAACCCTAACGGAAAATTATGAAAAATTGATAATCTATGATGAATTAATCGATGAAAAAAAAGGAGAAAGAGAAGGAACCTGATGGTTGAGAATTGGAAGCCATAAATCAATGAATTATTGAAGAAGAGGAAAAATCATGTATGGTGTTGTGTAAGCCCTTTTTCAGCGATTGTTGAATATAGATGATGAAGAAAAGGGGAAGAACAAAGACAATTGCTTACGTCATCATCGATCACATCTTCAACACTCGGTAGATGGACCCCACCAGTTGGCAATCTTGAATCAACGTATAATATTCACACAAATAAAGACAAGAATTTGTATATTTATATAATTTAGCTTAATTTTTAATACTAATATACCATTTTAGTGTTTTTTATATAATAATTATTTATTACACATAAAATAATTATATATTTGTTTATTTTCTTCTAGTAAAAATAAGTTTTTTCAAGGAATGACATGGAATAATGATGATTTCAATGGATATGCAAATCAACTAATAAAAAACTAATATATTATTGCAGGTGAACACTCTGGTACCCTTGAGTTTAGTTGGTATCGGTATCTTTAACCGATCAAAAGCTATGATTCAATGTCATGTCATTTTATTGTATTATTTTATTTTAAAATAAATTAAAATATTCTTACAATTTATACTAAAGGTATCGGTACCCAATTACTTATTATGGGTACCTAAGAATTTATCATTATTGTATATTAATTTTATATATAATTAAATATGTCATTTTTTATTTTGTTTTTTAAAGAAAAAATTCACTTTTATTATAATTATAATTATGTTCCTTCCTCGAAAAGGAAAGTTATTTAAAAATTGATAAATTTAAATAAATTTATGAGATTTTTTAGATTTGATTAAGTAAAAATAAATAATAAATATATAATAGTTGAATGAATTGAAATAAAATTAATTAATTAAATTAATAATTGAATAAATTGATAAATATTTGTTATTAATATTTTTTTAATTAAAATAATAATAATAATATAAGATATAGTTCAATGGTAAACAAATCACTAATTGCTTTTAAAGATTGACTTAATCATTACTGTTCTGGACTGAGCCTCTAGAGACTGTATTGGATCATGGCTCAATATGTCGAGCAGGTGTCCATACACCCGGGCAAGTATACTAGGTGGTCGAGCAGACACTACTTGATGGTCGGGCAGGCCTTTTATGGGTCGGACATACATTTTACGAGACGGACAGATAACAAGTCCTCTATTTCACTTGCCACATCACCCAACTATCCCCATTATCTCCTGAAAGATAGGGGCAGTTGGACCAAGGACTAGACCACTTGTTAGGTCTACACGTTACTTACGTGTACCTTGGTAGTTCTTCCTTGGGCCTCGCTGATCTAGCCCAAGGAAGGACTTTGGCCCAGCGCTGGGGGCTCACTATAAATACATTTTTTTCACTAAAGGGTCAGGTATTCTGATATAACTCTTCTTGCTTACCATTCGGTACCTCTATTGACTTTGGTATCAGAGTGCCTTGCAGGTACACCTCTTTCATTCCATCCATCTTGTTGTTCACGTTCACTTACTGGAAAGTCCTCCTAATCAGGTAAGATCAGTGGCGCCATTTGTGGGAACTAGTTGTCCCCTTCTTCCACAGCAGAAGATCAAAGCTCAAAATTATCCTATCCTTCCAGTATGGCCGAAGAACACACCAGCGACCATCACCGTCCCCTCGTCGACTACAGGACGAAGGACAATCTGAATTACCACGATGCCGACCACAAAGACGGGCAACCATCCACCCCGTCTCCTGAAACCGAAGATAATGGGATCCAACAACCTCAGCCTCAAAACCCGTTGGTCGCTCCATTCCAGCCCATCCTTGTGCCCGTCGAGCGAGACATCACCATGATTGCTATGGTGAACGTCCTTAACCAGGCCAGCTCCATGCTCTACCAATAGCACGAGAGGACCATTTCCCTGGAGGCTGACCGACGGAAGGATCGGCCCCAACAAGAACGAAGGACGCGACAACGTCCAGAAGTTCCGAAGAAGCGGGGACGTTCCCCTCCTCATCGAGGACGACGCTCCCCCGAGCCCAAAAAGAGCAGATCCAGAAGGCGCCATGAGACTAATCGATCAAGGGTTTCACCTAAACGCAACCAAAGTCCTGGCAACGATGAGCTCTCCCCGTTGAGGAGTGACGAGGAGGACCTCATTGCCCTTCTCACGGGCAATCATGGAGGCATCACTCCCCAAAGGCATGGAGAAGCCCCCGCATCTGGCCATTTACGACGGGACCACTGACCCTGACGATCATGTCGACAGCATCAACGTTATGTTCGACTACCGCAACGACATCATCGGGCATCTCAAATACAGACTGTTTTCAACAACTATCAGGAAATGAGTCATGGCCTGATACAAAAGCTTGGCCCAATAGTCCATCACATCCTGGAGGGTCATGAAATCCATGTTTATGAGGCATTTCATAGCCTCCCGACGTCATCCAAAAACTGAGGCAACCCTTGAAGCTATAGTGCAGAGGAAGAATGAAATGTTGCGCTCGTAAATCGAGCGATTCAACCAAGAAGTTGTCGAGGTAGACACGACGGAACACATGAAGAAATACCTCATTGAGAGAGGACTCTTTCCCGGAAGCGAACTCAGCAGAGCGGTCGGGATAAAACTTCCTTGCACCCTGGACGAGCTCATGCACAAAGCCCAAGCTTACATTAGATATGAAGAAAAATAGGTTGCTCACAACGCTCGGAGTAGTCGCAACACCGGGGAGACCGACCATCCCAAGCGCGAGGACCCCAACGCTCCGCGCGCAACGGAGACATGCGGAGGGAGGAAAAGCCTCGCGAGCCTCGGGAAGGAAGGGGACCCGCGGGCCGTTACATCGAATATACATTGCTGACAGCTCCCCGCGAGCGCATCCTCGCCGAGTGCATCAACTCCGACTTCAAACAGGGCAGGGTAAGGTTCCCCAAACCTTTTGCACCCAAGCCCCACACAGACAAATCCAAATACTGCCAGTTTCACAGAAATCACGGACACATGACCGAAGACTCCGTCCACCTAAAGGACGCAATTGAGATCTTGATTCAGGAAGGTCACCTCAAAAAGTACACTAAGAGGAATGAAACTCCCAGGAACGAGAAGCAAGAAAAGAAGAGACCTCGTAAGGACACGCCGCCTGACGACTCTTCTTATCAAGTGGCCATGTGCATATCATGCCCGGAGAACTTCCATCTCCCCAACTCGGGACCAGAAGGGCGACTCACGGCTCTTAGTCCCTGGGAAGACTTCTCGACGACTCTTGTTATATGAGAAGGTGGGATGAACAGCTAAAACGCTGCCCTCTCAGTGAAACGCAAGTTTGACGAACTCCTACTAACCGTGCCCGAGAAGTTGGCCACACTGACAAAGTACCGAGGAAAGTCCAACCCAATATATTTCTTCCTAGAGGAGCTGCTGGGAGGTTCCCCCAATTTCAGCATCCCTTTACTAATAAGAGCCAAAATGGCGCGCTTCGACGTTCGACGCATCCTGGTCGACCAAGGCAGTTCAGTAGACATCATGTACGTCCACCTATTCAAGACCCTCAAGCTGGACAAGACCAATTTATCCCCGTACGTCGGATCTGACCTCCAAGGATTCAATGGGGCCACAACAAAGCCATAGGGTTATGTCAAGTTCCTTGTCACCTTCGGAGAGCAAGAAACAACTAGAGAAGTCAAAATCTAATTCCTGGTGATAGAGTTCCCCTCCCTTTACAACTGCATCCTCGGCCGCCCAACTCTGGCCGAATTAACTGCGGTCCCCTCCACCGTACACCTAAAGATGAAGTACTACACCAAGTTAGGCCGCGTAGTCACAGTCCACGGTGACATCGAGGCCGCTTGAAGATGCTATGACGCTGTAGTAAAAGGACAGGCCATAATTAACACCGAGAATAACAAGAAACCCAGGGTCGAAGAACAGCTTAGCCCCTAGGGAATCAACGCCATCGACCTCAACATTCGCATCGGCAAGGACGACACTGAAGGATGGGGGACTATCAACGGGCAAGCCCCAATACACCCATTCCGCCTGGTTCCTGACGGAGAGTTCGAGCTCGTTTCGCTTGGCGACAACCCAGACAGAACTGTGAAGATAGGCACGGGGCTGCCCGCTAAAACGGGGGAGCAGCTCGCAATCTGCTTCAAGGAGAACGTTGACCTCATCTCATGGAGCGCTGCAGAAATTCCCGGTCTCGACCCTGAGGTTGCGTGTCATCAGTTAGCTTTAGACCGGGCAGTTAATCCCATAGCACAACGTAAGCGCAAACAGTCTCTCGAGAAAGCGGAGGCTACTGAGCGAGCTGTAAAAGACCTCTTAGAGGAAAATTTTATTTCTGAAACCCAGTACACAACCTGGCTCTCTAATGTAGTCCTTGTTAAGCAAAATAATGGAAAATGACGTATGTGTGTTGATTATACCGATCTTAATAGGGTTTGTCCCAAAGATGATTTCCCTCTCCCTAATATAGATAAATTGGTCGACAACTCTGCAGGTTTCAAACTCTTATCTTTTATGGATGCATATAGTGGATAAAACCAAATATCTATGTCGGACACAAACAAGAGACACACGGTTTTCATGACCCCGATGGGCAATTACTATTACAACGTAATGCCCTTCGGATTGAAGAACGCTGGGGCCACATACCAACACATGATGAACAAAGTCTTCCAATGAGAGATCAGGGACATGCTCGAAGTATACATGAACGACATGATTGTAAAATCACACGAGGAGGTAGACCACACATGACACCTCCACAAGGTTTTCGAGCAGGCGAGACAATGCAAAATGAGGTTTAACCCTAAAAAGTGCACATTCGGTGTCCGGGCAGGGAAGTTCCTCGGCTTATATCTCACCGAGCGTGGGATTGAGGCCAACCCCGATAAATGTCGGGCGTTTTTGGAGTTCCCAACCCCCAAAGTCAAAAAAAATCATTCAGTCCCTCAATGGTGTGCTCGCCTCCTTGTCCCGCTTCGTCGCCAAGTCCGCCCAGCACGCCTTACCTTTCTTCAAACTGCTACAGAAGGAGGCCACCGTCGAATGGACCGAAGAGTGCGAGAAGACATTGCTCCACCTAAAGAAAGCGCTCTCCGAGCCCCCGGTCTTGTCCCAACCACTAGAAAAGGAGACCTTGTACCTATACATGTCCGTAGCAACCGAGGTCGTTAGCGCTATTCTCATCCGAGAAACCATCGAGGGACAAAAACTTATCTACTTCACGAGCAAAGCTCTCCAAGGCCCCGAGTTCAGATACCAATATATCGAGAAAGTCGCCTTAGCCCTTATCAATGCCGCAAGGAGATTACGACACTACTTCCTTGCCCATACGATTAAAGTGAGAATCGACCAACCAATAAAGCAGCTCCTCGGCCGACCAGACATGGTCGGTCGAATGTTGAAGTGGTCACTGGAACTCTCTGAATTCGACATCCAATACAAAAGCAGGAAAGCTCTGAAAGCTCAGGTCCTGACCGAATTCATCGCATAAATGACACATAGCTCGATCCCAGATAACGGCGCCCCAAGTGGACGATCTTCGTCGACGGTGCCTCCAGCCCGGCGGGAAGCGGCGCATGAATCATCCTCGAAAATGAGGACGATATTCTGATTGAGGTCTCGTTGGCATTAGCCTTCCCGACCTCCAACAACCAAGCCGAGTATGAAGCTTTCCTCGCAGGTCTAAGATTAGCCGAAGACTTAGGGACGAAGGAAGTAAAGATATCAACAGACTCTCAACTTATGGCATCACAAGTACGGGGAGAATACCAGACTAAGAACGACAACCTCATCGAATACTTAGCCCTAGTGAGAGAAAAACTCGAAAAATTCGAGAAGTGGGAGGTTTAACACGTTCCATGCGGGCTGACATCCTATCCAAACTCGCGAGCACGAGAAAGAAGGGCGGAAACAAGTCGGTGATCCAAGAAATTCTCCCTCGACTAAGTACCAAACGACCACCTCCACCGCTCGAGGTAAACGTGATCGGTGACGTTCATTGCTGGATGACACTCATCTACAGCTACCTCACGAAGGACGAACTCCCCGCAGACCCCAAAGAGGCAGCCACGACCAAGAGGAGGGCATGCTCGTACGTCCTCCTCGAGGGAAAACTCTACCGAAGGGGACTCTCCATTCCACTACTCAAATGCGTCGAAGAGGAAAAGGTCCCCAAAATACTGGGAGAAATACATCGGGGGATTAATGCCCAGCACCTCAGCGGAAGGTCATTGGCACGCAAGTCCCTACGAGCAGGTTATTATTGGCCGACGATGCAACACGGCTCTAAAGAACATGTAAAAAAATACGACAAGTTCCAGAAGCACGCCGACATGCATCACTCACCCCCCAACGAATTAAAGACGCTCTCTTCCCCATGGCCCTTCGCCTGGTGGGGGGTGGACATCCTCGGCCCCTTCGTGACCGACTTTTACCAAAACAAATACCTCATCGTAGGGGTGGACTACTTTACTAAATGGATCGAAGCAGAAGCCTTGGCCAAAATAACGGCACAGAACATTCTCAGATTCTTCAAAAGAAACATCCTCGCACGCTTTGGCATACCCCAAGTCCTCATCACCGACAACGGAATGCAACAGACGGAGGATTTCAGGACTTCGTCACCGACTTAGGCACGAAACAACACTTCACGTCTGTCGAGCACCCTCAAATTAACAAGCAAGTCGAGACAGCCAACAGGGTGATCCTACGCGGACTGAAACGCCGACTCGGCGAGGCGAAAAGGGCGTGGGTCTAGGAACTGCACAACGTCCTTTGGGCATATCGCACATTGCCACATTCCACGAACGGGGAGACCCTGTTCAGGTTAACGTACGACACTGAGGCGGTCATACCGGTAGAGATTCGAGAACCAACGAGGCGCATTGAAGCACCCCTTGCCGAGGAGCTGACCGACGAAGCACTTTGAGCCGAGCTGGACCTCGTCGACGAAATCCGCTCCGAGACATCACTTAGGGAAATCTTCATTAAACAGAAAATAGCTTTACGCCACAACGTGAAAGTCATAAAAAAAAGAGTTCCAGGTGGGCAGCCTGGTCCTCAGACGAAACCAGAAAAACCCACGAGAAGGCAAACTGGCTGCCAATTGGGAAGGCCCGTACCGTGTCCGAGATAAGACGGGCAACGGGGCCTATTATCTAGAAAACCTACAAGGTGAAGAACTTGCTCGATCATGGAATGCAGAAAAACTTAGGCAATACTATAGCTAAAAGACAATCCGGGGAGGCATGGAAGGTACGACCACGACCTTCACCATTAAACGAAAAGGAGGATAACGCCCGTATGAGGCGAACACAACCCTCCCCGACGTCGGACATCTCAAACGAGCCCCAACGTCGCAGTACCACGTTGGCAGGACACCCAGCTCGCGATGAGAAGGCCCAAGCCCCGAGATTAGGGTATCTAGTCGCAACCCTAATTCTGACTCAAGGCGGACGTAAAACCCGTCACCTCGTCGGTTACCTAAACCGACGAGTCCAACTAGGTCGAGCGCAAAGAGTTCAAAATAAATAAAAAATTATAAATAATCAAACACAACGAAATAACAAACAAGTATTCAAAACTGGCCAAAGTCGTCCACCAAAAGTACAAGAAAGTAGGCACATAGGCCAATATTCAAATACAAGGCACGAAGGCCTTTACAACAAAAGGTACAGGGCACGCAGGCCAACACAAAGGCACGCAGACCCAAAAAATTCAAAAAAGAGTCTCCGCCCAGAGCTATTTCACTTCATCGTCGTCGTCTTCGGCCAACTCCTCCTCAGCAGCGAAGGGACAAATAATATCACCGTCGGCCATGCAGTAGTTGTGAGTCGTCCCTTCAGTTACAAGCCCCGAGTTCAAAACCTTGAATTGCTCGGTGGCATTATCGAACCCATCCTTAAACATCACAAGCAGGTCCTTGTTGAGCTCGCAGGTCCTTGTTGAGCTCGCGGATCCTGCCGACCAATTCGCCCCGAGTGTAGAGGGCCAACTCCTCTTCAGTCTCATAGTCCAGAGGACGGATTGTACCCTCCAACAACGCCACTCGGGCACGAAGGTTCACATTTTCTTCTGCCTCCTTCTTGAGCTCGATAGCCTGATCCTCCAAACTTTATTTTCAGGGTGTCCCGCTCGAGCTTGACCTTTTCCAACTCCGAGCTCAGCCCCTCCTGGAGCTTATGCTTCTCCTTATAGTCGGACAAGTCCTTGGACAACTTGTCTTTCTTAGTCCTGACACCCTCAAAAGCCTCATTCAACACAGCTGTCGAGACAGCAGTCTCAGACAGCACCATAGTAGTCTCCATCACCCGGATGACAGCGACCAAATCCCCGACTAGATCTTCCCGTCTAGAGGTTGCATCCTGGTTGAGAAGAGTCTTGGCCTCGGGCGCCGCCACCACGACAGAACCCTCAGACTTGAAAAAATCGCTCTCCAAGGAGCAGGGAGGCAACAAGTAACTCCCAGGTGTGCCCGAATCCATGCCACCCACGACCGAAGAACGGGAAAGAGACCCATCCAGCCGCTTGCGCTTCGTAAGAGGAGAGGTGGAGGGCAGAGGGTTGTCCCGGATGTGTATCAGGGAAGTCAGCTGGACGAAGGCTTGGGGAGAGTTAGTGGTCGAGCTGGGGATACCAGAACTACCAACCCCGTGCTCAGTAGCTACCTCCTGGACGCGGTTGCCCACTTTCTTCTTCAAGACTCGTTCTCGATGAGCGGGCACCATTCCTGCAAAACAAAAACAACCAAACATCAATTAACGGACATAAAACATTAGAGGAGAGGGAAGGTCCGAAAGAACATACGCAATAACCGAATAGTTTCATCGTCCGTATCACATTCGAGCAGGGCCTTTGTATTTATCAGGCGAATCTCAATGATAGGCACCCCGTCGTTGTCCACATAAGGCTTGTCCAGTCGGTCCACGCAGACCGCCAAGTTGAAGCTCTGGACATAATCCACCAGCTTCTGATAGGATAGCCGGTCCTCGGCTCCCAGGCTCGCATGTCGGACCCGGTAATGGCCGGTCTGCAAATCAAAGTGTTCTGGCTGCCACCTTAAAGGGATTTTCGACACTAGCTTCTCCTCGTCGTTCGCCTTCCGTTTACAAGAGTAGAAACAGTCAAGAGCATATCGGGTGAGCGGTTTCACCACGTACCACCTTCCCTTAAAGTTGCGGGCAGAGTCGACGTACGTCTTAAACAACCGCGAAGGCTGCTTAAAGGACACCCAGCTGTGGCACCCTCATGAGCCCGACCTCTGCAGGTGGAAGATACGGAAGAACAGGGGCAACGTACAATCGACCCCAAGAAACCGACAGGTCAGTTCAAATGCCCATATGAAGGCGTTAGCGTTGGGATGCAATTGTGAAGGCGCCAACCTGAGCCACCTGAAGACCCCCATCTGGAAGTCGTTGAAGGGAAGTCGCATCCTCGCCTCTCGAAAAGCGAACTCGTACATAGTAAATTGCTTCCCCGCGAAACAAAAACAAATCCGGTCTTGTTCCTGAGGGGCAAAACACTGTCAATTAGGTGTGTCCTCGGGGTTGATATCTTCGACCACTGCATATGCGGTAACGGTCTCGTCCACAAAATATGACTCTTCCTCCAAAGGCTCGTCGATGACCCATGACATGTCGTCACGACCAGATGAAGAAGCGACCACGCCCCCTTCCTCGGGGTTCCCCTCCTCGGGTCGTCGTTGTTCGGCAGTACCTAAAATGCAGAAGGGAAAAATGAATTCGACGTCGCATCAAATTCACCATTCCACCGCAATTCAAGTGAAAGGGCGAAGAGCTGAACGCCCTAAATTACCTAAAACTATCCTAAATCAACAATGGGAAGGCCCTCGGATCCACTCGAGCGCATACAAAACCCTTAGAAACCCCCCAAGAAGGGTAAGAGATTTTGCCCGACGAACGCATAGAGCGCTCGCGACCTTCGTCGATCATATGATGATCATGGCTGACTCATTCATACAGATATGAGTTTTTCGCCCGTTTCATGCAAATCGTGCCCGAGACATTCATGTCTAAAACCTAAAAACTAACTTAAGACAGGGATCTACCTACCCTAAACGAAAAAAGTTAAGAATTTTTCTACCTATCAAGCGAAAAAATATGCGTAAAAAGAGAAGGTATAGAAGATTACCTGACATAGTAGTGACAGGGAGATCAAGGTGGCGCGGGGGGAGTAGGCGGCGGAGTCGTCGGTGGTTGCGGGCAGAAAGGAGTTTCTTCTTAGAGCTTCCGGTTAAACGAAGGAGCGAAATTGAAATGAAGTGGTGCCTCCACCTTATATACTAAGAAAGCGCATGGGTGAACGCGCTGGGCAATCATTACCTAGACCCCTAGGGTGGCACTAGCACAAGAAACGAAGCGATGCACCATTAATTCCTAGGACACGTCAGTTTGGAGAATTTTGAACGACGTCGAATAACCGCATGTCTCCCCGACTATAACGAAACATCCTCGACCCCTGAGAACGCCACACGGCCGACGATTTGAACGACATCCTCCATGACGTCCGGAGCAACTTGAATATACCGAACACTTTGACACAAGCAGATGCTCGACACCCGATGCGACTTTTCCCTCGACGCAAATATGTGATCGACTCTTTTAAACTCATCACTCCGACTCGGAGACTCGACTTGAGGGGCTCTTATTCTGGACTGGGCCTCCAGAGACTGTATTGGGCCGTGACCCAATACATCGAGTAGGTGCCCATACACTCGGGCAAGTATACCAGGTGGTCGAGCAGACACTACTTGATGGTCGGGCAGACCTTTTATGGGTCGGGCATACATTTTACGAGACGGGCAGATAACAAGTCCTTTATTCCACTTGCCACATCACCCAACTATTCCCCATTATCTCCTGAAAGATAGGGACAGTTGGACCAAGGACTAGACCATTTGCTAGGTCTACACGTTCCTTACGCGTACCTTGGCAGTTCTTCCTTGGGCCTCGCTGATCTAACCCAAGGAAGGACCTTGGCCCAGCGCTGGGGGCTCACTATAAATATTTTTTTTCACTAAAGGGTCAGGTATTCTGATATAACTCTTCTTACTTACCATTATGTACCTCTATTGACTTTGGCATCAGAGTGCCTTGCAGGTACAACCCCTCCATTTCATCCATCTTGTTGTTCACGTTCAATTACTGGAAGACCCTCCTGATCAGGTAAGATTAATTACATTTTAGTAAAAATAATTACTCCATCCGTAGGGATGAAAATATGTTAGGCTGGAATAGGTTTTATAAAGTCCGAGTCTCTATTATAGACTTATTTTTTTGGTTTGGTCTGGCCAGAAAGTCTTTATAAGTCTTTTCTCATTAAGGTTCTTAATTATTCCATATTACTTAAGAATCTTTATAAGTCTTTATAAGTCTTTTCTCATTAAGGTTCTTAATTAGTCTTTGTTCTAATATATATGCATATATAAGTCAACATATGTATTCTTCTTTCTAATATATATATATATATATATATATATATATATATATATATATATATATATATATATATATATATATATATATATATATATATATATATATATATATATATATATATATATATATAAGACAATTTATTTAACATATTTTTAATATATATATATAAAAATATAGGTTAGTCTATAAGGTTTCATATGTTTTTTTTAATAGCCTAAGTCTGACCTATTTAATTAAATAGGCTTTTAAAAAAACCTAAATCTAGTTTTTTTATTAAACAAGTCTGGTCTGATCTGACCTTAAGTATGCTAGACTATAGGCCCCTATAGGTCGGTCTGGCGTATTCTCACCCCTATTCGTCTTATAAAAAATGTTTTATTTGAGCACTGCGCGGTTCTTAAGAAAATAATTAGAAGGGTTGATTTTAGTGGAAAAATTAATGTCATTTACTAGAATATCCCTATTAAATGTAGGTAATAAAGTAGTGAATAAAGTAAAAATTAATGAATAGGGTATTATAGTGGAAAAATAATAATAAATTTTGCATTGATAATGTAAATAGATAATCATTTTGAGACAGAAAAAATACAAATGAGATATTTTTGTATGAGATGGAAAAAGTATTTTTGGTTGATGTAATGAAACTATGAGAAACATTTTATTTGAACACAGCAAACAAATATTGTGAATAGTAAATCTATATCATCAATTAAACCTTACCAAACAATTCTTTAGTTGATAAAGGTTGATGAAGAGTAAGAGCTTTACAAGTCAACAACACACTTCCAAAGCTTTCCTTCATACCGTACAATTTAATATTGGTATGTCATTGTCAATAATATCATTGAAATCAAAGAAGCAACGAAGCAAGCACCCACCAAAATACAGAGTTATATTACTTTTATAAATATGTTTATTTATACAAAATAGTTGGTGTAATTGTCAAAAAGTCACTCCATATCTTAGGATTCAGATATTTTCTTCATACAACATGTGAATTGATCGAAAAGAATGGTGTTTTTTCTGGACTTGGTCCGTATATATAAATGTTAGGGGATTCGAATCGATAGATGACCAGTGAATGTGCACCAAGCATAATCAACTTAGTGCCAACTCAACAATGTGTAATTAACTTGTAAGCATTCTAACAATTTTATCTGAATTTGTTTTGCAACTCAGGCAGAGTTGTTTTATGCTAATGCTAGATATCAACTTGGTACAAAACTATATAATAGCAAATATCAACTTAGTCATGCAAAAACACAGGTTTTTTTATTGACTTAAACGACAAACATCAGCAGTTAGTAATTAATATGGGAATATAGCTTTTTACATCCACATGCTCTATTAATTAGCATAGGGAACGAATCCTTTATTTTCAGAGTATTACTGTGAGTAAAGGCACGATGAAGATGGATCAATAAAAAACGAAGATGAGAACGAAGAATTAATTAGAAATGCAGAAAAGTGCAGTAAAGATGTAATGAAATATGAAGAAAACTACATGGAAGTTCAAAGAAAATGCATGAACCGATGAAGGAGAAAAGAAAGCTTGTTACTAACTTCAAAGCATTGCAACTAACTTTCAATGGTGGGCAACTGATACCATATTGTGGAAATAAAATGAGAGAAACTCTTCTCTTGTTTGACAATGATCAATACAAATAGTTTATAGAGTTACAATGTATACTTATTGTTCAATCTAACATAGCATAACATTGCTTGTGATCTAAGTAACAAACTAATAACTAACAATTAACTAACTATTAGTCTTTATTAGATCTTGTTTCATTTTCTTTGTTGCCTTGATGTAATAGATCTAAATCCCCAATGAGCACAACAAATATTGAAAAATAAATAGTTGCCTTTTTCATTATATTATTTACGCATGTTACAAATCAATGTGTTATGGTGAGTGGTGATTGAGAATCACAGGAAATAATACAACAAAACTGTTTCAGTAATAGTACAAATGCAGAGGTTTCTTCAAAAGAAGCTAATAAGATCAGTACTATGAGCTTCTCAAATATGAATCATTCTTATGACTTGAATACATGGGAAGATCAAGAGCTCTCTCAGCAACTCTGCGATCTTCATGAATCTTAGCAATCAAGCTTTCAAGGGATGGAAAATTTCCCTGCAATGCACGGTGCCCAATTTTAGAGAAATTCAAAAGATGAAGAGCAAGACAAGACAAGAAAGATGCAGAAATGGTGTAAACAGCTCTACCTCAGGACGTATGTAACCAACTATAACTAGTCGCAGTTCTTCCCCGTAGAAATCCTCGGTGAATTCATGAAGCAACCATGGTTCCTAAAAGAAAAACTTATATCATAAGAAAATTCTGAGGTAAATAGTTATAGCCGGAGGTTTAAAGTAAGCAACTTACAATAGTTTTTTCTTTGTTGCTGAAATATGGATTCCAACCAATGCTCATCACCATTTTAAAAATACCTCTAGCTGGTAATCCAGCCCAACCAAAATAAACTCCTGCAGGATGCTCTGAAAGGAGATCTGAATACTCCTTTGTTGACAAATTAGCTGAAAAAATAGTGCACCAATACCCTTAGACTCCCCATGTGGGATTTTGGAAGGGGGAAGAGGAGTATAGAAAAAAATAGATAAATCTTTTTACTTTTTTGATAGATTGTATAGAATGATAAATGAATACTTGAGATTAATATATTTTGAATATTTAGAAAATTATAACAACATAGATTTGAATTTGGATAATTTATCAAATCCCTCCAAATACAATTTTTGAATTCTCAATATTAGGAAGATTTTGTATTACAAGAAAAAAATAAACTCCTCCAAGTCCTCTCTTTCCAAAACCTTCAATTTCTCAGAGCCCTCCCCTCCGCTCCCCTCCTAAACTACCAAACAAAGCCTTATTGACTATTATACAAATAGGCCTAAAACTGTTTAAGATGGCATAATCCTCGTAGGCATGGGGAAATTCAAAAATCAGAATCTCAAACTTCTAATAAAACAAGCAACCACTAAATATAATTGTGATAAACCTCAGGGCATCATTTTGAATTACCGTCTTTTGGCTCCTCTACATTTCAGCTTTATGCCATATTGCACAAGAAAATGGTGAAAACTGAAAACGAACCTGTAGGTATCCCGAGTACTTTCGACCCACGACCAAATCCCTTGATGACAGGACCACCAATATACCAAGGATCTACCGGCAAAGTTCCCTCCACCCCTGCAATAATTTATAAAACTAGTTCATATCAAAATGTCATACCAATAAAGGAAATGCACAAACACAATATTATTATCTTAAGGTAATCAGGATTTACAATCGGCAAATGGTGGTAGACCCCACTTTTCAAGTTGCAAATCAAGTAGGGAATTTATCACCTCATCTGCTGCAGTAAAGAGATGAGACTGTTTCGGGAGTGATGGTACAGCAACCACCTCCATTTCAGCAGTCTTACCTGCAGTAACACCAGGTCTGAAGTAGCCAAGTAGATAATTTTTAGAGAAAACATATGGGGCAAAAATAGGCAATCTTAACATATTTTCAACATAGAAATTACGGTAGAGTGTAGACCAAAATGGAGAGGAGGTTTCAGCCCAAATGTAAAAAGAATTGGACAGAGATTATTTTGTCTATCAAGTTATAAGAATAAATACACAACTTGAAAGTTATGGTCCTCTGTCACTAGATTTATTTTGTAACTAAACATCTAATTATAAACTTCAATGGGATCACTAGGATAACATATCCAAACATTTTTAAAAAGTTTCAACAGAAGGTTTAAACCATCAAAGTTTCTTTTTTGAAGTGTAATGAATGATAGGTTAAAATTTTCAACAGAACGTTTAAACCATCAAAGAAGGCTTGAATCTGGTACATAAATCAAAAGAGTTGGAACAGAAGGATGCTCACAAAGAGTCTTCAATCACAAGACAGATGGAAGGCTCCATGTGTAACCTCCTGGCAGCTTCAAAGAATCTGATGAGATAAATTACAATTTGAAGTTTACAGAAGAAAATTATCCTACTTGTATAGTAGACAAGTACCCTCATTAATCAAGGATAAACAAAACATTTTTTGCATCTCACATGTCAGGGGAAGGCTTCCCTTTTCGAACTTCGTCTCCCCCAATTATGACAGAGAAAGAATCTCTCCATCCTGCATGGAAAGAATATAAATTAAGAAACTAGCTTGTACTTCCATTATCAGAAACAATGACAAAATGAATACAAGAAAACTAAGGTTTTTGAAATAAATCAATACCGTCGTGAAAGAATATTTTGGCATCAATGCTCTCCCTTGGAGAGTTTGATGCTAAGACCATGGGAACTCCATTGCTCTTCAAATGTTTAATCAACCGATTGGCACCAGGAAGTGCTTTAATGTTGCACCACCTAACATGAGAATCAAGCAAAAACATCAGATAAAAATTCCCTTATTCTTTGAAACGCAACAAGTTCATTTGGATTGACCAACCAAGTAACTGCATGTGAAGGAACACTAACATACCTATTACCAATGAATATTTACTTGCATGTCCAATATGAAACATAATACACAGGTTTTCAATTGAACAGCTATCATATCTGATCATTAACTAACTAATTTGGGACAAATTTTCCAGATATTTGATCCGTATATGTTAATAAATTTTTCAAGGTAGAGATAATTGAATATGGTTCCTATAAAACAAGGATTAACTTTATACGGAAGAGTGGGTAGTTATAGCCAGCAGAGTTATCAATCCCGGCCGCGATCGCCGCTATCCCGGGCGATCCGGCCAGGGCGGCCACCAGCCGCGCGCAAAGAGAGGAACGTTTCCCAGATACAAATCGCAGGCGATTTCTCCGGGATCGTGAATTGTGGGTTGAAAAAATTAAATTATAACAATAATAAAAATAATAATAATTTTTTATATGTATAATTTTCATATTTTTATGTATAAATATTACTTATTTATATATGTTTATATATATAATTTTTTATATAATTATTCATATAATTATCCCGCTATCCGCTATTCCGTTATCCCATTTTTAGAGTCTACTGCTCCCCTCCGCTATCCGGGATTAATAACTCTGATAGCCAGTAATTAAGGAAATCAATAATTGAGATTGTAATCATATTCTCAGCAATCAGCAATCAGCCATGTTACTATGAATAAAAAGTTAAGTCGGTGATTTTGCGACAATTTGGGTTTAGCAAACCTATACACATCAACTGCCCAAAGTTAAGCTCCTACAAAGGAAGAGTCTATTCAAAGAAAACATAAAAAATTCCTTCTGCAGAGTGCATACAGCCAGGAAACCCCCCCGATGAATAGCCTATTCAACTAAGATCACAAAAGCTAATCCATTCAAAAATTAAAAAACAAGGCAACAGAATAACAACATCCTACAAAAAAATAAAGACAAAATGGAGATATTAATTCCAACAACCCTGAACAAACTAAACCTGCATATCTGAGAATTCTGGGTCACAGAGGTCTAGCAATGGCAGACTATGAAGTTATTCAAATTTCAATGACTAAAATTCCTCACTTTTCTCTCTAAAGGAAATTTCTCAACGGAAAATCTAATGCAAACCATCTCCTAATCAATGGCACAGCAGAGCATCTTCTTTTATATCAAAAACTCGTGGGAGAAACAGTTCTCAGTAGACAATAGCAACATATAACATATACAAAATAAGCTCCAAAAGTGAACTCTTTACAAAATTAGCCTTAAGAATTACTTACTGTTCGGAAAATAGCGGTGAAATCTCGGAAATAAACTGAATTGGCGAGCAAGGAAGTCCATAATCTTCAACAACAGCAGAAGCAGCTTCTAAAGGTGTTTTCCCGACAATTTTAAGGGTTTCTCTTCCATCCCATTCTTTACCATATTTTCCTAACGAAACCTTTAAAACATTGCAAACGATGCCATCTGTAATCATTCAAACCACAATCAGCAACAGTGTCATGATACTGTCATGAAACGAGAAATGATTAAAGATGTACCTGTGTTGAGCAAGGTACCATCCAAATCAAGAATAACGCATTTAATCAACTTTCTGAAAGGATTTGCAACAGACATTTGTGAACTGGAATTGATAACTGCAACAAAAAGGAAATGGAAAATTTGGATAATTGTTGGTTGAATTGAAGTAAGGGAGAATCAGTGGTTGAAATTCAGCTACGTTTGCTATCATATTTTCCTTAAATTAGGGGATCGATGAGTAGAATTTTAGGGTTTGGGTGAAATAGATTGATGAGGTAAACGGTAATAAAACGAAACCCTAACGGAGAATTATTAAAATGGTATAATCTATGATGAAGTAATCGATGGAAAAAAAAAGGAGAAAGAGAAGGAACCTGATGGTTGAAGATTCTGATTCAGCACCAAAATGGTGGACAAAAAAGTAACGAATATTATGTCGGTATTTTTTTTTTCAAACACAACTATTAAAAAAGAATTTAATTAAAATGCCTGTCAATTATAAAAATATTTTACTGAGATATTTAGCCACGGATTTCTTTTTGTTAAAGAAATAAAACAGCCGGCAAAAGCTACAATACAGAATCAGAAGCTCAAACCTTTAACCCTAAACCGTGTAAAACTTTTTAAACTCATTAAAAAATCAGTTTAATATATAAAAAAATTACACTATCGTATCATTATGTCAAATTATTTAAAATTTTCAATCTGATTTGTGGTTTACAGTGTAAAATCAATTTACACTATTAACAATATATATAAAATTTTAAGAGATGTACTATAAAAAAAGTTTAAGAAATAAAATAAATATCAAATAAAAATTATATAATTGTGTTTAATAGTCAGCAGAAATGAAATAAAAATTATATAATGCAGCAGAAATGAAATAAAAATTATATAATGCAGCAGAAATGAAATAAAAATTATATAATTGTGTTTAATAGTCTCTGCAGTAGAAATGAAATGATATATTTTAGTAGAAGAGTAAGAATTTTACAAGTCAACTTCTCCAAAGCTTTCTTTCATAGATTCACTTTAATATTGATGTCACTCTCAAAATATCATTGAAATCAAAGAAGCAACAAAGCACCCACCAAAATACAGAATTATATTACTTTTATACATATATTTATTTATACAAAATAGTTGGTGTAATCGTCAAATTTGTCACTCCATAACTCAGGATTCAGATAATTTCTTCATACAACATATCTGTACACTCTTTTTTGTATGTATTGTCATCATATTTTAATTATAACATCTCTTGGGAAATATATACAACAAACTCACATTACATTCCAACACTGCAGAACCATTTACCTCAGTCCTCACTACTACTATGAGTTTCTGTGTTTCTGCTATGTGTGTTCAATGTATACAGAACTATAAGAGACAGCCCTGTGAATAAAGATCTCATCAGGTGGAGTTTTGAGAGAGTAAATATGTACAGCCTTACCCTGCAAGCAAGCGAAACTGTTTTCAAGATTTGAACCCGCGACCTTTAACCTTGTCATCGTGCCAGAGACTGCTCGGTAATGACAATATAGGATGGTTTTAGCTAATAAGCATGGAGACTAGCATACCTAAAAACTAAAATTTTGCAGAACCTACATAAGATTGTGAAAATATCATCAAAAAGAGAATTATCGCATTGAAGCTGTTGATCGTCTAATATGATGCTATGAGCTGCCTCCCAAGAAGCATCCGTTACTGCCGGAGCTGCCTAAAACGCAAGGCATATCACGAACAAGAAACCTTGCATTCCGTGTCCCCATATCATTCAATATTTCCAAACACTCTTGCAAATCCGAGTCATTCACAAACATCACCCATTCTTCTTCGTCATCCAGATATTTGAGCTGGAATGTCCCATATTGCAGTTTGAATCTTGTTGCAACTTCTTCGTATAGTTTAAAACAACCTGTGGATGGATCAAATTTGAAACGAATGGTGTCTTCTCCATATGTAGCTTTCACAACGATTTTTGTCCTGCTATCAACGATTGTGGATTTGGCTTTGGACTGCTTTTGGTTCTTAAAGTTCTGGTAACTAGATGAACTCTCGTGCATGATTGAACCCGAGCCACTGGATGAGTCTGTCAAGCTTGAAGAAGTAGGATTGTTGCGATCAACAACTTCATTATCCACATTCGCGTCACTGTCCATATCATCAGCAACAAAGGAGCTTCTCTGGCCAATAGCATTACCTTTTGCAAGAACAGAACTAAAACAAGCTTGTTCAGGAAAATCATGCACTGCAAATGATTTTGAATCTTCACTGCAGTCAATCATAGATGCGTTGGTTCCCTTTAGTTGTCTATCCAACTTATTTGCCGAATTCTCACCTTCACTACAAGGCGCAGGAGGCACCGAGGCAGCATCTTCTGAAATAGGCTCAGAGTCTTGTGTAGTACTTTTCTCCGGGAAAAGGAGATTTTTACTTTCATCAATTTCTTGGATGGTTGTCCCTCCTGCCACAAATTCCCCCATGGAAGGATCAAACTTCAACCCACCTTCAACTCCCTGAACAGAGTCGAGCACAGTCTGAATTTTCTTCAACGAACGATTCACTTTATTAATCTTGCGGGATGGCCATCTTGAAATTCCGTGATGCCTGCATATCCTTTTCAGAGTTGTCGGGCAAACTGCTCAAAGAAAAATCAATTGTTAAAAACAAACATGTTTCAATTAATAAGAATGCTTTCAGAAATATAAAACATACATAGACAATGAAAGGGCATTTTTTGTTTAAATAGAACGGCCGTGGTAAATGGATGTCAATTTAAATCGTTAGATACAATGATGATATTGTTATTTAACTACACTAAGCTTTGAAGCTGTCGTACTGCACATCTCACTTTGTAAACATCTCTCTGTATATTATATTTCAATATAAATTTCACAATCGAGTGATGGTTAATACAGAGGTGTAACATGCAATCAGAACCGTTTCAACAGTTCCATCATAAAATACTTATTTTGCTTTCATTTTTTTTCCTAGGAAGGAAAAAAAATTCACAAGGCCTCTCAAAACCCAAATATGTTTGGATAAGAGATTTTAAGGAGGAAGTATAATCTTTGCAAGAATTCATATAATACTTAAAATAACAAGAATTAAAATCAGGTTACTTATTTTCTCAAAATTGAGAATTTGAAATTCTACCTCTAGAGATTAAGTTTTCAAAATGCACCAATTACAATAACACATCTTACTATCAATGGTTGTGGGTTCAGCTCTACATTCCATATAGAGGAGCACTATTTGGTCATTTTCTTGCCGTTAATGTGAAAACAACAACCAAGCTTTATCCCACTAAGTGGGGTCGGCTACATGAATCAACTTCTGCCAGAATGTTCTATCTAGGACTATGCTTCTATCCAAATTGTTAATCTCGAGATCTTTCTGAATAACTTCACTTAGAGTTTTTCTAAGTCTTTCTTTACCTCTAGTTGTTTGACTCCTCTCCATCGGATTTACTCTCCTTACCACATAATCTACATGTCTTTTCTCTACATGCACAAACCATCTAAATCTATTTTCCACCATCTTTTCTACTATCGGTATTACTCCGGCACTCTCTAATATTATCATTTTTAATCTTATCCTGTCTAGTCTTACCACACATCTAACAAAGCATCCTCATTTATGCTACACTTACTTTATTCTCGTGCCGATTCTTAACCACCCAACAATCTCTCTATGACATAGATCATGTGAAAACAATGCTGTAAAAAGTCTTGTCATTGTATGGGGAAGGTTAGGTACGATCACGGGCAGATGATGGTGTAGAGAAGGGTATGCTGGTTTAGGGTAGCTATAGCTGAAGGTGGATATAGTATGGTTGGTCAATGAAGGCTTTGCTTTTATGTTGGTGCTGGTGAGGGTGTATAATGTTGATAAAAGAAACGTGGTTATAGCAAGAAACGGAAACAGATATCACAAATACTGATCCAAACAAAAAATAAATTAATCACTGATCCAAACAAAAAATAAATTAATCACTGATCCAAACAAAAAATAAATTAATCGTATAACCCGTTTAAATTGTTGCATTCTAATTCCGTTGTATTTTAAATTATCTAATATTTTGAATCACTTCATCCAAACACAACATTAAGGCATACATTTCAAATTATTGTTAGGACTCATCTATATAACTCAAGCAAAGTGCAGACATGATATAAATTGACAACCATCGCCATAATCCAAAATTAATAAGCCAGGTCAATAAATATACAGAAATTAGGACAAATAACGTTGGAGCCTAACCACCAATGCTTTTTGCAGCATCCTTCAGACTACCAGAAAAGTATTGCTGGAGAACACTCAAGCTAACTTTCTTCTCTGATGTGGTTCTACTTTTCTCAGCTCGCCTTTTCAATCCATTTTTTTCCTGCACCAAAAAAGTTGAATATCGTGAAATGTTAAAAACAGTCATACCGTCAATAACATACAAAAGTTGATGCATATATTAAGTGTGATAGAATAATAGAGGTTAAGATTTTTGGTCCCATGTTCTATCTACTCCATGATTCACAATCATTTCTAACAAACGTTTCCTTAGATAGAACAGTCAAATTAAAACTCATGCATTAGGATCAAGGATAGTAGATGTGAACCTGGTTAGAAGGCTCTTTTCCATTGTTGCTCAGGTCTGAAGCCTCCGACGACAGCTTCTGGACAGAGCTATGGTTTTCATTTATTAATGGTATCTGAGAATTTCTTATGGATGAGGGGGGGAAACTTTGGACATTTTTTTTTCCAAACCCCGCATGTTTACATTCTATTCCTGATAGTTCACCACCTGAAACTGTCCTCAAACTCTTACAAATTCTCTGCATGGTACCCGAGAGGTTGTCTAATAAAAGTTGCTGCTCTGAACTCCCTTTCATATTGATTGGCAGAAAGAATTCCAATATGTAATCATCATCATTAGTATAAATACTCCTTAGCCTGATTGCAACTGCAGCATTCAAATTGAATTTCCGCGCATGATGAACAAGCGGATACTCACTGATATCATACGTTTTCACGTCAGAATAGAAGTAAGGGTGATTTGATTGAAGAGCTTTCCCAGCTACACCTTTCCCTTCCTCAAGAGGATGTTCAATGCATGCACGCACAAATCCTTCCATCACTTTATCAGATATATAGCAAGCTGACTCTTCAATACACAGTATGCTTTTCTCTTTAGAACTTAAATTACCCTCTTTAATTTGTATTATAGTAGTTTCTTCTCTTGTGTCATCAGTGTGAAAACAGGGAATCCATGTTAGTGCCAGTGGCAATCTATGTGCATGACACACAGATCGTAACACATCAATTATCTCTGTTAAAGCAACTCTTTTATTGGTCGAAAGACACTGCAGAAGAAGAAACAATATTCTAAGAAGTGCAAAACCAGTGGATAAATAAAAATAATGTTAAATAAAATACCTCAGGAAGCAGCCGAATAGGCACAGTAGTCCTTAAATTTACAAGCTGCGGAAAAACATGTATCATTCATTACTACCTTCAGTTTTGATAAAATATTCAAATTTATAAAACATAAAAATGCATTACTTCAAAGAAATTGAAGAGTGCATCAATAACTGGATAGACTGAGATATGTTGTGGTGTTTGCAAGATCGTGGCAAAAGATAAAGAGGTTTATTAGTCAAGTGAATGTAAGATGCAGTTTAAAATAATGCAACTACCCATATATATATATATATATATATATATATATATATATATATATATATATATATATGTATATATGTAGATATATATATGTATATATGTAGATATATATATGTATATATGTATATATATGTATGTACATATATATACATATATATATACATATATATATATATATATATATGTATATATATATGTATATATATATATATATATGTATATATATATGTATATATATATGTATATATATATATATATATATGTATATATATATGTGTATATATATGTATATATATATATATATATGTATATATATATATATATGTATATATATATGTATATATATGTATGTATATATATATATATATGTAGATATATATATATATATATATATATGTAGATATATATATATATATGTAGATATATATATATATATATATATATATATATATATATATATACATATATACTATGTATATATATGTATATATCTATATATATATATATATGTATATACATATGTATATATATGTATATATCTATATATATGTATATATGTATATATATATGTATATATATATATATATATATATATATATATATATATACACACACACGCTATTTGTTCACATGATGCATTTACAAGACAATTATAGACTAGAAACACATAAGGTCAATGAGTTTTAATTTTTCAATTTAGCTACGATCCCTAATGCAAAGAAAGGACACGAGACCACCCGATACCTATGAAACACGGACACTGCGACACGACACGGACATTCTGACACCGATATGTCAAAAATCTAGGACATCGACACCGTCATAGTATTTGAGTTTCATTTATTCATGTAATATCAAAAGAGGTAAGAATATTCTAATCAAAATTAATGTCTTTAGTTTTATATTGATAACATTGATTTAATACATGTTTAACCCTTATAATGGTGCGTGAGATTTGTCTAGAAAATATAGTGTGTTGAGGAAAAGAAATAACAATATTTTTAAAGTGTGTTGAGAAAATATAGTGTGCCTAGAAAATATATTGAACATGTGTTGTATGAGTGTCATGTTGGTATCATACACCGACTCAAAATGCGTCGAAGCAAAGAAAAAAACAATTTTTTGGGGACACTTGTTTGACTTTTCCAATACTTGTTTGACTTTTACGACATGTGTCGTACGGGTGTCATACAAGTGTCGCATACAGCGACACACCTACTTCTAGAAGTGTCCGTGCTTCGTAGCCCGATACACATCCATTAAAAAATTTCTGCCTAAGTGCCCCTAAACCATGATGCGGAACAACATTGTACATTATTAAGTATTAACCAATCACCGATGAACCATACGATACATTGCCAGCTAAACTACAAAATTCTCCACGATATCTTTGTATTGAGACATCAAAGTCGTCAATAGTGATGCAAGAATAACAAATAAGTCTCAAATAATGTATTTGTGCAACACATATCTGCCAAAATAAATTCCAAACAAGTTTGCACCATTTTGTGGGCTAAATTCCTTAAATACTAGCAAACCAAGGCAACATAGATCCAAATGAATTCACAGTAAAAGATAAATAAATTGAGGGCAAAGAAATCTCTGAACTGTATGTGAAGGGAACCAGGTCAACTTGCATCAGACTCAACACAAAAAGCAGTGAGGCAGGTAAAGTGCAAAAAGGAAATCTCAAACAGAAACAACAAAAGAAATGCCTACCTGAAGTGAACGACAAATAATTTCCAATTCTCTGTTAAAATCAAGCTTTTCCTTCGTAGTGACAAGTTCCAAAACAGCACAACAGGGCATTCCGGAGTGCGGATCAAATATGGGAAAAGCAATTGATCCACGAACATCGTGATTTCTTGCCTGCTCAACCCTCAAGTACTCACTTGGATTGTAATAACCAACATTGGAAGTCCATTCAGGAACTTTGGAGATAAAAACACGACCAGGAAGTCCCGGTAAACAGCCTGGTTTTCCATCTGTAGAAAAGATAAATGTCCTCGACACTTCACGATACCCTGCAAGCATTTGATCTAGTAAATAAGGTTGCTCGCTAGTGCTTAAGAAGATTTGACCATCATGCTTTATGGGTACCCAAACTTGTGCCAATATTCCCCCACCAGCTGATTCTTTAAAGAAGGACAAGGCTTTCAGCATTTTTTCATCAAGTGACAAAGTATTAACATGCTGCGTAGAGTCGTTGCTTTTTTGCTTAGAACTTAAGTTATTTGCATCGTTGTTGTTGTCTAAGAAACCACGTAAGGTGTCCATTTTCTGACGCACAACTTTCTCCGCAAAAACGGGGGAGCTATCTGAGTTATTGTAATTTCCACTAACTCCTGTCATATAGAATTGCCCGTAGTTCTGTTCAACTGGATTGAATCCATCTGGTGATTGATACAATACCGAGGCAAGAGATGGAAGCTCATTAGCCATAATCTGATCAGTCATGGATGGACCAGAACACAAACCAGCATAATTATCAAAGTTCATGAGCTCGGAGAAGCTGCTAGGCATATCCTCTGACACCAAATTGTTGATTCCACCATCTAATGATGTTGATCCTTCCAACTCAGTTCCCGGAGTCTGCCAATACCCAAATTCTCTTCCCTTCGGATAAAAAGGGTACTCCATACTTAGGTTAGAGTAAAAACCAATCCGAGTATAACCAAATTTAGAGTTCCTCTACGTAAAAAAATTCACAAGACATTGCTTCTTTGTTATCAGCATTCTTGAAGCCTATAAATTTGTGCACTCCAATCAGTTAATTTTATAATAAAGCAAATTAAACAAGAGCAATTGAGCATAACCCTTATATAAATATTTCCAAAATCTACAAATTCAAACCACACTTTAATCAACAACAAAAAAAAAATATCATAAAAAAATTGCTGCAGATTTGAGCTTGTACAGTAAGCACTAAGCATTGCACAAGCGGAAAATTGAGCTTAAAAACTTTCGAAAATAAGAAAAATGACAATCTCAACTTCTCAAGCAAGAACTATGCTACACAGGTAAAACATTTCTCCTTCTCCAGTTAAAATTGCTCTTGCCTACAAGAAACTTGCAAGAGCAAAGTTTTCTTAATGACAAAATAGAATTCTATTATGAATATTTAATTTAGAATTTGATAATGGCAATGAGTACCAAAGTTTTACAAAATATCCGTTGACGCAAAACGGCTGCGACAAACGGTATCGGAAGGTCTTCTCAAAGTGCGGTTAACTCACATCACGACAACCGCATTCAGTGTCGCAACACCTTTACTAAAAATAATCACAATTCAGGTATAGCAACATAAACCCTACAGTTCCTCATACCTCAAAGCCACACACCAAAGCCCCAAAAGAGAATTTCAATCTTCAAAATGACACAAATGAAACAAATACCCCAAACAACAAGCCATTAAAATCCAACTGAAAAACACATCGAAGTTAGGGTTCCCTAAAATTTTGAAGCGTGAAGATTGTGAATTAGAAAGAAAAAAAAAACTAAAAGAGCTCAAAATTTGAAATTAAATTGGGGAAATGTTGAACCCTAGAAATGGCTTTGATAATCAATTGACAACCGACCTTAAAATCCTCGAAGGTGACGAAACCTTGTTTCATAAAATTCATCAAAAAAGAGGCGTCTCAGGTGTGAAGTGAAGTGAAAGCAGTTAGAGGATTTGGTAGGAATAGGAACAGTTTAGTTGCTATAAAAGGAAAGAAAAAACAAAGCATAGTTCGGACGTAAGATTCGGAAATTGAGTTTCTAAAAATGGTACGACGGTGTTTCCAAGCCGTTTTCTATCTTTCTACGGACGTTCCCTACCATGTTTTCTCATCATTTTCCTTCGGGTCAAACTTTATTTTTTTATTTATGATAAATATATATAAAAACTTAAATAAAGGCTTTGTAGGTCCCACCCAACTTTGTTGTTGGTGAGATTTGTGAATTTTTTTTTTAAATAACATAGTTTACTAATGATATAACCTACTTTTTGAAATATTTACGAAAATGGCTTAATTTGAAGTGTATTTGTCATTTCATTGACGAAAGTTTGAAAAATTAATTTAAAAGACACATTAGACATTCCAATTGGTTAATGTGTCTTATCATAAATTTTTTTCCTTTACATGTATTCGTCAATCTGATTGGCGAATATGTTTAATTATTTTTCCAAAATTTGTAAACATTCACCAATTCAAATGGCTACTTAAGTTTGTATTATTTTTAATAGTTTGCAGTATATATTTATTTTGCAGTGTATATTTATTTATTTTTTAATATTTTGGAGTATATATTTATAGTTGTTAATTTTTTTTACTTAATATTGATAATCAAATAAATGAAATTAAAAAAAAAATCAACAAAGAAAAATATAATAGAAAATTATTATTGATAATTCAAAAGTGGGTATTACAAATGATTAATTTCCTCCCCGATCTAGATGTCTCCCAGTTCCACATCCACCCCGCCTTCGAACTCTATTACGATGATATTTAGGTGTTTCTTGTCTTTGCATGTTTGGTGGAGGATGTTGTTGTTGATCTGAGGATCCCTGAGTATTTGTTATGTTTGCATGAGTATTTGTTATGTTTGCAACCATTTGTCCCCAATAACCCGGTGGGTTGCTGCCAAAGGCGCTGTCGTAACTTAGTTGAGTGCCCATGTTTTCAAAGTTGGGTCGTAGTGGTTGGGTTGGGTTGGATTTTCGTAACTTAGTTGAGCGTCCATGTTTTCAAAGTTGGGTCGTAGTGGTTGGGTTGGGTTGGATTGTCGTAACTTAGTTGAGTGCCCGTGTTTTCAAAGTTGGGTCGTAGTGGTTGGGTTGGGTTGGATTGGGTTGGGTGAGGACGATACAATTGATCAAATGAGGACATTGCCTCGTTTTGAGAACGATGCAAGGGTGGGGTTATGGTGGGCTGGGGTGGAACTGAAGGAGTTACGGGGGTATATTGGTGTGGGTTAGGCTCTTGTTGTTGTGATTGGGTGTGTGTCAAGAATAGGTTACGAGTTTGGAAGAATGGTCGATGGGTGTTTGAAGTTGTTGGCTAGAATTGAGTGGGTAAGTCATGGTGTGGGGTGGTTGGTTGGGCGTATCCTGCCGACTGCGAGCGCGGTTCAAGCAAGTATGGGTTATCAGACACCCATTGTTGCCTTGTAATTAACCTAAACCAAATCAAATATTCTCTAGTTGGTAGACTGGGTCGTTTAGGACGTGTTGGCGGCGATCTCTCCATTGTTGACGCAACTCCATAGCAAAATCTTTTCAATCATCCATATTCCACTGGGCATCTACTCTTTTTAAATGTCATTCTCCCAAACATGTCGGAGGGCCCGAAATATCTTGTTGCATTTCGAACTGCATTTTCACCCGATCAGTCTGGTGCATTTCAATTGTAGTGAACCGAATGATTGGTGTTTTTGTTGTCCATATTTCAACATCCTCGGGGGATTGGTGTTTTTGTTGTCCATATTTCAATATCCTCGGGGTTAGGTTCATAGTCCAGGCCTAGATATGGCCGCCAGATAAACTGCATTAAAACGAAAAGAATTTTTTTAGTAGTGGGGAGGGACGTTAATCTATAAAGCAAAGTTATAGTAGTTTAGTTCATAATACTTGGTCGACACCTACGTGGTCTAACAAAATGCGATAGACAACTATAAAACTTCTTGGAATCCATCCCAAGATCGGACCAACTAAACAGAAAAGATTTAAAAGCAATTAGTTACAATAATCATAGAATATTTAAAACTAAATATTTCCAACAGAATTATAATAGCATAATTACTGGTTGGCATAGGGGAACGGACATGGAGTCATGTCGCGTGGGGTTCAGATGTTTTGGCTCATTTGTGAAATAGGGAAAAAATGGGCCAAAATAGTTGAACCCTAACTATATGTGTTTACCTTGTTGATGTTTTGCAACAACGGTAAATGCATTATTTTAATTGTGTTACCGGTATCGTCAAGAAATAAAAAATGGCTAAGTAAAATTATAATATAACACCTAATTTTAATAATCTTTTCATACTCAGTTGATTCATTGTTTAGTGTTATACTAGCATAATGGACTCTAAGGACTCCTAGATTAATAGCTTGACCCCTATTACGAGTATTTGATGGTTCCTCCTCCTCAATGAGAGGGGCACTCAACAATTCCTCTATTATTCTGATGTCTTGGTTGACCTTACCGAAAACAGCTTTACCATTTACATGTAAACCCAACAGCATGTAAACATCATTCACAAAATGACAGGTGAAAAATGTGTGTCTTCGGTCTCCATCTCTCTAGTAATGCCAAAATAAATTTTGTGTCTACCGAATTGTTGTTTACTTTTACTACATCACCAAATCCGCATGAACATAAATATGGTTCTATGATTGGATCATATGGTATGTAGTCATGCACCCGACAACGAAATCTTTTTACATTATGTAGACACAAATGATATAAATTAACCTAAGTAAAAAATTATATATATATATATATATATATATATATATATATATATATATATATATATATATATATATATATATCAAGATACACGTGCTCCCGCACGAGTAAATTTTTTCATACGGTAGAAATTATTTTTAGATGAAATGAATTATTTAATTATACATGTATATTTAGGTGTCTGTGAAGAGTTTAAAGGTAGTGCACTGTCAATGTAAGACAATTTTACACATACAACCAATCAAAATAGCTACAATTGTCATGTAATATCAGTTTTTTAAAATAAAAATATGTTTTATTCTGATACATGGTTGTGATTGGCTGACAGTGTAAAATATTTTACACTGTCAGTGTATTTCCTTTTTTCTCGTCTGTGAAATAGGGAAAAAATGACATGTTAAACTAAAATTGATATTGCTCAAATAAATTGATATTGCTCAGATAATGGTCACATAAATATTTAATTGTATATGTATATTCAGGTGCCTGTATCAAACAAATGTAATTGTTGATCGAAATAAAATTGATATTGTTGATAGTGACCCGTAAAATCTAATTATAAACATTTGTAATTATAAAAAATTAATTAATTCAATATTATAAATTATTATGAATACTAAGGGTGTGTTTGTTTCAGGGATTAAAATTATATTCCTTGAAATCATATTCCTAGGATTATTATTCTTGGGAATATAATTTCAACTTAAATGTTTGGTAAAAATTTAGATTCATAGGAATAATTATGAAATTTATTTAATTTAATATTATAAAAATAATAGTAAATGTGAATGATAGTGGGAAGTTATAATTAGTTAAATTTATTCTCATGGAAATTTTATATTCCCACCCTTTAAACATAGAATAAATAAAAAATCATGTGTAAATAAGATTCCTTGGAATAAAAAAATATCTTGGAATTATTTTATAAAACTTGAATCAAACATGGGAATATATTATTCTCATAGCCATATTCCCAGAAATATTTTTTTAAACCTTGAAACAAACACACCCTAATTAATTTCAATTCACATATGTTAATTTATATTTAATTGTACATGTATAATGAAGTCTTATAACACTAGGTGGTGTTAATTACTTGAATTAGACAATGATGTCATTCTTCTCAATAGAACCACAATTCATTTTAATTTCATAAAAATTTCTACAAACACAAGTGGATTTCATCCAAACAGAATTACATTTCATCTCAGCCCTCAATAAACCAACCTCACTTGGATTCCTCGCTAAATTATTCAAATAAAGATGAGGCAAAAAGAATATGCAATCCATAAAAAATTATGAAGGCAACCCAATTTATTGTTGTCATTTATTAGAAAATGGTCAAAATTTATAAGTGAAAAATTGTGGTCCATATAAGGTTTCATCAAAGTTGTCCAAGATTTCTTTTTCAACTCCCTATATTTGTCATTACAACTATGAGAGAAGGGAGAGAGATAGATATAAACATACTCACTTATGAAGCCAATACACTTGATTGATACAAGCACAATACATAACACAAGTTAAAATTTCCAGTAAAATCCAATCTTAACATAGATGGTAATTTGGAGAAATGCGAGAAGAAGAAAAACTGCAAGTGACTATATGCTTGAAGTTTGAAGAGATTCAAGAAACATTGATATTGAAACAACTAAAAGTGGTATTATAAATAGAGAAACATACTTCAATCTTAATCGAGGGTTGTGAGATGATCTATCAACATTACATAGCCATTGTATTATCATATAAGAGTCGCCAAAATTAGTAAAGAAAATGAGACACACACACACCCAATGAAATTCAGTAGAAATACACGACTTAATCACACCCATTTCAAAATAAGGAAATTGGTTGTTAGTCATTAAAAATAAACTATAACACCAAAAGTTTTCTTTGTAGCTTTAAACTTAAGAGACTATAACTAAGTATCATTCCTTCCATCCATCATATATTTCTGACTAAGTATAATTTTCTTAGATATCGAAAGCACACCTGAACGACATATATACTTATAGCATCATCAATAACTCCCAGACGAAACCCTAAACCCTGAAAATACATTATAATAAAAAACCGTAAGGCATCGATACTAATAATTGTGCGGGAACTTGAACAGAGAAATCACATTACAATATCAAACTATCAATAACACGCAAAAGGAAATTGAGAGAGAATAGAAACATAATAGCATTACTGTGGGATTTGATAGTAAAAACATAACATTAATTCAATGAATTCAACTACATAATTAAGCTACAGCCATAACATTAAATTTAAACTCATGATTATTTTATTAGCAGATCAGCTCAAAACTTCTTAATGAATTCGTAAATATGATTGCTATTATTGAAGTTAGCAGCCCCTTTTTGCACAATCACTTCCTCCAAATTGGGAACATCTTCCTTAAAACCTCCCCCATATATATACTCCTTCATGTTAAGCATGGTGTATACTATGTCTATTTCACCTGTAATGAATTTTACAGGCACCTTGATTTTCACTTCATTCCATGGTGCCATCAACTCCCAACATCTGTAATACAAGTAATAATTTCTCTCATTAGAATTGTGATCACTGCCTATGAACCATTAACACAAAATTAAAACACAACAACAATATACCAACACATAAACTCAGAGAATAATTTAAAAATGAAAGTGATTGAATGTAACATGTATCACTGTCGGATATAATTCGTGTTTGATCTTCAATATAAAATGTCAACACTGAGATGGTCTGTTTTCATTCAAGTAATGCTTAGGTTCCATGTTATTCAAGTAATGCTTAGGTTCCATGTTATTCAAGTAATGCTTAAGAGAAAAAGTTATCAACAATACTCAAGTGGTCAAGCACAAAGTGCTTGATAAATCCTCTCTTCAGGGTCAGTAAAGGGCTCTCTCAGGGAGCAACTCCATTTGAAGGGGAAATATTAGAGTATAAGATAGTGTTAGTTTGTTGTCGCTCCCAGGATTTTCATCCTAGTACAAACGCGAAAGTGGCGCGGAAAAGGTATAGTCGCCAGCCAGACATTTTTATCCCGAAAGAATGGGAAAGGTAATGTTGCACAAACCTGAGGAAGAAGGAAAGGACGAGGTCCTGCGAACCAAAGATCTGGGTTCGAGAGTCGGTTACAAACTGGGAAGGTATTCGCACCCCAATCCGTCTGCCGTACCCGACGGGATCCACGCTTGCTTGTTTATTTCAAAGGGTGATAAATAAGATGTTGCTGAACAAGATTGCTAACTGGAATGGGAATGAGAAAGGAAATGAGAATAAAGGGGAAAATGTAGGGAAAATAAAGAATGTGCTCAAACGGGCCCTACCCCGCTGCCTACGTACCTCATCGGGATAATGAGGATCAGAGTCGACGTAGTTCGCCTAACTAAGGCGGGAACTATTTGTTTGTGTTTTTTATAGTTGGAACTGTGTATGTCTATGAATGAAAATTGCGATCTAAACGCAGCGGAAAACAAAAATTTTCCTTTAGTGATCCTTACGAATGAGCATGGTCAGTGATAGAATCGTTACCTCTTTGTGGCGATTCAGATCTTTGATGCAGCGATCACAAGCGTTGATGAAGTGCAACGCCTCTACTCAGTCCACACGAACAGCTTCCGGTCACAGTGCTAGCTGCTTACGAACGGAATTATTTGAGTGAGAATCAAAAACGAAATTGCATCAAGTAAAAGCTTCATCACAAGGGTTCCTTTTATAGACTCTCTTGTGGGCTGCGGGCTAAAAGCCCAATTCACATGATCCATAATAATATTATATATTATTATAATAACTATTATTATAATAAATATATTTATTTTATTATTATTTTATAACCATTATAAAATAACAATAATTATTATTATATTATCCGAATTTCTATTTTTCACTTAAGTGCACCGTACCTTACGGTGTTCCTTTGATTTCTCTATCTCTCATCAAACTGTCCTTATGTGTGTGACCCTGTAGGATTTCGTAACGTTGGTAATTATATTAAATTATATATTTAACATAATAAACAGTGAGCGGTATCTAGCAACACATCACTGCTACCCAAGTCACGAAAATGTCATGTGATCTGACAAAACCTTTTTCGTGATAATATATGTTTGTACAATTACCCTTTTGCCCCTATGTCTATATTGAACACAAGGCATACACTGTGTCATCCTTGTCCAGTTCAATATTGGGCCCTTAGACATTTCTCCTGTTATGCAGGATTGGCAAATTCCATCTAGGACACTCATGTCCCTCAGCATGCTTCGTGGAGTGCCCATCAACTGTCTTTATGATCATCCAGTTACGGATAATGTTTGATCAGCAATAAAGCACCCGACTCTACATCTAGGGTCCATAGTGGTTTCAGGTCGAAGGGTGGTAATACACCATTATCACCATGAGAATAACTTATGACACTTTGCATAACATACTATGTAGTATTCTCATAGCGGGTCAATCCGGTATAAATATTACTCCTAATATTTATACCTATGTCAAGACTTGATAACCCTTTATCCATGATCCATGAGATGTGATCATCAGTCTATCTTCATAATAGTCTCAATGCTTTAATGTTATCCCACTTTGCAATAAAGCTTGACTACGGATATTTTAAGAATAATGTCTTTATGTTTAATGGGATCTCATGATTAAGTCACACTTAACATTTCATTAAACAGACTAACTATTCTAGGGACTTTATTATTCTGAAAGACAAACATAATAAAGAAATGCCTTTTATTATTAAACGAATAATCCGATACAAGTACCAAAAAGTATTGGCCTCTAGGGCTTACACCAACAGTCTATGCTCAGGTGTTGCAGGCTCGTCTGGTACGAGTGTGTTTACCGTCTTGCATGCGAGACAAGTCGTCGCGAGTTCGCGTTGTGAGTGAATGAGATGAGAAAGAGAAGTTCCCGCAGGATAGTCGCTTGTTATTTGTTTTTTGTCTTTTAAGAGAAAGTATTTTGAATTTGTTTATGAATGTTCTCGTACTAAGACCTATCCATCGCGGGAAGTATTTACACTTCGCCCCGAAACAGGACGCGTATAAACACCCCGCAACAAAGTCTCGTGTCGTACAAGAATGTTCGGTTTTTCATTAAATGTTTTATTGCTTTTCTTCATGAGGTGAGAAAGAATGACTCAAATTGCAAAAAGGGAAAATCTAATGGGGGACTAAGACACAATCCTAATTTTATTGATTTATTTACAAGGGAGGTCCTATGGTTTGTGAAGTTTCTAAACCTAATGGAAAAGGAACTTAGAACTAATAGAATGCAACTTACTTCCTAAGGAAGATAAGTTGATTCTAAAGCCAAGGGGGAACCTAATCAAGTGAAATATCAACCAATATACAAAGCATTAAAATTTGAAGGTAAAAAATAAAGTTCAAAGCAAAACAATTAAAGGCATAAACCTAAAATAGTCCTAATTTTTATTCTAAGTTTAATTAATAGTGAATCCTAAGCCTAAGTTCAAAACTAAAAGTATTACCTAATATTTTCAGTCTAAAAATCAGAACCTAAACTAATCTAAATCCATATTAAATCCTAGTATTAAATCTAATTAAAACTATTTTTTATGTGAAACTTAATATCCTAAACTAAACTAATGGAATTTACATGCATAAAGGCCTAAGAATTAATATCCTAAAAAATAGTAAAACTTCTGGAAAAATTATGAAATTTAATCTATGGGGTCCTAAAACTACCTATAACATTGTGTTGAAAGGAATCCTAAAAAATCATAATTTTGCTATGCCTAAAAAATCATTATTTCCATCTAAGAATTAGCTACTATTTCCTAAGGATTAAGCCACTAAAATCTGAGATAAAATACCTTAAAAAATCCACTAAAATTACACTAAGTACTACTATGAGTCCTCTAATTATGGTAAAAGGAATGGACAAAAAAAGTTACTGGAAGGTTAAGAAATAAAATCTACAAAATTATGTACATTAGAAGGAAGTTCATTAAAACACCTTACATGAAAAAAAATCAAAATAAAATAAAAAATACAGCAAATTCAGGAAAATAAAATTCTAAACATTTCTAAAATGAATTAAAAGTCTACTTAATTTTTTATAGAATTTTCCTAAGCCTTTTCCTATTTTTTTATGAATTATCTTCTAAACTATATAAAACTAAAAATAAAATCTAAAAAGAAATATGAAGGGGGTGAGAAGAGCGTTTTTTTTTATTAGTTGTTTTTAAAACTGGGCTTAAAAAGGGTGTTAATAGAAAAAGAATAAGGCACATGCGCACGTTGTGAGGGGGGAGGCGCTGGAAGTAGTTTTTTTAGTTATTATGGAATATGGGCTTCAAAAGGGGAGTGTAGAAAGCAGGGGAGGAAAGCCCAAACCCAGAATAGCTGGGGGGAGGTGCGAAAAGAAGATTTTTTATGTTTGTTTCTTATATGGGCTTATGAGAGGGGGTATGATTAGCAATGTTTTAGGCCTATTTGCGCAGGGATTGAAGGAGCATGAGATGGGCTGCCAGTCAACTATTTTGACTAAATCTGGGCCATACGATCAAGTCTTCTCAATGGTATTCTAATCAGACGTTTATGACGTGAAGGCGCATGATTGTTATGGTAGACCTCGCGCATGGGATGAATCGCATGGAAGACCTACCGGACGGTGACAAGTGTCACCGCCGGTATGGCCAGGGAGTTCAAAAGTTGTCCAAATCTTGAAAATAGGTGGATTAATGGAGAATATTGTGGGGATTAATGCAAATTAAGATGGATTATTATCATTGATTAGCTTTAATATTCCATTAACATATATTTATTCCAATTGAACCGTTAATTAATAAATAACAAACAAAATAGATGCTGAGACTAAAGAACATGAAACCCTAACCCCTTCTCACTTCCCTCTTCCGCCGTTGCGGCTTCCTCTACCCCATCTCGCATCATCATCTTCTTCTTCCTCCCTCCCATCCGACACCGTCACCACCTCAATTTCGTCTTCTTCTTCGAATATGCTTTTATCCTACAAACTTAAACCCTTAAACTCAAACCCTAATCGCGCCACCGGTACGGCGGCGGATCTTCCTCTATCACCTTTCATACGCCTATGAATCTAGCGAAACAGAGGTAAGGTAGAAATCTCGTACCTTCGATTGAGATGATTCGCTTCGTCAATGACGTGTTGGAGCTGGGAAGCCAAATGATAATCAAAGCTTCGTATCTGTTCTTGATTTGTTCAATCTTCTTTTCGTGCTTACGATCTTGATATGCTCTCATGTGTGCAGGTTGATGTTTGCACGTTATTGATGAATAAAACTATGAATGAAGCAACTCAGTGACGAGCCGAAGCAATCGTATCTCCGATTGATGTAGATTCAATTGCTCCTTCCTGCGGGAAACGTCATTGTCGATTGTTGATGATGGAGCTTTCTCCGTGATTGATGAGGAAGAAGGAGATTGAGATAGCTGAGCGATGAGTGATTGTAGAACAGAAGTGGTTGAAGAATGGGGTCAGGGGAGAAGATGAGAAATGATCGTGTGCATGGTGAAGGACACTGAATCCAGAATCCGAAAAATGGAGGAGAATGGAGAATGTGTAGCTCAGAATGAAGGTGAAGAAGAAGTTGAAGGAGAATGATGATTGAAGAATGTTGAAGCCATGAAGAAGAGTTTGTGAAATGAGAAGAAAAGATGAATGAGGTGAGGTTGTGTAGAAGATTGAAGAAGAAGAAGAATGGTCAAAAGGAAGAAGAACTGAAGAAGAGTGAGGAGTCTGATTTATAGAGGATGAGAACTCAGGTGAAGCTTCCAGAAGAACTTGGTTAAAAGTTTGTTACGATTCTGTTAGTTAGTTTTGTTAGATTTCAGTTAGGATCAGTTACCAATTCTGTTATTTCAGTTATGAATTTTCCATCCCAAATTCTAATTCTGTTATAGCATTAAATTTCTAGCTGGAATTCTGCTGAAAGTTGGCTGTCTTTGTTATTTTTCTGTTTCATTCTGAATTTGTTGTCGTAATTGATTTTGCAGAAGTTGAATATTACGGATTTTGATGAAGGAGATTGAAGAGTTTTTTTTTTGCGGGTCAATTGTTGGTGTGGATGAAATGCAAAGTCTACGATGCCGAAAGTGGTGATTCGGAATCAGTGCTGACTGTTGGCGCTTTTTAGGATCATATTCAAGCATCTTTGACAAAAGGTCATATGCAGAACTTTTTGGAGATAGGTGTACAACACTGTAAAGATTAGCATTGTCATATTTGTGTCCTTGCATATGTTGTGTATCCTGTTGCCAATGGGGAAGATGTTGTAAGGAAGGCCATTTCTCTAATGTGGGGTGGCCTAAAACCTTGAATATCTTGTCAAGTTGATCAAGCTGAAAAGGATTTGGTGTAGCTTTGACTTCTGCACCTTGAAATAGTGGCTTCAAGGTCAACAACTCAGCAAAACTACATCCCAGAGCCCACGTATCAACGACACTGGTATAATGTTTTGCTTCAAGAAGCAACTCAGGAGCATAATACCAGATGGTTACAACAACCCCATTTTCAGATAATGGCTTCAGAGGGGATTGATATATCCTTGCAAGCCCAAAGTCAGCAATTTTAACAACTCCAGGTTCCTCGCAATCACCCATAACCAATATATTCGATGGCTTCAAATCTCGATGTATTATCCCATTGTTGTGCAGATAGTTCAGTCCATTGAGCAATTGCCATAGTATTGATTTAACAGTATACTGGTTCATCGATTGGCTGAGCTTGTCTCTATGATGTCTTATTATTTTATAAAGGTCATGATCAGAAAACTCAAAGGCTAGATACAGAGACATATATGTATGATTGATGTGAACATTCATAAGCTTCACCATATTTTCGGTTGGTGCAGGTCTTAATCCGAGCGAGGAAGACGAGACCGTAGGTTCCTTCTCCGATCTTCCCAATCAGATCGTACTGCTGAAGCCACTCCAGTTTGTTGCTGCTGGAGCGGTTGCCGATCACGAGCTCCTTCACTTCGTT
Organism: Lathyrus aphaca; assembly: GCA_963966055.1. NCBI lineage: Eukaryota > Viridiplantae > Streptophyta > Magnoliopsida > Fabales > Fabaceae > Lathyrus > Lathyrus aphaca. The sequence goes on along the minus strand of OZ014519.1, from coordinate 724,537,298 downwards.
TCGGTTGGTGCAGGTCTTAATCTGAGCGAGGAAGACGAGACCGTAGGTTCCTTCTCCAATCTTCCCAATCAGATCATACTGCTGAAGCCACTCTGGTTTGTTGCTGCTGGAGCGGTTGCCGATCACGAGCTCCTTCACTTCGTTTCGAGCACGAGCTCGACGCAACCACGAATCAGAAACTGTAGAGTTTGAACTGGATGGACCAATCGGTTAACTGCTCTGCATAAGTAAAGTAGCTTTTTTTAGTTGTCTTTTTTTTTTTGGAAATGCTGGTGTAATTGGTTCGACTAAGAGCGAATCCTGTAATTGAATTCAGACTTTGGTTATATATTTTCTTATGTTTTTATTTCTTTCTTTTTTCATTGTGGATTATTGAACCATGAATATTGAACCAAACTTGTTCTTCTTTTTTCCAACCATGAATATTGAACCAACTTTCCTGGAGAGAATCATGTTAGACTCTTAAGCTAAAACAAAACATATAAGAGAAATATTATGATGACTTAGTTGCTAATGAGAACAAGTGATGGGCCTAGAATGTGAATGAGGCTTGGAAATGCATTAAAGAAAAAATGGAATTGGAAATGGGCTCTACAAATGGTTTGAAAATGTGTAATGGGCTTATAAAGGATTGGGCCAAAAGAAAAATGATTCTTACATTTCTTGGTAATGAGAACTAATAGGTACACAAGTACAAATAATTCTTGGGTTAAGACAATGGATTAAAGGGATAAAACGAATGTGTGCAAAAACAAAAGGCTTAGATGACTGGTTGGGCCTCTAGAGAATGAAACGATCATTTGACTAATACAACCGATTAAAGAATGAAAGGATAGGTGAATAAACTGAAACTGAATTGAGGGAAATATATAGAATAATGGAAATTGAAGTAAAAGCCGAAAGTGGAATGGACTAATTAGGAACGGTTTATAATAATGAGAATAGGACAACTGGATATGAAGTCTCGATTTTAGCCCCAAAGCTTATTTTGAATTCTTTCCACAAGTCTATAAACACAACCACTTCTGAGCCACTGGATATTTTTCAGATTAGTCACAACTCCTTGAATCGTCTGAAACATGCCATGACCATTCGAATCCAGATGAATCACTGATAAATTGAAGATTCGAACCAAACTTCACACAAAACACTGTTTGATAAACTGATGAATCTCAGCACACGACAACATGATCTTTGAATATGCACTGTCTAAGAAATAGTCCAGTGGTCCAAAATAATCTTGCAATTGCAGTGATCTTTTGACAGTTTGACCAAAATTAGGTCAAACTCCTATCCGAATCGAAACATAACTGAACAACCGCATTTGAAATGGAATCAACGTCCAGTGAATATTTTCCACCATTTCAGTCTCTGACGGATACAGATAGGGTATGAAACCCTAATTTCCCTGGGCCTTGATCACATGCCTCAAGAAACAATGAAATGCATGATCATGATGTTACAATCTAATGAGAAATTCAAATGAATGCGAAACGATAAGCCAGTAAAGGGAATAAATAGGAGGGCAAATTTTGAGGTATTACACTTGTGTTTAGTAATGTTGCCATGTCAGCAAGTTAGTTATCACTAATAACTAACTCTTAGAGTTAGTTATGCTGAGATGGCATAAATTTCAATGTAACTGATATTGTATAAATATCAATTTTGTGTAATAGTGTGTATTCGGTCTCCATCTTCGAGTGTAATAGTGCATTCACCAAATGGCAGGTGAAAAGTGTGTGTCTCCGGTCTCCATCTCTCTAGTAATGCCAAAATAAATTTCGTGTCTACCGAATTGTTATTTACTTTTGCTAAATCACCAAATTCGCATGAACGTAAATACGGTTCTATGATTGGATCATATGGTATGTAGTCATGCACCTGACAACGAAATCTTTTTACATTATGTAGACACAAATGATATAAATTAACATAAGTAAAAATTACATATATATATAATTAACATAAGTAAAAATTAAAAATAATTATAGCAAAAAAAAACTTACAAATGTAGCAATATTTTATATTGTTCCTCTATGTTGGTCACCCATTGTTAATAGATCCATTGAATCTTGAGTTGTTGAAGTTATGAAATTAACTAGAGTGTTAGAGTGTTGTTTTAAGAATGAATGGTTAAGAAGTTAAAATGAATATATACTTATAGGTTAGAAAAAAAAGAAAACTAATAAGCCATATGATATGGCGAATAAGTGAAATTACCTAAGTGCATTCGCCAATCAGATTGGCGAATGGGTGTAACGAATTGTTGCCCTAAACACTGATTGGTTAAAATGAAATGGTGAGGATTATCATTTTGCATTCTGATTGGCGAATGAGGTGAAACGAGGATCACATGGTCTCTTTCACATGCATTCTTTCTCTTTCACATGTTCACATGCATTCAAATTCAAATGGAATCTTGACCACATGGGCAACATATATGGCAGGTACATGCATGCAGGGAATCTGAATCTTGTAAGAAGAGGGAAGGCATCACGCAATCAGGGAATCACGTAGATGGTGGAGTAACTTTATATGTTTGACTTGATTCGCTATATTGATTGGAGAATACATGTAACTGGGAGGCTTGATTCGCCAATTGAATTGGTGAAAGATTTTTAAAATTAAAACCCTAAGCCAATCAGATTGGAGAATTTGTGTATGTTATGTGTACGAATTAAAATCTTACACCTCACATGTGTCTTATAGTTTCTTATAGTTTGTAGGTTACATTGCATGTCTCTTATAGGTTACGTGTATCATACATTATGATTTGTAGGTTACATTGCGTGATTCCCTGAAAAATAATTGCTATTGTGTGATTCCCTGAAAAACTAATTTGTAGGTTACATTATAATTTGTAAGAAAAAATAATTGAATACAGTGCATGTGAATTTCTATTTATAGGTTGCTAAATGTTTCAATGATACAAATATCCCTTATAAAAAACATTCAATAGTAAACATATCACATTGAGAACATATTTGAGGTATGGCTCAATCACCATAATATATTATGAATGCACATATAAATGGGAAAATATTTGATTGTAACCTATATGGGTTCAACTTTCATAAACCGAGGTTACGAGGTTCTCAATTACCCGATGGTCAAATTTTGCTCATCTGAAACAGAGGTTGGAAAAGAAAATACAGCATGATCCAGTATACGACATCATTTACAAAAATACAGTCTTTTATACAGATAACCTGGTCATGTTTTTCCAATTAATTGTATGTGATGACGAAAGTGTCTGTACTATGTTTCTCAGCCATGAGTATTTTGGTTTCAATGAAATTGAGTTTTATGTTACGCTACACCAATAGCAGATGTCTAAAATTGTTGATCCTTCGCAAATGTTTTGCGAATCCGAGAATAATTTAGTTAAAGTCGATGTTGTTGATGACGACGAGGAAGAAGAGGAGGCAATTGTTGATGAAATGGTCAATGAAGATGAGGTCTCGGTCAGTCATGTATATTGTCCTCCTCAACACATGACAAGGATGAACTTGGGAGGTGATGACCCATCTTCGGATATATTTTACGATCCGTATCTTCAAAAACAAGGTGCATTAAAGGAGGGCGACCATTTTCGAACAAAAGAAGAATGCGTCTGGGCGATAAAACATTACCACATGAATTTATCAGCTGATTATAAGGTCGACTGAAAGAACCCTACTATGTATAAGATATGTTATCGTAACGTGGCGTGTCCATTTCGATTGACAACATCGTACAGAAAGAGAAGTGGGGATTGGACTGTTGCGTTTATGGGTCCAGAACATAGTTGTATAATCACTAACGCAATGCTGGATCATCGAAAACTGAGTTCTCGGCTAATATGCAATGATATTTTATCAATCGTTGGCGACGACCCGTCGGTAAAGGTCAGCACGATAATTAAGCACATCGTTCAAAAACACAAGTATACTCTGTCGTACAAGAAAGCATGGATAGCTAGAAAGAAGGTTGTTGTCGCCGTATTTGGAAATTGGGAGGACTCGTACAAAGAACTCCCAAAGTTTTTGTTGGCATTTAAGCACTACGCTCCAGGGACTGTTGTCATTCTTGAGACCTTGTCGGCGTATACTCCAGAAAGTCATTGTGTTAGTGGAAATGGCATATTCCACCATCTTTTTTGGGCGTTTGACCCGTGTATAAAAGGTTTTACCTTCTGCAAGCCTATAATCCAAATTGATGGAACATGGTGTTGCACCCCAAAATTTGCCCTCACAAGACAAGACTTTGTGTACTAATAGGTTCACAAGGTTCACAAGACATCTCATGAGGTTCACAAGGTTCACAAGACATCTCATGAGGTTCACAAGGTTCACAAAGTTCACAATTAGTCAGAAGATTTGACATTTCACTCAGACAATGCATCCTCCTAAGCAATGCATCCTAAACTAGGGTTTTGACTTTAATCAGGCTAAATGGACTTCCAAGACTTCAAGTGAGTTTCATAACATCTTATATGTGCTTAAGAATCCACATGACAAGTTTCAAGACTTTTCCCAAAGGTTTGCTCAGTCAGATGATCAGATAGGTCAAAATCAATCAAAGTAGTTAAAAAGTCAAACTGAGGTCAACTGTGGTCAAACCAAAGTCAAACTTCATGATTTTTTGCCAACATCAAGTATATGAAGTAAAATTCATCATTTGATCAAGGTTTGATCATGATTCATCAAGGAGATTTCAGATCATCAAGAATCAGGAGTTTCTAAATTAGGGTTTCCTCAGGAAAAGTCAACTGAACTTTGACCAGCCATAACTTTCACATGTTTCATCAAATTTTTTTCATCCAAAGCTCATTTTGAAGGAAATTGAATTCTATACAACTTTGTGTCTCACAAGTCGAGCCCAAAAATGCTTCATTTGGAAGGTATGAGCTAAGACATTATAGGTCCTTTTGAAAGTCAACAAAAAGTCAACAACTTCAAAAGAGCATAACTTGAGAATGGTTAAAGATATGGACATGAAACCAATGGGGTTCGTTAGAGGACTATTTAAGCTTTCCAAAATGTCCAAGAACACCCTCATAGCATTAAAATTGAAGGATTTGTGCCCTTGCAAAGTTGGGAAATTTTAGGGAAGTTTATGAAGCAAATAAGGCCTAAAATCAAATTTTTGCTAAATGAGCCCACCAAATTGCCATACCATCTTTATAAAAACACCAAGCACGACCCAACCTACTTATTTTATGATTTTTTATTTTTTATTTCATATTTATTTGAATTTTATTCATTAAAATATCATTTAAATTGAAATAAAATATAAAATAAAATATTTAAAAAGGGATTTTGTTTCTAGAAAGTCATAAACATTGTTTGGATCAGATTGATACACAAATTATGATAATTGTCCCAAAATAGCAAGGTTGGATCAAATAAAAATCAAGTTTTAAGACATAATCTTTTTCAATCTCAAATTATCCAAAAAGTCCAAAGAGTGCTAGCTTTTTTTGACCTAATTCAGTTCACATATAAGCATAGAACATATCACAACCAAGGGGACGAAAATTGGCAGCCTCAAGGATAAGTTTCACAAAGTCAAAATTCATCAAAAATTTGAAATTCAGATTCTAACTTTTTGTGGTTTTTCAGGTGAAATAAAGACATCAATCTCTTCCTTGAACATCACTGAACATATACCAATGATCATATGCATCTAAAAACCCATGAATTGACCAAACCGAATCAAATTATTTTGACATTCATGAGTTTCTCGTTTTCATACATTGGTGTAAAATAAATTGCATTTGATTGTTGATTCTTGTTTGTGATGAACTAACAATTGTTTCTGGATGCTTTGATTTGAGTTTTGATACAGAATGAATGATCCACCATTTTTAGGGTTTCGGCCAAGGTTTAGGGTTTCACGATTCATCAATGATAAATGAAATCTAAAACCATAGATCAATTCTAATCAACCTCTGGATCTTGTTTGTGCTTTTAATTTGATAAAATTTTACTGTTTTGATGATGGTTGAGATTCGTAGGTTTTGCTACAAACTTAAATTCGCAGGAAAGTTTGTAATAAAATTCGCAGCAAAATTCGCATATCCAGAGGTAGAAGATGAAGGCTGCGCGCGAATTTGGAATTTCAAATTTTGTCTTATTTTATTATGTTTGATTCCCCTCATAATCACAAAGAAAACAGTTGGCCCAGTGGTAAGAGTCATGCGCGTGTGAGGCAAAGGTCAAGGGATCAAATCCCAGCTTCACCAATTTTTTGTGTTTTATCTATTTATTTTCCAGGTTTAAAATATAATGATTCGTACCTATTCATTATCACCAAACGCGCGCTGGCCTTGTGGAGAGCTTGTTGGTCTTAAAGATGCAAAGCCTAGGGCCTGGGTTCGAATCCCAGCCCCATGTAAGTTTTTTTTATCACTTTTTCTTGTTTTATTTAATTTTTGTTTATATTATAATTAATCTAATTGATGATAAATATTTAAAATAAAATGGTTATAATATTTCTTGTGTATAATTCAAAAAGAAAAACTTATATTTTAAATCTCAAATTTTATTAATAAAATTATTTAATATTTATTTTATTGTATATTATTAATATTATATATTTTATATAAATAAATTAATTATATTTAGATTAACTCATAAACCCTAATATTCTTATATAAACCCTAATTTTCTTCATAAATCCTAATTATGTTATAAATATTAATTATTTTGTTTATAAATTTTAATTATATATATTTATTTTATAATTTGTTTATATTATTATTATATGTAGTTTTTTATAAATAATGTAATTAAGATTAGATTAAGTAGTTAACCCTAATTTATTTTTTCTAAACAATTAAAAACCCTAACTTTATTCTATGAATTTAATTTATTATTTTTATATGCTTATTTAATTATAATTAAACAAATATTTTTATAATATGTATATAAAATTAAATTATTAGAACTATTAATCATATTTATTATAATATTTATTATTTATTTCTTTTATAAAAAAAATTCTAAAAAATAAATTATTTATTTAATTTTGAACTTTTAATTTGTTTTTATATTATATTGTTATACTAACCTTCTTATATTTATTTTTATTTGTTATTACTAACCAATTTATTTATTTATTTATTATATGCTTACTTATTTAAATTATTTGTAATTGTGTCAATTATGTAATAGTTATAGAATTATTTTTATTATTTATTTAAATTGCCATGGTTAGTAAAATAGGGAGTATAAACATGTTTGTATTTAAAATCGAATTTAGATCATTAACTTGTAAGATAAATACTTGAATTTGTACACGCACACACATAAGTCGATCCTGGATCGCCATCTCACATTCTTAAGGATACCTCTCATGTTGCCTAAAGAAAAATGTCAAGTAAGGTGTAAAGCAAAGTCCCTTCTCTCATATCATCTAGTCCCTTAAAAGATAATAAGATCAAGTCCCTCCATGGTTGCCTTCGTAAATGATCTTGTCCCTTTCGAATAAAGATGATAAGTCCTTTCGAATTGCTAAATACACCTTACAGTTGCCTAATAACAGTTGTCCCTTCACTTGTCTCTTATACATCCAAGGTAATGACTACCTATTCCTTAATAATAGGGATAGTCTTACCGTTTAAAGGATATTTAAGAACATAAAAGATTTAACTTAGAGTAGGTTTCTCTTATGTACTTGCTCACCTTTTCAAACATTTCAAAAAAACACTTCACATTTTCAAACAATTTTCAAAACAAAGGCTTTATGCCTTTTCCTTTGGATAAAATAAAAGTCGGTGGCGACTCTTGCTATCCGCAAAATTTAACTAAAGTCAGTTATCCCACCGTGTTACAGAACTGGCGACTCTGTTGGGGATTTAATAAAAGAGAGGTACCCTTAGGAATTAGATCACTTTAAATTGTTTGCTTTGTTTGCTTTATATTACTTGTTGGGCTTTATGTGTGAAAGATCCTAACCCGGATCTAGTGTACCCTAGGTAAATGGCAATAGACCAAGGAAACTGTACGGCGTATACCGATATGGTTGATCTGGTGGCCATAGTTAGTGTGACTTCTTAGTTGGTGCTTATGTTCCTTAAGTAAGTTAAGGATAATATGGGGCTGCCATATGTTGTCAATACACTAACTAACTTTTAGAACCCTAGTCATCCCATCTTGGCCTTTATAAAAGTAGTGAGATAACCGGCTTTGGTGAAGACTGGAGTTGGTTGATACTCGATGCTACACTCATTGAGATCCTCAACTTGGAGGGTTTTGGTTGGCAAATAAGTTGCCTACTGAACAACCACCCTTGTGAAGGATCAATGATATTGAGATCCCTTAGAACCTGGTTACTTTATAGGACAGGATGAACCAACTAAACTTCAGGGGAGGGTACTTACCTTTAAACCTCATGCAAGCTTTCAAACCTAGGGCTATTGTGTGACTTATTTGTGTGTGCCACATGTTTGTGATTGAGCATGACATCATAGCATCATCATGCATCATAAGCATAGCATTTTCACTAACCATTTCAAGGACCAAAGGATTTATCTTTGTTCTTTGTTGCAGGTCATGGCTTCTGCTCGTAGGAATACTATCAGGATCAACTTTATAGGAATACCTCATAAGCTTAAGGAGTTAGTTTCTCAAATTTCTGAAAACTCCCATTTCATTAAAAGGCATGTTCACCTATTGGATCTAGTCACTTCAGGGTTTAATGAAGACATGATGAGTGTTCTGTTTCAGTTCTTTGATCCTAAGCACCATTGTTTCACATTCCCCGACTATCAGCTGGTTCCTACAATGGAAGAGTTCTCTAAACTTCTGGGTATACCCGTTCTTGATCAAAGACCCTTCACAGGCTTGGAAAAAGAGCTTAAACCAGAGGTTATTGCTGCAGCTCTACATCTGAAGAAGTCAGACATTGTTCTAGAAACGAGAAGCGGAGTTAAGGGTATTCTTGCTAAGGTGTTGATAGAGAAGGCTCAAGTGTTCTTGAAGGCTATGAGTTATGATGCTTTTGAGGAAATCTTAGCCTTGTTGATTTATGGCTTAGTATTGTTCCCTAATCCAGATCAGTTCATAGACGTTCACACCATCAATATATTTCTGAGTCACAATCCAGTGCCTACATTGCTTGGAGACATTCTGCACTCTCTTCATACTCGTACTACAAAGGCACGAGGAACTCTGATGTGTTGCATACCTTTGCTATCTAGGTGGTTTATTTCTCACCTTCCTCGATCAGTGATGAAGAATGAACAAGGGTTCAGGTGGTCCAAGAGGATTATGTCACTCTCTCATTCAGATATCCATTGGTGCTCCAGATCTATGGAGAATTTTACTATCATTGACCGTTGTGGGGAGTTTCCTAATGTGCCACTTCTAGGCATAAGAGGAGGCATTACTTACAACCCTTCATTGGCTTTACGACAGTTTGGTTACGCTCGGAGTGATGGTCCTCATGACATGTTGATTCAGGGTATTGTGTTTGACTACGACAACGATCTGCAAGGTTACCGTCAAAGGTTCATACGAGCATGGGGAAAAGTGAAAAAGGTGGAAAGCAAGACTCTGGAGCCCAAGTACACTATTCCTATGGAAGTTTATCTCAGATGGGTGTGATCTCGTGCTCAGACTCTTATGATGCCATATCCTGCCATCCTGCCAGTTACTATGGAGCCTGTTGCTGAAGGAGATACCTCTTATACCATCCTTCACCCAGACATGCCCACTGACATGGAAGACTTACAGAGGTCCTGGATCCAGTTGAAGGAGCAAAGGGATACTTTCGAGGCTCATTACAAAGCAAGTCAAGAAAGAATCCTGGAGCTAACAAAGCAACTCCACGAGGAGCGGAATCTCAACTCATACCTCAACACAAAGAGGAAACGTCCATGGGAGACTTAAAACCCCATCTTTTGTATTTATTTCATTTCATTTTTATTGTAAGCCCAAGGGGCAAACAAATTTGTTACTAATAAAAGTTTATTTTCTTTATTGTTTAAACAAATTTAAATCCTGCGGTCCTTGATAACATTGTATACGCATTTATACACCACATTATTGCATCACAGGTTTCTTATGTACAGGTTTCTTATCTTCTCGCTGTTTATTTCAGCAATGGCTCTTGAACAAACAGTTAAAGATCTCCAGGCACAAAATGCACAGTTCCAAGAGCTGATCCTGAACTTGTCCAAGGGGCAGGATGAATTGAAGACATTGCTGGCCAAGAAGACTAAGAAGACTAGAAGGTCAGGAGGCCTAGTCAACATGGGAAGAAGGTTCGGAGGTCCTGTCAAGACCAAGGAACAGGTTGAAGATTATGAGTCTGAAGAGTCTGAGAAAGAGGGAGGCAGTCTCCACAACACTATGGGGGACTTTGATTCTGAAGCTAACTACTATCATGATCCTAATGAAGATAAGTTCAAAATGTTGGTGGATAGAATGGATGCTATGGAATTGCAAAAGTCTTCTGGGCTGGATTTTGAAAACCTGAGTTTGATATCTGGGGTGGTCATACCCATTGGTTTCAAGGTTCCTGCTTTTGTAGTGTATGATGGTGTCTCTTGTCCCAAACTGCATCTGAGGTCTTATGTCCGGAGAATCCAACCCCATACTGCTGATAAGAAGTTGTGGATCCATTTCTTCCAAGAGAGCTTATCTGGAGCTCAATTGGAATGGTACTATCAGTTGGAGAGTGTCAACATTCGTGATTGGAATGATCTTGCTGAGGCTTTTTATAAACAATATCAATACAATGCTGACCTAGCCCCTACTCGCATGCAACTACAAAGCATGTCTATGGGAGCTAAAGAAAATTTCAAGGAGTATGCTCAGAAGTGGAGAGATTTAGCTGGAAGAGTACAACCCCCTCTAACTGACAGGGAGTTAGTGGATATGTTCATGTGCACGTTGAATGGTCCTTTTTACAGTCATCTTATTAGAAGCTCATCATTTGGCTTCACTGAGTTGATAATGACAGGAGAGCGCGTAGAATGTGGTATAAGGAGTGGCAAGATCCAAGTGGATGCTTCTTCATCCAGTACTACAAAGAAGCCCCCTAGCGGGAAGAAAGAGTCGAATGTTGTTTATGGTCAAACTGGTCATAATAGGAGGCACCAATCTAAGAGTGTAGTTCACATCTCCAATCCAACTCCTACAACACCAGAGCCACCACAGGGCAATCAACAGAGGCCTAGAAGGCAGTTCACTAAGCTCAACATGTCACTGGCCCAAGCCTTGCAACACTTGTTGAAGGGTGAACTCATCACTTTGAGGGACCCCCCTCAGAATCCCAATGTTACCTCTCCCAGGTACAATCCTAATGCACGATGTGCATATCATTCAAATTTTCAGGGACATGATACCAATAGTTGCTGGATATTGAAGAATAAAATTCAGGATATGATTGATGCTGGAGAGATTGAGTTTGACCCTCCGGGATACTCCAAATGTGATTACTGCTCCCATGCTAAATCATGAAAAGACTGTCAATGCCATTGATGAAGTTTCACATATTTCCTCAGTTGCAGACGTGACTACACCATTATCTGTTATCAAGAAGAAGTTGGTACAAGATGGGTTCTTTCCAGGTTGTAATGAAGATTGTTTCTATTGTGCTTATAAACCGGATAGTTGCTGGAAGTTGAAGGACGAAATTCAACGCCTCATGGACAATTACACAATATTGTTTGAGAGGACACCATCTGTAGAGAGCATGGTTGAACATATAACTAAAGGTGCGAAGGTTGAAGAAGTGGATATGGTTGATAAAGTGCCGGTAAGGATTACTTCCAATGGACCTGTAAAAATCACTCGTACGGGTCCAATTAAAATTATTGCTGAAGGCCCTATGAAGATTGTTGTTGAAGCTAGAGTGGCTCCTATGATCATTACCACTCATGGTCCTATTTCATATACTTCTGATAAAGCTGTGCCTTGGCATTATGGGTCCGATGTTTATATTCATGGTGTTAAGCAGGAATCCTTGGCTGATGCACCTATTGTTGATGAAAATCTGGATGTTGATAATATTGCTGGATCTAGTAAGATCACACGAAGTGGAAGAATTTTCTCTCCTCCAGTTACCTCCAAGAATACAGTTACTCCAACTACTACCTCCACTGTTGATACTCGGGGCAAAGGTCCTGTTATTGAACCTATACAAACTGATGTACAGCTGTTGATGATCTTTCTAAGCAGATGGAAGAAGTATTGAAGATCATTCGCTAGAGTGATTATGACATTGTTGATCAATTGGGACATACTCCCTCCAAGATTTCTATGTTGTCTTTGCTGTTGTGTTCTGAGGCTCATGCCAAAGCCTTGATTAAATTTTTGAAGACTGCTCACGTACCAAATGAGATTTCTGTAGACCAGTTTGAAAATTGTGTTGCACACTTGACCTATGATAATGGGTTAGGTTTCTCCGATGCTGATTTGACTCCTGCCAAAAGGGATCATAACAGGGCTCTACATATCTTTATTGAGTGTAGGGGCACTACCCTGTCACATGTATTAATAGACAATGGTTCCTCGCTGAATGTGTTGCCCAAGGAAGTTTTGAATAAGCTTAGTCTTGAAGATGCTGTGTTGAAGCCCAGTAATATAATGGTGAAGGCTTTTGATGGCTCGAGAAGAGTGGTGCATGGAGAAATTGATCTCCCAATAAAAGTAGGTTCTCAAGTCTTCAATGCTACTTTTTATGTAATGGATATTCGTCCTTCGTATTCTTGTTTGCTCGGGCGTCCCTGGATCCATGGGGCAGGTGCTGTAACCTCCACCTTACATCAGAAGCTGAGGTATCCAGTAGAAGGAAAAGTTGTCACTGTTTACGGAGAGGAAGGATATATAGTTAGCCATGTGAACACATTTAAATATCTCGAAGTGGAAGGTGAATATGTTGAAACTCCGTGCCAGACGTTTGAAGTAGTTCCTTGGGTTATTCCTAATACTGAAGATCCTCCTGTTGTCAAGAAAGTTCCTGTGATCACTAGAGTACCTCCTACAATGGCTTCCCTTAAAGATGCTAGATCTGTGGTGGATGAAGGTGGTTGTACTATTTAGGGTCAGCTTCCTGACATTCCTTACAAGTCTGACAAATTTGGTTTGGGTTTCACTGCAGAGTCCCAGAAGGCGGTTCGTCGTGCTCGTGCTGTTCGCATCACCAATCAGGGGATTATGAAAGATCAGATCAATGTTGTGGGTGATTATGATGAAGACTACAACTTGGATGCTTGGATTTTTCCTACTGTGAGTGATGGGCTCAATAACTGGAAGGCTGAAGATGTTATTCCTATCTCCTTTAGTCAGGAGTAAATACTATTACTGTGTTGTTACTTTTAAAGTTTGTAATTTTTGAACAAATAAACTCTTAAGCCTTGTGCCTTACCCGGGGCACAATGGTGTGCTTGTTTCGGGATGTCATTTCATTTGCATACTTCATTCAATAAAAATCAGTGGACGTTTCGTTTTCGTAAATATTGTGTTCCTTATCTTTCCTTTATTTTTATTTTTTGTTTTATCAGCTATGTGTTCTTACACACACCCACATCACTAAAATGCAGATCCTCATCCACTCTGGATCCTGTTGATAACAGTTCTACTATTGCCAATTATAATTTCGAGAATCCGATCTATCAAGCTGAAGATGGAAATGAGGACGATTGTGAAGTACCTGTAGAGCTTGCTAGGTTGTTACAACAAGAAGAGAAAGCTATACAGCCACATGAAGAGTCAATCGAAGTTGTGAATTTGGGAACTGAAGAAAACAGGAAGGAGGTCAAGATAGGGGCTGAATTAGAGGATAGTTGTTGCACCCCAAAATTTGCCCTCCACAAGACAAGACATTGTGTACTAAGAGGCTCACAAGGTTCACAAGACATCTCATGAGGTTCACAAGGTTCACAAGGTTCACAAAGTTCACAATTAGTCAGAAGATGTGACAATTCCCTCAGACAATGCATCCTCCTAAGCAATGCATCCTAAACTAGGGTTTTGACTTTAATCAGGATAAATGGACTTCCAAGACTTCAAGTGAGCTTCACAACATCTTATATGTGTTCAAGAATCCCCATGACAAATTTCAAGACTTTTCTCAAAGGTTTGCTCAGTCAGATGATCAGATAGGTCAAAATCAGTCAAAGTAGTTAAAAAGTCAAACTGAGGTCAACTGTGGTCAAACCAAAGTCAAACTTCATGATATTTTGCCAACATCAAGCAAATTAAGTAAAATTCATCATTTGATCAAGGGTTGATCATGATTCATCAAGGAAATTTCATATCATCAAGAATCAGGAGTTTCTAAATTAGGGTTTTCACAGGAAAAGTCAACTGAACTTTGACGAGCCATAACTTTCACATGCTTCATCAAATATTTTCCATCCAAAGCTAATTTTTAAGTAAATTGAATTATCTATAACTTTGTGTCTCACAAGCCAAGCCCAAAAATGCTTCATTTGGAAGGTATGAGCTAAGACATTATAGGTCCTTTTAAAAGTCAACAAAAAGTCAACAACTTCAAAAGAGCATAACTTGAGAATGGTAAAAGATATGGACATGAGACCAAAGAGGTTGGTTAGAGTGCTCTTTAAGCTTTCCAAAATGTCCAAGAACACCCTCATAGCATTAAAATTGAAGGATTTGTGCCCTTGCAAAGTTGGGAAATTTTAGGGAAACTTATGAAGCAAATAAGGCTTTAAATCAAATTTTTGCTAAATGAGCCCACCAAATTTCCATCCCATCTTTACAAAAACACCAAGCACGACCCAACCCACCTTTTTCTGATTTTTTATTTTTTATTTCATATTTATTTGAATTTTATTCATTAAAGTACAAATTTAAATTGAAATAAAATATAAAATCATATATTTGAAAAGGGATCTTGCTTCTAGAATGTCATAAATAATATTTGGATCAGATTGATACACAAGTTATGAGGATTGTCTCAAAATAGCAATGTTGGATCAAAGAAAAATCAAATTTCATGACATATCTTTCTCAATCTTCAATTATCCAAAAAGCCCAAAAGACAATCATTTTTTTGACCTAATCTGATTCACTACATATACATGAACTCATCACAACCTCAAGGACGAATTTTTGCAGCCTCTTACACAACTTTCAAACTTCACAAAAACCATAAAAAATCAATTTTCGGTTTCATCCTTACAAGAGGTTTTGAGGTATTCTAAGGACACAAAAAGCTTCCTTGAGCTTCATTGAGTCGAAACCACCTCTTAAACGCATCTAATCCATACTCATATGCACAATCCGAAGCATCCTTGCCCTTGATTTATTTTTTTCGATTCATTGAATTCATGTGTTTATACTACATTTTGATTATGTATTAATGTTTGTTAATGCTCATAGATGATTTCTGGATTGTTTTCGTGAAGAACCATGGCCGAATCATGAAAGTGCCATTGTTAGGGTTTGTATGGCCGTTTAGGGTTTCTTGATTGGACAAATATAAATGAATTCAATAACCATAGATCAATTCTAATTAACCTCTGGATCATGTTGGTATATTTAATTTGAGGAAATTTTACTGTTTTGATGATGATTGAGATTCGTAGGTTTTGCTGCAAATGAAAAATCGCAGGTAAATTTGAAGCAAAATTTGCAAGAAAAAGTGCAGGTCTGGAGGTTGAAGATGACTGGCGCGAAATTCATAATTTGAATGTGGCTTTAATATTTAATTAGTGTTTTGCGTTTTATATCAGTTGGAGATAAATGGCATAGTGGCAAGCGCAAGCGCATGGGAAGCTGGGGTCAAGGGTTCGAGTCCCAGTTTCATATTTTTTTGGTTTTATTCATTCATATTTTCAGGTTTATAACATAAGGTTTCATGCTCACTTCATAATCACAAACACGCGCTGGCCTGGTGGAGAGCTTGTTGGTCCTGGAGATGTGAAGCCTAGGGCCTGGGTTCGAATCCCAGCCCCAGGTATGTTCTTTTTCTCACTTTATTTTATTTTATTTGATTTTGTTTATATTATATTTAATTAATCTAATTAATGATAAATGTCTAAAATAAAATATTCATATTATTTTCTTATAGATAATTCAAAAACTTATATTTTAAAAATTCAAACTTTATTAATAAAATTATTTATATTTATTTCTTTGTATATTATTAATATTGTATGTGTTTTTATAATAAATAAATAAATTAAGTTTAGATTAAATAGTTAACCCTAATTTATTTAAAAAAAAACTAATTATATTATAAACCCTAATTTATTTTTTCTAAACAATTAAAAACCCTAATTTTATTTTATGATCTTAATTTCTTATTTAATTATAATTAACAAATATTTTTAATATGTATATATAATTAAATTATTAGAATATTAATCATATTTATTAGTATATAACTATTATTATTTATTTCTTTTTTTATTAAAATTCTTAAAAATAATTATTTGTTAAATTTTGAACTTTTAATTTATTTTCTATATTATACTATTATACTAACCTCTTTTATATTTATTTCATTTATTATTACTAACCCATTTATTTATTTATTTATTTATTATATGCTTATTTATTTAAATTATTTTATTATTGTTATAATGTAATTGTGCAAATTATGTAATAGTTGTAGAATTTTTATTATTTATTTAAATTGCCATGGTTAGTAAAATAGGGGGTGAAAACATGTTTGTATTTAAAATTGAATTTAGATAATTAATTTGTAAGATAAATACTTGAATTTGTACACGCACACACGTAAGTCGATCTTGGATCGCCATCTCACATTCTTAAGGATACCTCTCATGTTGCCTAAAGAAAAAGGTCAAGTAAGGTGTATAAAGCAAAGTCCCTTCGCATAAACAAATCATCTAGTCCCTTTAAAGATTATAAGATCAAGTCTCTTCGACGTTGCCTTCGTAAATGATCTTGTCCCTTTCGAATAAAAGATGATAAGTCCCTTCGAATTGCTAAATACACCTTACAGTTGCCTAATCACAGATGACCCTTCACGTGTCCCTCACAACATCCAAGGTAATGACTACCTATTCCTTAATAATAGGGATAGTCTTACCATTGAAAGAACATTTAAGAATAGTAAAGATTCAAATTAAGGTAGGTTCCTCTTAAGTACTTGCTCACTCCTTCAAAAACATTTCATAACACTTCACATTTTCAAACAATTTTCAAAACAAAGTCTTAATATAAATTCGTACAAGGATCATTATAAAGTACTTAAGAAAATTTTTAAACACACACTACACTTCTCAAAAACATTTTAAAGTGAGCTAAGTAACTAAGAGCCCATGGATAACCATGGATGTAAAGGGTGCTAACACCTTCCCTTTACATAACCTACCCCCCGAACCCAAAAAAATCTTTTAAGGTCTTTCCTGTTCTTTTATGCCCTTTCCTTTGGATAAAATAAAAGTCGGTGGCGACTCTTGCTATCCGCAACATTTAACTAAAGTCAGTTCTCCCACCGTGTTACAGAACTGGCGACTCTGCTGGGGATTTAATAAAAGAGGGGTACCCTTAGGAATTAGATCACTAAAATTGTTTGCCTTGTTTGCTTTATACTTATCTGTTGGGTGCTCTTATGTGTGAAAGATCCTAACCCGGATCTAGTGTACCTTAGGTAAATGGCAATAGACCAAGGAAACTGTACGGCGTATACCGATACGGTTGATCTGGTGGCCATAGTTAGTGTGACTTCTTGGTTGGTGCTTATGTTCCTTAAGTCAAGTTGAGGATAATATGAGGCTGCCATATGTTGTCAATACACTAACTAACTTTTAGAACCCTAGTTATCCCATCTTGGCCTTTAGAAAGTAGTGAGATAATCGGCTTTGGTGAAGACTGAAGTTGGTTGATACTCGATACTACGCTCATTGAGATCCTAAACTTGGAGTGTTTTTGTTGGCAAGTAAGTTGCCTACTGAACAACCACCCTTGTGAAGGATCAATGATATTGAGATCCCTTAGAACCTGGTTACTTTGGTAGGACAGGATGGACCAACTAAACTTCAGGGGAGGGTACTTACCTTTAAACCTCATGCAAGCCTTAAAACCTAGGGCTATTGTGTGACTTGTTTGTGTGTGCCACATGTCTGTGATTAAGCATAACATCAAAGCATCATCATGCATCATAAGCATGGAATTTTCACTAACCATTTCAAGGACCAAAGGATTTATCTTTGTTCTTTGTTGCAGGTCATGGCTTCTGCTCGTAGGAATACTATCCGGATCTACTTTGTAGGGATACCTCCTAAGCTTAAGGAATTGGTCTCTCAAGTTTCTGAAAACTCCCAATTCATCAAGAGACATGGTCATCTACTGGATTTAGTTACTTCAGGGTTCAATGAAGACATGATGAGTGTCCTGTTTCAGTTCTTTGATCCTAAGCATCGTTGCTTTACATTCCCTGACTATCAACTGGTTCCTACAATGGAAGAGTTCTCCAAACTTCTGGGTATACCTGTCCTTGATTAGAAACCATTCACAGGTTTGGAAAAAGAGCTTAAACCTGAGGTTATTGCTGCAGCTCTACATCTGAAGAAGTCAGACATTGTTCTAGAAACGAGAAGCGAAGTTAAGGGTATTCTTGTTAAGGTATTGATAGAGAAGGCTCAAGTGTTCTTGAAGGCTATGAGTTATGATCTTAGCCTTGTTGATTTATGGCTTAGTGTTGTTCCCCAATCCAGATCAGTTCATAGACATTCACGCCATCAACATATTTCTGAGTCACAATCCAGTGCCTACATTACTTGGAGACATTCTGCATTCTCTTCATACTCGTACTACGAAGGCACGAAGAACTCTGATGTGCTGCATACCTTTGCTATCTAGGTGGTTTATTTCTCACCTTCCTCGATCAGTGATGATGAATGAACAAGGGTTCAGGTGGTCCAAGAGGATTATGTCACTCTCTCATTCAGATATTCATTGGTACTCTCGATCTATAGAGAATGTTACTATCATTGACCGTTGTGGGGAGTTTCCTAATGTGCCACTCCTTGGCATAAGAGGAGGCATTACCTACAATCCTTCCTTAGCTCTACGTTAGTTTGGTTATGCTCAGAGTGATGGTCCTTATGACATGTTGATTCGGGGTATTGTGTTCAACTACGACAACGATCTTCAAGGTTACTGTCAAAGGTTTATACGAGCATGGGGTAAAGTGAACAAGGTTGACAACAAGACTCTGGAACCCAAGTACACTATTCCTATGGAACCTTATCTTAGATGGGTGCGAGCACGTGCTCAGACTCTTATGATGCCATATCCTGCTATCCTGCCAGTTACCATGGAGCCTGTTGCTGAAGGAGATACTTCTTATACCATTCTTCATCCAGACATGCCCACTGACATGGAAGATTTACAGAGATCCTGGATCCAGTTGAAAGAGCAAAGAGATATTTTTGAGACCCATTACAAAGCAATTCAAGAAAGAATCCTGGAGCTAACAAAACAACTTCACGAGGAGAGGAATCTCAACTCATACCTCAACACAAAGAGGAAACGTCCATGGGAGACTTAAAACCCCATTTTTTGAATTCATTTCAATTTTATTGTAAGCCCAAGGGGCAAACAAGTTTATTGATTACTAATAAAAGTTTACTTTTTGGTTGTTTAAACAAAATTAAATCCTGCGGTCCTTGAAAACATTGCATATGCATTTACATACCATATCATTGCATCACAGGTTTCTTATAAACAGGTATCTTATCTTCTCGCTGTTTTGAAGCAAGAATGGATCTCGAACAATCTGTCAAAGATCTTCAAGCTCAAAATGCTCAGTTTCAAGAAGTGATCATGAATTTGTCCAAGGGGCAAGAAGAGTTAAAAGCACTTCTCTCTGAAAATCCTGAAGACAACAAGGATGATCATCTGAAACAACTACAAGCTGAGATGACAGAAATGAGGATCCAGATGAATGACCAGGTGGCTCTTATTCAAAATTTAGCTCAGGGGCAAGAAGAGTTAAGAACCTTTGTCCATAAATTTCAAAGTAATGGAGCCAAGAATCTAATTGTTAGTCAACCTCCGTTAAAACAAGCTGACTTGGTTGAAAGGAAGAGGAGGATAAAAGAAGGTAAGAGACAGGTTGCCACTGATTGTTCTTTAGTTGAAGAAAAAAGACCTGATAAGGTTAATCCACCTCAACACAAGGAATGTAGAAGGCAGTTTATCAAATTCAGCACTCCAATGTCACAAGTTCTGCAATGCTTGTTGGAGATGAAGCTAATTTCTTTGAAAAGTCCTCCTCAAAATCCTAATACTTCCTCTCCTCACTATAATCCCAAGGCAAGGTGTGAGTATCACTCCGACAGTCCCAGACACGACACTAATAACTGTTGGGCACTGAAGAATAAGATTCAAGACCTAACTGACGAATTAATCCTCGAGGTTACAGCAGAAGGTCAAATTGAATTCTACTATCGTCCATCAAACGTCAAAGCTGCAAGACAAATTGCCCAAAGTAGCAAGAAAGAAAGCCTACCTATTCCTGTTGAGATATGGGGCACCTTGGGACATCCAAATGGTAAATTTGATTTCATGTTGAAATATACTGCTCCTGAAAGTTCACAGATTGCAATTGAAGACATTCAGCCAACTGGATGGGACAACATTTGAAATTTCATTTGTAATTTCTTTTGTTTGTTTAAACACTTACTATTATGTCAAACTTTTGTTTTCATTAATGCATTGCATATGTTTGTCTTGAATTAATCCATTCATTTCACTATATTTTGAACTATGCTTCATATTTAACTCCTGATAAAGCTATAAGCCTGTAGAGGGAGGATGACGAAAACAATACCATAATATTAGGCAGTATGCTTTTGAACAGACTATGCTGACGATGTACAGGCATTGTTTCAATTCCTAAACAGTGGAGATATAAGGAAGTTAATCCCTAGTCAACCCTTTTGAGCCTATGAAGTAGGAGTTTTTATTCTCGCACAAATTAAAACCCTTATTCATAACCCGGGGCAGGGTAGTTACTCGGTTAACTCAAATATGCCAATTATCTGTGTTATACACAACTAATGATGGTTCTCTGTAATCATTAAACCTGACAGTCAATATCCAGCAAAAGAAAAACCCACTAAGTCAAAACCTATGAAGGAGACTTAGTAAAAAATAAAAAAAATTGAGAAATTCCGCTGACTGTAATTTTGAAACAAACAGTTCAGGCAAAAAGAAGATATAACAAAGTCAAAAGAAAAAAGAGGTCATTATGAATCCTCAATAAAGAAAGATGACTGAATATTCAAATAAATTTTGGGTTTCTGAACCATCACAAATGTTAGTGTTACAATTCCAAACTCATTTGAGCCTCAATGCATAAGTTAACTGAGCATAGGACTGAAGAACATCATGGAGATTGGGTTGGGTACAAATAAAATTTGAGCCTTTATCCTTTGTTTCTTAAACCGTGAACCAGGCCACGTTACAACCCTTTAAAAGTCCTAACTGAAGCATGGTTAGTTCGAAAGCGTACTGCTACAAAAATGTATCCTGACTCCTTTAGGGCTTATTATAAAACTTGAGTTAATATCACAGTTTTCACAAAAATTGTTTTTCTAAAATAACTCTTTTTCAAAACTTCAAGACAGACATAAGCCTTGCATTTTTTAATATATTTGTTTGCATATACCTGAATGTTTGATAAACAGAGAAACTTACAAGATGAATGTTCAATAAACCAAAGTCCTTCCGATAAACAAATTTGTTTCCTGGATCAAAGTCCATGTATACAAAGGGGCATAGTCATTATCTCCTAATCAAGGGGGCAGGCCATGATACTGCCTAACTCATTTGGGGCAATCAAGACAGGATTCAACTATGTTTAAGTAGCCAGGGGAAGATCTCCTCATCTATCTAAGTTACCAAGGGTAACATTACAGAGTTCATAATGCTAGGGGCATAGTCATTGTTTCCCAATCAAGGGGGCATACCAAGTTACTGTTCAATTCATTCGGGGCAATCAGGTCCAGATTCAACAGTGCTTAATAGCCAGGGGCAGCTTTCCTCATGTATTTGAATTACCAAGGGTAACATTACGAAGTTCATGATGTCAGGGGCATATTATTGTGGGGCGTTCTGCTTATTTCTCTTGAGGTAACTACCTTCAGATACTTCCATTATGGGACAATTCATCCTCAACCAAGGGGCAATGCTTTCTTTTCAAATCTAATATCCGGAGCGTATATGGTCCATCACAATTTGAAGACACGTTCCTTTCATTGTATTACCTTGATATTGGATTCTCAGTAGAAGCCATTATGGAAATTAATTGTCTACGCTAGTAGTATCAGATGGTGTCAGTATCATGTCTTCAGATCTAGCTATGAGGATTTCTGGGAAGGTATTCAGGAAAGTTAAGAATCTCAAGAGCTCTAAATCCAATTGGTTATACACTCTCAAGGTTGAAACAATTTTGTTTTCGAGTTCAACTTTACTTTTCCCTCTTTATTCAAGTAGGAAATGCTTTTTGAATCCAGATTTACTTTTACCCTATTTACCTAAGCGAAAACGTCCATTGGTTGTGTTTGAATGTCTGTATGCTTTTGAATATGATTGATGTTTACCAGAAATGCATAAAATGCAGTAATAGTATTTACTAAGGACGAACGAGGGAAGGAATTCAACGAAGCTTCGCCGGTTCATCCCCACAAGACAACTACCAATCTCCAGTAGAGCAAATCTATCTTTATAGATACTTCGAGTTACATCTCCCCTTGAATTTATGTTCATCTCTTTTATCCTCAGTCGGGATATTCAGGAACTTATTCCTTCAATAAAAGTACGACGAACGAAGACGGGAGGTTATAAATACTATACTATCAAACAAGACGGGAACGAGTTCCTCATATTCTTCAGCAACGAATCGAGATTTATTTTCCTTAAGCCAGCAGTTGTTATACGAAGATATCCAGACACTTCAGGCTGCATGATTCATACATGCATCATTTATATCATAACATACATATCCATAAATGCATAATACATTTATTTAGGTGCATCATACTTTGCATGCATACATATTACATAAACTAACATTCTCCTTGCAGGATAATTATATGCAGATAAAACAACATCAACAATTCACAACAGGTCAGAAATGATCCATACATTACTCAAGATGTCCTCGGAGAGTAGGCAAACGGTCTGTAAGAAGATCCATTCCGTAATCCAGGATATTTCCAGAAGATTTCATCTATCTGGTCTTGAATAGCAGGCAAACGGTCTGTAAAAAGATCCATTCCCTGGTTCAAGATATTTCCAGAAGATTTCATCTATCTGGTCTTGAATAGCAGGCAAACGGTCTGTAAGAAGATCCATTCCCTGGTTCAAGATATTTCCAGAAGATTTCATCTATCTAGTCTTGAATAGCAAGCAAATGATCTGTACAAAGATCCATTCCCTGGTTCAAGATATTTTTCAGAAGAACTAATCCTGACGTTCTTTTGACCTTGGAGAGTAGGCAAACGGTCTGTAAGAAGATCCATTCCCTAATCCAGGATATTTCCAGAAGATTTCATATATCTGGTCTTGAATAGCAGGCAAACGGTCTGTAAGAAGATCCATTCCCTGGTTCAAGATATTTTCAGAAGATTTAATCTATTTGCTTGAATAGTAGGCAAACGGTCTGTACAAAGATCCATTCCCTAGTTCAAGATATTTTTCAGAACTAATCCTGACGTTATTTTGACCTTGGAGAGTAGGCAAACGGTCTGTAAGAAGATCCATTCCCTAATCCAAGATATTTTCAGAAGTTAATCCTGACACTTTTTGTCCTCGGAGAGTAGGCAAACGATCAGTAAGAAGATCCATTCCCTAATCCAGGATATTTCCAGAAGATTTCATCTATCTGGTCTTGAATAGCAGGAAAACGGTCTGTACAAAGATCCATTCCCTGATTCAAGATAATTTTCAGAAAAACTAATCCTGACGTTCTTTTGACCTTGGAGAGTAGGCAAACGGTCTGTAAGAAGATCCATTCCCTAATCCAAGATACTTCCAGAAGAGATAATCATCACGAAGATTTATTTCTGCTGGTCCATTTGTAACACGGTGGGAGAACTGACTTTAGTTATGTTGCGGATAGCAAGAGTCGCCACCGACTTTTATTTTATCCAAAGGAAAGGCATAAAAGAACAGGAAAGACCTTTTAAAAGATTTTTGGGTCCGGGGGGTAGGTTATGTAAAGGGAAGGTGTTAGCACCCTTGACATCCATGGTTATCCATGGGCTCTTAGTTACTTAGCTCACTTTGAATTGTTTTTGAAGTTGTGAAGTGTGTGAATAGAAATTTTCATAAGAGTTTGATAATGATCCATGTACGGATGTGTAAAAAACTTGTGTTTGAAAATTTGTTTGAAATTTGTTAAGTGTTTGAAAAATTTTGAATGGAGTGAGCAAGTACATAAGAGGAACCTACCCTAAAGTTTAAGTCTTTTCTGTTCTTTATCCTTTAAGTGGTAAGACTATCCCTATTATTAAGGAATAGGTAGTCATTACCTTGGATGTGAGGGACATGTGATGGACATCTGTTTTTGAAGGCAACTGTGGGGCGTATTAAGCATTTAGGAGGGACTATCATCATTATTCGAAGGGACTTGATCTTTAAAGGCAACCATTAGGGACTTGATGATTTTTCTTTTAAGGGACTTGCTTTATACACCCCACTTGACCTTATGATTAGGCAACATTGAGGGATAACCTTAGAAAGTGAGATGGCGATTAAAAATCGACTTACGTGTGTGAGTGTTCAATATTATTTATCTTTAATTAAAGTGATCTAAATTTATTTTAAATAGAATACATGTTTTGCACTCCCTAAATTACTAACCATAGCAAGCAAATTAAATAATTAAATATTTACAAAATTACACCAAGAAGCAATTACATAATGATAATAATAATAAATAAATAGCAAAAATATAAATATAAAAGCAAAATATAAATAATAAGCAAAAATGATAAATAAGCAATAAATAAATAAATAGGGGTTAGTGATAAATATAATTAAAAAAATAAGGTTAGTAAAAATAAAATAACTAAATTTAGTGAAATAATAATAATTAGAAAAATAAACAAGGTTAGAAAAATAATAAAAATATGAGATAATAATAAAAAATAATAAATAATAATATGGTTAGCAACAATAATTAAAATAAATAGAAATAAATAGAAAAATATTATAATGACATGATTAGAATAATAAACACAAAGTTTAATTTTAATATATAACATTTATTTAGAAATAAGAATAATTAAATAAAAATTTTTAAACATAATATAATTATAAATTTTAATTATTACAAATTTAATTATTTCTAAACATTTATTAACTATTATTATTAAAAAAAAATATTTACACATTATATGAGGAAAATAAATTTTAAGTATCATATTCACAAAATTAATCATATTTATAAAATTTAATTTCTACTAATTATTATATTTACAAAAATTATACTAAATAAATATATATTATAATTATGTAAAAAATTAGAAAGTAAAAATAATTTAGAAAATAAAAATTAGGTTTTTACAAAATTAGGGTTTTTGAATATTAGGGTTTGTTTTCTAGAAAATATTTTTAGGATTTAATTTAACATACAAAATTATTTTAACTAATATATATATATTATATTTACATAAAATAATAAAGAACATAATTTTGAATTAGAGAAAAAAAAATAGAAAGTTTAGAACTTTTAGAAAATATGATGTTATTTTAAATTTTTGAATATGTATGATTTATTATTTATTAATAACAAGAATATAATTAAACTAATTACATAAGAAATTAAAATAGAAAAAAAATAGTAAAACATACCTTGGCTGGGTTTGAACCCATGATGTCCCATTTGCCAGCAACAACAACTACCACCAGGCTACCACACGCACAAGCAAGAGATGAGGGAGTGAAGTTGGTTTTGTTCCTCATCTGGAAAAATCAGAAAAAATAAAAGAAACAAAAAAGGCCTGGGGTGCGAATCGAACCCAGGACCTTCTGATTACAAGCATGCACGCATTACCGCCTGGCTGGGAGAGCCCTTCTGATTATATGATGACTATAATTGGTTATATGTTAAACCTGTGAAATAAACAAAATAAACAAGCAAAATGCCACAAACGGGGAATCGAACCCCAGACCAAGCCACTACATACGCTCCCTCCATCCACTGGGACAACACAAGTTGTGTGACTTTAAACAGCAAACAATCAATAAAATATAATACAAATAATTTGAATTCAAATCACGCGCGGGAAGAGGTCATCTTCTTCCTTGTACCCTTCGAATTTAACTGCGATTTCACATACAAATTCACCTGCGAATTTTCATGCACACGCACCCTGTGTTTTTTGAACTACCATCAAACAACATCATTTTGCCAAATCAAGGACACCTTTGAGTTCCTTACAACCTGTACAGTTCAATTATGTCCATGGAATTCATTTATATTAAGTAAATCAAATAACCCCATTTTTGAACTCTAAACCCTAACTATGGCCGCGTGTAGTTTAGGTCATGAAGCTTCACTTTCCCAGCCCAGAATCACTCTATACATCATCACAATCAACAATATGAGGTTAGAATTCATTTATAATGCACAAATAAACAAAATCGAAAAATTGAAATATCATGAACAATTTGAATCGGATTATGCCAATGAGGGAGTTCTTGATGCAAATGAGTATTGGTTTAGCTTCAGTGATGTCTAAAGAACATCTCCATGTTCTTATTTTACCTTCTAGTGCCCTGAATCTCCAAATCCGAATATGAGTTTGTGGAGGATTTTTGAGTTTTGAAACTTACACTTTTAGGCTGCAAATTCGTGAATGAGGGCTAGGGTTGTGATCAGCACTTATATGTGAATCATTTAGGTCAGAAAAATTCATTGGTTGTGTGGAAGTTTGGATATTTGAAGATTGAAAAAGATTGTACTTTGAAATTCAAATATTTGCTCATGAAAGCTTACTATTTTTGTACCAATCTCATGATTTCCTTCTTTTTTAATTCCAATCAATATTTAAAATATTCTAGAAACCAAATCTCCCTTTAATAATATATTTTCATATTTTATATTTATTTAAAATGATTTTTATGAATTAAATCAAAAATAAATAAAAATAAAATAATAAAAATTCTGAATTTTGGTCATTTGGGTCGTGCATGATGATATGATATGGATTGGATCACAATTTAGCAAGCCCATTTGGAAGGAATTGGTTCTAGGCCCCCATTTTCATCATAAACCATCACAAAATTTCCCAACTTTGCAAGGGCACATCTCCCTCAATTTTAAAGGTATGAGGGTGTTCTTGGACATTTTGGAAAGCTTGAAGAGTCCTCTAAACAACCCCATTGGTTTCAGGTCCATATCATTTACCAATCTCAAGTTATGCCCTTTTGAAGTTGTTGACTTTTTGTTGACTTTTGAAATGACCTATAATGTCTTAGCTCATATCTTCCAAATGAAGCATTTTTGGGCTTAACTTGCAAGATCAAAGTTGTAGAGAATTCAATTTCCTTCAAAATGAGCTTTGGATGGAGACTTGGTGATGAAGTATGTGAAAGTTATGGCTGGTCAAAGTTCAGTTGACTTTTACTGAGGAAACCCTAATTTAGAAACTCCTGATTGATGATCTGGAATCTCCTTGATGAATCATGATCAACCCTTGATAAAATGATGAATTTTACTTCATATACTTGATGTTGGCAAAAAACCATGAAGTTTGACTTTGGTTTGACCACAGTTGACCTCAGTTTGACTTTTTAACTGCATAGACTGGTTTTGACTTATCTGATCATCTGACTGAGCAAACTTTTGAGAAAAGTCTTGAAACTTGTCATGGGGGTTCTTACACACATATAAGATGTTATGAGGCTCACTTGAAGTCTTGGAAATCCATTTAGCCTGATTAAAGTCAAAACCCTAGTTTTGGATGCACTGCTTAGGAGGTGCATTGTTTGAGGGGATTGTCAACTCTTTTGACCAATTGTGAACTTTGTGAACCTTGTGAACCATCATAAAATGTTTTGTGATACTCATGGGAGGTATTGTGAAGCTTGTGAACCTTATGAACCTTCAAGAAGTAACTTGTAGACTTCATGAACCTCAGGAAAGCTTTGTAATCATTGTGAATCTTGTGAACCTTGTGAACCTTCAAGAAGTGACTTGTAGACTTCATGAACCTCATGAAAGGTTATCTAAACATGGAGAAACTTGTGAACCTTGTGAACCTTCATAAAGTGACTTGTAGACTTCATGAACCTCATGAAAGGTCTTTGAAAGTATTGTGGGACTTGTGAACCTTGTGAACCTTCAAGAAGTAACTTGTAGACTTCATGAACCTCATGAAAGGTTATATAAACATTGTGAATCTTGTGAACCTTGTGAACCTTCAAGAAGTAACTTGTAGACTTCATGAACCTCATGAAAGGTTATATAAGCATTGTGAATCTTGTGAACCTTGTGAACCTTCAAGAAGTAACTTGTAGACTTCATGAACCTCATGAAAGGTTATATAAGCATTGTGAATCTTGAGAACCTTGTGAACCTTCTTAGCACACAAAGTTCTTGTATTGTGAGGGCAAATTTTGGGGTGCAACAGCTGCCCCTGTTCAATTTTCTGAAACCTGAGGGGTTAGATTGGTATGTTTGCCAGTCGTGACCTGGAAGGTTGAAGGGGATTGAACACAAAAGCCCAAAAATTTGCACTCACCAGTGCATAGCTAGTTGAATATGATTGAGTGGGCTTAAAGATGCCACTTGGAAGAACTGGGGATGGGCTTAGAGATGCCATCTAAAGTATCAGAATATTATGATGTCTTTATGTTGATGCTGGACCTCAGTACTATGTCTTTGTATAGGCCGTCTCTGAATCATTTATGCAACATGATTAGAATTGTTGGACGGACCAGTAGAAATAAATCTTGCGATGATTATCTCTTCTGGAAATATTTTGGATTAGGGAACAGACCATTTGCCCATTCTCAAAGGGCCAAAAGAACGTCAGGATTTGTTCTTAAGGATCAAAAGAACGTCAGGATTTGTTCTTCTGAATAAGATGTCTTGAACAAGTGGTCGAAAGAGCGTCAGGATTTGCTCTTAATGATCAAAAGAACGTCAAGATTAGTTCCTCTGAAAATGTCTTGAACAAGTAGCCAAAAGAGTGTCAGGATTTGCTCTTGAGGATCAAAAGAACATCAGGATTAGTTCTTCTGAAAGATGTCTTGGACAATGGGTTAAAAAGAGTGTCAGGATTTGCTCTTAATGATCAAAAGAACGTCAGGATTTGTTCTTCTGAAATACGTCTTGGAGGATGAAGCAGTCCAGAAGTAATGATATGCTTTCAGGAGGATTAAGCAATCCTGATGTAATAAGAGCTGTCAGGAGACTGGAGTAATCCTGAGGTAATAATATGATATGCTTTCAGGAGACTGGAGTAATCCTGATGTAACAGCATGTCTTTAGGAGGATATAGCAATCCTGATGATATTAATGATATGCTTTCAGGAGACTGGAGTAATCCTGATGTAACAGCATGTCTTCAAGAGGATAGAGCAATCCTGATGATCATAAGTTTGTTTGTTGGATAATTAACCTGAAAACAAAGTAGCATTCTGTATGATAATATTAGTTTATGCTTTATGTATGTGTGCATAGTATGATGCACCTAAGTAAATGTATTATGTATGTATGTTATGGTATGATGTAAATGATGTATGTATGATATGATACTGCTGGAAGTGTCTGGATATCTTCGTATAACAACTGCTGGCCAGGGAAAATAAATCCCGATTCGTTGTTGAAGAATATATTATACATAACCCTCCGTCTGCTGGGGATAACAGGGTATAGATAACCTCCCGTCTGCTGGGGATAGTAAGGTGTACATAACCTTCGTCTTCGTTTGATGGTAGGGTAGATACAACATCCCGTCTTCGTTCGTCGTACCCTTATTGGAAAGTAAATTCCCGTATATCCGTATGAGGATAAAAGAGATGGATATAAATTCCAGGGGAGATAAGATTTTGTGAAGATGGATTCGTCCTACTGAGAGTTTTGTATGTTTTCTTGTAAAGAGGAACTGGTGAAGCTTCGTTGAAATCCTCCCCTCGTTCGTCTTTAGTAAATACTATTACTGCGTTTTCATGCATTTCTGGTAAACATCAATCATATTAAGCATTCATGCATTTTTGGTAAACATTAATCATATTCAAAAGCATATATACATTCAAACACAATCAATGGACGTTTCGCTTATGTAAATAGGGTAAAAGTAAATCTGGATTCAAAAGATGGAATTTATTTATATCAAAAAGTGACCCATACGCGGGTAAGTTTGTACAAGGAGACATAAACCCTAGTAAGAGGATTTTGTCATAAATTTTTTTTACAAAACGAAGAGAATCAGCTATGTGGGAAATAATCCTATTGAGTTTCAATTCTACTATTGCCATTATCTTCAAGTATCTCATCTTCTGCTGTTGAGACGAAAACGATTGGATTGAGCTTTATCTGTTCGAGCTTGAGTAAGTAGTACAACTGGTTGCAGTTTCATGGGTGATCCCAAACGAGACATAGTCATACGCTTTAATCCCTAACTTTTGCCTGGATTGCCCTTTCAGGTTTTCAATCCACAGGGATACCCTTTTTTGCCCAAGCCGCCTTTTCAGGTTTTCGACTTGCCGGGTGTACATCTTTTTATATATATCCCTAATTTTTGCCCAAACCCTTTTGGTTTGCCGGGATGCCCTTATTTTTGCCTAGGCCTGTCAACCTAGCGGGTCTCTTTTTATGCGTAGTATTTTTTAACTATGTCTGCGTTTATAGGCTGTGGGAAGTCTTCACCATCCATTGTAGTCAGTATCATGGCACCTCCTGAGAACACTGTCTTAACTACAAATGGTCCCTCATATGTTGGAGTCCACTTGCCCCTAGGATCACCCTGTGGTAATATGATACGCTTGATTACCAAGTTACCAGCCTGATATACCTTTGGCTTAACCCTCTTATTAAAAGCTTTGATCATCCGTTTCTGGTACATCTGGCCATGACAAACTGCTGCTAGCCTTTTCTCATCAATCAAATTTATCTGGTCAAGTCGAGTCTGAATCCACTCATCTTCATCCAGGCCTGCATCCTTCATAATTCTTAAGGAGGGAATCTGAACTTCAATGGGCAGAACTGCTTCCATACCATAGACTAAGGAGAACGGGGTTGCCCCTGTTGAAGTACGTATTGTGGTACGATAACCATGAAGAGCAAATGGTAACATCTCATGCCAATCCTTGTAAGTAACAGTCATCTTCTGTACAATCTTCTTAATGTTTTTATTAGCGGCTTCAACTGCCCCATTCATCTTTGGACGATACGGAGAAGAGTTATGATGCTTAATCTTGAACTGCGTGCAGAGATCAGTAATCATAGTGTTGTTCAGATTAGAGCCATTGTCAGTGATAATCCTTTCAGGGATGCCATACCTACATATGAGATTATTCTTAATAAATCGAGCCACAACATTCTTGGTAACAGATGCAAACGAAGCTGCCTCTACCCATTTCGTGAAGTAATCAATAGCAACCAGGATGAAACGATGCCCGTTAGAAGCAGTAGGCTTGATCTCACCAATCATATCAATGCCCCACATGGCAAAGGGCCAAGGAGCAGTCAACACATTCAAGGGTGATGGAGGTACATGGACTTTATCAGCATAGATTTGACATTTGTGACAAGTTCTGGAGTGTTGATAGCAATCAGCTTCCATGGTAGACCAATAGTAACCTGCTCTCAAAATCTTCTTTGCCATAGTATGACCACTAGAATGAGTGCCAAAGATCCCATCATGCATGTCTTCCATAATCTCCGTTGCTTCCTTCTTATCCACACAACGAAGCAAAGTTGAATCATGATTACGCTTGTACAGAATCCCATTACTCAAGAAGAACTTCGCAGCAAACCTTCTCAGAAACTTCCTATCTTTGACAGATGCCCCTTCAGGGAATTCCTGAACTTCAAGATATCTTTTTACTTCATAGAACCAAGGCTTCTCCTCTGCCCCTTCAGTGTCAATCTCATTGCAATATGCAGGCTTTTCAAATCTATCGATAGTAATCTTGGGAGCTTCATCATCCCAGCTGATCTCAAACATAGATGCCATGGTAGCTAATGCATCTGCCAACTGATTATCTTTTCGTGGAATATGTTCAAAGGTAATCTCTTTGAAATGTGGGATCAAAGACAACACATGCTCTCTGTAAGGAATGAGGTTATCATGCTTGGTATCCCAATCTCCTTTAATCTGACTTACTACCAGGGTTGAATCTCCATAAACATCAAGGAACTGAATCTTCATATCAATAGCAGCTTTAATACCCAGGATACATGCCTCATACTCAGCCATGTTATTGGTACAATGGAAACAAAGTCTGGCAGTAATCGGGGTATGACAACCTTCAGGGGAACTAATTACAACACCAACACCATTACCAAGTGCATTAGAGGCACCATCAAAAACCATAGTCCATCGGGATCCTTGTTCAGGTCCGTCATATTGTCCAGGTTCTTTGGTAATAATCATAATATCTTCATCAGGGTGTAAACACCCCAAATTTGCCCTCACCCATTCACACCATGGCTTGTGATCATTCTCATATGCATAAGTACAATCATGCCATCTCACATCTCATTTTTTTTATCCACTGCATAGCTTTCAAGGCATCTGCACCTAGGGTTTGTGATCTGAGCAATCCCAAAGCTTTTTGAGCCATTCCAAAGGCCACTAATCAACTCAAAGGGGTCCATGTGTGTTCTTACATCATATTTCATCTCCTCAAAGTCAAAATTGCAGAGGAATCACAAGAACTAGGGTTTGAGTGGATGCAGAGCCAAGTTTTGACTGCACAGTTGACTGAAAATTAGGGTTTTGGTTTCAGAGGCCATAACTCCAAATTTTTTGGTCATTCTTGTTTCCATTGATCTCTATATGGTATGGGGAGTATGCATATCAATTTTCATGAAGAAATTCCATGGGGAAGTCATCTGATCAAGGGTTGACTTTCTGGACAAGTCAGTGCAAAATCAGGGCATCTGAGGCCCCCAATGACCCAACCAATGGGTGATCTTCATCATTTTGAGTGTATATGATTTTTATTTGATCATGGAAGAAGGTTGAAGTTCATGAAATCAAGAATTTAGGGTTTTTGCAAATGTTGACTTTTTGGGCATAGTTGACTTTTCAAGAATGCATCATTTTAGGTCATTTTTCAAGCCATGATTCTTGATCCAAAAATGCTTCAAATGGAAAAACTTTGGTCATGAAAGTTGTAGATCTCATCTTTCCCTTTTCAAAAAGTACAAGAACATGATCAAACTCTTCTTGGATCAAAAGTTATGGCAATGCAAAGTTGGCAAAAATCATTAATTTCTAAGGCATGCTTCAAATGGAAATTTTGCAAAACCTTGAACCAATGCATCATGTGACCTCTAATTCATTTCAAACCATTACACAAACATTCTCTAAGTGCTAAAAATCAGAATTGGATCAAGTTTGCCTATGGTTTGGTTCATGTAACAAGGCATTTTTCATGAAAATCCATAAAGTAACCAAGTTGCAAAACTCATGATCAAGCCTTCACCACTTGCTGCCTTGAATGCTGGACCAAGCTGACATTTCCCCCTCATCTTGCTGCGCATAGCCCATGCCTTGTACCAAGCTAGCACCTCACCATACTTTCTCTTACACAAGAGTTGACAAATTGCAAAAATTGCCTCACCTATCCATAAAGCACATGTCAAATCAACTGACCAATGAGAGAGAGTCATATGGACAATTTGCAAGCAAAGCATAGCATAAGGCAAGGCTGAAACCATCACATTCACAACATACACAAAAACTCACCATCTTGCAACTTGCTTCGAATTTCTCTATACAGCCTGCAAACACTCAAACCTTTTCCTCCATTCAACTCACCATGTATCACTGAGTAGGAACCACCCAAAGCACAAGCCTAAAACATCCAGAACACCTCATTGCCACCTCTCACTCCATTCTGCAGATTCATTCGAATCTCCCTCCCTAGCCCACAAACAGCCAAACAAACCTTGCAAAGCTTCTCCATTCATCATCAGGACCTCAAACCTTCATTCACCATGACCTGAAAGTGCCAGAATCTCCATTGCCATTTTTGACTGAACTGAAGCAGGAGCTTTCGAATCTCACTATCCAGCCAACTTAAACTCCTTTTGAGCATTCAAACATCATCAAGAGTTTCTAAGGAGTAGATTGCACAAAGAGAGGTGGCTAGAAAGTTCCAAAACTGAAAGCTCCAAATCTCAGGTAGCTCGAAAATAATTTTTCCAGAAATCACTTCTTTTGTTCCAAACTTGTTCTTTGTGTTATCCTGATCATTCTGGTACCATTGGTTTTGAAAATGGTTGTGATTTGAGTGTTTAATTTATCTCTGAAGCTTGCGTGACCTAGAACTTATCCTCTTCGATTCAGCTTATTTGGGAAACATAAATGTGTTTTGAGAGAGGGGTTTGGTTCGTGAGGATGTGAGGATCATTCCCATGGCTTTAGATTTCATTTTAGTAACCTAGGGAAGGATTTGGAAGTTTTCAGGGGAGAAGGTCACCGGAGAAGACGACCGGAGCTCGTCTCCGGTGACCTGAAAGTGATTAGTCATTAATTTAGGGTTAGGGCAAAGTTTGAATTTGGGCCCTTGGATCTGGCTTCCCGCGCGCATATGAGTGGTTCAGATCATGTCATTAAGTTTTAATTTTGGATTATTATTTAATTAATCAGGTTTAAGTTAGTTTGAATTATGACCATCAGATCACGCGCCAAGTCAATGCATTCTTTCCCAGATTCAATCCTGGCCATCCCTTGCGTTTACTTTTCATTTTCTTTAATTTTAATTCATTTTTCTTTCAATTAAATTGCATAATTAATTTAAAATAGCAAAAAATTCTTAAAAATTATGAAACTTTTTCTTTAAAGTTTTATTAATTTTTAAGACCCAAAAATATTTTTTATTTTATTTTTATCATTAAAAAAGTATTTTTAAATATTTAAAAGATTATTTTTAATTGATTAATGGGAATTAATTAATTAAAAATACTTTTAGGTATTTAAAAATTACAAAAAAATTCATGAAATGTTCTAAGACATTTAGAAACATTGTCCAACCTTCAAACCAAATTTCTTTTTGGATCTTGATACATTTTGAGAATTTGTCATTGAATTAAATCATATTTTGTGCATTATTTTGATCATAAGTTCAAAAAAAATCATTTCTGCCTATTGGAGAAGAGTTGGACATTGGTTCTTCTTGCATTGTCTTGTGTTTAGCATGTAGTTTATAGGATAAAATGGCCATGATTTGATCTTGCATTTTCCATTTGTTTGGCATTTCTTTTGTTAAGAACCCTAAAAAACCCTAATAACTTAGAAAAATCATATCTTGAGTTTGGTTGAGAGTTGAGAGCTTCCCTTTGGGCAGTGGTTCATCATAGGCCTAGGGTTTCTTTGGGTGCCATTTTCCATTTTTTATCTTAGGGTTTGCTTCTGTTTTGGGTTTTTGTTTGATGTTTGATCCATAAACCCTAATTTGGGCTTTCTTTTGCATCCTTCTTGCATTCCCTTGCATAACATGACTTGTCTTTGCATTTTGTGCATTCTTGTGATTCATTTGACATCTTAAGACATGTAGAAAACATCATTGATCATTGCATTTCATACTTGCCATGTCATTTGTCTTGTATGATTCATAACTTTTCATGCTTGTTCATGCTTCTTAGCTTGCATCATTTGCATTCATAATCTTGTATGAACATCTCCATGCCTTGTCTCATGTTTGCAGCACCTCATAACATCATAATCATCATCACCATGCTTCTGGTCTTGCTTAGCATCATATCATTTCATCTCATCTTGCATTGCATTGCATTTCTTTCTAACATTGCAGGTGGTAAGTAAACTTGAGAAGTGGATTTGCCTTCACTTCTCATAACTTTTCTTTTCATATCTCTTGCATCCATTGCTGCATTCTTATTTGTGTTTGAGTTTGAGCTTGTTCATTCTTCTTCCTCCCACCTTCTTTCTTCGGGTGACCTGACTTCTTGAATGAAGCAAGTCACTTTGCCTCTCTTGATCCTGTTCATCTGCTTCCTGGTGGCTCCTTTGAAGATTGTTCTTGGAAACCTCACAAACTTTAGGATCACCCAAGCATGATAATGAATTAGGGTTTTGATTAGTCTCCCCTCATAGTTTTTACCTTTGTGTCTCTCTTTGAGTCTTCTCTTCTCATCTCATAATCAGGGACTAAACCCTAAAGGCTCTAAGACTTTGTGGTTAGGGTTATGCCTGCATCCTTCTCTTAGGATGGAGTGTATACCTTTAATCCTAAGTGTTGAACCCTTTATGTGTTTAAATCCTTTAATCAATCCATCATAATAATCATCAAGACATCACACTTGTAACTTGGGCCTTGCATTAGGGTTCTAATTCTTCCTTAAGTGGTTAAGAAGGACTAACCCTAGTGTTAATGGACAAGTCCCCCTCAAGTTGTCTTACAAATCATAAAAATTCACTTCATCATCATATCATTAACTAAAATCCACTTAATAAAGGTTTGTTTTGTCATGGGTTTAATCCCTAATCATGGATTAAGTTGAGGAGTCTTCCTCAGCTTAAACACTCTCATCTATCATCCTTCTTTTAGGATGGTGTAATGAGTCTGTTTAATCTTTGATTATGGCTTAACCTCATTACTCAACACTAAACAAAAACACAAAAACATCTAAATAATCACAAGTAGGTTAATGATCTTAATCCTACACCAAAGGTGATTAAGTGTGAGAATCTGACTTCACACTTAAGGTATTCTCATTACCCCTAATCAGAGGGAAGATGTGATGAGTTTACTAACCCATTGGTTTAGGCTTAAGCTCATTATCCTATGACAAACTCCAAAAAGAAATAAAAGACTGAAAGCTCAAAAACAAACAATAATCGTCTCCTCCGGGATTCTTTTCTCATCTCACTCACTCATAAACGAGAACT
Source organism: Lathyrus aphaca (assembly GCA_963966055.1). NCBI lineage: Eukaryota > Viridiplantae > Streptophyta > Magnoliopsida > Fabales > Fabaceae > Lathyrus > Lathyrus aphaca. The sequence continues at coordinate 724,500,262 of OZ014519.1, read as the reverse complement.
TGCTTCTTCCGTCTAATGCAAGACAGTCAGCATCTGTGCCAGACAGATCATACACTTGAGCATAGACAAGCAAGCAGTTCACAAGTCAATTCACCTTTCAGTCTCTTTGGGTCGAACTACGGTGTTCTGACTTCCTCATTGCACGAGAGGATACGTAGGCATAACTTAACAGTTATCGAACAAAAGTCTCTGTATATTCCCCCTCTTCCCAGCTTCATTCCTTAAGCCTCATAGTCTTGAGCATTTCACTCCTGTTCCTTACACTGACACTGTACATATCACACTTCACTTCCTTCACACTGACACCTGTACATATTGCTTTCCAGCCATTTTACACACAGATTGCACTGACACTACCCCTTTAAAACACAAATTTTTTAAGCGCGGATCCCGTCGAGTACGGCGGACAATCTGGGTGCTAATACCTTCCCAGGTTGTAACCAACCCCCTTTCTCAGTCTCTCTGGTTCGCAACCGTCTTATCCATCTCTTTCTAGGCCTATGCAGCATTGCCTTTCCTCCGGGATAAAAATGCCTAGCTGGCGACTCTTTTCATCTCCAGTGAGTTCACGGCTGTGTGTTCTCACTGTTCCCTTCGCCGACCGTTCGCGCTTGTACCGGGATGCAAATCTTTGGGAGCGACAGCTTGGCGACTCTGCTGGGGAACCTTATACTGCAACCAGGGCTTCTGGTTCTTTTTGTGGGTTCCTCCTAGCGCTTGTTTGATTTGTGTTTACTGGGGTGTTATGTGCTTGTTTGTGCTTGTATTTATTTTTGTTTATTGCTTTATGTACAGGTACTTTACTGCTTTCTTTATTGCTTTTGTATATATCATATTGTCATTGTTGCTGGCTGGATCTGTTGTTTGCCTTGGTGGGTGGGTGATTCATTGAGAGTTAAGGTCCTATACCTGGGACCTGAGTGACACCTAGGCTAGAGTGAATCATATTCTTTCCCATTCCATTTCGGTCTGGTGCGGGAATATGAAACACGGTTCAGATATGGGTTTCTTCTTGAGAACTCTGTGTTGCAGATTTCTTGCAATGCTAGGGCTATCTGGGAAGCCTGCTAAGTCTGGATGACCTTTTAGTTTTGACCTTCAGAAACTGAGGTGAATTAGAGGAGGAATTGTTATGGTTATTGTAAACACTGTACCTCCGGGTTAGAAGTGTTTACACTTCTCATAACTGATCCAAGTCTGAGGATCCTTGTTCTAGATCACCACCTGTGAGGGGGTTGGGCTGTTTACAGGTTTGCAGGTACCTTGACCTCAGAATACCCTGTTACTTTGACTTTGTTAAGTGTACTCCATGTTGGACAGTTCTTGTGATTCTGAAACCCTGGACTTGTGGCTCTTTATTTGAGTCCCCCACCCTGGTTACTGGATTTATAGACCTCCATCTGGAATTCTTGAACACACATGGATCTATACCAAGGCAGTTAAACAGATCCAGCTCAGTCACAAACCCTTTGCATATCATTTGCATACATACCCATTGCATCATATTAACATTTGCTTATTCGTGTTTCAGGGTATCCACCTTCATCTGGTTTTGGTTTTGACCCCATCTGCAGTTTTGACCTATCTCCACCAGCACTTGCTTCAGTTTGTCAGCCATATACTTCAATTACTTGCACTAGCCAGCCAGTGGCCCACTCCTTAGCATCTTCATCAGCACTCTACTCAGTCTTCAACATCATGGCTCCAAAGAAAAGCAACATCACCTATCATTTCTTCCAACCAGACTTGTCAGACATCAGGAGGATCCAAACCCTGATCACTCCAGATCACATACCCTTGTTCAGGGAGAGTTATGGAGATATACTGGACATGGTTATGGATCTGGACCCTTCACAGAGGAGCCTCATCCACACCTGTATTCAGTTTTATGACCCCCCATTGAGATGTTTCACCTTTCAAGACTTCCAGTTGGGTCCTCTTTTAGAAGAATACTCATCTTTGGTTGGTTTGCCTATCAAGAGGGAAATCCCTTTCAACCCTGAAATGGTCTTTCCCAGCAATGGAGAGATAGCAAAAGCTTTGCACCTGGAACCTGCTTTGATTGAGCAGCATATGGCCTCTAAAGCTGGGATCCCTGGATTTCATCTGGACTTCCTGATTTCTCAAGCTAGTCTGAAGGCCACCTTGGGGGAGTGGAAAGCTGTTTGTGCTTTGTTGGCCTTAAGTGTATATGGAGTTGTGTTGTTTGCAGATGAGCCTCGATTCATCAGCAAGAATGCAATCCATTTGTTCATCCTGAAGAACCCAGTGCCAACTTTATTGGGTGATCTCTATTACTCAGTACATCAGAGAAATGAGAAGCAGAGGGGAAGATTAGTGAGGATTTGTGCTCCATTATTCCATGCCTGGCTTCTCAGGCATCTACCCAGGACAGATGCATTTCTAAATCCTCATCAGCAAAGCAACTGGGCTAAAAGGCTCACTACTCTCACTTCAGCAGATATCAGATGGTGTACTCAGAGCACCAAGGGCAGAGATATAATCACTAGCTGTGGGCACTTTCCCAATGTGCCCTTAATAGGAGTTAAGGGAAGTATCAATTACAACCCTCTGCTGTTCAGAAGGCAATTAGGCTATGCACTGGTCCACACTCCTAGGGAACAAGACTTGGTTGAGACCCTCTACTGTGAGAACAAGATTAGTTTGGCTGTTGTTAGACAGGCTGCCTGGGCCTGGGATCATGTTCAAACCAAGGGAATCACCATTCTGGGGAAGTGCAATAATGTGGCATCAGTCCAATATTATGAGTGGTCCCATGCTAGGGCCCAATTCTCTGGAATGCCCTTCACCATAGAAGACATGCCTGAGTCATCTTCAGCACCACCCCCTGCCACTATCAGTTTGGAAGAGTTTGAGAGCTTGAAGGAAAGAAATAAGAAGTTAACTCAAGCCTTGCAGAAGACCCTCCGGGAGAGAAGTGAAGGTGTGAGGGAAATTGAAAGATTGGAGAAGTTGAGAATAGAGCACTTGACTAAAATTGAGAAGTCTGGGGAGTATATCAACAAATCCAAAGCTGGTGAGCAGATTCTGAAGAATGCTTGTAAGGAAGCCCAGTTTCAGAGAGCAAGAACAGACTTGTATTTGAAAGAGAGTCAGGCCAGGTGGGTCCGGATCACTGAGGCCCGTACTCTAGAAGACAAGAGAGTTCAAGACAAGATGGAGCAGATAGAAAAAGCCCTGGCAGCAGCCCAGGAAGAAATATCAGAGCTGAAAATCAAAGCAGGATTAAAGAGGTCTAAGGACCAAAGTCAGAGCAGGAAGTTGACTGCAGCAGTTGCAACAAGAAACCTTCTCATTAGAAGTCTCACGGAGCATCCGGCTGATCCTGTGACCGAAGCACTTCTCAAGGAAGTTCGTGAGGATGAGTTTGGCCTTGGAGTTTGATCATTTGCTTGTTGTTGTTCCTTTTCCATGTACTTTTGCTTTTTGTGATGTATTTTGACCCCTTTGAGGGCCGGTGTTGTAAAATGAACAAATTGTATTATTTCACCTTTGTAATATATTTGTGTTGGTTTCTATCTGGGTTCACATCAAAAGCAACTTCAACAGCAGCATCTTCAAGGGTCTGGAAGGGTCAAAACTGAAGGCCAAACCGGATACCTTGAGAACAAATAAGCATAACTGCATTGCATGCTAACCCTTTTGTTTGTTTTGTAGGTTTTTGTTTTGTTATTGCTAATTTCTGTTGTGATATTCAGGAATTATTGCTCGCCGCCGGGTATTTCCTCTCAACAGGCCTCACAGGTACCCAACTAGAAACAACCTTCCGGGAATCCAGATGGATCAGATGCAGCAGGACCTTACGGAGGTCAGAAACCAGATGGCCAACGAAAGGCTGGAGATGAGAACCCAGATAACACAATTCATGGAAGTGATGAACAATCTAGCTCAAAGCCAGGAGAGGCTCAGAACTTTGGTAGAAGGGAGGAATCAAGATGAGCCCCATGTGGGGACTGCTGGCACAAGTAACAATGAAAGGGTGCAACCACATGTTAACCCCCCTGTGTTTGGCCCACATCTACATCCTGAGATCAATATTCCTGCAAACATTCAAGGAACAGCCACAGCAGCCAGAGTACTTCAAGAAGATCCTCAGGAAGACCAATTTACAGTAATGGGTGCTGGAGAGGAAACTTATGATAGGCGGCTGGATGAAATAGCTGAGAAGTTGAGGTCCTTAGAATCTCAAAATTCTTTGGGGTTCGACGTCATGGACATGGGTTTGGTAGAAGGGGTCAGGATCCCCCATAAGTTCAAACCCCCTTGTTTCGAAAAGTATAATGGGACTTCATGCCCCCGGACTCATTTGCAATCATTTCTGGGAAGGCTGAAGGCCTATACAACGGATGAGAAACTTTGGATGTTCTACTTCGAAGATAGCTTGACTGGAGCTTCTAGGGAATGGTATTCCCATTTGACAAGGGCAACTGTGAGATGCTGGAAGGACCTGGCAGAAGCCTTCATCCGACAGTATCAATACAATTTAGACATGGCACCCAACAGGACTCTCCTAATGGGAATGTCGCAGTCGTCAAGGGAAAGTTTCCGAGAGTATGCCCAAAGGTGGAGGCAACTGGCTGCTGCTGTTCAACCACCAATGTCTGAGAGAGAAATGGCAGACATGTTTATGAACACTCTCCAGGGAACGTATATTGACAGGTTAGCTGCTTTCTCTTCCACCAGCTTCGCAGATGTTGTCATAGCTGGGGAGAGAATTGAAAGCCTGTTGAAAATGGGAAAGATCTCAGACAACGGTGCAAGCTCGTCCAGTAGTACAAGAAAGCCTTTTGCAGGCCCGAGAAGAACTGGCGAGACCAATGCCATTCACACCAACAGGGGTAGGCCCCAATATGCTCAGAGGTCAATAGCAGCAGTCACTATCCCTGCTCCAGCTCATCCACAGCCAGTCTATCAACCTCCTCAACAGAACTTCCAACAACAACCTCAGTATCATCAGCAGAATCAATATCCTCCAAGAAACTACAACAACAACAACTCCAACAACAATAATCAACAGAGGCCATTCCAGCAAAGGCCATCCCAAGCTAACCGAGTGATCGACCCGATCCCAATGCCGTATGCTGCCTTGCTGCCACAACTTCTGAAACTCAACCTGGTTGAGCTAAGAACGTTGGCACCTCCGGATCCCAACAGTCTACCAAGAAACTATGACTCCAATGCTAGGTGTGCTTTTCATTCGAACGCACCTGGTCACAGTACAGAAAAATGCAGGGCTCTGCATATGAAGGTACAAGACTTGGTAGACTCCAAGGCTCTGAATTTTGCACCTCCGCCCAATGTCAATAAAAACCCAATGCCAAATCATGGTGGTCCCCGAATTAACGCTATTGAAGAAGACCAACCGTCTTATTTGATAACTAGTGTGGATCAGATCAGGACACCATTGGTGGAAATCAAAGCTCAACTCCGTGAAAGTAATATATTTCCGGGGTGTGAACTAGGGTGCCCCTATTGCAATATTTCATGGAATGGGTGTGAGGACCTGAGGAACGGCATTGACAGCCTTATTCAGAGTGGCCTGCTACAGATCACTACATCATTCCCAACAAACCCAACAACTTCATCAACAACGGTTTCAGAACCTCCTACAAATACAGCAACTATTGTTCCCGACAATTCACCAGCACCATCAACAAGTACTTCACCTGTCCTTCCAAATGATCAGTTTTCAACAGTTTCTCCTGCTACAACTTCAGCTTCATTCCATTTCGAATCTCCGTCAACAACAACAACAGTCCTTCCAACAACACCTCCTACAACGCCAGCAATCAATCATGAAGATGTCTCTACTGTTACCATATTCTACGATCCTGAGAATAATTCCGCCTACCATTCAGAAGGTGCTGCTCCCGCCAGGGCACCAGTTACAATCTTTTATGATCCGCAAACAATTATAGTCCCTTCAGCAGCAGCAATCAGTCCGGTCACTGTCACGGTGCCTGGACCAGTACCATATGAAAGCAATAGGGCCATCCCCTGGCACTATGGCTCTGACGTGTACTGCGAAGGAAAAAGAATCACTCTTGAAACAACAGCACCTGCACCACAAATAGATAATGTGGGGGGAGGCGGAGGCTTCACTCGAAGCGGACGTCTCTTTGCTTCACAAGTTCAAAAACCTACTGCCGAAGCGGAAGCTGCTGCCAAGGCAAAAGGAAAAGGCCCGGTGCAGGAAGACCAAGTTGCCAAAGAAGCCCTGAAGACTCCATTTGATCAGGAAGTTGATGAGTTTATGCGGATCATCAAAAAGAGTGATTATAAAATTGTGGATCAGCTTCACCAGACGCCATCCAAAATCTCTATCCTCTCACTGCTTATGTGCTCCGAAGCCCATCGGAATGCACTACTTAAAGTCTTGCACGCAGCTTACGTGCCTGAGGAGATTACTGTCAACCAATTGGAAACCGTGGTTGGGAATGTTACTGCTAGCAATGGGCTAGGGTTCACCAATTCTGACCTGACAGCGGATGGCCGCAACCACAACAAAGCCTTGCACATAACCCTGGAATGCAAAGGAGCTGTCCTTTCTCATGTGCTGGTGGACACAGGTTCTTCCCTGAATGTCTTACCAAAGAAGGCTCTGGTGAAGCTCGAATATGATGGATTGGCATTGAGACCCAGCAACCTGGTAGTAAGAGCCTTTGATGGTTCTAAGAGATCGGTTCTGGGAGAGATTGAGCTGCCTGTGACAATTGGCCCACAGACTTTTAAAACTATCTTTTATGTGATGGACATTCAGCCCGCCTACAGCTGTTTGTTGGGTAGACCCTGGATTCACGCCGCCGGCGCAATAACGTCTACCCTTCACCAAAAGTTAAAATTCGAGTGGGAAGGTCAAGTTGTCACAATCTGTGGGGAAGAGGATATATTTGTTAGCCATCTGGCTACTTATAAATACGTTGAGATGGATGGGGAAATCCATGAAACAATGAGCCAAGGTTTTGAAGCCTTGAATGTCAATGAAGCATCTGCTGTGTCGGGGATCTCCATGTCATCTTACCAACAAGCCCGGAAGGTTGTTGAAGAAGGAACTGCCCTAGGCTGGGGCAAGGTCTTGGCTGTGGAGGAGAAGAAGGACAAATTTGGGTTGGGTTACAGACCAACTCAACATCAAGCAAAGGCTGCTGCAGGGCCTGGTTTTGTCAGTGGGGGGATGCTTACCCCCGATGCTATCAACTGCCTGGAAGACGAGCTGGAAGAGGAGCGCAATCTGGAGAATTGGATTCGTCCAAAGATCCCGGGGAGCAGTGTCTCGAACTGGTCTTCCCAGGAAATTATAAGAGTTACTCACGCAGAGTAATTATTATTTCCTGTATTTTTATAAGCATGCATCCAAGTCTTGCATCTTGCCCAAGATGACAAGACTCATTTTGTAACCAGGGCCATCTGTACTTTTGTGCAAACAAGATTAAATTAATGAAATATCAGACATCTTTTTGCAAACAAGTCTTTTTCTTTCCTGCTCACTGTTTTTCCATTTTTCTTTTTGTACAAAAATAAATGGCGGTGTTTTCAAAATGACAACTTCATTTCACTTTTCTAAATAAAGATTAAAATCAAATCACTAAAATGAACCAACTTAACCCTTGCAGAGAGTGCCTTCCTGACAGCACCGACAACAGCACGGCTATGACATCGTATGACTTTGACAATCCGATCAATCAAGCTGATGAAGGGATTGATGAAGAATATGAGCTTCCTGAAGAGCTAGCCAGGTTGTTGAGACAGGAGGAAAAGGTTATTGCTCCTCATCAGGAGGAGATTGAAGTGATTAATCTTGGTACTGAGGAAGACGTGAAAGAGGTTAAAATCGGGGCCCGCCTGCGAGACTCAGTGAAGAGACAACTGATAGATCTGCTTCAAGAGTATGTTGATGTGTTTGCTTGGTCGTATCAAGACATGCCAGGGTTGGACACCGATATAGTCGTGCACAAGCTGCCTTTGAGGGAAGAATGCCCACCGGTCAAACAGAAGTTGCGCCGAACTCGCCCAGACATGGCTATGAAAATCAAGGAAGAGGTACAAAAGCAATGGGACGCCGGGTTCCTTGCTGTGACTAGCTATCCGCCGTGGGTTGCTAATATAGTACCTGTGCCTAAAAAGGACGGCAAAGTAAGGATGTGTGTTGACTACCGGGATCTGAACAGAGCCAGCCCGAAAGATGACTTCCCATTACCTCACATTGACGTATTGGTGGATAACACGGCTCAGTTCTCGGTGTTCTCCTTCATGGACGGATTTTCGGGGTATAATCAGATCAAGATGTCACCTGAAGACATGGAGAAGACAACATTCATTACACCTTGGGGCACGTTCTGTTACAAAGTGATGCCATTCGGACTGAAGAATGCTGGTGCCACATATCAACGGGCTATGGTGACATTGTTCCATGATATGATCCACAAGGAAATAGAATGTTATGTGGATGATATGATCGCCAAGTCCCTTACAGAGGAAGATCACCTGGTGAATCTGCTGAAGTTGTTCAAGCGTCTGAGGAAGTACCAATTGAAGCTGAACCCCAACAAATGCACATTCGGGGTGCGATCCGGTAAGCTGCTGGGCTTTATTGTAAGCGAGAAAGGGATTGAAGTTGACCCAGATAAAGTCAAAGCTATTCAGGAAATGCCTGCACCAAGAACTGAGAAAGAGGTTCGAGGGTTCTTAGGTCGATTGAACTACATTTCGAGGTTCATATCTCACCTTACAGCAACCTGTGAACCCTTGTTCAAGCTGTTAAGAAAGGAACAAACGGTCAGGTGGAACGAAGATTGCCAGAAGGCTTTTGACAAAATCAAAGAGTACTTACAAGAACCTCCAATCCTCATGCCTCCAGTTGAAGGAAGACCTCTGATAATGTACTTGACAGTATTAGAAGAGTCGATGGGGTGTGTGCTGGGCCAGCATGACGAGTCTGGTCGAAAAGAGTATGCAATATACTACCTAAGCAAAAAGTTTACCGACTGTGAACAACGTTATTCACTGCTCGAGAAAACTTGCTGTGCTTTAGCGTGGGCTGCTCGCCGACTGAGACAGTATATGCTGACCCACACTACCTTATTAATCTCAAAAATGGATCCAGTTAAGTACATTTTCGAGAAGCCAGCTCTTACCGGACGGGTTGCAAGATGGCAGATGATTCTCACAGAATACGACATACAGTACACATCTCAGAAAGCCATCAAGGGCAGTGTACTATCTGAATATCTTGCTGAGCAACCCATCGATGACTACCAGCCTATGAGATTTGACTTCCCTGATGAAGACATCATGTTCATTAAAGCAAAAGATCATGAAGAGCCTATTCACACTGAAGGGCCTGACCCGGAGGAAGAATGGACTATGATGTTTGATGGGGCTGTTAACATGAATGGCCGTGGTGTTGGTGCAGTACTCATTACACCTAAAGGAGTTCACATGCCTTTCTCGGCAAAACTCACCTTCAACTGCACTAACAACGAAGCTGAATACGAAGCTTGCATTATGGGTCTTGAGGAAGCCATTGACCTCAGGATCAAGACATTGACCGTATTCGGAGATTCAGCTTTGGTAGTCAATCAAACCAACGGAAAATGGTATACACACCAAGATCATCTGATACCTTACAGGGATTATACAAGGAGGTTATTGACTTTCTTCACAACAGTCAAGCTTGAGTATATCCCTCGGGACGAGAATCAGTTTGCAAATGCTCTTGCTACCATTTCATCCATGATCAAAGTTCAAACGGCTAACTTTGTACCCCAGATTTCAGTGTCTAGACTTGATAGACCAGCATATGTATTTGCAGCGGATGTTGTAAAAGATGATAAGCCTTGGTTCCACGACATTAAGTGCTTCTTGGAGGATCAGACATACCCACCTGGGGCATCTTCCAATGATAAGAAGACTTTGAGAAGGCTTGCTGGTAGTTTCTTTCTGAACACTGATGGGTCTTTATACAAAAGGAACTTTGATATGGTACTCCTCAGATGTGTTGACAAGACGGAAGCAGATTTGTTGATGCATGAAGTGCACGAAGGATCCTTTGGTACCCATGCTGGAGGGCATGCCATGGCTAAGAAGTTGCTAAGATCAGGTTATTATTGGATCACAATGGATGCTGATTGTTGTGCCTACGCCAGAAGATGTCACAAATGCCAGATTTATGCAGATAAGGTGCATGTGCCACCCAATCCTTTGAACATAATGTCATCACCCTGGCCCTTTGCTATGTGGGGCATTGATATGATTGGCAAGATCGAGCCGACTGCTTCAAATGGTCACAGATTCATCTTGGTCGCCATTGACTATTTCACCAAGTGGGTTGAAGCAGCCTCATATGCAAATGTTACTAGGCAAGTGGTAGCCCGATTTCTGAAAAGAGATATCATCTGCCGGTATGGAGTGCCCGAGCGAATCATTACTGATAATGGTTCCAATCTAAACAACAAAATGATGGCAGAGCTATGCCGGGACTTCAAGATCCAACACCACAATTCTTCTCCTTACAGGCCAAAGATGAATGGCGCTGTTGAGGCAGCAAATAAGAATATCAAGAAGATTGTGCAGAAGATGGTAGTCACCTACAAAGACTGGCATGAAATGCTACCGTTTGCCTTGCATGGGTACCGCACATCAATCAAAACATCCACTGGGGCAACACCGTATCAACTTGTGTATGGTATGGAGGCAGTCCTACCTGTTGAAGTTGAACTACCCTCGTTACGGGTATTGATGGATGTTAAACTGAGTGAAGCAGAATGGGTTCGGTCCCGATTCGAACAATTGAGTCTGATCGAAGAGAAGAGATTGGCTGCAATCTGCCACGGGCAGTTATATCAGAAGAGAATGAAGAAAGCCTTCGATCAGAAAGTCAGGCACCGAGAGTACCAAGTGGGAGATCTTGTGTTGAAAAGAATCCTCCCTCCGCATACAGACCACAAGGGCAAATGGACTCCAAACTATGAAGGACCGTTTGTTGTAAAGAAAGTTTTCTCTGGTGGAGCACTGATGCTCAGCACCATGGATGGTGAAGATTTCCCGTCCCCTGTGAATTCAGATGCAGTTAAAAAATACTTCGCATAAAATGACCCGCTGGACATAAAAACAGAATGTAAGTCCAGGCAAAAATAGGGCATCCCGGCGAGTCAAAAACAGAATAAAAGACTCGGGCAAAAGTAAGGGAAAATGAATAAAAAATGTACACCCGCTGAGTTGAAAAGCCGCATTGGACAGCTCAGGCAAAAATGGGTATCCCGATGGATTGAAAACCCGAAAGGGCGATCCATGTAAAATAAGGGAATAAGCGAACAACTGCATTCTGAATTCGTCTGTATCGCTTACAACTTGGTAAGCTCCAAAGGATCAAGCTTCAATCAGAATCAACTCTCTCCAGAAAGCAAGACGAGAAGAACGTCATTGTCATACGAGCCATAGCAGAAGAGGAAGCTCCTTGAAAGCGTCGCCAGCACTTTATTTCTCAATTTGTAACAATCTCCTCATTTCAGGAGATATGTTTCTTTGACTGTATCTTGCCAATTCAGGGCACATGAATTAATAAAATCAGATTCTCAGTCATGTTTCGTCTTTTACATTTATGCTTTGCAAAGAGTTGTCTGATATCTCTAAAATACAACTGCATAAGTACAGATGCCTTTCTCTAAAAAATGATAAAAACACATGCTTGCAGGGAATATGATTACTCTCGAAAGTACTTATCTCCTATGACGGAATCCAGTAAGGGATACCTCGGGACCTTTTGTACGTTTCCTTACCTTTGCAGGATTGCAGGTATCCAGAACGCAACCCGGGGCATGCGGGTTACGTCTCAACAAGTTGGCGAATCATTATTAACTCGGTCTATCTTCCACATGGCACTGGAGGATGCCCATTTCCCCAGCGGAGCTGCCAAATCAGCATACACTCAATCTCAGCATCCGAAATGCTCTATCCCCAGCTGAGTTGCCTCTTGTTGCTCTCCCCAGCTGAGTTGCCTCTCATAATTCCCCAGCAAGTTGCCTTTTCATCCTCAGCAAAATGCAGAATCAGGGAATCATCTCCCCACATATCCCCAGCCTCTATTCAGAAGAGCAACGCACGAAGAAGTCACAACAGAGTACAGAAGCTTCTACAAACCCCAGCTGGGTCCCGTATTACAAGGATATGTCAATCAGTGACCTATATCCCCAAACAGATACATCATTAGATCTACCAATGATCTCATCCCCAGCTGGGATGTTCACTTCAAGCAGATCAACCAGAGATCTTCACAGCAATGGGATCCGAATCCCGGATCGGTGCCTCTTTGCATAATCATAGCATTCGTATCATACTATTCCCCAGAGCGTAGCATTCCGTCTAATACGGAGCATTACGGCAAAATCAAATGCATAGCATAATCATAAGTCATGTTGTGAATTGAACGCTTGTGATTAGTAACCATTCATCAGAATACAGATTACTTTCCCCCAGAGTCCCCACCAGAGTCCCAGCAAAAGCAGCTGCCCTTTCAAATCACAAACACCAGTATATACACCCTTTGGCACCCGTCCGTGTCGTCTTTCCCCAGTAAAGTCGCCTGAACAATCTTTACAAACAAATCACCCGCATTATAGATACCTCCTGGCACCCGTCCGTGTCAAATCACCAGCAGAAAGCCAAAGATATCCTCTTTGCACTCACATATACTTATATACACCTTTCCTGACACCCGTCCGTGTCATATCCCCAGCGCAGTCGCTTACATTTTCATCACCCATATACTTGTTAATATTATACTCTTCTCCTTTTGACACCCGTCCGTGTCACTCTCCCCAGCAGTTAAAACACTCATATATACAAAACAGTACTCACTACCCATTGGTACACTTATACAGATACTCGTCCGTATCTTGTATACATCATCACTCATATCCCCGCAGATTCGACAGTAGTCCTTGTTCTTTGTTAACCAGTTGGTACTCGTCCGTACCATCATCTCAGAACATTGCGTCTAGTGTTTGTTTCTACATGATACTCGTCCGTATCATAGTCTTAGGGATGCTCGTCCGCATCTTTAATCCATACACCGTGTCAAACACTTATGTCTTCTTGGATATAGATACTCGTCTGTGTCTACTATTCCCCAGAAGAATTCTTTCAGATGCAACACTCGTCCGTGTTCTTTGTTAACCAGTTGATACTCGTCTGTATCATCATCTCTGAACATGTGTCAGTTTGTTTCTACATGATACTCGTCCGTATCATAGTCTTAAGGATGCTCGTCCGCATCCTTAATCTATACACGATACCAAACACTTATACCTTTTGTTTCTTGGATGTAAACGCTCGTCCGTGTTTACTATCTCCCCAGTAGATCACCAACAAATTTTCTTTTTATCTAACACTCGTCCTGTGTTATGATATCTTTGAGAGCAGCCGTACCCTGCTGAGTGGTCGTCCTCCACTTCTTGATGGTCGTCCTCCTTCATGCTCATCCGATGGCCGTCCCCATCGTTGATATTTTTTAGCAGCCGTCCCCTGCTAGGTGGTCGTCCTCCACCTTTTGATGATCGTCCTTCATCACTTTATCCAATGGCCGTCCCCATTGTTGATTTTGGTTATCTGACATTCGTCCTATGTCATGACAAACCTTGAGAGCAGCCGTCCCCTGCTGAGTGGTCGTCCTCCACTTCTTGATGGTCGTCCTCCATCTTGCTCGTCCGATGGCCGTCCCCATCGTTGACCTTTTATCCGATGGCCGTCCCCATCGTTGATATTTTCGGCAGCCGTACCCTGCCAGGTGGTCGTCCTCCACCTTTGATGGCCGTCCCCATCATTTTTCTTTTATTCCCCAACAGAGCAGCCGTCCCCTGCTAGGTGATCGTCCTTCACCTTTGATGGCCGTACCCCATCACCTGTTTATTTCATTTATTCTTTAACCCGATGGCCGTCCCCGTCGTGGTCCCTTTTCTTTTCTTAGCCCGATGGCCGTCCCCATCGTTGGTTACTTTACCTTTATGAACTTGATGGCCGTCCCCGTCATGTTTCATTAATCCCCAGAGAACTTTGCAGCTTTATCTTGATGGCCGTCCCCATCATGATTTTATTTTCCCCAGCTAGTCGGCCGTCCCCCTCTTAGCTTTACTTGTTTTTCCCCAGCTAGTCGGCCGTCCCCGTCTTAGCTTTACTTGTTTTCCCCAGCTAGTCGGCCGTCCCCGTCTCAGCTTTACCTTTTTATCCCCAGCATGCCGGCCGTCCCCGTCATTGCTTTATTTTCTGCATCTTCCCCAGCATGTCGGCCGTCCCCGTCATTGCTATTTACCCAGCAGTCGTCCTCTGCTCGACGGTCGTCCTCCGTCGCCCATACTTTACAATATACTTTATTTTGCTTTTACAATCTATATCCCTTTTCTTCTTCATTTTGTGAGTGCAAATTTTGGACTGTCTTTGGTATTCAACCACAAGTTATCTTGTTTGGCCTGTTAAGCCGTCGCTTACAACCCGCACAGCTAACTCATGTTTGAATAGGGGCAGCTGTAAACACCCCAAATTTGCCCTCACCCATTCACACCATGGCTTGTGATCATTCTCATATGCATAAGTACAATCATGCCATCTCACATCTCATTTTTTTTATCCACTGCATAGCTTTCAAGGCATCTGCACCTAGGGTTTGTGATCTGAGCAATCCCAAAGCTTTTTGAGCCATTCCAAAGGCCACTAATCAACTCAAAGGGGTCCATGTGTGTTCTTACATCATATTTCATCTCCTCAAAGTCAAAATTGCAGAGGAATCACAAGAACTAGGGTTTGAGTGGATGCAGAGCCAAGTTTTGACTGCACAGTTGACTGAAAATTAGGGTTTTGGTTTCAGAGGCCATAACTCCAAATTTTTTGGTCATTCTTGTTTCCATTGATCTCTATATGGTATGGGGAGTATGCATATCAATTTTCATGAAGAAATTCCATGGGGAAGTCATCTGATCAAGGGTTGACTTTCTGGACAAGTCAGTGCAAAATCAGGGCATCTGAGGCCCCCAATGACCCAACCAATGGGTGATCTTCATCATTTTGAGTGTATATGATTTTTATTTGATCATGGAAGAAGGTTGAAGTTCATGAAATCAAGAATTTAGGGTTTTTGCAAATGTTGACTTTTTGGGCATAGTTGACTTTTCAAGAATGCATCATTTTAGGTCATTTTTCAAGCCATGATTCTTGATCCAAAAATGCTTCAAATGGAAAAACTTTGGTCATGAAAGTTGTAGATCTCATCTTTCCCTTTTCAAAAAGTACAAGAACATGATCAAACTCTTCTTGGATCAAAAGTTATGGCAATGCAAAGTTGGCAAAAATCATTAATTTCTAAGGCATGCTTCAAATGGAAATTTTGCAAAACCTTGAACCAATGCATCATGTGACCTCTAATTCATTTCAAACCATTACACAAACATTCTCTAAGTGCTAAAAATCAGAATTGGATCAAGTTTGCCTATGGTTTGGTTCATGTAACAAGGCATTTTTCATGAAAATCCATAAAGTAACCAAGTTGCAAAACTCATGATCAAGCCTTCACCACTTGCTGCCTTGAATGCTGGACCAAGCTGACATTTCCCCCTCATCTTGCTGCGCATAGCCCATGCCTTGTACCAAGCTAGCACCTCACCATACTTTCTCTTACACAAGAGTTGACAAATTGCAAAAGTTGCCTCACCTATCCATAAAGCACATGTCAAATCAACTGACCAATGAGAGAGAGTCATATGGACAATTTGCAAGCAAAGCATAGCATAAGGCAAGGCTGAAACCATCACATTCACAACATACACAAAAACTCACCATCTTGCAACTTGCTTCGAATTTCTCTATACAGCCTGCAAACACTCAAACCTTTTCCTCCATTCAACTCACCATGTATCACTGAGTAGGAACCACCCAAAGCACAAGCCTAAAACATCCAGAACACCTCATTGCCACCTCTCACTCCATTCTGCAGATTCATTCGAATCTCCCTCCCTAGCCCACAAACAGCCAAACAAACCTTGCAAAGCTTCTCCATTCATCATCAGGACCTCAAACCTTCATTCACCATGACCTGAAAGTGCCAGAATCTCCATTGCCATTTTTGACTGAACTGAAGCAGGAGCTTTCGAATCTCACTATCCAGCCAACTTAAACTCCTTTTGAGCATTCAAACATCATCAAGAGTTTCTAAGGAGTAGATTGCACAAAGAGAGGTGGCTAGAAAGTTCCAAAACTGAAAGCTCCAAATCTCAGGTAGCTCGAAAATAATTTTTCCAGAAATCACTTCTTTTGTTCCAAACTTGTTCTTTGTGTTATCCTGATCATTCTGGTACCATTGGTTTTGAAAATGGTTGTGATTTGAGTGTTTAATTTATCTCTGAAGCTTGCGTGACCTAGAACTTATCCTCTTCGATTCAGCTTATTTGGGAAACATAAATGTGTTTTGAGAGAGGGGTTTGGTTCGTGAGGATGTGAGGATCATTCCCATGGCTTTAGATTTCATTTTAGTAACCTAGGGAAGGATTTGGAAGTTTTCAGGGGAGAAGGTCACCGGAGAAGACGACCGGAGCTCGTCTCCGGTGACCTGAAAGTGATTAGTCATTAATTTAGGGTTAGGGCAAAGTTTGAATTTGGGCCCTTGGATCTGGCTTCCCGCGCGCATATGAGTGGTTCAGATCATGTCATTAAGTTTTAATTTTGGATTATTATTTAATTAATCAGGTTTAAGTTAGTTTGAATTATGACCATCAGATCACGCGCCAAGTCAATGCATTCTTTCCCAGATTCAATCCTGGCCATCCCTTGCGTTTACTTTTCATTTTCTTTAATTTTAATTCATTTTTCTTTCAATTAAATTGCATAATTAATTTAAAATAGCAAAAAATTCTTAAAAATTATGAAACTTTTTCTTTAAAGTTTTATTAATTTTTAAGACCCAAAAATATTTTTTATTTTATTTTTATCATTAAAAAAGTATTTTTAAATATTTAAAAGATTATTTTTAATTGATTAATGGGAATTAATTAATTAAAAATACTTTTAGGTATTTAAAAATTACAAAAAAATTCATGAAATGTTCTAAGACATTTAGAAACATTGTCCAACCTTCAAACCAAATTTCTTTTTGGATCTTGATACATTTTGAGAATTTGTCATTGAATTAAATCATATTTTGTGCATTATTTTGATCATAAGTTCAAAAAAAATCATTTCTGCCTATTGGAGAAGAGTTGGACATTGGTTCTTCTTGCATTGTCTTGTGTTTAGCATGTAGTTTATAGGATAAAATGGCCATGATTTGATCTTGCATTTTCCATTTGTTTGGCATTTCTTTTGTTAAGAACCCTAAAAAACCCTAATAACTTAGAAAAATCATATCTTGAGTTTGGTTGAGAGTTGAGAGCTTCCCTTTGGGCAGTGGTTCATCATAGGCCTAGGGTTTCTTTGGGTGCCATTTTCCATTTTTTATCTTAGGGTTTGCTTCTGTTTTGGGTTTTTGTTTGATGTTTGATCCATAAACCCTAATTTGGGCTTTCTTTTGCATCCTTCTTGCATTCCCTTGCATAACATGACTTGTCTTTGCATTTTGTGCATTCTTGTGATTCATTTGACATCTTAAGACATGTAGAAAACATCATTGATCATTGCATTTCATACTTGCCATGTCATTTGTCTTGTATGATTCATAACTTTTCATGCTTGTTCATGCTTCTTAGCTTGCATCATTTGCATTCATAATCTTGTATGAACATCTCCATGCCTTGTCTCATGTTTGCAGCACCTCATAACATCATAATCATCATCACCATGCTTCTGGTCTTGCTTAGCATCATATCATTTCATCTCATCTTGCATTGCATTGCATTTCTTTCTAACATTGCAGGTGGTAAGTAAACTTGAGAAGTGGATTTGCCTTCACTTCTCATAACTTTTCTTTTCATATCTCTTGCATCCATTGCTGCATTCTTATTTGTGTTTGAGTTTGAGCTTGTTCATTCTTCTTCCTCCCACCTTCTTTCTTCGGGTGACCTGACTTCTTGAATGAAGCAAGTCACTTTGCCTCTCTTGATCCTGTTCATCTGCTTCCTGGTGGCTCCTTTGAAGATTGTTCTTGGAAACCTCACAAACTTTAGGATCACCCAAGCATGATAATGAATTAGGGTTTTGATTAGTCTCCCCTCATAGTTTTTACCTTTGTGTCTCTCTTTGAGTCTTCTCTTCTCATCTCATAATCAGGGACTAAACCCTAAAGGCTCTAAGACTTTGTGGTTAGGGTTATGCCTGCATCCTTCTCTTAGGATGGAGTGTATACCTTTAATCCTAAGTGTTGAACCCTTTATGTGTTTAAATCCTTTAATCAATCCATCATAATAATCATCAAGACATCACACTTGTAACTTGGGCCTTGCATTAGGGTTCTAATTCTTCCTTAAGTGGTTAAGAAGGACTAACCCTAGTGTTAATGGACAAGTCCCCCTCAAGTTGTCTTACAAATCATAAAAATTCACTTCATCATCATATCATTAACTAAAATCCACTTAATAAAGGTTTGTTTTGTCATGGGTTTAATCCCTAATCATGGATTAAGTTGAGGAGTCTTCCTCAGCTTAAACACTCTCATCTATCATCCTTCTTTTAGGATGGTGTAATGAGTCTGTTTAATCTTTGATTATGGCTTAACCTCATTACTCAACACTAAACAAAAACACAAAAACATCTAAATAATCACAAGTAGGTTAATGATCTTAATCCTACACCAAAGGTGATTAAGTGTGAGAATCTGACTTCACACTTAAGGTATTCTCATTACCCCTAATCAGAGGGAAGATGTGATGAGTTTACTAACCCATTGGTTTAAGCTTAAGCTCATTATCCTATGACAAACTCCAAAAAGAAATAAAAGACTGAAAGCTCAAAAACAAACAATAATCGTCTCCTCCGGGATTCTTTTCTCATCTCACTCACTCATAAACGAGAACTTGCTTCTTCCGTCTAATGCAAGACAGTCAGCATCTGTGCCAGACAGATCATACACTTGAGCATAGACAAGCAAGCAGTTCACAAGTCAATTCACCTTTCAGTCTCTTTGGGTCGAACTACGGTGTTCTGACTTCCTCATTGCACGAGAGGATACGTAGGCATAACTTAACAGTTATCGAACAAAAGTCTCTGTATATTCCCCCTCTTCCCAGCTTCATTCCTTAAGCCTCATAGTCTTGAGCATTTCACTCCTGTTCCTTACACTGACACTGTACATATCACACTTCACTTCCTTCACACTGACACCTGTACATATTGCTTTCCAGCCATTTTACACACAGATTGCACTGACACTACCCCTTTAAAACACAAATTTTTTAAGCGCGGATCCCGTCGAGTACGACGGACAATCTGGGTGCTAATACCTTCCCAGGTTGTAACCAACCCCCTTTCTCAGTCTCTCTGGTTCGCAACCGTCTTATCCATCTCTTTCTAGGCCTATGCAGCATTGCCTTTCCTCCGGGATAAAAATGCCTAGCTGGCGACTCTTTTCATCTCCAGTGAGTTCACGGCTGTGTGTTCTCACTGTTCCCTTCGCCGACCGTTCGCGCTTGTACCGGGATGCAAATCTTTGGGAGCGACACAGGGAACTCAAAATTCATTGACTGGTAATCATCCACTGCTTGATGAGCCAAATGATCAGCAACAACACTTCCCTTGATGGCCTTCTGAGTAGTATACTGTATGTCATATTCTGTCAAGATCATTTGCCATCTTGCAATTCTTCCGGAGAGAGCAGGTTTCTCAAATATGTACTTGATAGGATCCATCTTAGAAATCAATAAGGTAGTATGGGTCAACATATACTGTCTTAGTCGGCGAGCAGCCCATGCCAAAGCGCAGCAAGTTTTCTCGAGCAGTGAGTACCTTGTTTCACAGTCGGTAAACTTTTTGCTAAGGTAGTATATTGCCTGCTCTTTTCGACCAGACTCGTCATGTTGCCCCAACACACACCCCATTGAGTTGTCTAACACTGTTAAGTACATAATCAAGGGTCTTCCATCAACTGGTGGCATCAAAGTTGGTGGTTCCAGCAGATATCTCTTGATTTCATCAAAGGCAATCTGGCACTCCTCATTCCATTCCATCACCTGATCTTTCTTCAACAACTTGAAGATTGGCTCACAGATGGCAATTAATTGGGAAATAAATCTTGCAATGTAATTCAATCGTCCCAAGAAACCTCTAACCTCCTTCTCAGTACGGGGAGCTGGCATCTCTCGTATAGCTTTCACTTTTGCAGGATCCACTTCAATACCTTTTCCACTGACAATAAAACCCAGGAGCTTTCCAGATCTAACCCCAAAAGTACACTTGTTTGGGTTCAACCTCAACTTGTATTTCTTCAACCTCTCAAACAACTTGTGCAGATGATCAAGATGTTGCTCTTCATTCTGAGACCTGGCTATCATATCATCCACATATACCTCTATCTCATGATGAATCATATCATGAAACAAAGCCACCATAGCACGCTGATATGTTGCCCCTGCATTCTTCAAACCAAATGGCATTACCTTATAGCAAAAGGTGCCCCACTGTGTCACAAATGTTGTCTTCTCCATATCTTCAGGTGCCATCTTGATCTGATTGTAACCAGAGAAACCATCCATAAAAGAGAATACCTTATGCTGAGCAGTGTTGTCTACTAGAATATCAATATGAGGAAGTGGAAAGTCATCTTTAGGGCTAGCCTTGTTCAAATCTCTGTAGTCCACACACATACGTACCTTACCATCTTTCTTGGGAACTGGTACCACATTTGCAACCCACCGAGGATAAGAAGTCACTGCTAGGAACCCTGCATTGAACTGTTTCATTACCTCTGCCTTGATCTTTTCTGACATTTCAGGACGCATACGACGAACCTTCTGCTTCTTTGGACGACAATCTTCTTTCACTGGCAAACGGTGAACCACAATGTCTGTATCCAACCCTGGCATATCTTCATAAGACCAAGCAAAGATCTCCACATAGTCGTGTAACATCTGAATCAATCTGCTCTTGACACTGTCCTCTAAATCAGCCCCTATCTTGACCTCTTTTCTGTTTTCTTCAGTTCCCAGATTCACAACTTCGACTGGCTCTTCATGTGGCTGTATAGCTTTCTCTTCTTGTTGTAACAACCTAGCAAGCTCTACAGGTATTTCACAATCGTCCTCATTTCCGTCTTCAGTTTGATGGATCGGATTCTCGAAATTATAATTGGCAATAGTAGAACTGTTATCAACAGGATCCAGAGTGGATGAGGATCTGCATTTTAGTGATGTGGGTGTGTGTAAGAACACATAGCTGATAAAGCAACAATAAAAGAAAAAAAAAAGACAAGGAACACAATATTTACGAAAACGAAATGTCCACTGATTTTATTGAATGAAGTATGCAAATGAAATGATAGCCCGTAACAAGCACACCATTGTGCTCCGGGTAAGGCACATGGCTTGAGAGTTTTATTGTTCAAGAAATTACAAATTTAAAATATAACAACACAGTAATAGTATTTACTCCTGACTAAAGGAGATAGGGATAACATCTTCAGCTTTCCAATTATTGAGTCCAGCACCCACAGTAGGAAAAATCCATGCATCCAAGTTGTAGTCTTCATCTTGATCTCCCACAGCATTAATCTGGTCTTTCATAACCCCTTGATTAGTGACACGGGCAGCACGAGCACGACGAACAGCCTCCTGGGACTCTGCAGTGAAACCCAAACCAAACTTGTCAG
The DNA here is from genome assembly GCA_963966055.1 of Lathyrus aphaca. NCBI lineage: Eukaryota > Viridiplantae > Streptophyta > Magnoliopsida > Fabales > Fabaceae > Lathyrus > Lathyrus aphaca. The sequence continues at coordinate 724,478,469 of OZ014519.1, read as the reverse complement.
ACTTGTATGGAATATCAGGAAGCTGACCCCAAATAGTACAACCACCTTCATCCACCACAGCTCTAGCATCATTGAGGGAGGCCATTGCCATTGTTGGAGGCTTTCTGGTGACCACAGGAACTTTCTTCACAACAGGAGGAGCTACATAATCATTAACAACCCAAGGAAGCACTTCAAATGTCTGACACGGAGTCTCAATGTATTCACCTTCCATTTCCAGATACTTGAAGGTATTCACATGGCTGACAAAGTATTCTTCTTCTCCATAGACAGTAACAACCTTTCCATCCACCGGATATCTCAACTTTTGGTGCAATGTAGAGGTTACAGCACCTGCCCCATGGATCCAGGGACGACCAAGCAGACAAGAGTATGAAGGACGAATATCCATCACAAAAAATGTAGCAGTAAACACCTGGGAACCAACTTGGATTGGAAGATCAATTTCTCCATGTACTACTCTTCTAGAACCATCAAAAGCCTTCACCACAATATTACTAGGCTTCAGCACAGCATCTTCAGGACTCAGCTTATTCAGGACTTCCTTAGGCAACACATTCAAAGAGGAGCCATTGTCTATCAGCACATGTGACAGGGTAGTGCCCCTGCATTCAATTGAAATATGCAAGGCCCTGTTATGATCCCTCTTGGCAGGGGTCAAATCAGCATCAGAGAATCCTAACCCATTGTCATAGGTCAGGTGAGCAACACAGTTCTCAAATTGGTCAACAGAAATTGCACTGGGTACATGAGCAGTCTTCAGAAACTTGATCAAGGACTTGGCATGAGCCTCAGAACATAATAATAAGGACAGTATGGAAATCTTTGAGGGAGTATGCCCCAACTGATCAACAATGTCATAATCACTCTTGCGAATGATTTTCAATACTTCTTCCATCTGCTTAGAGAGGTCATCAGCAGCTGGCACATCAGTAGATACAGGCTCAATAACAGGACCCTTGCCCCGAGCATCAGTAGTGGAAGTAGCAGCAGGAGTAACTGCATTCTTAGAAGCAACTGGAGGAGAGAAGACTCTTCCACTACGAGTGATCTTGCTAGATCCAGTAATATTATCAATGTCAACAGGCACATCAGCTACAGGCTCTTGCTTAACACCATGGATGTAAACATCAGACCCATAATGCCAAGGCACAACTTTGTTAGACGTATATGGGATAGGACCAGGAGTAGTAATGACCACAGGAGCTACTCTGGCTTCAGCAACAACTTTCACAGGACCTTCAGCAGTAATCTTGATTGGACCCTGATGAGTGATTTTAATAGGACCCTTTGAAGTGATTCTTATTGGTATTTTGTCAACCATGTCAACCTCTTCAATCTTCCTACCTTGAGTCAGATGATCCACCATACTTTCTACAGACGACGGAGTCCTCTCAAACACTATAGTATACTTATCCATGAGACGTTGAATTCCATCTCTCAATATGAAGCAACTATCCGGCTTATAGGTACAATACAAACAATCTTCACGACAACCTGGAAAGATCCCAGCTTGTACTAACCTCTTTTTGATAACAGACAGTGGTGTGGTCAACTCCATAACTGAATAGACATGTAGATCTTCCTCAATGGCATTGACAGTCTTCTCGTGATTTGGCATTGGAGCAGTAATTACATTGGGAGTACCCGGAGGATCAAACTCAATTTCTCCAGCATCAATCATATCCTGAATTTTATTCTTCAAGATCCAGCAGTTATTAGTATCATGTCCCTGGCAGTTTGAATGGTATGCACACCGTGCATTGGGATTGTACCTGGGAGAAGTAACATTGGGATTCTGAGGAGCCTCTTTCAAAGTGATAAGTTCAGCCTTCAACAAGTGTTGCAATGCCTGAGCCATTGACATGTTGATCTTCGTGAACTGTCTTCTAGCCCTTTGTTGGTTGCCCTGTGGCTGCTCTGTTGTTGCAGGAGTTGGATTTGAAATATGAACTGCACTAACAGACTGATGCCTTTTGTTACGATCAGGTTGACCATAAACAGCATTGGATTCTTTCTTCCCAGTGGGAGGCTTCTTTGCAGCAGCTGATGAGGAAGTACCCACTTGGATCTTACCATTCTTTATACCATTCTCTACTCGCTCTCCTGTCATGATCAACTCAGTGAAGCCAGATGATGAGCTTCCAATGAGATGACTGTAAAATGGACCATTCAGTGTGCACATGAACATATCAACCAATTCCCTGTCAGTCAAAGGGGGTTGAACTCTTCCAGCTAAATCTCTCCACTTCTGAGCATACTCTTTAAAACTTTCTTTGGCACCCATAGACATGCTCTGAAGCTGCATGCGAGTGAGGGCTAAGTCAGTATTGTATTGGTACTGCTTATAGAAAGCTTCAGCAAGATCATTCCAGTCTCTGATGTTGACACTTTCCAACTGATAATACCACTCCAGCTGAGCTCCAGATAAGCTCTCTTGAAAAAAATGGATCCACAATTTCTTATCAGCAGTGTGAGGTTGAATTCTTCTGACATAGGACCTCAGATGCAGCTTGGGACAAGAGACCCCATCATAGACAACAAATGTAGGAACCTTGAACCCAATGGGTATGACTACCCCAGATATCAGACTTAAATCCTCAAAATCCAGCCCAGATGATTTCTGCAACTCCATAGCATCCATCCTATCCACCAGCATCTTGAACTTGTCTTCATTAGGCTCATGGTAGTAATTAGCCTCAGAATCAGAGTCCCCCATTGTATGATGGAGACTGCCTACCTCTTGCTCAAACTCTTCAGATTCATAGTCTTCAGCTGGTTCTTTGGTCTTGGCAAGACCTTTGAACCTTCTTCCCATGTTGATCAACCCAGCAGACCTTCTAGCCTTCTTAGTCTTCTTGGCCAGCAGTGTCTTCAATTCATCTTGCCCCTTGGACAAGTTCAGGATCAGCTCTTGGAACTGTGCATTTTGTGCCTGGAGATCCTTAACTGATTGTTCAAGAGCCATTGCTGAAATAAACAGCGAGAAGATGAGAAACCTGTGCGCAATTATAAACCTGTGATGCAATGATATGATATGGGAATGCATATGCAATGTTTTCAAGGACCGCAGGATTTAAATTTGCTTAGACAAACACGAAAGTAAACTTTTATTAGTAATAACTTTGTTTTGCCTTTTAGGCTTACAAAAAAAATGAAATGAAATAAGTACAAAAGATGGGGTTTTAAGTCTCCCATGGACGTTTCCTCTTTGTATTGAGGTATGAGTTGAGGTTCCGCTCCTCGTGAAGTTGCTTTGTTAGCTCTAGGATTCTTGCTTGGCTTGCTTTGTAATGAGCCTCGAAAGTATCCCTTTGCTCCTTCAGTTGGATCCATGATTTCTGCAAGTCTTCCTTATCAGTAGGCATGTCTGGGTGAAGGATGGTATAAGCTGTGTCTCCTTCAGCAACAGGTTCCATGGTAACTGGTAGGACGACAGGATATGGCATCATGAGAGTCTGAGCACGTGATCGTACCCATCTGAGATAAGCCTCCATAGGAATAGTGTACTTAGGCTCCAGTGTCTTGCTGTCAATCCTGTTTACTTTTCCCCATGCTCGTATGAATCTCTGACGGTAACCCTGAAGATCGTTGTCGTAGTCAAACACAATGCCCTGGATCAACATGTCATGTGGACCATCACTCCGGGCGTAACCAAACTGTCGTAAAGCTAGAGAGGGGTTGTAGGTGATGCCTCCTCTTATGCCTAGAAGTGGCACATTAGGAAACTCCCCACAACGGTCAATGATGGTGACATTCTCCATAGATCTGGAGCACCAATGGATATCTGAGTGAGAAAGTGACATGATCCTCTTGGACCATCTGAACCCTTGTTCATTCTTCATTACGGAGCGAGGAAGGTGAGAAATAAACCACCTAGAAAGCAAAGGTATGCAGCACATCAAAGTTCCTCTTGCCCTTGTGGTACGAGTGTGAAGAGAATGTAGGATGTCTCCAAGCAATGTAGGCACTGGATTGTGACTCAGGAAAATGTTGATGGCATGAACATCTATGAACTGATCTGGATTGGGGAACAATACTAAGCCATATATCAGTAAGGCTAAGATCTCCTCAAAAGCATCATATCTCATGGCCTTCAAGAACATTTGAGCCTTATCCATTAGCACCTTGGCAAGAATACCCTTGACTCCGCTTCTCGTTTCTAGAACAATGTCAGACTTCTTCAGATGTAGAGCTGTAGCAATAACCTCTGGTTTAAGCTCCTTCTCCAAGCCTGTGAATGGTCTTTGATCAAGAACAGGTATACCAAGAAGTTTAGAGATCTCCTCCATGGTTGGAACCAGCTGATAATCAGGGAATGTAAAGCAATGGTGCTTAGGGTCAAAGAACTGAAACAGGACACTCATCATGTCTTCATTGAACCCTGAAGTGACTAGATCCAATAGGTGACCATGTCTCTTGATGAACTGGGAGTGATCAGACACCTGAGAAACCAACTCTTTAAGCTTGGGAGGTATCCCCACAAAGTTGATCCTGATGGTGTTCCTACGAGCAGAAGCCATGACCTGCAACAAAGAACAAAGATAAATCCCTTGGTCCTTGAAATGGTTAGGGAAAATGCTATGCTTATGATGCATGATGATGTCATGATGTTATGCTCAATCAAAGACATGTGGCACACACAAACAAGTCACACCATAGCCCTAGGTTTAAAGGCTTGCATGAGGTTTAAAGGTAAGTACCCTCCCCTGAAGTTAGTTGGTTCATCCTGTCCTATGAAAGTAACCAGGTTCTAAGGGATCTCAATATCATTGATCCTTCACAAGGGTGGTTGTTCAGTAGGCAACTTACTTGCCAACCAAAACCCTCCAAGTTTAGAATCTCAATGAGCGTACTATCGAGTGTCAACCAACTTCAGTCTGTACCAAAGCCGGTTACCTCACTACTTTCTAAAGGCCAAGATGAGTTAACTAGGGTTCTAAAAGTTAGTTAGTGCATTGACAACATATGGCAGCCTCATATTATCCTCAACTTGACTTAAGGAACATAAGCACCAACCAAGAAGTCGCACTAACTATGGCCACCAGATCAACCGTATCGATATACGTCGTACAGTTTCCTTGGTCTATTGCCATTTACCTAAGGTACACTAGATCCGGGTTAGGACCTTTCACACATAAGAGCCCAACAAGTAAAGTAAAGCAAACAAAGCAAACAAGTTTAAAGTGATCTAATTCCTAAGGGTACCCCTCTTTTATTAATTCCCCAGCAGAGTCGCCAGTTCTGTAACACGGTGGGAGAACTGACTTTAGTTATGTTGCGGATAGCAAGAGTCGCCACCGACTTTTATTTTATCCAAAGGAAAGGCATAAAAGAACAGGAAAGACCTTTTAAAAGATTTTTGGGTCCGGGGGGTAGGTTATGTAAAGGGAAGGTGTTAGCACCCTTGACATCCATGGTTATCCATGGGCTCTTAGTTACTTAGCTCACTTTGAATTGTTTTTGAAGTTGTGAAGTGTGTGAATAGAAATTTTCATAAGAGTTTGATAATGATCCATGTACGGATGTGTAAAAAACTTGTGTTTGAAAATTTGTTTGAAATTTGTTAAGTGTTTGAAAATTTTTGAATGGAGTGAGCAAGTACATAAGAGGAACCTACCCTAAAGTTTAAGTCTTTTCTGTTCTTTATCCTTTAAGTGGTAAGACTATCCCTATTATTAAGGAATAGGTAGTCATTACCTTGGATGTGAGGGACATGTGAGGGACATCTGTTTTTGAAGGCAACTGTGGGGCGTATTAAGCATTTAGGAGGGACTATCATCATTATTCGAAGGGACTTGATCTTTAAAGGCAACCATTAGGGACTTGATGATTTTTCTTTTAAGGGACTTGCTTTATACACCCCACTTGACCTTATGATTAGGCAACATTGAGGGATAACCTTAGAAAGTGAGATGGCGATTAAAAATCGACTTACGTGTGTGAGTGTTCAATATTATTTATCTTTAATTAAAGTGATCTAAATTTATTTTAAATAGAATACATGTTTTGCACTCCCTAAATTACTAACCATAGCAAGCAAATTAAATAATTAAATATTTACAAAATTACACCAAGAAGCAATTACATAATGATAATAATAATAAATAAATAGCAAAAATATAAAAATAAAAGCAAAATATAAATAATAAGCAAAAATGATAAATAAGCAATAAATAAATAAATAGGGGTTAGTGATAAATATAATTAAAAAATAAGGTTAGTAAAAATAAAATAACTAAATTTAGTGAAATAATAATAATTAGAAAAATAAACAAGGTTAGAAAAATAATAAAAATATGAGATAATAATAAAAAATAATAAATAATAATATGGTTAGCAACAATAATTAAAATAAATAGAAATAAATAGAAAAATATTATAATGACATGATTAGAATAATAAACACAAAGTTTAATTTTAATATATAACATTTATTTAGAAATAAGAATAATTAAATAAAATTTTTTAAACATAATATAATTATAAATTTTAATTATTACAAATTTAATTATTTCTAAACATTTATTAACAATTATTATTAAAAAAAATATTTACACATTATATGAGGAAAATAAATTTTAAGTATCATATTCACAAAATTAATCATATTTATAAAATTTAATTTCTACTAATTATTATATTTACAAAAATTATACTAAATAAATATATATTATAATTATGTAAAAAATTAGAAAGTAAAAATAATTTAGAAAATAAAAATTAGGTTTTTACAAAATTAGGGTTTTTGAATATTAGGGTTTGTTTTCTAGAAAATATTTTTAGGATTTAATTTAACATACAAAATTATTTTAACTAATATATATATATTATATTTACATAAAATAATAAAGAACATAATTTTGAATTAGAGAAAAAAAATAGAAAGTTTAGAACTTTTAGAAAATATGATGTTATTTTAAATTTTTGAATATGTATGATTTATTATTTATTAATAACAAGAATATAATTAAACTAATTACATAAGAAATTAAAATAGAAAAAAAATAGTAAAACATACCTTGGCTGGGTTTGAACCCATGATGTCCCATTTGCCAGCAACAACAACTACCACCAGGCTACCACACGCACAAGCAAGAGATGAGGGAGTGAAGTTGGTTTTGTTCCTCATCTGGAAAAATCAGAAAAAATAAAAGAAACAAAAAAGGCCTGGGGTGCGAATCGAACCCAGGACCTTCTGATTACAAGCATGCACGCATTACCGCCTAGCTGGGAGAGCCCTTCTGATTATATGATGACTATAATTGGTTATATGTTAAACCTGTGAAATAAACAAAATAAACAAGCAAAATGCCACAAACGGGGAATCGAACCCCAGACCAAGCCACTACATACGCTCCCTCCATCCACTGGGACAACACAAGTTGTGTGACTTTAAACAGCAAACAATCAATAAAATATAATACAAATAATTTGAATTCAAATCACGCGCGGGAAGAGGTCATCTTCTTCCTTGTACCCTTCGAATTTAACTGCGATTTCACATACAAATTCACCCGCGAATTTTCATGCACACGCACCCTGTGTTTTTTGAACTACCATCAAACAACATCATTTTGCCAAATCAAGGACACCTTTGAGTTCCTTACAACCTGTACAGTTCAATTATGTCCATGGAATTCATTTATATTAAGTAAATCAAATAACCCCATTTTTGAACTCTAAACCCTAACTATGGCCGCGTGTAGTTTAGGTCATGAAGCTTCACTTTCCCAGCCCAGAATCACTCTATACATCATCACAATCAACAATATGAGGTTAGAATTCATTTATAATGCACAAATAAACAAAATCGAAAAATTGAAATATCATGAACAATTTGAATCGGATTATGCCAATGAGGGAGTTCTTGATGCAAATGAGTATTGGTTTAGCTTCAGTGATGTCTAAAGAACATCTCCATGTTCTTATTTTACCTTCTAGTGCCCTGAATCTCCAAATCCGAATATGAGTTTGTGGAGGATTTTTGAGTTTTGAAACTTACACTTTTAGGCTGCAAATTCGTGAATGAGGGCTAGGGTTGTGATCAGCACTTATATGTGAATCATTTAGGTCAGAAAAATTCATTGGTTGTGTGGAAGTTTGGATATTTGAAGATTGAAAAAGATTGTACTTTGAAATTCAAATATTTGCTCATGAAAGCTTACTATTTTTGTACCAATCTCATGATTTCCTTCTTTTTTAATTCCAATCAATATTTAAAATATTCTAGAAACCAAATCTCCCTTTAATAATATATTTTCATATTTTATATTTATTTAAAATGATTTTTATGAATTAAATCAAAAATAAATAAAAATAAAATAATAAAAATTCTGAATTTTGGTCATTTGGGTCGTGCATGATGATATGATATGGATTGGATCACAATTTAGCAAGCCCATTTGGAAGGAATTGGTTCTAGGCCCCCATTTTCATCATAAACCATCACAAAATTTCCCAACTTTGCAAGGGCACATCTCCCTCAATTTTAAAGGTATGAGGGTGTTCTTGGACATTTTGGAAAGCTTGAAGAGTCCTCTAAACAACCCCATTGGTTTCAGGTCCATATCATTTACCAATCTCAAGTTATGCCCTTTTGAAGTTGTTGACTTTTTGTTGACTTTTGAAATGACCTATAATGTCTTAGCTCATATCTTCCAAATGAAGCATTTTTGGGCTTAACTTGCAAGATCAAAGTTGTAGAGAATTCAATTTCCTTCAAAATGAGCTTTGGATGGAGACTTGGTGATGAAGTATGTGAAAGTTATGGCTGGTCAAAGTTTAGTTGACTTTTACTAAGGAAACCCTAATTCAGAAACTCCTGATTGATGATCTGGAATCTCCTTGATGAATCATGATCAACCCTTGATCAAATGATGAATTTTACTTCATATACTTGATGTTGGCAAAAAACCATGAAGTTTGACTTTGGTTTGACCACAGTTGACCTCAGTTTGACTTTTTAACTGCATAGACTGGTTTTGACTTATCTGATCATCTGACTGAGCAAACTTTTGAGAAAAGTCTTGAAACTTGTCATGGGGGTTCTTACACACATATAAGATGTTATGAGGCTCACTTGAAGTCTTGGAAATCCATTTAGCCTGATTAAAGTCAAAACCCTAGTTTTGGATGCACTGCTTAGGAGGTGCATTGTTTGAGGGGATTGTCAACTCTTTTGACCAATTGTGAACTTTGTGAACCTTGTGAACCATCATAAAATGTTTTGTGATACTCATGGGAGGTATTGTGAAGCTTGTGAACCTTGTGAACCTTCAAGAAGTAACTTGTAGACTTCATGAACCTCAGGAAAGCTTTGTAATCATTGTGAATCTTGTGAACCTTGTGAACCTTTAAGAAGTGACTTGTAGACTTCATGAACCTCATGAAAGGTTATCTAAACATGGAGAAACTTGTGAACCTTGTGAACCTTCATAAAGTGACTTGTAGACTTCATGAACCTCATGAAAGGTCTTTGAAAGTATTGTGGGACTTGTGAACCTTGTGAACCTTCAAGAAGTAACTTGTAGACTTCATGAACCTCATGAAAGGTTATATAAACATTGTGAATCTTGTGAACCTTGTGAACCTTCAAGAAGTAACTTGTAGACTTCATGAACCTCATGAAAGGTTATATAAGCATTGTGAATCTTGTGAACCTTGTGAACCTTCAAGAAGTAACTTGTAGACTTCATGAACCTCATGAAAGGTTATATAAGCATTGTGAATCTTGCGAACCTTGTGAACCTTCTTAGCACACAAAGTTCTTGTATTGTGAGGGCAAATTTTGGGGTGCAACACCATTCAACAATTCAAATCATGTTGCATAAACGATTTAGAGACGGCCTATACGAAGACCAAGTATTGATATCCAGTATCAACATAAAGACATCATCACATCCTGATACTTTAGATGGCATCTCTAAGCCCATCTCCAGTTCTTCCATAGCATCTATAAGCCCATCTCCAGTTCATCCTGATGGCATCTCTAAGCCCATCTCCAGTTCATCCTGATGGCATCTCTAAGCCCATCTTCAGTTCATCCTGATGGCATCTCTAAGCCCATCTCCAGTTCATCCTGATGGCATCTCTAAGCCCATCTCCAGTTCATCCTGATGGCATCTCTAAGCCCATCTCCAATTCATCCTGATGGCATCTCTAAGCCCATCTCTAGTTCTTCCAAGTGGCATCTTCAAGCCCACTCAAGCATATACAACTAATCATCAGTGTTATTTTGCGCACCGGTGAGTGCAAATTTTGGGCTTTTATGTTCAATCCCCTTCAACCTTCCAGGTCACGACTTGCACATATACCAATCTAACCCCTCAGGTTTCAGAAAATTGAACAGGGGCAGCTGTTGCACCCCAAAATTTGCCCTCCACAAGACAAGACATTGTGTACTAAGAGGCTCACAAGGTTCACAAGGTTCACAAGACATCTCATGAGGTTCACGAGGTTCACAAAGTTCACAATTAGTCAGAAGATGTGACAATTCCCTCAGACAATGCATCCTCCTAAGCAATGCATCCTAAACTAGGGTTTTGACTTTAATCAGGCTAAATGGACTTCCAAGACTTCAAGTGAGCTTAAAAACATCTTATATGTGTTCAAGAATCCCCATGACAAATTTCAGGACTTTTCTCAAAGGTTTCCTTAGTCAGATGATCAGATAGGTCAAAATCAGTCAAAGTAGTTAAAAAGTCAAACTGAGGTCAACTGTGGTCAAACCAAAGTCAAACTTCATGATTTTTTGCCAACATCAAGTATATGAAGTAAAATTCATCATTTTATCAAGGTTTGATCATGATTCATCAAGGAAATTTCAGATCATCAAGAATCAGGAGTTTCTAAATTAGGGTTTTCACAGGAAAAGTCAACTGAACTTTGACCAGCCATAACTTTCACATGCTTCATCAAATATTTTCCATCTAAAGCTCATTTTTAAGGAAATTGAATTCTCTACAAATTTGTGTCTCGCAAGCAAAGCCCAAAAATGCTTCATTTGGAAGGTATGAGCTAAGACATTATAGGTCCTTTTAAAAGTCAACAAAAAGTCAACAACTTCAAAAGAGCATAACTTGAGAATGGTAAAAGATATGGACATGAGACCAAAGAGGTTGGTTAGAGTGCTCTTTAAGCTTTCCAAAATGTCCAAGAACACCCTCATAGCATTAAAATTGAAGGATTTGTGCCCTTGCAAAGTTGGGAAATTTTAGGGAAACTTATGAAGCAAATAAGGCTTTAAATCAAATTTTTGCTAAATGAGCCCACCAAATTGCCATCCCATCTTTACAAAAACACCAAGCACGACCCAACCCAACTTTTTTCTGATTTTTTATTTTTTATTTCATATTTATTTGAATTTTATTCATTAAAATACAATTTAAATTGAAATAAAATATAAAATCATATATTTGAAAGGGATCTTGCTTCTAGAATGTCATAAATAATATTTGGATCAGATTGATACACAAGTTATGAGGATTGTCCCAAAATAGCAATGTTAGATCAAAGAAAAATCAAATTTCATGACATATCTTTCTCAATCTTCAATTATCCAAAAAGCCCTAAAGACAATCATTTTTTTTGACCTAATCTGATTCACTACATATACATGAACTCATCACAACCTCAAGGACGAATTTTTGCAGCCTCTAACACAACTTTCAAAACTTCACAAAAACCATAAAAAATCAATTTTCGGTTTCATCCTTACAAGAGGTTTTGAGGTATTCTAAGGACACAAAAAGCTTCCTTGAGCTTCATTGAGTCGAAACCACCTCTTAAACGCATCTAATTCATACTCATATGCACAATCCGAAGCATCCTTGCCCTTGATTTTTTTTTTTTTTGATTCATTGAATTCATGTGTTTATACTGCATTTTGATTATATATTAATGTTTGTTAATGCTCATAGATGATTTCTGGATTGTTTTCGTGAAGAACCATGGCCGAATCATGAAAGTGCCATTGTTAGGGTTTGTATGGCCGTTTAGGGTTTCTTGATTGGACAAATATAAATGAATTCAATAACCATAGATCAATTCTAATTAACCTCTGGATCATGTTGTTATATTTAATTTGAGGAAATTTTACTGTTTTGATTATGATTGAGATTCGTAGGTTTTGCTGCAAATGAAAAATCGCAGGTAAATTTGAAGCAAAATTTGCAAGAAAAAATGCAGGTCTGGAGGTTGAAGATGACTGGCGCGAAATTCATAATTTGAATGTGGTTTTAATATTTAATTAGTGTTTTGCGTTTTATATCAGTTGGAGATAAATGGCATAGTGGCAAGCGTAAGCGCATGGGAAGCTGGGGTCAAGGGTTCGAGTCCCAGTTTCATATTTTTTTGGTTTTATTCATTCATATTTTCAGGTTTATAACATAAGGTTTCATGCTCACTTCATAATCACAAACACGCGCTGACCTGGTGGAGAGCTTGTTGGTCCTGGAGATGTGAAGCCTAGGGCCTGGGTTCGAATCCCAGCCCCAGGTATGTTCTTTTTCTCACTTTATTTTATTTTATTTGATTTTGTTTATATTATATTTAATTAATCTAATTAATGATAAATGTCTAAAATAAAATATTCATATTATTTTCTTATAGATAATTCAAAAACTTATATTTTAAAAATTCAAACTTTATTAATAAAATTATTTATATTTATTTCATTGTATATTATTAATATTGTATGTGTTTTTTTAATAAATAAATTAATTAAGTTTAGATTAAATAGTTAACCCTAATTTATTTTAAAAAAACCCTAATTATATTATAAACCCTAATTTATTTTTTCTAAACAATTAAAAATCCTAATTTTATTTTATGATCTTAATTTCTTATTTAATTATAATTAACAAATATTTTTAATATGTATATATAATTAAATTATTAGAACTATTAATCATATTTATTAGTATATAACTATTATTATTTATTTCTTTTTTTATTAAAATTCTTAAAAATAATTATTTGTTAAATTTTGAACTTTTAATTTACTTTCTATATTATACTATTATACTAACCTCTTTTATATTTATTTCATTTATTATTACTAACCCATTTATTTATTTATTTATTATATGCTTATTTATTTAAATTATTTTATTATTGTTATAATGTAATTGTGCAAATTATGTAATAGTTGTAGAATTTTTATTATTTATTTAAATTGCCATGGTTAGTAAAATAGGGGGTGAAAACATGTTTGTATTTAAAATTGAATTTAGATAATTAATTTGTAAGATAAATACTTGAATTTGTACACGCACACACGTAAGTCGATCTTGGATCGCCATCTCACATTCTTAAGGATACCTCTCATGTTGCCTAAAGAAAAAGGTCAAGTAAGGTGTATAAAGCAAAGTCCCTTCGCATAAACAAATCATCTAGTCCCTTTAAAGATTATAAGATCAAGTCCCTTCGACGTTGCCTTCGTAAATGATCTTGTCCCTTTCGAATAAAAGATGATAAGTCCCTTCGAATTACTAAATACACCTTACAGTTGCCTAATCACAGATGACCCTTCACGTGTCCCTCACAACATCCAAGGTAATGACTACCTATTCCTTAATAATAGGGATAGTCTTACCATTGAAAGAACATTTAAGAATAGTAAAGATTCAAATTAAGGTAGGTTCCTCTTAAGTACTTGCTCACTCCTTCAAAAACATTTCATAACACTTCACATTTTCAAACAATTTTCAAAACAAAGTCTTTATATATATCCGTACAAGGATCATTATAAAGTACTTAAGAAAAATTTTAAACACACACTACACTTCTCAAAAACATTTTAAAGTGAGCTAAGTAACTAAGAGCCCATGGATAACCATGGATGTAAAGGGTGCTAACACCTTCCCTTTACATAACCTACCCCCCGAACCCAAAAAAATCTTTTAAGGTCTTTCCTGTTCTTTTATGCCCTTTCCTTTGGATAAAATAAAAGTCGGTGGCGACTCTTGCTATCCGCAACATTTAACTAAAGTCAGTTCTCCCACCGTGTTACAATAGTGTCAAGAGCAGATTGATTCAGATGTTACATGACTATGTGGAGATCTTTGCTTGGTCCTACGAAGATATGCCAAGGTTGGATACAGACATTGTGGTTCACCGTTTACCAGTGAAAGAAGATTGTCGTCCAAAGAAGCAGAAGGTTCGTCGCATGCGTCCTGAAATGTCAGAGAAGATTAAAGCAGAGGTGATGAAATAGTTTGATGCAGGGTTCTTAGCTGTGACTTCTTATCCTCAGTGGGTTGCAAATGTGGTGCCGGTACCTAAGAAAGATGGTAAGGTACGTATGTGTGTAGACTACAGGGATTTGAACAAGGCCAGCCCCAAAGATGACTTTCCACTTCCTCATATTGATGTTCTGGTAGACAACACTGCTCAACATAAAGTATTCTCTTTCATGGATGGTTTCTCTGGTTACAATCAAATCAAGATGGCACCTGAAGATATGGAGAAGACAACATTTGTTACACAGTGGGGCACCTTTTGCTATAAAGTGATGCCATTTGGTTTGAAGAATGCCGGGGCAACATATCAGCGTGCTATGGTGGCTTTGTTTCATGATATGATTCATCATGAGATAGAGGTATATGTGGATGATATGATAGCCAGGTCCCAAAATGAAGAGCAACATCTTGATCATCTACATAAGTTGTTTGAAAGGTTGAAGAAATACAAGTTGAGATTAAACCCAAACAAATGCACTTTCGGAGTTAGATCTGGTAAACTCCTGGGTTTCATTGTCAGTGGAAAAGGTATTGAAGTGGATCCTGCAAAAGTGAAAGCTATACAAGAGATGCCAGCTCCCCGTACTGAGAAGGAAGTCAGAGGGTTCTTGGGACGATTGAATTACATTGCAAGATTTATTTCCCAATTAACTGCCACCTGTGAGCCAATCTTCAAGTTGTTGAAGAAAGATCAAGTGATGGAATGGAATGATGAGTGTCAGACAGCGTTTGATGAAATTAAGAAATATCTGCTAGAACCACCAATTTTGATGCCACCAGTTGATGGAAGACCCTTGATTATATACTTAACAGTATTAGACAGCTCAATGGGGTGTGTGTTGGGGCAACATGACGAGTCTGGTCGAAAAGAGCAGGCAATATACTACCTTAGCAAAAAGTTTACCGACTGTGAAACAAGATATTCACTGCTCGAGAAAACTTGTTGCGCTTTAGCATGGGCTGCTCGCCGACTAAGACAGTATATGCTGACTCATACTACCTTATTGATTTCGAAGATGGATCCAATCAAGTACATATTTGAGAAACCTGCTCTCTTAGGAAGAATAACAAGATGGCAAATGATCTTGACAGAATATGATATACAATATACTACTCAGAAGGCCATTAAAGGAAGTGTTGTAGCTGATCACTTGGCTCATCAAGCAGTGGATGATTACCAGTCAATGAGTTTTGAGTTCCCTGATGAAGACATTATGATTATTACCAAAGAACCTGGACAATATGACAGACCTGAACAAGGATCTCGATGGACTATGGTTTTTGATGGAGCTTCTAATGCACTTGGTAATGGTGTTGGTGTTGTGATCAGTTCCCCTGAAGGTTGTCATACCCCGATTACTGCAAGACTTTGTTTCTATTGTACCAATAACATGGCTGAGTATGAGGCATGTATCCTGGGTATCAAAGCTGCCATTGATACGAAGATTCAGTTCCTGGACGTATATGGAGATTCAGCCCTGGTAGTAAGTCAGATCAAAGGAGATTGGGATACCAAGCATGATAACCTCATTCCTTACAGAGAGCATGTGTTGTCTTTGATTCCACATTTCAAAGAGATTATCTTTGGACATATTCCGCGAAGAGAGAATCAGTTGGCAGATGCCTTAGCCACCATGGCATCAATGTTTGAGATCAGCTGGGATGATGAAGCTCCTAAGATTAATATTGATAGGTTTGAGAAGCCTTCATATTGCAATGAGATTGACACTGAAGAAGCAGAGGAGAAGCCTTAGTTCTATGAAGTGAAAAGATATCTTGAAGCTCAGGAGTTCCCTGAAAGGGCAACTGTCAAAGATAGGAAGTTTCTGAGGAGGTTTTCTGCTAAGTTCTTTTTGAGTAATGACATTCTGTACAAGCGCAATCATGATTCAACTTTGCTTCGTTGTGTAGATAAGAAGGAAGCAACTAAGATTATGGAAGATATGCATGATGGGATCTTTGGAACTCATTCTAGTGGTCATACTATGGCAAAGAAGATATTGAGAGCGGGTTACTATTGGTCTACCATGGAAGCTGACTGCTATCAACATTCCAGAACATGTCACGAGTGTCAAATCTATGCTGATAAAGTCCATATACCCCCATCATCATTGAACGTGTTGACTGCTCCTTGGCCTTTTGCCATGTGGGGCATTGATATGATTGGTGAGATTAAGCTTACTGCTTCTAATGGGCATCGTTTCATCCTGGTTGCTATTGATTACTTTACAAAGTGGGTGGAAGCAGCTTCATTTGCATCTGTAACCAAGAATGTTGTGGCTCGATTCATTAAGAATAATCTCATATGTAGGTATGGCATCCCTGAAAGGATTATTACTGACAATGGCTCTAATCTGAACAACACTATGATTACTGATCTCTGCATGCAGTTCAAGATTAAGCATCACAACTCTTCTCCGTATCGTCCAAAGATGAATGAGGCAGTAGAAGCTGCTAATAAGAACATTAAGAAGATTGTACAAAAGATGATTGTTACTTACAAGGATTGGCATGAGATGTTACCATTTGCTCTTCATGGTTATCGTACTACAATACGTACTTCAATAGGGGTAACCCCATTCTCCTTAGTATATGGTATGGAAGCAGTTCTGCCCATTGAAGTTCAGATTCCCTCCTTAAGAATTATGAAGGATGAAGGCTTGGATGAAGATGAGTGGATTCAGACTCGACTTGACCAAGTAAATTTGATTGATGAGAAGAGGTTAGCAGCAGTTTGTCATGGCCAGATGTACCAGAAACGAATGATCAAGGCTTTCAACAAGAAGGTTAAGCCAAAGGTATATCAGGCTGGTGACTTGGTAATCAAACGTATCATATTACCACAGGGTGATCCTAGGGTCAAAACAGTATTCTCAGGAGGTGCCATGATACTCACTACTATGGATGGTGAAGACTTCCCACAGCCTGTAAACGTAGACATAGTTAAAAGATACTACGCATAAAAAGAGACCCGCTAGGTTGACTGGCCTAGGCAAAAATAAGGGCATCCCGGCGAACCAAAATGGTTCGGGCAAAAATTAGGGATATATATATAAAAAATGTACACCCGGCAAGTCGAAAACCTGAAAAGGCGGCTTGGGCAAAAAAGGGTATCCCGGTGGATTGAAAACCTGAAAAGGCAATCCAGGCAAAAGTTAGAGATTAGAGCGTATGTCTATGTCTCGTTTGGATCACTCATGTAAACTCCAACCAATTGTGCTACTTACTCAAGTTCGAACAGATAAAGATCAATCCAATCATTTCCGTCTCGACAGCAGAAGATGAGATACTTGAAGATAATGGCAATAGTAGAATTGAAACTCAATAGGATTATTTCCCACATAGCTGATTTTCTTTGTTTTGTAAAAATTTCATGACAAGTTCCTCTTACTAGGATCTCTGTCTCCTTGTACAAACTTACCTATGTATGAGTCACTTTGTGATATAAATAAAACTTCATCTTTGAATCCAGATTTACTTTTACCCTATTTACATAAGCGAAACGTCCATTGGTTGTTTTTGAATGTATGTATGCTTTTGAATATGATTGATGTTTACCAGAAATGCATAAGATGCTTAATATGATTGATGTTTACCAGAAATGCACGAAAATGCAGTAATAGTATTTACTAAGGACGAACGAGGGAAGGAATGCAACGAAGCTTCGCCGGTTCATCCCCACCAGACAGCTACAAGTCCCCCAGTAGGGCAAATCCATCTTCATAAATACTTCGAGTCACATCTCCCCTGGAATTTATATCCATCTCTTTTATCCTCAGACGGATAGTCGGGAATTTATTCTTTCAATAGGAGTACGACGAACGAAGACGGGAGGTTATGGATACCTTACTATCGAACGAAGACGGGAGGTTATGGATACCATATTATCAAACAAGACGAATTCCACATATTCTTCAGCAACAAATCGGGATTTATTTTCCCTGGCCAGCAGTTGTTATACGAAGATATCCAGACGCTTCAAGCTGCATGATTCATACATACATCATTTATATCATACCATAACATACATATCCATAAATGCATAATACATTTACTTAGGTGCATCATACTATGCATGCATACATATTGCATAAAACTAACACTCTCCTTGCATGATAGTTATATGCAGGTAAAACAATATCAACAACTTACCACGGGTCAGAAATGATCCATACATTTGCTCAAGTTGCCCTTGAATAGCAGGCAAACGGTCTGTAAAAAGATCTATTCCCTGGTTCAAGACTTTTTCAGAAGAACAAATCCTGACGTTCTTTTGACCCTTAAGAGCAAATCCTGACGCTCTTTTGGCCCCTTGTTCGAGACTTTTTCAGAAGAATAAATCCTGACGTTCTTTTGACCCTTAAGAGCAAATCCTGACGCTCTTTTGTCCCCTTGTTCAAGACTTTTTCAGAAGAACAAATCCTGACGTTCTTTTGACCCTTAAGAGCAAATCCTGACGCTCTTTGGGCCCCTTGTTCAAGACTTTTTCAGAAGAACAAATCCTGACGTTCTTTTGACCCTTAAGAGCAAATCCTGACGCTCTTTTGGCCCCTTGTTCAAGACTTTTTCAGAAGAACAAATCCTGACGTTCTTTTGACCCTTAAGAACAAATCCTGACGTTCTTTTGGCCCTTGAATAGCAGGCAAACAGTCTGTAAAAGATCCATTCCCTGGTTCAAGATATTTTTCAGAAGAACTAATCCTGACGTTCTTTTGACCTTGGAGAGTAGGCAAATGGTCTGTACAAAGATCCATTCCCTAATCCAAGATACCTCCAGAAGAGATAATCATCACGAAGATTTATTTCTACTTATCCATCCAACAACTCAAATCATGTTGCATAAATGATTCAGAGACGGCCTATACAAAGACCTAGTACTGATATCCAGTATCAACATAAAGACATCACCACATCCAGATATTTTAGATGGCATCTCTAAGCCATTCTCCAGTTCATCCTGATGGCATCTCTAAGTCCATCCCTAGTTCTTCCAAGTGGCATCTTCAAGCCCACTTAAGCATATATAGCTAATCATCAGTATTACTCTAGGCATTAGTGAGTGCAAATTTTTGGGCTTTTGTGTTCAATCCCCTTCAACCTTTCAGGTCACGAATGGCACGTATACCAATCTAACCCCTCAGGTTTCAGAAAATTGAACAGGGGCAGCTGTTGCACCCCAAAATTTGCCCTCACAAGACAAGACTTTGTGTACTAAGAGGTTCACAAGGTTCACAAGACATCTCATTAGGTTCACAAGGTTCACAAGACATCTCATGAGGTTCACAAGGTTCACAAAGTTCACAATTAGTCAGAAGATTTGACATTTCCCTCAGACAATGCATCCTCCTAAGCAATGCATCCTAAACTAGGGTTTTGACTTTAATCAGGCTAAATGTAATTCCAAGACTTCAAGTGAGTTTCATAACATCTTATATGTGCTTAAGAATCCCCATGACAAGTTTCAAGACTTTTCCCAAAGGTTTGCTCAGTCAGATGATCAGATAGGTCAAAATCAATCAAAGCAGTTAAAAAGTCAAACTGAGGTCAACTGTGGTCAAACTTCATGATTTTTTGCCAACATCAAGTATATGAAGTAAAATTCATCATTTGATCAAGGTTTGATCATGATTCATCAAGGAGATTTCAGATCATCAAGAATCAGGAGTTTCTAAATTAGGGTTTCCTCAAGAAAAGTCAACTGAACTTTGACCAGCCATAACTTTCACATGTTTCATCAAATTTTTTTCATCCAAAGCTCATTTTGAAGGAAATTGAATTCTATACAACTTTGTGTCTCACAAGCCAAGCCCAAAAATGCTTCATTTGGAAGGTATGAGCTAAGACATTATAGGTCCTTTTGAAAGTCAACAAAAAGTCAACAACTTCAAAAGAGCATAACTTGAGAATGGTAAAAGATATGGACATGAAACCAATGGGGTTGGTTATAGGACTCTTTAAGCTTTCCAAAATGTCCAAGAACACCCTCATAGCATTAAAATTGAAGGATTTGTGCCCTTGCAAAGTTGGGAAATTTTAGGGAAGTTTATGAAGCAAATAAAGCCTAAAATCAAATTTTTGCTAAATGAGCCCACCAAATTGCCATCCCATCTTTATAAAAACACCAAGCACGACCCAACCCACTTATTTTCTGATTTTTTATTTTTTATTTCATATTTATTTGAATTTTATTCATTAAAATATCATTTAAATTGAAATAAAATATAAAATAAAATATTTAAAAAGGGATTTTGTTTCTAGAAAGTCATAAACATTGTTTGGATCAGATTGATACACAAATTATGATAATTGTCCCAAAATAGCAAGGTTGGATCAAATAAAAATCAATTTTTAAGACATAATCTTTTTCAATCTCAAATTATCCAAAAAGTCCAAAGAGTGCTAGCTTTTTTTGACCTAATTCAGTTCACATATAAGCATAGAGCATATCACAACCAAGGGGACGAAAATTGGCAGCCTCAAGGATAAGTTTCACAAAGTCAAAATTCATCAAAAATTTGAAATTCGGATTCTAACTTTTTGTGGTTTTTCAGGTGAAATAAAGACATCAATCTCTTCCTTGAACATCACTGAACATATACCAATGATCATATGCATCTAAAAACCCATGAATTGACCAAACCGAATCAAATTATTTTGACATTCATGAGTTTCTCGTTTTCATACATTGGTGTAAAATAAATTGCATTTGATTGTTGATTCTTGTTTGTGATGAACTAACAATTGTTTCTGGATGCTTTGATTTGAGTTTTGATACAGAATGAGTGATCCACCATTTTTAGGGTTTCGGCCAAGGTTTAGGGTTTCACGATTCATCAATGATAAATGAAATCTAAAACCATAGATCAATTCTAATCAACCTCTGGATCTTGTTTGTGCTTTTAATTTGATAAAATTTTACTGTTTTGATGATGGTTGAGATTCGTAGGTTTTGCTACAAACTTAAATTCGCAGGAAAGTTTGTAATAAAATTCGCAGCAAAATTCGCATATCCAGAGGTAGAAGATGAAGGCTGCACGCGAATTTAGAATTTCAAATTTTATCTTATTTTATTATGTTTGATTCCCCTCATAATCACAAAGAAAGCAGTTGGCCCAGTGGTAAGAGTCATGCGCGTGTGAGGCAAAGGTCAAGGGATCAAATCCCAGCTTCACCAATTTTTTGTGTTTTATCTATTTATTTTCCAAGTTTAAAAATAATGATTCGTACCTATTCATTATCACCAAACGCGCGCTGGCCTTGTGGAGAGCTTGTTGGTCTTAAAGATGCAAAGCCTAGGGCCTGGGTTCGAATCCCAGCCCCATGTAAGTTTTTTTTATCACTTTTTCTTGTTTTATTTAATTTTTGTTTATATTATAATTAATCTAATTGATGATAAATATTTAAAATAAAATGGTTATAATATTTCTTGTGTATAATTCAAAAAGAAAAACTTATATTTTAAATCTCAAATTTTATTAATAAAATTATTTAATATTTATTTTATTGTATATTATTAATATTATATATTTTATATAAATAAATTAATTATATTTAGATTAACTCATAAACCCTAATATTCTTATATAAACCCTAATTTTCTTCATAAATCCTAATTATGTTATAAATATTAATTATTTTGTTTATAAATTTTAATTATATATATTTATTTTATAATTTGTTTATATTATTATTATATGTAGTTTTTTATAAATAATGTAATTAAGATTAGATTAAGTAGTTAACCCTAATTTATTTTTTCTAAACAATTAAAAACCCTAACTTTATTCTATGAATTTAATTTATTATTTTTATATGCTTATTTAATTATAATTAAACAAATATTTTTATAATATGTATATAAAATTAAATTATTAGAACTATTAATCATATTTATTATAATATTTATTATTTATTTCTTTTATAAAAAAAAATTCTAAAAAAAAATTATTTATTTAATTTTGAACTTTTAATTTGTTTTTATATTATATTGTTATACTAACCTTCTTATATTTATTTTTATTTGTTATTACTAACCAATTTATTTATTTATTTATTATATGCTTACTTATTTAAATTATTTGTAATTGTGTCAATTATGTAATAGTTATAGAATTATTTTTATTATTTATTTAAATTGCCATGGTTAGTAAAATAGGGAGTATAAACATGTTTGTATTTAAAATCTAATTTAGATCATTAACTTGTAAGATAAATACTTGAATTTGTACACGCACACACATAAGTCGATCCTGGATCGCCATCTCACATTCTTAAGGATACCTCTCATGTTGCCTAAAGAAAAAGGTCAAGTAAGGTGTAAAGCAAAGTCCCTTCTCTCATATCATCTAGTCCCTTAAAAGATAATAAGATCAAGTCCCTCCATGGTTGCCTTCGTAAATGATCTTGTCCCTTTCGAATAAAGATGATAAGTCCCTTCGAATTGCTAAATACACCTTACAGTTGCCTAATAACAGTTGTCCCTTCACTTGTCCCTTATACATCCAAGGTAATGACTACCTATTCCTTAATAATAGGGATAGTCTTACCGTTTAAAGGATATTTAAGAACATAAAAGATTTAACTTAGGGTAGGTTTCTCTTATGTACTTGCTCACCTTTTCAAACATTTCAAAAAAACACTTCACATTTTCAAACAATTTTCAAAACAAAGGCTTTATATATATATCCGTACATGGATCATTATAAAGTACTTAAGAAAATTTCTAATCACACACTACACTTCTCAAAAACATTTTAAAGTGAGCTAAGTAACTAAGAGCCCATGGATAACCATGGATGTAAAGGGTGCTAACACCTTCCCTTTACATAACCTACCCCCCGAACCCAAAAATCTTTTAAGGTCTTTCCTGTTCTTTTATGCCCTTTCCTTTGGATAAAATAAAAGTCGGTGGCGACTCTTGCTATCCGCAACATTTAACTAAAGTCAGTTCTCCCACCGTGTTACAGAACTGGCGACTCTGTTGGGGATTTAATAAAAGAGGGGTACCCTTAGGAATTAGATCACTTTAAATTGTTTGCTTTGTTTGGTTTATATTACTTGTTGGGCTTTATGTGTGAAAGATCCTAACCCGGATCTAGTGTACCCTAGGTAAATGGCAATAGACCAAGGAAACTGTACGGCGTATACCGATATGGTTGATCTGGTGGCCATAGTTAGTGTGACTTCTTGGTTGGTGCTTATGTTCCTTAAGTAAGTTAAGGATAATATGGGGCTGCCATATGTTGTCAATACACTAACTAACTTTTAGAACCCTAGTCATCCCATCTTAGCCTTTAGAAAAGTAGTGAGATAACCGGCTTTGGTGAAGACTGAAGTTGGTTGATACTCGATGCTACATTCATTGAGATCCTCAACTTGGAGGGTTTTGGTTGGCAAATAAGTTGCCTACTGAACAACCACCCTTGTGAAGGATCAATGATATTGAGATCCCTTAGAACCTAGTTACTTTATAGGACAGGATGAACCAACTAAACTTCAGGGGAGGGTACTTACCTTTAAACCTCATGCAAGCCTTCAAACCTAGGGCTATTGTGTGAC
Source organism: Lathyrus aphaca (assembly GCA_963966055.1). Taxonomy (NCBI): domain Eukaryota; kingdom Viridiplantae; phylum Streptophyta; class Magnoliopsida; order Fabales; family Fabaceae; genus Lathyrus; species Lathyrus aphaca. The sequence goes on along the minus strand of OZ014519.1, from coordinate 724,454,668 downwards.
TTGTTTGTGTGTGCCACATGTTTGTGATTGAGCATAACATCATAGCATCATCATGCATCATAAGCATAGCATTTTCACTAACCATTTCAAGGACCAAAGGATTTATCTTTGTTCTTTGTTGCAGGTCATGACTTCTGCTCGTAGGAATACTATCAGGATCAACTTTGTAGGAATACCTCAAAAGCTTAAGGATTTGGTTTCTCAAGTTTCTGAAAACTCCCAGTTCATTAAGAGGCATGGTCACCTATTGGATCTAGTCACTTCAGGGTTTAATGAAGACATGATGAGTGTTCTGTTTCAGATCTTTGATCCTAAGCACCATTGCTTCACATTCCCCGACTATCAGCTGGTTCCTACAATGGAAGAGTTCTCTAAACTTCTGGGTATAACCGTTCTTGATCAAAGACCCTTCACAGGCTTGGAAAAAGAGCTTAAACCAGAGGTTATTGCTGCAGCTCTACATCTGAAGAAGTCAGACATTGTTCTAGAAACGAGAAGCGGAGTTAAGGGTATTCTTGCTAAGGTGTTGATAGAGAAGGCTCAAGTGTTCTTGAAGGCTATGAGTTATGATGCTTTTGAGGAGATCTTAGCCTTGTTGATTTATGGCTTAGTATTGTTCCCCAATCCAGATCAGTTCATAAACGTTCACGCCATCAACATATTTCTGAGTCACAATCCAGTGCCTACATTGCTTGGAGACATTCTGCACTCTCTTCATACTCGTACTACAAAGGCACGAGGAACTCTGATGTGTTGCATACCTTTGCTATCTAGGTGGTTTATTTCTCACCTTCCTCGATCAATGATGAAGAATGAACAAGGGTTCAGGTGGTCCAAGAGGATTATGTCACTCTCTCATTCAGATATCCATTGGTGCTCCAGATCTATGGAGAATGTTACTATCATTGACCGTTGTGGGGAGTTTCCTAATGTGCCACTTCTAGGCATAAGAGGAGGCATTACTTACAACCCTTCCTTGGCTTTACGACAGTTTGGTTACGCTCGGAGTGATGGTCCTCATGACATGTTGATTCAGGGTATTGTGTTTGACTACGACAACGATTTGCAAGGTTACCGTCAAAGGTTCATACGAGCATGGGGAAAAGTGAACAAGGATGAAAGCAAGACTCTGGAGCCCAAGTACACTATTCCTATGGAAGTTTATCTCAGATGGGTGCGATCTCGTGCTCAGACTCTTATGATGCCATATTCTTCCATCCTGCCAGTTACTATGGAGCCTGTTGCTGAAGGAGATACCTCTTATACCATCTTTCACCCAGACATGCCCACTGACATGGAAGACTTACAGAGGTCCTGGATCCAGTTGAAGGAGCAAAGGGATACTTTCGATGCTCATTACAAAGCAAGTCAAGAAAGAATCCTGGAGCTAACAAAGCAACTTCACGAGGAGCGAAATCTCAACTCATACCTCAACACAAAGAGGAAACGTCCATGGGAGACTTAAAACCCCATCTTTTGTATTTATTTCATTTCATTTTTATTGTAAGCCCAAGGGGCAAACAAATTTATTACTAATAAAAGTTTACTTTCTTGATTGTTTAAACAAATTTAAATCCTGCGGTCCTTGAAAACATTGCATACGCATTTATACACCATATCATTGCATCACAGGTTTCTTATGTACAGGTTTCTTATCTTCTCGCTGTTTATTTCAGCAATGGCTCTTGAACAAACAGTTAAAGATCTCCAGGCACAAAATGCACAGTTCCAAGAGCTGATCCTGAACTTGTCCAAGGGGCAGGATGAATTGAAGACATTGTTGGCCAAGAAGACTAAGAAGACTAGAAGGTCAGGAGGCCTAGTCAACATGGGAAGAAGGTTCGGAGGTCCTGTCAAGACCAAGGAACAGGTTGAAGATTATGAGTCTGAAGAGTCTGAGAAAGAGGAGGCAGTCTCCACAACACTATGGGGGACTCTGATTCTGAAGCTAACTACTATCATGATCCTAATGAAGATAAGTTCAAAATGCTGGTGGATAGAATGGATGATATGGAATTGCAAAAGTCTTCTGGGCTGGATTTTGAAGACCTGAGTTTGATATCTGGGGTGGTCATACCCATTGGTTTCAAGGTTCCTGCTTTTGTAGTGTATGATGGTGTTTCTTGTCCCAAACTGCATCTGAGGTCTTATGTCCGGAGAATCCAACCCCATACTGCTGATAAGAAGTTGTGGATCCATTTCTTCTAAGAGAGCTTATCTGGAGCTCAATTGGAATGGTACTATCAGTTGGAGAGTGTCAACATCCGTGGTTGGAATGATCTTGCTGAGGCTTTTTATAAACAATATCAATATAATGCTGACCTAGCCCCTACCCGCATGCAACTACAGAGCATGTCTATGGGAGCTAAAGAAAATTTAAAGGAGTATGCTCAGAAGTGGAGAGATTTAGCTGGAAGAGTACAACCCCCTCTAACTGACAGGGAGTTAGTGGATATGTTCATGTGCACGTTGAATGGTCCTTTTTAAAGTTATCTTATTAGAAGCTCATCATCTGGCTTCACTGAGTTGATAATGACAGGAGAGCGCGTAGAAAGTGGTATAAGGAGTGGCAAGATCCAAGTGGATGCTTCTTCATCCAGTACTACAAAGAAGCCCCCTAGCGGGAAGAAAGAGTCGAATGTTGTTTATGGTCAACCTGGTCATAATAGGAGGCACCAATCTGTGAGTGCAGTTCACATCTCCAATCCAACTCCTACAACACCAGAGCCACCACAAGGAAATCAATAGAGGCCTAGAAGGCAGTTCACTAAGCTCAACATGTCACTGGCCCAAGCCTTGTAACACTTGTTGAAGGGTAAACTCATCACTTTGAGGGACCCCCCTCAGAATCCCAATGTTACCTCTCCCAGGTACAATCCTAATGCACGATGTGCATATCATTCAAATTGTCAGGGACATGATACCAATAGTTGCTGGATATTGAAGAATAAAATTCAGGATATGATTGATGCTGGAGAGATTGAGTTTGACCCTCCGGGTACTCCAAATGTGATTACTGCTCCCATGCCAAATCATGAAAAGACTGTCAATGCCATTGATGAAGTTTCACATATTTCCTCAGTTGCAGACGTGACTACACCATTATCTGTTATCAAGAAGAAGTTGGTACAAGATGGGTTCTTTCCAGGTTGTAATGAAGATTGTTTCTATTGTGCTTATAAACCGGATAGTTGCTGGAAGTTGAAGGACGGAATTCAACGCCTCATGGACAATTACACAATATTGTTTGAGAGGACACCATCTGTAGAGAGCATGGTTGAACATATAACTAAAGGTGCGAAGGTTGAAGAAGTGGATATGGTTGATAAAGTGCCGGTAAGGATTACTTCCAAAGGACCTGTAAAAATCACTCGTACGGGTCCAATTAAAATTACTGCTGAAGGCCCTGTGAAGATTGTTGCTGAAGCTAGAGTGGCTCCTATGATCATTACCACTCCTGGTCCTATTTCATATACTTCTGATAAAGCCGTGCCTTGGCATTATGGGTCCGATGTTTATATTCATGGTGTTAAGCAGGAATCCTTGGCTGATGCACCTATTGTTGATGAAAATCTGGATGTTGATAATATTGCTGGATCTAGTAAGATCACACGAAGTGGAAGAATTTTCTCTCCTCCAGTTACCTCCAAGAATACAGTTACTCCAACTACTACCTCCATTGCTGATACTCGGGGCAAAGGTCCTGTTATTGAACCTATACAACTGATGTACCAGCTGCTGATGATCTTTCTAAGCAGATGGAAGAAGTATTGAAGATCATTCGCATGAGTGATTATGACATTGTTGATCAATTGGGACATACTCCCTCCAAGATTTCTATGTTGTCTTTGCTGTTGTGTTCTAAGGCTCATGCCAAAGCCTTGTATCGGTCCAATTATATAACCGATGTAAAAACCATCATACCTTTGTCATTTGTCCATATGATCTTCTTACTCCATCTCTCTGTGTTTCCAAACCCTAAAAAAATTGACATACGACTTACCTCCCTCCATTGCGGCTTGCATCCCTTAGTCGCGGCCGGAGCTTCGTCTGTCTCCCTCCATCACGGCTTGCCTCCCTCCGCCGGGGCCTGAACTTCGTATGTCTCCCTCCGTCGCAGCTTACCTCCCTCCGTCGCGACCTGAACTTCGTGTGTCTCCCTCCGTCGCAGTCTGAACTTCGTGCGCCTCTCTCCGTTAGGTAAGCATTTTTAATGTCATCATAAAATCTTACCTACAGTTAGCTAAACCATTATCTTTTCATTTGTCAAATGATATAACAGTTGTGTGGTCTAACATTTCGCCGCCGTCATTTCGGCAACTTTGCTTTTCCTCCCCGTTTCTTCTCCACACACAACATCATTACATCAAATTGAAGCCCCTAATCTTGCTTGTTGTCGAGATAATTTTGCAGGATTTTACCATCAAGGTTTTCTCAATGCAGGATTAATTAGATAGTGTGCTATTATCCTTGAAATAAGAGGTAGCTTTTATGTGTTTGGGAGATTATGCTCAGTGTTGTTATCCGCAATTTGCACGTTATGATAGTAACTTAATGTGTTGTTTTTTCGGTGTTTGTTTTGCACAGGTGCAAGCTCTGGAATTGGTAATAGGAATAAACAATACACTTCAAAATAAAATAGTGAACCGCAAATTTGCTTTACAAGAGAATGTGTGTTTCTACTGCTATCAATATAGTTTTATCTAATGCAAAAGACATTACTTTGAAGTGTGTGATAATCTTAAATCTTACTTTGAATTTTATGTTGTGTATGTATGTCAATTTGGGTATTTATCTGTATTATTTAATCTAGTTTTGTATTTTACTCCTTATAATTAGGTCATGTAGGTTATTTTAGTGGAATGGATTAACGAGTGATCTAACTGCACTTTTATATCAAGATTTATAAATTTGATAATACTGAAAATATTCAGATTTAGTACTAGTATTTTGTTAAATAATTTTTGGTTTTTGAAATATTAAAAAAGTGTCTAAAGAGTACATGGTGGCGATTGGAAGATGCAATGTAATTTTAAGAAGTTGTTTTATTTTAGCTTTAGAAATACCTTTTATGTTCCTATTTCTTCTAAGAATTTGTTTTTAATTTATAAACTACAACTTTTGAATTTTTTATTAATTTATAAACTACAACTTTTGAATTTTTATTTAATTTCAAAATATATATATATATATATATATATATATATATATATATATATATATATATATATATATATAAATTTGTTTTTAGTCATGTTTATTTTAAACATGTTGTGATGTTATTGGTTCTCACAGAATTTGTGTGTCGACGAGAACGTCGACAACGTCACTCTTTTCGTTCAACCGCGAGTCATTTGTCCGCCACGAGATTGCAGGTTCACTTTTCATTCTTTATAACTTCTCACCTCTTCTTTTATGCATGCCACATATTTTCACGTAGAGATTTTTGTTCTCTCTAATTTCCAAAAGAGGGATTATTATAGGCTTCTCAATGATTTAACTTTGTATGCATTAATTTCGGAACATAGGTATGAATTGTAGTTGGATGAGAGCTAATTGATTAAGTGTTGAGTACGAACATGGAGTGATGGAATTTCTACAGTTTGCTGATAGTAATGCTAAAAAAAAATCTTCTTGCACCTAAAAGTAATGCTGAAAAAAGTTTTGATGTGCTTTTTCTCTGTCCATGTGTTCGTTGTGCAAATCACAAACCAAAACTTAATAAGAAAGCAATCATGGATCATCTAATTTGTCATGGGATTTGTCAAAGTTATACACAATGGATATGGCACAGTGAGGTAGTAGCAAAGACAAATGTGTCCCGAAAAGATAATGTTAATGTAGAAATGGATGATCGTCTGGAAGATAAGATGTGTGATATTGGACAAGATTCGTTTAAGAAGGCACATGCGTATGATACTTTATGTAGTGACAAGGATAAACCTTTGTACCCGGGATGCACAAATTTTACACGTTTGTCAACCGTGTTAAAATTGTTTAATTTGAAGACAAATAATGGGTGGAGTGACAAAACTTTTACCGAATTGCTTGAATTGTTGACACAAATGCTTCTAGAAGGTAACATAATGCCAAATCGTTATTACGAGGTGAAAAAGATATTGTGTCTGATGGGTTTGGAGTATGAAAAGATACATGCATGCCCTAATGATTGCATATTATACATAAAAGAGTATATAAATTATAATCACTGTATGAAATACAAGGCGTCACACTTCAAAAAGAAAGATGGTGATTCTAGTGATGATGAGGTGGTCAAAAAGGGTCCTCCCGCGAAAGTGATATAGTACCTACCAATAATTTTAAGTTTCATGATACTATTCGCTAATGTAAATGTTGCAAAGAATCTTATATGACATATAGAAGAAAGAAAATATGATAGACAAATTCGCCATGTAGCTGATGCTTTGCAGTGGGAGATAATAGATTCTTTGTTTCCAAATTTTGGCAAAGAGTCGAGAAACCTTAGACTTGGACTTTCTACTGATGGAATGAATCTGTTTGGTAGTATAAGTACTAATCATACTTTTTGGCATGTTCTCTTGATGATTTACAACCTATCTCCTAGGCTGTGCATGAAGCGTAAATATTAGGGGTGGCAAAACGGGTCGTGGCTTGTCGGACCAACCCGTGCACCCGCCTAAAAATGGCGGGTTGAGTTGGGATTTTGAGCTGGTCGTCCACTAAAATCTGTCCCGCTAAAGACCTCACCCGCCAGATCCCACCCCGTCAAAACCCGTCGTCCGCCAAAATTCGCCGCACCTATGAAATAAACACTTTTGTTTATATTTTAGGTGAAAGCTTGTTGAAAGTTCTATTTTTTATTGAAGATTAATACTTTATGAGTTTAGTCTTTTGCCTTTTATGTTTTCTAAATATTGGTTTGATGTTTTATTATTGAAATGTAAAAAAAGTCTTTTAATTTATTTAAAAAATGGAAATAAATAAATAAATAATGAAGGCGGACAAGCTCGCCGCCCGCCAACCCGCCACCTTAGCGGAGCGGGCTAGAATTTTATGCCCATTTCAACTTGGCGGGCATGTCCGCCCCGCTCTTTTTTTGGCGGGCTTTAGACGGTGCGAGGTAGGGCGGGACGGGCGACCCATTTTGCCATCCCTAGTAAATATATTATGTTATCGATGATGATTTCGGGCCCAAAATAACCAAGAAGTGACATAGACGTTTATCTAAGTCCTCTGATTCATGATTTAAGAGTGTTGTGGGAGGAATGAGTGAATATTTTTTATGTGTATTCTGGTGAACAGTTCAATATGTGTGCCATATTGTTTTGCATTGTTCCGAACTGCCCCAACCCTTAGAATTGTGTCATATCTATCTCGCGGCCCAATGACCCAATAACGTAGCTATGCTCGGAACCCTGAAGATCGACTGCTCGGCGGGTCCCTCGCTCAGTATTAAAGTCATCCGATCCAGGGCAAGTCGAGCAGGTTCTTTCTTGCCCTAAGGGCTAGTTCCTAACCACCATCGATTATTGCAGGATCCGTGATCCGCGCCCAACAATTTGGGCCAATAAACACCCACTTGGACCAGTATATAAACCCTCTCATCTGAGAGGGTCAGGTATTCAAATCTTGACCCAAAAATATTGTACTTGCTCACTCGTTGCTCACTTTCTGACTTTAGCATCGGAGTGCCTTTGCAGGTACACCCATTTTTTCTCCATCATCAACTGCGCTCATCCACGCTCGACACAACCACATCGGATCCTGATCTCTAGGTACGATCAGGTGGCGCCGTCTGTGGGAATCGAACTTCCCCGTTCTTCTTCACGAAAGAACTTCAAGAACCAAAGTTACTATTCAAAAAGATCCATGGCCGATAACGACATCCCGTGCGAAGCCCGTACTGCTGATGGTATCCTCATTACTCAACGAGGGAGCAACCTTTTCACCCCCTCACACGAAGAAACCGTCCAGGATCGCCAGGACGGAAATACATCTTCACCATCTCTCGAGCGTGACCAGCCGCTCGAGAGCCAACCAGAAATCATACCTTCTGTGGTCGCGCCCACAGGATCAGACTTCGCCGCATTGGTTGAATCAATCAATCAGACCCATGTCCTGTTCCTGGCGCACAATACGAAGATAAACCATCTCGAAGAAACCGATCGTCGATCATCTCGATCACCCAAAAGGCATCGGGTTCAACGCAACCCTTCTCCTTGAAGAAAGAAAGATAAAGGCCATCATTACGGATCTTCTATCCGGAATCGCGGTCGGTCGCCTCCACAGAGACATCGCTCGCCGGTGCCGACCAAGGTTCATCAAGGGTCACAAGAGGACGATCGTCGTTCCCCTCCCCGAAAAGGAAGACGGTCGCGATCTCTATCCCCGAAACGATCAAAGAAGAACAGGTCAAACTCTTCGTCCCCGCGACGAAACAGAAAACACCGTTCAAGATCCTGTTCGCTCACCTCTAGCGATGACGACGATATCAGAGGGCCCCTCTCCTCTGAGATTATGGCTACCAGATTTCCAAGAGGGCTCGAGAAGCCCCCACCATTGGGTTCGTATGACGGAACAACTGATTCCGACGAATATGTTGAGAACATCGACGCCCCGCTCGACAACAGGGGGTCCGGGAGAAATCAAATGTCGTATCTTTCCAACCACCCTAAGGAAATGAGCGATGACTTGATATAAGGGCCTCGAGCCCGAATCCATCACTTCTTGGAGACAGCTCGGTCGAACCTTCTTCAGACATTTCACCGCTTCCAAACGCCATTCAAAGACAGAAGCATCACTTAAAGCCATAATCCAGGGCAAAGACGAGCCCCTCAGGACCTTCATCGAAAGGTTCAATAAAGAAGCCGTCCAGGTCTCAACCGCAGACGACATGAAGAAATATTTGCTGGAGCGTGGATTACGCCCATCTACCGATTTCCACCGAGCAGTGGGTATTGAGACACCCACCACTCTAGATGCGTTCCTTTTGAAAGCTCAAGTGTATATCCAATACGAGGAAAAGCAGGCGGCCAGTTCCGTCTGCGATGCCCGACGTCGAGAGGACGCAAACCTTTCCAAATCCGACAAACCCTCGACATCTCATCGGGGAAGAGACAAAAGAAAGGAAGACCGTTCCCGTGAACTGCAGGAACAAAGAGGACTGGTAGGCCGATTTCGCGAATATACACCTTTGCTGGTGTCGAGGGAGAAAAATACTGCCCGAATGTGCTAATTCGGAGTTCCGTCAAGCGGGGGTGCGCTTCCCCAAACAACTACCCGCCAAACCGGGCACCGATAAAACTAAGTACTGCAGGTTCCACAAGAGCCACAGACACAACACCGAGGATTGCATCCACCTGAAGGACGCAATAGAGATACTCATCAATGATGGCCACCTCAAACAGTTCACGAAATCCAAAGAAACCTTCAGGCCAGAGGTACAAGAAACCATCAAGATCGAGGAAGCAGTGGCAATCCCCGCGGACACCAATATGCAAGTAGCCCTCATCATCTATCGCCCGAAAGATTTCTTTCTACCCGACCATCCAACAAGTTCAGGTTACCTATCTTCCCATAGCCCCTGGAAAGCCTTCCCATCCGCCATGGTGATCTAGGACAGATGATTCAACAGGATCACGGTCGGCTCCGTAAAAAGGAAATTCAACCAACTAATTGCAAAAGGGCCGACCCTGAACGCCACACTGGACCCGCCCAGAGACAATTCAGTGCCCATTTCCTTCTACAAGGAGGAACTATTAGGAGGAGCTCCTAATGCTAGCATTCCACTATTCATTCGAGCCCAAATGGCCAACTTCGACGTCCGTAGAATATTGGTCGACTAGGGTAACTCATGCGATATCATGTATTCGCAGTTGTTCGCTACACTCCAGCTAAACGAGACTCACCCGACGCTATACGTAGGATCTGACCTCCAGGGTTTCAATGGTGCAGTGTCACGACCATGGGGTTATGTCGATCGCATAGTCACGTTTGGGGCCGCAGAGACTTCCCGATCAATCCGCGTCCAATTTTTGGTTGTCGATTGTCCTTCTCTGTATCAATGCATTCTAGGTCGACCGACGCTGGCCGATCTTCTAGCCGTCCCATCAATCGTCCACCTGAAGATGAAATACTACACAACTTCAGGAAGAGTAGCCACCCTTCATAGTGAAGTGGAGGCCGACCGTCGTTGTTTCGAAGCAGCCTCTAAAGGCCTCAGCCCGATATCATACTAGTCCAAAGCTTCCACCTCAGCTTCTTCCCTGAACGCCGAAGGACCCGCGCCCCTCCCCCGGGTCGATTCCATCGACCTAGATTGTAGGTTTCCGGACGAAACTGAAAGTCCCAGCAGCCTTCCTTTTCATTAGCCCGACCAATCCCCGACAGCGAATTCGAGCTGTCACGGTCGGCTTAAAATCTAAGAGTCGCCACCCTATTTTTTAGGAAAAATAAGGGTAAACCTAAGTTTAAGGTTCGGGAGTCGATTAGGTGGGAGAAAGGTGTTAGGCACCCCTCACCTCTACTATACTTAGTAGGATCCTTTTTAAGTTTCTAGGATATATTTTGTTTGTTTATTTTAATATTTTAATATTAATCCCATGATTATAAATTCCAAATAATTTCCGATTTAATAAATCCAATAGACATCAACGTCGTAGGTGACACTAATTGTTGGATGACCAATAGACTCCCTCAGCCCAGCATTGGAAAAACGTCAACGCCAATAGACATCAACGTCGTAGGTGACACTAACTGTTGGATGACCCTAGTATTCAACTATTTGACCAAAGGCGAGTTGCCAACAGACCCGAAAACGGCCAGCACTGTACAACGTAGGTCGTGCTCCTACACGATGGTCGGAAGGAAGATGTATTACCGAGGATTCTCCACACCACTCCTCAAATGTGTCGAGGAATAAAACGTCCCACATGTGCTGAGGGAAGTCCACGAGGGGATCAACACACAACACCCAGGTGGAAGATCACTCGCTCGCAAGATTCTACGAGCGGGATACTATTGGTCGACGATGTAGGACGTTACGAAGGAGCACGTTAAAAAATGTGACAAATGCCAACGACATGGTGACGTACACATAAAGCCCCCTATTGAGTTAAAATCGATGTAGTCCCCATGGTCGTTCTCCTGGTGGAGACTGGACATCTTAGGACCCTTCGTCATCGGCACCGGCCAAAACAAGTATCTCACCGTGGGCGTCGACTATTTCACCAAATGGATCGAAGTAGAAGCCTTAGCCAAAATCACCGCACTAAACATCCTACGCTATTGATATGAAGATTCAGTTCCTTGATGTGTATGGAGATTCAGCCCTGGTAGTAAGTCAGATTAAAGGAGATTGGGATACCAAACATGATAATCTCATTCCTTACAGAGAGCATGTGTTGTCTTTAATCCCACATTTTAAAGAAATTACCTTTGGACATATTCCACGAAGAGAGAATCAGTTGGTAGATGCTTTGGCCACCATGGCATCTATGTTTGAGATCAGTTGGGATGATGAAGCTCCCAAGATTACTATTGATAGATTTGAAAAGCCTGCATACTGCAATGAGATTGATACAGAAGGGGCAGAGGGGAAGCCTTGGTTCTATGAAGTGAAAAGATATCTTGAAGCTCAGGAGTTCCCTGAAGGGGCATCTGTCAAAGATAGGAAATTTCTGAGAAGGTTCTCTGCTAAGTTCTTTCTGAGTAATGGCATTTTGTACAAGCGCAATCATGATTCAACTTTGCTTCGTTGTGTGGATAAGAAGGAAGCAGCAGAGCTTATGGAAGATATGCATGATGGGATCTTTGGCACTCATTCTAGTGGTCATACTATGGCAAAGAAGATATTGAGAGCAGGTTACTATTGGTCTACCATGGAAGCTGATTGCTATCAACACTCCAGAACATGTCACAAATGTCAAATCTATGCTGATAAAGTCCATGTACCTCCATCACCATTGAATGTGTTGACTGCTCCTTGGCCCTTTGCCATGTGGGGCATTGATATGATTGGTGAGATCAAACCTACTGCTTCTAATGGGCATCGTTTCATCCTGGTTGCTATTGATTACTTCACAAAGTGGGTGGAGGCAACTTCATTTGCATCTGTTACCAAGAATGTTGTGGCTCGATTCATTAAGAATAATCTCATATGTAGGTACAACATCCCTGAAAGGATTATCACTGACAATGGCTCTAATCTAAACAACACTATGATTACTAATCTCTGCACGCAGTTCAAGATTAAGCATCATAACTCTTCTCCGTATCGTCCAAAGATGAATGGGGCAGTTGAAGCTGCTAATAAGAACATTAAGAAGATTGTACATAAGATGACTGTTACTTATAAGGATTGGCATGAGATGTTACCATTTGCTCTTCATGGTTATCGTACCACAATACGTACTTCAACAGGGGCAAACCCATTCTCTTTGGTCTATGGTATGGAAGCAGTTCTGCCCATTGAAGTTCAGATTCCCTCCTTAAGAATTATGAAGGATGCAGGCTTGGATGAAGATGAGTGGATTCAAACTCGACTTGACCAGATAAATTTGATTGATGAGAAGAGGTTAACAGCAGTTTGTCATGGCCAGATGTACCAGAAAAGGATGATCGAAGCTTTTAACAAGAAGGTTAAGCCAAAGGTATATCAGGTTGGTGACTTGGTAATCAAGCGTATCATATTACCACAGGGTGATCCTAGGAGCAAGTGGACTCCAACATATGAAGGACCATTTGTAGTCAAGACAGTGTTCTCAAGAGGTGCCATGATACTCACTACAATGGATGGTGAAGACTTCCCACAGCCTGTAAACGCAGACATAGTTAAAAAATACTACGCATAAAAAGAGACCCGCTAGGTTGACAGGCCTAGGCAAAAATAAGGGCATCCCGGCAAACCAAAAGGGTTTGGGCAAAAATTAGGGATATATATAAAAAGATGTACACCCGGCAAGTCGAAAACCTGAAAAGGCGGCTTGGGCAAAAAAGGGTATCCCGGTGGAGTGAAAACCTGAAAGGGCAATCCAGGCAAAAGTTAGGGATTAAAGCGTATGACTATGTCTCGTTTGGATCACCCCTGAAACTGCAACTAGTTGTACTACTTACTCAAGCTCGAACAGATAAAGCTCAATCCAATCGTTTTCGTCTCAACAGCAGAAGATGAGATACTTGAAGATAATGGAAATAGTAGAATTGAAACTCAATAGGATTATTTCCCACATAGCTGATTTTCTTTGTTTTGTAAAATTTTATGACAAAACCCTCTTACTAGGGTTTATGTCTCCTTGTACAAACTTACCCGTGTATGAGTCACTCTTTGATATAAATAAAAATCCATTTTTGAATCCTGATTTACTTTTACCCTATGATGTTTACCAGAAATGCATGTATGCTTAATATGATTGATGTTTACCAGAAATGCATGGAAATGCAGTAATAGTATTTACTAAGGACGAACGAGGGAAGGATTTCAACGAAGCTTTGCCGGTTCATCTCTACAAAACAGCTACAAACCCTCAGTAGGACGAATCCATCTTCATAAAGTCTCATCTCCCCTGGAATTTATATCCATCTCTTTTATCCTCATACGGATATACGGGAATTTACTTCCCAATAAGGGTACGACGAACGAAGACGGGAGGTTATATCTGCCCTACTATCAAACGAAGACGAAGGTTATGTATACCTTACTATTCCCAACATACGGGAGGTTATCTATACCTTGTTATCCCCAGCATACGGGAGGTTATATATACCTTGTTATCCCCAGCATACGGGAGGTTATATATACCTTGTTATCCCCAGCAGACGGAAGGTTATAAATACTATACTATCAAACAAGACAAGAACGAGTTCCCCATATTCTTCAACAACGAATCAAGATTTATTTTCCCTGGCCAGCAGTTGTTATACGAAGATATCCAAACGCTTCAGGCAACATCATATCATACATACATCATTTACATCATACCATAACATACATATCCATAGATACATAGTACATTACTTAGGTGCATCATATCATATATGCATATATAATACATAAACTAATACTATCATACAGAATGCTACCTTGTTTTCAGGTTAATTATCCAGCAAACAGACTTATGATTATCAGGATTGCTTTATCCTCCCGAAAGTTATCATCCCTCAGGATTGCTTTATCCTCCTGAAAGCATATCATCCATCAGGACTGCTTTATCCTCCTGAAAACTTATCATCTCTCAAGACTGCTTCATCCTCTTGAAAACATATTATTACATCAGGACTGCTTCATCCTCCTGACAGCTTATTATTACCTCAGGATTGCTTTATCCTCCTGAAATCACATTATTACCTCAGGGTTGCTTTATCCTCCTGACAGCTTCTTATACCTCAGGATTGCTTTATCCTCCTGAAATCACATTATTACCTCAGGGCTGCTTTATCCTCCTGACAGCTATCATCATTACCTCAGGATTGCTTTATCCTCCTGAAATCACATTATTACCTCAGGGCTGCTTTATCCTCCTGACAACTATCATCATTACCTCAGGATTGCTTCATTCTCCTGAAAGCATATTATCAACTTCTCAAGACTGCTTCATCCTCTTGAAAAAAAAACATATCACTACATCAGGACTGCTTCATCCTCCTGAAAGCTTATTATCTCATCAGGACTGCTTTATCCTCCTGAAAGCACATCAATACCTCAGGACTGCTCCATCCTCCTGACAAGCTATCATCATTACCTCAGAATTGCTTCATCCTCCTGAAAGCATATTACTACATCAGGACTGTTTTATCCTCCTGAAAGTTATCATTATACCTTCATACTTTGGACTGCTTTATCCTCCAAGAAATGTATCTGAAGAACTTTTCTCCAAGTGGCATCTTTAAGCCCACTCAGTCATATTCAACTAGTCATCTGTATCACTCTATGCACTGGTGAGTGCAAATTTTTGGGCTTTTGTGTTCAATCCCCTTCAACCTTCCAGGTCACGACTGACAAATATACCAATCTAACCCCTCAGGTTTCAGAAAATTGAACAGGGGCAGCTGTTGCACCCCAAAATTTGCCCTCACAATACAAGACTTTGTGTGCTAACAAGGTTCACAAGATTCACAATGTTTTCAAGACCTTTCATGAGGTTCATGAAGTCTACAAGTCACTTTATGAAGGTTCACAAGGTTCACAAGCTTCCCAATGCTTTCAATACCTTTCATGAGGTTCATGAAGTCTACAAGTCACTTCATGAAGGTTCACAAGGTTCACAAGTTTCACAATGTTTACAAGACCTTTCATGAGGTTCATGAAGTCTACAAGTCACTTCATGAAGGTTCACAAGGTTCACAAGATTCACAATGCTTACAAAACCTTTCCTGAGGTTCATGAAGTCTACAAGTCACTTTATGAGGTTCACAAGGTTCACAAGGTTCACAATACCTCCCATGAGGTTCACAAGACATTTTATGATGGTTCACAAGGTTCACAAAGTTCACAATTAGTCAGAAGAGTTGACAATTCCCTCAGACAATGCACCTCCTAAGCAGTACATCCAAAACTAGGGTTTTGACTTTAATCAGGCTAAATGGATTTCCAAGACTTCAAGTGAGCTTCATAACATCTTATATATGTGTAAGAACCCCCATGACAAGTTTCAAGACTTTTCTCAAAAGTTTGCTCAGTCAGATGATCAGATACGTCAAAATCAGTCAAAGCAGTTAAAAAGTCAAACTGAGGTCAACTGTGGTCAAACCAAAGTCAAACTTCATGATTTTTTTCCAACATCAAGTATATGAAGTAAAATTCATCATTTGATCAAGGGTTGATCATGATTCATCAAGGAGATTCCAGATCATCAAGAATCAGGAGTTTCTAAATTAGGGTTTCCTCAGTAAAAGTCAACTGAACTTTGACCAGCCATAACTTTCACATACTTCATCACCAAGTCTCCATTCAAAGCTCATTTTGAAGGAAAATTAATTCTCTACAACTTTGTGTCTCACAAGCCAAGCCCAAAAATGCTTCATTTGGAAGGTATGAGCTAAGACATTATAGGTCCTTTTGAAAGTCAACAAAAAGTCAACAACTTCAAAAGGGCATAACTTGAGATTGGTAAATGATATGGACATGAAACCAGTGGGGTTGTTTAGAGGACTCTTCAAGTTTTCCAAAATGTCCAAGAACACCCTCATAGCATTAAAATTGAAGGATATGTGCCCTTGCAAAGTTGGGAAATTTTGGGTTGGTTTATGATGAAAATGGAGGTCTAAAACCAATTTCTTCCAAATGGGCTTGCCAAATGATGACCCAATCCATACAATAACTTCATGCACGACCCAAACCATTAAAAATCAGATTTTTTATTATTTTATTTTTATTTATTTTGATTTAATTCATTAAAAATCATTTTAAATAAAAATAAAATATGAAAATGTAAGATTTGATTTGGATCAAGCTTCTAGAAAATCATAAATTTGATTTGAATTGAAGAGGAAAGAAATCATGAGGATTAGCCAAAAATAGCAAGTGTTCATACATGAATATTTGATTTTTAAGGCATGATCATTTTGAATCTTTTCATATCAAATTTTCCACACAAATGATCAACTTTTTGACCTAAATTCAGTCACCTATAAGTACTTAACACATTACCCTAACAAGCCACGAATTTTGACAGCCCCAAGTGTAAGTTTGCATATCACAAAAACCTCTCCACAACTCACATTCGGTTTTGAATTTCCAGAGCTTTAGAAGGTATTTTGAGGACATAGTCATGACTATTGGACATCACTGAATCATTATCAATCACCATTTGCATTAAAAGCCTCATGAATTGCATAACCCGAGCCAAACTTTGTTCTTGAATGTGATTTTTCGATTCCATTGATTGACTGTACTTAACTTGCTTTTGATTGTTTAATGATGTTTGTGATGATGTGTAGAATGTTTCTGGGCAAAGAAATCAAAGAAATCATGAGAAACCCGTGAGATGCCATGTTAGGGTTTTGACCTCCAAATTAGGATTCTTTGATTCACGCATTATAAATGAATTTGATTGATAAAATTGGATTGTACAGGTCACAAGGAACTCAAATGTGTTCTTAATTTGACAAAATCGTACTGCTTGTGTGTGTTTGAAATTCGTAGGTTTTCCTATGAATAAAATTTCGCAGGTAAATGCCTAGCAAATTTCGCAGGTAAATTTGCAGTTCTCAAGGAAGAAGAAGAAGTTGACTGGAGCGAAAGTCAAATTCAAATAAAAAAACTTATTTTATTATATTATGTTTCTATTATGTTATTACAAATGGCATATGGATCAGTTGGTAAGGAAGCGCTGGCATGAAGCAAAGGGGAGGGGTTCGAACCCTGGCTTTGGTTCCTTTTTGTTTCTTTTTCCAGGAATTAAGCTATTATAATATATTATGTATTATTTCCATTCCATTTACAGATTTGCTCACCTAGCTGGGATGGTCATGCGTATGTTTGTGTGCTTAAGAGGTCCTGGGTTCGATCCTACCCCCAGGCCTTTTGCTTCTTTTCATTATTTTTTTCAGGATTTTCCAGGACATAACACAAAACCAATCAAACTCATTCCACTATCACACATGCGTGGCTGGCCTGGTGGTGCGTTTTGTTGCTGGCAAGCTAGGCTTCCTGGGTTCAAATCCCAGCCAGGTAAGTTTCTACTTTTGCTTCTTTTTTCTATTTTATTTAATTGATTTAGGTTTTATTAATAATTATATATATAATTAAATAATTCTATAAATGTTTATTCAATGTTTTCTAATATTCAGAAATTATTTTTCTTAATTCAAATTTTTTTTATTATTATTATGTATATATATATTTATTAAAATAATTTTGTATATTAAATTGAAAACCCTTAAATATTTTTCTAAACAAACCCTAATTTTATAAACCCTAGTTTATTTCTCTAAATAAATATTAAAAAACCTAATTTTATTTTTTCTAATTTTATTTTCTAAATATAATTATTGTGTATATATTTTGTTTAATATAATTAATTTTTGTAAATATAATTATTATATATATATTTTATTTAATATAATTAAATTATAATTAATTCCATGTTAATATATAAATATTCTATCATTGTTTATAATCAATTATATATAAATAATTTCTAAAAAATTTGCAAACTTAATAATTTCTTATAATATGTTCATAATTTATTTAATTTGTTTATAATTTTAAATTTTTATGATTAATTGATATAATTGTTCTTATTTTTCTATTAAGTCATTAAAGTTTTATTTTGTTTATTATTATTATTAATCATGCTTATTACTAATCAATTTATTTTTAAATTATGCTTATTATTATTATTTCACTAACCTTATTTATTTTTAATTATTATTACTAACCCCTATTATAATTATTCTTGCTTATTTATTTATTATTTATATTTTTATTTATTTTGCTATTTATTTAAATTGCTTTTTATTATTATTATGTAAGTGCTCCTGGATGTAATTTTTGTAAATATTTAAATCATTTAATTTTCATGCTATGGTTAGTAAAATAGGGAGTGTAAACATGTATTATATTTAAAAATTGAATTTAGATCATTTAAATTATAAGATAAATACAAAATTAAACACTCACATACGTAAGTCGATTTTTAATCGCCATCTCACTTTCTAGGGTTACCTCTCAATGTTGCCTAATCATAAGGTCAAGTGGGGTGTATAAAGCAAAGTCCCTTAAAAGAAAAGTCATCAAGTCCCTTAAATGGTTGCCTTCATAAAAAATCTTGTCCCTTTCGAATAATGATGACAGTCCCTCCAAAAATGCTTAATACACCCCACAGTTGCCTTCATTAAAACAGATGACCCTCACTTGTCCCACACATCCAAGGTAATGACTACCTATTCCTTAATAATAGGGATAGTCTTACCATTTAAAGGATAAAGAACAGAAAGACTTAAACTTTAGGGTAGGTTCCTCATAGTTACTTGCTCACTACTTAAAAATTTCTCAAACATTTCACAATTTCAAACAATTTTCAAACACAAGTTTTTTTGCGCATCCGTACATGGATCATTATTAAACTCTTATGAAAATTTTTATTCACACACTTCACATTTTCAAAAACAATTCAAAGTGAGCTAAGTAACTAAGAGCCCATGGATAACCATGGATGTAAAGGGTGCTAACACCTTCCCTTTACATAACCTACCCCCCGGACCCAAAAATCTTTTAAAAAGGTCTTTCCTGTTCTTTTATGCCTTTCCTTTGGATAAAATAAAAGTCGGTGGCGACTCTTGCTATCCGCAACATAACTAAAGTCAGTTCTCCCACCGTGTTACAGGGTCAAAGAGCTACACTTTGGGCATACAGGACCACGCCTCATTCGACTACCGGAGAATCCCCGTTCCGACTAGGATACGGAACCGAAGTTGTCATCCCCATAGTGATGCACATACCGTCCATGCGCACAGAATCACCCATGGACCAAGATACTAACTCAGAAACGCTAAGGGAAGAACTCGACTTGGTCGAAGAAATCCGATCAGGAGCAGCTCTTCGAGAAGCCACGCTCAAACCAAAAATCGCAGCTCGACACAACACGAAGGTTATTAAACGAGCATTCGAAGTCGGGAGCCTCGTATTGAGGAAAAACCACAAAGACTCCCGAGAATGGAAACTAGCACCAAATTGGGAAGGTCCGTATCACATCCGAGCAAAGACCGAGAACGAAGCTTACTACCTATAAAATCTTCAAGGGGAAGAACTCGCACGACCATGGAACGCCAAGAAATTTAAGCAATACTATAGCTAGTATGAAGGTCGCATTACCCCCCTGCGAAGAGCAAAAGGTCCGACCAAACCTGCATGCCCAGGTACAAGCATTGCAACCCAAAACGTTTGACCAACAGAACCTCCCCATCACGATGAGGAAGGTAACTTTCGCACAAACGGGTACTCGAACGAGTCTGGCATCGCCTAAGTACCATGAACAGGCAGAACCCCAGCTCGCGATGGGACGTTCAAGCCATGGAGATCCGAGCCACAATCCTCACCCGGATTCCGACCTAGGTCCAGCCTCTATACATCTGATCGGTCCCCCAAACCGATGGATAACATTCCCTTACGAACATTCATCCCCTTATCGACCACTATGTCATATTCCTCGCACCAAACGAGCGCAAAACACTTAACGAAAAAAGACATTTAAAATAAAAGTCCTCCGACAGACGAGCAGTCATACACATAACGAAACACTGCATAAATCATAAAACGACCACCGAGGCCGAAAATTTTAATTAAAAGGTTGCGACCCCTAAAGGTCGACTTGTTCAAAATTACATAAAACGAGGACCATGCCCCCAAGCAAAGATTCTAAATTACATGTAATTTAGGCACGCAGGCCGACCTAATTACCCCCCCTTCTTTCACCCCTGGATGATCTTCGCTCAGAGGAAGTTGGACGGCAGGCTGGATCGGCTGCTCGGACTCCCCAGGTTGAGAATCATCCACAATCATGTAATCAGGGACTACGACCCGACCATCCACGACTTTGTACAAGTAGCTGATCTGGTCAGCATCGAGGTTCAGCTCGAGATGAAGGGCCTTAATCTGATCCACAACATTCTGAAAACTCAACTTAGTCGAGTCCCTCAAATCCTCAGAATCCTGATCCAACCGGGCAAGGAAATGCGCCCGACTCATCAGCCCCTTGGTATCCTCGTCTTCGTCGTCCTTGGGGAAGAATATCTCTTTCAGCTTCATGTTCTGATCGAAGGCTCTCTTCTTTTCCAACTCCAGTTTGGAAATTACATCCGCCCACACCGTCAACTCTTTGGTCGCGACCTCAACATCCTCAACAGCCTTCCTCGCCCTCTCTTCCGAAGCAGCCAAGAGACCCTTCAAGCGGGTGATTTCGAGCTCCTGCCCTGAACTCCCTTCAGTGAACATACAAGCCATCGACAACACCCGCATCACCACACCAGCGTCCTGCGCCAAAGATAATCTCCGAGCAGGACGATCCATCTGCTCAAGAGACAGCGAATCCGCCCGGTCAACCTCCAGAGATGTGCTTTCAAAGAAGTTTCGCTGCACGAAACACGGTGGAAAATAATGTTTTGGTTTTGCGGGGGCGTTGACCGTCAGATCCGTGATGACCGACCCAACTTTATGCTTCTTGAGGGTTGAACCCGAAGTCACGACCGGAGATCCTCGAGCGATGGAACTCGAGCCAGAGCCGCTCGTATCATTTCCTACCAGTCGGGTCTGGATAGTCTTGGCCTTCTGTTTGTTGCCTTGCATCAGTCTCTCCTGGATCTTGTCCAGAGATTTCGCCATCGAGCCTGTAAAACAAAGGAAACGAGGGTCTAACCGACCACGAGCATGCACAACAAACAAACAACAATAAAAATAAAACAAGAAATACCAAACAGGTCGGACATTTCTTACCCGCATTTGCAGGCCAAGAGAGCTGTGACGTCGATCAACGGATGTTCCACAACTTCCCCTTCATCAGAGGCCAACATCACCTTCCCCTCTCCGTCGACCATCGGGATCGAAGTGAAAGACGGCACCAACTTACGAAATTCTTCGAAGTTGGTCGCATCCTCCTCGCTGAGAGCATCCCCTATTTGGTTAAAGTCACACACGGATCGCCCGTAGTGATCGTAATCCCAAGAGAAAGGGAACCTTCAAATCCTCCTACGGATCAAACGACCTTTAGCGTCCAACCGGGGCACATCATTCTCATCAGTATCATTCCCCATGAAACTGATCGACCTAGTCGCTCCTTTAGTCAAATGCTCGATCAGGATGTAGTCACCTTTGAACCACCAGATAGAATCCGAATGCGCCTTAAATTTTTTAGCCAGTTGCTTGAAAGATATGAACCCTTTCCGAGCAGTTCCACGCCCCACCTGGCGTTGCAGAGAAAACAGCCGGAAGAAAAGAGGGAGAGTAGCCCCCGCCCCCAAGTGCGCACATGTCATCTCAAATTCCCTCATGAAAGCATAGGAGTTGGGGTGCAGTTGCGAGGGTGCTACCCCCAAGTAACCAAACACCGAGAATACCAGGTCACTAAAGGGCATCCTAATCCCCAGGGTCGTGATGGCATACTCGTACATCAAAAACTTTCTTCCGCCAAACTCCGAGAAAATCCGATCATCGTCGCCCGGGTAGGTCACTCTCCAGTGATCGGGATCCCCCACCACAGGCAGAGGATCCGCACTCGGTCGGGCGTAGGACGAGACCTTGTCCAACAAATCTTCGACGACCCACTCCTCGGGCGCCAACACCCTATCTTCCTCTTGTGTAACCTCAGGGGCGCTAACCTCGTCCCCATATGCTATCCCGGCGTCATTCACTTCGGTCGCCTCTGAATCTCCCGAAGAACTTTCAGAGCCAGACAAGACGGTCGCCGAGGAGCCCGAATCCTCCGATGAACTCCCCTTAGAGGATATGTCGAAAGGATTGACGAGCACGTTTTCACTTGAAAAGTAGAGGAAAAGAGTTAGTGAATTCGACCAGAATATCAAATCCACCCTTCCACTATCTATCAAGTGAAAGGGCGCACAACGACCCGAACACAGGGTCCCGACCAAAAGCCCTCGAGCGACCGACGTCAAAACGAACGGTCAACACTCAGTAGAGAATCATTAAAACGCATGGTTTGCGACGGACGTGAGCTCGTCACAAAACCCTGGCCTCGGTCAAACGCCGACCAAGACCACCGCCCACCGTGAACCAGAGTTCAGAGTAGGCAGCGATACAACTACTACTAAAACCTAAAATCTATACAATTACTCCAATCTACCGATAAAACCTAAACCTAAGCTGCATGCATCACTACTTCTTGAAAACTAAGTCTAAAAAAGCCAAAATAAAGTTCTAACCTTGACCTTGAGACGACATTGCA
Organism: Lathyrus aphaca; assembly: GCA_963966055.1. Lineage (NCBI taxonomy): Eukaryota > Viridiplantae > Streptophyta > Magnoliopsida > Fabales > Fabaceae > Lathyrus > Lathyrus aphaca. Next base: position 724,431,791 of record OZ014519.1, on the reverse strand, counting down.
GAAGAGTGTATTGAGAAGCGCGGTGGTCGACAACGGTCTGCGGTGATCGACTGTGGAGAAAGGCAAACAGAAGCATGAGCAGGGAAGGGAGATAGAAGACGAAGCGAAAAGTGCCAAAATGAAACAACATTGCTATTTATAGGGAAAAAGACACGTGCAACTGAAGCGTGACCCCTATCACTAGGCAATAATAACCTACGCGCTAGCCCCTGAACTAGCTGTCAGAGCATTAAATTGGCACAAATCCCAAAACATGCCACCCTTTCGTTTCCACTTCCTCCGCACCGACCTACGAGCAGAACGCTCGGAAGATCAATCCTCCGACATTCGCCAATATTTCCGAGCATCGAGCTACCTTTAAGTCATCACTTCCTCGACCAAAAGTAACGACTTGAGGGGCTCCTGTTCCGGACTGACCCAACCCTTAGAATTGAGCCATATCTATCTCGTGGCCCAACGACTCAATAACCTAGCTATGCTCGGAACCCTGAAGATCGACTGCTCGGCGGGTCCCTCGCTCGGTATTAAAGTCATCTGACCCAGGACAAGTCAAGCAGGTTCTTTCTTGCCCTAACGACTAGTTCCTAACCACCATCGATTATTGCGGGATCCGTGATCCGCGCCCAATAATTTGGGCCAATAAACACCCACTTGGACCAGTATATAAACCCTCTCATTTGAGAGGGTCAGATATTCAAATATTGACCCAAAAATATTGTACTTGCTCACTCGTTGCTCACTTTCTGACTTTAGCACCGAAGTGCCTTTGCAGGTACACCCCCTTTTTCTCCATCATCAACTGCGCTCATCCACGCTCGACGTGGCCACATCGGATTCTGATCTCCAAGTACGATCAAGTCCCTATAAAAAAACATCGAATTTTAATCCTATAAAATTGAGACTAAATCTACATACAAAAGTCATTTTATAGGAACTAAAAATTGACATTTTTTTTATAAGTACTAAAAATCAAAATTAAGATATTTACGAGGACTATAAATATTTTTCACCCTTATTTCTATATTATTACACATAGAATGCTTTCAATTCACGAACTCATAGTACCTTTAATTTTTGTTTTCCGAATCTCACCTAATAAAACAAGACTTAAATTTTGTTTGTTGAAGAAGATACACTCATTTGGCCGAAGATTCTGACTTATGTATATTTTATATTTTATCAATTAATTTTTTAACTACCCTTTGGCTTTATGAATAAGCCCTAGTCAAAAAAATCCATTTAAATAATTTAAACGCATTTAATATTTAATTAAAATAAAACAGTATTTTTCATTTTTCATTATTATAAAAAACAAACGGTATTTTCATTCATCGAGTGTTATTATTAGAGGGAAATGGCGAATGAACCAAGCATGGAGAAGAAGAAGCTCTTCTCGATTCTCTGAACTTCGAATTTCTCAGATCTCTCTTTCTACCATTCGTTCCAATTCATATCAACAAATTCGAATCGTTTCTCTACGATCGTTTCATTTCTTTTTATTCAGAATCGCTTTTCGGTATGATTTTCGTTTTCTGATTATTTTTGACGATCGATTACTACTGATTTGTTGTGTTTATTGATATCGAGTAATGTTCTGTTTGTTTATGATTTTGTTTAGATAATTTTGTTTGTGTTTGAGTTTTGAAATTGTTGAAAATTATTGTTATTTTGTTAGGAAATAGGAATGGAATGGAACTGAGGATTTAGGGTTTTTTTGTGTGAATGTTTAATTTGTTGACATTGTTGAGTTTTTGTGGTATAGTTTGCTGAGAAGGTGGGAGAGGAGTGAAGAGTCTGATGTATTGTGAGAGGGAGGAGAAGCAATGGAGTTGTGGAAAAGCTGGTACTGTGAATTTGCGAAAAGTGAGCTCGTTAGTGCGCGACATTCGAGAGCCTTGCCTTTCTCATTCTCCTGTAAAGGTTGTGCTGTAACTGTAAGACTGCACTCTACTGGGTTTTGCAATTTTTTTGCTTTAATTCTTGTGCGTGCTTGTTGTTTTTAACTCTAACAATGATTTCCTCTGTGTAAAATGGGATGTGGATAATCAGCCAAATGTATGTTCCGTAGTTTGATGTTAGTTCATCAAGTAATGATGCCCTAGAACTTCAAGGCCAATTGCACTTTCCAAGGTCCTTGTTGTATAATGGAATGCATATTGAGATTGATAATAGGTGAGAAATACCGGCAACATACTTTCTAACAACACTCTTTCTATGAGCAAATAAATCTCATGTGGACCCTGTAAATTATATGGGTTTAATTCCTTATGTTAAGAGTCTCATATTGGGTGAAATATGATCAGAAGATTACTTTATAAGTAGGAGGCATCCCCCATATTAGAAGCTGATTTTGTAGAGATGAGTTAGGTCTAACTCGTTTATCCAATATTCATTTGGCCACCCACTATCAGGCCACTCACATCATGCTCCCAATATCGTAAGGGGACGTGTTAAAGAGTCCCACATTAGATGGGATATAGTTTGAAAATAAATTTATAGGTGAAGGACATTCCTCACCTTGCAAGTCGGTTTTGTAGGGTTGAGAATTAGGCTCAACCCAAAAGACTTTATTTAGTGCTACTTATTTCCATTATGGTGGCACTTATAGGGAGTGTGTTGCTAACATTTTTATTATAGGATATTCCTATTGACCTCTCATTTGAAACATTGGGCATCATAGGGGACCTTGTTATTTAAAGTAGAAATAAAATGTTTTTCATAAAATTACTTGTTTAATGGTTTTTGTTACTATGATCATCATCATGGAGCAGGTAAACAGAATGCTTAAGCCAGATATATGGGAAGCTTTGTCTGACAGTGAAGGAAAGGTTTTAGGATTCCGGAAGGCACTGAAATTGGTGGTGCTAGGGGTATGTTGTTATTCAAGCTGAGTTCACGTTGTTATTCAAGCTGAGTTTGTTTTTCTATATAATATCATCACCTTCATCAATATAGTCATTTTCTTCAATTTATGATGCTGCATGCGCATGAATTCGGTGCTCCTTCTCTGTTTTATGGGGTTGAAAATAATACCGGTTTGAGTATGGTGATCGGTTCAGTTCCCATAAGCAAAGTTTTGTATAAGAACTGTATGAATGGAAGGAATATGCCTGGTCCCCTGGAGAGAGTTTTGTTCCTTAAGTATTGTACATCTAGGTGCTGCTTTCACTGTTTTCTTAATTTTTTCAACAAATAACTTGCTCAATCAATATGAATGTTGTTTCCAGTTGTCACCAATTCATTAATAGGATGAGTCAATAATTAGGTTTCGTTATTTGTATGGCCATAACACTCTTTGTTTATCATAAGCACGGGCCCTCTCCACCTTTTGGGATCTTGTTAAGATATTCAACAACAGCTTTTGCATTGTCCAATCACAATGCTAGAAGCATGACTACTTCAACTTTGTTTCTGAAAATAAAATAAGTTTAATCATTAAATTGTTTTTCTAAACATTCGCAAATAAACTATTACTCTTACATTGGTGACAATTTGTTTGACTAGTTCATTATTTCTAGACTCTTTATTGGATTGCTTTTGATGGTGAAAATACAGCACATTGAATGTGCACCAGGTTCAATCTGTGTAGCCTTCTCGCATGCAGAAATTAAGGCCTGAAAAAAATGCATCTAAGCTTATCATATTCAATGATAACTTTTTAGTACACTGAACATAGTCCAGGTTCAACCCATTTATCTTGGTTGCTTTTAAATACAGAAATTGAGGCCTAATAAGTTGTTTTTTATTTCATATTTACTATCTGCATATAAAATGGCTTTTATTAATTTTTGCTGATTGCTGTATAATATACCCAGATGACATGCAGATCTAATACTCAACAAGTAACACATCATGTAACCTCTAGACTATTAATTTTAAAAAAAATCATCCCTTCAGTTGTGGGTGCTAAGATCCAGCATGCAATAAGCATATTATATATGTTCAAACTCAAAGTACTCCTTATATTGACTTGGGCAGTGCTCCCTGCTTGAGCTATCATTTGCGGTTAAATTTATCGCAGTTTGTTCTGAATCTACTTTGATTCAAGAGTATATCTCAGCCTTGATGTTAGGTTACTCATAGATGTTTAGTCTTGTAAACTACATGTTGTAAGGAAGGTGTACCAAAATCCCACTTCGACTAGGTACATGGCCAAAGTACTCCTTATTATGACTTGAGCAATTTTCCCCCTCGAACTAATTCTTGGAATTGAACTGGGTCTAGTCCATTTTCAATCATAATAATAGGCCATATTCACGGTCTCATTAAAATAATAATTAAAAAAATATACCCTCCCTTAAGTAGTGAGCAAGTTTGTGGGTTTAATTTTCTTTTACATCAATATAAAAATATTCAAATGTACTTGAGACATCAGACATGTAAACTGAGAATTTCTTTCTAAAATCGAGGCTAATATCAGAATTTTTGTTCTTTTCTGATTTATTTCCTTTTCTTCCCATGTCTGTTAGGGTGTAGACCCATCAATTAGACCCGAAGTTTGGGAGTTCTTACTAGGTTGTTATGCACTGAGCAGCACTGCTGAGTATCGAAGAAGGTTGAGAACAGCTAGAAGGTGCATATTAATCCACTTTCCTTAATTTCTTTATCTCTAGTATTTACTGGGTATTATAGATGCTTATTTTGCATGTAATGAATATTGAACCTATTGTCTATAACTTAGAAAGACACAACTTAGAACTTGCCTATTAAACAACTCTGTAATGGATGCATTTGGCCATATGTCAATGCATTCATGAATACATGGTGTAAAATTGTGGGAAAGCAGCCGCAATAATGTTGCCCAGCCTTTTAGCCCATCCTAATCAAAATAATTTTATTTTTGTTTTTAAATTTATTTTTATGATGTTTCATGGATGGATGAGAACCTATCAATCTGAATTCATTCTTTTATCAGAGGTAGACTTTAAATTGGTGTGAGTAATTCAACGGAAAATCAACCAATTATTCTTCCAATTTGATTATCCTAGGTGGGACTTTATTCCAATTTTGCCAAAGGCTACAAGACGATTTCTACCGTGTCTAAACCTATGACTAAGTTCTCTGCAAAGACCCATAACAATTCATTCCTTTGAAATCTGTCTGGCAACTATGTGTAACTGTCAATAGAAGTGTGGTTGTAAAATCCATTTAGCTTTCAATGGAGACACAATTTGTTTCAGCTTCTGTACTGTAGCACCTTTCTTGGATTCTTGACTATGTAGTTATTACTTATTGACATCCTTGAGAAATTGCCATTGCAGGGAGCTTTATAGGAACCTGGTTAAGCAATGTCAAGCAATGCATTCAAGTGTGGGGACTGGTTCATTGGCATATGTTGTTGGATCCAAAGTTATGGATATGAGGACCTCCTCTAAAGATGAACATAAAATCGAAGCTAAACTAGAAAGATCAATATCTAATGATAATAATGTTGAAGTAGAACAGTGTCATGGCAGGAGCATTATTTGTGCCGAGGCAGCAACCACACGTCATCATGAAAGCTCTGATAATTGGGCTGACCAAGTTAATTTGAGAGCAAGCATAGGTAGTAGTGCAATTTATGATTCTTCTGGTCATCTATGCTGCAGTTCCCCAAAGACAGGGAGAGAACCAGATGGATCACATGATATGATTGACAGTAGTTTTGATTTTCCTCCTTTACCTGTTACCAATCTGTTTGAAAAGAGCGATGAAGATAAAAACTCGGTCATGGAGCATGGCAATAAACTTTCTGCACAAAGATTAGAAGATGACTCAATGCATAGCTTTGATGTCAATAACAATGTAGACTTAGTTATTGAATCAAATGGCCAACCTCTTACTACCTTCCATCCTGTAAACTCTGAAATTGAAATTGCTTCAGCTGATGAAGATGAACCAGAATTTTCATCTGACAATCCAGTTTATGAAACACGGATAGTAAATCAACTAAAAATATCAGATGTACCACAGCCAGCGATGACAAGTGCCTCAATGTCTCAAGGATGGGCTGCCAGTGAAGATAGAGTATCAGAATGGCTTTGGACTTTGCACAGGATAGGTATATAAGTTGTATACCGTGTTTGTTCTTGAATGTTTTATTCTGCTATTGTTTCATGCTAACAAGCTTAATCCTTTTCTAGTTGTTGATGTTGTGAGGACCGATAGTCATCTTGAATTCTATGAGGACAGGAGAAATTTAGCTAGAATGTCGGATATCCTTGCTGTCTATGCATGGGTTGATCCTGCAACGGGGTATTGTCAAGGTTATTTTTTTTTCTTCTGTAAATTTCCCGACTTCTTGCCAATGCAGGATGCTTGTTACACTAATTTTGGACCCAAAACTTACCTTCTTTTTACTGGCTATTGGATTTTAGGTATGAGTGATTTGCTGTCTCCCTTTGTGGTAATCTTTGAGGATAACGCGGATGCATTTTGGTGTTTTGAGATGCTTTTGAGAAGAATGGTATTTGCGAATTCGGATAAGATTCAAGAACATAACTTTGTTTGCAGTGACTGACTTGTTTTCTTTGACCTATCTCCAGAGAGAAAATTTTCAAATGGAAGGCCCAACTAGGGTGATGAAGCAGTTGCAAGCATTATGGCATATTCTTGAGCTGTCAGACAAAGAACTTTTTGCTCACCTATCAAAAATTGGTGCCGAAAGCCTTCATTTTGCATTTCGTATGTTGCTAGTTCTCTTTCGGAGAGAGTTATCGTTTAATGAGGCTCTTTCAATGTGGGAGGTTTGTGCAACAACATTCTTCCACCCCCCTACCCCCACTACACACAAAAATCCCAGTGATTGTTTAAACGTATTATTTGTTCCACAAACTAATTTTATTACTAGCAAGTTAGTCCCTTCTTTTGTATGCCACCTGTGCACTTAACGGTGAAATGTAGCAGAGTAACATTTGGTAAACAAAATAATTTATGGAACACTCGTTTGGAAAAGAAATTGAAAATGGGTATCAACTTGGAAAACTACAATACTTTGATTGACCAAAAACTTGTTTAATCCCACACATTTTTTCAAGCTTTTGAAATTCAATTAGAAAGTTAATCCTAGAGGAACCTACTCACTTGCATTGCATGTCTGCTTCTGCTGGAAGCAATATGGTTGCTAGTAGTGAACAAAAGTGAAATATGATCCTATTCTTAAGATTGAATGCTGTCGGTTAAAAAACACGCATATCTAGTTTTTTTTCTTAGAGGTTGAGTTGCGATTTAATTTCTAACAATAAGTTAATTCAAAGGCAGAGATTGGCCTTCCATACCGTGTGAGTATTGATTTGATCAAGTTTATTGGGGTCTTGTTAAAATAATCATATGATTTTTGAAGAGTAGTTACGAGTAAGTGTTTTTTTTTTGGACACCACATTGCGCATATGGATTTGAAAGTATTGTTGCAAAGAAAATTATGCCTGTAATTCTGAAACAGACAATATTTTGTGCCCTTTATTAATAACCTTTTTGATACATCATTGGGTTAGTCTGTTGATACACGATAGTAATCTTGTAAAACGCAGATGATGTGGGCAGCTGATTTTGATGAATCTTGGACATATGATTTAGAGGAGAATTGTCTGGAAGCATTGGATTTACATCTTCCCAGAGACTCAAGCAGTTATATAAAAGAATCAATAGCTGATTCTGATGATGATAGTATCAGGAGTGGTTCACAGTCAAATCATTATGAAAATGACAGCACAAAAACCAGCCCGCAGCCACATCACGGGAACACTGATCACCCTGTATCTGATGTCAAATTGAAGTTGCAAGCATCCAATACCTTTTGTGGCTTGGCAAGGAATATCTGGCCAAGAAATGATCGAGTTCAAACAAGAATAATTTCCTCCTTAGCAAGGAAAGGAAACGATGAATTAGCCACATTCTGCGTTGCAGCAATTCTTGTTTTAAACCGCCAAAAGATAATTCGAGAAACCCACTCGTTTGATGATATGATAAAGGCAGGTGCATTGATATTTTATTTTTACCCAGCAATTAATTACCACTATTAAAATTATAATAATTATATTCTCAAATTACACTTTTTTGGTGTTTTGTTTATCATGCCTGGTGTAGGGTACCTTGGTTTGATTTATGTTTTGATCTGGATTCTGGAAATATGAAGTTGGAAGTGTATTGATTTTGTTGTTGTTGCGAATCTTTATTCTGCTAAGCACTTTATATTATCTTGATGTTTTCTCAGTCATTTGCATAATAATGACATCGCGGTGTCATTTTTTGATATATCTGATGTACTTTTTATACATGTACCTTTTATACGAGATTAGAGTTTGTACCTATTATAGTTGTAATTTCCATTTAATAATAGCTTTAGTTCTCTTCTCTCAGGTACTTTCTCAGTTCTTACGATTCAAATGATGTGTGAGCTTATGATTCCATTAACCCTGGACATTTGATTATTATTTGTCTGACTGAAATTCTATTGCCAATATTTTAATTCTTTGCATTCTATTCCTTTTGATCATGCTTAGTTTATCTTCTTTAAGTCCCTCTATGCTGGTTGTCCTGAATCTTACTTGAAAACCAATACATACGCCTAGTGATGCCCATATGTACTTATACTTATGCAGCATCTTCATTATTTTGTTTTTATGGAAGTTTTCTTCTACGTGGAGTTTAATCCACCATGTAGAGAATGAATAAAGGAAATCAGCCAAGAATATTGTGTATTTTCTGACTTAATATTTCATGATTATATATTACAGATTTTCAATGACAATATGTTGGAGATCAATGTAAAAAGATGCATAAGGACAGCAATCAAACTCCGAAAGAAATATTTTAACAAGGCAAGTGTTGAATTTGTTAATTCTCTCAACTTGCTACTCATAAAAGAGTGCAATAAATTCTTTTGCTAATTTTTTTGGCAATGTTTAGTATTCTTATTTTAATCTTGTAGTGATCAAATAATTTGTGGAAGTACTGCTGCTATGTATTGTTATTGATCTATGTCTGGTTCGGATGAACTGCAATGCTTGCATTGTTTTCAATATTCATGCAAGATAAAATTTAGACCAAATCAATTGCTCTCTGCTGTTCTTTATTCTTATGTGACAGTGCAACGATCTTCCCTCCAAATACACGACTTGCTTTTATCTATATTTCTAAGATTTCCGTGGTAAAATTGAAGTTTAATTCCTCGACAGGCAACCAAGAAAAAGAACCGCGCTGCAGAGAAAAGAGACTAGGGCAGTATCATTTTTATATGCTCTTAAGGCAAAAGCATCGAAAGGCACCGGGGAACACTTATGCGGCCATGCTTTTCCAAATTGGATCCCGGTGTTAATTGTTTTATTACTTATCCACTTCGGATGGGAGACTTTGTAGCTTAAAGTGTTTTTGCTTTTGGAGTTTCGTCCAGCTGTTGTACCCTAATTGCCATCATTACTCTTTTTTGAGGTAATTTCACCTTGTTCTGCTTTACATTTTGTCTGGCTGCTTCACTTTGAATGCTTTTACATGGATTTCTAGATGGTCTTTCCCAAGTATGCTGTTCACGCAATTCAGTTCCAGTTTTTGGAAATTCGATGTTAGGATTAATAACGGAAAAAGCGTATTTGACAAGGCTCTCGCTCTGAAAGCTTTGGGCAAAGCTAGGAGTAAACAAATAAGTTAATAGGTGCATGTGGTTGAATGAAACAAATATGTTGGGAGTTTATGGGATTCTGACATGTCGTTGCCTCTATTTGTTTGAAACTCCCTGAAGCAATTAATTTATAATTTAACAATGTCGCATCTTCCCCATGTTGAAAATTGTGCAGCCCTTTAGATTGCTGCGCCAAGGCTGGATATTACTAATGGAATCAACACTTAATTTATTGAATGCTGGTATCTTTCTCTAGAAAATTGATTTTGGACTAGTTATTTAATGGCAAAGTGTTGCGATTGATTAGAAACTTTGTTAGAAATTGATAAATTCAGGTTTGAATGCAACATATATTTTTTTAAATTTCCAGTTTATCTTTATTGTCTAATGAAGGAGATTTAATCTCTGAGGGATGTTTCCTGAAGATTATATTCAAGATTTGTTTCCTTTTGTAGTATTTGATTTTTACATTCTTATGTTTATCTTTGATCTTTTACATTATATTTCCGTAGGGATTAATTTATTTAATGCTGGAATATTTCTCTAGAAATTTGATTTTGGATTGGTTATTGAATGGTTAAGTGTTGTAATTGATTAGAAATCTTGCTGGAAATTGATTAAATCAATTTTAAGTGCAACACATTATCTTTTTTAAAATTTCCAATTTATCTTTAATGTTTAACCATGGACGTTAATTCTGCAAGGGATGTTTCCTGAACACCATCATCTTAGAGATTTGTTTCCAGAAGATCATGTTAAAGATTTGTTTCCCTTTGAAGTATTTGATTTTTACATTGCTTATGTTTTATCTTTTCTTCCTCTTGAAGTCAGTATGAAGATTGGTAGGGGATTTTTCATCACTCTGGACAACATCACGCACAAGCATACCAGAAGAAATGGAGGGTAGATACAGGGGAGAGAATTGTCGCAGTATACGCCTATACGGTAACATAGAGTTAATCTTTGTGGTGGATTTGAGTTTGCAGAAGAAATGATATATAATATGATATAATGGTTTATACATACCACAGCAATTTTTTTTTGTAACTTCTTAAATAGTTGGATCTTACAAAGGACAAAGGAGGGTGCAATTCTTATCCCTTTTCATAATTATTCATTACCTTCAGAACACAGACAATTAAGTTTAAACAGGACATATCTGAATCCACACTAAACGTTCAATTTCACTTGCTACTAATTTGGGTTTCCCTTATTTGTGAATCGACAATTTTGGCGTATCTGTCCTTGATTTCCTGTTAAAATATTGATATTTCCCATTTTAAACATAGATTCTGCAAAAGTTCTCCTAAAATCTTCAAATCCGTCAGCAAATTCTTCAGTGATCTCTTTAGTATCGTCACCATTTAGTAATTGTTGATCGATTTCCAGGACAGCTTCGTTGCGCAGGATCCTTTTGTAGTATGATTCTCTGAAGGTGTAATACGAGCCAGATTCTGGGTTTAGGAATACCAGTGGATCATGTTGTCCTTTCTTTGTTTTTTGGGGACACTGTTTTCGCATATTGTCTCGAAAAGTAGCATTCATGCTTGAGTCTGAGGTTCCAGTACCACTGTGATTATACAGCCTATCAACAATGTGACTACAATGTGTTTGGCCCAATGTGTGTGCCCCTGCGTGATATGAAATAAACTCCCATTTAGAACATATTATTAGCATGTAGTTTAACTGGATTGTAATCTTGCCTTACCTAAGAGTGTTGTCATATCTATTACATCTAAGTCCCTTGATTTGAAGTATGTTAGCGCATCCTGCCATGAGATTGATGGTGATGGCAGGTCTACTGATGCAGCATCTGATTTCATGCCATCCTTTCTTCCTGTGAAAACTGGATAACCTGGTGCACCTGCCTGTTTACATTAATTCTCGAATCGGTTAGTGTTAACTTTTACTCCTACCTTGGGAGATATTTTGGCGGGGAGGGGATACTGCAAGGAATTCTATGTAACCAGAGAAGTTGAAAGAATACCATTTTAGCAGCATCTCTAGCGGCAAGATGTAGTATATCAGCGCAGGAGACAATCCCAGGGCACCGTGATTCCAGAACAGTTTTAATCTTATCAATTAATGCAAATCCTCCAAGCCCCCGGTTTTGTGGTGCTCTTTTTTCTGTATTTGGTCCTTCGTCAAGAAGTATTGATGCATCACAGCCCTATGCCACATCATGATTTAAGATTCAGGAGAAATAATGAAAACACAACTTATGTATTTCTAATGCTCTGAAAAGTATGCATAACACGGCGTCCTATCCTTCAAACGTTATGAACTTTAAATTCTAAGTTGAGTGAAACAACTGGATTATAGATTGATTAGCAAGAGTTGGTGTTTCTAGCCTACTATGTTTTCAAGTGCAACCAACTTGTATATTTTTTAGTTTCGAGGGTCTGCTGTTTTCCTACTTACCTAAAGTACCTTTCAGCCATTGACCTCACAGGATATCTCTTTCTTAGCTTAAAAAGTTGAAAAAAAGGAGAAAAGAATAGTACCAAAGTACATGAAGAGAAAGAAGTGAGTACATACAGTGACGAAACAGTCGGAGTAAACCAAGCGTAGTAACTTAGCAGTAATGCTTTTGTCATGATCATATATCAGCCGCACTTGGTGCCGGACATACTCCTCTGCATAGCGGCATGTAGTGTTGAACTCATAGTAACGCCACTGCAACTTTGGATGTGGAGGTGCTGCTGCTGCGGCCACTCCTTGACACAAACTCAATACTGCAAAAGATAATATTAGTGGAAAAGCAACATACACAAGTCTCCCCATTAGGGTAAAACAACTCTTGCTCTTTCTTTGTATATTTCTAAGCTTGTTGTGGAGGTATTGCACTGACTTGAAACTTATTGCATCATGCTGCATATATAGCAATACACACTGTCCTAGTGGCAATAAATAACCAACCAAAGAAAGGAACCTTGAAAAATACAAATTTGAATCGTTATTGATATTAAAATCTATGATAATAATATAATCCATGCATTAGTTACGGCACCGTGTGACGGTAGAGAGAGGCATGGAGCTGTTCACATGCACCAATGTACTTTCAACATCCTTCCCTCTAAAGACTAATAAGGGTATGGTGACGTGGGTTGTAAGTAACGTGTTTTCCATGTGAACTCTACTTGAATTTAGGGTCTCATTAAGTTCTAATGCTCAAGCCACCATGATAATGCTTCTGTTTAAAGATCCAATGTTGTATAAATCTAGAAAAATTAGCGTTTCTTTCTATCCATATAAGTAGAAAGTTGATATTGGTTCGAAAATCTAGTTTAATTACAAATATCTGTATATTGTCTCGGATTTGAATTCAGAAAGAAAGAGTATAATAGAAATGGACTGACATAGTGTAAAAAGATTTTATATTGTTAGTTAATAATTAATAAATTGATTTTAATTTCAAACACTTATAAAGTAATGTAAATGAATGATATTAATAAATTGATAGTGTGATTTTTTTTTACACTAACTAACTATGCATATTAATTAATCTTTTTTCCAAAAAAAAAAGTGTCTATTCTTCTTTAAAAATCAGATGTGCAAATATAGTGATATTCGATGGGATAGAACCCACCATGGAATTTAACATACCTTTCTATTTTGTGTCATTTGGGTAATATATATCCCACGTTTAGGTTTAGGTTATGTTTGTTTCAGCTTTAAAAAAAATGATTTTTTTCTGTATTTTTAAAAATAGATTTTACAAAATCGTTTTCTAAAATATTATAAATTATTTTATATTCGTTTTTTTTTTATTGAAAAATTAATTTTGACATCCTATAATATAAATATATATTATTGAAGATCAAAAGATAGCCGAAATCAGTATTTTTTTTTTTGTAAAAAGTTGTATTTCAAAAATAATTTTTATGAAAATCTATTTGAAATAATTTTAAAATTAAGTGATTTTTTGAAATTTTGATATCTAAAAAAAGTTGCAATAAAATGATGAAATATCTAAAATTGCATTTTAAAAATAACGATTCAAACCAAATTTTCATTTGAAGTTTCTTTATAAAAGATTTTTTTGTAATTTTTTTTACACAAAATTATGTTACACTATAAAAATCATTTAAAAAAAAACCTAAAACAAATGAATCCTTAAATTTGGGGTATTTCTCTTTCTAACGTAGGGGTTCTCTCACAACACCGTGAAAATATTAAAATGTCTATAGTGTTTGAAAATGCATATTCGAAGTATCTTTTTCACACATAATTAGGATAAAAATGATAAAAAAATAATTTATTCTGTTAAAATTTGATTCAGAGATGCATCTCCATATACACAAAAGATTGATTTGGAGATGCATCTCCGTAACCCCCTTAATTCATTAGTCAATAAGATTTTCGGATCTCTGGAATATGCTCTGTTAGATCAAAGCTGAAACAAGCAGAAATAATGGCAGAATGAAAAATTAACATAAATTAACTCCAAAATAAATATTAAATAAATAAGTATTACATAAATTTAACATTACATGTTATTAAAAATGGTGGTTCATGGAATGTCAGGGGGCTGAATAAAGCAGGAAAACTTAGAGAGATTAGCTCTCATCTCTACATGTTAAAACCTGAAATCATGATCTTGCTGGAAACTAGAGTGAAGAAGGCTAAAGCTAGTAGCACTAGAGAGATATTTAAGATGTATGATAATTACATTGATAACTATCAGTCTCATGAGAATGGTAGAATTTGGGTGTCTTAGGATGATATGAGAGTAAATGTGCAACATATCAGGAGTACTGATCAGCTTATACACTGTGGCGTTTATGATAAGCTTGGTAGATTTCAATATTGGATGACTACAATTTATGCTTAAAACCAATTGGAGTACAAAAGAGTTCTATGGAAGTACCTTGTGAATCTGCATGGCACTCTTCACGGCCCTTGGTGTGTTCTTGGTGATTTCAACAATGTGGCTAAAGCTATTGACATAATAGGGGGAAGGATTGTTACTAAAAATGAATATATTAATTTGCAAGAGATGATGACCATAACTGGCTTGAGTGAAATGGATAGTCTTGGGGACTATTTTACATGGAGCAATAAGCACAACTTAGATACTATATACTTTAGGATTGATAAAATATTGGGGAATGTGGAATGGTTCTAAGACCATATGGATTATCAATTAAAGATTTTACCTCCTAATGTTTCTGACCATGCTCTCTTATACGGGGAAGGTAAAGTCCAACCCAAGAACAAAACTAGAAGATTCAAGTTTTACAACTGTGTGGTGGACATGACTGGGTATGATGAAGTGGTGAGGAACAACTAGAATAAGCCTATCAGAGGTAGGCCAATGTATGTTCTCTGGCAGAAACTTCAAAGACTCAAGCCTGATTTGATTTACTTCAGTAAATCTATGACCAATGTTAGACAACTGGTTAAAGCTAGAAGTGACTTGGAGGAAGCTCAAGCTCCAATTATTCAAAATAGAATGGGTGGTAATCTGACTGAAGTTGTGAAGAACTGCACTGAAAGAGTTATTAAGTGGAATGAGATGGAGGAAAACATGTTAAGAAAAAGAGCTAAAATGGATTGGCTTAGAATTGGAGATGGAAAAAAATGCCTTTTTTCATGCTACCATTAAAGCCAATCATCAACATAAAAGTATGATTATTCTCCAAAAAGATGATGGGACTATTCTTACAGAGCAAAAAGAAATTCACCATGAAGTTATGGAGTTCTATAGAAATTTAATGGGTAGTACTGCTATCAATCTTAAGCACATTGATATTCAAGCCATGAGGGATGGTAAACAAGTTTATTTTGACCAAGGGGAGTTTCTCACAACCAATGTAACTAATGAAGAGATTGTCAATGCCATGCAGGGAATAGGTGATTTGAAAGCACTTGGAATGAATGGTTATGGGGCCAAGTTTTTTAAAGTTAGCTGGCATATAATTATAAAAGATTTCACAGCTATTGTGCATAAGTTTTTCGAGGAAGGCACTATCTTTAAGGCTTTTAACAATACTCTAGTGACCATCATCCCAAAGTCTGATAATGCAAAGACTGTTAAAGACTACATACCTATAGTTGGGTGCTCTACTTTCTATAAAGTAATTTCAAAGATATTGACTAAAATACTTGGTAGTGTGCTGCAGGACATTATTTATCAGAGTCAGGCCGCCTTTGTGCCTGGGCAAGTTATTCACAATTACATCCTTTTAGCTACTGAATGTATGAAAGGCTATTCTAGAAAGGGAGGGACTCTTAGATGAATGATGCAACTTGACCTCCAAAAGGCCTATGACATGGTAGACTGGAATCCTTTAGAGGGAGTTCTTAATGAGATTGGTCTGCCTAAGAAGTTCACTAGTTGGATTATGAAAGTAACAACTACAGTGAGCTACAAATTTAATGTAAATGGTGAGTTGTCTGAGGTGTTTGAAACTAAAAGAGGTATTAGGCAAGGGGATCCTATCCCCCCCCCCCTTGCTTTTTGTCTTAATGATGGAATACTTGAATATGATTATGGTGAAAATGCAGAAGGATACGAATTTCAACCACTACAGTAAGTGTGAGAGGCTGGGAATAACACATTTGTCTTTTGCAAATGATGTTTTTCTTCTGTGCAGAGGGGATAAGAAGTCCATGTAATTGATGATGAATGTTTTCTATAATTTTTCTGCTTCTACTGGTTCGCAGGTGAATCCTAGAAAATGCAAGTTGTTTTGTGGTGGCATGAACATTACTAGCATTAAAGATATGAAGAATTATACATGCTTTAAATTGGATAATTTTCCTATGAGATACCTTAGGGTTCCTTTATCTTGCAAGAAGCTCAATATTAATGACTATATGCCACTGGTGGGGAAAATTGTGGGTAGAATCAAACATTGGTCATCCAAGTTACTTAGTATTACTGGGAGGATTCAACTTGTGAAAAAGTATATCACTAGCTATTGCCCATTACTAGATGAGTTGCTCCCCAATTCCAAAGATGGCGATTCATAAGATTGATAGCATTTGTAGAACCTTTATCTGGACAGGTCAAGCATAGCTGAAGAGGAAAACCCCAGTGGCTTGGAAATAAGTTTACAAACCTACTAGAAATGGTGGATTGAACTTGCTTAATTTGGATTTATGGAATTTTGTGGCAATTCTCAAGTGCTTGTGGAACATTTGTTTGAAGGGAGATAATCTTTGGGTCAAGTGGGTACCTGCTTACTTCTTAAGAGGAAGTAGTGTAATGAATTCTCAAGTTAGTAACACAAGCTTTTGGATTCTTAACAGTATATGAATTAGAGCCATCTATTGCCCATTACTAGATGAGTTGCTCCCCAATTCCAAAGATGGCGATTCATAAGATTGATAGCATTTGTAGAACCTTTATCTGGACAGGTCAAGCATAGCTGAAGAGGAAAACCCCAGTGGCTTGGAAATAAGTTTACAAACCTACTAGAAATGGTGGATTGAACTTGCTTAATTTGGATTTATGGAATTTTGTGGCAATTCTCAAGTGCTTGTGGAACATTTGTTTGAAGGGAGATAATCTTTGGGTCAAGTGGGTACCTGCTTACTTCTTAAGAGGAAGTAGTGTAATGAATTCTCAAGTTAGTAACACAAGCTTTTGGATTCTTAACAGTATATGAATTAGAGCCATCTATTGCCCATTACTAGATGAGTTGCTCCCCAATTCCAAAGATGGCGATTCATAAGATTGATAGCATTTGTAGAACCTTTATCTGGACAGGTCAAGCATAGCTGAAGAGGAAAACCCCAGTGGCTTGGAAATAAGTTTACAAACCTATTAGAAATGGTGGATTGAACTTGCTTAATTTGGATTTATGGAATTTTGTGGCAATTCTCAAGTGCTTGTGGAACATTTGTTTGAAGGGAGATAATCTTTGGGTCAAGTGGGTACCTGCTTACTTCTTAAGAGGAAGTAGTGTAATGAATTCTCAAGTTAGTAACACAAGCTTTTGGATTCTTAACAGTATATGAATTAGAGCCATCTATTGCCCATTACTAGATGAGTTGCTCCCCAATTCCAAAGATGGCGATTCATAAGATTGATAGCATTTGTAGAACCTTTATCTGGACAGGTCAAGCATAGCTGAAGAGGAAAACCCCAGTGGCTTGGAAATAAGTTTACAAACCTACTAGAAATGGTGGATTGAACTTGCTTAATTTGGATTTATGGAATTTTATGGCAATTCTCAAGTGCTTGTGGAACATTTGTTTGAAGGGAGATAATCTTTGGGTCAAGTGGGTACCTGCTTACTTCTTAAGAGGAAGTAGTGTAATGAATTCTCAAGTTAGTAACACAAGCTTTTGGATTCTTAACAGTATATGAATTAGAGCCATCTGATTAATAACTTTCAGCAGGTTTGGGAAGACATGTTGAGGAAGAAGAAATTTTCCATGATGCAAATTTACTTGGATTTGTTAGACGATGATGCAGATCTAGAAGGGGGGTTGAATAAATCCCTTTTTAAAAAATTATTTTCACCTTTCAAAAATTAATTGAAAAATGATTTGCGAAAGTTCCCCGGAAAATCACGTCTGAATAAAATCAAGTCACCAGTGATCAGATATGCGTTTAAAACCAAATGAAATATTAAAAATGAATTAATGAATCAAATATCAAGCCAATTAATCACTTAAATTCAACACACTTGAATAACCCACTACCAACAATGTATAAAGAAAAGAAATGAGCACAAAAACTAAGAAGTAATGTGTTGAATTTTTATCAAACACTTGGTGTGCACACCACACCTAGTGAGTTTTGCCAAATAGTGTAGTGTATAATTTTTCTCAAGTTTCTATCCAAATGTGATAACAACAATTTCACAAACACTTGGTGTGCACCTAACTTTGCAAAATAGAATTTTAAAAACAATACGAATTCAATTTGCGCAAAAAATTTATCGAAAGAGAAAAAGCAAAGGACGCATGAATCTGTTTAGGCAGCTCCCCTACCGTCCTCACTAAGAGTACCTCTGCCCTCAATTCAAAATTTGAGTTGGGATCTTTATTAAAATTGCAGTGTTTATACAAAGAGAAATTAGAAACGACAAACTAATCCTAATTGATGTTGTAGCTATGTTTCTCTTTGCCCCTTGATTCAAGTTGAATCAAGTTCTTCACGCGTGTCGAACAAATCTCCGATTAATTTCTCCCTTCTTGCAAGAATCCATGATTCCCTAAACTTTAAGCACACCCGCTTTGATTCGATACTTGTGAACCCACAACGTTCTTTGCAATCCTCCGGTTACCGTGATATGGTTAAAAAATCACCTTGATCTTTAAACCTCCTCACTCGACTAAATCTACGAACGAATGATGTGTACAAAACCCCCAAATCACAATGATCTTGGAGGACAAACCCTCAATGGTTTATTCAAGAAAAAAATCCACAAATCTCTCAACCCAAACTAAAGTCGCAATTCCACAATTTGAACGTTATCACCTTGATCTTGTACTTTGATCAACAAAAATGATTGTGTGTAGTTTTTGATGAATGCTAGAGAAGGAGAAGATGATGAGAACACTTGTGTATATTATTCACCTTTTCTTGTTAGTTTGACAAAATAAAATCTCCAACTATTTATATTTGTTAGCAAAAATAAAGGAACACTTAAAATAAAATAAGAGAGAGAGAGAGAGAGAAAAATGGTAAAGGGCGCCTATGTCCAGGTTTGCGTCGACCTAATGAGACCTTTTGAGTTGACCTAAAATATGTCCTCAGTCAGCCTGTTGAGACTCGCGAGTTTCAAAGAATTCTGGCCTTCATTTTAGTCGACCTAAATAATCAATTGAGTCGACTCAAATTTTCTTAACTGAATGAGTCGACCTGTTTAGGTTGATGAGTCGACTCATTCATCTTGAATCATCACAAAAACACTTTTTGATGAATTGATATGCCAACATCTTATGATCCCGTATATCTTCCTAAAACATACTAATTTTGACATCATTCAAAATACCGGTACCTCTCACAAACTCCAGCTTTTTAATGATGAAAAAACTTATTATTAGCACAAGAATATCACATGCAATAATGCTCCCCCTGAAGATATGCCACAATGTAGCGGTAAAAACATGAGTGTAAGCTATTAGTTAACTTAACTCAAAGTAAACAGAGTAGCCACCGCGCTTTTATTTTATTCCAAGAGGAAAAGAAAAAAAAGAGCGAATAAATCCTAATGAATCTAAAAGCAAAAAGCTAAAGAAACACAACAGAGAAATATGTAAGGGGATATGTTACACAATGGGAAGGTTTTACGCATCCAAAATGTCCGAGGTACTCCACGGGAGCCCTTTGAAAAATTTACTGCTTTTGGTTTGAAAATGGTTTGTAAAATGTGAGTGGAGGGATGAGAAAATAATTATTTTTTAATATTTTTGTGTTTAGAGAGGTTTACCATCTCATGCCTACGTACCCACAAAGTGCAATGCGAGATCAAAATTCCGTAGTTCGTGGTACAAATAGTGAAAATGGTGGATTATGATTCATTTATTAAGTGAAGAGAATTTGTCATCTTCAAGTGGATAACCAAACAAATCTACCATGAGAATGAAGGCATGGACTCATACATCATTATGGGGAGGGCGCCAACTCGGATAAATTCGACGAGTATGCCACTAAACCCCCACAAATGACAAGAGACTCAATTACATCAAACTACAACCATGGAGATTGCGAGACTTGCACCCGACTAAAGAATAATGACTCATAATCGACACTTTTCAAAGAAAACGAACAAAAGCGCACAAAGGCACAAAACAATTTGAATGAGTTTGGTTATTTTTTATTTTTGAATTAAGGTCGACATGATTAGATTCTTTGATTTTTTAAGAGAAAAGAAAAGGGTAAAATTCACTTGACAAAAGGTAAGGTTTTGTTTATTAAAGAGGTGACGATTTAGAAAGAATGAATCCTTTGCAAAAGAGAGATGATTTTGAAAATTAAAGAATAAGAGGAGATGAAGGGACTATCCTAAAAAAGAAAATAAGGATATAAAGGAAGAAAGATCTAACCAGCTTGATGATACTTTCCAATATGTGCATAATAGTTCCATCCTTATAAGCTAGCAAATGGCCAAATAAAGGCAAACTTCGATCTTCATGAAAATTAAGGCCAAGGAAAAGGTATCCTAAAATCTAAGTCCAAATCTTCATTCCAATGCCAAGGATAGTAAACATTAGTCCAAAATTAAGATCACAAGTCTTTTAGAAGTTTAATCATTTATTAATGTTTTATGTCCAAATGGACTTATAGAAAATCACACAATCAAAATAATAGCAAAAAATTTAAACATGATAATGGATGAATAAAGGATAATAAAGCATATAAAAAAAATAAAAGCAATTAAAATGCAAGAAATAAAACAAAGACAATTAAAGTGCAAAATCTAAAATACTAGTATAGTAGTAATATAATAATATTTACATAATAATAATGGTATGATGAACTTAATCAACCACAACCAAAAGTATAACCAAAATTGAAAGGCAACCGGATCCGCTTAGCATCTTACACTATAGTGATTAATCAAGACAAACCGAATCTAATTCAATGAAATTTGAAAGGCGATTGGGAGACCCAAAGCACCTACGCATCAAACATTCATAAGTCTCGACTCTTAATGCAATATGATTAACCACTTTGGGATTACGCGATCAACAAGAGATCCGGTCCACGAAAGTGCAAGTACCCAATTAGATTTTGTTTCGAAGCCGGGACACATTTAGGTCTATGTTAAGCAATCGCCGAGTAATTTAGGAAGTAATTACCCTACAAATGAGGCCGACCACCACCAATTAAGGTAGAAAATAATTGTGCTAATACATGTTAGATAAATGATATAATGGATCAACCTCCGAAAACATGTCGCACGAAAAGAAAAAAAATGGTAACGATCTAATCATAATCGAGATTTCACATTAATTTATCAAATGCAACCTATCACGATCCCAAAGTATGGAGAATGATCCAAATGATCATTCATCCATAGATTTGAAATAATGAAGATTAAACATCTTCAAAAGCCAATAATCTCGAATCGGAGATCTCGTCGACCAAAAAATAAAAGGAGATGAAGAAGAAACATGGATTTAAAATAAAATCCATAATAATAAAAAAACAATTAAAAGTATTTTATAAATTTTCTTTCTAAAACTTTTCTTCAAAAATTCTTTTAATAATATTCTAAGAATATTATTAAAACCAAGATTATTTAAACCTTAAAACAAACAAAATAACAAAAAATAAAATAATATAAAGAAACAACTGAAGGGGGATAAAACGCAGATCCAGGGGGTGGGAAGAGAAATTTTGGTAGATCCAACAAAACTCAAGCCCAATCTACACTCAGTTTATTAAAAAAATAAAAATGAAAAAAAACATAATAATAAAAAAAAGAAACCAAAGAGAACAACATCATAACATTTCCTCTTCTTCCACGCGAAAACAGGGCCGATGTAAC
Organism: Lathyrus aphaca; assembly: GCA_963966055.1. Taxonomy (NCBI): domain Eukaryota; kingdom Viridiplantae; phylum Streptophyta; class Magnoliopsida; order Fabales; family Fabaceae; genus Lathyrus; species Lathyrus aphaca. The sequence goes on along the minus strand of OZ014519.1, from coordinate 724,409,738 downwards.
TCCTCACCTTAAAAAAAAAAGTCGTCGCTACTGTTCCTGTTGGATAACGCGACCTATGCCGTGAAGTCTCGCCTTATCTCCTCAAACAAATTCATCCAATCCTTTCCTCTTCTTCTCAAAGTGATTTGTTTCTTTTTCTCGCGAATCTGTATCTATCTCAAATCGCCGATGAAAGGGTTGCTGTTGTTATTTAAAGATGAATAGTGAAACTAAAAGTGAAGAGTGATGAAGGTGTATGGAGAAAGTTATGTAGTTCTGGATTTTTGTAAAGTTGAAGGTGAAGATTGAATTGAAGGTATGTGATGAAATAAATGGTTTTCGATAATGTTGTGAATGAATTGGGGTTAAAGCTTTGTTTGATTTTTGCAGCGTTTTTGAAGGCTTTCAAAGCTTGAAGAAATAAGGATTGAAGGCTCCAATTTATAGGAGGAGGAACTGAGATTGGTAAGGTCGTTTTGAGTTGAATTTGCTCGCGTTTTGAAGGTTCACGGAACGCGTGTTCTGAGTTTTTTTCTTTTCAAATTTTTGTTTGCTCTTCTGCGTGACTTCCGATTTGAATCTATTTTCTGCGTTTTGTTTGTTGTAAGCGACGTTTCATATGTTTGGGCTGTGCGTTTCAGGTGTTGAAAATGTCTGATGGCCAGTGTGTTTTGCGTCTTGAGTTGTTGCGTTTAGGCTTGTATAGTTTGTGTGACTTCCGTGTGTGCGGCTTTTGTTCCTTGTTTCACATACTACGCCATGCGTTTATTGTGTATAGCAGGTGCGTTTTAATAGTTTCAGGCCTGCGTTTTGCCTTGAAATTCCGTGTGATCAAAAGCGTGCGTGGCTGAGAAAAAAAAATGGGCCGATGGGCCTCTCTTTTTTTATATGTTATTTTTTTTGGTATTAATCTTTGGAATAATGGGCTGAAAATGTAATGAGTTTAGAAAAATGTAATGAGTTTTTTTATGAATGGTTTAGAAATTGGAAATGGTTTAATAAGAAAAATGGATAATAGATTATATAAAAATTGAAAAATAGGAAAAATGGTTTAATTGGATAATGAAATTAAAAAGGTGTATGAATCGGATAAATCGAGAAAAAATGGAAGAAAATGAGCATTGAATAAAATGGATAATAAAAATTGAAAAATAAAGATGGTTTAATTGAAAATGGATACAGTCAAATCTTGATTTTTTGCACAAGCCACTTGATTAAACTGAATACAGTCAAATCCTGAACCACTGAACAACTTTCCACTTCAACCACAATCACTTAAATTTGTCCTGATTATTCGAATCCATGCCGAGGAAAATGAATCCACAAATGAACCATTAATGCAGTGAACCAAAACAATCTGGCCCGAAACTTCCTAAGATCCACAACTTGGGAACCTGATGAATTTCGCACACAACACAACTTGAACTTTTGAATACACACTGTCTGAGGAATAAACCACTGACACAAATAACTTGTAGTTGAAACAATCTTCTGATAGTTTGACCAAGATTAGGTCAAACTTCTATATAAATCGAATCACAACTGAACAACCACATCTGAATTAAAATCACTTTCGGCCTCTGAAAACCCTGCAACTCCTGAAAACACCGTGAAGAAGAAGCGGACTAAAACATATTTTTGGATTTTGGTTAGTGATTAATAACACAAACAAATATAAAGCAAATAAAAACAAAAGCAATGGTGATCCCCTGCGAAGTGTAAACCCTGCATCTGAGAAGAACCGAGAAACCGGTGCGATCTTGTTTGTATGCAAGATGCAGATGAAAATGCGAAGAAATCTTAGGGCAAAAATTAGGGTGTTACAGCTGCCCCTATTTAAGTTTCTTCAATCTGGAGATATGAAGATTGACATCTTCGTCTCTACAAGATGGGAGAGACTTAAATACAGAAAACCCAATTTTTTGTCCTAAGAGAACATGATATGATATGAATATGATATGATATGAATATGATATGATATACAAACCTAAGATCTCTGTGGGGAAAAAATGATCACCAGAGAAAAGCAAAAGCTTGGGGACACAAAAGAAAATCCCGATGGGGAAAACAACAGACAACATGAGAGTTTACCAGGAAAATAAATCACTGGATAGCTGACTCGACTTGGGGAAAAATATGATATAATTAAGGTAAAAGATTCAACGATGAAAAGTAAACACTCTGCCAGGGAATATCAACCAAACAAAGTATTCGGGTCCAAAAATGGAGGAATACCGAGTTGGGAAGGAATTATCAACTACCGGTTTACTGGGTAGGAGGTACAAGAGACTCGACTATTGATTTACTGGATATGAGCAAAACAAAGAGGGATAACCTCCATTACCTTTTTACTGGGTAGAAAAATTCTCAACTACCTGATTTACTGGGTAGGAGCACAACAAATAGATAACCTCTACAACCTTTTTACTAGGTAGAAAAATCTGTAGAAGTTAAAAGAATTCTCAACTACCGGATTTACTGGGTAGGAGCACAAGCAAAAGAGCTTGATCAATTTGGTAATATTACCCACTATCGAATAACTGATAGCTTAATTTCAAAGTAATATACTCAAGCTAGAGAAAATGTTACCCACTATCAAATAATGATAGTCTAATTCCAAAGCAATATTACTCACAAAAGGGGACCAAAGTTCAATCCAAGAACAAGTTGGAGAGAAACGGTCAAACAAGACTCATCCCGAGGAGGACATATCTCAACTGGGTAAATTCCATCCAAATAATAAACTGGGGAGGAAACGGAATCAATATCATCCACGAGGAACAAACGCAGTGGGGGATTAGGAAGCATAAAACTTTCTGCTTAAGGATTAACACTCTAAACTTGAGAGGAATACAACACACACACACACACACTCTTGGGGGGGGGGGAATCCACACCAAAGAGCTGGGAACAATGATAAATGCAAGAATGCAAGCAAATGATGCTATGCTTATGCGTATGAATATGCTGACAAAACAAACATAAAGAAAAGCAATGGGTGACATGAACACCACAACAACCAGATACTCGGCTAATCCCAAGGCATCAAAACATGGAATCATACTGGAAGTTCAACTTGACATCCTGCAGGAGAACATCAAACGCCACCAAAGGAATAAGATCCTACTACAAGGCTTAACTCATACTGAGAAAACATCTGTTAGGGATCCAATCCACAAAGCAATCTTCAAAAATCCATGAAGGATAACATCAGATATTCCACTATGAGAGGATAACATGTTGGAGAAACACCAACAACACAAAATCTTCCATTCTTTGGGGAAAGAGGGAAATGTCCCTATTAAACACTGATGGGGACAAATATCTTTACAACTTTGTTTGAGGAAACAAGATAAAGATCTACCAGTGATGCAAGTAAGGCATAACCTACTGGAGCATCAAACATCAAACATCAACTCTGCATAGGGATATCACCCTGCTGAGGAAAGGTAATAATTTGCCGAGAATGGGGAAAAACTTCCACAATCCTTGCTAGGGACAGAAAAATCAAACTCTGCGAGGAATAACTGTCATACCACTCCTGCTCCGCTTGGGAAAGAGTGCAAGACTTGCTGAAGATCATATAGGAACCTGCTGGAAACCATCACACACAGACTTACTGGGGATCTATGGGAAAGATCTATGGAGATCATTCATCACTGAAAATTTCGGACTTGCCAACCCACATGGTAACACCAGAAATTAACATCATAGCCAAAACACAGTTACAAGGGATTTTAAATCAATACCCACCATCAGGTGAATGAAAACCTCTAAACTGCCTGCTATATCAATACTTCTGCTCAGGGATGTAACCAACTCAAGCTGAGGAACAAGAACTCGGCTGAGGATTCTCAATACTTCTCAAATTAAAGATAACTTGCTGAGGAAGAGATCAAAGCTCAACTGGGGATTCTTAAGAAAATCCCTTCCAACAATTCTTCTGGGGAAGACATTGGAACTCAAACTAAGAACATCCATACAATCCCCGTTCATGCTTATTGTTGGGGAACAAAACATCATTAACATCAACCTGCCAAGACTATTCAGGAATTTCACATGGATATAACTGAATCAAACCCTGCTTTGGGAGAGACAAGTTACACACATCCAGACTTTACCATCCCTGGAATCGCTATTGATATCCTTTCTTTGTTCACATATCAAAAGAAAAATGTTTTTATAATCTTCAAAGAGAAAATTTATTAAATTTGTTTCAAAAATCATCATCAACAATAAATTGAAATTTTGTAAACAGAAACAATATAAAGAGTTGCAAACAATTGGATAAAAGCTCAAATTCATTGATAGAATGGTAGTCAACAAATGGCGTGACTCCATGGATCATTACAAGTTTGAAAAATGGTAAATACATGGAAAAGGGCTACATTGAAATACAATGATCACTATTCTCCTTATCAACTTTGAACTCCACTGTGTGTGAAACTTCAGTCAAGGATGAGTGAATAAGAATCTTTGATGGGAAATTCTTCTGAGGGATAGAATTTGAAATCCTCGGTCGTTTCAAGTGATCCAGTCTGTCGACGCAGTTACTTGCCATGATCCCTAACTTTTTCCTAGATTGCCCTTTCGGGTTTTCAATCTACCAGGATAATTATTTCTGTTTATGTCTCTAATTTTTGCCTGGATCGCCCTTTCGGGTTTTCAATCCACCGAGATGCTCATTTTTTCCTAAGCCGCCCTTTCGGGTTTTCAACTTAGCGAGCTGTTCTTTTATTTTTATTTTTAGGCGAAGTATTTCTTGACTGCATTCACATTCACAGGACGAGTGATCTCCTCACCATCCATAGTTGCAAGAATTAATGAACCGCCAGAGAAGGCTTTCTTGACAACATATGGGCCATCATAGTTCGGAGTCCACTTGCCCCGAGAATCTGTAATGAAATACTGGATCTTTTTGAGCACGAGGTCTCCTTCTCTGAATACACGAGGTTTGACCTTCTTGTCAAAAGCTTTCTTCATTCTTTGCTGATACAATCGACCATGACACAAAGCTTTTATTCTTTTTTCCTCAATCAAATTCAACTGATCAAATCTACTCTAACACCATTCAGCCTCAGCCAACTTAGCTTCCATCAGAACTCTTATTGATGGGATCTCAACTTCGACGGGGAGCACTGCTTCTGTACCATAAACAAATGAGAAAAGGGTTTCCCTTGTTGAAGTGCGGACAAATGTATGATACCCGTGCAAAGCAAAAGGGAACATCTCATGCCAGTCCTTGTATGTCACAACCATCTTTTGAATGATTTTCTTAATATTCTTAGTCGCAGCTTCAACATCCCCATTCATTTTCGGTCTATAAGGAGAAGAACTATGGTGTTGAATCTTGAATTCTTCACAAAGCTCTTTCATCATCTTATTATTCAAGTTCGAACCATTATCAATAATGATTCTATTCGGAACACCATATCTGCAGATAATGTTATTCTTGATAAACCGAACCATAACTTGCTTGGTCACATTAGCATACAATGCCGCCTCCACCCACTTAGTGAAATAGTCAATTGCCACAAGAATAAAACGATGTCCATTCGAAGCCTTGGGTTCAATCATACCAGGCATATCAATTCCCCACATAAAGAAGGGCCATGGGGAAGAAATCACATTGAGATAAGTTGGTGGCACATGAATCTTATCAGCATACACTTGGCACTTATGGCACTTTTTCACATACTTGCAACAGTCAGATTCCATTGTCAGCCAATAGTAATCTGCTCTCAACATCTTTTTAGCCATTTCATGCCCATTAGCATGAGTACCAAAAGATCCTTCATGAATTTCTTTCATTAACATGTCTGCTTCGTGTCTATCCACACATCTGAGCAAGACCATGTCATAATTCCTCTTATAAAGCACATTTCTATTCAGGAAGAAATTACCCGCCAATCTCCTCAAAGTCCTCATATCTTTATCGGATTCCCCAAGTGGGTATTCCTGACTCTGGAGAAAACATTTAATATCATGATACCAAGGCTTGTCATCATGGACCTCTTCAACTGCGAACACATGAGCTGGTCTTTCAAGCCGCATCACCCTGATCATGGGAACATCATTCCACTGGTGCACCTTTATCATAGAAGCTATAGTTGCTAAAGCATCTGCCATCTGATTTTCATCACGAGGCACATAATGAAACTCAACTTTAGTGAATAAAGTTGATATCCTCATGGCATAATCTCTATAAGGGATCAAGTGGGGTTGATGAGTTACCCACTTACCCTTGATCTGATTGATTACCAAGGCAGAATCTCCATACACATTAAGATGCTTAATCCTCAGATCAATAGCTTCCTCAAGACCCATAATACAAGCTTCATACTCAACTTCATTATTGGTACAAGGAAAAGTCAACCTTGCAGCAAAAGGTATATGTGAACCATGGGGAGTAATAATCATTGCCCTAATTCCTCTTCCGCGTGCCTTCACAACACCATTAAAAACTAAACCCCATCGAGTTCCAGGCTCCGGCCCTTCCTCAATTAAAGGTTCATCACAATCTTTCATTTTCAAATACATCACATCCTCATCTGGGAAATCAAACTTGATAGGCTGGTAATCATCAATCGGTTGATGTGCCAAATGGTCAGCCAAGATACTACCTTTTATAGCTTTTTGAGCTCGGTACTCGATATCATATTCTGACAACAACATTTGCCAACGAGCAATCCTCCCAGTCGAAGAAGGCTTTTCAAATATATACTTGATCGGATCCATTTTAGAGATCAACCAAGTTGTATGATTCAGCATATACTGGCGAAGACGCTTTGCAGCCCAAGCTATGGCACAACAAGTTTTTTCAAGCATGGAGTACCGAGACTCACAATCAGTAAATTTCTTACTCAACTAGTAAATTGCATATTATTTTCTTCCAGATTCATCTTGCTGACCAAGCACACAACCCATGGAATCTTCCAGCATAGTCAAGTACATGATCAACGGTCTACCTTCCACTGGAGGAGACAAGATAGGAGGTTCAAGCAGATATTCTTTAATTCTTTCAAACGCCTTCTGACAATCATCTGTCCAGACACAACCTTGGTATTTCCGAAGCAACTTGAAAATGGGAGCACATGTGGCATTCATGTGAGAGATAAACCTCGAAATATAATTCAAACGACCCAAGAATCCTCTTACTTGCTTTTCAGTTTTTGGAGCATGTGTAACACGGTGGGAGAACTGACTTTAGTTATGTTGCGGATAGCAAGAGTCGCCACCGACTTTTATTTTATCCAAAGGAAAGGCATAAAAGAACAGGAATGACCTTTTAAAAGATTTTTGGGTCCGGGGGGTAGGTTATGTAAAGGGAAGGTGTTAGCACCCTTTACATCCATGGTTATCCATGGGCTCTTAGTTACTTAGCTCACTTTAAAATGTTTTTGAAATGTGTAGTGTGTGAATAGAAATTTTCATAAGAGTTTGATAATGATCCATGTACGGATGCGTAAAAAAAACTTGTGTTTGAAAATTGTTTGAAATTTGTGAAGTGCTTGAAAAGTTTTGAAGTGTTTTTAAATAGTGAGCAAGTAACTATGAGGAACCTACCCTAAAGTTTAAGTCTTTTCTGTTCTTGAATCCTTTAAATGGTAAGACTATCCCTATTATTAAGGAATAGGTAGTCATTACCTTGGATGTGAGGGACAAGTAAGGGTCGTCTGTTAATATAGGCAACTGTAGGGTGTATTAAGCAATTTTGGAGGGACTGTCATCTTTTTTCGAAAGGGACTAGATCATTACGAAAGGCAACCATTTAAGGGACTTGATCTTTAATTATGAAGGGACTAGATGACTTTTCTTTTAAGGGACTTTTGCTTTATACACCCCACTTGACCTTTTGTTTAGGCAACTTGAGAGGTAACCCTAGAAAGTGAGATGGCGATCAAAGATCGACTTACATGTGTGAGTGTTCAATTTAATATTTATCTTTAAATTAAATGATCTAAATTAATTTTTAATATACATACATGTTACACTCCCTATTTTTACTAACCATGGCATAAAAATAAATAATTTAAATACTTACAAAAATTACATCCAGGAGCAGTTACAATAATAATAAGAAAGCAATATAATAGCAATATAAATAAATGAATAAATAAGCAAAATATAAATAATAAGTAAGATAAATTAGCAATTTAATTGGGTTAGTAATAATAATTAAAAATAAATAAGGTTAGTAATAAACATGATTAGTAATAATAATAATAAACCAAAATATTATAATAAACAAAATTTTAATAGTTAATAGAAAAAATTATAAACAATTATATCAATTATTATGAAATTTAGGATTATAAACAAATTAAATAAATTATTAACATATTATGAAAAAGTAAATTATAATTAAAAGTTAAATTAGCAATTTTTTTTAAACATATAATAGAAAATATTTACATATTATAAAAAAAATAGAATTGATTATAATTGTATTTACACAATTTAACTATATTAAATAAAATATGTATATGATAATTATATTTACAAAAATTAGAAATTAAAATCACAAGATAAAATTAGGTTTTTTAATTGTTTAGAAAATAATAAACTAGGGTTTATAAAATATTAGGGTTTATTTTACTTATTAACTAATCAAGTATATACATATTATAATTTAAACACATAATAATAAAAAGAAACTAATTTTAGCATTTAGAAAATAATTTTGGAATTTTGAAAATATAAGATATTTATAAGTTATTTTATATCATTATCCTTAATTAATATTAATTAATAAAACAAATCAAACAAAATAAAAAAAAATTGGAACTTACCTGGCTGGGAATTGAACCCAGGACACTCTGCTTGCCAGCAACAACACCCACCACCAGGCTATCATGCGCGCAGGCAGTAAAAAGGAGGGTGGAATTGGTTTTATGCCATATCCTGAAAAATCCAGGAAAATAAAAAGAAAACAAAAGGCCTGGGGGATTCGAACCCAGGACCTTATACACAAACACACAAGTACATGACCATTCCAGCTAGATGAGCGCGTCTGATATTGGAGTGGCAATAAGGCATAATATATTAAGCTTCATGATTAATCCTGAAAAATAAGAAAAAACAATGTACAAAGCCAGGATTCGAACACAGATCCTATAGCCACACACATGCGCTTCCTTCCACTGGGACAAGCTGTACGCTTGTGAAATAAAATAGAAATTAATTCATAAAATATTAAAACAAAATTCAAATTCTGGAAAACGCGCGCATGGCACTTCATCTTCAACCTTGAATTCGTAGGATTTCCTGCGAATTTTCCTGGGAAAATTCCTACGAATTCTCATGCGCTTTAAACCTGCGAATCATGTACATCATCATACAAGTAAAATTTCATCAAATTGAACCTGCAAACATGATCTATGCAACGATTACAGTCCAAATATGAGTCCATTATCTATTTATATTAGGTATTCCATGAACCCCCAATTTTGAAGCTCTAACCCTAACAATGGCCGTTTGCATATTAGGTCACGAAACTTCAAGTTTTTTGTCCAGAATCAATCCTTAGAACCTCACAAACAATAAAGCACAACCAAAATTCATTAGCAATGCATAAAAAGTCAGAATCGAAAAAATAAATTTCAAGAACAAGAACCATTCGGTTTATGCAATATGGAGTGTTTTGGATGCAAATAGGTATTGGTTTACACTCAATGATGTCCAAGGATCATTGCTATGTGTTCAAATTACCTTCAAATGCTTTGTATGATTGAAACCGAATTTGAGTTTTTGCTTGGATTTTTGAAATGTGAAACTTACTCTTGGGGAGGCTGGCATTCGTGTCTTGCATTAGGTTTACATTGTATACTTATAGGATGATCAAATGAGGCTGAAAAACTAGGTCTTTGTGTAGAAGATTTGATATAAAAAGATTCAAAAATATTATGCCTTAAAAATCAAATATTCTTGTATGAACACTTGCTATTTTAGGATAATCCTCATGATTTTCTTTCCACTTCAATTCTAATCACATTTATGATTTTCTAGAAGCTTAGACCAATTTAAATCTTAGACTTTTATATTTTATTTTTATTTAAAATGATTTTTAATGAATTAAATCAAAATAAATAAAAATGAAATAATAAAAAATCTGATTTTTATTGACTTGGGTCGTGCATGAAGTCATAGTGTGGATTGGGTCATCATTTGGCAAGCCCATTTGGAAGAAATTGGTTTTAGACCTCCATTTTCATCATAAACCAACCCAAAATTTCCCAACTTTGCAAGGGCACACATCCTTCAATTTTAATGCTATGAGGGTGTTCTTGGACATTTTGGAAAGCTTAAAGAGTCCTCTAAACAACCCCATAGGTTTCATGTCCATATCATTTACCAATCTCAAGTTATGCCCTTTTGAAGTTGTTGACTTTTTGTTGACTTTCAAAAGGACCTATAATGTCTTAGCTCATACCTTCCAAATGAAGCATTTTTGGGCTTGGCTTGTGAGACACAAAGTTGTAGAGAATTCAATTTCCTTCAAAATGAGCTTTGGATGGAGACTTGGTGATGAAGCATGTGAAAGTTATGGCTGGTCAAAGTTTAGTTGACTTTTACTAAGGAAACCCTAATTTAGAAACTCCTGATTCTTGATGATCTGAAATCTCCTTGATGAATCATGATCAACCCTTGATCAAATGATGAATTTACTTCATATACTTGATGTTGGCAAAAAATCATGAATTTTGACTTTGGTTTGACCACAGTTGACCTCAGTTTGACTTTTTAACTGCTTTGACTGATTTTGACTTATCTGATCATCTGACTGAGCAAACCTTTGAGAAAAGTCTTGAAACTTGTCATGGGGGTTCTTACACACATATAAGATGTTATGAAGCTCACTTTAAGTCTTGGAAGTCCATTTAGCCTGATTAAAGTCAAAACCCTAGTTTGGGATGCACTGCTTAGGAGGTGCTTTGTCTGAGGGAATTGTCAACTCTTCTGACCAATTGTGAACTCTGTGAACCTTGTGAACCATTATAAGATGTCTTGTGCACCTCATGGGAGGTATTGTGAACCTTGTGAACCTTGTGAACCTCATAAAGTGACTTGTAGACTTCATGAACCTCATGGAAGGTCTTTGTAAGCATTGTGAATCTTGTGAACCTTGTGAACCTCATAAAGTGACTTGTAGACTTCATGAACCTCATGAAAGGTATTGTAAGTGTTGTGAATCTTGTGAACCTTGTGAACCTTCTTAGCTCACAAAGTCTTGTATTGTGAGGGCAAATTTTGGGGTGCAACAGCTGCCCCTGTTCAATTTTCTGAAACCTGAGGGGTTAGATTGGTATGTTTGCCAGTCGTGACCTGGAAGGTTGAAGGGGATTGAATACAAAAGCCCAAAAATTTGCACTCACCAGTGCATAGAGTAATATAGGTGGCTAATGAATATGCTTGAGTGGGCTTAAAGATGCCACATGGAGAGAAATTCTTCAGATGCATTTATTGGAGGATAAAGCAGTCCAAAATATAATGATAGCTTTCAGGAGGATACAGCAGTCCTGATGGATGATAATGTGTTTTCAGGAGGATGAAGCAATCCTGAGGTACAAGAAGCTGTCAGGAGGATAAAGCAATCCTGAGGTAGTAATATGACTTCAGGAGGATAAAGCAATCCTGATGGATGAGAAGCTGTCAGGAGGATAAAGCAATCCTGAGGTAGTAATATGACTTCAAGAGGATAAAGCAATCCTGATGGATGAGAAGCTGTCAGGAGGATAAAGCAGTCCTGAGGTAATGATAGCTGTCAGGAGGATAAAGCAATCCTGAGGTATAATAGCTGTCAGGAGGATAAAGCAATCCTGAGGTATAAGAAGCTGTCAGGAGGATAAAGCAATCCTGAGGTAATGATATGCTTTCAGGAGGATAAAGCAGTCCTGATGAAGTGATGATAGCTGTCAGGAGGATAAAGCAATCCTGAGGTAATGATAAGCTGTCAGGAGGATGAAGCAGTCCTGAGGTAATGATAACTTTTCAGGAGGATGAAGCAGTCCTGATAATCATAAGTTTGCATGCTGGGGAATTAACCTGAAAACAAGGTAGCATTCTGTATAATAATATTAGCTTATGCATTATGTATGCATGTATAATATGATGCACTTAAGTAATGTATTATGTATCTATGGATATGTATGTTATGGTATGATGTAAATGATGTATGTATGATACGATGCTGCCTGAAGCGTCTGGATATCTTCGTATAACAATTGCTGGCCAGGGAAAATAAATCCCGATTTGTTGTTGAAGAATATGAGGAACTCGTTCCCGTCTTGTTTGATAATATATTATACATAACCTTCCGTATGCTGGGGATAGCAAGGTATATATAACCTCCCATCTGCTGGGGATAGTAAGGTATACATAACCTTCGTATTCGTTTGATGGTAGGGTAGATATAACATCCCGTCTTCGTTCGTCATACTCTTATTGGAAAGTAAATTCCCGAATACCCGTATGAGGATAAAAGAGATGGATATAAATTCCAGGGGAGATGTGACTTTATGAAGATGGATTTGTCCTACTGAGGGTTTGTAACTGTCTTGTAAAGATGAGCCGGCGAAGCTTCGTTGAAATCCTTCCCTCGTTCGTCCTTAGTAAATACTATTACTGCATTTTCATGCATTTCTGGTAAACATCAATCATATTAAGCATACATGCATTTTTGGTAAACATTAATCATATTCAAAAGCATACACACATTCAAACACAACCAATGGACGTTTCGCTTATGTAAATAGGGTAAAAGTAAATCTGGATTCAAAGATGGAATTTTATTTATATCAAAGAGTGACCCATACACGGGTAAATTTGTACAAAGAGACATAAACCCTAGTAAGAGGATTTTGTCATAAAAGTTTACAAAACAAAGAAAATCAGCTATGTGGGAAATGATCCTATTGAGTTTCAATTCTACTATTGCCATTATCTTCAAGTATCTCATCTTCTGCTGTTGAGACGGAAACGATTGGATTGAGCTTTATCTGTTCGAGCTTGAGTAAGTAGCACAACTGATTGCAGTTTTATGGGTGATCCCAACGAGACATAGTCATACGCTTTAATCCCTAATTTTTGCCTGGATTGCCCTTTCAGGTTTTCAATCCACCGGGATATCCTTTTTTTCCCAAGCCGCCTTTTCAGGTTTTCGACTTGCCGGGTGTACATCTTTTTATATATATATATCCCTAATTTTTGCCCAAACCCTTTTGGTTTGCCGGGATGCCCTTATTTTTGCCTAGGCCTGTCAACCTAGCGAGTCTCTTTTCATGCGTAGTATTTTTTAACTATGTCTGCGTTTACAGGCTGTGGGAAGTCTTCACCATCCATAGTAGTAAGTATCATGGCACCTCCTGAAAATACTGTCTTGACCACAAATGGTCCTTCATATGTTGGAGTCCACTTGCCCCTAGGATCACCCTGTGGTAATATGATACGCTTGATTACCAAGTCACCAGCCTGATATACCTTTGGCTTAACCTTCTTGTTAAAAGCCTTGATCATCCGTTTCTGGTACATCTGGCCATGACAAACTGCTGCTAACCTCTTCTCATCAATCAAATTTATCTGGTCAAGTCGAGTCTGAATCCACTCATCTTCATCCAAGCCTGCATCCTTCATGATTCTTAAGGAGGGAATCTGAACTTCAATGGGCAGAACTTCTTCCATACCATAGACTAAGGAGAATGGGGTTGCCCCTGTTGAAGTACGTATTGTAGTGCGATAACCATGAAGAGCAAATGGTAACTGAAATTCTGTGATCAGGTATGAGATGTCCTAAGAGATGTCCCAACACTTGATAGGACACTTGACAAATTTAACCAAAACTTAAATAGCAAGAAAAGTAAACAACACAGAAGTTTGTTAACCCAGTTCAGTGTATAACCACACTTACATCTGGAGGCTACCAAGCCAGGAGGAAATCCACTATTAGTATTATTAATTCTAGACTTAAACCACCCTGTTTAATCTATCACTTAATAACTACCCAATGCAATTTCTACCTAAGACACACCTTAGATAAGAGTACCCTACTCACTCCCCCTCAATCACACAGTGATCAAGTTTACAAGTTTACTGAAATTGAAGACATCCTTCAAACAATACAGCTTGATCTTACTTCACAGTTTCAATCAAGTCACAAATGCACTTTTGCTTAAAAGCTCATAAAGTGGTACATAAAATACAACCTGCTATTAAAACACTAGACACCCTATTTGGTCTTCTGAAATTCGTACTCAATTCTATGAGTTTCTGTTGCTTAAATAGGTATCTGAATTTTGGGCTTTCTGTAGAATGATCCAGCCCTAATGTGCAGCAGCTGTCACCTTGAATTTAGGGTTTGTTACTTCCTATATTCTAGGTGATTTAGGTCTTCTGTTTTAATCTGAATCTTCAATATAAAACACCCTACAGATGCGCCTTGTTCTGTTTTTATCCATCATTAATTAATTCCAGATACTTCTCCTTAAATATCTCTGATCAGTTAATCATTAATTAATTCTGGTAGCAGGTCTGAGATGTCTCAACATCTGTTGGGACATCCTGAAAAACTGAACTGAAGTTATTTACACAATGTCCCAACATCTGATGAGACATCCTGAAATAAATTCACAACTCTGTTTGATAATGTCCCAACATCTGATAGGACATTCTGAACTGAATTCAACATTTCTTGTTGGTCAAAAATTCTGCCAATTCTTAAACATCTACAGTAACATCTCATGCCAATCCTTGTAGGTAACAGTCATCTTTTGTACAATCTTCTTAATGTTCTTATTAGCAGCTTCAACTGCCCCATTAATCTTGGGCAAGATTGAGCCAACTGCTTCAAACGGCCACAGATTCATCTTGGTTGCCATTGATTATTTCACCAAGTGGGTCGAAGCAGCTTCCTATGCAAATGTTACAAGACAAGTGGTAGCCAGATTTCTGAAGAGAGATATCATCTGTCGATACGGAGTTCCCGAGCGAATCATTACTGATAATGGTTCCAACTTGAACAATAAAACGATGGCAGAACTGTGCCGGGACTTCAAGATCCAACACCACAATTCTTCTCCTTACAGACCAAAGATGAATGGTGCTGTTGAGGCAGCTAATAAGAATATCAAAAAGATTGTGCAAAAGATGGTAGTCACCTACAAAGACTGGCATGAGATGCTACCGTTTGCCTTGCATGGGTACCGCACGTCAATCAGAACATCCACTGGGGCAACACCGTATCAGCTTGTGTATGGTATGGAGGCAGTCCTACCAGTTGAAGTTGAATTACCCTCCCTACGGGTATTAATGGATGTTAAACTGAACGAAGCAGAATGGGTCCGATCCCGATACGAACAACTGAGTGTGATTGAAGAGAAAAGATTGGCTGCAATCTGTCATGGGCAATTGTATCAGAGAAGAATGAAGAAAGCCTTCGATCAGAAAGTTAGGCACCGAGAGTACCAAGTCGGAGATCTTGTGCTGAAAAGAATCCTCCCTCCTCATACAGACCACAGGGGCAAGTGGACTCCGAACTACGAAGGACCATTTGTAGTAAAGAAAGTTTTCTCTGGTGGAGCACTGATGCTCAGCACCATGGATGGTGAAGACTTCCCGTCCCCTGTGAATTCAGATGCAGTTAAAAAATACTTCGCATAAAATGACCCGCTGGACACAAAAACAGAATGTAAGTCCAGGAAAAAATAGGGCGTCCCGGCGAGTCAAAAACAGAATAAAAGACTCGGGCAAAAATAAGGGAAAACAAATGAAAAATGTACACCCGATGAGTTGAAAAGCTGCATTGGACAACTCAGGCAAAAATGGGTATCCCGATGGATTGAAAACCCGAAAGGGCGATCCATGCAAAACAAGGGAATAAGCGAACAACTGCGCTCTGAATTCGTTTGTATCACTCACAACTTGTTAAAACCTCAAAAGGATCAAGCTTCAATCAGAATCA
Source organism: Lathyrus aphaca (assembly GCA_963966055.1). Classification (NCBI taxonomy): domain Eukaryota; kingdom Viridiplantae; phylum Streptophyta; class Magnoliopsida; order Fabales; family Fabaceae; genus Lathyrus; species Lathyrus aphaca. The sequence continues at coordinate 724,393,804 of OZ014519.1, read as the reverse complement.
GCCCTCTTCAGAAAGCAAGACGAGAAGAACGTCAAAAGTCATACGAGTCATAGCAAAAGAGGAAGCTCCGTAAAGCGTCGTCAACATTGCCAGCATTTTGTTTCTCAATTTGTAACAATCTCCTCATTTCAGGGGATTTGTTTCTTTGACTGTATCTAGCCAATTCAGGGCACATGAATTAATAAAATCAGATTTTCAGTCATGTTTCGTCTTATACGTTTTATTTTGCAAAAAAATGTCTGATGTCTCTAAGGAAATGGTTGCATGAATACAGATGCTTATCTTCAAAAGAAAAAATATATAATAATACATGCTCGCAGGAAATATGCTTACTCCCGGGAGTGTCTGAACTCCTATGACGGAATCCGGTAAGGGATACCTCGGGATCACTTGTGCGTTTCTCTGTCTTCTCAGGATTGCGGATACTCAAGGCACAACATGGGGCATGAAAGCTTCATCCCAGCAAGCTGGCAAATCAACACTCAGCCTTAGCACTCAAAGTGTCTTCTCCCCAGCTGAGTTTCCACTTGCTATTTCTCCCCAGCCGAGTTGCCAATCATTCTTCCTCAGTCAAGTACAGAAGCTAGGGAACTATCTCCCCACAGAGCTTCAGCCCCTATTCAGAAGAGCAACGCACGAAGGAATCACAACAGAGTGACGAAAGCTTCTACAAACCCCAGCTGGGTCTCTCATTTATTGGAATAGGTCTATCATTGACCCATTTCCCCAAGCAGATACATCTTATCAGATCTACCAATGATCTCATCCCCAGCTGGGATGTTCATTTCAAACAGATCGACCAGAGATCTTCACAGCAACGGGATCCGAGTCCCGGTTTGGTCCTTGCATAATCATGGCATTTGCATCATATTCACCCACAAAGCGTAGCATTCCGCCTAAAACGGAGCATTACGGCAAAAATCAAACATATTGCATAATCATAAGCCATGTTTTGAATCAAATACTTGTGAATATTGAAATCCACCAACAATATACAGAATACCCCCCAGATTCCCCAGCAAAAGCAGTTGCCTCACATTCACAAACACCAGTACATACTCCCTTTGGCACCCGTCCGTGTCATCATTCCTCAGTAAAGTCGCCCGAGCACTCTTTACAAACAAGACCGCCCGCATTACAAATACCTTTTGACACCCGTCTGTGTCATACCCCCAACAGAAAGCCAAAGCATCCTCTTTGCACTCACAGATACTTGTATATATAACTTTCTTGACACTCGTCCGTGTCACCTTCCCCAACACAGTAACATAAACACCTTGTATATACTATACTTTTCTTCTTTTTGACACTCGTCCGTGTCACTCTCCCCAGCAGATTAAACACTCATCTATACACCACTCACACTCACACTTATACAGATACTCGTCCGTATCTTGTATATACCACTAAAATCCCCACAGATTAGACACTCGTCCGTGTTCTTTGTTAACCAGTTGGCACTCGTCTGTACCATCATCTCAGAGCATGCGTCAAGCGTTTGTTTCTACCTGATACTCGTCCGTATCATAGTCTTAAGGATGCTCGTCCGCATCTTTAATCCATACACTGTGTCAAACACCCTTGTCTTCTTGAATATAGACACTCGTCTGTGTCTACTATTCCCCAGAAAAGTCCCCTCAGATTCAACACTCGTCCGTGTTCTCTGTTAACTAGTTGATACTCGTCCGTATCATCATCTCTGAACACATGTCAGTATTTGTTTCTACCCGATACTCGTCCGTATCGTAGTCTTAAGGATGCTCGTCCGCACCTTTAGTCTATACGCAAACGTCTAAACACTTATACCTTTTTGTTTCTTGGATGTAAACACTCGTCCGTGTTTACTATTCCCCAGTAGATCACCAACAAAGCAATTTTTCCTTTTTATCTGACATTCGTCCTGTGTCATGATAAACTTTGAGAGCAGCCGTACCCTGCTAGGTGGTCGTCCTCCGCCTTTTGATGATCGTCCTTCATCATGCTCATCCGATGGCCGTCCCCATCATTGATTTTTCTATCCGACACTCGTCCTGTGTCGTGATTTTTTTTAGCAGCCGTCCCCTGCTAGGTGGTCGTCCTCCACCTCTTGATGATCGTCCTTCATCCTTTTATCCAATGGTCGTCCCCATTGTTGATTTTGGTTATCTAACATTCGTCCTATGTCATGATAAACCTTGAGAGCAGCCGTCCCCTGCTAGGTGATCGTCCTTCACCTCTTGATGGTCGTCCTCCATCATGCTCATCCGATGGCCGTCCCCATCGTTGACCTTTTATCCGGCATTCGTCCTATGTCGCGATATTTTCGGCAGCCGTACCCTACCAGGTGGTCGTCCTCCACCTTAGATGACCGTCCCTCATCTTAACCCTTACAGAGCAGCCGTCCCCTGCTAGGTGATCGTCCTTCACCTTTGATGACCGTACCTCATCATCTGTTTATTTCATTTATTCTTTAACCCGATGGCCGTCCCTGTCGTGGTCCCTTTTCCTTTCAGTTTAGCCCGATGGCCGTCCCCATCGTTGGTTACTTTACTTTATGAACTTGATGACCGTCCCCGTCATGTTTCATTAATCCCCAGAGAATCTTACAGCTTTACTTGATGGCCGTCCCCATCATAATATCTTTTATCCCCAGCACGTCGGCCGTCCCCGTCATTGCTTTATTTTCCGCACTTTCCAGCATGTCGGCCATCCCCGTCATTGCTCTTTACCCAGCAGTCGTCCTCTGCTCGACGGTCGTCCTCCGTCACCCGCACTTTACAATATACTTTATCTTCTTTTACAATCTATATCCCTTTTCTTCTTCATTCTGTGAGTGCAAATTTTGGATTGTCTTTGGTATTCAACCACAAGTTATCTTGTTTGCCTGTTAAGCCGTTGCTTACATCCTGCACAGCTAACTCATGTTTGAATAGGGGCAGCTGTAAACACCCCAAATTTGCCCTCACCCATTCACACCATGGCTTGTGATCATTTCATATGCATAAACACAATCATAACATCTCATATCACATTTTTGATCCACTGCATTGGTTCTAAGTCATCTGCATCTAGGGTTTGTGATCTGAGCAATCCCAGAGCTTCTTGAGCCACTCCAAAGGTCATCAATCACTTCAAAGAGGTCCATGTGTGTTCAAGTATCATATTACATCCTCTCAAAGTCAAGAATGTCAAAGAATCACAAGAACTGGGATTGGTATGGAAGCAGAGCCAGGCTTGACTACACAGATGACCTAAAATTAGGGTTTTGGTTTCAGAGGCCATAACTCCAAATTTTTTGGTCATTATTGCTCCTATTGGTCTCTATATGGTATAGGGAGTATGCATATCAATTTTCATGAAGAAATTCCATGGGGAAGTCATCTGATCAAGAGTTGACTTTTCAAGCAAGTCAGTGCAAAATCAGGGCATCTGAGGCCCTCAATGACCCAACCAAAGGGGTTTCTTCATCATTTTGATTGTGTATGATCTTTATTTGATCATAGAAGAAGTTGGAAGTTCACAAAATTCAAGGATTTCAAGTCTTTTGCAAAGTTGACTTTTTGGGCAAGTTTGACTTTTAATGAAATTGCCATTTTAGGCAACTTTTTCAACCCTTACTTTTTGATCCAAAAATGCTTCAAATGAAAAAACTTTGGTCATGAAAGTTGTAGAATAGATCTTTCCCTTTTCAAAAAGTACAAGAACATGACCTAATTCATTTTGGATCAAAAGTTATGGCTTGTCAAAGTTGGCAAAAATCACTAAATTTCAAGTTATGCACCAAAGAGGCAAAATTGCAAATTCACTTCTCAAGGAAAATTAAGTCATCAAATGCATTTCTAAACTTCACCACATGATCATACAAGTCCTAAAAGTCAGATTGCACCCAAAGAATCACATGTTCTATGGCCCATGGATCAAGTTTCTTTCATAAGAACCAAAGGCAAGGCAAGTTGCAAAACTCATCATAGCTTCTCATCCACTTGCTGGCTAGCTTGCTGATCAATCCTAGGCCCTTCCTCACATCATGCTGCGCAGCACACCCTCCTTGTACTAGGCTAGCAAGTGGCCCATGCTTCTCTTACACAAACTTGACCTTTTTGCAAAAGCACCCATACCAATCAATAAAGCACACATCATGTCATCTGACCAATCCCAATTGTTTATGTGAATCAAATGCAAGCCAAACATAACAAGAAGCAAGCCTGAAACCAGCCATACAACAACATTCTCATTTTCACCCTCTTGAGCAAAAGCTTTCGAAACTCATCACACAACTCAAAAACACACAAACAAACTTCATAAACCAACTCAACACATCTCCCTGGTCACAAAGCAACCCTCAAAACAGTCTGAAAGCCATAGAATCACAAACACGATCCTCACCTGACCTTGAACAGAACTGCTGCAAACTCTCAAACCAGCCATCACAAACTCTTTCTAAGCGTCAAGACTTCATCAAGGGCCCAAAAGGAGTGGATTGCACAAAGAGAAGAGGTCAGAAAGTGGCAAACTGAAAAGCTTCAAACTCAGGTAGCTTCATGAACTTTTTTTCCAGAACGCGTATTTTAAGTTTCTAAATGAATCTACACACTTCCCTGATCATGAATATGTGATTGTTTTTGAAAATGAGGATGTATGCAATGTCTGAAACTTTTGCCCTAAAAACTGTTTGGCTTCGATTCGTTTGATTGATGAAGAATAAATGAGTTTTGAGTTGGGGTTTTGATTCAGGGGGATGTGGGGATGATTTCTGGATTGTTAGTTTTTGTTTTAGTGAAGTTTTGAAGATTTTGGAAATTTTCAGGTGGGGTTCCCACCGGAGAAGACGACCGGAGGTCTTCTCCGGCCACCTGAAAATAATTAGGGCTAATCCCTGTGTTTATTGAAGTTTGAATTTGGTCCCTTGGATGTGTTGACTCGCGCGCGTTTGGACGCCCAGGATCACTCCATTTTGCCCTAATCCTAGTTGACTTTATTAATCTGGATTAATTAATTCATAAATGGAAATTAACTCAGTTTGAATGTGGACCTTTGGATTGCGCGCGCAGTCAACCTTTTCTTTCCCAGATTCAATCCTGGCTCTCCATTGCGTTTACTTTTCATTTTCTTTAATTTTTAATTCATTTATTTTGTATTTCTTTCTCCATTTATTTTAAAATAGTAAAATCATTTTAAAAATTCTGAAATTTTTTGTACTAACTTTTATTTAATTTCAGAAACCAAAAATATTTTTATTTTTATTTTTTGCATTGAAAAATGTTTTTAAATCATTTAAAAGTTTATTTTTAATTAATTAATGAGAATTAATTAAATAAAAATACTTTTAGGTATTTAAAAATCACCAAAAAATTCATGAAACCTTTAAAAACATTTAGAAACATTGTCCAACCCTCAAACCAAATTTCTTTTTTGATCTTGATGTCTTTTGAGAATTTTTCATGGAATTAAAATCATTTCAAGGCATTATTTTGATCCAAACTTCCAAAAATCATTTCTGCCTAACCATTGAGAGTTGGACCTTGATTCTTTTTGCATTGCATTGTGTTTAGCATGTAGTTTGTGAGATTAAATTGACATGATTTGATCTTTCATTTTCAATTTGTTTGACATTTTTCTTGTTAAGGAACCCTAAAACCCTAGAAATTTTAGGAAATTCATAACTTTTATTAGGTTAAGAGTTGGAACTTCTCCTTTGGGCAGTGAGTTAGAATAGGTTTAGGGATCCTTTGAGTGCCTTTTCAATTTTTTATCTTGATGTTTGCTTCTGATTTTGGTTTTTGTTTGATGCATTGATCATAAACCCTAATTTGGGCTTCCTTTTGCATTCATCTTGCATTTGCTTGCATACCATGACTTGCCATAACATTTTATGCATCCATTTGATTCATTGAACATCTTAAGACATATTAGAAGCATGTTTGATCATTGCATCTTGAATTTGCCATGTTGTATGCCATTTGCATTCCATAACTTTTCATGCATGTTCATGGTTCTAAGCTTGTTTCATTTGCATCCATAAGCTTGTATGATCATTCCCCATGTCTTGTTACATGTTTGTAGCATCTCATGACATCATTATCATCTCATATATGCTTCTGGTTTTGGTTTGCATCATGTCATTTCATCTCATTTTTCATTGCATTGCATTCCTTTCACTAACTTTTCAGGTGGTAAGCAACTTTGAGAAGTGAATTTGCCTTCACTTCTCACAATTCCTTTTCATCTCTCTTATGCATCATTGCTGCATTTTGTTATGTGTTTGAGATTGAGCTTGCTCTTTCTTCTTCATCTTACTCTCTTTCCTCAAGTGACTTGTCTTCTTGAATGAAGCAAGTTACTTTGCTTCTCTCTGCTCCTTTCATCTGCTTCCTGGTGGTTCCTTTGAAGATTTCTCTTGTTAAACCTCACAAACCTTAGGAACAACCAAGCATGACAATGATTAGGGTTTTGATTAGTCCCCCATTTAGTTTTTACCTTTGTGTCATCTTTGAGTCTTCTCTTCTCATCTCACAATCAAGGACTAAACCCTAAAGGCTTTAAGGCTTTGTGATTAAGCTTATGCCTGCATCCTTCTATTAGGATGTAGTGTATCACTTTAATCCTAAGTGTTAAACCCTTAATGTGTTTAACTCCTTTAATCAATTCATCTTAATAATCATCAAGACATCAAGCTTGTAACTTGGGCCTTGCATTAGGGTTCTAATTCTTCCTTAATTGGTTAAGAAGGACTAACCCTAGTGTTAATGGACAAGTCCCCCTCAAGTTGTCTTACAAACCCTAAAATTCACTTCATTATCTTATCATTAACTAAAATCCACTTAATAAAGGCTTTGTTTTGTCATGAGTTTAATCCCTAATCATGGATTAAGTTGAGGAGCTTTCCTCAGCTTAAACATTCTCATCTATTATCCTTCTATTAGGATGGTGTAATGGGTATGTTTAATCCCTGATTATGGCTTAACCTCATTACTCAACACTAAACAAAAGCACCAAAAACATCTAAATAATCACAAGTAGGTTAATGATCTTAATCCTACATCAAGGTGTTTAAGTGTGAGAAGCTGACTTCGCAACTTAAGGTATCCTCATTACCCCTAATCAGAGGGATGATGTGATGAGTTTACTAAATCCATTGGTTTAGGCTTAAGCTCGTTAACTTATGACAAACTTTCAAAAAGCAATAAAAGACTGAAAACACAAAAAACAAACAATAATCGTCTCCTTCGGGATTCTTTTCTCATCATCTTCACTCATAAACGAGAACTTGCTTCTTCCGTCTAATGCAAGACAGTTAGCACCTGAGCCAGACAGGTCATACACTTGAGCATAGACTAGCAAGCAGTTCACAAGTCAATTCATCTTTCAGTCTCTTTGGGTCGAACTACGGTGTTCTGACTTCCTCATTGCACGAGAGGATACGTAGGCATAACTTAACAGTTATCGAACAAAAGTCTCTGTATATTCCCCCTCTTCCCAGCTTTATTCTTTTAGCCTCATATTCTTGAGCATTTCATTCTTGTTCCTACACTGACACTGTATATATATCACATTTTACACTTCTTTTTGCACTGACACCTGTACACCTTTTCCAGCTCTTTATGCACAAATTGCACTGACACTACCCCTTTAAAACACAAATCTTTTAAGCGTGGATCCCGTCGAGTACGGCGGACAATCTGGGTGCTAATACCTTCCCAGGTTGTAACCAACCCCCTTTCTCAGTCTCTCTGGTTCGCAACCGTCTTATCCATATCTTTCCAGGTCTATGCAGCATTACCCTTCCTCCGGGATAAAAATGCCTAGCTGGCGACTCTTTTCTTTTCCAGTGAGTTCACTGCTGTGTGTTCTCATTGTTCTTTTCGCCGACCGTTCGCGTTTGTACCATATTTGAGCCCCGTCTCATCTTTTGGGAGCGACAGGAGGAGATTACTGTCAATCAGTTAGAGGCTATGGTTGGAAATGTCAACGCTAGTAATGGACTAGGATTTACCAACGCTGATATGACAACGGAAGGTCATAATCACAACAAGGCTTTGCACATTACCTTGGAGTGTAAGGGTGCAGTTCTTTCTCACGTATTGGTGGACACAGGGTCATCACTCAATGTCCTACCCAAGAAAGCCCTTGTGAAGCTGGAGTATGATGGGTTGACACTACGCCCAAGCAACTTGGTAGTGAGAGCCTTTGACGGTTCTAAAAGATCAGTTCTGGGAGAGATAGAGTTGCCAATAATGATTGGCCCAAAGGTTTTCAAAACGACCTTCTTTGTGATGGATATACAGCCTGCCTACAGCTGTCTATTGGGTAGACCATGGATACACGCCGCTGGCGCCGTGACGTCAACCCTTCACCAGAAGTTAAAATTTGAGTGGGAGGGCCAAGTCATTACCATTTGTGGGGAAGAGGATATCTTCGTTAGCCAGCTGGCTACTTTCAAATACATTGAAATGGATGGGGAGATCCATGAGACCATGAGTCAAGGGTTTGAAGCCCTTAATATCAATGAAGCATCTGCTGTGTCTGGGACCTCCATCACATCATATCAACAATCCCGAAAGGTTGTTGAGGAAGGTACCGCTCAAGGCTGGGGCAAGCTGCCGCCAGTTGAAAAGAAAGAAGACCGATTCGGGTTGGGTTACAGACCAACTCGACAAGATCAACCAGAGGCTGCAACGGAGCCCAAGTTTGTCAGTGGGGGAATGCTCACCCCGGATGCTGTGAACAGTTTGGAAGATGAGTCAGAAGACGAGCGCAACCTGGAAAGATGGATACGTCCAAGGATCCCGGGGAACCATGTCTCAAACAGGTCTTCCCAGGAAATTATAAGAGTTACTCCTGCAGAGTAATTATTATTTCCTGTCTTTAAAGCATGCATCAAGTCCTACATCTTGCCCAAGATGTCAGGGCTCATTTTGTAATCGGGCCATCTTGTATCTTGTGCAAACGATCAATTAATGAATATCAGGACATCTTTTGCAAATGAGTCTTTTCTTTTCCGCTCACTGTTTTTCATTTTTCATTTTTTGTACAAAAATAAAATGACAATGTTTTTCAAAATAATAACTTCATTTTCACTTTTTTCTAAACAAGATAAAACTGATCACTAAAATGAACAAATCTAAACCCATGCAGAGAGTGCCCTCCAGACTGCACCGACAACAACACCGCTATGACTTCGTATGACTTTGACAATCTGATTAATCAAGTCGATGAAGGGGTTGAAGAAGATTATGAGCTACCTGAGGAACTAGCCAGGTTGTTAAGGCAAGAGGAGAAGGTTATCACTCCTCATCAGGAGGAAGTTGAGACGGTTAATCTTGGTACAAAAGAAGACTTGAAAGAAGTTAAGATCGGGGCCTGTCTGCAAGATTCAGTAAAAGAGCAACTTATTGACATGCTTCGGGAGTATGTGGATGTTTTTGCTTGGTCTTATCAGGATATACCAGGGTTGGACACCGACATTGTTATGCACAAGCTGCCTCTGAAAGAGAACTGTCCTCCAGTAAAACAGAAGTTGCGCCGTACTCGCCCAGATATGGCAATGAAGATAAAAGAAGAGGTACAAAAACAGTGGGACGCCGGTTTCCTTGCTGTAACTAGTTACCCGCCGTGGGTTTCTAACATTTTACCTGTGCCTAAGAAGGATGGCAAGGTGAGGATGTGTGTGGATTACCGGGACCTGAACAGAGCTAGCCCGAAAGATGACTTCCCATTACCTCACATTGATGTATTGGTCGACAATACGGCTCAGTTCTCGGTATTCTCCTTCATGGATGGATTTTCATGATATAATCAGATCAAGATGTCACCTGAAGACATGGAGAAGACAACTTTCATCACACCCTGGGGCACATTCTATTATAAGGTAATGCCATTCAGACTGAAGAATGCTGGTGCCACTTATCAACGGGCTATGGTAACATTATTCCATGGCATGACCCACAAGGAAATTGAATGTTATGTGGATGACATGATTGCCAAGTCCCTCACAGAAGAAGACCATCTGGTAAATCTGTTGAAGCTGTTCAAGCGTCTGAGGAAGTACCAACTGAAGTTAAACCCCAACAAATGCACATTCGGGGTGCGATCCGGTAAGCTGCTGGGATTTATCGTAAGTGAGAAAGGGATTGAAGTTGACCCTGACAAAGTAAAAGCAATTCAAGAAATGCCTGTACCAAAGATTGAGAAAGAAGTTCGAGGGTTCCTAGGTAGATTTAACTACATTTCACGGTTCATATCTCACCTTACATCAACCTGTGAGCCTTTGTTCAAGCTGTTAAGAAAAGAGCAAACAGTCAGGTGGAATGAAGACTGCCAGAGGGATTTTGACAAAATCAAGGAATACTTACAAGAGCCTCCGATCCTTATGCCTCCAGTTGAAGGAAGACCTCTAATAATGTACTTGACAGTATTAGAAGAGTCAATGGGGTGTGTGCTGGGCCAGCATGACGAGTCTGGTCGAAAAGAGTATGCAATATACTACCTAAGCAAAAAGTTTACCGACTGTGAACAACGTTATTCACTGCTCAAGAAAACTTGCTGTGCTTTAGCGTGGGCTGCTCGCCGACTGAGACAGTATATGTTGACCCACACTACCTTATTGATCTCCAAGATGGACCCAGTTAAGTACATATTCGAGAAGCCAACACTTACCGGACGGGTTGCAAGATGGCAAATGATTCTCACAGAATATGACATTCAGTACACATCTCAAAAGGCCATCAAAGGCAGTGTATTGTCTGATTATCTTGCTGAGCAACCCATTGATGATTACCAGCCTATGAGATTTGACTTCCCTGATGAAGACATCATGTTCATAAAAGCAAAAGATCATGAAGAGCCTATTCACACTGAAGGGCCTGACCTAGAAGAAGAATGGACAATGATGTTTGATGGGGCAGTTAATATGAATGGTCGTGGTGTTGGTGCAATACTCATTACACCTAAGGGAGTTCACATGCCCTTCTCGGCAAAACTCACTTTTAACTGCACTAACAACGAAGCTGAATACGAAGCTTGTATCATGGGTCTTGAGGAAGCCATTGACCTCAGGATCAAGACTTTAACTGTATTCGGAGATTCAGCTCTGGTAATCAATCAAACTAACGGCAAATGGTACACTCACCAGGATCATCTGATACCTTACCGGGATTATACAAGGAGGTTACTCACATTCTTCACAACAGTCAAGCTTGAGTATATCCCTCGAGATGAAAATCAGTTTGCAGATGCCCTGGCTACCATTTCATCCATGATCAAAGTTCAAGCTGCCAACTTTGTGCCTCGGATTTCAGTATCCAGACTTGACAGACCATCATATGTATTCTCTGCAGACCTTGCTAAAAATGATAAGCCTTGGTTCCATGACATCAAATGCTTCTTGGAGGATCAAACATACCCACCTGGGGCATCATCCAATGACAAGAAGATATTAAGAAGGCTGGCTGGTAGTTTCTTCCTGAATGCTGATGGTTCATTATACAAGAGAAACTTTGATATGGTACTGTAGCGGTAAAATCATGAGTGTAAGCTATTGATTAACTTAACTCGATATACACAGAGTCGCCACCGCACTTTTATTTATTTCCAAATGGAAAAAGGAAAAAGAACGAACAAAACCTTAAAGAATCTTAAAAGCTAAAAAGCTAAAAGAATCAAACAGAGAATGGGTACGGGGATTGGTTACAAATTGGGAAGGTTTTAAGCACCTGACTTGTCCGTGGTATTCCACGGGAACCCTTTGAAATGTTTACTGCATTTTTAGTCTGAAATTGGTTTGCTTGAAAAAAAGATTGAGGAGATGAGAAGAAAAATGTTTTTTTTAAGATTTTGGTGTTTGAAGAGACGAACGTCTCATGCCTACGTACCCACAAAGTGCAATGCGAGATCAAAACCCCGTAGTTCGTGGTACAAATTGTGAAAAGGCAAATGAGTTGAATTGATTTTAAAATGTAAAGATAAGTCGTCATCCTTTAGCGAATAATTCCGCTAGAAAGGATGAATCATATCTAAACATAAAAAATGGTTAAAAGAAAACATGCACGAGGGCACAAAAACAATTTGAATGAGTTGTGAATGTTTTAAAGTTTTTTTTTGAAAGAAGTTTCAATATGCTTATGTGGTTTAGCATTTATTAAGAAATGAAATGAAAAAAGTAAAAACACATGACCGAAGTCAAGGTTTAATTGAGAAAATGTTTGAAGTTAGAAAACCAAGAAGATTTTGAAAATAGGAAGGAGATTTGAAAATTGAAGAAGATGGGAAGAGATGAAGGGACTATCCTAAAACTTGAAAATAAAAGCTAAGGGAAGAAACGATCAAACCATATGGCAAGCATCTTTGAGACAATTGGATTTCCATCTTCAAAGGCCAATGAAATAATTTGAGGCCGAGGTTTCTAATCCATTCCAACTTGAGCAAGGGGGAAACTCTTAAAGTCTAAGTCCATTCTCCGAAGCAAGGGATAGTAACCATAGTCCAAAATTAGAAGTCACAAGTCTTTTAAGTGTTTAATCCTTTATTAGTGTTTTGATATCCAAATGGACAAAGGGGAAATAACAAGTATCACAATATAAACAATAAGCAAAATGATATATGATATAATATGATAAAGCAATATAAAGAGATAGGGAACGAGGAATTGAAATAAAAGGATAAGGTGCGAGAGATTTAATTAAATGTTAGTATATTCACATTATTAATATTTACAATATAAGTGGTATGATGAACTTAATCAAGCACAACCACGAAAAGAAAAATAAAATAAAGGCAACCGGATCCAAGTGGATCGCATTCCGAATCAGGACAACTGTAGGTCTATGTTAAGCAATCGCCGAGTAATTTACGGAGTAATTACCCTACAAATGAGGCCGGCCACCACTAATTAAAGTGGAAAATATTCGTGTTAATACATGTTAGAGAAACGATATTATGGATCGTTCTCCGAAAACATGCCACACTAAAAGAAAAGGAACGGTGTAATCTTAATCGAGATTATCGTTGAATTTATCGAAAAGCAACCTATCACAATCGCAAAGTATGGAGAATGATCCAAATGATCATTCATCCATAGATTTGAAATAATGAAGATTAAACTCTTCGAAATTCAACAATCTCAAATCGGAGATTGTCATCGACCAAAAATAAAAGATGAAGAAAAAAAATGGATCTAAAAGAATAAATCCATAAAAGAATTTAAAATATTTTTTAATCCTTTTTTTTAAAACTCCTTTCTAAATCTTTTTCTAAACATACATTTTCTAAATTTGTTTTTAAAATTCTATTCTAAATCTTTTTACTAAAATCTATTTCATAAAATCACTTATACTACCAATAAAATTGGGAAGAAAACCTTTTAAAGAAAAACAAAAAGAAATATTAAAGAAATACAAAATAGAAAGAAAATAAAGAAAAGATATAGGAAAACGGGGAGGGGGATCTGCGCAGGATTGGAGGTAGCATCAATCAGAACAACTCATGGCCTTAAAGGCCCAAACACAAATCCTCTTTCAGCTTTTATTAAAATCAATTAAAACAAAAGAAAACAAATTGTAAAACAAAACCAAGAAGCAAGCCGAAGCTTCTTCTTCGTTGAAACACGGCGAAAACAGGGGGGGGACCTTCTCACCTTCAACGATCAAGCAAACAAAAAACGCAAATCAATCTTCTCCTCCGAATCGCATCCCTCGATTTCTCCCTTTCTTTTCGAATTTTTATTTCCTTTTTTCTTTCGATCCGTATTATTGATTGTGAGGATGATGATTTATTGAAAGGAAGAGTTGAAGAAGAGTTTAGGAGTGAAATTGATAGAATGGAAGGTGGGAGAATGAAGTTTTGTGAAAGAGGATTCGGTTTGATGAAGAATATAGGGTTGATGAATTGATGACGCTTGAAATTGATTTTTGCAGGGGTTGTTTGGCTGTGAAAAACTTGATTTGAGAAAGAAGTGAGTCTGTTTAAATAGAGGGAGATGTGAGATTTTTGAATCAATTTGTGATGCCGTTTCGAGCTGAATTTTTTGCGTTTTGGAAAGGGGTTCTGCATGTTCTCAACCACGTTTTGCTTGCTGTCTCTTTTCGTTTTCAATGCTGCGTTTTGAGTTTATTTCAGGTGCGTTTTATGCCCTTTTTTTCTTGCGTTTTGATGCTTTGTATTGTGTGTGTGTGCAGAATACGTGATGTTCTCGTGTGCATTCGGCTTGTGAGTTTTGAATTGTTTTTGGGATGTGGCAAGGCTTGCGCGCGGAAGCTGTTGCTGTTGTTTGTGTTGAAGCTGAGCGGGATGCGAAACTGATATAAAGTTGGAGTGAAGCCGTGTTTGCGGCGTAGCTGGTGTGAAGGCTTTGTTGTTGCGTGCTGGCTTGAAGCAAATGGAGCTTGGGCGTGCGCGGGATGGCTTATTGATGTGCGGCTTAGGCTGGTAAAAGTTGTTAATGTAAGTTGGCTTTGATGGCTGCGGGAAATGATTTGTTTGGCTAGCATGTTGGTGTGAAATTCGTACGGAGGGCTTGTTGGGTTGCTACGGCTTGTATTTTCTTGGTACGGAAAGCTGGCAAATTGTTTTGAGGCTAGCGCGTGGGGACTGAATTTGATGTGAGGCTTGAAGGCATGTGAGGCTAAGGCATGTGAGGCTAAGGCTGCAAGTTGGCAGCTGAGGGAAATTGTGAAATGAGGTCTTGGTGTGGGGCCTATGCGCAGGATTGATGTGAGAAATGGCTCGTGTGATGTGCTTGGAATAAAGGAGCTGAGAGTGATGCTAGCTTGTGAAATGAAGTTTTTTTTAAAATGCAAAATGTAAAGAAAACAATTGACTTTAATAATAATAATTTTTTTTCAGTATATATTTTTTTTTTATGAATTTGGTTGTGAAGAAAAAAAAAGGAATGGGCTTAGTGGCAAAAGAAATGATAGGCCTTTTTAAAAATAAATCTTTAGAAAATGGATTGAAATTATAAAAATGGAGGATAAAATGAATGGTGTTAAAAAGAAATAATAAAAATGATGTGACTAAATTTTTTTTGTGATAGAAAAGAAAGGGATTGAAAAAAAGAAAATAAGTAAAAAAAATGATGAATTTGGAAATGGTATTTGAGAATTGGGTATAGAAAAATGGGTTAATATTTTGGGAAGATGGATAGAAATGATGATTTTGGTTAAGGCCCACGACCAATTCTTGATTATTTTTCTCACAAGCCACTGAACAACTCATAGCATTGAGCCACAACCACTGAAATCTGCCTCGATTATTTGAAACCACGCTGTGGAAAATAAATCCACAAACGAATCACTGATGAACTGATAAACACTTGAAGATTCAAACCAAACTCACACAAAGCACTGCCTGATAACTGATGATTTTCACATCAACATCATTTGAACTTTGAAACGCATTGTCTGAAGAATAAACCACTGGCACAAACAACTTGCAATTGAAACAATCTTCTGATAGTTTGACCAAGATTAGGTCAAACGTCCATCTGAATCGAATCGTGACTGAACAACCGCATCTGAATTGAAATCACAGCCCTGTCTTTGAAATCCTGCAACATAGAAGAAGAAGAAGCAACTGCAACATATTTTTTTTTTGTATTTTGGTTAGAGGTTAGTGAATATAAACAAATAATAGAAACTGAACAAGATAATCCTCTGCAAAGCATAGACCTGCACCTGAAAAAGGATAAACGACCAGTGCGTGATCTTGCTTGTATGGGATATGCAGATGAGATGCGAAAAATCTTAGGTCAAAAATTAGGGTCTGATAGATGCCCCTATTTAAGTTTCTTCAATCCAGAGATAATGAAGATTGAAATCTTCGTTTCGACAAGATGGAAGATACTTAAATATCAAAAAAACCCAATTTTTGAACCTATGATGCCAAAAACTGGAATGAAATGAAATGAACGATATGAAATGATATGAAGATGATATGAAGCAAATGAAACTGTATATGAAAGCATATGAGATGTATATGAAAGCATATGAAATGTTATGAGGAAAATATGAAATGCAGAGAAAATATGTGACAGCATATGAAATTATGAGAAAATTTATGAGATGATATGAAATGTATATGAAAACAAATGAAATGCAAAGAAATCCGCGTGGGACAAGACGACACAAGAAAAAGAATACACGCTGGGGATAAGGAGCATAAGACTCCGACGGAAAAATAACATGCTAGAGACCAACACATGGCTCAGCCTAGATGAAAATGTCCAAGAATGACAATTGGACAGAAAACATCACAACATCCAGGAATGGCACTGAATGAAGTGAGAAAAGGTCCCGAAAAAGTACCTCAGAAGCATCTATAGATGACATTACTGACATTAATAGGGATATCCGAGAATGGCATCGGAAAAAGGGTAAGCACAACATCTGAGAATAGCAATCAGATAAAATGTGTGAATCTCAAAATTCAGGAACATCACTGAATGAAATGGGAAAAATTCGGGAAAGCATATCAACTCAATGATGATTCCAACATGAAAATCCGAGAATGGCCATCGGAAGATAAGTGATCAATAACATCTGAGAATGACAGTCATATGAAATGCAAAGCACAACATTCAGGAACAGAACTGAATGAAATGGGAAAAAGGTCTGGGACAGTACATCAAATCAATGATGACTCCAACATAAAAATCTGAAAATGGCAATCGGAAGGTAAGTGATCAATAACATCTGAGAATGGCAATCAGATAGAAATATGAATCACAACATTCAGGAACAACACTGAATGAAATGGAAAAAGGTCCGGGACAGTACATCAAATCAATGATGACTTCACTATGGACATCCGAGAATGGCAATCGGACAAAATGGTGTAATATCTGAGAAGACGCAACAAGTATATGAAAAGATTCTGGAGAGACAGACAAATGCCAAATAAGTTGGACTTTTGACCAAAAAGTAAGAAGTTGAAAACGACAAGACTTCGAGAAATGCATATGAGGACTAAAACACTCAGTATGCGGACATTTACGAAAATGGGGGCTAAAACACCCAAGAATGCGCATAATGAGGACTAAAACACTCAAATATGAAAAGGTAAACAAAACTAGGGAATAACACACCCAAGGAAACGCATAATGAGGACTAAAACACTCAAATATGCAAACATAAACAAGACTGGGGAATAACACACCCGAGAAAATGCATAATGAGGACTAAAACACTCAAATATGCAAAGGGAAACAAAACTAGGGAATAACACACCCAAAGAGATAATATGACAGAAAAATGCTGACAACCAGTTTATACTCTTAGAGGAGTGGAAAGAAACGGAAGACTGATTCCTCAACACAGAGATCATTGCCATTCTGCTCGGAAAATAAAGGTGCTACTGCTGAACAAATCTCTGTCACACCAGTAAACTGTACCAAGTTGAAAATCTTTTGAGAGAAGTTATGCAAAGCTACTTGGGGATTCTTTGAAGAAAATTGCCCCAAGTTCAATAACTGATGAAGGTAAACTGATAATGGATTCATTTCTCAACTACTGCTGGAGAAAAAATAATCAGATCTTTGAGATAACTGTTGAGAAGAATAAACTGATCATGGCTTCAGTTCTTGCAATGAATGCTGAGAAAATAATCCAATATGAAACTTGCAGAGAATCTTCTGACTAACCAAATATGAGTACAACTTGCACAAAGCAACAACATCTTGAAACATAGGAACTGAGAAAAACCTGCCCCTGATAAGATCACTGACCAGGTTTCTTAACTGTTTGAAAATTCCTTGATAATGAAAGCTTTTTTGCAAATAAAAATGTTTGTACCAACCTGGTAATTCTAATGCAAGATTCAACGCAAAGTTTGAAATCAAGAATCATTTTTTGGAATGGAATCTAATGATGTAAAGTGAAATGAAAACATTGTCAAAACACGGCGGTTGAGACAATCATGAAAGATAATAAACAGATGCTTGGTAAAGAACTTGGGAGTCAGTTTACACAACCTTGTTGTAGTATGATTTTCAAAAGAAACCTGGATTCAATTAGGACTTTTGAAGGTTGTAACGTGGTCTGGTTCACGGTTTATGAAACAAAGGATATAGGCTCACAATTATTTGTACCCAACCCAACTTCGTGATGAACTCCAGTTCTACATTCAATTAATTCAGCTTATGCATTCAAGTTCCCAGAAATTTAGGATTGCACAGATGAAGATGGTTCATAAGCCAAAGGATTTTGAGATTGCAGTCACCTCTTCCTTTTGTTATTTCCAGTGATGATTTTGGTCAACTCAACTTGCTTTTGCTGAGGATTTTGATGACCTCTTGCCAAGTATTTCTTTTTATTGTCCCTAACTTTTGCCTGAACTGTGTCATTTGAACTTACAGCCAGCGGTATACCCCAGTTTTTGCCTAAGTTTCCTTCATAAGTTTTGACTTAGCGGGCTTTGATTTTTTTCAATAATTTTTTTAATATCATTTTTTTTTGAAAGATGATGACTGCATGGTTTAATGATTACAATGAACCATCATTGGCTTTTGAATTGAGAAACATCTTCAACACTTCTTGATGTGTATGAAGGAAAGCTTCAGATTGCGACCTTTATTGAAAGGTGTCTTGAATAATTCTCTTGCACTTGAATGCACATTCGAATTAATTGAGAACTACCCATTCCCAGGTTAAAAATTGCGGGTTTTTTCGAATAGAAAGAAACTCCAACTTCAAGGCTCAAAGGGGTTGACAAAGGATTAACTTCCTTATTTCTCCAGTGTTTGGGATTTGAAACAATGCCTGTATATCATCATCCAAGTCTCAATTGAAAGCATACCAACAACAGTTATGGGTATCTTGTTTTCATCATCCTCCCTCCAATCGTTGTAAAAACTTGAGAAAAGATAAATGAACTTGAGATGTAAAGCATAAAGATGCAAATAATAAATGAAATTGAATCAAAACAAAGCAATGCTCATTTCATTAAAATCAACATGAAAGTACAAACAAGCTTAAAAACAAACAACTTAATATGATTGAAGAAAATTGCAAACATGAAGAAACAATGGCCTAGTGATCCATCAACAACAAGGATGAGCTATCCTGTCTGATATTCTAGCCTTGAAGGAAATTAACAGTTGATGTTCTTCTAGAAGATTCATTTCCCAAGCTTCGGCAAAGGATTGTTGATAACATTGGGATTAAGGTCATTAAAGTAAAGGATATTGTTCCTGATAAGTTCTTGCACTTTAGCCTTCAGTGCAAAGCAATGCTCTAAGTCATGACCAGTTCCACCTTAATGAAACTCACAGCGGAGATCCGATCTATAACCAACTGGCAGAGGATTTGGAACAGGAGGCGGAGGCCTAGTAGTAATCAAACCTTTCTCAATCAAGGAAGGAAACAATTCAGTGTAAGACATCGGAATATGATCAAAGTTTGGCCTATTGCGATACTGATTTTGTCCAACAGCAGGATGAGGGGGAACCTGAGCTTGAGCTCGAATCTGAACTTGAGCTTGAGCTGGTCGAGCTTGACCTTGAACTTGAGTTTGAGCAGGTTGAGTTTTAACAACAGGAGCAACTGCAGCTACATTTGGTTGAACATATCGTTGTTGCGGGCGATAAGGCCTTCTCTCAGTTGAAACAACATAAGCATCACCATCTCTTCTCTTATGAGGATTCCCAAAAGATTTCCTTGCAGCATTAGGAGCTTCAGAATTGGTAATCTTACCTTTCTTGATACCTTCCTCTAGTCTTTCTCCAATAGTGACTAGGTCAGAAAAACCAGATGAAACACTTCCTACCATTTTCTCCCAAAAGAACGGTTGAAGAGTGTCCATGAACAAACCAGTTAATTCCTTTTCAGGAAAAGGTGGCTCCACCTGAGCAGCTAGCTCTCTCCAACACTGAGCATACTCTTTGAATGATTCTTTCTCTTTCTGTGACATATTTTGAAGTTGACGACGATCAGGCGCCATGTCCAGATTGTACTTATACTGCCTTACAAAAGCATCAGATAAATCTTTCCAGCTTCGAATGTGACTCTTCTCAAGTCCCACATACCATTTCATAGAAGCACCACTCAAACTATCTTGAAAAGAGTGAATAAGCAATTTGTCATCCTTAGCATGCGCAACCATTTTGCGACAATACATCAGCAGATGAATCTTTGGACAAGTATGACCATTGTATTTCTCAAATACAGGAACCTTGAACTTATCAGGAAGAACTAAGTCAGAAACCAAACACATGTCTATAGCAGTAGAACCAAAGACATCTTTTCCTTCTAGACCTCTTACCCTCTTCTCAAGAGTCAAACATTGCTCTCTATCTTCATCCATATATCCAGGTTCACCCTGACTTTCAGCTTGTGGACCGGAAGCTTGGTACAAGAAAGGAGAATTCTGATAAGTAGTCTGTGCAGTAGCGTGCACAACAGGTTGAGGTTCGACAAAAGTCGGAGCTGAAAAGACTGGCACAACAGATGGACCACCAATCTGAGCAGTAGTAGAAACTGGTACATAATCCGGAGATAACCCATATTCAGGCCAAGTAGAGACTGGTTGCTGAGCAACAGGAGGATCAACAACAGCAGTAAAAACTTTAGAGATAACAGTCCTTTGAGGTGGTTCACCTCGAGCAATCAAAACTTGCATCATTTTAGTGAGCCTAGTCATACCGGCCTTCAACTCATCAATCTCCATTCGAACTTCCATGTTATGCTGTTCTTGGTGTTCCATTCTCAATCTGATAGCTCTTCGTCTGTTAGCAGCTCTAGTACCGTATCTGTGGTGAGGAGTCAGCTTGACGGATCAACAGACAACTGAGGAAAGAAACAACCGGGATGAGTTCCCACACAACTCGGATGAACACAAGAATATGCGAGGATGCAATGATATGCAATGTTCACTTCCATTTTCAAAAAAACAACTCGATTATTGCAAATATGGTCAACATCGAGAATACTGTCATGAAATATCTTGACAAACAGGAATATTTATTCTTTCCTATATTTGCAATAATCGGAATTGTCTTCCTCGAAAAATGGTTATGAAGATGAACATGATGAATATGTAGATGCAACAAACACAAACAAGATCACGCAAAACACACAGGTTCAAAGGTTCGAATCACGAGCATGGAGTCATGGTAACAGAACACCAACCCAAACATGTAAGTACTAAGGTTTGTCTTCATTATACCTGCAAAAAACCAGAAGGGTGCTAACAGAGGTTCCCAGAGTTAACAGCCATCTTTAGAATATCATCGGTACGTTGGATTACTCCCCAACCGATAACATTCTTAAAATAGACCTCGTCCGAGTGTAGTATCGTGTGACAACCACCTTAAGTTTACACTCAGATAGTTTCCGCACTACGTTCCTAAATTGGCTTAGATTGGTTAAGGGTTCTACGGTCCTCAGTATGATCAGCTCAAGGTCGGAAAATAATGCCACGTACGATTACTCGTCATGACATTGATAATCCAAGAGAGCCTAACCGAGTGGAGATTATCAAATTGATATTGCTTTGGACTATCCATCGTATATCGCTTCGAATATCGCCGTCCTATCATAAGCTCCACTCAGATCCGGGTTAGGATCTATCTCATAGAGGATCAACAAAAACCGAAATAGAACAAACAAGTAACAAGCAAATCAAACTAAAGCAGTAAACAAATCAAAGTAGGCCGAATCCACTTAGAGATTGACTCCCCAGCAGAGTCGCCACTTTTCTGTAGCGGTAAAATCATGAGTGTAAGCTATTGATTAACTTAACTCGATATACACAGAGTCGCCACCGCACTTTTATTTATTTCCAAATGGAAAAAGGAAAAAGAACGAACAAAACCTTAAAGAATCTTAAAAGCTAAAAAGCTAAAAGAATCAAACAGAGAATGGGTACGGGGATTGGTTACAAATCGGGAAGGTTTTAAGCACCCGACTTGTCCGTGGTATTCCACGGGAACCCTTTGAAATGTTTACTGCATTTTTAGTCTGAAATTGGTTTGCTTGAAAAAAAGATTGAGGAGATGAGAAGAAAAATGTTTTTTTTAAAGATTTTGGTGTTTGAAGAGACGAACGTCTCATGCCTACGTACCCGCAAAGTGCAATGCGAGATCAAAACCCCGTAGTTCGTGGTACAAATTGTGAAAAGGCAAATGAGTTGAATTGATTTTAAAATGTAAAGATAAGTTGTCATCCTTTAGCGAATAATTCCTCTAGAAAGGATGAATCATATCTAAACATAAAAAATGGTTAAAAGAAAACGTGCACGAGGGCACAAAAACAATTTGAATGAGTTGTGAATGTTTTAAAGTTTTTTTTTTGAAAGAAGTTTCGATATGCTTATGTGGTTTATCATTTATTAAGAAATGAAATGAAAAAGTAAAAACACATGACCGAAGTCAAGGTTTAATTGAGAAAATGTTTGAAGTTAGAAAACCAAGAAGATTTTGAAAATAGGAAGGAGATTTGAAAATTGAAGAAGATGGGAAGAGATGAAGGGACTATCCTAAAACTTGAAAATAAAAGCTACGGGAAGAAACGATCAAACCATATGGCAAGCATCTTTGAGACAATTGGATTTCCATCTTCAAAGGCCAATGAAATAATTTGAGGCCGAGGTTTCTAATCCATTCCAACTTGAGCAAGGGGGAAACTCTTAAAGTCTAAGTCCATTCTCCGAAGCAAGAGATAGTAACCATAGTCCAAAATTAGAAGTCACAAGTCTTTTAAGTGTTTAATCCTTTATTAGTGTTTTGATATCCAAATGGACAAAGGGGAAATAACAAGTATCACAATATAAACAATAAGCAAAATGATATATGATATAATATGATAAAGCAATATAAAGAGATAGGGAACGAGGAATTGAAATAAAAGGATAAGGTGCGAGAGATTTAATTAAATGTTAGTATATTCACATTATTAATATTTACAATATAAGTGGTATGATGAACTTAATAAAGCACAACCACGAAAAGAAAAATAAAATCAAGGCAACCGGATCCAAGTGGATCGCATTCCGAATCGGGACAACTGTAGGTCTATGTTAAGCAATCGCCGAGTAATTTACGGAGTAATTACCCTACAAATGAGGCCGGCCACCACTAATTAAAGTGGAAAATATTCGTGTTAATACATGTTAGAGAAACGATATTATGGATCGTTCTCCGAAAACATGCCACACTAAAAGAAAAGGAACGGTCTAATCTTAATCGAGATTATCGTTGAATTTATCGAAAAGCAACCTATCACAATCGCAAAGTATGGAGAATGATCCAAATGATCATTCATCCATAGATTTGAAATAATGAAGATTAAACTCTTCGAAATTCAACAATCTCGAATCGGAGATTGTCATCGACCAAAAATAAAAGATGAAGAAAAAAAATGGATCTAAAAGAATAAATCCATAAAAGAATTTAAAATATTTTTTAATCCTTTTTTTTAAAACTCCTTTCTAAATCTTTTTCTAAACATACATTTTCTAAATTTGTTTTTAAAATTCTATTTTAAATCTTTTTACTAAAATCTATTTCATAAAATCACTTATACTACCAATAAAATTGGGAAGAAAACCTTTTAAAGAAAAACAAAAAGAAATATTAAAGAAATACAAAATAGAAAGAAAATAAAGAAAAGATATAGGAAAACGGGGAGGGGGATCTGCGCAGGATTGGAGGTAGCATCAATCAGAACAACTCATGGCCTTAAAGGCCCAAACACAAATCCTCTTTCAGCTTTTATTAAAATCAATTAAAACAAAAGAAAACAAATTGTAAAACAAAACCAAGAAGCAAGCCGAAGCTTCTTCTTTGTTGAAACACGGCGAAAACAGGGGGGGACCTTCTCACCTTCAACGATCAAGCAAACAAAAAACGCAAATCAATCTTCTCCTCCGAATCGCATCTCTCTCTCTGCGGATCTCCCTCGATTTCTCTCTTTCTTTTCGAATTTTTCTTTCCTTTTTTCTTTCGATCCGTATTATTGATTGTGAGGATGATGATTTATTGAAAGGAAGAGTTGAAGAATAGTTTAGGAGTGAAATTGATAGAATGGAAGGTGGGAGAATGAAGTTTTGTGAAAGAGGATTCGGTTTGATGAAGAATATAGGGTTGATGAATTGATGAACCTTGAAATTGATTTTTGCAGGGGTTGTTTGGCTGTGAAAAGCTTGATTTGAGAAAGAAGTGAGTCTGTTTAAGTAGAGGGAGATGTGAGATTTTTGAATCAATTTGTGATGCCGTTTCGAGCTGAATTTTTTGCATTTTGGAAAGGGGTTCTGCGTGTTCTCAACCGCGTTTTGCTTGCTGTCTCTTTTCGTTTTCAATGCTGCGTTTTGAGTTTATTTCAGGTGCGTTTTATGCCCCTTTTTTTCTTGCGTTTTGATGCTTTGTATTGTGTGTGTGCAGAATACGTGATGTTCTCGTGTGCATTCGGCTTGTGAGTTTTGAATTGTTTTTGGGATGTGGCAAGGCTTGCGCGCGGAAGCTGTTGCTGTTGTTTGTGTTGAAGTTGAGCGGGATGCGAAACTGATATAAAGTTGGAGTGAAGCCGTGTTTGCGGCGTAGCTGGTGTGAAGGCTTTGTTGTTGCGTGCTGGCTTGAAGCAAATGGAGCTTGGGCGTGCGCGGGATGGCTTATTGATGTGCGGCTTAGGCTGGTAAAAGTTGTTAATGTAAGTTGGCTTTGATGGCTACGGGAAATGATTTGTTTGGCTAGCATGTTGGTGTGAAATGCGTACGGAGGGCTTGTTGGGTTGCTACGACTTGTATTTTCTTGGTACGGAAAGCTGGCAAATTGTTTTGAGGCTAGCGCGTGGGGACTGGATTTGATGTGAGGCTTGAAGGCATGTGAGGCTAAGGCATGTGAGGCTAAGGCTGCAAGTTGGCAGCTGAGGGAAATTGTGAAATGAGGTCTTGGTGTGGGGCCTATGCGCAGGATTGATGTGAGAAATGGCTCGTGTGATGTGCTTGGAATAAAGGAGCTGAGAGTGATGCTAGCTTTTGAAATGAAGTTTTTTTTAAAAAAATGCAAAATGTAAAGAAAACAATGGACTTTAATAATAATAATTTTTTTTCAGTATATATATTTTTTTTATGAATTTGGTTGTGAAGAAAAAAAAAGGAATGGGCTTAGTGGCAAAAGAAATGATAGGCCTTTTTAAAAATAAATCTTTAGAAAATGGATTGAAATTATAAAAATGGAGGATAAAATGAAATGGTGTTAAAAATAAATAATAAAAATGATGTAACTAAATTTTTTTTGTGATAGAAAAGAAAGGGATTGAAAAAAAGAAAATAAGTAAAAAAAATGATGAATTTGGAAATGGTATTTGAGAATTGGGTATAGAAAAATGGGTTAATATTTTGGGAAGATGGATAGAAATGATGATTTTGGTTAAGGCCCACAACCAATTCTTGATTATTTTTCTCACAAGCCACTGAACAACTCATAGCATTGAGCCACAACCACTGAAATCTGCCTCGATTATTTGAAACCACGCTGTGGAAAATAAATCCACAAACGAATCACTGATGAACTGATAAACACTTGAAGATTCAAACCAAACTCACACAAAGCACTGCCTGATAACTGATGATTTTCACACTCAACATCATTTGAACTTTGAAACACATTGTCTGAAGAATAAACCACTGGCACAAACAACTTGCAATTGAAACAATCTTCTGATAGTTTGACCAAGATTAGGTCAAACGTCCATCTGAATCGAATCGTGACTGAACAACCGCATCTGAATTGAAATCACAGCCCTGTCTTTGAAATCCTGCAACACAAAAGAAGAAGAAGCAACTGCAACATATTTTTTTTTGTATTTTGGTTAGAGGTTAGTGAATATAAACAGATAATAGAAACTGAACAAGATAATCCTCTGCAAAGCATAGACCTGCACCTGAAAAAGGATAAACGACCAGTGCGTGATCTTGCTTGTATGGGATATACAGATGAGATGCGAAAAATCTTAGGTCAAAAATTAGGGTCTGACAGGTACTTCTCAGATGTGTTGATAAGACAGAGGAATATTTGTTGATGCACGAGGTGCACGTTGGTACCCATGCTGGAGGGCATGCTATGGCTAAAAAGTTGTTAAGATTAGGATATTATTGGATCACAATGGATGCAGACTTTTGTGCTTATGCCAGAAAGTGTCATAAATGCCAGATTTACGCAGATAAAGTGCATATGCATCCGAATCCTCTGAACGTGATGTCTTCACCTTGGACCTTTGCCATGTGGGGCATTGATATGATTGGCAAGATTGAACCGACTGCTTCAAATAGCCACAGATTCATCCTGGTAGCCATTGACTATTTTACCAAGTGGGTTGAAGCAACTTCATATGCAAATGTCACCAGGCAAGTGGTAGCCCAATTCCTGAAGAGAGACATCATCTGTCGGTATGGAGTGCCCGAGCGAATCATTACTGATAATGGTTCCAACTTAAACAACAAAATGATGGCAGAACTGTGCCGGGACTTCAAGATCCAACACCACAATTCTTCTCCTTACAGACCAAAAATGAATGACGCTGTAGAGGCAGCTAACAAGAATATCAAGAAGATTGTGCAGAAGATGGTGGTCACCTACAGAGACTGGCATGAAATGCTACCTTTTGCCTTGCATGGGTACCGAACATCAATCAGAACATCCACTGGGGCAACACCGTATCAGCTTGTGTATGGTATGGAGGCAGTCCTACCTGTTGAAGTTGAATTACCCTCCTTGAGGGTACTAATGGATGTCAAACAAAATGAAGCAGAATGGGTCCGATCCCGGTACGAGCAACTGAGTCTGATCGAAGAAAAGAGATTAGCTGTAATCTGTCATGGGCAGTAATATCAGAAGAGAATGAAGAAAGCCTTCGATTAGAAAGTTAGGCTTCAGGAATACCAAGTAGGAGATCTTGTGCTGAAAATACTTCTCCCTTCTCATACAGACCACAGGGGCAAGTGGACTCCGAATTACGATGGTCCATTCATAGTAAAGAAAGTCTTCTCTGGTGGAGCACTGATGCTCAGTACTATGGATGGTGAAGATTTCTTATCCTCTGTGAATTCAGATGCAGTTAAAAAATACTTCGCATAAAATGACCCGTTGGACATAGAAACAAGAATGTAAGTCCAGGCAAAAATAGGGCATCCTGGCGAGTCAAAAACAGAATAAAAGACTCGGGCAAAAATAAGGGAAAATAAAAAATGTACACCCGCTGAGCTGAAAAGCCGCATTGGACAGCTCAGGCAAAAAAGGGTATCCCGGTGGATTGAAAACCTGAAAGGGCGATCCACGCAAAATAAGGGAATAAGCGAACAACTGCATTCTGAATTCTTCTGTATCACTTACAACATGGCAAGCTTCGAAAGGTTCGAGCATCGGTCAGAATCAGCCTTCTTCAAAAAGCAGGATGAGAAGAATGTCAATGTCATACGAGTCATAGCAAAAGGGAAGCTCACTAAAGCGTCATCAACATTGCCAGCACCTTTTTGTTTCTCAATTTTGTAGCAATCCCCTCATTTCAGGGGATCTGTTTCTTTGACTGTACTTGCCAATTCAGGGGCACACAAATTAATAAAATCATATTTTCAGTTGCACTTTGTCTCGTACATTTTATTTTTCATTTGCAAAAATTTCCGATATCCTTGATATAATGTTTGCATAAGAAACAGATGTGCCTTTTCTAATCACATGCTTACAGGAAATATATTTGCTCCCGGGAGTGTCTAAACTCCTATGATGGGATCCAGTAGGGGATACCTCGGGATACTTGTACGTTTCTTTGTCATAACAGAATTGCAGGTGTTCAAAGCACAACATGGGGCATGAAAGCTTCTCCCTAGCAAGCTGCCAAATCATTATTCACCCAACACATCTTCCAAATAGCACCAGAGATGCTTTTTCCCCAGCTAATTTCATCATCCTCAGCAGGATCCCCATAGAAATCTCTAGGAAGATCGTTCAGTGATCATTCCTCCCCAGCTAAGTGTCAGGCAGGGAATCACCTCCCCGCATAGTTTCAGCCTCTATCCAGAAGAGCAATGTCTGAAGTTCTCACAACAAAGTGACGAAAGCTTCCACAGACCCCAACTGGGCTCCTCATCATTAAAATAGGTCTATCAGTGACCTGTTTTCCCAAGCAGTCATGCATCTTATCAGATCTACCAATGATCTTTTCCCCAGCTGGGATATTCTTTTAAAGCAGATCAGCCAGAGATCTTCACAGATGCGGGATCTGAATCCCAGATCGGTCTTTGCATAATCATAGCATTTGCATCATATTTTCCCCCAGAGCGTAGCATTCCGTCTAATACGGAGCATTACGGCAAAAATCAAACATATTGCATAATCATAAGCCATGCTTTGAATCAAACACCTATATATACCAACATTCCATCAACAATACTTGTATATACAAAGACCCACAGTCACAGCAGAAAGCCAAAGCATCCCCTTTGCACTCATACACACATATACTTTTTCTGATACTCGTCCGTGTCGTATCACTCCCATGCAGATATAAACCACAAACAGATATCTATACACTCCCTGGACACTCGTCCGCGTCACCATTCCCCAACATGGTTGCCTAAATACTCATTGCAAACCAAACACTTGTTTATAATACACTTCCTTCGACATCCGTCCGTGTCATCTTATCCCCACAGAGTGTCATATTGTCTTTTACACTCATAAGTTCGTAACTTATACACTGCCTCTTATGGTACTCGTCTGTATCATACTCCCCAGCAAGTTGAACACTTGTCTGTGTCTCACTCATGTTTTTTTACTCATACAGATACTCGTCCGTATCTTGTATACACCACGTATCTCTCCTCAGATTCAACACTCGTCCATGTTCTTTGTTAACCAGTTAGTACTCGTCCGTACCATCATCTCTGAGCATGCATCAGCATTTGTTTCTACCGATACTCGTCCGTATCATAGTCTTAAGGATGCTCGTCCGCATCTTTAATCTATACACAATGTCAAACACTTATAACTTTTCTTTCTTGAATTTAGACACTCGTCTGTGTCTACCCTTCCCCAGGAGAGTCCCCAGCGAATCCCAATAAATTACTTCCTTTCTATCTGACATTCGTCCTATGTCATGATACTTCCGACAACCGTACCCTTCCAAGTGATCGTCCTTCATCATCCCCAGCGGAGTCTCCATTATTGGAACCATTTCCTATCCGACATTCGTCCTATGTCGTGATATTTTAGCAGTCGTCCCCTGCTAGGTGATCGTCCTTCACCTTTTGATGATCGTCCTTCATCATTTTATCCGATGGCCGTCCCCATCGTTGATCTTGTTATCTGACATTCGTCCTATGTCATGATAAACCCCGAGAGCAGCCGTACCCTGCTAGGTGATCGTCCTTCACCCTTTTGATGATCTTCCTTCATCATGCTTATCCGATGGCCGTCCCCATCGTCGACCTTTTTATCCGACATTCACCCTATGTCGTGATATTTTCGGCAACCGTACTTTGCCAGGTGATCGTCCTTCACCTTGGATGACCGTCCCTCATCCTTATCCCCCAACAGAGCAGCCGTCCCCTGCTAGGTGATCGTCCTTCACCTCTGATGACCGTCCCTCATCATTTATTTCGTTAATCCAAAGAAACTTGTTACTGTATTTGATGGTCGTCCCCATCAGGATCTCTTCATTTCCCCAGCATGTCGGCCGTCCCCGTCATTACTTCATCCCTAACAGTCGTCCCCTGCTCGACGGTCGTCCTCCGTCGCCCGCACTTTTATAATCATACTTTACTTCCTTTTACAATCTATATCCCTTTTCTTCTTCATCTAGTGAGTGCAAATCTTGGACTGTCTTTGGTATTCAACCATAAGTTATCTTGTTTGCCTGTTAAGCCGTTGCTTACATCCTACACAGCTAACTCATGTTTGAATAGGGGCAGCTGTAAACACCCCAAATGTGCCCTCACTCATTTCACCATAGCTTGTGATTCTCTTCATTTGCATAAGTTCAATCATATCATCTCATATTACATTTTTGCTTCACTGCATTGGTTCAAAGTCATCTGCATCTAGGGTTTGTGATCTGAGCAATCCCTGAGCTATCTGAGCCACTCCAAAGGTCTTCAATCATCTCAAGAGGGTCCATGTATGTTCAAGCATCATATTATATCCTCCCAAGATCAAGAAATCCAAAAATCACAAGAACTGAGAAAGGCATGGAAGCAGAGCCAAGCTTAATTGCATAGATGACCTAAAATTAGGGTTTTGGTTTCAGAGGCCATAACTCCAATTTTTTTGGTCATTCTTGTTTCTATTGGTCTCTATATAATATGAGGATCATGCATACCAATTTCCATGAAGAAATTCAATGGGGTAGGCATCTGATCAATAAATGACTTCTTGAGCAAGTCAGTGCAAAATCAGGGCATCTGAGGCCCTCAATCATCCAACCAAAGGGTCTTCTCCATCATTTTGGGTGTATTTGATCTTTATTTGATCTTATAAGAGGTTAGAAGTTCACAAAATTGAAGAATTTCAAGCCATTTGCAAAGTTGCCATTTTGGGAAAGTGACTTGTAATGCAAACTTGCCATTTTGGGAAAGTTTTTCAACCTCCTCTTTTTGATTCAAAAATGCTTCAAATGAAAAATTCTTGGTCATGAAAGTTGTAGATTGGATCATTCCCTTTTCAAAAAGTACAAGAACTTGATCTAATTCATCATAGAACCCAAGTTATGGCCTTGCAAAGTTGGGAAAAATCACAAAATTTCACTTATGTACCAAAGAGGGAAACTTGCAAAAACTCATGTCAAACCAATTTGTGACCTCTAATTGACTTCTAACCATTACACAAACATCATACATGACCTATAATTCAGAATTGCCCAAAGAAATCCCAAGTTTCATGCCTTGAACTTCAAGTAATTCAAAAAGGGCCAAACTTCCCCAAAATTGCAAAATGGATCAAATCTCTTCAGCCACTTGTGCCAGCTACAAAATATGACTTCCATGGACCTCCTTGAAGCAAGCTGACTCGAGACATACCCTTGTACCATGCCTGAACCAGCCCATGCCTTCACTTACACAAATGTTGACTTTTTGCATATTGAACCATACCAATCAGCATAAGCCACCAACAACTCTCTGACCTATCAAGGATTGATATGTGTACCAAAGGCAAGCCACTTCACATAAGCTTGGAACCTGAATCCTCTCACAAGCCAAGTTCACAAAAAATCCCTCTTGCCTTCATTCCTTCGAAACTCATCACACAAGCTGAAAACCTCCAAACAAACTTCATAGATCAACTCACCATCACCATTAGAGCATTTTCCAACCACTAAAACAGCCTGAAAACACCATAAGCCAAAATATGATTCTTGGCCAGTTGAAGAACAAACCTTCAAAACACCCCATTTAAACTCTTTCAAGGTGTCAAAGCTTCATCAGGAGGTTAAAGGGAGTGGTTTTTGCAAGAAGAGGAGGTCTAAAAGTCCCAAACTGAGAAAGCTCAAGCTCAGGTACCTTCTTGAAACATTTTTCAAGAATTTGTTTTCTTAGTTATAGAATGGTAGAGTTTGTTCCCCTGATCACAATGAGCTTTGAATGGTGAAGAATGGTTAAGATTTGAATGTGTATGCATGTTCTGAAATTTTTTCAGTTTTTTTATGTTTATGTTCGAATCTTGATTTTGAGGTAAAATAAATGAAATTTTTTGCTGGATTATGCTTTTTTGTTGATCATTGAGTGTTTCTGGAGATTTTGGTACATTTTCATGGCATATTGAGAGAGATAAAGAAATGGCTCGCCGGAGAAGACGACCGGAACCACTGTTCCGGCCGTCTGAGAGTCATTAACCCTAATTAGGGTTTAGGCCTAGTTTTGAATGTGGAGCGTTAGATGGCCCTTCCCGCGTGTGTACCAACGGTCCAGATGCGTTGTTTAAGCCCTAATCAGGATTAGTTTAAATTAATTAGGTTTAAGAAATTCAAATTTCCAGTTTCAATCCTAGCTGTCCCTTAACGCGCGCAGTCTTTCCCTCCAACCCAGATTCAAATCCCAGCCCTTGGATCATATTACTTTTCCTTTTATTTTGTTTTATTTCATTTTCTTTCTATTTAATTTGTACATTTTATAAAAAATAGCAAAAAAGACTTCAAAAATTCTGAAAATTTTTATTAAATCTTTTATGAATTTTCAGAACCCAAAAATATTTTTATTTTTATTTTTTGCATTAAAATTTATTTTTAAATCATTTAAATGTTTATTTTTAATTAGTTAATGGGAATTAATTAATTAAAAATACATTTAGGTATTTAAAAATCACAAAAAAATTCAGAGAGCATTTTAAAACATTTAGAAACATTTACAAACTCACATGACAAATTTCTTTTTGGTTTTGATCATACTTTGACAATTTTCATTTGAATTAGGGTTCTTTAATTTGAATATTTTTAACCCTAACTTCAAAAATTCATAACTTTTGATCCAAGTTGAGTTTGTGAATGGTTCTTTTTGCATTGTGTTCTACATACTTTCAAGCTTCTAAAAACATTTTTGTTTCATTTTTATCTTGCATTTTCAATTTGTTTGACATTTTCCCTTTAGGATCACCCTTAAAACCCTAGGAAACTTAGAAAAATCATAAGTCCTTTAGGGTTTAGCTTCTGACCTTCCCCTTTGGGCAGTGAACTTGTATAGGTTTAAGGTACCTTTGATCCCATTTTCAATTTTTTATCTCATGTTTTATTTCTGATTTGGAATTTTGCATTGCATCTTGTACATAAACCCTAATTTTTGCCTTCATTTGCATCCATTCTTCATATGCTTACATACATGAACTTGCCATGACATTTTGTGCTTTTACATGACTTCTAAGACATCTTAGGACACATTAGACTCATGTTTGATCATTGCATCATCCATTTTCCATGTTATGCATCCATTGCATTTCATAAGTTTTCATGAACTTTCATGCTTCCTTTCATGTCTCATTTGCATATTCATTACTTGTATGATCATCCATATCTCATGACATCCATTTGTACCATCTCATAGAATCATTGGCATCATGATTATGCTTCTGACTTTGGTTTTCATCCTTGCATCTCATCTCATTTTCATTTCATTTCATTTCTTGTTGCTAACTTTTCAGGTGGTAAGTGTTTGAGAAGTGAATTTGCCTTCACTTCTTATAACCTCTTCTCATCCCTTTTATGCATCATTGCTGCATTTTTACTTGTTAATTAGAGTGAGCTTGCTCATTCATGCTCTTTCTCCTCTTTCTTTCTTCAAGCAACTTGTCTTCTTAAGTGAAGCAAGTTGTCTTGTTTCTTCTTGCTTCCCTTTCCTTCATCCTGTTCCTTCCATGGTGGCTTTTCCTTGAAGATCTTCTTGATAGCCTCATAAACCCTAGGAATACCCAAGCATGATTACAATTAGGGTTTGATTAGTCCCCCATTAGTTTTTCCTTTATGTCATCTTTGAGTCTTCTCTTCTCATCTCTTAATCAAGGACTAAACCTTAATGGTTTTAAGGCTTTGTGATTGAGGTTATGCCTGTATCCTTCTATTAGGATGGAGTGTATAACTTTAATCCTAAGTGTTAAACCCTTAATGTGTTTAAACCCTTTAATCAATTCACCTAATAATCACTAAGACATCAAGCTTGTAACTTGGGCCTTGCATTAGGGTTCTAATTCTTCCTTAATTGGTTAAGAAGGACTAACCCTAGTGTTAATGGACAAGTCCCCCTCAAGTTGTCTTACAAACCATAAAATCCATTTCTTAATCTTACCATTAACTAAAATCCACTTTAATAAAGGCTTTGTTTTGTCATGAGGTTAATCCCTAATCATGGATTAAGTTGGGGTATCTTCCTCAGCTTAAATGTTCTCATCTATTATCCTTCTATTAGGATGGTGTAATGAGTCCATTAAATCTTTGATTATGGCTTAAATTCATTACTTAACACTAAACAAAAACTCCAAAAACATCTAAATAATTGCAAGTAGGTTAATGATCTTAATCCTACATCATGGTGATTAAGTGTGAGGTGTTTACCTCATACTTAAGGTATTCTCATTACCCCTAATCAGAGGGAAGATGTGATGAGTTTACTAACCCTTGGTTTAGGCTTAAGCTCATTTTCTTATGACAAACTCAAAAAGCAATAAAAGATTGAAAATACAAAAACAAACAATAATCGTCTCCTTCGGGATTCTTTTCTCATCATCTTCACTCACAAACGAGAACTTGCTTCTTCCGTCTAATGCAAGACAGTTTGCACCTGAGCCAGACAGGTCATACACTTGAGCATAGACAAGTAAGCAGCTCATAAGTCAATTTATCTTTCAGTCTCTTTGAGTCGAACTACGGTGTTCTGACTTCCTCATTGCACGAGAGGATACGTAGGCATAACTTAACAATTATCGAACAAAAGACTCTGTATATTCCCCCCTCTTCCAGCATTGTTCTTTAAGCCTCATAGTCTTGAGCTTTGCATTCTTTCTCTGCACTGACATTTCTTTTATTCACTTCACACTTTCTTCCAGCACTGACACTTGCATTCTTTTCCAGCTTTTACACACAAAATAGCACTGACACTACCCCTTTAAACACAAATCTTTCAAGCGTGGATCCCGTCGAGTACGACGGACAATCTGGGTGCTAATACCTTTCCAGGTTGTAACCAACCCCCTTTCTCAGTTTCTCTGGTTCAAAACCGTCTTATCCATATCTTTCCTAGGTCTATGCAGCATTACCTTTCCTTCGGGATAAAAATGCCTAGCTGGCGACCCTTTTCAATTCACCCTTGTGTTCTCTCCTTCGCCGACCGTTCGCGTCCGTACCCCTCTTGGCCCTGTGTCATCAGGTGGGAGCGACACCAAGTTCTCGTCGAATCTTAAAAAATTGCTCCTTAGCCAATTGTTTAGTGAATATATCGGCGAGTTGATTGTGTGTATCCACAAACGTAACATCGACATCTCCGTTTAGAACATGATCTCAAAGGAAGTGATGCCGGATATATATATATGCTTTGTTCTTGAATGCATGACCGGGTTCTTCGTGATATTGATGGCACTTGTGTTGTCACATCGGAGAGGGATACAACCAAGGTCTATACCGAAATCAAGGAGTTGTTGTTTAAGCCATAAGATTTGGGCACAACAACTTCCTGCTGCGATGTACTCCGCTTCAGCCGTGCTTAGTGCAACGCATGCTTGCTTCTTACATGCCCACGACACTAGTGCATTCCCGAGAATGTGACAAGTACCACTTGTACTCTTTCTATCGGTCTTACATCCTGCATAATCAGCGTCAGAATAACCAATTAAAGAACATGTGCTACCTTTTGGATACCATAATCCGACATGCGTCGTTCCTTTGAGATACTTCATGATCCTCTTCACGGCGGTGAGATGTGATTCCTTCGGATTAGCTTGAAAGCTTGCACACAAACAGACACTAAACATAATGTCAGGACGACTTGCCATCAAATATAAAAGTGAACCGATCATACCTCGATATTTTGTAATATCTATTGAAGTGCCAGAAAGATCTTGATCAACATACAGTCCGGATCCCATTGGAGTAGACATTTCTTTGCAATTGTCCATATCAAATCTTTTCAATAATTCCTTGCAATACTTGGATTGGTTGATGAAGATGCCATCCTTTGTTTGCTTGATTTGTAAACCAAGGAAGTAGTTCATCTTTCCCATCATGGACATCTCGAATTCACCTTGCATCATAAGAGAGAATTCTTCGCAAAGATCTTTGTTCGTTGAACCGGAGATGATGTCGTAGACATAGACTTGAACAAGTAAGGTGTTGCCCTTGAGATTCTTTATGAACAAAGTCTTGTCAACTTTTCCTTTCATAAAACCTTTCTCACATAAGAAGTTGCTAAGGCGATCATACCATGCCCTTGGTGCTTTCTTTAAGCCATAAAGAGCCTTCTTCAACTTGTAGACATGAGAGGGATTCTTGAAGTCTTCAAAACCCGAAGGTTGTTTGACGTAGACTTCTTCATTGATGTAACCGTTTAGGAAAGCGCTTTTGACATCCATCTGGTACAACTGAAAATTCATTGAACAAGCGTAAGCAAGTAATAATCTAATTGCTTCTAACCTTGCTACCGGAGCGAATGTTTCATCAAAGTCGAATCCTTCTTCTTGGTTGTAGCCTTGTGCGATCAATCTTGCTTTGTTACGAACTATGATACCATTCTCGTCAAGTTTGTTCTTGAACACCCATCTTGTGCCTATGACATGTTTGTTGTCCGGTCTTGGTACAAGGGTCCAAACTTGGTTCCTTTCGAATTGGTTGAGTTCTTCTTGCATAGCTATTATCCATTGATCGTCACCTAAGGCTTCATCGATTTTTGTTGGTTCAATTTAAGACACAAACGCTATGTTGAGACAAGCATCCTTGAGATTGAGTCGAGTTGCAACGCCTTGGCTAATATCACCAATAACTTTATCTATAGGGTGATCTCTATGAGTTCTCCATTCTTTTGGAAGATCTTGATGTTCTTCAATGATTGGTGAGTCATCTTCTTGTGATATTGCTTGTTCTTTTGATGTCTCCTTTTGTTGTTGTGATAGATCTACTACATCATCATCATCATCCACAATAATATTATCCTCTTTCGAGGGGTTAGTCTCATCAAACGAAACATGTATAGATTCTTCAATAGTAAGTGTTCGTTTATTGAAAATTCTAAAAGCTTTACTTGATAGAGAATAGCCAAGAAATATACCTTCATCGGATTTCTCATCAAACTTACCAAGGTTGTCCTTGCCGTTGTTGAGAACGAAGCATTTGCATCCGAATATGTGGAAGAAAGATATGTTGGGTTTCCTTCCTTTGAACAACTCATATTGGGTCTTCTTGAGAATAGGTCGAATATTGACACGGTTACTTACAAAGCAAGCCGTGCTAACCGCATCCGCCCAAAAATATTTCAGAAGATTTGAGTCGCTAAGCATTGTCCTTGCAAGTTCCACTAGTGCCATATTCTTCCTCTCTACGACACCATTTTGTTGAGGAGTCCTTGGTGCGGAGAAATTGTGAGAGATTCCATGCTCTTCACAAATATCTTCAAATGATGAATTTTGAAATTCGCCACCATGGTCGCTTCTTATGGAAACAATTGAGAGTGACTTCTCATTTTGAATTTGCTTGGCATACTTCTTGAATGCTTTAAAGGCATCACTTTTCTGCACTAAAAACAAAGTCCAAGTGTATCTAGAGAAATCATCAACAATAACTAGTGCAAAAACGTTACCTCCGAAGCTTTTTGTTCTTGATGGACCGAAAAGATCCATATGTAACAATTGTAGTGGTGTTGAAGTAGATATCACTTTCTTCGTCTTGAAGGATGTTTTGGTTTGCTTCCCCTTTTGACATGCATCACAAAGCTTATCCTTGATAAACTTTATCTTCGGAAGACCAACAACTAGATCATGCTTTAATAATTTGTTCAAATGTTCCATGTGAATGTGAGCAATTCTCTTATGCCAAAGCCATGCCTCGTTGTTGTTTGCCATTAAGCACTTCACCTCGTCATTTTCTTCATCGGAGTGATGTGATGCCATCAACACCATATTTGCACATTCATCGCTTTCTGATTCCGATGAGGAACTAACTTCATTGTCATCCCACGCGACATAAGCCTTTTTATTTTTGAAGTCCTTCTTGCCTTTGAATCCTCCTTTCTTCGCAAGTCTTGGACAATCTGGTTTTATATGACCTTGCTTCCCACATTCATAGTATGTTACTTCTTGAATCGATGTGGATGCATCCTTCTTCCTGAAATGTTTATTCTTTTTAGGAAAAGAGGAATTATTATTTTTGTTAAAAAAATTACCAAGCTTCTTAACAAGAAGCATGAAGTTCTCATCTTCGGAAATCTCGTCATCTTTGTCATCCTTCGTGTCAATCTTCATAGCAATTCCTTTGGACTTTTTCTCTTGACTTTCGTGCTTCTCGAGCCTTCCAAGTTCCAATTCGTGCTCTTGAAGTTTGCCGAATAGAGATGCGGATGTCATCGTTGAGAGCCTCTTCTTCTCCAAAATAGTGGTCACCTTCGGTTGCCATTCCCTTCTCAAAGACCTTAGGACTTTCAAATTGAGATCGTCGTTGGTGAAGGTCTTTCCGAGTGCAATCAAATGGTTGGTTAGATGAACAAATCTTTTTTGTAAGGCCACAATAGATTCTCCGGGCTGCATGCGGAACATTTCATATTCTTGACTCAACGTGTTAAGCCTTGATCTTTTTACTTCTGTTGTTCCTTCATGTGTTTCTACCAAAGTATCCCAAATCTCCTTTGCCGATTTGCATTGTGATACGCGAAAGAATTCGTCCATACTAAGAGCGCTTTGAAGTATGTTGATTGCCTTCTTCTCATTTAGGGTCTTCTTTTTATCATCTTCATCATACATATTCTTTAACTTTGCGGTTCCAACACCGTTGATCACATTAACAGGATTATGCAGACCTTCTTCGATTGCTTCCCATATGCCTTCTCCTTGGGCTTCAAGATGTGCCTTCATTCTGATTTTCCAAAAATCAAAGTATTCGCCGGAGAAGAGCGGAGGCTTGTTGCTACTTCCACCATCTTTGAAAACAGGATTCGAGTTTGCGGAAGCCATATGATCTTGTAGGAACAGGTTACCTAAACCTGCTCTAATGCCAATTGTAAGATCAAAGTGTGCCTAAGAGGGGGGGGGGGGGGTTAATTAGGTGTTATCAAATTTTTCGATTCTTTTTCTTCGATGGTTGGATTTTGCTTTTTACGGTTTAGAGAATAAAAAAAGGTAAAGCAAGAAAATAAAGATGACACGGAAATTTATCCTGGTTCCCTTCACAATCCAAAGGTACATCCAGTCCCCTTTCAACACGAAAGACATTTCCACTAGTTTCTTTAGAACAGTACAACCTATCACACCTTCAATGGTGAAGCCTACTTTCTAACAAACTATACAAACAAGTGTGCAAGAACAATCCTCTTGCCACACTTACCCTTATGTCCAAACAATCCTTGGAACACAAGTCACAAATAGAAAAACACTTTCTATAAAATTTGTTTGAGTGAGAGTAATACAATGTTTGATATCAATCTAAGTTGATCTTTTCCTTTGATCAAAAATCACTTTAAAAATATCAATACAAGTGTTCAAAAAATGAGTATGAGAAAATTATGAATAATATGAACACTTTTGAATTTTGAAAATATATCTCAAAAGGGTGATTTTGATTGAATGATTTTTTATAAAAATTCTAGGAGGTGTTTTTTGAATTAAAAAAATTTCAGCATATATAAGTTTAAGACACCCTTACAAAAAGGTGTGAAAAAATATGAATCAGAATTTAATTTTGAAGAGGTGTAATAAGAGGTACAATTTTGAATTTTAAAGGAAAAATAATTTTTCAAAATTTCTTCAGTGTTAACCGGTTAACCAAATGGTTAACCGGTTAACACATATAAACGTTAACACAAGATTTGAAAATTTGAGGCCGTTAACCGTTTAACCAAATGGTTAATCGGTTAACCAAATGGTTAACCGGTTAACACTGTTAAAAACAGAAAAAAAATCTTTGTTTTAAAAGTGTTAAACCTTTATAAAAACCTTTCAAAATTTGTATGCAATATGATAACATGCAAAGAAGTTTATTGAACACTTGTACATCAATTTGTAAAGAGTTTTTGATGTACCTCAAGGTTTCGCGTCCAAGCTTGAAATAAAACGAGTGCGAAGTAAGCTTGATCATAATGCCGATGCTTGTTGCAATACCATTTGAGAGCTCTTGACTTTTTGCAAAAATGAAGCGCATGACAATCGTGTTGTCTTCATCAAAATCTTTGAGGTTGAAGGTGTGCTTCTACACAAGCCTCAACAATCCTAATACATGAGAGAAAAAGTAAATTAGGCCTAGGGGATCACATCCGAAGAAGATCCGAATCCCGACTGGTACTTCATGCGAATCCTCTTAATCTCTTTATTATACCGATTCTCCATGTCTTCCTTATCCTTCACCAACTGGTCAACAATAGCCTTCCAAGCACCAGATGTAGGAGGAATGGTAGATGGAGTACTAGAGGAAGATAAATCATCTCTTGGCCTCTTCGTAACACGCCACTCAAGTAACTCAATGAGATCATCCTTCTCCTTCAGTTTCTCTTGCATTGTTGTCTTCTCAAGTAGCCATTCTTCTTTCTCTTTCTTCATCTTGTCCAACTCTTCTTGAAGAGCAATCTTCTCATCAATGGGAGGAAAAAAAGCGGACAATGGTAGTATAGGAAACAAAGGCTCCTCGTGTGGATAAGGCATCTTGAGCTTGGAAGCCCTAGATCGAACCCACTGGATGTAACACTCGGAGGGAGCAAGTTGTTGTCTTCCCAATTGACCCTTCTCATTTTGATGAACCGCATGCCAAGAATGAGCAATCCTTTTCTTCATTTCTATATGATATGCACCATTAAGAAAGAAGAAACGAGATAAGGAAAGGTTGTTTGGTATGTCCTTCAAACAATATCCCAACTATCGCCTAGCAAGAATAGGGTTATAACTAATTCCTCCACGTGTACCAAGAAGAGGTACGTTAGGAAATTCTCCACAACTGTCAATAAGCACTCCAGTATCATAATGGGAACAATACCAAGTCATATCCTTATGAGAAAGAGACATAATCCTTTGAGACCATCTTCGCTTCTCTCTATTATCCTTGAAGACGTCGGACTTTGGTAGGTGCGAAATAAACCACCTGTAGAGAAGAGGCGCACAACACACAATCTCTCCATCACCTTTGGAGGTCCAATAATGAAAGGCATGATACATGTCTCCAAGCAAAGTAGGTACCGAATTCCTCTTCAAGAAAATCCGAATGGCATTCTCATCCACAATACCATCTAAGTTAGGAAAAAAGACGATCCCATAAATGAGCAAATCAAGAATAGCCTCAAATGCATCCTTATGACCCAAAGTAAGAGAAGTAGAAGCTTTACCCATCAAGAACTTGGCATTAATACCACGAACACTCCCTTTTGGAAGAAACTTTCCATTAAGATCGGACTCCTTGAGAAAAAGGGCTTTGGTGATGAATTTGGTTGTAAGCTCCTTCTCTAAACCACTGAAAAGAAATTCCTTGTCCAAAATAGGTAAACCCATCCAATGAGAGTACTCCTCCAAAGTCGGCACAAGCTGATAATCAGGAAAGGTGAAACAATGATGCAACAAATCATAAAATTGAGCTAAGGTAGGGAGAATCCCCTCTGGTACATCGGTATCTAAAATAAACAAGGGCTTTCCATAACACTTCCGGAACTCCTGGGTGTCAAACACCAATGCTCCTAGCTTTCTCAGCTCTACTATATTAGGATTCTTGAAGGTATACTTCTTTGTGTTCCTCCTTTCAAAATTCATAACCATAGACATCTGAAATTTTGCAAAAGTTCCTTATAAGTCCCTTGAAATATCAAAAACAATGCTCATGAATGCATGAGTGCATGTATACAACAATAAAAAAAAAGATCACACAAAGCACACGGGTTTAGGTTCCGAGTCACGAGCATGAAGTCAAGGTAACAGAACACCAACCCACACAGGTAAGTACTAAGGTTTTGTCTTCATTGTACCTGCATAAACCAAAAAGGTGCTAACAGAGGTGCCCGGAGTTAACAACCATCTTTAGAATATTATTGGTATGTTGGATTACTCTCCAACAAATAACATTCTTAAAATAGACCTCGTCCGAGTGTAGTATCACGTGACAACCACCTTAGGTTTACACCCAGATAGTTTCCGCACTACGTTCCTAAATTGGCTTGGATGGGTTAAGGGTTCTATGGTCCTCAGTATGATCAACTCAAGGTCGGAAAATAATGCCACGTATGATTACTCATCATGACATTGATAATCCAAGAGAGCCTAACCGAGTGGAGATTATCAAATTGATATAGCTTTGGACTACTCCATCGCTTATCGCTTAGAATATCGCCGTCCTATCATAAGTTCAACTCAGATCCGGGTTAGAATCTATCTCACTCACAGAGGATCACCAAAACTGAAACAGAACAAACAAATAACAAACAAATCAAACCAAAGCATTAAATAAATCAAAGTAGGCCGAATCCACTTAGAGATTGTTTCCCCATCAGAGTCGCCACTTTTCTGTAGCGGTAAACACATGAGTGTAAGCTATTTGTTAACTTAACTCAAAGTAAACAGAGTCGCCATCGCGCTTTTATTTTATTCCAAGAGGAAAAGGAAAAAAAGAGCGAATAAATCCTAATGAATCTAAAAGCAAAAAGCTAAAGAAACACAACAGAGAAACAAGTAAGGGGATAGGTTACACAATGTGAATGTTTTACACACCCAAAATGTCCGTGGTACTCCACGGGAGCCCTTTGAAAAATTTACTGCTTTTGGTTTGAAAATGGTTTGTAAAATGTGAGTGGAGGTATGAGAAAAGAATTATTTTTTAATATTTTTGTGTTTGGAGAGGTTTACCACCTCATGCCTACGTATCCACAAAGTGCAATGCAAGATCAAAACCCCGTAGTTTGTGGTACAAATAGTGAAAAAGGTGGGTTATGATTCATTTTATTAAGTGAAGAGAATTTGTCATCTTCAAGTGGATAGCCAAACAAATCTACCATGAGAATGAAGGCATGGACTCATACATCATTATGGGGAGGGCGCCAACTCGGATAAAATCGACGAGTATGCCACTAAACCCCCACAAATGACAAGAGACTCAATTACATCAAACTACAACCATGGAGATTGCGAGACTTGCACCCGACTAAAGAATAATGACTCATAATCGGCACTTTTCAAAGAAAACGAACAAAAGTGCACAAAGGCACAAAACAATTTGAATGAGTTTGGTTCTTTTTTATTTTTGAAATAAGGTCGACATGATTAGATTCATTGATTTTTTAAGAGAAAAGAAAAGGGTAAAATTCACTTGACAAAAGTCAAGGTTTTGTTTATTAAAGAGGTGACGATTTAGAAAGAATGAATCCTTTGAAAAAGAGAGATGATTTTGAAAATTAAAGAATGGGAGGAGATGAAGGGACTATCCTAAAAAAGAAAATAAGGAGATGAAGGAAGAAAGATTTAACCAACTTGATGATACTTTCCAATATGTGCATAAGAGTTCCATCCTTATAAGCTAGCAAATGGCCAAATAAAGGCAAACTTCGATCTTCATGAAAATTAAGGCCAACGAAAAGGTATCCTAAAATCTAAGTCTAAATCTTCATTCCAATGCCAAGAATAGTAACCATTAGTCCAAAATTAAGATCACAAGTCTTTAAGAAGTTTAATCCTTTATTAATGTTTTATGTCCAAATGGACCAATAGAAAATCACACAATCAAAATAATAGCAAGAAATTTAAACATGATAATGGATGAATAAAGCATATAAAAAAATAAAAGCAATTAAAATGCAAGAAATAAAACAAAGACAATTAAAGTGCAAAAATCTAAAATACTAGTATAGTAGTAATATAATAATATTTACATAATAATAATGGTATGATGAACTTAATCAATCACAACCAAAAGTATAACCAAAATTGAAAGGAAACCAGATCCGCTTAGCATCATACACTATAGTGATTAATCAAGGCAAACAGAATCGAATTCAATGAAATTTGAAAGGCGATTGGGAGACCCAAAGCACCTACGCATCAAAAATTCATAAGTCTCGATTCTTATTGCAATATGATTAACCACTTTGGGATTACGCGATCAACAAGAGATCCGGTCCATGAAAGTGCAAGTACCCAATTAGATTTTGTTTCGAAGTCGGGACACATTTAGGTCTCTGTTAAGCAATCTCCGAGTAATTTACAAAGTAATTACCCTACAAATGAGGCCGGCCACCACAAATTAAGGTAGAAAATATTTGTGCTAATACATGTTAGAGAAATGATATAATGGATCATCCTCCGAAAACATGTCGCACGAAAAGAAAAAAATGGTAACGGTCTAATCATAATCGAGATTTCACATTAACTTATCAAATGCAACCTATCACGATCCCAAAGTATGGAGAATAATCCAAATGATCATTCATCCATAGATTTGAAATAATGAAGATTAAACATCTTCGAAAACCAATAATCTCGAATCAGAGATCTCATCGACCAAAAAATAAAAGGAGATGAAGAAGAAACATGGATTTAAAATAAAATCCATAATAATAAAAAAACAATTAAAAGACTTTTATAAATTTTCTTTCTAAAACTTTTCTTCAAAAATTATTTTAATAATATTCTAAGAATATTATTAAAACCAAGATTATTTAAACCTTAAAACAAACAAAATAACAAAATAA
Organism: Lathyrus aphaca; assembly: GCA_963966055.1. Lineage (NCBI taxonomy): Eukaryota > Viridiplantae > Streptophyta > Magnoliopsida > Fabales > Fabaceae > Lathyrus > Lathyrus aphaca. The sequence continues at coordinate 724,349,521 of OZ014519.1, read as the reverse complement.
ATAAATAAACAACCGAGGGGGGGATAAAACACAAATCCAGGGGGGTGGGAAGAGAAATTTTGGTAGATCCAACAAAACTCAAGCCCAATCTACACTCAGTTTATTAAAAAAATAAAAATGAAAAAAATATAATAATAATAAAAAAGAAACCAAAGAGAACAACAACATAACATTTCCTCTTCTTCCACGCGAAAACAGAGTCGGTGTAACTCCTCACCTTCAAAAAAAAAAGTCGCCGGTACTGTTCCTGTTGGATAACGCGACCTATGCCGTGAAGTCTCGCCTTATCTCCACAAACAAATTCAGCCAATCCTTTCCTCTTCTTCCAAAGTGATTTGTTTCTTTTTCTCGCGGATCTGTATCTCTCTCAAATCTTCGATGAAAGGGTTGCTGTTGTTGTTTAAAGATGAATAGTGAAACTAAAAGTGAAGAGTGATGAAGGTGTATGGAGAAAGTTATGTAGTTCTGGATTTTTGTAAAGTTGAAGGTGAAAATTGAATTGAAGGTATTTGATGAAATTAATGGTTTTCGATAATGTTGTGAATGAATTGGGGTTGAAGCTTTGTTTGATTTTTGCATCATTTTTGAAGGATTTCAAAGCTTGAAGAAATAAGGATTGAAGGCTCCAATTTATAGGAGGAGGAACTGAGATTGGTAAGGTCGTTTTGAGTTGAATTTGCTCGCATTTTGAAGGTTCACGGAACGTGTGTTCTGAGTTTTTTTTTCCTTTTCAAATTTTTGTTTGCTCTTCTGCGTGACTTCCGATTTGAATCTATTTTTTGCATTTTGTTTGTTGTAAGTGGCGTTTCATATGTTTGGGCTGTGTGTTTCAGGTGTTGAAAATGTGTGATGGCCAGTGCGTTTTGCGTCTTGAGTTGTTGCGTTTAGGCTTGTATAGTTTGTGTGACTTCCGTGTGTGCGGATTTTTGTTTCTTGTTTCACATACTACGCCCTGCGTTTAATGTGTATAGCAGGTGCGTTTTAATAGTTTCAGGCTTGCGTTTTGCCTTGAAATTTCGTGTGTTCAAAAGCGTGCGTGGCTGAGAAAAAAAATGGGCCGATGGGCCTCTCTTTTATTATATGTTTTTTTTTGTATTAATCTTTGGAATAATGGGCTGAAAATGTAATGGGTTTAGAAAAATATAATGGGATTTTTTATGAATGGTTTAGAAATTGGAAATGGTTTAATAAGAAAAATGGATAATAGATTATATAAAAATTGAAAAATAGGAAAAATGGTTTAATTGGATAATGAAATTAAAAAGGTGTATGAATCGGATAAATCGAGAAAAAATGGAAGAAATGAGCATTGAATAAAATGGATAATAGAAATTGAAAAATAAAGATGGTTTAATTGAAAATGGATAATGGATATGAAGCGGTGATTTTAAGCCCGCAACCAACTCTTGATTTTTTGCACAAGCCACTTGATTAAACTGAATACAGTCAAATCCTGAACCACTGAACAACTTTCCACTTCAACCACAATCACTGAAATTTGTCCTGATTATTCGAATCCATGCTGAGGAAAATGAATCCACAAATGAACCATTGATGCACTAAACCAAAACAATCTGGCCCGAAACTTCCTAAGATCCACAACTTGGGAACCTGATGAATTTCGCACACAACACAACTTGAACTTTTGAATACGCACTGTCTGAGGAATAAACAACTGGCACAAATAACTTGCAGTTGAAACAATCTTTTGATAGTTTTACCAAGATTAGGTCAAACTTCTATATAAATCGAATCACAACTGAACAACCACATCTGAATTAAAATCACTTTCGGCCTCTGAAAACCCTGCAACTCCTGAAAACACCGTGAAGAAGAAACAGACTAAAACATATTTTTGGATTTTGGTTAGTGATTAATAACACAAACAAATATAAAGCAAATAAAAACAAAAGCAATGGTGATCCCCTGCGAAGTGTAAACCCTGCATCTGAGAAGAACCGAGAAACCGATGCGATCTTGTTTGTATGCAAGATGCAGATGAAAATGCGAAGAAATCTTAGGGAAAAAATTAGGGTGTTACACACACAAGAAAATTTCCTTTACTTAATCACATCTCCCCCTTTGACAACATCAAAAAGAGAAAATGGATTAGATGTGAATAAGAATAACAAGAAAATATTAAGACACACGTTGCAATTTTCATCACACATCAACATACACACAATAATAGATGAGTGAAAAAGATTAGGAAAATAAACACACAAAGAAAAGAAACAAAATATTATGCCATAAACGAACGAAAAAATTGTCATTTGAAATTATAAAGAAAAGAAAACACTAAATGCATATGAAAATGACATAGAATGAAATGCAACATGATCTCAATTCCTCGGACCCTGTTGTGAAGGATGGCGGTGATGATAAACATCTGGTTGATGATCTCGTTCATATTGGGATGTGAAATGGATGAAATTTGTGTTGAGCATATTGAAGGAATTTGCAAGCGTGGTGTGAGAGCCATTTATCACATTTAGTCGGGCCAATGAATTTGATGCAAAAGCTTCAAAATTCTCACTTTGAGTTTGGAGTTGACCTTGCAAAGCTGTGTAACGCTCATCTTGAACAACTATATAAGAAGAAAAAGTGGTGTCTTTCTCCCCAATTCGTTGCTCCAATGCATAATATCTTTCGTTTTGAGCTTCATAAAAGCTTTGTTGCTCCAAGTGCATATTTTGAAGCATTTGAAGGATACTTGCATTGTTGTCTTGATTAGGTGGTGGAGAGGGTGGAGACGGTGGTGTGAACGATGTTGCATTATAAGTCCACTCGGTATATTTCCATTCACCCCAACCTTGGTTTTCATAGAGAGCATAATCATCCGGAGCAACCCGTTGTCAATCATCACTATCCATTTGCTCGACATTTGGAGCGTTTTCATGATCTGAAACCTCTTCTTGGTTAGGATTGCCTTTGGCATCACCTTCATCATCATGATCATCACCATAACCATCTCGAACAATATACCGATAACGTTTCTATCTAGGGTCCCACATGTGACCCATCAAGCTCAGAGTTTTCTGCTGAAAGAGTTGATTATCAGAGATAGTGACAAAGGGAATACCTTCAACAACAATTCCAACCTTGTTGATAATCACTTGAATTAGAGACGGATAAGCCAAGGCTACTCCCTTATTCTCCTTGAGGGCGAATATCCGACTAGCAAAATAATGGGGCCATTTTACTTTTACCTTGTTCTGAAGAATATAAATGAGGTGAACTTTCGGTATATCAATGCGAGAAAAACCACCCTTCTTTGGACGAAGGTTGTGAGACACAATCCAATGGAGAATACGGCCAGGAGGATTGACTTTGCCCATTGTTGTGGAAGTAGGAAATAATTTAGTATTAATAATAGACTCAATGAATGATTCTTTGAGCATACCGTTCAATTCCCGTCGAAAATCATACCCATCAACATAATCAAAATTAGTTATCTTAATACCAGGATATGCATGATCAATTTTGAATAATTCCTTCCACACATGAGCATTGAATGCATACATTTTCTCACCCATTCTAAAATGAAACTTAAAACCCTTAAACTTACCAACAAGACCAGCATAAAACATCTGAACCATGTCCTCATTGTATTCTTCTTGACAAGCCAAAAATGGGTTAATTCCGGGAGTGCAGACTGAGAAGAAGAGCCCCTCAATGTTCGTTTTCAGTAGCTCTTGAAGCCATTGATGGAGTTCTTGAGAAGGTTTGAGAAAGATTGAGTTTTAGGGCTTGGAGAGGATTTGAGTTCTCTTGAGATGAAGAGTGATTATGAGATGAAATTTTGTTATGAAGAATGAGATATAAATTGATTAAGAGAAATAAAAATAATTAAAAGCAAACATTATGGGCTTTGAAAATGGACTGCGCCGACCTAGGGAAGTCAAAAAGCATGCAAAACGCGTTTTCCAACACGTGTTGGTCAATGTGAAACAGTAATGAGTCGACCTAAAGTTATGGATGAGTCGACATTTCAAATTTTAAATTGCATCGACACAAGCAGGTCATTAGGTCGACCTGAAGGAAGCAATGAGTCGACGCATAGGGTCGACCTATTAGGACCCGAGAATGCTAGCAAATTTTGCATTTTTATTTTCTTAAGTTTCCACACCAATGCTTCATATAATATGCTAAAATGATTTCTAGTTTCATATATCCTAATTTTATGGCATATTAAGAGATATAAGATATAAATAACATCAAATATCATGATCACATAGCCAACATTGAGATTATACCAAGGATGAGAATCAAAGTTATCATAGATGAATCATAAATTTGAGTAGACATAGAAAAAGAACAATATTACCTCTCGTGCATGTGAAATGAAAGAAACCAATTAAATATTCCTCAAAAAGCCATTTGTTAGTGACGAAACACAATAATTCAAGAGATAATGTACGATAAACACATGAGATACATCAAGAGCGATCCGAAATATCAAGAATGCTAAGTTCCATACGGGTGTGAAAGAAATGTTTTGTAGCGAGTGATTTTGTAAAAATATCGGCAAGTTGATTTGAACTTTCAACATGCTCAAATACCACGTCCCCTTTCTTTACATGATCTCTAAGGAAATGATGATGGATTTCAATATGCTTAGTGCGTGAATTCAAGATTGGGGTTTTGGTAAAATTTATAGCACTTGTGTTGTCACATAAGATAGGAATTTTTAAGATTTACATTGAAGTAGAGCAATTGTTGTTTGAGCCACAAAATTTGGGCACAACAATTACCGGCTGCAACGTATTCTGCTTCTGCGGTTGACAAGGCAACACAAACTTGCTTTTTTCTATACCAACTTACAAGAGAATTTGAAAAGAAGTGACATGTGCCACTAGTGTTTTTCCTATCCAATTTGCAATCGACAAAGTCGGAATCGCAATAAACTACCAAAGAACAATCACTACCCTTAGGATACCAAAGCCCAAACTTAGAAGTACCACAAAGATATCTAAGAATGTGTTTGACTGATTTTAAATGGGATTCCTATGATTGAAATCTAGCACACATACAAATACTAAACACGATATCTGGACTAGATGTGGTAAGATACAGAAGAGAGTCGATCATACCTCTATACCTTTTGATGTCTACCTCTTTACCATTCTCGTCACGATCTAAACTTGTCGTGGTGGGCATCGGTGTATCAATAGCTTTTGAATTTGTCATATCAAATATCTTAAGAAGTTCGTTACAATATTTTGTTTGGCTTATGAAAGTTCCCTCCTCAAGTTGTCTAATTTGAAGTCCAAAAAAGTAATTTAGCTCCCCCATCATACTCATTTCAAATTCACCTTGCATTGAACTTGAAAAATTCTTTGACCAATTTCATATTAGTAGATCCAAAAATGATATAATCTACGTACACTTGAACTAAAATTGAATGTTTTCCTTCTCGTTTAATGAAAAGAGTAGTATCAACCTTTCATCTTGAAAATCCTTGATTTAACAAAAATTTGCTAAGGCGTTCATACCAAGCTCTAGGAGCTTGTTTGAGGCCATACAAAGCATGTTTAAGCTTGTACACATAGTTAGGATTTTCATGATTTTCAAAACCGGGAGGTTGACATACATACACCTCTTCATTTATGAATTTGTTAAGGAAAGAACTCTTAACATCCAATTGATATAACTTAAAATTCAATGAGCATGCAAATGCAAGCAAAAGGCGTATAGCCTCAAGGCGGGCAACCGGAGCATAAGTTTCCTCATAGTTGATATCCTCCTCTTGGTTATACCCTTGAGAAACAAGATGGGCCTTGTTGCGAGTGATAATACCGTTTTCATCCATATTGTTCCTAAACACCCATTTAGTGTCAATTACTCGATGACCTTGCAGAGGAGGGATAAAGTCCCAAACCTCATTTCTTTTGAACTGATTAAGTTCATCTTGCATAGCCAAAAACCAATTTTCATCGAGTAGAGCATCTTTGGAGTTTTTAGGCTCAATTTGAGAGACGAAAGCATAATGATAATAAAAATTACTTATCCTTGACCGTGTAGTAAATCCCTTTCATTCCAAAGGAAGGTCATCTTGATTAGTTGAGTGATTCTCCTCTTCAATTTTAGATCCTTTATCTGGCTCCTCTTCAGCTATATCCGGAATGGGTTCAACACTCGATACATCTTGATCTTTAATAATATCTTCAGAAGGAACACCTGCATCAATAACACGGCTACCTTTTCCGACAACTTTCAGATAAGATTCATCAAAATATACATGCATAGATTCTTCAAAAATAAGTAATCTCTTGTTGTATACTCTATAAGCTTTACTTGAATTTGAGTATTCAAGGAATATACCTTTATCCGCTTTTGAGTCAAATTTTCCAAGGTTTTCTTTACCATTATTTAACACATAGCATTTACAACCAAAGACATGGAGATGTGACACATTCGGCTTCATACCTTTTAAGAGTTCATATGGCGTTTTATTTAGAATATGACAAATAATCACCCTATTCAAAACATAGCAAGCCGTACTTATGGCACCGACCCTAAAATATTTAGGAAGAGCATTGTTGTAACACCCCATTTTCTACCCGCGAAATATAAATAAAATCAGAGTTCGTAAAAGTTTCCTACAAAACAGGATATTACATATTCAACTTTAAACAATTTCCAATTTAAGGAAATCATACTAAATACATAGCACTTTTTCGTAAATTCAACATAAGCAATGTCATCCACTTAAATAGTGCAACTTCATAAAATATTACGCAGCGGATTCATAAATTGATTCATAGCATCTTTAAACAACATAATAACAACTTTAAAATAAGAATTAAGCAACTCTAATTTCTTCGACTAATTAAAATTCAGCAATAATAAAAGATCAACAAAGCAGACACGTGACAATCCCCCCGAGTGCTACGTATCAGAGTGACTGACCACCGACTCGACCAACGGTAACCGGCTACTTCTCAGGATTACCTGCATGTTGTCACATAAGGACAACATTCAACATAAGGGGTGAGTTACGATAATTATAAGCAGTATATGAAAACAATACAGTGAATAAGGATCGTAAACAAAACACCACTTCACAACTTCAATCAAGCATCAACATAAACAATTCAAGGATAATGCAACTTTAATGCGACTCGACTAATTATGCATATGGTACCATCGGAGTAAAACTCCCAACTTAAATCATTTCCAGGTTATCGAGGCATCAAGGCATAAGCCTTCAACTTTCAACTTAAATTGCCAATCCAGGCCAACATGGTGTGAGCAACGGCTCCGACAAATGCAAATGACTTAAATGCATACACGACTCTACAACTCAGACAACATGACAACAAGATCAACATGACAATGTTTTCAACATAATCAACTTATATTCAACTTTGGCTTAACAAGCCTACAACATATCAACTTAAGACAATTCCGTAACCGGAACAACACATCAACTCAGCTGTACTTGTAGCAACATTTGGCAACATAATTTCCAGCAAAACAACTCATTAAAATCAACTATCATATTACCCGACTTACCCCGACGAATTTCATTAAATCCCGAGCAACTCTGTTTTTCGCCTATTTCGGATAAACCGACTAAACCGATATTGTTTTCCAACTTTCTGCGATTAACATGATTTTATTACAAAAATTGAATTTTCTACGTTGCTGTCAAAATTATCTGTCATGGAAGATTTTGCTACTACTACTGTTTCTGTCAAATTTCTAAACCTGCATCCTTCTGCTAAACCACATAACACAGTGCTGTCTTTAGAACATGTTTCTTACTGATTATGTTATGGGCAATTAAAATACTCAGCCTAATTACCACTTATATTCCTCCTTAAGTTTACTAACTCATAAACTAGAAAATTATCTCAGTTTTATATTTAAATTCCTAAAAGATTAATTGAATTATTTAATAGGTTATTTATGTATAATTAGGATTAAATAAAGAAAAAGTGAATTCTCCCTAATTAACAGGGTGGCCCGCGCCACCCTTGAGTCTTCAATTAACATGGCCTGTGCCATGTTCTTGGTGTTAGTCAAGAGTCAATTTGCTCAAAATGAAAGACAGTGGAAGATAACGAATTTACTCAAAATAACGGAATCTGTGACTATTGGATGCTGCACTATCTAGAGAGTGATTATAACTTGTCTGGAAAAATCATGTCAAAAGAGTGTGTATATGTTGAGGACAGGGACCCTCAACTTGTGTGGATGAACCAAAAAATGTCTATATACAATGTCAAAAAGAATGTCATAACATTGTGATTCAAATATGTCAATACAGTCAGCATGAGAACATGTTTTCATGAGGGTTTGTGGCAATTAGTGAAATGTGGAAACATCTTTAAGGACATCGCGTATTTTTCGAAAATAAGTTTTAACACAATTTAAGTGGATGCGCAGAATATTTGATTTCATCAGTAATCCACTTATTCAAAGCAAAATCGTTCAAAGGCCCATCACTTCACAAACGGTTCACTACATCATATTGCTCATTTTCTCTCCTAACTTCCATCTCAAACCTGCTTATTTTCTCTCTCTGTGAATTCCTATCAATATTCCCCATCAATCGTCTGCTTCGCCTTCAAAGAGGTCAACCTTCAATCCTGAATCTAGGGTTCATCATCTCTCTGAAGATGTCCTAGATGTCACTCCTCTGAACATTGTTATTATTGAAGCTTATAGGGTTTCTAAACCAAGGAAACCTAATGTACATAGGCCCAAAGATCAGTCTGCATGTCCTCTATCTATTCCTCAAGGTACGAGGTTTGGTGATGAAGCCACTAAAGAACTGGACTCACGAATCTTGGCTGAAATTAGTGACTCCATTGGAGCTTATGAAACTCAGTAAACTCCAAAGAATGCAGAGTCTGGACTAAAGAATAAGGTTGCTGAAGAAACCTCTATTATGCATGCTATAGAAGGGAGCTCCAAAGATGTTACCGAAGATGTTGTAACACCATCTATTGGGGTTGCTAATCAAAATGAAGAAGGAGCACAAGGCACTGATGACCTTTCTGAAGTTGAAGACAACAAAGAAGAGAACCCTGATAATGTGATTGATCTTGATGATCTTTTTGATACTGAACTTATTGCCAACATCAATCCTAGTGTGGTAAAAAGACTTATTTCCAGGAAAGTAAGGTGGTTACCAAAAAGAGAAAGGCCGTATCTACCTCTGAGTCTGATGAGGATGTTGTGAGTGATGTTCCAGAAATCACACAAAGAAAGAAATCTGCCTCCAGTAAACTTGCTGCTAGGGTGCCTGAAGCACCTCTGGATAACATCTTTTTTCACTGCGTCAGCAGCGTGAACAAGTGGAAGTTTGTCTACCACAGAAGAATGGCTCTAGAAAGAGAGATTGCTGAATCTGTTCTGAGCTACATTGGAATCATATACCTAATTTAATTTGCATGTCTTCTCAAAACTGTGACCAGATTCTCACAATGCTATGAAACTCTGGTAAAAGAGTTTATTGTTAATTTTTCTGAAGATTGTGCTGATGGGAAGTCGAGGGATTTCAGAAAAGTGTATGTGAGAGGTAAGTGAATTAACTTTTCTCCTTCTGTAATAAATGCCTATCTAGGAAGAGATACTGCCAATCATCCTAAACTAAAAGTGACTGATAATGATATCTGTAAGACTCTCACTACTGGTCAAGTCAAATACTGGCCAAGAAAGGGAAAGCTTTCAACAAGCATGCTTAGTGTTAAGTATGCTATGTTGAATAGAATAGGTGCAGCCAACTGGGTTCCCACCAACCATACATCTAACATTGCTACAGGTTTGGGAAGGTTTATCTATGTTGTGGGTACCAAAACCAAATTTGATTATGGTACTTATATTTTTTAATAAACCATGAAACATGCTAGCACATTGACTGTGAGACTCCCTATTGTTTTTCCTTCCGTCATATGTGGGATCATTTTGAACTAGTTTCCTGCTATTCTGAATGAGTCTGACACAACATGCAAAAGGGAAAAGGCTCTTGCTTTCCATTATAAGATGTTACAGGGAACTCATGTTACTGACATTGATGTGACATCCACTACAACATCTACTACCAGTAAACCTCTTGATAAGAAATCAATCATTATTGAACTCAAGGATGCTTGCAGGGAGCTAGATGCCAGAAAGGAAAAATTTGAAAAAATGATTGAGTCATTGGAGGAAGAGGTGGATACTGAAGAAGAGCAGGTTGAAGAAGAGGTCGAAGATGATAAAAGCCCAGACAGTGAGGAAGAGGAGGATGTTGGCACTGATTCTGATTAATGGTTATGAAGGGCTGCTGGTCTTAATTCTATTTGGTTTCTGTTTTGTGGTTCCATTGCCCTTGAAGGCATCTTTGTATTTTTTTTTATTTCTGGTTATACTTGTTGGGGTCTCTTTATACCCAGGATATTTCTCTTTTTTTTGCTCTTAATGAGCTTGTTCTATCAGGAACTTTTACTCTATGATTGTGTTCCTGTTTAACCAAATTTCTGGCTAAAAGGGGGAGTAATTAGAAAGGCTTTCCTGTGTGCTGATGAATACTATTTATTTTAGTATTGTCAGTTAGTGTGCTGCAGGGCTGGTATTTACAAGTTGAGGGGGAGATGAAATATCTCTCTGGATTTTATCTAGTGCAACTGATGTGATGTACCTACTGGTACAATTTTGTTCTGATGTTTTTTGTTGCAAAACCTTTGTTCTAATGCTTCTGTTGTTGCTATTGATGATGTTTCTTGTGTTGTGCTCTTACAGTTGCTGTTGAGGGGGAGTTCTCAAATGTATATTGGCTGCTGATTGTTGTGTTTATTGTTTTCTGATTTGTTTTAGCTGATAATGCTTAAATTGTTTTAGCAAAAATCTGCCAAATGGGAAGTTTGTAGATGTTTTGATTGGCTATATTTTGTGGTAAAACTCTTGTGTGTTTCAGGATGTCATAAGCAATGTTATGACATGTGATTTAAGCATTATGCAGGTGTGTAGTTTGTTTGTGCAGTTCTTTGCTTTCAGGATGTCAAGACTGATGTCATGACATCTATGACTGGGCCTGAAGACCTAGTTGAATCCTATTTTGTGCATGCATCTTGCTGTCTTTATTGCTGAGATTTTAATGTGGTTTTAGCGCGGTTGTTTTAGAAGGAAAAGAAGGATTCAATTTGGAATTTTGATAGCAAAAAATTTGTTCTTGCTATTTTTGTTCCTATAATTTAGGAACTATTTATTCTGAGATTTGGGGAAGTTCAACAGGCCCAATGCCTATTGGAGTTTCTATTTAAGGCTGATCAAGCCTAGTGTGAACGTGTGAAAAATAAGGATTGTATTATAAGAGTTTTTCACGTGTGTTAGTTTTTGTGAGAAAGCAATTGTCTTTTGATGATTGTTTTGGACTAGGTGTTCATTTGTATTTTGTCCACTCGAAGCTTTTAAGCAAGAGTATTTGTATTTGACTGAAGCTTTTAAGCATGTCAAATATTGTCTTGAAGAGTGTATTTGTTTTCTTTGTGTTGTTATTTAAGATCACTAACTGTGATTATGTAGGGAGTGAGAGGGGTCTCATATCTAGGAGTTCCTAGGCAGAACTGTCATTGGGTAAGGATTAAGTGAAAAGATTGCAAACTATAGGCGTTTGTTGTGGATCTTTGAATTGATACTACTGATAGTGAATTTCCTTCCTGGCTTGGTAGCCACCCGAGTAGGTGTGATTGCACCGAACTGGGTTAACAACTTTCTGTGTCTTTTATATTTTGTCTTTCTCATTTATAGTTTTATTATTGTTAAAATACTAAGTAAACTCAACATGAGACAATTTATCAAAATTATCATATTTAGCATGTCTTACTTGCTTTTTTCCCTTTTTGTGAGCCATGAGACAAAACTTTACTTTTTCCTCTTCATCACTTGAGTTGTCGTTGCTTGAGACTTCACTATCGCTTTCCCACGCGATATAAGCTTTCATTGCCTTGCTACCCTTATTTTGATATTTGTATTTTCCTTTGTTTTTCTTCAACATTGGACATTCTGGTTTATAATGATTGGTTTTTATGCAACTGTAGCATGACCCTTTTGACTTAGTACTCTTACTTTGGTCTTTCTTGGCGGGACTTGATTGTCTTTTATAATTGACTAGACATTTATCCAAATGATAAATTTCATTCTCCCTAATATACCTATTGTATCTTCGTATGAATAGTCCCATATCCTCATTAGATTCATTGTCTTCATCATTTGAATCACCTTCACATTCATCATTGGTGGATGATTTTGAAGTAGAATCCTTCAATGCAATGGACTTCTTCTTCTTCTCGTTGTCTTTTGATTTCTCATTCTTTTCTTTTTCTTCACTTTCTTCAAGCTTATTTAGATTCAATAGCTCTTGCGCATGTTCTTGTAGCTTTCCCATTAATTTTGTCAAATCCAAGGTTCTTACATCATTAGCTTCCTTAATCGTCGTGACTTTTAGTAGCCACTCCCTAGTAAGACATCTTAGAATTTTGTTAGTAGCCACATTGTTGGGAGTGGTTTTATCAAGAGCATTTAAGCGATTTAAAAGATGAGAAAATATCTTTCCCAATTCCCCAATGGTTCCCCTTAGTTCATGTGAAAACGATTAAACTCTTGTTGCAATGTATTGATTCTAGCTAGCTTCACGTCATCAGTGCCCTCATGAGCAACTTGTAACGCTTCCAACATAGCTTTAGCTGTGGTATGATATGAAACTCTAAAATATTCATCAGCTTCCAAAGAGGCAATGATCATATTTCTAGCCTTCCAACCAAAACTATAGTTCTTTTCATCTTTTTCATCCCATTGTGCTTTGGGTTTAGGTACTTCAACATTATTCAAGTTGGTCATAGTTATTTGTATGAGACCTTCTTGAATAACCTTCCATATCTTTCTATTAAAATAGTTTATATAAATACGCATACAATCCTTCCAGTGACTATAGTTTTCTCTGGTGAAAACGGGCGCTTTATTATACGCCCCCGTTGAATCGTTATCCATTTTCTAAAAAGTTATATGTGAAGCACTAGATAAATCAGGCTCTGATACCACTTGTTAGACGATGGCGCGGATCTAGAAGGGGGTTGAATAGTTCCCTTTTTAAAAAATTATTTTCACCTTTCAAAAATTAATTGAAAAATGATTTGCAGAAGTTCCCCGAAAAATCACGTCTAAATAAAATCAAGTCATTGATGATCGGATATGCGTTTAAAACCAAATGGGATATTAAAGATGAATTAATGAATCAATACCAAGCCAATTAATCACTAAAACTCAACACACTTGAATAAGCCACTACCAACAATTTATAGAGAAAAGAAATGAGCACAAAAACTAAGAAGTAACGTGTTTTGAACTTTTATCAAACACTTGGTGTGCACACCACACCTAGTGAGTTTTGCCAAATAGTGTAGTGTAGAATTTTTCTCAAGTTGCTATCCAAATGTGATAGAAACAATATCACAAACACTTGGTGTGCACCTAACTTTGCAAAACAGAAATTTCAAAATAACACTAATTCAACTTGTGCATAAAATTTATCGAAAGAGAAAAAGCAAAGGACACACAAATTTGTTTAGGATGTTCCCCTACCGTCCTTGCTAAGGGTACCTCTTCCCCCAATTCAAAAATCGAATTGGGATCTTTATTAAAATTGCAATGTTAATATAAAGAGAAATTAAAAACGACAAACCAATCCTAATTGTTTTTGTAGCTATGTTTCTCTTTGCCCATTGATTCAAGTTGAATCAAGTTCTTCATGCGTGTCGAACAAACCTCTGATTAATTGCTCCATTCTTGAAAGAATCCACTATTCCCCAAACTTTGAGCATGATTGCTTTGATTCGATACTTCTGAGTCCACAATGTTCTTCGCAATTCTCCGGTTACCGTGATATGGTTAAACAATCACCTTGATCTTTAAACCTCTTCTCTCGGCTGAATCTATGAACGAATGATGTGTGCAAAACCCCCAAATCACAATGATCTTGGAGGACAAACCCTTAATGGTTTATTCAAGAAAAACCCACAAATCTCTCAACCCAAACTGCAATTGCAATTCCACCGTTTGAACTTTATCACCTTGATCTTGCACTTTGATCAACAAAAATGATTGTGTGTAGTTGTTGATGAATGCTAGAGAAGGAGAAGATGATGAGAGCACTTGTGTATATCTTTCACTTTTTCTTGTTAGTTTGACAAAATAAAATCTTCAGCTATTTATATTTGTTAGCAAAAATAAAGGAACACTTAAAATAAAATAAAAGAGAGAAAAATGGGAAAGGACACCTATGTCCAGGTTTGCATCGACCTAAAGGAAGGTTTGTGTCAACCTGATGAGATCTTTTGAGTCGACCTAAAATATGCCCTCAGTTAGCCTATTGAGACCCATGAGTTTCAAAGAATTCTAGACTTCATTTGAGTCAACCTAAATCATCAATTGAGTCGACTCAAATTTTGTTAACTGAATGAGTTGACCTGTTTAGGTTGTTGAGTCGACTCATTCATCTTGAATCATCACAAAAACACTTTATGATGAATTGATATGCCAGCATCTTGTGATCACGTATATCTTCCTGAACCATACTAGTTTTGACATCATTCAAAATTCCGGTACCTCTCACAGGATTTGGTGGAGGATCATAGGAGGGTTGGTTGGTATAAGTTTATGAGATATAATAAAGCCAGACCTAGAGCCAAGATAATTTTGTGGCTTACGTGTCAAAATAGACTAGCCACTAAAATCAGGATGAAAATTTTTAACTTGATTTAATGTTGTACTTGTAGTCTGTGTAAATAGAAGGATGACGATCTTGATCATTTAATGTTTGAACGCATAATTACAATGGGAATCTGGTCCAATGTCTTAAGGTGGATGGAGATTACACATACTCCATAAAGGTGGGAGGATGAAATCAATTGGATTTTTCAGCATACCAAAGGAAAATGATGGAGAAATGGCATTTTGAAGATTTTTTTTTTGAGGTAGTATATGGTATATGGATGTATAGGAATCAAATTATTTTTGGAAATGGTAGTGAGGATACCAATGTAGCTAAAACTATCATTAACAACATTGTGTATAGGGGTTGACAATGTGCTAAGTATAGGGCGCACATAGCTAAAATGATGTTATAAGTTTGTGCTTTTGTCGTTTTGCTGGGCTGGATCCGAGCGATCGCCTTATACTTAATTATTTTTTGATATATATATATATATATATATATATATATATATATATATATATATATATATATATATATATATATATATATTCTTTCATTTAAAAAAAATAAGTGCTTCTAAACATTGTAACATTCTTATAATATCTTTGGCTGATCTTTGAATCGTCGCATCCATTTCAATCAGACTCTTTATTGAGTAATAGTAAAAGTACTCCACACCACCTTCAAATCATCACTTGTCTTCAGTTCAAGCATGATGAATCATATGTTCCCTTCGCTGTCTATCGAGGGTGAACGGTACTCAAGTTTGACAACTCACTTTTTTGATATCGTAGGAAAATATTCAATTTGGTTTTCATATCGACGAGAAGTATGTACTCGTAGATCCAAAATTGAAGTGAGGGATTTTACGCCATTTAAATACACAAATGCAATATGGGATATGTAGTCATTCATGTTTATGTAAGGAAAATGGAATGAGAGACCCTATTTATAGAAGTTGTAGAGCGATAAGGGCCTTACAAAAATGATCATATATGCATGAAGTATTTAAAAGATACATATATGAATCCACATTTAAAAAAAAGGTTTCTTCGGAGATGCATCTCTTCCATCACCATGTTTAATATCATGTTCGAAACAAGTTCCTTATCTTCCGGCACAAGGTAATATGCAATGGGATGAACGACTAGCTTGTTATCCAAGGCATTATTATATCCAATTTCATCTTGCTTAAACTTCCTAATATTTGGTTGGTATATGCCACTTCTTTCACATACCATTGTTACAAATTCTTGTCTTCTATCCGAATCATTGTCAAAACATCAAATTACAACGCCAAACCCTAATATTCTGGCCTCCCTATAGATCTATTGTAGCATATGTTCACGAACAAAAAATACTTCTTTATTTGCAAATTTTGCACTAATATAAACCTCTACAACGGCCGGTCAAACACCTGGTTTGACATCATCATTCGCTTCATCCGGTTGAAAATCATCATTCATTTCATCTGGATTAGCATCATGCTTCACTTCAACTATTTTAACATCCACATGCATAATAACACTGGGAAACATATTCGGGTGCATCATATCTATTAACACCAATAATAGAAAAACAATGTGAAAACTCAAATTATTGGGACAATCCAAATATGCTCATCCGGACCACACCAAACTTCGCCCGAAGATGCATCTCCAAACTCAACATTCATTTTTTTAATCTCAAACTAATATTGATGCGAGGAATAAATGATGAAATGAATAATATTTACCTGAAATTCCATCTTGTTTCCCCCTTTTTGAAATGATGAAATATAAGAATGATATTTTGGTGTTAAAAAGTTGATTGAGAACGAGATGATTTTTTTTTCAAGGGTTCTAAAATGGTTACTTGTTTTAGCATGAAGAAGAAGATCATGTAAGATGGTGTTTTATCAACTTTTCCACAAGCCATTTCCAGAGATGTATCGCCGGAAATATCACTAAGTTGTTGCTTAAATCATTTCCGTGAATAAAACACCCATAAATAATTTTAGGGGGTATTTCAAAGATGCATCTCCGGATACACACAAATCTGATACGAAGATTCATCACCAAACTATTTTTTTAAAGAACTGGGGTGAAACTTAGAAAAGAAAAGATATGCGTGATTTTAGGTGTCTCCAAAAGGTTAAGGACATTTTTAGATTTTTAAGGGTGTGGAAGACACCACCTAGGGTGGAAAGAGTATCCTCCTAAATCTGGAACCCTTCTTATTTTTATATGAACTAAAATGAATTCCTCATTAAAATCCTGGAGAAGCTGTAAAATCCTATAGCTATAACAAAAAATTTGGTACGAAAACTTTTGAAATTCGGGAAAAACTTTGCAATTTTACCGGATTTTTTGAAAACCAGGTATTAAATTTTATCGGAATTTTAAAAAATCCATTATTTTTTGGAGAAACGTTGTCTTTTTACCAAACTTTTTAAAAACCCATTGCATTTATATTACATATTTTTTTAAAAATTGATATTTCTGGGGAATTCGACATTGCTTATTGAATTTTTTGAAAAATTCGTGACACATAAAAAAATATTGAATTTTTTAAAATTTTTAGTTTACCAGATTTTTTTGCCTAGTATAAAAAAATCTGGTTGTTGTCGCTCCCACCAAATGACACCTGGTCAAGAGGGGTACAAACGCGAACGGTCGGCGAAAGAGAGAACACAAGGGTGAACTGAAAAGAGTCGCCAGCTAGGCATTTTTATCCCGAAGGAAAGGTAATGCTGCATAAACCTAAGAAAAGATGGATAAGACGGTTGCGAACCAGAGAAACTAAGAAAGGGGGTTGGTTACAACCTGGGAAGGTATTAGCACCCAGATTGTCCGCCGTACTCGACGGGATCCACGCTTAAAAGATTTGTGATTTAAAGGGGTAGTGTCAGTGTTATTTTGTGTGCAAAAAGCTGGAAAAGAATGTACAAGTGTCAGTGCAAAAGAAATGTGAAGTGAAATAAAAGAGTGTCAGTGTAAGGAAAGAATGTGAAGCTCAAGACTATGAGGCCCAAAGAATAATGCTGGAAGAGGGGGAATATACAGAGACTTTTGTTCGATAACAGTTAAGTTATGCCTACGTATCCTCTCGTGCAATGAGGAAGTCAGAACACCGTAGTTCGACTCAAAGAGACTGAAAGATAAGTTGGCTTATGAACTTCTTACTTATCTATGCTCAAGTGTATGACCTGTCTGGCTCAGGTGCTAACTGTCTTGCATTAGACGGAAGAAGCAAGTTCTTGTTTGTGAGTGAAGATGATGAGAAAAGAATCCCGGAGGAGACGATTATTGTTTGTTTTTGTGTTTTCAGTTTTGTTATTGCTTTTGTGTTTGTCATAAGAAAATGAGCTTAAGCCTAAACCAAGGGTTAGTAAACTCATTACATCCTCCCTCTGATTAGGGGTAATGAGAATATCTTAAGTATGAAGTAATCACCTCACACTTAGTCACCATGATGTAGGATTAAGATCATTAACCTATTTGCATTTATTTAGATGTTTTTTAGAGTTTTTGTTTGGTGTTAAGTAATGAGTTTAAGCCATAATCAAAGATTTAATGGACCCATTACACCATCCTAATAGAAGGATAATAGATGAGAACATTTAAGCTGAGGAATGCTCCTCAACTTAATCCATGATTAGGGATTAACCTCATGACAAAACAAAACCTTTATTAAAATGGATTTTAGTTAATGGTAAGATTAAGAAATGTATTTTATGGTTTGTAAGACAACTTGAGGGGGACTTGTCCATTAACACTAGGGTTAGTCCTTCTTAACCAATTGAGGAAGAATTAGAACCCTAATGCAAGGCCCAAGTTACAAGCTTGATGTCTTAGTGGTTATTAGGTGAATTGATTAAAGGGTTTAAACACATTAAGGGTTTAACACTTAGGATTAAAGTTATACACTCCATCCTAATAGAAGGATACAGGCATAACCTTAAACACAAAGCCTTAAAACCTTTAAGGTTTAGTCCTTGATTAAGAGATGAGAAGAGAAGACTCAAAGATGACACAAAGGTAAAACTAATGGGGGGACTAATCAAACCCTAATTTTGATCATGCTTGGGTGTTCCTAGGGTTTATGAAGCTTGCAAGAAGATCTTCAAGAAGAACCACCAAGGAAGAAGCAGATGAAAGGAGGAGAAGCAGAAGAAGCAAGACAACTTACTTCACTTAAGAAGACAAGTTGCTTGAAGGAAGAAAGTTAGGAGGGAACATGAATGAACAA
The DNA here is from genome assembly GCA_963966055.1 of Lathyrus aphaca. NCBI lineage: Eukaryota > Viridiplantae > Streptophyta > Magnoliopsida > Fabales > Fabaceae > Lathyrus > Lathyrus aphaca. The sequence continues at coordinate 724,330,587 of OZ014519.1, read as the reverse complement.
GTTCACTCTAATACAAATACAAAATGCAGCAATGAATGCATAAGAGAGATGAGAAGAGGTTATGAGAAGTGAAGGCAAATTCACTTCTCAAACACTTACCACCTGAAAAGTTAGCAACAAGAAATGAAATGAAATGAGATGAGATGAAAGGATGCAAACCAAAATCAGAAGCATGTTCAAGATGCTAATGATGCTATGGGATGATACAAAAGCATACCAAGAGATGTGGATGATCATACAAGTGATGAAGATGCAAATGAGCTATGAAAGGAGGCATGAAAGATCATGAATGCATATGACATCAAATGAAAGCAAAAGCATGGCAAATGGATGATGCAATGATCAAACATGATTTTAATGTGTCCTAAGATGTCTTATATGTCATGTGGATGCATAAATGTCATGGAAAGTTCATGTATGCAAGCATATGAAGGATGAATGCAAATGAAAGCAAAGATTAGGGTTTATGTACAAGGTGCAAAGCAAAATTCAAAATCAGAAGCAAAACATGAGATAAAAAATTGAAAATGGGATCAAAGGTACCCTAAACCTATACAAGTTCACTGCCCAAAGGGGAAGGTCAGAAGCTAAACCCTAAAGGACTTATGATTTTTCTAAGTTTCTAGGGTTTTAAGGGTGATCCTAAAGGGAAAAGGCCAAACAAATTGAAAATGCAAGATAAAAATGAAACAAAAATGTTTTTAGAAGCTTGAAAGTATGTAGAACAAAATGCAAAAAGAACCATTCACAAACTCAACTTGGATCAAAAGTTATGAATTTTTGAAGTTAGGGTTAAAAATATTCAAATTAAAGAACCCTAATTCAAATGAAAATTGTCAAAGTATGATCAAAACCAAAAAGAAATTTGTCTTGTGAGTTTGTAAATGCTTCTAAATGTTTTAAAATGCTCTCTGAATTTTTTTTGTGATTTTTAAATACCTAAATGTATTTTTAATTAATTAATTCCCATTAACTAATTAAAAATAAACATTTAAATGATTTAAAAATAATTTTTAATGGAAAAAATAAAAATAAAAATATTTTTGGGTTCTGAAAATTAATAAAGGTTAGGATAAAATATTTCAGAATTTTTTTATGTCATTTGCTATTTTAAGAAATTGGTACAAATTAAAATGAAATAAATGAAATAAAAATTAAATAAAAAGAAAGTATGCCAAAGGGAAGGACAGGATTTGATCTAGGCTTGGAACGTTTGACTGGGCGCGCATCTGGACGGCCCAGGTTCAAACTTCCTTAATCTGACTTAATTAAATATTAATCCTATAATTAATTTTAATGATTCAATCCTAACCACTCACACACGCGCGGGAAATCTCATCCAACGGCCCACGTTCAAAACAAATCCTAACCCTAATTAATTAAATAAATCACTTTCAGGTGGCCGGAAATGACCTCCGGTCATCTTCTCCGGCCACCCCTCCCTTGAAAATTTCCCAAAATGCTCCCTAGGTCATTTCTGGAGCTCTAAAGCTCCAGATTGCTTCCTCTCTCCATTCTAAACCCAAACCCACCCTCAAACTTCATTTATATCCAGCCATTAACAAGATTCAAAGCTAAGAACCAAAACTACAAAAATTTCAGACAAGCCATACATCCTTAATTCTCAACTATTTTCAATAATTCAAAGTTCAACATGCTCAGGGGATCACACTTAACCATTTAAGAACTTAAAATACAACTTCTGGAAAAATGAATTCGCATGGCTACCTGAGGTGAAGCTTTCAACCCTGGAGCTTTTTGGCTGCTTCTTTGGCCCAAGATGCCTTTAATGAACCTCCTGAGGAGTTTTCAATGCTTGGATGGAATTTTTTATGGTTGGTTGGTGAGATTGATGCAGTTCAGTTCAAAGAGGGAGAGAAATCGTGTTTTTGATATGGAGGGTTTCAGGGCAAGGTGATGGTTGGGAAATGATCAGTGGATCGTGGTGAGTTGTTCTATGAAGTTTGTTTGAAGGTTTGTGGCTTGAGTGCTGAGTTTCGAAGAGAAATGCATAAGAGGAGGTTTTGGTCAATGCTGAGTTATGGGAGGATTCAGGTTATGTTGTTGTATGAAATGGCTTGCTTGAGGTCCACATAACATGTTATGATTGGGCAGAGAGTTGTTGTAGAGCACTGTGATTGGTATGGCTCATTTTGCAAAAAGTCAAGAAAGTTGTACTTGGAGGTATGGGCTCATGGCAGGCTGAGGACAAGGGGTGTCTGGCGCAGCTTGATTCATGGGCAGCCATGGAATTCAGATTGAGGCAAAATATCAAGTGGAATGAAGTTTGTGGGTGGTTTTGCAATTTGTGAATGTTTTGGCCCCTTTTGAAATACTTGATGATCAAGGCATGAAACTTGAGATTTCTTTGGGAAATTATGAATTATAGGTCATGTATGATGTTTGTGTAATGGTTAGAAGTCACTTTAAGGTCACAAATTGGTTTGACATGAGTTTTTGCAAGTTTCCCTCTTTGGTACATAAGTGAAATTTTGTGATTTTTCCCAACTTTGCAAAGCCATAACTTGAGTTCTATGATGAATTAGATCAAGTTCTTGTACTTTTTGAAAAGGGAATGGTCCAATCTACAACTTTCATGACCAATAATTTTTCATTTGAATCATTTTTAAATCAAAAAGAGGAGGTTGAAAAACTTTCCCAAAATGACAAGTTTGCATTATAAGTCACTTTCCCAAAATGGCAACTTTGCAAATGACTTGAAATTCTTCAATTTTGTGAACTTATAACTTATTCTAAGATCAAATAAAGATCATATACACCCAAAATGATGGAGAAGACCCTTTGGTTGGGTGATTTGGGGGCCTCATATGCCCTGATTTTGCACTGACTTGCTCAAGAAGTCATCTATTGATCAGATGCCTTCCCCATTGAATTTCTTCATGAAAATTGGTATGCATGATCCTCATATCATATAGATACCAATAGAAACAAGAATGACCAAAAAATTTGGAGTTATGGCCTCTGAAACCAAAACCCTAAATTTAGGTCATCTGTGCAGTTAAGCTTGGCCCTACTTCCATGCTTCCTCAGTTTTGTGATTTTTTAGGCTTCCTTGATCTTGGGAGGATATAATATGATGATTGAACATACATGGACCCTCTTGAGATGATTGAAGACCTTTGGAGTGGTTCAAATGGCTCAGGGATGGCTCAGATCACAAACCCTAGATGCAGATGACTTTGAACCAATGCAGTGAAACAAAAATGTAATATGAGATGCTATGATTGAACTTATGCAAATGAAAAGAATCACAAGCCATGATGTGAACTAGTGAGGGAAAATTTGGGGTGTTTACAATTGTTAAGAAAGTTTTATTTGTACGGTCCAGATCTTGATGGCCCCTCTACAAAGTTTACACAAATTTTCACCACAAACATTGTATGTTTTACTGCCATGTTTTCTTTTTAACTTGTTCAAAATTTAATAGGCTTTTGGTATCTCTGTCATTATTAATTTATTGTTTATATGTTGTGAATGATAGATATTTCCCTCCCGAACTGAGGTGTTAGCATAACCACACTCCATGGGTAAATAACATGGAAATATTGTTGTTACTGTTTGTTCTGATACCATAATCTGGGTTTGAAGGAGTAAAGATAAATTGATTATGGGCTGTGTGTGTGTGTGAGAGAGAGAGAGAGAGAGAGAGGAGGAAACTATAAAAAAAAGAATTCCTTGGAAGGAAATTATAGTATGAAAGTTAAATGTCAAATTATGATGAGATATGTGCCAAGTAGTAGCGATTGGAAGGTGATGGTTAGGTGTGGGTTTCAATCATAAATTAGCTACAGATTTAGCTGACCATGACATATTAGGCCGTTTAAAAGATGATGAAAGACAATATGTGATTGACATGACAAAATACAATATGGATTCCAGGTACATAGTTGTTACTTTGAAAGACAGAGATCCAAAAAAACCTAACGAGCGTTACCCAGGTGTACAAGGCAAGATCTACATACAAGACGAGCAAAAGAGGTCCATTGACTGAAATGCAACATCTTCTGAGTCTAATTCAAATGTTGTTGCTGATATCTTTTGGACACATCCTGATTCTATGAAGTTGTTGAACATGTTTCATTTGGTGTTGATTTTTTATTGTATATACAAAACAAACAGGTACTACATTCCCAATGATGTAATTTTTAATCTATTTGATTCTGGGAAGTTGTTAATTAAATTTCATATTGCGTTGATTATTGACTGTACATACAAAACAAACAAGTACTTATTACCACTACTTGAGATAGTTGGTGTTATGTCAATAAAGTTGACATTTTTCAGTTAGATTAGCCTATTTGGAACATGAAAGGAGGGAAACTTTACATGGGCAACAGAGAAGCTCAAAGAGTTATTCGCTTCTAAGAAGTTTCTACCAAAGGTTTTGTTGATGGATCGGGAACTGGCGTTGATGAATACCATGGAAGTTGTGTTCCCAAACCTAACTCATTTGTTGTGTCTATTCCTTATTTAAAAAAAATGTTATTATAAATTGTAAGGAGTATGTCGAATCTAATAGGCATGGGCATGTTATGGAACTATGGAATAAAATCATGTATTGGAATACATAGTTTGAGTTTATGGAACACTTGAAGCATTTTGAGGTAGTATGTGTTGATATTCCTTTATTTGTTCAATATGTGCATGAAACACAATTGGCACCCTATAAAGAAAGGTTTGTTGTTGCATGGAATAATAAAGAAATTATTTGGGAAATACGACAACGAGCATTATTTTACTTTACAAATTATCAAATTATAACATTTTTTCTTCTATTTATGGTTTTTAGGGTTGAATGTGCTTATTAGAGGCTAAAAAACATGTTGAATACTACCTGGGGAGATTTATGCATAAGTTGGGATGTTGTAAACACCATGTTGAAGTTGTAACTAGGTTCATCAAGACATCATTTCAAAAAAGTATTGCCAACATTGGTCATCGTTATAACACTCCGTTCAACTTCATATTGCACGACTTTATTTCAAAACAATGTATACAACACATTGGAAATGAGTTGGAAATGGAAAAATTCATTTGTTCTGACAAAGATTCGTGTGGTTGCTTTATAGAACAACACATGTCAGTCTTCAAATACAATTTGAGTCTTTCCCTTTAGAATCGATTCATGTATTTTGAAAGAAATTAAACATTGAAGAGCATGAAGTCATTCAAGAAGAGAGTGGGACACAATTGGATTTAGAAGAGAGTGTGAAGAGTTGAAGAGGTATCTCAGTACATTGGATTCTGTTTTCCAAAGGATGATGAAGAAAAAAGTCCGGGAACTAACACATTCATCCACAACATCCATGTGTCCACCACTAGTGAACTACACGCCTAAGAGGGAAAATAAGAATAGTAAAAAGGGTCAAAAGAGTGATGTGCATCACGATCCTTCATAGTAAGACTATGCTAAGGGCTTATAGGGAAATCATACTATAAAGAGATTATGTAAAAAAAATTAGAAGTTAATCATCTAGCCAGTATTCAAGACATCTTTACTTGTCCTAGTTTTCTGTTTTCTTACATGAGTACATTGATGACATTGTTGACATGGGTCAAGAGGGAAATTGTAGTTTCTATGCTATTGAAATTTTACTTGGATGAGGCGGAGAGCCTCGAGTTTTGGTTAATACATAGTTAGATGATGAAGTTTATCAACATCATCAATGTATTTCAATATGTTATATGACACAATCTCTGAAGTTAGGAGTACAGCGCGGGAAGCTAGCTTGGGTGTGCAACATCGTGATAAATGGATGACGATTCCTGATATGGGTTACCATATTGCTCCAAGATACAATGTGATATTGGTCTCATTGTCCAAGAACCTTAACATCACTTCCCACTAGTGGTATCTCCATCCATGGTTACAAGTAGACCATAAGCTTATTGCAATTGGTTTTGTTAACAACAATCATTGGGTCAAGGTAAAGTTGAAACCTGATTCTCCATTGCCTCTTGTCATTGACCGTTGATGACATAACTATATTGAAGATTCAAAAGTGTGTAAAACAACATATGCAGAACGTGTAAGACACTGGGCAAAATAAGTTAGGAAGTCAACAAAATTTGTTTTGTATTGATAATGTAGTACATTTTGCACTATATGTATACACTACCTAACAAATTTTTTAAATATTCAGAAAATTTGGTATGTACCAGATTTTTAAATATATCCGGTACATAGTATATGTTACCATATTTTTTTGAAAATCCGCTAGTTATGAAGACAATTTTGTTAAAACCCAATGTCCTGCACCAATTTCTTTTTAAAAAACTTTTATAAATGCACCGGATATTTGAAAAATTATATATTTTATCATACATTTTATAAAAAACAATGCATTTTTACTGGATTTGTTTTGGAAATATTCAGTATTTCTTCAAATAAACTAAAATAATCCGGTATTATTTTTGCAGTATTCGAGATTTCTTCAAAAAAACTAAAAAAAATCCGATATTATATAGAAAAATCCGCTAATAGACAACACTTTTTAAAAAACAAAAAAACATTAAATGTAGTGTTATATCTGTAAAGGACCTGGCTAGGGCGATGATTATAGGCCGAACTTAGGAGAGACAACGATCACATGTCGCCCTAAGGGATGTATCACCTCTCTCTAAGGCCTTCATATCGCCCAATAATGGGAAACATGAGATATGACGTTCCTGTAAGAGCAAGAATTGGTTATGCATCTTATCTCTATGTTTTGATGATAACAATGAAGTATTTATGTAAGAACAATTTAGTGTTCTAATGTTTGTTATTTTGTAGATCTAATATATATAATTCAGATGATCATTATAGACCATATGTGAGTTACTATGTGTAACACTATTCGCCTGAGTGCTAGATAAGCAAGGATGCTTCTGTATCTGATCACAATTAGAAAGATCCTGAGATGCCTTATATTGTTGTTGCAATTCTCTCTTGGATTTTGTTCTGTGCGTGGTTCTGATTCTGAAGCAAGCGAAGCTTATGAAGTTGTTATCTTTTGATAACTAAGTGCTGAAGAATTTTGAAGACATGAGGTTCTGTTGAACGAAGTGCTAAAGGTTCTGAAGAATTAAGGTTTCTGAAGATTGAGGTTCTGAAGACCAGGTGTTGAAGAATTTGAAGACAAGGTTCTGATTGAACAAGGTTCTGAAGACTCTGAAGACTTGAATTTATGAAGACCAAGGATTTCAAAGACAAGTACTAAAGTTCTAAAGACAAGGTTTTGAGTGAACAAGGTTTTGAAGATACTGAAGACTTGAGATTCTAAAGACCTAGTTATCACGTATCTATTCATGCTTCAATCATATCACAATCAAAAGCCTCTGAAGATCAGAAGATAAGGTTACCATTAACAAGGAAAGTACACATTACAAAACGCTTTATTCCACTAACCATAAATTGTGGAAAAGGACAAATGTAGTAGTACAATTTCCATCCTTGTGTAACGACATTTCTTTAGAATCCAACTGCTCTCCAACAGATCTATTTTGGGATATATATAAGAAAATGATCACATGAAAAGTGTGGTTGTTGACAATGTTGAAGTCCATGTAATGCGTGAATGAATATGCAACCAAAGGCTGATAATGGTTAGATAATGAATTGCTGATGCAGAAGTTGTTGATTCATGAATGTGCTTAATTGAATATGCTGCAAGAGGCTTGTACAGTCGTAGATGTCAACAACGAAGATGATCATGGAAATTGAATAATATATGCACAACTGAAAAGTGTGTCCTTGTATGATCATTGAAATAGGAGAATAGGGTTGTTATCCAGAATGTTCTTCTTATGTGAATCAAAATGATGAAGTTCTTCTGTGCCATATTAAGATTGATTAAGCTTTTACAAGCTTCGAAGAAGAAGACTTCAAATAACACAATGATCTTGGGCTGTTGTCCATGAAGAAGCTCCTGAACGAAGAAGAAGAAGACTCCACATAATTTTGAGCTATAATAAAATGTAATATTCATAGAATGTGTGTAGGTTGTTCTTTTGATCCATTTATCTCAAATGTGTTTACCTAGCTTATGTAAGAAGAAATAAATTGTAAATATCACCCCTTTACAAAATAATGTTTATAATCCCTAAAGGATCGAGTGAAGGTCATAATATTTAGGAGGCTCAGGACTATGTCTTGATATTTGAAGTTGCAACAGTTGTTGTGTAGTTATTCACGACAGGTAGCCCTATCAGTGAAGTCGCAACAAGTTTTTCTGCAGTTAGTCATGACAGGTATCCATGTAAGGTTAAGTCGCAAGAGTGAAAACCCAATTCAAACCCCCTCTTTCTTTTGATTTTCTCACACCTTCAGTTCCTTGGACAGAGAGAAGTTAGGGTCATTAACTGTTCCACAACCCCCTTAGAAATAGGGATTCAACAATCAACCATTGACTAAGTGGGAAATGACCTTTTCCAAGGAAACTCTAAGCCCAAGAAGCCTCTATAAATATCTCTCTCCAAAAGGAGAGAATGACAAATCTTAATCCAAGCAAATCAAAACTCAACAATGTTTATAACTAAGCACATCACTCAATAACACAACCTCTCACCTAATGTAAGCAGGACCTCTAAACCATCATAAAACACCACATACAAGTTTATCGCCACCGTGGGAAAGCCATAACTACCATACAATGTAATATACCTATTAAAGCCTCTGAGTGTCCATACTCTTTATAGGCGCAACACACACAAATACATGTATTTTTTGACTAGTATAGTTGCATCCACCATTGGCCCCCAATAAAACTAACCTAGGAAACACGTCCTTTTACTTTAACTCCTTCCATATTCCCTTTGAAGATGGCTGACAAACTCTACATTACAACAAAATACCATTGCAAAAGGTTTTACTGATGGAGCTAGCTTTAGCTCTTCCTAAAGGAAATACACAAGGCAGGCGATTGTAGTAGATGTGATAAACTCTGCTTTCCTTAGGGGTATTAAGAGAGTTTTGATAGATCATGGTATCTCTACTGACGTTCTATTCTAGGATGCCTTCCAAAAGCTGCAGGTCAACCTGAACGATGTCAAAGTGTTCAGCGGCTTGTTAACATGATTTTTAGACAAACAAGTACAATTAATAGGCCATGTAACTATGGAGACTACATGTGGCAAGGGCGCAGACGCCAAGGTGATTGATGTTAGTTGCCTTATTGTGGACACCTTGTCATAGTATAACATCATTCTCTGGTGACCCACCATCAATGTGATAGAAGCAGTCATTTCTATCATGTACTTGTCCATAAAGTATCCATTTAGTTTAGGGTGAGTCAGTAAAATTCAAGGAGATCAACAAATTGCTCAAGTATGTTACCAAGATAGCCTGGTGACAGAATGGGAAAATATTTCCCTTATTGATGCCCATTTTAACGTTCCAAATATTGATCTCGAGTGTTGGGACCCTAGATTCGGTTCATAAGCAGAGAGGATCACACCCATAAAGGACTTGCAAGAGGTCCAAATAGGCCATCTCGCTCATCATATCACAAAGATAAGTACCTCACTTTCTGAGAGAAAGAACGGGAACTAGTCGATAAACTTATTAAGAAAGTCAACTTGTTCGATTGTGCTCCCTCTGATATGCCAGGGATATACACTAAAGTGGTGAGATATCTCCTTAATATTTTTAAAGCGGTAAAACAACAAGCAAAAGTAAGCATTTTGTTTTATCGTATCCATGACGATTAATGTGATATCAATGACGTTCAACAATCACTATGATTTTAGGTATTTAAAAATCACAAAAAAATTTATGTAACATTTAAAAATATTTAGAAACATTGTCCAACTCTCAAACCAAATTTATTTTTTGTTCTTGATGCCTTTTGATTATTTTCTTTGGATTTAATTTCATTTTAAGGCAATATTTTGTACCAAACTTTGAAAATTCATTTCTGCCTAACCATTGAGAGTTGGACAATGATTCTTTTTGCATTGCATCTTGTATAACATGTAGTTTCTAGGATAAAATTGGCATGAATTGATCTTGCATTTTCAATTTGTTTGACATTTTTCTTGACAAGGTACCTTAAAACCCTAGCCAACTTAGGAAATTCATAACTTTCAATAGGTTAAGAGTTAGATCCCCTCCTTTGGGCAGTGAGTTTATACAGGTTTAGGGTTCCTTTGATTGCATTTTAAAATTTTTATCATGTCATTTGCTTCTGGTTTTGGATTTTTGCTTTGCATGTTGCATATAACCCTAATTTATGCCCTCCTTTGCATCCATATTCCATTTGCTTGCATACCATGACTTGCCATGACATTTTGTACATCCATTTGATTCATAATACATCTTAGGACATATTAGAATCATGTTTGATCATTGCATCTTGCATTTTCCATGTTATGTCTCCATTACATTTCATAACTTTTCATGTACATTCATGGTCCAAAGCATGTTTCTCTTGCATCCATATGTTTGTATGATCACTCTAATGTCTTGCCTCATGTTTGCATCATCTCTTAGAATCATTAACATCATGTTTATGCTCCTGGTTTTGGTTTGAATCATCACATTTCATCTCATTTGCATTGCATTTCATTTCTTTACTAACTTTTCAGGTGGTAAGTTGTATTGAGAAGTGAATTTGCCTTCACTTCTCACAATCTCTTTTCATCTCTCTTATGCATCATGGCTGCATTTTTGTATGTATATTGGATTGAGCTTGCTCATTCTTGTTCATCTTACTTTCTTTCTTTAAGCAATTTGTCTTCTTAAGTGAAGCAAGTTGTTTTGCTTCTCTTTGCTTCCTTTTCCTTTCATCTTGCTCCTCCTTGGTGGCCTTTGAAGATTTCTTTCTCTCTTAAGCCTCACAAACCCTAGGAAAGACCAAGCATGATAACAATTAGGGTTTGACTAGTCCCCCACTTAGCTTTTACCTTTGTGTCTCTTTGAGTCTCCTCTTCTCACCTCATAATCAGGGACTAAACCCTAAAGGCTCTAAGGCTTTGTGATCAAGCTTATGTCTGCATCCTTCTATTAGGATGGAGTGTATAACTTTAATCCTAAGTGTTAAACCCTTAATGTGTTTAAATCCTTTAATCAACTCACTTAATAATCATTAAGACATCAAACTTGTAACTTGGGCCTTGCATTAGGGTTTTAATTCTTCCTTAATTGGTCAAGAAGGACTAACCCTAGTGTTAATGGACAAGTCCCCCTCAAGTTGTCTTACAAACCATAAAACTCACTTCTTCATCTTATCATTAACTAAAATCCATCTAATAAAGGCTTTGTTTTGTCATGAGGCTAATCCCTAATCATGGATTAAGTTGAGGAGTCTTCCTCAGCTTAAACATTCTCATCTATTATCCTTCTATTAGGATGGTGTAATGAGTCTGTTTAATCCCTGATTATGGCTTAATCTCATTACTCAACACTAAACAAAAACAACAAAAACATATAACTAATCACAAGTAGGTTAATGATCTTAATCCTACATCATGGTGATTAAGTGTGAGATACTGACTTCACACTTAAGGTATTCTCATTACCCCTAATCAGAGGGAGGATGTGATGAGTTTACTAACCCTTGGTCTAGGCTTAAGCTCATTAACTTATGACAAACTTTCAAAAGCAATAAAAGACTGAAAATACAAAAGCAAACAATAATCGTCTCCTCCGGGATTCTTTTCTCACCATCTTCACTCACAAACGAGAACTTGCTTCTTCCGTCTAATGTAAGACAGTTTGCATCTGAGCCAGACAGGTCATACACTTGAGCATAGACAAGTAAGTAGTTCACAAGTCAATTCATCTTTCAGTCTCTTTGGGTCGAACTACGGTGTTCTGACTTCCTCATTGCACGAGAGGATACGTAGGCATAACTTAACTGTTATCGAACAAAAGTCTCTGTATATTCCCCCTCTTTCCAACATTATTCTTTAAGCCTCATAATCTTGAGCTTCATACTCTTTTCTTACACTGACACTTCTCCTATACACTTCACATTTCTTTTACATTGACACTTGTATATTCTTTCCAGTTTTGATACACAAATTGCACTGACACTACCCCTTTAAAACACAAATCTTTCAAGCGTGGATCCCGTCGAGTACAGCGGACAATCTGGGTGCTAATACCTTCCCAGGTTGTAACCAACCCCCTTTCTCAGTTTCTCTGGTTCGCGACCGTCTTATCCATATCTTTTCTTAGGTTTATGCAGCATTACCTTTCCTTCGGGATAAAAATGCCTAGCTGGCGACTCTATTCACTTCATTTCTCTTTTCGTCGACCGTTCGCGTCTGTACCCCTTATGACTTAGCCTCATTTGGCGGGAGCGACAATAATCAATCATTTTCAAAAATAAGAAGTGCAGAGTAATCAGTGGAACATGTAGATCATTTCTATAACTTAAAAAAAGGATTCTGGAAAAAGTTTGAAAAGGTTACCTAAGCTTGAGCTTCCTCAGTTTGGAGCTTTTGGGCCTCCTCTCCTGTGCAAAAACACTCCAATGGTCCCTCTGATGAAGCTTTGATGCTTGGATGGAGTTTTTTATGGCTGGTTTGAGAGCTTACACTCTTGCTGGTCAGAAATCGTGTTTTGGCTATGGGCGCTTTGAGGCTTGTTTGAAGGGTGGGAAATGGTCTTCTTGTGATGCTGAGTTGTTTTGTGAAAAAAGTTTGAAGTTTTGTTAAGTGTGCTGAGAGTTTCGAAGAAAAATGCAAGAGAGGTGATTTTTGTGAACTTGGGCAATCTTAGGTTTCAGCTTGTGTTCTTGTGTGTTATGGCTTGGGTTTGATCCACATATCAACTTGTGATAGGTCTGTGGAGTGGTTGTGCCCTATTGTGATTGGTATGGCCTTCTTGCAAAAAAGTCAAAATTTCTTGTCCTTGAGGTATGGGCTGGTTCAGAGGTGGTACAATGGGGTGTCTGGTTCAGCAAGGATCAAGGAGGTCCATGGAATTCACTTTGAGGCAATTCAGCATGTGGGAAATAAGTTATGGGGTGTTTTGCAATTTTGACAAAGTTTGGACCTTTTGAGATTTCTTCATGGGCAAGGCATGAAAACTTGAGATTCTTTGGGCAATTCTGAGTTTTAGACATTGCACAATGTTTGTATGATGCTTAGAAGTGTGTTTGAAGTCACAAAATAGCTTGGCAAGAGGTTTTGCAAAAATCCCTCTTTGGTGCATTCTTGAAATTTATGTGATTTTTGCCAACTTTGAAAGGCCATAACTCGAGTTCCAAAATGAATTAGATCTTATTCTTGTACTTTTTGAAAAGGGAATGATCCAATCTACAAATTTCATGACCAATAATTTTTCATTTGAAGCATTTTTGGTTGAGAAAGAGGAGGTTGAAAAACTTTCCCAAAATGGAAAGTTTACATTACAAGTCATTTCCATTTTTGGCAACTTTTGGTTTAGCTCATTTTTCTTCAATTTTGTGAAATTCTAAGCACTTCAATGATCAAATAAAGACCATATAACTTCAATTTGATGAAAAATCCACTTTGGTTCCATGAATGGGGCCTCAGATGCCTTGATTTTGCTCTGACTTGCTCAGGAAGTTACCCAGTGATCAGATGACTTCCACAATGAATTTCTTCATCAAACTTGGTATGCATGATCCTTATAACATATTGAGACCAATAGAAACAAGAATTACCAAAAAATTTGGAGTTATGGCCTCTGAAACCAAAACCCTAATTTTAGGTCATCTGTGTAGTTAAACCCTAGCTCTGCTTCCATGCTTTGCCAGTTCTTGTGATTTTTTTGACTTCCTTGATCTTTGGAGGATAAAATATGATGATTGAACATACATGGACCCTCTTGAAATGATTGATGGCCTTTGGAGTGGCTCAGAAGGATCTTGGATGGCTCAAATCACAAACCCTAGATGCAGATGAACTTGAACTAATGCAGTGAAGTAAAAATGCAACATGATATGATATGATTGAACTAATGCAAATATGAAAGATCACAAGCCCTGGTGTGAACTTAGTGAGGGAAAATTTGGGGTGTTTACAGCTGCCCCTATTCAAACATGAGTTAGCTGTGCAGGATGTAAGCGCTTGGCTTAACAGACAAACAAGATAACTTGTGGTTGAATACCAAAGACAGTCTGAAATTTGCACTCACTGGGTAGAAGAAGGAAAGGGATATAAATTGTAAAAGGAAAGCATATTATGATTGTAAAGTGCGGATAATGGAGGACGACCATCGAATAGAGGACGACTGCGGGGATAAAGCAATGACGGGGACGACCAACATGCTGGGGAAATAAAGAGATTGTGATGGGGATGGCCATCAAATAAGGTAACAAAATTCTTTGGGGATTAAAGGTAAAGTCAATGATGGGGACGACCATCAGGTTTGCAAAGTAAGGTAAACAACGATAGGGATGGCCATCGGTTCAAAGAATAAAGGAAATAAATGATGAGGGACGGTCATCAAAGGTGAAGGACGATCACCTAGCAGAGGACGGTTGCTCTTTATCACGACATAGGACGAATGTCGGATAGAAAAGGTCGACGATAGGGACGGCCATCGAATAAGCATGATGAAGGACGATCATCAAGAGGTGAAGGACGATCACCTAGCAGGGTACGACTGCTCTCGGGGTTTATCATGACATATGACGAATGTCAGATAACAAGATCAACGATGGGGACGGCCATCGGATAAAATGATGAAGGACGATCATCAAGAAGGTGAAGGACGATCACCTAGCAGGAGACGGCTGCTAAATATCACGACATAGGACGAATGCCGGATATAAAAGGGTTCCAATAATGGAGACTCCGCTGGGAGAAGGATGAGGGACGGTCATCCAAAGGCGAAGGACGATCACCTGGAAGGGTACGGCTTCCGAAAGTATCATGACATAGGACGAATGTCAGATAGAAAAGAAGTTTTGCTTTTTACTGGGGAATGGTAAACACAGACGAGTGCTTACATCCAAGAAACAAAAGGTATAAGTGTTTGGCACTGTGTATAGATCAAAGATGCGAACGAGCATCCTTAAGACTACGATACGGACGAGTATCGATAGAAACAACGCTGACGCATGTTCAGAGATGATGATACGGACGAGTATCAACTGGTTAACAAAGAACACGGACGATAATCAAATCTGAAGGGAAATAAGTGTGTATACAAGATACGGACGAGTGTCTGTATGAGACACAGACGAGTGTTCAACTTGCTGGGGAGAATGCGACATGGACGGGTGTCGTATAAGTTACGAACTTATAAGTGTAAGAGGTAATCCGGTGGTCTGTGGGATAAGATGACACGGACGGGTGTCAACAAGCATATTATAATAAGTGTTTGGGTAATGTGATGGGGAATGGTGACACGGACGGGTGTCAAAAGGGTATGTAAGTTTCTGTATTCAACAAGGATATTTGTGGCTTATATCCGCAGGAGGGGATATGACACGGACGAGTGTCGAATGAGCATATATAAACATGTACTTGTAGGGAGTGCAAGGGGGACGCTTTGGCTTTCTATGGGGATATGTGAGATGACACAGACGAGTGTCGGGAAAAACATATTGTGTACAAGCATATGTTTGTAGAAAGTGTTTTGGCGACTTTACTGGGGAATGACGACACAGACGAGTGTCAAAAGGAGCATGTATCTGTATTTGAGAGTGCAAAGGGGACGCTTTGGATTTTATGCACAAGGGATGTATTTTGTATATTTACAGGTGACTGGTTCGAACCTGACTTGTGATTATGCAATATGTTTGATTTTTGTTGTAATGCTCCGTATTAGACGGAATGCTACGCTCTGAGGGGAATTATGATGTAAATGCTATGATTATGCAAAGATACCGATTCGGGGTTCGGATCCCGTCGCTGTGAAGATCTCCGATTGATCTGCTTGAAAGGATATCCCAGCTGGGGATGAGATCATTGGTAGATCTGATAAGGTGTATGACTCTGCTTGGGGAAATAGGTCACTGATAGACCTATCTTTGTAATGAGGAGCCCAGCTGGGAATGTGGAAGCTTCCGTCACTTTGTTGTGTGAGAGATTCAGACATTGCTCATCTGGGAGAGGATGGAGCTCTGTGGGGAGATGGTTCCCTGCCTAGTACTCTATTGGGGGAAGAAAAGACCACTTAACGGTCTTCCTAGAGATTTCTGTGGGGATCCTGCTGAGGATGACGATGCTTGACAACTCAACTGGGGATATGAGCACCTTCTGGTACTGCTCTGAAAGATGTGTTGGAGAAGTGATGTCTGGAAACTCTGATGGGGAGAGAGCATTTCTGGTGCTGTTTGGAAAATGTGCTGAGGAAATAATGATTTAGCAACTTTGCTGGGGAAAACCTTTCATGCCCCAAGTTGCGCTCTAAATACCTGCAATCCTGTTATGACAAAGAAAAGCACAAGTACCCCGAGGCATCCCTTACTGGATTCCATCATAGGAATTTAGACACTCCCGGGAGTAAGTAATATATTTCCTGCAAGCATGTGATTAGAAAGGCACATCTGCTTTTTATGCAAACATTTTATCAAAGATATCGGACATTTTTGCAAGCGAAATAAAATGTACAAGACGGAGTGTGATTGAAAATCTGATTTTATTAATTCGGGTACCCTGAATTGGCAAATACAGTCAAAGAAACAGATCCCCTGACGATGCTTTAGTGATCTTCCTTTTCGCTATGACCCGTATGACCTTGACGTTCTTCTCATCCTGCTTTCTGAAGAAGACTGATTCTGACTGATGCTTTAACCTTTCGAAACTTGCCAAGTCGTAAGTGATACAGACAAATTCAAAATGCTGTTGTTCGCTTATTCCCTTATTTTTGCGTGGATCGCCCTTTCGGGTTTTCGATCCACCGGGATACCCATTTTTGCCTGAGCCGTCCAATGTGGCTTTTCAACTCAGCGGGTGTACACTTTTTTCATTTTCCCTTATTTTTGCCCGAGTCTTTTATTCTGTTTTTGACTCGCCGGGATGCCCTATTTTTGCCTGGACTTACATTCTGTTTTTATGTCCAGCGGGTCATTTTATGCGAAGTATTTTTTAACTGCGTCTGAATTCATAGGGGATAAGAAATCTTCACCATCCATAGTAGTGAGCATCAGTGCTCCACCAGAGAAAAATTTCTTTACTATGAATGGACCATCATAATTCAGAGTCCACTTGCCCCTGTGGTCTGTATGAGGAGGGATGAGTCTTTTCAGCACAAGATCTCCCACTTGGTATTCCCGAAGCCTGACTATCTGATTGAAGGCTTTCTTCATTCTCTTCTGATATAACTGCCCATGACAGATTGCAGCTAATCTCTTTTCTTCGATCAGATTCAGTTGATCGTACCGAGATCAGACCCATTCTGCTTCACTCAGCTTGACATCCATCAATACCCGTAAAGAGGGTAATTCAACTTCAACAGGTAGGACTGCCTCCATGCCATACACAAGCTGATATGGTGTTTCCCCAGTGGATGTTCTGATTGATGTACGGTACCCATGCAAGGAAAATGGTAGCATTTCATGCCAGTCTTTATAAGTAACCACCATCTTCTGCACAATCTTCTTAATGTTCTTATTAGCTGCCTCAACAGCGCCATTCATCTTTGGTCTGTAAGGAGAAGAGTTGTGATGTTGGATTTTGAAGTCCCGACACAGTTCTTCCATCATTTTGTTGTTCAAGTTGGAACCATTATCAGTAATGATTCGCTCGGGCACTCCATACCGACAGATGATCTCTCTTCAAAAATCGGGCTACCACTTGTCGGGTGACATTTGCATATGAAACCGCTTCCACCCATTTGGTGAAGTAATCAATGGCTACCAGGATGAATCTGTGGCCATTTGAAGCAGTCGGTTCAATCTTCCCAATCATATCAATGCCCCACATGGCAAAGGGCCAAGGTGAAGACATCATATTCAAAGGATTCGGAGGCACGTGCACTTTGTCTGCGTAGATCTGGAATTTGTGGCACTTTCTGGCATAGGCACAACAATCTACATCCATTGTGATCCAGTAGTAACCTGATCTTAGCAATTTCTTAGCCATTGCATGCCCTCCAGCATGGGTACCAAATGATCCTTCATGCACTTCGTGCATTAGCAAGTCTGCCTCTGTCTTATCAACGCATCTGATAAGTACCATGTCAAAGTTTCTCTTGTACAAGGAACCATCAGCATTCAGGAAGAAACTACCATCTAGCCTTCTTAATGTCTTCTTATCATTGGATGATGCCCTAGGTGGGTATGTTTGATCCTCTAAGAAGCATTTGATGTCATGGAACCAAGGCTTGTCATCTTTAGCAATGTCCACAGAGAATACGTATGCTGGTCTGTTAAGTCTGGACACTAAAATCCGAGGCACAAAGTTGGTGGCTTGAACTTTGATCATGGAGGAAATGGTAGCCAGAGCATCTGCGAACTGATTTTCATCTTGAGGGATATATTCAAAATTGACTGTAGTGAAGAATGTCAGTAATCTCCTCGTAAAATCCCGGTATGGAATCAGATGCTCCTGGTGAGTGTACCATTTGTCGCTGGTCTGATTGATTACCAAAGCTGAATCTCCGAATACAGTTAAGATCTTGATCCTAAGGTCAATGGCTTCCTCAAGACCCATGATACAGGCTTCGTATTCAGCTTCGTTGTTAGTGCAGTTAAAAGTGAGTTTTGCCGAGAAAGGCATGTGAACTCCTTTAGGTGTAATGAGTACTGCACCAACTCCACGACCATTCATATTAACATCCCCATAGAACATCATTGTCCATTCTTTTTCTGGGTCAGGCCCTTCAGTGTGAACAGGTTCTTCATGATCTTTTGCTTTTATGAACATGATGTCTTCATCAGGGAAGTCAAATCTCATTGGCTGGTAATCATCAATGGGTTGCTCAGCCAGATAGTCAGACAGTACACTGCCCTTGATGGCCTTTTGAGATGTGTACTGAATGTCATACTCTGTGAGAATCATTTGCCATCTTGCAACCCTTCCGGTAAGTGCTGGCTTCTCAAATATGTACTTGACGGGGTCCATCTTTGAGATCAACATGGTAGTGTGGGTCAACATATACTGCCTTAGTCGGCGAGCAGCCCACGCT
Organism: Lathyrus aphaca; assembly: GCA_963966055.1. Lineage (NCBI taxonomy): Eukaryota > Viridiplantae > Streptophyta > Magnoliopsida > Fabales > Fabaceae > Lathyrus > Lathyrus aphaca. The sequence continues at coordinate 724,311,533 of OZ014519.1, read as the reverse complement.
AAAGCACATCAAGTTTTCTGGAGCAGTGAATAACGTTGTTCACAGCCGGTAAACGTTTTTCTTAGGTAGTATATTGCGTACTCTTTTCGAACAGACTCGTCATGCTGGCCCAACACACACCCCATCGATCCTTATAATACTGTCAGGTACATTATTAGAGGTCTTCCTTCAACTAGAGGCATATGAATTGGAGGTTCTTGTAAGTACTCCTTGATTTTGTCAAAAGCCTTCTGGAAGTCTTCATTCCACCTGATTGTTTGTTCTTTCCTTAGCAATTTGAAAAGGGGATCACAGGTTGCTGTAAAATGAGATATGAACCTTGAAATGTAGTTCAATCTACCTAGAAACCCCCGAACTTCTTTTTCAGTCTTTGGTGCAGGCATCTCTTGAATGGCTTTGACTTTGTCAGGGTCAACTTCAATTCCCTTTTCACTCACAATAAATTCCAGCAGCTTACCGGACCGTACCCCAAATGTGCATTTGTTGGGGTTTAGCTTCAGCTGGTACTTCCTCAGACGTTTGAATAGCTTCAACAGATTCACCAGGTGGTCTTCTTCTGTGAGGGACTTGGCAATCATGTCGTCCACATAACATTCAATTTCTTTGTGGATCATGTCATGGAATAATGTTACCATAACCCGTTGATAAGTGGCACCAACATTCTTCAGTCCGAATGGCATTACCTTATAACAGAATGTGCCCCAGGGTGTGATGAAAGTTGTCTTCTCCATGTCTTCAGGTGACATCTTGATCTGATTATATCCTAAAAATCCGTCCATGAAGGAGAATACCGAGAACTGAGCCGTGTTGTCGACCAATACATCAATGTGAGGTAATGGGAAATCATCCTTCGAGCTAGCTCTATTCAAATCCCGGTAATCCACACACATCCGTACTTTGCCATCCTTCTTAGGGACGGGTACAATGTTAGCAACCCACGGTGGGTAACTGGTTACAGCTAGGAAACCGACGTCCCACTGTTTTTGTACCTCTTCTTTAATCTTCATGGCCATATCCGGACGAGTATGGCGCAACTTCTGTTTTACTGGAGGACAGTCCTCTTTTAGTGGCAGCTTGTGCATAACAATGTCGGTATCCAGACCCGGCATATCTTGATAGGACCAGGCAAAGACATCAACGTACTCTCGAAGCATGTCAATAAGTTGCTCTTTCACTGAATCTTGCAGAAGGGCCCCGATCTTCACTTCTTTCAAGTCTTCTTCTGTACCAATATTAACTGTCTCAACTTCCTCCTGATGGGGAGTGATAACCTTTTCCTCTTGCCTTAGCAGTCTGGCTAGTTCTTCAGGTAATTCATAATCTTCTTCAACCCCTTCATCAGCTGGATTAATCGGATTTTCAAAGTCATACGAAGTCATAGCAGTGTCGTTGTTGGTGCAATCTGGAGGGCACTCTCTATAAGGGTTTAGATTGGTTCATTTTAGTGATCAGTTTTATCTTGTTTAGAAAAAGTGAAAATGAAGTTATTATTTTGAAAAACATTGCCATTTTATTTTTGTACAAAAAATGAAAAATGAAAAACAGTGAGCGGGAAAAAAGAGACTCATTTGCAAAAGATGTCCTGATATTCATTAATTGATCGTTTGCACAAAATACAAGATGGCCCGATTACAAAATGAGTCCTGACATCTTGGGAAAGATGCAGGACTTGATGCATGCTTAAAGACAGGAAATAATAATTACTCTACAGGAGTAACTCTTATAATTTCCTGGGAAGACCAGTTTGAGACTCGGTTCCCCGGGATCCTTAGACGTATCCAGTTTTCCAGGTTGAGTTCGTCTTCTTCCTCGTCTTCCAGACTGTTCACAACATCCGGGGTAAGCATTCCCCCGCTGACAAATTTGGGCTCCATTGCAGTCTCTGGTTGATCTTGTCGAGTTGGTCTGTAACCCAACCCGAATCAGTCTTCTTTCTTTTCAACTGGAAGCAGCTTGCCCCAGCCTTGAGCGGTACCCTCTTCAACAACCTTCCAGGCCTGTTGATACGAAGTGATGGAAGTTACTGATACAGCAGTTGCTTCATTGATATTAAGGGCCTCAAATCCCTGACTCATAGTCTCATGGATCTCCCCATCCATCTCTATATACTTGTAAGTAGCCAGCTGGCTAACAAAAATGTCTTCCTCTCCGCAGATTGTGATGATCTGGCCTTCCCACTCAAATTTTAACTTCTGGTGAAGGGTAGATGTAACAGCGCCAGCGGCGTGAATCCAGGGTCTACCCAACAGACAGCTGTAGGCCAGCTGTATGTCCATCACGGAGAAGGTAACTTTAAAGGTTTGTGGGCCAATCAACATAGGTAAATCAATCTCTCCAAGCACCGATCTCTTAGAGCCATCAAATGCTCTCACCACCAAGTTACTTGGATGCAATGCCAAACCATCATATTCCAGCTTTACCAAGGCTTTCTTTGGGAGGACATTGAGCGAGGACCCAGTGTCTACCAGCACATGAGAAAGAACAGCACCTTTGCACTCTAAGGTGATGTGTAAAGCCTTATTATGATTGCGTCCCTCCGTCGTTAAATCAGCATTGTGAAGCCCAGTCCATGACTGGTGTTTACATTTGCAACCACTGTTTCCAGCTGATTAACTGTAATCTCTTTCGACACATATGCTGCGTGCAGGACCTTCAAAAATGCATTCCTGTGGGCTTCGGAACACATTAGCAATGATAGTATAGAGATTTTGGAGGGTGTCTGATGAAGCTGGTCCACCACTTTGTAATCACCCTTTTTTATTATTCTCATGAACTCGTCCACTTCTTATTCAAAAGATGTCTTCGGAGTTTCCTTGACAGTTGGCTCTTCAAGTACCACATTCTTCCCTTTTGCCTTTGCAGCAGCTTCTGCTTCAGCATTGGGCCTTGGTGTTTGTGAGGAAAAAAGGCGTCCGCTTCTGGTGAAGCCTCCGCCTCCCCCAACATTGTCAACTTGTGGTGAAGAGGTTGATGAATCTAGAGTGATTTTCTTTCTGTCACAGTAGAGATCAGAGCCGTAGTGCCAAGGTATGGCATTACTTCCTTCATAAGGAACAGGTCCAGGTACCGTAATGGTGACCGGACTGATTGCTGCAGCGGAAGGAACCGTGATGGTATGCGGGTCGTAATAGATTGTGACTGGAGATCTGACAGGAGGTGTTGCAGTTTGTTGTTGGAAATTGTTGTTGGGATGAACATTTACCGGATCATAATAGATCGTGACCGTTGAGACATCTTCATTAGTGTTTGCTGGTGTTGTAGGCGATTCCGTTGATAAGATGGGCGTTGATGTTGTAGAAGTAAATGTTGCTGAACTCTGATCTGTGGAAATAATGGATGGAGTGATTGCTGGAGTTATGGATGAATCAGTGGGTATGATAGTTGTTGCAGTTGTAGGAGGATATGTGTCGCTCCCACCTGATGACACCTGGCCAATATGGGTAAAGACGCGAACGGTCGGCGAAAGGGAGAACATGAAGATGAACTGAAAAGAGTCGCCAGCTAGGCATTTTTATCCCGAAGGAAAGGTAATGCTGCATAAACCTAGAAAGATATGGATAAGAAGGTCGTGAACCAGAGAAACTGAGAAAGGGGGTTGGTTACAACCTGGGAAGGTATTAGCACCCAGATTGTCCGTCGTACTCGACGGGATCCACGCTTGAAAGATTTGTGTTTAAAGGGGTAGTGTCTGTGCTATCTGTGTGCAAAAGCTGGAAAAGAATGCAAGTGTCAGTGCAAAAGAAGTGTGAAATAGGATAAAGGAGTGTCAGTGCAATAAAAGAGTGCAATGCTCAAGACAATGAGGCTAAAAAGAATAATGCTGGAAGAGGGGGGAATATACAGAGACTTTTGTTCGATAACAGTTAAGTTATGCCTACGTATCCACTCGTGCAATAAGGAAGTCAGAACGCTGTAGTTCGACTCAAAGAGACTGAAAGAAGAATTGACTGATGAACTGCTTACTTATCTATGCTCAAGTGTATGACCTGTCTGGCTAAGGTGCAAACTGTCTTGCATTAGACACAAGAAGCGAGTTCTCGTTTATGAATGAAGATGGTGAGGAAAGAATCTCGGAGGAGACGATTATTGTTTGTTTTTGGTGTTTTTAATCTTTTATTGCTTTTTGTGTTTGTCATAAGAAAATGAGCTTAAGCCTAAACCAAGGGTTAGGAAACTCATCACATCCTCCCTCTGATTAGGGGTAATGAGAATACCTTAAGTATGAAGTAAGCACCTCACACTTAATCACCATGATGTAGGATTAAGATCATTAACCTACTTGCATTTATTTAGATGTTTTTGGAGTTTTTGTTTTGTGTTAAGTAATGAGTTTAAGCCATAATCAAGGATTTAATGGACCCATTACACCATCCTTATAGAAGGATAATAGATGAGAACATTTAAGCTGAGGAAGACTCCTCAACTTAATCCATGATTAGGGATTAACCTCATGACAAAACAAAGCCTTTATTGAAGTGGATTTTAGTTAACGATAAGATTAAGAAATGGATTTTATGGTTTGTAAGACAACTTGAGGGGGACTTGTCCATTAACACTAGGGTTAGTCCTTCTTAACCAATTAAGGAAGAATTAGAACCCTAATGCAAGGCCCAAGTTACAAGCTTGATGTCTTAGTGATTATTAGATGAATTGATTAAGAGATTTAAACACATTAAGGGTTTAACACTTAGGATTAAAGTTATACACTCCATCCTAAGAGAAGGATGCAGGCATAACCTTAATCACAAAGCCTTAAAACCTTTAAGGTTTAGTCCCTGATTATGAGGTGAGAAGAGAAGACACAAAAGATGACACAAAGGTAAAAATAATAGGGGGACTAATCAAACCCTAATTGTGATCATGCTTGGGTATTCCGAGGGTTAATGAGTCTTGCAAGAAGTCTTCAAGAAAAGCCACCAAGGAAGAAGCAGAGATGGAAGGAGGAGAAGCAGAAGAAGCAAGTCAACTTACTTCATTTAAGAAGATAAGTTGATTGAAGAAAGAAAGTGAGGAAGGGACATGATTGATCAAGCTCACTCTAATACAAATACAAAATGCAGCAATGAATGCATAAGAGAGGTAAGAAGATATTGTGAGAAGTGAAGGCAAATTCACTTCTCAAAGTAACTTACCACCTGAAAAGTTAGTAAAAGGAAATGAAATGAGATGAAAATGAAATGAATGCAAGGATGCAAAATAAAACCAGAAGCATATTCAAGATGCAAATGATGCTAAGAGATGATGCAAATGTATGTCAAGGGATGCAAATGGTCATACAAGTAATGAGGATGCACATGAAGCATGAAAGGAGGCATGAAAGTTCATGAATGTTCATGAAATGAAATGAATGCATAACATGGAAAATGGATGATGCAATGATCAAACATAATTCTAATGTGTCCTAAGATGTATGATATGTCATATGAATGCACAAAATGTCATGACAAGTTCTTATGTGAATGCTTATGCAAGATGTATGCAAAGAAAGATGCAAAATTAGGGTTTTATGAAAAGATGAGATGCAAAACTAAAAAACAGAAGCAAATGACAAGATAAAAAATTGAAAATGAAATCAAAGTATCCCTAAAACTATACTAGGTTACCATCCAAATGGGGAGGTCAGAAGCTAAACCTTGAAGGAGTTATGAATTTCCTAAGTTTCTAGGGTTTTTTGGGTGATCCTCAATGTAAAATACCAAACAATTTGAAAATGCAAGATAAAAATGAAACAAAAATTTTTTTGGATGCTAAAAGCCATGCATAGAACAATGCAAAAATAATCATTCACAAACTCAACTTGGTTTAAAAGTTATGAATTTTTGAAGTTAGGGTTAGAAAATGGACAATTTTAAGAACCCTAATTCATTAAAAAATGTAAAAGTGTGATCAAAACCAAAAAAAAATTGTATGGTGTGTTTGTAAATGTTTCTAAATGTCCAAGAATGTTCTCTGATTTTTTTGGTGATTTTTAAAAACTTAAATATATTTTTAATTAATTAATTTTCATTAATTAATTAAATAAAACATTTAAATGATTTAAAAATATTTTTTTTAATGCAAAAAATAAAAATAAAAATATTTTTGGGTTCTGAAAATTAATAAAAGGTTTGATAAAAATTTTCAGAATTTTTTTGATGATTTTTACTATTTTTAAAAATTCGTACAAAAAAAATTGAGAAAAATGAAATAAAATTAAAATAAATGGAAAGTATGCAAAATGGAGAGACATGATTGATTCTGGGTTTGAATCTGTTGACCACGCGCCACATCCAATGGCCCAAATTCAAATTCTGATAATCCTAATTAATTAATTCAATAATCCAGATTAAACTTAAGTGAACTAATCTCCACCCTCCATCTCACGCGGGAAAGACACATCCAAGGGCCCTCATTCAAACAGAAACCCTAACCCTAATTAGTCACTTAATGACTCTCAGGTGACCGGAGAAGACCTCCGGTCATCTTCTCCGGCCAACCCCTCCCCTGAAAATTTCCAAATCACTCCCTAGGTTATTTCTGGAGCTCTAAAGCTCCAGATTCATTCCTTTCACTCCCCTAAGCTCAAATCCACCCTAAAAACAATTTCTTTTCACTCAATCTCAAGATTCGAAGCAATGAACAAAAATGGTGAAACTTTCAGAAGTTCGTAAAATCCTCAAATCACAACCATTTTCAAAAATAAAAGGTTCAGCATGATCAGCACAACAAGAGGAACAATTCTATAACCTAAAAAGAGATTTCTTGAAAAAAGTTTGAGATGGCTACCTGAGATGGAGCTTTCAACCCTTGAGCTTTCTGGCTGCTTCTTTGGTTCAAAATGCCTCCAATGACCTCCCTGAAGATGCTTTGATGCTTGGAGAGCTTTGAGAATGGTTGGTTTGTGAGTTTAGACTCCTCTGGTCAGAAAATTGTGTTTTGTTTGTGATGTGTTCTTGGCTGTTTTGAGGGGTGGTTTGTGATCAGTGATTGATTTGAGAATGAATGGTGGTGTTTGTTTGAAGAATGGATGGCTGAGTTATGAGATTCGAAGGTTTTTGCAAGAGGGGAGTTTTTTGTGAACTTGTGAATGCTGAAGTGTTAGGCTGTGTTCTTATGTGTTATGGCTTGCATAAAGTCCACATATCAAGTTGTGATAGGTCTGTGGAGTTGGTGTGGGCTATGCTGATTGGTATGGGTGAAAATTCAAAAAGTCAAGGTTGGTTGTACTTTGAGGTATGGGCTGGTTCAGGCTTGGTACAATGGGGTGTCTGGTGCAGCAAGGATCAAGGATGGCCATGGAATTCATTTAGAGGCAATTCAGCATGTGGGGAATAAGGTATGGGAGGTTTTGCAATTTCATGAAACTTTGGCCCCTTTGAGATTTCTTCATGTGCAAGGCATGAAACTTTGAAATTCTTGGGCCAATTCTGAGTTTTAGGCAATGTGTTATGTTACTATGATGCTTAGAAGTGCATTTGAAGTCACAAAATGGCTTGGCAAAAGGTTTTGCAAAAATCCCTCTTTGGCATGAAACTTGAAATTATGTGATTTTTGCCAACTTTGACAAGCCATAACTTGAGTTCCAAAATGAATTAGATCTTGTTCTTGTACTTTTTGAAAAGGGAATGATCCAATATACAACTTTCATGACCAACAATTTTTCATTTGAAGCATTTTTGGTTGAGAAAGAGGAGGTTGAAAAACTTTCCCAAAATGGAAAGTTTACATTACAAGTCATTTCCATTTTTGGCAACTTTTGGTTTTGCTCACTTTTCTTCAAATTTGTGAACTTATAAACACTTCAATGATCAAATAAAGACCATATAACTTCAATTTGATGAAAAATCCACTTTGGTTCCATGTTGGGGGGCCTCAGATGCCCTGATTTTGCTCTGACTTGCTCAGGAAGTTACCCAGTGATCAGATGACTTCCACAATGAATTTATTCATAAAAATTGGTATGTATGATCCTTATAAAATATTGAGACCAATAGAAACAAGAATGACCAAAAATTTTGGAGTTATGGCCTCTGAAACCAAAACCCTAATTTTAGGTCATCTGTGCAGTTAAACCCTGGCTCTGCTTCCATGCTTTGCCAGCTCTTGTGATTTTCTGATTTCCTTGATATTTGGAGGATATAATATGATGATTGAACATACATGGAACCTCTTGAGATGATTGATGGCCTTTAGGGTGGCTCAGATGGACCTTGGATTGCTAAGATCACAAACCCTAGATGCAAATGAACTTGAACCAATGCAGTGAAGAAAAAATGCAATACGGAATGATATGCTTGAACTAATGCAAATATAAAAAATAACAAGCCATGGTGTGAACTTAGTGAGGGAAAATTTGGGGTGTTTACAACTTCCCCTATTCAAGCATGAGTTAGCTGTGCAGGATGTAAGCGCCTGGCTTAACAGTCAAACAAGATAACTTGTGGTTGAATACCAAAGACAGTCCCAAATTTGCACTCACTAAGGAGAAGAAGAAAAGGGATATAGATTGTAAAAGGTAGTAAAGTATGATATAAAGTGCGGGCGATGGAGGACGACCATCGAGCAGGGGACGACTGCTGGGGATAAAACAATGACGGGGACAGCCGACATGCTAGGGAAATAGAGGGATCATGATGGGGACGACCATCAGGTAAATAAACAAGATTCTCTGGGGATTAAAGGTAAAGTCAGAGATGGGGACGACCATCAGGTTTGCAAAGTGAGGGTAAACAACGATGGGGACGGCCATCGGGTTAATGAAATAAATGATGAGGGACGGTCATCAAAGGTGAAGGACGATCACCTAGCAGGGGACGACTGCTCTTTTGGGGATAGGATGATGGACGACCATCAAAAGGTGAAGGACGATCACCTGGCAGGGTACGGCTGCCGAAAATATCACGACATAGGATGAATGCCGGATAGAAAAGGTCGACGATGGGGACGGCCATCGGATAAGCATGATGAAGGACGATCATCAAAAGGTGAAGGACGATCACCTAGCAGGGTACGGCTGCTCTCAAGGTTTATCATGACATAGGACGAATGTCAGATAGAAAAGGGTTCCAATAATGGAGACTCCGCTGAGGGAATGATGAGGGACGATCATCAAAAGGTGAAGGACGATCACCTGGCAGGGTACGGCTGTCGAAAATATCATGACATAGGACGAATGTCAGATAGAAAAGAAATTTTGCTTTACTGGGGATTTGCTGGGGAATAGTAAACACAGACGAGTGTTTACATCCAAGAAGTAAAAGGTATAAGCGTTTGATGTTGTGTATAGATTAAAGATGCGGATGAGCATCCTTAAGACTACGATACGGACGAGTATCGGTAGAAAAAACGTTGACGCATGTTCAGAGATGGTGATACGGATGAGTACCAACTGGTTAACAAAGAACACGGATGAGTGTCGAATCTGAGGGGAAATAAGTGGTGTATACAAGATACGGACGAGTATCTGTATAAAAAAACATGAGTGAGACACATATGAGTGTTCAACTTGCTGGGGAGAGTATGACACAGACGGGTGTCAAAAGAGAAGGTGTATAAATTATGAAAAAGGTAAACCGGTGATCTGTGGGGATACGATGACACAGACGGGTGTCAAAAGAAGTGTATTATAAACAAGTGTTTGGTTTACAATAAGTGATTAGGCAACCATGTTGGGGATTGGTGATACGGACGGGTGTCAGGAGAGTATATAGATATCTATTTGTGGTTTATATCTGCAGGGGAATGAATATGACACGGACGAGTGTCGAGTGAGTGTATATAAACATGTATTTGTACTGGAGAGTGCAAAGGGGACGCTTTGGCTTTCTGCTGAGGAAATGGAGATGACACAGACGGGTGTCGGGACAAGCATTTTATGGGTAAGTATCTGTTTATAGAGAGGGTTCTGGCGACCTTACTGGGGAATGATGACACGGACGAGTGCCAAAAGGAGCATGTATTTGTATTTTGAGAGTGCAAAGGGGACGCTTTGGCTTTTAGCTGGGGAAATATGAGATGTATTTGTATATTGCTGATGAAGTACCGTTGATATTTACAGGTGACTGATTCAAAACCTGACTTGTGATTTATGCAATATGTTTTGATTTTTTCCGTAATGCTCCATATTAGACGGAATGCTACGCTCTGAGGGATAAATGATGCGAATGCCATGATTATGCAAAATATACCAATCCGGGATTCAGATCCCTCTGCTGTGGAGATCTCTGACCGATCTACTTGAAAGAAAATCCCAGATGGGGATGAGATCATTGGTAGATCTGATAGAACATATGACTCTGCTTGGGGAAATAGGTCACTGATAGACCTATCTTGGTAATGAGGGGCCCAGCTAGGGAATGTGGAAGCTTTCGTCACTTTGTTGGGCGGGAAATTCAGACATTGCTTTTCTGGGAGAGGCTGGAGCTCTGTGGGGAGATGGTTCCCTGTCTAGCACTCTGTTGGGAGGAAAGACCATTGAACGATCTTCCTAGAGATTTTTGTGGGGATCCTGCTGAGGATGAGGATATCTGACAACTCAGCTGGGGAGGAAGCATTTCTGGTGCTGTTTGGAAGATGTGCTGAGGAAATAATGATTTAGCAACTTTGCTGGGGGAAATCCTTCATGCCCCATGTTGCGCTCTGAATACCTGCAATCCTGTTATGACAAAAGAAACGTACAAGTACCCCGAGGCATCCCTTACTGGATTCCATCATAGGAGTTTAGACACTCCCGGGAGTAAGTAATGTATTTCCTGTAAGCATGAGATTAGAAAGGCACATCTGTTTTTATGCAACCATTATATCAAGGATATCAGACATTTTTCAAATGAAATAAAATGTACAAAACGAGATGTGACTGAAAATTCTGGTTTTATTAATTTGCGTGCCCTAAATTGGCGAATACAGTCAAAGAAACAGATCCCCTGAAATGAGGAGATTGTTACAAAATTGAGAAACAAAAAGGTGTTGGCAATGTTGACGACACTTTAGTGCTTCCCTTTTGTTATGACCCGTATGACCTTGACGTTCTTCTCATCCTGCTATCTGAAGAAGGTTGATTCTGATCGATGCTTTAACCTTTCGAAGCTTGCCATGTTGTAAGTGATACAGACGAATTCAGAATGCATTTGTTTGCTTATTCCCTTATTTTGCGTGGATCGCCCTTTCGGGTTTTCAATCCACCGGGATACCCATTTTTTCCTGAGTTGTCCAATGCGGCTTTTCAACTCAGCGGGTGTACATTTTTTTGATTTTTCCCTTATTTTTGCCCGAGTCTTTTATTCTGTTTTTGACTCGCCGGGATGCCCTATTTTTGCCTGGACTTACATTCTGTTTTTATGTCCAGCGGGTCATTTATGCGAAGTATTTTTTAACTGCGTCCGAATTCACAGAGGATAAGAAATCTTCGCCATCCATAGTAGTGAGCATCAGTGCTCCACCAAAGAAAACTTTCTTTACTATGAATGGACCATCATAATTCGGAGTCCATTTGCCCCTATGGTCTGTATGAGGAGGGAGGAGTCTTTTCAGCACAAGATCTCCTACTTGGTATTCCCGAAGCCTGACTCTCTGATCGAAGGTTTTCTTCATTCTCTTCTGATATAACTGCCCATGACAGATTGCAGCTAACCTCTTCTCTTCGATCAGACTCAGTTGATTGTACCGAGATCGGACCCATTCTGCTTCACTCAGCTTGACATCCATCAATACCCGTAAGGAGGGTAATTCAACTTCAACGGGTAGGACTGCCTCCGTACCATACACAAGCTGATACAGCATTGCCCCAGTGGATGTTCTGATTGAGGTGCGATACCCATGCAAGGCAAATGGTAGCATTTCATGCCAGTCTTTGTACGTGACCACCATCTTTTGCACAATCTTCTTGATATTCTTGTTAGCTGCCTCAACAGCGCCATTCATCTTTGGCCTGTAAGGAGAAGAATTATGGTGTTGGATTTTGAAGTCCCGGCACAGTTCTACCATCATTTTGTTGTTCAAGTTGGAACCATTATCAGTAATGATTCGCTCGGGCACTCCATACCAACAGATGATGTCTCTCTTTAGGAATCAGGCTACCACTTGCCTGGTGACATTTGCATATGATGCTGCTTCAACCCACTTGGTAAAATAGTTAATGGCTACCAGGATGAATCTGTGGCCATTTGAAGCAGTCGGTTCGATCTTTCCGATCATGTCAATTCCCCACATGGCAAAGGGCCAGGGTGAAGACATTACATTCAAAGGATTCGGAGGCACATGCACTTTGTCTGCATAAATCTGGAATTTATGGCACTTTCTGGCATAGGCACAACAGTCTGCATCCATTGTGATCCAGTAGTAACCTGACCGTAGTAATTTCTTAGCCATTGCATGTCCTCTAGCATGGGTACCGAAAGATCCTTCATGCACCTCGTGCATCAACAAGTCTGCTTCTGTTTTATCAACACATCTAAGGAGTACCATGTCAAAGTTTCTCTTGTACAAGGAACCATCGGCATTCAGGAAGAAACTACCGGCTAGCCTTCTTAATGTCTTATTATCATTGGAAGATGCCCCAGGTGGGTATGTTTGATCCTCTAAGAAGCATTTGATGTCATAGAACCAAGGCTTATCATCTTTAGCAATGTCAACTGAGAATACGTATGCTGGTCTGTCCAGTCTGGATACTGAAATCCGAGGCACAAAGTTGGCAGCTTGAACTTTGATCATGGAGGAAATGGTAGCTAAAGCATCTGCAAACTGATTTTCATCTCGATGGATATACTCAAGTTTGACTGTGGTGAAGAAGGTCAGTAATCTCCTCGTATAATCCCGGTATGGAATTAGATGCTCTTGGTGAGTGTACCATTTGTCGTTGGTCTGATTGATTACCAAAGTTGAATCTCCGAAGACAGTTAAAGTCTTGATCCTAAGGTCAATGGCTTCTGTCGCTCCCACCAAATGAGGCTAAGTCAAATGGGGTACAGACGCGAACGGTCGGCGAAAGAGAGGAAATGAATAGAGTCGCCAGCTAGGCATTTTTATCCCGGAGGAAAGGTAATGCTGCATAAACCTAGAAAAGATATGGATAAGACGGTTGCGAACCAGAGAGACTGAGAAAGGGGATTGGTTACAACCTGGGAAGGTATTAGCACCCAGATTGTCCGCCGTACTCGACGGGAACCACGCTTAAAAGATTTGTGTTTAAAGGGGTAGTGTCAGTGCAATTTGTGTATCAAAGCTGGAAAGAATGCAAGTGTCAGTGTAAAATAAGTGTGAAGTGTATAAGAGAGTGTCAGTGTAAGAACAGGAGTATGAAGCTCAAGGCTATGAGGTTAAAAGAATGAAGCTAGAAGGGGAGGGAATATACAGAGACTTTTGTTCGATAACTGTTAAGTTATGCCTACGTATCCTCTCGTGCAATGAGGAAGTCAGAACACCGTAGTTCGACCCAAAGAGGCTGAAAGATAAATTGACTTGGTGAACTGCTTACTTGTCTATGCTCAAGTGTATGACCTGTCTGGCTCAGGTGCAAACTGTCTTGCATTAGACGGAAGAAACAAGTTCTCGTTTGTGAGTGAATGAGATGAGGAAAGAATCCCGGAGGAGACGATTATTGTTTGTTTGGTATTTTCAGTCTTTTATTGCTTTTGAAAGTTTGTCATAAGTTAATGAGCTTAAGCCTAAACCAATGGGTTAGCAAACTCATCACATCCTCCCTCTGATTAGGGGTAATGAGAATACCCTAAGTATGAAGTAAGCACCTCATACTTAATCACCATGGTGTAGGATTAAGATCATTAACCTACTTGTGATAAATTAGATGTTTTTGTTGTTTTTGTTTAGTGTTAAGTAATGAGTTTAAGCCATAATCAAGAATTTAATGGACTCATTACACAATCCTAATAGAAGGATAATAGATGAGAACATTTAAGCTGAGAAAGACTCCTCAACTTAATCCATGATTAGGGATTAACCTCATGACAAAACAAAGCCTTTATTAAATGGATTTTAGTTAATGATAAGATGGAGAAGTGATTTTTATGATTTGTAAGACAACTTGAGGGGGACTTGTCCATTAACACTAGGGTTAGTCCTTCTTAACCAATTAAGGAAGAATTAGAACCCTAATGCAAGGCCCAAGTTACAAGCTTGATGTCTTAGTGATTATTAGGTGAATTTATTAAAGGATTCAAACACATTAAGGGTTTAACACTTAGGATTAAAGTTATACACTCCATCCTAATAGAAGGATGCAGGCATAAGCTTAACCACAAAGCCTTAAAGCCTTTAGGGTTTAGTCCCTGATTATGAGATGAGAAGAGAAGACTCAAAGATGACACAAAGGTAAAATCTAAAAGGGGGGACTAATCAAACCCTAATTGTTATCATGCTTGGAAATCCTAGGGTTTGTGAGGCTTAAGAGGAGAAATCTTCAAGGAAGCCACCAAGGAGAAGCAAGATAGAAAAGGGATGAGATGAGAAGAGAAAAGAGGGAAGAGAGGCACAAGTGAGCAAGCTCACTCAAAGACAAGTAAAAATGCAGCAAGGATGTAAAATGATGAGGTGAGAAGAGGTAGGAGGTGAAGGCAAATCCACCTCCCAAACAAACTTACCATTAACCTGAAAAGTTAGTACAAGATGCATAAGGGAAGAAATGAGATGAAACAATGAATATGGATGGGCAAAGGCCAAAGTCAGAAACATACACATGATGCAAATGATGTCAATAGATGATACAAACACATGACAAGAAATGAGAATGATCATACAAGCATAAGGATGCAAATGAGGCATGCTTTGAACCATAAAGATTCATGAATGTTTATGAGATGAAATGTACATATAACATAGCAAAGGAATGATGCAATGATCAAATATGATTCTAACATGTCCTAAGATGTATTATGGATCATGTGGATGCACAAAATGTCATGGCAAGTCATTGGATGCAAGCAAATGAAAGATGGATGCAAAGGAAAGCACAAATTAGGGTTTATATGCAACATGCAAAGCAAAAACTCAAAACCAGAAGCAAATGACATGATAAAAAATTGAAAATGCAATCAAAGATACCCTAAACCTATACAAGCTCATTGCCCAAAGGAAAGGATCCAACTCTTAACCTAGTGTAAGTTATGAATTTCCTAAGATTGCTAGGGTTTTGGGATACCTCATCAAGAAAAATACCAAACAAAATGAAAATGCAAGATCAAATCAAACCAAATTTATCCTATAAACTACATGCCATGAAGGATGCAATGCAAAAAGAATCATCATCCAACTCTCAATGGTTAGGCAGAATGAATTTTTCAAAGTTTTAACCAAAATATTGCCTTAAAATGGATTTAATTCCAATGAAAATGATCAAAAGGCATCAAAAACAAAAAGGAAATTTGCTTTGAGAGTTGGACAATGTTTCTAAATGTTTCTAAATGCAATGTGAATTTTTTTGTGATTTTTTAAATACCTAAATGCATTTTTAATTAATTAATTTTCATTAATTAATTAAAAATAAACATTTAAATGATTTAAAAATAATTTTCAATGCAAAAAATAAAAATAAAAATATTTTTGGGTTTTAAAAATTAATGAAATCTTTGACAAAAAATTTCATAATTTTTAAAGATGTTTTGCTATTTTAAATAATTCGTATAAATAAAATGAAAAGAAAATGAAATAAAAATGAAAATAATGAAAAGTATGCAAATCTGAAGGCTGACATTCAAATGGTTTTGGAGGGATTTGACTGGCGCGTCATCCAACGGCTGCAATTCAAACTGACCAGATTAATTTAAAAACCTAATTAATTAAACTAATGACGTGGATTAGGGCTTAAGTGATGGATCTGAGCCATTCGTTTGCGCGCGGGTCAATGCAAGTCAACTGGATCTATGGCCTATATTCAAACCAAACCCTAATCATAATTAAAGACCTAATGACATTCAGGTCACCGGAGAAGAGCTCCGGTCATCTTCTCTGGTGACATCCCTCCCTGAAAATTTCAATCTCACTCTCTAGGTCATTTCTGGAGCTCTAAAGCTCCAGATCACTTCCTCTCACCTTCCTAAGCTCATCCCTGCCCTCAAATGGAATTTATTTCTCACCATTAACAAGATTCGAAGCAAGGTTCAAAAATGGCAGAAATTTCAGTCAGATCATACACACTCATTTCTTCATTATTTTCAAAAATAAAAAGTTCATTGAACTCAGGGGATCAAACTTAACCATTTAGTAACTTAAAACAAAGCTTCTGGAAAAATGAATTTCAGTGGCTACCTGAGTTGAAGCTTTCAATCGAGGAGCTTCTTGACCAGTTCCTTGCTTCCAATCAACTCTACTGACCTCCCTCAAGTGTTTGCAAAGCTTGTTTGGAGTTTATTTTGGCTAGTTTGTGAGATTGATTGAGTTCTGTTCAGAGAGGGGAAGAAATCGTGTTTTGATTTCAGGGGGTTTCAAGGCAAGGTGAAGGGTCAGGGATGATCAGTGAAGTGTTTTGAGATGGATGGTGGAAGAAATTTGAGGAATGGATGGCTGAGTTGAGAGATTCGATAGAAAATGCAAAGGGAGAGGTTTTTGTGAACTATGGCTTGTGATTGTGTTCAGGCTTGTGTCTGTGCTGTGTTGAGTCCCTTTTGGTCCACTTATCACATTTGGATGGGTCAGAGAAGTTGGTGTGGCACTGTGGGATTGGTATGGGTGTTTTTGCATAGAGTCCAAGTTAGGTGCACTTGAGGTATGGGCAAGTGTGAGGTTGTGATAGGGGCATGGTTTGGCTCATCTGAGATCATGGAGTTCATGTGGATCAGATTCTATGAGCTGTAACAAGTAGAGGCGTGGCTTCATGAGTTTTTGCAAGTTGGTACATCTTTGGCCCTTTTGGAAATTCATGAAGTTCAAGGCACCAAAATGCATAATTCTTGGGCCAATTCTGATTTTTAGAAGTCACATGAGCATGTTGTGGAGAGTTTGTGCATATTTGAAGTCTTTAGAATGCTTGATCATACCATTTTGCAAAATGCCTCTTTGGTACAAAACTTGAAATTATGTGATTTTTCCCAACTTTGACAAGCCATAACTTTTGATCCAAAATGAATTAGGACAAGTTCTTGTACTTTTTGAAAAGGGAATGATCCATTCTACAACTTTCATGACCAAAGGTTTCTCCTTTGAAGCATTTTTGAATCAAAAAGAAAGGGTTGAAAAACTTTCCCAAAATGGCAAGTTTCCATTACAAGTCACTTTCCCAAAAAGGCAACTTTGCAAATGGCTTGAAATTCTTCAATTTTGTGAACTTCTAACATCTTCTATGATCAAATAAAGATCATAAACATTCAAAATGATGAAGAACACCCTTTGGTTGGGTCATTGGGGGCCTCAGATGCCCTGATTTTACACTGACTTGCTCAAGAAGTCAACTCTTGATCAGATGCCTTCCCCGTGGAATTTCTTCATGAAAATTGATATGCATGATCCCTATGACATATAGAGACCAATAGGAACAAGAATGACCAAAAAATTTGGAGTTATGGCCTTTGAAACCAAAACCCTAATTTTAGGTCATCTGTGCAGTTAAACCTGGCTCTGCTTCCATGCCTTTCTCAGTTCTTGTGAGTTTTTTGACTTTTTTGACTTTGATAGGATGTAATATGATACTTGAACATACATGGACCCATTTTAAATGATTGATGACCTTTGGAGTGGCTCAAACGGCTCAGGGATAGCTCAGATCACAAACCCTAGATGCAGATGACTTAGAAGCAATGCAGTGAATCAAAAATGTGGTATGAGATGCTATGATTGAATTTATGCATATGAAAAGATCACAAGCCGTGGTGTGAAATGGGTGAGGGCAAATTTAGGGTGTTTACAGCTTCCTCAAGACCCATGATACAGGCTTCGTATTCAGCTTCGTTGTTAGTGCATGCAAAGGTGAGTTTTGCCGAGAAAGGCATGTGAACTCCCTTAGGTGTGATGAGCACTGCACCAAATCCACGACCATTCATATTAACAGCCCCATCAAACATCATTGTCCACTCTTCTTCTGGGTCAGGCCCTTCAGTGTGAACAGGCTCTTCATGATCTTTTGCTTTCAGGAACATGATGTCTTCATCAGGGAAGTCAAATCTCATAGGCCGGTAATCATCAATGGGTTGCTCAGCCAGATAGTCAGACAGTACACTGCCCTTGACGGCCTTTTGAGATGTGTACTGAATGTCATATTCTGTGAGAATCATTTGCCATCTTGCAACCCTTCCGGTAAGTGCTGGCTTCTCAAATATGTACTTGACTGGATCCATTTTTGAAATCAATAAGGTGGTGTGGGTAAACATATACTTCCTTAGTCGGCGAGCAGCCCACGCTAAAGCACATCAAGTTTTCTCGAGCAGTGAATAACGTTGTTCACAGTCGGTAAACTTTTTTCTTAGGTAGTATATTGCATACTCTTTTCGACCAGACTCGTCATGCTGGCCCAGCACACACCCCATTGATACTTCTAATATTGTCAAGTACATTATTAGAGGTCTTCCTTCAACTGGAGGCATAAGAATTGGAGGTTCTTGTAAGTACTCCTTGATTTTGTCAAAAGCCTTCTGGCAGTCTTCATTCCACCTGACCGTTTGTTCTTTCCTTAACAATTTGAACAGGGGTTCACGGGTTGCAGTAAGATGAGATATGAACCTTGAAATGTAGTTCAATCTACCTAAGAACCCCCCAAACTTCTTTTTCAGTCTTTGGTGCAGGCATCTCTTGAATGGCTTTGACTTTGTCAGGGTCAACTTCAATTCCCTTTTCACTCACAATGAAACCCAGCAGTTTACCGGAACGCACCCCGAATGGGCATTTGTTGGGGTTTAGCTTCAGCTGATACTTTCTCAGACGCTTGAATAGCTTCAATAGATTCACTAGGTGGTCTTCTTCTGTGAGGGACTTGGCAATCATGTCATCCACATAACATTCAATTTCTTTATGGATCATGTCGTGGAATAATGTCACCATAGCCCATTGATAAGTGGCACCAGCATTCTTCAGTCCAAATGGCATTACCTTATTACAGAATGTGCCCCAGGGTGTGATAAAAGTTGTCTTCTCCATGTTTTCAGGTGACATCTTGATCTGATTATATCCTGAAAATCCATCCATGAAGGAGAACACCGAGAACTGAGCCGTATTGTCGACCAATACATCAATGTGAGGTAATGGGAAGTCATCTTTTGGGCTAGCTCTGTTCAGATCCCAGTAATCCACACACATCCGTACTCTGCCATCCTTCTTAGGCACAGGTACAATGTTAGCAACCCACGGTGGGTAACTAGTTAAAACAAGGAAACCGGCGTCCCACTCTTTTTGTACCTCTTCTTTTATCTTCATGGCCATATCCGGGCGAGTACGGCGCAACTTCTGTTTTACTGGAGGACAGTCTTCTTTTAGAGGCAGCTTGTGCATAACAATGTCGGTATCCAGACCTGGCATATCTTGATAAGACCAAGAAAAAACATCCACATATGCCCGAAGCATGTCAATAAGTTGTTCCTTCACTGAATCTTGCAGACGGGCCCCGATTTTCACTTCTTTCAAGTCTTCTTCGGTACCAAGATTAACCGTCTCAACTTCCTCATGATGAGGAGTGATAACCTTCTCCTCTTGCCTTAACAATCTGGCTAGCTCTTCAGGTAGCTCATAATCTTCTTCAACCCCTTCATCGGCTTGATTAATCGGATTGTCAAAGTCATACGAAGTCATAGCAGTGTCGTTGTCGGTGCAGTCTGGAGGGCACTCTCTACAAAGGTTTAGATTGGTTCATTTTAGTGATCAATTTTATCTTGCTTAGAAAAAGTGAAAATGAAGTTATTATCTTGAAAAACATTGCCATTTTATTTTTGTACAAAAAATGAAAAATGAAAAACAGTGAGCGGGAAAAAGAGACTCATTTGCAAAAGATGTCCTGATATTCATTAATTGATCATTTGCACAAAATACAAGATGGCCCGATTACAAAATGAGCCCTAACATCTTGGGCAAGATGTAGGACTTGATGCATGCTTAAAGACATGAAATAATAATTACTCTGCAGGAGTAACTCTTATAATTTCCTGGGAAGACCAGTTTGAGACTTGGTTCCCCGGGATCCTTGGACGTGTCCAGTTTTCCAGGCTGCGTTCGTCTTCTTCCTCGTCTTCCAGACTGTTCACAGCATCCGGGGTGAGCATTCCCCCGCTGACAAATTTGGGCTCCATTGCAGTCTCTGGTTGATCTTGTCGAGTTGGTATGTAACCCAACCCGAATCTGTCTTCTTTCTTTTCAACTGGCAGCAGCTTTCCCCAGCCTTGAGCGGTACCCTCCTCAACAACCTTCCGGGCCTGTTGATATGAAGTGATGGAAGTTCCAGACACAGCAGTTGCTTCATTGATGTTAAGGGCCTCAAACCCCTGACTCATAGTCTCATGGATCTCCCCATCCATCTCTATATACTTGTAAGTAGCCAGCTGGCTAACAAAAATATCTTCCTCTCCGCAGATTGTGATGATCTGCCTTCCCACTCAAATTTTAACTTCTGGTGAAGGGTAGATGTAACAGCGCCAGCAGCGTGAATCCAGGGTCTACCCAAAAGACAGTTGTATGCCGGTTGTATGTCCATCACGTAGAAGGTAGTTTTAAAGGTCTGTGGGCCAATCAACACGGGTAAATCAATCTCTCCAAGTACTGATCTCTTAGAGCCATCAAATGCTCTCACCACCAAGTTACTTGGACGCAATGCCAAACCATCATACTCTAGCTTCACCAAGGCTTTCTTTGGGAGGACATTGAGCGAAGACCCAGTGTCCACCAGCACATGAGAAAGAACAACACCTTTGCATTCTAAGGTGATATGTAAAGCCTTGTTATGGTTGCATCCCTCCGTCGTTAAATCAGCATTTTGAAGCCCAATCCATGACTTGTGTTAACATTGGCAACCACCGTTTCCAGATGATTAACCGTAATTTATTCCGGCATGTATGCTACGTGCAGGACTTTCAACAATGCATTCCTGTGGGCTTCGGAACACATTAACAGTGATAATATGGAGATTTTGGAGGGTGTTTGGTGAAGCTGGTCCACCAGTTTGTAATCACTCTTTTTGATTATTCTCATGAACTCGTCTACTTCTTGTTCAAAAGACGTCTTCTGAGTTTCTTTAGCAGTTGGCTATTCGGGCACCACACTCTTCCCTTTTGCCTTAGCAGCAGCTTCTGCTTCAGCATTGGGTCTCGGTGTTTGTGAGGCAAAAAGGCGTCCGCTTCTGGTGAAGCCTCCGCCTCCCCCAACATTGTCAACTTGTGGTGAAGAGGTTGCTGAATCTAGAGTGATTTTCTTTCCGTCACAGTAGAGATCAGAGCCATAGTGCCAAGGTATGGCATTACTGCTTTCATAAGGAACAGGTCCAGGCACCGTAATGGTAACCGGACTGACTGCTGCAGCGGAAGGAACTATGATGGTGTGCAGATCGTAATAGATTGTGACCGGGGATTTGACAGGAGGTGTTGCAGTTTGTTGTTGGAAATTGTTGTTGGGATGAACATTTGCTGGTTCATAATAGATCGTGACCGTTGCGACATCTTCATTAATGTTTGCTGGTGTTGTAGGTGTTTCTGTTGATAAGATGGGTGTTGACATTGTAGAAGTAAATGTTGTTGAACTCTGATCTATTGAAATAATGGATGGAGTGATTGTTGGTGTTGTGGATGAATCAGTGGGTATGATAGTTGTTGCTGTTGTAGGAGGATTTATTGTTGCTGAAGAAAGGATTGTTGATTTTGTAGGAGAATCCATTGTTGCTGAAGAAAGAGTTGTTGAAGGAGCTGTTGTGGTAATTTTCAAGATTCCATCTTTGATGAGGCCATCTATGCCAAACCTCAGCTTTTCACAACCATTAATAGCAGTTTTGAATGATTCGCAGCAGGCCCCACAACCCGGGAACAATTGGCATCTTAAGAGTTGAGTCTTGACTTCAGCCAGCGGTGGTTGAATATGTGCAACATTATCAATCAGTTCAGATGGTTGATCCTCTTCTATGGCATTAATCCTAGGCCCACCATGATTAGGCATAGTATTTCTGTTTACATTCGGAGGAGGTGCGAAATTGAGAGCTTTGGAGTCGACCAAATCCTGAACCTTCATCTGTAAGGCTCTACACTTCTCAGTATTGTGACCATGTGCGTTGGAATGAAAGGCACACCTGGCATTAGCATCATAATTCTTCGGGAGATTGAGAGGATCTGGTGGAGCCAACGTCCTTAACTTAACCAGGTTAAGCTTCAGGAGTTGTGGCAGTAGAGCGGCATAAGGCATAGGAATGGGGTCAATCACCCTATTTGTTTGAGATGGCCTCTGTTGAAAGGGGCGCTGCTGTTGGTTGTTGTTGTTATATCTGTACGTTCTTTGTTGCGGAAAATGAGATTGTTGCTGATAGTGATGTTGTTGTTGTTGTTGAGGAAATAAAGGTTGTTGTGGAACTGGAGCCGGAATAGTAACGACTGATATTGATCTGTGAGAATACTGGGGTCTGCCCCTGCCTGCATGGATAGCATTTGTTTCACCTGCCCTTCGGGGTCCTGCAAAAGGTTTTCTGGGGTTGTTGGAGGAACTTGCACCATTGTCAGAGATTTTGCCCATCTTCAGAAGACTCTCAATTCTCTCACCAGCTATAACTACATCAGCAAAACTGGTGGAAGAGAAAGTAGCAAGTCTATCAATATAAGTTCCCCGCAAGGTGTTCATAAACATGTCAGCCATCTCTCTTTCTGACATGGGTGGTTGGACAGCAGCAGCAAGCTGTCTCTTCCTCTGAGCATAATCCCGAAAGCTTTCCCTTGAAGACTGAGACATGCTCATTAGAAGAGTTCTATTGGGATTCACGTCTAGGTTGTACTGGTATTGCCGGATGAAGGCTTCATCCAAGTCTTTCCAACATATTATAGTAGCCCTTGTCAGATGCGAATACCATTCTCTTGAGGCTCCAGTCAGGTTGTCCTCAAAATAAAACATACATAACTTCTCGTCCATGGTATAAGCCTTAAGTCTCCCTAAGAAGGATTGCAGATGAGTACGCGGGCAATAGGTACCATAATATTTCTCAAAGCAAGGGGGTTTGAATTTGTGGGGAATCCTCACCCCATCTACCAGCCCCATATTCATCACGTCAAAGCCTAAAGATTTCTGAGATTCCAAAGACCTTAGCTTTTCAGCAATCTCATCCAGTCTTCTGTCATACACCTCATCTCCAGCCCCAATAACAGTGAATTGTTCTTCTTGGGGATCCTCTTGCAAGATTCTGCCCCCAGCATTATTACCTTGAACATTTCTTGGGATATTAACATATGGGTTCAAATGGGGTCCATACTCTGGTGGGTCGATACGGGGCTGTCCTTGTTCATTATTGCTGGTTCCCCCTGTTCCAAGATGAGGCTCTTCAGGTGTCTGCCTTTCTACCAGCTCTCTCAGCCTTTCTTGGCTCTGTGCTAAGCCAGTCATCACAACCATAAATTGAGACATTTGGTTTCTCATTTCGACCCTTTCATTTACCATCTGATTTCTCACTTCATTCAGGTCCTGCTGTACCTACTACATTTGAATGCCTGGAAGGTTGTTACGCGTTGGGTACCGGTGCGTGCGGTTGACAGGGAACACTCGGCGACGAGAAATGTTTCCTGAAAGCACAACAAAGTGAGAAACAAAAAATAAACAAAAACCTACAAAACAAAGAAAATGTTAGTATGCAATGCAGTACGCTTATTTGTTTTCCAAGGTATCTGGTTTGGTTCTTGGTTTTGACCTTTCCATACCTCGAGGAGATGCTTGATGATGTTGAGAGAAAGCCCACCAAAATAAAACAAAATGATATATTACAAATGATGAAAATACATAGTCTGTTTACAATACATGCCCATGGTGGGTCAAAAATACAACAAAAAGGGAAAAGTACATCAAAAGAAAAGAAATACAAGCAAAAGGAATCAGACATCCAATCCGAAGTCATCTTCCCTAACTTCCTTCAGGAGTGCCTCAGTCACTGGACCAGTTGGGTGCTCTATAATGGTCCTAATAAGGAGGTTCTTGGTAGCAATGGCATTAGTCAACTTCTTATGCCTGTCCTGATCCTTTGATCTCTTTAACCCTGCTCGGAGCTTCAATTCTGATATCTCCTTCTGAGCTGCCAACAAAGCTTCCTGTTGCTTCTTCTCATTGTCCTCCAACTTCTCAATCTTGGCCTGAGTCCTCTGGTATTCTTGTGCACGGGCTTCGGTGATCCTGATCCACCTAGCCTGGCTCTCCTCCAGGTAATGCTCAGCCCTAGCTTTCTGAATCTTGGCCTCCTTGCAGGCATTCTTCAATATTTGTTCCCCGGCTCTTGCCTTCCTTATGTAGTCATTTGTCCTCTCAATCTTGGTAAGATGCTCAGTCTTGAGTCTTTCCAATCTTTCAATGTCCAGACGACCGTCATTTCTTTCCCAAAGAGTCTTCTTTAGGGCTTCAGATAGCTGATTATTCCTCTCTTTCAGCTTTTCAAATTCCTCCAGGCTAACAGTTGCTGCAAGCTGTACTGTAGAAGGTCCAGGTGTGTCTTCCAAGGTGAAAGGCATTTTGGTGATCTGAGCTCTAGTACGGGACCAATCAGAGTACTGAGCTGAAGCAACATTGTTGCACCTTCCAAGGATGGCTGTCCCTTTTGTCTAGATGTTGTCCCAAGCCCAGGCAGCTTGCCTGACAACAGCTGAATTAGGTTGCACTTCACAGTATAGGGTCTCATCTAAATCCTGTCCTCTGGGAGGGTGAACCAAGGCGTATCCCAATTGTCTCTTAAACAGTAAAGGGTTGTAATTGATGCAACATTTTACTCCTATTAGAGGCACATTAGGGTATTTCCCACAGCTGGTAATAATATACTTGCCTTTGGTGCTCTGAGTGCACCATCTGATATCATCTGATGTTAAGGCAATGAACCTCTTGGCCCAATTCTTCTGCTGGTGGGGGTTCAAGAAGGCATCTGATTTGGGCAAGTGTCTGAGCAGCCAAGAGTAGAACAGAGGAGCACAACATCTTACTAGCTTCCCCCTTTGCTTTTCATTTCTCTGATGGATGGAATAGTAAAAATCTCTTAGCAATGTAGGCACTGGGTTCCTTAGCAGGAACAAGTGGATGGCATTCTTACTGACAAATTTAGGCTCATCTACAAACAATATAGCCCCATATATGCTGAGGGATAAAAGTGCACAGACTGTCCTCCATTCTCCCACTGCAGCCTTCAGGATGGTTTGAGAAATCAAGAAGTCCAGATGCAAGCCAGGAATCCCAGCTTTTGTTGTCATGTGTCGTTCAATAAGGGCAGGCTCCAAGTACAATGCCTTAGCTATTTCCTCACTTCTGGGAGCAGTCATCTCTGGGTTAAAGGGGATCCCTCCTCTGATAGGCACTCCAATCAACAAAGAAAACTCCTCCAATAGAGGCCCTATCTGAAAGTCAGGAAAGGTGAAGCATCTGAGTGGAGGGTCATAAAACTGCAAGCATGTGTGGATCATGCTTCTCTGAGAAGAACCAAGATCCATGACCATGTCTAAGATACCCCCATAGTGCTCTCTAAACAGTGGGATGTGGTCAGGTGTGATAAGTGACTGGACTTGTCTGATACCAGTCAGAGAGGGCTCAAAGAAGTGATAAGATATGTTGCTTTTCCTTGGAATATCCATGAGTGCTGAAGAAGATGAAGTCAAATGCTGATGAAGATCACAGACTGAAAAGCTGGAGGTAAGTCTCTGATAGACTAATGCAGGTGATGATGGAAATAACTGAAGCAGATGCTGAAGAGGATAGCTGAAGCAGAGGTCTAAGCAACAGAAGGGGTCAAAACCAAACCAAGTATGATGTGATGGATACCCTGAAAAACAAATAAACAAATGTTAAATGATGCAATGATATATGCAAATAATATGCAAGGGTTTGTGATCAAGAGCTGGATCTGATTATCTGTCTTGACATAAGGTCCATGTATGTTCAAAGGTCCGGATGGAGGCTCATAAATCCAGTAACCAGGGTGGGGGACTCAAATAAAGAGTCACTTGTCCAGGGTTAATCATAAAAACTGTCCAAAGTGAAGTATTCTTAAACAATACAGTAACAGGGTATGATATGGCCAAGGGTTCCTGCAAACAAACAACTCAACCCCCTCACATGTAATGTTCTAGAACAAGGATCCTTAAACTTGGATCAGTTATGAGAAGTGTAAACACTTCTAACCCGGAGGTATAGTGTTTACAATAACCATAAAAGATCCTCCTCTAATTCACCCCAGATTCTGAAGGTCAAAATAAAGGTCATCCAGACTTAGCAGGCTTCCCAGATAGCCCTAGCACTACAGGAAGTCTGTACACAGAGTTCTCAAGAAGAAACCCACATCTGAACCGTGTTTCATATTCCCGCACCAGACCGAAATGGAATGGGAAAGAACATGAACCACTCTAGGCTAGGTGTCACTCAGGTCCCAGGTATAGGACCTTAATCACACAGTGGAACCCCACCCACCAAAGAAAACCAGATCCAGCACAGTGATAATGACAGTATGAAATATGCATAAGACTGTAAAGAAAGCAATAAATAAAGTTGTACATAAAGCAATAAATAAAGCAAATAAATAAACACAAGTTAGCACATAACACCCCCAGTAAACACAAATCAAACAAGCGCTAGGAGGAACCCACAAAAAGAACCAGAAGCCCTGGTTGCAGTATAAGGGTCCCCAGTAGAGTCGCCAAGCTGTCGCTCCCACCTGATGACACCTGGCCAATAGGGGTACAGACGCGAACAGTCGGCGAAAGGGAGAATATGAAGATGAACTGAAAAGAGTCGCCAGCTAGGCATTTTTATCCCGAAGGAAAGGTAATGCTACATAAACCTAGAAAGATATGGATAAGATGGTCGCGAACCAGAGAAACTGAGAAAGGGGGTTGGTTACAACCTGGGAAGGTATTAGGACCCAGATTGTTCGTCGTACTCGACGGGATCCACGCTTGAAAGTTTTGTGTTTAAAGGGGTAGTGTCTGTGCTATCTGTGTGCAAAAGCTGGAAAAGAATACAAGTGTCAGTGCAAAAGAAGTGTGAAATAGGATAAAGGAGTGTCAGTGCAAGAAAAGAGTGCAATGCTCAAGACAATGAGGCTAAAAAGAATAATGCTGGAAGAGGGGGGAATATACAGAGACTTTTGTTCGATAATAGTTAAGTTATGCCTACGTATTCTCTCGTGCAATGAGGAAGTCAGAACACCGTAGTTCGACTCAAAGAGACTGAAAGAAGAATTGACTGATGAACTGCTTACTTATCTATGCTCAAGTGTATGACCTGTCTGGCTCAGGTGCAAACTGTCTTGCATTAGACGGAAGAATCGAGTTCTCGTTTATGAATGAAGATGGTGAGGAAAGAATCCCGGAGGAGACGATTATTGTTTGTTTTTGGTGTTTTCAATCTTTTATTACTTTTTGTGTTTGTCATAAGAAAATGAGCTTAAGCCTAAACCAAGGGTTAGGAAACTCATCACATCCTCCCTCTGATTAGGGGTAATGAGAATACCTTAAGTATGAAGTAAACACCTCACACTTAATCACCATGATGTAGGATTAAGATCATTAACCTACTTGCATTTATTTAGATGTTTTTGGAGTTTTTGTTTTGTGTTAAGTAATGAGTTTAATCCATAATCAAGGATTTAATGGACCCATTACACCATCCTAATAGAAGGATAATAGATGAGAACATTTAAGCCGAGGAAGACTCCTCAACTTAATCCATGATTAGGGATTAACCTCATGACAAAACAAAGCCTTTATTGAAGTGGATTTTAGTTAACGATAAGATTAAGAAATGGATTTTATGGTTTGTAAGACAACTTGAGGGGGACTTGTCCATTAACACTAGGGTTAGTCCTTCTTAACCAATTAAGAAAGAATTAGAACCCTAATGCAAGACCCAAGTTACAAGCTTGATGTCTTAGTGATTATTAGATGAATTGATTAAGATATTTAAACACATTAAGGGTTTAACACTTAGGATTAAAGTTATACACTCCATCCTAAGAGAAGGATGCATGCATAACCTTAATCACAAAGCCTTAAAACCTTTAAGGTTTAGTCCCTGATTATGAGGTGAGAAGAGAAGACACAAAAGATGACACAAAGGTAAAACTAATAGGGGGACTAATCAAACCCTAATTGTGATCATGCTTGGGTATTCCTAGGGTTAATGAGGTTTGCAAGAAGTCTTCAGGAAAAGCCACCAAGGAAGAAGCCGAGATGGAAGGAGGAGAAGCAGAAGAAGCAAGTCAACTTACTTCACTTAAGAAGATAAGTTGATTGAAGAAAGAAAGTGAGGAAGGTACATGAATGATCAAGCACACTCTAATACAAATACAAAATGCAGCAATGAATGCATAATAGAGGTAAGAAGATATTGTGAGAAGTGAAGGCAAATTCACTTCTCAAAGTAACTTACCACCTGAAAAGTTAGTAAAAGGAAATGAAATGAGATGAAAATGAAATGAATGCAAGGATGCAAACCAAAACCAGAAGCATATTCAAGATGCAAATGATGCTAAGAGATGATGCAAATGTATGTCAAGGGATGCAAATGGTCATACAAGTAATGAGGATGCACATGAAGCATGAAAGGAGGCATGAAAGTTCATGAATGTTCATGAAATGAAATGAATGCATAACATGGAAAATGGATGATGCAATGATCAAACATGATTCTAATGTGTCCTAAGATGTCTTATATGTCATATGAATGCACAAAATGTCATGACAAGTTCTTATATGAATGCTTATGCAAGATGTATGCAAAGAAAGATGCAAAATTAGGGTTTTATGAAAAGATGAGATGCAAAACTAAAAAACAGAAGCAAATGACAAGATAAAAAATTGAAAATAAAATCAAAGGATCCCTAAAACTATACTAGGTTACCATCCAAAGGGGGAGATCAGAAGCTAAACCTTGAAGGAGTTATGAATTTCCTAAGTTTCTAGGGTTTTTTGGGTGATCCTCAATGTAAAATACCAAACAATTTAAAAATGCAAGATAAAAATGAAACAAAAATGTTTTTGGATGCTAGAAGCCATGCATAGAACAATGCAAAAATAATCATTCACAAACTCAACTTGGTTTAAAAGTTATGAATTTTTGAAGTTAGGGTTAGAAAATGGACAATTTTAAGAACCCTAATTCATTAAAAAATGTCAAAGTGTGATCAAAACCAAAAAGAAATTTGTATGGTGAGTTTGTAAATGTTTCTAAATGTCCAAGAATGTTCTCTGATTTTTTTGGTGATTTTTAAATACTTAAATGTATTTTTAATTAATTAATTTTCATTAATTAATTAAATAAAACATTTAAATGATTTAAAAATATTTTTTTTAATGCAAAAAATAAAAATAAAAATATTTTTGGGTTCTGAAAATTAATAAAAGGTTTGATAAAAAATTTCAGAATTTTTTGATGATTTTTACTATTTTTAAAAATTCGTACAAAATAAATTGAGAAAAATGAAATAAAATTAAAATAAATGGAAAGTATGCAAAATGGAGAGACAGGATTGATTATGGGTTTGAATCTGTTGACCACGCGCCACATCCAATGGCCCAAATTCAAATTCTGATAATCCTAATTAATTAATTCAATAATCCAGATTAAACTTAAGTGAACTAATCTCCACCCTCCATCTCACGCGGGAAAGACACATCCAAGGGCCCTCATTCAAACAGAAACCCTAACCCTAATTAGTCACTTAATGACTCTCAGGTGGCCGCAGAAGACCTCCGGTCATCTTCTCCGGCCAACCCCTCCCCTGAAAATTTCCAAATCACTCCCTAGGTTATTTCTGGAGCTCTAAAGCTCCAGATTCATTCCTTTCACTCCCCTAAGCTCAAATCCACCCTAAAAACAATTTCTTTTCACTCAATCTCAAGATTCGAAGCAATGAACAAAAATGGTGAAACTTTCAGAAGTTCGTAAAATCCTCAAATCACAACCATTTTCAAAAATAAAAGGTTCAGCATGATCAGCACAACAAGAGGAACAATTCTATAACCTAAAAAGAGATTTCTGGAAAAAAGTTTGAGATGGCTACCTGAGATGGAGCTTTCAACCCTTGAGCTTTCTGGCTGCTTCTTTGGTTCAAAATGCCTCCAATGACCTCCCTGAAGATGCTTTGATGCTTGGAGAGCTTTGAGAATGGTTGGTTTGTAAGTTTAGACTCCTCTGGTCAGAAAATCGTGTTTTGTTTGTGATGTGTTCTTGGTTGTTTTGAGGGGTGGTTTGTGATCAGTGATTGATTTGAGAATGAATGGTGGTGTTTGTTTGAAGAATGGATGGCTGAGTTATGAGATTCGAAGGTTTTTGCAAGAGGGGAGTTTTTTGTGAACTTGTGAACTTAAGTGTTAGGCTGTGTTCTTATGTGTTATGGCTTGCATAAAGTCCACATATTAAGTTGTGATAGGTCTGTGGAGTTGGTGTGGGCTATGCTGATTGGTATGGGTGAAAATGCAAAAAGTCAAGGTTGGTTGTACTTTGAGGTATGGGCTGGTTCAGGCTTGGTACAATGGGGTGTCTGGTGCAGCAAGGATCAAGGATGGCCATGGAACTCATTTAGAGGCAATTCAGCATGTGGGGAATAAGTTTTGGGAGGTTTTGCAATTTCATGAAACTTTGGCCCCTTTGAGATTTCTTCATGTGCAAGGCATGAAACTTTGAAATTCTTGGGCTAATTCTGAGTTTTAGGAAATGTGTTATGTTACTATGATGCTTAGAAGTGCATTTGAAGTCACAAAATGGCTTGGCAAGAGGTTTTGCAAAAATCCCTCTTTGGCATGAAACTTGAAATTATGTGATTTTTGCCAACTTTGACAAGCCATAACTTGAGTTCCAAAATGAATTAGATCTTGTTCTTGTACTTTTTGAAAAGGGAATGATCCAATCTACAACTTTCATGACCAACAATTTTTCATTTGAAGCATTTTTGGTTGAGAAAGAGGAGGTTGAAAAACACTTTCCCAAAATGGAAAGTTTACATTACAAGTCATTTCCATTTTTGGCAACTTTTGGTTTTGCTAACTTTTCTTCAAATTTGTGAACTTATAAACACTTAAATGATCAAATAAAGACCATATAACTTCAATTTGATGAAAAATCCACTTTGGTTCCATGTTGGGGGGCCTCAGATGCCCTGATTTTGCTCTGACTTGCTCAGGAAGTTACCCAGTGATCAGATGACTTCCACAATGAATTTCTTCATCAAACTTGGTATGTATGATCCTTATAACATATTGAGACCAATAGAAACAATAATGACCAAAAAATTTGGAGTTATGGCCTCTGAAACCAAAACCCTAATTTTAGGTCATCTGTGCAGTTAAACCCTGGCTCTGCTTCCATGCTTTGCTAGCTCTTGTGATTTTCTTACTTCCTTGATCTTTGGAGGATATAATATGATGATTGAACATACATGGACCCTCTTGAGATTATTGATGGCCTTTGGGTGGCTCAAATGAACCTTGGATTGCTCAGATCACAAACCCTAGATGCAGATGAACTTGAACCAATGCAGTGAAGCAAAAATGCAATATGGAATGATATGCTTGAACTAATGCAAATATAAAAAATAACATGCCATGGTGTGAACTTAGTGAGGGCAAATTTGGGGTGTTTACAATATGATGTTGCTGAAGAAAGAATTGTTGATGTTGTAGGAGAATCCATTTATGCTGAAGAAAGAGTTGTTGAAGGAGTCGTTGTGGTAATCTGCCAAATTCCATCTCTGATGAGGCCATCTATGCCAAACCTTAGCTTCTCACAACCATTAATAGCAGTTTTGCACGATTTGCAGCAGGCCCCACAGCCCGGGAACACTTGGCATCTTAATAGTTGAGCCTTGACTTCTGCCAACGGTGTTTGAATATGTGCAACATTATCAATTAATGTAGATGGTTGATCTTCCTCTATGGCATTAATCCCGGGCCCACCATGATTAGGCATAGGATTTTTGTTTACATTCGGAGGAGGTGCGAAATTGAGAGCTTTGGAGTCGACCAGATCTTGAACCTTCATTTGTAAGGCTCTACACTTCTCAGTATTGTGACTAGGTGCGTTACAGTGGAAGGCAGACCTAGCATTGGCATCATAATTCTTTGGGAGATTGAGAGGATCTGGCGGAGCCAACGTTCTTAACTCAACCAGGTTAAGCTTCAGAAGTTATGGCAGTAGAGCAGTATAAGGCATAGGGATGGGGTCAATCACCCTATTTGCCTGAGATGGCCTCTATTGAAAGGGGCGTTGCTGTTGGTTGTTGTTGTTATTGATGTACGTTATTTGTTGCGGAAAATGAGATTGTTGTTGATAGTGTTGTTGTTGTTGAGGATAAAGTGGTTGTTGTGGAACCGGAGCCGGGATAGTAACGGCTGCTACTGATCTGTGAGAATATTGGGGTCTGCCCCTGCTTGCATGGATAGCATTTGTTTCACCTGCCCTTCGGGGTCCTGCAAAAGGTTTTCTGGGGTTGTTGGAGGAGCTTGCACCATTGTCAGAGATTTTGCCCATCTTTAAAAGACTTTAAATTCTCTCACCATCTATAAC
This sequence comes from Lathyrus aphaca, assembly GCA_963966055.1. NCBI lineage: Eukaryota > Viridiplantae > Streptophyta > Magnoliopsida > Fabales > Fabaceae > Lathyrus > Lathyrus aphaca. The sequence goes on along the minus strand of OZ014519.1, from coordinate 724,278,926 downwards.
TACATCGGAAAAACTGGTGGAAGAGAAAGTAGCAAGTCTATCAATATAAGTTCCCTGCAAGGTGTTCATAAACATGTCAGCCATCTCTCTTTTTGACATGGGTGGCTGGACAGCAGCAGCAAGCTGTCTCCACCTCTGAGAAAAATCCCGAAAGCTTTCCCTTGAAGACTGAGACATGCCCATTAGAAGAGTTCTATTGGGAGCCATGTCTAGGTTGTACTGGTATTTCTGGATGAAGGCTTCGGCCAAGTCTTTCCAACATCTTATAGTGGCCCTTGTCAGATGCGAATACCATTCTCTTGATGCCCCAGTCAGGCTGTCCTCAAATTAGAACATCCATAACTTCTCGTCCATGGTATAAGCCTTGAGTCTTCCTAAGAAAGATTGCAGATGAGTACGCGGGCAAGAGGTACCATTATATTTCTCAAAGCAAGGGGGTTTGAATTTGTGGGGAATTCTCACCCCATCTACCAGCCCCATATCCATTACATCAAAGCCTAAATAATTTTGGGATTCCAAGGACCTTAGTTTTTCGGAAATCTCATCCAGCCTTCTGTCATACACTTCATCCCCAACTCCAATAACAGTGAACTTTTCTTCTTGGGGATCCTCTTGCAGGATTCTACCCCCAGCAGTATTACCTTGAACATTCCTTGTGCCATTTACATCCGAATTCAAATGGGGCCCATACTTTGGTGGGTCGATACGAGGATGCCCTTGTTCATTATTGCTGGTTCCCCCTGTTCCAAGGTGGGGCTCTTCAGGTGTCTGCCTTTCTACCAGCTCTCTCAGCCTTTCTTGGCTCTGGGCTAAGCCGGTCATCACAGCCATAAACTGGGTCATTTGGTTTCTCATTTCGACCCTTTCGTTTGCCATCTGATTTCTCACTTCATTCAGGTCCTGCTGTACCTGATCCATCTAAATACCTGGAAGGTTGTTACGCGTTGGGTACCGGTGTGTGCGGTTGACAGGGAACACTCTGCAACGAGCAATGTTTCCTGAAAGCACAACAAAGTGAGAAACAAATAATGAACAAAACCCTACAAAACAAAGAAAATGTTAGTATGCAATGCAGTATGCTTATTTGTTTTCCAAGGTGTCCGGTTTGGTTCTTGGTTTTAACCTTTCCAGACCTTGAGGAGATGCTTGATGATGTTGAGAGAAAGCCCACCAAAATAAAACAAACTGATATATTACAAATAATGAAAATACATAGTCTGCTTACAATACATGCCCATGGTGGGTCAAAAATACAATAACCAAAAGAAAAAGTTCATCAAAAGAAAAGAAATACATGAACCGTATCAGATTTCACAAAGGGTCTGAGTGGTAGCATATCAGATTGCATTACCACCATCGCTTGCAAATTTACATGATGTGTTTCATGTGTCACAGCTGAGGAAGTACATTTCTGATCTGTCGCATGTGATTCAAATGGATGATGTTCAAGTAAGAGATAACTTAACTGTGGAAGTTTCGCCAGTACGGATAGATGGTAGGGAGATGAAGTGATTAAAGGGTAAATATATTACCTTAGTGAAGGTATTGTGGGATGGACCAACTAGTTGGACTTGGGAACCTGAAGATTAGGTGAAGGAATCATATCCGATGTTGTTTGCTTCAGGTACATTTTCGAGGATGAAAATTCTTAAGTGGGGGAGAGTCATAACACGCTAAAGTTGATATTTTCATTTAATTGTGAATTGTTGTGAATTTTGATGAATTACCAATGATATGATGTTTTGTGGATACATGAGTGTGACTTAAAATTTTAATAATATTTGGATATTAAGTATAGTGTGTTTATTTAATTAATTTTGGAGAAATTAATTTAATTAGAAAGAGTTAGAGGACAAGGGTAATATAGTCTTTTGGTATAGGCTAAGTGAGGGTAAGAAGGGAAAAGTCTAATTGAGGTCCTAAGGGCAAGATTAATATAAGGGGGTAAAGTTTGGATTGTACGATCTTTTGGGGAACAATCATACTTGGGAGAAGAGAAGAAGAGCTCTGGAGAAACAAATCTAGGACTTGAAGGTTGGAGAGGAAGTCTTAGCGGTTAATCGAAGAATCCGACGAATTAAGGTATGAGGAGTGATTCTATTCAATATTCTTAATATAGGTATGAAGTTTATGAGAATTAGGGTTTTGAGAGTTCCTTAGGGTTTATGAGTTTGATGGGTATTTGTATTAACGAGTATGTTATAAGGGTATATGATGATTTAAGATGTTATGAGATGTTATATGATTAATATATGTTGGTAGTTGAACCAATGAGGATTTTCTGAAATTTTTGTTGTTAAAAACTGGTTTTGAGTGGGTTTTGTCGCAGTAGGGATGATTTGAGATCGCAGGTTTTCTTCCCATAATCAAGTTGCTCTCTTAGTGAGATACTGCTCGCTTATCGAGCAATTGCATATTTTGGACCTTTCAAAACAGAGAGTTAGTCGCTCAGCGAGGGGGCTGCTCGCTGAGCGAGACCTGGCATTTTCCGAAAAATTATTTTAATTCTGAAAAATTGTTTAATTGAGATACCTTGTTGTTATAAGATGTTATGATGTTTTAGCGAATTTTTATGTTGTGTTTAGAGGTTATATGTGTAGGAATTTGTGATAAAAATGATGTACGATTAATTGAGTTGTTTATAAGTTTATGAAGTATGATGATATGAATTAGAGAGAGATGTTAGATGAACGATTAACATGATGATTGATGATGAATGTGGATGGAATACTTAATGATGTTCTGATGAGGTGTATTTATATTGCGTCTTGCATTCATGGCATAATTATGAGGGGACTTCGGTCCATTGGTAGCTTCAATCCCATCGTGCGGATTGAGGTGATATGATGATATGATGTGCTCCCTTGTGGAGGGTTGATGGCCTAGTGTCCATCCATGAGGATATTTTGGTACCACATGCATAATAAGAGTGTTGCATCTTCATTCTAATTGGCATAACATGATTGCATTGAGTTTGTATGATGATTATGAGGTATTTGAAGTGAAATATGGGTTGACTTGAGATGTATGTATATATGTTGTATTTTATCTTATAAGTTCTTATACTTGTATTAATTATGTTGAATATAGATTACTCACCCTGCCTGCATTTTTGTGATAGTCTATTATGCCATGCTGCAGATACTCGAGGATAAGCTTGGTGCCTAGAGTACTTTGGAGTATTTTACTTTGTTTCTTAGTTGAGTCCATAGGTGGTGTCCAGCTCTAGGTTATGTAACATTCAGGAAAGCTTTAGAATCTTGTTGTTTATTACTTGTTTTGAATCAATTTGAATTAAATTGTTGGTTTTACATTACAAATAAGTTTTTCCATTAATGATTAAAAGATGTTTGATTTCTGCTGCGCAGTAATGAAATGTGTTTATTGAGTAACATGATTTTGCATCCCGTTTACACGACAAGACTACTATGATGTTTATGATATGAGAGTTTAGGATGTGATGCCCTTTAACGATGGAACTCTGATTAATTGAGTAAATCGTATTATAATTCTTGATGGGGTAGAAAGGGTGTTACACCACTGGTTCGGAGAAAGGCTTTGGTATCTTTGATATGTGTGCTAAGTGTGCAGGAAGCCAAATAAAAATGGCACAAAACCAATAAATTGGAGCAAAGCCAAAGATGTTGAAAATAAGTGAGCTCTTCGGGCGCGAATTGGTGAAGAATAAGTGAGCTCTCCGGGTGAGCTTTGGCAAACAAAAGGCGAGGCATTCTACTGTTCAGGCAAAGGCAAAACAAGGGCATGGTAACCCGACGAGGTCTGGAAAACATGAGTTCGTTGGGCGAAATTAGACATTTTCACAAAGGCGGATTGATCAATTGTTACCAGAGAACATGCAATAAAGTAGCTTTTGTCGTACGAGACAGGAAATTTTCAATTTTGTAAAATAGATTCTTAGGCTGATTTTTGAAGGGGACCTGAATCTTATTTTATTTTGGAGCCAACCATTTTTAGTTAGAAGAGATATATATTAAGAAAACAACAAGTGCGGGTGCTTCTTGAAGATCTGGAGTTTGGTTTGCTTATATCGTTGGGATATCGCGGTGGATGTTTGCTCATCTTTGTTCTTCTCTTAAATCCCTTTCTTGTTGGGATTATATGTAATTTTACTGTTAAAGTATGTATTTTTATTAATCATGGCGTTATGTACGATCTATTTACAAATCTATATCGATGTTATCTTTGTTTCATTATTTACATATCGATTTCAATTGTTATTGAGAAATACTCATCGAATCTTGATCTAGGATAATCATTTGTTAGACGCTAAACTCTAGACATAGATTTAGATTTAACATTCTCATGAGTATCGATCCTTAATGCTTTGTATTTTTTTATTGGTAGAGAGATCGTCGATTAAACAATATGGTTGAACTCTCGACAGAAGTTCAGACATGAACCCTGTTGTGAGTGGCACGTGATGATATTGATAAATGTTTAGATTGCGCTTAGTTGATTGGTAGATTACATGTTCGATCGGTGGATTAAATTCAATCCTGACAAGTTCTCCCCTCTCTGAAGCTTTAATTTTTTATTCATTTGTTTTACATAGCGTAGCTTTACAACAAATTTGACAAACCTACTTAAAAGTATTTTTAATTAATTAATTTTCATTAACTAATTAAAAATAAACTTTTAAATGTTTTAAAAATGATTTTTAATGCAAAAAATAAAAATAAAAATATTTTTGTGTTCTGAAAATTAATTAAACCTTTGACAAAAAATTTCAGAATTTTTTAAAATATTTTGCTATTTTTTAAAATTCGTGCAAATTAAATAGAAACAAATGAATTAAAAATTAAATAAATGAGAAAAAAGGGGAAAGTCAACTAATCCCAAGGCTGAGATTCAAAGCTGGTTTTGAGGGAATTGACCCCGCACGCATCTGGACGGCTGAAATTCAAACTCCACTAATTATGATTAAAGCCCTAATTTGAACCCTAATGACTTTCAGAGGACCGGAACAGTGTTCCGGTCATCTTCTCCGGCCAACCGAAAATCAAAATCACTCCCTAGGCCAATTCAAAAGCTCTAACTCTCCAGAATTCATCCTCTACCCACCCTAAACACGAATCAAGCACAAAATCATGTATATCTTTCAACACAAACACAAATCGAATCAAAGAAGTTTTCAGGTCAAACTTTCAGAAGCATGGTTCAGGCTCAAAACTCAATCATTTTAAAAACTAAGAACACCAGAATGATCAGTGGAGCATAAGCAACCAATCTATAGCATAAAAAACAATTTCTGGAAAAAAGTTCTTGAGGTACCTGAGCTTGAGCTTTCTCAGTTTGCAACTTTCTGACCTGCTTTTTGCTTCCAATCACCTCCAATGATCCCCCTGAGAAGTTTGCAAGGCTTGGTTGGAGTTTAAAATGGTTGATTTGAGAGATTGAGTGAGTTCTGTTCAGTGAAGTGAGGAAATCGTGTTTGGTTTGTGTGAGGTTTTGGGCTGTTTCAATGGTTGGTTTGTGATCAGTGGAACATGCTGAGATCAATGGTGAAGTTTGTTTTTGTGTTTGAAGGTTGTGTTGTGTGATTCGAAGCAAAATGCATATGAGGCATAAACTTGGAACTATGGCTTGGGGAGAGCTTCAACATGAGTTATGTTGTGTGTTATGGCTTGCCTTTGGTCCATTTATCACTCATGGATAGGTCTGTGGAGTTGGTGTGCCCTATTGTGATTGGTATAGGTCTTTTGCAAAAAAGTAAAGCTTTGTGTAAGAGAGGTATGGGCTCATGGCTAGCCAAGGACAAGAGGGGTGTCCTGCGCAGCAAGAAGTGAGGAGAACCATAGGATCAATTTTGAAGTCAGCCAGCAAATGGATTAGGGTTTGAGTGAGGTTTTGCAACTTTGTTCATTTTTGGCCCCTTTGAAATTTCTTGATCCACAAGTCATGAAAATGAGTAAACTTTTGATGCAATCTGACTTTTAGACATTGGTTCATGTTTGTGTGAAGATTAGAAGTTCATTTGAAAGCTCAATTTGCCTTGGCAAGTGATTTTGCAACTTTGCCTCTTTGGTGCATAACTTGAAATTATGTGTTTTTTCCCAACTTTGACAAGCCATAACTTTTGATCCAAAATGAATTAGAATGAGTTCTTGTACTTTTTGAAAAGGGAATTATCCATTCTACAACTTTCATGACCAAAGTTTTCCCATTTGAAGCATTTTTGAATCAAAAAGCAAGGGTTGAAAAAGTTTCCCAAAATGGCAAGTTTCCATTACAAGTCATTTTCCCAAAAAGTCAACTTTGCAAATGGCTTGAAATTATTCAATCATGTGAACTTATAACACCTTCTATGATCAAATAAAGATAATACACAATCAAAATGATGAAGAACACCCTTTGGTTGGGTCATTGGGGGCCTCAGATGCCCTGATTTTGCACTGACTTGCTCAAAAAGTCAACTCTTGATCAAATGCCTTCCCCATGGAATTTCTTCATGAAAATTGATATGCATGATCCCTATACCATATAGAGACCAATAGAAACAAGAATGACCAAAAAATTTGGAGTTATGGCCTTTGAAACCAAAACCCTAATTCTAGGTCATCTGTGCAGTCAAACTTGGCTCTGCTTCCATGCCATTCTCAGTTCTTGTGATTTTTTGACTTCCTTGACTTTGAGAGGATGAAATAGGATGCTTGAACATACATGGACCCCTTTGAAATGATTGAAGACCTTTGGAGTGGCTCAAATGGCTCTTGGATTGCTCATATCACAAACCCTAGATGCAGATGACTTTGAACCAATGCAGTGAATAAAAAATGTGGTATGAGATGCTATGGTTGAGTTTATGCATATGAGAAGATCACAAGCCATGGTGAAATGAGTGAGGGCAAATTTGGGGTGTTTACAGCTGCCCCTATTCAAACATGAGTTAGCTGTGCAGGATGTAAGCAACGGCTTATCAGGCAAACAAGATAACTTGTGGTTGAATATCAAAGACAGTCCAAAATTTGCACTCACAGAATGAAGAAGAAAAGGGATATAGATTGTAAAGAAAAATAAAGTATATTATAAAGTGCGGGCGACGGAGGACGACCGTCGAGCAGAGGACGACTGCTGGGGAAAAGGGCAATGACGGGGACGACCGACATGCTGGGGATATAAGAGATTATGATGGGGACGGTCATCAAGCAAAGATATAAGACTCTCTGGAGATAAAAGGTAATTGTGAATGATGGGGACGACCATCAAGTTCAAAGCATAAATGAAAAAAAAATTGATGAGGTACGGTCATCAAAGGTGAAGGACGATCACCTAGCAGGGGACGGCTGCTCTGTTGGGGGATGAGATGAGGGACGGTCATCTAAGGTGAAGGACGATCACCGGGCAAGGTACAGCTGCCGAAAGTACCGCGACATAGGACGAATGCCGGATAAAAAGGTCAACGATGGGGACGGCCATCGGATAAGCATGATGAAGGACGATCATCAAGAGGTGAAGGACGATCACCTAGCAGGGGACGGCTGCTCTGAGGGCATCATGACATAGGACGAATGTCAGATAACAAAGATCAACGATGGGGACGATCATCAGATAAAATGATGAAGGACAATCATCAGAAGGTGAAGGACGATCACCTAGCAGGGGACGGCTGCTAAATATCACGACATAGGATGAATGCTGGATAGAAAAGGGGTTCCAATAATGGAGACTTCGCTGGGGGCAAGGATGAGGGACGGTCATCCATAGGTGAAGGACGATCACCTGGCAGGGTACGGCTGCCAAACAGGTATCGGGACATAGGACGAATGTCAGATAAAATAGAAGTTTTGCTGGGACTTTGCTGGGGAAAAATAGACACGGACGGGTGTCTAATCTCAAGAAGACATAAGTGTTTGACACGGTGTATAGATTAAAGATGCGGACGGGCATCCTTATGATACGGACGGGTATCAGGTAGAAACAAACACTGGCGCGTGTTCAGAGATGATGATACAGACGAGTACCAACTGGTTAACAACGAACACGGACGAGTATTGATTCTGCGGGGACTCTTCTGGGGAATAGTAGACACAGACGAGTGTCTAAAATCAAGAAGACATAAGTGTATGGATTAAAGATGCGAACAAGCATCCTTAAGACTATGATACGGACGAGTATCAGGTAGAAACAAACGCTTGACGCATGTTCTGAGATGATGATACGGACGAGTATCAACTGGTTAACAAAGAACACGGACGAGTGTCGAATCTGAGGGGATTTGAGTGATATATACAAGATACGGACGAGTATCTGTATGAGTGAAATAAGTATGAGTGAAACACCGACAAGTGTCTAACTTGCTGGGGAGGGTGACACGGACGAGTGTCAAAAGGTATATTATAAACAAGTATATGCTTTACAAAGTGTTCAGGTAGCTATGCTGGGGAAGGTGACACGGACGAATGTCAAGGAATCTGTATAGATATATGTATCTGTGAGTGCCAAGAGGACGCTTTGGCCTTCTGCTGGGGATACGACACGGACGGGTGTCAAGAGGTATCTGTAATATAAGTGTCTGTTTGTAAAGAAAGCTCGGGCGACTTTACTGGGAGAAAGATGACACGGAAGAGTGCCACAAGGAGTGTGTATTTGTATTTATCGGTGTAAGGCAAATGCCTTGGCTTCCTGCCGGGGAATCTGGAGAGCTTTCTGTATATCTTTGATGAATTGCTAGTACTCACAAGTACTTGATTCAGGACATGGCTTATGATTATGCAATATGTTTGATTTTTGCCGTAATGCTCCGTATTAAACGGAATGCTACGCTTTGCGGGGATAATATGATGCGAATGCTATAATTATGCAAAGATAACGACCCGGGATCCGGGTCCCGATTGCTGTGAAGATCTCCGACTGATCTGCTTGAAGTGGATTTCCCAGCTGGGGATAAGATCATTGGTAGATCTGGCATATGGAACTCTGCTTGGGGATATAGATCACTGATAGACCTATCTTTGGTAATGAGGGATCCAGCTGGGGTTTGTAGAAGCTTTCGTCACTCTGTTGTGGGGTTTTCAGACGTTGCTCTTCTGGATAGAGGCTGAAACTCTGTGGGGAGATGGTTCCCTGGCTTTTGTACTTGGCTGAGGAGGAAGTAACAAATGGCAACATAGCTGGGGAGAAAGCACCTCGGGTGCTAAGACTGAGTAGATAATGAATTTCCAGCTTGCTGGGATGAAGTTTTCATGCCCCATGTTGTGCCTTGAATACCTGCAATCCTGAAAAGACAGAGAAATGCACAAGTAAACCCCGAGGTATCCCTTACTGGATTCCATCATAGGGGTTAGACACTCCCGGGAGTAAACATATTTCCTGCAAGCACGTATTTTTTGGAAGAGAAGCATTTGTATTTGTGCAATCAGTATCTTAAAGACATCGGACATTTTGCAAACGAAAATAAAATGTACGAGACGAAACATGACTGAAAATCTGATTTTATTAATTCATGTGCCCTGAATTGGCAAATACAGTCAAAGAAACAGATCCCCTAAATGAGGAGATTGTTAAAAATTGAGAAATAAAAGGTATTGGCAATGTTGATAACGCTTCAGGGAGCTTTCCTTCGCTATGACTCGTATGACATTTGACATTCTTCTCGTCTCGCTTTTTGAAGAAGGCTGATTCTGAAAGAAGCTTGATCCTTTTGAAGCTTACCAAGTTGTAAGTAATACAGGCGAATTCAGAACGCAGTTGTTCGCTTATTCCCTTATTTTGCATGGATCGCCCTCTCGGGTTTTCAATCCATCGGGATACCCATTTTTGCCTGAGTTGTCCAATGCGGCTTTTCAACTTAGCGGGTGTACATTTTTTTATATATTTATTTTCCCTTATTTTTGCCCGAGTCTTTTATTCTGTTTTTGACTCGCCGGGATGCCCTATTTTTGCCTGGACTTACATTCTGTTTTTATGTCCAGCGGGTCATTTTTATGCGAAGTATTTTTTAACTGCATCTGAATTCACAGGGGACGGGAAGTCTTCACCATCCATAGTATTGAGCATGAGTGCTCCACCAGAGAAAACTTTCTTTACCACGAATGGTCCTTCATAGTTCGGAGTCCACTTGCCCCTGTGGTCTGTATGAGGAGGGAGGAGTCTTTTCAGCACAAGATCTCCCACTTGGTACTCTCGGAGTCTGACTTTCTGATCGAAGGCTTTCTTCATTCTTTTCTAATACAACTGCCCATGACAAATTGCAGCTAATCTCTTCTCTTCGATCAGACTCAGCTATTCGTATCGGGATCGGACCCACTCTGCTTCGTTCAGCTTAACGTCCATTAATACCCGTAAGGAGGGTAATTCAACCTCAACAGGTAGGACTGCCTCCATGCCATACACAAGTTGATACGGTGTTGCCCCAGTGGATGTCCTGATTGACGTACGGTACCCATGCAAGGCAAATGGTAGAATTTCGTGCCAGTCTTTGTATGTAACTACCATCTTCTGCACAATCTTCTTGATATTCTTATTAGCTGCCTCGACAGCGCCATTCATCTTTGGCCTGTAAGGAAAAGAATTGTGGTGTTGGATCTTGAAGTCCCGACACAGCTCTGCCATCATTTTATTGTTTAAGTTGAAACCATTATCAGTAATGATTCGCTCGGGCACTCCATACCGACAGATGATATCTCTCTTCAGGAATCGGGCTACCACTTGCCTTGTAACATTTGCATAGGAAGCTGCTTCGACCCACTTGGTGAAATAGTCAATGGCAACCAGGATGAATCTGTGGCCGTTTGAAGCAGTCGGTTCGATCTTGCCAATCATATAAATGCCCCACATGGCAAAGGGCCAGGGTGAAGACATCACATTCAGAGGATTGGGAGGCACATGCACCTTATCCGCATAAATCTGGCATTTATGGCATTTTCTGGCATAAGCACAACAATCTGCATCCATTGTGATCCAGTAATAGCCTGCTCTTAACAACTTTTTGGCCATGGCATGCCCTCCTGCATGGGTACCAAAGGACCATTTGTGCACTTCGTGCATTAACAAGTCTGCTTCTGTCCTATCAACGCATCTGAGAAGTACCATATCAAAGTTTCTCTTGTACAAGGAACCGTCAGTATTCAAGAAGAAACTACCAGCAAGCCTTCTCAACGTCTTCTTATCATTGGAAGATGCCCCAGGTGGGTATGTCTGGTCCTCCAAGAAGCACTTAATGTCATGGAACCAAGGTTTATCATCTTTAACAATATCTTCTGCAAATACATATGCTGGCCTGTCAAGTCTGGATACTGCAATTTGAGGCACAAAGTTGGCAGCTTGAACTTTGATCATGGATGAAATGGTGGCAAGAGCATCTACAAATTGATTCTCATCCCGAGGGATATACTCAAGCTTGACTGTTGTGAAGAAAGTCAATAACCTCCTTGTATAATCCCTGTAAGGTATCAGATGATCCTGGTGGGTGTACCATTTGCCATTGGTTTGATTGATTACCAAAGCTGAATCTCCGAACACAGTCAAAGTCTTGATCCTGAGGTCAATGGCTTCCTCAAGACCCATAATACAAGATTCGTATTCAGCTTCGTTGTTAGTGCATTTGAAGGTGAGTTTTGCCGAGAAAGGCATGTGAACTCCCTTGGGTGTAATGAGTACTGCACCAACACCACGACCATTCATATTAACAGCCCCATCAAACATCATAGTCAATTCTTCTTCCGGGTCGGGCCCTTCAGTGTGAACAGGCTCTTCATGATCTTTTGCTTTTATGAACATGATGTCTTCATCAGGGAAGTCAAATCTCATAGGCTGGTAATCATCAATAGGTTGCTCAGCAAGATATCAGACAATACACTGCCTTTGATGGCTTTTTGAGATGTGTATTGAATGTCATATTCTGTGAGGATCATTTGCCATCTTGCAACCCGTCCGGTAAGAGCTGGCTTCTCAAAAATGTACTTAACTGGGTCCATCTTTGATATCAATAAGGTAGTGTGGGTCAACATATACTGCCTTAGTCAGCGAGCAGCCCACGCTAAAGCACAACAAGTTTTCTCGAGCAGTGAATAACGTTGTTCACAGTCGGTAAACTTTTTGCTTAGGTAGTATATTGCATACTCTTTTCGACCAGACTCGTCATGCTGGCCCAGCACACACCCCATTGACTCTTCTAATACTGTCAAGTACATTATCAGAGGTCTTCCTTCGACTGGAGGCATAAGGATTGGAGGCTCTTGTAAGTATTCCTTGATTTTGTCAAAAGCCCTTTGGCAGTCTTCGTTCCACCTGACCGTTTGTTCTTTTCTTAACAGCTTGAACAAAGGCTCACAGGTTGCTGTAAGGTGAGATATGAACCGTGAAATGTAGTTCAATCTACCCAAGAAACCTCGAACTTATTTTTCTGACTTAGGTGCAGGCATTTCTTGAATGGCTTTAACTTTATCAGGGTCAACTTCAATCCCTTTCTCACTTACAATAAATCCCAGCAGCTTACCAGACCGTACCCCGAATGTACACTTGTTGGGGTTCAGCTTCAGTTGGTATTTCCTCAGACGCTTGAATAACTTCAACAGATTTACCAGGTGGTCTTCTTCTGTGAGAGACTTGGCAATCATGTTATCCACATAACATTCAATTTCTTTATGGATCATGTCGTGGAATAGTGTTACCATAGCCCGTTGGTAAGTTGCACCAGCATTCTTCAGTCCGAATGGCATCACCTTATAACAGAACGTGCCCCAGGGTGTGATGAAAGTTGTCTTCTCCATGTCTTCAGGGGACATTTTGATCTGATTGTATCCTGAAAATCCGTCCATGAAGGAGAATACCGAGAACTGAGCCGTATTATCAACCAATACATCAATGTGAGGTAAAGGGAAATCATCTTTCGGGCTGGCTCTGTTCAGGTCCCGGTAATCCACACACATCCTCACCTTGTCGTCCTTCTTAGGCACAGGCACAATATTAGCAACCCACGGTGGATAGCTAGTTACAGCAAGGAAACCGGCGTCCCACTGATTTTGCACCTCCTCTTTGATCTTCATTGCCATATCTGGGCGAGTACGGCGCAACTTCTGTTTTACCGGTGGGCAGTCCTCTTTCAAAGGTAGCTTGTGCATAACAATATCAGTGTCCAACCCAGGCATATCCTGATAAGACCAAGAAAACACATCCACATACTCACGAAGCATATCAATCAGTTGTTCTTTCACCGAGTCTTGTAGGCAGGCCCCGATCTTGACCTCTTTTACATCTTCTTATGTACCAAGATTAACCGTTTCGATCTCCTCCCGATGAGGAGTGATAACCTTCTCCTCTTGCCTTAACAACCTGGCTAGCTCTTCAGGAAGCTCATAATCTTCTTCAACCCCTTCATCAGCTTGATTGATTGGATTGTCAAAGTCATACGAAGCCATAGTTGTGTTGTTGTCGGTGCAGTCTGAAAGGCACTCTCTGCAAGGGTTTAGATTGTTCATTTTAGTGATCGATTTTAATCTTGTTTAGAAAAAAGTGAAGTAAAGTTATCATTTTGGAAAACATTGCCATTTTATTTTTGTACAAAAAGAAAAATGAAAAACAGTGAGCGGAAAAGAAAAAAAGACTCATTTGCAAAAGATGTCCGATATTCATTGATTGATCTGTTTGCACAAAATTACAAGATGGCCCGATTACAAAATGAGTCTTGACATCTTGGGCAAGATGCAAGACTTGATGCATGCTTAAAATATACAGGAAATAATAATTACTCTGCAGGAGTAACCCTTATAATTTCCTGGGAAGACCAGTTTGAGATATGGCTCCCCGGGGTCCTTGGACGTATCCAGCTCTCCAGGTTGCGTTCATCTTCCGACTCATCTTCCAAGTTGTTCACTGCATCTGGGGTGAGCATTCCCCCGCTGACAAAGTTGGGCTTCTTAACAGCCTCTGATTGATCTTGTTGAGTTGGTTTGTAACCCAACCCAAATCTGTCTTCCTTCTTCTCCACAGGTAGCAGCTTGCCCCAGCCTTGGGCCGTACCCTCTTCAACAACCTTCCTGGCTTGCTGATAAGATGTCATGGAAGTTCCCAGTACAACAGATGCTTCATTTATGTTCAGGGCCTCAAACCCCTGGCTCATGGTTTCATGGATTTCTCCATCCATTTCAATGTACTTGTATGTAGCCAGATGGCTAACAAAGATGTCCTCTTCCCCACAGATAGTGATGATCTAGCCTTCCCACTTGAATTTCAGCTTCTGGTGAAGGGTAGACGTAACTGCGCCAGCGGCATGGATCCAAGGTCTACCCAACAAACAACTGTAGGCCGGCTGAATGTCCATCACATAGAAGGTAATTTTAAAAGTCTGCGGGCCAATCATCACAGGCAGATCAATCTCCCCAAGCACTGATCTTTTAGAGCCATCAAATGCTCTCACCACTAAATTACTTGGACGCAGTGCAGAGCCATCATACTCCAGCTTCACCAAGGCTTTCTTTGGTAGAACATTGAGTGAAGACCCAGTGTCCACCAGTACATGGGATAGAACAGCACCCTTGCATTCTAGAGTGATGTGTAAAGCCTTGTTGTGGTTACATCCCTAAGTTGTTAAGTCAGCGTTGGTAAAGCCCAGTCCATGACTGGTGTTGACATTTGCCACCACAGTTTCTAGCTGATTAACAGTGATCTCCTCTGGCACGTATGCTGCGTGCAAGACTTTCAGTAATGCATTCCTGTGAGCTTCAGAACACATTAGCAGGGATAATATGGAGATCTTTGAGGGAGTTTGGTGAAGCTGATCCACCACCTTGTAGTCACTTCTTTTTATGATTCTCATAAACTCGTCTACATCTTGCTCAAAAGATGTCTTTTGAGTTTCTTTGACAGCCGGCTCTTCAAAAACCACATTCTTTCCTTTTGCTTTGGCAGCAACTTCTGCTTCAGCATTAGGTCTTTGCACTTGTGAGGCAAAAAGGCGTCCGCTTCGAGTGAAGCCTCCGCCTCCCCCAACATTATCAATTTGTGGAGAAGAGGTTGAAGAATCCAAAGTGATTTTCTCTACATTGCAGTAGAGGTCAGAGCCATAATGCCAAGGGATGGCATTACTGCTTTCATATGGAACTGGTCCAGGCACCGTGATGGTAACTGGACTGACTGCTACAGAGGAAGATACTGAAATGGTGTGCGGATCGTAGTAAATGGTGACTGGTGACCTAGCAGGAGATGCCACTGCTTGTTGTTGAAAGTTGTTGTTTGGAGGAACAAATGATGGATCATAGTAGATGGTGACTGCTGAGATATCTTCATCAATTTCCGTTGGCGTTGTAGAAGATTCTGCTGAATAAAGGGGTAATGATGTTGTAGAAGAAATGGTTGTTGACATCTGATTTGTTGAAGTGATGGATGGAGCCATTGTTGATGATATTGAGGAGTTGGTAGGAATGATTGTTGTTGCAGTTGTAGAAGAGTCAGGAATTGTTGTAAAAGGGATTGCTGGATTTGTAGGCGCCGTTGTTGTGATTTGGAGTATACCACTTTTGATAAGATTATCTATGCCGCTTCTCAAATTATCACACCCGTTGACCGAAATGTTGCAATAACCACAACCGAGCTCACACCCGGGGAACATCTGGCATTCTAGGAGCTGAGCTTTAATTTCTACCAGAGGTGTCCGAATCTGCCCAACACTGGTGATTAAGAAAGATGGCTTGTCTTCCTCAATGGCATTAATTATTGGCCCTCCATGATTGGGCATGGGATTCTTGTTGACATTTGGAGGGGGTGCAAAATTGAGGGCTTTAGAATCCACCAGGTCCTGCACCTTCATTTGTAAAGCCCTGCATTTCTCAGTATTGTGGCCGGGTGCATTGGAATGGAAAGCACATCTGGCGTTGACATCATAATTTCTTGGCAGATTGGAAGGATCAGGAGGTGCCAATGTCCTTAGCTCAACCAAGTTGAGTTTCAGGAGCTGTGGCAATAAGGCAGCATAAGGCATAGGGATAGGGTCAATCACCCTATTTTCCTGTGGTGGTCTTTACTGAAAAGGTCTTTGTTGTGGACTGTTGTTGTTGTTGTTGTTGTAGGCTCTTTGTGGCGGATACTGAACTTGCTGTTGATAATGGGGTGGTTGTTGTGGTTGATATGCTGGTTGCTGAGGAATCGGAGCTGGAATTGTGACAACTGCTACTGATCTGTGGACATGCTGAGGTCTGCCCCTGTTGGCATAAATGGCACTTGTCTCACCAGTTCTTCTAGGTCCCACAAAAGGCTTTCTGGGATTACTTGACGAACTTGCACCATTATCAGAAATCTTACCCATCTTCAGAAGGCTTTCAATTCTTTCCCCGGCTATGACTATGTCAGCAAAACTGGTGGAAGAAAAGGCAGCTAGCCTGTCAATATATGTTCCTTGCAGAGTATTCATGAACATGTCGGCCATTTCTCTCTCCGACATGGGTGGCTGGACATCAGCAGCAAGCTGTCTCCACCTTTGGGCATATTCCCTGAAGCTTTCCCATGAGGATTGAGACATTCCCATCAGAAGGGTTCTGTTAGGAGCCATGTCCAGATTGTATTGGTATTGTTTGAGGAAAGCTTCAGCTAGGTCCTTCCAGCACCTGATAGTAGCTCTGGTCAAGTGAGAGTACCACTCCCTTGAAGCCCCAGTCAAACTGTCTTCAAAGTAAAACATCCACAGTTTTTCATCCATGGTGTATGCCTTAAGTCTTCCAAGAAAAGACTGCAAGTGAGTTCGTGGACAGGAAGTTCCATTGTACTTCTCGAAGTAAGGGGGTTTAAACTTGTGGGGAATCCTTACCCCATCCACTAACCCCATATCCATGACATCAAAACCTAGGGAATTTTGAGACTCCAGAGATCTCAACTTCTCAGCAATTTCATCAAACCTTCTATCATAAGCTTCATCCCCAGCTCCCATTACAGTAAACTGCTCCTCCTGGGGGTCTTCCTGTAAGATCCTTCCTCCAGTAGTATTTCCTTGCACATTACCTGGGATGTTGACTTCCGGATGTAGATGAGGCCCATATACTGGTGGATTAACATGAGGTTGTCCCCTTTCATTGTTACTTGTTCCTCTAGTTCCCAGATGGGGTTCTTCTGGGGTTTGTCTTTCTACCAATGCCCTCAACCTTTCTTGACTTTGAGCCAAGCCATTCATTACTTCCATGAACTGGGTCATTTGGTTTCTCATCTCCAGCCTTTCATTAACCATCTGAGTTCTGACCTCTGTCAGATCTTGCTGTACTTGATCCATCTGGATACCAGGAAGGTTGTTGCGAGTAGGATACCTGTGCGGACGGTTGAGAGGGAACACCCGACGGTGAGCAATAATTCCTGAACCACAACAGAGTTAGTAACAAACAAAACAAAAACCTACAAAACAAAACAAAAGTTAGTATGCAATGCAGCATGCTTATTTGTTTCCAAGGTATCCGGCTTGGCACTTGGTTTTGACCTTTCCAGACCCTGAGGAAGATGCTTTGATGTTCCTTGAGAAAAGAAACTTAGTGAAACAAACTGACAAATATATTACAAAGGGTGGATAATACATCGTCTATTTTTACAACATATGCCCCTGAAGGGTCAAAATACAACACAAAAAAGAAAAGTACATGAAATGGAAATAACAACAAGCAAATAAGTCAAACATCTAAGCCAAACTCATCCTCCTTAACCTCCTTCAAAAGTGCTTCAGTTACAGGACCAGCTGGATGCTCTGTAATGTTCCTGATAAGGAGGTTTCTGGTGGCAATAGCAGTGGTCAGCTTTTTGTGCCTGTCTTGTTCCTTTGACCTCTTCACACCAGCCCTAAGCTTCAATTCTGAAATTTCCTTCTGGGCTGCCAACAAAGCCTCCTGTTGCTTCTTCTCATTAGTCTCCAACTGCTCAATCCTAGCTTGAGTCCTCTTATCTTCTTGAGTGCGAGCTTCAGTGATTCTGACCCACCTAGCTTGACTTTCCTCTAGATAGAGATCAGTCCTAGCCTTTTGAAACTGGGCCTTTTTACAGGCATTCTTCAAAATCTGCTCTCCAGCTCTTGATTTCTTGATGTAGTCTTCTGCTTTCTCAATCTTGGCCAGATGTTCCACTCTGAGCTTCTCCAACCTCTCAATGTCTATACGACCATCACTCCTCTCCCAGAGGGTCTTCTTCAGAGCTTGAGACAGATTCTCATTCCTCTCCTTCAGTTTCTCAAATTCCTCCAGGCTGACAGTGGCTGGAGGTGGTGCTGTGGATGGTCCAGGTGCATCCTCAATGGTGAAAGGCATCCCAGAAATTTGAGCTCTAGCATGAGACCAATCATAACACTGAGCTGAAGCCACATTATTGCATCTCCCAAGAATGGCCATCCCTTTGGTCTGAATGTTGTCCCAAGCCCAGGATGCTTGTCTGACAACAGCTAGATTAGGCTTTACCTCACAATACAGGGTTTCAGCCAAGTCTTGCACTCTAGGAGGGTGAACCAAAGCATAGCCCAATTGTCTCTTAAACAGCAAAGGATTGTAGTTGATGCAACCCTTCACTCCTACTAAGGGTACATTGGGGAACTGCCCACAGCTAGTAATTATGTCCCTACCTTTGGTGCTCTGGGTGCACCACCTGATGTCATCTGAAGTCAAAGCAATAAGTCTCTTAGCCCAATTCTTCTGTTAGTGAGGATTCAGGAAAGCATCAGTCTTGGGTAAGTGTTTAAGCAGCCAGGTATGGAATAGAGGAGCACAGCATCTCACCAACTTTCCTCTTTGCTTCTCATTCCTCTGATGAATGGAATAATAGAAATCTCCCAGCAAGGTGGGTACTGGGTTCCTCAGAAGGAAGAGATGAATAGCATTCTTGCTGATAAACTTGGGCTCATCTGCAAAAAGTATAACCCCATATATACTGAGGGCTAACAATGCACAAACTGCCTTCCATTCTCCCAAGGAGGCCTTCAGGATGGCCTGAGAAGTCAGAAAGTCCAAGTGCAAGCCAGGGATCCCAGCCTTTGTGGTCATATTCTGCTCAATCAGTATAGGCTCTATGTGTAGTGCTTTTGCCACTTCTCCATTGCTGGGAAAAGTCACCTCTGGGTTGAAGGGGACACCACCCCTGATAGGCACTCCAATCAGTGATGAGAACTCCTCCAGCAGAGGTCCTAACTGAAAGTTCTGGAAAGTGAAGCATCTCAAAGGAGGGTCATAAAACTGTAAGCAAGTGTGGATCAAACTCCTCTGAGAAGGGTCCAAGTCCATAACCATATCAAGGATGCCTCCTTAATGCTCTCTGAATAATGGGATGTAGTCTGGAGTGATGAGTGCCTGGACCTGCCTGATGCTAGCCAGCACAGGCTCAAAGAAATGGTATGAAATGTTGCTCTTCTTGGGTGCCATGACTGCTGATGAAGAGATGAAAACAGATGATGGTGAAGACTGATACTGGAGATGAGCCACTGATAGGCTGATGATGAAGGTAACTGAAGCAAACCACTGATGAAGATAGCTGAAGCAGATAACTGATGAAACAGGGGTCTAAGCAGATGAAGGGGTCAAAACCAAGCCAAATACAATGTGGATACCCTGAAAAAAAAATAAAAAAATGTTAAAATGATGCAAATGATGAGTATGCAAATGATATGCAAGGGTTTATGATCAAGCTGGATCTGATTACTGTCTTGACATAAAAGGCCCATGTATGTTTGAGAAGTCCAGATGGAGGTCTAGAAGTCCAGTAACCAAGGTGGGGGACTCAAATAAAGAGTCACATGTCCAGGGTTAAATCACAAGAACTGTCCAAGGTGGAGCATTCTTAAACACAATAGGTAACAGGGTATGATGTGGCCAAGGGTTCCTGCAAACCTGTAAACAGCCCAACCCCCTCACAGGTGGTGTTCTAAAACAAGGATCCTCAGACTTGGATCAGTTATGAGAAGTGTAAACACTTCTAACCCGGAGGTACAGTGTTTACAATAACCATAAAAAATCCTCCTCTAATTCACCTCAGTTTCTGAAGGTCATAATAAAGGTCATCCAGACTTAGCAGGCTTCCCAGATAGCCCTAGCACTACAGGAGATTTGTAGCACAGAGTTCTCAAGAAGAAACCCACATCTGAACCGTGTTTCATATTCCCGCACCAGACCGAAATGGAATGGGAAAGAACATGAACCACTCTAGCCTAGGTGTCACTCAGGTCCCAGGTATAGGACCTTAAACTCTCAATGAACCCCACCCATCAAAACAATAAACCAGATCCAGCCAGATAACAGTATGACAGTATGATATATAAAGCTATAAAGAAAGCAATAAATAATTGTACATAAAGCAATAAATAAAGCAACTATATAAACACAAATGGCACATAACACCCCAGTAAACACAAATCAAACAAGCGCTAGGAGGAACCCACAAAAAGAACCAGAAGCCCTGGTTACAGTATAAGGGTCCCCAGCAGAGTCGCCAAGCTGTCGCTCCCGCCAAATGAGGCTAAGTCATAAGGGGTACAGACGCGAACGGTCGGCGAAAAGAGAAATGAAGTGAATAGAGTCGCCAGCTAGGCATTTTTATCCCGAAGGAAAGGTAATGCTGCATAAACCTAAGAAAAGATATGGATAAGACGGTCGCGAACCAGAGAAACTGAGAAAGGGGGTTGGTTACAACCTGGGAAGGTATTAGCACCCAGATTGTCCGCCGTACTCGACGGGATCCACGCTTGAAAGATTTGTGTTTTAAAGGGGTAGTGTCAGTGCAATTTGTGTATCAAAACTGGAAAGAATATACAAGTGTCAGTGTAAAAGAAATGTGAAGTGTATAAGAGAAGTGTCAGTGTAAGAAAAGAGTATGAAGCTCAAGATTATGAGGCTTAAATAATAATGTTGGAAAGAGGGGGAATATACAGAGACTTTTGTTCGATAACAGTTAAGTTATGCCTACGTATCCTCTCGTGCAATGAGGAAGTCAGAACACCGTAGTTCGACCCAAAGAGACTGAAAGATGAATTGACTTGTGAACTGCTTACTTGTCTATGCTCAAGTGTATGACCTGTCTGGCTCAGATGCAAACTGTCTTACATTAGACGGAAGAAGCAAGTTCTCGTTTGTGAGTGAAGATGGTGAGAAAAGAATCCCGGAGGAGACGATTATTGTTTGCTTTTGTATTTTCAGTCTTTTATTTCTTTTGAAAGTTTGTCATAAGTTAATGAGCTTAAGCCTAGACCAAGGGTTAGTAAACTCATCACATCCTCCCTCTGATTAGGGGTAATGAGAATACCTTAAGTGTGAAGTCAGTATCTCACACTTAATCACCATGATGTAGGATTAAGATCATTAACCTACTTGTGATTAGTTAGATGTTTTTGTTGTTTTTATTTAGTGTTGAGTAATGAGATTAAGCCATAATCAGGGATTAAACAGACTCATTACACCATCCTAATAGAAGGATAATAGATGAGAATGTTTAAGCTGAGGAAGACTCCTCAACTTAATCCATGATTAGGGATTAGCCTCATGACAAAACAAAGCCTTTATTAGATGGATTTTAGTTAATGATAAGATGAAGAAGTGAGTTTTATGGTTTGTAAGACAACTTGAGGGGGACTTGTCCATTAACACTAGGGTTAGTCCTTCTTGACCAATTAAGGAAGAATTAGAACCCTAATGCAAGGCCCAAGTTACAAGTTTGATGTCTTAATGATTATTAAGTGAGTTGATTAAAGGATTTAAACACATTAAGGGTTTAACACTTAGGATTAAAGTTATACACTCCATCCTAATAGAAGGATGCAGGCATAAGCTTGATCACAAAGCCTTAGAGCCTTTAGGGTTTAGTCCCTGATTATGAGGTGAGAAGAGGAGACTCAAAGAGACACAAAGGTAAAAGCTAAGTGGGGGACTAGTCAAACCCTAATTGTTATCATGCTTGGTCTTTCCTAGGGTTTGTGAGGCTTAAGAGAGAAAGAAATCTTCAAAGGCCACCAAGGAGGAGCAAGATGAAAGGAGAAGGAAGCAAAGAGAAGCAAAACAACTTGCTTCACTTAAGAAGACAAGTTGCTTGAAGAAAGAAAGTAAGATGAACAAGAATGAGCAAGCTCAATCCAATATATATACAAAAATGCAGCCATGATGCATAAGAGAGATGAAAAGAGATTGTGAGAAGTGAAGGCAAATTCACTTCTCAATACAACTTACCACCTGAAAAGTTAGTAAAGAAATGAAATGCAATGCAAATGAGATGAAATGTGATGATGCAAACCAAAACCAGGAGCATAAACATGATGTTAATGATGCTAAGAGATGATGCAAACATGAGGCAAGGCATTAGAATGATCATACAAACATATGGATGCAAGAGAAGCATGCTTTGGACCATGAATGTACATGAAAAGTTATGAAATGTAATGGACACATAACATGGCAAATGCAAGATGAAATGATCAAACATGATTCTAATATGTCCTAAGATGTATTATGAATCAAATGGATGTACAAAATGTCATGGCAAGTCATGGTATGCAAGCAAATGGAATATGGATGCAAAGGAGGGCATAAATTAGGGTTATATGCAACATGCAAAGCAAAAATCCAAAACCAGAAGCAAATGACATGATAAAAATTTTAAAATGCAATCAAAGGAACCCTAAACCTATACAAACTCACTGCCCAAAGGAGGGGATCTAACTCTTAACCTATTGAAAGTTATGAATTTCCTAAGTTGGCTAGGGTTTTAAGGTACCTTGTCAAGAAAAATGTCAAACAAATTGAAAATGCAAGATCAATTCATGCCAATTTTATCCTAGAAACTACATGTTATACAAGATGCAATGCAAAAAGAATCATTGTCCAACTCTCAATGGTTAGGCAGAAATGAATTTTCAAAGTTTGGTACAAAATATTGCCTTAAAATGAAATTAAATCCAAAGAAAATAATCAAAAGGCATCAAGAACAAAAAAGGAATTTGGTTTGAGAGTTGGACAATGTTTCTAAATGTTTTTAAATGTTACATGAATTTTTTTGTGATTTTTAAATACCTAAAAGTATTTTTAATTAATTAATTTTCATTAACTAATTAAAAATATACTTTTAAATGTTTTAAAAATGATTTTTAATGCAAAAAATAAAAATAAAAATATTTTTGTGTTCTGAAAATTAATTAAACCTTTGACAAAAAATTTCAGAATTTTTTAAAATGTTTTGCTATTTTTTAAAATTCGTGCAAATTAAATAGAAACAAATGAATTAAAAATTAAATAAATGAGAAAAAGGGGAAAGTCAACTAATCCCAAGGCTGAGATTCAAAGCTGGTTTGGAGGGAATTGACCCCGCGCGCATCTGGACGGCTGAAATTCAAACTCCACTAATTATGATTAAAGCCCTAATCTGAACCCTAATGACTTTCAGATGACCGGAACAGTGTTCCGGTCATCTTCTCCGGCCAACCGAAAATCAAAATCACTCCCTAGGCCAATTCAAAAGCTCTAACTCTCCAGAATTCATCCTCTACCCACCCTAAACACGAATCAAGCACAAAATCATGTTTATCTTTCAACACAAACACAAATCGAATCAAAGAAGTTTTCAGGTCAAACTTTCAGAAGCATGGTTCAGGCTCAAAACTCAATCATTTTAAAAACTAAGAACACCAGAATGATCAGTGGAGCATAAGCAACCAATCTATAGCATAAAAAACAATTTCTGGAAAAAAAGTTCTTGAGGTACCTGAGCTTGAGCTTTCTCAGTTTGCAACTTTCTGACCTGCTTTTTGCTTCCAATCACCTCCAATGATCCCCTTGAGAAGTTTGCAAGGCTTGGTTGGAGTTTAAAATGGTTGATTTGAGAGATTGAGTGAGTTCTGTTCAGTGAAGTGAGGAAATCGTGTTTGGTTTGTGTGAGGTTTTGGGTTGTTTCAATGGTTGGTTTGTGATCAGTGGAACATGCTGAGATCAATGGTGAAGTTTGTTTTTGTGTTTGAAGGCTGTGTTGTGTGATTCGAAGCAAAATGCATATGAGGCATAAACTTGGAACTATGGCTTGGGGAGAGCTTCAGCATGAGTTGTGTTGTGTGTTATGGCTTGCCTTTGGTCCACTTATCACTCATGGATAGGTCTGTGGAGTTGGTGTGCCCTATTGTGATTGGTATGGGTCTTTTGCAAAAAAGTCAAGCTTTGTGTAAGAGAGGTATGGGCTCATGGCTAGCCAAGTACAAGAGGGGTGTCCTGCGCAGCAAGAAGTGAGGAGAACCATAGGATCAATTTTGAAGTCAGCCAGCAAATGGATTAGGGTTTGAGTGAGGTTTTGCAACTTTGTTCATTTTTGGCCCCTTTGAAATTTCTTGATCCACAAGTCATGAAAATGAGTAAACTTTTGATGCAATCTGACTTTTAGACATTGGTTCATGTTTGTGTGAAGATTAGAAGTTCATTTGAAAGCTCAATTTGCCTTGGCAAGTGATTTTGCAACTTTGCCTCTTTGGTGCATAACTTGAAATTATGTGTTTTTTCCCAACTTTGACAAGCCATAACTTTTGATCCAAAATGAATTAGAATGAGTTCTTGTAATTTTTGAAAAGGGAATGATCCATTCTACAACTTTCATGACCAAAGTTTTCCCATTTGAAGCATTTTTGAATCAAAAAGCAAGGGTTGAAAAAGTTTCCCAAAATGGCAAGTTTCCATTACAAGTCATTTTCCCAAAAAGTCAACTTTGCAAATGGTTTGAAATTCTTCAATTATGTGAACTTCTAACACCTTATATGATCAAATAAAGATCATACACAATCAAAATGATGAAGAACACCCTTTGGTTGGGTCATTGGGGGCCTCAGATGCCCTGATTTTGCACTGACTTGCTCAAAAAGTCAACTCTTGATCAGATGCCTTCCCCATGGAATTTCTTTATGAAAATTGATATGCATGATACCTATACCATATAGAGACCAATATAAAAAAGAATGACCAAAAAATTTGGAGTTATGGCCTTTGAAACCAAAACCCTAATTCTAGGTCATCTGTGCAATCAAACTTGGCTCTGCTTCCATGCCATTCTCAGTTCTTGTGATTTTTTGACTTCCTTGACTTTGAGAGGATGAAATAGGATGCTTGAACATACATGGACCCCTTTGAAATGATTGAAGACCTTTGGATTGGCTCAAATGGCTCTTGGATTGCTCAGATCACAAACCCTAGATGCAGATGACTTTGAACCAATGCAGTGAATCAAAAATGTGGTATGAGATGCTATGGTTGAGTTTATGCATATGAGAAGATCACAAGCCATGGTGAAATGAGTGAGGGCAAATTTGGGGTGTTTACAATTATTGAGCCTGTACCGTATCTCTGAAAGTTTGGTCATTTTTAAGTTTTGATTCGTATCTTGTTCTTGAGGCAACATAAATTTGTTTTGGGAGTAGATTCGTGCTTAGGAAGGTTGGGAGGCTTGATCTGGAGCTTTACAGCTCTTAAAATAGCCTAGGGAAGTTTTTGTTCTTGAGAGGTCGCCGGAGAAGACGACCGGAACCACTATTTCGACCGTCTGAAGTTGTTTTGCCCTAATTAGGGTTAGGCTGAGTAATTAGGGTAGTTTGAATCTGGAGCGTAGGATGAGGTTTCGCGCGCATGAACCTAGGGCCAGGATCCTCCAATTAATTTTAATTCTGATTAATTAGAATAATTAATTAGGGTTAATTTTAAATAAGCTAGTTTGAATTTAGACCGTCCAGATGCGCGCCAGGTCTTTCCCTCCACCCCAGATTTGAATCTTGTCCCTTGGATGTGATTACTTTTATTTAATTCATTTTTATTTCACATTTTTCTTATTTATTTTGTACGAATTATTTAAAATAGTTAAAAAATGCCAAAAATATTTGTATTCAGCATTTTAATTCCAAATAATTTTCTCAACCCAAAAATATTTTTATTTTTATTTTTTGCATTAAAAAATCATTTTTTAGACATTTAATTGTTTATTTTAATTAATTAATGAAAATTAATTAATTAAAATATCATTTAGGTCTCTAAAAAATCCCAAAAAATTCACATTGCATCTTTAAACATTTAGAGACATTGTCATACCATCTACACAAATTTCTTTTTGGTTTTGAATCATTTTGACACTTTTTCTTTGAATTTAGGGTTCATAAAATCCCATTTTTGAACCTTAACTTCAAGAATTATTTTTTGCCTAACCAAGAATGGTATGACCATGGTTCTTTTTGCATTGATCTTCATTTGACATGTAGTATCTAGCATAATTTGTCATGAATTTCTTCTTCATTTTTGAATTGATTGGCATTTTTTCCCTTTAGGTACCTTAAAACCCTAGATAACTTAGAAAAATCATAAGTCCCTTAGGGTTAAGAGTTAGGTCTCCTCCTTTGGGGTATGAAATCATATGGGGTTAGGGTTCTTTTGATTGCATTTTTAATTTTTATCTTGTCATTTGCTTCTGTTTTTGAGTTTTGCATCCCATGTTGCATGAAAACCCTAATTTCTCATCTTCCTTTGCATACATCTTGCATAAGCATTCATATAAGGACTTGCCATGACATTCCTTACATCCACATGTCATCTTAGACACCTTAGGACATATTAGAATCATGTTTGATCATTGCATCATCCATTTGCCATGTTATGCATTCATTTCATTTCCTGTGCATTCATGAACTTTCATGCTTCATTTGCATCCTCATTACTTGTATGATCATTCACAACTCTTGTCATACATTTGCATCATCTCATAGCATCATTTACATCATAAATATGCTTCTGATTTTGGTTTATACCTTTGCATTCATTTCATTTTCACTTCATTTCTTCCTTATGCTAACTTTTCAGGTGGTAAGTGCTTTGAGAAGTGAATTTGCCTTCACTTCTCACAACCTCTTCTCATCTCTTCTCTTATTAATTCTTGCTGCATTTTGTATTTGTCTTAGAGTGAGCTTTCTCATTCATGTTCCCCCTTCACCTTCTTTCTTCAAGCAACTTATCTTCTTAAGTGAAGTAAGTTGACTTGTTCCTTCTGCTTCTCCTCCTTTCATCTGCTTCTTCCTTGGTGGCTCTTCTTGAAGATCTCTTGCAAGCCTCATAAACCCTAGGAATACCCAAGCATGATCACAATTAGGGTTTGATTAGTCCCCCATTAGTTTTACCTTTGTGTCATCTTTTGTGTCTCTCCTCTCATCTCATAATCAGGGACTAAACCTTCAAGGCTTCAAGGCTTTGTGATTAAGGTTATGCGTGCATCCTTCTCTTAGGATGAAGTGTATAACTTTAATCCTAAGTGTTAAACCCTTAATGTGTTTAAATCTCTTAATAAATTCATCTTAATAATCTCTAAGACAATAACTTGTAACTTGGGCCTTGCATTAGGGTTCTAATTCTTCCTTTATTGGTTAAGAAGGACTAATCCTGGTGTTAATGGACAAGTCCCCCTCAAGTTGTCTTACAAACCATAATATTCACTTCTTAATCTTACCATTAACTAAAATCCACTTTAATAAAGGCTTTGTTTGTCATGAGGTTAATCCCTAATCATGGATTAAGCTGAGGTATCTTCCTCAGCTTAAGTGTTCTCATCTATTATCCTTCTATTAGGATGGTGTAATGGGTCCATTAAATCCTTGAGTATGGCTTAAACTCATTACTTAACACTAAACAACAAACTCCAAAAACATCTAAATAAACACAAGTAGGTTAATGATCTTAATCCTACATCATGGTGATTAAGTGTGAGGTGCTTACTTCATACTTAAGGTATTCTCATTACCCCTAATCAGAGGGAAGATGTGATGAGTTTACTAACCCTTGGTTTAGGCTTAAGCTCATTTTCTTATGACAAACTCCAAAAGCAATAAAAGATTGAAAACTCAAAAAAACAAACAATAATCGTCTCCTTCGGGATTCTTTTCTCATCATCTTCACTCACAAACGAGAACTCGCTTCTTTCGTCTAATGCAAGACAGTTAGCACCTGATCCAGACAGGTCATACACTTGAGCATAGACAAGTAAGCAGTTCACAAGTCAATTTATCTTTCAGTCTCTTTGAGTCGAACTACGGTGTTCTGACTTCCTCATTGCACGGGAGGATACGTAGGCATAACGTAACTGTTATCGAACAAAAGTCTCTGTATATTCCCCCTTTTCCAGCATTATCCTTTAAGCCTCATTCCTGAGCAATTCACTTCACATTTCTTTTACACTGACACTTGTACATCCTTTTCCAGCACTTTGCACACAGATAGCACAGACACTACCCCTTTAAACACAAACTTTCAAGCGTGGATCCCGTCGAGTACGACAGACAATCTGGGTGCTAATACCTTCCCAGGTTATAACCAACCCCCTTTCTCAGTTTTTCTGGTTCGCGACCGTCTTATCCATCTCTTTCTAGGTTTATGCAGCATTACTTTTCCTTCGGGATAAAAATGCCTAGCTGGAGACTCTTTTCAGTTCATCTTCATGCTCTCTCCTTTCACCGACCGTTCGCGTCTGTACCCCTCTTGGCCAGGTGTCATTTGGTGGGAGCGACGCCTATTACAGCTCCTAAATGCACAAACAACAATGAAATGCAATGTACTATGTACACAGCTTTTTACAACTCACAATCAACATGCAAAACAGGTATAAAAAGTGAGAAAATGCAACAATCAACATACATTTTACAGCTACTGCATGAAAAGACAACTATGAAATGCAAAAGGCATATTTGCTTATTTTCATTTTTAATGCACAAAACCAATGGTAAATGCACAATTAACATGCAACATGATTAAATGGAATCAATGCACATGATTAAATGAACATTATTATGAATGATGAGGGCTTAAGAAAGAAAGCACCAAATGATCAATATGCATCAAGTATGCATTCAAGTATGGCACATAAACATGAATTTGAATTATGAACATGCATCCACATAGAACAACAAAAATGACATGCAACTAGATGCAAAAATCAGAATTGGATTAATATGCAAGTGTGATCAAACATGCAAACAAAATGCAAGAACATGCTTATGATTATGTGAAGTGCAACATACAACATGCAATGCAATTATGGATCATGAAAATGAAACCAAAACAGAATGTGAAACACATACAAGCATGCTAAATGAAAGGCTTGAACATGGCAACAATGATTTACAAGTCACTTTATGCGCAATTAACAAGTAAATGCACAATATGCAAAAGGTAATGGAAACATGTCGAAACGACTTGAAATGACGGAATGAGGTACCGAAAATAATCTTGAAAATTCCCTAAATTCATGCTCTATCACCACATGAACAATTAAGGTACAATGAAATGCAAACACACAATGAAACAAAACATTTTTCAAGTTTTCAACAGCGTTAACCGGTTAACGCTATAGGTTAACCGGTTAACGCCCTAAAATATTCAATTCCAGGTGCGTTTTTAACGTGTTAATCGGTTAACCAAATGCGTTAACCGATTAACACTGAACAAAATGGTGAAAAAAGTGTAGAAATAAGCCTTTATGGTCATGAACCTACTTCTAAGGACCCATAACACATACATGAACATCTTAACTTGAATTTTCAAATTAAATGAGGTTTGCTAACACCTATTAGGACCTAAATTAAGCTATAAATCTAGCTTCTAACAATCAAAATTCACAAATCGCAATCAAAACGTAATTGAATGGTAAAACGCAAACACCGTCAATGAACATGAAAAGAATGTCGTTACGACGAGATGAAGAGAATAAGTTAAAGCGAAAAGCGGTTTTAGATCACCAACCTACGAAGCGGAGGATTGCTTCAGTGAGTGTTGCAGTGTAGATCAAAGTGCAAGCGAAGAAGAACACTGAAGATTCGCGAATGCGCAAAATAAATGCGGTTGATGATGCTTCTTGATGAACACTTGATCAACCACTTCCAATAAACTCAAAACCAATCCAAAAACAGAATTGCTTCTTCAAATAAGCTCCACAATTGATGACTGGTGAAGGTTTAGCTTCAAGTTCTTCAAATTCCAATGAACAAATTGAAGAATTTCTATGAAGAAGCTCTTGGTGAAAGGTGAAAATGGGAGAATTGAGAGAGAAATGAGAGATTGAAGATGAAAATGGTGAGAATGAGGTTCCAACCCCTTGATTTCAAATGAATAGGGCTTATATAGAGTGTAGGTTTGGTATGATTCTAGGTTGGGAGATTGCTTGGGCATTAGGTTAGGTTTGGAGTTAGGTTAGGTGGTAGTTGGAGTTAGTTGGAGTTCTAGAATATTCCTTGGAATATGCTAGAAGAGTCTAGAAGATGGTAGAATTCTACAATGTGAAGAAAGTGTAGTGAAGTGTGAAAACAAAGTGAAAAATTAGAAGGAAAAGGAAATGGAGGGAAGTGTGGACAAACTGATTTTCAATCTTTTTGCCCATTTTTCGCGCCCGTTAACCGGTTAACCAAATGTGTTAAACGATTAACGGTAGAAATTTTTTTTCCCTCTTTTCTTTGGTGGGTTAATCATGGAAATGGCTTGGATTATTTTTGTAGTGTTATTTTTCTCTTGAGCTCCAATGCTTGACAAGTCTTGCCCGATCACATACCTCATGCACATGCAAATGATCATGATTTACTTTTATTATTTTTGAATGTGATGCGATGCTTGGACGATCATGCGGAATGATGAAGCATAAACCACTTGAGGTTGGCCATAAATTAAGAGGGAAAATTTTAGGGTATTACAACTATTAATGTTGGCATGGTTCTCACCTTAGATATGAGAGCTGATAACTCGGAAACATATAATGTATTTTGAATCGATTTGCAGATGTAGTGTCATTTTTATGTCTTTTGTAGTATTTTGTCGATACTGTATGTCTATTTCAGGTACTTAGTGGTTGGAAGCTTCCATTCGACAAAACGATGAAAAACCGGAAGACAAATCAAGATTTTGTTGTCATGGTGACCACCTAGATTGTCATGACGGTCATCACCCATATGGAAGTTCAACCCGTTAGTCAAAGTCAATGAAACGAAAAAGGAGTGTTTGTGCTAGATGGTGGACGTCTCATCATGAAGAAAATGATTGTCACCAGTATGATGGGAAAAACGTCATGGTCATGACGTCCCTCATAGCTCGTTAATCTTGAAAATTCACCTTCAACGTAGGACTTTGTCTTTCCACTTCATCCAACATCTTAGACACATTTTAATAACTCCCGACATGAATCAACACTCTAAATAGGCATTTTAGGACTCAGATTTGGGGAATCCAAACTTTGTATTAGCTATAAATATATATTGTGTAAAAGTGATAATTGCCCATATTGAGTCATTATTTCAGCATTAGAGATAAGTTTGGAGCAAGTATGTATGTTATTGTGTAGCTGCTGATTTAATCTTGCCGGCATAGTTTTTCCGTATTTTATTTCCAAATTTCCTATACCAGATTAAAGTCTCCATTTGGAAAAGATTATTATTATATTCAACATTTATTATCCAGGTTCATATATTCTTTTATTTTACTACTATTATTTCGTGCATGTTTACTTTAATGCTTATAATTTCAATATGAACATGAATACATGTTGTATCTTTAGTATTTTCACCATGTCGGCTTAAATTAGCTGAGTCCAGAATGCAAGGACTGTCGTACCAACAATGCTCTAATAGGTCGTCAATTTAATGTTTATAATGAAAATTGTTTTTATGTCTAAAAATTTATGTTTTTGTAATTAAAGTTTGTTGTGAAAGTAGAAACACACTGATACCAGTTTCAACTCGAATGAGTGAAACCTTTATTTGACAGTAGGAAAATTCAGGAATTAATTCTAAGAACTATGAAAGCACCTTTTTATTGATTTGGAAAAACCCAATTTTCAAAAAGGTGATTATAAGTGTATAAGCGGGCACACTAAAGCGGGTGTTTATACGCTTAAAATCTGGTACCAGTCATGCGAAAGTGGACAACAACTTTAAATAATTTTTTCTACTAAAAGCAACTTTTTAAGTAAATAAAAGTGATTATTTTCCAAAAGAGATTTTGCACTGTAACATGTTGGACACACAAAAGTGGATAGTTATATTACATAGCTAAAATCTGGTATTGTTCATGCGAAAGCGAACGATACCTTCAACTTAATCCTTTTTCTACAAGAAAATATTTCACATTATAAATATAAGTAACAAATTTGTGAGTGCCAACATTCAACGAGAAGTACATTTCGGTCTCTCATTTTCATAATTAATTACAATTGTGGTAAAATATTGTGTGGTTGTAAGTTGACAACTTACAACCACAATCTACTAGCTATGTTAAAAACATAGTAGCGCGTAATATACCACAACGATTGTTTAAAATAACCATAGATAAAGGTTAAGGTCAGGGGTTCGATACCCAACGCCTAAATTTGTGTAGATTTCAATACATTTCACCATGGTTGTAGAGTCCAATCATAATGAAAGACTAAACACACAACATTTCACCAGTGTTATTGATTCCAACTGTGGAGATATGCTAACTTGAGTTTATTATAACTTATGTGGAATACTTATTTCTCCAACTTCTCACTAAATATATAACCTTTCAATCTAATTTAGAAATTAATAATATGAAAAATTAAGTTATAGTAGAAGAACAAGTTACACTAATCAATATTTTTCGAGCTTTTTACAACCCATTATCCGTATATCACTCTTTGACTACTTGAATTTGGTTTAACTTTACAAAAATAACATAGTAAAAAAGAAAGTGTTGATTGAAGAAATACAAACATTAAATCAAATTATAACCGCCATAGAGCGAGTTGTCGATAATGGACTGAAGAAAGCATGTAAAACATTAATTAATGTAATTTGATTTTTAACATAACTTAATTTTTCATATTATTAATTTCTAATTCAATTTGAAAGATTATATATATATATATATATATATATATATATATATATATATATATATATATATATATATATATTAAATGAGGGGTTATTAAAACACGCAAACCACATAAGATATAATAAACTCATCTTCTAGGACATGTTGAACGAATAACATGATAGTTGCATGTTCAAGTAATAATATTATCAATATCATAAAAAATAAAATAACTCAAACAAAATAAAGCTTTTATCAACAATGTCGCTCCCACCTGATGACACGGGGGCCAAGAGGGGTACAGACGCGAACGGTCGGCGAAAGAGAGAAGAGAACACACAGGGGTGAACTCAGAAAAGAATAGAGTCGCCAGCTAGGCATTTTTATCCCGAAGGAAAGGTAATGCTGCATAGACCTGAGAAAATATGGATAAGACGGTTGCGAACCAGAGAAACTGAGAAAGGGGGTTGGTTACAACCTGGGAAGGTATTAGCACCCAGATTGTCCGTCGTACTCGACGGGATCCACGCTTGAAAGATTTGTGTTTTAAAGGGGTAGTGTCAGTGCAATTTGTGTATCAAAGCTGGAAAGAATGCAAGTGTCAGTGTAAGAGAAATGTGAGGTGAACAAGATAGGTGTCAGTGTAAGAAATGAATGGAATGCTCAAGATTATGAGGCTCAGAGAATAATGCTAGAAGGAGGGGGAATATACAGAGACTTTTGTTCGATAACTGTTACGTTATGCCTACGTATCCTCTCGTGCAATGAGGAAGTCAGAACACCGTAGTTCGACTCAAAGAGACTGAAAGATGAGTTGACTTGTGAATTGCTTACTTGTCCATGCTCAAGTGTATGACCTGTCTGGCTCAGGTGCAAACTGTCTTGCATTAGACGGAAGAAGCGAGTTCTCGTTTGTGAGTGAATGAGATGAGAAAAGAATCCCGGAGGAGACGATTATTGTTTGCTTTTGATGTTTTCAACTTTTTATTGATTTTTTTGAAGTTTGTCATAAGTTGATGAGCTTAAGTTTAAACCAAGGGTTAGTAAACTCATCACATCTTCCCTCTGATTAGGGGTAATGAGAATACCTTAAGTATGAAGTAAACACCTCACACTTAATCACCATGATGTAGGATTAAGATCATTAACCTACTTGCATTTTATTTAGATGCTTTTGTTGTTTTTGTTTAGTGTTAAGTAATGAGTTTAAGCCATAATCAAGGATTTAATGGACTCATTACACCATCCTAATAGAAGGATAATAAATGTGAACATTTAAGCTGAGGAAGGCCCCTCAACTTAATCCATGATTAGGGATTAACCTCATGACAAAACAAAACCTTTATTAAATGGATTTTAATTAATGGTAAGATTAAGAAATGGATTTTATGGTTTGTAAGACAACTTGAGGGGGACTTGTCCATTAACACTAGGGTTAGTCCTTCTTAACCAATTAAGGAAGAATTAGAACCCTAATGCAAGGCCCAAGTTACAAGCTTGATGTCTTAGTGATTATTAGGTGGATTGATTAAAGGAATTAAACACATTAAGGGTTTAACACTTAGGATTAAAGTTATACACTCCATCCTAATAGAAGGATACAGGCATAACCCTAGTCACAAAGTCTTAAAACCTTTAAGGTTTAGTCCTTGATTATGAGGTGAGAAGAGAAGACTCAAAGAAAACTCAAAGGAAAGAGTCTAAGGGGGACTAAACAATCCTAAAATGTTATCATGCTTGGAAGTCCTAGGGTTTGTGAGGCTTAAGAGGAAAAATCTTCATGGAAGCCACCAAGGAGAAGCAAGATGAAAGGAGGAGAAGAAAGGAGAAGGGAAAAGAGGGAAGAGAGGCAAAAGTGAGCAAGCTCACTCAAAGACAAGTAAAAATTCAGCAAGGATGTGAAATGATAAGGTGAGAAGGGGTAGGAGGTGAAGGAAAATCCACCTCCCAAACAAACTTACCATTAACCTGAAAAGTTAGTACAAGATGCATAAGGGAAGAAATGAGATGAAATAATGCATATGGATGGGCAAATGCCAAAGTCAGAAACATACACATGATGCAAATGATGTCAAGAGATGGTGCAAAGTCATACAAGATGCATATATGTGAGCATACAAGAGAATGGATGCATATGGAGCATGCTTTGAACCATGAAAGTTCATGAAAGTTATGAAATGCAATGAAGGTATGACATGTCAAATGAATGATGCAATGATTAAACATGACTCTAATATGTCCTAATATGCCTTATGAATCATGTGGATGCACAAAATGTCATGGCAAGTTCTTGAATGCAAGCAAATGAGAGGTGAATGCAAATGAAAGCAAGAATTAGGGTTTATGCATAACATGCAATGCAAAAATTCAAAATCAGAAGCAAATGACATGACAAAAAATTGAAAATGGGACCAAAGGAACCCTAACCCTACACAAGTTCACTGCCCAAAGGAGGGGACCCAACTCTTAACCTAATGAGTGTTATAATTTTCTCAAGTCAACTAGGGTTTCAAGGCACTTCAAAAGGAAAAATTCTCATTAAATTGAAAATGAAAGATAAATTCAACCCAATTTTACCCTAAAAACTAAATGATATGAAGGATGCAATGCAAGAAGAACCATCATCAAACTCTTCATGGTTAGGCAGAATGAATTTTTCTAAGTTTGGACCAAAATATTGCCTTTAAACAACTTTAATTCCAATGAAAATTGTCAAAATACATCAAGGACCAAAAAGAAATTTGTTTTGAGAGTTTGATAATGTTTCTAAATGTTTTAAAATTCAATGTGAATTTTTTTGTGATTTTTAAATACCTAAATGTATTTTTAATTAGTTAATTTTCATTAAATAATTAAAAATAAACATTTAAATGATTTAAAAATAATTTTTGATGCAAAAAATAAAAATAAAAATATGTTTGGGTTCTGAAAATTAATAAAAGGTTTGGCAAAAATTTTCAGAATTTTTAAATGCATTTTACTATTTTTAAAAATTCGTGGAAGTTAAATATAAACAAAATGAAATAAAACTAAATAAATGGAGAAGTATGTGCAATGGAGAGAGTCCAGATTGAATCTGGGCTTGGGAAGTTTGACCTGGCGCGCATCTGGACGGCCCAGGTTCAAACTTCCCTAAACTTAATTAATCAGTTAATTAATATTTAATTAAATCTGGATTAGGGCTAATGATCAGATCTCATCCATCCAATGCACGCGGGAAAGAACAATCGCACGGCCTACATTCAAACTCCCATTAATTACACAGCTAAACCTAATTAGGGCTAATTAAACTCAGACGGCCGGAACAGTGTTCCGGTCGTCTTCTCCGGCGAACCAAAAACCCTAGTTTCTTCTATAGGTTACCAAACTCCAAACTTCTTCCACCAAAATGATCCCCTCATCAATCTAAACCTAAACCCTCACCTGAAACTCATTTATTTTACCTCACAAGCATGAATCGAAACAAAATGTAAAACACGGGCAAATGTTCAGAGACATCATACATGATGGTTTCTTCACCATTTTCAAAAGCAAACACATCCCCATGATCAGGGGAACATACAGAATCATAAAAGAACTTAAAAACTAAGTTCTGGAAAAAAAGTTCTTCATGTTACCTGAGATGAAGACTCTCTGATTCTGAGCTTTCTGGACTTTCCCTTTGTGCAAGCTTACTCCTATGAACCTCCTGAAGGTGATATAAAGCTTAGAAACCTTTGAGGATGGCTGGTTGATACTGTTTGGTTCTGGTGTAGCAGAAATGGAGGTTAGTGTGTGTGGTGATTCAAGCTGTTTCAGGGGGTGGGTTTTGTTCTATGAGTGATATGTGATTTGTTGGTGAAGAAATTTTGGATGTTTGAAGGCTGTGTGAAGAATTTCGAAGAGAAGAAGTTTTGGACAGATTTTGTGCAAGCTGGATTTTGGGAGGTTTCTGGCTTGTGTGTGGTGTGTTTTATGATCCTTATACAAATCCTAAGTTATTGGAATGAGTCAGAAGACTTGACATGCACTGTGGGAATGGTATGGGGTGATTGGCCAAAAAGTCAATGTTAGGTGTACTTCAAGCATGGGCCATGGCAGAAGAGATCTAAAGGGTGTATCTGCCTCAACTGAGTTTGAGGATGACCCTAGGATCAATAAGATGCAGCTGGATGGCTTGGATAGCAAGATGGCATGAGTTTTGCATTTTGCCCTCTTTGAAGTTTCTTGTGAACCAAGGCATGAAATCTCATGATTTCTTGGGAAATTTGTAACAAAATGAGTTATGTGATGTTGTTATGGTGTTTTTATACCAATTAGAAGTCAAACCAATCCTTGGACATCATTCTTGCAAGAATTCCTTTTTGGAGAATTTTATGGAAAATGGCTTATGAAAGTTTGTGATCTAAGGCATGAACCTTGTAAACTCTTGGGCAATTCTGATTTTGCTAAGTTGCAATATGTTGTAATGATGACAAGAAGTCATTTAGAGGTCTTGAAAGTGCTTAGAACTTGAATTTGCAAAAATCCCTCTTTGGTGTCAAAAGTGGAAATTTAGTGATTTTGTCCAACTTTGACAAGCCATAACTTTTGATTCAAAATGAATTAGAATGAGTTCTTGTACTTTTTGAAAAGGGAATGATCCAATCTACAACTTTCATGACCAAAGATTTTCCATTTGAAGTATTTTTGAATCAAAAAGAGTAGGTTGAAAAACTTTCCCAAAATAGCAAGTTTACATTATAAGTCACTTTCCCAAAAAGGCAATTTTGCAAATGGCTTGAAATTCCTCAATTTTGTGAACTTCTAACATCTTCTATGATCAAATAAAGATCATACACATTCAAAATGATGGAGAACACCCTTTGGTTGGGTCATTGGGGGCCTCAGATGCCCTGATTTTGCACTGACTTGCCCAAGAAGTCATCTTGTGATCAGATGCCTTCCCCAGTGAATTTATTCATAAAAATTGATATGCATGATCCTTATAACATATAGAGACCAATAGAAACAAGAATGACCAAAAAATTTGAAGTTATGGCCTCTGAAACCAAAACCCTAATTCTAGGTCATCTGTGCAGTTAAACCTGGCTCTGCTTCCATGCCTTTCTTAGTTCTTGTGATTCTTTGACTTTCTTGACCTTGGGGAGGATGTAATATGATGCTTGAGCATACATGGACCCTCTTGAGATGATTGAAGGCCTTTGGAGTGGCTCAGATGGCCCAGGGATGGCTCAGATCACAAACAATAGATGCAGATGACTTTGAATCAATGCAGTGAAGCAAAAGTGCAATATGAGATGCTATGATTGAACTAATGCACATGAAAAGAATCACAAGCCATGGTGAAATGAGTGAGGGCAAATTTGGGGTGTTTACAAACAACATAAAAGTTGTATCAACAATAACAAACCTTAAACAACATATAACTTTTATCAACAAAAACAAAATCATCAACAATATATAACTTTTTTGAACAACAACATACAATTTTTATCAACAAAAATATAACATCAACAATATAAAATTTTTATCAACGACAACATGCTTTAAACAACATACAACATAACATAAGAAAAATATTAAAATATCCTAACAAAAACATAAAAAATATCACAACCCATAACATAAAATGAGGAAACGTCTACGTACCTAAAATGTAAAGAGGAAGTGAAAAAAATGAATTTTGTGTAACATCTTTTCTCGTTCCATAAGAGTTGAAGAAGATATTTTGGTGTTTTGTGAAGAGGTGGAATACAACCGTTCGTGGAGTAAGAATAAGATGTGAGAGAGTGTCAGGTTTTTTTTATATGAGGGAGACGATTGTTCTGTCATGAAAGAGCAAACTTTTGCTTAAATATAAGTTAAAATTTTCATCATGGTTGTTTAAAACGATTGTGATTAAATGTAGGTACATTTCACAATAATTGCTATTATGGACCATGGTGAGAGGTATTTTAATTTTAATATAAATATTAAGATTATAAGTGAGACATCCATTGTGTAACCAAAAAAAGGAAACCGCTGGTGTTGGGATTCAAAGTCTATATGCCTTAACATATCAGTACAACTATTAATAAGTACTGTAGTAAAATTTCATTTAATAAAAGAAAACAAATTGTAGGTGTATAAATAATAGCTCTTACTTTGATTGGATTAATAAATGAGGCAGTAGAATGTTACATTAGGTGTATTTTGTAGTATTGTGACCTTCACCACGCCCCGATATTTTGTATTTTGCCCTAGCCTTTTTGCTAGTAGATCGTGGACATTATGGATCTGCTCCCCTAGATCCAGGTTAACTGAATTTTTATATATTAGAAGTTGATTATTTCACTAAATGGATAGTCGTGACTAAAATTACAATGTAGAGAATTTGTCGTTTCTATTGGCAAAAAATCATGTGTATATACAGACTTCATGGAGCTATTGTCTCCAACAATGGAACCTAGTTTGCCAATACTATGGTCACTGAGGTTTGCAGAGATTTAGGAGTGCATACAAAGTTTGTATCCTTTGTACACCCTTAAGCCAATGAGCAAACATAACTAACAAACAAAGTAATTTTGAAGGGGCTCAAGAAGAAACTTGATGATGCCAAGGGTTTTTGAGAATAATTTCTCCATGAGATATTATGGTCATATCACACCACTTAAAACTTTTCAAACAAGAAAATTTCGTTTTCCATGGTCTATGGAGCGAACTCCATTATTCCTATGGAGACCGACACGCCCTTGCAGAATTAGAACGACCACTTTTCCTAGAACCTAAAACATTATCCATCTTAAATATTATTAAAATTAAATTGTTTGTAATTTACTAATAAACATATTGACTATATACATGTGAACAATTTCTTGAGCGCTGATGGCCAACATGGTTATTTTTCTAAATATTTTGTATGTTGGACTTCATAGCGAGGATCCTTGTTATCCCTTGAGGCAATATATGTTATACTTCATAACGAAGATCCTTTCCACCTCTTGAGGCAATTTTTGATAGACTTCATAACAAAGATCCTTTCCGCCCATGGGGAAATGTATGTTAGACTTTGTAGAGAAGATTATTTCCTCCCCTTGAAGCAATGAACTTCATAGAAAAGATCTTTACCGCCTCTTGAAGAAATGTATATTGGACTTTATGGTAAAGATACTTTCCGCTCCTCAGGGATATATATATATATATATATATATATATATATATATATATATATATATATATATATATATATATATATATATATATATATATATATATATATATATATATAAGCTATCTAATGCCTCACCTGAAGGACTTATGTTCCTATCAGTTGGGTTACATATAACATCGCCTGAGGGACTTAAATCTTCCAGGATAAATAAACTCTCGCTTGAGGGACTTAGGATTTCCTCGGGCAAGATCATACATAGTAATCATGCCCAGTAGGTGCGACCAGATTCTAGCCTAAAATAATTAATCACAAGTCTTGTTTGAGGGCTTGTTAGAAGTCTCGTTCGAGAGGTCCAACACCTCACATGAGGAACTTATGTTCTCATTAGTCGGACTACATATAACTTCTCATAAGGGACTTAAACATCTGAGGATAAATAAACTATTACCTAAGGAACTCATGGTTTCCTTGGGTGGGATCAAACATAGAAATCATGCCTAGGAGGCACAACTAAAGTCTAGCCTAAGAGAATTAATCACAAATCTTATCTGAGGGATTGATAGAATTCGTTCCCGAGAGGTCATGCTCCTTACGCGAGGGACTTACAGTTGCATCAGTCGGGATACATATAACTTTACTCGTGGGACTAAGATCTCTGAGGCTAAATAAACTCTCGCTTGAGGGACTTAGAGTTTCCTTGAGTAGAATCAGACATAGAAGTTATGCCTAGGAGGTACGAATAAAGTATAGCCTAAGAGACTTAATCACAAGTCTTATATGAGGGCTTGATAGAAGTCCTGCTTTAGAGGTCCATCACCTTACTTAAGGGAATTATATTATCATTAAATAGGATACATATAACTTCACCTAAGGGAGTTTGATCTCCCAGGCTAAATAAATTCTCACCCGGGGGACTAAAGGTTTCCTCGGGTGGGATCAGACATGGAAATAATGCCAAATAGGCACAACCAAAGTGTAGCCTAAGAGACTTAATCATAAGTATTATTTGAGGGCTTGATTGAAGTCCCGCTCAAGAGGTCCAAAGCCTTGCCTGAGGGAATTATAGTATCATCAGCCGAGCTATATATAACTTTTCCTGAGGGACTTAGATCACCCTGGATAAAAAAAACTCTCTCCCGAGGGACTTAGGGTTTCCTCAGGCGAGATAAAACATAGAAATCACATCTAGGAGGCATGACTGAAGTATAGCCTAAGAGACTTAATCACAAGTCTTATTTGAGGGCTTGATATATGTCTCGCCTGAGAGGTCCAATGGCTCGTCTAAAGGATTATGGTCCTATCAACGGGGCTATATAATATCTCCTAAGGGACTTAAGGTTTCATCGGACGAGATCAAACGAGGAAATTCCTCTTTAAAAAGACCCTAGCCAAAAAGCTTAGTAGGTCATGTATAACATCGAAAAGCTCACGACCTTGGGATACTCCCTTGTCCTGCAGTCTAAGAACACTATGCCCTCTATCAAAGGTCTCTTGCTTAATGGACTATGTAGTTTTATATTTCTAATGGACGTGGATGTGGCGATGACTATAGACCTCCCCCATGAGAGGCATAAATGACATGTTGCCCTAAGGGAGGTATCACCTCCCCCTAATTCCTTTTTATCACCCAATAATGGGAAACGTGGGATATGACGTTCGTTAGGTAGAGAGAAGTCAGGGTCATTAACTGACTGATGACTCCATTGGAAATAAGGATTCAATAGACCACCATTGACTAGGTGGGCGATGAACTTTTCTAAGGAACCCCTAGGCCCAATATCCTCTATAAATATCTCTCTCCCAGAGGATATAATGACATATATTAAGCCGTACATATCACACCTCACATACACTTATACATAATCACACCACTCAATAACATAGCCTCTCTCCGCAAGTAAGTAGGAACTCTAAACCACCATAAAACACCACCATACCAAGCTTCTTGTTGTCATGTGTAAGCCCTAACCATCATACAATGTAATATACCTACTAAGGCCTCTGAGTGTATATGCCATTTGTATGGGAAACACACACACACACCTGTCTTTTTAACCAGTATATTAAGCAGCACATAAAGTTAAAAGCATAGTTCATGACGGGTTTTAGG
The DNA here is from genome assembly GCA_963966055.1 of Lathyrus aphaca. NCBI lineage: Eukaryota > Viridiplantae > Streptophyta > Magnoliopsida > Fabales > Fabaceae > Lathyrus > Lathyrus aphaca. Next base: position 724,236,922 of record OZ014519.1, on the reverse strand, counting down.
TTTAAGTATGGGGGTGACAGGTAAAAATCTCAAACTTCTTGAAAGAATTTGTTTAAAATACATGGTACAACTCTCAAGTGAAACACACTATATCATATAGAAACTGATGGACAAACAGAAATGGTAAATCAATGTCTAGAAATGTACCTCAGATGCTTTTCTAGTGATCATCCTCACCACTTGTACAAGTTCTTACACTTGGTTGAATTTTGGCACAAAACTTCCTTCCATACATTGATACAGATGCTTCCTTTCTTGCATTGTATGGTCACCCTCTACCAACTATTCCAAAATTTATTTTTTAACCCACATAATTGGAATCTCTGGATACCACTATGAAAAATAGAGAAGAAATTTGAACTTTGTTAAAGCAAAACTTAACAAAAAGCAACATCAGACGAAAACTCAAGCTAATAAGAAGATATTGGATTTTACCTTTAAAATTAAAGACATAGTTCTTTTCTGATTACAACCATATCAACATGAAACACACACACATACACACACAAAGGGTCTCTAAAAAACTTTCTAAACGTTTTTCTGACCCTTTCACTATAAAAAACATACTTAACACGCAACTTACGAACTAGATCCTTCTCTTTCTTCCAGAATACATCCAGTAGTGCATATTTCATTATTGAGACCTTATTTCGGTGAAGAACCAAACACTTATCTATCTATTTTTTCCAATGATATCAATATTATTTTCTAAAAAACAGGAACAAAAAATATAATAGAGACACTGAAGATGAACAAGTTGAGACTAAAAATGTGGAAGAATGGAGAAACAAATTCACATTTGAAGACAAAGAAGAGAAAGTAAATCTAATTTAGATGTTGGAACTAGTGTACTTATAGACAAGAAACCATTTACACTACCTAAAAATAAATCTGAAGAACCTCATCAAAAATCCAAACTCGTGTGAAACTCTCCACCACTAAATCAATCAACAAGTCCTTCATCACCTGTCAAGTGTCTTCATCCTCATGAAACAACCTGCCTTATTACTTTCAACGAGCCAACTCTCTTGACGGTCTTCTGGCCTCCACCTTCTGATAAAAATAGTCATTCATCAAACACACATCAAGCTTCCAAGTGCCCCCTTCACATGTGGTACTACAACGGTCAAGCCCACCTTTTCTTACTTATTGCCACACACATGCATAACTTTTAACACTATTATCATGCGTCTGCCACAAAGGTACAATAAATATTCCCTCTTATATCCGTTTCCTGCACTCCACCCAATAAAATCCTCAAAAACTTACCTTCAAATCATAACCATTAATTCAAATTTCAGAACCAAATTATAACACTCCACCGGTCCCCATCAAAGGCCCACCGATCCCCACCATTGTTACACGTCGCTTCCCAAATACTATACGAGTTCTTATAGTTGTATCTCCCCTTACACTATGTCCCATTTATTTCAAGCCACATGATAAAAAAGTTTCTCCCCAAAACTCTCTCAGCCTCACGATGAACCTCTTACTACAATGGATTCCATTTTTCCTTTTCCCCCTCCATCAACTAGTAACCATGTCCCTCACCCCATCCCTTTTGACCAAAATCTAATTCAATTTAATTTTGATTCTCCATTCCCTTTCAAATCTGGGTTTGTTTGCAAACCCACCTCATGCAACGATTCTCCCCTACCTTTAACCAACCCCATCATGCCACATGACAATTCAACCAAGAACTTTGAGGATAAGGTTCTTTATGAGTCCTTGAGTATTGTTAGCATACCAACATTTAAACCCAAAAGAAAAATAAAAAACTAGCTGACTTAAGAATTTTTATTAGGGTGCAATACTAATTACATTTATTTTATTATATTTTTCAAAATTTATTATATTTTCAGCATTGTCTTTTATCTTTTCAAAAGAGACATTGTCCCGTTGATTCTAGAAACCCTAGTTTTTTTATGCGAAAAAAAATTCCATTACGAATTAAAAGAGAAGGGAACAACATTAGAGGGCTCCAAAATTGGAGGGCCTCCAACCCAAGTTTTTGAACCTATCGTTTTAGCCATCGAAGCTAAACAATGAGCAACAAAATTTAAATTTCTAGGAATAAACATAAGACTAGAAAACTGAAAAGATTGAAGTAGCTTCCGACAATCCTCCGCCACTGTCTCCAGGCTTGCATCATAATCAAATCTGTTAATGAAGTCCACCACCGTCTTTGAATCAGTCTGGAAGATCACACTTTGCAACTTTAGAGAGCTTGTGGTTTTCATGCTCCAGTGCAAGGCTAAGATTTTTGCCAAGGCCGGTTGAACGCATAATTCTTCCTTCTTGCACATTGAGTACACGATATTGTTGTCGTTGTCAAAGAAAACACAATCATAAGTAGTCGCATCCTCCTCCATAGTACCAGCATTTGTTCTCACCAAATGACAGTTTGCAGGTCTGATAATATTAAAATCTTCATTGGTAACAATTCTGGTTGTCTCCAAACTGGGCCTGCAAAGGTTAAGTTCCAAACAACATCACAAGCCTCTGCTGCGACTTTCACGAGATCACTCATCTTTTGTTGGTAAAGAAGAAGGTTGCAAGCATTCCACACTTTGTTGAGGAAGTAACATACCACCTGAACAAAAAACAAATTGCCACTTGACAACAAACGCCAAATCCAATCCATAAGATCACTGTTTCCATTAACCCGACAACTAATGACGGAAGCAAAAAAACACTCTCCTAGTAAATTCGCATTGAGAAAATAGATGTTCAGCATTCTCAAAGCCAATTTGGCACAACAGGCATGTGCCATCCAAAACAACACCTTTCTGCATCAGCTTTGCCTTTGTAGGGAGGATATTGTTAGAAAGCCTCCACATAAAGTTCTTGACTCTGTTATAGATGGGTGATGACCAAAGCTTCTTCCAAAGATCCTTAAAGGGTGGGTTTGAAGGACCTGGGTGTTTAATCTCTCTCAAATGGGCGCACAAGTGATATGTTGTTTTTATATAATATTCTCTCGTTTTTTCAAAATGCCACACTTGTTTGTCCTCTACATTCCTCCTTGACAAAGGAATTCCTAGGATTTTCTTTGTGTCCCTTTTGTCGAAAGTGTTATACACCAAGTCACTCTTCCACGATCCAAGGTCATTATCAATAAATTGACTGACTTTAATACTATCCTCCATATGCCTCATCAGCCCTAGAACTTTGAAACCTTCCACATTTGGGACCTAATTGTCATTATTTGCCACAATTTTTTTGCTGTTACCAACATTCCATCGGATTCCTTTCATGATTATATCTCTAGATGAGAGAACAATACGCCAAGTGTAGCTTGGATTGTAACCTGGGTTACTCTCCAAAATCGAACAACTTGGGTAATATCTGCTCTTGATAACTCTTTCCAATAGAGAACCGTCTTCCTTCAATAGCCTCCATAATTGCTTCCCCATCATACTAACTTTAAAATAGTTGAACCCTCTTAAACCCATGCCTCCATTCATTTTTGACTTGGCCAGTTTCTCCCACCGCATCCAGTGGATCTTCCTCTCACATTCCTTTGCACCCCACCAAAACTTAGCAATAATGCTCTCAATATCTTGACATATTGTTGCTAAAAGTTTGTAGCATCCCATTATGTAAGTTGGAATAGCCTGCACCACTGATCTGATGAGTACTTCTTTCCCAGCTTTTGACATAAATTTTTCTTTCCAGCCTTTTACTTTTTTCCAGACTTTATCCACCACCAACCTAAAACTATTATTCTTAGATCTTCCTAAAATCAATGGAACTCCCAAGTATTTGCAGTGACCATGAACTGTTTTCACCCCATCGCTACTTTGATAGCATCATTTTCTGCCTCCGAAACATTACAACTAAAAGAAGCTTCAGACTTTCCTATGTTAACCACCTACCCTGAGGCCTGTTGGTACTGCTACAAAATCTCCACCACTTTCCTAGCCTCATGTTTGTTTTCTTGCACGAATAACAGTCTGTCATCCGCAAACAATAGGTGGGAAATCATAGGGGCTCTACGGGCAACTTGTAACCCATGAATCTTCTTGTCCATCATGCCTTTTCTGAGTAAACCTGAAAAAACGTCAGTACACAAAATGAAAAGGTAAGGAGAAGGAGGGTCCCCTTGTTGGAGGCCCCTTTCCGGAATGAAGCTCATGTTGGGTTTGCCATTGATGATAATTTTATAAGACACCGTTGCCACGTAACTGTGAATAAGCTGCACCAATCTAACTAGGAACCCCATTAACATAAGAACAGAGGAAATAAAACTCCACTACATGCGGTCATAGGCTTTACACATATCAAGTTTAAGAGCCATGCAATCTCTTTTGCCTTTCCTTTTTTTCTTCATCCAATGAAATCATTCAAGGGCAACTAAGGCATTATCTGTAATGAGCCTCCCTTTTACAAAGGCACTTTTCTCTTCATCAACCACATCTGGCAAGAAAGTTTTGATCTTGTTGGCAATTGTCTTTGTAATAATCTTCATCAAGACGTTACAGAGACTTATAGGCTAAAAGTATTTGGGGCTAGTGGGATGTTTACATTTGGGAATGAGAACTATGTGGGTGTTTTTTATGGTGTAACATGGTGGGAGAACTAACTTTCTATAAATGTTGCGGATAGCAAGAGTCGCCACCGACTTTTATTTTATCCAAATGGAAAGGACATAAAAGAACATGAAAGACCTATTTTAAAAGACTTGGGTTTGGGGGGTAGGTTATATAAAGGGAAGGTATTAGCACCCTTTATATCCATGGTTATCCATGGGCTTAGTTACTTAGCTCACTTTAATTGTTTTTGGAAAGTGTAGTGTGTGATCAAAACTTTTCTAAGTACTTTGTAATGATCCTCGTATGGATGTATACAAAGCCTTGTTTGAAAATGTTTGAAAATATTGTGAGGTGTAAAAAGTAATTTTAAGAATGAGCAAGTAACTATGAGTAACCTACCCTAGACTAAATCATTCATGTTCTTATATGTCCTTTCAAGGGTAAGACTATCCCTATTATTAAGGAATAGGTAGTCATTACCTTGGATGTGTTTGAGGGACGGGCGTAGGGTCATCGTATGGTCATAGAGGGCAACGAGTAGGGGTGTCTTTAGCAATTCGTATGGACTATCATCATTTATTCGAAGGAACAAGGTCATTATATCGTAGGCAACCTCGTAGGGACTTGACCTTTTAAACTGGAAGGGACTTGATGATTTTTCTGTTAAGGGACATTGCTTTTTAAGACACCCCCATTTTCGAGGGACTTGACCATATTTTAAAGCAACCAAGAGGAATACCCTAGGAAGTGCAAGATGGCGATCAAAGTTCGACTTACGCGTGTGAGTACATTTTTAGATATTTATCTTGTTTAATTAATTTTCTAAGTTTATTTAATCACAATTAGTTTCACACTCCCTAAATTACTAACCACGCAGTTAAATATTTACAAAGAAAAATAAAGACAGAAAAATAAATCTATAAGCTATTACAAGGCTTTGGCAGATACATAATAGTAGGATAAAAATAAATTATAAAGTAAGAATAATAAATATAATACATTAGTAAATAAGCAATAATAATAAAACAATAATAATACTAATAAAGCAAAAATAATAAATTAAAATATTTAATTAAAAAAAAAAGAAAAAGTTTAGGTTAGACAAGTTAGATTTTTTTAGAAATAATTTAGTAATAATAATAAAAGAATAAGATGTTATAAAAAAATATTATTAATGTACAAATTATAAAATAAAAAAGAGTTATAGTATAAAATATATTAAATTAGTATTTACAAAAATAATAAAGGTAATAGAAAATAATAAATTATTAAGTTAATTATGAAAAAGATATTATATTTATCATTATTATTTAATTAGAATAAAAATGGTTAGTTAGATTTTATTTACAAAATATTTCTATAATAAAAGTTATATATAAAATAAACTATAAATTTAAAAAAAAACTAATGAATTTGCAAAATATCATTTATTTATTTTTGGTTTTTTATTTTAATTTAGAAAAAATTTGTGTTAATTAAATTATAATAACTAATTAATTTATAATAATAATAATAATAATTTAAAAAAAAATACAAAAGTGAAAATAATAAAGAAAAACAAACCTGCAGGAGGCTGGGGTCGAACCCAGGTCTCCAGCTTCTTCCCACATGTCTCTGATCAGCTGGGCTGCCAACGCTTGGTGTGTATAAGCTGGGCAATGATCATTATATTTTAAACCTACTAAAACAAATTATTAACAAAAAAAAGTTGGCCTCAGCCGAATTCGAACACAAGTCCTTATCTCTTCAAAGTCAAGCCTTTACCATTAAGCCACATAGGGCGCGTCTATTAATATAATGGCAAGATATTATAATATATAAAACTCATGGAATGTCTAAAAAATTAATAAAAAGGAATGATCTCACCAAGGTTCGAACTCAAATCCTTTATGTCTATGCGCGTACAACAAAACCACCAGGCCATTCACGCTACTCAAACATAAAACAAAAAAGAAAGATTATAAAATAAAACGTATTTTAAATTCCAGAATTCGCGTCAGTCATCTTCAACCTCCAGACCTGGGGAATTTCCTGCGAATTTTATTTCCAATTTTCCTGCGAAATTATACTCATAGGAAAACCCGCGAAACTCATATCATGTCAAAACGGTACAATTTCATCAAATTAATCACACAAACATGATTCAAACAGTTTTTTCAATTGATTTATGGTTTTAGAATGCATTTATAGTCATTGGATTAGGAAACCCCAATTCGAAGGTCATGAACCCTAAAATGGCATTCTATGAATTAGCCACGGTTTCTTTAGTTTAATCACCCAAAATTCATCACAAGCTTCAACTAAACACAACTCAACAAACAAAATCAATTAGTGATGCTTGCATAATCAAGAACGAAAAATCAAAAATATGAGAAAAAGTGTGAATCGGATTTGTCAATATGAAGTGTTATGGAGTAATGTGATGATGCCAATTCACTCTATGAAGGTCCAGGAACGATTTGCCACCTTAATTTTGTCTTGAAAGTGCCTCTAGGATTGAAACCGAATCAAGCTTTTTGTGTGATTTTTTGAAGTTGAATGTGATGTTCTTGGCTGCAAAATTCGTCCCTAATGCTTTGGTTGACTTCATGTATTTATAATGAATGAATTAGATTAGAAAAATTGGTGGATTTGTGGGCTTTTTGAATAACTTGATCATGAAGAAATCTTCCATCTTAAATGTGAAAAAAAATCAAATGATATGCTTCTAAATTGGGTGTGCACAAAATTGGATAGCATCTAATCCTCTTGAATGTCATTTAAAAGCTTCTAGAAGAAGGATCAAATCAAATATTTGTATTTTCATATTTTATTTTGATTTAAAATGAATTTTAATGAATAAAATCCAAATAAATAATAAATAAATTATAAAAATCAGAAAATATTTGAATTGGGTCGTGCTTGATGTTATCATGAAGATTGGGTTGCAAAATGATAGGCCCATTTGGAAAAAATTAGCTTTAAGCCCTTATTTTCTTCATACACCCCCCTTGAAAATCTCCCAACTTTGACAAGGCACAAATCCTTCAATTTTAAGGCTATGAAGGTGTTCTTGGACATTTTGGAAAGATTAAAGAGTCCTGTAACAAACCTATTTGGTATCATGTCCATATCTTTTACCATTTTCAAATTATACTCTTTGGAAGATGTTGACTTTTTGTTGACTTTTGAAATGACCTGTAATGTTTTAGCTCATACCTTCCAAATGAAGCATTTTTAGGCTTGGCTTGTGAGACACAAAGTTGTAGAGAATTCAATTTCCTTCAAAATGAGATTTTTATGGGAAATTTTTGATGAAGCATGTGAAAGTTATGGCTGGTCAAAGTTCAGTTGACTTTTCCTTAGAAAACCCTAATTTAGAAACTCCTGATTCTTGATGATCTGAAACTTCCTTGATGAATCATGATCAATAATTGATCAAATGATGAAATTTACTTCATAAAATTGATGTTGGCAAAAAATCTTGAAGTTTGACTTTAATTTGACCATAGTTGACCTCAGTTTGACTTTTTAACTACTTTGACTGATTTTTACATATCTGATCATCTGACTGGGCAAGCTCTTTGGGAAAGCTTTGAAACTTGACATGGGGATTCTTGAATACATGTGGGATGTTATGAAGCTCACTTGAAGTCTTGAAAATCATTTTAACCTGAGAAAACACAAAACCCTAGTTTTGGACACTTTGCTTAGAAGGAGGCATTGTTTGGGGAAACTTTCATACTTCTTGATCAATTGGGAGTCTTGAGAACCTTGTGATCATTTAGAAGTCTTGAAAGACATTGTATTGATTGTGGGAGGGAAAATTTTGGGGTGCAACAGCTTCCCCTTGTTCAATTTTCTGAAATTTGAGGAGTTAGATTGGCATGTATGCCATTCGTGACTTGAAGGTTGAAGAGGATTGAACACAAAAGCCCAAATATTTGTACTCGCCGGTGCGTAGAATGATACTGTTGGTTGATTGTAATGCTTAAATGGGCTTAAAGATGCCATTCGGATAAAGATTCTTCAGATATATTTCTTAAATATGAAGATAACTTTTGGGAAGAATAAACGACGGCCCAAGGCAAGTTGACTTTTGGGAAGAATAATCGACGGCCCAAAATGAGATAACCTTCGGGAAGAATAAACGACGGCCCGAGGTAAAAAAGATAACCATTGGAAAGAATAAACGACGGCCCAAGGCAAGTTGGCTTTTGGGAATAATAATCGACGACCCAAAATGAGATAACCTTCAGGAAGAATAAACGACGGCCCGAGGTAACAAGATAACCATTGGGAAGAATAAACGACGGCCCAAGGCAAGTTGACTTTTGGGAAGAATAATCGACAGCCCAAAATGAGATAACCTTCGGGAAGAATAAACGACGGCCCGAGGTAACAAGATAATCATTGGGAAGAATAAACGACGGCCCAAGGTAAGTTGGCTTTTGGGAAGAATAAACGACGGCGCAAAATGAGATAACCTTCGGGTAGAATAAACGATGGCCCGAGGTAACAAGATAACCATTGGAAAGAATAAACGACGACCTAAGGTAAGTTGGCTTTTGGGAAGAATAAACGACGACCCAAAATGAGATAACCTTCGGGAAGAATAAACGACGGCCCGAGGTAACAAGATAACATTTGGGAAGAATAAATGACGGCCCAAGGTAAGTTGGCTTTTGGGAAGAATAAACGACGGCCCAAAATGAGATAACCTTCGGGAAGAATAAACGACGGCCCGAGGTAACAAGATAACCTTTGGGAAGAATAAACGACGGCCCAATATGTCTTTTGGGAAGAATAAACGACGGCCCAAAATGAGATAACCTTCGGGAAGAATAAACGACGGCCCGAGGTAACAAAATAACCTTTGGGAAAAATAATCGACGGCCCAAGGTATCAATATGGCTTTTGGGAAGAATAAACGACGACCCAAAATGAGATATCCCTCGGGAAGAATAAACGACGGCCCGAGGTAACAAGATAACCATTGGGAAGAATAAACGACGGCCCAAGGTAAGTTGTTGATGAAGTTTGCCTGCTGGAGAATTAACCTGAAAAACAAGGTTAGTTCGGTGCAAAATAATAATATATATAACATTCTGCAAGATAATATTTTATGAGAATGCGTATAATATGATATATGATATGATATGATGTATGTAGTTGAAGCGCATGAGTAGCTTCATAGAATAACTTCTGACTGGGGAAAATAAATCTCGATTCGTTGTTGAGGAGTATGAAGACTTCGTTCCCGTCTTGTTTGAGAACATCGTACTTAGAACTTCCCGTATTTTATTCTTCGTACTTCTTATTGAAGGATTAAGTTCCTGAATATCCTGACTGAGGATAAAAGAGATGGACATAGATCCGGGAGACCTATGTAGTTATGTATCAATTCTTTGGAGGATATGAAACTGCTTGGAGACTTCGTAGAGTTAGAAGTGTAAGATATTTCTTGAAGTATTCCGTAAGGATATCCATAAAGATTACTCTGTGGGGGATGAACCGGCGAAGTTTCTTTGAATTCTTACCTCCGTTCGTTCTTAGTAAATGCTATTATTGTACTTTATGCATTTTTGGTAAACATCAATCATATTCAAAGGCATATATACATTCAAACATAACCAACATATGTTTTTCGCTTTAGTAAAAGGGGAAAAGTAAACCTGAATAAAGAGGGAAAAGTAAAGCTGAAATCGAAAATAGAATCGTTTCAACTTTGAGAGTGTATAACCAATTGGATTTAGAGCTTCTGAGGTTCTTAATTTTCCTTAATACCTTCCCAGAAATTCTCATAGCTAGATCTGAAGACATGATACTGACACCATCTGATACTACTGGCGTAGACTATTAATTTCCATAATGGCTTCTGCTGAGAATCTAATATCAAGGTAATACAATAAGATAGACCATATACAATCCAGGTATTAGATTTGGAAAGAGAGCGTTTCCCCTTGGTTGTGGATGAATTGTTCCATAATGGAAGTATCTGAAAGGAGCTACCTCAAATAGAATGCCCCACAATAATATGCCCTTGGCATCATGAACTCTGTATTGTTATACTTGGTAATTCAGATAGATGAGGCGATCTGCCCCTGGCTACTTAAACATAAATGAATCTTGACCTGATTGCCCCAAATGAATTGGGCAGTAACTTGGTATGCCCTAATGATTGGGAAATAGTGACTATTCCCCTTGTATATATTGGCTTTGATCCAGGAAGCAACTTTGTCTATTGGAAGCACTTTGAACATTCATCATGTAAGCTCCTCTGTGTGTCAAACACTTAGTTATATGTAAACAAATATATTCAAAAATGCAATGCTTATGTCTGTCTTGAAGTTTTGAAAAAGAGTTATTTTAGAAAAACAATTTTTATGAAAACTGTGGTATTAACTCAAGTTTTATAATAAGCCCTAAAGGAGTCAGGATACCTTTTTATGGCAATATTCTTTCAAACTAACCATGCTTCAGTTAGGACTTTTAAAGGGTTGTAACGTGGTCTGGTTCACGGTTTAAGAAACAGAAGATAAAGGCTCAAATTTTATTTGTACCCAACCCAATCTTCGTGATGTTCTTCAGTCCTATGTTCGGTTAACTTATGCATTGAAGCTCCAAAGAAGTTTGGAATTGTAGTACTGACATTTGTGATTGTTCAGAAACCAGAAATTTATTTGAAACTTTCAGTCATCTTTTATTTATTAAGGATCTATAGTGACCTTTTTTTCTTTTGACTTTATTATCCCTTCTTTTTGCCTGGATTGTTTGTTTTAAGATTACAGTCAGCGGGATGTCTTAATTTTTTTACTAAGTCTCCTTCATAGGTTTTGACTTAGTGAGCTTTTCTTTTGCTAGATATTGACTTGCAGACTTTAGTGATTACAGGGAACCGTCATTAGTTGTGTGCAACACAGACAATTGGCATAGTTGAGTTAACCGAGTAACTACCCTGCCCCAGGTTATGAATAAGGGTTTTAATTTGCGTGAGAATGAAAACTCCTACTTCATAGGCTCAAATGGATTGACTAGGGATTAACTTCCTTATATCTCCACTGTTTAGGAATTGAAACAATGCTTGTACATCGTCAGCATAGTCGGTTCAAAAGCATACTTCCTAAGATTATGGTATTGTTTTCGTCATCCTCCCTCTAAAGGCTTACAGCTTTATCATGAGTTAATTATCACAAAGTAGAAATATGAAGCATAGTTCAAAATATAGTGAAACGAATGGATTAATTCAAGACAAACATATGCAATGCATTAATGAAAACAAAAGTTCAACATAATAGTAAGTGTTTAAACAAAATAAAAGAAATTACAAATGAAAGTTCAAATGTTGTCCCATCCAATTGGCTGAATGTCTTCAATTGCAATCTGTGAACTTTCAGGAGCAGTATATTTCACCATGAAATCAAATTTGCCACTTGGATGTCCCAAGGTGCCCCATATCTCAACAGGAATAGGTAGGCTTTCTTTCTTGCTACTTTGGGCAACTTGTCTTGCAGCTTCGATGTTTGATGGACGATAGTAGAATTCAATTTGGCCTTCTGGCGTAACCTCGAGGATTCCTTCGTCAATCAGGTCTTGAATCTTTTTCTTCAATGTCCAACAACTATTAGTATCATGTCCAAGACAGTTGGAGTGATACCCACACCTTGCCTTGGGATTATTGCGAGGAGAGGAAATATTAGGATTTTGAGGAGGATTTTTCAAGGAAATTAGCTTCATCTCCAACAAGCATTGCAGAACTTGCAACATTGAAGTGCTGAATTTGATAAACTGTCTTCTACATTCCTTGTGTTGAGGTGGATTAACCTTACCAGGTCTTTTTTCTTCAACTGAAGAACAATCAGTGGCAACCTGTCTCTTACCTTCTTTTATCCTCATCTTCCTTTCAACCAAGTCAGCTTGTTTTAATGGAGGTTGACTGATAATTAGATTCCTGACTCCATTACTTTGAAGTTTGTGGACAAAGGTTCTTAGATATTCTTGCCCTTGAGCTAAACATTGAATAAGAACCACCTGGTCATTCATCTGGATCCTCATTTTTGTCATCTCAGCTTCCAGTTGTTTCAACTGATTATCCTTGTTATATTCAGGATTCTTCATTTTCATATCCTTGGAGAGGAATGCTTTCAACTCTTCTTGCCCCTTGGACAAATTCAAGATCACTTCTTGGAACTGAGCATTTTGAGCCTGGAGATCCTTGATAGTTTGTTCGAGAGCCATTTCTGTTGAAATAAACAGTGAGAAGATTGAGAAATCTGCTATAAAAAAACCTGTCATGCAATGATATGGTATGTAGATGCATATGCAATGTTTTCAAGGACCGCAGGATTTAAATTTGTTTAAAGAAAAACAAAAACAAATTTTTATTAGTAAATGTTTAATATAATTTTGCCCATTGGGCTTACAATGAAAATAAATAACAATAAAGTACAAAAATAAATATATGGGGTTTTAAATCTCCCATGGACGCTTCCTCTTGGTGTGGAGGTATTTGTTGAGGTTCTTCTCTTCGTGAAGTTGCCTTGTTAGCTCCAGAATTCTTTCTTGACTAGCTCTGAAATGAGTCTCAAAAGTATCCCTTTGCTCCTTCAACTGAATCCAGGACTTCTGCAATTCTTCAAAGTCAGTGGGCATGTCTGGATGAAGGATGGTATAAGGAACATCTCCTTCAGCAACAGGCTCCATAGTGATTGGTAAAACAACAGGATATGGCATCATAAGAGTCTGAGCACGAGATCGCACCCATCTAAGATAAGGCTCCATAGGAATAGAATACTTTGGCTCCAAAGTGTTGCTATCAATCCTGTTCACCTTGTTCCAAGCTCGTATAAATCTTTGATGGTAACCCTGAAGATCGTTGTCGTAGTCGAACACAATACCCTGAATAAGCATGTCATGAGGACCATTACTCCGAGCATAACCAAACTGATGTAGAGCTAAAGAAGGGTTGTAAGTAATGCCCCCTCTTATGCCAAGGAGTGGAAAATTAGGTAACTCTCCACAACGATTAATGATAGTAACATTATCCATAGACCGAGAGCACCAATGAATGTCTGAATGAGAAAGTGACATGATCCTCTTAGACCACCTGAACCCTTGTTCATTCTTCATCACTGATCGAGGAAGGTGAGAAATAAACAACCTAGACAATAAAGGTATGCAACACATCATATTCCCTCTCGCCTTCGTAGTACGAGTGTGAAGAGAATGTAAGATGTCTCCAAGTAATGTAGGCACTAGGTTGCGAGTCAGAAATATGTTGATGGCGTGTATGTCTATGAACTGGTCTGGATTAGGGAGCAATATTAAGCCATAGATCAATAGGTCTAGGATATCCTCAAAAGCATCAAAGCTCATAGCTTTCAAGAACACTTGAGCTTTCTCCATCAATACTTTAGCAAGAATACCCTTAACTCCGCTTCTCGTTTTTAGGACAATGTCTGATTTCTTCATATGTAGGGCTGCAGCAATGACTTCAGGTTTAGGCTCATTCTCTAAGCTTGTGAAGAGTCTCTGATCAAGGATAGGTATACCCAGTAGTTTGGAGAATTCTTCCATTGTAGGAACCAGCTGATAGTCGGGGAATGTGAAGCAATGATGTTTAGGATCAAAGAACTGAAATTGGACACTCATCATATCTTCATTGAACCCTGAAGTGACTAGATCCAATAGGTAACCATGTTTTTTGATGAATTGGGAGTTTTCAGAAACTTGAGAGACCAATTCCTTAAGCTTAGAAGGTATCCTTACAAAGTTGATTCAGATAGTGTTCCTACGAGTAGAAGCCATGATCTGCAACAAAGAACAAAGATAAATCATTTGGTCCTTGAAATGGTTAGTGAAAATACTATGCTTATGATGTCATGATGTTATGCTCAATCACAAACATGTGGCACACACAAACAAGTCACACAATAACCCTAGGTTTGAAGGCTTGCATGAGGTTTAAAGGTAAGTACCCTCCCCTGAAGTTTAGTTGGTTCATCTTGTCCTACAAAAGTAACCAGGTTCTAAGGGATCTCAATATCATTGATCCTTCCCAAGGGTGGTTGTTCAGTAGGCAACTTACTTGCCAACCAAAACCCTCCAAGTTTAGGATCTCAATGATTGTAGTATCGAGTATCAACCAACTTCAGTCTTCATCAAAGCCGGCTATCTCACTACTTTCTAAAGGCCGAGATGGGATAACTAGGATTCTAAAAGCCAGTTAGTGTATTGACAACATATGGCAGCCCCATATTATCCTTAACTTACTTAAGGAACATAAGCACCAACCAAGAAGTCACACTAACTATAGCCACCAGATCAACCATATCGGTATACGTCGTACAGTTTCCTTGGTCTATTGCCATTTCCCTAGGGTACACTAGATCCGGGTTAGGATCTTTCATACATAAAGCCCAACAAGTAATATAAAGCAAACAAAGAAAACAATTTAAAGTGATCTAATTCCTAAGGGTACCCCTCTTTTACTTAGTAACTCCCCAGCAGAGTCGCCAGTTCTGTAACACGGTGGGAGAACAGACTTTCTATAAATGTTGCGGATAGCAAGAGTCGCCACCGACTTTTATTTAATCCAAATGGAAAAGACATAAAAGAACAGGAAAGACCTATTTTAAAAGATTTGGGTTCGGGGGGTAGGTTACATAAAGGGAAGGTATTAACACCCTTTATATCCATGGTTATCCATGGGCTCTTAGTTACTTAGCTCACTTTAATTGTTTTTGGAAAGTGTAATGTGTGATCAGAAATTTTCTAAGTACTTTGTAATGATCCTCGTATGGATGTATACAAAGCCTTGTTTGAAAATGTTTGAAAATATTGTGAGGTGTAAAAAGTAATTTTAAGAATGAGCAAGTAACTATGAGGTACCTACCCTAGACTAAGTCATGCATGTTCTTATATGTCCTTTCAAGGGTAAGACTATCCCTATTATTAAGGAATAGGTAGTCATTACCTTGGATGTGTTTGAGGGACGGGCATAGGGTCATCGTATGGTCATAGAAGGCAACAAGTAGGGGTGTCTTTAGCAATTCGTATGGACTATCATCATTTATTCGAAGGGACAAGGTCATTATATCGTAGGCAACCTCGTAGGGACTTGACCTTTTAAACTGGAAGGGACTTGATGATTTTTTCTGTTAAGGGACATTGTTTTTTAAGACACCCCCATTTTCGATGGACTTGACCGTATTTTAAAGCAACCAAGAGGAATATCCTAGGAAGTGCAAGATGGCGATCAAAGATCGACTTACGTGTGTGAGTGTATATTTTTAGATATTTATCTTGTTTAATTAATTTTCTAAGTTTATTTAATCACAATTAGTTTCACACTCCCTAAATTACTAACCACACAGTTAAATATTTACAAAGAAAAATAAAGACAGAAAAATAAATCTATAAGCTATTACAAGGCTTTGGCAGATACATAATAGTAGGATAAAAATAAATTATAAAGCAAGAATAATAAATATAATACATTAGTAAATAAGCAATAATAATAAAGCAATAATAATACTAATAAAGCAAAAATAATAAATTAAAATATTTAATTAAAAAAAAATAAAAAAGTTTAGATTAGACAAGTTAGATTTTTTTAGAAATAATTTAGTAATAATAATAAAAGAATAAGATGTTATAAAAAAAATATTATTAATGTACAAATTATAAAATAAAAAAGAGTTATAGTATAAAAAATATTAAGTTAGTATTTACAAAAATAATAAAGGTAATAGAAAATAATAAATTATTAAGTTAATTATGAAAAAGATATTATATTTATCATTATTATTTAATTAGAATAAAAATGGGTAGTTAGATTTTATTTACAAAATATTTCTATAATAAAAATTATATATAAAATAAACTATAAATAAAAAAAAACTAATGAATTTGCAAAATATCATTTATTTATTTTTGGTTTTTTATTTTAATTTAGAAAAGATTTGTGTTAATTAAATTATAATAACTAATTAATTTATAATAATAATAATTTAAATAAAAATACAAAAGTGAAAATAATAAAGAAAAACAAACCTGCAGGAGGCTGGGGTCGAACCCAAGTCTCCAGCTTCTTCCCACATGTCTCTGACCAGCTGGGCTACCAACGCTTGGTGTGTATAAGCTGGGCAATGATCATTATATTTTAAACCTACTAAAACAAATTATTAACAAAAAAAAAGTTGGCCTCAGCCGGATTCGAACACGGGTCCTTCTCTCTTCAAAGCCAAGCCTTTACCATTAAGCCACATGGGGTGCGTCTGTTAATATAATGGCAAGATATTATAATATATAAAAGTCATGGAATGTCTAAAAATTAAAAAAAAAAAAAAAGAATGATCTCACCAAGGTTCGAACTCAAATCCTTTATGTCTATGTGCATACAACAAAACCACCAGGCCATTCATGCTACTCAAACATAAAACAGAAAAGAAAGATTATAAAATAAAAAACGTATTTTAAATTCCAGAATTCGCGCCAGTCATCTTCAACCTCCAGACCTGGGGAATTTCCTGCGAATTTTATTTCCAATTTTCCTGCGAAATTATACTCATAGGAAAACCTGCGAAACTCATATCATGTCAAAACGGTACAATTTCATCAAATTAATCACACAACCATGATCCGAACAGTTTGTTCAATTAATTTATGGTTTTAGAATGCATTTATAGTCATTGGATTAGGAAACCCCAATTCGAAGGTCATGAACCCTAAAATGGCATTCTATGAATTAGCCACGGTTTCTTTAGTTTAATCACCCAGAATTCATCACAAGCTTCAACTAAACACAAATCAACAAACAAAATCAATTAGTGATGCTTGCATAATCAAGAACGAAAAATCAAAAATATGAGAAAAGGTGTGAATCGGATTTGTCAATATGAAGTGTTATGGAGTAATTTGATGATGCCAAATCACTCTATGAAGGTCCAGGAACGATTTGCCACCTTTATTTTCTCTTGAAAGTGCCTCTAGGATTGAAACTGAATCAAGCTTTTTGTGTGATTTTTTTGAAGTTGAATGTGATGTTCTTGGCTGCAAAATTCGTCCCTAATGCTTTGGTTGACTTCATGTATTTATAATGAATGAATTAGGTCAGAAAAATTGGTGGATTTGTGGGCTTTTTGAATAACTTGATCATGAAGAAATCTTCCATCTTAAATGTGAAAAAAATCAAATGATATGCTTCTAAATTGGGTGTGCACAAAATTGGATAGCATCTAATCCTCTTGAATGTCATTTAAAAGCTTCTAGAAGAAGGATCAAATCAAATATTTGTATTTTCATATTTTATTTTGATTTAAAATGAATTTTAATGAATAAAATAAAAATAAATTATAAATAAATTATAAAAATCAGAAAATATTTATATTGGGTCGTGCTTGATGTTATCATGAAGATTGGGTTGCAAAATGATAGGCCCATTTGGAAAAAAATAGCTTTAAGCCCTTATTTTCTTCATACACCCCTTGAAAATCTCCCAACTTTAACAAGGCACAAATCCTTCAATTTTAAGACTATGAAGGTGTTCTTGGACATTTTTGAAATCTTAAAGATTCCTCTAATAAACCTCTTTGGTCTCATGTCCATATCTTTTACCATTTTCAAATTATACTCTTTGGAAGATGTTGACTTTTTGTTGACTTTTGAAATGACCTGTAATGTTTTAGCTCATACCTTCCAAATGAAGCATTTTTAGGCTTGGCTTGTGAGACACAAAGTTGTATAGAATTCAATTTCCTTCAAAATGAGCTTTGGATGGGAAATTTTTGATGAAGCATGTGAAAGTTATGGCTGGTCAAAGTTCAGTTGACTTTTCCTTAGAAAACCCTAATTTAGAAACTCCTGATTCTTGATGATCTGAAACTTCCTTGATGAATCATGATCAACCCTTGATCAAATGATGAATTTTACTTCATAAACTTGATGTTGGCAAAATATCTTGAAGTTTGACTTTAATTTGACCATAGTTGACCTCAGTTTGACTTTTTAACTACTTTGACTAATATTTACATATCTGATCATCTGACTGGGCAAGCTCTTTGGGAAAGCTTTGAAACTTGACATGGGGATTATTGAATACATGTGGGATGTTTTGAAGCTCACTTGAGGTCTTTAAAATCATTTTAACCTGAGAAAACACAAAACCCTAGTTTTGGACACTTTGCTTAGGAGGAGGCATTGTATGGGGAAACTTCCACACTTCTTGATCAATTGGGAGTCTTGAGAACCTTATGATCATTTAGAAGTCTTGAGAGACATTGTATTGATTGTGGGAGGGAAAATTTTGGGGTGAAACATATGGCTGTAGGATTCAAATTGTTGTTGAGGACATCCAAAGCCAATCAGGTGATTTCACTGCCCAGACTGCTCCAATACTTCTGAAAGAATAACCAGGGGAGCCTTCAATAGGTGCATTTGAAACACTGCTTCTCTAACTTCATCATATGTGAAGACTACCTCACAATGAGCGATGTGATCAGGTGTAAGTCTATTCATCACCACATAACATATATCATCCATATTTGAAGGACTAGAAGTAGCAAAGAAGTCAGTGAAATAAATAACAAGGAGTCTCTCACAATGGTATTCACCTCTCCACCAATGACCTTGTTCTTCCTTAAGCTTGGAGATCTTGTTCGTTCTTCTTCTTTGGTAAGCCTTCCCTTGATTTGTTTTTGTGTTTTTGTCCCCATGCTCAAGCCATAGAGCTCTACTACGCTGCCTCAATATAATTTCCTCAGAACACAGTAGTTGGTTTCTATGATTGATTAAGGCCTTAGTTAAGCTTATCGATTCCTGGATACAATCCCATCTCCCCTCATCTTTGAGCGACTCCTCAATTCTTGTTAACTCTTTCCTAATTCCACTAGTCTGATACTCTTGAAATATATCATCCAATTTCCTCATGGACTTGAGTCTATCAAAACCACTTTATCTTGAGTTAGTCAAAAACTATCTTACCATATCTTCACAATTATTGTCCTTTACCTTGCCCCTCATCTCCCAACACAATCGGGATAACCGCATGATCAGAACCAAATCTGGAAAGATGATTAACGGAAATTGGCCCAAATCTGTCCACAAACTCAGACGAAGCTAGGCATCTATCAAGCCTGCACTTGATATTATCCTCTCCCTGCCTACCATTAGTCCAAGTATATGGGTACCCATTGAAACCTACGTCAATCAGCCCTGTAGACTCCAAAACGTTCCTATCATAGGCTTGCTGACTAACAGTTCTGAAGTTGCCCCCGTCTTTTCATGATCAAATAAAGTGTCATTCATATCTCCCATAAACAGAATACCTTATCTACATCTTCTAGTTAAGTCTTTTTCCAGCTCCCAAGTTCTCCATTTGTTATGTTCCTCCGAGAACCCGTAAATACCACACAGGGACCATGCTTGATTGTCGCTTTCCTAAAAAAATTGTCCTTCAAAGTGGTTTGTGGATAAGGACACAATGTTCAGAATCACACTTTCCTTCCATAGAATAAACAAGCACATCACCATCTCCTTCCCTCTACCAATACAATCAATACCCAAACTACAATCAAGCCCACATTTGATACGAATGTTGTGTGTTTCTTTCTCTTTGAGAATCGTTTCCGTGACAAAGACCACCTCAGGGTTTTCCACTTGAATGAGTCGTTTCAAGGCTCGAACTACACGGGGGGCTCCCCAAACCCCTGCAGTTCCAGCTTAAGATTTTCATTGTTGCAGGCGGTATTGGCCATCCAACACCACCTCTAGGTTCTTTGGTACTTCCACAAGCTTCTCCCGCATGCCTCTGAGTTTCTTATTACCATTCCCACCTGCAACTATTGTTTCTTCCACAATCATAACATCGATTAACTGTCTTTTCTCAATTTCAACTAGCATTTGTTCCTTTGTTTGCTTTGCTCATTCTTTCCTTCATGGTTGCTTTCGAGTCCACTTCTTTTGTTTGGGTGGAGATTTGGATTTGGTTCCACTTTTGTCTGTTGGTGCCTTTGAGATATCCAACACTCTGAGAGATTCTTCCATAACTTCTATTTCCAATTTTGTCCCACCATTAACAATTTGAGAGGTTTTTTGTTGTTCGGTTCTCATACCTAGCTCATACCCATTCTTTCCCTGTTCGACTTCCCCTTCTTCGGCTTCCTTTCCTTTACTTTTGTTTTCACATCGGCTATGACCTGATGAGATATTGAAGAGGCTCTTGCTGCAAGAACTGGAGGTTGAGTCTTTCTTCTTTGTGTCTTTAGTCACTCTTGGTAATGGTGAAGCTCAAAGCTAAGTGCCATAGGATAGCTCTTGTTCTTCTAAATCTTCAAAGCCTTTTTCACTCTACTCACCCACTGCATCACAATCTTTGAGTTGGTGCCCCATCTCTCCACACATAAAGCAGAATGTAGGAAGTCTTTCGTATTTGAAGTGGACTCGCAAGTTTTTGTCTTTGAACCGCACCACAGTTCCCCTTTTGAGTGGTTGTTTAAGATCTATCCTTACTTTTACTCTTAAAAACCTTTCGCTGTGATGGGCTTCTTTTTTATCCATTTCTATAAATTCACCCAAAATTCCTCTCATCTTCTTCGCCGTAGCTTCTGACCTTAGAATAAGTGGAAGTTCATATATTAGTACCCATAACACACCGTAATACATTTTCAGATCTGATGGTTGTTCTTCTCTAGAAACCCTATCAAGGACAAGCAGGTTCCTATCGAAGCTCCATGGCCCATTTCGCAAAATACTTTCAAGATCTCTCTTTGAGCTGAAGCAGAACAAGAACAAATTCTTGCTCAATTCTTGCGTATCAACCAGATTCTTCAATTTCCATGCTCCAATCATTGTTGTAGTGAATGCCCTTGAGTTGAAACTGTTCTCCTTCCATAGTTTCCCTGCCAACTTTCGTTCAAAAATTTCTCCATCATTAACTTCTTCAGCTTCGACGGTGATTCCCTATTCTTCCTCTCTGGACAATGGAATCTCTTTCCATCTCTCCATGATTCAATGATTCAAGGAAAGGTGAAAACAACAGGGGAAAGGCTTTGGTTTGAAGAGGGTAACTGGTAAGGCGTAAAAAAGAGTTAGACAGATGCGCCGTCAGGTGACCCAAAACGAAAGGGAGGAAAAGAAACCCTAGACAATAAAGGGAAAGAAAACCCTAGATGGATGTAAAGACGCGTTAAGTTTCTAATAAGAGGTTGGATCTTCTCACTCTAAACATGTGAAAAAACATCAACTACATACATGTTCTAATTCCTAGAAATTCTAGTTATTTAAACTTTAAAGTGTAATATTGTTGAAGTTATTTTCTTATGAAATAATCTTTTTAGCAACCTAAATCTCAATTTTAGTCTTAGCTATATAATCTATCACACTATATAAATATTTATAAAATATTATGAAAAAGAAAAGTGTTGGACTTACGGCATAATTATTAAATTACAAAATTAAAACTTTCATAAATAAATTGGAACAAAAATGCAGCAAATGTTGCTTAAATATTTGATGAAGAATAATAAAATAATTATATCATCTTTAAACATACTTTATCATGTTTGCTTTGAGGCAACTTAGTTTTAAAGTTTTTGAGTGTTTAATAAAAAAAATGGTTCCGATTGGATTCCAGAATGTATCACTAATTTTCTCTCTTATTTAACTTGTACATTGGAAAAGTGTTATCTAAACATGATGTCCCAAAAATATAAATAAAATAAAAGTAAACAAGTTGAAGCAAGTTGAAGCTAATCTCTCGGTGCAAAAAGGTGTTAACTGTACTATTTGACTTGAAGTGTAATAAAAAAAATATTCTATCTTATTATTTGATGGTTATTTTTAATTGAAGAATAAAAACAAAAAAAGTGATAGAATTAAATGAAATGTAAGTTATTATGACCCTGTTTATTTTAGTTTTAAGAAACTGATTTTATGAAAGAAATAATTACAAATATTTTAAACTCATTTATTATAAATCAAAAAACTAATTTGTATATTCAATAACATATATTATTTTAAATTTTTATATTTAAAACATACTCAAAACAAGATAATTTTTTAAACAAATATATCAAAAACAATTTTAAATATAAGTAATTTTGTAAAATTTTGAAGATTTCATTTTTTAAAAAAATGTATTATTTTTATAACAAAAAGATATTATACTGTGAAATCTATCATATAAGAAAATGTGTTGTTCTTGGAATACCATTTTTGCCCTCATTGTACATTTGTGTGACAAGTGGCTTCCTTCTCATTCTGCCAACACATTTTCCTTTCTCTTTTTTTCTTTTCCCTCTAGACTTCATTACTCTCTTTCTCTTTTCATCATTTTCAGATGCACCTTGCAGCTGACCTAGCACACCTACTCTCTCTTTCCTCACTCCATCCTCATTCTCTCTCTCACTCTCGGACATTTATCTCTATCTCTCTCACACGCATTCCTTGCTCGTCTTCTTCCTCCATATTTCTCCGTCTCACTCTCAGTTTCTCTTACATCTTTTTCTTCAATCTCGTCTTCGACTTGAAGGTAGTGATGTTTTCATCACATTGTATCTGACATGAGTTAAGATTTGTTTTCATGTATGATGGATTTGTGAAATCTTGTGGGTTCTTTGCACCGATTCTGATGTTGCATGCTTTGCAACCTATTTTGTGTGAGAAAAGGTAAATGTGAGCCTAATTTTGTTCAACCCTAACTATAAACTGATATGAGTATGTCTGTGTTTTTTCCTGTATGCTATGAAAGAAGAAAATAGGGTTTTATTGTACCCACCTGTTCACTCTTCTTGATTTTAAACTATATTTAAACCTGATGACCATATTTGCTTTTATGTTTTCATGTGTTTTAGAGCCAGATATAGTTACTGAAGATATGTGTTTGTTAATGGGGTATTTGTTTGCTTAGATCTGATTATTGGATGCGAGCTATTGTTCGATTTCACGCGCATGTTGTTTCTCTTAAAATGATAACCATTTTCGTTTCTCTTTTTTGGTTGATTCGTGACTTAACTGGAGCTTTTTGGATGCATTTATTGCAGACAGATACTCTTGTGCTTAAGCCTCTCTCTAATTGAGGATTGACTTTTATTTGTTAGTAGGTTTGTATTGTTTAGTTTCCGTATAAATGCAGTGATGATATTTTTATAAATGTCTGACTTTCGGTGAAGAGTTCTTCGATGGCGAGGTTATTACGTGTCTGCGTGAAATGCATATTTGTACTTGGAGCATATGCGTTCAGCAGCCTTTGAGAACCTCTTCATTTTCTTGTCTGACAATACACAAATCTGATGCATCTTATTCTCACGTCACTGATAAACTTGATCTTCATTGGTTGTTATTATTTTACCTCCCAATGGTGTGTCATTCATAAGATGTTTGTGTTACCTATATGACTGCAATGATGGTTTCTATTACCTGTATGCCTGCAATGCCTACAATGATCGAGTCATCTTCTGATCTCGAACCTTGATGTATCTATCAGGTATGAGTAGTGGCTGATCCAGCTAGTATAATACAATGATGTGTCTAATTTTTTGTTGATTTTAACTGTGTCGACAATGATGAGTTAGTTTACATTGAAGTTAATTTGTGGATGTTGAAATATAGTTTGTGATGAATGAATGTGTGGAAATTTTGTTGTTGTTAGTTTGCTTGATCAAATCTTTGCTAATGTCACTGTAATTATAGTTGACAGCTTGTGCTTGATCTCCTTTTGCAGCTACTGACAACTATACAAATGTAATCTTCATTCACGAACATCGTGGTGTGCCTAATGGTTAAACTGATTGCCACC
The DNA here is from genome assembly GCA_963966055.1 of Lathyrus aphaca. Classification (NCBI taxonomy): domain Eukaryota; kingdom Viridiplantae; phylum Streptophyta; class Magnoliopsida; order Fabales; family Fabaceae; genus Lathyrus; species Lathyrus aphaca. Next base: position 724,212,613 of record OZ014519.1, on the reverse strand, counting down.
TACCATTTGGCCCAACATCATATTTTAGTTTACTCAATGTGGTAAGTGTTGGTCTTAGTTTAACTACATAGATATATAGATTTTAGGTGTATCAGGAATGGGGGAAACAAATTATGATGTTGACACTGTATCGCTTACTGAGTGTTAATGTTGTTTTCTACATTTTTTATAATAAGACAATGATGAAATAATTGAATTAAATCTATCGGAAATTGGGTGAAGAGTTGTTTCATGGAAAGGTGATTACCTGTCTGTGAAATTACATATGGTGTACTTTTGCAGATGGTAGACGCAACCATTTGGAGCCTTTTCTCTCTGTTATCCGACAAAAGGTGAATCTGAGCCTTATTTTATTAAAGTCTATAGAATTGTTTGAATCTGAGCCTTATTTCTTTGTAGGCTACAAACTATTTGAACATCAATAGCCTTTTTGATCTGACATGCCAGACGGTAACCGACATTAGTTTCATTAGTTTCATCAAGAGCCTTCTGTAAATGAAACCAGTTTAGTATACACTTTAAACTGTTTTTCCTGTTTTTAAATTAATGAATCCACTTGCGATGTTTGAGTTGCAACTTATAGGAGTAGATGTCACTTCCAAAGAATTTCTCGGGGAGTCGCGGATCGAGTTCAGGTTCCTATGTATATCTTGAGACAATTGGCTCCATTGTATTGGATGATATATTCTAACTTTTGACATATGGAATGATATGCAGTTAGTTACATATATCCTTCTACAAATCAACATTCACAAGTTCATGTGATCAAAATTGTGGTAATGAGTAGGCTCAATGATGTTATTGCTTTGCATTTGATGCTTAACATCAATGAATTTGTGGATGTTGATTTGAAGAAGCAAATATGTAATCAAGGTTGTGGTAGTATCGAGAGCCTACTTGAGGAGTTTCCATCTATTTTAGAGCCGAATATAGTTACTGAAGATATGTGTTTGTTGATGGGGTATTTGTTTGCTTAGATCTGATTGTTGGATGCAAGCTAGTGTTCAGTTTCACGCACATGTTGTTTCTCTTAAAATGATAACCATTTTTGTTTCTCTTTTTTGGTTGATTCGTGAGTTAACTAGAGCTTTTTGGATGCATTTGTTGCAGACAGGTACTCTTGTCCTTAAGCCTCTCTCTAATTAAGGATTGACTTTTATTTGTTAGTAGGTTTGTATTGTTTAGTTTCCGTATAAATGCAGTGATAATTTTTTTATAAATGTCTGACTTTCGGTGAAGAGTTCTTCGATGGAGAGGTTATTACATGTTTGCGTGAAATGCATATTTGTACTTGGAGCATATGCGTTCAGCAACCTTTGAGAACCTCTTCATTTTCTTGTCTGACAATACACAAATCTGATGCATCTTATTCTCACGTCACTGATAAAATTGATCTTCATCGGTCGTTATTATTTTAGCTCCCAATGGTGTGTCATTCATAAGATGTTTGTGTTACCTATATGACTGCAATGATGGTTTCTATTACCTGTATGCCTGCAATGATGGGGTATTTTCTTGCTTAGATTTGAATGTTGGATGCGAGCTATTGTTTGATTTCATGCTCATGTTGTTTCTCTTAATATGATAACCATTTTTGTTTCTATTTTTTGGTTGATTCCTGACTTTACTGGAGCATTTAGGATGCATTTGTTGCAGAACAATATATTGATCGCCGGAGACAATTACTCTTGTGCTTAAGCCTCTCTTTAATTGAGGATTGACTTTTATTGTTTAGTAGGTTTGTGTTGTTTAGTTTCCATATAAATGCAGTGACGATTTTATTATAAATTTCTGACGTTCGGTGAAGAGTTCTTTGATGGCAAGGTTATTACGTGTCTGCGTGAAATGCATATTTGTACTTTGCGCATATGCGAGGTTATTATGTGTCTGCAAATTAAACTATCTGACGTTGTTGTTCTTTGAGGTTGTTGTTATTTCAGGTATGATATCCGTGTAGGTGTTCGAATGGTCTCGGATCTAATAATGATGCATTGTCGGTTATCAATTGGAGCACAAAATCATTAAATAACCCTTGTAAGGTTCAAGTAATGGAGAGGTAAAAGCATTGACCATTGTCGAAGACTCGGGAATAAAGGGACTTCTTAAAAAGGTTATTACACAATCTAAGTGTAATATTGTCTGAGGTTGTTGTTCTTATACTTTCTCACATATATTTCAGTTATTGATTGGATATAAAGTAATCAATGTTTCCTTTTGTGTTTAATTGTTCATCTGTTTCTCTATAGTGTACACGCCATTATTAACCTTGTATTTACAACTTTCTGATAAACTTGACCATATAAAGGCAGTGATAATTTTTTATTTTAAATGTCTGACATTCTGTGAAGAGTTCTTTTATGGCGAGGTTATTACATGTCTGCGTGAAATGCATTGTTGTACTTGCGCATAAGCGTTCAGCAGCCTTTGAAATCCTTTTCCTTATCTTGTCTGACAATACAGAAATCTGAGCCTTCTTATTTTCACTTTACTGATACAGTCGATCATGCTCGGTCATTGTTATTCATAAGATGTTTATTATGGGCTTTTGAAATTGGTAATTAGACCATCTGACATTGTTCTTCTTTAAGGTTGTTGTTGTTTCAGGTATGACTTCGTGTAGGTGTTCGAATGGTCTTGGATATAATAATGATGCGGTGCCTCTTATCAAATGGTAATTATATAGTCTAAGTTTTCTGTTGTCTGATGTTGTTGTTCTTACCCTTTCTATTTTTTTCCATTAAATGATTGGATATCCAGTATTGATTGTTCCCCTTTAAGTATTATTGTTCTTTTATTTTTCTATCGTGGCCCACCATTATTAACCTTGTATTTACAACTTTCAGATAAACTTGACCGTCACCGGTCATTATTACTTTACCTCCCAATATTCTTATGTTCAGTTCCAATGTATATTAATGTGTTTGCCTTTTCAAAATGCATGAGTATGTGAAGAGACACAAGCTTCATTATATAACCTATATCCTTTTCTCAAAAGCACACAACAGACTTTATGAAATAGAAACATATTGTATGGAGTCCAAAAATCTTCTACGGGTTGAAGAATGTCCCGATGTCAAAACACACGTTGAGTTGCAATAACCTAGGAAATTGCAGCAACCTCTGCATGTCCATCATCATGCCTCAGTCCAACAACCTGAAAAGGTCAACACGGTTACAGATGTTCAGTAACCTGCAGTCTGTGACCTTTCTCTCCCGCTCGAACAACCTCCGAATGTTCAACTGCATCAAATGGTACAACGACCTTTATGTGTTTTTTGTTTTTCTTACAACTTTGTATTATTTTTTGTCGGCTCATTTTTTTATATTCTTATACAGGTTCACCAACCGGTTGAAGGTGTCCAAAATGCGGTCGTTGTGGTTGATGCATCGGTCGTTCAACAGAGAAGAAAAAGAAGATCGGGAAAAAAATTGCGAAGGCAACAAGTTTCAGATTCGGATGATGATGAAGAAATCAAATACTCCATTTTTGATTCGGATGATGATGATGATGAACAAGACTACACATGGAGCAACTTTCTCTCGGCGAGGTGTTTCAGATTTTGTGATTAAATATGCAACATATGTTTCAATCTTCACTATTGTCCATCTTAATATCTATCACTTACCAATTTATATTTGAATACTAATTTATATTTGAATATCTAATGTAATGGCTTACTAATGTAATGACTTACTTATTATAAGAACTATAACTGTGTTTATTTAAAGAGTTGTTATGAATATTGGTTATAAATATTCAACTACAAACTTTTCGTATTAAACTACAATAAAAATAATTAGTCAATCTTAAATTTATTTTATTAATTCTCAGCTAATAATATTGAACAAAATCAATCTCTAATTATGTAATACTAATTTAAAAAAAATTCTTATACTCCCTATAAAAGTTTCAGGGTTAAAATTAAAACAAAAATAAGTGACTCTAGAACATGTTTTCTTTTATGTTATATGAACAATAGAAAGATGTGCTCTTTTAATAGTGGTTAATTTTTGGAATATCTTAGAATATGGTATTTGTGCTATGTGTTGTTTTTTTTTTCTTTTCCTACTGTTTTTAAAAACATTATATATTTTCACTAAGAAAGATGAATAACAAAATACAGCGATAAATCGCACCATATAGTTACCAAAAAATTTAAATTCAGTTGGTTTGAATAATCTCTTTCTTGGTCTTGATTTTTAATATCTTCACGGGTACCAGACATTTTTCTATTTTTTTCACGGATACTACATATTTTTCTAATTATACATTAAATTATTATTTTTTCAGATAAACAAACCATTTTTCTATAAAAAATATACATTTCTCTATTAATAAATCTATATTTTTCTCGGGTACCAGACTGGCATTTCTTTATTAAAAAATATTCACGGGTACCAGAACGACATTTCTCTATTAAAAATTTTGTATTTTTCACGGGTACCAGAACCAAGATACGCGAGTTTGTTATTAGAAATTGAACACATCAAATTTCTTAAGAACAAAATACTTATTTTTTTACTTTATTTATTATTTATTTTTTTCCTTAACTCAATATATTTTTCTAATTAAACATTCAATTATTATTTTTTCAGATAAACCAACCATTTTTCTATAAAAGAAATACATTTCTCTATTAAAAAATATATATTTTTCACGGGTACCAGAACCCGGATACATAGGTTTCTAACTGGAAATTGAACACATCAAATTTCTTATAAACAAATTACTTAATTTTTTTCCTTAACTCAATTTTCCATTTTTCCATATTTTCAATTCTATTACAATCTCTTATTTTATTTTTTTATTTTTATTAATTTGAAGCTTATTTTTTTAATTTCATTCCATATTTTTACAATTATTTATTCATTTTTTTCTAATTAACTTTTTTCTCTATAGGAATAATTTCTTAACTATACTTGTTTTTTTTTACATTTTCATTTCTATTTTAGATTTCACAGCGTAAAACATTTGAACACTCCGGCCCGTGCGAACGCACGGGTCCGTTACTAGTTTATTTTTTAAGAACTTAAACAAGCTCTATATTCTAATTTTTTTAATAATAATCAAGTTTTTCATTTAATTATCAGAATAATCATTGTTTCGTATATGTTCAATGTAAACAGTCAACATACATATATCATGGAAGCGAGGAAGGGCCTTCGGCAAGGCGACCCTATTTCGCCTATGCTATTTGTCATTGTTATGGAGTGTCTGAACATGTACTTATCCAAAATGCATGAGAATAGTGATTTCAATTATCATCCTAAATGTGAAAATTTGAACACCACTAACTTATGTTTTGCGGACAACCTCCTATTGTTTTGTCGAGGCGATAAGAAGTCAGTTGATATGATGATGAAGGCATACGATAGTTTTTCAAGAGCAACATGTTTGGTGGTGAATCCAAATAAGTGCCGAATGTTTTATGTTGGTGTTGACGAAGAGATTAAACGAGAGATTCTTCTGACCTCAGGTTTCTAAGAAGGTAAGCTGTTATTTAAATACTTAGGTGTACATGTGACAGGAAGAAAACTTGTTATACACCACTACTCACCTTGATAGACAAGATAGTATGTAGGATAAAGCATTGGACAACACGATTGTTAACATATGCGGGGCGACTGCAACTCATCAATAGTGTTCTATTTGCTTTAACCAATTATTGGCTGAATTGCTTTCTGTTTCCCAAAGGAGTTATACATAAAATTGAATCCATTTGCTGCATTTTCCTCTGGACATGAGGGTTTGAGGGTAGTCGTAAAGCACCTATAGCATGGAAACAGGTTTGTAGACCCATTGGATATGGAGGTATAAATTTCATAGATATTGGTATTTGGAATAAAATCAATTTGATGAGATTATTATGGAACAGTGTATGATTGAGGGGAAGTGAGAGGGATTCTCTTATCTAAGAGCTCTTAGATAGAAATTACATTGGGTAGTTGTTGCACCCCAAAATTTGCCCTCCACAAGACAAGACTTTGTGTACTAAGAGGTTCACAAGGCTCACAAGACATCTCATGAGGTTCACAAGGTTCACAATTAGTCAGAAAGTTTGACAATTACCTCAGACAATGCATCCTCCTAAGCAATGCCTCCTAAACTAGGGTTTTGACTTTCATCAAGCTAAATGGACTTCCAAGACTTCAAGTGAGCTTCATAGAATCCTATATTTGTTCAAGAATCCCCATGTCAAGTTTCAAGACTTTCCCAAAAGATTTGCTCAGTCAGATGATCAAATAGGTTAAAATCAGTCAAAGTAGTTAAAAAGTCAAACCGAGGTCAACTGTGGTCAAACCAAAGTCAAACTTCATGATTTTTTGCCAACATCAAGTATATGAAGTAAAATTCATCATTTGATCAAGGGTTGATCATGATCCATCAAGGAGATTTCAGATCATCAAGAATCAGGAGTTTCTAAATTAGGGTTTTCACAGGAAAAGTCAACTGAACTTTGACCAGCCATAACTTTCACATGCTTCATCAAACTTTTTCCATCCAAAGCTCATTTTGAAGGAAATTGAATTCTCTACAACTTTGTGTCTCACAAGCCAAGCCCAAAAATTCTTCATTTGGAAGGTATGAGCTAAGACATTATAGGTCCTTTTAAAAGTCAACAAAAAGTCAACAACTTCAAAAGAGCATAACTTGAGAATGGTAAAAGATATGGACATGAGACAAAAGAGGTTGGTTAGAGGACTCTTTAAGCTTTCCAAAATGTCCAAGAAAACCTTCATAGCATTAAAATTGAAGGATTTGTTCCCTTGCAAAGTTGGGAAATTTTTGAGAGGTTTATGAAGTAAATGGGGTCTTAAAACCATAATTCTTCAAATGGGCTGACTTTTTTGTGATCCAATTGGTTCTATGACATCATGCACGAAATTAAATTAATATTTTCATAATTTTATTCATTTTATTTTTATTTATTATGATTTTTTATATTAAAAATCATTTTAAATTCAAATAAAATATTAAATAATGAAGATTTAAATTTATTTTGTTTCTAGAATGTCATAAAGTTTATTTGGACTTGATTGATACAAGAGTTATGAAGATCATCCTAAAATAGCAAGCTTATATCAAGAATATTCAAAATTTAAAAGCTAATATTTTTCAATCTCAAACTATCCAAATATCCAAAGTCTTGAGCAATTTTTTGACCTAATTCAATTGTATCATATATATACAACCTTTAGCAAGCAAGAGGACACAAATTTGCAGCCTCTAAGACCAATTTCAAACTTCACAAAATCACTTCAAAATTCACATTTGGATTCCAAGGTAGAGAGGGTTTCAACAAGTTTTGAGCATTGCAATATGTTCTTTGATGTTCATTGAACATATTTGGATCATAAACAACATCTAAAACACTCTCATTCATGCAAACCAAATCAATGTTCATTCAATTTTTGAATTTTTCGATTCTTATAATATTGACATTATTCCTTGAATTTGATCTTATATTTGTGTTTGTGATGATGTTTGGAGACTTTCTGGATGAATCAATTGGATTTTAGGTACACGAATGTTTAGACGCCATTGTTAGGGTTTTGAGGACGAAATTAGGGTTTCATGCTTAAGCTAATATAAATGAATTTTGATAACGTAGTTTGACTGTGAATGATGTATGGATTGAATTGGTGTGTTCAATTTTGAAAGAAATTACAGGTTTCATGGCCATTGAATAATCGTAGGAATTCCTGCAAAGACCAATTCGCAGGAAAACCCGTAGGAAATTTCGTATGAAATTTCGCTGGTAAATTAGAGAAGATGACTGGCGCGAATTCAAAATTCAAACTTGAACATATATTATATATTTATATTTGTATTATATTTCTTGAATGATGCTGATGGTGTAGTGGTAAGAGTACGCGCATGTGAAGACCAGGGCAGGGGTTCGAGTCCCAGCTTCAACGTTTTTTTGTTTATTTTCTTTGTATTTGCAGGCTTAATATATAATAAACAATAGTCATTCATTGTTCAGCCAGCGTGCGCAGCCCAGTGGTAGCTTGGTTCGTCCAGAGTGTGGCAAGGCCTAGGCATGGGTTCAATCCCTGCCCCAGGTAATTTTTTTTAATTCTGGTTTTGCTTAATTGTTTTATTAATTATTTTTATTATTAAATATGATTATGTTAATATATATATTTAGATAATTCTAGGAACTTAACATGTAAATGTCTTATATGTTCTAAAAAAATTCTAAAAAATTATTTTCTAAATTCTAAAACTAATTTTTATTTATTTGAATTAAAATATGTATATATTATTTAATAATTAAATTGATATTGTATATTAAAAAACCTAATATTTCTATTATTTTTATACCCTAATTTATTTTCTAAACCCTAATTTTCTTTTACAACTTTAATTTCTCATTTTTAATTATTCTTGATAAATATTTCTAATATATATATAATTGAATTATTAATCATGTTTATTCATGTAAATAAATTAGTATATAATTATTATTATTATTATTTTATTTTCATCTTAAATTATTTAAAAATTGTTTATCTAAAAATCTAAAAAAATTTAATTGATTTCTATATTGTATATTATTGTGCTAACCTCTTTTTTCTCTTATATTTATTTTTATTGCTAATCTTTTATTTATTTATTTATATGCTTATTATTTAAATTATTTTCTTATAATGTAACTGTACAAGCTATGTAATAGTTGTAGTATTTTTATTGTTCATTTATTTAAATTGCTATGGTTAGTAAATTAGGGAGTGAAAACATGTTTGTATCTTAAAATTAATTTAGATCACTAATTATAAGATAAATATTTGAACTTGTACATGCACACACGTAAGTCGATCTTTGATCGCCGTCTCACTTCTTAAGGATACCTCTCAGGTTGCCTAAATAAAAAGGTCAAGTAAGGTGTATAAAGCAAAGTCCCTTTTCATGAATAAATCATCTAGTCCCTTTAAAAATTATAAGATCAAGTCCCTTCGAATGTTGCCTTCGTAAATGATCTTGTCCCTTTCGAATAAAAGATGATAAGTCCCTTCGAATTGCTAAGACACCTTACAGTTGCCTAATAACAGATGACCCCTCATATGTCCCATACAACATCCAAGGTAATGACTACCTATTCCTTAATAATAGGGATAGTCTTACCATTGAAAGAACATTCAAGAACAGTAAAGATTCAAATTAGGGTAGGTTCCTCTTAAGTACTTGCTCACTCATTCAAAAACATTTCATAAACACTTCACATTTTCAAACAATTTTCAAAACAAAGTCTTTATATATATCCGTACAAGGATCATTATAAAGTACTTAAGAAATTTTTTAATCACACACTACACTTCTTAAAACAGTTTAAAGTGAGCTAAGTAACTAAGAGCCCATGGATAACCATGGATGTAAAGGGTGCTAACACCTTCCCTTTACATAACCTACCCCCCGAACCCAAAAATCTTTTAAGGTCTTTCCTGTTCTTTTATGCCCTTTCCTTTGGATAAAATAAAAGTCGATGGCGAATCTTCCTATCCGCAACATAACTAAAGTCAGTTCTCCCACCGTGTTACAGAACTGGCGACTCTGCTGGGGATTTAATAAAAGAGGGGTACCCTTAGGAATTAGATCACTTTAAAATTGTTTGCCTTGTTTGCTTTATACTTATCTTGTTGGGTGCTCTTATGTGTGAAAGATCCTAACCCGGATCTAGTGTACCTTAGGTAAATGGCAATAGACCAAGGAAACTGTACGACGTATACCGATATGGTTGATTTGGTGGCCATAGTTAGTGTGACTTCTTGGTTGGTGTTTATATTCCTTAAGTCAAGTTGAGGATAATATGAGGCTGCCATATGTTGTCAATACACTAACTAACTTTTAGAACCCTAGTTATCTCATCTTGGCCTTTAGAAAAGTAGTGAGATAACCGGCTTTGGTGAAGACTGAAGTTGGTTGATACTCGATGTTACGCTCATTGAGATTCTAAACTTGGAGGGTTTTGGTTGGCAAGTAAGTTGCCTACTGAACAACCACCCTTGTGAAGGATCAAATATATTGAGATCCCTTAGAACCTGGTTACTTTATAGGACAGGATGAACCAACTAAACTTCAGGGGAGGGTACTTACCTTTAAACCTCATGCAAGCCTTTAAACCTAGGGCTATTGTGTGACTTGTTTGTGTGTGCCACATGTTTGTGATTGAGCATAACATCATGGCATCATCATGCATCATAAGCATAGAATTTTCACTCACCATTTCAAGGACCAAAGGATTTATCTTTGTTCTTTGTTGCAGGTCATGGCTTCTGCTCGTAGGAATACTATCCGGATCAACTTTGTAGGGATACCTCCTAAGCTTAAGGAATTGGTCTCTCAAGTTTCTGAAAATTCCCAATTCATCAAGAGACATGGTCACCTACTGGATTTAGTCACTTCAAGGTTCAATGAAGACATGATGAGTGTTTTGTTTCAGTTATTTGATCCTAAACATCATTGCTTCACATTCCCCGACTATCAGCTGGTTCCTACAATGGAAGAGTTCTCCAAGCTTCTGGGTATACCTATCCTTGATCAGAACCCTTTCACAGGCTTGGAAAAAGAGCCCAAACCTGAAGTCATTGTTGCAGCTCTACATTTGAAGAAATCAGATATTGTCCTGGAAACGAGAAGTGGAGTTAAGGGTGTTCTTGCCAAAGTATTGATGGAGAAAGCTCAAGTGTTCCTGAAGGCTATGAGTTATGATGCTTTTGAGGAAATCTTAGCCTTATTGATCTATGGCCTAGTATTGTTCCCCAATCCAGACCAGTTCATAGACATACACGCCATCAACCTATTTCTGACTCATAACCCAGTGCCTACATTACTTGGAGACATCTTACACTCTCTTCATACCCGTACTACAAAGGCACGAGGAACTCTGATGTGTTGTATACCTTTACTATCTAGGTGGTTTATTTCTCACCTTCCTCGATCAGTGATGAAGAATGAACAAGGGTTCAGGTGGTCCAAGAGGATTATGTCACTTTCTCATTCAGATATTCATTGGTGCTCTCGATCTATGGAGAATGTTACTATCATTGACCGTTGTGGGGAGTTTCCTAATGTTCCGCTCCTTGGCATAAGATGGGGCATTACCTACAACCCTTCCTTAGCTTTACGTCAGTTTGGTTACGCTCAGAGTGATGGTCCTCATGACATGTTGATTCAGGGTATTGTGTTTGACTACGACAACGATCTGTAAGGTTATCGTCAAAGGTTTATACGATCATAGGGAAAAGTGAACAAGGTTGACAGCAAGACTCTGGAGCCTAAGTACATTATTCCTATGGAAGCTTATCTCAGATGGGTGCGATCTCGTGCTCAGACTCTTATGATGCCATATCCTGCCATCCTGCCAGTTACTATGGAGCCTGTTGCTGAAGGAGATACTTCTTATACCATCCTTCACCCAGACATGCCCACTGACATGGAAGATTTATAGAGGTCCTGGATCCAGTTGAAGGAACAAAGGGATACTTTTGAGACTCATTACAAAGCAAGTCAAGAAAGAATTCTGGAGTTAACAAAGCAACTTCACGAGGAGCGGAATCTCAACTCATACCTCAACACAAAGAGGAAACGTCCATGGGAGACTTTAAACCCCATCTTTTGTATTTATTTCATTTTTATTGTAAGCCCAAGGGGCAAACAAATTTATTACTAATAAAAGTTTACTTTTTGGTTATTTAAACAAGTTTAAATCCTGCGGTCCTTGAAAACATTGCATACGCATTTATACACCATATTTCAGCATAAATGGCTCTTGAACAAACCGTCAGAGATCTCCAGGCACAAAATGCACAATTCCAGGAGTTGATCCTGAACTTGTCCAAGGGACATGATGAATTGAAGACACTGCTGGCTAAGAAGACTAAGAAGGCTAGAAGGTCAGGAGGCCTCATCAATATGGGAAGAAGGTTCAGAGGTCCTGTCAAGACCAAGGAACAGGTTGAAGATTATGAGTCTGAAGAGTCTGAGAAAGAGGGAGGCAGTCTCCATAATACAATGGGGGATTCTGATTCTGAAGCAAATTACTATCATGATCCTAATGAGGATAAGTTCAAGATGCTGGTGGATAGAATGAATGCTATGGAGTTACAAAAGTCTTCTGGGCTGGATTTTGAAGATCTGAGTTTGATATCTGGAGTGGTTATACCCATTGGTTTCAAGGTCCCTGCTTTTGTAGTGTATGATGGTGTCTCGTGTCCCAAGTTGCATCTAAGGTCCTATGTCCGGAGGATCCAACCCCATACTGCTGATAAGAAGTTGTGGATCCATTTCTTCCAAGAGAGCTTGTCTGGAGCTCAATTGGAATGGTACTATCAATTGGAGAGTGTCAACATCCGTGATTGGAATGATCTTGCTGAGGCCTTCTATAGGCAATATCAATACAATGCTGATCTAGCCCCTACTCGTATGCAACTACAAAGCATGTCTACGGGTGCTAAAGAAAATTTCAAGGAGTATGCCCAGAAGTGGAGAGACTTGGCTGGTAGATTACAACCTCCTCTAACTGACCGGGAGTTAGTGGACATGTTTATGAGTACGCTGAATGGTCCTTTTTATAGTCATCTCATTGGAAGCTCATCATCTGGTTTCACTGAGCTGATAATGACTGGAGAGCGTGTAGAAAGTGGCATAAGAAGTGGCAAAATACAGGTAGGTTCCTCTTCATCAAGTACTACAAAGAAGCCCCCTAGTGGGAAGAAAGAGTAAAATGCTGTTTATGGTCAACCTGATCATAATAGGAGGCACCAATCTGTGAGTGCGGTTCACATCTCCAATCCTACTCCTGCAACACCAGAGCCACCACAGGGCAATCACCAGAGGCCTAGAAGATAGTTCACCAAGCTCAACATGTCACTGGCCCAAGCCTTGCAACACTTGTTGAAGGGTGAACTCATCACTTTGAAGGACCCTCCTCAGAATCCTAATGTTACCTCTCCCAGGTACAATCCTAATGCACGATGTGCATATCATTCTAATTGTCAGGGACATGATACCAATAATTGCTGGATATTGAAAAACAAGATCCAGGATATGATTGATGCTGGAGAGATTGAGTTTGACCCTTCGGGTACTCCAAATGTGATTACTGCTCCCATGCCAAATCATGAAAAGACTGTCAATGCCATTTGTCGTACCTCAAAAAATACGATCCTACAACAAAACAACAGAGCCGCCACCTAATTCTATTTATTCTAATTAAATAAAAGGGAGATATAGATACAACTTAAAGGAAGGATAAGAAATGGTCAACGAAACCAAATTCTAAGTTCGGGAGTCGGTTACGCAAGGGGAAGGTATTAGCACCCCTCACGTCCGTTGTACTCAACGGGAACCTCTTAGCTAACTATGCGATTAAATGTTTGATCTTAAGTCTTTGTCTTCTAAATGGTTATTAATATGTTTGTTCTAAGGAAATTAAAGTTTTTTATTATTGATTGTGATTTAAACGGAAAAATAATTAAATTTTTTATTATTGTGCTCGCGAAGGATTAAAATCCTCGTGCCTACGTATTCCCTTGTGCAATGGGAAAGTCAGAGCTCCGTAGTTCGTGCGACTACGATTTGCAATTTTAAAAATTGAACGATTGTTTGAAATGCATTCTACTGTTAAGCATTGGATTATACTCGCGGTGGAGGCTGAAGCGCTAGCTTGTTCGAGAGATAGAATGATTTAAACAATGTTCGTTTTAGAGAAAAAGGTGTTTGAATTTGGTTAAGATGTTTTAAACGAAAGGGTGAATGAACACATCGCGTGGGGCTAGCCCAGTTGCGGTCCAATCCAGAACGTGCGGAGTGCTAGACTCCGGAGTTCTATCTTTCGATAATTAATTATAAAAAATGATTTAAATTTGTTGATATACGAATGATGATTGAACCATCGCGTGGGGCTAGCCCATTTGCGGTCCAATCCAGAACGTGCGGAATGCTAGACTCCGGAGTTCTGTTTTCGTAATTTTTATTTAATTAAAGATTTGAATATTTGACATACGAATGGTGAATGAACCATCGCGTGAGGCTAGCCCAGTTGCGGTCCAATCCAGAACGTGCGGAATGCTAGACTCCGGAGTTCCTTTTTCGTAATTTAATTTAAAAGATTTGAATAATTATTTTTAGACGTTTTAGAATTGATGCGTAATTAATAACGAAGGATTGAACGAACAATACGCGTGGGGCTAGCCCAGTTGTAGTTCGTTCTAGAACGTGCAGAATGCTAGACTCCGGAGTTCTATTCCTCGCTAAAATGAATTAAAATACGCAATAAAGTCGTGCAGATGGCGGTCACTTGGTGACCGACTTACGTGTGTGCGAAGTGTAGACGCATGAAAGATTAGCATGGCGTTGAACCAAGAAATAAATTTATTTTTGGAAATTGATTAGTCTTAAAGTACTCATGTTTAATTTGGTTACTTAACAAAATATGGTTGCAATACGAAAATAATGCCAAAGTTCAATACGAGTCATACCTTGTCATACGACTAAATAATGGGCAAGAATAAAATAAGCATACACTATAAAAATAAACTTGACCGAGAGATAACCAAATAACCAACTAAATTAAATTTAAACAAAATTAATTAATACATCCAATAATAAGAATATTTAAAATAAATATGAAATATTTGGTTTTTTATATTTTTGAACATAAATAAAATAAACAAATAACAAAAAAAATAAGAAAGAAAAAGAAAAATAATAACAAGTGAACATAATAAGAAAAAAAGAAAACAAAAGAGATGGGCTAGGTTATTTAAAAAAAATGAATGAGAGAAAAGCCCGAAGGGGCACTGGTTTGGGGCTGAGAGACAGGACGGGTCAGGTTGATGGGTCGGTCCTGACCCGGTTCGGCCCTGTGAACAAAAATGGAAAAGAGAAAACCCTAAGTAACAATACAGTTAAGCTCTCTCTCACAAACTCAGAAAATATGGAACGATCCCCTCTCAAACACTCACCTCTCTCACGATCACTCCACACTCTTCCTTACCCTAGACTCCGTATCTCTCTCAACACAACAACGACAGACTCCAGAAATTATCTAAGAAAACCTAACCCTAAATCGAAAATCAAACACCATGTGTTCGTCGATGCGAACCCAGAAAAACAAAGCCTCAAATCGTGACAAACGACATCAAGGAGAACTCGGAACATATGTTTATCAAACAACAACAAGAATGAAGTGTAAATGGGTGAAACAAGTTTTATACCTACTCTGAACGTTATCAGAGGGATGATCTAAACCAGGTAACTCTTTAGCTTTGGCTCTTGTTTGATTTCTCCGAATCCTTTCTTCTTCGTTGTTGTGCCGTTTTTTACTCTTTTAGGTTTTTTGTGATATGCGGATCCGTTAGGTTTTTGTGTGTGTTTTTGATGCGGCTAGGTGTTTTTTTGATTCTGGATACGGCCCCCCTTTCCTATGAACTCGTCCCCCTTTTATCTTGAAAATTAGGGTTTCATCCCCTTTGAATTTACTGAGTGAAACTCCCAAAATGGTTATGCTGCTACAAACTTTTTGCATCAAAGGCCCTTTTGTCGTTTTCGTGAAATTTGGTTCTGTACATTCTGCCATTTTCTATCTGTTTCTATACTGCACTACTTTAACTTGACTTTCTTGTTCAAAACGAACCGAATTAGTTGAATTCGGATTGAATGAATTTTTACTCCTTTTGTTTGCTTATTACCTCAGTATTTGAAATTTTACTGTGGTAAAACCTTAGTCCTTTTATACAAAAAACTTCATTTTGATGTACCCAATTTGACTTTGCTATTTGTCTATTCAGGCTTGTAAACATGCTGCCTGCTAAATGTCCAGGACAGGTTGATAAAGATACTGATAGAGCCACAGGCGAAAGTTGAAAATTGTTTATAGAAGATGTTGGTGTGCTCCTTTTCCAATAGGTCTACTCGGTATCTCATTCCTCTAATTGTTATTCTTCTGAAATCAGTTTGCAAGATGTCTTCTTCAGGAATGCATCAGAATCTCTTATTTTGCTCTTGCAAGATGTCTTCTTCCGGAATGCATCAGAATCTCTTATGGATGGGTCATAGAACCGGTTTCGACATCGGAGATAAATACAGTTTCCTGCTAAAGTCTTCGTTGGATAATCCTCTACCCCTTCTGATTCTTAATGAATGGAAATGGTGATCGTTGGTCTTAATGAGAATCCTTATCCAGGTGACAGTGATATCGTTTGCACGAATCCGACATAGGGCTTGCGGTGATGATGGAGTTCTTTTCTTTTTGATTTTTGTTCCTTTATCTTTGTATGGCTATGATTGTTGAAGTTATTTTTCTGCCTTGTATTTCCTTAGCATATTCAGTGTTGCTCAAGCCAAGATCATGAGGTATGATGGTGCGCGGTTTCCGTCTGGAGTAATGATGTGGAAACGATTTTTGTTGTGCTGATGTCGCAACTGTGGTTTGGCCGTGGTTATGCTCATGCTTTTTATAGCGTTTCGTTTACTTTCTTGCAAAATAATCCTTTGGGTGCATTCATGACACAGGTTTACGACGTTCAAGACTTTACTGAATAAGGCTGCATTATTTACGGATGCTGGGCCTCTTCTGGATTTTAATTGTGATCAGCTGACCAGGAAAGACCTTCCCTCTTGCAGCCAAGGACCGAAATACCTCCACTTGCGTCTCCCCTCCAACGGCAACTTTGGAATGCTTCCCTGCTTCGCAAACTGTTAACTTCATGATGGTGAAGCAATGATACCAAAACAGTGGCAAATAATTTGCACATTTGTAGATTTTCTCAATGTTTTTTTTATTATTCCAAACGATATCTTAATCCTCCATTTGGCTTGTATTGTTTTTGACTTCCATCTTGAGACAAAAATGTTTTCCTCCTTTTTTCTAGGCCATAACATACTTGTGTCAACGGTGTGAAAACAAATTATCAACAAAATATAACAAACATGAGTTTACATTTAGCTACTGCATTCCAAAGTATCCTTTATGAGACACTTGACAAGATTACAGGACAAGGATATTGTGAACTTGCAAACTGGGTCATAGCATCCGAAGCGTATAAATAATATAAAATCAGAAATTTTGCTTTAATGCCTTCCAAACAAAACGGTGATAAGGAGCCCATTCCTCATTGATTCTCAATTCTCCTTAAACCAAACAAACTACTTCCAGGATTTTTCTTCCCATAAGACATTGAAAACAGGTCAACTACTTCCCAGAATTTTCTTCACGAACCAAACCGACAACCATAAAATTTGAAAGAAGCTTAGAAAATGAGAATTGAAACATGAAATTTAGAAATTGAAATAGAGACTGGAACTTAGAAAATGAAAATTGAATTGAGAAACTTGGATTGACATGAATTTAGGCTAAAAACAGAAATTGGAAATTGAATAGGACCCTTGAAATAGGAATTGAAAAGTGGGATTGAAACTTGAACTCGAAAATGGATTAGAAATTAAGAAAATAAATTCGGGAATGGAATTTGGAACTGAAAAACAAGAAATCGAACTTGGAAAACTCATGTAACTACCAAAATCCACAAATAGCCCATTAAACTCTGAATCCTCAAAATTGGTTAAACAACCTCATGATTCTAATTGGGATTAACAATCTATCCTCTTAGAACACAAAATAAAGCAACGTCCACTGCTTGTATGGAAAACAACAATTTTAACTTTGAAACAATGAAATAGGTCCAACTCAAAACTTGAATTAGTACAAAAATAAATAAATAATAAAAAAACCATCGAATCAAACTTTAATTCCAAAAAAAAAACTCTTCTTTACGTCTTCGCAAATTCACATGCTTGGGTATGCCTCGACATGCTAAAGATGGGATGAATATGCGAATGAAAGTTAGGGGTAAAATTTGGGGTGTGACAGTTGCCCCTATTTAAATAACTTTACCAGATAGAACGAGTGATGTGAATCCTCATACCATCGGAGTGAAAGATATTTAAATATATAAATAACCGGAAATTTTACCCCTAAATGCAATGACATGCCGAGAACTGCTAGACTCCCGCCGGAGATAATAATATGTTGGGGATGACAAGACAGAAACAAGATGTATTCAAAGTGATAGATCAACAGGTTCAAGTGTAACTACTGGCACTAAGAATAACAACAAACGGGAAACAAAACAAAAATCCATAGCATAAGATTATTGAACAGACTGACACTTTAGGACAACAAGAAAGAAGTTCAAAGTGAAAATATAATGGCACAATGTGATGAGTCAGCAAGCTCAAGGTGGGTGTTAGGGATCTCAGCACAACAATTCGGTAATTGAGAAAAAAGAAAAGAAATGACCATCGATTCGGCAGTCAGGAGAACCAAATAGCTGTCATTGACACGGCGGTCAGGAATAAACAAACATCGACATGGTGATCGGGAAATAAAATGACAGATGTCGACACGGTGGTCAAGAAATAAACTATCAGACATTGACGCGGTGGTCTGGAAATAAAATAACAGACAGAGACGCGGTGGTCAGGAAATAAAATAACAGACGAAGACGCGGTGGTCATAGAAATAGAATAACAGACAGAGACGCGGTGGTCTGAGAAATAGAATAACAGACAGAGACGCGGTGGTCTAGAAATAAAATAACAGACAAAAACGCGGTGGTCTGGAAATAAAATAACAGACAGAGACGCGGTGGTCTGGAAATAAAATAACAGACAAAGACGCGGTGGTCTGGAAATAAAATAACAGACAAAGACGCGGTGGTCTGAGAAATAGAATAACAGACAGAGACGCGGTGGTCTGGAAATAAAATAACAGACAAAGACGCGGTAGTCTGGAAATAAAATAACAGACGACGCGGTGGTCGGTAATAAAATAACAGGTATTGACGCGGTGGTCAGGAAATAAAATGACAGGCAAAGACGCGGTGGTCTGGAAAATAAAAATGACAGACAAAGATGCGGTGGTCTGGAAATAAAATAACAGGCATTGACGCGGTGGTCTGGAAATAAGACAACAGGTATAGATCCAAAACAGTAAATCAACAGGTTCAAGTGTAACTGTTGAAACCAAGGGTTGGAAAATGAAAATAGTATTCAGGTAGTTGCTCTGTGCATACACACTGACACTGCGGAGCATTTAAAGATAAATCAAATGGCTCTAAGCGACCAAGCTGGAAAATAAGAATTAATGTTGGGGTTTTCAGCGAGATAAACGACCAACTTCAGGAAATTCTTAAAACGAAGAACTTTTAGAAAAACTTTTAGGAACTATCGGGGAAACACATATGCATTTGAATTAGACAGTTCTAAGTCTTAAGCAAACAGCTTAAAGGATTCATGCCAATGATAATTGGGCTTAAAAAAAATATTGGTTGTATTAAAGTACATCGAGGAGGGTCTCTGCAGGGGATACCAGTGTTGCTGGGAAAAGAAATCTTGGTCAACCACACTGCGGGGTACCAATAACAGTGGACTTTAAAACAACAAAAGACAGTAATCTGGATCTGGGGTTAGACAGACGACAACTAGGGATAGACAGATGATTATGTCAAATGCTTATGCGATGAACATGATGTGAATGACCATGATATGCAAATGCTGACTCTATGGAGAGACAAAGAGCTTTGATAAAGCAAGAAGAATAGGATCTCAGCGCAAATACTTAGACGAGTAAAAAGAAAGATGTTGGGGAGATGTCTTCAAACTTGGAAATCGGTGTCTGGTCCAAGGATCCATCCAAGAGTGCTACCAGCTGTTAAATCTTTGTTGGGATTTCTGTAATAATGCACAAGAGTGTGGTTGCAAACCAGAGGGCTTTTTAGAAGACAGAAAATCTTTTAATTTTTTTTCTAAAGTCAAAGAAATTTGAATGTTTTCAGTATGTTTTCAAAACTGTTTAAAATTTTTTTTTGTCATTTTCAAAGTTAAATTGTAACTCAGTAAAGACATTTTGCATAACAAAGAAAATAAGAAGCTGAAAGGTTTAAAGACAAAGGTTGTATTTCATTCAAGAATGGTAACTTTCCAATAGCAAAAGCTCCATGGGAAATTACAATTTGATAATGGCAATAGGGAAAGGTCTACATTGAATCCAACAACCACTATAATCCCTAGTAACTAAAATCGCCCAACACCTTGCTTCTGACAAGAGCGACTGGATTGGTCTTCAGGTAATGATCTTCAGTAGTGATAAACACCATCTGATACAGTCAAATGCCTTTGTCCCTAACTTTTGCCTGGACCGCCCTTTCGGGTTTTCAATCCACCGGGACGCTCTTTTTTGCCTAAGCCGCCCTTTCGGGTTTTCAACTTAGCAAGCTCTATATTTTTTATTTTTATCCCTAACTTTTGCCTGGATCTCCTTCATAGGTTATGATCCACCGGGATACCCATTTTTGCATGGGTCGCCATTTCTGGTTTTCGACCTATCGGGCTTTATTTAGGCATAATATTTTTTGACTGCATCAGAATTCACCGGGTGTTTCAGTTGTTCACCATCCATAGTTGTGAGGATTAGGGAACCTCCGGAGAATGCCACTTTCACAACATATGGGCCTTCATAGTTAGGACTCCATTTCCCATGCATGTCTTTGTGGACTGGCAAGATTTTCTTGAGTACAAGGTCCCCTTCCTTGTATTCTTAGAGGTGAACTTTCTTGTCAAAAGCTCTCTTGATGCGCTTCTGGTACAACTGGCCATGGCACATGGCGGTCATTCTCTTCTCATCAATGAGGTTCAGCTGGTCATATCTACTCTGGACCCACTCAGCTTCTTCCAGTTTGGTTTCCATCAAAATCCTCAGAGATGGTATCTCTACTTCGATAGGGAGAACTGCATCCATCCCATACACCAAAGAGAAAGGGGTTGCCCATGTTGAAGTGCGAATTGACGTTCTATATCCGTGTAGCGCATACGGTAACATTTCGTGCCAGTCTTTGTAAGTTTTCACCATCTTCTGCAAGATCTTCTTGATGTTCTTGTTCGCGGCTTCAACAGCTCCGTTCATCTTCGGACGGTAAGGAGAAGAGTTATGATGTTCAATTTTGAATGTATCACACAACTCCTTCATTGTCTTGTTGTTCAAATTGGTCCCATTATCTATGATGATTCGGCTTGGGATCCCATATCGGCAGATAATTTGGTTCTTGATGAAACGGGCAACCACTTGTTTCGTCACATTGGTGTAGGAAGCTGCTTCTACCCATTTGGTGAAGTAGTCGATTGCAACCAAAATGAATCGATGACCATTGGAAGCTTTAGGCTCAATTGCCCCTATCATGTCAATGCCCCACATTGAGAAAGGCCAAGGTGATGACAGAACATTCAAAAGGGTTGGAGGTACGTGCACCTTGTCGGCATAAATCTGGCATTTATGACACTTCCTGGCATACTTGAAACAATCTGATTCCATGGTCAACCAGAAGTATCTAGCTCTCAAAATCTTCCTGGACATGGCATGTCCATTGGCATGTGTTCCAAATGATCCTTCATGGATTTCCCTGATTAATAAGTCTGCTTCGCGCTTGTCCACACATCTGAGCAGAATCATATCATGATTTCTCTTGTAAAGCACATTGTTGCTGAGGAAAAACTTGGACGCCAATCTTCTCAGAGTCTTCTTGTCTAGAGTTGTTGCATCAGCTGGGTACTCCTGATTTTGCAAGTAGTTCTTGATGTCATAGAACCATGGTTTCTCATCAGTTTCTTCCTTGACCAGTAGACAGTAGGCTGGTGCAGTTTTTCGCTCGATTGTAATGAGTGGAGCTTCATTAAGAAATCTGACTTGAAACATAGATGCCAACATAGCTAAAGCGTCTGCTATTTGATTCTCTGCCCTTGGAACATGATGAAAAGTGACTTCATCAAAGTATTTGATCAATTCCACAATGTGGGCCCGATAACGGATCAACTTCTCATCACGGGTCTCCCATTCACCTTTGACTTGGTAGATTACCAAAGCTGAGTCTCCATATACTTCAAGAATCTTGATTCTGGTATCAATTGCAGCTTCGATACCCAAAACGCAGGCTTCGTACTCAACAATGTTGTTTGTACATTCAAAGCATAATCTAGCCGTGAAGGGAGTATAACCACCATCAGGGTTCATCAAAACAGCCCCCACACCATGCCCCATGTAGTTAGAGGAACCATCAAACATCATCTTCCAACGAGAACCTGGCTCAGGACCTTCATCTGGACCTGGGACTTCACAATCCTTTATCAACATAATGTCCTCGTCCGGGAAATCGAACTTCAAAGGTTCATAATCTTCGACAGGATGATCAGCAAGGTATTCAGACAAAACACTGCCTTTAATAGACTTCTGGGTTACATACTGGATGTCATATTCGGATAACAACATGTGCCAACGGGCAAGTCTTCCAGTCAAGGCAGGCTTTTCAAAAATGTACTTTATTGGATCCATTTTCGAGATCAACAAAGTAGTGTGACAAATCATGTACTTCCTGAGACGTCTGGCTGCCCATGCCAAAGCACAGCAAGTCTTTTCCAAAAGCGAATATCGGCTTTCACAATCTGTGAACTTCTTGCTTAAGTAATAAATGGCATGCTCCTTACGACCGGTTTCGTCTTGTTGGCCTAAAACACAACCCATAGATCCCCCAAGTACAGCCAGGTACATGAAAAGAGGCTTCCCTGGAGTAGGTGGGATCAAGATAGGAGGTTCTTGTAGATAAACCTTAATCTTCTCAAAATCCAATTGACAATCAGGACTCCACTCAATTGCTTGATCCTTCCGGAGTAACTTGAACAAAGGCTCACAAGTAGCAGTCATGTTGGAGATGAATCTGGAGATGTAGTTCAATCTTCCTAGGAAACCTCTGACTTGCTTTTCTGTTTTTGGAGCTGGCATCTCTTGAATTGCTCTGACCTTGTCCGGATCTACCTCAATTCCTTGCTGACTAACGATAAAACCAAGTAACTTTCCTGATCGGACACCAAAGGTACACTTAGCTGGATTAAGACGCAGTTGGAACTTTCTAAGGCGCTCAAATAACTTCAGGAGATGATTCAAATGATCCTCCTCACTCTGTGATTTGGCAATCATATCATCCACATAAACTTCTATTTCCTTATGCATCATATCATGGAAAAGGGTAACCATTGCCCTTTGATAAGTGGCTCCTGCATTTCTAAGACCGAATGGCATAACTTTGTAACAATACGTGCCCCATGGTGTGATAAAAGTGGTCTTTTCCATATCATCAGGATCCATCTTAATCTGGTTATATCCTGAAAAACCATCCATGAAGGAGAAAACAGCGAACTTAGCAGTGTTGTCAACCAATGTATCAATATGCGGAAGAGGGAAATCGTCCTTGGGACTGGCTTTGTTCAAATCTCTATAGTCCACGCACATCCTAACCTTGCCATCCTTCTTGGGGATTGGCACAATGTTAGCTACCCACTCAGGGTACTTTGCAACTGCGAGGAATCCAACATCAAACTGTCTTTTGACCTCTTCTCGAATCTTCAGAGCCATGTTCGGTCTTGTTCTTCGGAGCTTTTGCTTTACTGGCGGGCAATCTGGTCGAAGCGGCAACTTATGAACAACTATGTCCGTGTCCAAACCGGGCATATCCTGATACGACCATGCAAACACATCCACATACTCTTTGAGAAGCTTGACCAATCTCTCTCTGATGTCTGCCCCAAGTGTTGTACCAATCTTGACTTCCTTCTTATCTTCATCGGTGCCAAGGTTGATGGTCTCAACCTGCTCCTTATGTGGCTGAAGATCTGTGTGCTCATCCTCAACTAATCTTGCCAGTTCTTCAGGAATGTCACAATCTTCCTCACTTTCATCTTCCGCTTGGTAGATGGGCGAATCGAAGTTAGGAGAGAATATAGAGTCATTGGATTCAACAGGGTTTTCAATTGTTCTGCATATGGGAATGATTTGCTTTTATTAAAAGTGAAAATAGAGAGATGCAAGAAAACTTTTTATTTAGCTTTGAAAGATTGCCATTTTCATTTTTTAAAAGTGAAAAGAGAGAAACAGTAAATAAAAACAAAGTAAGAATTTAACAAAATGCCTTCATTGATTGATTAACTTGAAAATGAGAAGGGGCCCTACAAAATGATCCCATAGCCTTGGGCAGAGCTAGGGAACTTTGAAAATACTTAAAGAAAAACAATAAATTACTTTGACAATGGAAAAAATTCTGGGATCTCAACTTCCTCCCAATTGCCCAAAGCTGCTTCACACTGATAAACCAAATGATCCACATCTTCATCTTCTGCATCCCCATTAATTGCATTGATCTGATAGCCGGCACTGGAAAACACCTCTTGAATGGTCTTTGGATGTCCTTTGATGGAGGTTGACGCTCCTTCCTTCACATGAGTTGGTTTGTAACCCAACCCGTATCGATCTAGCTTCTGCTTGACTTCAATGACATCACCCCAACCTTCATGGCTTCCTTCTTTGATAGTGGAAATGGTACTCTTCAATGATGCAAATGATGGAATACCCTTCCCCTTTGACTCTTCTACTTCCATAAGGACGACATTGGCTATCTCTAGAGCTTGGAAAGCAGTTTCCAAAGCATCTTCATCAGCCTCAATGTAGCTAAAGGAGGAAAGGTTGCTGACCATAAGATCTTCTTCACCAGACACAGTTACCAGCTTATTATCGACTACAAACTTCATCTTCTGGTGTAAGGTAGAAGTGACTGCCCCAGCGGCATGGATCCAAGGTCTTCCCAGCAAACAACTGTAATTTGGGTTAATGTCCATAACCTGGAAAGTGATTTTGAAGACCTGTGGTCCAATCAAAATTGGCAGGTCCACTTCTCCAATAACAGTCCTCCTTGACCCATCAAAGGCTTTTACAATCAGTGCACTGGGCCTCATCTCTGCCCCTTGATAAGATAACTTGGCAAGCGTTCTTTTCGGAAAAACATTCAATGAAGATCTTGTATCCACAAGAACTCTTGCTAAAGTATCCTCCTGACATTTTACAGATATGTGGAGAGCACGGTTATGGTCCAAACCATCCTTTGGAAGATCCTCCATACTGAAGCTGAGATTGTTACATGCAGTGATATTGGCAATGACTCCATCAAACTGATTCATAGTTATATCATGCGTAACATGAGCTTGGGCTAGTAATTTCTGGAGAGCACCTCGATGGGCCGGTGAATGCATAAGAAGTGATAGGATGGATATTTTGGAAGGCGTTTGATGTAGCTGATCAATAACCTTATAATCACTCTTCTTAATGATTCTGAGAAACTCTGCATCCTCTTCTTCCAAGACTGCCCCTTTATCCTGGTTGACAACAGTGGGAATGACTTCTTTAGCTGGAACTGTATTGGCTTGCTGCGTATAAACACGACCACTGCGAGTTAAACGACTTGCACCTGTTATGTCAGCACTTGCCACTTTTGAACTCTCTTTCTGACTATCTTGTTCAAACTTCTGATGAATTCTCCCTGTATCATACTTCCATGGAACTGCTTTGGTATCTTCATAAAGGAAAGGATTCCTCCTTTGCTCAATCCCTGGTTCAGGTATATTGAAAATGGGTACCACAGGTTCTGGCATATTAAAGATAGGTTGAACCCTGGAGGACTCAGGAAGATTGAACATTGGTACCAAGGTAGAATCAGATTCTGGCAAGTTGAAAATGGGTTCAATCATTGCCACTTCATTCCTCTTCACACGACCGCTTACTTGCAAGACACCCAGATTAATCAAACTTTGGACATCTCTCAAGACCAGTTCACATCCCTTTGGATTATTCGCACAAACTTGACAACTCTTATGACAGTTCTTCAACATACCCACCTCTACTAACTTCGCATGGAAGTCTCTAAGCGGGGTCTTGATCTCTGTGGCATTGAAAATCAAACCTTCGTCAGACTCGTCAACAATGGCATTTATGGACCCATGCTTAGGTAAAGGATTATTTTTAACATTCGGACCAGTATCTCCAAATGACAAAATGTTTTTATCCATTAGGTCCTTCACAACATACCTCAAAGCAATACAATTTTCCAAGTCGTGCCCCTTAGCACCTTCATGGAACAAACAGTGAGCACTTGAGTTGTAACCTGGTGGAAGCGGATCTGGTGGAGGACCCAATGGCCTTGGAGTAACCAAGCCTTTCTTCAGTAGCGAGGGATACAATTCAGTATAGGTCATAGGGATCCGAGAATGAGGAGGCCTTCCTCCTGGTCTTCTATTCTGAAAGTTAGAATTTGGATGAGGAGCTGGAGTCCTCTGTTGGTAGGCTGGAGCATTGGGCGCTCGTTGATAGCCTGAATTGTTGAGCATTGGTTGATAAGCCGGAATCACTGGAGCCGCTTGCTGATACATCGGTACTGCTTGAGTTGGCCGATATATCGGGACTTGTGGATTGTATGACGGTTGAACTGCCGCCACATAAGGATGTTGAACAAACTGCGGTGGGTAGACATACTGAGGTTGAGCCATAGGTGGAGGTCTCTGCCAAAGAGGATTTCTCCTTTGACTTGTCATTATTGCGTTTGTCTCACCCTCTTTCTTCTTGTGGAAATTACTGGTAAATTTCTTGACATTATTTCCACTACCATTGCTGGAACTGCCAGACGCACCACTCATCTTTCCACTTTTCAGTCCAAGTTCAACCTTAATCCCCACAGCTACAAGGTCAGAGAAGCTAGCCGTTATGCTTCCCACCATTCTCTCGAAGAATTCTGGTCGCACCGTGTCAACAAACCAATCAGCTAACTCCTTTTCAGACAACGGGGGATCTACCTGAGAAGCGGTCCCTCTCCATCTCTGAGCGTATTCTTTAAATGATTCGGAATCCTTCTGTGACATACTCAACAACTGCCTTCTATCGGGAGCAAGGTCCATATTGTATTTGTACTGCTGGATGAAAGCATCTATCAAGTCTTGAAAACTGCGAATCTTCGACTGGTCTAGCGTTAGATACCACTTGGAGGAGATTCCCTTCAGACTGTCCTGGAAGCAGTGGATCATTAATTTATCATTGTCCACCTGCGCAGCCATTCTTCGATAGTACATCAAGAGATGGTTCTTAGGACAAGTTGCACCCTCATACATATCAAAAGTGGGTATCTTGAACTTTGGAGGAATTACCAATCCAGACACCAGGCACATCTCTCTAGCAGCAGCCCCGAAGATCTGGTCGCCTTCGATTGCTCTTAACCTTTTCTCAATAGTCTCAAAATTCTCTTGCATCTTCTCATGTTTCTCATTTCCATTCTCTGACATATCTGGCATGTCATACACCTGAGGGTCATTGAAGTATGGTTGGGCACGGGTGTGCACAATGTCTGGTGTAAAATTAGTAACCACATGGTTCTCTTCACTAGTCACAGGAATAGTCTGTTGAATAGCAAATCCTTGAGGGGGAGGTACAAAACCTTGGGAAGTGAACGCAAAACCCTGAGTAGGAGGTGCAAAGCTTTGGGAAGCGAAACCTTGGGAAGGAGGGAAGAAACCCTGAGCAGTAAGTCCTTGAGAAGAAGGAATAAAACTTTGAGAAGCGAAACCTTGAGAAGGAGGGACAAAACCCTGAGCAGTAAGTCCTTGGGAAGGAGGGATAAAAATTTGAGAAGCGAAACCCTGAGGAGGCGGTACAAATCCATGAGGAAGCCCAAAAGGAGGCCAGGTCACAGGAGTAGTGACTGATGACGTAGGCTCAGTCGTTGCAGTGACAATCTCTGACACTACAGTCTGTTGGGTGTCTAATTTTGCTCGGATGACCTGTAGCATTTCCATCATCTGACCCATGTTTCCACGAAGATCAGAAAGCTCTTCATTCACTTTGTCCATTTCGGGGTCCCTGTCAGCCATCTTCTTCTTGGCCTGGGCTCGGGTTGAATACTTGCGTGAGATCCTCAGTGTGACAGCTGGAAAGGAGTTCACGAGAATGAGTTTTGACAGAATGCAGACGCATAAATGCAAACATGAGTAAAAAATTTAGTAAATGTCTCAAAGGACTTAAGAAGTTGTTGCAAAATGTCAAAATGGGTAAAGTTTCTTGTTATTTCCCAAAACTAATGAACTGAAATCCATTCCAGGTAAAATTTGTGAGGTTTTCAACAAAACTTCTTTGTTCCTTGAAGCATTTGCTAAAATGATGCATATGATGCTAAGATGCAAAGATGCAGGGATGTGAGGGTGCAACAGGTAAATTCGGAACCTTCTTAACAGGTAGGCTGTAAGAGAGTTGTTCTACGCTTTACTACCCATAAGTCCCACTCACGGGGGGTTTCTATGGCGATGGTTTAAAGAAACTCAAGGTCACAGACGTTTATCATACTAACGCCCCGCCGCAGGCTAGCTGCATTGTGACGATAATAACGATAAGGTCTACCTTGAGTGGAGTTCTCATGCTAGGCAAGCAAGGAGCGAGTCCTTGGAGCCTAACATTACACAACTACCAATATTGAAACAGGTTCTAGGGGGTCCCAGAATCACAGCCCTTTTGTGAATCAGGTCATGCGACAGGCTAGCTGCGTTGCGACAAGATCTACGAAAAGTCTAACTATCTGGGGGAGCTTTCATGTTAGGCGTGCAAGGAGCGAGTCCTTGGAGACTAACATTAATAACATCCAATTCTAAACTTAGGTTTTCCCTCTGCTTTTTCCACCACTCAAAATTTACTTGTAAAGTGACCCCGAGATCCCACAGACAAATAATATAATGAGCGATAAAATGGAAAGCAGTAACAAGAATAAACAAACATGAATAATAAACATAGAGAATACAAGAAGAGATAAGATCAAACAAATAAACACACAAAGCTAAGTTAGGCTCGACTCTCTCTTGCATGTTATCCCCAGCAGAGTCGCCAATTGTCGTACCTCGAAAAATACGATCCTAAAACAAAACAACAGAGCCGCCACCTAATTCTATTTATTCTAATTAAAGAAAAGGGAGATATAGATACAACCTAAAGGAAGGATAAGAAATGGTCAACAAAACCAAATTCTAAGTTCGGGAGTCGGTTACGCAAGGGGAAGGTATTAGCACCCCTCACGTCCGTTGTACTCAACGGGAACCTCTTAGCTAACTATGCGATTAAATGTTTGATCTTAAGTCTTTGTCTTCTAAATGGTTATTAATATGTTTGTTCTAAGGAAATTAAAGTTTTTTATTATTGATTGTGATTTAAACGGAAAAATAATTAAATTTTTTATTATTGTGCTCACGAAGGATTAAAATCCCTGTGCCTACATATTCCCTTGTGCAATGGGAAAGTCAGAGCTCCGTAGTTCGTGCGACTACGATTTGCAATTTTAAAAATTGAACGATTGTTTGAAATGCATTCTACTGTTAAGCATTGGCTTATACTCGCGGTGGAGGCTGAAGCGCTAGCTTGTTCGAGAGATAGAATGATTTAAACAATGTTCGTTTTAGAGAAAAAGGTGTTTGAATTTGGTTAAGATGTTTTAAACGAAAGGGCGAATGAACACATCGCGTGGGGCTAGCCCAGTTGCGGTCCAATCCAGAACGTGCGGAGTGCTAGACTCCGGAGTTCTGTCTTTCGATAATTAATTATAAAAAATGATTTAAATTTGTTGATATACGAATGATGATTGAACCATCACGTGGGGCTAGCCCATTTGCGGTCCAATCCAGAACGTGCGGAATGCTAGACTCCGGAGTTCTTTTTTAGTAATTTTTATTTAATTAAAGATTTGAATATTTGATATACGAATGGTGATTGAACCATCGCGTGAGGCTAGCCCAGTTGCGGTCCAATCCAGAACGTGCGGAATGCTAGACTCTGGAGTTCCTTTTTCGTAATTTAATTTAAAAGATTTGAATAATTATTTTTAGACGTTTTAGAATTGATGCATAATTAATAACGAAGGATTGAACGAACAATACGCGTGGGGCTAGCCCAGTTGTAGTTCGTTCTAGAACGTGCGGAATGCTAGACTCCGGAGTTCTATTCCTCGCTAAAATGAATTAAAATACGCAATAAAGTCGTGCAGATGGCGGTCACTTGGTGACCGACTTACGTGTGTGCGAAGTGTAGACGCATGAAAGATTAGCATGGCGTTGAACCAATAAATAAATTTATTTTTGGAAATTGATTAGTCTTAAAGTACTCATGTTTAATTTGGTTACTTAACAAAATATGGTTGCAATACGAAAAATAATGCCCAAGTTCAATACGAGTCATACCTTGTCATACGACTAAATAATGGGCAAGAATAAAATAAGCATACACTATAAAAATAAACTTGACCGGGAGATAACCAAATAACCAACTAAATTAAATTTAAACAAAATTAATTAATACATCCAATAATAAGAATATTTAAAATAAATATGAAATATTTGGTTTTTTATATTTTTGAACATAAATAAAATAAACAAATAACAAAAAAAATAAGAAAGAAAAAGAAAAATAATAACAAGTGAACATAATAAGAAAAAAAGAAAACAAAAGAGATGGGCCAGGTTATTTAAAAAAAATGAATGAGAGAAAAGCCCGAAGGGGCGCTGGTTTGGGGCTGAGAGACAGGACGGGTCAGGTTGATGGGTCGGTCCTGACCCGGTTCGGCCCTGTGAACAAAAATGGAAAAGAGAAAACCCTAAGTAACAATACAGTTAAGCTCTCTCTCACAAACTCAGAAAATATGGAACGATCCCCTCTCAAACACTCACCTCTCTCACGATCACTCCACACTCTTCCTTACCCTAGACTCGGTATCTCTCTCAACACAACAACGACAGAGTCCAGAAATTATCTAAGAAAACCTAACCCTAAATTGAAAATAAAACACCATATGTTCGTCGATGCGAACCCAGAAAAACAAAGCAATCGTGACAAACGACATCAAGGAGAACTCGGAACATATGTTTATCAAACAACAACAAGAATGAAGTGTAAATGGGTGAAACAAGTTTTATACCTACTCTGAACGTTATCAGAGGGATGATCTAAACCAGGTAACTCTTTAGCTTTGGCTCTTGTTTGATTTCTCCGAATCCTTCTTCTTCTTTGTTGTGCCGTTTTTTACTCTTTTAGGGTTTTTTGTGATATGCGGATCCGTTAGGTTTTTATGTGTGTTTTTGATGCGGCTAGGTGTTTTTTTGATTCTGGATACGGCCCCCTTTCCTATGAACTCGTCCCCATTTTATCTTGAAAATTAGGGTTTCATCCCCTTTGAATTTACTGAGTGAAACTCCCAAAATGGTTATGCTGCTACAAACTTTTTGCATCAAAGGCCCTTTTGCCGTTTTCGTGAAATTTGGTTCTGTACATTCTGCCATTTTCTGTCTGTTTCTATACTGCACTACTTTAACTTGACTTTCTTGTTCAAAACGAACCGAATTAGTTGAATTCGGATTGAATGAATTTTTACTGCTTTTGTTTGCTTATTACCTCAGTATTTGAAATTTTACTGTGGTAAAACCTTAGTCCTTTTATACAAAAACCTTCATTTTGATGTACCCAATTTGACTTTGCTATTTGTCTATTCAGGCTTGTAAACATGTTGCCTGCTAAATGTCCAGGACAGGTTGATAAAGATACTGATAGAGCCACAGGCGAAAGTTGAAAATTGTTTATAGAAGATGTTGGTGTGCTCCTTTTCCAACAGGTCTACTCGGTATCTCATTCCTCTAATTGTTATTCTTCTGAAATCAGTTTGCAAGATGTCTTCTTCAGGAATGCATCAGAATCTCTTATTTTGCTCTTGCAAGATGTCTTCTTCCGGAATGCATCAGAATCTCTTATGGATGGGTCATAGAACCGGTTTCGACATCGGAGATAAATACAGTTTCCTGCTAAAGTCTTCGCTGGATAATCCTCTACCCCTTCTGATTCTTAATGAATGGAAATGGTGATCGTTGGTCTTAATGAGAATCCTTATCCAGGTGACAGTGATATCATTTGCACGAATCCGACACAGGGCTTGCGGTGATGATGGAGTTCTTTTCTTTTTGATTTTTGTTCCTTTGTCTTTGTATGGCTATGATTGTTGAAGTTATTTTTCTGCCTTGTATTTCCTTAGCATATTCAGTGTTGCTCAAGCCAAGATCATGAGGTATGATGGTGCGCGGTTTCCGTCTGGAGTAATGATGTGGAAACAATTTTTGTTGTGCTGATGTCGCAACTGTGGTTTGGTCGTGGTTATGCTCATGCTTTTTATAGCGTTTCGTTTACTTTCTTGCAAAATAATCCTTTGGGTGCATTCATGACACAGGTTTACGACGTTCAAGAATTTACTGAATAAGGCTGCATTATTTACGGATGCTGGGCCTCTTCTGGATTTTAATTGTGATCAGCTGACCAGGAAAGACCTTCCCTCTTGCAGCCAAGGACCGAAATACCTCCACTTGCGTCCCCCCTCCAACGGCAACTTTGGAATGCTTCCCTGCTTCGCAAACTGTTAACTTCATGATGGTGAAGCAATGATACCAAAACAGTGGCAAATAATTTGCACATTTGTAGATTTTCTCAATATTTTTTTTATTATTCCAAACGATATCTTAATCCTCCATTTGGCTTGTATTGTTTTTGACTTCCATCTTGAGACAAAAATGTTTTCCTCCTTTTTTTTTAGGCCATAACATACTTGTGTCAACGGTGTGAAAAAAAATTATCAACAAAATATAACAAACATGAGTTTACATTTAGCTACTGCATTCCAAAGTATCCTTTATGAGACACTTGACAAGATTACAGGACAAGGATATTGTGAACTTGCGAACTGGGTCATAGCATCTGAATCGTATAAATAATATAAAATCAGAAATTTTGCTTTAATGCCTTCCAAACAAAACGGTGATAAGGAGCCCATTCCTCATTGATTCTCAATTCTCCTTAAACCAAACAAACTACTTCCAGGATTTTTCTTCCCATAAGACATTGAAAACAGATCAACTACTTCCCGGAATTTTCTTCACGAACCAAACCGACAACCATAAAATTTGAAAGAAGCTTAGAAAATGAGAATTGAAACATGAAATTTAGAAATTGAAATAGAGACTGGAACTTAGAAAATGAAAATTGAATTGAGAAACTTGGATTGACATGAATTTAGGCTAAAAACAGAAATTGGAAATTGAATAGGACCCTTGAAATAGGAATTGAAAAGTGGGATTGAAATTTGAACTCGAAAATGGATTAGAAATTAAGAAAATAAATTCGGGAATGGAATTTGGAACTGAAAAACAAGAAATCGAACTTGGAAAACTCATGTAACTACCAAAATCCACAAATAGCCCATTAAACTCTAAATCCTCAAAATTGGTTAAACAACCTCATGATTCTAATTGGGATTAACAATCTATCCTCTTAGAACACAAAATAAAGCAACGTCCACTGCTTGTATGGAAAACAACAATTTTAACTTTGAAACAATGAAATAGGTCCAACTCAAAACTTGAATTAGTACAAAAATAAATAAATAATAAAAAAACCATCGAATCAAACTTTAATTCCAAAAAAAAAAACTCTTCTTTACGTCTTCGCAAATTCACATGCTTGGGTATGCCTCGACATGCTAAAGATGGGATGAATATGCGAATGAAAGTTAGGGGTAAAATTTGGGGTGTGACACCATTGATGAAGTTTCACATATTTCCTCAGTTGCAGATGTGACTACACCATTGTCTGTTATCAAGAAGAAGTTGGTACAAGCTGGGTTCTTTCCAGGTTGTAATGAAGATTGTTTCTATTGTGCTTATAAACCGGATAGTTGCTGGAAGTTGAAGGACGGTATTCAACGCCTCATGGACAATTATACCATATTGTTTGAGTGGACACCTTCTGTGGAGAGCATGGTTGAACATATAACTCAAGGTGTGAAGGTGGAAGAGGTGGATATGGTTGATAAAGTGCCAGTGAGGATTACTTCCAAGGGCCCTGTCAAAATTACTCATAAGGGTCCAATTAAGATTATTGATGAAGGCCCTATGAGAACTGTTGCTGAAGCTAGAGTGGCTCCTATGATTATTACCACTCCTGGTCCTATTCCGTATACTTCTGATAAAGCTGTGCCTTGGCATTATGGTTCCGATGTTTATATTCATGGTGTTAAGCAGGAACCCTTAGCTGATACACCTGTTGCTGATGAAAACCTTGATGTTGAAAATATTGCTGGATCCAGTAAGATCACAAAAAGTGGAAGAGTTTTCTCTCCTCCAGCTACCTCCAAGAATACAGTTACTCCAACTACTACCTCCACTGCTGATGCTCGGGGCAAAGGTCCTGTTATTGAACCTGTGCAAACTGATGCACCAACTACTGATGATCTTTCTAAGCAGATGGAAGAATTACTAAAGATCATTCGCAAGAGTGATTATGATGTTGTTGATCAATTGGGGTATACTCCCTCCAAGATTTCCATGTTGTCGTTATTGTTGTGTTCTGAGGCTCATGCTAAAGCCTTGATTAAATTTTTGAAGACTGCTCACGTGCCAAATGAGATTTCTGTAGATCAGTTTGAAAATTGTGTTGCACACTTGACCTATGATAATGGGTTAGGTTTCTCCAATGCTGATTTGACTCCTGCCAAGAGGGATCATAACAGGGCTTTACATATCTCTATTGAGTGTAGGGGCACTACCCTGTCTCATGTGTTGATAGACAATGGTTCTTCACTGAGTGTACTTCCCAAAGAGGTGCTGAACAAGCTTAGTCCTGAAGATGCTGTGTTGAGACCAAGTAATATAGTGGTGAAGGCTTTCGATGGTTCGAGAAGAGTGGTGCACGGAGAAATAGATCTCCCAATCAAAGTAGGTTCTCAGGTCTTCAATGCTACCTTTTATGTAATGGATATTTTTCCTTCGTACTCTTGTTTACTTGGGCACCCCTGGATCCATGGGTCAGGTGCTGTAACCTCCACTTTACATCAGAAGCTGAGATATCCAGTAAAGGGAAAAGTTGTCACTGTTTATGGAGAGGAAGGATATATGATTAGCCATGTGAACACATTTAAATATCTTGAAGTGGAAGGTGAATATGTTGAAACTCCTTGCCAGACGTTTGAAGTAGTTCCTTGGGTTGTTCCTAATGCTGAAGCTCCTCCTGTTGTCAAAAGAGTTCATGTGGTCACCAGAGTACCTCCTACAACGGCCTCCCTCAAAGATGCTAGAGCTGTGGTTGATGAAGGTGGTTGTACTATTTGGGGTCAGCTTCCTGACATTCCTTACAAGTCTGACAAGTTTGGTTTGGGTTTCACTGCAGAGTCCTAGAAGGTTGTTCGTCGTGCTCGTGCTGTTCGCATCACCAATCAAGGGATTATGAAAGATCAGATCAATGTTGTGGGTGACTATGATGAAGACTACAACCTGGATGCTTGGATTTTTCCTACTGTGGGTGATGGGCTCAATAATTGGAAGGCTGAAGATGTTATTCATATCTCCTTTAGTCAGGAGTAAATACTATTACTGTGTTGTTACTTTTAAGTTTATAATTTTTGAACAATTAAACTCTTAAGCCTTGTGCATTACCCGAGGCACAATGGTATGCTTGTTTCGGGATGTCATTTCATTTGCATACTTCATTCAATAAAATCACTGGACGTTTCGTTCTCGTAAATATTTTGTTCCTTGTCTTTATTTTATTTTATTTTTGTTTTATCAGCTATGTGTTCTTACACACACCCACATCACTAAATGTAGATCCTCATCCACTCTGGATCCTGTTGATAACAGTTCTACTATTGCCAATTATAATTTCGAGAATCCGATCTATCAAGCTGAAGATGGAAATGAGGACGATTGTGAAGTACCTATAGAGCTTGCTAGGTTGTTACAACAAGAAGAGAAAGCTATACAGCCACATGAAGAGCCAATCGAAGTTGTGAATCTAGGAACTGAAGAAAACAAGAAAGAGGTCAAGATAGGGGCTGAATTAGAGGATGGTGTTAAGAACAGATTGATTCAGATGTTACATGATTATGTGGAGATCTTTGCTTGGTCCTATGAAGATATGCCAGGGTTGGATACAAACATTGTGGTTCACCGTTTACCGGTAAAAGAAGATTGTCGTCCAAAGAAACAGAAGGTTCGTCGTATGCATCCTGAAATGTCAGAGAAGATTAAGGCAGAGGTGATGAAACAGTTTGATGCAGGGTTCTTAGCTGTGACTTCTTATCCTCAATGGGTTGCAAATGTGGTACCGGTACCTAAGAAAGATGGTAAGGTACGTATGTGTGTAGATTACAGGGATTTGAACAAGGCCAGCCCCAAAGATGACTTTCCACTTCCTCATATTGATGTTCTGGTAGACAACACTGCTCAGCATAAGGTATTCTCTTTTATGGATGGTTTCTCTGGTTACAATCAAATCAAGATGGCACCTGAAGATATGGAGAAGACTACATTTGTTACACAGTGGGGCACCTTTTGTTATAAAGTAATGCCATTTGGTTTGAAGAATGTCGGGGCAACATATCAGCGTGCTATGGTGGCTTTGTTTCATGATATGATTCATCATGAGATAGAGGTGTATGTGGATGATATGATAGCCAGGTCCCAGAATGAAGAGCAACACCTTGATCATCTGCATAAGTTGTTTGAAAGGTTGAAGAAATACAAGTTGAGATTGAACCCAAACAAATGTACTTTTGGAGTGAGGTCTGGTAAACTCCTGGGTTTTATCGTCAGTGGAAAAGGTATTGAAGTAGACCCTGCAAAAGTGAAAGCTATACAAGAGATGCCAGCTCCCCGTACTGAGAAAGAAGTTAGAGGTTTCTTGGGACGATTGAATTACATTGCAATATTTATTTCCCAATTAACTGCTACCTGTGAGCCAATCTTCAAGTTGTTGAAGAAAGATCAGGTAATGGAATGGAATGATGAATGCCAGACAACTTTTGATGAAATTAAGAAATATCTTCTATAACCTCCAATTTTGATGCCACCAGTTGATGGAAGACCCTTGATCATGTACTTAACAGTGTTAGACAGCTCAATGGGGTGTGTGTTGGGGCAACATGACGAGTCTGATCGAAAAGAGCAGGCAATATACTACCTTAGCAAAAATTTTACCGACTGTGAAACAAGATACTCACTGCTCGAGAAAACTTGTTGCGCTTTGGCATGGGCTGCTCGCCGACTAAGATAGTATATGTTGACTCATACTACCTTTTTGATTTCGAAGATGGATCCAATCAAGTACATATTCGAGAAACCTGCTCTCTCCGGAAGAATAGCAAGATGGCAAATGATCTTAACAGAATATGACATACAGTATACTACTCAGAAGGCCATCAAAGGAAGTGTTGTAGCTGATTATTTGAAACTCCCAAGATTACTATTGATAGATTTGAAAAGCCTGCATACTGCAATGAGATTGAAACTGAAGAAGCAGAGGAGAAGCCTTGGTTCTATGAAGTGAAAAGATATCTTGAAGCTCAGGAGTTCCCTGAAGGGGCATCTGTCAAAGATAAGAAGTTTCTGAGGAGGTTTTCTGCTAAATTCTTTTTGAGTAATGGAATTCTGTACAAGCGCAATCATGATTCAACTTTGATTCGTTGTGTGGATAAGAAAGAAGCAACAGAGATTATGGAAGACATGCATGATGGGATCTTTGGCACTCATTCTAGTGGTCATACCATGGCAAAAAAGATATTGAGAGCAGGTTACTATTGGTCTACCATGGAAGCTGACTGCTATCAACATTCCAGAACATGTCACAAGTGTCAAATCTATGCTGATAAAGTCCATATACCTCCATCACCATTGAATGTGTTGACTGCTCCTTGGCCTTTTTCCATGTGGGGCATTGATATGATTGGTGAGATCAAGCCTACTGCTTCTAATGGACATTGTTTCATCCTGGTTGCTATTGATTACTTTACTAAGTGGGTGGAGGCAGATTCATTTGCATCCGTTACTAAGAATGTGGTGGCTCGGTTCATTAAGAATAATCTCATATGAAGGTATGGCATCCCTGAAAGGATTATCACAGATAATGGCTCTAATCTGAACAACACTATGATTACTGATCTCTGCACGCAGTTCAAGATTAAGCATCACAACTCTTCTCCGTATCGTCCGAAGATGAATGGGGTAGTAGAAGCTGCTAATAAGAACATTAAAAAGATTATACAATAGATGATTGTCACTTATAAAGATTGGCACGAGATGTTACCATTTGCTCTTCATGGTTATCGCACTACAATACGTACTTCAACAGGGGCAACCCCATTCTCCTTAGTTTATGGTATGGAAGCAGTTCTGCCCATTGAAGTTCAGATACCTTCCTTAAGAATCATGAAGGATGCAGGCTTGGATGAAGATGAGTGGATCCAGACTCGACTTGACCAGATAAATTTGATTGATGAGAAGAGGTTAGCAACTGTCTGTCATGGCCAGATGTACCAGAAACGAATGATCAAGGCTTTTAATAAGAAGGTTAAGCCAAAGGTATATCATGCTGGTGACTTGGTAATCAAGCGTATCATATTACCACAGGGTGATCCTAGGGGCAAATGGACTCCTACATATGAAGGACCATTTGTGGTCAAAACAGTATTCTCAGGAGGTGCCATGATGCTTACTACTATGGATGGTGAAGACTTCCCACAGCCTGTAAACGCAGACATAGTTAAAAAATACTACGCATAAAAAGGGACCCGCTAGGTTGACTGGCCTAGGCAAAAATAAGGGCATCCCGGCGAACCAAAAGGGTTCGGGAAAAAATTAGGGATATATATATAAAAAAAAATGTACACCCGACAAGTCGAAAACCTGAAAAGGCGGCTTGGGCAAAAAAGGGTATCCCGGTGGATTGAAAACCTGAAAGGGCAATCCAGGCAAAAGTTAGGGATTAAAGCGTATGACTATGTCACGTTTGGATCACCCATGTAACTACAACCAGTTGTGCTACTTAACCAAGCTCGAACAGATAAAGATCAATCCAATCGTTTCCGTCTCAACGGTAGAAGATGAGATACTTGAAGATAATGGCAATAGTAGAATTGAAACTCAATAGGATTATTTCCCACATAGCTGATTTTCTTTGTTTTGTAAAAAATTTACGACGAATTCCTCTTACTAGGATTTCTGTCTCCTTGTACAAACTTGCCTATGTATAGGTCACTTTGTGATATAAATAAAGTTTCATCTTTGAATCCAGATTTACTTTTACTCTATTTACATAAGCGAAACGTCCATTGGTTGTGTTTGAATGTATGTATGCTTTTGAATATGATTGATGTTTACCAGAAATGCATAAAATGCTTAATACGATTGATGTTTACCAGAAATGCATGAAAATGCAGTAATAGTATTTACTAAGGACGAACGAGGGAAGGAATTCAACGAAGCTTCGCCGGATCGTCCTCATAAGACAGCTACAAATCCCCAGTAGGACAAATCTATCATCATATTTCGAGTTACATCTCCCCTTGAGTTTATGTCCATCTCTTTTATCCTCAGTCGAGATAATCGGGAACTTATTCCTTTAATAACGACGAACGAAGACTGGAGGTTATGAATACTATACTATCAAACAAGACATGAACGAGTTCCTCATATTCTTCAGCAACGAATCGAGATTTATTTTCCCTAGCCAACAGTTGTTACACAAAGATATCCAGACGCTTCAGGCTGCATGATTCATACATACATCATTTACATCATACCATAACATACATATCCATAAATGCATAATACATTTACTTAGGTGCATCATACTATGCATGCATATATATTGCATAAACTAACTTTTTCCTTGCAGGATAGTTTTATGCAGATAAATCAATGTCAACAGTTCACAATAGGTCAGAAATGATCCATACATTACTCAAGATGTCCTCGGAGAGTAGGCAAACGGTCTGTAAGAAGATCCATTCCCTAATCCAGGATATTTCCAGAAGATTTCATCTATCTGGTCTTGAATAACAGGAAAACGGTCTGTAAAAAGATCAATTCCCTGGTTCAAGATATTTTTCAGAAGAGCAAATCCTGACGTTCTTTTGGCCCTTGAATAGCAGGCAAACGGTCTGTAAAAAGATCCATTCCCTGGTTCAAGATATTTTTCAGAAGAACTAATCCTGACGTTCTTTTGGCCCTTGAATAGCAGGCAAACAGTCTGTAAAAAGATCCATTCCCTGGTTCAAGATATTTTTCAGAAGAGCAAATCCTGACGTTCTTTTGGCCCTTGAATAGCAGGCAAACGGTCTGTAAAAAGATCCATTCCCTGGTTCAAGATATTTTTCAGAAGAACTAATCCTGACGTTCTTTTGGCCCTTGAATAGCAGGCAAACAGTCTGTAAAAAGATCCATTCCCTGGTTCAAGATATTTTTCAGAAGAGCAAATCCTGACGTTCTTTTGGCCCTTGAATAGCAGGCAAACGGTCTGTAAAAAAATCCATTCCCTGGTTCAAGATATTTTTAAGAAGAACTAATCCTGACGTTCTTTTGGCCCTTGAATAGCAGGCAAACGGTCTATACAAAGATCCATTCCCTGGTTCAAGATGTTTTTCAGAAGAACTAATCCTGACGTTCTTTTGACCTTGGGGAGTAGGCAAACGGTCTATACAAAGATCCATTCCCTAATCCAAGATATTTCTAGAAGAGATAATCGACACGAAGATTTATTTCTACTGGTCCATTCAACAATTCAAACCATGTTGCATAAATGATTCAGAGACGGCCTATACGAAGACCTAGTGCTGATATCCCGTATCAACATAAAGCTATCATCACATCCTGATATTTTAGATGGCATCTCTAAGCCCATCTCCAGTTCTTCCAAGTGGCATATTTAAGCCCACTCAAGCTTATACAACTAATCATCAGTGTTACTTTACGCACCGGCGAGTGCAAATTTTTGGGCTTTTGTGTTCAATCCCCTTCAACCTTCCAGGTCACGACTGGCACAAATACCAATCTAACCCCTCAGGTTTCAGAAAATTGAACAGGGGCAGCTGTTGCACCCCAAAATTTTCCCTCCACAAGACAAGACTTTGTGTACTAAGAGGTTCACAAGGCTTACAAGACATCTCATGAGGTTCACAAGATTCACAATTAGTCAAAAAGTTTGACAATTACCTCAGACAATGTATCCTCCTAAGCAATGCCTCCTAAACTAGGGTTTTGACTTTCATCAAGCTAAATGGACTTCCAAGACTTCAAGTGAGCTTCATATCATCCTATATGTGTTCAAGAATCCCCATGTCAAGTTTCAAGACTTTCCCAAAAGATTTGCTCAGTCAGATGATCAGATAGGTTAAAATCAGTCAAAGTAGTTAAAAAGTTAAACTGAGGTCAACTGTGGTCAAACCAAAGTCAAACTTCATGATTTTTTGCCAACATCAAGTATATGAAGTAAAATTCATCATTTGATCAAGGGTTTATCATGATTCATCAAGGAGATTTCAGATCATCAAGAATCAGGAGTTTCTAAATTAGGGTTTCCATAGGAAAAGTCAACTGAACTTTGACCAGCCATAACTTTCACATGCTTCATCAAAAATTTTCCATCCAAAGCTCATTTTGAAGGAAATTGAATTCTCTACAACTTTGTGTCTCACAAGCCAAGCCCAAAAATGCTTCATTTGGAAGGTATGAGCTAAGACATTATAGGTCCTTTTAAAAGTCAACAAAAAGTCAACAACTTCAAAATAGCATAACTTGAGAATGGTAAAAGATATGGACATGAGACCAAAGAGGTTGGTTAGAGGACTCTTTAAGTTTTCCAAAATGTCCAAGAACACCTTCATAGCATTAAAATTGAAGGATTTGTGCCCTTGCAAAGTTGGGAAATTTTTGAGAGGTTTATGAAGTAAATGGGGTCTTAAAACCATAATTCTTCAAATGGGCTGACTTTTTTGTGATCCAATTGGTTCCATGACATCATGCACGAAATTAAATTAATATTTTCATAATTTTCATAATTTTATTTTTATTTATTATTATTTTTTATATTAAAAATCATTTTAAATTCAAATAAAATATTAAATAATGAAGATTTAAATTTATTTTGTTTCTAGAATGTCATAAAGTTTATTTGGACTTGATTGATACAAGAGTTATGAAGATCATCCTAAAATAGCAAGCTTATATCAAGAATATTCAAAATTTAAAAGCTAATCTTTTTCAATCTCAAACTATCCAAATATCCAAAGTCTTGAGCAATTTTTTGACCTAATTCAATTGTATCATATATATACAACCTTTAGCAAGCAAGAGGACACGAATTTGCAGCCTCTAAGACCAGTTTCAAACTTCACAAAATCACTTCAAAATTCACATTTGGATTCCAAGGTAGAGAGGGTTTCAACAAGTTTTGAGCATTGCAATATGTTCTTTGATGTTCATTGAACATATTTGGATCATAAACAACATCTAAAACACTCTCATTCATACAAACCGAATCAATGTTCATTCAATTTTTGAATTTTTTTATTCTTATAATATTGACATTATTCCTTGAATTTGATCTTATATTTGTGTTTGTGATGATGTTTGGAGACTTTCTGGATGAATCAATTGGATTTTAGGTACACGGATGCTTAGACGCCATTGTTAGGGTTTTGAGGACGAAATTAGGGTTTCATGCTTAAGCTAATATAAATGAATTTTGATAACGTAGCTTGACTGTGAATGATGTATGGATTGAATTGGTGTGTTCAATTTTGAAAGAAATTACAGGTTTCATGGCCATTGAAGAATCGTAGGAATTCCTGCAAAGACCAATTCGCAGGAAAACTCGTAGGAAATTTCGTAAGAAATTTCGCAGGTAAATTGGAGAAGATGACTGGCGCGAATTCAAAATTCAAACTTGAACATATATTATATATTTATATTTGTATTATATTTCTTGAATGATGTTGATGGTGTAGTGGTAAGAGTACGCGCATGTGAAGACCAGGGCAGGGGTTCGAGTCCCAGCTTCAACGTTTGTTTGTTTATTTTCTTTGTATTTGCAGGCTTAATATATAATAAACAATAGTCATTCATTGTTCAGCCAGCGTGCACAGCCCAGTGGTAGCTTGGTTCGTCCAGAGTGTGGCAAGGCCTAGGGCATGGGTTCAATCCCTGCCCCAGGTAATTTTTTTAAATTCTGGTTTTGCTTAATTGTTTTATTAATTATTTTTATTATTAAATATGATTATGTTAATATATATATTTAGATAATTCTAGGAACTTAACATGTAAATATCTTATATGTTCTAAAAAATTCTAAAAAATTATTTTCTAAATTCTAAAACTAATTTTTATTTATTTGAATTAAAATATGTATATATTATTTAATAATTAAATTGATATTGTATATTAAAAAACCTAATATTTCTATTATTTTTATACCCTAATTTATTTTCTAAACCCTAATTTTCTTTTACAACTTTAATTTCTCATTTTTAATTATTCTTGATAAATATTTCTAATATATATATATAATTGAATTATTAATCATGTTTATTCATGTAAATAAATTAGTATATAATTATTATTATTATTTTATTTTCATCTTAAAATTATTTAAAAATTGTTTATCTAAAAATCTAAAAAAATTTAATTGATTTCTATATTGTATATTATTGTGCTAACCTCTTTTTTCTCTTATATTTATTTTTATTGCTAATCTTTTATTTATTTATTTATATGCTTATTATTTAAATTATTTTCTTATAATGTAACTGTACAAGCTATGTAATAGTTGTAGTATTTTTATTTTTCATTTATTTAAATTGCTATTGTTAGTAAATTAGGGAGTGAAAACATGTTTGTATCTTAAAATTAATTTAGATCACTAATTATAAGATAAATATTTGAACTTGTACATGCACACACGTAAGTCGATCTTTGATCGCCGTCTCACTTCTTAAGGATACCTCTCAGGTTGCCTAAATAAAAAGGTCAAGTAAGGTGTATAAAGCAAAGTCCCTTTTCATGAATAAATCATCTAGTCCCTTTAAAAATTATAAGATCAAGTCCCTTTGAATGTTGCCTTCGTAAATGATCTTGTCCCTTTCGAATAAAAGATGATAAGTCCCTTTGAATTGCTAAGACACCTTACAGTTGCCTAATAACAGATGACCCCTCATATGTCCCATACAACATCCAAGGTAATGACTACCTATTCCTTAATAATAGGGATAGTCTTACCATTGAAAGAACATTCAAGAACAGTAAAGATTCAAATTAGGGTAGGTTCCTCTTAAGTACTTGCTCACTCATTCAAAAACATTTCATAAACACTTCACATTTTCAAACAATTTTCAAAACAAAGTCTTTATATATATCCGTACATGGATCATATAAAGTACTTAAGAAAATTTTTAATCACACACTACACTTCTTAAAACAGTTTAAAGTGAGCTAAGTAACTAAGAGCCCATGGATAACCATGGATGTAAAGGGTGCTAACACCTTCCCTTTACATAACCTACCCCCCGAACCCAAAAATCTTTTAAGGTCTTTCCTGTTCTTTTATGCCCTTTCCTTTGGATAAAATAAAAGTCGGTGGCGACTCTTGCTATCCGCAACATAACTAAAGTCAGTTCTCCCACCGTGTTACAGTAGTGATTAAGTGAAAAGTGTTAACATGGTGGTTTAACTCTGAATTGATACTACTGATAGTGGATTTCCTTCCTGGCTTGGTAGCCCCCAGAGTAGGTGTGTTTGCACTGAACTGGGTTAACAGTTCCTTGTGTTCATTTATTTTCTGCAACTATATTTGTGTTCATGTCATTGTGTTAAGTGCAGAGATCATTTGTTCTGACATCTCATAGGACATCTGTAATCTGCTATACCTGAATTTCAGAAATATCGATATTACTCGAATTGTAATAAATAGAAGATCATATTTTTAGCATTTCAAAGAGAGAATATAGGCAAATTTAATGTCTGATCCAGTATCACAAATTATATACAAAAATTCAATTTTATTTACAACAACCAAGTCAAATATTTTTAGATAAAGGTTCGAGATGATGAAGATGTTCAAAGTATATTTCATAGTCATGAACA
Source organism: Lathyrus aphaca (assembly GCA_963966055.1). Taxonomy (NCBI): domain Eukaryota; kingdom Viridiplantae; phylum Streptophyta; class Magnoliopsida; order Fabales; family Fabaceae; genus Lathyrus; species Lathyrus aphaca. Next base: position 724,167,717 of record OZ014519.1, on the reverse strand, counting down.
TTTTCGGTTCAACAATAATGAGTTGTATATTTTACTACAACAACCTCGACATTCCCAGTAGTCTCATAGTGTTGACCAGTCAAGATTTTTTTTATCAAACTGACGACGGCGATCAAACTGAAGTCGATGTCATTGACGATGAAGAAGAAGAAGAATAATCTGAGTCATGGGTTGATTATATGGTAACGATGGTAGACATCTCTGTAGTTTCAGGATTAGCCTAAGAGGGGGGTGAATTAGGCCTTATAAAAAATTTCAGTTATTTTATCGGTGGATGAATTTTTGTCGTCTAAGTATCTAGGTTATGAAAGCAATAAAGCGGAAAGTAAAAGACGCCAAAAATTATTCTGGTTCCCTTTATAAACCGAAGGTACATCCAGTCCTCTTATACCTCGTAAGAGATTTTATTATAGTTTTAGATTGTACAACCTATCACACCATAAACCAGTGAAGCCTACTTTATAACAACTATACAATAAACAAATGTGTAAGAACAATCCTCTTGCAACACCAACCCTTGTTTCCAACAATCCTGGATCACAAGTCAATAATGAAATAATTCTTTTTAGTTTGTTTTTGAGAATAATATGAAAGATATAATATCAATCATTGATTGATCTTCTCCTTGAATCAAAATTACTTCAGAATATCAATACAACTGTTCAAAGTTTTGGATATGAAATGGTATGAACAAATATGAACAAGTATGAACACTTTTTAAAATATTTGAAAATATTTGAAAAAAGTGAATTTGATTGACTAAGATTTTATGAAAGTTCTAGGAGGTATTTTGCATTTTGAAATTTTCAGAATATATATCTTTTAAAACACCCATTCAAAGGGGTATCAATGTTTATGAAAGAAACAATGAAAAGGTATAACATTTAAAAAATATTTCAAATGAAAATAAAATCATTTTTCAAAATTCGTATAGTGTTAACCGGTTAACCAAAAGGGGTAACCAGTTAACGCATTAAATGTTAACTGAGAATTTGAAAATTTTGAACCGTTAACCGGTTAACCCATTTGGTTAACCGGTTAACACTGTTAAAATTCAGAAAAATACTTAATTTTAAAGTGTTAAATCATTTCAAAATTATTTTAATTAATGTATGCAATATGCTAACATAAGGTAATATTATTGAACACTTGTATATCAATTAAGAGGTGAGTTTTGATATACCTTAATTTTGTGTCCAAGTCTTGAAAACTTATGATCATTTGCATATGGAGTTTGATTCACACAATGTCATTTCCATTGATGATGCATATCCTTGTGCTTGACCTCATTGAAAGCTTGTGACTTTTTTCAATCATGGAATGGACTCGAAGCTTGTTGTCTTCATCAAAATCTTGAGGTTGAATCATGCTTCTACAATCTCCCCCTTTTTGATGATGACAACCAATTTGCGTGAAAGCTTTGATCGATGTTTTGTCTAAGTTTGATCCTCCCCCTAAGTCCAACAACTCCCCCTAATTACCAGAGGCAAAAAGAAAGTTCTGCATAGAGAGATGTTAGAGAAACAAGCTCTTCCCTCCTTTGCCATTAGCAAAAAGGAAGAAGCTTTCAAAGAAAAACATAACAAGCAATATCGACATTTATGTAAGCATACAAGCAATAAGAGCAATCAAGCAAGGCATATGACACATTTAAAAACGCACACATAAACATATAAAATAAAACTTTAAAAATTATGTACTTAAAAACGTAAATCAGAATTGTTGTCTGGGAAGCGTTAACTGGTTAACAGATTCCGTTAACCGGTTAACGGGCTAAATTTTCAAAATTTTCAAAAAAATCCAGCAGCATGATTTTGAAGAAATGGGGAGAATCTTGACCAACAATTTTCATAAAATATTAGCACATATAATTACGCAACTTTCGATAAAAAAATAATTTGAAACCGATAATTTTTGGGCATACGAAAGTGAGAAAAAACTAAAAACGACGAAAAATGAGTGCTAGCATTTTATAACACAAAAGTGAAAATAAGCATATTTTAAGCTACTATACCACATAACAATCAATTTTAAGAAAAGGTTAGATGTCACCTTCATTGATAATACCAAGTTCTCGCCGAATTTTGAAAAATTGCTCTTTAGCTAATGGTTTTGTGAATATATCGGCAAGTTGGTTATGTGTATCCACGAAAGTAACATCTACATCTCCGTTGAGCACGTGATCTCGAAGGAAATGGTGTCAGATATCTATGTGCTTTGTCCTTGAATGCATGACCGGGTTCTTTGTAATGTTGATGGCACTTGTGTTATCACATCAAAGAGGAATGCAACCGAGATCTACACCATAATCAAGAAGTTGTTGCTTAAGCCATAAAATCTGTGCACAACAACTTCCTGCTGCAATGTACTCCGCTTCGGCCATGCTAAGTGCGACACATGCTTTCTTATTGCATGCCCATGACACTAGTGCATTCCCTAGAATGTGACAAGTACCGCTTGTGCTTTTTCTATCAGTCTTACATCCTGCATAATCAGCGTCAAAATAACCAATCAAAGAACATATACTACCATTTGGATACCATAGTCCAACGTTCGTTGTTTCTTTGAGATACTTCATAATCCTCTTCACGGAGGTGAGATGCGATTCCTTCGGATTTGCTTGAAAGCATGCACACAAACATACATTAAACATAATGTCAGGACGGCTTGTCGTCAAATATAACAATGAACCAATCATACCTCGATATTTTGTGATATCTATTGAAATTCTGGATTCATCTTGATCAACGTACATTCCGGATCCTATAGGAGTGGACATCACTTTGCAACTATCCATATCGAATCTTTTCAACAATTCCTTGAAATACTTGGATTGGTTGATGAAGATGTCATCCTTTGTTTGCTTGATTTGTAGTCCAAGAAAATAGTTCATTTTTCCCATCATGGACATCTCGAATTCTCCTTGCATCATAAGTGAAAACTCTTCGCAAAGATCTTTGTTTGTTGAACCGAAGATGATGTCATCAACATAGACTTGAACCAATAAGGTGTTACCCTTGATCTTCTTTATGAACAAAGTCTTGTCAACCTTTCCTTTTACAAATCCCTTTTCACATAGAAAGTTGCTGAGGCGGTCATACCATGCTCTTGGTGTTTGCTTTAAGCCATAGAGTGCTTTCTTCAATTTGTAAACATGTGAAGGATTATTGAAGTCTTCAAAACCCGAAGGTTGTTTGACATAGACTTCTTCATTGATGTAGCCATTTAGGAAAGCGCTTTTGACATCCATCTGAAACAATTGAAAATTCATAGAACAAGCATAAGAAAGTAATAATCATATTGCTTCGAACCTTGCTACCGGAGCGAACATCTCATCAAAATCAATTTCTTCCTCTTGGTTGTAACCTTGTACGACCAATCTTGCCTTGATACGAACTATGATTCCATTCTCGTCAAGTTTGTTTTTGAACACCCATCTTGTTCCTATGATGTGCTTATTGTCCGGTCTTGGTACGAGACTCCAAACTTGATTTCTTTCAAATTGGTTAAGTTCTTCTTACATTGCTATTATTCATTGATCGTCGCCTAAGGCTTTATCGACTTTGGTTGGTTCGATTTGAGATACAAAATCCACGTTGAGACAAGCATCCTTAAGATTTGGTCGTGTTGCAACGCCTTAGCTAATATCACCAATAACTTTATCGATCGGGTGATCTCTATGAGTTCTCCATTCTTTTGGTAGATCATGATGTTCTTCAATGATTTGTGAGCCATCTTCTTGTGGTATTGGTTGATCATTTGGAACTTCCTTTTGTTGTTGTGACATATCTATTATATCATCATCATCATCAATAATAATATTACCCTATTTCGAGGGGTTAGTTTCATCAAAAGATACATGCATTGATTCTTCAATAGAAAGAGTTCTTTTATAAAAAATTCTAAAAACTTTACTAGATAAGGAGTAGCCAAGGAAGATACCTTCGTCGGATTTCTCATCAAACTTACCGAGATTATCCTTGTCATTGTTGAGGACAAAACATTTGCACCTAAATATGTGAAAGAAAGATATATTGGGCTTCCTTCCTTTGAATAGCTCATACGGAGTCTTTTTGAGAATCGGCTGAATGTTGACACGGTTGCTTACGAAACATGTTGTGCTAACGGCGTCCACCCAAAAATATTTAGGAAGGTTGGAGTCACTGAGCATTTTTATTTCAAGCTCCACCAATGATCTATTGTTTCTTTCTACGACACCGTTTTATTGAGGAGTCCTTGGTGCAAAGAAGTTGTGAGTGTCGCTCCCCGGATTTCCATCCTGGTACAAACGCGAAAGTGGCGCAGAAAAAGAATAGAGTCGCCAGCCATGCATTTTTATCCCGAAGAAAGGGAATGGTAATGTTGCACAAACCAGAAGAAAGAAAGAGGAAGGGCACAGGTCCTGCAAACCAAAGAGACTGATCTCGAGAGTCGGTTACGACCTGGGAAGGTATTAGCACCCAGATCGTCCGCCGTACCCGACGAGATCCACGCTTGCAAGAGAAACTACTTCAAAGGGTGAGGGTATGAAAACTGCAGCAAAAGAAATGAAAATGAACTGGAAAAGATACTGAGAAGAGGAATGAATATGAAACAAAGAGGAAAAATGTAGGGAAAATAAAGATTATGCTCGAACGGGCCCTACCCCGCTACCTACGTACCTCATCAGGATAATGAGGATCAGAGACGCCGTAGTTCCCCTAACTAGGGGTACTAAAAGGAAATTTCTTGTGAATTAAGGCTTGAACTGCCTATGCCATTGCTCAGGTGTTGCAGGCTCAGACGACGAGTGCGTAACCGTCTTGCAAAGTGACAAGTAGGAGCAAGTTCGCGTATGGAGTGAAGGAGATGAGAAAAGAATTCCCGAAGGAAAGACGCTTATTATTTGTTTGTGTTTTTTATGAGGATTTTATGAGTGTGTCACAAGGAAGTGAACTCAAGCTCTTTTCCATGGAATGTGCACTTGTCACTACATTCCAAGATGGAATAATAGAACAAGCACACTCAAGTAAGGAGAAGATCCCCAAAACTTGAACCCAAAGATTAGGGCTTAGGCTCACTAACTTGTTTACTTATTAAGTGTTTTTGGTTATTTACAGATGAAGAAGTGTTTTTTCTGCTTTTCTTTTATGAAGAAGATACCTTGATCAGACTTGTGCATCACAAGGTAAACTTGTACTATCCCAAGATGGGAAGACTACAAGCATACCTCATGGAATAAGGCTATGGATCAATGCACCACTTCAAACTTATTAAAGTGTTTTTTAGAGTTATGAGATGAGAAGAGAAGAGGAACCAAAAGGATCATAAAGGTAGAAGCTAACGGGAAAAGTCTAATCCTAATATTCACATGTTCGGATGGTCCTAGGTTAGTGAGGCTCACTATCCTAATGAAGGAGAAGAAAAGAAGGAGGAGAAAGAAGGAGAACCATGGTGGCCTAAGCACACCTCAAGTCGAGAATGAATAAGAGAAGACGAGGAAGAAGAAATAGGATGAAGAAGAAATAAAATAAGGAGATGAGAATGCAAAATGGAGAAAAGATGAATAATGAATAAGATAAGGAGATGAGAATGCAAAATGGAGAAAAGATGAATAATGAATAAGATAAGGAGATGAGAATGCGGAATGGAGATAAGATGAATAATGCACAAACAGAGCCTACACCAGTAGGACTTCCAGATGCAACAACATGCAATAAGTAAAATCGGTCCTCAGTGTTACCTAACGGAAAAGGTCCGTTGCCTCTTCAATATGCGCAAGAAGAACTATCAAGTCCAGAATGATTTCAACAGTTAAGCGCAATTGTCAGATATCAGGGTATCAGATCAAAGTCAAGTATAAGCATCCATCATCCAGAATTAAAGTCAAGAATTGGTCCGCAAAATCAAAGTCTAAGTGCAATTTGCATCCAAGGATTCCATCAGTCCACACAAGATAATAAGTCACAAGGCCATCATCCAGCTACATCCTTCATCATCAAAATCGAGTAATGAGCCTACAAAATATCAAGCCAAACTAGAACAAAAATCAAATAAAATTCTATTTAATTAAACCAACTAAATCGGGAGAAAATAAATTCTAAACTAAATTGAAATTAATAATCAAAATTTACAAAATAAAATTCGAATTACTAACTAAATAATTAGCAAAATTCTAATTAATTAACAATTAACAAAAATTTAGTTAATAACTAACAAATAACAAAATCTAGGATAAAAATCAATAAAAAGAAAAGAAAGAGGCCGAGGGAAAAGGGTGGTTGCTGAATTGTGGGTTGCACTTGGAAACAGCTGCAAGATCATAACCAAATAAGTGGGCTTAGAAGCCCACACAAACATCAACCCGGCAGAAAGCAGCGAAATCCAAGGGGAGGAAAGGAAACTCCACACGGGCCCTCCACAATTCGTGAGCTCCTGTAGTCTTGCCATGGGATCACTTAAGAAACACCATCTCACAAGCTCACATGCAGCTCCGACGATATCCCTAACTCTCCAACGGTGGAGATAGATCTCCGAAGGTGGCGATGAGAGAAGCGAGAGCAGTGAACCAAGACTACAAGCGGGGATGTGTTTGACGGTGATTCCATGGATGAGGGTTCGGTGGTGATTTGTTCCTTTCGTTGTTGATTTCCCTCCTCATGTCTTTGTTTTCGTCAAACCGCATCACGCTCTCCCTCGGTGGTGCCGTCGTTGTTCTCTTCTTCTTAGATAGCCAATCAGCGACGGTTCATCTCAAATGTCATTCTTCATCGATCTCGTCATCATTACTTCACCGTGATGAATTCGACACAGGCTCTTAAGTTTGTTTGAATGCCTCTTTTCGGTTTCAATCTCATCTCTGCTTCACCTATTTTCAGAATCTCTCGGCTTCATCTATTTTCTTTGTTTTTCTGTTTGTTGTTGCTGTTGTGCGAAAATGGAAGGTGGATGAGGATTATTGTTAATGAAGATTGAGTTTGGTTCTGGTTGTTGATTGTTTTTGAAGAAGTTTGATGGAATAGTAATGAGTGTGGTTACCGTGTTTATGGAGTTTTGCGAGTTTGAACGAAGAGGGATTATGTGGTTAATGGTGATGAGTTTGGAAGAGGGATTTGGAGGTTTGTGGTTTGTGTTTGGTTGATGAAGGTTTAATGAGCGATGAAGACAGTGATGGTGGTGTATTGTGAGTTGGTTTATGAAGGAAAGGTGAGTTGAGTTTTTGGTTATTAGAGAATCAAGGTGAGCGATGGAGTGTTTCGTTGGTGAGGTTGGTTTATGGTGAGGTTAGTAAAGGTTGTTTCTGCATAATGGTGTGGTGAATCGGGTTTGCAGGTTTTGTTGTGCGTTGTTGCTTTTTTGATTGAAGAATGAGGATGAGCAGAAGGTATGTGAAATGAGGTGCTGCGTGAAATCAAGTTGTGGGCCAGCGTGAGGAGTGGTTTTGAAGAATGATGAAAATGCGTTTTCTCCATGTGCTCAATGAGTATGGTTTGTGCAGAAAATTCGTGAAGATTCGTTATGCTCAAATGAAGTTTTCTTTTTCAATTGCTGTTGTAGTTTTTTGAGTGTGAATGTGTGAGTGGCAAAGGCGTGTGGGGAAAAGTGTGATGAGAGCAAGCCAAAAAAAGTGAATTCCTTGCTGTTGTGTTGTGCGTGTGGTCACGGAATTGTGAAGAGTGAAAGAAAACGCGGTGGGCCAGCTTATGGTTGCTGAAATGTGGTGAGGAGGATTGTGTGGTGGGGGCCACAGAGAGTTGTGGGATGCGTGATGTGAATTTGTTAAGATATATTTGCTGCATTTTTATTGCCATTTTTCTCCTTTTTGGTTTCATAAAATAATGTTATAACAATAAAGATGGAATGATGGGCCTTAAATGATGATTTTGTTGGGACAAAAGTGGATTAAAAAGAGAGTATTAGATAAATAAAAAATGAAATGGATTAATGACATGGGTTAATTAAATGGATAAAAATATGGTTAATTGGATAATGGTTTAGAAAAAAGGAAATAAATTGATAGAAAATGCCAATGGATATGAAATTGGTGATACGGAAATTGGATAATCGAAATAATTCAACAAGATGGTTATGAATCAAGTTGGGGATGAAGATAAATAATTAGCAAAATGGAACTGGCTTAGAAATAAAAATGATTTACAAAAATGGATAGCACGCACACAACCATGAAACTCCAATTTTCAATTTAAGGTCAAACTTGCATCGCCCCCACAAAAACACTAATTAAGAAAGCAGCTACCACTGAACAAATCACCATTGAAATAACAACTATCTCACACAAATCAACACTTGATCTTGAAGACATATCCTGATGAAGCAGAAATCCATGGTGACGAGCCAAATGCACAGTGAATAATATTTGCAGACGTGACATCTCTGAGGATCAATGATTCAGGGAAATAAACCATGTCGTACCTCGAAAAATACGATCCTAAAACAAAACAACAGAGCCGCCACCTAATTCTATTTATTCTACGAGAGAAAAGGGAGATATAGATATAACCTAAAGGAAGGATAAGAAATGGTTCACGAAACCAAATTCTAAGTTCGGGAGTCGATTACGCAAGGGGAATGTATTAGCACCCCTCACGTCCGTTGTACTCATCGGGAACCTCTTAGCTAACTATGCGATAAAATGTTTGATCTTAAGTCTATGTCTTCTTAATGATATTAATATGTTTGTTCTAAAGAAAAGAAGGTTTTTAAATTAATATTAAGACGGAGAAAGGATTAAAGTTTTTAAATGGAGAAATAGTTAAATTTTTTATTAGGGTGCTTTAAGCGGAGAAATAATTAAATTTTTTAAACTGTGCTCGCGAAGGATTAAAATCCCCGTGCCTACGTATTCCCTTGTGCAATGGGAAATTCAGAGCTTCGTAGTTTGTGCTACTACGATTTGTGGTTTTTAATTGAACGATTGTTTGAAATGCATTCTACTGCTAAGCGTTGGCTTATACTCGCGGTGGAGGCTGAAGCGCTAGCTTGTTCGAGAGATAGAATGATTTAAACAATGTTCGTTTGAGAAAATGTTTGACTTTGTTAAGATGTTTTAAACGAAAGGGCGAATGAACACATCGCGTGGGGATAGCCCATGTTGCGGTCCAATCCAGAACGTGCGGAGTGCTAGACTCCGGAATTCTGTCTTTCGATAATTAATTATAAAAATGATTTAAATTTGTTGATATACGAATGGTGATTGAACCCTCGCGTGAGGCTAGCCCAGTTGCGGTTCAATCCAGAACGTGCGGAATGCTAGACTCCGGAGTTCCTTCTTTCGTACGATTAAATTATGCGATTATGATTTGAATATTTTGATATACGAATGGTGATTGAACCATCGCGTGAGGCTAGCCCATTTGCGGTTCAATCCAGAACGTGCGGAGTGCTAGACTCCGGAATTCTGTTTTCGTACATTATTTTAGATGAATTGAATAATTGTTTTTAGACGTTTTTAGAATCGATGCGATTAATAACGAAGGATTGAACGAACAATACGCGTGAGGAGTGCTAGACTCCGGAATTATATTCCTTGTTAAATTAGTTAAGGCGTATAAAAGTTGTGCAGAGTGTAGGCAAGATTTGTTTACTTGGTGTTGGACCAAGAACTTTATTAATTATATTTTTTTTTGAAGATGATTATTATTTTTTTAAAAAAAACAAAGATTATATTCATTCTGCCAAGAAATAGAAACGTCCCAATGCAAGAGCAATATACACATTCGCACAAATTATCAACTATCATTATCCAACCAACTAAAAATAATAAGAATAAATAAAGTAAAAGGACGTATTATAAATGAAAACAAAATAAAAGATAAGATAAAAAAATAGAGGAATAAATTAATTAACTAAATCAAATACAATATATATATATTTTTTAACAAAACTTAATAAAAAAAAAATAGAAACAAGGTTTGAAATAATGAACCAACAAACATAAAATAAGTAGCTGGTTTCTTTTTAGAAATAAATAAACAAATAAACACCATAAAAACATAAATAAGTGCTAATTTTGGTAACTTGGGTTGGGCAAGGCCCATTAAAATGGTGGAGAAGGGAAACCGACCGGGTCATGGGTCGACCCGGTTCGGTTGGCTCAACATTTAGAAATTAGGGTTTTGTTTACCAAAACCAACTCCCCTCAAAAGCAATGTCAGAAGAAAACAAAACGATAAAAAAACATGAAGGTGAAGCGGATAACGCGTCCGAAGGCCAACCGCCGCGGCACCCTCATCACTCTTCTCTGTCACAAATCGCTCATGGATTTCGGTTAATTAACAAACAACAACAACAACATACAGGACGCTAGTCAAACAAGAATGGCCTCAACGAAAAGAAACCGGAAAGGAAAGAAAGAAAAACTTACAGTGAGGTGAATTTCGGAGCGATCTTTCACGGTGGGTCTTCTCTGTTTCAATCGGTCTCACTTCCGCATCCGATTTCGATCTGAACTTTGGTGCTTCTCTCTTAATGTTTTGCGGCGCGGTTTTGAAGTGTTATCTCTCCCATCTGCGGCGTCTTCGGCTCTGCGACGGTGAAGAGTGATTCGAGGGAATGGTGGTGGTAATTCAGGATGGCCGGCGTTTTCGAGGGTTTCGAATGTGTGCGGTTTGCGGAGATGGTTTGTTTCTGGTGATGAAGGGGTTTGATGGTTGATGAAGAAATTTATCGAAAAGGTTGTCGAGGCTTGGATTCCGAAATGAGTTCTGCTGTTGTTTGTTAATGATGCCCGTCTTTAGCGTCTCTTCGTGTTGGCTTTGATTTCAAGGTTGTGTTCTCTTTTCTGTTTTTTTTTGTTTGGTTATGATCTGGTGTGGCTGGGTTTGATTATGGTGTGAGGGTGATGAAGTATTTGAAGGGTTTTTGTTGAAGTCAGTTTGTTGTTTTTTGGAACAGGTGAAACGGAGTCGAAGATGAAGGAGTGGAGCTTGGGTGGTTCAAGTGGTTCACAGGTTCTGCAGGTTGACGACGGGTTGCGGTTTGGAGATTCACAGTCGGATTTGGTTCTGGTTTGCGGAGATGGTTTGTTGTTGAGGTTAACGAGTTGATGGATGATGAGTGAAGAGGATGGTGGTTTTGGCGTCTGAAGGTGGAGTTCAATGTTGCAAGGAGGTTTGGTTTGGATTCACGTTTTTTATGCGTTTCTGTGTTTGAGTGAAAAGGGGCCTTAAGAAGAGTTCTATGTTGTTTTTTTTTCTTTCGCTCTGGTTTTTGCTGTTGGCTCCCGAATACAGAAATTCGGTGTTTTTTTTGTCGAAGATGAAGGAGTATGTATATGGAAGGTTGTTTACTGGTTTTTTGAAAATGAAGTCAAGATGGTGCAGAAGGTTTTAAGGTGTTAGATTGAAGGTTCTTTACGTTTTTTTTGGGTTTTTTTTTTTTGAGGTGGAATAGCGAAGAAGAGTGTGAAGAGTCAGATTGATAGTTTGGACAGGTTTCAAATAATGCTTCTGGTTCAAAGATGGTGAGTTCCTTCTCCCCCCCTCCTTTTCTTGATAATGTCACCCTTTTTATATAGCCAGATTACTTACAGTGCGATACAAATGTTCGATGATGAAACTTTCGAAAAAGTTTCGGTCAAAATTTAGGGTGTGACAGTTGCCCCTATTTAATCTTCTTGAACCTGAATGTATGAATAAGCCATGTTTTCGGACATTCGAGGTGGAAGAGGATTAAATACTAAAATACCTAAAATTTTGACCGATTGCAGATGAAATGCAGTGATATGTGATGTTATGAAATTGCGAGAGACTCTTTTTTATTTTGCTGGGATATGACATGCGGGATGCAGTGAACTCTGACATGCTGACTTTTAATGATGAATATGCTGTAAATGGTATGATGAGGACAAATGCAATGATGATCCATGCAAATGAGGGTGAAGACTCACTGGGGATATCAATATGTTGGGGATGATAAGACGAAAACGGGATGTATTCAAAGCAATAAATCAACAGGTTCGGGTGTAACTGCTGGCACTAAGAATGACAAGACAGAAAACAAAACGCCAGATTAAAGACAAACTATCTGGAAAGATGAGTTAACAAGCTCAAAGTGGTTGCTGGGGATCTCAATATAGCGATTCGATGATTGAGAAAGATAGAAATGATCTCGACTCGGCAACCAAGAGAACCAAATGGCAGACAATGACACAACGGTCAGGAATAAACAAACATCGATATGGTGATCGAGAAATAAAAATAATAGACATCGACTCGGTGGTCGTGAAATAAAAATAACAGACAAACGACACGGTGGTCTGGAAATAAAATAACAGGTAACGACACAGTGGTCAGGAAATAAAATAACAGATAACGACACGGTGGTCAGGAAATAAAATAACAGATAACGACACGGTGGTCAGGAAATAAAATAACAGGTAACGACACAGTGGTCAGGAAATAAAATAACAGGTAGTGACACGGTGGACAGGAAATAAAATAACAGGCAGTGACACGGTGGTCAGGAAATAAAATAACAGACATTGACGCGGTGGTCTGGAAATAAAATGACAGGCAAAGACACGGTGGTCAGGAAAATAGAATAACAGACAAAGACACGGTGGTCAGGAAATAAAAATAGGTAGTGACACGGTGGTCAGGAAATAAAATAACAGACATTGACGCGGTGGTCTGGAAAGAAAATAACAGGTAGTGACACGGTGGTCAGGAAATAAAAACAGGTAGTGACACGGTGGTCAGGAAATAAAATAACAGACATTGACGCGGTGGTCTGGAAAGAAAATAACAGGTAGTGACATAGTGGTCAGGAAATAAAAATAACAGACATTGACGCGGTGGTCTGGAAATAAAATGACAGACAAATAATTCAAAGTGATAAATCAACAGATTCAAGTGTAACTATTGATACCGAGAATAAAGAAAACGAACACAACGTTCGGGCAGTGGCTCTGTGCGACCAACTGATACCAGAGGTAGAAAACAGCATACTCAAAATAGTCAACGGCTCCAAGAGACCGACTGGTATTGAGAATAAAGATGAGAAGGTTAGATTTTTCAGCAGGATATCCAACCTCTAGAAATTCCTTATACGGAGGGTCAAGAGAAGACCTTCGGGAACCAACAGGAAACACAGGTATGTGCTAAATTAAATGGACTTAGATTGCAAGCAAAGGGTTTTCCAACCAGCTTAACAGATTCATGCCAATGACAATTGGACTTCAAAGAGGTTTTTGTAAAGTGACAGTAGATTACATGTCAGCAGAGGCCTGTTTTGCAAGGTATGACTCTTTTCTACTGTGGGCAGATGCTTGATAAGTAAGACGGTAGCAGAGCTTAATGCTAAGAGCGAAGCGACATGACCAGCACATGATAAAGACACACCGACTCATATGATTTCCAAATATGCCCCTGTAATGGGTATGAGATGAAAAAGTTCTTGGAAGACGACTCTCTAGACAGAGACGACAACATGATTCCCGACACCCGTCTTGAACTCAAAATTTACGGACATAAGGTCTGCTAGAACAACTTGGAGGCACAGAGAAGATTTGCCCCTGTGTGATTCATCTTGCCCCGGAATCAATGGTTTTGAAAATTTCCTCTTCTCAAAAAGTTTAGACCAGCCTGCCATGACATGGCCTTTGAAATGGTTGCCCCGGTGCTCGAACATCGGAAATTTGCCCCTGGTTATCTGATCCCTGGGATGAAAGACTTCTGGTCTAGCTGGCCATTGAACTCTTGAATTCTTTCTGATAACTCGCTCAAGTATGAGTCTTGAGGAGAGCTCAACCTATGAATTGTTGACTCCCGAATGGATTGATTCAGATTGACTGGTTCTTGGAGTGTTTTTGCCCCTGGCTGGGCTTCTCTTACCAAGTTGAATTCCCTAACTGGCTGAATTCGCTGGGATTCCCTTGATGTTGAATTGACTTGCAAATGAACATTATACATTTTAAAAATTGGCAATTTTAATGCAGCGTTCATGCAAGTTTTTGAATCGCAATTTATTGGTATGATAGTGATACAGTGGAGTTGATTAAAATAAAATAAAGTGGATCTAGCCATTTCATGGAATGGCAGACCAAGTGATCAATACAAATGATTAGCAAAGATCTTTAGGAGTCAGGTTAACACAACCTTGTTGTAGTATGCTCTTGAAATAATCCCTGCCTCAATTAGGACTTTTAAGGGTTGTAACGTGGCTTGGTTCACGGTTTATGAAACAAAAGATAAAAGGCTCAAAATTTATTTGTACCCATCCCATCTTCGTGATAAACTCCAATCCTATGTTCAGTTAATTTGACATACACATTCATATCTCAAAACTCTTTTGACAATGCGTGATAAGGATCAGGATTTGAAAGTGATGGCAGCCACCTTGCTTTATCCTTGCTTTGCTGGATTTGATGACTTCATTAATTTTCGCCTAAGTCTTCTTTTCTGTTTTTTGACTTAGCGGACTTTTCTTTGTATTTCTTTTTCCTTACGTCATTCCTTTGTTGAGTGGTTATGACTGCCATTTCATTGGAGGATAGAAAATACGTACTACAAACATTTGTCTCTTCACGACTTCTTTGGTGTGTGAATGAAAGTACGTTGCTGATCCTTCTTGAATGATAGAACGAATCTCTTGAAGATTGAATGCAAATAGATTAACTGAATCGACTACCCTGCCCCAGGTTTGAAATTAAGGGTTTTTGCAATTTTGAAAAAGAAAACTCCTACTTCTAGGCTCGAAGGGGTTAGCGAAGGATTATCTTCCTTATTTCACCAGTGTTTGGGAGTTTGAAACAATGCTTGTACATCATTGGCAAGGTTTTAATTGAGAGCATACAAACGGAGAATTCAGGCATCTGGTTTTCATCATCCTCCCTCCAATCCTTGCTAAAACAAAAGTTTGATAAACAAAAGATAGAAATATATTTTTGCTTTTTTATAACAATGAAAGAAAACGAGTGAATACGAATGGATTGATTCAAAATATGCATAAACATTTCATTAATCTTGCCAATTCAAAACAAACAATGCTAACAAGCAAATACAAAATCAACATGCAAAGAAAATACAACAATGCTGAAACAAACAGGGGATTGCCAGTTTTTGGGAATTGAAAATGTCTTGATTTACTGCCTTCAAGAAACACACCAAGAAGTCACTCGGGCGAGAGGTTGACATGCACCAACAGACTCCCTTCTGAAAAGGATATGCACCTCTTGTCGATCAAATGTTGTACCTTGGCTTGAAAAGCTCTGCAGTCTTCAGTTGAATGCCCCATTGATCCAGCGTGATACCCACATTGCTCATGTGGATTATATTCAGGAGGGCATGGCCCTGGCAATGGCTTGAGAGACCTGGGAACCACCAATGAGTATTGAATCAAAGGTTGCAGAAGTTGAGTGTATGATAAAGGTACTGGGTGAAGAGGAGCATTCCTTCTTTCCAAGTTGTTGCGAGGCTTATGTGGACTCTGATGTTGATTCAGATAACCTTGGCTCTGGGCTTGCTGACTTGGACGAGAGTTGTCCCTGATAATCGGAGTAGTGTCTTCAAATGAAAGAATGTCCTTCTCAATTAAATTTTTCATAGCGTGTTTTAAGGCATAACATCCTTCCAAATCGTGCCCTGAAGCACCATCATGGAATAGACAACGGACATTTAGATTGTAGTTTGCTGGGAGTGGATCCGGTGAGGGATCAAAAGGCTTTGGAACAACCAATCCTTTCTTCAACAATGAAGGATATAATTCCGTGTAGGTCATAGGGATTTGAGGGGTTGGAGGCCTTCTCCCTTGTCTTCTATTCTGATTTGAGGAACCTTCCGGGTAAGAATCCTGAGCTCTCAATCTATGACAAGCTGGCACTACTGGCACACTAGGTACTGCTAGTCGCTTGTTGTGATGACCTTTGAGTTCTTCACACTCAATGTTGGATGTCATCTCCTTCGATTCACCCCCTACTTCTCCTTTGTTTCTGCCAGCAGGAGTGGCGACATTGAAATTTCCAGATGGTGTCCTGATACTCTTGTGAGAAAGTGAAAACGCTCCATCGGTTATGCGCACGACATGTTCTTTATGGTACAAAATCTTAAGAACCTTCATAGGTATCTTTCCTTTCTTATCTCCCGGCTCATCAATCAAATTGTCCGCAATCGGCTCTCCTTCTTGGGGGACTAGAGACTTAATAACACTTTGTAACTCAAAACTCTGGCATTCTTTGATAGGGTGCCCCAAGGCTCTAGTGCGGTATCTACATTCAACCTCTGGATGGTCCTCTTCAAGAATTAACCTTTTGCTATGGATCAGCCTTTGTACCTAGACTTTCAACTCAGGGCAAGTATTCAAATCATGTCCTACCACCCCCTTATGGAATTCACACACCGTATTTGTATCAGGGTTATACCATGTATTTGGCGATGGCACAGGTGCGTAAGGAGTCATCAATGCATTCATGATAAGTAATAGGTAGAGCTTACTGAGTGGCACAGGAATAGGTTCATGGTGAACTTCACTCCCTTTGTTCTGACATTGCCCCTTGTTTCGCTTTCGCTTTTTCTGACCTTGAGAAGAAGCTGCCATTGGATATTGAGGTACTGATTTGAAAATCAGAGGTTGACTTTGACCTAATAGGGTAGAGCCATGAGTTGGTAGATGAGGAGTTGTCACAGGGAAACACTCTTGACTCGAGGTAGTATCGAATGGAGGTACGACATTAGCTTTCTCTGCTGCGGCAATGGGCACAGGGCGACCCTCCTTCTTCAACAAAGCTTGTAAGGTTTCCAAGACCCACTCCATCTGCTTTTTCAAGGAAATAACCTCCACTTTCAACAATTCCTGACTTCTTCTCAGTTCATCCACTGTTTCTTGAGACATAATTCTTAGTTCTGAACACGTGCCGGGAATCAAACCCAAGACAAAGGATAGAATGAGCTTACTCTGAGGGAAGAAAAAGATTATGCAATGTAGATGCAATGGTATGCGAATGGATGCAAAGCAAGGATGGTTTCAAGGAACTCAAAAGTAAATGCAAACATCCAATTATAAAAACTTTTCCAAAAGGGATTATAAGCTGAAGTTTGTCTATGGTTAAACTTGCGATGTTTGCAATAAACATCTCTTTGTTCCTTGAAGACCTTACTGAAATGATGCATATGATGCTGAGATGCAAAGACGCAGGGATGCAAGGGTGCAGGGTGCAAGGTAAATTCGGAACTTTCTTAACAGGTGGGCTGTAAGAGATTGGTTCTACGTTATGTTACCCATAAGTCCCACTCACAGGAGGGTTTTTACGGTGATGGTTTTAAGGAAACTCGAGGTCACGGACGTTTATCGTATTAACGCCCCGCCGCAGGCTAGCTGCATTGTGACGATAATAACGATAAGGTCTACCTTGAGTGGAGTTCTCATGCTAGGCGTGCAAGGAGCGAGTCCTTGGAGCCTAACATTACACAACTACCAATATTGAAACAGGTTCTAGGGGGTCCCAGAATCACAACCCTTTCGTGAATCAGGTCACGCGACAGGCTAGCTGCGTTGCGACAAGATCTACGAAAAGTCTAACTATCTGGGGGAGCTTTCATGTTAGGCATGCAAGGAGCGAGTCCTTGGAGACTAACACTAATAACATCCAATTCTAAACTTAGGTTTTCCCTCTGCTTTTTCCACCACTCAAAATTTACTTGCAATGTGACCCCGAAATCCCACAAATAATATAATGAGCAATAAAGTAAAGTGGTAAAAGAACCGATAAACAAACATAAATAATAAACATAGAGAAGACAAGAAAAGACAAGATCAAACAAATAAACACAAAAAGCTAAGTTAGGCTCGACTCTCTCTAGCATGGAGCATGTCCCCAGCAGAGTCGCCAACTGTCGTACCTCGAAAAATACGATCCTAAAACAAAACAACAGAGCCGCCACCTAATTCTATTTATTCTACGAGAGAAAAAGGGAGATATAGATACAACCTAAAGGAAGGATAAGAAATGGTTCACGAAACCAAATTCTAAGTTCGGGAGTCGATTACGCAAGGGGAAGGTATTAGCACCCCTCACGTCCGTTGTACTCAACGGGAACCTCTTAGCTAACTATGAGATAAAATGTTTGATCTTAAGTCTATGTCTTCTTAATGATATTAATATGTTTGTTCTAAAGAAAAGAAGGTTTTTAAATTAATATTAAGACGGAGAAAGGATTAAAGTTTTTAAACGGAGAAATAGTTAAATTTTTTATTAGGGTGCTTTAAGCGGAGAAATATGTAAATTTTTTAAACTGTGCTCGCGAAGGATTAAAATCCCCGTGCCTACGTATTCCCTTGTGCAATGGGAATTTCAGAGCTTCGTAGTTCGTGCTACTACGATTTGTGGTTTTTAATTGAACGATTGTTTGAAATGCATTCTACTGCTAAGCGTTGGCTTATACTCGCGGTGGAGGCTGAAGCGCTAGCTTGTTCGAGAGATAGAATGATTTAAACAATGTTCGTTTGAGAAAATGTTTGACTTTGTTAAGATGTTTTAAACGAAAGGGCGAATGAACACATCGCGTGGGGTTAGCCCATGTTGCGGTCCAATCCAGAACGTGCGGAGTGCTAGACTCCAGAATTCTGTCTTTCGATAATTAATTATAAAAATGATTTAAATTTGTTGATATACGAATGGTGATTGAACCCTCGCGTGAGGCTAGCCCAGTTGCGGTTCAATCCAGAACGTGCGGAATGCTAGACTCCGGAGTTCCTTCTTTCGTATGATTAAATTATGCGATTATGATTTGAATATTTTGATATACGAATGGTGATTGAACCATCGCGTGAGGCTAGCCCATTTGCGGTTCAATCCAGAACGTGCGGAGTGCTAGACTCCGAAATTCTATTTTCGTACGTTATTTTAGATGAATTAAATATTGTTTTTAGACGTTTTTAGAATCAATGCGATTAATAACGAAGGATTGAACGAACAGTACGTGTGAGGCTAGCCCAGTTGCAGTTTGTTCTAGAACGTGCGGAGTGCTAGACTCCGGAATTATATTCCTTGTTAAATTAGTTAAGGCGTATAAAAGTTGTGCAGACGGCGATCACTTGGTAATCGACTTACGTGTGTGCGAAGTGTAGGCAAGATTTGTTTACTTGGTGTTGGACCAAGAACTTTATTAATTATATATTTTTTTTGAAGATGATTATTTTTTTAAAAAAAAAACAAAGATTATATTCATTCTGCCAAGAAATAGAAACGTCCCAATGCAAGAGCAATATACACATTCGCACAAATTATCAACTATCATTATCCAACCAACTAAAAATAATAAGAATAAATAAAGTAAAAGGACGTATTATAAATGAAAACAAAATAAAAGATAAGATAAAAAATAGAGGAATAAATTAATTAACTAAATCAAATACAATATATATATTTTTTAACAAAACTTAATCAAAAAAAAAAATAGAAACAAGGTTTAAAATAATGAACCAACAAACATAAAATAAGTAGTTGGTTTCTTTTTAGAAATAAATAAACAAATAAACACCATAAAAACATAAATAAGTGCTAATTTTGGTAACTTGGGTTGGGCAAGGCCCATTAAAATGGTGGAGAAGGGAAACCGACCGGGTCATGGGTCGACCCGGTTCGGTTGGCTCAACATTTAGAAATTAGGGTTTTGTTTACCAAAACCAACTCCCCTCAAAAGCAATGTCAGAAGAAAACAAAACGGTAAAAAAACATGAAGGTGAAGCGGATAACGCGTCCGAAGGCCAACCGCCGCGACACCCTCATCACTCTTCTCTGTCACAAATCGCTCATGGATTTCGGTTAATTAACAAACAACAACAACATACAGGACGCTAGTCAAACAAGAATGGCCTCAACGAAAAGAAACCGGAAAGGAAAGAAAGAAAAACTTACAGTGAGGTGAATTTCGGAGCGATCTTTCACGGTGGGTCTTCTCTGTTTCAATCGGTCTCACTTCCGCCTCCGATTTCGATCTGAACTTTGGTGCTTCTCTCTTAATGTTTTGCGGCGCGGTTTTGAAGTGTTATCTCTCCCATCTGCGGCGTCTTCGGCTCTGCGACGGTGAAGAGTGATTCGAGGGAATGGTGGTGGTAATTCAGGATGGCCGGCGTTTTCGAGGGTTTCGAATGTGTGAGGTTTGCGGAGATGGTTTGTTTCTGGTGATGAAGGGGTTTGATGGTTAATGAAGAAATTTATCGAAAAGGTTGTCGAGGCTTGGATTCCGAAATGAGTTCTGCTGTTGTTTGTTAATGATGCCCGTCTTTAGCATCTCCTCGTGTTGGCTTTGATTTCAAGGTTGTGTTCTCTTTTCTGTTTTTTTTGTTTGGTTATGATCTGGTGTGGCTGGGTTTGATTATGGTGTGAGGGTGATGAAGTGTTTGAAGGGTTTTTGTTGAAGTCAGTTTGTTGTTTTTTGGAACAGGTGAAACGGAGTCGAAGATGAAGGAGTGGAGCTTGGGTGGTTCAAGTGGTTCACAGGTTCTGCGGGTTAACGATGGGTTGCGGTTTGGAGATTCACAGTCGGATTTGGTTCTGGTTTGCGGAGATGGTTTGTTGTTGAGGTTAACGAGTTGATGGATGATGAGTGAAGAGGATGGTGGTTTTGGCGTCTGAAGGTGGAGTTCGATGTTGCAAGGAGGTTTGGTTTGGATTCACGTTTTTTATGCGTTTCTGTGTTTGAGTGAAAAGGGGCCTTAAGAAGAGTTCTATGTTGTTGTTTTTTCTTCCGCTCTGGTTTTTGCTGTTGGCTCCCGAATACAGAAATTCAGTGTTTTTTTTGTCGAAGATGAAGGAGTATGTATATGGAAGGTTGTTTACTGGTTTTTTGAAAATGAAGTCAAGATGGTGCAGAAGGTTTTAAGGTGTTAGATTGAAGGTTCTTTACGTTTTTTCTGGGTTTTTTTTTTGAGGTGGAATAGCGAAGAAGAGTGTGAAGAGTCGGATTGATAGTTTGGACAGGTTTCAAATAATGCTTCTGGTTCAAAGATGGTGAGTTCCTTCTCCCCCCCCCCCTTTTCTTGATAATGTCACCCTTTTTATATAGCCAGATTACTTACAGTTTTCAAATTGAAACACCCTTCCTAATCCAATGGAACCAGTTGGTTCTTTCTAACTAAATCAGTTTGGCTTGAGGTTAAACAAAAGCTTGTGAATCTTTTGGGTGTATCTGCAAATCTCTTTTTTGTTTATAGTTTTTCTTACTAAAGTTGCGAAAGTGCTTTTCATAATCCTGCTGCGTTTCTGTTTCATTTTGGTGTGCAGGTTTGACTTCTGAACCTGATGCAAAACATGTCTGGCTTTAATGTATCAGACTGTGTTTGCTTTTTTTGTGTAAATTTGGGGATGACAAGGCTTGCTTTTGGGACAGGTTGGAGTAATTAAATAAATAATAGTAAGAGAGAAGGTGGATTTACTTATGGAAATTTAAAAGGTTAAATCTAAATTTACAAAAAACCTTTTTTTTATTTAAAAATAAATAGTTTTAATGAGACAGAATGAATAAATAAACAAAAATAATAATAAATAAAAAAATAATAAAAAAAAAGTTTTAGAGAAACGGAATGACACATGAAGATTTTCAAACTAGCTGAGACTTACATCTAAATAAATAAATTAATAAATTTATAATAAAATTAATTAAATAATGAAAAATAAATAAATAAATAAATAATTAACTAATATAAAAGAAAATACCATAAATGATCATTACATTACATATAAACTAGTTAACATAATAAACCTATAATAATAAAAAAAACTGAATTAAGAACAAAACTAATTTAAAAGAAATGAACAAAATCTAAATCTAACTAAATAAATTATAAATTATATTAGAGTTAAATTGAACTAAGTTGAGCTACAATAAATATTTAACTTATAAAAAGTACAAAGAGAGACAAAACATTTTACAAATTTAAGATTAGATCAAATTCTAAAAAAAATCTATATTAAAGTGATTAAAATATAAATAAACATTCTAATGAAACAAAATCCTAAATAAATAAAAAATGTAAAAAACAATTGACTATTGATACTGCGATACAAATGTCCGATGATGAAACTTTCGAAAAAGTTTCGGTCAAAATTTAGGGTGTGACAAACCCTAATCCAGCAACATGAGGAAAATGATACCACTGATGGCTGCAAGCCAAAACTCTTGGATCCTTCTGATAATCTGCACATAAGGACGTGAAACCCTGATTCTTCCGATGATCTTGATCCCATGTCTTAGGATCCTATGCAAATGATATGCAAAATGCGTATGAATGCAAAATGAAAAGCTGACAAAGATAGAAAACCAGAGGGCAAATTTAGGGTGTCTACAGCTGCCCCTATTCAATCA
Organism: Lathyrus aphaca; assembly: GCA_963966055.1. Classification (NCBI taxonomy): domain Eukaryota; kingdom Viridiplantae; phylum Streptophyta; class Magnoliopsida; order Fabales; family Fabaceae; genus Lathyrus; species Lathyrus aphaca. The sequence goes on along the minus strand of OZ014519.1, from coordinate 724,145,416 downwards.
ACTGTTAATCCGAAAAGGGTGAGAGCAACGGCTATCAGGCATTCGAGGTAAACAGTGATTGAATACCAAAAGGACCCCGAAATTTGCACTCTGCAGGAGAATGCATAAATGGGAAATAAACCCAACCAGATGACGCTCTGGGGATATGAAGAAGAGAAAAAGCAGACGAGCTTCTTCCAAGCTGAAACTGATATCTGGAATAAGAATACGTTGACAGACGAGTCTTCAAACAATCATGTGACGCCAAGAACTGGACAGACGAGTCCTCAAAACACTGCAAAACATGAGACGGACGAGTCTTCAAACAATCCTGTGACGCCAGGAACTGGACATACGAGTCCTCAAACACTTCAAGAACATGAACTGAGACAGACGAGTCTCCTTCGGATTTACCTGTTACGCTAGGACCGGTAACCATTTTGACATTAATTCCCACTATCAGGGTTTGAAACCTCTTCAATACAGACGAGTATTGGATGATCATCAAGATAACACAGACGAGTGTCATAAGTCAATGATGCAGACGAGTATCAGACGATGATCCGGGAAACACATACGAGCGCTTCAAGCAATGATACAGACGAGTATCAGCAGTTGGTATAGACGAATACCAGAAATTCAAACACAGACGAGCATTTGAAGTAGCAACAGAAATATTAGGATAAACAGCAAATCCTCACATACAGATATAGGCATAACACAGACGAGTGCTGAATGATACAGACGAGTATCCAAGCAAAGCAGACGAGCTTCAACAGGCAATCAACACAGACGAGTGATGGGGATGACACAGACGAGTATCCATAAATATCAGGCATACCGAACACAGACGAGTGCTGGAAAGGTTGCAGCCGAGCAATAGTTGAAATTTCATATCAAGGCACAGACGAGTGCAGCAAAGGATCCAATACCAAACACAGACGAGTGTTGAGAGTTGCAGACGAGCAACATCAAATATCATATCAGAACACAGACGAGTGTTGGGAAGTTGCAGACGAGCAACAACAGAGATTACATATCAAACACAGACGAGTGTTGGTAAGCTGCAGACGAGCAACAACAAATAAGATATCACAACCCAGACGAGTGTTGAGAATTGCAGACGAGCAACAGCAAATATCATATCAGAACACAGACGAGTGTTAAGGGGTTGCAGACGAGCAGCAATAAAGCAATAATATGTCCTTTCTGGGGAAAACTTTGCTTAGGGATAACACAGACGAGTGTTGAAAAATGTAGACGAGCGGTGAACGAATGTCTGATTGGCCACAAGAGATACAACTCTGCAGGGGAAGGCAAGTCAAGAGGTCTGAATACCCAACTCTGACTGAGGTGATGAATACCTGACTGTATCATCAAATTTCCTAAAAGTATGGCCACTTCGTTGGGGAATATTTCACTGACAGAGGTGAAAATCCAATATGAACTCTGTGGGGAAAGATCATCTTCAGACTTGGCTGGGGAAGATGCTTCGTCAAATAACCCTTGCTGGGACCCTTGCTGGGGAGAGAGCTCTGACAATTCTAACTTTGTGGGGAAGCAAGGCTTTCAGCTGCCTGTTGGGAATACTCTGCTGTGGGAAGATGAATCCGCTTGGGGATGAGAACAAATCAATTAGCCTTGAAGTTCTTCTGGGGATACCACCTGATCTAGCTCAGCTGGGGATGTCAACCTTCTGGCCTGGTTGGGAAAAAGATTTGGCAATACTCTGCTGAGGAGAGACTTTGCTGGAGAATCAAATAAGTCACAATATGCCCCAAGTATAGTACGATGACTGTGTTGGGAAGATATGCCAATGAAGATTGGATTTTGACTGAATGAGAATAAACAACTCCTTATGAGGAAATCTTGTCGGCTGAAGGAAAATTATGCTCGGGGAAGAAATAAACTTCCAATGCCCTATTGGGAAAATAACTACCAGACATTCCCTAAGAATTAAAACAGTGCTTCAAGCTTCTGAGCTCACCTGTTGCATATTGATTATCAAGATTGCACAAGCCTTCCTTTACTCTTCAAACTGCCTCATACTGCATCGTCTATGAAGAAGATTGTCTCTAGAGGATTTTACAGAAGACATGGCGTCCAGAATTGCCCCAGTGTCTTCAAACTCTCGCAGAAATTCAAAAGATCCTGAGATAACTGCCCCAGATTGCGTCTTGAAACGAATTTGCCCCACATCAGAGAGAAAACAGAAACCATGCGGTATGAAAATGCAATGCAAATGATGCAAGATGCAGACATATGCTCAGGATGATGAAGGAATGAATATGCAAGCTACGGGAGCTGAAACAAGGATGGTTGGGCGCAAGGCCAGGTTGAGAGATATTTTTATCTTTTCTTGGTTTTTGGGTTGCCACAAAATTGGACTTTGAAGGTGAATTACCAGACGAGAACCGGTTTATTGAAGGTAGACCAACAGACGAGAACTGATGGGCAAAGAATAAGTCGTCAGACGAGAACTGACTCCTTAGGTTCATTGTCAAACGAGATTTGACTCTGAAAAAGAATGACTACCATACGGGAACTGGTGTTCAACAGGTTGAAAGAAAAGGTGACCAGACAAGAACTGGTTAAAAGATTCGCCTACCAGACGAGAACTGGTATTTGAAGTTGGATTTCCAGACGAGAACTGGATCTTCAAACGGTTTGCCAGACGAGAACTGGACTTTGAAATGTCGAGAGGTTGGGTTACGAGGCCCTCTGAATTGAGATTGATGATTGTGGGGGACGGACGCCCAATGCACTTATGATGCGTATGCTCTAACGAAGCGACATGATTAACGTATGCAAATGACTTATGCAATGCTCATGAAAAACTAGAAAAACTCCCAAGGATGGGAAGAAAGGTCTTATGCGAAAAGGCTTCTAGTTGAGAAGGGTGACAATGGCGATGGTGGGTAACACGATTTCTCGATACTCGTCTTGAACTTGGAGATTACTAATATAACCTGCTCTGTGAAGCTAAAGTTGCCCCTGCTGGGTGAGTCTCTGAACAAACCGTCACCGATTATCCAATTTCTGGAATAGCAGACTTGGATACTCTCCCAAGGAGAGTTGCACTTGGTGAACTTCGGAAACGTCCTGCCCCGGTATGAGCGTGGAATCAACTTGACTCGCTCTGACTGAGCATTGGAAGGATATATCTCTGGTTAACAGAAGCTTCGGGTGGCCTGCCCCCGCTTGGTAGATTCAGTTCTGGTCAACTGGCTTTGCATGATGTTCCTCAATCAACTGATGCTTGGGAACTCACCTTAGACTGACGGATACCTTGGTCGATGCAATGACCGGATAACATTCCCCTGATTCATAGTCTAATAAGATGCTCTTGATTTTGGTCATCATTGTTGAATGATCAAATTTCCTCATATGATTGCTCTTTGTAGGAATTTCCCTGAAGACACAGGCTGACTTGCAATTAAAACTGCTCATTCACAAATGGTAATTTTAATGCAGTGCACATGCAAGTTTTGAAAATTTATTTATTTAATGTTGTAACAGTGTGTGACGAATGGACGATTAGTCCAAATGTAGTGCTGAGTTAGCAACTCGTTAGGAGTCAGTTTACGCAACCTTGTCGTAGTATGCTTTCAGAATTGAACCTGATTCAATTAGGACTTTCAAGGGTTATAACGTGGTCTGGTTCACGGTTTTAGAAAGAAAGATTTATGGCTCAAAATTTATATTTGCCCACCCATTCTTCTTGATGTTCTCCAGTCCTAAGTTCAGCTAATTTGGCCTGAGCTCTCGCCTCTCGAAAGGGTTTTGTAATGGTTGAGGTCCCAATGACATTGACGATTTACGCACCAATGAGGTTTCTTGGAGTAACAATCACCCCTTCTGACTTTGTGTCTGATCACACGACTTTGTTCTAATGGAAGATTTTTCTTTCTTTGCTTTTTTTACTCCCTAACTTTTGCCTGGACTGATTCTTTTTGAATTTTTCGATTTTGAAGTCCAGCGGGATGCCCTAACTTTTGCCTAAGTCATCTGTTTTTACTTTTTTTTCGACTTAGCGGGCTTTATTTCTCTCTTTTTTTTGCTTTGATTTTTTTTTTGATTTTTCTTGAACAAATCGTGTGACACTGGCTTGTCATGACTTGCTAAAAGGGTTGACTGCCTCATTCCTTTGTTGGTGAGGGATAACCATTGTGGTTTCACGTCCCTTGACCTCTTAAGGTGTACTGAAAGGTAATGGATCCTCAGATGCTCACTCCTTTGGAAATTTGAACGCTCGGTCAAATTAACTGATAACTACCCTGCCCCGGGTTGAATGTGAGGGTTTTTCCGTTTAGACAAGAAACTCCTACTTCAAGGCTCAAAGGGGTTGACGAGGGTCTATCTCCTTTATATCTCCGGTGTTTGGGAATTGAAACAATACCTGTACATCGTCAACAGGTTCTACTCTGAAAGCATACCTTCAACAATTATGGGTATTCAGTTGTCATCATCCTCCCTCAAACCTGCTAAACAACAGTGAAATAAATGGGAGGTATATGGATGCAATTTTTTTTGTTTTTTTTCATGCAAGTAAAGAAAAATGAGCGAATGCGACATAATTGATTCAAAAAGTGCAAGATCGCTACATTAACATTACCATTTAAAACAACAATGCTTAAAAGACAAGTAGCTGCTAACAGGAAAGAAACTACAATGAAAATGATAAAAAGGATACAATGATCACCAACTCTGATGACATCTCTTGTCTGGACCACTGAAATCAGGATACGCTCCTTCAAAGTCTTTGAACTCAATCAGGTGAGAGGTTGACGTGCACAACCAAGCTTCCTTCTGGAAAGGATATGTAGCCCTTGTCGATCAACTATTGTACTTTGGCCTGAAAAGCTTTGCAATCTTCAGTTGAATTCCCCATTGATCCACCATGATACCCGCACTGCTCATGAGGATTGTACCCTGGAGGGTACGGCTCTGGCGACGACTTGAGAGGCTTAGGAACCACCAATGAGCTCTGAATTAGATGTGGCAAAAGTTCATTGTACGCCATGGGAACTGGATGAAGAGGAGCATTCCTTCTTTCCAGATTGTTGCGAGGCCTATGCTGGCTCTGAAGTTAATTCTGAGGTCTTCGACCACGAGCTTGCAGATTTGGACGAGGAGGAGTCCAGGACTTCTGATACGGGGCTCTGAGCGTCTCTTGTTGTCCATAAGAGTATCCAGACACTGGAAAAGATGATCTCTGAGAAGATGTTGGTCTAGAATATTCAATATTTTCCATGACTGCACTGATGTCGTACCCTTCTTCCTCTTGGGAGCTAACAACAGACTCATCTTCACTAGTTGGGATGTTCGAAGAGTCTTGGACCTTTCCACTTTTGAGAAGCTTAAAGTCCCAATGCTACTCATTCTTTCCAAGTACGGACCTTGCAACGTGCCCACGAACAAGTCCACTAATTCTCTGTCTGAAAGTGATGGTTGCACTTGGGATGCCAACTTTCTCCACCGTTGTGCATATTCTCTGAAAGATTCACCAGTTCTCTGAGATAGACTTTGCAAATGCATGCGACTGGGCGCCATGTCCATATTGTACTGGTATTGTTTTACGAAAGCTCTGGATAAATCATTCCAAGACCGGATACGACTGCTTTCCAAATCCATATACCAGCTTAAGGATGCCCCGCTTAAATTGTCCTGAAAACAATGAATCATCAACTCATCGTTGCGGGCATGAGAAGTCATCTTTCTACAGAACATCACCAAATGACGCTTCGGGCAACTAACACCAGTGTATTTCTAAAACTTCGGAGCTTTGAAATCTAGAGGAATGACAAGACCAGGCACCAAACACAGGTTTAGAGCATCAAAACCAAAGGCATCAGGATCCGCTAAGGCTTTGAGTTGCTCGTCCAACACACGAAACCTTTCAGCAGGATCAAAAGCTTGTGGATCCTTGGTTTTCACAAAAGGGATTTCCCCTTGGAAGTCTGGCATAGGGAAAGCAAAGCTCTGGTAATCTGTAGAATCGGAAGAAGATGATGGTCCCCCTCGGGCAACAGATGGTTCAGGTACACTCTGATTCACGATCGGGGTCTGTGCAGGCTGAGCTTGAGTAAGATTGTTCACTTGTGGAAGATCCTCATCAGGAGAAAGACCATACAAAGGATTGGTCATTGAAGTGAAACCAGGTGGCAACTCAACATTCTGACGGTTGTTCTCTGACATAGCTACTGACGACTTTAAATCTGACCTTTTCAACTCTTGGCACTGCTTAGTCTAGCTCCAACTAACTTTGGTCTTCCAACGGTTAACACTTGTTCAAACTGAGTACCGGGAAATCAGCTGGCTGGTCATGGACAAAAGAGGAAGGATGAGCTCTTCGGAAGAAGGAAATGCAATGCAGATGCAAATGCAAAATGCAATATGATGATGCAAAGACATGGGATCACAGCTGAAAACTGCCTGGAATCTGGAATACTGCCAAGAATCGAGTGTCTGTAACCACATGATCTCTATATAATAACCCAAAATAGCAACCGAGAACCAAAGGTCAACAACTTCAGGATCATAGTGACCGGATCAAAACAATAAGACTGCACTGGTAATGAATGTATGTTGAGGTCATGGGTTCCTGCAAATCTGTAAACCCCTCCCAATCTCACTGGTAATAGGCTCCGGGTCAGACATCACAGACTCTCAAAGTCGAATAGCAATAATACTTTCACCATTTCCGAGAAATGGCTCATGACCAAATCAGGGAATCGGTTTGGCATTATATACTATGCAGGGAGGCCTCAGCTGAGTCCAGGACACAAGGTCATCCTATGTGATCCCCAGGTGGGCCCTCGGATGCGAATGGGTTTGCCACAAAATGTGGGCTGCCACTGTCATCACTAAAGAGGGATGTTTCCACAAGGTTCTCAATGATCGGTCCCCAGCTGCACATAACTGTCAAGGTTATGTAATGAGAGAGGAAGATCCCCAAATCAAGACATTTTCAAGACAATCGCAACCTGGGTGTGGAACTCACTACTACCCCCATGACAAGATCTCATGAGGCCAAAGTGGAACCACTCTAAGTCCTATAGTGCACTCGAGCCGGGTACTTGGCTCATCTCTCAAGAACAAGTAACACCCATCCCACCAAACAGAAAACCAGTCCAGACAGTCCAGTATATATACATGATGCAGTAAATAAAGACTGAAAACTGTAAATAAAGCTGTAAATAAACAACAATAAAATACAACAAGCCACAACAAACAAACATCACCCAATGAAATAGCAAAAAACAAGCGCTAGGAGAGACTCAGGGGAACCAGAGATCTCTGGTGTGCAGTCCCTAGCAGAGTCGCCAGCTGTCGCTCCCCGGATTTCCATCCTGGTACAAACGTGAAAGTGGCATGAAAAAAGAATAGAGTCGCCAGCCATGCATTTTTATCCCGAAGAAAGGGAATGGTAATGCTGCACAAACCAGAAGAAAGAAAGAGGAAGGACACGGGTTCTGAGAACCAAAGAGACTGAGCTCGGGAGTCGGTTACGACCTGGGAAGGTATTAGCACCCAGATCGTCCGCCGTACCCGACGGGATCCACGCTTGCAAGAGAAACTACTTCAAAGGGTGAGGGTATGAAAACTGCAGCAAAAGAAATGAAAATGAACTGGTAAAGATACTGAGAAGAGGAATGAATATGAAACAAAGAGGAAAAATGTAGGGAAAATAAAGATTGTGCTCGAACGGGCCCTACCCCGCTGCCTACGTACCTCATCAGGATAATGAGGATCAGAGACGCCGTAGTTCCCCTAACTAGGGGTACTAAAAGGAAATTGCTTGTGAATTAAGGCTTGAACTGCCTATGCCATTGCTCAGGTGTTGCAGGCTCGGACGACGAGTGCGTAACCGTCTTGCAAAGTGACAAGTAGGAGCAAGTTCGCGTACGGAGCGAAGGAGATGAGAAAAGAATTCCCGAAGGAAAGACGCTTATTGTTTGTTTGTGTTTTTTATGAGGCTTTTATGAGTGTGTCACAAGGAAGTGAACTCAAGCTCTTTTCCATGGGATATGCACTTGTCACTACATTCCAAGATGGAATAATAGAACAAGCACACTCAAGTAAGGAGAAGATCCCCAAAACTTGAACCCAAAGATTAGGGCTTAGGCTCACTAACTTGTTTACTTATTAAGTGTTTTTGGTTATTTACAGATGAAGAAGTGTTTTTTATGATTTTCTTTTATGAAGAAGATACCTTGATCAGACTTGTGCATCACAAGGTAAACTTGTACTATCCCAAGATGGGAAGACTACAAGCATACCTCATGGAATAAGGCTATGGATCAATGCACCACTTCAAACTTCTTAAAGTGTTTTTTAGAGTTATGAGATGAGAAGAGAAGAGGAACCAAAAGGATCATAAAGGTAAAAGCTAACGGGAAAAGTCTAATCCTAATATTCACATGTTCGGATGGTCCTAGGTTAGTGAGGCTCACTATCCTAATGAAGGAGAAGAAAAGAAGGAGGAGAAAGAAGGAGAACCATGGTGGCCTAAGCACACCTCAAGTCGAGAATGAATAAGAGAAGATGAGGAAGAAGAAATAGGATGAAGAAGAAATAAAATAAGGAGATGAGAATGCAAAATGGAGAAAAGATGAATAATGAATAAGATAAGGAGATGAGAATGCGGTATGGAGATAAGATGAATAATGCACAAATAGAGCCTACACCAGTAGGACTTCCAGATGCAACAACATGCAATAAGTAAAATCGGTCTTCAGTGTTACCTAACGGAGAAGGTCCGTTGCCTCTTCAATATGCGCAAGAAGAACTATCAAGTCCAGAATGATTTCAACAGTTAAGCGCAATTGTCAGATATCGGGGTATCAGATCAAAGTCAAGTATAAGCATCCATCATCCAGAATTAAAGTCAAGAATTGGTCCGCAAAATCAAAGTCTAAGTGCAATTTGCATCCAAGGATTCCATCAGTCCACACAAGATAATAAGTCACAAGGCCATCATCCAGCTACATCCTTCATCATCAAAATCGAGTAATGAGCCTACAAAATATCAAGCCAAACTAGAACAAAAATCAAATAAAATTCTATTTAATTAAACCAACTAAATTGGGAGAAAATAAATTCTAAACTAAATTGAAATTAATAATCAAAATTTACAAAATAAAATTCGAATTACTAACTAAATAATTAGAAAAATTCTAATTAATTAACAATTAACAAAAATTTAGTTAATAACTAACAAATAACAAAATCTAGGATAAAAATCAATAAAAAGAAAAAAAAGAGGCCGAGGGAAAAGGGTGGTTGCTGAATTGTGGGCTGCACTTGGAAACAGCTGCAAGATCATAACCAAATAAGTGGGCTTAGAAGCCCACACAAACATCAACCCGGCAGAAAGCAGCGAAATCTAAGGGGAGGAAAGGAAACTCCACACGGGCCCTCCACAATTCGTGAGCTCCTGTAGTCTTGCCACGGGATCACTTAAGAAACACCATCTCACAAGCTCACATGCAGCTCCGACGATAGCCCTAACTCTCCAACGGTGGAGATAGATCTCCGAAGGTGGCGATGAGAGAAGCGAGAGCAGTGAACCAAGAGTACAAGTGGGGATGTGTTTGACGGTGATTCCATGGATGAGGGTTCGGTGGTGATTTGTTCCTTTCGTTATCGATTTCCCTCCTTTTGTCTTCGTTTTCGTCAAATCGCATCACGCTCTCCCTCGGTGGTGCCGCCGTTGTTCTCTTCTTCTTCGATAGCCAATCAGCGACGGTTCATCTCAAATGTCATTCTTCATTAATCTCGTCATCATTACTTCACCGTGATGAATCCGAAACAGGCTCTTAAGTTTGTTCGAATGCCTCTTTTCGGTTTCGATCTCATCTCTGCTTCACCTATTTTCAGAATCTCTCGGCTCATCTATTTTCTTTGTTTTTCTGTTTGTTGTTGCTGTTGTGCGAAAATGGAAGGTGGATGAGGATTATTGTTAATGAAGATTGAGTTTGGTTCTGGTTGTTGATTGTTTTTGAAGAAGTTTGATGGAATAGTAATGAGTGTGGTTACCGTGTTTATGGAGTTTTGCGAGTTTGAACGAAGAGGGATTATGTGGTTAATGGTGATGAGTTTGGAAGAGGGATTTGGAGGTTTGTGGTTTGTGTTTGGTTGATGAAGGTTTGATGAGCGATGAAGACAATGATGGTGGTGTATTGTGAGTTGGTTTATGAAGGAAAGGTGAGTTGAGTTTTTGGTTATTAGAGAATCAAGGTGAGCGATGGAGTGTTTCGTTGGTGAGGTTGGTTTATGGTGAGGTTAGTGAAGGCTGTTTCTGCAGAATGGTGTGGTGAATCGGGTTTGCAGGTTTTGTTGTGCGTTGTTGCCTTTTTGATTGAAGAATGAGGATGAGCAGAAGGTATGTGAAATGAGGTGCTGCGTGAAATCAAGTTGTGGGCCAGCGTGAGGAGGGATTTTGAAGAATGATGAAAATGCGTTTTCTCCCTGTGCTCAATGAGTATGGTTTGTGCAGAAAATTCGTGAAGATTCGTTATGCTCAAATGAAGTTTTCTTTTTCAATTGCTGTTGTAGATTTTTGAGTGTGAATGTGTGAGTGGCAAAGGCGTGTGGGGAAAAGTGTGATGAGAGCAAGCCAAAAAAAGTGAATTCCTTGCTGCTGTGTTGTGCGTGTGGTCACAGAATTGTGAAGAGTGAAAGAAAACGCGGTGGGCCAGCTTATGGTTGCTGAAATGTGGTGAGGAGGATTGTATGGTGGGGGGCCACAGAGAGTTGTGGGATGCGTGATGTGAATTTGTTAAGATATATTTGCTGCATTTTTATTGCCATTTTTCTCCTTTTTGGTTTCATAAAATAATGTTATAACAATAAAGATGGAATGATGGGCCTTAAATGATGATTTTGTTGGGACAAAAGTGGATTAAAAAGAGAGTATTAGATAAATAGAAAATGAAATGGATTAATGACATGGGTTAATTAAATGGATAAAAATATGGTTAATTGGATAATGGTTTAGAAAAAAGGAAATAAATTGATAGAAAATGCCAATGGATATGAAATTGGTGATACGGAAATTGGATAATCGAAATAATTCAACAAGATGGTTATGAATCAAGTTGGGATGAAGATGAATAATTAGCAAAATGGAACTGGCTTAGAAATAAAAATGATTTACGAAAATGGATAGCATGCACACAACCATGAAACTCCAATTTTCAATTTAAGGCCAAACTTGCATCGCCCCCACAAAAACACTGATTAAGAAAGCAGCTACCACTGAACAAATCACCATTGAAATAACAACTATCTCACACAAATGAACACTTGATCTTGAAGACATATCCTGATGAAGCAGAAATCCATGGTGACGAGCCAAATGCACAGTGAATAATATTTGCAGACGTGACATCTCCGAGGATCAATGATTCAGGGAAATAAACCCTAATCCAGCGACATGAGGAAAATGATACCACTGATGGCTGCAAGCCAAAACGCTTGAATCCTTCTGATAATCTGCACATAAGGACGTGAAACCCTGATTCTTCCGATGATCTCGATCCCATGTCTTAGGATCCTATGCAAATGATATGCCAAATACGTATGAATGCAAAACGAAAAGCTGACAAAGATAGAAAACCATAGGGCAAATTTAGGGTGTCTACAGCGAGAAATTCCATGCTCTTCGCAAAATTCTTCAAAAGATGTGTTTTAGAATTCTCCACCATGGTCGCTTCTAATGGAGGCTATAGTGAGTGACTTCTCGTTTTGTATTTGTTTCACATACTTCTTGAAGGCTTTGAAAGCATCAGTTTTCTGCACTAGAAACAATGTCCAAGTATATCTAGAGAAATCATCAACAATAACTAAAGCATAAACATTACCTCCAAAGCTTTTCGTTCTTGATGGACCAAAGAGATCCATATGCAACAATTATAGTGGCCTTGATATGGACACCACTTTCTTGGATTTGAAAGTTGTTTTGGTTATCTTCCCCTTTTGGCAAGCGTCATATAACTTATCTTTGATGAACTCAATCTTTGGAAGACCAACAACTAGATCATGCTTTATCAACTTGTTCAAGTGCTCCATGTGAATGTGAGCGAATATTTTATGCCATAGCCAAGCCTCGTTATTGTTCGCCATTAAGCATTTTACCTTTAAGGAAGAGTCATCAAATGAAATCATAAAAATATTATTAAATCTTTTACCTTTTAGCAAACTGTCATGGGTGACTTCATGTTCTATCAAACATTCATCCTTTGTGAAGTTGTGATGCGTGTTTTTTGCAAGTGTACGAACACGTCAGAGTAATATAAAAGATTGTCGAATCCACAGAGACCAAGTGTCAATCTATCGTACCTGTTGTTATGGTGTGTATCTAAGGCAACTAAATATAAGGGTTTTAAGAAGGGTGCGATGGTAAATAAAATAATAATTTTAAACAATAAACAATGACAGGCTCGAATGTAATTCACATAATCAATTGATAATCCGGTACTTGTTAATGGAACTACTTATGGGCAATGTTTTCTCCTTTGAAAAGAACTAATTTAACAGGAACTGTCGCTTTCGCGTATTCAGAACCGAGTTGTACTCTCTAATCAACCCCTCTTATTGTCACAGATAAAAAGGTGCGTACTGCGTTAGAGTAGTAAACCTATTTTTAAGAAATATAGTATCTTAACTAAGTTGAAAAGTATTTCAACCTGGATTTCTTAGCAAAAAGAGGTTCTTACGAACCAGACTCTAAACATCCTAACGCGTCCGAAAATCGTTTTAAAATCTCTTTTCTTTTTAATCCAAAAACTCCTAATGAACTAGACAAAGTGCTTTTGGCTGTTTTTGAAATAGTTAAAAACAATTACTTGAATTGAAAGATAAAATAGCCCTTAAGTGTTTCCACGAACAATTGTACGGATTACTAGTTTAATTATGATCCTTACATTCTAACCTTTATAGATTTAGTTAGACATGATAAAGTAAAAATTTTTTTTATAATTTTTCATAAAAGTAATTTAGTGCGAGTGCGGAAAGTAAATGAAAGTAGTGCGAGTGCGAGAAATAAAGTAATTTAGTGCGAGTGTGGAAAGTAAATGAAAGTAGTGCGAGTGCGGGAAATAAATAAAAGTAAAGCGAGTGCAGGAAATAAATAAAATAAAGTGCGAGTGCGGATAATAAAGAAAGTAAAGCAATGCGAGAAATAAATAAAAGTATAGCAATGCGGAAAAGTAAAATACGAACTGGAATTAAAATGGCGGCAGGATTAACTTCCTCCAGAGTGCTCCAAAACTCGATCACACAGACAGATTACAGACTCGATCACTCGATTGCAGAAACACCCCGATGTGGAATGGTAACTGCTTTAAAACTGATATATGCCTAGAGAAATCTAAGTTTGGATGAAGAAAAACGAAAATCTAAGGTCCTATTTATAGGAAAACTAAATGCAGGAAAAGACCAGGATGCCCCCTCCACTAAAAAGTGGAGGGAACTGCTTTTTGCCTTGTGGCGCCTGCCACAGGCCTATGGCGCCCGCCATGGTGCTAACAGGGAATGGAAGAGTGGGGATCGTGGGTCTTGGAAGTTGTGGAGTGGTCTTGAGACGTGGCCACGTCATGGCTGACCCCATGGCGCCCGCCACGGTGGGTGCCGTAAGTGTAAAACGCTGAATTTCTAGGTTTTCGTCCGTTTCCACTCCTTTTTCGCTCTTTTTCTCGATTCAAGCCCCGATTACATAAAAAACCTGAAAACAAAGGAAAACAAAGTAATAACATAACAAAATAACAATAAAAGCTAAGAATGCATGCGAAATTGGAGTCAGAAATACGGTGAATTTTAGTGTGATCAAATTCTCCCACACTTAGACTTTTGCTTGTCCTCAAGCAAACATTAAAGCTCAAGAAAATATGGTGTCAACACGTGTCTTCGGGCTAAAGGGCTTCTAAGTTCAAGTCAGGATGCAGTGACAGGTACTAACTAAGTGAACCAAGGGTACCATAGTAACACAAACACAAACTTCAATCCTATATTAACCACTCCATGTCATCCCACAATACCTAGGCCTGTCTTTTCATCTTTTTGTGTCCTTTTCATTCAGGCGCAATCACATTAAGCCCGTTATCCGTACATGCTTCATAGTAGAGTGACCGGTTAGTGATTCTGATCCATAACATAAGGTTTCTGGCACATAAGCATGTGTAGACCTGTTTTATTTGACCTAATTGTAGTTGCGGGGGATCGGATCGTAATCCGCCCTACCAAGTTCAGTGCCAGATACCTCTGAACCAACTAACAATAGGTGACTTGCAATTTTTTTTTCTTTTTGTGGCAAAAAAAAATTTTCTTCTCTTTTTTCGATTTAAATGACTTTGTGAGGGTCACCTATTCCAGAGTTTGCCTTTTTCTTTCTTTTTTTATTAGCACTGGATCATTCACTTATGTTCATCGGTCCCCTACGTATAGCATGCTTAGGCCGGAGCTGACTGCTAGGATAAACTACTTAGGACAATTTTTTGAATGATAATAAAGGCCATGGTGGTGGGGTTTAGGAGTGATTCCTATATTCAAGAGGTCTATGGTGTTAAAATGGTGCTGATGTTTCAAAAAGTTGACCTACGTCACCACATCCTAATCTAAACTTGTCTCAAAGCCCAAAAACATGTGAAACAACATTGTTTTCTTTTTAAAAAATTTCTGGTAAGGCTAAGGAAATGGGAAAAAATGAGGATGTACTAAAAATACACTATACTGGTGACTCGTCAGACTCATGCATTATCTAAGAAAATTAAACTAAATAACTTATTGAAAAGGGAAATAACTGAAAGCAAATAAATAACTAAAAAGGGAAATGACAGAAAGCAATAAAATCCCCTCCCACACTTAAATCGAACATTGTCCCCAATGTTTCAAAATAAGATAAGGAGGGTAACCTGAAAAAGACTACTGTGGAGGAGCACTGGTGCCCTCGCCGTCCTGCTGTGATGGTCTGGAATGACAGGATCTACTACGATGCTGGTCCCTCCGGTCGAGTCGTGCCGATAAGGCAGCCTGAGCACCCCGGACCTCTCGAAGGTTACCTAAGATGGAACCCTGAGTAGCCTCCACAAGCTGGTAGTGTCGGCGGTTGAACTCTCTCTGACGGTCCTGCTCTAATGAGATATCGTTCAAGGTACGACAAACGTTGTTGTAAGCACGATCCGAAACCAATCGCGATTGTTGCATGAAGCTCATGTTGTCCGTCAGTTGTTGTGAAATAGTAGAGAGAAGGTCGTCTCGCCTTTCCTCTCTAGCTGTCATATCACGCCACATCTCCTCAGTGACATAGAATCCAGGAGCAGCACCTGCAACAGGGTTAGAGGAAGATGGTGCGGTGTGTGACTGTGAAGGATGATGGGGGGACATGTGAGGTATGGGAGACTGCTCTCTCTGATCATACTCTTCATTAGTGTCATGTGCCTCCCCATCAAGAATATTAGGAGGAAGTGGACCCAAAACAGGTGGAGCATTCAGATCATAGGTCCAGTTCCTTTCATTACGTACATCAGTACGTCTACTGCAAGGTAAAGCAACAGATGGGATAGCTACCCCATGAACCATCAACTCATAACCACCTTCTCTCCCCGTTCGGCACAACTTCATGTCTTTCAGAAATTTTAAATTAATTGTGCGAGGAGGCAGTGGTTCAAGTGTAGCTATCTCATCGTTCAGGCCAAGAGCCCGAGCAATAGACGTAACAAGCCCTCCAAAAACAATCGGTCCTGTTTGATTAGTAAGTAAAGCCATGTGTGCAAGCATAAACGGGACCGGATTGATATGGGTACTAGTGAGGCATCCTTGCAAAAATAGGAGTTCTCTAGCATTTACCTTGTTTGGACTCTCCCGGCCAAAAATAGTACATGCCAAAAGATATCTGAAAACTCTTATGGCCGGGTTATGAATGGTCGACGCAAGTATTCCTTCAAAAGAATTTATTGAAGTACTTGAAAGCCTTTGCCAGAAGGAAAATACCTCGGCCGACCATTCTGCATCCAAAGGTGCCTCACAAATCGCACCTTCCCTATGAGGGATTCCTAACAAGCCTGCTAGCTCGTTGGTACTGAATTCATATTCAATTCCAAACAGTCTAAAATTAACAGTACCGACTGTGCTAGCAGTGTTAGGACTGACAGTGTATATCAATGAACTTAAGAACTCAACTGTCAGCCTCTCATAGGTAGGTTCCTGATTAACGAAAATATTATGCAAGCCTAAAAAATCTAATAAATTAAAAACACTATGATAAATACCCAAAGCATACAGACAGTTATCATCGACGTACCTAGTCGAGAGAATTTCTCGACTCTGAAGCCTCTGAATAATTTTCCTTTGCCTATCACCCGGTCTTCCATCACGAAGAAGAAATCCATTGAACTCCATTGTTGATTGCTCCTTAGGAAGTGAAAAATGGTAGAAAATGGTTTATGAGAGAAATGATAAAGTTTTGATTTTTATGGTTTGTGGTGGATGAAAATGAAAATGGATTTTGGATAGGTTTTATGGATGGTGGATATTTTGGAAATGGGGGAGCTTTAATGGGGTTCAAGGAGGTTTTTGAAAGTTGCAAAAATTGGTTTTTGGAGAAGGAAGGTATGAAAATGGTGAAAATGGATGTTCAGCCCCGAAATAGGGGAGAACGCCATGGCGCCCGCCATGGGCCTGTGGCACCCGCCACAAGGCTAAATCCTGATGGGCCTTGGATTTTTTTAAATCCTCCTTTGGGCCCTCTTTGCACCTTCGGTCTTCGGGGGGTCTGGATAGTGTTTTCTTCTCTTTTCCAAGGCATGAGGCTTGCATATTTTTTTATGAAGACAAAAATGAAAATATTTTTGTCTTTAATTTTTTTTTCTTTGCTTGACAAAAATAAAATAATTAAAAATAAAAAAAAATCGACATTAGTGCATGAAATAATATGTATATATAAGATAAATTCAAAGTACATGAGAAAAAGAAAATATAATAGATGCAATAATGTAAGATATGTCTGGAGATGTGATAAATAAAATAAAGCATGAAAAAAAAGAAATTAAATACTAGGGTAATATCGTCGGTGTAGAATGAATCATGTGGTAGGCTTCTCCTCCTGGTTTGATCCACGAATCTCAGCTATCTCCCTCCGAAGCTCTTCAATCTCCTGATATAGAGCATCGACCTCTGAGGCATGAGTGAGATCAGAAACCTGAATCTGTCATTCCAAGTCCGCTACTTCCTGCTTGAGCAGGGCAGTCTCCTTACGGAGCTCATAAATCTGAGTTTGTAGATCAGGCGGCTGCAGAGACATATTGTTAGACATAACAGTGATTTGGGGAGTAAGAGGTGTAGGAGTGTACTCAGCGGCGGGAGGTGATTTCGGCTCTTCGACAGTCTCTCCATAACCCTCTAGAGCATAACTCCAATTGGCAGGATCATGGACACTGGTCATCAGCGGGTCTGGTAATGTAAAGTAATGTATCATTTCACCGTCGATCAGTAATCTAAACATGTTGGGCTCAAAAGAGGCCCTCCTCATCAGTCCTCTGTCAAGACAAAAGTCAACATCCAGGGTGGTGTAGCAGCAGAAGGTCCTAAGGTGCAATAATTTGCGAGACAAACCCAATGCAGTAGCTATCTGTGTAACAATCCCACCGACATGTATGATGCCTACAGATGATCTGGCAACACTAGCAAGGCCCTTCAACAGAAAGTTGCCACAAGCAACTGAGCGAGACTGAGTCGCACAAAACAGTAGGAAAATCTCCTCTTCACTTAGCAGAGTCTCTGTATCTGGCAACCCTAGGAAAGAATGTGCTAGAATCATCTGGAAGTACCTTAACGCAGGGTTGTGGATTACCTGAGAAAACTGAGTGGAAGGATCTTGGCTCCCTCCACCTGATATTTTAGACCAAAACTTTTCCACTTCTCTGCTCATAAAATACCCCATCGGTGTCTTCGGAATAGCATCAGGAGTAGTCTGAAAACCTAGTAAATCACCAAACTCTTTGTGAGATAAGGAGTAGTCAATCCCGAACAACCTGAAAACAGCATGTCCATCGGGTCCAGCCCAAGGGTCATAATGAAACGAGCTGAGGAACTCAAGAGTCAAGTTCATGTAAGTGTTGTTCCTGTCGTCAAACTGGTCCCACTGGAGTTGATGGCATAAGAATCTGACGCTTGGCTCTATCCCCAATGCATCCATGCAGTCATGGTCAGGGTACCTGGTAGGAGCCATAGGGCGTCTCATGTGGACATAGTAACGCTCTCTCTGTGCGTCGTCTCTAAAGGCCACGTGCATGTCATCGGGGTTCTGCATTCTGCACAAGGTTAGCAAACAAGTCCTGAAAGCACATAAAACATTCAATCGTTAGTCCTAACATAATAATAAAATAAACAAATTAAAATAAAGTAAAAATAAATAAAAAGTACGTAAATAAGAAAACCATGGGTTGCCTCTCATGCAGCACTTGTTTAACGTCATTAGCTCGACGACCGATTTTTATACATCATTGGAAGGATATGGTGGATCACTCAGAGTATGACAGGTGTATGTTGTTGGGATGTCACCTCCTTCGTAGGGCTTCAACCTCTATCCATTGACGATGAACGGTTTACATGTTTGGTTCTTGATTTCAATAGCACCGGATCTTAGGATCTTAGATACTTCGAAAGGGCCAGTCCATCTCGAACGAAGCTTCCCTGGAAAAAGTCGTAACCTAGAATCGAACAAGAGAACAGGATCTCCTATTTTGAAGTCTCTTCTTATGATTCTTTTGTCATGCCAAGATTTTGTTCTTTCTTTGTATATGATGGCATTTTCGTAGGCGGATTGTCTGAGCTCTTCTAATTTGTGGATATCAAGGGTACGTTTTTCACCAGCAGTCAAGTAATCCAAATTCAAAGTTTTAATGGCCCAATAGGCCTTATGCTCCAACTCAAAAGGTAAGTGACATGATTTTCCATAGACCAGCTGATAAGGGGTTGTTCCTATAGGGGTTTTGAAAGCGGTTCTATAGGCCCATAAGGCTTCTTGAATTTTCTGCGACCAATCTTTTCTAGATATAGAGACAGTCTTCTCAAGAATTTGTTTGATCTCCCTATTAGATACTTCCACATGTCCATTGGTCTGTGGGTGGTACGGTGTTGCTACTCTATGCTTAACTCCATACTTGCTTAAAAGTTTATCAAATATTCTCGATATGAAGTGTGATCCTCCATCACTTATGACTAAACGGGGTGTTCCAAACCTGGGAAATATATAGTTTTTGAATAATTTGATGACTACTCTGGTGTCGTTCGTGGGTGTGGCGATAGCTTCAATCCATTTAGACACGTAGTCAACAGCTACTAAGATGTACTGATTTCCAAAAGATGGTGGGAACGGTCCCATAAAGTCTATACCCCATACGTCGAAGAGTTCTACTTCTTGGATATTTCTCAGAGGCATTTCATTACGTCTTGAAATATTTCCTGTGCGTTGGCATCTGTCACACTTGACAATGAAAGCATGGACATCACGCCACATAGTAGGCCAGAATAGGCCAGCTTGAAGAATCTTGGCGTAGGTCTTAGATGTGCTTGCATGTCCACCATAGGGTGCAGAGTGACAATGCTCAATTATATTATTTACCTCTTCTTCTGGAACACAACGGCGGAAAATGCCATCTTTACCTCTCTTGAAAAGAAATGGTTCGTCCCAATAGAAGTTTCTCACATCACTGTAGAACTTCTTCTTCCGGTGGTAGTTTAGATCAGGGGGTATGATGTCAGCGGCTAGGTAATTAACAAAGTCTGCATACCAAGGTACATTACTTATAGCTAAGGATTTATGAGAATACTTATGTAGGTCTGGGTTATCATCTTCGATAGTTTCTAGTTGGGCTATCAGTCTATCATAGGCAAAATCGTCATTTATGGGTACTGAGTCAGGTTTCAGGTATTCTAGCCTATATAGGTGATCAGCTACCACATTATCAGTGCCTTTCTTATCACGGATATCCAAATCAAACTCTTGCAATAATAGAATCCATCGAAGTAACCTAGGTTTGGCATCCTTTTTACTTAGTAAGTAACGAATGGCAGCATGGTCGGTGTAAACTATAATTTTGGCTCCTACTAGATAAGATCTAAATTTGTCTATGGCAAAAACTACAGCTAGGAGCTCTTTTTCGGTTGTTGCATAGTTGAGCTGTGCAGCGTCTAGGGTTCTACTGGCATAATAAATTACGTGTAACTTCTTATCTTTTCTCTGACCTAGAACGGCTCCAACAGCATAATCACTGGCGTCACACATTATCTCAAACGGTTCTGACCAATCAGGGGGTTTCATTATAGGTGCTGAAATCAGAGCTTGCTTCAGAAGATTAAATGCTTCAGTACATTTTTCATCGAAGATGAATTCAACATCTTTCATTAAAAGACCAGTTAAGGGTTTTGTTATTTTGGAGAAATCCTTGATAAAACGTCAGTAAAATCCGACATGTCCATGAAAACTTCTTATCTCCCTGATAGTCTTCGGCGGTTTTAGATTCTCTATGACTTCTATTTTATCTTTATCTACCTCTATACCTTTTTCGGAAACTATATGTCCTAAAACAATCCCTTCGGTGACCATGAAATGACATTTTTCCCAATTTAGCACAAGGTTTACCTCCACACATCTTTCCAGGATTTTCTCAAGGTTGATAAGACAATTTTTGAAATCAGATCCACAAACTGAGAAATCGTCCATAAATACTTCCATGATTCCATCTAAATAGTCTGTAAAGATAGACATCATGCAGCGCTGGAAAGTGGCAGGAGCATTACAGAGTCCAAAAGGCATTCTTCTATAGGCAAAAGTTCCAACTGGGCATGTAAAGGTAGTTTTTTCTTGATCTTCGGGGTGAATAGGTATTTGGAAGAATCCTGAATATCCATCTAGGTAACAAAAGTAAGAGTGTCTGGCTAGGCGCTCCAACATTTGGTCTATGAATGGTAATGGGAAATGGTCCTTCCTAGTTGCTTTATTTAATTTTCTATAATCTATGCACATACGCCAACCTCCATCGGTTCTTTTTGCTACAGGTTCGCCCTTCTCGTTTTGCACGACTGTGATGCCTCCTTTTTTAGGTACTACATGCACAGGACTCACCCATTTACTGTCCGAGATCTGATATATTATACCTGCCTCTAGTAACTTAAGAACTTCAGTCTTAACTACAGTACTCATTATAGGATTTATTCTTCGTTGGTGTTCTCTGGAGGGTTTTGAATCTTCTTCAAGCAAAATTCTATGCATGCATACGGATGGGCTTATTCCTTTTAGATCAGAGATCTTATATCCTAAGGCTGAGGGGTACCTACGTAAAACATCTAACAATTGGTTGGTTTCTTCTTGGTTCAAGGTAGCACTGACTATAACTGGACGGTTGATTTCTTCGTCGAGAAATTCATATCTCAGGTTTTTAGGCAGTTCCTTAAGTTTTACGGTTGGTTTCATAGGGCAAGGCATAGGATCTAGGGTAAGAGATAAACATTCGTGAAGGTTATCATCAATGTAGGGTCTTTTATAATTGTCATCTTCCAAAATAAGGGTTGATGGCAATTTTATAGATTCAGTTTCTTCTTCTTGTTCTAATTCCCTAATGCATTCTTCGATGGTATCTAAGGCATAACAAGCATCTTCTATCACAGGTGCCATAAGAAATTTTGAAAGTATAAATTCTATCTTCACGTCACCTACCTCAAAAGTTAGTTTCCCTTTTTTAACATCTATTACGGCTCCAGCAGTCGATAAGAACGGTCTACCTAGGAGGATTGGTATGTCGTCATCTTCTTTAATGTCCATGACAACAAAATCAGTAGGTATAAACAGCTGACCTATCCTAACAGGGACGTCTTCAAGTATGCTTATAGGGTATTTAACGGATCTATCGGCTAATTGAAGTGACATCTTAATAGGTTGTAATTCTCCTAAGTTTAATCTCTCACAAACTGCTAAAGGCATTAAGCTCACACTAGCTCCTAAGTCTAGAAAAGCTTTTTCGATGACATGATTCCCTAAAACACAAGGAATGGAAAAATTTCCGGGATCTTTATCTTTCTTTGCTAACCTATTTTCGGAAATAGAATTACATTCCACGGGTTTCGGATCTTCAAGTCTACGTTTATTCGTAAGTATGTCTTTGAGAAACTTAGTGTAAGAAGGTATTTGGGTGATGGCTTCTGTAAAGGGGATTTCTACGTGAAGTTTTTCTATAACCTTAACGAATTTTTGATATTGATTATTGATTTGGGTTTTCTTTAATCTTTGAGGGTAAGGTATAGGTGGTTTGTATGGCGGTGGTGGTACATAGGTTTTATTTTTAGGTTCTTCTCCTTTTTCTTGACTTTCCGGGGTTTCAGACTCCTCTGGTTCCTTCTCCTTATTCCTCTCAGAAGTTTCGGGCTCACTTAATCTAGGGTTCAAAGGTTCCTTATAAGCGGTTCCACTTCTTAGAGTAATGGCATTAGCTTGCCCTTTCGGGTTTTGTTGAGGTTGTCCAGGGAACTGTCCTCCAGGTGTAGTCTGAGGGGCTTGGTTTAAAGCTACCTGAGAGATCTGGGTTTCAAGCATCTTATTATGAGTAATAATTTGATCAACCTTGGTTCCTAACTGGGTAATCAGTTCGTTAACATGGACGTTTTGGTTCATGAACTCTTTGTTTTGTTGTGTTTGAGCGGTGATAAAATTTTCCATAATTTTCTCAAGGCTCGGTTTTGGTGGTACAGGTTGCATAGGTTGATTTGTTCTTGGGGCTTGGTAACCTTGTTGTCTCGGAGGTGCGGTATTTTGAATAGGGTTATTATTTTTGTAGGAGAAGTTTGGGTGATTCCTCCATCCAGGGTTATATGTGTTTGAAAATGGGTTCCCTTGGGTGTAGTTCACTTGCTCAATGTTGGTCTCATTCAACAGATTACATTCAGCGGATTGGTGTCCTTGCGTCCCACATATCTCACAATTCGGTGAAACTGCGGCTACAGTATTCGGAGTTGTACACATATGTTCGACTCTAAGGGCCAACGTGTCCATTTTAGCTTGCATCATGTCTATAGAGCTTAGCTCATGTATTCCTCCTTGGGCTTCCTTCTTTTCCACTGTCGCTCGTTCTACTCCCCATGATTGATGGTTTTGGGCCATATCCTCGATAAGGGCACTAGCTTCAGGGTAAGGTTTGTTCATCAGTGCGCCACCAGCGGCAGCGTCGATGGTCATCTTAGTGTTATAATGAAGTCCATTATAGAAGGTTTGAATGATTAACCAATTCTCTAAGCCATGATGTGGGCATGCTCTTAATAGTTCTTTATATCTCTCCCAGGCTTCGAACAACGACTCTCCTTGGTGTTGGGTAAATCTGGTTATTAGGTTTCGAAGAAGAGCGGTCTTACTTGGGGGAAAATATCTAGCAAGGAAAACTTTTCTAAGGTCATCCCAAGTTGTTATTGAATTGGGTGGAAGGGAATCTAACCATGATAGAGCTTTATCTCTGAGGGAAAAGGGAAATAATCTTAAGCGTATCGCCTCAGGAGGAGCTCCATTGGTTTTAAAGGTGTCTGCTAACTAAAGAAAGTTTTTTAAATATTGGTTCGGGTTATCAGTAGCGAGACCTGCGAATTGTCTCTGTTGCACTAATTACAGCAGGGATGGTTTAAGTTCGAAATTATTGGCTGGGATAGCGGGGTTTACTATACTAGAACTAGGTTACTCGTTTGATGGTTGGGCGAAGTCCTTAAGAGGTCTTCGGTTTTGATCTTCGGCCATAGCTTTCCTATTCCTATGGAAAAACAAACGTGCGCGAGCGTAACGTTCAGGTTCAGCTAGAGGGTCTACTAAACTTCCGGCACTGCGAGTCTTTCGCATTGACCGGTGGGTAACAACCTTAGTCTAAACGGTATAACTACAGGGTAATGAAATTTGATGAAATTGGTCCCCGGCAACGGCGCCAAAAACTTGATGCGTGTTTTTCGCAAGTGTACGAACACGTCAGAGTAATATAAAAGATTGTCAAATCCACAGAGACCAAGTGTCAATCTATCGTACCTGTTGTTATAGTGTGTATCTAAGGCAACTAAATATAAGGGTTTTAAGAAGGGTGCGATGGTAAATAAAATAATAATTTTAAACAATAAACAAAGACAGGCTCGAATGTAATTCACATAATCAATTGATAATCCGGTACTTGTTAATGGAACTACTTATGGGCAATGTTTTCTCCTTTGAAAAGAACTAATTTAACAGGAACTGTCGCTTTCGCGTATTCAGAACCGAGTTGTACTCTCTAATCAACCCCTCCTATTGTCACGGATAAAAAGGTGCGTGCTGTGTTAGAGTAGTAAACCTATTTTTAAGAAATATAGTATCTTAACTAAGTTGAAAAGTATTTTAACCTGGATTTCTTAGCAAAAAGAGGTTCTTACGAACCAGACTCTAAACTTCCTAACGCGTCCGAAAATCGTTTTAAAATCTCTTTTCTTTTTAATCCAAAAACTCCTAATGAACTAGACAAAGTGCTTTTGGCTGTTTTTGAAATAGTTAAAAACAATTACTTGAATTGAAAGATAAAATAGCCCTTAAGTGTTTCCACGAACAATTGTACGAATTACTAGTTTAATTATGATCCTTACATTCTAACCTTTATAGATTTAGTTAGACATGATAAAGTAAAAATTCTTTTTATAATTTTTCATAAAAGTAATTTAGTGCGAGTGCGGAAAGTAAATGAAAGTAGTGCGAGTGCGAGAAATAAAGTAATTTAGTGCGAGTGCGGAAAGTAAATGAAAGTAGTGCGAGTGCGGGAAATAAATAAAAGTAAAGCGAGTGCAGGAAATAAATAAAATAAAGTGCGAGTGCGGATAATAAAGAAAGTAAAGCAATGCGAGAAATAAATAAAAGTAAAGCAATGCGGAAAAGTAAAATACGAACTGGAATTAAAATGGCGGCAGGATTAACTTCCTCCAGAGTGCTCCAAAACTCGATCACACAGACATATTACAGACTCGATCACTCGATTGCAGAAACACCCCGATATGGAATGGTAACTGCTTTAAAACTGATATATGCCTAGAGAAATCTAAGTTTGGATGAAGAAAAACGAAAATCTAAGGTCCTATTTATAGGAAAACTAAATGCAGGAAAGACCAGGATGCCCCCTCCACTAAAAAGTGGAGGGAACTGCTTTTTGCCTTGTGGCGCCCGCGATGGTGCTAACAGGGAATGGAAGAGTGGGGATCGTGGGTCTTGGCAGTTGTGGAGTGGTCTTGAGACGTGGCCACGTCATGGCTGACCCCATGGCGCCCGCCACGGTGGGTGCCGTAAGTGTAAAACGCTGAATTTCTAGGTTTTCGTCTGTTTCCACTCCTTTTTCGCTCTTTTTCTCGATTCAAACCCCGATTACATAAAAAACCTGAAAACAAAGGAAAACAAAGTAATAACATAACAAAATAACAATAAAAGCTAAGAATGCATGCGGAATCTGAGTCAGAAATACGGTGAATTTTAGTGTGATCAAGTTGATTTGGAACCCTTTGTCACACAATTGACTTATTCTAAGTAGGTTGTGCTTTAGGCCTTCAACATAAAGGACATCTTTGATGATGGTAAAAAGAGGTGCTCCAATGGATCCTACACCAAGGATCTTTACTTTATTGTCATCACCGTATGTAACATATCCTTTGGCCTTTAAAGATAGATGTGAAAATTTGTTGACATCGCCCGTCATATGCTTTGAACAACCGCTATCAGGATACCATTGATTTGAAGTTGTCTTCAATCATACCTACAAAACAAAATCAAGTTTTGTTAGGTACCCAAATTGCTTTGGATCCTTGGTAGTTAGTACCCTTTTCAACCCACACATAATTCCCTATTGCAACGCCAATGTTGCGCACATAACAAGCATTAGGTGTGTGGCCTTTGATTCTACAATAAAAAACAAGTAGGTTGAAAATGACTTTTATATCTAGGAACATGTGTCTTTTTCTTAACAACCATTTTCTCTTTATGACTTTTATGCACATTATTAGAATTTTTTATCTTTTCTTTAACAATTTGTTCACTTGCTTTAACAAAAATGGTCTTATTTGTGCTTGGTTTAGAAAACTTAGAATATCCTAATCCACTTTTATCATTAGAATATCTTTGGTGCCTAAGAATTTCTTCCCAGCCAATTTTACCTTTTTCATATCTTTCAAGAATT
The DNA here is from genome assembly GCA_963966055.1 of Lathyrus aphaca. Classification (NCBI taxonomy): domain Eukaryota; kingdom Viridiplantae; phylum Streptophyta; class Magnoliopsida; order Fabales; family Fabaceae; genus Lathyrus; species Lathyrus aphaca. The sequence goes on along the minus strand of OZ014519.1, from coordinate 724,119,227 downwards.
CTTTTAAGTTGAACAATTTGAAAAAATCAAGATTCACAATTCTTGCAAACAATATTTCTTTGTTCATCCATCAATTTTTATTTTTCAATTTCAACATATTTTTCCAAAGCAATATTCTTTTCTTCTAGGGATGAAATTCATTTCTTTTGGGATGAAATATTTTTGCACAAGTTTTTGCATTCTTTTAACAATTCATCAATAACATCTTGTGCATCATTATCGTAAATAGAAAAGTTATTACTTACTTCGTCATTATCGTCATCGGAGTGATGTGAAGCCATTAGAGCCATATTTGCACATTCATCGCTTTCCGACTCCGAAGATGAACTTATCTCGTTGTCTTCCTATTCTATGTATGCCTTCTTGTTCTTAATTTCCTTATTGCCTTTGAATCCTCCTTTCTTTGCAAGTTTAGGATAATCCAGCTTTATGTGACCTTATTTTCCACATTCGTAACAAGTGACATCTTGCGTAGATGTGAATTCTTCCTTTTTCCTGAAATGTTTATTCTTTTTAGCATAAGAGGAATTCTTATTTTTATTAAAGAACTTACCAAACTTCTTTACAAGAAGCATGAAATTGTCATCTTCCGATGTGTCATCGTCTTTGTCTTCTTTTGATCCAACCTTCAAGGCAATTCCTTTGGACTTCTTTTCTTGACTTTCATGTTTCTCTAGTCTTCCAAGTTCCAATTCGTGTTCTTGAAGTTTGCCAAACAAAGATGCAGATGTCATCATTGAAATACTTTTCTTTTCAGAGATAGCGGTCACTTTCCGTTGCCATTCTCTTGTTAGTGATCTTAGAACTTTGAGGCTGAGATCATCATTGGTGAATGTTTTACCGAGAGCAATCAAGTGATTTGTTAGATGGACAAATCTCTTTTGTAGTGCAACTATAAATTCACCGAGCTGCATTCAGAACATCTCATATTCTTGACTTAATGTGTTTAGCCTTGATCTCTTTATTTCGGTGGTTCCTTCATGCGTGTCTACCAAGGTGTCCCAAATATCCTTTGCCGATTTACATTGAGATATGCGGAAGAACTCGTCCATACTAAGAGCGCTTTTGAGTATGTTGATTTCCTTCTTCTCATTCATAATCTTTTTCCTATCATCTTCGTCATAGGTGCTTTTCAACTTCGCAGTTCCAACGCCATTGATAACATTCATCCGATTATGTGGACCGTTTTCAACCATTTCCCATATACCTTATCCTTGGGCTTCAAGATGTGCGTTCATTATGATTTTCCAAAAATCGAAATATTCTCAGAGAAGAGTGGGGGCTTGTTGCTACTTCCACCATCTTTGAAAACCGGGTTTATGCTTGCGGAAGCCATGCTGGATCTCTAGGAACAAGTTACCTATAACTTGCTCTGATGCCAATTGTAGTTTCAGGATTAGCCTAAGAGGGGGATGAATTATGCCTTATAAACAATTTCGGTTATTTTATCGGTGGATGTATTTTTGTCGTCTAAGTATCTAGGTTATGAAAGCGATAAAGCGGAAAGTAAACGACACCAAAAATTATCCTGGTTCCCTTCACAAATCGAAGGTACATCCATTCCCCTTACACCTTGTAAGAGATTTTATTATAGTTTTAGATTGTACAACCTATCACACCATAAACTGGTGAAGCCTACTTTCTAACAACTATACAACAAACAAGTGTGCAAGAACAATTCTCTAGCAACACCAACCCTTGTGTCCAACAATCCTGGATCACAAGTCAATAATGAAATAATTCTTTTAAGTTTGTTTTTGAGAATAAGAAGAAAGATATAATATCAATCCTTGATTGATCTTCTCCTTGAATCAAAATCACTTCAGAATATCAATACAAATGTTCAAAGTTTTGGATATGGAATGGTATGAACAAATATGAACAGGTATGAACACTTTTTAAAATATTTGAAAATATTTGAAATAAGTGACTTTGATTGACTAATATTTTATGAAAGTTCTAGGAAGTGTTTTGCATTTTGAAATTTTCAGAATATATATCTTTTAAAACACCCATTCAAAGGGGTATTAATATTTATGAAAGAAACAATGAAAAGGTATAACATTTAAAAAATATTTCAAATGAAAAGAAAATCATTTTTCAAAATTCGTACAGTGTTAACCGGTTAACCAAAAGGGGTAACCGGTTAACGCCTTTAACGTTATCTGAGAGTTTGAAAATTTTGAACCGTTAACCGATTAACCCATTTGGTTAACCGATTAACACTGTTAAAATTCAGAAAAATACTTAATTTTAAAGTGTTAAACCATTTCAAAAATTATTTTAATTAATTTATGCAATATGCTAACATAAGGTAATATTATTGAACACTCGTATATCAATTGAGAGGTGAGTTTTGATATACCTTAATTTTGTGTCCAAGTCTTGAAAACTTATGATCATTTGCATATGGAGTTTGATTCACAGAATGTCATTTCCATTGATGATGCATATCCTTGTACTTGACCTCATTGAAAGTTTGTGACTTTTTGCAATCATGGAACGTACTTGAAGCTTGTTGTCTTTATTAAAATCTTGAGGTTGAAGCATGCTTCTACAATCTCGAGATTTAAGCTTTCATAGATAAAAATATTTACATCGAGAAATAGGTTGGGGATTATTCTGGACAATGAGTGGAAAAAAGATATTGTGGATGTGAAAATAGTAAGAGATCATCAAATTATATCCTTGAAATTTATAGTGGAACAAGACACCTTTAATTTTTGGAGGATTTAGAAGGCTTACTTCATCAAATACCATAATGCTTGATTCACATATAAAACTAGAGTGACATATTGTCAGTATATTTTTTTCTTATTAGGAAAGTCAAATATGAATATTTTCTTGGATTGTAAATTTATTCTGGGAGATAGATTGACTACCAAATATAGAGTAATGGTCATAAATGTAAGAGTAAGGAAAGAGCAAAGAGGAGAAGTTACATGGGAGTGTCACATATCAAGTGGTGCATTTGAAGGGTGAAAAATAAGAAAGCTTCCCACATAAGATCTTAGAGAGGGTTTGAACTATCATAAGGAACTACAAATGATATATGGAATAAGATGGTCCAAGAGATTGGAAAAGTGGCTAAAGAGGCATTGAAAGAATTAGGAGGTTTTGGACCAAGGGGTAAAGGATTATGGTGGTGGAATTAAAGTGTTCAGAGTAAAGTTAGAGTAAAAAGGATTATTTTAAAGAATGATCTACATGTAAAATTTCTGAAACTAGGAAAAAGTATAAGCACTATAATAAATAAGATATTTCACGACAAAGCTTTCATCTCAAACAATAAAAAATCGAGGGGATATATCCTGAGACTGCCATGTTTTATTTTTAAAAAATATATACAACCTATTTACTCGGGTTTCTTAAAACCCGAGGGAATATAGCTATAAGGGAGCTCGCTTCGACTATTGGTTACTGCATTTTATGTTTTTTTTCAATGGTTTAATTAGTATTTCCCAGTTGACGCCTTTTCAACTTCCCTTTTTTATTTCTATTTTTTTCTCTTTTGTAATTAGTATTAACCTCGGTTTCATGACCCAACTGAGATATAATATATTTTGCATTCATATTTTCAAATTAATTTTTTCAAAAGCCCTTTTAAATTTTAAATTTTATATATTTAAATCCCTTGGTTTTTCTATAAAAACGGATGTGATAGATACGCAAAATATGGCACTATAATAATTTTTTATATTTTTAATTAAAACATATATGTCAATTTTTTTTTGGAAAACCGACGTGATTTCTTTTTTTGCAAGAAATACTTCAGAGAACTATACTCTAACTTTTTATTACATATCAACACTATAACTTTATATTGTCATTCTCTTCGCAAAATCCTAGCCAATTTTCATTGTCACTCTCATAAAAGCTTTTCCAACAGTTGGCATTCATCAACACTCGAACATCTAAAGTCACACATTTGAGGTACATTTGTTCTTCTTTTTCATGTTTGTTCTTATTCCAATAGTAGGTTTATATCATTGAAATGGCTTTAGTTTCTATTGATCATTTGTTTTTCCACTTTGATCACTGAAATGATTTATATCACCGAAATGTCTTCTGAGTTATTTTTCACTAGCATTTGTTTGACTAAAATGACTTGTATGTTTCTATGTGTCGTATATCACCGAAATGATGTTAGTTAGTATGTTTCTTTATTTAGATAGTCATGGCTGATTCGTCAAGCACCTCTCATATAGCATCACTTGCAACCCCTGTTAATACAAAACATAAAAGAAAAATTAGAGGTGCCACAATATTTATCAAGTTGAAAAAGGCCAATGAAAAGGGTATTCGCTACCCAATTACAGTTGATGTTACATTCGATAGGGCTTATGGTCAAAATGTTGAGGATTTTATGGGTTACATTATGTTACTAGGTAGAAGTAAAATCAGTATTTTGATGTCATTGACGATGATTTGAAAAACAACATATGTACTGATATTACGATATTTATTTTGAATTTTATGATTTTTTTTACAAGTATATATGGTCATTTTTTATTTAATACTAATAATAAATGTACTGTGTAAACATAGGAGGTGTTTGATGTTAGTCCAGATGATAGTATGGTGAAAAAAATTACTTACATATGTTGGTGAGCGTTTATTGTTGATTTGAAAAACAACATATGTACTGATATTTATTTTGAATTTTATGATTTGTTTTACAAGTATAGATGATCATTTTTTTTATTTAATACTAATAACAAATGCATTGTGTAAACATAGGAGGTATTTGATGTTAGTCTGGATGATAGTATATTGAAAAAGAAGTTGATCTATATAACTGATTCCACTTAATGGAATAAGACTTTATTATTTTTGTATTCTTTATATTAATGAAATAGGTCTAAATTTAAATATAAAAAAACCACAAAAGTTAATATCAGCATGCGAGTTTCGAATATGTCTTCGATAATGCTCATAAGTTAAGTAGGAAGAGTTTCAAGAATATGAATCTGTGAGACATTGCAGGGTTTTGCATAATGTAAAAAACTTGGGCATTTAAAATGGTGTGTGGAAAGACAAGCAAAAAGTTTTTCATGAGACTTTTAGACTGCATGAGTCTACTCATGCTTCTGAATAGGTCGACTCAAATTGAAGAAGTGAACCCATTCCGGATAAAGCTGAGGAGGAGACAGTTAATGAATCTGATCTCAAAGGTGAAGATCAAGCATCAATTCAAAATGACTTACCGTTGGAGTGGAAAACGTCAAAAGAACACCTCATCGACAATATTCTTGGAGATATCTCAAAGGGTGTCACTACTCGATCAAGGATAAGTAATTTTTGTTTTCATTACGCTTTCATCTCTCAAATTGAGCCTAAAAACTCCAAAGAGGCTTTACTCTATGAACATTGGTTTTTAGATATGCAAGAGGAACTTAATCAGTTTAAGAGAAATGAGGTTTGGGACCTTGTTCCACCTCCGCGAGGTCATCGAGTAATTGACACAAAATGGGTGTTTAGGAATAAGATGAACGAAAACGGTATTATTATACGCAACAAGGCCCGTCTTGTTGCTCAAGGGTATAACCAAGAGGAAGGCATATACTATGAGGAAACGTATGCTCCTGTTGCCCGAATCGAGGCTATACGCCTTTTACTTGCATTTGCATGCTCACAAAATTTTAAATTATATCAAATGGATGTAAAGCGTGTTTTCCTTAACGGATACATAAATGAAGAAGTGTATGTTTGTCAACCTCCCGGGTTTGAAAACCATTAAAATCCTAATCATGTTTACAAGCTTAAACGTGCCTTGTATGGTCTCAAACAAGCTCCTAGAGCTTGGTATGAGCGCCTAACCAATTTTTTATTAAATCATGTTTTTTCAAGAGGAAAAGTGGACACTATTATCTTTATTAAATGAGAAGGAAATCACTAAATATTAGTACAAGTGTACGTAGATGACATCATTTTTGGGTCTACTAATATGAAGTTAGTCAATGAGTTTTCAAGTTCTATGCAAGGTGAATTTGAGATGAGTATGATGGGGGAGCTTAACTACTTTCTTGGACTCCAAATTGGACAACTTGAAGAAGGCACCTTTATAAGTCAAACAAAGTATTGCAATGAAATTCTCAAAAGGTTTGATATGACAAATTCAAAACCTATTGATACACCAATGCCTACGGCAGCAAGTCTCGATCGTGATGAAAATGGTAAAGATATGGATATAAAAAAGTATCGAGGTATGATCAGATCTCTTCTTTATCTTACTGCATCTCATATGAATATTATATTTAGTATATGCATGTGTGCTAGATTTCAATCTTGCCCTAAGGAATCACATTTAAAATCTGGTAAACGCATTCTTAGATATCTTTGTGGTACTTCTAAGTTTGGTCTTTGGTATCCTAAGGGTAGTGATTGTTTGTAGGTAGGTTTTTCCGATTCTGACTTTGCCAGGTGAAAAGTAGATAGGAAAAGCACTAGTGGCACTTGTCATTTTTTTCCATCTCTCGTATAAGTTGGCATATGTTGCACCCCAAAATTTGCCCTCACAATACAAGACTTTGTGTGCTAAGAAGGTTCACAAGGTTCACAAGACCTTTCATGAGGTTCATGAAGTTTACAAGACACTTTATGAGGATCACAAGGTTCACAAAATCTTTATGAGGTTCACAAGGTTCACAAGACATCTTATGAGGTTCACAAGGTTCACAAAGCTCATCATTGGTCAGAAGATTGGACAATTCCCTCAGGCAAGGCATTCTCCTAAGCAGTGTATCCAAAACTAGGGTTTTGACTTTAATCAGGCTAAATGGATTTCCAAGGCCTCAAATGAGCTTCATAACATCTTATATGTGTTTAAGAATCCCCATGACAAGTTTCAAGACTTTTCTCAAAGGTTTGCTCAGTCAGATGATCAGATAAGTCAAAACTAGTCAAAGTAGTTAAAAAGTCAAACTGAGGTCAACTGTGGTCAAACCAAAGTCAAACTTCATGATTTTTTGCCAACATCAAGTATATGAAGTAAAATTCATCATTTGATCAAGGGTTGATCATGATTCATCAAGGATATTTCAGATCATCAAGAATCAGAGGTTTCTAAATTAGGGTTTCCTTAGGAAAAGTCAACTGAACTTTGACCAGCCATAACTTTCACATGCTTCATCACCAATTTTCCATCCAAATCTCATTTTGAAGGAAATTGAATTCTCTACAACTTTGTGTCTCACAAGCCAAGCCCAAAAATGCTTCATTTGGAAGGTATGAGCTAAGACATTATAGGTCCTTTTGAAAGTCAACAAAAAGTCAACAACTTCAAAAGGGCATAACTTGAGAATGGTAAATGATATGAACATGAAACCAGTGAGGTTGGTTAGAGGACTCTTCAAGCTTTCCAAAATGTCCAAGAACACCCTCATAGCATTAAAATTGAAGGACTTGTGCCCTTGCAAAGTTGGGAAATTTTTGGTTGGTTTATGAAAAAAATGGAGGTTTAAAACCAATTTTTTCTAAATGGGCTTGCTATATAATGACCCAATCCATACAAACACTTCATGCACGACCCAACCCTCAAATATTCAGATTTTTTATTATTTTATTTTATTTATTTTGATTTTATTCATTTAAAATCATTTTAAATTAAAATAAAATAGAAAAGTCAAATATTTAAATGGGATTTTGTTTCTAGAAAGTCATAAAAGTGATTTGGATCAAATTGGTATGAGAATCATGGTGATTGGCTTGAAATAGAAAGGTCTAATTCACAAATATTTGAAGTTTAAGACTTAATCTTTTTCAATCTTTTTCAATCTTTTTCAATCAAATCTTCCACACAACCATCCATTCTTTTGACCTAAATTCATTACACTATAAGTACACAACACAACCCTAACACAAGGACAGGAAATTCTGGCCTCAAAGACAACTTTCAAACTTTCAAATTCATCAATTTTTTTCAAATTCGGATTTTGATATTTTGTAACTTTTCAGGTGAAATAAGAGCTTCAATCGTTTCCTTGATCATCACTGAATGCATCCCAATCATTATCACCATCAAAAACAGGCCCATATGCATGAACCGAATCATATTTGTTGTGTGTTTTTGAATTTTTCGAACTCATAGATTTATGACCTTTCACTGGATTTTGTTGATTGTATAATGTTTGTTGTGCTCCATACATTGTTTCTGGGCAATTCAATTTGATTTTCGATGCAGGATTAAAGAATCACCATGGCTAGGGTTTCGGCCATGAAATTAGGGCTTTGCTTTAGACCTAATATAAACAAATTCCAAGAACATAGAACAATCAAGTGAACTTTGGGGATCCTGAAACACCAATTATTTTTAAGAAATTTCACTGTTTTGATGCTCTCCCAATTTCGTAGGTTTCTGGTTTTAAAATTTCGCAGGAAATATGGCAGCAAAATCCATAGAAAATTTCGCAGGTCTGGAGCTAGGAGATGAAGTTTCGCGCATCTGGAAATTCAAATATTTGACATTATATTTTATGTGTTTGTTTCTGTTTTGTTTCACAGGCGCGTGTGTAGCCCAGTGGTGAGGGAGGCGTGTATAATGCTTGAGGGTTTTCAGTTCGAATCCTGGAGGCACCATCTTTTTATTGTTTTTTTATGATATTCATTGGTTTTAATATATAATGGATTATAGTCACTATAATATCAGAAGCGCCCTCCCGGCTGGAATGGAAAGTATGCATGCGTATTGTTTAAAGGTCCTGGGTTCGATCCCCCCTCAGGCCTTTTGTTTGCTTTTTTTCTTTTTTCATGATTTTTCAGGTTAGATGACAAAACCAAATGGTGGTGGATCAGCAACGCACGCGCAGGCTAGCCCAGTGGATGGAGGCTTCTTCAGGTATTGGGAGGTCCTGGGTTCAAAACCAGGCCTCCCCTTTTCTTTTACTTCATTATTCTTGTTTTTATTTGTTTATTATTATTATTAATTTAAATTAAAACTATAATCCTAATTTAATAAACCAAAGTTAACCCTAATTTTCTAAAACCCTAAATATTTCTATAAAACCTATTTTATTTTTTTTTGTAAAACCCTAATGGTAAATATTAATTTATTTGTTAGTTATAATTTCTAATTTATTTATTTATAAAACTTTAATTATGTAATTTGTTTATAATTATTCTTTAATATAATTCTTGTATGCTAATAATTTTAAAATAATTAGAATTCTTAACTTAATTTTTGTAAATATAATAATATGACTATTTAATTATAATTAATCCTATTTTCATAATATGTAAATATTCTTTAAATTGTTTATATTTTTAATTTGGTATATAAATAATTTTTAATATATGTTTAGAAATAGTTAAAAAATTGCTAATTTAATTTTGTAATTATAATTTTATTTTCATAATATGTTTATAATTAACTTAATTTTTATAATTTGCATATAACTTAAAATTTTATAATAATTAGTATAATTGTTTATATTTCTTATTAGCCTTAAATAATAATTGTTTATAAAAATTGATTTTTTTAATTATTATGTTAATATTATTAATTATGTTTATATGATATTTCATTATTACTAACCCCATTTATATATTATGATTTATTTCTATTATTATTATTTTACTAACCCAATTATATTACTATTATTATTTTGCTTATTTATTTAATTTGTTAATTATTATTATTTTGTAATTGCTTCCTTTATGTAATATTGTAATAATAGTATTTAATATTTATTTTATGCTATGGTTAGTAAAATAGGGAGTGTAACATGTTTGTATGTTTAAAATCAATTTAGCTCATTAAATTTAAAGATAAATATTAAAATTGTACACTCACACACGTAAGTCGATCTTTGATCGCCATCTCACTTCCTTAGGGATACCTCTCATGTTGCCTAATCAAAAGGTCAAGTAGGGTGTATAAAGCAAAGTCCCTCAATTTCACATCATCTAGTCCCTTAACAGATAAAAGATCAAGTCCCTTTCGAATGTTGCCTTCGTAATGATCTTGTCCCTTTCGAATAAAGATGATAAGTCCCTTCGAATTGCTTATACACCCCACAGTTGCCTAAATAAACAGATGTCCCTTCACTTGTCCCTCACATCCAAGGTAATGACTACCTATTCCTTAATAATAGGGATAGTCTTACCATTTAAAGGATTCAAGAACAGAAAAGACTTAAACTTAGGGTAGGTTCCTCTTAGATACTTGCTCACTTTTCAAAAACATTTCAAACACTTCATACATTTCAAACAATTTTCAAAACAAAGATTTTATACGCATCCGTACATGGATCATTATAAAACTCTTAAGAAAATTTATAAACACACACTTCACATTTCAAAAACATTTTAAAGTGAGCTAAGTAACTAAGAGCCCATGGATAACCATGGATGTAAAGGGTGCTAACACCTTCCCTTTACATAACCTACCGCCCGGACCCAAAAATCTTTTAAAAGGTCTTTCCTGTTCTTTTATGTCTTTCCTTTGGATAAAATAAAAGTCGGTGGCAACTCTTGCTATCCGCAACATAACTAAAGTCAGTTCTCCCACCGTGTTACAGCATAGCAAAATGAAAGTTTTAGTTTCTTTGTCAACTGCGGAGGCGGAATATGTTGTGGTTGGAAATTGTTGTGCCCAAATTTTATGGCTAAAACAACAGTTGCTCGACTTCAATATTGTTCTAAAAAATATTCCAATTCTATGTGACAACACTAGTGCAAAAAACCTTCCCAAAAATCCAATCTTACACTCACGCACTAAGCATATTGAAATTTGACATCACTTCCTTAGAGATCATGTAGAGAAAAGAGACGTGGTATTCGAGCATGTTGAAAGTTCAAATCAACTTGCCGATATTTTTACAAAACCACTTGCCACTGAGCCTTTCTTTCATATTCGTAGGGAACTTGGTGTTCTTGACATTTCGGATCGATCTTAATCTTAGATATGGTTATCATATATTATTGTTTGACTTAACATATTTCTTCACTAACAACTCATTTATTGAAGTGCTTACATTTGATTATTCATCTTACATTTTCACATCTACGAGGTAATATCATTCTCACTATATTTGTCTCAAGTAACTTGTTTAATATATGAATATTTGTGAGACATCTATGATATAAAACAAGTAAGTGTGTGTGTGTGTGTGTGCTTTTGTTTGTGTTCTTATTAATCTATTGTATTGTTCAAAATATAAAAAAGTAATATGTATGTCATTTGGATGCATTGTGATGTGATATTATAATGATTTGGTATGATATTATTGAATATTGTGGTGTTTTCTTAATCTACACACTCGGGTCCCAATAGGTCGAGTCATGCGTCGACTCAAGGACTTGTTTGCGGGAACCTCGAGCTTTGACGAGTCGGCTCATTTCACAGTTTGAATTGCGTCGACTCATTAACCTATTTGAGTCGACTGATTTTCGAATCAACTGACATGTACGCCTTAAAAACACACGTTGTCTGCATGTTTAGACTTCCTAGGTCGACGCCTCTTGCTTTCTACCATAAATTTATGATTGATTTGAATTTATTTAATGACATTAATCATTTTTAATTCAATAACATACATTTCTTTTCATAAATCATTTCATCTTCATCATTTATCTCTATCATTCTCTCAAGAACCCTAAAACCTCTTTCTTCACAAATTCTTCAATCTTCTTCAAAATCTTCAAGATGGCTACAAGGACTACAGGTAAAAGAACCACAAGGGGCTCCTCATCTCACTCCTCTCTACCGGTAACAACTCTTTCTCTTATTCCATCTGATTTGGGTGAAATTTATGATAAGAAATTCAAGAATAGGAAGATTATACCTCAGTATTTTTACTCTAAGAGGACTGCTAATCAGATGCATATTCCTCATATTGTTGAATTGATGATTTTCAAGAAATAAATATGTTTTTATCATGTCAAGTAGAATACAATGAGGACATGATTAGGATGTTTTATGTTGGTCTTGTTGGTAAATTCAAAGTTTTTGAGTTCAATTTCCGGATGGGTGAAAAAATGTTGGCAGTTACGACACAAGTTTGGAAAGATATCTTTAAAATTGATCCTCAGGTTGCTGGTATTTTGATGACCGATACTACTCATGTTCCTAACTATGAATTTTGTAAGGAATTAAATGGTATGCTAAAAGAACCGTTTTGTTGAGGTTGCAGTGAATTGTGAATTGTTTCCGTCATCTACTACAACAGGAAAGGTTAAGCCCAATGATTGTATTCTCCATTGGATTATCTCGCACAACCTTAGGCCTAAGAAAGGAGGTTTCTCCCGTATCGACATGTCTGAGGTTCATCTCATATACATCCTTCGAAATAAGGTAAAAGTCAATTGCCCATACTACTTTGCTAGTAGGATTTTTGCTCTTAAGGAAAAGAAAGGTGTTGCACTTGCATATCCTTCTATTATTCAGGCAATTATCAACAAAGCATAAGTTATTGTTGAGGGAATTCCTTTTGTCCCTATTTCTGAAAACAATTGTTTCCGACAAAAGACGCTTAGTCTAATGGGTCATATGTGGGATCCTAAAGAAAAGAGATACATGTTCATTGCTCGGACTGGCTTTGGTCATGATAATGAGGATGAAGATGATGCTGAAGATGACAAAAATCAAAATATTGAGGATATGAATGTTGATGAAGTTCATGTTGATAATGAATACTGGTATCATGCTCCTTCTGATGATTCTGCACTTTATGAAAATCAAGGTTGGGGCGAATGGCAACACACGGGATGGACTCACACAGCAACTTCGTTTGCTCCTCCATCTCCTCCTCCTCCTCCTCCACAAGACAACACTTATGGTATTATGAATCTACTCCAGAATATGCAACTTCAACAACAAAACTACTACAACACTCAAACTGAGCGATACAATGAGTTGGAAAGAAGGCTAACTGAGCAAGATAAGGCATTTGTTGAATATGTGTCTGTTCAAGACACCCGGTATACCGAGTTGCAAGCCCACTTGGAAACTCAAGATACTAATTTTGAGACATTTGCTTCTACCTCTTTAGCCCGAATTAATAAAGTCCATGGTTCTAATGTTACCCTTGCAAACTCTTTCAACACACTCAACAGGAGTTTCCTTCACTATAATGGAGGTGATACGGATGATCATCAGCCGGTTACTTATCATCATTATTATCCATCACATCGGGGTCGTGGTCCAAGGCCTTGAGAGAATCATTGCATCGCATCTCATTTTCATTAGTATTTTCGTTGTTTTTTTTTGTATTATCTCAGTGAAAACTATTTCTATTTTCGTATGGTGTTTTCTTTGTTCTGTTTATTTAACTACGGATAATGCTTAATTCAGCTAGTTTATTCCATTATCTTGTCGTGTTTATTCTATTAATGTTTTTTATTTCATCCCTTATTGTGTGTTTGTAGATAGTTGAATCTTATTGCAATTGTGATTCTCATTATATGTTATTCGTTATTGATTATTGGTTAATTCTCCTTCTCTCTTTTTGATGTTGTCAAAGGGGGAGATGATGTTAAGATGTAGATTGTAAAGTGTATATGATTGGTGACACACATTCAGGGGGAACATAGAAATGGTTCTTCGTTACATTTCAAGAAGTTTTTGCCATCATCAAAAAGGGGAAGTTTGTGAGACATTGCATGATTTTGCATAATGTCAAAAACTTGGGCATTTGAAATGGTGTATGTAAAGACAAGCAAAAAGTTTTTCATGAGACTTTTGGACTGCATGAGTTGACTCATGCTTCTAAATAGGTCGAATCAAACTGAAGAAGTGATTTGAGTCGACTCATAACTTGCTATAGGTCGACTCATTCAATGTTTTTTTTTCTCTTCAAAACTCACGGGTCTCAACAGACCGATTGGACAAGGAATTTAGGTCGACTCATCACCTTGGTACAGGTCGACTCATCCATATGGGGAGGTTGATACATTACTAATGTATTCAATTTTTCTGTTATTTTTTTGTCTCTCACTTTTACTTTCATTTTTCACTCTTATCTAACCAATATAAATAGTTGTTTCATTTTTATGAGAAGTTGAACAAGAAAAGTGAAATAGATACGCATCCTTCTCTTCATCTTCTCCTTCTTTGCATCAATCAACAATCACACACAACAATTTTTGTTGATCAAGGTGAAACTTATGGTGATAACGTCCAATTGAGATAGAGAGATTTCAGATTGGGAAGAGAAGCTGTGGGTTTTTCTTGTAAAAATCAAAGGGGTTTTCTCCTCTAAGACCGTAGAGGATTTGGAGGTTTTGTATGCAATTATTGTTCGTAAATTCAGCAGAGTCAGGGTGTTTAAAGATCAAGGGAATCGTTCAACTCATCACGTCAACCGGAGGATTACGAAGATAATTGTGGGTTCACAAGCATTGAAGAAAATCAGTCATGCTCAAAGTTTGAAGGATTGAATATTCTTGCAAGAAGGGACAAAAAGATTTGATGAATTTTTGTATTTTTTATGGTATTTTTGAAAGATGTTTTGATATACTTATATGGTTTATCATTTATTTAAGAAAATAAAAGAAAAGGTAAAAATTGCTTGACCTAAGTCAAAGTTTGATTATAAAAGCTGTTCAAAGTTTGAAAACAAAGAAGTTTTTGAAAAGAGGGAGAAGTTTTGAAAATTTAAGAAGAGGAGGAGATGAAGAGACTATCCTAAAAAGAAAATAAAAGAGATAAAGGATGAAAGATTTAACCAAACTTGATGATACTTCCAATTATAAGCATAAGAGTTCCATCCTTATAAGCTAGCAAATGGCCAAATAAAGGCAAAAATATCAACTCCATGAAGATCAAAGCAAAGGGAAGGTGTCCTAGAATCTAAGTCCAAAACTCCAATTCCAATGCAAAGGATAGTAACAAATAGTCCAAGATCACAAGTTTTTTAGAGGTTTAATCCTTTATTAATATTTTTGTGTCCGAGTGGACAAAAGAAAGATCAACACAACAATATAACAACAAAAATATAAACATGATAATGGATGATAAAGCAATATAAAGCATAATAAAAATAAAGGAGATAAAGGTTCGAGAAGGAAATTTAAATCTTAGTATAGTAATAGTAATAATAATAATATATATAATAGTGGTATGGTAAAATTAATCACCCACAACAACAAAAAAGTAGCCAAGGTACTTAGTACTAAAAATCGAAAAGGCAACCAATTTCGCTTAGTATCTTACACTATAGTGATTAATCAAGGCGATTAGATCCAAATTCAATGAAATTTGAAAGAAGATTAGGAGACCCAAAGCAACTACGCATCAAACTTCACAAGTCTTGGATATTAACGCAAAAAGATCAATCACTTTAGGATTACGCGACCAACACGAGGTCCGGTCCACAGAAGTGCAAGTATCCAATTGGATTTTTATTCCGAATTTGGGACACATCTAGATCTATGTTAAGCAATCGCTGAGAAATTTACTGAGTAATTACCCTATAAATGAGGCCGACCAACACCAATTAAGGTGAACGATATTTGTGCTAATGCATGCGAGATAAACTATATGTAAATCGTCATCCGAATGCAATACCACATGAAAATAAAGATGAATACCAAATTGAGTTTCACTTATGGTATTCTTTCATCTTTAAGTTCAATCACTCATCTTGGTGGATTCAAGTATGAAAATATCTCACTAATGCAAAGTACCTAAAGTGAATTAAATAATTCACTTAAAGGTAGATTTTGACTAATAAATATTAACCACTCTAATCTACACCCAAAGTCCATTGAAATTAAAGAGAAATCAGTCCCAAAAAATGTCTCCCAAGGTAAAAATAAGAAGAGAGGAGAAGACGAGGAGAAAGGAACCAAAAACAGCCCCAAAATAAGCCAAAAATTCAGTTCTAACTCAGAGTAACCAGTTAATACCTAAGCAGCAATCAGTTACCTGTACAAAAGTAACAGTTTTCTGGAAAAATTAACACAGGTAACCAGTTACTACCTAAGCGGTAACCGATTACTCTGCGTTCAGAATAAAAAATCTACTAAAATTCAGCATGATCCATCTTTTAAAACCTTTTTTCAAATACCTCATGATCATGAACTGAATTAGCACGAATTTTACAATCAAAACACAGTGAAATCCCTACAATCAAACAACAATTTATGATCTAAAAGATCAACAACCAAAAACATCAAGGATTTACATCTTGAATATTGATGATGAAGGTAGAACCATGGAAAAAATGAATTACCAAGAACACTCTTCAAACTGATCCAATATCAAGCTTGATCTACTGAAATTGATGAACAAAAAAATAATAGGATGAAGGTTTAGCTCAAAGTTAATCAAGAATTCAAGGTGAATTCTTGATAACTTTCAAAAAAGAGAATAGCTTTAGTGAATTTGTGGTTTGGGAGGATATTTTGCAAGATATTTTTTGACTATCAAAAGCTTTCAAGAAATTTTTGCAAGGTGAATTTGGCTATCAAAAGCTTGAGAAGTGAATGAGAAATGACCTCTATTTAAAGAGTTTATGTATGGGAATTTGGTGGAATGAAGCTTTCTTTGGCAATTCAAATTAGGCTTGGAAATTCAAATTTTGGTGGGAATCATGAAAAGAATGGTGATTAGTGGGGGTTTATGGTGAGAATTAATTTTAATGATGTATGTGAATTAAATGGAGATGGTATAGAATATTCCAAGAATGATCAAAAATGAAATTGGTGTCAAAATTTGGAAATTGAGATTGCTGTCAAAATTTTCAAATTTGCACGCAAGTAATCGGTTACGCCCTAGGTTGTAACTGATTACTTAGTGAAAAGTTTGAATTTTTTTTTTCCTTTTGCACTGCTAAGACTCCGACTCGATTCTTTTGCGCATCGAAGAAGGCATGGAAATAAACATATGAACCTTGGCTCGAGAAGAACCGCTGTGAGAATCGAACCGCTGTATGAACCATATGGTGATCCCCTGTGAGACATAAACCTACACCCGAGAAGAACCGAGAAACCAGTGCGATCTTGTTTGTATTACAAGATACAAACGAGATGCAAATCAATCTTAGGGAAAAATTAGGTAATTACAATAACACAAAAGGCTCCCCCTTGATCAATTCTCCCCCTAAATTCGTGATTTTAGAAAGTCTTTGCTAGCTGCACTTTGTTAGAGAAAAATAAACACAAACACATACATCTTCTCCCCCTTTGTCATTAGCAAAAAGAATTGGAAAAGACTTGAACTATATAAAGAAATCTTGAAAAATAAATAAAAAATAATTTTTCCCTATGATTGTTACCTCATGAGAGACTTCATCAAACATTTATTCTTGCTGAAACATGATTTCTTTATATAATTCAAGTGCTTCTTAATAAGCAGATTGTAAACTCACTTAAGTACATCAGAAGAACCTAAATACACACTAAGAATATTACATTTTATTCTTGCTCTGTCGTGTGATCTTCTGCTTCTTCAAGTTGCTTCTTCATTGAGCACTTGAAGGTTAAAGTCTTCTTCTTCAAAAGCTTTGCTAGCTCGATCTTCATTGAGGCGCAAGAAGGACTTCTTCATCTTGATTCACATAAGAACATTTATGGACAACAACCCATGTTATTCTTCAATCCAATGATCACTTCAGAAGTTGACTTGTTGTTGAAGCTTCCATGATCATATTCATTGTCTTCTGTGACTTTGCAAGTCTTCCGCAACATGTGAAGTTAAGCACATTGTGAATTCAAGATCTCTCTGCTTTCAGCAGATTGTTGTCAAAGAGTAATCAACTAAAAGAGCTGCATATTCAGGTAAACTCTTTGCGGCCTGTTCTAATGTCATCTTTGTTTATCATCAACCTTATGTGATTGCATGACAACATCAACAACATGGTTCAAAGACCATTTGACATCTTGGTTGTATGTGTGTT
This sequence comes from Lathyrus aphaca, assembly GCA_963966055.1. Taxonomy (NCBI): domain Eukaryota; kingdom Viridiplantae; phylum Streptophyta; class Magnoliopsida; order Fabales; family Fabaceae; genus Lathyrus; species Lathyrus aphaca. The sequence goes on along the minus strand of OZ014519.1, from coordinate 724,101,390 downwards.
TAGATAACTTTCGATTATATCAATCAACATCAACACATAAACCGAAACGGTTGTATCCTTGATTACTTCCTATAGAAGAATGTTCAATTTTTGGATAATCAACCAGGTTGTATTTCCATTGTGAACCAACAAGGATTCTCTCGTAAATCAACAACATCATAAAACACATGATGTTTTCCTTTTATAGCCAAACATGAAAGAGTCGTTACATCCCAATTCGGCTACTAAGGAATCCGTTACACAAGGAATAAAATAGTACATCCATGTATTGTCCTTTTCCACAATTCAAAGATAGTGGAGTGGTAGTGGGATAAAGAATTAACATATTGTGTACTATCCTTGCCAATGGTAACATTGTCATCTGAACTTCAAAGGCTTCAAATTATAAATTAATGAATGAAGCATGAGTTAGAGATGATGATACTTGGGTATTCAGAGAACCTAAGTCTTTAGTCTTCAGAACTTGTTCACAAAGAACTACGTTCTTTAGGACTTAAACACTTGGCTTAAAACCCATGGTCTTCAGAACTTCAAGTCTTAGAGTCTTCAGAACTTTGTTCACATAGAACATTGTCTTTAAAGTCTTCAGTACTTGGTTCTTCAGAACCATTCTTTTGAACTTTAAGTCTTAGAGTCTTCAGAACTTTGTTCACATAGAACATTATCTCCAAAGTCTTCAACACTTAGTTCTTCAGAATCTTAATCTTCAAAACTCGTAAGTCTTAAGAATATTTCAGACACTTGGTCCTCAGACGTTAAGTCTTCAAAACTTCAAGTCATCAGAGTCTTCAGAACTTAGTTATTCAGAAGATTAATTTCAGAAGCTTCGCTTCGCTATCTGATCAAAACCACGTTCAGAACAACATCCACAAGAGCATTGCCAACGCACCACCCACATCCTTGGATCTTTCTGATTGTGTTCATATTCAGAAGCACACTTGTTTCTTCAATACTCTTGCGACTAATGTTACATATAGTAACTTCGCATATTAGCATTCACATACTCATTCATAATGTTTGTTTGATCTTAATAATATAATATTCATGATCTGCACTTTAACAAACATCAGAACATAAAATGGTTCTTTCATAAATACTCCATTTTTATCATCAAAACATAGAGATAGAATGCATAGACAACTCTTGTTCTTACATTATGGAGACTTGAGATGACTTTGATTCTGAAGAAGGAGATTCTGATGATGAATACGCAAATGTTGCACTAGTGGCAACAACAATTTATGTTGATGTCTTTGGAGAGCCAAAAGATAAAGTAATATCAGGATCAGGATCAGATTTAGACTCAGACTCAGAAGAGGTATTATCTAAACTCTCTCATTGTGAATTATAGACATGTCTTTCAGAAATGTTGGAAAGATATCATAAACTTTAGAGTAAATACAAGGATCTTAAACAAATCCATGTAACTATTTTTCTTTAAAAAATGTTAAATATGCTTCAAAAGGCAAGGTTTCTATTCTTGAAGAAGAATTAGTCTCTAAAGTCTTTGATACTGGTTGTATCAACAAGTATAATAGGGGCTTCCAACACTTTCTAGCTAAAATCATAAATAGAAGTAAGTTAGCTTCAATGATCTACGGTGTTTGCAAAAATGGTAAGTTTAGGGTGTAAAGAAACTTTCGAAACTGATGAAATTTTACCTTTAAAACTAGTACCTCTCTATGATAAATTTGTACCTTCTGGTACTAGACTAGATTGTTATGAGCTTGAGCGTGCAACTCCATAGAAACACAAATATGAACACAAACCGAAGTATAATGTACAAATTCCTTTAGTTTATCCTTCTGCACAGAGACCCAGAGTTTTCAAAAACTATGTGAGAACAAACAAAAGAGGACCCAAAATATGGGTACCTAAATTTGAGATAATCTATGTTGCAAATATCCTTAAAAAATCAATTGAAACACCAATCATGGTATCTGGATAATGGATGCTCACGACACATGACAAGAAGAAGGCACATGTTCCAAATTCTGAAACTTAAGCATAAAGGATCTGTCGGTTTTGGAGGAAACCAGAAGGGTAAGATTATTGGCTCTGGAATAATAGGTAATGGTAAACTTCCTTCTACTACTGATGTTCTTCTGTTCGATGATTTGAGGCATAATTAGTTGTCAATTAGCCAACTTAGTGACAATGGATATGACATCATTTTCAATTAAAACTCCTATAGGGCTAAATGTCATAAGGATGGCTTTGTCCTCTTTAATGAAAAGAGAAAGAACAACATTTGCAAAATTAGATTATATGATCTTAAGGATCAAAATTTCAAATGTCTTATGTTTATTTCTAAAGAGCAATGGCTTTAGCATCGACGATTGGGCCATGTTAGCATAAGAAAGATTTCTCAGCTAAATAAGCTCAATTTAGTCAGAGGCTTTCCAAATCTGAAGTATTCTTTAGATGCTCTTTGTGAGGCGTGTCAGAAAGGCAAATTTTCAAAAATTGCTTTTAAAGCAAAGAATGTTATCTCTATCTCAAAACCTTTAGAACTTCTTCAGATCGATCTCTTTGGTCTAGTGAAAACTGCATCAACTAATGGTAAGAAGTATGGACTAGCCATCGTAGATGATTATAGCCGTTGGACGTGGATAAAATTCTTAAGACATGGGGATGAGTCTCATTATGTGTTTGCTACCTTTTTCTCTCAAGTGCAAATAGAGAAGGGATGCAAAATTATCAGAGTCAGAAGTGATCATGGTGGTGAGTTCGAGAACAGATACTTTGAGAAACTCTTTGATTCCCAAGGCATATCCCATGATTTATCATGTCCTAGAACTCCACAACATAATGGAGTTGTAGAAAGGAAGAATGAGACTTTATAAGAAATTGCTTGTACCATGATCCAAGAAACTGACATGGCAAAGCACTTCTGGGCAGAGGCATCAAACACAACATGCTATATTCAGAACAAGTTCTCCATAAGACCTATTATGGGAAAGACTACCTATGAATTGTGGAAGAATAGAAATCCCAACATTCATACTTTCATCCTTTTGGCTGTATTTGTTATATGCTTAACACTAAAGAGAGTCTTGGCCAATTTGACTTCAAAGCACATAAATGTATTCTGTTAGGATATTCTGAACATTCTAAGGGCTAAAAAATCTATAACATAGAAAAACAAATTGTGGAGGAGTCAATTTATGTCAGATTCGATGATAAATATGACCCTGAAAAGTCAGAGCTAGTTGAAAAGTTTGCAGATCTGAAGATCATGTTTTCAGAATCCAAAGAGGGAGAAGAAGACAAAGATATAGAAACAAAAGATTTAGAGACTCCTTCACCAGAAACAATAACCAATCCAAGTGAGAAGAAGAATACACTAAAGGCTTCTCATTCTGAAGAACTGATTCTTTGAGATAAAACTGCTCTAGTTAGAACCAGATCCACATTCAGACCTTCTAAAGAAACACTTATTGGATTTGTGTCTCTTATTGAACCAACTTCTATAGAATAATCTCTTCAAGACAATGATTGGATTCTGGCCATGGAAGAAGAATTAAATTAGTTCACCAAAAATGATGTATGAGATTTGTTCAGAAACCTAAGGGTATCCATGTCATCAGAACCTAGTGGGTTTTCAAAAACAAGCTGAACGAGAAGGGTGGGGTAGTCAAAAATAAGGCACGACTAGTTGCACAAGGCTATACTCAACAATAAGGGATTAACTATATTGTGACCATTGCTTCAGTCACTAGGTTAGAATTTATACTCTTATTAGTTTCTTTCGCTGTCAATCATAACATCATCATTTATCAGATGGATGTTAAGAGTGCATTCTTAAATGTCTCTATTTCTAAAGAGGTGTATGTACAACAACCCCCATGGCTTTGAAGATTATGAGAAATCAGAATTTGTTTTTAAACTTAACAAATCACTATACGGTATAAAACAAGCTCCCGGAGCTTGGTATGATAAACTTAGTGATTTCCTTTTGGAAAATGATTTCACCATAGGGAAAATAAACACTATACTCTTTTGAAAAACATTTAAGAATGATATTCTAGTTGTACAAATTTATGTAGATGATGTTATTTAGTTCTACTAATCCTTCTTTGTGCAAGGAATTTTCTAAGTTAATGCAGACAAAATTCGAAATGAGTCTGATGGGAGAACTCATATTCTTTATGGGAATCCAGATTGATCAACGTCCAAAAGGAACATATATTCATCAGAGCAAGTATGCAAAAGAACTTCGGAAGAAGTTTGAGAAGTAAACCTGCAAAGACCCCCATGCATTCTGGAGAAAGAAGAAGCAAGTAATAAGGTTTGTCAGAAGCACTATCGTGGTATGATAGGCTTTCTTCTGTACTTAACTGCTTCTTGTCTAGATATTTTATTCAGTGTTTTCTTGTGTGCTCAATTCCAATCAGATCAAAGGGAAACTCATTTGATAACTATCAATAGAATCCTAAGGTATATTAAGGGAATAACTAAACTTGGCTTGATGTATAAGAAAACATCAGAGTACAAGTTATTTGTTTATTATGATGCAGACTATGTCGGAGATAAAATAAAAAGAAAGAGTACTTCTAGAAACTGTCAGTTTCAAGGAAACAACCCCGTCTCTTGGGCAAGCAAAAGGAAATCTACCTTTCTATTATATATTGCAGAGGAAGAATATATCTCAGCATAGTACTCAGATGCTCTGGATGAAAAATAAACTTGAATATTTTCAGATAAACAAGGGTAACATTCATATTTACTGTGATAACATAGTTGTCATTTGTTTAAGTAAGAATCCCATTTTGCATTCAAAAGCTAAGAACATTGAAATTAAACATCATTTAATCAGTGACTATTTTCAGAAAAGGATTTTATCTTTAAAATTTATAGATACAAAACATCAGTGGGCTGATATTTGTACAAAATCCTTAGCTGAATATAAGTTTCTATTTATTCTGAAGAATTTAAATATGGACCTTTGTCCAGAATAAATTTTATTAGAATATGCTTTGTCTCCTTCTGTAAAAAGAGATTCTGACTCTAAGATAAACATTATTTCAAATTTATTTTATCAGACTTTCTGATAAAGATAGTTCTACAAGTTAAAAGTTGTTTTCAACATAAACTTATCCAAGACAGATACCTTTTTGGTATTCTATATTTTTGAAACATCAAACGTGTCCGCTAAGGCAAACGATTGTGATCTTTTGTGACACTTATCACACATATGATCATATCTAATCATTGAAGTGACACCTCGAGCATTGTGTGTTTATGAGACTAGATTTTCTAAATAATCACTAGTTTTACTCCCTACTTGTCCACAATCATTATTTATAAATACCCACTTTCTCACTTCACACACTACGCTACTTCACTTCCACATTTTTTTAGAAAACCTAAACCCTAAAACCTTTTGAGTTTGTAATCTCCTTCATCTTCTTCAATGGATGCTCATCAATAAAGTATTTACGAGTACGCTCAACAATCTAAACAAGCATAAATTGTTGAATTTACTTCAATGGTTTCATCGACTGTTCAAACTAAGAGAAATGGCTGAGAAACTTGCTACAAAGGCTGCTAAGAAAGAAGTTGCTCTGAAAGAGAAGCAAGATGCTTCTAAAGGCTCTCGAGTGTACCAAATTGCCCACTTCTGATCCAATGTCGCAAACCCTGGAAACTCTTAAAAAGGATCAAAGAGCTCCCTCCTCCTCAGCCTTAGACACATTCTAGGCTAACCCGTATAATTTCTTTCTATTGTTTGTGTTTGTTTTTTTAATATTTTTTTACCTTTTTGACTATGACAAAAAGGGGGAGTATATGAAGAAAATTATTTTGAATTCAACATCTAGTCTCTGAATCAAAATCCTGACATTCTATCATATTATATATGCAAAATTCTCTCAGTATGTTTTGTTTTAGGAAGGATATTGAATATCTGGAAGTCGTGAATCTAATATGAAATGATAGATCCTTATAATCAGATATTCATAATCAGGCTATAAAATTGTGGCTAATCAGGCTCTATGCTTTAGCATCCCTTATGTCAATTGACAATCAGGCTATAGTGTCCCATATCTAATATGCTAAGAAGTATTAGATTCAGGGGGAGCTTGTCTGAACTCATCTTAAGTTATTACCCATTTATTATCTTCGTACAAAATTGTCTCTTCAAAATATATTGTTTTGTAATTATAAAAAATGGGGAGATTGTAAGAACGATATTTGGTTCTGCTATATATCTCTATGTTTTGATAATAACAACATAGTATTTGTGTGAAAGAAATTTTAGTACTATAACGTTTGTCATTCTGAAGTTATAACAAACAGGTTCTGACTCTGATGGATATAATATGAACAATCATTCTGATATGACAATATCCACTTCTGCGCAAAAGAAGCAAATTTGCTTATGTACTAACTCACATCAGAAAGATCCTAAGAAGACCATATATTGTTGTTGCAATATTTTCTAGGATTCTGACTCTGAGTGTGACTCTGATGTCTTAATTCTGAAGACCAAGTGTTGAAAGACTCTGAAGAGCAGTTCTGCTGAACAAGTTCTGAATACTTGATGTTCTGAAGACCAAGGGTTTCAAAGACAAGTACCGAAGACTCTGAAGATAAGGTTCTGTTGAAGAACATTTTGAAAGACTCTAAAGAATTGAGATTTTGAAGACCCAACTATACTCTCTTCTACTCTTGCTTCAATCATCTCAAAATCAAAAGCCTCTAAAGATCAGAAGATAAGTTTAACGGTTATGAGGGAATAATACACAACACAAAGACATTTCATTCCACTAACGATTCCACTACTCCACTACCCTGATTTGGTGGTACGAATGAACGATTGTGTGTACTATTTTTCAACCTCAACAACGACATTCCTCAGGCCAACTATCATCTAATTGATCTTTTCTCAGTGTCTATAAAAGGATTGTCCCATGAAGAAAAACGCACAAGACTATGCAACACTCTAAGTGCACATACAAAGCAATATTCATTTATAGGAGTGCATAATTTTCTAAGCCCTCAATTGTGTTTACCCTGCTTGTGTAGAAGCACTCTATTGTAAACAAAACCTTTTTACAAATGATTTTTTGCATTCCCTAAAGGACCAATGAGGTCTGAAGCTTTAGGAAGACTATGACAGTTAATCTTAGTGGTTGTTAGTCACAACAGTTGGTTGTACATTGTTGTTAGTCACAACAGTTGGTTATGCATTGTTGATAGTCACGACAATTGGTTGTGTAGTGTTGTTAGTTACAGGGGGTACTGTGCGATTGTAATCAGTTTGGTTATAGTGGATTAAGTCATTGGTTTAAGGAGAAATCACCTTGACGGATGGAATGAAGGTAACTTGAGGTTTTCAAGTGAACCAGGATGTATCGTGTGTCTTTTTATCTTGTTTGTTTATTGGTATACTTGTTGTATTTTCACAAAAAGCTTTCATTTTTCAAAACCTAATTCAAACCCCCTTTCTTGTCTCTTTCTCTGACTCTGGTAAGTTTGAACAAAAATCTCATCACATTCTCTTATCAACTTAGCAACTTGTATTTCCGCAACAGATAAAATATGAGGGGGCATATGAACGTCTGTATGTGCCTTTTCACTACCATCATTTAACAAGAAAACCTTAAAAGAATCCAAGGAAAAAGTTCTCTCATTAAAGGATTTCCCATAAACCTTTTCTAAATCAGAATCATCAGCCAAGGATATAACTTCGTGGTCCATGCAATCGTGAACAGAGGGAGAGTAATTTGAATATGGAGATGTTCCCATTCTTGTGACAGAAGAACCATCACTTTCATAATCACTAACTATGCAAATAAAGGTATCACTCATCTTAACCAAAGAACATAAAATGTTGAAGATAAAATCTTGAGTTGAAAAGGGTACCTAGTCAGACGAGGTTGATGAAACAGAAGCAAAAATAAGGGAGAAAGGCAAAAGCTTTAAGCGAAAAGTTGCAAGAGGAAGACACTTTCTAAGAAAAAACACTTATGAACGGAAACTGAATTCAAAGATTGTGAAAAGTTTCCTCTATGGTCAACCTCCCATATATATAAACAAATGTGATTAAACAAACTAAATCAGTAGTAAAAAGAAGTTACAAAATCAACGTCTGAATTTTTCCTTGGAAACAAACAAATTCGAGTGCACTTTAAGAAATGTAATGCCCTAACTAGTCATTTAAGCCCACGTGTCAGAAAGAAGCAATGAAGCTTTTCAATGATGAAAAACATTTAATGCGCTAGTTCCCCACTACTTTTCAATTGATTCCAAGTGATTCCAATCCTATCTCGAAGCGAACGATATCCTCGAAGGATGACCACAATCGATAAAGATTTCCCTGACTTCCTAAGTACCCGACAAACATTAGGAGCAACTATTATCACCTGGTCAAAAGCCTAAAAAGCCAAAGCCCAAACCAATGTCAATCCACTTCAAAAGATATAAAAGTCATCACACGAGAATTTCAAGATATACTTTTTGATATCTATTTTTTACTACACTCATCTTAAATTAACTTAAACATTAATAACCACGTAGATGTATCCCATACCATCATATTAAAGATTCGTGCCACCGTTTAGGATTCTAGATCACTAGTTTGCACCTAATTCTAATTCCAAAATAGAACAATATTATATATTTTAATCTTAGCCACCAAGCATGCATAACACGATATAGTAGTTATTAATTATTGAAGTTATTCAAAAGAAAAAAAAAATAGAATGTTTGCAATAATTTAACGGTGAATTAATTCAATGTTATTCATTTATTATTTTTATACTATAGTATATAAAATAACCTATACCCAGTCATTTCAATTTCATTTTCAATTCCACCTTAGAATCAAAAACCCTCTTCGCTTATCTTCGTAAATTGCTTTCAAGCTCACTCGTTTAACTCGCTTACTCGTTCACTCTCCGTTTTCGGGCTCCGATATTGCCGCCGGCGGGAACTCACCGTCAATTCCGATATCATTTCATCGAAATTTCCTCCAATAACAATTTTCAAGGTTAATTTGAAAATTCTGAAGAATAAGGGTTAGGTATTATGGCGAACCCATCCGGTACTGGTAACCATCAGGAACAACATACTCATGTCAACCCTTCATCTTTTAACGGCAATTCGGTTCCTGAGAGTTCTTCGGGTCTTGTCACGAACATGAAGCATAATCCTGGGATTTCTCTTGATTGGACACCTGAAGAACAAGCCACTCTCGAAGATGGACTCTCAAAGTATGAAATTTTGTATTTTTATAATCATATGTTATGCCGTATATATATGCAATATGGAATTACCATGAATAGTCTCTATGTTTTGAATTTAGTGTTTAATTTGAGAAAGATAAATCCAATCCATTCAAACCCCATCCAATTTAGGTGTTTGTATTCGATTTTTTAGGTCATGAATTAGGATTCCAAGTAATTAAACAATTTGCACTATTAATCCTGAGTTCACCTAATTTTTTAAGTGAACAGTAAATTCATTTTGCTTTTGGACCGTTTTACACATGTATTAGGTGCATGTCTGGAAAATTCTATAAGGTAGTAGTCACATAAATTAATGAAAATTTCAAAATTTCCTTTGCAGATATTCCTCAGAATCTAACATAGTACGCTATGCAAAGATTGCACAACAGCTAAATAACAAGACAGTCCGAGATGTGGCTCTCCGTGTCAGGTGGATGAATGTAAGCTACGTACTTGTTTTGCATTTATTTCTTTGTCAATGGTATAATAATCCATGACCGGGGATTTCATATGAATGCCTTTACATTAGAATTTAGATGTAAATTTATGACCTGTGGTAAATGAACTGTTTGGACCAGGCATCAGGGTCTAACATATCATGATCCTTTTCTAGAAGCTTTTCATAACAGTGCTCAATGGTTTAATGTGAGTGTTATCAAAAAGTAGCACTACTGTGCTACTGCACAACGGATTTTGATAAACCTAATATGAAAACCGTGATGCTATATTTCATTTCCTCTATAAGAGTGATAACTGATAGCAGCCGTTATAACATTTTCCATTCATATAGATTTAGTGGATAATAGACACTTTTAGGGCTTTTCTTCTTTTTTCATTTTTATTCGCATACGACATTTCTTTTTATTTTATATAATAAATTGATTTATTTCAACCGCAATGCACGGCTCTGCTATTTGCCCACAATGCTATGAGCTATTTCACATAGTGTTTTTTTTGCCATTCCACTATTGATAATACTGCTCGTATACCCACCTTTTGTATTATAAAATTTTCGTAAGCTTTCAACCTCCTGTACCCCACTTGTGGGTCTGTCAATTGTCACAGCCTTCTCTTCAGCTTAAAAAAAGATTTGTAATAGAATTTACTTACTTGATTGTCTTATAATTTAAGAGATAGAAAATTGAAAGAGATATATATTCATAAATCATAACAGAATCTGTTATGATGAAATGTTGAATGTATTAGATGATTTTGATTAATTACATGAGTGTTTATATAGAGAGAGTGTCACAACCAACTCTCTTAGACTTGAGTGCAAGCAGTTATAACAGCTTGCAACTAATTCTAACTATAATGAAACTAACTGTAACTAATCCTTGCAGACTGTAACGGAATCATAACAGTATACACGCATAAGGAAAAGACTATTAGTGAAAAAGTCATTCCTAACAGATTACATTAGATATTTGAGAGAGATCTTGAAGAGTGACCATCTTTTTCCTTTCTGAGAAAATTGTTATTAATGTTCTATTCATCCATTAAATGGTACAAGATACTTTGGTTCTGTTTGCAACCCTCCCCATACATAATTTAAAATATGAAATAACAAAGTGTAGTGTTATTGAGATTACTTAAACTCAGTTTCTGCATACAATTATTTATATTGCATGTCTGTTTCTCATTTCTTACAGAAGAAAGAAAATAGCAAGAGGAGGAAGGATGATCACAATTTGTCCCGAAAAAGTAAAGATAAAAAGGTACAGCTTCCTTTATTGGGCATTCTTACAATTATTATATTAATTCTTTTCTTGTCTTGTTTCCCAAAGCACAACTTTGGAGATGCTTTTTGTTATCTTTATGTAATGTTAGGATATTGTTTGTGTTTGGTCCTATCCATGTGAATGTTATGTTTACTGCTTTCTCACACCGTCACATTGGTACAGCTTTGGACATTTGAATTTAATTTGTCTTGAATTCCCTACTTGTATAGCTCTATGATTAAAGCCTACTTGGTTATCTTTAGATCGATGATGTATATCCTTGTGTTATGTGGATTGAGTGCTGATCTCCAGACCTGTTTTTCCATGCACCTCTATGATATGCCCTCATTCTCGGTGCATATATATTCCACCCAAAAAATTGACATTTTTTTAGGAACCATTCTTGTGGATAATTTATCAGCTTCAATAATTTTAACTAATCTTTCCTTGGACATGTAAATGTTATCCTGTATTTTATAGGTTATTGTGACTGTCTTTTCTGATACTGGCCTTCATAATATACAATTTAAACTAGTAAATGTCACCTGATATTTTTGTGCTGACTTAAAGTTTTCTGTGCATTTTCCCCTACATATTATTTCTCAGAGAATTTCATTATGATGTTTATTATTAGTTATTTTGGAATAAACTGAGTATTGTGAAATTATTTAACTAGGAAGAAGCTAGTGTAGCGTTCTGTTTCCTCAATTCTTTTAACTTGTTAAGTAATTAATAGTTTAGCATATACAGGAAACAAAAGTGAAGTAAGCACAACCGAAGAAAGTTAATAGAATGTTTGTGTATTTGTGAAATATTGGAAACTCTCATTATTTTCTTATGCTTCTCTTCAATTGGACTTAGATGCTTATCAAAAATCTATTTTTATTTCCAGGAAAGGGTTTCTGATCCCGCAGCAAAATCATCTCAATTTTCTGCTCGACCCAATGTCCCTCCATATGCACCACCAATGATTACAATGGACAATGATGATGGCATCCCATATGCAGGTAAAGCTACCTTGTGAACTATTTTTCATACCTTTGGATGTTGTGGTTTGAGGACATGACAATACAGCCTTATATCTCTAATGTGCACTTTTTGACCTCTGAATTTCTCATCTGTGCATTCATTTAAATGGTCTAATTTTTCTTATCTTCTTTTCCGGATATTTTTTCTTTTCAATATTGACTGTTGTTTATTATCGTCCTTCTGCAGCAATTGGAGGTCCTACTGCTGAGCTATTAGAGCAAAATGCACAGGCCTTGAGCCGAGTCTCTGCAAACATTTCCTCTCTCCAGGTGTGTTTACATTATCTTTGATCTATCTTACCTTATATGCGCTGATTAGACTGCTTGACTGAAAATTGTACTATTGAGTCCGACTAATTATATATGTATTTATACTATTGCGAATCTTGATATTAGCCCTTTTTCTTTAAGATTTCTTTTGTTCTATTTTCTATATTCTTGTTTTATGTTCATTTCATCTTGGTCAGATTAATGATAATATGCTCAATGCAATTTCCATTTGTAGGCCATTTTCTGCCGTTATAAAATTGACCAATAATTTTTCTGTACTCTGTCTTGTTTCTAGATACAGGACAACATTAATCTTTTGTGCCAAACTAGAGACAACATCATTAGAATAATGAATGAGTGAGTTGTACTGTTTTTGTTCTTTTCAATATATACTCTATACAGATTATTAAAGCAAGTGATTAATTTGTTTCTCTTTATATGGACTCGTTTGACTCAATCGTAACACTTTGTTTTTCCTCTTCGTCTTTTCAACAGGATGAATGATTCACCTGAGGTGATGAAGCAAATGCCGCCTCTTCCTGTGAAGATGAATGAAGAACTGGCAAATTCCATACTTCCACTTCCAAGAACACCTCTCCAGCCTCAGTCATGATGCTTTTTATTCATCGTTAACTGGCTTGCGTCGTCATTCTTTCTTTCTGTGACCCAAGATTTAGTCTTGGAAAAAAGAAGAAAGAATGAATAATTGTTGATAGTTGTCAAGTTGAATTAGTTTTCATAATTTTTTTCCCTTTCCAGATGTTAGAGGTCTTGTTCCCTTGTTTGGCTCTAACTTAGTAGTGCAATAGGAATTATTTTGTATTCATGGTATTAATTTATTTAAATTTAAGCAATAAGAGCAATAAGTTGTGGTTTAATTTTATTTATCTTACAATACATTTTCTTATGCATATTGATTGTATCAAATAGTACATATTTTTTCCTTGTTTAATTGAAAATGGAAATGTCATAAATGTCTATAACATGAATTTTTCCACATGAAGCTTCTCTATAGATATTTTCTTCTGATTTAATATAGTAATTCAACTAATCTCTACTTTAAGACTATTTTGATTTGCATTTTATTTTTGTTTTCCTTTGTAAGATACTATCCAATTTTTTTTTGTTGTCTATTTTTAATTGTTGTCTTTCTGTTCTGTAACCAAAAACAATCTAAGCATGGCTTGGGAATTTGTAGGGCCACAAGGTGGGGTTTTGTTTGAAAAATGTCTTACGGTGGAGAAGGTTTCTCATATCATCTGTCTTTTTCACTGTTTTTTGACAGGACTGTCATTTTCATCTTCATCATCAAATACTCTTTATTTTAATATTAAATTTATTTTAAAATGTAGATATTTTTCTTACATAAGCTTAATTGCCACTTTATATTTTAAGAACATAATTAATTAATGGTTTAAATGCAAGAGATATTAAGGGGGTTGTTTGTGTGACCTCAATAATAGGCAAGGTAGGAAGGTCAATAAAGGGTTTGTTTGGTTATGGTTGTTTGGAGCATATTAAGGAAGTCTTGGAATGTAATTTAAAAGATATTGTTTGGAGCATTAAGTTTTGTGCATAAGAGATATTTCTTACCTCAATTCGAATTATTAGGATTTTGTATGGCACCGTTTGTTTAGGTTGCTTAGAGTTGGTTGAGAATCTCTTGCTATGTAACTCTTGCCGTAATTGGTGAGAGTATCCTTTGTATTCTATTTCAATGTATTTTGTTTTAAAAAAAATACACAATTCCAAATATCCTCCCATAATATCTTTTAAAAAAAGTTTATAAATCTTTAGAGGATTTATAGGATGGTTAGTGCATGAGGTAGCTTTAGTGAGGAGAGAAATAAGAAAATAAGGATTAATATTATTAAATGAATAAAACTAAATTACAAAGTGTCTATTTATATACACAAGTGACTTGATTATTAAGTAAAATAACAAACTAAATAACAAATCTTAAACCTTAATTAGCTTTGGATTTGAGCCACATAATACAACTTGGATTATATCTAATATCTCAACATATCCCTATAATCCAAGTTGTTGAAACACACTAATCATTGTCGATTTGAACTATTCCTAATTTCTTTCTCAAAGTTAAAAATCAGTCAATCACGTGATAAATACATGAAAGCATTTGACAATAGACTTTCTTCCCTTCCACAATTCATAAAGAGTAGTTGAGGTACCAATTCTCAAGGCAACTTTGTTATGAATATAACAAGCAATATTCATAGCTTCAACCCAAAAGTAATATGGAAGATGCTTAACATGAAGCATTATTTAGTATAATATTAATTTAGATAAATTATATTATATTGAAATAATTATAAACATTGGAATATTAAGAGGAAATGGTAGAATGGTGAATTGGTAAAGATAGTAAGGACAAATGAGGAAGATCATAAGTTGGGCCTAAGGGGTTAAGTTGGAAATAAAGAAAAAGGAGAAAAGTCGTGTTTTGGGTGAACGAAAGAAGAAGCGTAAACCAGAGAAGAAGAAGGAGAAAGGTGAAAGGTTGGGAGAAGAATCCACGGAGAAGAAGAATTTCTCATTAAAACTAAGGTAAGGGTGAGATTCTTTCGTCTCTTAAGAGTTTAATAATATGAATTAGGTATAGTTTTGTTGATTAGAGGTTTTGGGGCTGAGTAATTTTGGATGAACAATGAAATTAGGTTGTTAGGAGTTGATGTGTGATAATTATGTGAATTAGAGGTTAATAATAATAATTCGTAATTGTCTGGCTAAAAATTGGTATTTTATGAAGTATTTTTGTAGCAGTATGTGGATTGATCGCAGAGGGAGAGTTGCGAAAATCGTAGAGCCCGCTTAGCGAGCATGTGGAAATTTTGGATAGTGAATTACAGTGAGTTGCTCGCTCAGCGAACAAGCTCCTCGCTTAGCGAGACCTGGAGTGAAAAATAAAATATTTTAATTCTGAAAAATTCCTTAAAATTATTTGATTAATATAGTAATGAATGAGAATTGAAATGATGCTATCACTACACCAAACAAGACCTTAGACAACGCTTTTTTTGGCCTTAGACAGCGCTTTAAAGCGCTGTCTAAACCTGCGCAGCTAAAGGCTTAGACAACACTCTTTTAAATCTGAAAAATGTTGTCTATGGTACCATTAGACAACGTTTTTTGACATTTTAAGTTATACCTTAGACAACGTTTCTGGTAAAAGCGTTGTCTAAGACCCACAATCAGACGGCGCTTTTTGGACATTTTTAGGTATACCTTAGACAACGCTTTTTATTTAAAGCGCTGTCTAAGATATACGTAAATTTTTATATAATTTTTTTAAAACCACAATTTATACTAGGCTTTTCAACCAGAATTTTGACCTGTTTTTGAACCAATTTTTTTCCAGAAAAATATCACAATTTGGATATTCAAAACAATCCAATTTGGCCTATTTAAATGTACCAATTTATGCACCAAAATTATATATCCAAATGGATTGGCAATTCAAACATATATACTTACAAATATACATATTACTTATACTACTTTTGCTACAAATGTACCAATTTAAACATATTACAAATCATTACTTATACTACTTTTGCATCAAACCAAAGCATTGCTTCAAATCTACATAGGTCCTGAAACAACACAAAGATTGTAATTCAATTAAAAGAATACAATATTATAGTTACAAAGTTACACATTTAAATTAGAATGAAAGCAATTGAAAATGAAAAATAAAGAAACCAAGGATATCAAATATAATTTACCTATTTCACTAACATTTCTTTCTTTTCTTTGTTGGAATATTAATTACTTGTTTCTTAGCAATGCAGACAGATGAATTGATCCAAATTCCCTCGTTATGATCATTTCTGATATATGACTCATCCGCTATAAGATCCTCATCTTGATTTCTATTCAACTCATTCCGTCTAATGCAAGACTCATTCTCAACATCAATATCACATTGATCGACACCGCTATCATCAACCACTTTGTTAGAGAAAAGCACTATAGTTGATGATGCATATTCGTTACGAAATAAAACGCAATCGTTAGGACAAACATGTATCTTATCATAGCTCATGCCAATAGAGCACAACATTTTTTTGCCTCATAGGTTTGATTAGGAAGAACATTATCCTCCGGTAGCATTTCTCTCATAAGGGCCAACAACTCTGTGAAACTTTTATACGACCATCCATTGCCCGCCTTTAAGTTGTACAACTTTAATACCGCAGACAGTCTTGAGAATTTAGTGCAACCTTTATACAACGGTTTCTCTGCATCGCTTACCAACCTCTCAAACATTTCAGGACAATCATGAAGATCTTCTTCAGGTGTTTCTACAATCTATTCAACTCGATCAGAATCGTATGTTTCTGTGTCTTTGTTGTCTGAAGCATATGTCGTATTACTTTTCCCACTCAGTTCAACATTCTCGTTAATTTTCTCACCATGAAATTTCCAACACTAATAACTTCGATCAATTCCATGCCTCAGTAAATGCGATTTCAATCCATCTGCGTCAACCTTACCAATATAACAACAACACAAACAAGGAAATTTCACCCGTATGGGGTTTTTAACGTGTTGAATAACAAACTTAACGGATTCCGTAACCCCATTCTCGTACTCTTTGGACAATCGATCGACACAGATCCATGTTTTATCCATGGTTTTCCTACTTATTAAGGTAAACAAAGTAAGCCATACAATTTTTTATCCATGTTATTCTACTATCGCACACTATTCACAAATAAGCCACACATCTCAACCTAAACACAAATTTACAAAAAAGGGATCCAAAAAATAAGCACTTTCTCAATCTCAAAAAGAGATTAAAATAATAAGCTATTTTCTAATTTTCATGTATAAAATAGTGTAACTATATACAAAAAGAGCTTAAACTAATAAGCACTTCTACAACAATGTCAACTATATACAAAAAGAGCTTAAACTAATAAGCACTTCTACAACAATGTCAATTATATACAAAAAGAGCTTAAACTAATAATCACTTCTACAACAATGTCAACTATATACAAAAAGAGCTTAAACTAAACAAAGATATATGGATTTCGTTCTTGCCCTAAACAGATAAGAAACTTACCAAAAAATGAGACAGTGTATGGTGGAGGAAGGAGCACGACGGTAACAATACACTTCATAGAGGAGCACGGTGGTGGACGACGGTGGCAATTGAAGCTTCTGTTAGGGCGAAAATGGCGTTCGCACGGTTCGTTCGCAGAAAGGGAAAGAAAGAAATGAAAATAGAAACAACGAATTTTTCATATAATTAGACCTTAGACATCACTTTGGTGAAAAGTGCTGTCTAAGGGAGGCCTTAAACAGCGCTTTTGACAAGCGATGTCTAAGGTCAACCTTAGACAGCGCTTTTGATATTATTTTTAAAAAAAAATTGAAAGCCTTTAGACAACGCTTTTGAAAAAGCGCTGTCTAATATATACCTTAGACAACGCTTTCTAAAAGCGCTGTCTAAGGTATGACTTTTAGTAATGCTTTTATTATTTTTTTGGACCAGTTTCCGTGTTTTCTTTTAATTTTAACTTATAACAACTCTTTCTTTATAAAACGCTGTCTAAGGTGCGTTGTTAAATGTCATTTTTGGCATAGTGTATTAGAAGTAGTTAGAGATGAGTTATACACTTAATTAGAGGGGCAATTAATATAACTTGAAAATGAACATGAGTTGATATGTTTGTTAGTTGTTATTGTTGCTATGTGTAGTAGTTGTTGTTGTGATTATAAGACACTGTTGTTGATGTATGTTGATGTAACATGTTGAAGTATGTTGCATTATTGTATGTATTCTCATTGAGGTTGATATATGTTGTTGTATACGAAGATGCATGATGTTGATGATGTTCGTTGTTGTGGAAAGTCTTTGTATGTTTGTTGTTAATGTTGACTTGTATAATGTAGTTGTTGTAGATATGCATGCTTGTCATTGATGTTGCATGACATGTGCATGGTTAGGAATGATATACCAAGGTAGGGTATGTCCAATTGGATCCTAGTGGGGATCTTTGTGATGTTGTTGCGGTCATGAAATAGTGATTGTACGTGACCAGGAAATAAGGGTCGAGGGTGTGATCATGAAATAGGGATCATACTGGACCACGAAAGAGGGGTCGAGAGTTCCGACGTGAACTAGATCTTGAAATAGAGATCAAATTATGGTACTGCATGCATAGAGTCAGTAGAGTCTCATTGCATAAGTTGTTGTTGTTGTTGTGTATGATGTTGATATGTGTTGTGATAAGTTTGTTTGATTGTTGGTTTTGAGAAGTGGTGATTGATTGATGTTACTTTCCTTTTATTCTTATTATTTTCATTTGTGATGCAAGTATCTCACTCCTTCTATTTGAATGTTACCCCTATGTTGGTAACGTGCAGGTGATCAGGATAAGTAAAATGGTGGTCGGTGAAGTCAGTGTACTTCCCATTTTTAGGAGTCGGCTCTGATACATGCTTTGGGTGTTGGGACGATGTTTGTTCTTGTTTATTTATTTTCAGAGAAACATTTTGTAATCGAATTATACTTTATGTTTCTTTTGGAACTTTTCCGTTGCAAGTTGAACTATTTCTTTGTAAAAACGTATCATTTGAGCCATGTGTTTTAGTGGATTATGACACTCAAAATGATTAGTGCATTTTAATAACTCTGATTTTATTTATAAATCCGTGGGGTATTTTGGATGTTACAAAGTGGTATCAGAGCAGGTCAGTCAGTCTGGCCCAGTAGTTGAGTCGTTGTGTCGTTGTTGAGTGTTGAGTGTTGTTGTAGAATTCTTATATGTTGTTTGGATATTATTGTTGTGTGACAAATTTAGAATGACTGGTAGAAACGATGTTGCACTTTCCACTGCTATGCAGGCGATGGCTCAGGCTGTGCAAAACCCGATGAATACTGGTGATCGTGAGAGTGATGAATTCCGGAAGAATAATCCACCTACATTCAAGGGGAAGTATGATCCTGATAGAGCACAAGATTGGCTCAAGGAGATTGAGAGGATCTTCAGAGTGATGGAGTGTTCAGAAGGAAGCAAGGTGAGGTTGGGTGCTCATAGGTTAGTGGCAGAAGTTGATGACTAATGGGTTGGCACTCGTCAACGGTTAGATGCATCGGGTGAGGCAGTCATCTGGGCTGTGTTTAAAAGAGAATTTCTGAGGAAGTACTTTCTTGAATATGTTCGGGGAAAGAAAGAGATTGAGTTCTTAGAGATGAAACAAGGAAGTATGTAAGTTACTGAGTATGCTGCCAAGTTTATTGATTTGGAGAAGTTTTATCCGCACTATAGTGAGGCGACTATTGAGTTATCAAAATGTGTCAAGTTCGAGAATGGTTTGGGGCCTGAGATTAAGCAGGAAATTGGTTATCAGAGGATCCGAAGATTTACGGATTTAGTGGATTGCTGTAGGATTTTTGAAGAAGACAACAAGGCTCGATCTGATAATTTCAAGAGTTTGACTAAGAGAAGAGGAAAGCAACAGATGCATCGTGGGAAACCTTATGCAGCCCCAGTTGATAAAGGTAAGCAGAAACAGGTTGAGGGCAAAAGGCCAAGTGGGGGAGGTGCTCCTACTTCTCTGAAGTGTTACAGATGTGGTGAGTTGGATCATCGTATCAGTGAGTGCACAAGTGACGTGAAGAAATGTTTCAAGTGTGGCCAGCCTAGACATTTGATTACAGAGTGTAAAATTAATCTGGTTACTTGCTACAACCGTGGAGAGCAAAGTCATATCAGTACTCATTGCCAGAAGCCGAAGAAAGCTACAACTGGAGGAAAGTTGTTCGCTTTGACAGGGACATAGACTTCCAGTGAGGATCGTTTTATTAAAGGTACTTGTTATATTAATAGTATTCCTTTGATTGCTATGATTGACACAGGTGCTACGCACTGTTTTATTTCCATTGACTGTGTGATAAGACTATGACTTGTTGTTTCCCTATGAAAAGAGAGATGGTTATCGAGACTCCTACTGATGGGTCGTTAACTACTTCTCTTGTTTGTTTGAATTGTCCTCTATCGATATATGGTAGAGACTTTGGTGTGAATTTGATTTGTTTGTCGTTGGGAGGTTTGGATGTGATTCTGGGAATAAATTGGTTGGAGTTCAACTATGTGGATATTAATTGTTTCAGTAAGTCGGTTCGATTTCTTACTCCTGAAGAAGAGAAAGAAGAAACTGGTTATTTATCTGCTCGAGAGTTGAAAGAACTGTTGAATGAAGAAGCACAAGTTTTGGCGTTGTTTGCATCTTTATTGGTGGAGAATGGTATGGCAATCGGTGAATTTCTAGTGGTGAGAGATTTAATGGAAGTATTTCCAGATGATATTCTGGATGTTCCATCAGAGAGAGAGAGAGAGAGGTGGAATTCAACATCAATCTTGTGCCAGGAACTAGACCTATTTTGATGTCACCATATCATATGTCGGCTTCCAAGTTATCTGAATGGAAGAAGAAATTAAAGAAACTGTTAGAAACTAAGTTTGTAAGGCCGAGTGTGTCACCTTAGGGAGCTCCAATATTGTTGGTGAAAAAGAAAGATGGTAGCATGAGATTGTGTATTGATTACAGGCAACTGAATAAGGTGACAATTAAGAACAAGTATATGCTTCCAAGGATAGATGATCTGATGGATCAGTTGGTTGGTGCTCGTGTGTTTAGTAAGATCGATATGCGATAAGGTTATCATCAGATAAGAGTGAAAGATGAAGATGTGCAGAAGACATTTTTTAGGACTCGGTATGGACACTATGAATATGTAGTGATTCCATTTGGAGTTACAAATGCATATGGAGTATTCATGAAATATATGAATCGGATTTTCCATGATTATTTGTATCAATTTGTTGTTGTTTTTATAGATGATATTTTGATTTACTCTAAGTCAGAAGAAGAGCACGCTGAACATTTGCGGATTGTACTGCAAGTGTTGAAGGAGAAGAAGTTGTATGCTAAGTTGTCGAAGTGCGAGTTTTGGTTGAAAGAGGTGAGTTTTCTCGGTCGTGTGATTTTGGAAAAAGGGATTGTTGTGGATCCATCCAAGGTAGATGAATTGCTACAATGGGAGCCTCCAAAGTCAATGACAAAAATTAGAAGTTTCTTGGGATTAACTGGTTATTATTGAAGATTTATTGAAGGATTTTCGAAGTTGGCACTTCCGTTGACTCAATTAACTTGTAAGAATAAAGCGTTTGTGTGGGACACCCAATGTGAATAGAGTTTCATTGAGCTAAAGAAGAAGTTGACTACTACTCCAGTGTGAACAGAGTTTCATTGAGATTTATTGATGCTTCTTTGATAGGATTGGGTGGAGTGTTGATGCAAGATGGTCAAATGGTGGCGTATACTTTGCGTCAATTGAGAATTCATGAGAGGAATTATCCTACCTGTGATTTGGAACTAGCAACTGTGGTTTTTGTATTAAAGATTTGGATACATTATCTGTATGGTTCGATATTTGAGGTTTATAGTGATCATAAGAGTTTGAAATATCTGTTTGACCAGAAAGAGTTGAATATGAGGCAGAGACTTTGGTTGGAATTCTTGAAGGACTACGATTTTAGTTTGAATTATCATCCCGATAAAGTTAATGTTATGGATGATGCATTAAGTCGGAAGACATTGCATATGTCGACCATGATGGTTAGAGAGTTGGAGTTGATTGGACAATTTAGAGATATGAGTTTGGTTTGTGAGCATACACCTCATAGTGTAATGTTAGGAATAATGAAGGTTAACAATGATTTTCTTTATCGTATTCGGGAGAGTCAGAAGTATGATGTGAAATTAGTGGATTTGATGGTCAATGATGAACGAGTTGGAGGTAATAACTTTCGAGTTGATGAATAAGGAGTACTAAGATTCCGAGAACGTATTTATATTCCTGACGATCTTGAATTGAAGAGAATGATTCTTGAAAAAGGACATAGAAGTGGTTTGAGTATTCATCCGAGAGCGACGAAAATGTATCAATATTTGAAGAAGATGTTCTAGTAGCCCAGTATGAAGCGAGATGTAGCTCAGTTTGTTATGCATGTTTAACTTGTCAGAAGTCGAAAGTGGAACATCAGAAACCTGCTGGTTTGATGCAACCATTGGATATTTGTACCGGTAAAAACATGAGTGTAAGCTATTAATTAACTTAACTCAAAACAAACAGATTCGCCACCGCGCTTTTATTTTATTCCAAGAGGAAAAGGAAAAGATAGCGAATAAATCCTAATGAATCTAAAAGCAAAAAAGAGCTAAAGAAACACATCAAAGAACCGGGTAAGGGGATAGGTTACACAATGGGAAGGTTTTACGCACCCAAAATGTTCGTGGTACTCCACTGGAGCCCTTTGGAAAATTTACTGCTTTTGGTTTGAAAATGGTTTATTAAATGAGAGTGGAGGGATGAGAAAAGAATTATTATTTTTTTTTTGTGTTTGGAGAGGTTTACCACCTCATGCCTACGTACCCACAAAGTGAAATGCGAGATCAAAACCTCGTAGTTCGTGGTACAAATAGTGAAAAGGATTGGTTGTGATTGATTTTATTAAGTGAAGAGAATTTATCATCTTCAAGTGGATGGCCAAACAAACTACCATGAGAATGAAGGCATGGACTCATATATCGTTATAGAGAGGGCGCCAACTCGGATAAAATCAACGAGTATGGCACTAAACCCCCACAAATGACAAGAGAATCAATTACATCAAACTACAACTATGGAGATTGAGAGACTTACACCCGACTAAAGAATAATGACTCATAATCGACATCTTTTTAAAGAAAACAAACAAAGGTGTACAAAGGCACAAAACAACTTGAATGGGTTTGAGTTCTTTTTATTTTTGAATTAAGGTCAAGATGATTAAATTTATTGGTTTTAAAAGAAAAGAAAAATGGTAAAAATCCATTTGACAAAAGTCAAGGTTTTGTTTATTAAAGAAGTGATGATTTTAGAAAGCAAGAATCCTTTGAAAAAGAGAGAATATTTTGAAAATTAAAGAAGGGATGGAGATGAAGGGACTATCCTAAAAAGGAAAATAAGGAGATAAAGAAAGAAAATATCTAACCAAACTTGATGATACTTCAAATTATGAGTATAAGAGTTCCATCCTTATAAGCTAGCAAATGACCAAATAAAGGCAAACACCAACTTCAAAAAGATCAAGGCAAAGGAAAGGTGTCCTAAAAAATCTAAGTCCAAAACTCCAATCCAATGCCAAGGATAGTAACCAATAGTCCACAAATTAAAGTCACAAGTTTTTTTAGAGGTTTAATCCTTTATTAATGTTTTTGTGTCCAAATGGACAAAGGGAAAATCAACAATAAAATAAGAATAAATAATAAACATGATAATGGATGGATAGAGCATAATAAAACATAATACAAAATAAAATCAATTAAAGTGCAAGAATCTAAAATATTAGTAGTAGTAATAGTATAATAATATTTACATAAAAGTGATATGATGAACTTAATCAACCACAACCAAAAAGAGCAACCAAAATCGAAAGGCAACCGGATCCGCTTAACATCTTACACTATAGTGATTAATCAAGGCAAACCAAATCAAATTCAATGAAATTTAAAAGCCGATTAGGAGACCCAAAGCACCTACGCATCAAGTCTTCATAAGTCTCGATTCTTAATGCAATATGATTAAACGCTTTGGGATTACGCGACCAACAAAAGGTCTGGTCCATGAAAGTGTGTCGCTCCCGATAAGTGACACCAGGTCAGATAAGGGTACAGACGCGAACGGTCGGCGAAGGGAACAGTGAGAACACACAGCCGTGAACTCACTGGAGAATGAATAGAGTCGCCAGCTAGGCATTTTTATCCCGGAGGAAAGGTAATGCTGCATAGACCTAGAAAGAAATGGATAAGACGGTTTGCGAACCAGAGAGACTGAGAAAGGGGGTTGGTTACAACCTGGGAAGGTATTAGCACCCAGATTGTCCGTCGTACTCGACGGGATCCACGCTTAAAAGATTTGTGTTTTAAAGGGGTAGTGTCAGTGCAATTTGTGTGTAAAATAGCTGGAAAAGATGTACAGGTGTCAGTGTAAAAGAAGTGAAGTGTAGTATGAAAGTGTCAGTGTAAGAACAGAGTGAAATGCTCAAGATCATGAGGCTAAAGAATAAAGCTAGAAGGAGGGGGAATGTACAGAGACTTTTGTTCGATAACCGTTAAGTTATGCCTACGTATCCTCTCGTGCAATGAGGAAGTCAGAACACCGTAGTTCGACCCAAAGAGACTGAAAGATGAATTGACTTGTGAACTGCTTGCTTGTCAATGCTCAAGTGTATGATCTGTCTGGCACAGATGCAAACTGTCTTGCATTAGACGGAAGAAGCAAGTTCTCGGTTTATGAATGAAGGTGATGAGAAAAGAATCCCGAAGGAGACGATTATTGTTTGTTTTTGAGTTTTCAGTCTTTTATTGCTTTTGAAAGTTTGTCATAAGTTAATGAGCTTAAGCCTAAACCAATGGGTTAGTAAACTCATCACATCTTCCCTCTGATTAGGGGTAATGAGAATTACCTTAAGTGTGAAGTCAGATTCTCACACTTAATCACCTTTGGTGTAGGATTAAGGTCATTAACCTACTTGTGATTATTTAGATGTTTTTGGTGTTTTTGTTTAGTGTTAAGTAATGAGGTTAAGCCATAATCATGGATTAAACAGACCCATTACACCATCCTAAAAGAAGGATGATAGATGAGAATGTTTAAGTTGAGGAAAACTCCTCAACTTAATCCAAGATTAGGGATTAAACTCATGACAAAACAAGCCTTTGATTAAGTGAATTTTAGATTAATGGTATGATGATGAAGTGAGTTTTATTGTTTGTAAGACAACTTGAGGGGGACTTGTCCATTAACACTAGGGTTAGTCCTTCTTAACCACTTAAGGAAGAATTAGAACCCTAATGCAAGGCCCAAGTTACAAGTGTGATGTCTTGATGATTATTAGGTGAATTGATTAAGAGATTTAAACACCTTAAGGGTTCAAAACTTAGGATTAAAGTTATACACTCCATCCTAAGAGAAGGATGCAGGCATAAGCTTAGCCACAAAGTCTTAAAGCCTTTAGGGTTTAGTCCCTGATTATGAGGTGAGAAGAGAGGACTCAAAGAGAGACACAAAGGTAAAACTATGAGGGGAGACTAATCAAAACCCTAATTCATTGTCATGCTTGGTTGTTCCTAAGGTTTGTGAGGTTTGCAAGAACAATCTTCAAAGGAGCCACCAGGAAGCAGATGAATAAGATCAGGAGAAGCAAAGTGACTTGCTTCATTCAAGAAGTCAAGTCACTTGAAGAAAGAAAGTGGGAAGGAGAAGAATGAGCAAGCTCAATCTCATACACAAATAGAAATGCAGCAATGGATGCAAGAGAGATGAAAAGAAAAGTTATGAGAAGTGAAGGCAAATTCACTTCCCAAGTTTACTTACCACCTGAAATGTTAGAAAGAGATGCAATGTAATGCTAGATGAGATGAAATGACATGATGCTAAATAAAACCAGAAGCATGTAGATGATGATAATGATGCTATGAGATGCTGCAAACATGAGACAAGGCATGGAGATGTTCATACAAGATTATGAATGCAAATGATGCAAGTTAAGGAGCATGAACAAGCATGAAATGTTATGAAGCATACAAGGCAAATGACATGGCAAATATGTAATGCAATGATCAAACATGCTTTCTATATGTCTTAAGATGTCAAATGAATCACAAAAATGCACAAAATGCAAAGACAAGTCATGTTATGCAAGAGAATGCAAGAAGGATGCAAAAGAAAGCCCAAATTAGGGTTCATGGATCAAACATCAAACAAAAACCCAAAACAGAAACAAAACCCTAAGATAAAAATGGAAAATGGTACCCAAAGAAACTCTAAACCTATAATGAACCACTGCCTAAAGGGGAACTCTCAACTCTTAACCAAACTCAAGATATGATTTTTCTAAGTTATTAGGGTTTTTTAGGGTTCTTAACAAAAGAAATGCCAAACAATAGAAAATGCAAGATTAAATCATGGACATTTTACCCTAGAAACTACATGCCAAACACAAAACAATGCAAGAAGAATCAATGTCTCAACCTTCTCCAATAGGCAGAAATGAATTTTTGAATCCATGATCAAAATAATGCATAAAAAATGATTTAATTCAATGAAAAATTCTTAAAATGCATCAAGATCAAAAAAGAAATTTGGTTTGAAGGTTGGACAATGTTTCTAAATGTCTTAGAACATTTCATGAATTTTTTTGTAATTTTTAAATACCTAAAAGTATTTTTAATTAATTAATTCCCATTAATCAATTAAAAATAATCTTTTAAATATTTAAAAATACTTTTTTAATGATAAAAAATAAAATAAAAATATTTTTGGGTCTTAAAAATTAATAAAACTTTAAAGAAAAAGTTTCATAATTTTTAAGACATTTTTGCTATTTTAAAATAAATATGCAAATTAAATGAGAAGAAAATGAATTAAAATGAATTTTAAATGAAGTAATCAGGAAGGACGGCTGAGATTGATTCTGGCAGTGGATGGGTTGACTGCGCGCGCAGATCAAAGGCCCATATTCAAACTTCTAAAACTCAATTAATTAAATTAATTAATCCTGATTATGAATTAATGGCACAATCTGGACCACACACACGCGCGCGGGAAGCCAGATCCAAGGGCCCATATTCAAACTTTGCCCTAACCCTAATTAACCTCACTAATCACTTTCAGGCTGCCGGAGAAGACCTCCGGTCGTCTTCTCCGGCCAGCATCTCACCTGAGAAACCTCCAAACCCCTCAAATCGTAACGAAAATGAAAACTAAACACACCAAAATGATCCCCATGATCTCCTGAACTAAAACCCTAAGTCCAAACAAATTTCTTCTTCCTCAAAACCATGAATCGAACAGAACAAGTTTTAGGGCACGCAGGTTTCAGAGACAAATTAAACTCTCAAATCAAAGCCATTTTCAAAACCAATGATACCAGGATGATCAGTGAAGCACATAGAACAAGTTTGTAACAAGAAAAACAATTTCTGGAAAAATAAATTTCAGGCTACCTGAGATTCGAAGCTTTCAGCTTTAGGACTTTTTGGCCACTTCCTTCAGTGCAAACTACTCCACTTGGTCCCCAGAAGATGTTTGAATGCTCAAAGAGAGTTTAAGCTGGCTGGATAGTGAGATTCGAAAACTTCTGCTCAAGCTTGGTCAGAAATGGCAATGGTGAAATAGAGAGCTTCAGGTCATTGTGAATGGTTGTTTGTGATCCTGAGGATGAATGGAGAAGGTCTGTGGTGTTTGTTTGGCTGTTTGTGAGCTAGGGTGAGAGTTTCGAATGAAACTGCAAAATGGAGTGAGAAATGGCAGTGGGATGTTCTGGTTGTTTCAGGCTAGGGTTCTTGGTGCTGGGTGGTCTATGGAGCAAGGTGAGTTGAATGGTGAAAATGGTTGAAGTGTTTGCAGGCTGTGTAGGCAGATTCGAAGCAAGATGCAAATGGGAGTGTTTTTGTGTATGTGATGAATGAGAGAGCTTCAGCCTTGCTTAGTACATGGAATGGCTTGCAAAATGATATGTTATTTTAATCCAAGTGGCCAGAGGATGTGACATGGCCTGTGGTGATAGGTAAGTTTACTTTTGCCAAAAGTCAAAAATCTTGTAAGAGAGGCATGGGCTTGATACTAGCTTGGTACAAAGGCTAGGGCTGGCGCAGCATGATGAGTGTGTGAGGCTAGCTTGATTCAAGGACCAATGCAGCAAGTTGGTGAGGAGAAATGAGTGTTTTGCAACTTGGTTACCTTTTTGAAATCTCATGAAAAATGCCTTGTTACATGAACTAAACACATGTGATCTTTGGTTCAAATCTGATTTTTGGGACTTAGAGAATGTTTATGTGCTGGTTTGAAATGAATTAGAGGCTGCAATATGCATTGGTCCAAGATTTTGCAAAATTCTCACTTAGGGCATGCCTTGAAAATCAATGATTTTAGCCAACTTTGCATTGCCATAACTTTTGATCCAAGAAGAGTTTGATCATGTTCTTGTACTTTTTGAAAAGGGAAAGATGAGATCTACAACTTTCATGACCAAAGTTTTTCCATTTGAAGCCTTTTTGGATCAAGAATCAAAGCTTGAAAAATGACCTAAAATGATGCATTCTTGAAAAGTCAACTATGCCCAAAAAGTCAACATTTGCAAAAACCCTAAATTCTTGATTTCTATGAACTTCAACCTTCTTCCATGATCAAATAAAGATCATATACACTAAAAATGATGAAGATCACCCATTGGTTGGGTCATTGGGGGCCTCAGATGCCCTGATTTTGCACTGACTTGTCTGAAAAGTCAACTCTTGATCAGATGACTTCCCCATGGAATTTCTTCATGAAAATTGATATGCATACTCCCTATACCATATAAAGAGCAATGGAAACAAGAATGACCAAAAAATTTGGTGTTATGGGCTCTGAAACCAAAACCCTAATTTCCAGTCAACTGTGTAGTTCAAACTGGCTCTGCATCCACTCAAACCCTAGTTCTTGTGATCCCTCTGCAATTTTGACTTTGAGGAGATGAAATATGATATAAGAACACACATGGACCTCTTTGAGTTGATTGGTAGCCTTTGGAGTGGCCCAAGAAGCTTTGGGATTGCTCAGATCACAAACCCTAGGTGCAGATGACTTAGAAACTATGCAGTGAATCAAAAGTGAGATATGAGATGATATGATTGTGTTTATGCATATGAGATGATCACAAGCCATGGTGAAATGGGTGAGGGCAAATTTGGGGTGTTTACAGCTGCCCCTATTCAAACATGAGTTAGCTGTGCAGGTTGTAAGCGACGGCTTAACAGGCCAAACGAGATAACTTGTGGTTGAATACCAAAGACAGTCCAAAATTTGCACTCACAGAAGTGAAGAAGAAAAGGGATATAGATTGTACAAGAAAGATAAAGTATATTGTAAAGTGTGGGCGACGGAGGACGACCGTCGAGCAGAGGACGACTGCTGGGTAAATAGCAATGACGGGGACGGCCGACATGCTGGGAAAAGTATATGAAAATAAAGCAATGACGGGGACGGCCGACATGCCGGGGATAGAAGGTGAAGCTAAGACGGGGACGGCCGACTAGCTGGGAAAAATAAAATCATGATGGGGACGGCCATCAAGATAAAGCTGTAAGATTCTCTGGGAGTTAATGAAACATGACGGGGACGACCATCAAGTTCATAAAGGTAACCAACGACGGGGACGGCCATCGGGCTAAAAGGAAAAGGGACCACGACGGGGACGGCCATCGGGTTAAATGAAATAAAAATAAATGAAATAAACAGATGATGGGGTACGGCCATCAAAGGTGAAGGACGATCACCTAGCAGGGGACGGCTGCTCTGTTGGGGATAAAAGAAATATGATGGGGACGACCATCAAAGGTGGAGGACGACCACCTGGCAGGGTACGGCTGCCGAAAATATCGCGACATAGGACGAATGCCGGATAGAAAAGGTCAACGATGGGGACGGCCATCGGACGAGCATGATGGAGGACGACCATCAAGAAGTGGAGGACGACCACTCAGCAGGGGACGGCTGCTCTCAAGGTTTCTCATGACACAGGACGAGTGCCAGATAACCAAAAAATCCACAATGGGGACGGCCATTGGATAAAAAATGATGAAGGACGATCATCAAAAGGTGGAGGACGACCACCTGGCAGGGGACGGCTGCTAAAATCAACGATGGGGACGGCCATCGGATGAGCATGATGGAGGACGACCATCAAGAAGTGGAGGACGACCACTTAGCAGGGTACGGCTGCTCTCAAGGTTATCATAACACAGGACGAGTGTTAGATAAAAAGAAAATTTGTTGGTGATCTACTGGGGATAATGTAAACACGGACGAGCGTTTACATCCAAAAATCAAAAGGTATAAGTGTTTGGTATTGTGTATAGATTAAAGATGCGGACGAGCATCCTTAAGACTATGATACGGACGAGTATCATGTAGAAACAAACTGACACATGCTCAGAGATGATGATACGGACGAGTATCAACTGGTTAACAAAGAACACGGACGAGTGTTGCATCTGAAAGGACTCTTCTGGGGAATAGTAGACACAGACGAGTATCTATATCCAAGAAGACATAAGTGTTTGACACGGTGTATGGATTAAAGATGCGGACGAGCATCCCTAAGACTGTGATACGGACGAGTATCATGTAGAAACAAACACTAGACGCAATGCTCTGAGATGATGGTACGGACGAGTACCAACTGGTTAACAAAGAACAAGGACTACTGTCGAATCTGTGGGGATATGAGTGATGATGTATACAAGATACAGACGAGTATCTGTATAAGTGTACCATGAGTAGTGAGTATATATAATGATGAGTGTTTATCTGCTGGGGAGAGTGACACGGACGAGTGTCAAGAGAGAAAAGTATAATATTAACAAGTGTATGGGTTGATGAAAGTGTAAGCGACTGCGCTGGGGATATGACACGGACGGGTGTCAAGGAAGTGTATATACAAGTATATGTGAGTGCAAAGAGGATGTCTTTGGCTTTCTGCTGGTGATTTGACACGGACGGGTGTCCAAAAGTGTATATATTGGTGTTTGTGATTGGAGAGGCAACTGCTTTTGCTGGGACTCTGGTGGGGATTTTTTGTATAATGATGATGAACGGTTTATTATTCACAAGTGTTACTTCAGAACATGGCTTATGATTATGCTATGCGTTTGATTTTTGCCGTAATGCTCCGTATTAGACGGAATGCTACGCTCTGAGGGGATAGTATGATGCGAATGCTATGATTATGCAAAGAGACACGGATCCGGGATCCGGATCCCGGTGCTGCGAAGATCCCTGGTTGATCTGCTTGAAGTGAACATCCCAGCTGGGGATGAGATCATTGGTAGATCTAATGATGTATCTGTTTGGGGATATAGGTCACTGATTGACGTATCCTTATAATACAGGACTCAGCTGGGGTTTGTAGAAGCTTTCTGTACTCTGTTGTGACTTCTCCGTGCGTTGCTCTCCTGAATAGAGGCTGGGGATTCTGTGGGGAGATGATCCCCTGCATTCTGCTGAGGAAGAGAGGTTGGTGCTTCAACTGGGGAATGCTGTTGGTAACTCAGCTGGGGAGAGCAACGGGAAGCAACTCGGCTGGGGATAGAGCATTTCGGATGCTGATATCTTTTGTTGTTTTGCCAGCTTGCTGGGATGCATCTTGCATGCCCCAAGTTGCGTTCTGGATACCTGCAATCCTGCAAAGATAAGGAAACATACAAAAGGTCCCGAGGTATCCTTTACTGGATTCCGTCATAGGAGATAAGTACTTTCGAGAGTAAGTATATTCCCTGTAAGCATGTGCTTTTATTTTTAGAGAAAGGCATCTGTACTTATGCAATTGTATTTTCAGAGATATCAGACAATTCTTTGCAAAACGTAAATGTAAAAAACGAAACATGACTGAAAATCTGATTTTATTAATTCATGTGCCCTGAATTGGCAAAATACAGTCAAGGAAACATATCTCCTGAAATGAAGAGACTGTTACAAATTGAGAAACAAAGTGCTGGCGGTGTTGACGATGCTTCCAAGGAGCTCCCTCTTCTGCTATGACTCGTATGACAATGACGTTCTTCTCGTCTTGCTTTCTGGAGAGAGTTGATTCTGATTGAAGCTTGATCCTTTGGAGCTTACCAAGTTGTAGACAATACAGACGAATTCAGAATGCAGTTGTTCGCTTATTCCCTTATTTTGCATGGATCGCCCTTTCGGGTTTTCAATCCATCGGGATACCCATTTTTGCTTGAGCTGTCCAATGCGGCTTTTCAACTCAGCGGGTGTACATTTTTCATTTATTTCCCTTATTTTTGCCCGAGTCTTTTGTTCTGTTTTTGACTCGCCGGGATGCCCTATTTTTGCCTGGACTTACATTCTGTTTTTATGTCCAGCGGGTCATTTTATGCGAAGTATTTTTTAACTGCATCTGAATTCACGGGGGATGGGAAATTCTCACCATCCATGGTGCTGAGCATCAGTGCTCCACCGGAGAAAATTTTCTTTATGACGAATGGTCCTTCATAATTTGGAGTCCATTTGCCCCTGTGGTCTGTATGAGGAGGGAGGATTCTTTTCAACACAAGATCCCCTACTTGGTACTCTCGATGCCTGACTTTCTGATCAAAGGCTTTCTTCATTCTCTTCTGATATAACTGCCCATGACAAATTGCAGCCAATCTTTTCTCTTCAATCAGACTCAGTTGTTCGAATCGGGACCGAACCCATTCTGCTTCACTCAGTTTAACATCCATTAATACCCGTAACGAGGGTAGTTCAACTTCAACAGGTAGGACTGCTTCCATACCATATACAAGCTGATACGGTGTCGCCCCAGTGGACGTTCTGATTGATGTGCGGTACCCATGCAAAGCAAACGGTAGCATTTCGTGTCAGTCTTTGTATGTGATTACCATCTTCTGTACAATCTTCTTGATATTCTTATTTGCTGCCTCAACAGCGCCGTTCATCTTTGGCCTGTAAGGAGAAGAATTGTGATGTTGGATCTTGAAGTCCCGGCACAGCTCTGCCATCATTTTGTTGTTTAAGTTGGAACCATTATCAGTAATGATTCGCTCGGGCACTCCATACCGACAGATGATATCTCTTTTCAGAAATCTGGCTACCACTTGCCTAGTAACGTTTGCATATGAGGCTGCTTCAACCCACTTGGTGAAATAATCAATGGCAACTAAGATGAATCTGTGGCCGTTTGAAGCAGTTGGCTCAATCTTGCCAATCATATCAATACCCCACATGGCAAAGGGCCATGGTGAAGACATGATGTTCAAAGGATTGGGAGGCACATGCACCTTATCTGCGTAGATCTGGCATTTATGGCATTTTCTGGCGTAAGCACAACAGTCTGCATCCATTGTGATCCAGTAATAGCCTGATCTTAACAACTTCTTAGCCATGGCATGCCCTCCAGCATGGGTACCAAAAGATCCTTCGTGCACTTCATGCATCAGCAAATCTGCTTCCGTCTTGTCAACACATCTGAGGAGTACCATGTCAAAGTTCCTCTTGTATAAAGACCCATCAGTGTTCAGAAAGAAACTACCAGCAAGCCTTCTCAAAGTCTTCTTATCATTGGAAGATGCCCCAGGTGGGTATGTCTGATCCTCCAAGAAGCACTTAATGTCATGGAACCAAGGCTTATCGTCTTTTACAACATCCGCTGCAAATACATATGCTGGTCTATCAAGTCTAGACACTGAGATCTGGGGTACAAAGTTAGCAGTTTGAACTTTGATCATGGATGAAATGGTAGCAAGAGCATCTGCAAACTGGTTCTCGTCCCGAGGGATATACTCAAGTTTGACTGTTGTGAAGAAAGTCAATAACCTTCTTGTATAATCCCTGTAAGGTATCAGATGATCCTGGTGGGTATACCATTTCCCGTTGGTTTGATTGACTACCAGAGCCGAATCTCCGAATACGGTCAATGTCTTGATCCTGAGGTCAATAGCTTCCTCAAGACCCATAATGCAAGCTTCGTATTCAGCTTCGTTGTTAGTGCAGTTGAAAGTGAGTTTTGCCGAGAAAGGCATGTGAACTCCTTTAGGTGTAATGAGTACTGCACCAACACCACGGCCATTCATGTTAACAGCCCCATCAAACATCATAGTCCATTCTTCCTCCGGGTCAGGCCCTTCAGTGTGAATAGGCTCTTCGTGATCTTTTGCTTTAATGAACATGATGTCTTCATCAGGGAAGTCAAACCTCATAGGCTGGTAGTCATCAATGGGTTGCTCAACAAGATATTCAGATAGTACACTGCCCTTGATGGCTTTCTGAGATGTGTACTATATATCGTATTCTGTGAGAATCATCTGCCATCTTGCAACCCGTCCGGTAAGAGCTGGCTTCTCGAAAATGTACTTAACTGGATCCATTTTTGAGATTAATAAGGTAGTGTGGGTCAACATATACTGTCTCAGTCGGCGAGCAGCCCACGCTAAAGCGCAGCAAGTTTTCTCGAGCAGTGAATAACGTTGTTCACAGTCGGTAAACTTTTTGCTTAGGTAGTATATTGCATACTCTTTTCGACCAGACTCGTCATGCTGGCCCAGCACACACCCCATTGACTCTTCTAATACTGTCAAGTACATAATCAAAGGTCTTCCTTCAACTGGCGGCATGAGGATTGGAGGTTCTTGTAAGTACTCTTTGATCTTGTCAAAAGCTCTCTGGCAATCTTCGTTCCACCTGACCGTTTGTTCCTTTCTTAACAGCTTGAACAAGGGTTCACAGGTTGCCGTGAGGTGAGATATGAACCGTGAAATGTAGTTCAATCGACCTAAGAACCCTCGAACTTCCTTCTCAGTTTTTGGTGCAGGCATCTCTTGAATAGCCTTGACTTTATCAGGGTCAACCTCAATCCCTTTCTCGCTTACAATAAAGCCCAGCAATTTACCGGATCGCACCCCGAATGTGCATTTGTTGGGGTTCAGCTTTAGTTGGTACTTCCTCAGGCGCTTGAACAACTTCAGCAGATTCACCAGGTGATCTTCCTCTGTAAGGGACTTGGCGATCATATCATCCACGTAACATTCTATTTCTTTGTGGATCATATCGTGGAATAATGTCACCATAGCCCGTTGATATGTTGCACCAGCATTCTTCAGTCCGAATGGCATCACTTTGTAACAGAACGTGCCCCAAGGTGTAATGAATGTTGTCTTCTCCATGTCTTCAGGTGACATCTTGATCTGATTATATCCTGAAAATCCGTCCATGAAGGAGAATACCGAGAACTGAGCCGTGTTATCCACCAATACATCAATGTGAGGTAATGGGAAATCATCTTTCGGGCTGGCTCTGTTCAGATCCCGGTAGTCAACACACATTCTTACTTTGCCATCCTTCTTAGGCACAGGTACTATGTTAGCAACCCACGGCGGATAGCTAGTCACAGCAAGGAACCCGGCGTCCCATTGCTTTTGTACCTCTTCCTTGATTTTCATAGCCATGTCTGGGCGAGTTCGGCGCAACTTCTGTTTGACCGGTGGGCATTCTTCCCTCAAAGGCAGCTTGTGCACAACAATATCGGTATCCAACCCTGGCATATCTTGATACGACCAAACAAACACATCAACATACTCTTGAAGCAGATCTATCAGTTGTCTCTTCACTGAGTCTTGCAGGCAGGCCCCGATTTTAACCTCTTTCACGTCTTCCTCCGTACCAAGATTAATCACTTCCATCTCCTCCTGGTGAGGGGTAATGACCTTTTCCTCTTGTCTCAACAACCTGGCTAGCTATTCAGGAAGCTCATATTCTTCATCAACCCCTTCATCAGCTTGATTGATTGGATCGTCAAAGTCATGCGATGTCATAGCCGTGCTGTTGTCGGTGCTGTCTGGAAGGCACTCTCTGCAAGGGTTAAGTTCGTTCATTTTAGTGATTGATTTTAATCTTGCTTTAGAAAAAAGTGAAATGAAGTTATCATTTTGAAAACACCGCCATTTATTTTTGTACAAAAAGAAAAATGGAAAAACAGTGAGCAGAAAAGAAAAAGACTTGTTTGCAAAAAGATGTCTGATATTTCATTAATTTAATCTTGTTTGCACAAAAGTACAGATGGCCCTGATTACAAAATGAGTCTTGTCATCTTGGGCAAGATGCAAGACTTTGATGCATGCTATAAAAATACAGGAAATAATAATTACTCTGCATGAGTAACTCTTATAATTTCCTGGGAAGACCAGTTCGAGACACTGCTCCCCGGGATCTTTGGACGAATCCAATTCTCCAGATTGCGCTCCTCTTCCAGCTCGTCTTCCAGACAGTTGATAGCATCGGGGGTAAGCATCCCCCCACTGACAAAACCAGGCTCTGCAGCAGCCTTTGCTTGATGTTGAGTTGGTCTGTAACCCAACCCAAATTTGTCCTTCTTCTCCTCCACAGCTAAGACCTTGCCCCAGCCTAGGGCAGTTCCTTCCTCAACAACCTTCCGGGCTTGTTGGTAAGACGACATGGAGATCCCTGACACAGCAGATGCTTCATTGACATTCAAGGCTTCAAAACCTTGGCTCATTGTTTCATGGATCTCTCCATCCATCTCAATGTACTTGTAGGTAGCCAGATGGCTAACGAAAATATCCTCTTCCCCACAGATTGTGACAACTTGACCTTCCCACTCAAATTTTAACTTTTGGTGAAGGGTAGACGTTATTGCGCCGGCGGCGTGAATCCAGGGTCTACCCAACAAACAGCTGTAGGCGGGCTGAATGTCCATCACATAAAAGATAGTTTTAAAGGTCTGCGGGCCAATTGTCACGGGCAGCTCAATCTCTCCCAGAACCGATCTCTTCGAACCATCAAAGGCTCTTACCACCAGGTTGCTGGGTCTCAATGCCAATCCATCATATTCTAACTTCACCAGAGCCTTCTTCGGTAAGACATTCAGGGAAGAACCTGTGTCCACCAGCACATGAGAAAGGACAGCTCCTTTGCATTCCATGGTTATGTGCAAGGCTTTGTTGTGGTTGCGGCCATCCGCTGTCAAGTCAGAATTGGTAAACCCTAGCCCATTGCTAGCAGTAACATTTCCAACCACGGTTTCCAATTGGTTGACAGTAATCTCCTCAGGCACGTAAGCTGCGTGCAAGACTTTAAGTAGTGCATTCCGATGGGCCTCGGAGCACATAAGCAGTGAGAGGATAGAGATTTTGGATGGCATCTGGTGAAGCTGATCCACAATTTTATAATCACTCTTTTTGATGATTCGCATAAACTCATCAACTTCCTGATCGAATGGAGTTTTCAGGGCTTCTTTGGCAGCTGGATCTTCCTGTACCGGGCCTTTTCCCTTTGCCTTGGCAGCAGCTTCTGCTTCGGCAGTAGGTCTTTGAACTTGTGAAGCAAAGAGACGTCCGCTTCGAGTGAAGCCTCCGCCTCCCCCCACATTATCTACTTGTGGTGCAGGTGCTGATGTTTCAAGAGTGATTCTTTTCCCTTCACAGTACACGTCAGAGCCATAGTGCCAAGGGATGGCCCTATTGCTTTCATATGGTACTGGTCCAGGCACCGTGACAGTGACTGGACTGATTGCTGCTGCTGAAGGGACTGTTATTGTTTGTGGATCATAAAAGATTGTAACTGGTGCTCTGGCGGGAGCAGCACCTTCTGAATGGTAGGCGGAATTATTTTCAGGATCGTAGAATATGGTAACAGTAGAGACATCTTCATGATTGATTGCTGGTGTTGTAGGAGGTGTTGTTGGAAGGACCGATGTTGTTGTTGATGGAGATTCGAAATGGAATGAAGCTGAAGTTGTAGCAGGAGAAACTGTTGAAAACTGATCATTTGGGAGGACAGATGAAGTACTTGTTGATGTTGCTGGTGAATTGTCGGGAACAATAGTTGCTGCAGTTGTAGGAGGTTCTGAAACCGTTGTTGATGAAGTTGCCGGATTTGTCGGAAATGATGTAGTGATCTGTAGCAGGCCACTCTGAATAAGGCTGTCAATGCCATTCCTCAGGTCCTCACACCCATTCCATGAAATATTGCAATAGGGACACCCTAGTTCACACCCCGGAAATATTTGGCTTTCACGGAGTTGAGCTTTGATTTCCACCAATGGTGTCCTGATCTGATCCACACTGGTTATTAAATAAGACGGTTGGTCTTCTTCAATAGCGTTAATTCGGGGACCACCATGATTTGGCATAGGGTTTTTATTGACATTGGGCGGAGGTGCAAAATTCAGAGCCTTGGAGTCTACCAAGTCTTGTACCTTCATATGCAGAGCTCTGCATTTTTCTGTACTGTGACCAGGTGCGTTTGAATGAAAGGCACACCTAGCATTGGAGTCATAGTTCCTTGGTAGACTGTTGGGATCCGGAGGTGCCAACGTTCTTAGCTCAACCAGGTTGAGTTTCAGAAGCTGTGGCAGCAAGGCAGCATACGGCATTGGGATCGGGTCGATCACTCGGTTAGTTTGGGATGGCCTTTGTTGGAATGGCCTCTGTTGATTGTTGTTGTTGGTGTTGTTGCTGTTGTAGTTTCTTGGAGGATATTGGTTCTGCTGATACTGAGGTTGTTGTTGGAAGTTTTGTTGAGGAGGTTGATAGACTGGCTGTGGATGAATTGGAGCAGGGATAGTGACTGCTGCTATTGACCTTTGAACATATTGGGGCCTACCCCTGTTGGTGTGAATGGCATTGGTCTCGCCAGCTCTTCTCGGGCCTGCAAAAGGCTTTCTTGTACTACTGGACGAGCTGGCACCATTATCAGAGATCTTACCCATTTTCAACAGGCTTTCAATTCTCTCCCCAGCTATAACAACATCTGCAAAGCTGGTAGATGAGAAGGCAGCTAGCCTATCAATATAGGTTCCCTGAAGGGTATTCATGAACATATCAGCCATTTCCCGTTCTGACATAGGTGGCTGGACAGCAGCAGCAAGCTGTCTCCATCTTTGAGCATATTCTCTGAAGCTCTCCCTAGATGACTGTGACATTCCCATTAGGAGGGTCCTGTTGGGTGCCATATCTAGATTATACTGATACTGTCTGATGAAGGCTTCTGCCAGGTCCTTCCAGCATCTTATAGTTGCTCTTGTCAGATGGGAATACCATTCCCTAGAAGCTCCAGTCAAGCTATCTTCGAAGTAGAACATCCAAAGTTTCTCATCCATTGTATAGGCCTTCAGCCTTCCCAGAAATGATTTCAAATGAGTCCGGGGGCATGAAGTCCCATTATACTTTTCGAAACAAGGAGGCTTGAACTTATGGGGGATCCTGACCCCTTCTACCAAACCCATGTCCATGACGTCGAAACCCAAAGAATTTTGAGATTCTAAGGACCTCAACTTCTCAGCTATTTCTTCCAACCGTCTATCATAAGTTTCTTCTCCAACACCCATTACTGTAAATTGGTCCTCCTGAGGATCTTCTTGAAGTACTCTGGCTGCAGTGGCTGTCCCTTGAATGTTTGCAGGAATATTAACTTCAGGATGGAGATGGGGACCAAACACAGGGGGGTTAACATGTGGTTGCACCCTTTCATTGTTACTTGTGCCAGCAGTCCCCACATGGGGCTCCTCTTGATTCCTTCCTTCTACCAAAGCTCTGAGCCTCTCCTGGCTTTGAG
Source organism: Lathyrus aphaca (assembly GCA_963966055.1). Taxonomy (NCBI): domain Eukaryota; kingdom Viridiplantae; phylum Streptophyta; class Magnoliopsida; order Fabales; family Fabaceae; genus Lathyrus; species Lathyrus aphaca. The sequence goes on along the minus strand of OZ014519.1, from coordinate 724,061,930 downwards.
CTAAGTTGTTCATCACTTCCATGAATTGTGTTATCTGGGTTCTCATCTCCAGTCTTTCGTTTGCCATCTGGTTTCTGACCTCCGTAAGGTCCTGCTGCATCTGATCCATCTGAATTCCCGGAAGGTTGTTTCTAGTTGGGTACCTGTGTGGCCTGTTGAGAGGAAATACCCGGCGGCGAGCAATAATTCCTGAGATTCACAACAGAGGTTAGTGTCAACAAAACAAAACCCTACAAAACAAATAAAAGGTTAGCATGCAATGCAGTTATGCTTATTTGCTCTCAAGGTATCCGGTTTGGCCTTCAGTTTTGACCCTTCCAGACCCTTGAAGATGATGCTGTTGAAGTTGCTTTTGAAGTAACCCAGATGGAAACTAACACAAATATATTACAAAATGTGAAATAATACAACTTGTTCATTTTACAACATAAACCCTTAAAGGGGTCAAAATACATCACAAAAAACAAAAGTACATGGAAAAGGAACAACAACAAGCAAATGATCAAACTCCAAGGCCAAACTCATCCTCACGAACTTCCTTAAGAAGTGCTTCGGTCACAGGATCAGCCGGACGCTCCGTGAGATTTCTGATGAGAAGGTTTCTTGTTGCAACAGCTGCAGTCAACTTCTTGTTCTGACTTTGGTCCTTAGACCTCTTCACTCCAGCTCTGATTTCTAGCTCTGATATTTCCTTCTGGGCTGCTGCCAGGGCTTTTTCCATCTGTTCCATCTTGTCTTGAACTCTCTTGTCTTCTAGAGTACGGGCCTCAGTGATCCGGACCCACCTGGCCTGACTCTCTTTCAAATACAAGTCTGTTCTTGCTCTCTGGAACTGGGCTTCTTTACAAGCATTCTTCAGAATCTGCTCACCAGCCTTAGACTTGTTGATATAATCTCCAGACTTCTCAATTTTAGTCAAGTGTTCCACTCTCAATTTCTCCAATCTCTCAATCTCCCTCACACCTTCACTCCTCTCCCGGAGGGTCTTCTGCAAAGCCTGGGTTAACTTCTCATTTCTTTCTTTCAAGCTCTCAAACTCCTCCAAACTGATAGTGGCAGGGGGTGGTGCTGAAGATGACTTAGGCATGTCTTCTATGGTGAAGGGCATTCCAGAGAATTGGGCCCTGGCATGGGACCACTCATAATATTGTGCTGATGCCACATTATTGCACTTCCCCAGAATGGTGACTCCCTTGGTTTGAACATGATCCCAGGCCCAGGCAGCCTGCCTAACAGTTGCCAGGCTAATCTTGTTCTCACAGTAGAGGGTCTCAACCAAGTCTTGTACCCTAGGAGTGTGGACCAGTGCATAGCCCAATTGCCTTCTGAACAGCAGAGGGTTGTAATTGATACTTCCCTTAACTCCTATTAAGGGCACATTGGGAAAGTGCCCACAGCTGGTGATTATATCTCTGCCCTTGGTGCTTTGAGTACACCATCTGATATCTGCTGAAGTTAGGACAGTGAGTCTCTTAGCCCAGTTGCTTTGCTGATGAGGATTTAGAAATGCATCTGTCCTGGGTAGATGCCTGAGAAGCCAAGCATGAAATAATGGAGCACAACACCTTACTAACCTTCCCCTCTACTTCTCATTCTTCTGATGTACTGAGTAATAGAGATCACCCAACAAAGTTGGCACTGGGTTCTTCAGGATGAACAAATGGATTGCATTCTTGCTAATGAATCGAGGCTCATCTGCAAACAACACAATTCCATATACACTTAAGGCCAACAGAGCACAAACAGCTTTCCACTCCCCCAAGGAGGCCTTCAGACTAGCTTGAGAAATTAAGAAGTCCAGATGAAAACCAGGGATCCCAGCTTTAGAGGTCATATGCTGCTCAATCAAAGCAGGTTTCAGGTGCAAAGCTTTTGCTATCTCTCCATTGCTGGGAAAGACCATTTCAGGGTTAAAAGGGATCTCTCTCTTGATAGGCAAACCAATCAATGATGAGTATTCTTCCAAAAGAGGACCCAACTGAAAGTCTTGAAAGGTGAAACATCTCAATGGGGGGTCATAGAACTGAATACAGGTATGGATCAGGCTTCTCTGAGATGGGTCCAGATCCATGACCAAGTCAAGTATATCCCCATAATGCTCCCTGAACAAGGGTATGTGATCTGGAGTGATCAGGGTTTGGATCCTCCTGATGTCTGATAAGTCTGGTTGGAAGAAATGATAGGTGATGTTGCTTTTCTTTGGAGCCATAAGTGCTGAGTAGAGTAAGTGCTGATGAAGATGCTGAGGAGTGGGCCACTGACTGGCTAGTGCAAGTAACTGAAGTATATGGCTGACAAGCTGAAGCAAGTGCTGGTGGAGATAGGTTAATATAGCAGATGGGGTCAAAACCAAAACCAGATGAAGGTGGATACCCTGAAACACAAATAAGCAAATGTTAATATGATGCAATGGGTATGTATGCAAATGATATGCAAGGGTCTGTGACTGAGCTGGATCTGATTAACTGCCTTGGTATAGATCCATGTGTGTTCAAGAATTCCAGATGGAGGTCTAAAAATCCAGTAACCAAGGTGGGGGACTCAAATAAAGAGCCACATGTCCAGGGTTTTAGAATCACAAGAACTATCCAACATGGAGTATTCTTAACAAAGTCAAAGTAACAGGGTATTCTGAGGTCAAGGTACCTGCAAACCTGTAAACAGCCCAACCCCCTCACAGGTGGTGATCTAGAACAAGGATCCTCAGACTTGGATCAGTTATGAGAAGTGTAAACACTTCTAACCCGGAGGTACAGTGTTTACAATAACCATAACAATTCCTCCTCTAATTCACCTCAGTTTCTGAAGGTCAATACTAAAAGGTCATCCAGACTTAGCAGGCTTCCCAGATAGCCCTAACATTGCAGGAAATCTGCAACACAGAGTTCTCAAGAAGAAACCCATATCTGAACCGTGTTTCATATTCCCGCACCAGACCGAAATGGAATGGGAAAGAATATGATCCACTCTAGCCTAGGTGTCACTCAGGTCCCAGGTATAGGACCTTAACTCTCAATGAATCACCCACCCACCAAGGCAAACAACAGATCCAGCCAGCAACAATGACAGTATGATATACAAATGCAATAAAGAAAGCAGTAAAGTAACTGTACATAAAGCAATAAACAAAAGTAAATACAAGCACAAACAAGCACATAACACCCCAGTAAACACAAATCAAGCGCTAGGAGGAACCCACAAAAAGAACCAGAAGCCCTGGTTGCAGTATAAGGGTCCCCAGCAGAGTCGCCAAGCTGTCGCTCCCGATAAGTGACACCAGGTCAGATAAGGGTACAGACGCGAACGGTCGGCGAAGGGAACAGTGAGAACACACAGCCGTGAACTCACTGGAGAATGAATAGAGTCGCCAGCTAGGCATTTTTATCCCGGAGGAAAGGTAATGCTGCATAGACCTAGAAAGAAATGGATAAGACGGTTTGCGAACCAGAGAGACTGAGAAAGGGGGTTGGTTACAACCTGGGAAGGTATTAGCACCCAGATTGTCCGTCGTACTCGACGGGATCCACGCTTAAAAGATTTGTGTTTTAAAGGGGTAGTGTCAGTGCAATTTGTGTGTAAAATAGCTGGAAAAGATGTACAGGTGTCAGTGTAAAAGAAGTGAAGTGTAGTATGAAAGTGTCAGTGTAAGAACAGAGTGAAATGCTCAAGATCATGAGGCTAAAGAATAAAGCTAGAAGGAGGGGGAATGTACAGAGACTTTTGTTCGATAACCGTTAAGTTATGCCTACGTATCCTCTCGTGCAATGAGGAAGTCAGAACACCGTAGTTCGACCCAAAGAGACTGAAAGATGAATTGACTTGTGAACTGCTTTCTTGTCAATGCTCAAGTGTATGATCTGTCTGGCACAGATGCAAACTGTCTTGCATTAGACGGAAGAAGCAAGTTCTCGGTTTATGAATGAAGGTGATGAGAAAAGAATCCCGAAGGAGACGATTATTGTTTGTTTTTGAGTTTTCAGTCTTTTATTGCTTTTGAAAGTTTGTCATAAGTTAATGAGCTTAAGCCTAAACCAATGGGTTAGTAAACTCATCACATCTTCCCTCTGATTAGGGGTAATGAGAATTACCTTAAGTGTGAAGTCAGATTCTCACACTTAATCACCTTTGGTGTAGGATTAAGGTCATTAACCTACTTGTGATTATTTAGATGTTTTTGGTGTTTTTGTTTAGTGTTAAGTAATGAGGTTAAGCCATAATCATGGATTAAACAGACCCATTACACCATCCTAAAAGAAGGATGATAGATGAAAATGTTTAAGTTGAGGAAAGCTCCTCAACTTAATCCAAGATTAGGGATTAAACTCATGACAAAACAAGCCTTTGATTAAGTGAATTTTAGATTAATGGTATGATGATGAAGTGAGTTTTATTGTTTGTAAGACAACTTGAGGGGGACTTGTCCATTAACACTAGGGTTAGTCCTTCTTAACCACTTAAGGAAGAATTAGAACCCTAATGCAAGGCCCAAGTTACAAGTGTGATGTCTTGATGATTATGTAAACACCCCAAATTTGCCCTCACCCATTCACACCATGGCTTGTGATCATTCTCATATGCATAAACACAAACATGTCACCTCATATCTCATTTTTGATCCACTGGATAGTTTCTAAAGCATCTGCACTTAGGGTTTGTGATCTGAGCAATCCCAAAGCTTCTTGGGCCACTCCAAAGGCCACCAATCATTTCAAAGTGGTCCATGTGTGTTCTTATATCATATTTCATCTCCTCAAAGTCAAAAATGCAGAGGAATCACAAGAACTAGGGTTTGAGGTGATGCAGAGCCAGGTTGAACTGCACAGTTGACTGAAAATTAGGGTTTTGGTTTCAGAGGCCATAACTCCAATTTTTTTGGTCATTCTTGTTTCCATTGCTCTTTATATGGTCTAGGGAGTATGCATATCAATTTTCATGAAGAAATTCCATGGGGAAGTCATCTGATCAAGAGTTGACTTTTCAGACAAGTCAGTGCAAAATCAGGGCATCTGAGGCCCCCAATGACCCAACCAATGGGTGATCTTCATCATTTTGAGTGTATATGATCTTTATTTGATCATGGAAGAGGGTTGAAGTTCATAAAAATCAAGAATTTAGGGTTTTTGCAAATGTTGACTTTTTGGGCATAGTTGACTTTTCAAGAATGCATCATTTTAGGTCATTTTTCAAGCCTTGATTCTTGATCCAAAAAGGCTTCAAATGGAAAAACTTTGGTCATGAAAGTTGTAGATCTCATCTTTCCCTTTTCAAAAAGTACAAGAACATGATCAAACTCTTCTTGAATCAAAAGTTATGGCAATGCAAAGTTGACAAAAATCATTGATTTTCAAGGCATGCCCTAAGTGAGAATTTTGCAAAATCTTAAACCAATGCATTATGTGACTTCTAATTGGTATCAAACCAGCACATAAACATTCTCTAAGTCCTAAAAATCAGATTTGAACCAAGATCACATGTGTTTAGTTCATGTAACAAGGCATTTTTATCATGAAAATCCATAAAGTAACCAAGTTGCAAAACACTCATGACACTTCCCTCAACTTGCTGCCTTGGCCTTTGAACCTTGCTGGCTCTCTCACCACACCATGCTGCGCCAGCCCTGCCCTTTGTACTTGGCTAGAAGTTGCCCATGCCCTATCTTACAAGAAGTTGACATATTTGCAAAAGTGGCTACACCTATCCATAAAGCACAAGTCACATCCTCTGACCAATTGGATTAGTTTATACTATCCATTTGCAAACCATTTCATGTACTAAGCCAGCCTGAAACATCCTCATTCAACACATACACAAGAGCACTCCATTTTGCTTTTGCCTTCGAAACTCTCTGCCCAGCTCACATACATCCAAACCATCTTTACCAATCATCTCACCATGTCTCATTGAGCCCAAAGCAACCAAGAACCAAGCCTTAAACAAGCTACAACATCACTGCACCATTTCCACACCAGCTTGCAGTTTCATTCGAAACTCTCATCCTAGCTCACAAACAGTCAAACAAACCTTGCAAAGCTTCTCCATTCACCCTCAGGACCACAAATCATCATTCACTATGGCCTGAAACCTCCAGAAACTCCATTGCCATTTCTAACTGAGCTAAAGCAGGAGCTTTCGAAACTCACTATCCAGCCAGCTTAAACTCTCTTTGAGCATTCAAACATCTTCTGGGGACCAAGTGGAGTAGTTTGCACTGAAGGAAGTGGCCAGAAAGTCCTCAAGCTGAAAGCTTCGAATCTCAGGTAGCATGAAATTTATTTTTCCAGAAATCATTTTTCTTGTTACAAACTTGTTCTATGTGATTCACTGATCATCCTGATGCTCTTAGTTTTTGAAATGGCTTTGATTTGAGTATTTAATTTGTTTCTGAAGCGTGCGTGCCCTAGTTTTTATTCCTTTCGATTCAGCTTGTTTAGGAAGAAGAAATGTGTTTTGAGAGAGGGGTTTGATTCGTGAGAGGTTGAGGAACATTTCCCTGGTTTTAGATTTCATTTTAGTGACCTAGGGAAAGATTTGGAAGTTTTCAGGGGAGAAGGTCACCGGAGAAGACGACCGGAGCTCGTCTCCGGTGACCTGAAAGTGATTAGTGAGGTTAATTAGGGTTAGGGCAAAGTTTGAATATGGGCCCTTAGATCTGGCTTCCCGCGCGCGTGTGTGTGGTCCAGATTGTGCCATTAATTCATAATCAGGATTAATTAATTTAATTAATTGAGTTTTAGAAGTTTGAATGTGAGCCACAGGATCACGCGCCAAGTCAATGGTCCCCTCCCCAGATTGCATCTCAGCCTCTCATTCTGATTACTTTCATTTTTATTTGATTTTAATTCATTTTTATTTCAATTAACTTGCATATTTATTTTAAAATAGCAAAAATGACTTAAAAATTATGAAACTTTTTCCTAAAAGTCTTATTAATTTTTAAGACCCAAAAATATTTTTATTTTATTTTTTATCATTAAAAAAGTATTTTTAAATATTTAAGAGATTATTTTTAATTGATTAATGGGAATTAATTAATTAAAAATACTTTTAGGTATTTAAAAATTACAAAAAAATTCATGAAATGTTCTAAGACATTTAGAAACATTGTCCAACCTTCAAACCAAATTTCTTTTTTGATCTTGATGCATTTTAAGAATTTTTCATTGAATTAAATCATTTTTTATGCATTATTTTGATCATGGATTCAAAAATTCATTTCTGCCTATTGGAGAAGGTTGAGACATTGATTCTTCTTGCATTGTTTTGTGTTTGGCATGTAGTTTCTAGGGTAAAATGGCCATGATTTGATCTTGCATTTTCTAATTGTTTGGCATTTCTTTTGTTAAGAACCCTAAAAAACCCTAATAACTTGTAAAAATCATAACTTGAGTTTGGTTGAGAGTTGAGAGTTCCCCTTTGGGCAGTGGTTTATTATAGGTTTAGGGTTTCTTTGGGTAGCATTTTCCATTTTTTATCTTAGGGTTTGCTTCTGTTTTGGGTTTTTGTTTGATGTTTGATCCATGAACCCTAATTTGGGTTTTCTCTTGCATCCTTCTTGCATCATTTGCATTCATGATCTTGTATGAGCATCTCCATGCCTTGCCTCATGTTTGCAGCACCTCATAACATCATAATCATCATCAATATGCTTCTGGTTTTGCTTAGCATCATGCCATTTCATCTCATCTTGCATTGTTTTTGCATTTCTTTCTAACATTTCAGGTGGTAAGAAAACTTGAGAAGTGAATTTGCCTTCACTTCTCATGACTTTTCTTTTCATCTCTCTTGCATCCATTGCTGCATTCTTATATGTGTTTGAGTTTGAGCTTGCTCATTCTTCTTCCTCCCACTTTCTTTCTTCAAGTGACTTGACTTCTTGAATGAAGCAAGTCACTTTGCTTCTCTTGATCTTATTCATCTGCTTCCTGGTGGCTCCTCTGAAGATTGTTCTTGCAAACCTCACAAACCTTAGGATCATCCAAGCATGACAATGAATTAGGGTTTTGATTAGTCCCCTCATAGTTTTACCTTTGTGTCTCTCTTTGAGTCCTCTCTTCTCATCTCATAATCAGGGACTAAACCCTAAAGGCTTTAAGACTTTGTGATTAAGCTTATGCCTGCATCCTTCTCTTAGGATGGAGTGTATAACTTTAATCCTAAGTGTTAAACCCTTAATGTGTTTAACTCCTTTAATCAACCCATCTAATAATCATCAAGACATCACACTTGTAACTTAGGCCTTGCATTAGGGTTCTAATTCTTCCTTAATTGGTTAAGAAGGACTAACCCTAGTGTTAATGGACAAGTCCCCCTCAAGTTGTCTTACAAATCATAAAATCCACTTCATCATCATACCATTAACTAAAATCCACTTAATCAAAGGCTTGTTTTGTCATGAGTTTAATCCCTAATCATGGATTAAGTTGAGGAGTTTTCCTCAGCTTAAACATTCTCATCTATTATCCTTCTATTAGGATGGTGTAATGGGTCTGTTTAATCCTTGATTATGGCTTAACCTCATTACTCAACACTAAACAAAAATCCCAAAAACATCTAAATAATCACAAGTAGGTTAATGATCTTAATCCTGCATCAAAGGTGATTAAGTGTGAGAATCTGACTTCACACTTAAGGTATTCTCATTACCCCTAATCAGAGGGAAGATGTGATGAGTTTACTAATCCATTGGTTTAGACTTAAGCTCATTGACTTATGACAAAATCCAAAAACAATAAAAGACTGAAAACTCAAAAACAAACAATAATCGTCTCCTCCGGGATTCTTTTCTCATCACCTTCACTCACAAACGAGAACTTGCTTCTTCCGTCTAATGCAAGACAGTAAGCACCTGAGCCAGACAGGTCATACACTTGAGCATTGGCAAGCAAGCAGTTCACAAGTCAATTCACCTTTCAGTCTCTTTGGGTCGAACTACGGTGTTCTGACTTCCTCATTGCACGAGAGGATACGTAGGCATAACTTAACAGTTATCGAACAAAAGTCTCTGTTCATTCCCCTTCCTTCCAGCTTTACTCTTTAAGCCTCATTATCATGAGCATTTCATTCCTGATCTCACACTGACACTGTATATACTACACTTCACTTCTTTTACACTGACACCTGTACATCTTTTCCAGCTATTTTACACACAAATTGCACTGACACTACCCCTTTAAAACACAAATCTTTTAAGCGTGGATCCCGTCGAGTACGACGGACAATCTGGGTGCTAATACCTTCCCAGGTTGTAACCAACCCCCTTTCTCAGTCTCTCTGGTTCGCAAACCGTCTTATCCATCTTTTTCTAGGTCTATGCAGCATTACCTTTCCTCTGGGATAAAAATGCCTAGCTGGCGACTCTATTCATCTCCAGTGAGTTCACGGCTGTGTGTTCTCATTGTTCCCTTTGCCGACCGTTCGCGCTTGTACCTGGATGCAAATCTTCGGGAGCGACAGCTTGGCGACTCTGCTGGGGACCCTTATACTGCAACCAGGGCTTCTGGTTCCTTTTGTGGGTTCCTCCTAGCGCTTGATTGATTTGTGTTTATTGGGGGTGTTATGTGCTATTTGTATACTTGCTTTATTTACTGCTTTCTGTACAGCTTTATTTATTGCTTTCTTTAATGTTTTTTATTTATATCATACTGTCATTGTTGCTGGCTGGATCTGGTTTCTTGTTTTGGTGGGTGGGTGATTCATTGAGAGTTAAGGTCCTATACCTGGGACCTGAGTGACACCTAGGCTAGAGTGAATCATATTCTTTCCCATTCCATTTCGGTCTGGTGCGGGAATATGAAACACGGTTCAGATATGGGTTTCTTCTTGAGAACTCTGTGTTGCAGATTTCCTGCAATGCTAGGGCTATCTGGGAAGCCTGCTAAGTCTGGATGACCTTTTAGTATTGACCTTCAGAAACTGAGGTGAATTAGAGGAGGAATTGTTATGGTTATTGTAAACACTGTACCTCCGGGTTAGAAGTGTTTACACTTCTCATAACTGATCCAAGTCTGAGGATCCTTGTTCTAGATCATCACCTGTGAGGGGGTTGGGCTGTTTACAGGTTTGCAGGTACCTTGACCTCAGAATACCCTGTTACTTTGACTTTGTTAAGAATGCTCCATGTTGGACAGTTCTTGTGATTCTAAAACCCTGGACATGTGGCTCTTTATTTGAGTCCCCCACCCTGGTTACTGGATTTATAGACCTCCATCTGGAATTCTTGAACACACATGGATCTATACCAAGGCAGTTAATCAGATCCGGCTCAGTCACAAACCCTTGCATATCATTTGCATACATACTCATTGCATCATATTAACATGTGCTTATTTGTGTTTCAGGGTATCCATTTTCATCTGGTTTTTTTTTGTTTTGACCCCATCTGCAGTTTTGACCTATCTCCACCAGCACTTGCTTCAGCTTGTCAGCCATATACTTCAAATACTTGCACTAGCCAGCCAGTGGCCCACTTCTCAACCTCTTCATCAACACTTATTCTACTCAGTCTCAGCATCATGGCTCCAAAGAAAAGCAACATCACCTATCATTTCTTCCAACCAGACTTATCAGACATCAGAAGGATCCAAACCCTGATCACTCCAGATCACATGCCTTTGTTCAAGGAGCATTATGGGGATATACTTGACTTGGTCATGGATCTGGACCCATCTCAGAGAAGCCTGATCCATACCTGTATTCAGTTCTATGACCCCCCATTGAGATGTTTCACCTTTCAAGACTTTCAGTTGGGCCCTCTTTTGGAAGAATACTCATCTTTGGTTGGTCTACCTATCAGGAGAGAAATCCCTTTCAACCCCGAAATGGTCTTTCCCAGCAATGGAGAGGTAGCAAAAGCTTTGCACCTGGAGCCTGTTTTGATTGAACAGCATATGACCTCTAAAGCTGGGATCCCTGGTTTTCATCTGGACTTCTTAATTTCTCAAGCTAGTCTGAAGGCCTCCTTGGGGGAGTGGAAAGCTGTTTGTGCTCTGTTGGCCTTAAGTGTATATGGAATTGTGTTGTTTGCAGATGAGCCTCGATTCATCAGCAAGAATGCAATCCATTTGTTCATCCTAAAGAACCCAGTGCCAACTTTGTTGGGTGATCTCTATTACTCAGTACATCAGAGAAATGAGAAGCAGAGGGGGAGGCTAGTGAGGTGTTGTGCTCCATTATTCCATGCTTGGCTTCTCAGGCATCTACCCAGGACAGATGCATTTCTAAATCCTCATCAGCAAAGCAACTGGGCTAAGAGACTCACTGTCCTAACTTCAGCAGACATCAGATGGTGTACTCAGAGCACCAAGGGCAGAGATATCCTCACAAGCTGTGGACACTTTCCCAATGTGCCCTTGATAGGGGTTAAGGGAAGTATCAATTATAACCCTCTGCTGTTCAGGAGGCAATTAGGCTATGCACTGGTTCATACTCCTAGGGAACAAGACTTGGTTGAGACCCTCTACTGTGAGAACAAGATTAGTTTGGCTGTTGTTAGGCAGGCTGCCTGGGCCTGGGATCATGTTCAAACCAAGGGAATCACCATTCTGGGGAAGTGCAATAATGTGGCATCAGTCCAATACTATGAGTGGTCTCATGCTAGGGCCCAATTCTCTGGAATGCCCTTCACTATAGAAGATATGCCTGAGTCATCTTCAGTACCACCCCCTGCCACCATCAGTTTGGAAGAGTTTGAGAGCTTGAAGGAAAGAAATGAGAAGCTAACCCAAGCCTTGCAGAAGACCCTCCGGGAGAGGAGTGAAGGTGTGAGGGAGATTGAGAGACTGGAGAAGTTAAGAGTGGAACACTTGACTAAAATTGAGAAGTCTGGAGATTATATCAACAAGTCTAAGGCTGGTGAACAGATTCTGAAGAATGCTTGTAAAGAAGCCCAATTCCAGAGATCAAGGACAGACTTGTATTTGAAAGAGAGTCAGGCCAGGTGGGTCCGGATCACTGAGGCCCGTACTCTAGAAGGCAAGAGAGTCCAGGACAAAATGGAACAGATGGAAAAAGCCCTGGCAGCAGCCCAGAAGGAAATATCAGAGCTAGAAATCAGAGCTGGAGTGAAGAGGTCTAAGGACCAAAGTCAGAACAAAAAGTTGATTGCAGCTGTTGCAACAAGAAACCTTCTCATCAGAAATCTCGCGGAGCACCCGGCTGATCCTGTGACCGAAGCACTTCTTAAGGAAGTTCGTGAGGATGAGTTTGGCCTTGGAGTTTGATCATTTGCTTGTTGTTATTCCTATTCCATGTACTTTTGCTTTTTGTGATGTACTTTGACCCCTTTAAGGGCTTGTGTTGTAACTTGAACAAATTGTATTATTCCACCTTTGTAATATATTTGTGTTGGTTTCTATCTGGGTTCACATCAAAAGCAACTTCAACAGCAGCATCTTCAAGGGTCTGGAAGGGTCAAAACTGAAGGCCAAACCGGATACCTTGAGAACAAATAAGCATAACTGCATTGCATGCTAACCCTTTTGTTTGTTTTGTAGGTTTTTGTTTTGTTGTCGCTAACCTCTGTTGTGATGTTCAGGAATTATTGCTCGCCGCCGGGTATTTCCTCTCAACAGGCCACACAGGTACCCAACTAGAAACAACCTTCCGGGAATTCAGATGGATCAGATGCAGCAAGACCTTACGGAGGTCAGAAACCAGATGGCCAACGAAAGGTTGGAGATGAGAACGCAGATAACACAGTTCATGGAAGTGATGAACAACTTAGCTCAAAGCCAGGAGAGGCTCAGGGCTTTGGTAGAAGGGAGGAATCAAGAGGAGCCCCATGTGGGAACTGCTGGCACAAGTAACAATGAGAGGGTCCAACCTCATGTCAATCCCCCAGTTTTTGGACCCCATCTCCATCCAGAGGCCAACATCCCAGTCAATATACAAGGGACTGCCACAGCAGGGAGAGTACTTCAAGAAGATCCTCAGGAGGACCAATTTACAGTAATGGGTGCTGGAGAGGAAACATATGATAGACGATTGGAAGAAATAGCTGAGAAGTTGAGATCACTGGAGTCTCAAAATTCTTTGGGCTTCGACGTCATGGACATGGGATTGGTAGACGGGGTCAGGATCCCCCATAAGTTCAAACCTCCTTGTTTCGAAAAGTATAATGGGACTTCATGCCCCCGGACTCATCTACAATCATTTCTGGGAAGGCTGAAGGCCTATACAATGGATGAGAAACTTTGGATGTTCTACTTCGAAGATAGCTTGACTGGAGCTTCTAGGGAATGGTATTCCCATCTGACAAGAGCAACTATAAGATGCTGGAAGGACCTGGCAGAGGCCTTCATCAGACAGTATCAGTATAATCTAGATATGGCACCCAACAGGACCCTCCTAATGGGAATGTCACAGTCATCTAGGGAGAGCTTCAGAGAATATGCTCAAAGATGGAGACAGCTTGCTGCTGCTGTCCAGCCACCTATGTCTGAGAGAGAAATGGCAGACATGTTTATGAACACTCTCCAGGGAACGTATATTGACAGGTTGGCTGCTTTCTCTTCTACTAGCTTTGCAGATGTTGTCATAGCTGGGGAGAGAATTGAAAGCCTGTTAAAAATGGGAAAGATCTCAGACAACGGTGCAAGCTCGTCCAGTAGTACAAGAAAGCCTTTTGCAGGCCCGAGAAGAACTGGCGAGACTAATGCCATTCACATCAACAGGGGTAGGCCCCAATATGTTCAAAGGGCAATAGCAGCAGTCACTATCCCTGCTCCAGCTCATCCTCAGCCAGTCTATCAACCCCCTCAACAAAACTTCCAACAACAACCTCAGTATCAGCAGAATCAGTATCCTCCAAGGAACTTCAACAACAACACCAACAACAACAATCAACAGAGGCCATTCCAACAGAGGCCATCCCAAGCTAACAGAGTGATCGACCCGATCCCAATGCCGTATGCTGCCTTGCTGCCACAACTTCTGAAACTCAACCTAGTTGAGCTAAGAACGTTGGCACCTCCGGATCCCAACAGTCTACCAAGAAACTATGACTCTAATGCTAGGTGTGCTTTTCATTCAAACGCACCTGGTCACAGTACAGAATAATGCAGGGCTCTGCATATGAAGGTACAAGACTTGGTAGACTCCAAGGCTCTGAATTTTGCACCTCCGCCCAATGTCAATAAAAACCCAATGCCAAACCATGGTGGTCCCCGAATTAATGCTATTGAAGAAGAACAACCGTCTTATTTGATAACTAGTGTGGATCAGATCCGGACGCCATTGGTGGAAATCAAGGCTCAACTCCGAGAAAACCAAATATTTCCGGGGTGTGAACTAGGGTGTCCCTACTGCAATATTTCATGGAATGGGTGCGAGGACCTGAGGAATGGCATTGACAGCCTTATTCAGAGTGGCTTGCTACAGATCACTACATCATTCCCAACAAATCCGGCAACTTCATCAGCAACGGCCTCAGACCCTCCTACAACTGCAGCAACTATTGTTCCCGACAATTCATCAGCACCATCGACAAGTACTTCATCTGTCCTCCCAAATGATCAGTTTTCAACAGTTCCTCCTGCTACAACTTCAGCTTCATTCCATTTCGAATCTCCATCAACAACAACAACAACAGTCCTTCCAACAGTACCTCCTACAACACCAGCAATCAATCATGAAGATGTCTCCACTGTTACCATATTCTACGATCCTGAAAATAATTCCGCCTACCATTCAGAAGGTGCTGCTCCCGTCAGAGCACCAGTTACAATCTTTTATGATCCACAAACAATTACAGTCCCTTCAGCAGCAGCAATCAGTCCAGTCACTGTCACGGTGCCTGGACCAGTACCATATGAAAGCAATAGGGCCATCCCTTGGCACTATGGCTCTGACTTGTATTGCGAAGGAAAAAGAATCACTCTTGAAACATCAACACCTGCACCACAAGTAGATAATGTAGGGGGAGGCGGAGGCTTCACTCGAAGCGGACGTCTCTTTGCTTCACAAGTTCAAAGACCTACTGCCGAGGCAGAAGCTGCTGCCAAGGCAAAGGGAAAAGGCCCGGTGCAGGAAGATCCAGCTGCCAAAGAAGCCCTGAAAACTCCGTTCGATCAGGAAGTTGATGAGTTTATGCGAATCATCAAAAAGAGCGATTATAAAGTTGTGGATCAGCTTCACCAGACGCCATCCAAAATCTCTATCCTCTCACTGCTTATGTGCTCCGAAGCCCATCGGAATGCACTACTTAAAGTCTTGCACGCAGCTTACGTGCCTGAGGAGATTACTGTCAACCAATTGGAAACCGTGGTTGGAAATGTTACTGCTAGCAATGGGCTAGGGTTTACCAATTCTGACTTGACAGCGGATGGCCGTAACCACAACAAAGCCTTGCACATAACCCTGGAATGCAAAGGAGCTGTCCTTTCTCATGTGCTGGTAGACACAGGTTCTTCCCTGAATGTCTTACCAAAGAAGGCTCTGGTGAAGTTAGAATATGACGGATTGGCATTGAGACCCAGCAACCTGGTGGTGAGAGCCTTTGATGGTTCGAAGAGATCGGTTCTGGGAGAGATTGAGCTGCCTGTGACAATTGGCCCACAGACTTTTAAAACTATCTTTTATGTGATGGACATTCAGCCCGCCTACAGCTGTTTGTTGGGTAGACCCTGGATTCACGCCGCCGGCGCAATAACGTCTACCCTTCACCAAAAGTTAAAATTTGAGTGGGAAGGTCAAGTTGTCACAATCTGTGGGGAGGAGGATATTTTCGTTAGCCATCTGGCTACCTACAAATACATTGAGATGGATGGAGAGATCCATGAAACAATGAGCCAAGGTTTTGAAGCCTTGAACGTCAATGAAGCATCTGCTGTGTCAGGTATCTCCATGTCATCTTACCAACAAGCCCAGAAGGTTGTTGAGGAAGGAACTGCCCTAGGCTGGGGCAAGGTCTTAGCTGTGGAGGAGAAGAAGGACAAATTTGGGCTGGGTTACAGACCAACTCCACATCAAGCAAAGGCTGCTGAGAAGCCTGGTTTCGTCAGTGGGGGAATGCTTACCCCTGATGCTATCAACTGTCTGGAAGACGAGCTGGAGGAGGAGCGCAATCTGGAGAATTGGATTCGTCCAAAGATCCCGGGGAGCAGTGTCTCGAACTGGTCTTCCCAGGAAATTATAAGAGTTACTCATGCAGAGTAATTATTATTTCCTGTATTTTTATAGCATGCATCAAAGTCTTGCATCTTGCCCAAGATGACAAGACTCATTTTGTAATCAGGGCCATCCGTACTTTTGTGTAAACAAGATTAAACTAATGAAATATCAGACATCTTTTTGCAAACGAGTCTTTTTCCTTTCTGTTCACTGTTTTTCCATTTTTCTTTTTGTACAAAAATAAATGGCGGTGTTTTCAAAATGATAACTTCATTTCACTTTTTCTAAAGCAAGATTAAAATCAATCACTAAAATGAACAAACTTAACCCTTGCAGAGAGTGCCTTCCAGACAGCACCGACAACAGCACGGCTATGACATCGTATGACTGTGACAATCCGATCAATCAAGCTGATGAAGGGGTTGATGAAGAATATGAGCTTCCTGAAGAGCTAGCCAGGTTGTTGAGACAGGAGGAAAAGGTTATTACTCCTCATCAGGAGGAGATTGAAGTGATTAATCTTGGTACTGACGAAGACGTGAAAGAAGTCAAAATCGGGGCCTGCCTGCAAGACTCAGTGAAGAGACAGCTGATAGATCTGCTTCAAGAGTATGTTGATGTGTTTGCTTGGTCGTATCAAGACATGCCAGGGTTGGACACCGATATTGTTGTGCACAAGCTGCCTCTGAGGGAAGAATGCCCGCCAGTTAAACAGAAGCTGCGCCGAACTCGCCCAGACATGGCTATGAAAATTAAGGAAGAGGTACAAAAGCAATGGGACGCCGGATTCCTTGCTGTGACTAGCTATCCGCCGTGGGTTGCTAACATAGTACCTGTGCCTAAGAAGGATGGCAAAGTAAGAATGTGTGTTGACTACCGGGATCTGAACAGAGCCAGCCCGAAAGATGACTTCCCATTACCTCACATTGACGTATTGGTGGATAACACGGCTCAGTTCTCGGTATTCTCCTTCATGGATGGATTTTCAGGATATAATCAGATCAAGATGTCACCTGAAGACATGGAGAAGACAACATTCATCACACCTTGGGGCACGTTCTGTTACAAAGTGATGCCATTCGGACTGAAGAATGCTGGTGCCACATATCAACGGGCTATGGTGACATTATTCCACGATATGATCCACAAGGAAATCGAGTGTTATGTGGATGATATGATCGCCAAGTCCCTTACAGAGGAAGATCACCTGGTGAATCTGCTGAAGTTGTTCAAGCGTCTGAGGAAATACCAACTGAAGTTGAACCCCAACAAGTGCACATTCGGGGTGCGATCCGGTAAGCTGCTGGGCTTTATTGTAAGTGAGAAAGGGATTGAAGTTGACCCTGATAAAGTCAAAGCCATCCAAGAGATGCCTGCACCGAAGACAGAGAAAGAAGTTCGAGGGTTCTTAGGTCGATTGAACTACATCTCACGGTTCATATCTCACCTCACAGCAACCTGTGAACCCTTGTTCAAGCTGTTAAGAAAAGAACAAACGGTCAGGTGGAACGAAGATTGCCAGAAGGCTTTTGACAAAATCAAGGAATATCTGCAAGAACCTCCAATCCTCATGCCTCCAGTAGAAGGAAGACCTCTGATTATGTACTTGACAGTGTTAGAAGAGTCGATGGGGTGTGTGCTGGGCCAGCATGACGAGTCTGGTCGAAAAGAGTATGCAATATACTACCTAAGCAAAAAGTTTACCGACTGTGAACAACGTTATTCACTGCTCGAGAAAACTTGCTGTGCTTTAGCGTGGGCTGCTCGCCGACTGAGACAGTATATGCTGACCCACACTACCTTATTAATCTCAAAAATGGATCCAGTTAAGTACATTTTCGAGAAGCCAGCTCTTACCGGACGGGTTGCAAGATGGCAGATGATTCTCACAGAATACGACATACAGTACACATCTCAGAAAGCCATCAAGGGCAGTGTATTATCTGAATATCTTGCTGAGCAACCCATTGATGACTACCAACCAATGAGGTTTGACTTCCCTGATGAAGACATCATGTTCATTAAAGCAAAAGATCACGAGGAGCCTATTCACACCGAAGGGCCTGACCCGGAGGAAGAATGGACTATGATGTTTGATGGGGCTGTTAACATGAACGGTCGTGGTGTTGGTGCAGTACTCATTACACCTAAAGGAGTTCACATGCCTTTCTCGGCAAAACTCACTTTCTACTGCACTAACAACGAAGCTGAATACGAAGCTTGCATTATGGGTCTTGAGGAAGCCATTGACCTCAGGATCAAAACTTTGACCGTGTTCGGAGATTCAGCTCTGGTAGTCAATCAAACCAACGGAAAATGGTACACCCACCAGGATCATCTGATACCTTACAGGGATTATACAAGAAGGTTATTGACTTTCTTCACAACAGTCAAGCTTGAGTATATCCCTCGGGACGAGAATCAGTTTGCAGATGCTCTTGCTACCATTTCATCCATGATCAAAGTTCAAGCTGCTAACTTTGTACCTCAGATTTCAGTATCAAGACTTGATAGACCAGCATATGTGTTCGCAGCAGAAGTTGTCAAAGATAATAAGCCTTGGTTCCATGACATTAAAAGCTTCTTGGAGGATCAAACATACCCACCTGGGACATCTTCCAATGATAAGAAGACTTTAAGAAGGCTTGCTGGAAGTTTCTTTCTGAACACTGATGGGTCTTTATACAAAAGGAACTTTGATATGGTACTACTCAGATGTGTTGACAAGACGGAAGCAGATTTGTTGATGCATGAAGTGCACGAAGGATCTTTTGGTACCCATGCTGGAGGTCATGCCATGGCTAAAAAGTTGTTAAGATCAGGCTATTACTGGATCACAATGGATGCAGACTGTTGTGCTTACGCCAGAAAATGCCATAAATGCCAGATTTACGCAGATAAGGTGCATGTGCCTCCCAATCCTTTGAACATCATGTCTTCACCATGGCCCTTTGCTATGTGGGGCATTGATATGATCGGCAAGATTGAGCCAACTGCTTCAAATGGCCACAGATTTATCCTGGTCGCCATCGACTATTTCACCAAGTGGGTTGAAGCAGCCTCATATGCAAACGTTACAAGACAAGTGGTAGCCAGATTTCTGAAGAGAGATATCATCTGTCGGTATGGAGTGCCCGAGCGAATCATTACTGATAATGGTTCCAACTTAAACAACAAAATGATGGCAGAGCTGTGCCGGGACTTCAAGATCCAACATCACAATTCTTCTCCTTACAGGCCAAAAATGAATGGCGCTGTTGAGGCGGCTAATAAGAATATTAAGAAGATTGTACAGAAGATGGTAGTCACTTACAAAGACTGGCATGAAATGCTACCGTTTGCCTTACATGGGTACCGCACATCAATCAGGACGTCCACTGGGGCAACACCGTATCAGCTTGTGTATGGTATGGAAGCAGTCCTACCTGTTGAAGTTGAATTACCCTCTCTACGGGTATTAATGGATGTTAAACTAAGTGAAGCAGAATGGGTTAGGTCCCGATTCGAACAACTGAGTCTGATCGAAGAGAAAAGATTGGCTGCAATCTGTCATGGGCAGTTGTATCAGAAGAGAATGAAGAAGGCCTTCGATCAGAAAGTCAGGCACCAAGAGTACCAAGTAGGGGATCTTGTGCTGAAAAGAATCCTCCCTCCTCATACAGACCACAGGGGAAAATGGACTCCAAATTATGAAGGACCATTCGTTGTAAAGAAAGTTTTCTCTGGTGGAGCACTGATGCTCAGCACCATGGATGGTGAAGATTTCCCATCCCCTGTGAATTCAGATGCAGTTAAAAAATACTTCGCATAAAATGACCCGCTGGACATAAAAACAGAATGTAAGTCCAGGCAAAAATAGGGCATCCCGGCGAGTCAAAAACAGAATAAAAGACTCGGGCAAAAGTAAGGGAAAATGAATAAAAAATGTACACCCGCTGAGTTGAAAAGCCGCATTGGACAGCTCAGGCAAAAATGGGTATCCCGATGGATTGAAAACCCGAAAGGGCGATCCATGCAAAATAAGGGAACAAGCGAACAACTGCATTCTGAATTCGTCTGTATTATATACAACTTGGTAAGCTTCAAAGGATCAAGCTTCAATCAGAATCAACTCCCTCCAGAAAGCAAGACGAGAAGAACGTCATTGTCATACGAGGCATAGCAGAAGAGGAAGCTCCTTGAAAGCGTCGTCAGCATCGCCAACACTTTGTTTCTCAATTTGTAACAGTCTCTTCATTTCAGGAGATATGTTTCCTTGACTGTATCTTGCCAATTCAGGGCACATGAATTAATAAAATCAGATCTTCGGTCATGTTTCGTTTTTACATTTATGTTTTGCAAAGAGTTGTCTGATATCTCTAAAAATACAATTGCATAAGTACAGATGCCTTTCTCTAAAAATAAAAACACATGCTTACAGGGAATGTGATTATTCTCGAAAGTACTTAACTCCTATGACGGAATCCAGTAAGGGATACCTCGGGACCTTTTGTACGTTTCCTTACCGTTGCAGGATTGCAGGTATCCAGAACGCAACCTGGGGCATGCAGGTTACGTCTCAGCAAGTTGGCGAATCATTATCAACTCGGTCTATCTTCCACGTGGCACTGGAGAGTGCCCACTTCCCCAGCAAAGTTGCCAAATCAACAAACAGGCTTAACACTCAGGATGTTGTCTCCCCAGCTGAGTTACCAACAACACTCCCCAGCTGAGTTACCAACAGCATTCCCCAGCTGTAGTACCAACCATTCTTCCTCAGCAGATGCAAGAATCAGGGAATCATCTCCCCACAGAGCTTCAAGCCTCTATTCAGAAGAGCAACGCACGAAGAAGTCACAACAGAGTACAGAAAGCTTCTACAAACCCCAGCTGGGTCCCATATTATAAGGATATGTCGATCAGTGACTTATATCCCCAAACAGATACATCATTAGATCTACCAATGATCTCATCCCCAGCTGGGATGTTCACTTCAAGCAGATCATTCAGAGATCTTCGCAGCAATAGGATCCGAATCCCGGATCAGTACCTTTGCATAATCATAGCATTCGCATCATACTATCCCCTCAGAGCGTAGCATTCCGTCTGATACGGAGCATTACGGCGAAAATCAAATGCATAGCATAATCATAAGTCATGTTGTGAATTGAACACTTGTGAATAATAAACCGTTCATCATCATTATACAAAAATCCCCACCAGGGCCCCGGCAAAAGCAGTTGCCCTTCAGATCATCAAACACCAATACATACACCTTTGGACACCCGTCCGTGTCAAATCACCAACAGAAAGCCAAAGACATCCTCTTTGCACTCACAGATACTTGTATATATATACACTTTCTTGACACCCGTCCGTGTCATATCCCCAGCGCAGTCGCTTACACTTTCATCATCCATACACTTGTTAATATTATACTTTTCTCTCTTGACACTCGTCCGTGTCACTCTCCCCAGCAGTTAAAACACTCATCTATACAATACAATACTCACTACTCATGGTACACTTATACAGATACTCGTCCGTATCTTGTATACACCATCACTCATATCCCCGCAGATTCGACAGTAGTCCTTGTTCTTTGTTAACCAGTTGGTACTCGTCCGTACCATCATCTCAGAACATTGCGTCTAGTGTTTGTTTCTACATGATACTCGTCCGTATCATAGCCTTAGGGATGCTCGTCCGCATCTTTAATCCATACACCGTGTCAAACACTTATGTCTTCTTGAATATAGATACTCGTCCGTGTCTATTGTTCCCCAGAAGGATACTCTCAGATGCAACACTCGTCCGTGTTCTTTGTTAACCAGTTGATACTCGTCCGTATCATCATCTCTGAACATGTGTCAGTTTGTTTCTACATGATACTCGTCCGTATCATAGCCTTAAGGATGCTCGTCCGCATCTTTAATCTATACACAATACCAAACACTTATACCTTTTGTTTCTTGGATATAAACACTCGTCCGTGTTTACATTATCCCCAGTAGATCACCAACAAATTTTCTTTTTATCTAACACTCGTCCTGTGTTATGATACCTTTGAGAGCAGTCGTACCCTGCTGAGTGGTCGTCCTCCACTTCTTGATGGTCGTCCTCCATCATGCTCATCCGATGGCCGTCCCCATCGTTGATATTTTAGCAGCCGTCCCCTGCTAGGTGGTCGTCCTCCACCTCTTGATGATCGTCCTTCATCAACTTTATCCAATGGCCGTCCCCATTGTTGATTTTGGTTATCTGACATTCGTCCTATGTCATGACAAACCTCGAGAGCAGCCGTACCCTGCTGAGTGGTCGTCCTCCACTTCTTGATGGTCGTCCTCCATCATGCTCGTCCGATGGCCGTCCCCATCGTTGACCTTTTCTATCCGATGGCCGTCCCCATCGTTGATATTTTCGGCAACCGTACCCTGCCAGGTGGTCGTCCTCCACCTTTGATGGCCGTCCCCATCATATTTCTTTTATCCCCAACAGAGCAGCCGTCCCCTGCTAGGTGATCGTCCTTCACCTTTGATGGCCGTACCCCATCAACTGTTTATTTCATTTATTCTTTAACCCGATGGCCGTCCCCGTCGTGGTCCCTTCTCCTTTTAGCCCGATGGCCGTCCCCATCGTTGTTTACTTTGCTTTATGAGCTTGATGGCCGTCCCCGTCATGTTTCATTAATCCCCAGAGAATTTTACAACTTTATCTTGATGGCCGTCCCCATCATGATATCTTACTTTTTCCAGCTAGTCGGCCGTCCCCGTCTTAGCTCTACCTTTTATCCCCAGCATGTCGGCCGTCCCCGTCATCGCTTTACTTCACATTTACCCCAGCATGTCGGCCGTCCCCGTCATTGCTCTTTACCCAGCAGTCGTCCTCTGCTCGACGGTCGTCCTCCGTCGCCTACACTTTACAATATACTTTATTTTCTTTTTACAGTCTATATCCCTTTTCTTCTTCATTCTGTGAGTGCAAATTTTGGACTGTCTTTGATATTCAACCACAAGTTATCTTGTTTGCCTGTTAAGCCGTCGCTTACATCCTGCACAGCTAACTCATGTTTGAATAGGGGCAGCTGTAAACACCCCAAATTTGCCCTCACCCATTCACACCATGGCTTGTGATCATTCTCATATGCATAAACACAAACATGTCACCTCATATCTCATTTTTGATCCACTGGATAGTTTCTAAAGCATCTGCACTTAGGGTTTGTGATCTGAGCAATCCCAAAGCTTCTTGGGCCACTCCAAAGGCCACCAATCATTTCAAAGTGGTCCATGTGTGTTCTTATATCATATTTCATCTCCTCAAAGTCAAAAATGCAGAGGAATCACAAGAACTAGGGTTTGAGGTGATGCAGAGCCAGGTTGAACTGCACAGTTGACTGAAAATTAGGGTTTTGGTTTCAGAGGCCATAACTCCAATTTTTTTGGTCATTCTTGTTTCCATTGCTCTTTATATGGTCTAGGGAGTATGCATATCAATTTTCATGAAGAAATTCCATGGGGAAGTCATCTGATCAAGAGTTGACTTTTCAGACAAGTCAGTGCAAAATCAGGGCATCTGAGGCCCCCAATGACCCAACCAATGGGTGATCTTCATCATTTTGAGTGTATATGATCTTTATTTGATCATGGAAGAGGGTTGAAGTTCATAAAAATCAAGAATTTAGGGTTTTTGCAAATGTTGACTTTTTGGGCATAGTTGACTTTTCAAGAATGCATCATTTTAGGTCATTTTTCAAGCCTTGATTCTTGATCCAAAAAGGCTTCAAATGGAAAAACTTTGGTCATGAAAGTTGTAGATCTCATCTTTCCCTTTTCAAAAAGTACAAGAACATGATCAAACTCTTCTTGAATCAAAAGTTATGGCAATGCAAAGTTGACAAAAATCATTGATTTTCAAGGCATGCCCTAAGTGAGAATTTTGCAAAATCTTAAACCAATGCATTATGTGACTTCTAATTGGTATCAAACCAGCACATAAACATTCTCTAAGTCCTAAAAATCAGATTTGAACCAAGATCACATGTGTTTAGTTCATGTAACAAGGCATTTTTATCATGAAAATCCATAAAGTAACCAAGTTGCAAAACACTCATGACACTTCCCTCAACTTGCTGCCTTGGCCTTTGAACCTTGCTGGCTCTCTCACCACACCATGCTGCGCCAGCCCTGCCCTTTGTACTTGGCTAGAAGTTGCCCATGCCCTATCTTACAAGAAGTTGACATATTTGCAAAAGTGGCTACACCTATCCATAAAGCACAAGTCACATCCTCTGACCAATTGGATTAGTTTATACTATCCATTTGCAAACCATTTCATGTACTAAGCCAGCCTGAAACATCCTCATTCAACACATACACAAGAGCACTCCATTTTGCTTTTGCCTTCGAAACTCTCTGCGCAGCTCACATACATCCAAACCATCTTTACCAATCATCTCACCATGTCTCATTGAGCCCAAAGCAACCAAGAACCAAGCCTTAAACAAGCTACAACATCACTGCACCATTTCCACACCAGCTTGCAGTTTCATTCGAAACTCTCATCCTAGCTCACAAACAGTCAAACAAACCTTGCAAAGCTTCTCCATTCACCCTCAGGACCACAAATCATCATTCACTATGGCCTGAAACCTCCAGAAACTCCATTGCCATTTCTGACTGAGCTAAAGCAGGAGCTTTCGAAACTCACTATCCAGCCAGCTTAAACTCTCTTTGAGCATTCAAACATCTTCTGGGGACCAAGTGGAGTAGTTTGCACTGAAGGAAGTGGCCAGAAAGTCCTCAAGCTGAAAGCTTCGAATCTCAGGTAGCATGAAATTTATTTTTCCAGAAATCAT
Source organism: Lathyrus aphaca (assembly GCA_963966055.1). NCBI lineage: Eukaryota > Viridiplantae > Streptophyta > Magnoliopsida > Fabales > Fabaceae > Lathyrus > Lathyrus aphaca. The sequence continues at coordinate 724,036,987 of OZ014519.1, read as the reverse complement.
TTTTCTTGTTACAAACTTGTTCTATGTGATTCACTGATCATCCTGATGCTCTTAGTTTTTGAAATGGCTTTGATTTGAGTATTTAATTTGTTTCTGAAGCGTGCGTGCCCTAGTTTTTATTCCTTTCGATTCAGCTTGTTTAGGAAGAAGAAATGTGTTTTGAGAGAGGGGTTTGATTCGTGAGAGGTTGAGGAACATTTCCCTGGTTTTAGATTTCATTTTAGTGACCTAGGGAAAGATTTGGAAGTTTTCAGGGGAGAAGGTCACCGGAGAAGACGACCGGAGCTCGTCTCCGGTGACCTGAAAGTGATTAGTGAGGTTAATTAGGGTTAGGGCAAAGTTTGAATATGGGCCCTTAGATCTGGCTTCCCGCGCGCGTGTGTGTGGTCCAGATTGTGCCATTAATTCATAATCAGGATTAATTAATTTAATTAATTGAGTTTTAGAAGTTTGAATGTGAGCCACAGGATCACGCGCCAAGTCAATGGTCCCCTCCCCAGATTGCATCTCAGCCTCTCATTCTGATTACTTTCATTTTTATTTGATTTTAATTCATTTTTATTTCAATTAACTTGCATATTTATTTTAAAATAGCAAAAATGACTTAAAAATTATGAAACTTTTTCCTAAAAGTCTTATTAATTTTTAAGACCCAAAAATATTTTTATTTTATTTTTTATCATTAAAAAAGTATTTTTAAATATTTAAGAGATTATTTTTAATTGATTAATGGGAATTAATTAATTAAAAATACTTTTAGGTATTTAAAAATTACAAAAAAATTCATGAAATGTTCTAAGACATTTAGAAACATTGTCCAACCTTCAAACCAAATTTCTTTTTTGATCTTGATGCATTTTAAGAATTTTTCATTGAATTAAATCATTTTTTATGCATTATTTTGATCATGGATTCAAAAATTCATTTCTGCCTATTGGAGAAGGTTGAGACATTGATTCTTCTTGCATTGTTTTGTGTTTGGCATGTAGTTTCTAGGGTAAAATGGCCATGATTTGATCTTGCATTTTCTAATTGTTTGGCATTTCTTTTGTTAAGAACCCTAAAAAACCCTAATAACTTGTAAAAATCATAACTTGAGTTTGGTTGAGAGTTGAGAGTTCCCCTTTGGGCAGTGGTTTATTATAGGTTTAGGGTTTCTTTGGGTAGCATTTTCCATTTTTTATCTTAGGGTTTGCTTCTGTTTTGGGTTTTTGTTTGATGTTTGATCCATGAACCCTAATTTGGGTTTTCTCTTGCATCCTTCTTGCATCATTTGCATTCATGATCTTGTATGAGCATCTCCATGCCTTGCCTCATGTTTGCAGCACCTCATAACATCATAATCATCATCAATATGCTTCTGGTTTTGCTTAGCATCATGCCATTTCATCTCATCTTGTATTGTTTTTGCATTTCTTTCTAACATTTCAGGTGGTAAGAAAACTTGAGAAGTGAATTTGCCTTCACTTCTCATAACTTTTCTTTTCATCTCTCTTGCATCCATTGCTGCATTCTTATATGTGTTTGAGTTTGAGCTTGCTCATTCTTCTTCCTCCCACTTTCTTTCTTCAAGTGACTTGACTTCTTGAATGAAGCAAGTCACTTTGCTTCTCTTGATCTTATTCATCTGCTTCCTGGTGGCTCCTCTGAAGATTGTTCTTGCAAACCTCACAAACCTTAGGATCATCCAAGCATGACAATGAATTAGGGTTTTGATTAGTCCCCTCATAGTTTTACCTTTGTGTCTCTCTTTGAGTCCTCTCTTCTCATCTCATAATCAGGGACTAAACCCTAAAGGCTTTAAGACTTTGTGATTAAGCTTATGCCTGCATCCTTCTCTTAGGATGGAGTGTATAACTTTAATCCTAAGTGTTAAACCCTTAATGTGTTTAACTCCTTTAATCAACCCATCTAATAATCATCAAGACATCACACTTGTAACTTGGGCGTTGCATTAGGGTTCTAATTCTTCCTTAATTGGTTAAGAAGGACTAACCCTAGTGTTAATGGACAAGTCCCCCTCAAGTTGTCTTACAAATCATAAAATCCACTTCATCATCATACCATTAACTAAAATCCACTTAATCAAAGGCTTGTTTTGTCATGAGTTTAATCCCTAATCATGGATTAAGTTGAGGAGTTTTCCTCAGCTTAAACATTCTCATCTATTATCCTTCTATTAGGATGGTGTAATGGGTCTGTTTAATCCTTGATTATGGCTTAACCTCATTACTCAACACTAAACAAAAATCCCAAAAACATCTAAATAATCACAAGTAGGTTAATGATCTTAATCCTGCATCAAAGGTGATTAAGTGTGAGAATCTGACTTCACACTTAAGGTATTCTCATTACCCCTAATCAGAGGGAAGATGTGATGAGTTTACTAATCCATTGGTTTAGACTTAAGCTCATTGACTTATGACAAAATCCAAAAACAATAAAAGACTGAAAACTCAAAAACAAACAATAATCGTCTCCTCCGGGATTCTTTTCTCATCACCTTCACTCACAAACGAGAACTTGCTTCTTCCGTCTAATGCAAGACAGTAAGCACCTGAGCCAGACAGGTCATACACTTGAGCATTGGCAAGCAAGCAGTTCACAAGTCAATTCACCTTTCAGTCTCTTTGGGTCGAACTACGGTGTTCTGACTTCCTCATTGCACGAGAGGATACGTAGGCATAACTTAACAGTTATCGAACAAAAGTCTCTGTTCATTCCCCCTCCTTCCAGCTTTACTCTTTAAGCCTCATTATCATGAGCATTTCATTCCTGATCTCACACTGACACTGTATATACTACACTTCACTTCTTTTACACTGACACCTGTACATCTTTTCCAGCTATTTTACACACAAATTGCACTGACACTACCCCTTTAAAACACAAATCTTTTAAGCGTGGATCCCGTCGAGTACGACGGACAATCTGGGTGCTAATACCTTCCCAGGTTGTAACCAACCCCCTTTCTCAGTCTCTCTGGTTCGCAAACCGTCTTATCCATCTTTTTCTAGGTCTATGCAGCATTACCTTTCCTCCGGGATAAAAATGCCTAGCTGGCGACTCTATTCATCTCCAGTGAGTTCACGGCTGTGTGTTCTCATTGTTCCCTTCGCCGACCGTTCGCGCTTGTACCTGGATGCAAATCTTCGGGAGCGACAGATTATTAGGTGAATTGATTAAGAGATTTAAACACCTTAAGGGTTCAAAACTTAGGATTAAAGTTATACACTCCATCCTAAGAGAAGGATGCAGGCATAAGCTTAGCCACAAAGTCTTAAAGCCTTTAGGGTTTAGTCCCTGATTATGAGGTGAGAAGAGAGGACTCAAAGAGAGACACAAAGGTAAAACTATGAGGGGAGACTAATCAAAACCCTAATTCATTGTCATGCTTGGTTGTTCCTAAGGTTTGTGAGGTTTGCAAGAACAATCTTCAAAGGAGCCACCAGGAAGCAGATGAATAAGATCAGGAGAAGCAAAGTGACTTGCTTCATTCAAGAAGTCAAGTCACTTGAAGAAAGAAAGTGGGAAGGAGAAGAATGAGCAAGCTCAATCTCATACACAAATAGAAATGCAGCAATGGATGCAAGAGAGATGAAAAGAAAAGTTATGAGAAGTGAAGGCAAATTCACTTCCCAAGTTTACTTACCACCTGAAATGTTAGAAAGAGATGCAATGTAATGCTAGATGAGATGAAATGACATGATGCTAAATAAAACCAGAAGCATGTAGATGATGATAATGATGCTATGAGATGCTGCAAACATGAGACAAGGCATGGAGATGTTCATACAAGATTATGAATGCAAATGATGCAAGTTAAGGAGCATGAACAAGCATGAAATGTTATGAAGCATACAAGGCAAATGACATGGCAAATATGTAATGCAATGATCAAACATGCTTTCTATATGTCTTAAGATGTCAAATGAATCACAAAAATGCACAAAATGCAAAGACAAGTCATGTTATGCAAGAGAATGCAAGAAGGATGCAAAAGAAAGCCCAAATTAGGGTTCATGGATCAAACATCAAACAAAAACCCAAAACAGAAACAAAACCCTAAGATAAAAATGGAAAATGGTACCCAAAGAAACTCTAAACCTATAATGAACCACTGCCCAAAGGGGAACTCTCAACTCTTAACCAAACTCAAGATATGATTTTTCTAAGTTATTAGGGTTTTTTAGGGTTCTTAACAAAAGAAATGCCAAACAATAGAAAATGCAAGATTAAATCATGGCCATTTTACCCTAGAAACTACATGCCAAACACAAAACAATGCAAGAAGAATCAATGTCTCAACCTTCTCCAATAGGCAGAAATGAATTTTTGAATCCATGATCAAAATAATGCATAAAAAATGATTTAATTCAATGAAAAATTCTTAAAATGCATCAAGATCAAAAAAGAAATTTGGTTTGAAGGTTGGACAATGTTTCTAAATGTCTTAGAACATTTCATGAATTTTTTTGTAATTTTTAAATACCTAAAAGTATTTTTAATTAATTAATTCCCATTAATCAATTAAAAATAATCTTTTAAATATTTAAAAATACTTTTTTAATGATAAAAAATAAAATAAAAATATTTTTGGGTCTTAAAAATTAATAAAACTTTAAAGAAAAAGTTTCATAATTTTTAAGACATTTTTGCTATTTTAAAATAAATATGCAAATTAAATGAGAAGAAAATGAATTAAAATGAATTTTAAATGAAGTAATCAGGAAGGACGGCTGAGATTGATTCTGGCAGTGGATGGGTTGACTGCGCGCGCAGATCAAAGGCCCATATTCAAACTTCTAAAACTCAATTAATTAAATTAATTAATCCTGATTATGAATTAATGGCACAATCTGGACCACACACACGCGCGCGGGAAGCCAGATCCAAGGGCCCATATTCAAACTTTGCCCTAACCCTAATTAACCTCACTAATCACTTTCAGGCTGCCGGAGAAGACCTCCGGTCGTCTTCTCCGGCCAGCATCTCACCTGAGAAACCTCCAAACCCCTCAAATCGTAACGAAAATGAAAACTAAACACACCAAAATGATCCCCATGATCTCCTGAACTAAAACCCTAAGTCCAAACAAATTTCTTCTTCCTCAAAACCATGAATCGAACAGAACAAGTTTTAGGGCACGCAGGTTTCAGAGACAAATTAAACTCTCAAATCAAAGCCATTTTCAAAACCAATGATACCAGGATGATCAGTGAAGCACATAGAACAAGTTTGTAACAAGAAAAACAATTTCTGGAAAAATAAATTTCAGGCTACCTGAGATTCGAAGCTTTCAGCTTGAGGACTTTTTGGCCACTTCCTTCAGTGCAAACTACTCCACTTGGTCCCCAGAAGATGTTTGAATGCTCAAAGAGAGTTTAAGCTGGCTGGATAGTGAGATTCGAAAACTTCTGCTCAAGCTTGGTCAGAAATGGCAATGGTGAAATAGAGAGCTTCAGGTCATTGTGAATGGTTGTTTGTGATCCTGAGGATGAATGGAGAAGGTCTGTGGTGTTTGTTTGGCTGTTTGTGAGCTAGGGTGAGAGTTTCGAATGAAACTGCAAAATGGAGTGAGAAATGGCAGTGGGATGTTCTGGTTGTTTCAGGCTAGGGTTCTTGGTGCTGGGTGGTCTATGGAGCAAGGTGAGTTGAATGGTGAAAATGGTTGAAGTGTTTGCAGGCTGTGTAGGCAGATTCGAAGCAAGATGCAAATGGGAGTGTTTTTGTGTATGTGATGAATGAGAGAGCTTCAGCCTTGCTTAGTACATGGAATGGCTTGCAAAATGATATGTTATTTTAATCCAAGTGGCCAGAGGATGTGACATGGCCTGTGGTGATAGGTAAGTTTACTTTTGCCAAAAGTCAAAAATCTTGTAAGAGAGGCATGGGCTTGATACTAGCTTGGTACAAAGGCTAGGGCTGGCGCAGCATGATGAGTGTGTGAGGCTAGCTTGATTCAAGGACCAATGCAGCAAGTTGGTGAGGAGAAATGAGTGTTTTGCAACTTGGTTACCTTTTTGAAATCTCATGAAAAATGCCTTGTTACATGAACTAAACACATGTGATCTTTGGTTCAAATCTGATTTTTGGGACTTAGAGAATGTTTATGTGCTGGTTTGAAATGAATTAGAGGCTGCAATATGCATTGGTCCAAGATTTTGCAAAATTCTCACTTAGGGCATGCCTTGAAAATCAATGATTTTAGCCAACTTTGCATTGCCATAACTTTTGATCCAAGAAGAGTTTGATCATGTTCTTGTACTTTTTGAAAAGGGAAAGATGAGATCTACAACTTTCATGACCAAAGTTTTTCCATTTGAAGCCTTTTTGGATCAAGAATCAAAGCTTGAAAAATGACCTAAAATGATGCATTCTTGAAAAGTCAACTATGCCCAAAAAGTCAACATTTGCAAAAACCCTAAATTCTTGATTTCTATGAACTTCAACCTTCTTCCATGATCAAATAAAGATCATATACACTCAAAATGATGAAGATCACCCATTGGTTGGGTCATTGGGGGCCTCAGATGCCCTGATTTTGCACTGACTTGTCTGAAAAGTCAACTCTTGATCAGATGACTTCCCCATGGAATTTCTTCATGAAAATTGATATGCATACTCCCTATACCATATAAAGAGCAATGGAAACAAGAATGACCAAAAAATTTGGTGTTATGGCCTCTGAAACCAAAACCCTAATTTCCAGTCAACTGTGTAGTTCAAACTGGCTCTGCATCCATTCAAACCCTAGTTCTTGTGATCCCTCTGCAATTTTGACTTTGAGGAGATGAAATATGATATAAGAACACACATGGACCTCTTTGAGTTGATTGGTAGCCTTTGGAGTGGCCCAAGAAGCTTTGGGATTGCTCAGATCACAAACCCTAGGTGCAGATGACTTAGAAACTATGCAGTGAATCAAAAGTGAGATATGAGATGATATGATTGTGTTTATGCATATGAGATGATCACAAGCCATGGTGAAATGGGTGAGGGCAAATTTGGGGTGTTTACAAAGTGCAAGTACCCAATTAGATTTTTATTCCGAATTCGGGACACATTTAGGTCTATGTTAAGCAATCACCGAGTAATTTACGAAGTAATTACCCTACAAATGAGGCCGGCCACCACCAATTAAGGTGAACAATGTTAGTGCTAATGCATCCGAGATAAACGATATGTAAATCGCTATCCGAACGTAATACCACACAAAACTAAAGATGAATACCAAATTGAGTCACACTCATGGTATTCTTCCATCCTTAAATTCAATCACTCATCTCGGTGGATTCAAGCATGCAAATGTATCACTAATGCAAAGTACCTTAAATGAATTGAATAATCCACTTAAAGGTAGTTTTGAATTAATGAACATTAACTACTCTAATCTACACCCAAAGTTCATTGAAATTAAGAAGAAATTACTACCAAAAGCGCTTCCCAAGGTAAAAATAAAAGGGAGGAAGAAGAAGAAGAAAGAAGGACCAAAAAGGGCTTAAAACAAGCCAAAAACACCATTCTGACTTGTGTTAACCGGTTAACCAAGTTGGTTAACCGGTCAACGCAAGAAAATATTGCGCAATTTTAAAACTTATTAACCGGTTAACGAATTTACACTATAAATAGTTAACCGGTTAACGTTGAACCAGTAGCAGAAAAATTGTAGAAATTCAGCATGATCCATTTTCAAAACCCTTTTCAAACATTTGGTGATCATGATCTGAATTTGCACGAATTTTAAAACCAAAATACAGTGGAATCCCTGCAATCAAACAAAAAATTAAGATCCAAAGAATCTAGTATCAAAGGCACCAAAGATCTACATCTTGAATGTTGATGGTGAATATGGGTTTATGGAGTGAGTGAATTACCAAAAGAACTTATTCTAATTGGACCAAATCAAGCTAGATCTACTGTAATAGATGAACAAGAGAAGAATAGGATGAAGATTTAGCTCAAGTTATCCAAGAATTCAATGTGAATTCTTGATAAACTCAAAAGAAAGAAAAAGAGCTTTAGTGAATTTTTTGGTTTTGGGGAAGTATTTTGCAAGGGGTTTGTTGGCTCTTCAAAGCTTGGTGAATGAATGAAATTATGGTCCTATTTAAAGGCTTTAGGTATGGGAATTTGGTGGAATGGATCTTGCTTTGGTAATTAAAATTAGGCTTGGTAATTGCAAATTTGGTGGGGAATGGAAAAAATGGTGATTATTGAGGGTTTATGGTAGGAAATGTTTAATAGTGATGTAGAGAAATCAGAGACCAATGGATCTAGAATATTCCAAATATACCAATGATCTAATGGTGCTGAATTTGAATAAAATATTCAAATTTCTCACTAGTTAACCGGTTAACGCATATGGTTAACCGGTTAACCAAACTAAAATTTGAGTATTTTATTCAAATGTGATTGCTTGGTTGTTGTGGCCCGATTTTTTTTGTACGTCGAAGAAGGCATGAAGATAAACACATGAACCTTGGAATTCCTTGAATGAATCAATTAACTTGGGAAATCCTTGATCAAATAATTTTGAATTAATTGCGGATCAACTTCGACATTTGTCTGTGAAATTTTACTCGAACTGCAAAACTTCTATTTTTGACATTTTCAATGGTTCCTTTTCCTGAAAATGTTAGTGAAAGGAAACAAAATATTTTTGGATTTTAATTAATGGTTAGTAAACATAAACAAATAAAGAAATTAAAAGCCACAACGATCCCCTGTGAGGCATAAACCTAACCCGAGAAGAACCGAGCAACCAATGCGATCTTGTTTGTATGCAAGATGCAGATGAAATGAAAAGAAAACTTAGGGAAAAAATTAGGGTGTTACAGCTGTCCCTATTTAAGTTTCTTCAATCTGGAGATATGAAGATTGACATCTTCGTCTCTGCAAGATGGGAGAGACTTAAATACAGAAAACCCAATTTTTATCCTAAGAAAACATGATATGATATGAATATGATATGATATGATATGCAAATCCAAGATCTCTGTGGGGAAAACACGACCACCAGAGGAAAGTAAAAGCTTGGGAACACAGAAGAAAATCCCGCTGGGGAAAACAAAAGACACCAGAAGAGTTTACAAGGAAAATAAATCACTGGATAACTGACTCAACTTGGGGAAAATATGATATAATCAAGGTAAAATGTTCAAAGAGGAAGAGTAAACACTCTGTTAGGGAATATCAACCAAACAAAGTATTTGAGTCCAAAAATGGAGGAATACCGAGTTGGGAAAGAATCATAAACTACCGATTTACTAGGTAGGAAAACAAGGGACTCGACTATCGATTTACTAGATAGGAGCAAAACACAGAAGGATAACCTTCACTACCTTTTTACTAGGTAGAAAAAACTGTGGAATTCTCAACTACCAGATTTACTGGGTAGGAGCACAAGCAATGAGCTTGATGAACTTGGTAATATTACCCACTATCGAATAATTAATAGCTTAATTCCAAAGTAATATACTCAAGCTGGGGAAAATATTGCCCACTATCAAACAATGATAACTTAAATCCAAAGCAATAAAGACTCACCAAAAGGACCAAAGTTCAATCCAAGAACAAATTGGAGAGAAACGATCAAACAAGACTCATCCCGAGGAGGAAATATCTCAATTGGGGAAATTTCGTCCAGATAATAAACTGGGGAGGAAACTGAATCAAAATCATCCAAAAGAAACAAACTCAGTGGGGAATTAGAAAGGATAAACACTTTCTGCTTAATGGCCGAGACTCTAATCTTGAGAGGAAGATAACACACACACTTTGTGGGAAAAAATCACACCAAAGAGCGGGGAACAAAGATAAATGCAAGAATGCAAGCAGAAAGACACTATGCATAAAGAGAATGCATGAATATGTGTATGAATATGCTGACAAAACAAACATAAAGATAAGCAACAGGTGACATAAATACCACAACAACCGGATACTCGGCTAATCTCAGGGCAACAAGGCTGGGGAATCCTACTGGAAATTCAATTTGACATCCTGCAGGGGAACATCAAAAGCCATCAAAGGAATAAAATCCTACTGCAAGGCTTAACTCATACTGAGAAAACATCTGCTAGGGATCCAATCCACAAAGAAATCCTAAAGAATCCGTGAAAGATAACATCAGAAATTCCACTATGAGAGGATAACATGTTGGAGAAACACCAACGACACAAAAGCTTCCACTCTTCAGGGAAAGAGGGAAATGTCCCTGTTAAACTCTGATGGGGAAAACATATTCATAACTCTGTTTGAGGAAACAAGATAAAGATATATCAGTGATGCAAATAAAATATAGCCTAATGGAGTATCAAACATCAATCATCAACTCTGCATAGGGATACCACCCTGCCGAGGAAAGGTAATAATCTGTCAGGGGTGGGAAAAAGCTTCCACAATCCTTGCTAGGGACAAAAGTATCCTCATGATCAAACTCCTACGGGGAATAATCATCATACCACTCATGTTCCACTTGGGGAAAGAGTCATGCCACTCTTGCTCTACTTGGGGAAAGAGTCATGCCACTCTTGCTCTGCTAGAGAAAAGAGTGTAAGACTTGCTGAAGATCAAATAAGAATCTGCTGGAAACCCTCACACACAGACCTACTGGGATCTATGGAAAAGATCTATGGAGATCATTCATCACTCAAAAATTTCGGACTTGCTTACCCACATGGGGATACCAGAAGTTAACATCATATCCAAAACATATTTACGAGGGATTTTAAATCAATACCCACCAATAGGTGAAAGAAAACCTCTAAACTGACTAATATATCAATACTTCTGTTAAAGGACGCAACCAACTCAAGATGAGGGACAAGAACTTGGCTGAGGATTCTCAATGTTTCTCAAGTCAAAGATAAACTGCCGAGGAAGAGATCAAAACTCAGATGAGGATTTTTGAGAACATCCCTTCCAACAATTCTTCTGGGGAAGAAATTGGAACTCAAACTAGGAACGTTCATACAAACCCCGTTCATGCTTGTTGTTGGGGAACAAAACATCATTAATATCAACATGTCAGGACTATTCAGGAATTTTGTATGGACACAACCGAATCAAACCCTGCTTTGGGAGAGACAAGTTACACACATCCGGACTTTACCATCCTTGGAATCACTATTGATATCCTTTATTTGTTCACATATCACAAGAAAAATGTTTTTATAATCTTCACAGATTAAATTTATTAAATTTGTTTCAAAAATCATCATTAACAATAAATTGAAATTTTGTAAACATAAACAATATATTGAATTGCAAATAATTGGATAAAAGCTCAAATTCATTGATAGAATGGTAGTCAACAAATGGCATGATTCCATGGATCATTACAAGTTTGAAAAATGGTAAATACATGGAAAATGACTACATTGAAATACAATGACCACTATTCTCCCTATCAACTTTAAACTCCGCTGTGTCCAAAACTTCAGTCAAGGATGAGTGAATAAGAATCTTTGATGGGCAATTCTTCTGAGGGATAGAATCTGAAATCCTCGGTTGTTACAAGTGATCCAATCTGTCGACGCAGTTACTTGCCATGATCCCTAACTTTTGCCTAGATTTACCTTTCGGGTGTTTTCAATCTAGGAGATAATTATTTTTGTTTATGTCTCTAATTTTTGCCTGGACCGCCCTTTCAGGTTTTCAATCCACCGAGACACTCATTTTTGCCTAAGCCGCCCTTTTGGGTTTTCAACTTAGTGAGTTGTTCTTTTATTTTATTTAGGCAAAGTATTTCTTGACTACATACTCATTCATAGGACGAGTGATCTCCTCACCATCCATAGTTGTAAGAATTAATGAACCGCCAGAGAAGGATTTATTAACAACATATGGTCCATCATAGTTCGGAGTCCACTTGCCTCAAGAATCTATAATGAAAGACTGAATCTTTTTTAGCATGAGGTTGCCTTCTCTAAATACACGAGGTTTGACCTTCTTGTCAAAAGCTTTCTTTATTCTTTGCTGGTACAACCGACCATGACACAAAGATGTTATTCTCTTTTCATCAATCAAATTCAACTGATCAAATCTACTCTGACACCATTTAGCCTCAGTCAACTTGGCTTCCATCAGAACTCTCATTGATGGGATCTCAACCTCGACGGGGAGCACTGCTTCTGTACCATAAACAAGTGAGAATGGGGTTGCCCCAGTTGAAGTGCGGACAGATGTGCGATACCCATGCAAATCAAAAGGGAGTATCTCATGCCAGTCCTTATATGTCACAACCATCTTCTGAATGATCTTTTTAATGTTCTTATTCGCAGCTTCAACAACCCCATTCATCTTCGGTCTATAAGGATAAAAATTATGGTGTTGAATCTTGAATTCTTCACAAAGCTTTTTCATTATCTTATTATTCAAGTTCAAACCATTATCATTAATGATTCTATTCGGAACACCATATCTGCATATAATGTTATTCTTGATAAACCGAACCACAACTTGCTTGGTCACATTAGCATATGATGTCGCTTCTACCCACTTGGTGAAGTAGTCAATTGCCACAAGAATAAAACGATGTCCATTCAAAGCCTTGGGTTCAATCATACCAATCATATCAATTCCCCACATAGAGAAAGGCCACGGGGAAGAAATTACATTGAGATGAGTTGGTGGCACATGAATCTTATCAGCATACACTTGGCAATTATGGCACTTTTTCACATACTTGCAAAAATCAGATTCCATTATCAGTCAATAGTAACTCACTCTCAACATCTTTTTAGCCATTGCATGCCCATTGGCATGAGTACCAAAATGTCCTTCATGAATTTCTTTCATTAACATGTCTACTTCGTGTCTATCCACGCATCTGAGCAAAACCATGTCAAAATTCCTCTTATAAAGCACATTTCCATTCAGGAAGAAATTGCCTGCCAATCTCCTCAATGTCCTCTTATGTTTATCGGATGCCCAAGTAGGTATTCCTGACTCTGAAGAAAAAATTTAATATCATGATACTAAGGCTTGTCATCATGGACCTCTTCGACCGCAAACACATGAGTTGGTCTTTCAAGCCGCATCACTCTGATCATGGGAATGTCATTCCACTGGTGCACCTTTATCATAGAAGTTATAGTTGTCAAAGCATCTTCCATCTGATTTTTATCGCGAGGCACATAATGAAACTCAACTTTAGTGAAGAAAGTTGATATCCTCCTAGCATAATCTCTATAAGGAATCAAGTGGGGTTGATGAGTTACCCACTTACCCTTGATCTGATTGATTACCAAGGTAGAATCTCCATACATATCAAGATGCTTAATCCTTAAATCAACAACTTACTCAAGACCCATAATACAATCTTCATACTCATCTTCATTATTGGTACAAGGGAAAGTCAACCTTGCAGCAAAAGGAATATGTGAACCATGGGGAGTAATGATCATTGCCCCAATTCCTCTTCCGCGTGCATTTACAACACCATCAAAAACTAAAACCCATCGAGATCCAGGATCCGGACCTTCCTCGATCAAAGGTTCATTACAATCTTTCATTTTCAAATACATTACATCCTCATATGGGAAACCAAACTTGATAGGCTGGTAATCATCAATCGATTGATGTGCCAAATGGTTAGACAAGATACTAGCTTTTAACGCTGAACCAGTAGCAGAAAAATTGTAGAAATTCAGCATGATCCATTTTCAAAACCCTTTTCAAACATTTGGTGATCATGATATGAATTTGCACGAATTTTAAAACCAAAGTACAGTGGAATCCCTGCAATCAAACAACAAATTAAGATCCAAAGGATCTAGATTCAAAGGCACCAAAGATCTACATCTTGAATGTTGATGGTGAATATGGGTTTATGGAGTGAGTGAATTACCAAAAACATTTCTTCAAATTGGACCAAATTAAGCTAGATCTACTGCAATGGATGAACAAGAGAAGAATAAGATGAAGTTTTAGCTCAAGTTAGTCAAGAATTCAATATGAATTCTTGATAAGTTCAAAAGAAAGAAAAAGAGCTTTAGTGAATTTTTTGGTTTTGGGGAAGTATTTTGCAAGGGATTTGTTGGCTCTTCGAAGCTTGGTGAATGAATGAAATTATGGTCCTATTTAAAGGCCTTAGGTATGAGGATTTGCTGGAATGGAGCTTGCTTTGGTAATTAAAATTAGGTTTGGTAATTGCAAATTTGGTGGGAAATGGAAAAGAGTGGTGATTAGTGAGAGTTTATGATAGGAAATGATCAATAGTGATGTAGAGAAATCAGAGACCAGTGGATCTAGAATATTCCAAATATATCAATGATCTAATGATACTGAATTTGATTAAAATATTCAAATTTTTCACTGGTTAATCGGTTAACGCATATGGTTAACCGGTTAACCAAGCTAAAATTTGAGTATTTTATTCAAATGCGATTGCTTGGTTGTTGTGGCCTGATTCTTTTTGTACGTCGAAGAAGGAATGAAAATAAACACATGAACCTTGGAATTCCTTGAATGAATCAATTAACTTGGGAAATCCTTGATAAGATAATTTTGAATTAACTGCGGATCAACTTCGACTTTTGTCTGTGAAATTTTACTCAAGTTGCAGGACTTCTATATTTGGCATTTTCAATGGTTCCTCTTCCTGAAAATGTTAGTGAAAGGAAACAAAATATTTTTGGATTTTAATTAATGGTTAGTAAACATAAACAAATAAAGAAATTAAAAGCCACGACGATCCCTTGTGAGGCATAAACCTAACCCGAGTGGAAATGAGATAATATCTCAATGGATTTTACTACGGGGTTACCTAATACTCAAAGAGGACATGATGCTATTTGGGTGATTGTTGATAGTTTGACGAAGTCAGTGCATTTTATTTTGATTGGTGTTACTTATTCTTTACAGAGATTGGCAGAGATATATGTAAGTGTGATTGTGAAGTTTCATGGAATTCCTTTGAATATTTTGTCGGACAGAGATCTGCGATTTACTTCTAGATTTTGGGAGAGTTTTCAAGAGGCATTGAGTTTGATGTTGAAGTTGAGTTCAACTTATCATCCTCAGATTGATGGACAGACAAAGAGGACGATACAGTCGTTGGAAGATTTGTTGATGGCTTATGTGCTTGAACAAGGAGGTGCTTGAGATAGTCACTTGTCATTGATAGAATATACTTATAATAACAACTATCATTCCAGTATCAGAATGACACCGTTTGAAGAATTGTATGGTCAGAGATGTCAGACACCTTTGTGTTGGCATGAGTCATGTGAGAGTGTTATACTTGGACCTGATATTGTGCAGCAAACTACTGAGATGGTGAAGTTGTTTCGATATAAGATGAGAACTTCACATAGTAGGCAGAAAAGTTATCATGATAAAAGAAGGAAAGATCTTGAATTTCAAGAAGGAGACCATGTGTTTTTGAGGTCGAGAAAGCTTTGAAGCCGAGAAAGCTTACTCCGAGATTTATTGGTTCGTACCAAATTTATGCGAGAGTTGGACCTGTTGTTTATAGAGTGGCATTGCCACTGAGGTCGTCCAATTTGCATGATGTATTCCATCTTTTGCGGCTTCAGAAGTATGTTTCGGATCCGTCACATATGATATCGATGGATGAAGTTGAGGTAAGAGATAATCTTACAGTTGAAGCACTACCAGAACGAATTGATGATCGTGAGGTAAAGTAGTTGAGAAGAAAGGAGATTGTTCTTGTAAAGGTAGTTTGGGGAGAACCTGCCGGTGGAAGCATGACTTGGGTATTGGAGAGCAAGATGCGAGAGTCGTATCCGAATATTTTCGCATGAGGTAATTTTTCGAGGACGAAAACCTTTTAAGTGGGAGAGATTTGTAACGGCCCGATTTTTATTTAATTATTTAAATTGGATTGTTGTATTTTGGTGTGTGGAGAAAGAAAAATATTATTTAGTATAATATTAATTTATATAAATTATATTATATTGAAATAATTATAAAATTTGGAATATTAAGAGTGTCGCTCCCAGGATTTTCATCCTAGTACAAACGCGGAAGTGGCCGGAAAATGTAGAGTCGCCAGCCAGACATTTTTATCTCGAATGAATGGGAAAGGTAATGTTGCACAAACCTAAGGAAGAAAGAAAGGATGAGGCCTTGCGAACCAAAGATCTGGGTTCGGGAGTCGGTTACGACCTGGGAAGGTATTAGCATCCTAGACCGTCCGCTGTACCCGACGGGATCCACGCTTGTTTGTTTGTTTCAAAGGGTAAAAAATAAAGTGCTACTGAATAAAAGAACTGTCAACTGGAACTGGAATGGGAATGGAAAAGGAGAAAGGGAATTGGAATGGAAAGAAAGGATGGGGAAAATGTAGGGAAAATAAAGAATATGCTTGAACGGGCCCTACCCCGCTGCCTACGTACCTCATCAGGAAAATGAGGATCAGAGTCGACGTAGTTCGCGTAACTAAGGCGGGAACTATTTGTTTATGTTTTTTATGCGCTAGAACTGTGTATGTCTATGCTCAGGTGTTGCAGGCTCATATGGTACGAGTGCGTTTACCGTCTTGCATGCGTGACAAGTCGTCGCAAGTTCGTGTTATGAGTGAATGAGATGAGAAGAGAAGTTCCCGCGTGATAGTCGTTTATTGTTTGTTTTTGTCTTTTATGAGTTTTGTATGAATTTGGCACAAGGAAGTGAATTCAAACTCTTTTCCATGGAATGTGTACTTGCTACTACATTCTAAGATGGAATAATAGAACAAGCACACCAAGCAAGGAAAATTTATCCAAGACTTGTTTCCAAGGATTAGGGTCTAAGTTCACTAGCTTGTTGAACTTATTAAATGTTTTTGTATCTTGTGAAGAAGTATATTTTAGATTTTCTTTGTGAAAATAACCTCTTGATCAGACTTGTACATCATGCTAGACAAGCCTACTATATTCCAAGATGGAATGAATGTAAGTGCCCCATGGAATAAGGCTATACACAAGAGATTATTTCATGCATTTATTAAGTGTTTTTTATTCTGTTTGAAGATGAGAAGAGAAAGACTCAAAAGGCAAAGGTCAAAACTAATGGGGGACTAAGACACAACCCTAAGTCATCTTATTATGTACAAGAGTGTGGTCCTATGATTAATGAGTTATTCTAACCTAATGAGAAGAAAGAACAATTTAGAGTTCAACTTACTTCCTAAGGAAGTTAAGTTGAATCTAAAGAGAGAAATAAGGAACCTATGAACAAGACACAAAGTGCCAAGGCAGGGAAAATAAATGCATAAGAGATAAAGAATTAAGTGATTACCTCATCTTTCCCCCCTACAAAACAAGAGTTAGCATGACAATTCATATTGAAAGCATAAACAAATGGCAAACTTCACACAAGAACTCACACTAGCTTAGGAAAGATGTTAGTGTACTCCTATGGTCAATGCCTAAGCCTAAAGTATCTTATAAGGTAACATACCTAAATATTCAGTGGCTAAACCAATTCAAATGTTTCTAAAGGAATTAAGTGAATTAAAGTCAAACTATGTCCTAAAGCACCAATAAACCCTAAAGATGAGGTTAGAAAGATAACCTAAGGGATTACCATTGATAAAATCCCTTAAACTCCAAGGTAAATGAAAAATCCAGAACTTAACACTATAGGAAAGTGAAGGAAATGAATGGATCAAATGGAAAAGAAAGGATTCAAGTTGAAGATATTCAAATATGAGATTGAGAGGTGAGAAGAAACACATAGAAGCATGGTTATGAAAGGTACAACAAAAGGACTTAGAAAAATATTCAAAAATAACCAAAGGGACTTGACTTCCCTATTCAAAAACCAGGGGCTTGACAAAAAAATGTAATGGAAATCAAACTTGGAAAATGTTCACAAATGGTGGGTTAAGAAGCACCCTAAGACTAGGTCTTCAAATTAGGGTTTCTAAGATCCTCTAAGTGGCAAGTGAAGTTCAAAAAGATGCAAAAGGTTCTACAATTGAGACGAACATGTGAGAATGACCACAAAACACTTAAAATACACAAAACAAAGATAAAATGAAGTTGGCTTATGTACAAATTGAAATGTTTAAGATGGAAGGAAGAGGAGGATTAGGTTAAAAGTGGGACAAGTGTGACTTAGAACTCAAGTAAACCCTAAAAAATAAAAGGTAAGGAGCCAAGGATGCCTTTCAATGTTAGAAGACCTATAATATGACTCCCAAGAACCAGAAACAAGACCTTAGACTAATGGCATGAGTGCCTTATGCTAATGGGACCAAAAGAAGGGAATAAAAGGATAAAAAATGGCTTAGACATCAAACAATTCAAGAAAAATACCAAATGACCTTAAAAAATTATGAAAGTTGACAACTCAATACAAAATCCAGAGAGTAACATATGTACAAAAAATCTCATTAAAATTCGTCTTTTTGGATAGTTAATGGAATGGTAGAACTCAATTAGGTTTTTTTTTGAATATACAAGTGAAAGAAAGGACTCAAAAGACCTAAACCAAGACCTAAAATTCAGAGAAAAATATTTTGATGAAGTTTAATGAGCTATTAAAAGGATGAAAAATGAATGAACCATTTATCTTTTGTGGTTTAAGAGAACAAAAATGCACAAGATGATTGGCCAAAATATGAGAAAAAATAGAATTAATTCAAATGAGAAATTAATTTTGACTAAAATATTAAAGAAAAATGAAAACAAAAATTATGGAAAATTAGGGAAAAATATGAGAAATATCCATGAATTAATTGGGAATTTTTTTATTCAATTTGGTATTTTTAATAATATGAAACAAAATTGGAATAAAAAGAGAAAACGAAAATAAAATGAACAAATTGTATGGGCCTGGGGGTGAGAAAATCAATAAACAATGAACTAAACTGGGCTTGAGTATACACGCTGGGGGTGTTAATAGAAACTGAGGCCCAATCCCAAAGGCACAAGGCGCAAGGTCCATGGTGATATGGTGTACCTGGGTCAACTTATTGACTATTTCTAGGCTTTCTGATTCATCCTACGTCTCACAATAATCCTCATAAAAATGAATTATCCAGTAAAAGAGAAGGACTCATGGTATGGACTTAGGGATGCACACACCCGAATACTCAGGAACCCTAACCCTAACACGTGAAGGGCACATGCTTCATTAATATGCTGGCAACATCTGGAACGCAAGATCAGAAAGATCCAAGGGCTGGGACTTAAAGCTGGCTAACAATTAGGGTTACTATCCAGGTGACCGGAAGTGACCTCTGGTCATCTTCTCCGGTCACCTCTGGCCTAGGGTTTCTTAAATTCTCCATGAAAATGATTCCTACAACCACCATTGCACTCGCCTCTCCTTGCTGATCAACAATCTAGCATTATTTTTCACTTAGGGTTCTTGAAACGTGCAAATCGAATCAAACAAAAACCAGCCTGAAAACTGCATCTACACACCTAATGTGTCTATCAACTAGCCAGATATCAGAATGCTTCTAACAAGCTTTAAACAATAAGAATCAAGCAAAAAGAGGAGAAATCGTGCAATTGAGATTCAAGATGAAACCTGGAAATGAAGTGGTTCAGATGTTGAAGAAAACCAGAGAGTAGGTTCCTATTATGCTCCTTGCTTGATCTTGATGTTCAACTGAGTGACATACACCACCACACCACTTGATTCTTCACTGAATTGATGAGAATGCAGAAGTTATTGATGCTCTTGTTCTTGATCATTTAAACTGGTTCATCCATGAATGATGATCCAAAGATGATAATAGTGAAGGATTGATGAAGAAAGCAAAGTAACATATGAAGATCACTATGAAATATAACAAAATGCAAGAATATGCAGAACCAATATCTTTGAGATTCAATCTGGATCAGTCATGGATCTTGAGCATAGTGTGATAATGGTGATGAATTGAGGAAGAACATGATTGAATTGATGGAGATGAAGCTGGATCGAATCAAAGATCAGTGCAATTTCTTCCCCAAAACCAGAACCAAATCAGAGAGAATTTGATGGAGATTTGTGCAAAAATGAGAGTGATCCCCGAAATTCAGTTATAATCAGCTTCTTATACTCATGGTTAACCTCTAACTAACTCAGTTAACAGTTAGAACTATGGTTGAGTTAAGTTAGAGGTGAGGGAAGCAAAATGAAGGTGTTTGGTGCAATGACAATGTAGCTGGATCAGTTTGCTTGAATCCTATCCAATGTGATGAAGAACATGCTTACTATGGTGAGGATGATTGAAATTGAATTCAATGCAGCTTGTATGCAATGATACCCTTCCCATTTGGCTTAAGTCCTCCCTAATGTACATGGCAGGTAGAGTGATCATGCAGGCATGTGATATATTACACCCTAAGTGATGAACCTTGTGAGCATAACATGTGAAGATAAAGCCTTCAAACTTGGACTGAACTGAATATGACCATGTTACAATGCCTTGGTACATAAGTAAACCAGAATTCAAATTATGATCTTTCATGGCATGAATCTTCAAGCTCAAGGCATCAAAGCATTGACTTCTTGTGATCAAATTGAAGAGAGTGATGCAATGAACATGTTTGGTGTTTGGTTCAAGATGAAACATGACCTCTAAACATCTCAAACATACCAATGAACATCATGTTATGAAGCTGTAAAATGGGCCTGCATGGCCTGCCTTAGGCTTGACAAGATGTCCTGCACACTTTCAGTTTGAAACCCTCTCTTTGCCTTCCCATAACTCTCAATCCTTTGATCAGATGAAAAATCTTTGGTCAAAGTTGTTGGAAACAATGCAATGAACAACTTTGTAGTTCAAAGAAAATTCATTTGAGGCCTCTAACATGGAGAAAAATGGCTTGCCTTGTGACCCACCACCTGTTTGATGAATTTCCAGGCAAGGCACGCGCGCTGGCCTGCAAGTTGCCTCGCCCATTGCCTAGGTTTGCCTTGATTTTCCTCAACTTTACATGATCATAACTTTCTCATTGTTTATACTATGGGAGAGTTCCACCTGTGGATTTGAAGCTTAAGACGCCCTCTTTAATTGGCTCCAAGTAGATTTTTCATAGCCCTCATATTTTGGGAGAAGGCCTCATTCAAAGTAGCTGCAAAAATAGCCAAAACTTGCCTTTTTTGGAAATCCTAATTTTCCAAAAATGGTAAGTTTTGGTTTTCTTGATTTCTCTTGATTCCTCCATCATTTCTTGATCAAATTTGAAACATAGGACCCTAGTAACCCTAATTTCATGATTTTGATCTCAAAAAGTTAGGAGTTGACTTTTTCTTCAGCATGGTTGACTTTTCCCCAAATTCATGATTTTCAATCATCTGACCAATTGAACCTCTTCCAAAATGAATTTGTGGATGGAATTTGAACCCTATATACTTGTTTTCATATAGAACACAATAGAATCCCCTTTTGTTCAAAATTTCATGGAGAAGTCCTTCACACATGAAACCCTAATTTTGACCATTTCCTCAGGAGGTGTTGCACTGCTTGCCTTCTCTGATCAAACCAAAACTTTCCATGACTTGTGGCTTCAAATAAGAGCTTGTGGGATGCTGTGGACCCTTAGCATAATGTTGAAAAGCTTTGTGACCCTTTGATTGCCTTTGTATAGCCTTTAATTGCTCCAACCATTGACCACATGCCCATGCCTCAGCTATGTTACACATGATGCAATGTTGTTAGTTATTTGTGAACTTGTGTATGCTAATTGATATGCAAAATGTTGAGGATATGAGAGGGCGAATTTTGAGGTATTACAAAGAGGAAATGGTGGAATGGTGAATTGGTAAAGATAGTAAGGACAAATGAGGAAGATCATAGGTTGAGTCTAAGGGGTTAAGTTGGAAATAAGGAAAAGGGGAAAAAGGTCGTGTCCTTGGTGAACAAAAGAAGAAGCGTAAACCAAAGAGAAGAAGAAGGAGAAAGGTGAAAGGTTGGGAGAAGAATCCGTGGAGAAGAAGAATTTCTCATCAAAACTAAGGTAAGGGTAAGATTCTTTCGTCTCTTAAGAGTTTAATAATAGGAATTAGGTATAGTGTTGTTGATTATAGGTTTTGGGACTGAGTAATTTTGGATGAACAATGGAATTAGGTTGTTAGAAGTTGATGTTGTGTGATAATCATGTGAATTAGAGGTTAATAATAATAATTTTGTAATTGTCTGGCTGAAAATTGGTATTTTATGAAGTATTTTCGTAGCAGGATGTAGATTGATCGCAGAGGGAGAACAACGAAAATCGCAGACCTCGCTTAGCGAGCAGGTGTAAATTTTGGAGAGTGAATTACAGTGAGTTGCTCGCTCAGCGAACAAGCTCCTCGCTTAGCGAGACCTGGAGTGAAAAATAAAATATTTTAATTCTGAAAATTTCCTTAAAATTATTTGATTAATATAGTAAGGAATGAGAATTGAAATGGTGCTGTTAGAAGTAGTTAGAGATGAGTTATACACTTAATTAGAGGGACAATTAATATAACTTGAAAATGAACATGAGTTGATATGTTTATTAGTTGTTGTTGTTTCTATGTTTAGTAGTAGTTGTTGTGATTATATGACACTGTTGTTGATGTATATTGATGTAACATGTTGAAGTATGTTGCATTGTTGTATGTATTCTCGTTGAGGTTGATATATATTGTGGTATGCGAAGATGCATGATGTTGATGATGTTCGTTGTTGTGAAAAGTTGTTGTATGTTGGTTGTTGATGTTGATTTGTATAATGTAGTTGTTGTAGATATGCATGTTTGTCATTGATGTTGCATGACATGTGCATGGTTAGGAATGATATACCAATGTAGGGTATGTCCAGTTGGATCCTAGTGGGGATCTTTGTGATGTTGGTGCGATAATGAAGTAAGGATTTTTCGTGACCATGAAATAGGGGTGGAGGGTGTGATCATGAAATAGAGATCATACTGGACCACGAAAGAGGGGTCGAGAGTTCCGACGGAAACTGGATCTTGAAATAGAGATCGAATTATGGTACCACATGCATAAAGTCAATAGATTCTCATTGCATAAGTTGTTGTTGTTGTTGTTGGTTATGATGTTGATATGTGTTGTGATAAATTTGTTTGATTGTTGTTGTTGAGAAGTGGTGATTGATTGATGATACTTGCCTTTTATTCTTATTATTTTTCTCTTTTGAGATGCAAGTATCGCACCACTTATGTTTGAATGTTACGCATATGTTGGTAACGTACATGTGATCAGGATAAGTAGAGTGGTGGTCGGTGAAGTCGGTGTACTGCCCTTTTTAGGAGTCGGCTCTTATACGTGCTTTGGGTGTCGGGACGATGTTTATTCTTGTTTATTTATCTTCAGAGAAACATTTTGTAATCGAATTATACTTTATGTTTCTTTTGGAACTTTTTGGCTGCAAGTTGAACTATTTCTTTGTAAAAACGTATCATTTGAGCCATATGTTTTAGTGGATTGTTGTCATACCCCAAATTTGTCATATCCGCACCATTTTATTTTACGGTCTAACCATTATTTCAAAAATCCAAAAATATGTACCATTTGATTTTCTATCTAACCGCATATTAAAAAATTCCAAAAATATGTTATTTTTTCTTTTGTGCGAAAAAATCGATTCAGTTTGAGTTCGTCGATGTTTGCGCATGTGGTGTTGTGTGGAGGTTATTTGTCCAATTCTCACTTTCATTTTCTATCTATTATTTTTCATAAAAATTTTGAATCCAAAAAACAATGCATTTTATTCTCTTTTCATATTATTATAGGTTTTATTTTTGTTTAGTTCATTATCAAAACTTACAAAAAAAATCTATTTCTTATCATCTTTTATTATTAATATTTTTATTACCATTATTGTTATTATTATTTATATTATTTTTTTATTTATTATTATTTTCATTTTCTATTATTTCTATTATTATTACTTATATTATTATTATTATTATTACTATCATTATTATTATTATAACCATTTCTATTATAATTTTCCATTACTAAACCATTTTCCACTATTATTATTATCATTGTTATTATTTTTTTATTATTCACTTTTTATTATTTCTATTATTATAATTATTATATTTTTATTTTTATATACTTTTTATTATTTTTTTATTATTCACTTTTTATTATTTTTATTATTATTATTATTAGCATTTTTTATTGTTTTTTCTATTCTTACTGTTATCAAAACCAAAAAAAGCTAACTTACTCCACACAATCCTTCACATTTCCACTCAACTTCACACCACTAACAAATTCAAAAAGATCCAGTCTATTATACAAAATCAGTACAACTCAGCATACAATCTACAACAACAACTTTTTTTCAATTTTATGCCACTCACACAACAACCATTGACAGCATATACCATCCAATTTGATTCTCAATCTTTATCCTCAAATTCCCTCATTACCCTCCACATATAACCCTATATAATCAGCACCATTTCATTCACAAAGGAAGTTGGGACAACCTCTGAAAATTCTGCATAAAATCAACAAAACCAAGCTTCAAAATCACTCATTTTTCATTCAATAAAATCATCACCTTACTACTCACTTTCATCAAATCCAGAACCTACAAACTCTTCTTCAAAACAATGACAACACAAATACTCTTTGTACATCCCATTCAAAAACAATAAACATAGTCCTTCACAAATCTGAACCAAAACACGTGAGCAAGGAAGCATGAAGAAACAATACTAATCGAAAACTTCCATAAATCTGAGACACAAACCATAAACAAAACTGAGAGATGAAGATTTGAATGAAAACCCAGAGTCACCGAACCTTCTTCTTTATCACCACCATCCCCAAAATCCCAAACTCGCCGCAAAACCCCTCCATCAAAATCTGCGCAAACCCTCTCAAATCCAAGCCCGAAAATCGCGAACTCACCATCACAAAGAACCTACATAAACCACCACTGAAATCGCACCCTTTTTAAACACCACAAAACTGAACGTTTTCTCACTTTTCAAAACAACACTGTCGTAACGAAAACGAGCCAGCACCGGCGTGAACAACCGCAACCCACCATGAGCCACCACGGACTTCCCGCAAACCCCGCCGACCATCTCAAAACCTTCACCGATCCGAGCCGAAAACAAACCTGAACCACGAGTCTGTGAAAAAAAACAGTTGAACGAGATCGAAACCGAAAACATCGTGAGTGAAACCGCGAAACCAAAGCTCAAACCACCACTAATCTCACTGATCTGAAACATGGACGGAAACTGAGACTCGAAGCCGGCCGAGAGATTGAGAGAGATTTGAGAGAGTGAGACGGCGAGGAAGAGCGGACGAACGAAACTTTTGAGGGTAGAAACTTCATTCTTTTTTTAATATACTGTACATGTTTCTTGTTTTAATTCTTCCTGTGTTGTTACCTCTTTTTTTATTTTAATTTTTTCTTTTTTTTTATATATTGATAAATATCCTTCTGGTGATTTTCTGTGTTCATGGGTCATGGTGAGCCCAAATCTTATTTCTAAACAAGCACCATACAATATAATAGTATCCCCCTTCTGTTTTTTTATATTTTCTTTCTTTTTCTTTTTTTTTTTTAAATTTTCATTACCCTTTTTTATTTTTAATAATATTAGAAGTTTGCATCTATTTTATTATATATAATTTATTTCTTTTATTTTAGTGTTTCGGTTAGTAATTGTTTCCTTCTTTATTTAGAAAAAATGTCTTAAAGTATATATATTTTTATTTCTTTATTTTCATGGGCCAATGACTTGACAAAAGGCCAATTTTTCGCCCGATTTCATTAAATCGGTGATATTTGGTCAATATGAGGCCCTCTTTTTTCTATTTTATCTTATTATTTTATTTTGAACAAAAATTTGTAATTTAATTAATTTTATTCATTATGTCTATATTACCATTTTATTTATTATTTGTATTCATTTATTATTTTATTCAAGCAATTCAATTTAATTTATTCATTTATTATCGCATTCAAAAATTACGTTTCGACTCCTTATAGAATGATTCCAATTTTGAATCGATTCTAAGGTAGTTCACGAACTAAATTTCGACGCGTCCCAAAAAGGTCCAACGCCTTCGAATAGTTGTTCCCGATTAAAAAGGTCAAACGCCTTCGAATAGTTGTGTCCGATTAAAAAGGCCGAACGCCTTTGAACCGTTCAAAACACTGCACACACGCTTTCTCTTGGGCTAACCACAACGAGACCTCTTTATTTCTCGCAATCCCCTGTATTTATTTTGTATCCCTCTCCCATTACTTTGTACGCATTTTATTTTCCGTATTTTATTTAATTCTGAATCCTTGGTCCAACGCCAAGCGATTGCACTTGCACACTTGCACTTTATTTTTCAGTTATCGTTTCGTTTAGGATCCACCTTACCTTGCGAGCCGAGCGCTTCGTGCCTCGCTAACAAACTACAAAAACAAACCTCCAGTTGCATTTACCCTTTAACCTCAAAAAACCAAAACGTTTCGATTAGATCCAAACCCTTGATCCAACGTCAAGCGGTCTTAGGAAATAAACATTCTAATAATACGAGAAGAAATGTACGCCACGAGCCTTAAGCGGTAGAAAGGAGGATAACGAGCTCTCGTTACTCGCTCCGATTATTTCGACGCAAGACGCTCGTCTTGTTGGACGAGATAAACTATCCATAGTCTTTAGTGCAATTCGACTCTCAAACCCTTTCATCGAAGAAAGGTAATAAAACAAACAACCATTGCCCTTAGTAGGCCGAACTACGAGGCTCTGACTTTCCCATTGCACGCGGGAGTACGTAGGCACGAGGATCTCCATCCTTGCCGAGCACCTAGGTTAAATCTAACTTATAATTCAACTCATTTCCCTCTAGCAAGCAATTCGTTTAAGCATAGACATCCTTTCGCGCGTGACAACCTAGATGGTTCCCATCGAGTACGATGGATGTAGGGGGTGCTAATACCTTCCCCCTGCATAACTGACTCCCGAACCCAGGCAATGGTTTCGTCGACCTTTGTCCTCATCCTTCTCTTCCCGGGTTGTATCTATATCTTCCCTTTCCCTCTTCGGGAATAAATAGAATTAGGTGGCGACTCTTCAGTCAGTCCGGCGCGCGGCTCCCGTCCATTCGGATCGCGTGAGGTCGTATTTTTCGGGGTACGACAGCTGGCGACTCTGCTGGGGAATGGTTCACCCCTATGCGAGTGAAGCCTAGTCTAGGTTCCCGCGTTTGTTTGGATGTTTGCTTTGATGCCTTGCTTGTTTATTTTTATCTCTTTCTTTATTGCATTCCATATTATATATCTTGTGGCTCCTTGGTACTATAACTTAGATCGATACTTTGCAAAAGAAATTTGAGGGAAAGGCTCTATACCCGGGCTTGCGAGTACAAACTTAAGTTAGCGAGGTTGTGTAGTATGGGCTCCTGAGAGAACCCCTCTCGTGGGTTTTCGATACGAAAACCTCACTTGGAGTAGATTCTAGTGAGAATACTGACAACCGTCAAGTCCTTGGCGTGTGTGCTCAGTTGTTTTCATTAGGGTCATCAACTCTGAGGACCTTTAGAACCTTTTGGTTAAAACATTGGTTGATGGTTGCGTAGTATGGGGCACCAGGGTTCGCCCTCGCGTGGCTCGATACGAAAACCTCACTTGGAATAGACTTACTTAATGGAGTTGATTGACTGTCAAGAATGTATGAAATTGACACGTGCATCAAACAGTTGAGAAAGTTCCATAACTCCAAGACTTTGTTTAAAACCTTGTGTCAATGATCACGTAGTATAGGCTCCCGAGAAAATTTTCTCTCGTGGGTTGTCGATACAAAGATCTCACCCAAAATAGATTCATATGGCGGAGTCAATTAACCGTCATGCTTATGGCGTGTGTGATGAACAGCCATATGAATTGATAACTTTGGGATCCCTAAAACTTTAGAGTCTACCCAATGAGTTCTTGATCTGAGTATCCTCCATCTGTACCTTGGACTCATGAGACCCTGATCTTGTGATCCTGGATTCTGACATTGCATATCATCTCATTTACATTATTTGTTCATCTTGCATTTCATTCCAAAACCGGAAACTTATTTCATGTTCCTCCATCTTCAGTAAATCAAGCTGGTTTCCCGACGCCCGTATCGAGCTAGACGCCCGTACTTAACTCGAGCCAGCACTAGAAGACTGATGGACGTGATTCAAGAAGAGCAAGCTGCTATGAGGGAAGAGATTGACTCGGTCAAGAGCAAGATTGACCAGATTTATGAGACTTTGCAAGCTTTGGCCAGAATGGAAGAACGTCGCGAAGCCGCTGCCGCAATGAACAATGCTCAAGTGCAAGGATCTACCTCACGAGCAATGCCTTCAGTTCCCGTTCCAAATCCTTTGGTCTACGGTTTGCCTCCAGGTTTCACTCCTGCTGTTGAAGAGGTCACTTCCCAACCGATACCTGCTTTCGGTGTTACTGTTGGTGCTATTCCTCAAGCTCAACCTATTCCAACTCAAGTCCAGTTTCCTCAAGCTGAAGAGAATCATCAAGTTGAGTATGAGATGCATACTGCTGTTCCAATCACTAATCCTCATGCTGTTCAAGAGTCTGAAGCTATGAAGATGTGCCGCGAGTTAGCTGAGAAACTCTGAATCATGGAAGGACACAACTCAACTTCTCTGAGTGCCTCAGACATGTGCTTAGTTCCAGATGTTGTGATTCCTATTAAGTTCAAATTGCCAGAATTCGAGAAATACAAAGGCCTTAGTTGTCCTGAGCTTCATTTGAGGATGTACTGCAGGAAAATGGCCGCTCATGCCAAAGATGACAAGCTCATGATCCATTGCTTCCAAGACAGCCTGTCTGTAGCGTCTCTAGAATGGTACATGCAGCTCGAACGCAACAATGTTCGTACTTGGCTTGATCTATCCGATGCATTCAAAAGCAATACAAGTACAACACTGACTTAGCTCCTAACCGTACTCAACTTCAGAGTATGTCTCAAAAGGAAAGGGAATCCTTTAAGGAGTACGCCCAGCGCTGGAGGGAGTTAGCTGCCAGAGTGCATCCGCCATTGGTTGACCGTGAATTGATTGATATCTTCATGGGTACCCTACAGGGGCAATACTACGAGAAACTGATCAGCAGTGTATCTTCTGGATTTTCGGACATGGTGATGGTCGGAGAAAGAATTGAAGAAGGTTTGAAAAGTGGAAAGATTCAAGGAGGTTCTAGCAGCCAAAACAATGTCAAGAAACCTTTCAACGGGTATAAAAAGGGCGAAACAAATGCCGTTTCTGCTGCAAGTGGGAATTTTCAACAGAGTGCACCTGCTCTAATTCCCTACTATCAGTATCCCTATGTTGCTGCTGCACAATATGCTCCTATGCCATATCAGCCAGTTCCTCCAATGCCTTATCAGCAGGCCTTTCAAGCTCTATTTCCGCCTCAGATGGCTCATCAACCACGTCCACATCCTATGGTTGCAGCCGCACAATATGCACCGGGACCATACCAGCAACCAGCTTATCAACCGCGGCCTGGTCAGCAGCAACAACGCGCTCCTCAACAGCGTCCACCATATCAACAAAGAGGATATGATAGGCACATTGATCCCCTGCCTATGTCATACACTGAAATCTTTAAACAGCTAACGGCAAAAGGACCTCTTACTTTGAGAGATATGCCACCTCAGACTGGTAATGCCCGGAACTATGATGCCAATGCACGCTGTGAGTATCACAAAGGCGCTCCAGGCCACACCATCGAGAACTGTCATGCCTTCAAACACTTGATTCAGGATATGATCAACTCTAAGGACCTCACTCTCACTCCGAGAAAGCAAATGTACAGAACAATCCATTGTCGCCGCACGGTGCCAACAAATGAAGACATTTGAAGGGTTTGTTGACCAAGCTGAGTAGTCTCCAACGTTGAAGCATTCAATCAAGAGAAGTTCAATTCCTCAAATCAAGGCAGTCATCGCCATTTATGATATCCGCATTTCTGTTGTTTTGTAATGTTTGTTTAAGTACTATTTGCTCTGAACATTGTTATCGTTTGTACTTGGTTATGTTAATGTTATGTTTATGCATGTTTTGAATCAATCTATTCGCATTCGCTCATATTTATCATTTATCACAAAAAATCACAAAAATATTTCCCTCACTTCACTTTAGCAAATATTTGAGGGAGGATGATGAAAACGAAATACCCATAACTGTTGCGGTATGCTTTCGGATAAAACCTCGTCAATGATGTACAAGCATTCTTTCAAATCCCCAAACACTGGAGATATAAGGAGTTAATCCCTAGTCAACCACTTCGAGCCTAGAAGTAGGAGTTTCTTTCGGATACAACCCTTACATTTAACCCGGGGCAGGGTAGTTGTTCAGTTAACCTGGCTACACCTTCAAATCGCAAGATGAGACATCCCGTCAGAGGACCATCAACAAATGACTTGGCAGTCACAATATTCATACAAAAAGAAAAGAAAAGAAAAAACCACTAAGTTGAGCACCGGAAGGGAGACTTAGTCGGAAAAAAATCAAAAGAGGAGCCCAAATCCTCAGCAAAAGCAAAACAAATATCAGTGACCACCAAATCAAGAATCAAAGGGTCACCAGCAAAAAAGGTGACTGCCACTTCAAGCAAACATCAAAACTTCATCTTCACTCTTGCAAAGTCGAAAATAGATGCATATGTAGAGTTAACTGGACATAGGATTGGAGAACAATACGAAGAAGGGTCGGGTACAAATCAAACTTTGAGCCTTATATCTTTTGTTTCTCAAACCATTAACCAGACCACGTTATAACCCTAGAAAGTCCTAATTGAGGCATAGTTTATTCTGAAAGCATGCTACCAACAAGGTTGCGTAAATTGACTCCCATATATTTACTAATCCTCAATCTCGATAGCACATTATTCTTGCTGCATCTTTTACGCACTCTCTAAATCAGTACCTCGTTTGGACTAACAGTTCATTCGTCACACTTTCACAGCATTCAAATAAATTGACTCTTTTTCAAAACTTACATGAACTTTACGTTAACACTACCATTTGTGTATGAATAATTTAATTGCAATTTAGTGCTTCACATCAGTGCAATCCCAACAAGGGGCAATCGAAAGAGAAATTTGAACTTCATTGGTGCCAACATGAATCAAGACTACTTCAACAGCCCAATCGGGGGCAAATTATCTCCAAACGGCTCAATCAGGGGCAGGCGCCTACCAAATCCAGATACCGGGGCAGGTCATGTCCCGGCCATTGTCAAAGCTTCCCCATCAAATTTATTTCAAATACCCTACAGGCAGGGGCAAGCAAACAAGGAGCGAGTCTTCCTATCTCTTCTCCCCAGCTGGACAAGCAGACCTTGCCAGACATTGGCAATCATTCAAAGCAAAATCGATCTTCATGTGTCAATTAAGTCGCTTCGCTCATCAGCAATTGACCCAGCTTGGAACTTTCAGATCCACCTTCTGATCGTACATCGTCGAAGATCGAGTGTCGGGGAATCAAGCCCTCCACCCACCCAAAGTCCAATCATTATTGGCAACTACCAAACCAAAAGTCCACCAAGCTGGCACCTTTCAATGCATCATTATGCATCATCAACGTCATTACACATCATTTACATCGATCATTTACAACATGTGTATCATTTGCATACCTAAATAAAACAGACTTTTTATTTCCCCCAACATTTTCAACTTATTTCTCAGTGCATAAACATTTGCATCGTATCTCCATCCTTATGGAATACCCTTTCAAACAATCAATCATACGTGCATAGTTCAGGATCCAGGATCAACATAATTTTCCAGTCCTTTCCCCCAGCAGAAATCAGGATCACATCAATCGAAGATTCCAGGCATCCTCTTGGCAGATCCAATGGCCGTGTTTAAATTTCTTTCGCCTTATCATCCCCTGTTGATAAGTGAGTTTATTTTTAGTTATTCGCCTATCATCCTCTGTTGATAGTGATCCTCTATTTTTCTATCATTCGCCTTATCTTCCTCTGTTGATAAGTGATTTTATTTTCTGTCATTCGCCTTATCATCCTCTGTTGATAAGTGATTTTATTTTCAGTCAGTTGCCTTATCATCCTCTGTTGATAAGTTGATTTTATTTTTCTATCTTGCGCCTATCATCCTCTGTTGATAGTGATTCCTTATTTTTCTGTCTTTTGCCTTATCATCCTCTGTTGATAAGTGATTTTATTTTCAGTCTGTTGCCTTATCATCCTCTGTTGGTAGTGATTATTTATTTTTCTGTCTTTCGCCTATCATCCTCTGTTGATAGTGATCTTTTATGTCTTTCGCATATCATCCTCTATTGATAGTGATCTTTTATGTCTTTCGCCTATCATCCTCTGTTGATAGTGATTCTTTATTTTTCTGTCTTTCGCCTATCATCCTCTATTGATAGTGATTCTTTATTTTTCTGTCTTTCGCCTATCATCCTCTGTTGATAGTGATTCTTTATTTTTCTGTCATTTGCCTTATCATCCCCTGGTAATAAGTGATTTTTATTTTTAGTCATTTGCCTTATCATCTTCTGGTGATAAGTGATTTATTTTGTCAATTTGTTTCTTGCTGTGTCACCCATCCTTTCCAGTTTATTTCATTTGTTATTTTCGCAATTTCTTTTCGGACAAATTTGGAGTCTGTTAATATCTAATTATCTTATACCTTGAAAGATTGAACGCGAGCCAGTTCATTTTACTCGGTCTAAGCCAATTCGATAGGGGCATCTGTCATACCCCAAATTTGTCCTATCCGCACCATTTTATTTTACGATCTAACCATTATTTCAAAAATCCAAAAATATGTACCATTTGATTTTCTGTCTAACCACATATTAAAAAATTCCAAAAATATGTCATTTTTTCTTTTGTGCGAAAAAATTGATTCAGTTTGAGTTCGTCGATGTTTACGCGTGTGGTGTTGTGTGGAGGTTATTTGTCCAATTCTCACTTTCATTTCTATCTATTATTTTTCATAAAAATTTTGAATCCAAAAAACAATGCATTTTATTCTCTTTTCATATTATTATAGGTTTTATTTTTGTTTAGTTCATTATCAAAACTTACAAAAAAAATCTATTTCTTATCATCTTTTATTATTAATATTTTTATTACCATTATTGTTATTATTATTTATATTATTATTTTTTTATTAGTATTTTCATTTTCTATTATTTCTATTATTATTACTTATATTATTATTATTATTATTATTACTATCATTATTATTATTATAACCATTTCTATTATAATTTTCCATTACTAAACCATTTTCCACTATTATTATTATCATTGTTATTATTTTTTTTTATTATTCACTTTTTATTATTTCTATTATTGTAATTATTATATTTTTATTTTTATATACTTTTTATTATTTTATTATTATTCACTTTTTATTATTTTTATTATTATTATTATTATTATCATTTTTTATTGTTTTTTCTATTCTTACTGTTATCAAAACCAAAAAAACTAACTTACTCCACACAATCCTTCACATTTCCACTCAACTTCACACCACTAACAAATTCAAAAAGATCCAGTCTGTTATACAAAATCAGTACAGCTCAGCATACAATCTACAACAACAACTTTTTTTCAATTTTATGACACTCACACAACAACCATTGACAGCATATACCATCCAATTTGATTCTCAATCTTTATCCTCAAATTCCCTCATTACCCTCCACATATAACCCTATATAATCAGCACCATTTCATTCACAAAGGAAGCTGGGATAACCTCTGAAAATTCTGCATAAAATCCACAAAACCAAGCTTCAAAATCACCCATTTTTCATTCAATAAAATCATCATCTTACTACTCACTTTCATCAAATCCAGAACCTACAAACTCTTCTTCAAAACAATGACAACACAAATACTCTTTGTACATCCCATTCAAAAACAATAAACATAGTCCTTCACAAATCTGAACCAAAACACGTGAGCAAGGAAGCATGAAGAAACAATACTAATCTAAAACTTCCATAAATCTGAGACACAAACCATAAACAAAACCGAGAGATGAAGATTTGAATGAAAACCCAGAGTCACCGAACCTTCTTCTTTATCACCACCATCCCCAAAATCCCAAACTCGCCGCAAAACCCCTCCATCAAAATCTGCGCAAACCCTCTCAAACCAAGCCCGAAAATCGCGAACTCACCATCACAAAGAACCTACATAAACCACCACTGAAATCGCACCCTTTTTAAACACCACAAAACTGAACGTTTTCTCACTTTTCAAAACAACACTGTCGTAACGAAAACGAGCCAGCACCGGCGTGAACAACCGCAACCCACCATGAGCCACCACGGACTTCCCGCAAACCCCGTCGACCATCTCAAAACCTTCACCGATCCGAGCCAAAAACAAACCTGAACCACGAGTTTGTGAAAAAAAAACAGTTGAACGAGATCGAAACCGAAAACATCGTGAGTGAAACCGCGAAACCAAAGCTCAAACCATCACTAATCTCACTGATCTGAAACATGGACGGAAACTGAGACTCGAAGCCGGCCGAGAGATTTGAGAGAGTGAGACGGCGAGGAAGAGCGGACGAACGAAACTTTTGAGGGTAGAAACTTCATTCTTTTTTTAATATACTGTACATGTTTCTTGTTTTAATTCTTCCTGTGTTGTTACCTCTTTTTTTATTTTAATTTTTTTCTTTTTTTTTATATATTGATAAATATCCTTCTGGTGATTTTCTGTGTTCATGGGTCATGGTGAGCCCAAATCTTATTTCTAGACATGCACCATACAATATAATAGTATCCCCCTTCTGTTTTTTTATATTTTCTTTCTTTTTCTTTTTTTTTTATTTTAAATTTTCATTACCCTTTTTTATTTTTAATAATATTAGAAGTTTGCATCTATTTTATTATATATAATTTATTTCTTTTATTTTAGTGTTTCGGTTAGTAATTGTTTCCTTCTTTATTTAGAAAAAATGTCTTAAAGTATATATATTTTTATTTCTTTATTTTCATGGGCCAATGACTTGACAAAAGGTCAATTTTTCGCCCGATTTCATTAAACCGGTGATATTTGGTCAATATGAGGCCCTCTTTTTTCTATTTTATCTTATTATTTTATTTTGAACAAAAATTTGTAATTTACTTAATTTTATTCGTTATGTCTATATTACCATTTTATTTATTATTTGTATTCATTTATTATTTTATTCAAGCAATTCAATTTAATTTATTCATTTATTATCGCATTCAAAAATTACGTTTCGACTCCTTATAGAATGATTCCAATTTTGAATCGATTCTAAGGTAGTTCACGAACTAAATTTCGACGCGTCCCAAAAAGGTCCAACGCCTTCGAATAGTTGTTCCCGATTAAAAAGGTCAAACGCCTTCGAATAGTTGTGTCCGATTAAAAAGGCCGAACGCCTTCGAACCGTTCAAAACACTGCACACACGCTTTCTCTTGGGCTAACCACAACGAGACCTCTTTATTTCTCGCAATCCCCTGTATTTATTTTGTATCCCTATCCCATTACTTTGTACGCATTTTATTTTCCGTATTTTATTTAATTCTGAATCCTTGGTCCAACGCCAAGCGATTGCACTTGCACACTTGCACTTTATTTTTCAGTTATCGTTTCGTTTAGGATCCACCTTACCTTGCGAGCCGAGCGCTTCGTGCCTCGCTAACAAACTACAAAAACAAACCTCCAGTTGCATTTACCCTTTAACCTCAAAAAACCAAAACGTTTCGATTAGATCCAAACCCTTGATCCAACGTCAAGCGGTCTTAGGAAATAAACATTCTAATAATATGAGAAGAAATGTACGCCACGAGCCTTAAGCAGTAGAAAGGAGGATAACGAGCTCTCGTTACTCGCTTCGATTATTTCGACGCAAGACGCTCGTCTTGTTGGACGAGATAAACTATCCATAATCTTTAGTGCAATTCGACTCTCAAACCCTTTCATCGAAGAAAGGTAATAAAACAAACAACCATTACCCTTAGTAGGCCGAACTACGAGGCTCTGACTTTCCCATTGCACGCGGGAGTACGTAGGCACGAGGATCTCCATCCTTGCCGAGCACCTAGGTTCAATCTAACTTATAATTCAACTCATTTCCCTCTAACAAGCAATTCGTTTAAGCATAGACATCCTTTCGCGCGTGACAACCTAGATGGTTCCCATCGAGTACGATGGATGTAGGGGGTGCTAATACCTTCCCCCTGCATAACTGACTCTCGAACCCAGGCAATGGTTCCGTCGACCTTTGTCCTCATCCTTCTCTTCCCGGGTTGTATCTATATCTTCCCTTTCCCTCTTCGGGAATAAATAGAATTAGGTGGCGACTCTTCAGTCAGTCCGGCGCGCGGCTCCCGTCCATTCGGATCGCGTGAGGTCGTATTTTTCGGGGTATGACAATTGTGACACTCAAAATGATTAGTGCATTTTAATAACTCTGATTTTATTTATAAATCCGTGGGGTATTTTGGGTGTTACAAGACCCATCAAATGCATGTGAAGAAGTTCAACACTTTTAAAGTAGTCAGATGTTGGACCTTAGGATGAGACATCTTGGCATTCTTTTCAATTTGACACTCACCACAAATTCTTCCTTTCTCTATATTGAGCTTTGGATTTCATCCTATAGCTTCTGTAGACACAATCGTTTTCATACCTTTATGAAAAATTTCTTGAGCAGTTACAGTTTATAATTTTGAATTGTTATATTAAAAGAGAGTACTGAGTTTGAATTTTGTGAATAATCAAAATTCATTTATACTTAATATTAAAATGTACTCAATTATTTATACCAATGTATTGGTAACTTGTTTTCTAAGTATGTGAAAACAAGAAAAGTTAGGAAAAAGTAGGATTCTTTCTCTGTGTTGTAAAAACAGAAAGTTGTGTGCTTTCCTGATAGTATTGGAGAATAAAAAGAGTCTTAAAATCCTTCACGAGGTGTGGGAGGACTGGACGTATCGAAAAGGGAATTAGTATACATCTTTGTGTCATTTACTATTTACTATACTTTTAATTTCTATTTTTCATTCATACACTCATCATAATCATATCAAAAAATTAAAAGAATCTTATCATCCGCAAATTAACGGAAAAAAATCTTGAAATCTAATTCACCCCTTCTTAGATTGCACTGTATGCTTACATATTGATCTATGCATCATGCACATTGACGTGACGGTCATCAGGATTTCACCACATTATCAGTGATGACAATTACGGTAGTTTCATTATTGATATAGGAGGTGAACCATATTATAAAGTTAAGACTAAAGATAAATATCTTTCAGATGTGCGTCTAAAAAATGTGAAATAATTATTAAGATATATTGTAGAAATATTTTATATTTAATAATTATATTTCAATAATTATTATGTATATTTATATAGCTATATTAATTATATTAGTCATTTATAAAATTAAGAGTATTGATTAAGTGATAAAAAGAAAACATATTAATTAAATTTCTAATTAATTGATTAATTAATTAGATATAAATTCAAATTTGAATTAATGTCACGATGATCAATTTCAAAATAATAAAAATTCTAATTGATCTCATAGATAGACTACAATCCTCAATGTTAAGGAAGATCATAAACAAACTATTCTTAATCACATGTCTCTCTACACATTTGCCTTTTAGAATTACCATTATTACTATTTTAGAGAGCTTTATCCTTTCATCTTTTAAGTATTACTCTAATTCAAACAATTTTAAAATTAAGGGACTAATTTAATGAGTGAACTAAAATAGAAGATTAATATCATAACTAAATCAATAAAAAGGTATATTTTGATGGTAAAAGCATAAGCTTATATGAATATTTTTTTTTACAGAAGCTACATATATTTTTGTGCTATCGTATTTCTTAGTGTTTAAGAATAGAACTTGCTTTTTAAAATAAAATAAAATTGATATACGTTAACACAGAGATGTTAATTAAAGATGAAAAGCACACCGGCTAGGAATCAGTTTGATAAATTTTTCGTTTAAAATTTGCTTTAATTAGAATTCTACGAAGAGTTGTTCACTTTTATTTACTTCGTCTTCACCGATCACTTTTTAGGAGAAAATATTCTCAAGTTTATAATACGTCATATATAAGTTGGAGTCTAACATTTGTTATAAATATGAAGAGTTGAACATTTATAAGTGAAAGAATATACACACCTATCATCTTAAAGGTTTTAATGAATATACGGCGTCTCTCACACTTATGTTGCTTTTGACCCAATATTGTTGTGATATTCCTTCTCATGATCCAACAAATGATATCAGAGTCTGGTTCGAGAAAAATATCGATTTACATGTATCAAAATATTCAGGAAGAGGTGTTCCGTTGAAATCGAAACACCCAATAGATGTATCGAATTGTCGAGGAAAGAGGTGTGTGTCAGCATCGATACAAGTGTATATGGCAGGGACGGACCTGTAGCTAGGCATAGCCACACCAAATTTCCAATTTTTTTTATATTAATACTAAATATTATTATTATTATTATTATTATTATTATTATTATTATTATTATTATTATTATTATTATTAATTAAAGAAAAATAAAACACAACATCAAACTAAACTCTACCAATATTCTCTCTCTTTCAATATCACTTTTTTTTTACTTTTCTTTTTCTCTCTCTCACGGTAACATTCTTCCTTTCTCTTCTTCTCAAATCAAACTCCACAATCTTCTCAAATCAAACCCCACCATTGTTCATTTTTTACTCTAATTTTTTCAATTTTCTTGATTGCATTTATTTGTGGGTGATTGAAAATCAAAGGTAAAGTGAATATTTTAAATTTCCCTCAATCTTTTCTCCATTTTGAGTTGAACCCTAAAACCCCAATTTATTAAGTATTTAATTTTTCTTATTTTCTCATAAATTATTTCATTTCTAATAAATTGGTTTCATTGTTCTCTTTATAGGATGAAGAAATTTTTTCCGGTACTTTCTAGAGACAAAGCTTCTTCTTCGACTAATTTAGAAGCATCGGAAACTCAACATCAAAATGAGAGTATCAAAGTTGTTGATTATGAATTGTTGGAAACAGATCCAAGAATTAGGCCTCCGATTTCAAGCTACCATCCTGACATCCAAAATGAGGTACGAAAAGCTTATTTAAAAATAGGTCGTCATCAACCTCCTCACAATTTTGTTTACCCTTGGTCTGTTCAAGGTAAACAAAAACGTCAATTTTGCAAAAATTGGTTTGATTTGTATGATTGGATTGATTATAGTGAATCTAAGGACCTAACATATTGTTTGTCATGCTTTTTGTTTAAAAATGTCTCTAAGTATGGGGGGGGATCACTTTGTGGGAGACGATTTTGGTGATTGGAAGAATGCTCAAAGATTGGTTAATCATGCTACTTCTTCCAATAGTCATGTTGATTGTGTGCATATGGGTTATGCTCTCATGAACCCGAACCAAAGTATTAAGGCCGCGTTTGTTAATCAAACTAAGCAAATGAATGCCAAATATCGTGTCCGTGTAAACGCATACCTTATAGCCACTAAGTTTCTTTTGAGGTGTGGCCTGCCATTTAGATGGAGTGATGAGTCATTTAACTCTTTATTTAAGGGGCCGTTTCTTGAGTTGGTGGACACTTTGAAGGAAATTAACCCAGAGATACCTAGTGTAATAGATTGTGCTCCAAAAAATAACCTTATGATTGCCCCTAAGATTCAAAAGGATCTTGCTGCTGCTTGTGCATGTGAAATAACTCAACAAATTATATGTGATATTGCGGATGATGTGTTTTGTGTTTTGATTGATGAATCTGGTGATGTTGCTGGTAAAGAACAAATGACTATTGTTATTCGTTATGTTAATAATGAAGGTTTGGTAAAAGAAAGGTTTCTTGGCATTGTAAGTGTTAAAGAAACAAGTGCTAAGTCACTTAAGGAGGCACTTGAGAAGTTGTTGTCTATTAATGGCTTGAGTATATCTAGCATTAGGTGGCAAGGGTATGACGGAGCTAGCAATATGAGAGGTAAGTTTGGTGGTTTGAGAACTTTAATCCAAAATGAGAATCCATCTGCTTATTATGTGCATTGTTTCGCTCATCAACTTCAATTGGCACTTGTTGCATGTGCTAAGACTCACAAAGATGTTAGTGGTTTTTTCGGTAAGGTCAATATGCTTGTTAATTTCATACGATCTTCTAACAAGAGACAAGAATTGCTTCGGGACAAACAAATAACTCTGTTTGCTAAATTGATTGAAGAGGTTCAAATAGAGACTGGTAGTGGATTAAATCAAGAATCATCTATTGCTAGAGCGGGTGACACTCGTTGGGGTTCCCACTTTAGGACTCTCACTAGTTTGATGACTTTATATGGTGCCATTATTGGGGTACTTGAAGAAGTTGGAAATGATACGTCATTTGAAAAATATGGTGAAACTATGCTTTTGTTAGATGTACTTCAATCCTTTGATTTTATTTTCATGTTATATGTGATGGTTGAGATTTTAGGATTTACAAATGATTTGAGTGTAGCATTACAAAAGCGTGATCAAGATCTTTTGAATGCTTTGTCACTTGTCAATGCTACCAAACAAGAATTACAAGAAATGAGGAATGGTGGATGGGATGAACTTATATCTAAGGTTATGGAAATTTGCAATAAGCATGATATTGATGTGCCTGATATGGATGCACTGTATGTGCAAGGGAAAAAACCTAGGCGACATGCTACAACTTCTAGTGTTTCTAATTTGCATCATTATAAGCATGATTGTTTGTTTAGTGTTTTAGATTTGCAGTTGCACGAGCTCAATGCTAGGTTTGATGAAGAGAATACTAAACTTTTAGAATGTGTTTCATGTTTGAGTCCTTCATCGTCATTTGCAGCTTTTGATGTGAAAAAATTATTAAGGATGGTTGAACTTTATCCAAATGATTTTGTAGACGTGCCGTAAGTGGTGTTGCGACATCAACTTCAGAATTATGTTAGAAATGTTCGATGTGACCCGAAATTTGCAAATTTAAAAGGACTTTCAGATCTTTGTGCAAAACTTGTGGAAACAAATAAGTGCAACACATTTGATATGGTTTATAAGCTTCTGAAATTGGCTTTAGTCTTACCGGTAGCAACTGCAAGCGTGGAACGTGTTTTTTCAGCTATGAAGTTTGTGAAGAGTCAACTATGTAACAAAATGAGTGATCAGTGGTTAAATGATCGTCTTATAACTTTTATAGAAAGAGATGTTCTTGGAACAATTAACAATGATGTTATTTTAGCTCATTTTCAAGAAATGAATGATAGACAATTTTCATTGTAATGTATTACATTAAACAATATTATTTTTCATTTTTAATATGATTTAGTTTGTAATTTCTTTTATGTTTAGCCACACTAAAATATAATGTCTGGATCCGCCCCTGGTATATGGACAAAAAAGTTTTCACTTGAAGGGAAGTATTAATATTGTGGACTCACACTTGAAGGAGAGTGTTGAGAATAATATGTCAAGTTTGAGTTGGAGTCCTGCATTGGTTATAAATATGGAGAGTTGAATATTTATACGTGGGAGAACCCACACACCGATCACCTTAAGGTTTTGGGTAATATGTGATGTCTCTCTCATTTGTGTTACTCTCGGTCCAATATTGATGTGATACTCCTTCTCATGATCCAACATGATCAAATATTATTCTAGAAATTAAACTTGTTAGATATTATTATTTTTAGACCATTTCTCTTTTGATTTATCTATTAAACTCGATATTTTCTGATAAATTCAATTTTAACTTTTAACCAAAATTAATAATCACTTAAACTTAAATACTTAGCTAAATTATTTTCACTTACTATTAGAGTGTAGGACCAAACAAAAAAAAACAATTGTTGAAAGAAACAACTAATAAATTGTAATATGAGTTTTGTTCTACGGTGGCTAAAACTTCAAATAGCTAAGACTTAATTTATTTTAAATCCACTCCACTCAATCCAAGGTATAAAGTTGGTTTACACAAGAAATAAGGTATAATATCTGATCTCCACTTTATAATATACGTATCTTGAATTCTTAATTGATTTTGGCGTTTGAGTGCTAACCATGCAGGTCCACTATGCGAAGCATGAGAAGAGATGATCCTAGATCCAAATTCAGATCTACACATATATCACTATATAGTGGAGCCAATTTCCACGAAGATCATCTCGAAGATTATGATCCATCTTCTGATCTAACATACCTATATCTCTCGTTGCAAACATGATACTTACCGTGACGACATTGGAGATACGACGAGTTCCTAGTTAATGATCGACACAAATCTAGTACCAAATCACCTCTTATAGGTACCAAGGGATCTATGACGCAAAAAGAAACCACATAGTAACGACAAAGTAAGGCGATATATCATCGAGAAATCGTTGGTGGTTGAGTGATGCATAAAGAAGTGAATACATCCGAGCACATATATAGTCGGGGAACGAGAATCTCAAGCAAACTACGAATGCAAACCACCCAACCATCACAATAGTTTCCACTGAAAGAGACTGTACGATATATTACATAAGAAATATCCATCAGACGCCAACGTCTTGTCCGATATAGCCTAGCAACCGGATCCCTATGGACTGGCCAACGAGATAACAAATATTTATTGACTATGCGCAAGGAAATGACACCTAATAGCAAGAACACCAGGTCTCCCCTAAGACACTTTCGATCGGCGGTTATCTATGATCCCTCGCCTGACACCGCCTTCCCTTAGAAAGATTACCAGATGAAGAGAGTGGATCGAGCTCCTCTCATAAAGGTCAGGAGATGATCCTTTCAAGGAATTTCACCTTCATCCAAACGTACTCTTGACCCCTACATATCTTGCTGTAAGCCCAAAGACCAGCTAAAGCGGTGTTTTGAAGGTT
Source organism: Lathyrus aphaca (assembly GCA_963966055.1). NCBI lineage: Eukaryota > Viridiplantae > Streptophyta > Magnoliopsida > Fabales > Fabaceae > Lathyrus > Lathyrus aphaca. The sequence goes on along the minus strand of OZ014519.1, from coordinate 723,994,180 downwards.
TACTTATCTAGTCATTTTGTTGTTTCACTGTAACAAATTTACTTCAATATGAATATAACTATTTTTCTACCTTTCCTTTTTCCTCTAATGCATGCTTGCTTGTTTGTCTCTCTTTTATATTGCTAAAGGCGGGAAAGATAAATATTACACACATTTTTGTGCATCTGATACAAATTACACAGATCTATGCATAGTTAATACATATTACATGCAATTTTGCGTAGTTCGTGCACCCCATTTGGATCTAGCCAATCTAAGGGAGTTAGATGGTCAAATCCTAGAGATGTCCACCTCAAGCTGAGAAAAGCCTCGGGGATAGGGACAAAGATATTACCCTTGGTCGGAGAATGATCCTATGTGATACAGGGCACAATACAAAAAGACGAGCGCATCTTTTCGGTCCCGCCGATGACAAACCCCACCGTGGAAGACACAAAAACAAAAATTGGTAGCTAATGTAATTTAATGCGCCAAACTGCAAATCACAAAGACTATTGTCATTGAAGTGCGAAGAACGCATTAAGTAATTAGTCGCTATGAGGCACCTCATTCCCTCGCTCATGCATGCAATCTGGGTTTCTACATCAAAAGCATATCACCTTTCGCAGTAGCCAAATTGAAAATTTGCAATTCACCAGTGAACACCGACCATGCCTTGGTGGTCCACAAACTTTTCATTGCAGGGGTACCAAGTAAACCCATATGCTACAATATGTTACAAACAACCTGGGTTGCTGTAGAGAGACAACAATGAAATGGAGACAAATACATAACTCAAAGCTAAATAATGAACAAATCAATGTGGTAAAATACTTTTATAAATATTAATTGTTAATTATAAGACATAATGGCTTGGAAAACATTACAGGGGGAAAAAATACAAAGAAAAAATAAGTGGTTAAGCCGAAACATCCAGGGCCGAAGTACCATGATCAGTGTCTTAACCTCCCTTGAAAGCAACCCATAAAGGGTTCAACTATTTAGTAGGACTTAGAGTAGTGGACATATCCTCTTTGCCTGATCCATAAAGTAATTGCTGATCTCGAGCACGACTTACATAGTCTGTTGGAGAGAACCATGAAGTGTTGCCTTCAGACTGGTAACCTTGTCTTCAAGATTTTTAAAGGCCTTGACATGAGCCTCAATCTCCTAACAAAGGGTCTTTTGATCCTCTTCTGCATGGAGAATCATCTCAGTAATAGAGTCAAAGGCCTCCTGACACCATTTCTCCTTCGCTGCAAGAGCGACCTCCAATTCTTTTACATGGGAAACAAGGGTAAAGGAAGAGCCATAAGTCTTCACATCCTCTTGAAAATAGTCAGTAAGCTTGAACTTCTCCTATAGTTCAACTAACTCCTTCAGAAAAATAAATCATCTCTTCTCCATAGATTCATACTTCACCTTCCAAATGAGCCTTTCCTTAAAGGGATTACCAATAGCCAAGATGTTATCTTGACCGACAACGATGAGAGAAAATAAAGATGAATCCCAATAAGTGTTATAGGTGATCTTATAGACGAGCTCCAATAAATGTTATTACGAGGTTGTAAAACATCTTCATGTTTTTCTATATTATATGAAAAATGTAACAACGCTTGTAAAAAAACAAAACAAAAATTGTAAGACCCCGTCCTCACTAAAGCTTTCTTTCCTTTCTTCCCGGCTGACCAGACTCACCATGACTTAAGTATCAATTAGCTTATTCTTTACCTTGGAGGAGGACACATCCTTGGGCCCAAATCATTCTTTATAACCAAACCCTTGAATCCAATAATACATGGCTCCTTTCATGGTCGCCTCATCAAGAGAGAGGATGTATGGTTTGGCGCGGTAAGAAAGGACGTTCTGAGAGAAATGAGATGAAGACCAATACTTCAGAATATGCACTTAAAGAATTAGGAGGAGAGTAACAAAAAATGAGATAGGCCTGCGGAATACAAGGCCTCAACAACAAGAAGCGCTTTAGGAAATTGCCACAGTCTTGGGTGAAGTGGTCAAACCATGGGTTGTTCGTATGAAAGCTAATGAGCCCTTGATCACGATAGTTTTCCTGAGAAGTGTCCAGATTAAATATATTGAAAAAGAATCTAAGTAAGGCCTTCTATGACTTATGCTCGACACATTGTTGGAATACCCTCATATAGGCCCAACACTTCGGATGAAGCTGAGAAGTAGAAAATTTTAAATGCTTCAGATGGCAACCTCAAAGTCGAAGAAAGGAAGGTGCAGTCAAATCCTTGTAAACAAACACTCATAGAATGGAATCGCACAATCGTCAAAGGAATTCGATACCCTGTCCTCCATATCCACAAAAAGAATCGACCAGTCCCAAAGGATTTCCGACCATAATTTCACCCGCCTCTATATCCATTTCAGTATTCATAATAGATGGGGTGCCTACCACATTGGCCTTGAACCAACCGTACTTCACTGCGTCGATCGTCTCCTCTAACATCAATGCTTTTCAGGCTAAATGGACGATCTTAGAATGTTCACCGAGCATGATCTAAGACGACATTACATCTATTAGACCTTGAATATCCAAGTTGGCCTTCACATCAGTATCGTTGGGTTCACAGTAATGGATGCTTAGATAAAGCTGGATGAAACTTTTAGCGTGTTATCTTGTTGCACCCCAAAATTTGCCCTCACAATACAAGACTTTGTGTGCTAAGAAGGTTCAAAAGGTTCACAAGATTCACAACACTTACAAGACCTTTCATGAGGTTCATGAAGTCTACAAGTCACTTTATGAGGTTCACAAGGTTCACAAGATTCACAATACTTACAAGACCTCCCATGAGGTTCACAAGACATTTTATGAGGTTCACAAGGTTCACAAAGTTCACAATTGGTCAGAAGATTTGACAATTCCCTCAGACAATGCACCTCCTAAGCAGTGCATCCAAAACTAGGGTTTTGACTTTAATCAGGCTAAATAGACTTCCAAGACTTCAAGTGAGCTTCATAACATCTTATATGTGTTTAAGAACCCCCATGACAAGTTTCAAAACTTTTCTCAAAGGTTTGCTCAGTCAGATGATCAGATAAGTCAAAATCAGTCAAAGCAGTTAAAAAGTCAAACTGAGGTCAACTATGGTCAAACCAAAGTCAAACTTCATGATTTTTTTCCAACATCAATTATATGAAGTAAAATTCATCATTTGATCAAGGGTTGATCATGATTCATCAAGGAGACTTCAGATCATCAAGAATCAGGAGTTTCTAAATTAGGGTTTCCTTAGTAAAAGTCAACTGAACTTTGACCAGCCATAACTTTCACATGCTTCATCACCAAGTCTCCATCCAAAGCTCATTTTGAAGGAAATTGAATTCTCTACAACTTTGTGTCTCACAAGCCAAGCCCAAAAATGCTTCATTTGGAAGGTATGAGCTAAGACATTATAGGTCCTTTTGAAAGTCAACAAAACGTCAACAACTTCAAAAGGGCATAACTTAAGAATGGTGAATGATATGAACATGAAACCAGTGGGGTTGGTTAGAGGACTCTTCAAGCTTTCCAAAATGTCCAAGAACACCCTCATACCATTAAAAATGAAGGATATGTGCCCTTGCAAAGTTGGGAAATTTTTGGTTGGTTTATGAAGAAAATGGAGGTCTAAAACCAATTTCTTCCAAATGGGCTTGCCATATGATGACCCAATCCATACTATGACCTCATGCACGACCCAAGTCAACAAAAATCAGATTTTTTATCATTTTATTTTTATTTATTTTGATTTAATTCATTAAAAATCATTTTAAATTAAAATAAAATATAAAAGTCTAAGATTTAAAAAAGATCAAGCTTCTAGAAATTCATAAATTTGATTGGAATTGAAGTGGAAAAAAGATCATGATGATTGGCCTAAAATAGCAAGTGTTTATGCAAAAATATTTGATTTTTAAGGCTTATCATTTTGAATCTTTTTAGATCAAATTCTTCACACAAATATCAAATGTTTCTGACCTAATTCACTGCTCTATAAGTACTTAAGACAACCCTAAAGACAAAAGACGAATTTCCAGCCCCAAGTGTAAGTTTCAAAATTTCAAAAACCTCTCACAAACTCAAATTCGGATTTGGATATACAAGGCATTAGAAGGTAATTTGAGGACATAGCAACACTCCTTGAACATCCCAGATGCGATCCCAACTCTCATTTGTATCCAAAACCACTCATATGACATGAACCGAACCATACATGTTCTTCATACATTTTTTTTCGATTCATCATATTTACTTGATTATAATGAATTTTAATGACATATTGATGTTTGTTGTTGACTATAGATGATTTCTGGATAATTTGGTGAAGAGTTATGGCCGAATCGTGAAAATACCATACTTAGGGTTTAAAGCTCCAAATTAGGGTTCTTTGATTTACACAATATAAATGAATTTTGTTGGTGTAATTGGATTGTACAAGTCACAAGGAGTTCAAAGATGTCCTTAATTTTAAAAAAACTGTATTGTTTGTGTGTGTTTTGAAATTCGCAGGTTTAGAATGCAGGAAAATTCGCAGGTATTTTCCCAAATAATTTCGCAGGAAAACCTGCGAATTCAAGGAAGAAGATGAAGTTGGGCTGGCGCCAAAATTCAGTTTAAAAATCTGTTTTAAAATATTATGAACTGTTTCTGTTTTTATTTCACAAGTTGATGCTTGTCCCAGTGGTGAAGCATGCGCGTATATGATAGGAGGGCAGGGGTTCGAATCCTGGCTTCAACTCCTTTTGCTTATTTTTCCAAATATTTAGTCATTGTAATATATTATGAATTATGGTGAGGTTATAGACAGGTGCGCTCTCCCAGCTGGAATGGTAACGTGTTTGTGTGATTGCTTGCAAGGTCCTGGGTTCGATTCCCCCCAGGCCTTTTGCTTGTTCTTTCTTTTTCTTGATTTATCAGGTTTAAAGCACAAAACCAATTCAGCTCCCCCCTTTACTGCCTGCGCGCATGATAGCCTGGTGGTATGTGTTGTTGGTCTGGGTATTGGCAAGCAAAGTGTCCTGGGTTCAAACCCCAGCCAGGTAAGTTCCAATTTTTTTTGTTTTATTTAATTTGTTTTATTAATTATATTACTATTAATTAAATATAATCATGTTTAGTATGTATTTAAATAATTCTAGGAAAAAGTAATATGTAAATATTTTGTAATATGTTTTTAATCTTAAACCTAGTTTATTATTATTAAAAAATTAAAAAAATATGTATATATTATAATAATTAGATTAATATTTGGCATTTTTGTATATAAAACTCAATTTATTTTTTATAAACCCTAAAAATATATTTTTCTACAAATCCTAATTTAATCATAATAATTTTAAAAAAAAAAACCTAATTCTTTTTTCTAATGCTATTATTTGTATATATATTATATTTATAATGTAATTAAATTTTTTAATCCAATTTCTATTAAATGTATAAATTGCCTATACCTTAAATTTTGTATGTAAATATAATTAAAAATTAAAATGCTTACTTCATTTAATTATGCATGTAAATAATTTCTAAAAATTGCTAATTTAATAATTATAATTTATTTCTCATAATATGTTCATGATTGATTTAATAATTTACATATAATTTTAAATTTTATAATAATTGTTCATACTTTCTTATTTTTAAATTTTGTTTATTATAATATTTTTGTTTATTTCATTATTATTATTATTAATTATGATTATATGATTATTACTAACCCCATTTATTTTTTTAAAATTGTTATTATTATTATTTCTACTAACCCTCTTATAATTACTTATTTATTTATTTTGCTTATTTTGCTTATTTATTTATTTTGCTTATTTTGTTTATTTATTTAAATTACCTTTATTATTATTTTTTGTAACTGTTCCTGGATGTAATTTTTTATAATGTTTATTATTTAATTTTATGCCATGGTTAGTAAATAGGGAGTGTAACATGTATGTTATTTAAAATTAATTTAGATCACTTAAATTTAAAGATAAATATTAAATTGAACACTCACACACGTAAGTCGATCTTGGATCGCCATCTCACTTTCTAGGGTTACCTCTCATGTTGCCTAAAACAAAAGGTCAAGTAGGGTGTATAAAAGCAAAGTCCCTCAATTTTACATCATCTAGTCCCTTAACAGATAGAAGATCAAGTCCCTTTCGAATGTTGCCTTCGTAATGATCTTGTCCCTTTCTAATAAAGATGATAAGTCCCTCTGAATTGCTTATACACCCCACAGTTGCCTAAATAACAGATGTCCCTTCACATGTCCCTTACATCCAAGGTAATGACTACCTATTCCTTAATAATAGGGATAGTCTTACCATTTAAAGGATATTTAAGAACAGAAAAGACTTAACTTAGGGTAGGTTCCTCTTATGTACTTGCTCACTTTCCAAAAAATTTCAAAACACTTCACATTTTCAAACAAATTTTCAAAACAAAGTCTTTATATATATCCGTTCATGGATCATTATAAAGTACTTAAGAAATTTTTTAATCACACACTACATTTCCCAAAACATTTAAAGTGAGCTAAGTAACTAAGAGCCCATGGATAACCATGGATGTAAAGGGTGCTAACACCTTCCCTTTACATAACCTACCCCCCGAACCCAAAAATCTTTTAAGGTCTTTCCTGTTCTTTTATGCCCTTTCCTTTTGGATAAAATAAAAGTCGGTGGCGACTCTTGCTATCCGCAATATTTAACTAAAGTCAGTTCTCCCACCGTGTTACAGAACTGGCGACTCTGCTGGGGATAGCATAAAAGAGGGGTACCCTTAGGAATTAGATCACTTTAAAATTGTTTGCTTTGTTTGCTTTATACTTATCTTGTTGGGTGCTCTTATGTGTGAAAGATCCTAACCCGGATCTAGTGTACCTTAGGTAAATGGCAATAGACCAAGGAAACTGTACGGCGTATACCGATATGGTTGATCTGGTGGCCATAGTTAGTGTGACTTCTTGGTTGGTGCTTATGTTCCTTAAGTCAAGTTAAGGATAATATGAGGCTGCCATATGTTGTCAATACACTAACTGACTTTTAGAACCCTAGTTATCCCATCTTGGCCTTTAGAAAGTAGTGAGATAACCGGCTTTGGTGCAGACTGAAGTTGGTTGATACTCGATACTACGCTCATTGAGATTCTAAACTTGGAGGGTTTTGGTTGGCAAGTAAGTTGCCTACTGAACAATCACCCTTGTGAAGGATCAATGATATTGAGATCCCTTAGAACCTGGTTACTTTTGTAGGACAGGATGAACCAACTAACTTCAGGGGAGGGTACTTACCTTTAAACCTCATGCAAACCTTCAAACCTAGGGCTATTGTGTGACTTGATTGTGTGTGCCACATGTTTGTGATTGAGCATAACATCATGACATCATCATGCATCATAAGCATAGCATTTTCCCTAACCATTTCAAGGACCAAGGGATTTATCTTTGTTCTTTGTTGCAGGTCATGGCTTCTGCTCGTAGAAACACTATCAGGATCAACTTTGTGGGCATACCTCTTAAGCTTAAAGAGTTGGTTTCTCAAGTGTCTGATCACTCCCAGTTCATCAAGAGACATGGTCAGCTACTGGATCTAGTCACTTCAGGGTTCAATGAAGACATGATGAGTGTCCTGTTTCAGTTCTTTGATCCTAAGCACCATTGCTTCACATTCCCTGACTACCAGCTGGTTCCAACCATGGAAGAGTTCTCTAAACTTCTGGACATACCTGTTCTTGATCAGAAACCATTCACAGGCTTGGAGAGGGAGCCTAAACCTGAGGTTATTGTTGCAGCTCTACATCTGAAGAAGGTTGACATTGTTCTAGAAACGAGGAGCGGAGTTAAGGGTATTCTTGCCAAGGTGTTGATAGAAAAGGCTCAAGTGTTCTTGAAAGCTATGAGCTATGATGCTTTTGAGGAGATCTTAGCCTTGTTGATTTATGGCTTAGTATTGTTCCCCAATCCAGATCAGTTCATAGATGTTCATGCCATCAACATATTCCTGAGTCACAATCCAGTGCCTACATTGCTTGGAGACATTCTACATTCTCTTCACACCCGTACTACAAGGGCAAGAGGAACTTTGATGTGCTGCATACCTTTGCTTTCTAGGTGGTTTATTTCTCACCTTCCTCGCTCAGTAATGAAGAATGAGCAAGGGTTCAGATGGTCCAAGAGGATCATGTCACTCTCGCATTCAGATATCCATTGGTGCTCCAGATCTATGGAGAATGTCACTATCATTGACCGTTGTGGGGAGTTTCCTAATGTGCCACTTCTAGGCATAAGAGGAGGCATCACCTACAACCCCTCTCTAGCTTTACGACAATTTGGTTACGCTCGGAGTGATGGTCCACATGACATGTTGATTCAGGATTTTGTGTTTGACTACGACAACGATCTTCAAGGTTATCGTCAGAGATTCATACGAGCATGGGGAAAAGTAAACAAGGTTGACAGCAAGACTCTGGAGCCTAAGTACACTATTCCTATGGAGGCTTATCTCAGATGGGTACGATCTCGTGCTCAGACTCTCATGATGCCATATCCTGCTATCCTGCCAGTTACCATGGAACCTGTTGCTGAAGGGGATATTGCTTATACCATCCTTCACCCAGACATGCCTACTGACATGGAAGACTTGCAGAGATCCTGGATCCAGTTGAAGGAGCAAAGGGATACTTTCGAGGCTCATTACAAAGCAAGCCAAGAAAGAATCCTAGAACTAACAAAGCAACTTCACGAGGAACGAAATCTCAACTCATACCTCAACACAAAGAGGAAACGTCCATGGGAGACTTAAAACCCCATCTCTTGTACTTATTGCATTTCATTTTCTGTAAGCCCTAGAGGCAAAACAAGTTTATTACTAATAAAAGTTTACTTTCTGGTTGTTTAAACAAATTTAAATCATGCGGTCCTTGAAAATATTGCATATGCATTCACATATCATATCATTGCATCACAGGTTTATTGTGCACAGGTTTCTCATCTTCTCGCTGTTTATTTCAGTAATGGCTCTTGAACAAACAGTTAAGGATCTCCAGGCACAGAATACACAGTTCCAGGAGCTGATCCTGAACTTGTCCAAGGGGCAGGATGAATTGAAGACACTGCTAGCCAAGAAGACTAAGAAGACTAGAAGGTCAGGTGGCCTGATCAACATGGGAAGAAGGTTCAGAGGTTCTGTCAAGACCAAAGAACAGGTTGAAGATTATGAGTCTGAAGAATCTGAGAAAGAGATAGGCAGTCTCCACCATACAATAGGGGACTCTGATTCTGAGGCTAATTACTACCATGATCCTAATGAAGACAAATTCAAGATGCTGGTGGATAGAATGGATGCTATGGAGTTGCAGAAGTCTTCTGGGCTGGATTTTGAAGATTTAAGTCTGATATCTGGGGTAGTCATACCCATTGGTTTCAAGGTTCCTACTTTTGTTGTTTATGATGGGGTCTCTTGTCCCAAGTTGCATCTGAGGTCTTATGTCAAAAGAATTCAACCCCATACTGCTGATAAAAAGTTGTGGATCCATTTCTTCCAAGAGAGCTTATCTGGAGCTCAATTGGAGTGGTATTATCAATTGGAGAGTGTCAACATCAGGGATTGGAATGATCTTGCTGAAGCTTTCTATAAGCAGTATCAATACAATGCTGATTTAGCCCCCACTCTCATGCAGCTGCAAAGCATGTCTATGGGTGCCAAAGAAAGTTTCAAGGAGTATGCTCAGAAGTGGAGAGATTTAGCTGGAAGAGTACAACCCCCTCTGACTGACAGGGAGTTAGTTGATATGTTCATGTGTACGCTGAATGGTCCATTTTACAGTCATCTCATTGGAAGCTCATCATCTGGTTTCACTGAGTTGATAATGACAGGAGAGCGTGTAGAAAGTGGTATCAGGAGTGGCAAAATTCAAGTGGGTACTTCTTCATCAGGTACTGCAAAGAAGCCTCCCACTGGGAAGAAATAATCCAATGTTGTTTATGGTCAACCTGATCGTAATAGAAGACATCAGTCTGTGAGTGCAGTTCATATTTCAAATCCAACTCCTGCAACAACAGAGCAGCCACAGGGCAACCAACAGAGGGCTAGAAGGCAGTTCACTAAGATCAACATGTCAATGGCTCAGGCATTGCAACATTTGTTGAAGGCTGAACTTATCACTCTAAAAGAGGCTCCTCAGAATCCCAATGTTACCTCTCCCAGGTATAATCCCAATGCACGATGTGCATATCATTCAAACTGTCAAGGACATGATACTAATAGTTGCTGGGTCTTGAAGAACAAAATTCAAGATATGATTGAGGCTGGAGAAATTGAGTTTGACCCTCCGGGTACTCCAAATGTGATTACTGCTCCCATGCCAAATCACGAGAAGACTGTCAATGCCATTGATGAAGATTTACATGTCTATTCAGTTGTAGAGTTGACCACACCATTGTCTGTTATCAAGAAAAAGTTAGTACAAGCTGGACTCTTTCCAGGTTGTCGTGAAGATTGTTTGTATTGTACCTATAAGCCGGATAGTTGCTGGAGATTGAGAGATGGAATTCAGCGTCTCATGGATAAGTATACCATAGTTTTTGAGAGGACTCCATCGTCTGTAGAGAGTATGGTGGATCATATTAGTAAAGGTAGGAAGACTGAAGAAGTTGATATGGTTGATAGAGTGCCAGTAAGGATCACTTCCAAGGGACCTGTTAAAATCACTCATAAGGGTCCAATTAAGATTACTGCTGAAGGCCCTGTGAAGATTGTTGCTGAAGCTAGAGTGGCTCCTCTGGTCATTACCACTCCTGGTCCCATTCCGTATACGTCTGATAAAGCTGTGCCTTGGCATTATGGGTCTGATGTTTATATCCATGGTGTTAAGCAGGAACCCTTAGTTGATATGCCTGTTGATGTTGATAATATTGCTGGATCTAGTAAGATCACACGAAGCGGAAGAGTATTCTCTCCTCCAGTGACTTCCAAGAATGCAGTTACTCCTGCTGCTACCTCCACTACTGATGCTCGGGGCAAAGGTCCTGTCATTGAACCAGTACCTACTGATGTGCCAGCTGCTGATGATCTTGCTAAGCAAATGGAAGAAGTATTGAAAATCATTCGCAAGAGTGATTATGACATTGTTGATTAGTTGGGGCATACTCCCTCCAAGATTTCCATGCTGTCTTTGTTGTTATGTTCTGAGGCTCATGCCAAAGCTTTGATCAAGTTTCTGAAGACTACTCATGTACCCAATGCAATTTCTGTTGATCAGTTTGAGAATTGTGTTGCCCACCTGACTTATGATAATGGGTTAGGATTTTCTGATGCTGATTTGACTCCTGCCAAGAGGGATCATAACAGGGCCCTGCACATCTCAATTGAATGCAGGGGCACTACCCTGTCACATGTATTGATAGACAATGGTTCCTCTCTGAATGTGTTGCCCAAAGAAGTCCTGAATAAGCTGAGTCCTGAAGATGCTGTGCTGAAACCCAGTAACATAGTGGTGAAGGCTTTTGATGGTTCTAGAAGAGTGGTGCATGGAGAAATTGATCTCCCAATCAAAGTTGGTTCTCAGGTTTTCAATGCTACATTTTATGTGATGGATATTCGTCCTTCGTACTCTTGTCTACTTGGTCGTCCCTGGATCCATGGGGCAGGTGCTGTAACCTCTACATTACATCAGAAGTTGAGATATCCGGTAGAAGGAAAAGTTGTTACTGTCTACGGAGAGGAAGAGTATTTTGTTAGTCATGTAAACACCATCAAGTATCTGGAAGTGGAAGGTGAATACGTTGAAACTCCGTGTCAGACATTTGAAGTGGTCCCTTGGATTGTTAATGATTATGTAGCTCCTCCGGTTGTCAAGAAAGTTCCTGTGGTCACCAGAGTACCTCCAACAATGGCCTCCCTCAAAGATGCTAGAGCTGTAGTGGATGAAGGTGGTTGTACTATTTGGGGTCAGCTTCCTGATATCCCTTACAAGTCTGACAAGTTTGGTTTGGGTTTCACTGCAGAGTCCCAGAAGGCTGTTCGTCGTGCTCGTGTTGTTCGTATCACCAATCAGGGGATTATGAAGAACCAGGTCAATGCTGTGGATGACTATGATGAAGACTACAACCTGGATGCTTGGATTTTTCCTACTGTGGGTGCTGGACTCAATAATTGGAAAGCTGAAGATGTTATCCCTATCTCCTTTAGTCAGGAGTAAATACTATTACTGTGTTGTTGCTTTTTAAGTTTGTAATTTCTTGAACAATTAAAACTCTCAAGCCTTGTGCCTTACCCGGGGCACAATGGTGTGCTTGTTACGGGCTGTCATTTCATTTGCATACTTCATTCAATAAAAATCAGTGGACGTTTCGTTTTCGTAAATATTGTGTTCCTTGTCTTTCTTTTCTTTTATTTTTGTTTTATCAGCTATGTGTTCTTACACACACCCACATCACTAAAATGCAGATCCTCATCCACTCTGGATCCTGTTGATAACGGTTCTACTATTGCCAATTATAATTTCGAGAATCCGATCTATCAAACTGAAGACGGAAATGAGGACGATTGTGAAGTACCTGTAGAGCTTGCTAGGTTGTTACAACAGGAAGAGAAAGCCATACAGCCACATGAAGAGCCGGTCGAAGTTGTGAATCTGGGAACTGAAGAAAACAGGAAAAAAGTCAAGATAGGGGCTGATTTAGAGGATAGTGTCAAGAGCAGACTGGTTCAAATGTTACGTGACTATGTGGAGATCTTTGCTTGGTCTTATGAAGATATACCAGGGTTAGATACAGACATTGTGGTTCATCGTTTACCAGTGAAAGAAGATTGTCGTCCAAAGAAACAAAAGGTTCGTCGCATGCGTCCTGAAATGTCAGAGAAGATCAAAGCAGAGGTAATGAAACAGTTCAATGCAGGGTTCTTAGTTGTGACTTCTTATCCTCAGTGGGTTGTAAATGTGGTGCCGGTACCTAAGAAAGATGGTAAGGTGCGTATGTGTGTAGACTACAGAGATTTGAAGCCCCATAGATGACTTTCCACTTCCTCATATTGATGTTCTGGTAGACAACACTGCTCAGCATAAGGTATTCTCTTTCATGGATGGTTTCTCTGGTTACAATCAGATCAAGATGGCACCTGAAGATATGGAGAAGACAACATTTGTTACACAGTGGGGCACTTTTTGTTATAAGGTGATGCCATTTGGTTTGAAGAATGCAGGGGCAACATATCAGCGTGCTATGGTGGCTTTGTTTCATGATATGATTCATCATGAGATAGAGGTATATGTGGATGATATGATAGCCAGGTCCCAGAATGAAGAACAACATCTTGATCATTTGCATAAATTGTTTGAGAGGTTGAAGAAATACAAGTTGAGATTAAACCCAAACAAGTGTACTTTTGGAGTTAGATCTGGTAAGCTCCTGGGTTTCATTGTCAGTGGAAAAGGTATTGAAGTAGATCCTGCAAAAGTGAAAGCTATACGAGAGATGCCAGCTCCCCGTACTGAGAAGGAAGTTAGAGGTTTCTTGGGACGATTGAATTACATTGCAAGATTTATTTCCCAATTGACTGCCATCTGTGAGCCAATCTTCAAGTTGTTGAAGAAAGATCAGGTGATGGAATGGAATGATGAGTGCCAGACTGCCTTTGATGAAATCAAAAGATATCTGCTAGAACCACCAATTTTGATGCCACCAGTTGATGGAAGACCCTTAATTATGTACTTAACAGTGTTAGACAACTCAATGGGGTGTGTTTTGGGGCAACATGACGAGTCTGGTCGAAAAGAGCAGGCAATATACTACCTTAGCAAAAAGTTTACCGACTGTGAAATAAGATACTCACTGCTCGAGAAAACTTGCTGCACTTTGGCATGGGCTGCTCGCCGACTAAGACAGTACATGTTGACCCATACTACCTTGTTGATTTCGAAGATGGATCCAATCAAGTACATATTTGAGAAACCTGCTCTTTCCGGAAGAATTGCAAGATGGCAAATGATCTTGACAGAATATGATATACAATATACTACTCAGAAGGCCATTAAAGGAAGTGTTGTGGCTGATCATTTGGCTCATCAAGCAGTGGATGATTATCAGTCAATGAATTTTGAGTTCCCTGATGAAGACATTATGATTATTACCAAAGAACCTGGACAATATGACGGACCTGAACAAGGATCCCGATGGACTATGGTTTTTGATGGAGCTTCTAATGCACTTGGTAATGGTGTTGGTGTTGTGATTAGTTCCCCTGAAGGTTGTCATACCCCGATTACTGCCAGACTTTGTTTCTATTGTACTAATAACATGGCTGAGTATGAGGCATGTATCCTGGGTATTAAAGCTGCTATTGATATGAAGATTCAGTTCCTTGATGTGTATGGAGATTCAGCCCTGGTAGTAAGTCAGATTAAAGGAGATTGGGATACCAAGCATGATAACCTCATTCCTTACAGAGAGTATGTGTTGTCTTTGATCCCACATTTCAAAGAAATTACCTTTGGACATATTCCACGAAGAGAGAATCAGTTGGCAGATGCATTAGCTACCATGGCATCTATGTTTGAGATCAGCTGGGATGATGAAGCTCCCAAGATTACTATTGATAGATTTGAAAAGCCTGCATACTGCAATGAGATAGACACAGAAGGGGCAGAGGAAAAGCCTTGGTTCTATGAAGTAAAAAGATATCTTGAAGCTCAGGAGTTCCCTGAAGGGGCATCTGTCAAAGATAGGAAGTTCCTGAGAAGGTTTTCTGCTAAATTCTTTTTGAGTAATGGGATTTTGTACAAGCGCAATCATGATTCAACTATGCTTCGTTGTATGGATAAGAAGGAAGCAATTGAGATTATGGAAGATATGCATGACAGGATCTTTGGCACTCATTCTAGTGGACATACCATGGCAAAGAAGATATTGAGAGCAGGTTACTATTGGTCTACCATGGAAGCTGACTGCTATCAACACTCCAGAACATGTCACAAGTGTCAAATTTATGCTGATAAAGTACACGTACCTCCATCACTATTGAATGTGCTGACTGCTCCTTGGCCCTTTGCCATGTGGGGCATTGATATGATTGGTGAGATCAAGCCTACTGCTTCTAATGGGCATCGTTTCATCCTGGTTGCTATTGATTACTTCACGAAGTGGGTGGAGGCAGCTTCATTTGCATCTGTTACCAAGAATGTTGTGGCTCGATTCATTAAGAATAATCTCATATGTAGGTATGGCATCCCTGAAAGGATTATTACTGACAATGGCTCTAATCTGAACAACACTATGATCACTGATCTCTGCACGCAGTTCAAGATTAAGCATCACAACTCTTCTCTGTATCGTCCAAAGATGAATGGGGCAGTTGAAGCTGCTAATAAGAACATTAAGAAGATTGTACAGAAGTGACTGTTACTTACAAGGATTGGCATGAGATGTTACCATTTGCTCTTCATGGTTATCGTACTACAATACGTACTTCAACAGGGGCAACCCCATTCTCCTTAGTCTATGGTATGGAAGCAGTTCTGCCCATTGAAGTTCAGATTCCCTCCTTAAGAATTATGAAAGATGCAGGCTTGGATGAAGATGAGTGGATTCAGACTCGACTTGACCAGATAAATTTGATTGATGAGAAGAGGCTAGCAGCAGTTTGTCATGGCCAGATGTACCAGAAACGGATGATCAAAGCTTTTAACAAGAAGGTTAAGCCAAAGGTATATCAGGCTGGTGACTTGGTAATCAAGCGTATCATATTACCACAGGGTGATCCTAGGGGCAAGTGGACTCCAACATATGAAGGACCATTTGTAGTCAAGACAGTGTTTTCAGGAGGTGCCATGATACTTACTACTATGGATGGTGAAGACTTCCCGCAGCTTGTAAATGCAGACATAGTTAAAAAATACTACGCATAAAAAGAGACCCGCTAGGTTGACAGGCCTAGGCAAAAATAAGGGCATCCCGGCAAACCAAAAGGGTTTGGGCAAAAATTAGGGATATATATAAAAAGATGTACACCCGGCAAGTCGAAAACCTGAAAAGGCGGCTTGGGCAAAAAAGGGTATCCCGGTGGATTGAAAACCTGAAAGGGCAATCCAGGCAAAAGTTAGGGATTAAAGCGTATGACTATGTCTCGTTTGGATCACCCATGAAACTGCAACCAGTTGTACTACTTACTCAAGTTTGAACAGATAAAGCTCAATCCAATCGTTTCCGTCTCAACAGCAGAAGATGAGATACTTGAAGATAATGGCAATAGTAGAATTGAAACTCAATAGGATTATTTCCCACATAGCTGATTTTCTTTGTTTTGTAAAAACTTTATGACAAAATCCTCTTACTAGGGTTTATGTCTCCTTGTACAAACTTGCCTATATATAGGTCACTTTGTGATATAAATAAAATTCCATCTTTGAATCCAGATTTACTTTTACCCTATTTACATAAGCGAAATGTCCATTGGTTGTGTTTGAATGTATGTATGCTTAATATGATTGATGTTTACCAGAAATGCATGAAAATGCAGTAATAGTATTTAATAAGGACGAACGAGGGAAGGATTCTAACAAAGCTTCACTAGGTTCACTCTTACGAGACAGTTACAAATCCCTCAGCAGGACAAATCCATCTTCATATAGTCACATCTCCCCTGGAATTTATATCCATCTCTTTTATCCTCATACGGATATTCGGGAATTTACTTTCCAATAAGGGTACGACGAACGAAGACGGGAGGTTATATATACCTTACTATCCCCAGCAGACGGGAGGTTATATACACCTTGTTATCCCCAGCAGACGGGAGGTTATATATACCTTGCTATCCCCAGCAGACAGGAGGTTATCACACAAGACGGGAACGAATTCCCCATACTCTTCAGCAACAAACTGGGATTTATTTTCCCTGGCCAACAGTTATTATACGAAGATATCCAGACGCTTCAGGCAACATGATGCATACATACATCATCTACATCATGTCATACATATACATAAATACATAATACATTACTTAGGTGCATCATATCATACATGCATACATAATGCATAAACTAATACTACCATATAGAATGCTACTTTGTTTTCAGGTTAATTCTCCAGCGGACAGACTTCATCAACAACTTGTGACTATCAGGACTGCTTTATCCTCCTGAAAGTTATCATTTCCTCAGGACTGCTTTATCCTCCTGAAAGTTTCTTATACCTCAGAACGTTGTTCATCTTTCTGAAAGCATATTATCTCCTCAGGACGTTGTTATCCTCCTGAAAGCTATCAATCCCTCAGGACTGCTTTATCCTCCTGAAAGCTTCTTATACCTCAGGACGTTGTTATCCTCCTGAAAGCATATTATCTCCTCAGGACGTTGTTATCCTCCTGAAAGCATATTATCTCCTCGGGACGTTGTTTATCTTCCTGAAAGCTATCTCCACTTCCTCAGGATGTTGTTTATACTCCTGAAAGCATATTGTTACCTTGGGTCGTTGTTATCTTCCCAAAGGTTACCACTTCCTCAGGACGTTGTTATCCTCCTGAAATCATATTATACCTCAGGACGTTGTCTATCTTCCTGAAAGCTATCACCCCTACCTCAGGACTGCTTTATCCTCCTGAAAGCATATTATACCTCAGAACGTTGTTTATCTTTCTGAAAGCATATCATTCCCTCAGGATTGCTTTATCCTCCTGAAAGCTTACTCCCTCAGGACTGCTTTATCCTCCTGAAAGCTTCTTATACCTCAGGACGTTGTTATCCTCCTGAAAGCATATTATCCCCTCGGGACGTTGTTTATCTTCCTGAAAGCTATCATCACTTCCTCAGGAGGTTGTTATCCTCCTAAAAGCATATTATTACCTCAGGATTGCTTTATCCTCCTGAAAGCATATCACTACCTCAGGGTTGCTTTATCCTCCTGAAAGCTATCATTATATCTCCATATTTTGGACTGCTTTATCCTCCAAGAAATGTATTTGAAGAACTTTTCTCCAAGTGGCATCTTTAAGCCCACTCAAGCATACTCAACTAGTCATCAGTATCACTCTTCGCACTGGTGAGTGCAAATTTTTGGGCTTTTGTGTTCAATCCCCTTCAACCTTCCAGGTCACGACTGGCAAATATACCAATCTAACCCCTCAGGTTTCAGAAAATTGAACAGGGGCAGCTGTTGCACCCCAAAATTTGCCCTCACAATACAAGACTTTGTGTGCTAAGAAGGTTCAAAAGGTTCACAAGATTCACAACACTTACAAGACCTTTCATGAGGTTCATGAAGTCTACAAGTCACTTTATGAGGTTCACAAGGTTCACAAGATTCACAATACTTACAAGACCTCCCATGAGGTTCACAAGACATTTTATGAGGTTCACAAAGTTCACAATTGGTCAGAAGATTTGACAATTCCCTCAGACAATGCACCTCCTAAGCAGTGCATCCAAAACTAGGGTTTTGACTTTAATCAGGATAAATAGACTTCCAAGACTTCAAGTTAGCTTCATAACATCTTATATGTGTTTAAGAACCCCCATGACAAGTTTCAAAACTTTTCTCAAAGGTTTGCTCAGTCAGATGATCAGATAAGTCAAAATCAGTCAAAGCAGTTAAAAAGTCAAACTGAGGTCAACTATGGTCAAACCAAAGTCAAACTTCATGATTTTTTGCCAACATCAAGTATATGAAGTAAAATTCATCATTTGATCAAGGGTTGATCATGATTCATCAAGGAGACTTCAGATCATCAAGAATCAGGAGTTTCTAAATTAGGGTTTCCTTAGTAAAAGTCAACTGAACTTTGACCAGCCATAACTTTCACATGCTTCATCACCAAGTCTCCATCCAAATCTCATTTTGAAGGAAATTGAATTCTCTACAACTTTGTGTCTCACAAGCCAAGCTCAAAAATGCTTCATTTGGAAGGTATGAGCTAAGACATTATAGGTCCTTTTGAAAGTCAACAAAAAGTCAACAACTTCAAAAGGGCATAACTTGAGAATGGTGAATGATATGAACATGAAACCAGTGGGGTTGGTTAGAGGACTCTTCAAGATTTCCAAAATGTCCAAGAACACACTCATACCATTAAAAATGAAGGATATGTGCCCTTGCAAAGTTGGGAAATTTTTGGTTGGTTTATGAAGAAAATGGAGGTCTAAAACCAATTTCTTCCAAATGGGCTTGCCATATGATGACCCAATCCATACTATGACCTCATGCACGACCCAAGTCAACAAAAATCAGATTTTTTATCATTTTATTTTTATTTATTTTGATTTAATTCATTAAAAATCATTTTAAATTAAAATAAAATATAAAAGTCTAAGATTTAAAAAAGATCAAGCTTCTAGAAATTCATAAATTTGATTGGAATTGAAGTGGAAAGAAGATCATGATGATTGGCCTAAAATAGCAAGTGTTTATGCAAAAATATTTGATTTTTAAGGCTTATCATTTTGAATCTTTTTAGATCAAATTCTTCACACAAATATCAAATGTTTCTGACCTAATTCACTGCTCTATAAGTACTTAAGACAACCCTAAAGACAAAAGACGAATTTCCAGCCCCAAGTGTAAGTTTCAAAATTTCAAAAACCTCTCACAAACTCAAATTCGGATTTGGATATACAAGGCATTAGAAGGTAATTTGAGGACATAGCAACACTCCTTGAACATCCCAGATGCGATCCCAACTCTCATTTGTATCCAAAACCACTCATATGACATGAACCGAACCATACATGTTCTTCATACATTTTTTTTCGATTCATCATATTTACTTGATTATAATGAATTTTAATGACATATTGATGTTTGTTGTTGACTATAGATGATTTCTGGATAATTTGGTGAAGAGTTATGGCCGAATCGTGAAAATACCATACTTAGGGTTTAAAGCTCCAAATTAGGGTTCTTTGATTTACACAATATAAATGAATTTTGTTGGTGTAATTGGATTGTACAGGTCACAAGGAGTTCAAAGATGTCCTTAATTTTAAAAAAACTGTATTGTTTGTGTGTGTTTTGAAATTCGCAGGTTTAGAATGCAGGAAAATTCGCAGGTATTTTCCCAAATAATTTCGCAGGAAAACCTGCGAATTCAAGGAAGAAGATGAAGTTGGGCTGGCGCCAAAATTCAGTTTAAAAATCTGTTTTAAAATATTATGAACTGTTTCTGTTTTTATTTCACAAGTTGATGCTTGTCCCAGTGGTGAAGCATGCGCGTATATGATAGGAGGGCAGGGGTTCGAATCCTGGCTTCAACTCCTTTTGCTTATTTTTCCAAATATTTAGCCATTGTAATATATTATGAATTATGGTGAGGTTATAGACAGGTGCGCTCTCCCAGCTGAAATGGTAACGTGTTTGTGTGATTGCTTGCAAGGTCCTGGGTTCGATTCCCCCCAGGCCTTTTGCTTGTTCTTTCTTTATCTTGATTTTTCAGGTTTAAAGCACAAAACCAATTCAGCTCCCCCCTTTACTGCCTGCGCGCATGATAGCCTGGTGGTATGTGTTGTTGGTCTGGGTATTGGCAAGCAAGGTGTCCTGGGTTCAAACCCCAGCCACATAAGTTCCAATTTTTTTTGTTTTATTTAATTTGTTTTATTAATTATATTACTATTAATTAAATATAATCATGTTTAGTATGTATTTAAATAATTCTAGGAAAAAGTAATATGTAAATATTTTGTAATATGTTTTTAATCTTAAACCTAGTTTATTATTATTAAAAAATTAAAAAAATATGTATATATTATAATAATTAGATTAATATTTGGCATTTTTGTATATAAAACTCAATTTATTTTTTATAAACCCTAAAAATATATTTTTCTACAAATCCTAATTTAATCATAATAATTGTCAAAAAAAAACCTAATTCTTTTTTCTAATGCTATTATTTGTATATATATTATATTTATAATGTAATTAAAATTTTAATCTAATTTCTATTAAATGTATAAATTGCCTATACCTTAAATTTTGTATGTAAATATAATTAAAAATTAAAATGCTTACTTCATTTAATTATGCATGTAAATAATTTCTAAAAATTGCTAATTTAATAATTATAATTTATTTCTCATAATATGTTCATGATTGATTTAATAATTTACATATAATTTTAAATTTTATAATAATTGTTCATACTTTCTTATTTTTAAATTTTGTTTATTATAATATTTTTGTTTATTTCATTATTATTATTATTAATTATGATTATATGATTATTACTAACCCCATTTATTTTTTTAAAATTGTTAATATTATTATTTCTACTAACCCTCTTATAATTACTTATTTATTTATTTTGCTTATTTTGCTTATTTATTTTGCTTATTTTGTTTATTTATTTAAATTACCTTTATTATTATTTTTTGTAACTGTTCCTGGATGTAATTTTTTATAATGTTTATTATTTAATTTTATGCCATGGTTAGTAAATAGGGAGTGTAACATGTATGTTATTTAAAATTAATTTAGATCACTTAAATTTAAAGATAAATATTAAATTGAACACTCACACACACGTAAGTCGATCTTGGATCGCCATCTCACTTTCTAGGGTTACCTCTCATGTTGCCTAAAACAAAAGGTCAAGTAGGGTGTATAAAAGCAAAGTCCCTCAATTTTACATCATCTAGTCCCTTAACAGATAGAAGATCAAGTCCCTTTCGAATGTTGCCTTCGTAATGATCTTGTCCCTTTCGAATAAAGATGATAAGTCCCTCCGAATTGCTTATACACCCCACAGTTGCCTAAATAACAGATGTCCCTTCACATGTCCCTTACATCCAAGGTAATGACTACCTATTCCTTAATAATAGGGATAGTCTTACCATTTAAAGGATATTTAAGAACAGAAAAGACTTAACTTAGGGTAGGTTCCTCTTATGTACTTGCTCACTTTCCAAAAAATTTCAAAACACTTCACATTTTCAAACAAATTTTCAAAACAAAGTCTTTATATATATCCGTACATGGATCATTATAAAGTACTTAAGAAAATTTTTAATCACACACTACATTTCCCAAAACATTTTAAAGTGAGCTAAGTAACTAAGAGCCCATGG
The DNA here is from genome assembly GCA_963966055.1 of Lathyrus aphaca. Lineage (NCBI taxonomy): Eukaryota > Viridiplantae > Streptophyta > Magnoliopsida > Fabales > Fabaceae > Lathyrus > Lathyrus aphaca. The sequence continues at coordinate 723,972,141 of OZ014519.1, read as the reverse complement.
ATAACCATGGATGTAAAGGGTGCTAACACCTTCCCTTTACATAACCTACCCCCCGAACCCAAAAATCTTTTAAGGTCTTTCCTGTTCTTTTATGCCCTTTCCTTTTGGATAAAATAAAAGTCGGTGGCGACTCTTGCTATCCGCAATATTTAACTAAAGTCAGTTCTCCCACTGTGTTACATATCTCATCCGCTATTTGGCATGTATTTACTCATTGGTTAAGATGAGAGGGGGCATAAGGATTCAGTACAATTCAAGACTCTTCCAAAATTTAATAAATGGGCTTCCAATGAATCAGATGAAAAAAATCCTTCCCCTAGGGAGTTTCCAGATGCCCTTTTTGAGTCAAAATTGTCTGTTAAGGGTCAAACTTCTGGGTCTAGGTGAGCATGAGCAAGAGGAGAGAGATACAAATAAGGGGATGTCCCTATTCCCGCGGTAGAATAAGTTTCACTCTCAGGATCATTAACTAAGTTAACCGTAATATCACTCATATTTGCAACAAAAAAAATGAAATACTGAAGGTAAAAGCTTGAGTTAAGGGAGGTACCTGGTTATGTTAGATAAATGAAGCATAAAATGAAGAAGTGATGAGATTCTGACCAAGGCACAACAATTTCTATGATTAATGATCTCATGAATGATGCGGCAAACACATTCACTAATATGGGGATTATGAACATACTATAAAGACAAAGACTGAAAAAAAGTTTCCAAAATGCTCAGCCCCTCCTATTTATAGGTGAAGACAATTGAATAACCCATATTAGAGAATGATATTAGTTACGAGATCAACGATTGTATTCATCCTTAGGAATACATGTAAACTTGAGTGCACTAAAGTGTATTATAAGTTTAGTTATGCCCTAACTTGTCGCATTGACCCACGTGTCATAAGCAATCAATGAAACATTCCAATGATGGGAATGCATTTAATGAAATTATTTACCATTACTTTTTCAATTGACTCCAAAGTCTAACTTACCTCAAATAATGTTTTAGAGGCCGACCAAAATCATTAAATGCTTCCTCGGCTCACTTAGTGCCTGACAAAGCCTTAGGCACAATTGTTATAGGCCGGGAAAACACACAAATAGGTAAGGCCCAACTCACCTCAAATCCACTTCACTCGACCCAAGGTATAAAATGGGTACACACAAGAAATAAGGAACACTATTCAATATCAACTTTTAAATATACTCATCTTGAATCTTGAATTGACTTTGACGTAGGAGTGTTAACCATGCAACTCCACCCTGCGCCATTGAATTGCATTCATTTCTGATTTTAGAAAGAAACAAATTTAGTCCGTAAATATTAATGTACCTTTAGCGGCCAATTTACAAGTTGGTTTTTTTGGAGGACTACATCTATATTTTGATACATATTTGATATTTTAAAAATATTTAAGAAACAACATGATACATTAGTATATATATTATCATTTTTTTAAAATGTTCCAGCGATTTTAGAAGATAGAAAAACACTATTGACCTACCTTTTCTTCATTTTCCTCCATTGATATTTGCAATGTTAGATTCATACTTCCATTCCATGATCCAAGTAACAATCGTTTCTACACCCTCTCCAGCCATTGACACCAACTAGGATATTAAGAAAAATCAAAATGTTAAAACGTTTGCCCAAGCGGTGAATAACGTGTGTAGAATACCTTTGAGTCAATTGTCGATTCCTTGTTTTAAAGGTGATCAAATAGCCATTTCTATTTTTGAGGATGAATACAAGCTTGGTATTGAAGCTTGAAAACAGAACTTTCATGGAAGAATCATATGGCCAAAGGGGTCCAGTCCATTAATTGTGGTTAACTTGCCGATCCAAGTTATCGAACCTATGGACCTCCATTGGAAAATGGGGGATACCATCCTTAGGAAAGGGTTTCTTTGAGTTCTCTTTTTCTTGCATATAAGATGTCAAAAGAGTTAATTTAGTTAGCTCATGGAATGTTAATCCAAGAATCCTTAAGCATTTTCCCTTGGATAAGAGATTTAATTGATGTAACAATCAATCAAACTTCATCTCATGTATGGATATGCATTCGTGGTTTATCTCATGAGTATTGGAGACCTACGATTATTTTTTTTATATCACAAGTAACATAGGTACTCCAATATGTATTGACTCTGCTTTTAATAAGCACTTCTTTGATAGAGTGTTTGGTCATTATGTTAGAGTGATATGTGATATGGATTTACTCAAAGAGTTAAGATATAAAGTGTTGGTCAAAATAGTTGGATTTTCCTTCTTTATGGAGGTGGAATACGAAAGACTTCTAGAATTTAGTTCATTTTGCAGTTGTGTTGGGCATCACTAGGAAAATTACAGGAGGAAGAATGATCAGGACCAAATTAAGACAAAAGCTAAACCTAAGGAAGGTTTGAAAAAGTTTATGTGGAAACCAGAAGGATCAATCCATTGAGATAATGGACTTATCAAATAAAGAACCTCTGAATGACTTTTCCACCAAGAAAATTGCAGGGGAGTTATATGGATTGAACAAATAGCTTATACCTTCAAATCAAGAGAATGGAAAGTTAGTATCTTCCTTGTGTCCTAAGGTGCCATGATCAATATATATCTTTTTCCATTGATGCCAATGATAAATAATTTGGTTTCTATGCAATATATGCTTCTACCAATTACATTACAAGAAGGAATATATGGAAAAACATTACTCCTATGATACTTGATATTCCTTGGTGCTTTGTAGGAGACTTCAATGATATCATTGGAGCCAATGAATATCATGATACACAACCCTACCAAAACCCCAATGGAGGAGTTTCACATTTTTTTTACTCCAATCAATTTATTCATCTTCCCACTTTGGGAAATTAATACACCTGAAGCAATTGTAGAAGTGGTAGAGCCTAAGTGAAAAAATACTTGATATGGTGGTTTGTAACTTCAAGTGGATTGATAGTTGTTCTTATGTTTTTTATAATACTCTTATCAAAATGGAGGTGGCCTCTTTTTTTCTTTCTTGTAGGAGGGAGGAAAGTAATTTTGTTTTTCTTGGCATTCCTATTGGGTTCAATGTTAATAGGAGGGATATGTGGAAGGAGTTGGTGGAAAAATTGAATCGAAGGCTTTCTTGTTGGACCAATATGTTTCTTAGTTTTGAGGGAAGACTCACTTTATTGAAGTCAGTGCTTTCTAGTGTCTCTATTTTTATGCTTTCTTTTTATAAAGCGCCGATGAAGGTTGTAAAAGAGATTACTAGTATTCAAAGTAATTTCTTATGGGGGAGCAATGAGGGGAATAGGAAAATTCATTGGATTAGTTGGAAGGAGGTTTGCTTGCCTTTTAATAAAGGGGGTTTATGATTGAGAAGGATGAAGGATTTTAACTTGGCTCTTCTTAATAAATGGAGATGGAGGATTTTATCGAAATCTGATGCTTTATGGTACAATATTTTAAAAGCTAGATATGGTGATATAAATTTGAAGATGGTGGATTCCGGAAATTTTCCAATTAAAGTGAATAGTGTCTCCTTTTAGTGGAAGGATTTGTGTGGGTTGGAGAAATAATTATCGGAGAATTGTTTTGTTTCTAATTGTAAATTTTCCATTGGTAATGACTTTTCTTTATCTTTTTGGAACTCTTGGTGGATTGGGGAAAGTTGCTTAAAAGATAGTTTTTCTTCAATTTTTCTTTTGTCTTGTCTTAAAGAGGTTTCAGTGGCTTGCATGGGCGGGTGGGTGAATGAGAGGTGGTGTTGGGATGGTTGGTCCGGTTAATGGGGTTGTTGCAGAGGAAATTAGGTGGTTGAAATTATTGTTGGAGAATATAGGTCCGATGATTGGTGGGGATGGTGAGGTTAGTTGGATTTTGAGTCCTTCAGAGGGATACTCGGTGAGTAACTTTTTTAATTTATTAAATTCTTTTTCGTATCCCTTTTGGTCCGAGGAATCAATTTGATATAGTCTTTTCAAAAATTTGGAAAGCGGCGGTTCCTTATAAAATTAAGGCTTTTGGGTAGATATGTTTTTTAAATAGACTTCCTTCAAAGGATGCTCTTGTTAAGCATGGTTGTGTGTTCCCAAATGGTGGGGGTGTTCTTTGGCGGAGGATTCTTTAGATCATATTTTTTGAATTGTAGCGTTTCTTAATTGGTGTGGAAAGAGTTGCCCGATTGGTTCGATTTTGAGAATTGAAGCGCAAATAATATTAAGGAAAGTTTTCTTAATTGGTTTGCGTTCTTTAAACAAAAAAGGTTGAAGAAAGGAAAAGAAGGTTGTTTATGGTTGACCACAACTTGGTATTTGTGGAATTTACAGAATGAAATTATTTTTAGGAATGATAGTTGAAATGTGTTGGATTCAATATGGAACATTAAGACTTTATTGTGGAGGTGATCTTATATCTGAAAAATTACTCAGTCCAATTATAGCTTTTACGAGTTTTGCAAATTTCCGTTGTATTATTTAGCTTAAGGTTTAATTGAGTTAATTTTTTTTGTTTTGTTTCGAGGCTTTCCCTCATTTTTTCTGTAAGCGGTTTCGAAAACTTATTATTTTTGTTTTAATGAATTTTTTGCTTATTGAAAAAAAAAACAGTTTAACACATCTTTAATTCATGTAGATGTGTATGCGATGAGTCAAAATATATATATATAAGGTGAGTCAAAACAAAAACAAAAATGTTTTTGGACACTTATTTGAATAATTTAACATGTATTATATAAGTTTCATACAAATTTTGGAGACCCATCATCATTAAAAGAAAATACAAATCTTTTGAAACACTTATATAAATTTGTGGACACATGTCCTATGAGAGTAAAAAAGATATGCATATAGACACATTTCACTTGTTTGCATTTGCACCAATACTTAGACTAGATTACGTGTGTATAATATAATAATAATATTGGTAAAAGAAACACAACAATTTATAAAGCATGTATGAAAAAAAAAACATGAAATGTTGCACCACCAAGTTGTTTTCTTGACCACTAGAAAGTCCTACCTTGTCACATTTTTGACTTTAAAATCCTACTTTGAAAAAGCCCAAAATAATGTATAGTGTTTGAATATTTGGAGTTGTTGTTTATGACTTATGAGGTCCTAAATGGATTAGGTTGAAATTTTTACACGAATTTAATTCAATCCATTTTACAAGTTTAGTGGAGTATTTCACACGATTTTACTTTTATTTGTATTTTTCTTAGCCTTCACATTGAGTAAAGTTGTTTTTAATTTACTTTTTATTATTTCATTTGGAGTTTATCACCTTTTTATATAACTTACTTTTAAAAGAAAAAAATACCAATGGAAGAAGCAAGGATTGCTTCAATTCCCACCATTGATGACTAGGTGCATGAACATAGATATTACATTAATATATTTTATTTAATCTAACACATAACAAAAAAGTACATAAAGTAATTGTTCTTACTTTCCTTAAATAAATAAATAAAGGAAAACATTAATAATATATAATATATAATTAATATAAAAAAATTGTATATTGACCAAAATTTGAGAAAAATTAAAATATTCTCAAACTGTTATTAAATTTGGTAATAAATAAAAATATTTTCTCTATACTTTTTTCGTCAATAATTTATTTATTTATTAATAATTTTATAGAATACGCGTGATAAGATATAAATTATAGTGTCAAGATTGTTCTAACGTATAGAACTAAAATTTAAATTTAAATCGTTCGATTTAAATCATCATCTCTCGATCTATAATTACGTAAAAACTTTTTTGCCGAAAATCTGTATCCATTATTAAAAACATTATCTTAGGACAACCAAAACTATATTTGAAAGTGTTTAAGTTTAGATATTGGATTTGGTTTCTTCCACTTTACCATTTGACTAAAGAAAAAAATAGTTAGGCATTTTCTTATACTTTTTTGCATTCTTTATGAGAGTTGAAAAATGTGATATAGTATAAGGTGAAGAATTTAGTTGTTGGATTTCATTTCTGAATTTTTCAAGTAAGTTACTCAGAAAAATTCCATGCACTTTCACATGTCACAATGTTCTTTTCTTGTACCTCAATTATACTATGAAATATTGCTCTATTAAAGTTCATTCAAGATTGCTTCTTCTACATTTATATTCATAGTATAAAGTTTATAAACCATGGAAACTCATCTAGTTAAATTTTCAGGTTATTAAAGATGTTCATAGCCAAAGGTTTGGTATCCATTGTAGTGATCATAGTTTTGATTCTGCCACAAATTTCAGCACAAGCTTTCTCACCTACTGATTCTGCTGCAGGTAATTGAATTGTTTATTTGATTTCTTACTAATGTTGAAACATTATTCGGTGTGACATATTATGAAACACCGAAAATGAGAAGTACGATGTTTATGTTTGGTGCAGATAACGCGATAGAACAAATTAATCAGAAGGATAATACTATTAGAGTTGATCCTTTGGAAAATTTCGCAAAGTATAGAGGAGGATTCGACATCACCAACAAGAATTATTGGAGTGTAAAATTTTTTCACTTTTCTTTTTAGTCTAAGAAGACACCATTAATGATGTTTTGTTAACATGTTTTTAATGTTTTTTTTTTTTTTTTGTAGTCTTTGATATTCACAGGAGTATATGGATATGGAATTGGAATGTTGTTCTTTCTATGTGGAATTTTGTATGGAGTTTTTATGGTGATCACCAAGTTTTGTTATCGCGAAAACGATGAAGGAGGAAAAAGAATGAAGAAGGTGTTGTTTCCTTGTAATTACAAGACTTGTGATGTTTCACTTATTCTTTTGGCCTTGTTTCTCGTGTTAATCGCCATGTGAGTCACTCGACTTTGTTAAAGGTTTTAAGTTTTAGTCGAATGCGCCTGATGCAGCTTCAATCGCGGACGCGTTGAGTAATTTATGCATGATGTTTTATTTTTGTAGAGTTGCAACAGGGCTAGTTCTTGTTGGGAGTGTGAGATTTCATTCTGAGGCGAAAATATCGGTTGATATCATAATCAAAACTGCGAATGAAGCCTCAGAAACAATACATAACACAACCGAAGCATTAAAAGGCATGGAGAATAGTTTGATGGAAGCAAATGTGAATATTGAGGCTTCTTCGAATCTTGACTCGACTGCTGAGAAACTTGATGATGCGTCCGAAAATATTGAAATGCAAGCTAGGAAGAATAGGCGCCTTATCAACAAAGGCTTGAAAATAGTGTAAGACTCTTCCTCTACAACTGACACTTCTGATTGAAAGTGTGTGTCTGTTACAAGACACAATATTGATACACGTGACATGACATGACACATTCAATAATCCGTTTTCTCAAACTATTATCAATGTGTATATGTTAGTGTGCGTCGTGTCCGGTACCAGACACAATATTGACACACCTGACACGACACATTCAATAATCTCTTCTCTCAAATCATTGACATTGCAGGTTTGTAACTACTATAGTGATTATGTGCTTGAACTTGCTTGCTGTAACAGTTTTGTCAGGTAATAAAATCTTGCTTTTATTTTACACTTCAATGAAGAAATTCTTCTATATATTATTATACACATAATGAATGATCCATGATTCAATTTCTCATATAACTTTGAAATTTTCTGTTAACAGTTTGCGGAATACTAAGGTTAAGAAGGTCATTGTACATGTAAGCAAGCTAAAATTTCAATTTTTTGTTTGTTTAGAAACTTCATATATGATACATGTTACAAAAATTAACATTTATGTTAATTTCTTTTCCTCTATTTTTTTTCACAGGCTTGTTGTATTTTGTTGGTTGATGACAGTGTTATGCTGGCTATTCTTTGGAGTCTATTTCTTCTTACAAAAGTAAATATAAAATCCTAATTATATATTCTAAACGATTTCCTCTGTTAAATTTTCTGTAACACCGATACCTCTTAAAAATGTGTGTTTATATTAATGTCACTGTTCAAAACCGACACTGATATTTGTGATTATTATTAATTTATTTTTCAAATTATTACAAATGTTAACATATCAGTGTCAGAGTCGCGAATCTTGTGTACGTGCTAAGTTAAATTACTAAACTATCCCTACATATTGTAGATTTTCAAGTGATGCATGCATAGCTCTTAACAACTTTCAAGAAAATCCTTATAACAACAGCCTAAGCTCAATCCTTCCATGTCAAGAACTTCTCAAAGCAAAACCAGTTCTATCTGAATTTAGTTCTGGAATCTATAATCTTGTTAATGAGGTAAATTTCACATAATCTAAAAAACCACATTGCTTTCCAAATCACTGCTACATTGAACTAACTTTTTGGTCATTTTCCAGGTGAATGCAAACCTAACAATGCAAGGACCATCATATCCAAATCCTGTTCATGTTTGCAATCCTTTCTCAGAACCACCAAATTATTTCTACCAGCCCGAGAATTGTACGGAAAATACTATACGAATAGGAGACATTCCAAAGGTACATGACATACCACACGTATATGTTTCCAGTCTCTATCAAATCACGACAGTTTAACTTTCGTCCCAAGAAACAATATTTTCAGGACTAAAGTGAAACCGTCGTGTTTTAAATACTTTTTCTAAATTATAAGACCGAGATATATTAACGATGTGATTCTCTTGTTAAGGTATTGAAGAGTGGAAATTTGATAACAAATAGTGAATATGCAAGAGTTGAAACATACACAAACTCAATTCAAGATTTATTGAATGTGTATCCAAGTATGGAACATTTGTTAGAATGTGAAATAGTGAAAGATGCATTTTCTCAAGTTCTTGTTCACCATTGCAAGCCTATGAAGAAATATGCTAAGATGGCTTGGGTAGGAATGGTGTTTCTTGGAGTGGTCATGGTTTTGTTGATTCTGCTTTGGACTATGAAGGCTAGTTTTGAGCATTATTATCATGTTTCAGATGGTTCAGTGGAGCCTCATTTTGAAGTGCAAAATTATTTGAAATCAAGAGTAGATAAAGATAAAGAGATTGAGATTTGATAGAAACTTAATTGATTAAGAATTAATCAATTATATTTAGTGTTTAGTTGATATGAAATTAGAAATGATATTGGAAGGCAAAAATGCGCAAGCAGCTTTTCAATAATCATGTGTAGGAAGGGGAAAATTTGTATATGACATAAAATTTATACAAATAGAAATTAAATTTATATGACATATATTATACATCATTAATATCTACATATAAATACTATAAAATTAATAATCTACATTTATGTATATCACCTAAATGAGACATTTGTTTGCTGTCATTTGTCTCGTCGTTCACTAACTTGTTTCATCTAGCTTTGGATACAAAAATCAAACAAGATTCCTCCAAATTATACTCGTGAATTCTTTCGAAGTCTAAGAAGTAATTAATGTAGACAACATCCACATAGATTGCACTTTTGTGTATAAATATGATTCTGCCAACCAAACCAAATAAATGTCCTCAAGGAACATTGTCTATGTTTCACCAACATGATTAACAACAACAGTGAAATAATAAGGGATTTTTTACTCATATATCCCATATTTGAAAATTAAACACCAATATATCCTACTTTGAATTTTTTTTCTTCTTCAAAATACCCCTTTTTCTATATATGCTCGACCATTGAGATACCTGAAGCTGAAAAAGTTCAGCGTGTACTCGGTATCTCAGTTACCAAGTACGTGAATAATATAATATTTTTTTGTTTTTTGTTTTTATTAGTGTTTTAACTTGATTTTTTTAATAATTTTAATTATAATAAATATATATTATTGAATATATAATAAAATATAATTTTTTTATAAAAAATATTTATTTATTTTATAACTAAATTAAATTTTTTTAAAAATATTTATAATTATGCGATAAAGAAATTTAAAGTAGACGAAATAAATTTGCATTGATACAATATAAATAATACAAACATCATCGATTACTAAGATGCTCAATGGTCGAGTATCTCTCTTCAAAATTTTTTTTATAAATTTTTTTTATAAATTTTTTTTATAAATTTTTTATTAATAAATTTTTTTAATTATAATATATTATTAAAATCATTTAACAAGTATATATAAACTAAAAAAGCCACAAAAAAAAAAATTAAATTAATCTGGTGTTTGGTAACTGGGATACCTAACACCCACACGATGATGTTTGTATTATTTATATTGTATCAACGAAAATTTATTTCTTCTACTTTACATTTCTTTATCACATAATTATAAATATTTAAAAAAATAATAATTTAGTTATAAAATAAATAAATATTTTTTTAAAAAAAATATTATATTTTATTATATATTCAATAATGTATATTTATTATAATTAAAATTATTAAAAAAATCAATTTAAAACACTAATAAAAGCAAAAACGAAAAAATATTATATTTTTCATGTGTTTGGTAACTGAGATACCGAGCACACACTGAACTTTTTCAGTTTCAAATGCTTGGTATCTCAATGGCCGAGCATATATAAAAAAAGAGGTATTCTGGATTTTTTTTTCAAAGTAGGGTATATTGGTGTTTAATTTTCAAATATGGGGTATACGAGTAAAAAATCCAATAATAAGTACATATGTGTTTTACCTCTCTGTTGCATACGCGGGCAACGACGCGACCTGCATTTAATGGAAGTAGTGACATATACGTGTATGCATAGGATTTTCGACAGCATGTGTTTGGTCCATACAAGTTTTAATAGCTTTTATAAAAGATCTTTTGACGAATTAATCACTCTTTTTTCCAAACATGTCCAGAATCTCGAGAAGGTTTGTGATGATTTGTTTGATAAGTCGAAAGTGGTTTGTCGAAAGAGGCGCTGGATTGCTGGCTGGAAGTTCTTCACATCACTACGGATAAAGTTTTGTTGTTATTTCGACAATGAAGAGCTTCGACAAAGGAGAATCTGATAGAAGGATTTTTGGATTTGAATTGGAAATCAACTTGATGTCATGAAGAGACACATCGTTTCATCTGTCGAAGAGCAGTTTTTTGTACAAATAAATGTTTCGTTTGGTAAAAAGGGACGTGTAAGGTTTTCAGAAGACATTAGCATGCCCAAGGCCAAGTGGCATTTGTTTAGGATTTGACCGTTGTTCGAAGGTTATGATATTTGTATATAAATAGGATAGTTTGCTTTGTGAAAAGTGTGTGAAATAGATTGTACAAATTCCTGTAAATTTACTCAAGTACTCATGTGTAAAGAGAAAAGATATTATTTTGGAAATGTACGTATCAACACCAATTTTATTTCAAGTTATAAAAGCTTTAAGTTTCTTCTTTAAATCGTTTTTCTTTATTTGTTCTTTATTTTCCATTCATGTTTCCAACAATAATTATATTTCAGTCAGTTTACATTAAAGCAATCATTTATCTTTATGTTAAACTTTAGTTTTCTTTTATTAAAGTCTTCAAACGCGTTAGTAGATTCAAATATATAAACACCTTCAACTTCAATATAGATAACAACAATTCGTTTACTATAGAACATTTCGACAGAAATATATAAACACCACGTTTAGATTATCTTTCATTTGATTATTAGCACGCGACGTCCTAGGACTTGTTTGGTTGGTCCTGTCAGTCACCATTTTCTAAGAGATTTGGTTAACCAGAGATTGTTCGTCAGAAATACCATTCCCTAGAATAAAGAATCAAGAGGCCAATGATTTGGCTCAGATTGCATCAGGTTACAGGGTATCAAGAGAAAATATGGAGAAAGCTATTGATGTAAGGGGAAGGGTTGTATCGACCAAATTATCCCCGTCAGATTTAGAATCAATGAAACTTGGTTATAGGGATGACGAAAACTTCGAAATCTTTAATATAGATAATTCAGACATGGATGACTGGAGAAAACCTATAAGAAGTTATCTATAAGACCAGAACAAAAGCGTAGAAAGAAAAATAAGATATAGAGCATTGAGCTACGTACTCTTTAGGAATGAATTGTTTAAAAAGACTGTAGAAGGAGTCTTACTAAAATGCTTAGGCAAAGAAGAGGCATATATTGCACTGTCGAATGTACATAGTGGCGCATGTGGTGTGCACCAAGCAGGGCATAAGATGAAATGGCTACTATTTAGGCAGGGTTTATATTGGCCAACTATGCTCAAAGACTGTGTCGAATTCGCGAAGGGTTGCCAAGAGTGCCAAGTCCATGCAGGAATACCACATGTTCCTGCAAGCGAACTACATTCGATCATAAAACCTTGGCCATTCAGAGGATGGGCTTTGGATCTAATTGGAGAAATTCGACCTGCTTCATCAAAAGGGCAAATGTATATTTTAGTAGGAGTGGATTACTTTACTAAATGGATCGAAGCCATACCGCTAACTAATATGGATCAAGAAGCAGTTATAGAATTTATCCAAAAATACATAATCTATAGGTTTGGAATACCTGAAACAATAACCACTGACCAGAGGTATGTGTTTACTGGTAAAAATATGCAAGCTTTTGCAAATGAAATTGGTTTTAAGTTGTTAACGTCTACGCCCTATTATGCCCAAGCTAATGGACAAATCAAAGCAACAAATAAGGTAATAATAAATTTGATCAAAAAACATGTAGGTAAGAAGCCTAGAAATTGACACAAAACCTTAGATCAAATTTTGTGGGCATGTTGAACGTCACCTAAAGAATCTACTAACTCGACCCCATTTAAATTAACATACGGACATGAGGCAGTGCTTCCAGTCGAAATCTATTTACAATCCATACGCATCCAAAGACATCATGAAATTCCTTCAGATGTATATTGGAGCATGATGATGGATGAACTAGTAGACTTAGACGAAAAAAGGTTACGCACGTTGGATTTGATTAAAAGACAAAAATAAATAGTTGAGAAATCTTATAATAAGAAAGTGAAGTCGAAAATCTTTCTTGAGGGTGATTTAGTTTGGAAGGTAATACTTCCCATGGATCGAAAAGATAGAGTGATGGGGAAATGGTCCCCCAAGTGGGAAGGACCTTTTAAAGTTTTAAGTGTTTTCTTAAATGGCGCTTATGAAATTGAAGAAATAGGCAAAGATGAGAGAATAATTAAAATAAATGGCAAGTACTTAAAGAAATATAAACCAATCCTGCAAGAAGTAAAAATAAAGGTGGAATGATTATATTAATTACTTCGCCAAATAGTGGGCGGTAAAGTCATTACAAAATTTGCCTTCAAAAAGTTAATAAAAGAACTAAGGAAAAAACAACACATACACCGCCCCCACCCTATTACAAATTTCTAGAGATAAGACTCTTTAAGTTCCATGAATTTCTTCTTTTGAACAACAATTCGACATTCACATAGACTTTTGTTGAGAGATATTTCTTCAATTTCTTTGCCTAAAGCTTGGGCCCTGTCTGCATGGTGAATTCCCACCTTTATTTCCTCTTCGATCTCTACAGCATTGGGCTGTTCAAGTTCTTCCATACGTTTTTGCTCTTGAGCAATTTTGGTTTGAAGTTAGGCTATCTGTCTCTCAAAGTCTTGAATATTCTTTTTACAATCAGACATTTGTTGAGAGTAAGTGTCGGAGAGTTTTGACAGCTCAGAAACCTTGTCTGTCGAAGCCGCTGCAGCATCCCATTCAGCACTTTGAGTGTCTATTTTGTTGGAAATCAGTTTAATGTACTCTCTTTGACGGTTGAGATCTACACAGGTTACATTGATGATCTGAGAAAGATCCAGCACCAGACGAGTTTCGTCAGTGCTGTCTTCCAAAACGTTCACTTGTTTAAGGAGTTTCATCATTTCACATTGCTGAGTAGGGTCCTCCTTCAGAAGTCTGAATAGATCGACACCAAGCATTTTGTTTTTGATTTCACCCATAAGAGCGCTAAGGTTCTTCACTTCAGAAGTGGTTCCAGAGGTTGACGAACTGTTGGAGGAATCTTGGAAATTGTAACGTTGGTTGATCATGGCTTTCAGATAGTCCAAAGGCTTCCGTACGTTCAGGCTCTCAAGTTCCTCATGAGTAAAGACAGTCGAACCCGAAGATAGAGACTTATTTAGATTGGATTCAGGAAGGGTCTGAATGTTGGGTCCAGTGCTTGGTTTCGACAGGTCTTGTTCTGCTGTAGCTTTGGCTTTAAGTTTCTCCTCCTTAGCGTCTGTGGTTTTGGGTGACTTCTCTTTTTCCTGAGTCACAGATTCGACGTTAACTTTTTTTGCCTTTGCCAGCTTCGGCAGGTTGATCTTCATTGGCTTTGGATTTTGGGTTATCAGGAGAGTTATCCGCATAATGCTCATCCATTATGGTTTCAAATGCAGAGCAGGTTTGGGGTTCAAATACATCGCCCTTTGAGATTTCTTTCTCTTGGATTTGTTTCTCCACATTCGTCTCACCAGCACCATGGGAAGGTTCACCAAGGTTGATTTCAATCTGAAGAAAAGAAAAAGAATGAGAAAAATATGCATACGAAGGTCAAATCAAGAGTCAGTCGAAAATAATTACCTGAGGAATCTCAGTATGAAAACTGGAGTTCCCACTTTCTGCATCCCGTGCGAGTTTAACTATTGAACTGATGGGAGGAGTTTTCTTCGATGCGAAAAGTGACTTTTCTGAGGCAATTGTTCTTATGGTGCTGGATTTCTTCCTTTTCAGGGGTTGCTGATCTGGGGATTCATCACCAGAATCTTCAGAAACCTCTTTCACTATTTATGTTTTCCTTTTCTGAGGAGTAGGTGGTTTTCGACTCACCTGAGAAATAACAAGATTTCAATAAGCCAAAGGCCAAGGCAATTTCATCATTAACACAAGTCCTTTAAATAAAAAAATAAAAAATGAAACCTTTTTCGCCGTCGAAGAAATTTTCTTAGCAGGCTTGACAAGTTGGTCTTCGACGGATGCCTTATTGTTTGGGATTTTGGTAGTTGGAAAGAAAGAATTGTTAAAAAGAAAGGAATAAAACATAAGAAATTAAACACAATAAATTCAAATGGTGAAAACACCTTTAAGAATATTAGATTCCACGCGCACGTGTTCTATTCCAATATGAAGGTGCCCAGGATAATCGTCCAGATGATATTTGGTCGGAACCACACGTTCGGCTAGCTTTTTTCGTGACTCTTTAAGCAGTTTTAAGTCTTCGTCACATATGAACCAATCTGGGAAAGGAGGGCTGAGTTCCACACCAAAATCAGCAGATGGCAGAGGGGGAAACTTTGGTGGATAACTGGAATACGCAAAGTTATAGCGCGCCTCTGGTGGAATATACAAGGGAATTACCAGTTTCCCCATTTTTTCAGTGAATTTATGCTTTAGAGTCACAGCTGATTCACCTATGGTTCACCTAAGATCATCTGGACTGTATGTTGTTTCAAAGTATTTTTGAAACTTTTGAATTTCCTTAACATGCTGATCAGTACCTTTTTTTCGTTCTGTCCTGCACAAAAGCAAAAGCGTTCATCAGAAGTTGGTTGAAGGTAGCTACGTCATAAAATCTTGTAAGATAGTACTCCTTCCACCAGACGTCGAATTCTTGAGTGCATAAGAAGATGGGTCAGAAGATCACCGGTCGAACCTCCAGAGTGGCGTCGTTTAATTTCTCCATAATCTCTATACTTTTCGCCGCAGTAAGAAACGAATTGTAAAAGAGAATAGCTCCTTTTTTGGGGTAAATCGACCTAGGCTTCAGCTGTACCAACCCAAACTGTCGAGCAACTAAGTTTGGTTGATAGGCTAGCAAGGCTACCTTAGAGTTACTCATGGTTGGGTAATAGGGTAGAAGTCTTGGCGTCAGCAGCATTTTTCAAATAGCCAAGAAATTGTCTTTGTCCTTTTTGTGTTCGACAGGGAGTTGTCTGGTAAACCATTTGGGCCCTATAGTCCTATTGGCAAAGGGGGCCATGTTCGCAGTAAAATTGTGGCTTTTGGCGAACATATTGATGTAATTGGTGAAAGAACGTCGAAGGCTTTGCCCTTCTTCAGAAGGAGTTAGTTGAGCCAACCTTGCCCATTCGACATGCCTATCCTAGACGTACTCTTCATCCACCACGCCTTTGTCGAAGATTTTGGATTCAAAGGTGGCATTGAGCCACAGTTGAAGGAGCCAAAAGGGACCCTCCAGGATGAGTTTGCCCTTATCCTTGATTTGTTTCAGGTTTTCGACTCCCTCACTCATGGATTCATAGAGGCTAGCCAAAATCATTTCGCTCAGTCGAAGGTTTCTACCAGCATGAAGTTGATTAGCTATAGTGATGTATTTTTTGGCTACCTGGAGGGATCTTGAGCAAAACACGAATCTTGATAGCCAAAGAGTCAAAAAGGTTATGTGTTCTGTGTCTGACACATCAGGGGAGTCTTTGTTGTGGTAATGAGCAATGAAGGGGGAGTATGAGGCAAAGTTGGTATCGAAAGCTATGGTGTTTTTATCTAATACAGTTGGGTCAAAATCCATGCCTAGTGGGCTAAGACCTACTATAGCAGCTAGGTCGAAAAGAGTGGATGTTACCATTCCGCAAGGAAGGTGGAAGGTATTATAAGTACTATCCCAAAAATAAAGGGAAGCAAGAATCATGGTAGGGCAATAGTTTGGGCCCTCTTTCGACAGTTGAATTAGGTCATAAATGTCTATTTTCTTCCAAATCTTACCCTTGACTGCTTCGACCTTTTCTACCCAATCTAAGTATTCAGATGGATCTTTCGACCAAGGAGAACTTCTAAAAATCCTAGTTTGATTTAAATAAGTTAAGTCTAGGGTTTCAGTTTCAGTCTGGGTTTCTGGGGATTTGTCACTATATGGTTTTATCTTCCCTGCTCCTATGGGTTTTGAATGTGTATAAGTGGGGAAGAAATCTGTAAGACGAGTTGGATCAGTATTTGGGTTAGGAAGGGGACCTAACATGACATGATGTTTACCAGAAACAAGAATGGGAATGAGTACCTGAGAATAGTAAATGCTCTCTTTTTCTCTTTGATTCGGAGGCTCTGGGATGTATTGTTGGTTATCCACCACCTTTGGGCCAAGGATTATGCGCGCAGGAGGGAGAGCTTATGTGTTCTTCTTGTCTTTTTGAGAGCTTGAGGTCGCCATTGTTGACTTTGAAGAAGCTTTGGGAAAGATGAAGATCTGAGTTTGAGAGAGGAAGAACTTTGAAAATTTGAAGTTTAGAGCGTGAAAAGTTTTTTAAGAGAAAAAATGGATTATTTATACTGAAGAAATGAAGAAAGACGTTTGGCTCTTCAAGTTGTTAGGGTACGTGTCTACGTACCATTTGGACATAAAAAAGGGCGTGTAAGTTAAAAATGGTACAATAGACCTAGTTCATAGAGTCATGGAGATCATGTCCGGGAACATGGATTGAAGTTGATAGGTTGAGAAAATATAATGATTAATTAGATTTGATTTGACAAAGTAAGATTTTTGGGAATCAACGCATTTAATACAAAAAGCATGGAGTCGAAGTATAATTTGGCAGCAAAGTTGTTTTCTCCAGAAATTTAGTCGAAACACCTTTGCTGGGGGGCAATTTGTATGCATAGGATTTTCGACAACATGAGTTTGGTCCATAAAATTTTTAATAGCTTTTATAAAAGATCTTTTGACGAATTAATCACTCTTTTTTCCAAACATATCCATAATCTCGAGAAGGTTTGTGATGATTTGTTTGATAAGTCGAAAGTGGTTTGTCGAAAGAGGCGCTGGATTGCTGGCTGGAAGTTCTTCACATCACTACGGATAAAGTTTTGTTGTTATTTCGACAATGAAGAACTTCGACAAAGGAGAATATGATAGAAGGATTTTTGGACTTGAATTGGAAATCAACTTGATGTCATGAAGAGACACATCGTTTCATCTGTCGAAGAGCAGTTTTTTGTACGAATAACTGTTTCGTTTGGTAAAAAGGGACGTGGAAGGTTTTCAGAAGACATTAGCATGCACAAGGCCAAATGGCATTTGTTTAGGATTTGACCGTTGTTCGACGATTATGATATTTGTATATAAATAGATTGTATAAATTCCTATAAATTTACTCAAGTACTCGTGTGTAAAGAGAAAAGAGTTTATTTTGGAAATGTACGTATCAACACCAATTTTATTTCAAGTTATAAAAGCTTTAAGTTTCTTCTTTAAATCTTTTTTCTTTATTTTCCATTCACGTTTCCAGCAATGTTTATATTTCAGTCAGTTTACATTAAAGCAATCCTTTATCTTTATGTTAAACTTTAGTTTTCTTTCATTAAAGTCTTCAAACACGTTAGTAGATTCAAATATATAAACACCTTCAACTTCAATATAGATAACAACAATTAGTTTACTATAGAACATTTCGACAAAAATATATAAACACCACATTTAAATTATCTTTTATTTGATTCTTAGCACGCGGCGTCCTAGGACTTGTTTGGTTGGTCCTGTCAGTCACCTTTTTCTAAGAGATTTGGTTAACCAGAGATTGTTCGCCAGAAATACCAGCGAACAGTACACTAAGACTCCAGAAATATCTTAGGTGCAACAATAGCAGGTGCAATAGGAGTAGGTGCATGGATCTAGGGTCTTCCATGAGACCATGACCCATGGCCATGTAACGACAATGAAGGAGGAATTCTTGATGATTTTCCTACTTCACACTATGTACTTTCAGCCCTCGAAGATGCTGCTTTCTTTTTGCATACTGTTAACACATATTTTGCATACCTTAACCTATTTCTATTTAGGTATTAATTTACTTTTTAGTTGCTATTTTGCTGCATTTTAGTTGTTTTTACAAGTTTAGATTGAAGTACAATAAGTGCTCCCATGATGGAGTGTTGACATTACTCTCATCACTTTCACATCCATTTTCCAACTATTAACTCTCATTTTCACTCTCCTGAGATTCTCCATTGTGTTCTTCCCATTTTCTTTCTTTCTTTTGCTAGTTCCCTTCTGATCATTGTCATAGTATATTAGATGACCAATTTGTTTTTCAACATAATCATCACTCTCATCAGAATCATCAAAAGCAATTTCCAAAACACTAACATAATTATAGCTCTCATCCTCACTATCACCATATCTTACATCAATATTCATCACACATCTATTAGTTTGATCAGTCTCTAGCACATCATGCACCTCACCAATATCGCTCTCCAGACCATCATGTACCTCATCATCATTCCGCACCTCACCAAAATCAGTCTCTAGACCATCATGCATCTCATCATCATTCTACCCCTCACCAACATTAACATCACAACACCGATCACCATCCTCCACTATTCATTTCAGAACCCCCATCCCCCTAAGTACTTCATCATAAAGTTTAGATATCAAATCTTCTTCCTGAAGATTTACTATGTCCTAATGATTCAAATATTCTTCTTCAGCAAGAAAACCCTTAAAATACTCTGGCAGAGACAATGAATGTTGTATATAAATATCCACACTTAAATGCTTTCTACAAAGATCAACAATGTCTAATGCATCTTTGTCATCATTCAGAACATTCATCTCAAAAACGAGGTTCTCATAATAAAATGTATCAACTTCACTATAACCTAATTCCTTCAGTATACCTACCAACTCAAAGTAATTCCACTTATCAACATCAATTTTTAATTTATCACATATTTCTCATTCATACACAGTTTGTTCACTATCTATAAACTCACCACCATGATGAATTTTTAAATTCAGGCATGCTTTCATTTCTACCTAACTAACTCTAGAAAAATTAAAATTAGAAAGGGGGTGAAAATTAGGATACCCATAAACCCTAAAACTATAATTTACTAGGGGGAAATTGAAGATAACCCTAAAATTGAAACCCTAAATAACAAACGAATAACATTTCATTGATCTTTTAAAAAGATAATAAATCAAAATGAATTAGAGGTAAAGATAAAAAATTAAAAGATATTAAACCAATTTTTTTATTTAATTTATGTAATATAAAAAAAAAACTTATTTGGATGATTTTTTTTTATATAAAAATAATTGAAATATGAAACTCCAAGTTCATAGGTAGGTTTGTGTCTTTGTGAGTTGCAGAAATTGAGTTGAGTGGAAATGGAAAACAAAAATGGTGATAATCGGAATCAGTTTTCTTCTCTGGTAGTGAAACCGAGCGATTGTTTCTCGGAGCTCGTGAAATTCACTCTCACTTCCTACTCTCACCTTCTCAATCTCCAAACCAACTTCTGCTCCACTCTCCTCAAACAAGACAATGCTTCTTCTTCTTCTTCTTCTTCTTCTTCTTCTTTTGGTAATCTTCAACTAACCTAATTTCTTCACAATTTTTCAATTTTCGGATACTTATAAATAATTGTGCTATTTTGCAGAATCTTCTTTGGAAGGAGTTCCACCATATCCTTTGTACAACCGTCTTGCTTTAGCTCTGTTAAGTTGTATGGATTCTCAAACGTTTTGTAGTACAAGCTGCAATTTAGAAATGATGAACAACGAATTTGAGAATTCTTCCATGCAGCAAAAACACAATGAATGGCAGAATTTAATTCTGGATAAAGGATCTGAAATAGTGAATGTATAATGTTATCTGAACTTTTTGATCTCTGATTAGGTTTGTTGAAATGTAATATATATATATAATTGTTTTGTTTCAGCAGATTTTGAAGAGTGTTTCCTTTGAACTACATGTTCAAGAGCCTTTTTTCACACAACTAAAAGGTAGTATTATTTGTTACTCTCCCTTGTTCATTTGAATATGATCAAGTTGGATGTAATCGCAGCTAAATAATATACATTTTTTTGTTTAATTGGTGTTACTGGGTTGAATTTGAATAACTGCATGCTAGTAACAATTGTTACAATAACGTCTTTGGGAGTGGTATTCTCCCTCTAACTAGAGTTTAATTCTACCATGTCTTATGATGTTATTGCCTGCAGATGGCCTGAAAACAATTGAGGGGAGGTGTGCCAGTGCCAAATACAACAGGTTTTAATGTGATACCTGTTATTCTATTTTACTATTATTGATTTCTTTCGGTACAAAAGGGTAGTTATGAAATAGCATCGGAGATCATACTATACTGTTTTATGATGTTATTATAATTTTTTATCTCAATAACACAGAGTTAGTAGGAGACTGCCTGATTCAGTCTTGTGCGCGCGAATGGATCAATTCTGAGTCCTGTACATGTAAAAGAAATATAGACGTTCGATAATCGATTAAAAGTAGAACCAACAGAACAAACAGATGACTTACTTATTGACAATTTAAAACTTGTAATGTCCAGAACAGAATTTCAATGGGTTTGTAGTTGTAGCTCCATGGCAGGTGCTCGAGTATTTTGATGTAAATAATTTGATTCTTCGTTCGGACAGATGTCCCTTGTCTAGGAAGCCAATTTATGCGACATATTTTTACATTTACGTTTTGAATATTATCAAAATAAACTGAATAAGGGAATCCATTAATATGCACCGTTTAGTCACCAGAGCCATGTTACTGACTCTATATGGACTTAATTGGATTTTACAATCTCTTAATAGTTGACTATCCATTATACTTCTCTCTTCCATTTTTCCTGTTTTAATTTTCTTATAATTTTTTTTTAATTTGGTTTCTAGGATTGAATTAGGAGATCTGATTCTCTTAAATAAGTCTTTGGTGTTTGAAGTTCAGGTGATGCTTTGTTTCATCAATAATTGGTGTTACTGTCTGTAATGACTTTGCCCTGTCTCTTCATCAATATACAGGGATTAAGGAGGTATCCTTCATTTTTTGACATGTTGGAGACAGAAGGCCTTGGAAAAGTTCTTCCAGGAGTTGAAAATGTTGAAGAAGGTATTGAATCTCCGTTTTTTTGATAAAGAAATTGAATCAGCATTTATAACCTATATGAACTATATAACTATCAGGTATGAGTATTTATTCTTGCATTGTATTTGTGAATCCGTAGAGTTTTAATATGAAAGAACCACCATTCCGTCCGTTTCTGAGTCAATTCTTGATTTTACATAATGCTTCCATAGTAACACCTGCATGTCATCTTGTTATAGGTGTGAAGATCTATCGGAGGTTTTACACAGAAGAAATGGAACAAACAAATGGCGTTCTTGCAATCAGTGTTTCAAAACTCTCGGTTCAACCATGCACTTCATTGGCTAGCTTATTTTCTGTGGGTTCACTTTTCTCTGAAATCATTATAAATTTATAACTGATTACTTGTTGAATTTAAAAATTGACTTTGATTTGCTAATTTTTGTATCTTCCTCATTGTTGATCTTGATATGTGTTTCACATGCGGAACAGAAAGTGCTTAGCTTAATAATTAGACATTCATGTTTTGCCAGAGGAATAGAAATATCCAGTAATAGCTACTAATGCTTATTTACTTTCATGTCTTGTTTCATTTGACTACGTATGGACTAATGCTCCAGTATTCTCGTGTAGAATTTCACTGAAGAGTTATTGGTTATTGTGCTGTCCTTCTTTTATCTAGGAATTAAGTTATGAGGGTGTACAAGGTCTTCTCGGTCTAATGCATACCACTGGGACGGTTCCTAATGCACTTCCGCCACCGAGATCAACTCTGTTAGCATCATTTAGTTTCCCATGCAATCCAAATGTAAGAAATTGAATTTGTTGCACTGTTTTGGGGTTAATTTTGCAGAGTTTTAGTTGCTTTTACCTTTTCAAGGGTTTGTTTTTTGATTCATTTCTGTTATATTTTTGAAGAACCTTAGGAGCTAGTATCATTCCTTAAACTAAGATTTGAAAGAATTTCATTGTTTTTTAATTTTACTATAATAAAATGTTCACACCCCTATGTTACAACAAGTTTATTGATACTTAATGACAAATCATAAATGTACTTTTTATGATCAATATTCAGGAAAAGTCCTTGACTCATGGAGCTCGGGCATTGGCCAAACATGCCTGTAGAAGTAGCAGTGGTTATTGGGGTTCTTTGGTTGGGAATGGTAAGAATTTGTTTTTGAAAGAGAATCATTGAGATATATCTTGAGAATCGGGGCTAAGGGTAGTTTATACACAATATCCAAAGCCGTGAGGGTTCTTACACCTAAAATGGACAATACTTTGTAGCGGCAGTGATTCAGATTTGAGGTCGACCTGGGCAGATTTGTTTTCCATTGAAGATTTTTAGGACATTTGAAGGAGCTTATTTAGATTTGTTTGAGCTTATCAAATAGTATTTGGATAAGATCGTAGAAGTAACTTATGAATAAGTGCTTAGTTAAGAATCAGTACTCAAGGTTATTTACTCAAACACTCATTTGGTGGAAGATGTTTTCAGTTTGGGTTTCAATATGTTAGCTTAAATGCTTGTCAGCAAGTATACTAGTAGTGTGTCACTGAAACAGTCTCTCTCACTCTCTAATAAGTTGATCATATTGTTTTAACTTATCCTGTCTTTTTCATTGCTCTTTCCAGATTCTAATAAAAATAGGCTCGCAATGGATGTTATTAACAACTTAATAGCACATTGCTGTTGGATAAATATACACATTGTCCCACCACATGGAGTTGTCTTTGAAATAAGAGTTGCTGATGGATATGGGGCTCGTTGGAATGAAGATGGAAGTAAGGTGTGTAGATACACTAAATTCTGATATTCATGTTAGCTCTTCAAGTTTTAGTACTGACTGTAGTAATGGACTAACATTTGAGTCATCAAACTGTATATATATGATGGATGTCTGGGAATCAAGGTGTTAACATGGAGAAAAGTTCTATATTTTCGACTTGCATTATACATAAGCATTCTTTAAACTCGGTAAACTGAACTTGTATATTCAACATAAAATCTCAAACTACTTTTCAATGTATTTCTTTTTCAGTTTATTGGATTTTTAGAGCCATACATGCAAGATGGTCACTCAAAAGGATGGAAGCATTAGTTCTGGTCTGGCCAAGACCATAGCAGCCAGCAACACACCTATGTAATTGAATACCACTTCTCCATTTTAGCTTGTGATTATGTGTATTATTTGTATTTTTGTCTAATTTTTGGCATTGTGATTTAGGTAACAACTAGTTCTCATACCCTTATAAATGATATGTTTTATGTTGAATCTTGTGTGTTGGGTGGGGATCTTCTACAAAATATGAACATGAAGAAGATTGAAGATGACATAGTTGCACAAATAAATTTATGAACATGAAGAAGATTGAAGATGACATAGTTGCAGAAATAAATTTCAAAGCGTGCGTGAACTCACTAAGGTTTAAGTTTGATTGGACTCACTAATTTAGACAAATTAAATATAAATGGATAATTGTTCGGCCTCTGGTTTCTAGGAAAAAGGGGCTCTAGTAATCAAGAATTCAGCCTGAGAGGTCATAAGTCTGACCAAACATTTTCCCACCAGGAATCGAATTTGAAATTTTCCGAACCTTCATTCCTTATTAGGAGTTAATAATAGAAACATAGTTAATCAAAAACAACAAAGTGAGGTTATAAGTCTGACCAAATATTTTTCCACCAGAAATCGAATTTGAAATTTTCCGAACCATCATTCCTTACCAGGAGTTAAATAATAAAACATAATTAATCAAAGACAACAAAGTACATGTTTCCTATTTTAATCGATGTATTGTTTGCTTCTTTATTTGTTTAATAATTGCAGTTTTCATCATGTTTTTATCCGTTTACATTATTGATTCCTTTATTTTTAAATTCTACAATTTTGACTCCTCTTTTAAAATTTTGAATTAATAAATAGTGATTTGAAATATTTTAAACAACATACACGATTTAATAATGTGGAATCACCATCACTCATGGAATTAAGACAAAAAAATCCTAAAATTTTATAGTTTAAACTTTAAAAATTATTCATTTTTATAATTTGATAATCCATACGGATGAATCTACCTCATCAGATTTTATGTCATTATAAAAAATATTACATGTCACAATTATTTTAGTGAGGAATGACCGAGAGGTTTTCAAATAGGAGATTTTAAAGTAGTGGAATCAATTCCATTAACGGGTTAAAATATAAAGGCTAAAATAATAATAATAATAATAATAATAGCCATAATTGTTCTATATTGGAATTAGGAATGAAGTGAAGATCATACAATGGATTTAAATTTTCATTAACGGGTTAAAATATAAAGGCTAAAATAATAATAATGATAATTGTTCTGTATTGGAATCAGAAATGAAGTGAAGATCATATAATGAATTTAAATTTTCAGTGTGGTGGATAGAGGAAAGACTTGCAAGATTAACACTTGCAAGATTAACACTCTGATGCTCAAGTCATGTATGTGAGAGAGACGCGTGAATAGAAATTGAATTTAAAAACCTAGTATATGAATTAATGCATTCTCTCTCTCTATAATAGAGAGAAAATAACTAACTTGCTATCAGTTAGGCGTGAGTTGCAGAGATATGTTTGATGTACTTGAAGTTTGGATCCTTTGTGCTCATCAACATTATGATTATCGTGTGCTGAGAAGATTTTGAAAGGATTGCTGCTCCTTCGAAGTAGTCGGCCTAGAACAGTTGCCCCATGCCCTTGCTTATGCACAATAAAGCGAGGGTTAGTCGTATTAGCCTCAGTTGCTGACCGCTTTCTCCTTTGTCTTGTGAGATCAAAATGGACGTTTCAGTTTCATGGGAATTCACGCTTTTAATGCTCCATACTTCAACGTCTTTTCGAAGGCACTCTCATTACGACTCTTGAAAATTGAAACATTCTAGTGTTATGTGCGAGTGATTAGAGTTTACTTTCTTTGCATGCTAGTGTACGATTCTTGAAGAATTAGCATTGCGTTTTTAAGTCATTTTTTCCAGTTTGCAATTGCTCTTCTTCCTTTTTATACCTAGAAAAGTTAGTGCATTATGGGTAAAAAAAATCACAGAAGAGTGCTCACAAATCCTAGAAGAATGCTCAATCTTCTTGGATGGATTCTATCTACTTTTCCACCATTTCTATTTTTGCATGAGAATGCAATCTTGATGGAGCCTTTCTTGAAGTTGGTCCGTCTTCAGATTGAGGTGTCTTGACCCCTAATGAGAATGAAAATATATGCAACGATTATGTCTATTGCACCATTCCTTTTTACGAATGCACCTTCTCAGTTTTGGGTCTTCGCCTTCCTTTCACTAGTTTTGAGACAGAAGTTTTGAAGCATCTGGTGATGGCTTTGTCACAACTTCATCTAATTAGCTAGTTGTACGTGAAAGTCTTCCAGTACTGGTGCAAATACTTGAAAGGAAAGCCTACTCTGGCCCTTTTCTTTCATATATTCAAATGTCATTGTGGCCCTGCAACTCAGACGAGGAGTAGAGGATTAATTTATATGGTGCACATAGTTTGAGGTTTTGGGAATTTTTCTGAGTTAGAGGCTTTCGAAGACTGGTTATTTTTTGTTACCCTAATTGTTCCAGAAGCTCATGTGACATTTTTCACTGTTGTGGATGGATTGGAGGGAAAATGTATTTATTTGTTCCCCAAGTAGTGGGCTGGAACTCATTTTTTCATGGGAAATTAGGTGTACATGTACAAAGAGGAAAACCTTTCTAAAGAAGATTCGTATTAAAAGAAGCGCCTGATGAGTTTCATTAATGATCTGGGTTACTTTGGGGGTGACATTTCCCTAGATGAGACTGACCAGAAATGAATGAACTCCTCATTGATACCTAATTATTGATGGAGGCCCGTATCCGAGAAGAAAGGAAGGTTAGCTTTGGCAATTTTGAAATCTCTTGGCTTTTTTTGCTTTCAATTTTCTTGTCCATCACATGTTTGTCTTGATAATGATTATGTGCTAATTTGATGAAAGATGAAGTAAAGCTCCGAATTTTGAGCCAGGGCATATGACCGACATGAACTGAAGCAGACCCTTATACTACTTTGGAGCTTTCTAGAAGTATCGTTGCTTTGAATGCTCTTCCGGGGCCTCAGAGTGCTTCGGGATCGATCCCACTCTCCTTTAGGGAACGTCGGGCTCCTCCCTCTGAGGAGGATTGTTCATATTTGCCCAACTTGTTTGGACGTGCCCTAGAGAAAGAATTGGAAACTCTGGCTCGATATACTCGGCGTGCATCTGCTACTTTGGCTCGCGACGGAGCTAACCAATAATATACTCTTTGGTCCAATCAGCAACGCAAGGAAAAATATCGACTGGAAGAAAATGTTCGAAATATTCTTCTACCTTTCTCACTGAGATAAGGGGCACTTTGCTCCCCCTTAATCTCCCTGGTTCTCCTGCCGACCAGGTGACCCATCTGGTAAGGACAATGACTTGGAAGAACCATACTCTAGTTTCTGCTAAGGGAAATTTTTCATTTGCTCAAGTATCTCTTTCCATGACTCAAAGAGAATTAGAGTCTCTATGCCTTGAAAATACTTCTCTGACTCAATGCTTGGTCAACTGTAATACCTTTAGCCTTAGGCAGTTTCGCAGTTGTTTGAGAATACTTTGCATTAAGTGGAGAATTTTCACCATCCTTTGCATATCTCAAGGGAATAAGCTTGGCTAGATCAGACGCTAAAAGATGGGGAGATCATCTCCTTGATGGGGTAACCCTATTGGCCATTTTATTGTGCACTGTATGTGAAGTACTTTTGAAATGAAAGAATATATGTGTATATATTTGTAACAAGCATTATATTACATGTATAAGGCATATTTGAATGATCCTGAGTGAAAAGCTCTTGATTTCATGCAAACTTATGAGGTTTTTCCTCGAAGTTTATTGGACATCTCTAAGGTCCTTTCCGACCAATGGTCGGATCCCCTTCCCCAATCTAAGTGAAAAACCGGTCCGAGGTCGACGTGTGGCTGACCCACCGTGAACTCGAGAGTGAATAGATGATAGATGGGATATGAGTTGTTACTTCTTGTAGGGAATTGAATGTTGTAGTCGCACAATAAAATCTTATGCGACGACACCCCTGACTTTCGGTTGGGAATTGATTGTTGTGGTCACACACCTGAGATATTTTGGACAACACCCATGACTTTTGATGGGGAATTGATTGTTGTGGTTGTACGTGTGAGGCATTTGCGATAACATTCCAAAATTTTATTGGGTAATTAATCGCTATAGTCGCACGAGTAAAGCGTTTGCGACATCACCCTTGACTTTCTTTGTGTCTGCTTTGCATTGTGGGGATTTGATCACTTCAGTTGTACACCATATTTAGTGTTATTGTACATAATCACAAATAAATGAATATATAAAACTTGCAATATTCCATTTATATTTGATAATTACTCTTGCATAAAGGGAATAATAAGTATACAAACAATTTTTAATACTAATATTAAGGTAACATAACCGAGCAGGCTAGCCACCATTTATTCTTCACGTCTGCTTTGTTATAGCTCAACCACATCTAGGGGGTGGATGTTCATACTTTTAAGCTGACCGGTCAGAGATGCCGCTTTGATTTTCATCAATATGTCATCTCTTTGGTTTTTCAGAAGTGCTTGATAAATTCATTTTTCCCTTTCAAGATCGATATTGATGACCGTCGATTCCTCCAAAATATTATGGTACTTGAGTTAAGGTGGAAAGATGAGGCTACATCATCTAGTGTGGTCGCGAAGGGTCTTCCCAAGATGAAATTGTAGACACTCTTGCAAGGGACGATGAGGAACTGTGGTTTTATTGTTCGCATGTCCTTTCCTTCACCCACTAACGCCATTAGCTCGACATACTCCCCACAGACAGGTGGTCATCATGTTGAATGCTTGTAAATCTGAGCCATCATATGGTCATAAGCTTCATATCTCTAATACTATATTTTTGAACAACTCAGAATACATGATATCATAAGAGCTATTACAATCATTCAGGACTTGACATCAAATCAATTCACATTCACATGATTATGATCAGTGGAGGAAATGAACACAAAGTAAAAGAACCACGTAAAAGCAAGTAAATAAGAACTTTTAAAGACCGAGTGTCCAACTTTGTATTCTTCATCATAGAAGAAGATCCGACAAGACTTCATAAACAATGTCTTCATTGGATGCTCACTTATGGTAGAAGGCCATTAACGAAGAGATGGTTTCTCTAGAATCTAAAAAGTCCAGAAACTTAGTAGACTTACATGATTGCAAAGCATATGTTTTAAATGGCTTTTGAAAAAAACTAACATTGGGTGGAATTATTGAGAAGTAGAAGGCTTTTCTTGTAGCTAAGTTTTAGACATCGAGATAATATAGATTTCATTCACACCTTTTCATATGTTACTAGAATAACATCCATTAGGATACTTTTCACTTGCAACAATTTATAACTTAGAGGTACACCAAATGGACGTTAAAATTAATTTTTTTTAATGATGACTTGAAAGAATAAATATATATGGAACATCATGAAAAATTTGTGTTTCATAGATAAGAGACTAAGGTATGAAAGTTAGATAACACTATGTATGGTCTAAAAAAAGCTTCTAAATAATGGCATGAAAAGTTTGACAATCTAACTATCTCAAATGAGTTTAAAGTGAATGAAAGTGAAAAATGTATTTACTACAAATCTAAAAATGACATTTGCACTATTATATGTCTCTATGTAGACATGAAATCATGAAATCGTTAATAACATGTAATCCTTATTATTGAAAATAGTAGGTTAGATAAGAGAATTTCTTTGGAGCAACCTCACTATGTTTAGAAGATCTTAAAGACATAAATATTTTGACTATATATTTACTTGCACCTCATATGATATAAGTGTTAAACTCTTCAAGAACACCTTTGATATCATAAGACAATCCGAAAATGTGAGCATCATTGGTAGCCTCATATATATGCCACTGATTGTACGAGACTTGACATTGCTTATGTCGTATGGATTTTGTGCAGGTTTACCAGTATACCTAATATAGATCAACGAAACATTATTGAAAGAGTTATTATATACCTTAAAAGGAACATGAAACTCAAATTACATTATAAAAAATTCCATTCTCTTTGATGGTTACAATGATGCCAAAAAAAATAGTAGCTACATCTTTAGCATAGCTGAACGAACAATATATTGGAAGTCTAAGAAGTACACGATTCCCGCTCAATCCATGATAGAATCAGAAATGATAACTTTTGTAAACTATATTCAAAAAGCAAGATAAATGATATGATCTCAAGCAGAGATACCCCAATGGGAAAAAATGATGTATGATGTCTTGACCCATTGTGATAGTACCACATCTATTTCAAAAAATTAAGAATCGTTACTATAACGCTAATATATGACAAATCCATCATAAATACATCACTGTTATAAAATTCCTCTCTAATGGAGGTGTTAGAATGAATCACATATGCATTGATGAAAACTTAGATGTTCCTCTAACGAAAGTATTAGCTAGGGAGAAATTCTAAATACATCTAAAAGAATGAAACTATTTCCAATAGGATAATAAATCACTCATAATGGCAACATGGTCTAAAATACTAGAGCTCCCAAGAGTTAAGTTCAAAGAGTAATACAAAATTGATATTAATATGAGAATGAACAATGCTTGTGAGCATGATTTCTGAAGCAATTAGAAGATCATGTAATAAAGGTTCTTAATGAAATCTATACTCTATACGGAGTGGAGTACCTAATTAAATGAGTGTTATTGATAGACTCACTATTATGAATGTGGAAATGAGTGCTTTTATTATGAAATATCATACATATATTTCTAGAGAATTCATTAAACATGGATATATGTGCCCTACAATATTAACATGGACTTTATTATGAGAATACATCTAAAGCAAAGTTGCATGTGAATATGATGTTATAGATAAAGTTCAAGACTATAATTATTAGGGTTAATAGGCATTCACCCCCTGCAATATGAGCGTGTTTCGGTTTATCCCCTCCCTGCCTTTTGGCAACGATGTTTTCAAAAAAACCGTTGCCAAAACCTACATTTGGCAACGGTAGGGGGTAAATCGAAACACGCTCATATTGCAGGGGGTGAATGCCTATTAACCCCTATTAACCCTAATTATTATTGTTAAATATGAATCTTACCTGCTATGTTGAGGTTCAAGTCCCCTAAATCCTTTTCTAATGTACTACTTTATAGGAACGTTTAACGCTACTTCTAATTTCTTTTTTTAAATTCAAGTGAAGAATTGTCAGAATAATTAATGCATTGAAATATTTAATGAAAATACATTAATGGTAGAACCTATGCCAAAAAAATAATTCAAAGTTCTAATGTGAGGATAAATTTGAAAGAAAAAAATATTTAAGTCTCACATTGTTAGGTGTGTTAGTTGAAAAACACTAAATCTAACATATCTAACATTGCTTAGTTTATACACCTTTTTTAGTTTCCAATACTATATAAAAAAATTTAAGTCTCATATTGTGTAGTTTACATACATTGGTTAATTTCCAATATTATATAAGAAATGTTTATGTTTCATTCCAAATCACACTAAAAGAAAACACTTTAGAGTTTTTTATTATGTACTCTTTACTCTCTTCATTCTCGAGTTGTCAAAGCGCAAACTTCTTCTCATTTCTTTTGACCTATTGAATATTCTACATATTTCTTGAGTTCTCTTAGGTAGATTATTGGAATTCCTCATTGTTCGAAAAATGATTTAAGGTAGTCTAAAGATTATTATTTGAAGATGTACTATAAAATGATGCTTACAATGCATATTATACAACATTGATCACAAGGGGATTCGTGAATCATCACATTCAACTTTCAACACTTACTCTAAATGAGTTGGACATCACATATTAACCCTAAAATCTCAAGACATTGAGTTTATATGTCTTCTCACTTATAAAGTTCTTAACATCCATTTTTCCATCCAATGTAGGACTCATACTCACACTCAATATATCAACAATCTCTCCCTCAAGTGTGAGTTCATCCATTGTTATGGGTATTCTTCTCCTCAAATGGAAGCTTTTTCATCCATATCTATTTGTACTACCGTTGGATACACTCAACGGAACAAGTCGTCTAATCACCCTTATTAGAAAGACTTTTGATTCAAGGAGTCCTAGTCGAACTAGGCTCTGAGACTATTGTTGGGGTCATGAGAAAAAACATCCACATTGGGTCAAGAGTAACACAAAAGTGAGAGAGATGCCACATATTCACCAAAAATCCTTTTTACATTGAGTATATGGGGCATCTCACTTATAAAGTGTCCAACCTTCATTTTTTCAAGCAATGTGAGATTTCCAACTCACATTTTTATCTTAACAATCTTCTCCTCAAGTGTAAGTCTATACACTATGCTCCTTCTCAAGTAGAAGATATTTCATCCACATACCCGTCATTGACACTCTTTTTCATGTCACAGACACTTCAACGGGACACACCGCCTGACCACCACCATGTTAGGAAGACTTTCAATTGAAGGAACTGATCCCTTACTCGAACTATCAACTTTGATACCACTGATGAGTCATCATTAAGAAAAACATCCACATTAGATCAAAGATCCACTGAAACAAGTGAGAGAGATACAACATATTCATCCAAAATCTTAAAGCATTTTGTTTGTGGGTCTTCTCACTTATAAAATATTTAACATTCGTTTTTCAATCTAATATAAATCTTATATTCATATTTGATATACCAACATGTTTTATAAGACTTCGGGGTTGATAGACAAAAATCAAATTTCAAAACTTTTTGAAAGTAAAAACAATGGGATCCATTAGAATTAGAGTATCTTGGATATATAGATAATTTTCATGAAAGAAAGAAGAATCCATAGGAAATTCATACTTTGAATGCATACAAAAATCATTGAGAAAAGTTAGTGGAGGAATGTAACGTCAATAGCATCTTTCAACCATCTTGGTAACAAGTCAAGTTTCTTCCTTCCATTCACATATGTAATTATTGCTTGCATTTGAAGTTTGCAAATTTTGATAAGACTACATAGTTAGCTAGATAAAATTGGTTGCATTGTCAAACATGTCAATAGAAGAATATTGATGTTTATAATATTAATCTAATAATATATTGAAAAATAGTGTCAAAAAAGTATATTCCTTTTAAAAAAACTTGATGACATAACTTTACTATATTATATATAATGCAATGAATGTGCACTAACTCAAGGAAAGTTTCAAAAACATAAAATAAAAAAGTGATGGACCACCATCAATAGGATCGCCCATAAACCTTTTATCAAACAAAGGAGTAAAATAATTAGAAAGATGAGGCTGTGCCAAAGACACTTCTCCAATGATTAGATACTGTGTTGGTAACATATGAGTATTTCACATCTTGTCTTCTTGTCCAACATTGGCTTCGAATAATTGTTCCATTTGATACCATAGAATTTTGAGATATTTACATTGTTTAAGGGGGGTTCTAAATATGCATCACTATCAAGTGTGTCATATATATATATATATATATATATATATATATATATATATATATATATATATATATATATATATATATATATATGAATTTTTATTATGATGAAAATATTGTTAAAAATGTTCATAGTATATATCAAATTAATATTTTAATTTTTTTTTAACGTTTTAATCTTTTATGTTAAGTAATATTTGTATCGTTGATCTTTTTAAAAATGTTTGTTATAATAAATTGTAAACTCATATATTATTTGAACTGATTTTTCGTGTTGATTCTGAATATGTAATTAGTTTTGCATTTGATTGTGTATTTTGATCGAATCGAACATTTTTTTATTATGTATTTCGTCAATTTTTTTCTTCTGATTCTTATGAACCGTAACTTGTTTGATAAGTTTGATTGTATATTCGTGATCAACGCGAAAAAACAGTTCAAATAATATATGAATTTATAATTTATTATAACAGAGATTTTTAAAAAAGTCAACTATACAAACGTTATTAATATAAAGAACCAAAATATTAAAAAAGACTTAAATGATTAACTTGATATTTTAAAATAACTTTAAAAACTTTTATTTAATTATTAAATATATTATATTTTTATTAAAATGTCTATGAGATTTCTGTGCATACAAGTGACTAAAAGCTTAATAAGTTGATTGAGTTTGAACTTATTTATTTGTTAATATATGTGGGATGACAGTTTATGATTAGGTCGTTCTAACTTATTTGGTGTTTAGTAGAATTAATAGGATCAAATATTTACTTGAATTGGAAAGCATTATTTTGGATGCATGTAATCAACTTATTTAGATATATGAACTCTACAAGGTGGTGGTGACATATAACCTCAAGATGCCAATCCAAAAGCTGGATGGAGGTCATCATCATCAGGCATCTATGCCATTATCATAATCTTATAGTATATCTAATTATTAAATAATAACTAACTAACAATCATCTATATATTTCTAACTATATTACTATTCACCAAAACACTTTATTTAATTAAAAAGTCTAATTGTTTGTATTTAAATTATATTTTATCTTGATTTTCGTGAAAATTTAAAGTGTTCTCCTTCAGTTCTATATATTATATGCAAATTTAACTTTTTATATTTTTTGAATACTTGATATATATTAATGATTCAATGAAATTAAAAAGCTAAATTTACTTATAATATAGTATGGAGGGAGTACCAAAATAATCAATGTAAATTATCCTTTAGTTAGTGACTAATCTTCACTGAAAAAATTATTAGACTGAATTTCTCATCTAAATTGCGGTGTCAAATGAGTAGGTAATTATTTTTACTTGCATTATAATTAATGATTTAAAACAACTCATTAATCTATTTTCAATTTATTAAATATAAATTAAAAATAATTATCTATCAACAAGTAATAGAAACTTAAAGATCAATCAATGTACTCAATTATTTTAAGAAATTAATATAAAAAATTTAAAAGTTAAAAAATAGCAAATATTGATTCTTCGTAAGGGTGACAAAGCGGGCTGTTCGTCCCATTTAAGTCCGTTCAAAACTGAGGTGGCCAATTTATACATCTCAATTTAGAAAATTATACCTTGTACCCCTACAATCATCCCGATACCCCTACACAATTTTTTTGGACGATATTACCCTCATATAAATAATTAGTATTTCAAAAAATTTAACTTTTTCACCTCATTTCCCCTCAGACACGTTTTTGAAAAAAAAACGGTATTTTCATTTTCGCTACCGGATAACTCGTTATCCCTACTTTCAATTTCTTACTTTTCAAACCGGATAACTCACGTAAGTCGTATCCGGTTGGCTTTTTGTTTATGTTACACACCGGAAGTAGGTTGATAGCTACTTCCGGTTAAGCAATGTATACACCGGAAGTAGCTCATCTGCTATATCTGGTTCAGGCAATTTGTGAAGTGCACACCGGATGTAGCCTCCTAGCTACATCCCAGTTGTGTTACGTTAAATTTTTTTTATTTTTGTAATTTTTTTTCTTATTTTTTTGTTTTTTTGTTTTTATATTTTTTTTTTGGTTTTCTTTACAGTGTCTCGAATCAGAGGACGCGAGGGATATATTCATCGGCGATTGCCCGATGGAAGGACAGTTCCTACACATCTGTACCAGCAGGAACTTGAGGCACTACAAGCTGCTAATCCTGTTGCGCCTCATGTTCCACCACATCCACCATTCCCCGGAGGACCTTCTGATACCTCACTTTTGGTGAGGTACCAGAATCACGTTGCTCTACATTTGTGGGATGACGAGGTAAGACAACCTATAACCTTTCAATAGTGAATAAATGTTATTTTAATTTTTAGTTGATAATAACATATAATATGTATCATTTTCAGGAGAGACGACCGAAGAAGGATCTTAAGGTTGCTGCACATGGCAGCAAACTTATAGGATGAGTTCCATTGATGCTCTCACCTCAGATAGAGGAATGGATATCTCAGTCTGGTCTATTGTCTCTTCAGAGGACCAGCTTGTCCAGGATCGATACGAACCTCCTATCTGCATTTGTCGAGAGATGGCATCCTGAGACTTCGTCTTTTCATATGCCGTTTGACGACTTATAAGATGGGTTCCATTGATGCTCCCACCTCAGATAGAGGAATGAATATCTCAGTCTGGTCTATCGTCTCTTCAGAGGACCAGCTTGTCCAGGATCGATACGAACCTCCTATCTGCATTTGTCGAGAGATGGCATCCTGAGACTTCGTCTTTTCATATGCCGTTTGACGAGATGACCATCACGTTGGACGATGTATCCTGCCTCCTTCACACACCTATTAGAGGAGATTTATTTATCCATGCAGAAGGCATTACTAACTCAGATGCCATCAATCTTGCTATTCGTCTGATGGGTATTCCGCTGGAGGATGCAGCCGAGGAGGTTCGTGTATCCAGAGGTCCATATTATAGACTTGAGTGGTTGAAGACTCAGTTTGTTCGTCTGCGATCTGAGGGGAGATTTGATTGTGCGTCCAGGGTGTATATGCTGTTGATACTTGGCTGCACTATTCTTACAGATAAGACATTTACTCTTATAGAGGCAAAATATTTACCCATGTTTGAGGACCTGGACAGATGTGGCAGATACTGCTTGGGAGCTGCTGCACTTGTCACACTTTACAGATACCTCGGAGATGCTTCATTTTATTCGTGCAAACAACTTGGTGGATATGCCACTCTTCTACAGGTTCAAATATTTTATTTTAAGCTACTTTATAATTTTCATATTATATAGTTACAAATATTTT
This sequence comes from Lathyrus aphaca, assembly GCA_963966055.1. NCBI lineage: Eukaryota > Viridiplantae > Streptophyta > Magnoliopsida > Fabales > Fabaceae > Lathyrus > Lathyrus aphaca. The sequence continues at coordinate 723,935,661 of OZ014519.1, read as the reverse complement.
ATTTTAAGTTACTTTATAATTTTCATATTATGTAATTTATAATATGTTTAACTGATAATTTTCATATTTTGATGATAGTGTTAGATTCACGAGTATTTCCCAACTATTGGGAAGAAAGGATTCTCGAAGATTTCTGGTGTTGGTTGTCGACTTCCGAGGGCGATGAAGTGGTGCTACGAGCAATCGACGACGAAGGTTGACGAGATCAGAACTCAGTTAGATGCATTGACACCCAGTGATGTGATATGAAACCCATTCGAGGATCATAGGAAACACATACCCTTTGATGATATCACTTTGTACAAGGGTGGTCTGCGATGGTACGATACATATGTCCTTTATTTACCTAATAGATGCTTATGACAGTTTGGATACCAACAGTACGTACCATCACATTGTAATACCTCAAAATTTGCCCTCACTCTTTGTACCTTAACTGGCATATCGTTTTGCATTCATCTGCATCTCCATTAGGTCATTAACATCATGATCATGCATTTCATGAGTTCCTAAGGCGTGTGATCAGGGTCATTTGAGATTAGGGTCTTGATTCATGGTTATTAAGAGTTTCTTCTTCTTCACATTACCAAGGTTATTCTTCTCCAAACAATACTTACTTTTCTAAATTTTCAGAGGGACGAAATTCATTCTTTTAATTGAGTTTGTTAAGTACTCATCAATTGAAAATTTTAATATGAGGATTTATGTCAAGATCATGTTTCGAGGAGTTCTCAGGGCACTAATGGCTTATCATCTGATTGTTGAGTGCGATTCAGATTAATTTGTTTTATTGATTGGAGTGGGAGATTGACAGAGAATACAATTAGCTTTGGATTTCCGAGGTTTTGATATGGATTGAATGCGTTGAGATATGATCAAGAGGAATGCTTGATATTTGAAGTACAAGTCCATCCAACCCGTCTATTCATTTTGAATCCAACCATCGACATCATGTAACTGATAACATGGAGAAAGTGATACGAACAGAAGATAAAAGAAAAGCTAGGGATGATTATTGTTCAATGTAGTGGCACAATTATTAAGAATGGACATTAAGTGTTCATGGATAATGTTACAGTGGTGGAACTTTCTGGAAAAAAAATGTTAGACACTTTGGCTCATTGCGGTTCAGTTGCTGGATTTCTCATGTTTTTATGCTTTTCATGATACAGTTAGGAAGTTGAATATTTTCCAGCATCAAAAACTCAGAAAAAAGACTAAAAGAGGGTTATAGCTAACATATCATATTAGAAAGAAATGATTATAGAATTCTAACTGAAATTTGGTTAACTGATAAATCAAAAGAGTTCACTACAAAATCTTCAACAAGAATTTTGTTATCAAGAAATCAATTACAAATCTAGTAAAAAATTATAAAGGACCTTCCCTTCAATTTTCGGAAATGGTCCCAAACTGCATAACAAAGGAAAAGTAGCACAACAGAAAACAGGGAACAAATTTGAGAAACAAAGAACAAAAAATAAAAAGGGCCATCTTCTACATCTTCATCTTCAAAGCTCTCCAAGAAGCTCTCAAAAAAAACTCAGAATCTCTTCAACTTCTCTCTTCTGAAATCATCACCTTCAACACTTCAATCATCAATCTTCAATCATAAAAAAACTCAGAATCACCTGCAAAGCCATGGGGGAAAACCAAAACAGTTTAATAGAGTTCAGTTAAAAGTTATCAGAAAAAACTCAGAAACAGGAATAGCATAAAAGAAACTGCAGCCTCATCTTCAAATATTCATTCAAGAATCACCTTCAACAATCATCGTCACCTTCGGTCCATCGTCAATCTTCAACCTCCCTTTAATCAATATCTGCACAAAACTTCATCAATCTTCACCTTTAACGAATCTAAAACGCCCATCAACGATTACGAGCTTCGGCCAACAACACCCTCAGCTGTATCCTTTACCATCATCTTTAATCAACAACCTATATCAACCAAAAACCAAAGTTAACAAAGAAAACTCAGGGGTATAAGTTCATAAGAATACCTTTAACTAATTCAAAAAAATCACAAAACCAAATTCGGTTACAGTCTAACAAAATAACAGAAAAATTTTCTAGAACTCACTTGAAAATTCCAGAAGGATCCAGAAGAGTGACTCCTATAAATCAGAAGCACCACTCTTCATCAAGTTTTCTTCACCCTTTCTTCAATCCTCAACCTCTCCCTTCACCATAATTAGAATCAATCTTCTTCTTCCCTAACTTCTTCAATCTCCACTTTTTTCCACCATTCTTCATCTCTCCCAATCATTTTCACTCATTCTTTTTCTCACTTCCTCTTCTCAAACTCAGGCTGAACATTCTTCAACTCCATTCTTCAACCATTCTGCTTTTCACCACAACCTTCTCAACCATTCTTCCACAACCTGCTCCTTCCCCAATCCTTCATCCAGTCTTCATTCTCTTCCATCCATAACAGCTTTATTCAGTCTCATTCTTTATCTCTTGCTGTGTATTCATCACCCTACAACTATCGCATCAACCATGAGAAAAGGGCTAGCCGAATCAGCAAAGAGAAGTAACTGAATAAACACTAAAGCTGAGAATACGAATCGCATAGAAAATCAAAGAACAACATACCGTGAAACGCAGCGCTTTCGATCACCATCACTGCGGTATCACCTTCAAACGCCATCATCTTCTTCAAAACCTTCACCATCGCACGTCATCTTCAATCATTTTCGCAGAGCCATCAAGAGGTCACGGCGAAGGGAAGCTTCGATCGTTCGGAGCTCAGCTGAGTATTGTTGCCTTTGTTTGAACCAAGTGGAATCATCACCTCCATCACTGTTCGTTCGTCTCCGCGACAACATCCTCATCGCAATATCCTTACTTTCGTCGATTGAAGGTGCGAAATCCAAATCTTCTTTTAAACGTGATTGTTGATGTATGTTGTTGTTAATCTCTTAGGCACCGATTTGGTTTCGTGCAAGTTTTGTATAAAACTGTTAGATGAGTGTGAGGTTGATGTTAAGAGATTAGGGTTTGTAAAGGTCACCGGAAGAAATTAGGCTGCCACCGGTTAGGGTTCGAAAAGAGGAAGAGGGAAGAGGGTGTTAGTGGTGAAAATGGGAAAAGATGGTGGAAGAGAGATATGAGAGGGGTGCTGCGGCGCGGGATGTGAAGAAGAAGAGGATTAGGGTTCATGACTTTTCAGCCCCTTTTGTTTCTTCATTCACCCTTTTATTTTTTTTTACCTTTTCTTAAATCGTAATTATGGATCATAAAAGGAGATTAAGAGAATTGTTATAAGTATCTTGGAGGATTAAAGAAGAGAATGAAAAATAATTAAGAGATTCATGGCATTAATTTTAATTAATTTTTTCATTAATTCCTCAAGAGATCCGATGGCATATGAGAGGTTGGTTGGTGTTTTGAACTTCAGCCACACCGGCGGTGACACTTGTCACCGTCTGGTAGGCTACTCTTATTTTCGCTATTCACACCACCCCTCTCATAAGCCCATGTAAATAACAAACTAAAATGCTGCTATCTGCACCACCCCTAGCTCCATGCTAAAATGGGCCTCCATAGTTTCGCTATTAGCACCCCTGTCTTTTCAGGCCCAGTGAAAAAATAACTAAATAAACTTCTAAATCCACCCCCCATTTTAGTTTCTTTAGAATTTTAATTTTGTTTTACCATATGTTTAGAATTAATTCACAAAAAATAGGAAAATGAGTAGAAAAATTCTCAAAAAAAATTAAGTAGTTTTCTTAATTCAATTTAGAATTGTTTAGTATTTTATTTTTCTGTTTTTGCTTTATTTTTGATTTTTATGTTGAATTTTTCTTGTAATTAGTTTTTAATAGATTTTTCTCTAACATACACAAATTTATAGATTTTATATTTTACTTTCCAATAACTTTTTTTAACCATTCTTTTTACTGTAGTTAGAGGACTCATAATAGTACTTAGGGTAATTTTTATGGATTTTTTAGGACCTTTTATATTAGGTTTTAATGGTGTAATCCTTAGAAATTAGTGGTTAATTCTTAGGCAGAAATAAACAATTTTTAGCCATAGTAAAAATAGGATTTTTTAGGATCCCTTTTAACACAATGTTATAGATAATCTTAGGACCCCATAGATTAGTTTTCATAATTTTTCCAGAGGTTTTGTTATATTTTTAGGATTTTTGGTTCTTAGGCTTTATGCATATAATTGCTATTAGATTAGGCTTGATATTAAATTCAATAAAAATAGTTGGGTTAGAATTAGTTCTAGGATTTAATGTGGACTTAGGTTAGTTTAGATTTTGATTTTTAGAAAAAAATATTAGGTATGACCTTAGTTTAGAATTTAGGCTTAAGTCTCATTTTAATTAGTACTAGAATAAAAAATAGGACTATTTTAATTCATACTTTTATTTGAATTGTCTTTGAATTTTAGCTAGTCATTTAATTTTAATATTTTTGTATGTTGATTAATTCTTCAATTGTTTTAGGTTTCCCTTTGCTCTAGATGCAACTTATCTTCCTTAGGAAGTAAGTTGCATTCTATTAGTTCTAGGTGCTTTTTCCATTAGGTTTAGAAAACCCCACAAACCATAGGATTACCCTTGTAAATAAATCAATAAAAATTAGGGTGTGTCTTAGTTCCCATTAGATTTTTCCTTTTCCAATTTGAGTCATTCTTTCTCTTCTCATGAAGAAAAATAATAACACACTTAATAAAAACCGAACAATCTTGTACGACACGAGACTTTGTTGCGGAGTGTTTATACACGTCCTGTTTCGGGGCGAGGTGTAAATGCTTCCCGCGATGGATAGGTCTTAGTACAAGACAGTTCACAAACAAATTCAAAATATTTCTCATAAAAGACAAAAAACAAATAACAAGCGACTATCCTGCGGGAACTTCTTTTCTCATCTCCTTCACTCACAATGCGAACTCGCGACGACTTGTCTTTCATGCAAGACGGTAAACGCACTCGTACCAGACGAGCCTGCAACACCTGAGCATAGACATGCGCAGTTCCAGCTATAAAAAACACAAACAAATAGTTCCCGCCTTAGTTAGGCGAACTACGTCGACTCTGATCCTCATTATCCCGATGAGGTACGTAGGCAGCGGGGTAGGGTCCGTTCGAGCACATTCTTTATTTTCCCTACATTTTCCCCATTCTCTCTTTTCATTCTCTCTTTTCCAGTTCCTTTCTCATTTCATTTCCCATTCCAGTTAGCAGTTCATTTGTTCAGCAACAACTTTATTTCTCACCCTTTGAAACAAACAAGCAAGCGTGGATCCCGTCGGGTACGGCGGACGAATTGGGGTGCTAATACATTCTCAATTCGTAACCGACTCCCGAACTCAGATCTTTGATTCGCAAGACCTTGTCCTTTACTTCTTCCTCAGGTTTGTGCAACATTACCTTTCCCATTCTTTCGGGATAAAAATGTCTGGCTGGCGACTCTACCTTTTCCGCGCCACTTTCGCGTTTGTACTAGGATGAAAATCCCGGGAGCGACACACATCCCCTGACATTGATTCACTGGACAATCATTGATTGGGTCAGTTACCACCAGAGCGTTAGGCAGGTGATTCAGCATGCGCGTTTTGCAGATGTTCCATATGATACAGTGGCAGAGTACCTGGCTTGGTACTACACAATATCTCATCCTCGTTTTACTCCACCACCTCGGGTAGAGGACATAGAGGTTCCAGTTACTGAGTTTGATGGTGGACCGTCAGATCCGAGGTTATGGCATATTTCACATGAACTTAGTTGCTATCTGCAGCGTCACCAGGCTGAGGAGGATGATGATGAGTTTGTTGAGATCTTCCGAGCACTGTGTCTAGCGCAGGGTGGACCGGTTCCTCAGGATGATGCGTGATATTTTGTTGTAGTAATCTTTTGTTTTGTATATTCAGATAACTTATATGGTTCATAATTATTCAGATGAAATGAAACTTATATTATTTATAAAGTTCTGTATTGACCAAACTTATATTATTTATAATTGTTCACCCAACATAAAAAAAGAAATAACATATTAAGAATAGTGCTTTAGAAATATAAAAAAAATGAAAACATATCATAATTTAATATGGTTTGGGAGAATCGGGGTAAGCTTGTGATAATGTTGTAACCGTCCAAAGAATCCTGTTATCCAAGATGTTACATCTGATGTGCGATTATTCAGCCAATCCACTGTGACTGGTGGTAAGGAAAATCCTTCGTTCATGTTGACCTGTTACAAAAATGAATAAACATAATGTTAAATTGTAACAAAAATGAATAGATATAATATTAACCTGTAACAAAAATGAATAGATATAATATTAACCTGTTACAAAAATGAATAAATATAATTACCTGAACCCAATGATTTGAGTTTACAAAACCAATGCAGTAAATGAAGACATTAGGATTATGTTTAATCGTCATAGGGAAGAACGTCAAACTAAGAGCACTTAATGAGACAAGAACGATGTTATAACAATTTGCTATCACATAACCTATTTCTGGTAGTGTCATCCATTTATCATATGACTGAGAACCTAAAGATGATATCAACAAGGATTCTCTTACTTTTTCTAAGCGATCACCAAATAACTTCGCATAAAGACTATTTCTAGGTCCTATGATTTCATTATCCAAATCACGACGAACCATTGACCAACCATCTTCACCGTACCCATGCATTGATGCAATGGCTCTAAACCCACAATTTCCATCATCCTTAACATCAACAATGTCGTCAATAAAAGGTCTGATATGTGTAGGAAATTGTGCAATGTACCTGTGAGATGGTTTTTTCTTTGGCGTCTGTGATAACTGTGAACATGACCTCTTCGAAGATTTATGAGAATTGTTTTGTGATTGTTCAACATACTCATGATACGAAGGATCACGATAAACATCATACCCAACAGGTTTTTTTACCTTTTCTCTTCACTCCTCCTTTGGTCTTTATCTTCTTAGGTGGTGGTACCATATTTTTTGTAGTGAGGTAAGCTATTTCACACACCCTAATTTTTAATGCTCTCTTACCTGCAACATATAATGAATGAAACCGTTTCCACAACACCTCAATTTCATTTGTCATATCCAACTTTGCTCTTTCCTCTGTGTCCACCTCTTTTTCACCTTCCATACTTAGTTTCCTCCAATGGATATGAATAACATCTATTGGTATTGGTTCACCTCTCAATGTGTATTTTCCTAACTCACAGGCACAAGGTAAACCATAAATTGTTCTACGAAAGCACCTACACATCTGGGTGTTTGTACCCACCATGTCAACCATGTGTCATTCTTCACCAATGTGATGCAAAGCTGCTCTAGATACTGAATTAACCAAATTCACATAAAATGGACCTCTATGGACACACTCAACCTCGTAAAAACTCTTCTGAAACGAAGCTCTGATATTGCCCACTTTAATCTTGATGTTGCCATTCATAGCCTCGCAGCATTTGACCAGATCACCTAAGCTGTTCTGCAACATCCACTTCAACTTCCAATGCGCAGATTCAACTCTAAAAATAAAAACAAATCCAATATCATTACTATTACTATAAAAAACTATGTCTAAACCCATAAAAAACAAACACATTACCTGTTAGTCGTGACATTGCCTAAATGCATTACTTTATTGATCAAAGCTTCAACAAATCTATGTTTATGAGGTGTCAACAATGCGTCTTTCACATAATCAATAAAAAGTCCGTAATTCAAACAAGCATTCTCAAATAATTTCAATCTTTGATGATACTCAACCTCATCACTAGCCACAATAAGTTCGTAGAAAAGCTTCTCTATCGGTTCTCACATATCGTCAGCAACATACTCCTTGCACTTCGCTTTCACATTCTTGGTTATGTGAAATCGACAAAGCATATTAACTGTTGTTGGAAATACAGTTTCAATTGCTTTCATCAAAGCAAGATCTCTATCGGTTAAAATTACTTGAGGGTCATAACCCTTGTTTTGTGAATAACTGTTTCAGTTTATCTAGTACCCAACACAAAGTCTTTGTTTGTTCAGATTCCTAATAGGCAAATGCAACAACAAATGTTAATTCGGTTGTTGTGACACAAACTATTTCAAACAAAGTTTGCCTATATTTATTGGTTTTATACATACTACCCATAATCAACACAACCGGGAACATATTCAACAATTTCACAGAGTCTGGATGAGCCCAGAAGATATCTTTCACAACTTCTGATTCATCTTTTTTCCTACTATAATAAACATAATTCGATTCATCAATCAACTTAAGCAAATGTTGTATTTTTGTTCTACTTCCCCTGATTTCTTCCTCAATCTTACTCTTATGTTTATATATTTGGGTGATTCGAGTCCCATTGTTTGGATCTCGCTCTTGCAAAGACAACAATATATGTCTTGGAGGAACACGACATTTTGACAAATCTAAAATATGTTGTTGGTCATCTTCAGTGAGCCGGCTAACAAATGCATGACTTTCAAATCTATCAGGTAAACCATGGTTGTGAACTCCATATTTTACATCGATTTTCCAACCAGAACCATCCTTAGAAGGTGTTGATCTAACTTTGAAAGGATACTCACATCTTTTGGAAGCACTTTGTGTTTCGCTTTCTTGTTCTTTGTCATTTCCACCTCTATCGCAGCCAAATATAACTTTGTCCCTTCTTCCTCTCTTGCCTGTCTTTGTGTCCGAACGAGTGATTATAATAGTAACCCTATTTCTGAGTCCAACCTCCCTGATCCATCGAGTCGCCTCTTCTCTTGTAGGAAATTTTTGTGTAGTAGAGAATATCTCTGTAGTATCTACTTTTGAGTCATCCTTCGCGCATATCATCAAAGGCAGCTTCTTGTCTCCTAAAAAAATTATAAAAATTATAAAAAAATAAAAAAATTGTACGAACCGTATAACCCAGCATAGCTAGTTCCGGTTAATAAATTCCAAAACCGAATAACACAAGCGTGGTACTTCCGGTTTGGAAATTTCATGAACCGGATAACGTAACCATGCTACTTCCGGTTTGGAAATGTATGAACCGGATAACTTACCCATTGTACTTCCGGTTCGTCTTGTCCAATGTCAAAAAATATTATTTTTTTACTCTGACTTCGCGGTAAAATTTAAAAATAATTAATTAAATATTGAAAGGGCAAAATTGAAATATTGGAAATTATGTAGGGGTATCGGGACGATTGTAGGGGTACAAGGTTTAATTTTCCCCAACTTAAAATTCAAGCCCGCACCGTTTACTAACGAATTGGCGGGTTGATAGGTCAACCTGTCATTTTTTATATATAATTTGATATACTACATAATTTACAAAATTGTTAATAATTACCAAAGTGACCGACAAATTTTAAGAAATAAACCCCAAAAATATATCACCACAAAAAATTGAAACTTTATTATCATAATATAAGAAATAAACCCCTCATTGCAAAACTTATCTTATATAACTTTAGAACTCGACTCTATTAACAACGAGTAATAGAAAATAGAAAAAAAAAATATTCTCTGTGATTTGTAATAAAGAATTTTTCTACTTGAATGAAAATAAAGAACGGAGTAGAGACAAATTAATGTTTTCAAAATAAAGTGTTTGTGGTTATATGAAAATGAATATTATGTTTGAAGAAATAATGGTTGTTTTAAAAGTATGTATACTACATACCACACTAATATTGTTTTAATTCCAAGTAAAAAAATAATATAATTTTTGTAAGCAAAAAACTTATGGCAAAACCCGTCTTGTCTCGTCTTCGATCCGTTTTGAAAGTGGGTTAGGCGGGACGAATCAATTTAAGACATCAAGTCAAAAATCTCGTCCCGACCGATAAAAAATGGTGGATTAAATGGGTGGATCCGACAAACACAATCCATTTTGCCATCTCTAATTCTCCGTAAGATAAATAAATTCACAAAAAAAATTATTTTGTGTTAAGGAGCATCTTATTGCCCTTTTTACAATATTTAGCCTTCCTCTTTAAAGGTTGGACATACAAATACTCTAATGACTATAATTACGGAACATATAGTCTATAAGATTGTTATGAGTATGAAATTCTATGAAATCCATGACCCTGATGAGTTTTAACCCATTTTCTTTAAAAGTTCTATTAGGATATTATGGATGAAATTTAAAAATTTGTATGGTTTATTTTTTACAAGGGTTACATGTATCCACATCTGTTTGTGTCTCTAAGATCTTCATTTTGAAAGTTGGTAACTCACAAATTTTCAAGGAGTTTTGACATATTAACTTGTGTAACATTACTTGTAAGTTGGTCTTAAATTTTTTGGTGAACTGCTTGTAAGTTGGTATTAGCAGTTATGGTGAACTGCCTTAGGCCGATGCTCATCAGTCCCAATGATCCCAAAATTTCTCATTTGTTCTTTAGTATTGGGAAAACCCCTAAGTCATGGCTAAATAAAGAACTTACAAAGGGTTTAAATAGAGTGACACCAATCACCTTACCAACCGATTTTATAGGGTGAGTTAGGTCAAACTCTAATTCTAATATAGTATCAAAAGTCTATCAATTCGGGCCACCCACCATTTAATATATGCACCAAGCCCAAAAAATATGTTGAGCGCATGGGGTGTATTGGAAAAACTGAAATTTTGGTATGACAGGTCCCAGATGTCCTACAGGATGTCGAGACATCTGATCTGACAGAAACAGTAAGGCAAAGCATATAAAATAACAGTACTGAAAAACATAAACAACACAAGGATTGTTAACTCAGTTCAGTATAAACTCACCTACATCTGGAGGCTACCAAGCCATGAAGAAAATCCACTATCAGTAGTATCAATTCGAAGCTAAACAATCTCAGTTTACAACTTCTCACTTAATCCCTACCCAATGAAACTTCTACCAAAGAGTTCCTCACTCCTAGTATATGAGCATTCCCACCCACTTCCCTTCAATCACACACTGTGATAATATCAAAACCTTATAAATAAATAGAAGAACACTCTTCCAAAACAAAAACTTGATCTTGCTTAAAAGCTTCAATCAAGAACACAAAAACTTATGCTTAAAAGCTTAGAGTGGATAGCATACAACTCAATAAACTCAATCAGACCCTAATATCAGAATGATAAAAGAGTGTCTCACAAATACCAACTCTCCTAGAGAGTGGTTCACAAACAAAGCCCTAATGTTTACATCTTTTCTATTCATGGCTTGTTAATAAAACTAGGATATAATGCTTCTATTTATAACCTATTTCCCAATTGGATTTGGGCCTTCAAAACACAACATATTTGCTGTTACAAATTTTGCAAATTAACCTCCATGAAAATAGGTCTTCAATCATTAGTTTCTAAAATATTCTCCTTATTTGGAAAGTATATATTTCTTTGTGAATTATGATTGAAACTTCCAGACCTTTAAATCAGCACCATAATATTTCCAGACGTTTTAAATCAACTGCAAGATCTTCTCCATAAAAATAGGAACACTTAAATCATTAGTTATAAGATCTTCTCCATAAAAATAGGAACATCTAAATCATTACTTTCCTAAATAGTCTCCCAAGATCCTTTTTCAGAAAACTAATTAAATCTGGACTCTCTCCTAATTAATCTTCTTGACCTGCACATATTGATGAGGTGTATCCAAGAGATGCTCATCAAATTAAATTTGATATGTCAAGAGATAAACAACAGCAGCACCTGCTGTAACAGAGATAAATGTCATGTCATCTCCTTTGATATCTGTCTGAGGCACACATATCAACAACATTTGCTGTACTAGAAATTACAACAGTAGTTTTTGTTATAGCAGACAAGGATGTCTTGACACCTCCTTCAACTTCTGTCTGATACACACAATGTAATAGCACCTTATATTCTGGACCCAGATGTCATGACATCTGTTGTAACACATGACAACAGTACTGTCATGACAGATGAAAATGTTTCAACATCAGGTTCAGTGTCCGTACTGATGTCTGAGCAACCATGTCAGGACTTCTGATCTGGCATCTTATATCACCTGCAGTGGGGTTCTATTCTTATGTCAAGACATTTTTCATAACATTTTACCGAGCAACATGTTTTGCGAAAATTGTTGTCAACTCATAACTTACAATCTCCCCCTTTGGAAAACTTTTGGCCAAAACATAATTTGATCATACACATCATATTAGAGGAAAATGCAGCAGCATAACACAAAAGTCAGAACATCTTTTTAGGCATATATTAATCACAATCAATTTTACCAAAATGAATGTCAACACCAAAAGCTACAGAACTATCAATCTCCCCATTTGGCATATTTTGGCTAAAACCTTCTTTGAACATCCATCCAACTCCTCCTCAACCAAGGGACACCTGATCTCAACCAAGGGACACCTGATGTTACTTAATTTGGTATCATCAGGGGTGTGAAGCTGAGAATTAGTGGAGTTTATACTCAGCTAGAGTATTGTTTATCCATGACAATGGGAGAGCTTTCTATTCTTATTTGTAGCTAACCTTAAAATCCTTCAAAATTAAAAGATCAAACTGTTGTAGAACTATTTGGTAAGGTTATTATACAAGGATTTAAGATCAAATGATGTTTGTAGAGTGCACAAATATTTGATTGATTATCCTTGTGATTCAAGATTGGTTATGTTCAACAAGATGTTTGGAACATCTCATCATTAGAGTTTATGCAGAATCATGGGAGGGTTACTGCATAAGCTTTAACATCTGTTATTTCTTGGGAGTTGGCCTGAGAATTGGATTCAGTCTTGTGTGACAGAAGTTATGTATTTCTAGAAAGTTTCCTGGTAAAAAGTTGGTCTGAATATTGTTGATGCTGAAGATGGAGATGAAAGACTATGAAGACATCATAATCTTGTTGATTACTTGGATTGGTTTATTTCTGATCCAGGTGCAGTCCATAATGCTCATCATGGAGTTAAGATAAGTGGCAATATCAGAACTTTGTGAAGATTTCTTCTGAAGATTCAGACAGTAGCAGGTTTGAGGGCTTTGGAGAAACACTGGTAGGTTTTTATCAATGTGTGAGATTGGTTGGAATTACAGAAAAATCAACAGAATGGAGGTTGTCTACTCAAACTTGGTTGGTGAATCAAGTCTATGAGATCATGTAAGTCTTATTCTATTAAGGGAGGAAGTTCTTTCAAATGGCAGAAGAATGAGCTGAACTCAACAGCTGGATGTTGACTCATAATGTTTTGACATCTAGTTCAACATCAGAATCTCAGTTGGTGAAGTGGCACATCAACTTAAGATAGGATGATCTACAAGAATGAAAAATTGAATGCTTCAAAAATATTTCTCTCTTGACAGTTTGCTGGAGCTGCAAGAAGAAAAAGATATTACATGACTTAGAGATTCAAAGTGTGTTTGATAGTAAGCAAGTGGAACATGTGCTTTGAAGATCAATTTTAGTGGGTAGATCAGGATATCTTTGTGAGAATTTTGACACACGTGAAGAAGAAAATTTATGGCAGTTGGGTTTTTCATATGAGGATTCATAAATGAGGTGATCAAACTGTGGCAATTGGTTGATCTCTATAGTGGATTCGAAGAATCAAGATAATCAAAGTGTGACAGCTGGTTAGTGTAAACACCCCAAATTTTCCCTCACCCATTCACTCCATGGCTTGTGATCATTTCATATGCATAAATCCAATCATAGCATCTCATACCACATTTTTGATTCACTGCATTGATTCAAAGTCATCTGCACCTAGGGTTTGTGATCTGAGCAATCCAAGAGCTTCTTGAGCCACTCCAAAGGCCATCAATCACTTCAAAGGGGTACATGTATGTTCAAGTATCATATTATATCCTCTCAAAGTCAAGAATGTCAAAAAATCACAAGAACTGAGAATGGTATGGAAGCAGAGCCAGGCTTGACTGCACAGATGACCCCAAATTAGGGTTTTGGTTTCAGAGGCCACAACTCCAAATTTTTTGGTCATTCTTGTTTCTATTGGTCTCTATATGGTATAGGGAGTATGCATATCAATTTTCATGAAGAAATTCCATGGGGAAGTCATCTGATCAAGAGTTGACTTTTCAAGCAAGTCAATGTAAAATCAGGGCATCTGAGGCCCCCAATGACCCAACCAAAGGGTGTTCTTCATCATTTTGATTGTATATGATCTTTATTTGATCATAGAAGAAGTTGGAAGTTCACAAAATTGAAGAATTTCAAGTCTTTTGCAAAGTTGACTTTTTGGGAAAGTTGACTTTTTAATGAAATTGCCATTTTGGGAAACTTTTTCAACCCTTGCTTTTTGATTCAAAAATGCTTCAAATGGAAAAACTTTGGTCATGAAAGTTGTAGAATGGATCATTCCCTTTTCAAAAAGTACAAGAACATGACCTAATTCATTTTGGATCAAAAGTTATGGCTTGTCAAAGTTGGCTAAAATCACAAAATTTGAAGTTTTCTACCAAAGAGGCATTTTGCAAAATGACTTGATCAAGTGTTCTAAAGACCTCAAATGTGTACAATTTCTTCACAACATGATTACATGACCTCTAAAAATCAGAATTGGCCCAAGAATCATCTCATTTCATGCCTTGAACTTCAAGAAATCTCAAAGGAACCAAACTTGAATCAACTTGCAAAACTTATCATAAGTTACAAACCACTTGCTGAATCACCTCATAAACAATTCCATGGCTCTCCCTAAACTCAGCTGAGCCCAAGCATGCCAAAAAGCAAGTTGTACCATAGCCCATACCTCAAGTACAAATCAAGTTGACATTTTGGCCAAAGACCCATACCAATCACCATAGGCCACCAACAACTTTCTGACCTATCCCCTTTTGATACATGGACAAAACCCAGCCTAACACATCACACAACTCACTCTGATCTTGCCCACAAGCCATAGTTATCATTTTTGCTCCAACTTGCATTTTCATTCGAAACCTTCTCCACAAGCTGCAAACACACAAACCAACTTCACAAATCAACTCAGCACACTTCACTGATCAAAAACCACCCATCACCATAGCCTGAAAGTCACTGAATCAAAAACACGATCACCACCCTCCCTTGAGCAGAACTTCTGCTATTTCAAAAACCAGCCATTCTCAAAGCTTCTTAAGCTTCATTTCATCATCAGAGGGTTCAAAGGAGTGAGTTTGCACCAAGAAACAGCCCAGAAAGCCCAGAACCAGAAAGCTCCATCTCAGGTATAGCTCAAGAACAAATTTTCCAGAACTTCATTTTTTTGTTACAAATTGAATCTATATGTTGCACTGATCATCTGGATGTATTTAGATTTGAAAACAAGTAAGAGATGACCATTTCATGTCTCTCTGAAAGTTTGCCCGTGTTTCACATTTGCCTTCGATTCAAGCTTGTTAATGAAAATAAATGATTTTTGAAAGAGGGGTTAGGTTTAGATGGGGGGCAGGATCATTTCTGTGGGAGAAATTTCATGTTTGGTGACCTATAGCAAAATCTAGGGGTTTGGTTCGCCGGAGAAGACGACCGGAAGTCTTCTCCGGCCACCTGAAGTTAATTAGCCCTAATCTGAGTGATTAATGAAGTTTGAATGATAACCCTTGGATGCGTTGACCCGCGCGCATTTGGACGTCCAGGATCTCACTATTTTGCCCTAATCCTCATTTGACTTTATTAATTCAGATTAATTAATTTTTAATTGGAATTAATGAAGTTTGAATTTCAGCCACAGGATCACGCGCGCAGTCAATTCCCGCGCGTCCAGTTTGAATGCTGGCCATTGATCTTGTTGACTTCTCATTTAATTTCATTTTATTTTCATTTTATTTGATTTGTTTTCTTCATTTTATTTAAAATAGCAAAACATTGTGAAAAATTCTGAAAATTTTTATACAAGCTTTTATTAATTTTCAGAAACCAAAAACATTTTTATTTTCATTTTTTGCATAAAAAAATATTTTTAAATCATTTAAAAGCTTATTTTTAATTAATTAATGAGAATTAATTAATTAAAAATACTTTTAGGTATTTAAAAATCACCAAAAAATTCATGAAACCCTTAAAATCATTTAGAAACATTGTCCAACTCTCAAACCAAATTTATTTTTTGTTCTTGATGCCTTTTGACTATTTTCAATGGAATTAAAATCATTTCAAGGCAATATTTTGTTCCAAACTTCCAAAATTCATTTCTGCCTAACCATTGAGAGTTGGACTTTGATTCTTTTTGCATTGTGTCTTGCATATCATGTAGTTTGTAGGTTTAAATTGACATGATTTGACTTTGCATTTTCAATTTGTTTGACATTTTTCTTGATAAGGTACCTTAAAACCCTAACATTCTTAAGAAATTCATAACCCTCATTAGGTTAAGAGTTAGAACCCCTCCTTTGGGCAGTGAGTTTGTATAGGTTTAGGGTTCCCTTGGATGCATTTTCAATTTTATATCTTGATGTTTGCTTCTGATTTTGGTTTTTGTTTTGTGCATTGATCATAAACCCTAATTTGGGCTTCCTTTTGCATTCATCTTGTATTTGCTTGCATACCATGACTTGCCATGACATTTTATGCATCCATTTGATTCATAATACATTTTAGGACATATTAGAAACATGTTTGATCATTGCATCTTGCATTTGCCATGTTGTATGCCATTTGCATTTCATAACTTTTCATGTATGATCATGGTTCTAAGCATGCTTCTCTTGCATCCATATGTTCATATGATCATCCTCATGCCTTGGTTCATGTTTGCATCATCTCATAGCATAATTAACATCATACTTATACTTCTGGTTTTGGTTTGCATCATGCCATTTCATCTCATTTTGCATTGCATTGCATTTCTTTCACTAACTTTTCAGGTGGTAAGTCACTTTGAGAAGTGAATTTGCCTTCACTTCTCACAATTTCTTTTCATCCCTCTTATGCATCATTGCTGCATTTTTGTCTTGTGTTTGAGATTGAGCTTGCTCATTCTCCTTCATCTTACTTTCTTTCTTCAAGTGACTTGTCTTCTTAAATGAAGCAAGTTACTTTGCTTTTCTTTGCTCCTTTCATCTGCTTCCTGGTGGTTCCTCTGAAGATCTTTCTTGTAAACCTCACAAACCTTAGGATCAACCAAGCATGACAATAATTAGGGTTTTGATTAGTCCCCCATTTAGCTTTTACCTTTGTGTCTCATTGAGTCTTCTCTTCTCATCTCATAATCAGGGACTAAACCCTAAAGGCTTTAAGGCTTTGTGATTAAGCTTATGCCTGCATCCTTCTATTAGGATGGAGTGTATAAATTTAATCCTAAGTGTTAAACCCTTAATGTGTTTAAATCCTCTAATCAATTCACATAATAATCATCAAGACATCACACTTGTAACTTGGGCCTTACATTAGGGTTCTATTTCTTCCTTAATTGGTTAAGAAGGACTAACCCTAGTGTTAATGGACAAGTCCCCCTCAAGTTGTCTTACAAACCCTAAAACTCACTTCATCATCTTATCATTAACTAAAATCCACTTAATAAAGGCTTTGTTTTGTCATGAGTCTAATCCCTAATCATGGATTAAGTTGAGGAGCCTTCCTCAGCTTAAACATTCTCATCTATTATCCTTCTATTAGGATGGTGTAATGAGTCTGTTTAATCCTTGATTATGGCTTAACCTCATTACTTAACACTAAACAAAAACCACAAAAACATCTAAATAATCACAAGTAGGTTAATGATCTTAATCCTTCACAATGGTGATTAAGTGTGAGAAGCTGACTTCACACTTAAGGTATTCTCATTACCCCTAATCAGAGGGAAGATGTGATGAGTTTACTAAATCCATTGGTTTAGGCTTAGGCTCATTAACTTATGACAAATATCCAAAAGCAATAAAAGATTGAAAACTCTAAAACAAACAATAATCGTCTCCTACGGGATTCTTTTCTCATCTCATTCACTCATAACCGAGAACTTGCTTCTTCCGTCTAATGCAAGACAGTTTGCACCTGAGCCAGACAGGTCATACACTTGAGCATAGACAAGCAAGCAGTTCACAAGTCAATTCACCTTTCAGTCTCTTTGGGTCGAACTACGGTGTTCTGACTTCCTCATTGCACGAGAGGATACGTAGGTATAACTTAACAGTTATCGAACAAAAGTCTCTGTATGTTCCCCCTCTTTCCAGCATTATTTTCTTAGCCTCATTATCATGAGCATTTCACCCTTGTTCTTACACTGACACTTCACTTATACACTTCACTTCTCTTACACTGACACCTGCACATCCTTTTCCAGCTCTTTTATACACAGATTGCACTGACACTCCCCCTTTAAAACACAAATCTTTTAAGCGTGGATCCCGTCGAGTACGACAGACAATCTGGGTGCTAATACCTTCCCAGGTTGTAACCAACCCCCTTTCTCAGTCTCTCTGGTTCGCAACCGTCTTATCCACATCTTTCTAGGTCTATGCAGCATTGCCTTTCCTCCGGGATAAAAATGCCTAGCTGGCGACTCTATTCATTTCCTGTGAGTTCACTCCTGTGTGTTCTCACATCCTCCTTTCGCCGACCGTTCGCGTCTGTACCTTTATTTGGGCCATTCCCATTTATCGGGAGCGACATCTAGTCTTGAGGATTGTCTTGGAACAAGATACTCTTGGGAAGAAGGGTGATGCGTTGAAGACTCAATGAGTTTTGTTCTTCTTGAAGGTGGATGAGAGTTTATTTCTCTTTCTGGGGTTCTGATTCAAACTGGTGGCACAATGTTGTTGAAGGTCTTCAGTTCTTGGATTACTATGCTATAGTAATTTCAGTTGGTCGAGCATATCAAGAATCATGGTGATAATGTCTTGGTGTGTGGAAGATGTTCTAACTCGTGTTAGGACATTATCTAGGATGATTGTCTACATTGTATCTAAAGAGAGTCAACCTAATCATATGAGAGAATGATGAAGTAGAAGGTCTGCCTTGGAAGGAGAATGTAGAGAAGACTGAAGTATATCAGGTAGTTATTGCTTGATTCGAATGTCAAATTTAGATGATTGGATGTTCATTGTTTGGAGGGTCTTGCTAACAAGAAAAGCTTGTGAAGGGGACATAGCCCTATTGTCAAGTCACTTTAGAGAGAAGTTGATAAACTTGGCAAGATATGGAGTTTTGGAGCATGTGAAGATAACAAACCAAGAGGGAATCATGTGAGTATTGGTACAAGGGATGATTGTGTTCAACTTTGGGTTGAACAAAGAGTGATCTCTTGAAGACATGAAGATGCGTCTTATGTTTTCAATTCATCAAGGTACAAAGGAGCACATGTCATCCTTGATAGGGGGAGAGTGTTACAATTTTGTGCAGCTGGACTTGTGAAGTTAAGGGGGAGCAATGTTCTTATTGGTGTTCTAGATGGTACATGTCATTTGTTTGGGTTGTTCCTATTATGGCTAAAAAGGGGGAGAAGTAAGTAACATCATGTGTCCCTTGGTTGAGATCAGGTGTCCCTTGGTTGAGGAGGAGATGGATGGATCTTCAAAGAAGGTTTTAGCCAAAATATGCCAAAGGGGGAGATTAATAGTTTTGTAGCTTTTGGTGTTGGCATTCATTTTTGTAAAACTGATTGTGATTGATATATGCCTAAAAAGTGTTCTAACTTCTGTGTTTTGCCGCTGCATTTTCCTCTAATATGATGTGTATGATCAAATTATGTTTTGGCCAAAAGTTTCCCAAAGGGGGAGATTGTAAGTTCTAAGTTGGAAGCAATTTTAGCAAAACATGTTTCTCGGGAAAATGTTATGAAGAATGTCTTGACATAAGAATAGAACCCCATTACAGGTGGTATAAGATGTAAAATCAGAAGTCCTTACATGGTTGCTCAAACATCAGTACAAATACTGAACCTAATGTTGAAACATTTTCAATTGTCATGACAATACTTCTATCATGTGTTACAATAGATGTCATGACATCTGGGTCCAAAACAGAAGGTGCCACTGTGTTGTGTGTATTAGACAGAAGTTGAAGGAGGTGTCAAGACATCCTTGTCTGCTATAATAGAAACTACTGTTGTAATTTCCAGTACAATAGGTGCAGGTGATATTTGTGCCTCAGACATATGTCAAAGGAGATTTTTTGACATCTGTCTCTGTTACAACAGGTGCTGTTGTTGTTTATCACTTGGCATATCAGATTTAATTAGGAACAAGTCCAGATTTAATTGGTTTTCTGAAAAGGGATTTTGGGAGACTATTTAGGAAACTAATGATTTAAATGTTCTTTTTTTAGGGAGAAGATCTTGCAACTAATGATTTAAATGTTCCTATTTTTATGGAGAAGATCTTGCAGCTGATTTAAAACGTCTGGAAATATTATGGTGCTGATTTAAAAGTCTGGAAGTTTCAAACAAAATTCACAAAGAAATATATACTTTCCAAATAAGGAGATTATTTTGGAAACTAATGATTGAAGACCTACTTTCTTGGAGGTTAATTTGCAGAATTTGTAAAAACAAATATACTGTGTTTTGAAGGCCCAAATCTAGTTGGGAAATAGGTTATAAATAAAAGCATTGTAACCTAGTTTTATTAATAATCCGTGAATAGAAAAGATTTAAACATTAGGGCTTTATTTGTGAAGCACTCTATAGGAGAGTTGGTATTTGTGAGCCACTATCAAACTCAACATTAATCAAACAAAACACAATAGAAATAATAGAGCAATTCCTTGGAGAAAAATAAACTCCTCCACAATAAGATCCTCCAAAAGATACTAAAACACGATGTCAAGACATCTTATCTGACATCAGCAAACCTATGCGCATAAAAAACCATTATACCATACTTCCCATAAATTATATGATCATCAATTCAGATACAAATATAACTTCCCGTTCAAGAACAACTAGAACACTTCACAACTACAGTGCATCTAACCCAAGTAACACACAAACTTGGTATAACTTCAGAATATATCAGAGGCGCATGCAACAGTACAAAAGTTGAAACCAAAACTCACAAAAAACAAAATATAAGCCTCCTTCAGATATAGAATTCTCTGAACCAAGATGTCAAGACATTCTGTCTAACATCACAGCTACACAACAATTCACCACCAAAGTTTCAGGCTTGATAACACCAGACAGGTCCAATACACACCCTGTAATGAATAGTTCATCTTCCACTTCTAGGGACCATTCAAACACCAATATGAACCTCTCAGGTTCCAATAGCTTTTTATTATATCATCCTTCTTCCTTTACCATGAACCAAAAAGTATCCCCCTTGGTTCTCATCCAGAAACAGACCAGGATGCCTGCTCTGATACCAATTGAAATTCTGGTATGACAGATCCCAGATAACCTACAGGATGTCGAGACATCTGGTCTGATAGAAATAACAAGTCAAAGCGTATAAATAACAATATTGAAAAGCATAAACAACACAAGGATTGTTAACCCAATTCGGTGAAAACTCACCTACATCTGGAGGCTACCAAGCCAGGAAGGAAATCCACTATCAGTAGTATCAATTCGAAGCTAAACAATCCCAGTTTACAACTTATCACTTAATCCCTACCCAATGAAACTTCTACCTAAAAGTTCCTCATTCCTAGTATATGAGCATTCTCACTCACTTCTCTTCAATCACACACTGTGATAATTACAAAACCTTACAAAGAAATAAAAGAACACTCTTCCAAATCAAAAACTTGATCTTGCTTAAAAGCTTCAATCAAGAACACAAACACTCATGCTTAAAAGATTAGAGTGGATAACATACAACTCAATAAAATCAATCCAACCCTAATATTAGAATGATAAAAGAGGGGGTCACAAATACCAAATCTCCTAGAGAGTGGTTCACAAACAAAACCCTAATGTTTACATCTTTTCTATTCACGACTTATTAATAAAACTAGGTTAACATGCTTCTATTTATAACCTATTTCCTAACTGGATTTGGGCCTTCAAAACACAACATATTTGTTGTTACAAATTATGCAAATTAACCTCCAAGAAAATTGGTCTTCAATCATTAGTTTCCTAAATAATCTCCTTATTTAGAAAGTATATATTTCTTTGTGAATTCTGATTGAAACTTCTAGACCTTTAAATCAACACCATAATATTTCGAGACGTTTAAAATCAGCTGCTAGATCTTCTCCATAAAAATAGGAACATATAAATCATTAGTTGCAAGATATTCTCCATAAAAATAGGAACATTTAAATCATTAGTTTCCTAAATAGTCTCACAAGATCCTTTTTCATAAAACCAATTAAATATGGACTTGCTCCTAATTAATCTCATTGACCTGCACATATTGATGAGGTGTATCCAAGAGATGCTCATCAAATTAAATCTGATATGTCCTGAGATAAACAACAACAAAACATGTTATAACAAAGACAGATGTCATGACATCTCCTTTGACATCTGCCTGAGGCACACATATCAACAACACCTGTTGTACTGGAAATTACAACAACAGTTTATGTTATAACAGACAAGGATGTCTTGACACCTCCTTCAACTTCTATCTGATACACACAATGCAGTAGCACCTTCTGTTCTAGACCCAGATGTCATGACATATGTTGTAACACATGACAAGAGTACTATCATGAAAGTTGAAAATGTTTCAACATCAGGTTTAGTATATGTATTGATGTCTGAGAAACCATATCGGGACTTCTGATCTGACATCTTGTACCACCTACAATGGGGTTCTATTCTTATGTCAATACATACTTCATAACATTTTCCCGAGCAACATGTTTTGCGAAAATTGCTGCCAACTCAGAACTTACAAAAACCAAGTCTCATATATCGATAATTCAGACCACCTACCGTTTATATCCACGTACCAAGCCCAATAATGTTGGTCATGAGGGGGTGTATTGGGAAAATCCAAGTCATGGCTAAATAAAGAACTCACAAAGGGTTTAAATAGAGTGACACTCCTCACCTTAGCAACCAGTTTTGTAGGGTGAGTTAGGTCAAACTCTAATTCTAACATTTTGGGATAATGTACTATTATTTGTAAAGGAAACAACTTCTCAAGCATATGTCATTGTTAACCTTTTGGATAATTTATCCTTTTTTCAAGTTTAAAAGTGATTCGAGATAAGTTTTGAGATTACACCTTTAAAGATGAGAGCCGAGCCACTAAATATGATCTTGAGTATCTCAATTGTAACATATTTATCGATCTGTTAGAAAAGTATTTTCTAATTTTGAGTGTGTTATATTTAAATTTAAGTTATTTAATAATTTCTTTTGCTATTTTAAAGCTTAATTGTGTGTTTTCTAAACTTTTCAGGAAAAAATGTTTGCTCATGATAAAATGGAAGCCAAAAGGAGTCAAAGGCACAAAGATCATTGAAGAGTCATTCTCCCATACAAAACCAAAGGCCTATTATGGTCTTGCTATAACACCTGCTACGGGCCAGAGTGGCCCCAACACTTTCCCCATAAAATAAAAACAAGGAGATGCTACAGCCTAGCTGTAACACCTACTACGGGTCGTAGCAATCTCATTAGTTACAAATACCTTTTTCTTAAACGCTTTTCTCCCGTCTCTTTCCATTCCAAGTGTTTTATTCTATGGAAATTTTTATTTAGGGACAATAATGCTAATTGAGTGCTGAAATCATTTGTGAGTGCCTATAAATGACAAAGATTTTGAGAGAAACATACACAATACCTTAGATTTTAGTTTTACTTTGTAATTTGTTTTGTGAATTTTACTTTCAAAGCTATTACTATTATTGTATTGATTAAGCCTCTATTGGAGCCTTTGAATTCAAGTATTTTCTACTTTATTCAGATTCTTAATTTAATTACCGCTATTAGTATTTTTGTTATTAAGTATTTTATGTATGATTTTGTTGCTTTATCGATTACTATGTCTAAGTAGTCTCTTAGGAACTATGGGTCATAAGGACTATCTTGTGACAAATATCATGTGAAATCTTAGTTGTTATATTATGAGAAACAAAACTTGAAATTATTTTGGAACTCGAATTTTTCTCTTAGATGTCTTTACGAAAGAAAAAGACATTTTAGATAGTGACCACATGCTTATATGGTGTTTTTCGATATCTGAACGTGAAATTCCAAACAATTGATTTCGAAGCACCGAATTTTTTTAAACTTAGTTGAGAAAACCTCTTTTTTAATAATTGCACAAAAATACATCTTTAACAAATAAACTACACCGAAGAAAGAGGGTAGAATATTTGTTTAAGACATGACAACACGTTGGCGAAAGTAGGTATTGTCCGATTTCTCTATTTTTTTTAATAATTAGTTCATTTCTCGTATTAGATGCAAAAGTTCATATGAGTCAGTTCAAATAAAACTCATTTACCATAGGTCATATTTTAAGCACTTTATTATTATTATTATTTTAAATATAACCCCAAACTAAGTTTCGATAGCTTTAACTTAGCACAAATAACATAGAATTCAGTACTTAGAGAATTGGTCTTTGTAGGAACGATAATACTTTACATTACTTCGGTATTGTCGTACGCTTGTGGCGTATCAAGATTTTAAATTTTGGTTGATGATAATCGTCTTCTTAAGGACTATGTTATTCCCACTAATGAGGAACCAGACAGTAGCATAGTCCATCATGTTGTAGGGGATACTAACTTTGAAATTAAGTGTCCCCTTGTGGGTATGGTACAACAAAACCAGTTTTTTGGATTTCCAATCGTGAACCCCAACTTGCATTTGTCAAATTTTGCAGTACATTGAAAATGAATAATGTAGACAGTATTGTTATTCAATTAAGATTTTTCTATTTTTTCCTCTGGGATGGAGCCAGAGCATGGTTGCAATTCACTCTTTCCTTCAGACATCTCGTGTCAGAGTCAGAATAACTAGAAGAAGAGGTATGATTGCCATGGTTGGGCATACGGCTGCAACTAGAAGATTACAAGTCTGTGAAAGAGCTATTGATCACCGAAAGTGTCCAAGACTGACAGGTCCAGACGGAGTCAAGCCTCCTCAACTACATCAATATTCAGTTTCTTTACTGCATTTCCATTTTGTAGTTTCTTTTATGTGCTAAACATTTGTCTACATGTATGAAATCTGTTTGCTTTTGAATGTTAGCAATAATAAAACTCACATGTTTTTCTTGAAGTAATTCATTCGCATTCACTTATAATTTTGCATGTGTACATCGCAATACCAATTGTCATGCTTAAACTCTATGAAGGAGAATGATGAAACAAAAACGCAAAATCTCTAATTGTGTGCTCTCGAATAAGACCATGTTGACGATGTACAGGCTTTGTTTCAAATCCCTAAACACTGGAGATATAAGGGAGATAAACCCTCGCTAACCCCTTCGAGCCTTGAAGTAGGAGTTTCTTTTCGCATGAAAAACCCTCACATGTAACCCAGGGGAAGGGTAGATGTCAGCTAGTCGGACCAAGCGTTCATGCTTTCATAAAGGAGTGTTTTTGAAGATCCATTACATTCCACTATGCTAATCAAGAGGTCCAAAGACCAGAAACCACAATGGTTATCCAAGTCAAAAGGTCCAAAGATTGAAAACCACAATGGTTATCCCTCGTCGACCAAAATAATGAGGCAGTCACAACCCTCGCAAAGCAATCAAGACAAACAGTGTCACACGACTTGTTCAAAAAGCAAAAAAAGAAGAGAAATGAAAAGCCCGCTAAGTCGAAACTTGAAAAAAATCGACTTAGGCAAAAGTTAGGGCATCCCGCTGGACTTTACAATCAAAGATTCACAAGAATCAGTCCAGGCAAAAGTTAGGGATAAGCAAAATAACGCAAAAGCGAAAGACGGAAAGGATTACACAAGAAAGATCCTAAAATGAGAACAAAGTCGTGTGACGCAGACACGAAAGATAGAGGAGTGACTGACTCTCAACAATAACCTGATTGGTGATTGAACCGATAGCAACAATGGTTCCTCAACCGACACGAAACCCTTATGAAAGGTGAATGTTTGTGAAAATTAGCTGAACATAGGAATGAAGAACATCATGAAGAGTGGGTGGGCACAAATAAACTTCGAGCCTATATCCATTGTTTCTATAACCGTGAACCAGGCCACGATACAACCCTCAAAAGTCCTAACTGAAACAGGGTTAATTTGAGAGCGTACTACTACGAGACCGCGTTCCTGACTCCTATGAGATATGCTAAAAGACATTTGTCAGTATTGCATGTACATGCTTTCATTTAAAAAGTAATGTCGTATCTTAACCAGTGATTCACTCACAAAGGTTTACGAAACCTTTTCAATAAAAACTTCAAGCTTAACATATGTGTTGCATTAGAATTTTCATTCTAAGGATAAACATTTTTTGCTTGCATACATTTGCTTGGCATCATAAATGGTTCACATGCGGAAATTCAGTCCAGAAGCTTAAGCTTGTTAAGTTGAGAAGTCCAAAACTTCTAAAAGACAATCACGTCAAGGTGCACTTTTCTGAGAAAAGCTCCATTGAGTAAAGACTTTCCCAACTAGTCATGGTAAGAGCTAACCAATCCAGGGCAGTTACGTCGAGCAATCTCTTCAAAATTCAGCCAAACTGGGGCAATCACTTCGAGATTCAAATCTCTCCAAGAGCGAAGATTAGTCAGTCAAGTGCAAAACTATTCAAATACTCATACTGGGGTAGACCACCCTAATAGTACGAAAATTCATTCTTCCCCGAAGACATACGATCAGAAGCATTTACCCGGAGTTCAGAGTATCGATATAGCTATCCTCAGAGAGTTTCTATGGCACCCTCTTGTCATAACTCTTGATAATTGAGTCCATTACCCATCTAGCGGTTGCTCGTCAAGCCAATTATCTCATTCATCGTTTCTTACAGCTCCAAGCTCATCTGCATTAGCAATGGTTACCTCCCCAGCAAGGTCATTACGCCCATTCAGGCGATCACTGTGATATCTAAGAGTTTAAAGATGCCAAGTCTTTTGTAAAATCCTCTTAAGGTAAAGTCCCGACAAAAGCAAATGATCCCCAGCGTGAGACGACTTGAAACCTTTCCTCCTCAGCAGGACGTGTCTTGATTTTGTCATCCCCAACAGACAGATGGAATTTATCCCCAGTTTCACCAAGTTTTTCCTTCAGCTGGTTTCCTTGATCTTGGTTCCTCAACAGATCTAAGGTAACTCTTATTCCCCTAGCAGATTTCTAATAAATCATTCTCTTTCCCAACAGTTCCATGAGAGTGGATAATCCCCAATAGTCGAGGTATCCCTTGGCACGATCCTTAAATCTAAAGTCCAATTTATTTTTGGCAAAGGTGATAATTCGGGACAGATGAATTATTCACGCTCTTTTCCAACAGAGATGTTATCCCCACAGGGCTTCTTGAGATCGAATCCGCGATCATTGTGTTTTCCCACAGAGTCAATAGGGACTTATTATTTCCGCATCAGGAACTCCCTTTGCAGTTACACCATTTCATTGACATGTTCAAAACCTAAAATCCCCAGTGTCATGGGGCATCATGCCATGTAATTCAACATATGCGTACCCAGCATACTCCAAGTCTAATATCTTGCAAAGTCCAGCCACAGACTGGCCAAAGTCCATCTTCGGGTGGCAAATTCTTAAAGTCCCCCGCAGTGGGCAAAAGTCTCCCACAGTGAGCAAACGTCCAGCCACAGACTGGCCAAAGTCCATCTTCGGGTGGAAAATCTCTAAAGTCTCCCACAGTGAGCAGAAGTCCACCCGCAGTGTGGCAAATTTCTAAAGTCCCCCGCAGTGGGCAAAAGTCTCCCGCAGTGAGCAAAAGTCCAGCCACAGACTGGCCAAAGTCCATCTTCGGGTGGCAAGTTTCAAAAGTCTCCCACAGTGAGCAGAAGTTCACCCGCAGTGTGGCACATTTCTAAAGTCCCCCGCAGTGGGCAAAAGTCTCTCGCAGTGAGCAAAAGTCCAGCCACAGACTGGCCAAAGTCCATCTTCGGGTGGCAAGTTTCAAAATTCTCCCACAGTGAGCAGAAGTCCACCTGCAGTGTGGCAAATCTCTAAAGTCTCCCACAGTGAGCAAAAGTCCAGCCACAGACTGGCCAAAGTCCATCTTCGGGTGGCAAATTCTTAAAGTCCCCCGCAGTGGGCAGAAGTCCCCTACAGTGGGCAAAAGTCTCCCACAGTGAGCAAAAGTCCAGCCACAGACTGGCCAAAGTCCATCTTCGGGTGGAAAATTTCAAAAGTCTCCCACAGTGAGCAAAGTTCAGCCACAGACTGGCCAAAGTCCATCTTCGGGTGGCAAATTCTTAAAGTCCCCCGCAATGGGCAGAAGTCCCCCGCAGTGGGCAAAAGTCTCCCACAGTGAGCAAAAGTCCAGCCACAGACTCGCCAAATTCCATCTTCGGGTGGCAAATTTCAAAAGTCTCCCGCAGTGAGCAGAAGTCCACCCGCAGTGTGGCGAACTTCTAAAGTCCCCCGCAGTGGGCAAAAGTCTCCCGTAGTGAGCAGAAGTCTCCCGCAGTGAGCAGAAGCCCACCCGAAGTGTGGCAAATTCTTAAAGTCCACCCGTAATGTGGCAAATTATCCAGCAGTCCACCCGCAGTGTGGTAAAGTATCCGAAGTCCAACCGCAGATTGGCAAAAGTCTATCCCAAGGGTGGCAAAGTATCTTAAAATTCGATCGCAGATTGTTGAAAGTCCACCCGCAGCGTGGCAAGTTGTTATTCGTCTAAATCCATCCGATAATACACCATTAAGGCATTGTTGCAGCCTATCAAGGTCCACCCGCAGCGTGGCAAGTCAGTAGCCGTCTGACATCACCCAAAAGCCATCCCCCGTTTATGATTCTTACCATCATAATTATCTCCAAGCAGAGTTCATTCGGTTGGTTTTATTTCCCTGTTCTTCTGCCACAGAGTGCAAATTTTCTGGTTGTTCCCGATATTCAATCCCTGCATACCTCAAATGTCTGAAAGCAACTGCTATCATCCATTCACGTCTACAGTGATTGAATAGGGGCAGCTGTAACATTCCAAAATTTGCCCTCATATTTATTACCATCTGACTAGTTTGTGTTTCACATTCGCCTACATTACTCACTAGGTCGTTAACATTCACAATCATGCATTTCATTGGCTCCTAAGGCACGAGATCAGAGCATTTCCTGGTGATTTAAATCTTCGTATTTAGAGGTGATTCACTTGGCTAGTGCACTCGAGGTTAAGGCAAAGTTTAAGCTCCTGACATTAGAAGCATATTCCTATTCAGAGGATTATCAAGCTCTAGGTTTTTTTTCTTATTCAGGGGATTATTCAAAAGCGTTGATTTAGGAGGTTAACGGTGAATCAAAAGTTTATTTCCCTTCAACATCTTAAACTGATCCTGATGGTTATTCGAACAATGAAGTGTGAATTAATGTTTCTTATAGGAATGAAAAGTTCTCCTCCATCGATCTTCCTCAAAGATTAGGATTTTATTATGTTGTGATTCAATCATCGATTTAAGTTGATTCGAACTTATTTTGCAGATATATACGTGCGCGTAGGTCATTCCCAAGTGATTCGAGAAACATGGTTCGAGGTATTGGCTTTAGGATACATCAGAGCATGAAAGTTTTGGTTCAAATGATATGATTCAAATTAAGGGTAGGAAGTGTGTGGTTTTGGTTTATTTTGAAAGTATCATTCAAGTTCAAACGGAAGTTTATTCGAAAGTCTTCGATATCCACTTCAGATACAAGTCATTACCATTTTCCATTTTTTGATTTGACTTAATTCACATTAAACCATTTTTGTAAATCCATATTTAATACCCAATATTTAATTTATAGGCCTATACCCATAAAATCATTTTCAAGTCCATCTTGTATAGGTCCATTTTAACCATACTTGTTTTTAAATCAATTTTTCATTCATTTTTAATTTTCCCTCTTAATATTCATTTAATTCTGAATTTTCCTCTTAGTTTTCCCATAAACCTTTTTCTAGCCATCAAATAAACAAATGATACAATGTTCGTTTTAGGCCCATATCATATTACATCATATTCACCAATATTTCTAATCATAATAAGATATCACGTTAAAAGAAAAAAGAAAAGTTGTTTAGAGGGAACCAATTCACAGAAGGAGAGGGATTTGGATAATTTTTTGCAAGTCATAAGTTCTACCTGATTTATTAAGTTCTCAAAAAAAAACAATATAGGTATTAAATTAACAGAAGAAAAATTTCAAGGGGAAGAGGGAATAGGATATGCACCAAAATATGCAATTACAAAAGAGGAGAATTCAGTTACTATCTTAATAACAGAATTTGGAAGAAATCAGTTACAATTGTAACTGATTTAACAGAATTTAACAAAAAAGAAATTTTTTTCATCAAGAGCAGGTCCTCAATCTTCATCAAGGCTGCAACTTTTCACCGATAATTTCATGAAAAAACTCCACAACCTGTTTCAAGATCTGGGTATCTTCATTCACAAGACTCAGCAACACACTCCTTCAATCTTCTGCATATTCAAGAAAACTTCACCATAAACTTTTTCTCATATACACCACCTTCATCAATTCTCCAATCTCTCTCAATGGCTCTCCTTCATCATAATTTTCGACATCTCCATTAGTCCAGCTTCACCATCAATCCTCTGCGTCAACAATTCATAATCACGCATTGTCAAAACCGAATCAACAACAACGACAACTCCATCGCAGATAAACAACAAGAACATCATATAAGAAGAAAGAGCAAAAGGAAATCGGTTGGAGATTGTTTACTGGGTTCATTCATTCGCGTCAATACAACATCTACTCCGAAACAGGCCAATAATTATCAGGGAAAGAAGAATAGTAACAGGCCGAAAGGGGGAACTTTCAATTCTTCACCATCAATCTTCGATCTTGCGACAAAGCTTCATCAATCTCAACCACCCTTCCATTCTCCATTCCTTTTGCAACCCTAAATATTCGTCAATATCCATCATCATCATCGAAAACTCGCAATAACGTCATCGTATCACATCTCATCATCAGAACCTGCAATAATGGTTCACATCAAGAATCCAACAAAATCAGCAACTTGCAGAATCATAACAAGAATGGCTTCAAACCACATCATAACATGACAACAAAGATTCACAAACCTTGGCAAACATCGATTCATCAATAGGGACTCATATTCGTGGTGGAGAAGTTTGATCCAGGAGTCTTTAACGCACCGTCGTTCTGCGACGTACAAGCTCAAAAAACGGGGTCAGCATCAATGAAATACTACAAACCGAACTGCAACAAGAGTCAGAAAGCATAAGCATAAGCGAAGCCCTTCGAGCGACACCTTCATCGCATAGCTTCTTCGCAGTATTCCAACCATCGTCGTCAAATAGCCTGCAAGAACACCATATCAACATCAATAACGGAGACTACAACGACAAATCGCACGGAGAGTCTCAGAGAGATATACCGCGAACGCAAGGGTTCTAATCTCCGTCTTCACGGTGTTAACTTGGAACGATCGTCGTCTTCACAACATCGATCTTCGTCTTTAAACGTGCGACGTCTATTCTTCACCACCTTCCTCACAAGTTTGTGATTTTGGTTGATCGGAAAAGGGAATAGCGCCGCCGCTGCTAGGGTTTGCTAAGGAAAGAAGAAGATGAACACAGACATGGTGAAGAGGGAGGCAACACATTTGGAGGATAAGGAGGGGTTCGTATTAGGGTTTAGTGGTTTTAGGGAGGCGCCGCCGCTGGTGATTAGGTTGTGGGAGGAAGAAAGCATGAATTGTGAGAAGAAGAAGAATAACACGCATAGGTATCTGTTCTTAAGTTAATTGGTTTTGATTTGTTTTAATTAATAGGATTTGGAAAATAAAATAATTATGATTGCCGTTAAAGATAGATTAAAGTTCATTAATCCATATTTAATCCATGATCAATGCAAAGTTGAAGAGATAAGATCCCTTTTGGTGGTCCATTCCGGCGGTGACAAGTGTCACCGTCCGGTAGGACCACCGAATTTCAATCGCACGTGCGCTGGTTCACTATAATGGCTATGCACCTTCACCTCAGGATCCCCTTGATGGAATTACCTAAGGGAAGACTTGATCGGATGGTTCCTGGGAGGTCAAAAGATGTTGACTGAATTCTATAAGATGGACCTTCTTAGTCTTTGCGTTTGGGCCTTAAGAATCACTTCCTGCACCCCCAGTATAGGCCTAGTTTGGCTTGTTAACCGAAGCAAGTGCTATTCTCACCCCCTCCTATTTCCTTGTTTTTTATTTTATTTTTTGTTTAATGCCTTTTCAATTTAAATCCATTAAAAATATTAAAATGCTAGATAAAATTCCAAAAAAATTACAGTAGGATCCTAACTCAATTTAGAACTTTTCTACATTTTTACTTTCTGAATTTTGCTATTTTTCTATTTAATTTCGATTTTTTTTCATTTAATTGATTTTATATTGAATTCTCACATGGACACATAATTTTGTACATTTTATTTCTCCCACTTCCTGCAACATTTTTGGCCCATTCTTTTTGCTATGATTAGAAGACAAATAATAGTACCTGGAAATATTTTGGTAGATTTTTTTAGGCCATTTTATCCATTATTTTGGTAGTGTTGTTTGCATAAAATTGTGATTGAACCTTAGATAAATTTAAGTGACTATTTGACATATTTAGACTTTGAATTTTTAGGAGATTTTTTAACACAATATTATAGTCAAGTTAGAGACCATATGGAATTAATTTCATATTTTTTCCAGGACTTTTGATATTTTTTTATCTTAATTCATTTCCATCATATTGTTGCATATGCATTTTCATTTCATTTACTAACAATTTTCCTTTCGTGCAAGGTATTTTTCGAGGATTTGTGCATGGACTTGGATTATGTTTATTATGCCTCGATTATATTTTTGTGGTTTTCACTTTGTGATGTAATACTTGTATAGTTCCTCTAATTAGGATAGAAAAGATAAAACGAATCGATAGAAAACAAAATTTCAAAAATAAAAAAATAAATACTCGATCCAACGTCGAGTAAATTTTCAAATAAATAAATAATGTTTCATGTGACTTTAGGATTCCTCGATTACCATCGTTCCATTCCATTACACCAAAAGCAAGCCTTGTATGTTGCACACCATAAGTCGTGTGTCTCAGCACCACGCACTCGACCCACTCGATCCGTCGTTTCATCCCATTTACATTTCATATACGTTTTTACCCACCACGACTTAAGAGGACCATATTGTTCATTATTTTTTGTACTCGCATTCCTAGTCTAATATCTCTTAGGTAGATTTAATCTTTCAAACCTCATTAACCATAGGTCACCATTAAACTCAACTAACTTAGGGTAAGTCTAGTTTCCCTTAGAGTTTCTCCTTTTGCAACTTGAGTCTCACTTCTCATCTTTAAGAAAAATCAAAATACTTAATAAAGGAAAATGTGTACAATGCGCGACGAGCCTTAAGCTATACGGGAAATGATTAGTGGAGGTCTCCTCCACTCTTCTAGGATGCTTTACAAACGTTCCATTGGGGGCGATCTTGGAAAGTATTCGCTCCTGTATCATAGTCTTTAGTGTTGTACATACAATAAACACAAATTCAAAACACTTCTTCTAAAAGACAACAAACCAAGACAACACGTCTTCTCTTCTCATTTCATACTCTTTGCGGACGAACATGACTTGTCTCGACAGTTCAAACAGCGATACGGTAAACACCCTCGAGTCAGAGCCGGTAACACCTGAGCTAGAGCTATGACAACGTCATCCTAAAAATCACAAAAAAATTGTTCCCGTCTTAGTTAGACGAACTACGGCGACTCTGATCCTCATTTTCCCGATGAGGTACGTAGGCAGTGGGGTAGGGCCCATTCGAGCACAATCTTTATTTTCCCTACATTTTCCCCTTTCTTTTCATTTTTATTTTCCAGATCCTTTCCTCATTTCCATTCCATTTCAGATAGCCATTCTTTTATTCAAGCAGCACCGTATTTCTCACCCTTTGAAACAGACTAACAAGCGTGGATCCCGTCGGGTACGGAGGACGGATTGGAGTGCTAATACCTTCTCAATTCGTAACCGACTCCCGGACCCAGATCTTTGGTTCGCAAGACCTCGTCCTTTTCCGCGCCACTTTCGCGTTTGTACTAGGATGAAAATCCCGGGAGCGACAATATAAAAAATAATTTTTTGATTATTTTTTAATTATTTATTTAATAATTAATTATTTATTAACCAACTTCATTACTGTATTAACCAAGTTTTTACACTGTATTAAACAACTTTGGTGACTGTTAAAATTATTTTTAATGCTTGGACGTTATTAACCAATTTCATTATTGCATTAACCAAATTTATACATTGCATTAACCAACTTGTTTCAATACTTTTAAAATTATTGTTCATGTGTTGGTACTATTCATATGACATTGTTCATGTATGGTTTTACTGTTCATTGACAATATTCATTAAAAATATTTTTTAATTGAAAAATAAACTGTTCACCGTAGAAATACGATGAACAATAAATACGGTGTATGTATTGGTGTAAGAAAGTGATGTAGGAATAGTAAAGCTGTAATTTATATTAAATAGTCTTGCATAAAATTTTGTTTCCATACTGCGTGTTGTGTGTTATCCACTTACTACAAGAGTAAGTCTTTTTAACTTACTCTATAATCGTAGCCTTTAGTAAGTATTTTTAACTTACTCTATAATCGTAGCCTTTAAAGTAGATTCAATCGAATTGTAAAATTAATATTTATATTTAAAACCATTCAATTGATTCTAAATTAAAGAATATGATTTAAAGTAAGTTAAAAAAACTTACTCTTGGAGTAAGTTGATCCCCACTCATATATATATATATATATATATATATATATATATATATATATATATATATATATATATATATAGTGAGGATATTCTTACTCCAAGAGTAAGTTAAAACATACTCCACATCCTCAAACTTAAATAATTTTTAATCAATGGCTGAAAATAAGCCGTAATTTTTCTGCAAATAATCAATAATTAAATTTGGAGAGAGAAAAATTACGACTTATTTTCAGCCATTAATTAAAAATGATTTAAGGGTGAGGATGTGGAGTAAGTTTTATAAACTTACTCTTGGAGTAAGAATATCCCCCTTATATATATATATATATATATATATATATATATATATATATATATATATATATATATATATATATATATATATATATATATATATATATATATAAGTGAGAATATTCTTACTCCTGGAGTAATTTATAAAGCTTACTTCTCATCCTCACCTTTAAATCATTTTTAATCAATGGCTGAAAATAAGCCGTAATTATTTATTATGTGATTAATTTGTTTTTCTCTCTCCATATTTAATTATTGATTATTTTTATCCATTAATTAAAAATGATTTAATGATCATGATGTGGAGTAAGTTTTATAAATTTACTCTTGGAGTAAGATTATCCCATTCTCTCTCTCTCTCTCTCTCTCTCTCTCTCTCTCTCTCTCTCTCTCTCTTTCTCTCTCTCTCTCTCTCTATATATATATATATATATATATATATATATATATATATATATATATATCTATATATATATATATATATATATATATATATATATATATATATATATATATATATATGATACACTCACTTGTTTTTTTGAAATGTTTCAAATGCCTCCTGTTGTACCCCAAAATTTTCCCTTCCACATTCAAGACCAGGTGTCTCAAGAGGTCTCTTAATAGTCACAAGATTCTCAATTGGTCAAAAGGATTGAAGGTTTCACCAGACAAAGCCTCCTCCTGAACAATGGATCTTAAAACTAGGGTTTTGAGTTTCCCAAAGCTAAGTGGACTTCCAAGGCCTCAAGTGGACTTTAT
Organism: Lathyrus aphaca; assembly: GCA_963966055.1. Lineage (NCBI taxonomy): Eukaryota > Viridiplantae > Streptophyta > Magnoliopsida > Fabales > Fabaceae > Lathyrus > Lathyrus aphaca. The sequence goes on along the minus strand of OZ014519.1, from coordinate 723,899,888 downwards.
AACATCCCATATACCTTAAAGAATCCTCATGTAAAATTTCAAAGCTTTCCCAACAAGTTTGGTCAGTCAGATGCCCAGATACCTAAAAATCAGTTAACTTGGTCAAAAAGTCAACTGAGGTCAACTCAAAGTCACACTTCAAGATTTTTGGTCAACATCAAGATTATGAGGTAAAATTCATCATTTGATCAAGGGTTTATCATGATTCATCAAGAAAACCTCAGATCATCAAGAATCAAGAAGTTTCTAAATTAGGGTTTTCATAGTAAATGTCAACTGAACTTTGACCAGCCACAACTTTCACATACTTCATCAAAAATTTCCCATTCAAATCTCATTTTAAAGGAAATTCAATTATCTACAACTTTGTGTATCACAAGCCAAGCCTAAAAATGCTTCATTTGGAAGGTATGAGCTAAAACATTATGGGTCCTTTTGAAAGTCAACAAAACATCAACTTTTTCCAAAGCTCATAATTCAATAATGGTAAATGATATGGACATGGGACTAAAAGGGTTGGTTAGAGGACACTCTAAGCTTTCTAAAAAGTCCTAGAAAACCTTCATAGCATTAAAATGAGGAAATTATGCATTGTCAATGTTGGATGATTTTCAAGTGGTGTATGAAGCAAAAAAGGCCATAACTTCATTTTTTTTCAAATGGACCCATAAAGTTGCAACCCAAACTTGAAGATGAAGTCATGCATGACCCAATGACCATTCATTCTGAGTTTTATATTTTATTTTATATTATTTTGGATTTTAATTGTTAAAATTCAATTTTAATAGAAATCAAATATGAAAATCAAATATTTGATCTCATAATTTATTTTGGGATCAAATATATGATGTTTAAAGTTGATTAAGAGCATCCAAATTTGTGAAAAGTCATTATGGGATAAGAATATTTGATTTTTGGACAAAAATAGTAAGAAGATTTCTTCATCATCAAGTAATGCAAATCTATTGTAAAAGGCCCATAATTTGACCTAATTCTCTTCATGGTATATACACAAACCTAACCCAAGGCAGAGGGGACGAAATTCAGACATTAGAGGCACATTCTCAAACCAAAATTTTCAAGAGAAAAAGTGATATTCGATTTTGGAGTTTGAGACAATTTCAAAGCATAACAAATGTTGCAATCGACTCCTTGATGATCATTGAACATGTCCCAATCATCTACAACATCCAAAGCATGCTAAAACGCATAATCTGAACCATTATTGTTCTTATTTTGTGATTTTTCGATTCCTTAGTTTTATGCATCATAAACTAACTTTGATCATTGTTTTGTGTTTGGTTTGAAGCATAGAAGCTTTCTGGATGAACCATTCGAAGCTCCATGGCCATATACGATAGATGTCATAACCAGGGTTTTAAGCTTCAATTTAGGGCTTTGTGATTTAATCAATATAAATGAATTCTAATGAAATAGATAAATTGTAATTGATGTGGGGATCACAATAGTGTGATCAATTTGATAAAATGTTACAGGTTTTATGATCTTTGAAGGAACATAGGATTTCCTATGAAACTGGATTCGCAGGAAACTTCGCAAGAAAAAGTGCAGGAATTTTCGCAGGTATGAAGAAGAAGACAAAGTCATATGGTGCCATCCAGAAATTCAAATTTCTGTCTTATTTTTTATTTCATTGGCTTCACATATATATCACAAGCGCGTGCTTGTTTTAGTGGTGGAAGAGGTCCTTATGTAAGCTGGAGGCGTGGGTTCGAGTCCAACTTGTGGCAATTTTTTTTAACTCAGGTATTTTACCTGTTTTATTATATAATGATACGTTTCAGGGTATATAAGGCGTGTGTATATATATATATATATAAATATATATATATATATATATATCAATTCAGGCGTGTATATATATATATATATATATATATATATATATATATATATATATATATATATATATATATATATATATATATATATATATATCAATTGATGTTTCATGAGTTAGATTCTCAATGTCTGTTAATTTGTGATTTCTTCAGTATTTTAGTACCACATTTCATTTTTAGTTAAAAAAAGAAAGATATATCACTATGGTTCTTTAAACTAACATTGTGATATATTTTCCATTTTTTTTTAATTTTTAATTACTTAAAACCTGGTGCTTTTATTTTATTTTATAAGTATCATTAATGTAAATCTTATATCACCACAATTGTCTAAACTCACCATTGTGATATATTTTTCAATATTTTTTAAAATTTTTATTTGCTTAAGACATGGTGTTTTTTTTAATAAATTTTGTTTTATATCACAATTGGTTTGATAAACAACAATGGTGATAGTATTTAATCACTTTAAACAAAGCTAGCTAACTTGTGTCTTCAGTTCCATGTTTTCATTTCCATCAAGAAACAACGGGATTTTCAAACCTAACGAAACATACAACACCATTTTCAACTACAACGAAACAAAACCAGTTTCAACCCTAACAAAACCTTCAACACCATCTTCAAACCTAAAGAAACAACAACATTTTCATCCAACATCTCCGTGCTTTCGTACCGTCCAGGAAGGATCCGACATCATGTTCTTCGTTCTTGACTAGCCTTCGGTTTAGTTGTCGAGGAGGAACACAAAGATTATGAAAATATTTTTTACCTATTCATCATATTTCTGGTACATAAACTTTTTCCCCATGTATCTATAATATCAACATTTTACATTGTTATTTATGTATTTGTTGTTATTGATGCTTATATATTTTTTGTTGTTGATGCTTATTGTTATTGATGATGCTTATTGTTGTTGATGATGCTTGTTGTTGTTGTTGATGATGCTTATTGTTGAAAATGGTTCTTGTTGTTGTTGATTCTTATTGTTGTTGGTGCTTATTTATTTGTTGTTATTGGTGCTTACTTTTGTTGTTGATGCTTCTTCTTGTTGTTGATGATTATTGTTGAAGATGATACTTGTTGTTGTTGTTGTTGTTCTTGATTCTTATTGTCGTTGATGCTTATATATTTGTTATTGTTAATGCTTATTTGTTGTTGTTGATGCTTATGTCTTGATATATGGCTTTTTCTTCATCTAGTAGCGACAAAGATACATATACAAATGAAATCATGCCAAATGATTATCAATCTATAGTAGGAAAATTTAAAACAACAAAGAGATGCGACAATGATGACTACATTAACAAAAGTCTGTAAGTCAGATGTCAGACTTCTGATCAAGTTTAGTGTCGTTCATACTATTCTTGATGGTCCTCATTCTTTATTATTTAAGAGTTATGTTGCATTCCTTATACATAACAAAGTCAACATATTGTTAGATGATTAGAAAGATGTACTAGATGAGGTGAAAAAAATCATATGGACACACGTCCAGGTATTAATTTTAATTTTATCGATTTGATATTATGTTATATAAACACTAATACATAATTATTGATGTAAATGTGTAGTTGACGTTTAAGTTTAGTGATAATTCGAAGTTGAAAAAAATGGGTCACTTATGCTGATAAGACTTGGAGGAGTTTTAAGTCACGGCTCACGAGTGATTAGATTACAAAGCCAAATCTTAATATTTAGCGTCCATGGGTAAATATATGTATCTTGACAAGAAGGTTTGTAAATTGTTTGTGTAGTATCATAGTACCGAGGAGTTCATGGTTAATACCAGTTGCATTTTCTGATAATTTTATGGATGCTAATACTTTTCCTATGTTTATAACAAGTTAAAAGTGAAGCATGGAAGCTGAACAAGTGTAAAAAAAATACCCCCATTGATTGTCTCATGAGGGAAACATAAAACTTGAGAAGACAATGATTACTGAAAAAAGACAACAAATTAGAGATGGGGACTCCATGAGTCGTGATTGAGAAACATCACCACCATCACGACATGAGAAGTGGAAGAGTGATCGACAAAGACCAAATGGAGACTACACTTCAAATCCCTCAAGTTTAGTAGCTGAGAAAATTGTAAGTAGGACTTCTTGTGCATATGTTTAGTATTAATTAAAATGCATTGGTGATTAACAATGTATAACTTGTATAGAACTACAATTTGGGGCACATAGGGTTACTACAATTTGGGGCACATAAATATATCTCATTATGGTACATTCATTATTTTGTATAGAACTAATTCCTCACATGTTTTTTGTATTTTGTTTAACCATTTATGTACATTCATTGTGTTTTTATAGAATTAAATAAATAAAACACTTATGGATTGTTGGATCCAATAAGAGTACAATTTACAGATAATTCTTCAAAAAACATTGAAGTATACCTATCATCATGGATAACGTACATGCGAAAAGAATGTTACTTAGCGTCATTCCTCAATAAGTGAGTAATTTTAAAATTATAGTTGGTGTTCATGTTTTACCAAATACTAATTATATATGCTTGTATTGTTTATTAAGAGAACATTTTCAATTGATCATTATATCTCTTCGGACGAATATGGTAACAACACTGCGTTCGTTACACAAACCACTTGAACCTATGATGCAACAAATTATTACTAGGTAAATTTATGTTTACGAGACTTATAGTGATATTTTATTTGACTTTGTAATTATTTTAGTGTGTAATATTTTTATATAATATTCAATATACAGGATTGTGGAGAGACACTATAGGTTGAACAACTCTAGGAAAAAGCTCACATTTTTTGAGCTAAAAGTAAGTGGGTTGATTGTGACATTCAATTATACATATTCATGAAATGTGTGGTTATATATTCATGAAATGTGTGAGTTTTATATAATGAGACACATGTTTATCATTGTCTCTTCTGTCATTGTTGAATTGTGGGATCAAGTATATATACTGTCATGAAATGTTTACAATAAAATATTAATGTTAAAGTAATTTTCTATTATAATTCAAATCACGTGATTATCAATTTTTTCACTTATTTATGTAGACGTTTACGACATGAAACTATTCTCTCCCAATGACTTAGAAGACGTTCGTAGACGTTGAGCGTTTATTTTCAATACGTTAGTTGAAAAGAGGGGTGGTAAAGTATGACTTCATCTTTGATGGTTGTAAATATATTTTTATTACTTAATTTGATAAGTATGTATAATATATATGTGTGTGTGTGTGTGTGTGTGTGTGTGTGTGTGTGTGTGTATACATATATTTTTATTGCTTAATTTGATCATATACATGTAAAAAAACAGGTTTATAATATTTGGAAAAATAAATTAAAATTAAAAAACAAAGTATTTAATCACAATTATTTATACCAACCATTGTTATAGATAGAGCATAAAATATTATAGACCATACAATCATTGGGTTTTGAACCCATGATATTTTGCTTTATATCACAACAGTTGCATACTTTGATTGTTGTGATCTATAACGTGCTACCTAGTTTATCACAACGGATCCAACACACATGGTAGAAAGCATGATACATACAATCTTACCTTACCTCACAACGATTTACCGAGCATGGTCTTATCCCTTTTCCAACCATTATGATATGTGTTATTTGTAGTAGTGTTTCTACCATCAAGAGCGGTGGCTTCTAGGAGGGAGACTTGCTAAAGTGTCCCTCCTCGAGTCCGTTTTGAAATTCTCCCACAAACATCTCTTGGTTTGGTTATGACCATGATGATGGCTTCATTAAATCGGGTGACATAGTCCCTTAGCAACTCTGATGGACCCTATCGTATGTTGAACAAGATGGTGTGGATAATTTCCTTTGACGACTGACAACGAACTAGTGAACAATTTTCTTCACCAGTTCTTGATAGTTGGCGATGGGGTTACAAGGTAGATCTATATACTATCGTAGGAAAGTGTCCATGAAAGGCATGATAATAGCTTGCCCTTTAGGGAGTCAGAGGCTCCTACGATGGTTATTTGTGTGTTGATGGAGGCAACATGCTCATGGAGATCACTACACCCATCAAACATGTCCAAAGAGGGAGGTTTGAATCCCTTAGGGATAGGTGCCCCTCGTATCTTTTTTGAGAGTGGCTAGGGGTCCAACACTTCCATGTCCTATTGGGGATTGGACTATTGATGGAGCTATCAAACATTGTGAACATCTTCCTTGAGTGTATGCTTGTGGCGCCATAATTCATCCAAGAAGACATGCATGACCAAGAAAGCTTTAACATCGTGCTACCTTTTAGTGTAAGAGATGAAAATATCTTATTAACCATGGCCGAAAGTGGATAAGTGTAGGAGTAAGTAGGGTGATGGGGATAGAAAAAGGTGTGGCCTAAGTTAGTTTTAACGGGGCCCCACGGTGAGGTCTATTGTATTAGTAAAAAAAAGTATATGTGTGCATGCCAAACTTGTAGAAGGAATGGATGCTCCGAGGCCTTAGTGTAGGATCAAGCACTTACCACTGCACTAAAGGAAATTGTTGTTAGTGAAGGCGCAACTTTATTTCCTTATAGTATAGAGCCCTCAAGGGGCTGTGCCTATTAAGCACCATGGGTTGGGATGTTAAGCCCATCGAATCCCTAAGGGTGATGCTGAATTAATAAATCCAACAATCTCCCCCAGTGTTAGCCGGGGGGATTCGAACCCATGACCTTGCTCTGATACCACTTGTAGGATCAAGCGCTTACCACTGCACTAAAAGCAATTGCTGTTAATGAAGGCACAACTTTATTTCTTTATAGTATAAAGCCCTCAAGGGGATGCACCTATTAAGCGCCATGGGTTGGGATGTTAAGCCCATCGAATCCCTAAGGGTGATGCTGAATTAATAAATCCAATAATTGGTATTAGAGATCCAGGTTCTGAGCAGTACACTTAACCGTGTCAGAAAAAGATCCAGAAGTTAAACACAATGGCAGATTCAGTCAACAACAACAATGATTACCAAAATGACAAGATCAATGGAAAACCTCATGTGTTCAATGGCGACAACTTTGACTACTGGAAGGATATTCTGGAGAGTTTCTTTCTGGCTCTGGATGGAGATCTCTGGGATATGGTGACTGATGGATACATTCATTCTGTTGGAGCAGATGGTCATAAAATTGAAAGAATGATTATGACAGCTCAAAAGAAGAAGGAATTCATAAACCATCACAATGCCATAACCATACTTCTGAGTGTTATTTCATATACATAATATGAAAAGATTACAAACAGAGAATCAACCAAACACATGTTCGACTCTCTGAGGATGACACATGAAGGCAACACTCAAGTTAAGGAGACAAAAGCTCTGGATCTTATCCAGAAGTATGAAGCATTCAAGATGGAAGAAGACGAAATGATTGAGAAGATGTTCTCAAGGTTTCAAATTCTGGTTGTTGGACTAAAAGTTCTAGACAAAGGCTACTAAACAGCAAATCATGTGAAGAAGATCATCAGAAGGCTTGGAGACCCATTGTTAATGGCCTTAAGTTGTCAAAGAATCTAAATGAAATATCTCTTGAAGAACTGATCAGCTCACTGAGGATCATGAGATAGAACTAGAAGAAGATGAACCCTAGAAGAAAGGTAAGTTTGTTGCTCTTAAATCTAACAAATATGAATCTAAAGCTTTGTAGGAAGAAAAAGAAAGTTCTGGAGGCTCATCAGAAGAAGACGAACTATCATTTCTTTCTAGAAGAGTTCAAAAACTTTGGAAGCATCGTCAGAAGAAGTTCAGGAATCCCAGAAGATCAAGCAATCACTCTGAATAATCCTTTAGGTGCAAGAAGTCCATAAGCAAAGAAGTAGTTTGCTATGAATGAAAGGAACATGGACACTACAAGAGTGACTGTCCCAAACTTCAGAAAGAGAAGCTCATAAATAAATTCAACAGAGAGAAGAAGAAAAGTCTCATGGCTACATGGGACGACTCATAATCTTCTAAAGCTGAATCAGAGTCAGAAGATGAACATGCCAACATTGCATTAATGGCAAAGATACCAGAAGATGTCAACTTATCAGAATCAGAATCAGATTCTGATATAGAAAAGGTATTCTCTAAACTTTCTAGATCTCAATTAGAAGATAGCCTCTCAGAAATTCTTGAAAAGGATCAGAAACTCCAATTCAAATACAAAGACCTGAAACAAAGTCTAGTATCTGAATCAGAGGAAATCAGAAAACTAAAGTCAGAAAATTCTGATCTAAAAGAAAATATTTTAGAATGCAAAATTTCCTTTGAAAAACTTAAAGCTCAGAAGGAATCTGATTCAGAAGTTCTACCGAGTTCTGATAGTATCATAAAACAATATGATTACAATTTTCAAAAATTTCTAGCTAAAAACATAGATAGAAGCAAAATTGTCTCAATGGTTTATGGCGTTAGCAGAAACAGTAGAAGAGGTATAGGTTATGTGAAAACCAAAGGAGAAGAACCACTAAAGTTTAAACAGGTTGATGATATGATTATAAAAGTCAACACTCCTTTAAGTTCTCACTTCACCTTTGGTCATAATCCTGATCTGAAATATACTAGCGAGTCATCCTGTTCTACAAGTTCTGATGAGAAACTCAAACTCAATCAGAAGGTTGTAAAGTCTAACAAAAAAGGACCCAAAAAGATATGGGTACCCAAAGGTAAAATTGTGTATGTTGCATATGTCTTTAACACCCAAATTGAAACACCAATCTTGGTACCTGGACTCTGGATGCTCGTGACACATGACAGGAAGAAAGCATATGTTCCAAAATCTTGAGCTAAAAGCTGGAAGCTACGTAGGCAATCAAAAAGGAAAAATCACTGGCTCTGGAACTATTGGTAATGGTACACTTCCCTCGATCTCTAATGTTCTGTTAGTAGAAGGATTAATGCATAACTTGTTATTCATAAGTCAATTAAGTGATAACGGTTATGATATAATCTTCAATCAAAAGTTCTGTAAAGCTGTTAGTCAGAAAGATGGAACAATCATGTTTAGTGGAAAGAGAAAGAATAACATCTATAAAATAAAACTTTCTGAACTGAAAAGTCTGAATGTAAAATGCCTGATGTCTGTCGATAACGAGCAATGGGTCTGACACAGAAGATTGAGACATGTTAATATGAGAAGATTGTCTCAGATTAACAAACTCAATATGGTCAGAGGACTCCCAAATTTGAAGTTCAACTCAGAAGATCTGTGTGAAGCATGTCAGAAAGGAAAATTTTCTAAACCCACTTTTAAATCACAAAATGTTGTTTCTTCCTCTAGACCATTAGAACTTATGCACATTGATCTGTTTGGACCAGTGAAAACTGCCTCAATCAGTGGTAAGAAGTATTGATTGGTGATCATAGATGACTATAGCAGATGGACATGGGTAAAGTTTCTTAGATACAAGGATGAGTCAATTGCGGTATTTTCCAACTTCTGTAAACAAGTCCAAAACGAAAAAGAGTTTATAATTGTCAAAGTTAGAAGTGATCATGGTAGAGAGTTTGAAAGCAAAAAATTAGAATTATTTTTTAATGAAAATGACATCTCTCACAATTTCTCTTGCCCTAGAACTCTACAACAAAATGAAGTTGTAGAACGTAAGAACAAAACATTGTAAGAGATGGCCAGAACCATGATCAATGAAATTAACATGGCTAAACACTTTTGGGCAGAAATAGTAAATACAACATGCTACATTCAGAATAGAATCTCTATAAGACCTATTCTGGAGAAGACTCCTTTTGAATTCTGGAAGAACAGAAAGCCCAACATTTTTTATTTTCATCCTTTTGGATGTACTTGCTTTATTCTGAACACTAACGATCCTCTGAACAAGTTTGATTATAAGGCACAAAAATGTTATATGTTAGGATACTCTGAACGTTCGAAAGGATACAGAGTATACAATACAGAAACACGAATTGTGATAGAATCTATCTATGTCAAATTTGATGATAAGCTTGGTCCTCAAAAACCAAAGTAGAATGAATCTCTTGCAGATATAGAAATTCAAGTCACTAAAGACAGAACATCTGAAGAACAACCAACCACAAAACAAGACAAGACAACTACACCAACAACTTCTGAAGAACCCAGTCAGAAAAGACAACCCAGAAGCACGTTGAATCACCCAGAAGATAAAATCTTGGGAAATAAAGATGATCCAATCAGAACAAGATCCTCCTTCAGAAACTCTGAAGAATCCTTAATGGGACTTGTGTCACTGATTGAACCAACTTCTGTTGACGAAGCTCTTTCAGAAAATGACTGGATACTTGCTATGCAAGAAGAACTAAATCAATTCACCAGAAATGACGTATGGGATTTAGTTCCTAGACCAAAAGGATACAACATCATTGGAACCAAATGGGTATTCAGAAACAAGTTCAATGAACAAGGTGAAGTTGTCAGAAACAAAGCACGACTGATTGAACAAGGTTATAGTCAGCAAGAAGGAATATACTATACAAACCTTTGCACCAGTCGCAAGGTTAGAATCTATTAGACTCTTAATTTCTTTTGCTATAAATCATGACATCACTCTTTATCAGATGGATGTAAAAAGTGCTTTCTTAAATGGTTATATTGATGAAGAATTTTATGTGCACCAACCTCCTGGTTTTGAAAACTCTAAATTTCCAGAACATGTTTACAAATTGAAAAAATCTTTATATGGTATGAAACAAGCTCCCAGAGCTTGGTATGAATGACTAAGCAATTTTCTTCTGGAAAATAACTTTACCAGAGGGAAAGTGGACACACCTTTATTCTGTAAAACCTTTAAAAAGGATATTCTTATTTGTCAAATTTATGTAGATGATATTAGTTTTGGTTCTACTAAAAGTGCCTTGGGAAAGGAATTTGCTAAGTCTATGCAGACAGAATTTGAGATGAGCCTGATGGGAGAATTGAAGTTCTTTCTGGGAATTCAAATAAACCAAACATCAGAAGGAACATATATTCATCAAAGCAAACATGTCAAAGAACTTTTGAAGAAATTTGACATGTCAGAAAGTAAGATTTCCAAAACTCCAATGCATCCCACATGTATTCCGGAGAAGGAAGAGGTAAGTAAGAAAGTAGATCAAAAGATCTAAAGAGGTATGATTGGCTCTCTTCTTTACTTAACTGCCTTAAGACCAGATATTTTGTATAGCATTTGTTTATGTGCTAGATTCCAATCAGATCCTAGAGAGACTCACTTAACAACTGTTAAGAGAATCTTCAGGTATCTGAAAGGTACTACTAACCTTGGCTTATGCTACAGAAAGTCTAGAGAATATAAGCTTGTATGGTACTGTGATGTTGATTTTACTGGAGACAGAACAAAAAGAAAAAGTACCTCTGGAAGTTGTCAATATCCTGGTCCAACAAAAGACAATTAACCATCACACTCTCAACCGCTGAAGCTGATTACATAGCAGCAACTGGTTGCAGTACTCAGATGCTCTGGATGAAAAATCAACTTGAGGATTTCAACATTTACGAGAGTAACATTCCTATCTTCTGTGATAATACTTCTGCTATCTGTCTTTCTAAAAATCCTATTTTACATTCTAGAGCTAAACATATAGAAGTTAAACATCACTTCATTAGGGACTATACTCAGAAGGGGATATTATTTTTAAAATTTATAGATACAGACCATCAATGGGATGACTTCTTTACAAAACCCCTTGCTGAAGATAGATTTAATTTCATTCTGACTAATCTCAGTATAGAGTTATGTCCAGAATGACAATGTTTAAATCCATATATTTAACTCTCAGAATCTCTATTATATATTATCTTCTAATCAACAATACTTATTTTGTTAGAAGGAAAGTTGTTTCAGAAGTTTTTCTTTTCGATCTGACAGTCTACTTCTTAGACTTTTGTGTCAAGAAAATAACATGCAGATCATTACATCAACATCTGTCAATAAAGCTCTGAGGTATCATCAAAATTAGAATACATGTTCAAACTCTGAGGAAGGACAGAACATGCATTCCAGCTCTTGGACAACTATCCTCTGAAGAAGAATACGTGCTCAACTTCTGAGAAAATAAAACGGCTGAAAAGACAACATTGAGGCAAGAGCCACGTTGGTAACTGTTTCAAAATCTTTTATGCCACTCCCTTGTCAGAATTCATTTAATGATGATAATCATGATGTTTTCGCATTAATTGTTTTCCACTAATTGCATTTTTTTTTCAAAACTCACTATTTAAATGATTGTTTTTAACTCACTTTCACCTTTCACACTTTCACTTTCACCTTCACTCTCTTGTTTCTATTTTCACTGCGTTCACTGCATTCTTGCTCCAAAGTTTTATCTTGGTAATCAATGGCTTCCTCCTATCAAGATGTTCAACAAGCTTCTTCTCAACAAGCTCCAATTACTCAAACCTTAGAAGAATACCACACCTCACCTGTCAGAAAACTTCTCACTCCTATAGAGAAACTTGAAGTTTTTTGTGAGTTATTTGGTGATTTTGAATGTTTGAAGGATAATGGGTTTGATTTAACGCCATAAGTCGTAGCTCAAGGCTGAGAAAAGTATTTTGACCGTCTGATGGGTCCAACTTTTCCTAAGTTGGTAAAGGAATTTTGGATTTTTCTACTACTACCCACACTCAAGTAACTTCTTATGTTCTGGGTAAGAAGATTGTCATCACAGAAGACCATATTTTCCGACTAATACAATCTGATGGAACTGGAATCAAGTGCAGTGAAATGGATAAACTTTCTGATACTTCCATCATCTCTCAAGAAATTTTCACAACTGGACAACCCTCTAACAAAATCAAAGATCTGAAGGGTCATCTGAGAATTTGGGCCAAGATCATTCTGGGTTGCATCAACCACAAGAAAGCCACCAACTCCCCAGACTACATTAACGTGGATCAACAACTTCTGTTGTACTTCATCTCCACGAAAAAGAAGGTCAACCTTGCACACTCACTGTTCAACCATCTGAAGAATAGTGTGAAGGAAACTAGAGAAGAAGAGAAGACTAAGAGAGATTGGATTCCACTGGGTAGGCTTATTTCAGATATTTTGACTGAAAATGAGTTTGTAGATCATCTGGATGAAGCTCAGCAGATTAAAATTCTGGAAACAGATGCTGGAAAGCCCATGAATGCAAAGAATCTGAAGAAGATGAAGTTCATAGAGACCATCAAGAAGGATCTCGTTTTGTATTCTAGAGAAGTTATCACAACCATGAAGATTCCTCTGAAGGATTTTCCTTTATTCTCTGCTGATACTCCACCAGAAGTTGTTGTCAGATACTTGGAATCTTGCAAGCTTGATGGAGTTGATCCTCTTTTCAATACTGAAGAATTTAGAAGATCGACTCCAGATTTTGCTACCAAGAAGAACAAGAAAAGGAAAGCTTCCAAAGGAACCTCTAAGAAGACACCAAAGATGGCAAGAAAGAAAGGTACTTCCTCTTCCCCATCTGATTTTATTTTTGTTGTAGAATCCGTAACAATAACAACATCTGAAAACCTTTCTGATACCACTCCTCCTGTCACTCCTATAACTTATGAAATCCCTATCTCTAATACTCCTCAACAAGAACTTCCTCAACCCTATGAGAATATCCCTCTACCACAATACACTCAACCAGAAAATACCATACAATCTGAAACAATTCCATTCCAAACTTCTCAACCTGAAAACCTTCCTTCATCTCCAAAACCCTCTAAACCACACTCACCACAAACTCTAGCTGAGTTTGATATGCTTATTGATGTTTTTTCCTCTCTGTTGCTGCCTCTCAATCTCAAACCTTTAATCCACCTCCACCACCTTTAACTCAACAGATTCCTGGAATCAACTACCTCCTAAACTCTGACTATCCAAGACTTGTTTTTGACTTATCCCCCATACGTGAAGAATCCTTATCTTCTTATGCATCAACACCTCCTAAAAATACCACTTACATTACCATTCCAGATAGTCCCTCTCCAACCAATGAACATAAATACCCTCTTAGAACATTCATTGATGTATAAGCTCTACAAAAACTCTCATCTGTCTCTAACAAAACTGCAATACCCAAACTAAAACCAAAACCAACCAAATCAGATGTTGGTACATTGTTGCTGGCTTTCGAAGTAGAAATGAAATGCAGGTTGGAAGATCTGAAGACTGCTTGTGCAGAAAATCTTGACCCTGCTGCTTCTGACTTTCTCTGGACAACATTCAGAAAATGGTTTAATTCTGAAACTAAGACGCTGAAAGATATCTGCTATGATATTGCTCAGCAGAATTTTTGTGACAGTCTGAAAGAAATTGTCACAAACTTGGAGAAGAAGAAAACCCATCTCCTGGATGTAAAACCTTGGAAAGAACCAGAACCAAAGGAGTCAACTTCTGCATTTCAGTTGGTTATTGTTGCTTCTGCTGAAGATAAAGGAAAAGAAGTTGCTGAAGAACCTTCTGTAGAAACTTCTACTCAAGTTGCTGCAACTGTTGAAGAATTTCCCCCAACATCTTTGTTTTTGAAGACTCTGGATGAACTGAACAAAGAGAATGAGTCTGTTAAGCAGAGGTTGGATAAGAAATATGGGACAAATGCTGAAATCAAGACAATGATTGGGCAACAAGTTGAATCAACTTCTCAGATCAAGTCTCTTTTGGAAGCATTGGTCACCAAGATTAACCCCCAACCTTGATCATTTTATTTGTTGTTTCTGTTGCTTATTTTCTTGTTGCTTTATTTGCATCTCATGTTCTCAATGTATTTTCTGATTAATGAAGATCTGATGTTTTTGGCTATGTTTTCACACCCTTATCTTTTTATGATTTTATGCTTTTTTGAATTATGACAAAAAGGGGGAGAACGTAAACTATTTTGTCCTATAACAGTCTACCAAGGCTAAACCTCAAACATCCTAATATTCTGATAAAATTGTCTAAATTTCTTAAGAACATGATAAGTAATTAACTCAGGGGGAACATGAGCTACAAGAACTTCTCATAAGAAATTTCTGAAGAAACATCTCACAATTATTAAGGGAATTTCTCTAACTTCTATTTTTCTTTGTTCTTAATCAAAATAGTGTTTTGTCATCATCAAAAAGGGGGAGATTGTTAGAACAAGATTTGATTCTACTTCTATTTTATAGTTTTGATGATAACAATATTTATAAGAACAAAATATAGCACTTAAAATTATCTTCTATGTGCAGGACATATGTTCTTATGATAAGACAAAAGCTAATGTGATTCACATCTTCTACGGCAAAATAAGTGAAGCGCATCACTCTTAGAAGATCTGATTTCAAATCAAATAAGAAGTTCTCATCAAGTAAAGAACCAAGCTGCGAATTTTTATATATACTCTGATGCAAATTCAACATCTTCTGATTCTCCAAATCATGTTCATTTATGAGATAATCAAGAAATAACGGCTGGGAACAAGATCTCTTATTTTTTGAAAGGCCTTTATGATATTTATCATGCATCCAAAAATAGCACCATATGTTTCTAACAGATCTCTTCATCAACAATCTATAAAAAGGGATCATTTGAAGAAATTTAAGCTCTTCCTCTCGTGCGAATTCAATACAATCAATTTTTTTTCTATTCTTAATTTTGTAAAAACTATCACTGCGTGATAACTGCTTTTTGAAGCATTTTTGTTACAAACCTTGTAAAGAAAATTTGATTTTCCTTAAGTGACTAGTGCAGTCAGTAGACTCAAGAAGACTTTGACTATAGGTCTAAGGTATTGTATTCAAAGTTTTGAATAGTGGATTAAGACCTTGTTGAGAGAGGCGAAATCACCTTGGCGAGTGGACTGAATGTAGTTTGAGTTCAAACAAACCAGGATAAATCAAAGTGTCATTTGCTTTCATTATTTTTGAAAACCCAATTCCAACCCCCCTTACTTGTGTTTTTGCACCTTCACTTAGTAAGTATATTACCTTGTATGATGGTTAGGGCTTGCCCACAATGGCGAGAAGTCCTATATAGTTGTGTTTTTTGGTAGTTTAGAGTTCCTGCTCACATGAGATGAAAGGCTCTTTTATTGAATGACGTTATTAGGTATAAGTGCATGTAGGGTGTGATATGTATGGAATAAGATATGTACCCTTACCCCTACAGGGGAAAAGTATTCATGGAGGCTTCATGGGCCTAGGGTTTCGGTAAATCTTAGGGGAGGCAACTTCTCCCTCATGTTCAGGAGAAGTTGTTGACCACCTAATATTCATAGGGTAGTGGTAGACTCCCTCTCCTTTGGCTAACGAAAATACACATGTCATCAATGTCAAGGGTGAGCCCTATGGATATCGCCTAGGTGACACTGCTCTTGGGAACTAACACAGATAAATGAAAACATTTCCAACTTCGTGGTAGAACTTCAGATGTACTCAGTAAGCATCTTAACATGGATTTGAACCTAGCATGAGGTATGACAAAGATAAACCAAGTTCTTCGAATCTCCTAACAGAAGCTTGGTTCATTGCCACTTCAATGCATGTAAAAGCCTTCAAAAACTCTACTACAAGCATCAAGTAAATTTACTAAGGTTGAATGAAGAAAGAGAGAGAAGATATCTTGAAAAAATATGCCATTCGTGCTTCTGAAATTCTTGAGAGAGAGAGAGAGAGAAAGAAAGCGAGTTTCAGATCTGGATCTTGATGGAATGGTGTAACTGCCTTGGTTAGGGATGATCAAAAGCTTTTATTTTGAGCTTGGGATGAGGTTAAAAGAGTTAAACTTGGTCTAAGTTTGTTAGAAATGGTTAGAGGTTGGTTAAACATGGAGAGTGAAGTTTTTGAGAGTGAAGAGTGAGCTTCGGGTTAAGCTTGTACGAAAGAGTGTTATTGTTACAAAAAAGCTTATCCTTTAAGAAAAATGTTTGAATGCATTTAAGTCTTATACTCTTTCTAATTTTACCCATACTTTTTGCTTTGGAAATCGTTAAAAACATATAAATGTGAAAAAAGGGAAAAAACCTAATGGGACTCGATAGGATCTCGTAATCCTATGCATATGTGTTCCCTTGTGCAATGGGAAAGTAAGAGTCATCGTACTTCAGAGGACTACGAGTGAAAGGGGAAGTTGTGCCTACGTATCTTCATTGCCGGAATTAAGAATCAGAGCATCCGTAGTTCGTGGAACCACGAGTTGCTTAGTGTTTTTAATAGGTGATGCTAACTTTTGTGCTCTAGCAATTTAGGTGTTTTCCACTTGTTGTATGAATACTTACGTGTTTACTTGTTTACGGTAGAACGAAAATAACATGCCCTTATGAAAGTGAGAGAAGGAGAGAATCCCGAAGGAATACAATTGGAATTAGTTCAAGTGTTTTAAAGAGGTGAATTAAATTTGATTGAGATGTGTATTGTACTAAAGTCTATGACAATATGAGCTAATATTTTGTAAGATCGGCCCAAGACGGGACGTATGCAAAGTACTCTAGAAGAGGTAAGGAGAGACCGTAACACCCTTTCTACCCACAACAAAATTAATCATATTAATTAAATAAAAATCAGAGTTCTACACAAAAAGGGCATCACATTTTCATCATAACATCATGTAAACAACAAGTATGTGTCATGTCTCGTAACACGAGTTGCAACTTTAATTCATAAATAAAATAAAATCTCAATTCATGGCAGTGGATCATTATTCAATATCTTAATCATCAAGATAAAAAGGATTCAATTATAATTCAAACATCATCCTCAAGTGTTAAAACAACCGAAACAACAAATATAAACCAAGTGTTCCCCAGTGTTACACGACACAGAGCAGGACACCACCTAGACTCTATATCGACAAGAGACGCACTCCGAGCGACTTTCGATCACCAAACTATTCTTGAGAATCTGCAGGATGACATAATAGACCATCACAAACGACATGCAGGTTGAGTAATCCAAATTCAATAAAAATAATACAAGACTGAATCGTAAGAAACAAATAGTCATACAACATGTACAACAAACTCACCCATATATAATCATCAACATTACACATCATCAACCAACTAATGCGATCATGCCATGCCACATAAAATGAAATGCAACATCATAAATGCATGTGGTACCGGTTTCAACATGTGATGGACACTGTCCATCTACTCTCCACAAGGGAGTACAACATAATCAACAACACCTCAATCCACACAATAGGATTGAAGCCTAAATTCAACATAGGGGATGCCATGAATGTCAGATACACTAAACAACATCATCATCATCTTTCATCAATACGTGTATTGGAATTCATCATTTATCATCAACATAAATTATTCATACTATCATTACATCATGTCATCATCACTACTATTAATTTTACCATACTTAAACATGTAATAATTTTTCCACCAACAACTCAACAACATGATACGACAAACCAGGCATCGAAAATCACCCAACAGAAGAAACATTTTTTTTCCGGAAAATATAAGGCTCGTTATGTGAGAAAACCTGCTCGCTAAGCGACGAACTCACTGACTCTGCTTGCTAAGCGAGGTACGCGATTCGCTGAGTAAAACCCTAAGATTCTGCAGAATCCAGACACACCCATACCTCACTAAACCTCTTAAAATATCAGTAAAATAGCAGAAAGCATCCAATTACCACATTATCATCATGAATTCATCATTATTAACAACATACAACAACTAATTAACACTAATCTACCAACAATTATCCCAAATACTTAGGTTTTCATCCTAAAATCCCTCTTTCTCATAAAACGTTCCTATATTATAATCATTGAACATGAATTCCTCCCATACCTTAATCAATGTAGCTCTCTCTTCCTCTTTGATCACAATCCTTATTTGCCTCCTTGTTCTTCTTGTTCTCTAGAGCAACCTTTACCTTCACCCAAAAATATGATTATGAGAATTTTGATCGTAACCTCTTTTCTCATAAAACACTCAAAAGACAACATTGCCTCTTAGACCTCCAAACTCTTTTATTTTATTTTCTTAATAATAATATTAAATAATTCCCCAATATTATTATATCATTATCTTAAATAAAATAATTCTTTATTTTCCACGAAACTCCAATTATTTCCACTTATTCATAAATAATTGCTTAATTAATTAAATTATGAAATTGAGATGTTACAACTCTCCCCCACTTTAGGAATTTTTGTCCTCGAAAATCTTACCTGAAGCAAACAGAGTCGGATACGAATCTTCCATTTGATCTTCATGTTCCCAAGTCCAACTTTCACCTACTGGCCCACCCCACAATACCTTTACTAAGGCAATCTCTTTTCCTCGTAACCGCTTCATTTCTCGACCATCTATTCGCAATGGCAAAACTTCAACAGTCAGATTATCCCTCATTTGAATATCATCAATCTAAATCACATGTGATTGATCGCACACATACTTCCTCTACTGCGACACATGGAACACATCATGCAAATTCGCAAGCGACAGTGGCAACTCAATCCGATATGCTACCTCTCTGATCCTTTGAGAAATCTGATATAGACCAACAAAGCACGGAGTAAGCTTCATAGACTTTAAATCTCTTCTGACACCCGTCATCGGAGTAACTTTCAAGAACACATTATCCCCTCTTGAAAATCAAGTGCTTTCCTTCTTTTGTCATGATAACTCTTTTGTCGACTTTGAGAAGCCTTCATTCTTTCTCGTATCATCTTAATCTTATCAGTCATCTCTTGCACAATCTTAGGTCAAAGTATTGCACTCTTTCCTGATTCATACCAACACAATGGATTCTGACATCTTCTACCATACAATGCTTCATATGGTGCCAGTTTGATACTAGCATGATAACTATTGTTATAGGTAAACTCAATCAACGACAAATGACTATCCCAAGTTCCTCCTTGATCCAACACACAAGCCCTCAGTAAATCCTCCAAAGATTAGATATTCCTCTCAATCTGACCATCTGTCTGCGGATGATAAGCAGAGCTCATCCTCAACTCAGTATCCAAAGCATCTTGTAAACTCTTCCAAAATCTCGAAGTAAACCGCAGATCCCTATCTGATACGATACTCGACAGTATTCCATGCAACTTCACATCTTCTTTAATATACATCTCAGATAGTTTCTGCATAGAATGATTAATCTTCATCGACAAGAAATGGACCAACTTAGTCAATCTATCTACGATTACCCAAATAGAATCATTTCCCTTAGCAGTATTCGACAAACTTATTATAAAATCCATGGAAATGTTATCTCACTTCCACTATGGAATATTCAACGACTGCATCATGCCTAACGGTCTCTGATGTTCAATCTTTGACTTCTAACAAGTCAAACACGCATATAAAAATTCAACAACATCCTTCTTCATACTGGGTCACTAAAACAAATTCTGCAAATCATGGTACATCTTCGTAGCACCAGGATGAATACTCAATCAAATACGACGTCATTCTTCTAAAATACTCTTCTTAATTTTCGGAACATCAGGAATACACACTCTATCTCGGAATCTCATCATACCATTCTCATCAACTCAGAATTCACCTTTGTTACCTTGGTTAATCAGGGTCAACTGATCAACCAACTTCAAGTCAGATTGTTGTCCTTCACGGATCTTTCCCAAAATTTCATTAATCAACTTCAATATTCCCAACTTTACACTTTCAGGCGTAACTTCACACAATAAACTCATATCTCGGAACTGTTCAATCATTTCAAGTCCCTTCACCATCAGCATTGACATATGCAACATATTTCTACTCAAAGCATCTACAACCATGTTGGCCTTACCAGGATGGTAATTCAAATTAAAATCAAAGTCTTTCAACAATTCCAACGATCTTCTCTGTCTCATATTTATTTCCTTTTGATCAAACAGGTATTTCAAACTCTTTTGATCACTGAACACCTCAAATTTCGAACCAAAGAGATAATGTCTCAGGATTTTCAACACAAACACCACAATTGATAATTCTAAGTCATGCGTAGGGTAATTCTTTTCATGAAATCTCAATTTCCTTGAAGCATAAGCAACCACCTGACCATTTTGCATCAAAACTCCTCCAAGCCCCATCTTCGACGCATCATAATATACTACAAACGACTTATTCGGATTCGGAAAAATCAACACCAGAGTAGTTATTAACTTCTTCTTCAAATCCATAAAACTCTTCTTGCATGCAACATCCCACACATAAGCTTGGCTCTTTCGAGTCAACTGAGTCAAAGGTAGCGCCAACATCGAAAAACCCTCGATAAACTTCCTGTAATAACCTGCTAATCCCAGAAAACTACTAATCTCGGTAGCAGACTTAAGGGTCTCCCACTGAAGCACTGCATCAATTTTTGACAAATCGACAACAATTCCACCACTAGAAATTATATGTCCAAGAAAACTCACTTTTTGTAACCAAAACTCACACTTCGACATTTTAACATATAACTTCTTTTCTCACAACACTTGCAATACAATCCTCAAATGCTTTGCATGATCCTCTTCAGTCTTGGAATAAATCAGAATATCGTCGATAAAGACTACCACAAATTTATCCAAGTACTCATGAAAGATTCTATTCATGTACTCCATAAACACACCGGGTGCATTGGATACACCGAACGACATCACCGTATACTCATAATGACCATACCTCGTTCTGAAAGTTGTCTCCGGAATATCATCAGGCTTAACACGAATATGATGGTAACCAGATCATAAATCAATCTTGCTGAATACATAAGCTCCTACTAACTGATCCACAAATCGTCGATTCTTGGAAGTGGATACTTATTCTTGATAATAACCTTGTTCAATTGCCGATAATCAACACACAACCTCATGCTACCATCTTTCTTCTTAACCAATAACACCGGAGAACCCCACGGAGAAAGACTAGGTCGAACAAACGTCTTCTCTAATAAATCTTCTAGCTGCTTCTTCAACTCACTCAACTCTACAGCAGACATCCGATACAGATCCATAGACACAGGACTAGTACCAGGTAATAAATCCACTGTAAACTCAACTTCACACTCTGGAGGTAAATCACTTATATCCTCCGGAAATACATAAGGAAAATCTTGAACAACGGGCAGATCTATGCTAGAAGTCTTCCATTCGATTTGAAATGATGCCAACATTGCAAACATCTGATTTTCGTCTTCTAATATTTCTTCTACTTGCCTAGCCGTCAAGAACAACAACTCACCATGATCACCAATTCCAGGAAATTCAACAGTCTTCACATAACAATTGATGTGTACAAAATTAAACTCCAACCACATCCCAAGAATAAAATCAATTTGGTGTAAAGGAAAACACACCAGATCCATCAGGAAATCCTTCTAAAAAATTGTTAAAGGACACTTCAGACAAACAAGAGTAGTAGTAACAAAACCATTAGTTGGCGTCTCTATTACCATACCACCATTCATACTAGACAACTTCAAACCCAACTTATTAGCACACTCAAGAGAAATAAAAGAATGTGTAACGCCAGTATCAATAATAACAATAAACTCAATAGTATTAATAAAACAAGTACCTCATATTAGATTGTCCTTTTTAGGAGCCTCAAAACCAGTCAACGCAAATACTCGGCCATTAGTCTGAGCAGCAGTAGTAGTCTTCTTAGGCTTTTGGCATTGGGTGCTGATATGTCCAACTTGTTTTAACTCAGTATGCATCTTAACACGGATTTGAACCTAGCATGAGGTATGACAAAGATAAACTGAGTTCATCGAATTGCCTAACGGAAACTTAGTTCATTGCCACTTCAATGCATGTAAAAGCCTTAGAAAAATATATTACATGCATCAAGGAAATTTACTGAGGATGAATGAAGAAAGAGAGAGAAGAGATCTTGAAGAAAATATGCCATTTGTGCTTCTGAAATTATTGTGTGTGAGAGAGAGAGAGAAAGAAAGCGAGTTTCAGATCTGGATCTTGATGGAATGGTGTAACTGCCTTGGTTAGGGATGATCAAAAGCTTTTATTTTGAGCTTGGGATGAGGTTAAAAGAGTTAAACTTGGTCTAAGTTTGTTAGAAATGGTTAGAGGTTGGTTAAACATGGATAGTAGATTTTTTTAGAGTGAAGAGTGAGCTTCAGGTTAAGCTTGTGCGAAAGAGTGTTGTTGTTCCTTGAGTGAGGGAATATGGTGTAGAGAGAAAAAGTAATGAGCTGGCATGATGCTTAGTGAACAAGTTGGTTGCTTTTGAAACTTTCCACTTAGAGTAATAGTCCAAAATCATAAACATGTGTGATAAGGTATTTGTTTAGGCATTTTAGTCAATGAAGGTGACGTGTGATGCACATAAGGATGAGACAAGATGGTGAGGTAATGCTGAAAGCAATTTTAAAAATAATTCCATCCATGGCAAGGTTTGGTTGCCAGCAACTCAGGTTCATGTGGCTCTCTTAGAATGATTGTAACTTGAATATGGATATTGGATGAGGCTAGGGTTTTATACTTTTCTCTTCCTCCTTTTGTGTATCCTTTATTGTTGCTCCCTTTTGATCTTTCTTGATCAACTTGATGTTAGAGGCTATGGTTTATTTGTTGTTGTTCTTCAATGTGAAGAACAACAACTTCGGGGATTGAATATATGAATAGTGGGCGGTCAAAATAGGAGAGACATGTAGTCTATTTATAGGGTAAAATTAGGTTAAAAGAACTGAATGAGATTGTCTTATTTAGGAATGATTCAATTTAACATGATTCTGCATATTTTTTAATGCTCAAGCCAATGAATCTGGATGAATTCATGGCTTGGTGAATTTTAAAAAAAAATTAAGTGAAAGAAATAACTTAATAATAATAATGAGAAAAAGATTTTGATTTTTTTGATTTTTGGTTATTTTTTGAGATTTTTTTCATAAAAATTTGATTTTAATAAAAAAAAACCATAATTTAAAAAATTCATTAAATAAAAATACGAAAATAAAAAATTAAATATTAAAAAAATAATATTTTATGATTTTTTATTAAAAAATGATATAAAAAAAGGAAAAAAGTTAGTAATAAATAAAACATTAAAAGTGAGGAAGGTGGGATTTGAATTCACAACCTCACACTTATAGGTCTTATACCCCTCTTTCTACCAATTGTGTCATTTTATTTATTCGAAGTAAAGTGGCATTAGAAAACATATGAAAAGGTGGTCAAAATTTAGGGTACGACAAAAAACATTTTGTAACCTGCTTCAAAATCTTCTTCTGCAAATCCTAGCCAAAACATTCTCATATTTATGATTAATAATTCTCTGCCACACCGCATCCGATTCTTTAACGATTTGCTAAATCAACTTTGATAGTAATGCTTTATTAAAAGAGAATAAATCTCTAATTCCCAAACCTCCTCGACTCATTGGCAGACAAACCTTCTCCCACGTGATCCCACTTCTGTCATTACAACTAGACAACAAGAATTTGCGCTGAATCACTATTAATTCAGACAAGATCATAGCCGACACACGAAAAAGGGAAAAGTAGTGAATCAACAAGTGTGACAAAACATAATTGATCAATACGACTTGACCCCCTATCAAAAGTATCTTCCCACGCCAAGAAGATAGTTTTGCTTTGAAGTTAGCAAAAACCGACCTTCAAAATACCAGGTTTCTATGACAACCACCAACCTCCACTCCAAGAAAAGGAAATGGAAATGCACCAACCCTCGAAGCTAGGAAATATGCAGCAGCCCGAGAGAACGAAGAATCCAAACCTACACCATAAATACAACTCTTCCAAAAATTGATCCTAAGGCCGGATAAGAGTTCGAATCCCCTCAATAAAGCTTTAATACTCCAAAGATCCGCCCATGATCCGCCGCTTACAATAATTGTGTCGTCCGCAAATTGGATCAAGTTTACGTATTCCATTTCATTCACTTTATAACCCCTCAGTAATCCATTGACATTAGCTTTCTTCATCATGTGTGCCAAACTCTCTTCTACCAACGAAAATAAGAAGGGAGATGGGGGATATCCCTGTCGAAGACCACGCGAAGCTTTAAAGTTCAACATTTTTCTACCATTAACAACAACAGAGAGATGAGAATTCAATGCTTCACCCTTAATCCAATCAATCCATTTGGAACCGAAATTCATTGCCGAAAGTAATTCTTCGAGAAAGAACCAGTTGACGTAGTCGTAAGCTTGTTGGAAATCCATTTGAACACCAAACATTTGTCTTTCCTCTTCTTGACCAAGTATAACAGTTCATTCATAATTAGCACACCATCCATCATTTGTCTACCTTTTATGAATGTCGTTTGTGATTTAGAAACCAACTTTCCCATAACATTACTCAATCTTGCTGTCATAATCTTAACAATTATTTTATACACACAACCGATTAGACCGATTGGCCGAAAATCTTCCAAATTTTAAGGATTATCCTTCTTTGAAATAAAAGTTATAAACAAGGAAACAAAAGCCATCAAATCTTAACCTTCATTTAAAAAAAAAGATTAAGAATAAAATAAAATAAATCACCTACTTTCCATACTAACATATCTAAATTTCCACTAAAGTAACTGCCTAAAAAAGGCATTAAATGGATGACCTGGGATAAGTTATCTTGTTCAAAGAAGGAATGAGATATGGGATTCAAAGACCTTAAGGTCTTTAATTTGGCTATGGTGGATAAACAAAGGTGGAACATGATTTCAAATCTGAAGTCGCTAGTGACCAGAATTTTCAAAGCAAGGTATTTCCCTAGATCCTCTTTTCTTGACTAGTCCCTTCGAAATAATCCTAGTTTTGTGTGGAGAAGTATTTGGAAATCTAGGGAAATCTTATCACGTGGTTGCAGGTGGAGTATAGGAGATGGTAGCTACATTAAAGTTATGAATGAACCGTGGTTAAGGAGAATTTTGTTTGGATGGACCTCATGAACACGATGTGTATGATATTTATGTTCAAACCCTCATATTACCACATGTTAAGCAATGGAATATGCAAGTAATAAAATCTTTATTTGATCAAAATATAGCTGAAGAGATATCCATGATCCCGTTGGTGGAAGATGTGGTAGAAGATGGTATGATTTGGCAGGAGGAAAAGAATGGTGTGTATAGTGTCAGGTCTAGATATAGAGTGTGGAGAAATTCCCAAGTGCATTGTTCATATGAAAAGGAGGAGGGTAATTGGAGAAATCTTTGGAACATTTCTGCACCACCCAAAACCAAACACTTGTTATGGAGAATATGTAGGGGATGTCTTCCATCTAGATCTAGACTTCGTCATCATCATGTCCAATGTCCTTCTGCTTGTCAGATTTGTGAGATTGATAACGAGGATGATTGACATGTATTTTTTGGATGTACTATTATTGCTCAGTGTTGGCAAGCAGCATGTTTGTCTCATTTAATCGAATCTCGTGCTTATGTTTTTAATGATGTTAAATCCCTTATTCTCAATATCTATAATAGAGAGGATAAAAGAGATGCTGGTAAATTCACGGTTATGATGGATGTGATTTGGAAAAATAGAAATAATGTTGTGTGGAATAATACTTGGGAGGAGGCATCGAGATTGGGTTTACAAACTTTTTACAATTGGAAAGATTGATTTTCATCTCAAATAGAGAACGAGGCAATAAATGGCCATCAATATCCTCTTGTTTGGAGTCCTCCTAATGAAGGAAGGTTGAAGTGCAACGTAGAAGCTGGTTTTAATAAAGTACGAGGCACAACTAATAGTGGTTGGTGTGTGAGAAATAATTTGGGAGAATTCTTAATTGCATGTGTATCTTGGGATGTTGGCTTCCTATCTAGAATTGAGGCGGAGGTCATGGCCTTAAGATAAGCTATGCAAGGGGCCATTTCTTTACAACTTTATAATGTAACATTTGAAAGTGATTCTCAACAAGTTGTTCAAGCCATTTGTGCTAAGAATTTAGGAAGATCGGAATTTAGTTTCGTTATTTTATCTATTAAAAATTTATTGCGTTTATTTCCGAACTTTGAGGTAAAGTTCATCAAACGTCAAGCGAATTCGGTTGCCCATAATCTAGCTAAGGCAAACAATTCTTAGTCTAGGCGAAGTCTTATTCATGTAATACCTCCTTGTATTGAACTATCTTTAAGTAATAAAAGCTATTAAGTTTGTTTCTTTCCTAAGAAGAAAAACATTACATTTTTTACTTACTTTTTAATTCGATGAATTTTGTGGTATTATTTTAAGATTATTAAATAACCTAAATTTAGATGATTATTAACTATAATCTAACCAATTAGTTAATTTTTGTATAGTCGAAGAATTAGATGAATGTTGGTAAAAAAGAAAGAATTGAAAAATAGAAAAACAAAGAGAAAATATCAAACAAATTAACACTAGGCATGGAGTGTGTGGTACACATAATATTAATATCGAAGTCAACAATGTTTTAATATTCCAACAACATCAAATCTTGTTTTAATATGTAGTTTTAGTAGTTATCTAATATGTATATGTTTTATCATCATCTCTTTGTTTGCATTCTAAGTTGTTTGTTATTTTTCTTTTACTATCATATGTTTGGCACCCAGTGACAGAGGATTCCTCGCCCACATATTTTATGTCTAAGAATTTATGTTCTATTCCTTTCGAATGAGAACTTGTTTGATTAAACAAAACACCTCTAAGACAAAGAATTGATGGCTTCCTTTCTCTTCCAAAGGGATTTCTTTGATATACTATTATTATTTTTTCTCATGTAGTAATTAAATTTAAGTATTTTTTAGTTTTAACGATACTTTATAAAAGATATTAGTTGGTTGGGTTGATCTGTCGTTTTACTCGGAGATTTTCCATCTTTTTTAGATGTTTTATTCGTTTGGTGAAGTGTCAAGAAATAGAGAATTTTCTTTTTTATCATCTGACACGTAGTTATTTGGTCGATATGTGAATATTATAATGAGATAATAATTTTAGATAAATATGTAATAGTGAAAGATAGTAAAGATTTGAACATTCTATCGTCTTAAAAATAATATTTTGATAGGTGTTGTTAATTCAGTGTTTTTAGATTTATTGTATTTTTTATGTTTTGTTTTATTTTATTTTTATTTTATTTTTGTGTATTATACTTAAGCCTTTAGTCATTTTATTTTAATATATGTATTTTATTTATCTTTAAAAAATTAAAATAATATTGTTAAAATATTGACTTTTGGAGTTCAATAAGCTATTTTCTCTCTACATATTAATAAACATAAGAGTTTTATGGTTTGTATAATGATGATTGAATTATCATAAATTTTAGAGGACAAACTTTGAAGTTATTTTTTCTATTTTGAATAGTCATTTCATATATATATATATATATATATATATATATATATATATATATATATATATATATATATATATATATATATATATATATATATATATATATATATATATATATATATATTAAAACACTAGCCATGATGACAAGTTATGAAAATTACCATATATATAATTTCCATAAAACAATAGTTTTTAAGCACAAAAGAGATTGATAAACAAAGAGTGCTTTTCTTCCAATTCAAAGAGTGCCACCATAAAGAGAATCAAAGCATGGAGATAAGTCCTTACAATACTTCCAAGAAAACAAAATACTTGAAGAAGTTGATCAACCAAAATAACTATATTGTTCATGAAGCTTCTTCACACATAGACATGATGCATACATCATCAAGCAATCATCAAACATCTTCGGATAATTCTAGTGAAACATGTCACAATGATCAAGATGGTAAATGGTCTTCCAAACTTCTCAAAGAGTGTGCAATAGCAATATCTAATAGAGATTCATCCAAAATTCACCATCTTCTTTGGATGTTAAATGAGTTATCTTCACCATATGGTGATATTGATCAAAAGCTAGCTTCCTATTTTCTTCAAGCTCTTTTTTCCAAGGCCACACAATCTGGTCACAAGTGTTACAAAACCCTCTCTTCAATTGCTTCCAAAAACCACTCTTTTGATTCTGCAAGAAAATTGATACTCAAGTTTCAAGAGGTGAGTCCATGGACAACTTTTGGTCATGTGGCATCAAATGGTGCTATTTTGGAAGCTTTAGAAGGAGAGAAAAAACTTCATATAATTGATATTAGTAACACACTTTGTACTCAATGGCCTACTCTTCTAGAAGCTTTAGCTACAAGAAATGATGAAACACCTCATCTTAAGCTTACAATTGTTGTCACAAGCAAAAACTCTAGTGATGTTGTTATGAAGGAAGTTGGTCATAGAATGGAGAAATTTGCTAGGTTAATGGGAGTACCTTTTGAGTTGAATGTTATTAGTGGCTTGAAACATTTAAGAGACTTAACAAAAGAGAGATTAGGAATTCAAGAAGATGAAGCAATAGCTTTGAATTGTATTGGAGCATTGAGAAGAGTTGAAGTAGGAGAAAGAGAAAGTTTGATTAAGTTTTTCAAATCACTTTGTCCTAGAGTCATAACATTTGTTGAGGAAGAAGGCGATTTTGTTAGCGATAATTTCGTTAAATCTTTCGAAGAGTGTCTTAAATTCTATACACTTTATTTTGAGATGTTAGAGGAGAGTTTTCCACCAACAAGTAATGAAAAGTTGATGTTGGAAAGAGAGTGTTCAAGAAGCATAGTTAGGGTTTTGGCTTGTGATAATGAATTTGATCATGTTAATGATGATGAAGAAGGTGGTGATGATTGTGAGAAAAGAGAGAGAGGTAAAAAATGGTTTGAAAGACTAAAGAATGAATTTTCACCTAGTGGATTTAGTGATGATGTTGTTGATGATGTCAAAGCATTGCTAAAAAGGTATCAAAGTGGTTGGTCACTTGTTGTGCCTCAAGGAGATGATAATATTTCAGGAATTTACTTGACATGGAAGAATGAACAAGTTGTTTGGGCATCAACATGGAAACCCTAGAAGCTTATGTATCTATATATATTATCATTATGCTAGTATATAGCTATATATGAATCTATATATATGGCTAATGATGATATATACAAAAGAATGAAGAGTTTGATTATAATAAATTAAGGATGTTTGGTTTGATTTGTGTGGATATATAGCAATTAGGATTGGATTTTTCTTTTAACTTTCTCTTTTGATTTTGTATACTTTGTAATTTTTCTTATGTCCAACTTTCTTTAAGAGAGCATTAATGCATTGGAGTTTGTGTTGCTAAAAGTTTTTTTTTTACACTTAATATATTGTTCTTGTTTGAAGGTGTTTGCACTTGTGCTCTTTTTATGAATTCCAGAATGATGATATAAAATGGAGTATTAATCTTGTTCTCTTTGGTTTGTACTAATATACATTATTTTGAGGCAACTTTGCATCAAATAATTAATGAGATAAATAGTCTAATGATTATGTATACTAGACATTATGACATTACTTTATATATGTCACTATCATCACATAGTAAATTATCTTAATTTTCAAAAAGAACAAAACAAGAAGAAAAACAACAAAATCTAAAATCTCAATTAAGATGAGATGTCAATTGTTTCAAATAGTTTGTTTAGTTTGGTTGGTGAAATATTAAAGAAATTCTATCAAAATTATTCAGAGTTTGAATATACCACGTCGGCTAAAAAGCACACCCCGACTAAAAAGGGACACATAATAGATAAATATATGTTCTAATCAGAAACCGACAATTTTATCTTCACGTACACCAGTCACCATCTAATTGACAATATTTTCACATCACACACAGACGATTTCAACTTCTCTCGATATATAAGAGAAAAATAGGTCATTTTATATATTCAAATTCACACCATATCACACACAAAGCATTGTCTTTGAGATAGATAGCATAAACATGTGTTTGCAATTACATGTGAATGTATCCGAGAAAGAGGCTGAAAAGGGTGCAATATAGTGATTAGTGACTTTATATATTCCCTTTTCCATTTCTTTTTACTATTAAAAAGGCAAGTTGATGGTGAAAAAAGGGAAGAGACCTTAGTGGGAAACATGGAAACGTACACGATGTGCTATAATTTCAAAAAAGTTATAATCAGCATCTACATCTACAATATTTTCCATGGGCCATGACCATGATAGAGTTTTTTGGATAGTCGTAGTCCTTTACCACACACTTTCATGCAATCATTAGTTTTGATTTTTGATTTAAGATTGGATGGTTAAAAGTTACACAATTACTTTCATGCAGTAAATAAAATTGTCTTTCTAAACTCTTTCAGATTGGACCTGATTAATTTCATTGAATAATAGCTCAAGGTTGGAAAAGAGTAGTAAGATGGTTGATGTTCGATTTTAAAATTAGCGTAGAGACTTGTGGTGATTGACTTAAAAAACAATTTTGAATTTTACAAAGAATAGATCATTTTGATTGAACTGGATAAATAATTTATTTATGTTGTATTCACTTTTATCATATTCTTCTTTACAATGTGGATTTGCTAAATTTCTCTTGTGTATATAGCCTTTAAATCTCTCCCACACACACACGCGCGCGGGGAGAGAGAGAGAGAGAGAGAGAGAGAGAGAGAGAGAGAGAGAGAGTAAGTTTTTTTAACTTATTCTAAATTATAGCCTTTAAATATAATGGTAAATTAGCATTTTTACTTAATTAACCATAAGATTAGATTCAATTTAAATGCAATGATTTGAACTAAGCTAAAAAAAAGCAAACTCATAGGAGTAAGTTGATCCTTACTTTTATATATATATATATATATATATATATATATATATATATATATATATATATATATATATATATATGTGTGTGTGTGTGTGTGTGTGTGTGTGTGTGTGTGTGTGTGTGTGTGTGTTGGTGGTGGTGGTGGTGTGTGTGTGTGTGTGTGGATCAAACTCTAATGTCGACAAGAGTAGTTTCAAGGTTCGACGGAAGTTATGTATACTGTAGTCGAAGTCTGTTCAAGCATTATGTCAAAATATATTAACTTGCAATTTAAGTTAGTATGTTGAATTGGGCCTTGCTTCTAAGCCCAATTGTTTAATTTTTCTTATTGCCCAAGTTAGCTTAGTGGTCTATAAATATACTAGTTCTCTCAGGTTGTTGAGATAAGTTAATTGTTGGTATTCACTTGTAATCTTTAAACCCTTATCGAGAAAGTGAATAGTAAAACTTATTTAACGAATTATTTTTCTTCTTCTTCCTTCTTCGTCTTCTTCCTTCTCCGTCTTCTTCTTCCTTTGTGAAACCTAATGGGATTTCTTATGTTTATTCAAGAAACTCAATCTTCTTCTTCCTTCGAAAAAAGAGAAGACATTGTCAAGTATCATGTCTTTCCCCTGTATGTGTAGCCCGATTTTTGTGGTCTTTAATCACTATCGCATTTTTGCTACTTTCTGATTTCTTTATTTTTCCTGATGAAGCTGGTTATGGAAGGGGAAAGATATCTTAAACTCACACCACTTTGTATATTGTTGATTGATAGATGCCCACATGGTTTTGGATTATTTCATAGATTATTTTTCCTAAGTATAAGGCATAATTGGTCTTCTTGATAAAGGTGACGTCTCTTCAATTTGGGTCTGGGAATGAGGAGAGTGTTGGTAAGATAGGGTGACGTTGATGTTTTTTATTGTTTGGATATTTCTAATGTTTTTTATTTAGATCTGGGGACCTAATTGTGTTTTTTGTTTGGTGTGCTCGCAAAGATCTTACGACCTTTTGCCTACGTAGCCCCAAAAAGAGAATTGAGGGATCAGAGCATCGTAGTTCCTCCTAAAAGGCTAGAGCTAGGGGAGAGGTTGATTTATATCCTGGTTAAAACACAGGATGATGATGCTCAAATTGTTTGTATTTTGTGTCTTGATCAAAGCCCAAAATTGAAGCTGAAAGTTTGTTTGTGTCCTGATCAAGCTCATGATTGAAGCTGAAATAGTTTGTTATAACTGATATGGGGCTTGAATTTCATAGCTCAAGGCATAAGTTGAATATGGTAACATGATTTGCATAGCTCAAGAAAGGCTGAATGGATACCCTGGATTACATAGCTCAATGAGGACTGAATGGTTGACCTAAATTGCATAGCTCAGGAAAGCTGAATTGGGTGAAAAAATGACTGATGAAAAATGATATTAGTTATAGTCCAAGTGTATGACTGAAAGATATTAGCTTAGTTAAAGTCCAAGACTATGATTGTAATGATTTGAGGATTAGTTTAGTTAGAGTCCAAGACTATGACTGTAATTAAGTTAACTTAGTTAAAGTCTAAGACTGTGATTGTAATGAATTAGCTTAGTCAAAGTCCAAGACTGTGACTGTTGATGTTGTTAGCTTAGTTAAAGTCCAAGACTATGACTATATTGTAAAGTAATTGACTTTTGTGCCTTGATTGAAGCCCAAGGTTGAATCTAAAAGATACTCAGTAGAGAGAATTTGTCATCTCTAAAGAGGGGAAGGTTTGATTTATATGTGCCTTGATTGAAACCCAAGGTTGAAGCTAAACAAAGAAACTGACTTTGTGGGGAAAGTTTATATGTGTCCTGATTTGGAAGGCCGGGTGTGAAGCTTATTTGTGAGGAATTGACTCTTGGTTTATTTGTATCATGTATGAAGCTCAGGATGGCAGGTTGACTTTTTATGGGAGATTAACTCTGTATGAAGAGTGTTTTGTCTGTTGTTTGATAAAGGTTTTTGAGGTCATCAGACATTCCTTTGTCTGGGGAGGTTCAATTGTACAAAGTCCAAGAGAAGGCTATCTTGGTCATCCATCGGGGAGAGGGGGACTACTGTATGTGTTTGATTCTAAAGGATATGGTCATATGCTTTTAGGAAGACTTTGAGGGTCCTTGTGTTTAAGACCAAGAGGATGATATGTTACCTATAAGAAGCCCATGGGTCCTTAAACAAAGTCCAAGAGGAGGCAGGTGATGATTTACAAAGAAGAATTTCACCAGGAAACTTCTTATCTCTGTAAACCCCCAGTAAGTTGTAAAGAAAGATCCTAAGTGTTTTGAATGGTGTATCTGTTTGGATGAAGATAATCTAACTACTTAGATATTCTAGCAGATGTAAATATATACAGATGAAATGCATGCATATAAATAAAAAGTGTCAGTGAATGTGTTAAACATATTTTTAGTATATCATTGTTATGGTTTGAGTATTCTTAAATGATTTTTAAGAATGATATTGGGACTAACACTGGTAAGAAGAGGCCCAAAATCCCGAGGGAGAAAGATTACATATATGTTTTATATTGTATCTTCTTTGTTGATTAAGAAATATTTAATTATCTTTTCTTTAGTATGAGATAAAGAAAGATAGATTTAAACAGAAAAAACCCTAATCTAACGAGCAAACAAGAGTTTAAGAATTCCTATAGAATTTATTTTGTATTTTTATTATCTTGTGATTTCATACACATGGTAAGGCTTTTAAGGAAGAAAAAAAAACTATCTACGGCCTAGAAAGTAACTCCACCTGGTTGTGAAGCTTAGTCTATTGCAGGTGTATTAGGTCTTTAATTTAAGAAGATGAGAAAAGAAAAAAGAGATTGAGAAACTGTTTAAGAAAACAGTTTGAGGGATATCATGACTTATATGGAAGCCTGACGGAGTTTTAAAATAGACAGGAGAAAGTTTAAAAGAGAAAAAATGGGTCCTAAACAAAGGATTCCCTATGACACATTTTCACAATTCATTTTGATTAAAAGAATGTTATGTGTAAAGGAATTCACAGAAAGATATTCACAGATGAAAATTTAATGCGGAGAAAAAGGTGATCGCATCGTGTTTTTGAAAATGGATCAGATGAACCCTAATGGTTCATTTTTCAAAAAAAGGATGGGTCTTAGGCTCTAATAGAGGCTCAAAAGTGTGATAAAAATCAATTTGAGGGTGATAATATAAAAACCCTAATTTTTGACATTTTAAACATTTATTTTTGAATAAAATGATTAAAACATTTGATAAATTTTAAACACAAGTGAAAAATAAGAGAAATTCTTGGATCAATGTTTAAAAATTTATATTTTATCCATAAAATGACGTGAGATTCATTTATGTTTGAAAAATTAAGAGAAATAATATTTTTGAAATGTTTAAAAACAATTAAAAATAAATTATTTACAAAAATATAAAATATATAAAATATTTTTTTTTTTGTGATTCTTTTATGGAATATAATATTAAACATTTTTGAGAATTAATAAAAAAAGAATCATTTAAAAAAATCAAAAGAATCAGAAAGTTATTAATTTTTGAATAAATCAAATAAAACTTGAAAATTCAAATATTTGAAAATTTGAAAAAAGGTGCCAAGAACACATGAAAAACAAGCGACATGGCTCAGTTTTCCCAGATTTACAAAATTCATCATATCTCACTCAAATCTTAATGAAAGTACATAGAACCAGTCCCAAAATTGTTGCAAATTCACTCATGAATTCAAACATGGCAATTAATTTCATTTCTTTTAAGTGTGGTGAGAGAAATCAATGATGAACACAAAAGAACCCTAATTTGGCATAAGCCTCATGAAATTCTACATGATGATGATTTTATGAAATTGATTAAGGGGAGACATTTAATATATGATTACGCGCACATGGTAAAAAAAATAGTGCGAGAAAATATGCATGAATTGAGAGATGACCAAGTTTGAGGTTTACCTGCACTTTGAGCTGCACTAGCTGGGGTGATTTTGATCTAGAGGTGTTACAAAAGATTTGTGTTGATCTGAGCAGCTTCCTTGGATGATATGGAGTGTGTTTGAACACTCGGACTTGATTGCAAATGGATGAATCAAGTTCTGACCTTCAAGTTGTAGAAACAAGGTTTCTTTGAGATTTTGAAGGATGATTTTTGGTTGGAGGTGTTTCTGGGTTGGTTCAAATGTTTGAACACCTTATATACATCATATGTGATGTGTTTGGGTAATTAGATTGAGTTGATAATGGCCACAACTCAAAACTTGATAGTGTTTGCTCAAAATATTAAGTTTTAAGTCTTTGAGAGTGAAGAAGAGAAAGCTTAGAATTTAGAGGCTTTGGAGTGAGTTTTATGATAAAATGAGGTCTCTATTAATAGGCAAATATGTTGATATTGCTTAGCCTCTAAGTCTTAAAGAGATGAGATCATAAATTGTTGATTATTGTTTGTGATATATCTTCTTACACAAGGTATGATGAGATGCCTTCATAGAGTAGCCATTTGCAGCTTAATTCACATTCTTCAGATGATCTTATCTTGGATTATGGACACGTGTAAGCATATGTCATTTTGGAGCATGGTGACCATCAAAAGGGTTGGATTTGTGGTCATTGTCTAAGGAACAAACTTTTCATATTTTAGTAGATAATAGTGGTGTTCATTTTGCAAATCATGAATCAAGAACTCATAATCCATGTTCCTTCTACACCAATTACGACCAGTTTAAAAAATATCATTCAAGCGGCTATTTGGTTCACTAAAAAACGG
The DNA here is from genome assembly GCA_963966055.1 of Lathyrus aphaca. Lineage (NCBI taxonomy): Eukaryota > Viridiplantae > Streptophyta > Magnoliopsida > Fabales > Fabaceae > Lathyrus > Lathyrus aphaca. The sequence continues at coordinate 723,863,702 of OZ014519.1, read as the reverse complement.
TGTGATGGAATTAAAGTATTTTCTTAAGAAATCGGATGGTCGTCATATGGTTTTGAAATCCCAAAACAACCACAAATCTTCAAACATTCCTTCATCATAACCCACAAATCGAATCTCGTTTTTTTTTTCAAACTTCATTCACCACCATAACCAAAACCTTCGAATCTCCCCTTCAACCTCCAACCTCATACACGATTCAACAACAACCTTCAAACACCGAACATAATCAAATCTGAAAATAGATAATGAGAGATGAAGAGAATGTTTTAATTGAAAACAAAATGAGAAAAAGTTTATACAAAGAAGGAAAAAGTTGAATCATAAAAAACTAGCTTAGGGGTGTCTTTCTTCTAATGCGCTAACCTATATGGCATGTCAAACCCCTAATGAAATAACATCTTCTAATATAACCCCTATTGAGATAACCACTACTGATAAAACCTCTATCAGTAGGGGTTATATCCTAGTAGGGGTTATATCAGTAGGGGTTATTTCAGTAGGGGTTATATCAATAGGGGTTATATCAATAGGGGTTGCCAAAGGTTATATCAGTAGGGGTTATTTCAGTAGGGGTTATATCAGTAGGGTCAAAGGATTTGTCAAGAAGGAATGAAAAATGTTTAAAAAAAATTCAATTTAGAAAACATACAATGGTACAAGTCATAAGCTCTTCTGGTGTACAACTTATATGACTCCTCTCCGAGCTACTTTCTGGAATATTTTTCAATTGTTTTGGTGAATTCTGTAACAAGAACTTCACAGTAGAAAATTAAAGTGAGAACTTGAACATATCTAAAAAGAAACTAAATTAAAATATAAATTGTATATATTTATATGCTTATTTATATTAATAAATAAAAAATACAAGTCATTTATTTTTTAATGCTACAATAACAATAGTGTGTCCCGTATATATAAGCAACCGTCTAAAAGGTACTTGATTCATGATCTGCAAAATGAGAACCACTATTATTTACTAAAAATAAGAAATAATATTTCTTTTTTTTTTAATCGGTAAAATTTAAAAAAATCAAAACTTTGTTCCTTAGACAATGACCACAAATCCAACCATTCCTCACACTTACACTAACCATGCAAAAGCAAATTCATAGTAAAATGTAGACATCAGAAAGGGGCACCCAACCCAAGTCATAGAAACAAACAACATTAACCGCAATTTGGGTCAAGCTGCAACACCATTCGATCAAAGTAGCACCAAATGGACAGTATATAGACAATATATGCACTAATGAAGCCCGTATAAGTTATGCTTGCTTGTTTCTTGCTTGGCTTCACTTTTCTGCTCGTTTACTCTTATTTTCTAAAGTCAGTCGCACACAGCCGTCGGCCGCCACTACCATACGCCCGACCACACATGTTGAAACCAAAACATTTCTGGTAAGATTTCGTCTTCTCTTTTACTTTTTGTTGGTTTTTTCTCATTTTCATAGAAATGCATGCGACTAGGGCTTGATAAATGATAAGTCCTCAAAGAAGGCATAAGGTGGAGTGAGGGTCCGCAATCGGCCCCACCATTTCTAGTCCTTGTATCGTTCTTAGCTCTCGTTACACATCAATGCTAACGAACCGTGCTTGGGTAAGTTATTCAATCTTGACTTATCCACTACGTCATCAGATTTAGATGGATTATATTATTGATCAATTTTTCCTTGTTACGGAGGATTCAAAATCTTTATAATATTTCTCTCTTTTTCTCTATAGATATGTACTTGTCTTTAATGGAAATGGAGCTGATGTAGCTTAGCATCATGTGTTGGTAGTTCCTTCAATAAAGTATTTACTGATATGATCAATTAGTAATTAGTGTCACTTTAATTGATAATTTTCACTTTTCTCAATTTTTCTTTTTTAAAAAGGTTATGGATTTGTATTCCTTTTTTGTTGAAATTTTTGCTAGGATATCAATCACATTTAGAAGAATGCATGAGTCCAAGTGACCTTCCAGATACATCCCATAGGTTCTTCAACTATTGATTTCCCTATAAGGCTATGCGGGAAGAACAAAGCAAAAAGGAAAGAAGAGTTAGGTGGAAAATAAGAGATTAGCTATAGTCGTCGCCGGAGAGTGTTGCTGCCATGCCAGAGCAGAAGTTCTTCAACGAGGACTTTTTTTTGGTAGTCATTTGTAGCTTTCTCTTTGCCTTTTTTGTTGTTGTCGAAAAATACATATTGCTGCTCATTATACCATGTGAATATCAAATATAATGAAGGGTTTTGAGGCATGCAAAAAGGGTTAGGGTTATTTTAGTAGGGTTATTTCAGTAAGGGTTATATCGGTAGGGGTTATTTCAGTAGGGGTTATTTTAGTATGGGTTATATTATTAGGGGTTGCCGAAGGTTATATCAGTAGGGGTTATATCCTAGTAGGGGTTATATCAGTAGGGATTATTTCAATAGGGGGTTATATCGGTAGGGGTTATTTTAGTAAGGGTTATATCAGTAGGGGTTATTTTAGTAGGGGTTATATCAGTAGGGCCAACGGATTTGTCAAGAAGCAGTGCAAAATGTTTAAAAAAAAACTCAATTTAGAAAACATACCATGGTACAAGTCATAAGCTCTTCTGGTTTACAGCTTATATGACTCCTCACTGAGCTACTTTCTAGAGTATTTGTCAATTGTTTTGGTGAATTCTGTATCAAGAATTTCACAGTCCGAATTAAAGTGAGAAGTTGATTTAGTACAAAGAAAGTAATATCTTATCCTTTTAAGAGTTGGTTTTCGGTGGGGACATTAGGTTTTCTTTCGAAGTTCTCTTTCTTTTGAGAGCAGGTTCAATTTCTTCAGTGGGGAAATTTGACCCTATTGATGAAGTAACATTATTCATGTTCAATTTACAAGATGGGAACTTATTCAATTGACAAGATTGGGAGGTTGAGAAAATTTAATAATACAATTGGGAACTTATTCAATTGATGAAGTAAGACGCTAAAAATGGGAATTTAATAATACAGTTGGGAACTTATTCAAATGAAATAGCAAAAAAAAAAAACAAATTGGGAATTTATCCTTGTTTGTGTTTTGTGATACAGGCACCATACTCTCCGCCTCCAACCCTTCACCATCAAAAGAAAGAGAGAGATTTTGTGATACAATCATATTCTATTTAGTTTTATTATTTTCATTTTTATTAAATATTATCTAGTTTTATTATTTTCATTTTTATTAAATATTATCTTTATAGAAAATATACTTAGTTTAAAGGTTTTTTATTTTATTTTTAGTATTTTTCATTTTTGTGTGTATATATATCAAAATCTTTATAATCTCTCTCTCTCTTTTTCTCTATATATATGTATTTGTCTTTAATGGAAATGGAGCTAATGTAGCTAAGCATTGCGTGCCGACAGTTCCTTCAAAAAACGTATTTACTAATATGATCAATTAGTAATTAGTGTCACTTTAATTGACACTTTTCACTTTTCTCAGCTTTTCTTTTTTAAAAAGGTTATTGATTTGTATTTCTTTTTTGTTGAAACTTTTTCTAGGATATCAATCACATTTAGAAGAATGCATGAGTCCAGGTAACCTTCCGGATACATCCCAAAACATGATCTTCAGGGGATCCAAACATTTCCCTATGAGGCTATGCGGGAAGAACAAAGTAAAAAGGAAAGAAGAGTGAAGTGAAAAAGAAGAGATTAACTATAGTCATCGCTGCCTTTTTTGTTGTTGTCGATAAATACATATTGCCTTTTTTTTGTCGATAAATACATATTGCTGCTCATTATAACATGCGAATATCAAATACAATGAATGGTTTTGAGGTATGCAAAAAGGGTGAGGGTTACAAAGATTATGAGTATATTTAGTAACAAAACAAAAGAAGAGGTTTTAGCTTTTTTGCATTTCAATTCGTATACACATACACACACGCACACTTGCACACACTCACACCCACACACACCCACACACCCACACTTGCATTGACATCTATTAACTCATGGAACCTTCATTCATTCATTGTAAACAATATTTCTTGCATAGTGAATACCTTGAAGAAGATATCTTTATGTTCATTCCTAAATGTGTAATTTTGTGACAAACCATATCAAGTATAAAAATCAAAGAATTTGTATGGTCTAAAACAAGTATGTCACACATCAATCCTTCTGCAAGAGGGGTAATTTCTATCATTCAAGTTCTGAAATTTCATTTTAAATGACTAAGATGATAAATGATGCAAATGTTAACCAAAAGTTCTTTCAGACAAATTTAAAGGTAACTGCCGCTAGTGGATGTTCAGTGAAAAAATTGGCCAAGAGTATTTTCAGGCATATTTTAAAGTAACTTCCACTGTTGGAAGAACAATGCAAAAACTGGCAAAAATGATGCATACAAAAGAGTTTTAAAGTGTGAGATGCCTACCTCTTAGAGAAAGTCCAAGGCATCTTCATAATGCTTACAAGAGGGGTAAGGATTCTAACGTAAGCTAGGTCAAAGAGAAGTGGCTCTCATGAGGCTAAGGGATTGTTGATGTTGGGGTCAATGGAAAGGAATGGCTCTAATGAGGCCAAGGGTGAATGATAGCTCTAATAAGGCTAAAGGGTAATAAGTTATCTATGACATTAAAGTCAATAGAGAGACTTTCCTTTGGATTTGAGAACAAAGTTCCCATCTTGTAAATCAAACATGAATAGTGTTACTTCATCAATAGGGTCAAATTTCCCCACTGAAGAAATTGGACCTCCTCTCAAAAGAATGAGAACTTCAGAAGAAAACCTAATGTCCCCACCGAAAACCTGCTCTCAAAAGGATAGTTCTTGTTTTCTTTTAGGTTGAACAAAATTCATTGCAGGCATTTTCCCTTCTTCATCACAACTTGATTATCATAACCAATACTTGTAACATCTCCAACTTGATTGAATTTACTTCTATCATGATGTTGATACATTTTATTCAACATTTTTTGTTTAGGTTTGAGATGAATGAAGTCTGAAAGAGATTCCTTTCTGTTATTAAATCCTATTCCACTCATATCTCCTGCCACTTTTCCAACCTGAAGAATTTCATCTAATGTGTCAGAGCCACTGTTAGCATTCTGACAGACTTGGACATTTTGTAACATTTAGATTTTAGAAAAATCACTTCATTTTCTAACTTAGGCATAGTTTCCATGTGCTATTCCTTTTATGTCTTCACTTGGATTATAATTTTCTTTTGTTTCTCCCCTTGTTGACAAACTTCTGCACTTTTGAGGCACAATTCTCTGTAGGAAGCAACTAGTTCATCAAAAGTAAGTTCTCCATCATTAGACCCTTCATCAGAATCATATCTGCAAGTGAGAGCTTTTTATTTATTGTCTTTCTCCTTTACTCTTGCTTCTCTCTGAAAAATCATTTTTCTTCCTAATGTTTAATGACATGTTTGCAACATCTGTTCTTGACTTCCTATCCATACACTTTTGCCCCTTATTAACTTGTCTCCTAAGAAGCATAGTTTCATTATAAATTCCTTCATCATTCTCCATGTCACATTGAACCTCTTCATTATTAGTTTTGGAGATAAAATCTAAGCTTTTGTTCTTCTTTTTAGATCTTTCATTGATAGCCAATTCAAAAGTTTGAAGTGACCCAACAAGCTCCTCCACCTTCATGTTGCTGATGTCTTGAGCTTCTTCAATAGTTGTGATCTTCATGTAAAACTTCTTAGGCAACAACCTGAGAATCTTTCTAACCATCTTCTCCTCTGACATCTTCTCTCCCAAGGCACTAGATGTATTGGAAATATCAAGAATATTCATGTGAAAATCGTGAATTCTCTCATCCTCCTTCATCTTTAAGCTCTCAAACTTAGTGGTAAGAAGTTGAAGTCTTGACATCGTCACCCTAGAGGTTCCTTCATGAGCATTCTTCAAAATCTCCCATGCATCCTTAGCAGCAGTACAATTATTTATCAATCTGAAGGTGTTCCTGTTCACTCCATTGAATAAGACATTCAAGGCCCTAGAGTTTCCAAGAGCAAGATCATCTTCTTCCTTAGACCAGTCCTCTTCTGGCTTCAATTCTGTTGTATCATTTCCATCTTTGTCCTTCACAACAGGGTGTTTCCAGCCTTTGATAATTGTTTTCCAGCTTTTTCTATTAGAAAAATCACCATACACGCTTTCTAGGTGTATCATCCAAAATAGCCAGTCTATTGACAAACCCCAGTTCCATGTCCCTTGTACCAGAAAGTATCGTCCCTAGATCTCACCCAGAAACAGAGTAGGATGCCTACTCTAATAATTGAAATTTTGGTATCAGATATGAAATGTCGAATAAGATTGTAAACACCCCAAATTTGCCCTCACCCATTCACACCATGGCTTGTGATCATCTCATATGCATAAACACAATCATATCATCTCACATCTCATTTTTGATTCACTGCATAGTTTCTAAAGCATCTGCACCTAGGGTTTGTGATCTGAGCAATCCCAAAGCATCTTGAGCCATTCCAAAGGCCACAAATCATCTCAAAGGGGTCCATGTGTGTTCTTATATCATATTCCATCTCCTCAAAGTCAAAATTGCAGAGGAATCACAAGGACTAGGGTTTGAGTGGATGCAGAGCCAGGATGAACTGCACAGTTGACCTAAAATTAGGGTTTTGGTTTCAGAGGCCATAACTCCAAATTTTTTGGTCATTCTTGTTTCCATTGATCTCTATATGGTATAGGGAGTATTCATATCAATTTTCATGAAGAAATTCCATGGGGAAGTCACCTGATCAAAGGTTGACTTTTCAAGCAAGTCAGTGCAAAATCAAGGCATCTGAGGCCCCCAATGACCCAACCAATGGGTGATCTTCATCATTTTGAGTGTATATGATCTTTATTTGATCATGGAAGAAGGTTGAAGTTCATAGAAATCAAGAATTTAGGGTTTTTGCAAATGTTGACTTTTTGGGCATAGTTGACTTTTCAAGAATGCATCATTTTAGGTCATTTTTCAAGCTTTGATTCTTGATCCAAAAAGGCTTCAAATGGAAAAACTTTGGTCATGAAAGTTGTAGATCTCATCTTTCCCTTTTCAAAAAGTACAAGAACATGATCAAACTCTTTTTGGATCAAAAGTTATGGCAAGACAAAGTTGGCTAAAATCATTGATTTTCAAGGCAAGTTTCAAATGGAGATTTTGCAAAGTCATGAACCAATGCATTATGTGACCTCTAATTCATTTCAAACCATTACACAAACCTTCTTTGAGCCTTAAAAATCAGAATTGGACCAAGTTTCCCCATGGTTTGGTTTGTGTAACAAGACTTTCTCACATGTGAACCAAAGTTACAACAACTTGCAAAACCACTCATCATGCTTCCTACAACTTGCAGCCTTGGATGCTGAGCTTTGCTAGACCTCTCCCTCACCCTTGCTGCGCCAGCCCATGCCATGTACTTGCCTAGATCATGAGCCATACCTCTCTTACACATTATTTGACTTTTTGCAAAAGGTAACTTACCAATCAATAAAGGGCATGTCTTGTCAACTGACCAATGAGAGAGAGTTATGTGGACAATTTGCAAGCAAGACATAACACTAAGCAAGGCTGAAGCTCTCTCATAACACACATACACAAAAACACACCAAGCTGCATTTTGCTTCGAATCCCTCTGCCCAGCCACAAAACATCCCAACCATTTCCATACTTGAAATCACCCTGATCCATTGAGTAGAAAGCACCAAGAGCCAGGCTTGATCTGAGCAAGAATACCCCATTGCCATTCTTCACCTCAGCCTGCATTTTCCATCGAATCTCCTTCCACAAACCTCAAACACAAGAACAAACTCCACCAACAATCTCCACTCACCTCACTGACTAGAAACCACCCTTTGTTTTGGCCTGAAACACCCTATATCTCAAATACGATTTTCATCCTCCCTTGGTCAGAGCTGCTGCAAACTCACTCAGGAGTTTGTTTAAACTCCAACTAAGCATCCAAAGCTTTAAAGGTGGACCATTGGGACCAGATTGAGCCAAAGAATCATCCAAAGAGCTCCTGAATCAAGAGCTCCATCTCAGGTGACACCATGAACTTTTTTCCCAGAACTCATTTCTCTTGTTAAAATCTTGTTGTGCATGTTACACTGATCATTGGGATCTCTTTACTTTTGAAAATAAGCCAGAAATGAGCATGTAGTGGTCTTCTGAAAGTTTGACCTAGAATTTTATCTGCTTCGATTCTTGTTTGTGTGTGAGTTTAAACATGATTTGATGATGGATTCGTGCTTAGGATAGTTGGCAGATGGATTCTGGAGACTTAGGGCTTCTGATTTGGCCTAGGGAGAGAGATTGATTCTGGGGATGGCCGGAGAAGACGACCGGAACACTGTTCCGGTCGCCTGATTGTAATTAACGGCAGGGTTAGGGTTTTAAGCATTAATTAAGAAATTTGAATCTGGGCCGTGAGATGTGGCGCGCAGTCAATTCCCGCCCTGGTCATTTTGAATCTCACGCGTTGGATCAGCATACTTTCACTTATTTCATTTAAAATTCATTTATTTTCTTTTATTTTTCTTTTGTTTTGCATAATTATTTTAAAATAGCTAAAAATTCTCAAAAATTATGAAACTTTTTCTTAAAAGTTTTATTAATTTTTAAGACACAAAAATATTTTTATTTTATTTTTTATCATCAAAAAAGTATTTTTAAATATTTAAAAGATTATTTTTAATTGATTAATGGGAATTAATTAATTAAAAATACTTTTAAGTATTTAAAAATCACAAAAAAATTCATGAAATGTTCTAAGACATTTAGAAACATTGTCCAACCTTCAAACCAAATTTCTTTTTTGATCTTGATGCATTTTAAGAGTTTTTCATTGAATTAAATCATTTTTTATGCATTATTTTGATCATAAGTTCAAAATTCATTTCTGCCTATTGGAGAAGGTTGAGACATTGATTCCTCTTGCATTGTTTTGTGTTTGGCATGTAGTTTCTAGGGTAAAATGGCCATGATTTGATCTTGCATTTTCCATTTGTTTGGCATTTCTTTTGTATAGAACCCTAAAAAACCCTAATAACTTAGAAAATTCATATCTTGAGATTGGTTAAGAGTTGAGAGTTCCCCTTTGGGCAGTGGTTCATTATAGGTTTAGGGTTTCTTTGGGTAGCATTTTCCATTTTTTATCTTAGGGTTTGCTTCTGTTTTTGGTTTTTGTTTGATGTTTGATCCATGAACCCTAATTTGGGCTTTCTCTTGCATCCTTCTTGCATTTCCTTGCATAACATGACTTGTCTTTGCATTTTGTGCATGCCTATGATTCATTTGACATCTTAAGACACATAGAAAGCATGTTTGATCATTGCATCACATATTTGCCATGTCATTTGCCTTGTATGCTTCATAACTTTCCATGCTTGTTCATGCTCCTTAGCTTGCATCATTTGCATCCATAATCTTGTATGAGCATCTCCATGCCATGCCTCATGTTTGCAGCACCTCATAACATCATAATCATCATCAACATGCTTCTGGTTTTGCTTTGCATCATACCATTTCATCGCATCTAGCATTGCATTGCATTTCTTTCTAACATTTCAGGTGGTAAGTAAACTTGAGAAGTGAATTTGCCTTCACTTCTCATAACTTTTCTTTTCATCTCTCTTGCATGCATTGCTGCATTTCTATATGTGTTTGAGATTGAGCTTGCTCATTCTTGTTCCTCCCACTTTCTTCCTTCAAGTGACTTGACTTCTTGAATGAAGCAAGTCACTTTGCTTCTCTTGATCTTATTCATCTGCTTCCTGGTGGCTCCTTTGAAGATTGTTCTTGTAAACCTCACAAACCTTAGGAACAACCAAGCATGACAATGAATTAGGGTTTTGATTAGTCTCCCCTCATAGTTTTTACCTTTGTGTCTCTCTTTGAGTTCTCTCTCCTCATCTCATAATCAGGGACTAAACCCTAAAGGCTTTAAGACTTTGTGATTAAGCTTATGCCTGCATCCTTCTCTTGGGATGGAGTGCATAACTTTAATTCTAAGCCTTGAACCCTTAATGTGTTTAAATCTCTTAATCAATTCACTTAATAATCATCAAGACATCACACTTGTAACTTGGGCCTTGCATTAGGGTTCTAATTCTTCCTCAAGTGGTTAAGAAGGACTAACCCTAGTGTTAATGGACAAGTCCCCCTCAAGTTGTCTTACAAATCATAAAATTCACTTCATCATCATATCATTAATCTAAAATCCACTTAATCAAAGGCTTGTTTTGTCATGAGTTTAATCCCTAATCATGGATTAAGTTGAGGAGCTTTCCTCAGCTTAAACATTCTCATCTATCATCCTTCTCTTAGGATGGTGTAATGGGTCTGTTTAATCCATGATTATGGCTTAACCTCATTACTCAACACTAAACAAAAATCACCAAAAACATCTAAATAATCACAAGTAGGTTAATGATCTTAATCCTACACCAAAGGTGATTAAGTGTGAGAATCTGACTTCACACTTAAGGTATTCTCGTTACCCCTAATCAGAGGGAAGATGTGATGAGTTTACTAACCCATTGGTTTAGGCTTAAACTCATTATCTTATGACAAATCCAAAAGCAATAAAAGACTGAAAACTCAAAAAAACAAACAATAATCGTCTCCTCCGGGATTCTTTTCTCATCACTCTCACTCACAAACGAGAACTCGCTTCTTCTGTCTAATGCAAGACAGTTTGCATCTGTGCCAGACAGATCATACACTTGAGCATAGGCAAGTGAGCAGTTCACAAGTCAATTCATCTTTCAGTCTCTTTGGGTCGAACTACGGTGTTCTGACTTCCTCATTGCACGAGAGGATACGTAGGCATAACTTAACAGTTATCGAACAAAAGTCTCTGTATATTCCCCCTCTTTCCAGCTTCATTCTTTAAGCCTCATTATCATGAGCATTTCACCTCTTTCTCTTTTACACTGACACATCATTTATACACTTCACTTCACTTTACACTGACACCTGTACATATTGCTTTCCAGCTCTTTTATACACAGATTGCACTGACACTACCCCTTTAAAACACAAATCTTTTAAGCGTGGATCCCGTCGAGTACGGCGGAAAATCTGGGTGCTAATACCTTCCCAGGTTGTAACCAACCCCCTTTCTCAGTCTCTCTGGTTCGCAAACCGTCTTATCCGTATCTTCCTAGGTCTATGCAGCATTGCCTTTCCTCCGGGATAAAAATGCCTAGCTGGCGACTCTATTCATCTCCAGTGAGTTCACGGCTGTGTGTTCTCATTGTCCCTCTCGCCGACCGTTCGCGTCTGTACCTTCATATGACCCTGTCCCATTTGTTGGGAGCGACAGCTTGGCGACTCTGCTGGGGATCCTTATACTGCAACCAGGGCTTCTGGTTCTTTTTGTGGGTTCCTCCTAGCGCTTGTTTGATTTGTGTTTACTGGGGTGTTATGTGCTTGTTTGTGCTTGTATTTATTTTTGTTTATTGCTTTATGTACAGTTACTTTACTGCTTTCTTTACTGCATTTATATATCATATTGTCATTGTTGCTGGCTGGATCTGTTGTTTGCCTTGGTGGGTGGGTGATTCATTGAGAGTTAAGGTCCTATACCTGGGACCTGAGTGACACCTAGGCTAGAGTGAATCATATTCTTTCCCATTCCATTTCGGTCTGGTGCGGGAATATGAAACACGGTTCAGATATGGGTTTCTTCTTGAGAACTTTGTGTTGCAGATTTCCTGCAATGCTAGGGCTATCTGGGAAGCCTGCTAAGTCTGGATGACCTTTTAGTACTGACCTTCAGAAACTGAGGTGAATTAGAGGAGGAATTGTTATGGTTATTGTAAACACTATACCTCCGGGTTAGAAGTGTTTACACTTCTCATAACTGATCCAAGTCTGAGGATCCTTGTTCTAGATCACCACCTGTGAGGGGGTTGGGCTGTTTACAGGTTTGCAGGTACCTTGACCTCAGAATACCCTGTTACTTTGACTTTGTTAAGAATACTCCATGTTGGACAGTTCTTGTGATTCTAAACCCTGGACATGTGGCTCTTTATTTGAGCCCCCTACCCTGGTTACTGGATTTTTAGACCTCCAACTGGAATTCTTGAACATACTTGGACCTATATCAGAGCATTTTGATCAGATCCAGCTCAGTCACAAACCCCTTGCATATCATTTGCATACATACTCATTGCATCATATTAACATTTGCTTATTTGTGTTTCAGGGTATCCATTTTCATCTGGTTTTGGTTTTGACCCCATCTGCAGTATTGACCTGTCTCCATCAGCACTTGCTTCAGCTGTCAGCCATATACTTCAGTTGCCAGCACCAGCCAATCAGTGTCTCATTCCTTCAGCATTGTCATCAGCACTCTACTCAGTCTTCAGCATCATGGCTCCAAAGAAAAGCAACATCACCTACCATTTCTTCCAACCAGACTTATCAGACATCAGGAGGATCCAAACCCTGATCACTCCAGATCACATACCTTTGTTCAGGGAGCATTATGGGGATATGCTTGACTTGGTTATGGATTTGGACCCATCTCAGAGGAGCCTCATCCACACCTGCATTCAGTTTTATGATCCCCCATTGAGGTGTTTCACCTTTCAAGACTTTCAGTTGGGTCCTCTTCTGGAAGAATACTCATCATTGATTGGTTTGCCTATCAAGAGGGAAATCCCTTTCAACCCTGAAATGGTCTTTCCCAGCAATGGAGAGATAGCAAAAGCTTTGCACCTGGAACCTGCTTTGGTTGAGCAGCATATGGCCTCTAAAGCTGGGATCCCTGGATTTCATCTGGACTTCCTTATTTCTCAAGCTAGTCAGAAAGCCTCCCTGGGGGAGTGGAAAGCTGTTTGTGCTCTGTTGGCCTTAAGTGTATATGGAATTGTGTTGTTTGCAGATGAGCCACGATTCATTAGCAAGAATGCCATCCATTTGTTCATCCTGAAGAACCCAGTTCCAACTTTGCTAGGAGATCTCTATTACTCAGTACATCAGAAGAATGAGAAGCAGAGGGGAAGGCTAGTGAGGTGTTGTGCTCCATTATTCCATGCTTGGCTTCTTAAGCATCTACCCAGGACAGATGCATTTCTAAATCCTCATCAGCAAAGCAACTGGGCTAAGAGGCTCACTACTCTCACTTCAGCAGATATCAGATGGTGTACTCAGAGCACCAAGGGCAGAGAAATCATTACAAGCTGTGGGCACTTTCCCAATGTGCCTTTAATAGGGGTCAAGGGAAGTATCAATTACAACCCTCTGCTATTCAGGAGGCAATTAGGCTATGCACTGGTCCATACTCCCAGGGAGCAAGACTTGGTTGAGACCCTCTACTGTGAGAACAAGATTAGTCTGGCAACTGTTAGGCAGGCTGCCTGGGCCTGGGATCATGTTCAAACCAAGGGAATCACCACTCTGGGGAAGTGCAATAATGTGGCATCAGTCCAATATTATGAGTGGTCCCATGCTAGGGCCCAATTCTCTGGAATGCCCTTTACCATAGAAGACATGCCTGAGTCATCTTCAGCACCACCCCCTGCCACTATCAGTCTGGAGGAGTTTGAAAGCTTGAAGGAAAGAAATGAGAAGTTAACCCAAGCCTTGCAGAAGACCCTCAGGGAGAGGAGTGAAGGTGCGAGGGAGATTGAGAGATTGGAGAAATTGAGGGTGGAACACTTGACTAAGATTGAGAAGTCTGGAGATTATATCAACAAGTCTAGGGCTGGTGAACAGATTCTGAAGAATGCTTGTAAAGAAGCCCAGTTCCAGAGAGCAAGAACAGACTTGTACCTGAAAGAGAGTCAGGCCAGGTGGGTCCGGATCACTGAGGCCCGTACTCTAGAAGACAAGAGAGTTCAAGACAAGATGGAGCAGATGGAAAAAGCCCTGGAAGCAGCCCAGAAGGAAATATCAGAGTTAGAAATCAGAGCTGGAGTGAAGAGGTCTAAGGACCAAAGTCAGAACAAGAAGTTGACTGCAGCTGTTGCAACAAGAAACCTTCTCATCAGAAATCTTACGGAGCGGCCGGCTGATCCTGTGACCGAAGCACTTCTTAAGGAAGTTCGTGAGGATGAGTTTGGCCTTGGAGTTTGATCATTTGCTTGTTGTTATCCCTATTCCATGTACTTTTGCTTTTTTGTGATGTATTTTGACCCCTTTGAGGGCTTGTGTTGTAAAATGAACAAGTTGTATTATTTCACCTTTGTAATATATTTGTGTTAGTTTCCATCTGGGTTACTTCAAAAGCAACTTCAACAGCAGCATCTTCAAGGGTCTGGAAGGGTCAAAACTGAAGGCCAAACCGGATACCTTGAGAACAAATAAGCATAACTGCATTGCATGCTAACCCTTTTGTTTGTTTTGTAGGTTTTTGTTTTGTTGTTACTAACCTCTGTTGTGAATCTCAGGAATTATTGCTCGCCGCCGGGTATTTCCTCTCAACAGGCCACACAGGTACCCAACTAGAAACAACCTTCCGGGAATTCAAATGGATCAGATGCAGCAGGACCTTACGGAGGTCAGAAACCAGATGGCCAACGAAAGGTTGGAGATGAGAACGCAGATAACACAATTCATGGAAGTGATGAACAATTTAGCTCAAAGCCAGGAGAGGCTCAGAGCTTTGGTAGAAGGGAGGAATCAAGAGGAACCCCATGTGGGGACTGCTGGCACAAGTAACAATGAACGGGTGCAACCCCATGTTAACCCTCCTGTGTTTGGCCCACATCTACATCCTGAGATTAACATTCCTGCAAATGTTCAAGGGACAGCCACTGCAGCCAGGGTACTTCAAGAAGACCCTCAGGAGGACCAATTTACAGTAATGGGTGCTGGAGAGGAAACATATGATAGACGATTGGAAGAAATAGCTGAGAAGTTGAGATCACTGGAGTCTCAAAACTCTTTGGGGTTCGACGTCATGGACATGGGATTGGTAGACGGGGTCAGGATCCCCCATAAGTTCAAACCTCCTTGTTTCGAAAAGTATAATGGGACTTCATGCCCCCGGACTCATCTACAATCATTTCTGGGAAGGCTGAAGGCCTATACAATGGATGAGAAACTTTGGATGTTCTACTTCGAAGATAGCTTGACTGGAGCTTCGAGGGAGTGGTATTCCCATCTGACAAGAGCAACAATTAGATGCTGGAAGGACCTGGCAGAGGCCTTCATCAGGCAGTATCAGTATAATCTAGACATGGCACCCAACAGGACCCTCCTAATGGGAATGTCACAGTCATCTAGGGAGAGCTTCAGAGAATATGCTCAAAGATGGAGGCAACTGGCTGCTGCCGTTCAACCACCAATGTCTGAGAGAGAAATGGCAGACATGTTTATGAACACTCTCCAGGGAACGTATATTGACAGGTTGGCTGCTTTCTCTTCCACCAGCTTCGCAGATGTTGTCATAGCTGGGGAGAGAATTGAAAGCTTGTTAAAAATGGGAAAGATCTCAGACAACGGTGCCAGCTCGTCCAGTAGTACAAGGAAGCCTTTTGCAGGCCCGAGAAGAACTGGCGAGACCAATGCCATCCATTCAAACAGGGGTAGGCCCCAATATGCTCAGAGAACAATAGCAGCAGTCACCATTCCTGCTCCAGCTCATCCACAGCCAGTCTATCAACCTCCGCAACAAAACTTCCGACAACAACCTCAGTATCACCAGGATCAGTATCCTCCAAGGAACTTCAACAACAACAACACCAACAACAATCAACAGAGGCCATTCCAACAGAGGCCATCCCAAGCTAACAGAGTGATCGACCCGATCCCAATGCCGTATGCTGCCTTGCTGCCACAACTTCTGAAACTCAACCTAGTTGAGCTAAGAACGTTGGCACCTCCGGATCCCAACAGTCTACCAAGAAACTATGACTCCAACGCTAGGTGTGCTTTTCATTCAAACGCACCTGGTCACAGTACAGAAAAATGCAGGGCTCTGCATATGAAGGTACAAGACTTGGTAGACTCCAAGGCTCTAAATTTTGCACCTCCGCCCAATGTCAATAAAAACCCTATGCCAAACCATGGTGGTCCTCGAATTAACGCTATTGAAGAAGACCAACCGTCTTATTTAATAACCAGTGTGGATCAGATCAGGACACCATTGGTGGAAATCAAAGCTCAACTCCGTGAAAACCAGATATTTCCGGGGTGTGAACTAGGGTGCCCCTACTGCAATATTTCATGGAATGGGTGTGAGGACCTGAGGAATGGCATTGACAGCCTTATTCAAAGTGGCCTGCTCCAGATCACCACATCATTCCCGACAAATCCGACAACTTCATCAACAACGGTTCCAGAACCTCCTACAACCGCAGCAACTATGGTTCCCAACAATTCACCAGCAACATCAACAAGTACTTCACTTGTCCTTCCAAATGATCAGTTTTCAACAGTTTCTCCTGCTACAACTTCAGCTTCATTCCATTTCGAATCTCCATCAACAACAACATCAGTCCTTCCAACAACACCTCCTACAACACCAGCAATCAATCATGAAGATGTCTCTACTGTTACCATATTCTACGATCCTGAAAATAATTCCGCCTACCATTCAGAAGGTGCTGCTCCCGCCAGAGCACCAGTTACAATCTTTTATGATCCACAAACAATAACAGTCCCTTCAACAGCAGCAATCAGTCCAGTCACTGTCACGGTGCCTGGACCGGTACCATATGAAAGCAATAGGGCCATCCCCTGGCACTATGGCTCTGACGTGTATTGCGAAGGAAAAAGAATCACTCTTGAAACATCAGCACCTGCACCACAAGTAGATAATGTGGGGGGAGGCGGAGGCTTCACCCGAAGCGGACGTCTCTTCGCTCCACCAGTCCAAAGACCTACAGCCGAAGCAGAAGCTGCTGCCAAGGCAAAAGGGAAGAGCCCGGTGCAGGAAGATCAAGCTGTTAAGGAAGCCCTGAAGACTCCATTCGATCAAGAAGTTGATGAGTTTATGAGAATCATCAAAAAGAGTGACTACAAAATTGTGGATCAACTTCACCAGACGCCATCCAAAATCTCCATCCTCTCCCTGCTTATGTGCTCCGAAGCCCATCGGAATGCACTACTCAAAGTCTTGCACGCAGCTTACGTGCCTGAGGAGATTACTGTCAACCAATTGGAAACCGTGGTTGGAAATGTTACTGCTAGCAATGGGCTAGGGTTTACTAATTCTGACCTGACAGCGGATGGCCGCAACCACAACAAAGCCTTGCACATAACCATGGAATGCAAAGGAGCTGTCCTTTCTCATGTGCTGGTGGACACAGGTTCTTCCCTGAATGTCTTACCGAAGAAGGCTCTGGTGAAGTTGGAATACGATGGTTTGGCATTGAGACCCAGCAACCTGGTGGTAAGAGCCTTTGATGGTTCGAAGAGATCGGTTCTGGGAGAGATTGAGCTGCCCGTGACAATTGGCCCACAGACCTTTAAAACTATCTTTTATGTGATGGACATTCAGCCCGCCTACAGCTGTTTGTTGGGTAGACCCTGGATTCACGCCGCCGGCGCAATAACGTCTACCCTTCACCAAAAGTTAAAATTTGAGTGGGAAGGCCAAGTTGTCACAATCTGTGGAGAGGAGGACATTTTTGTCAGCCACCTGGCAACCTATAAGTACATTGAAATGGATGGAGAGATCCATGAAACAATGAGCCAGGGGTTTGAAGCTTTGAATGTGCACGAGGCATCTGCTGTATCTGGTACTCCAATGTCATCATACCAACAAGCCCGGAAGGTTGTTGAAGAAGGAACTGCCCTAGGCTGGGGCAAGGTTTTAGCTGTGGAGGAGAAGAAGGACAAGTTTGGGTTGGGTTACAAACCAACTCAACATCAAGCAAAGGCTGCTGCAGAGCCAGGTTTTGTCAGTGGGGGGATGCTCACCCCCGATGCTATCAACTGTTTGGAAGACGAGCTGGAAGAGGAGCGCAATCTGGAGAATTGGATTCGTCCAAAGATCCCGGGGAGCAGTGTCTCGAACTGGTCTTCCCAGGAAATTATAAGAGTTACTCATGCAGAGTAATTATTATTTCCTGTATTTTTATAGCATGCATCAAAGTCTTGCATCTTGCCCAAGATGACAAGACTCATTTTGTAATCAGGGCCATCTGTACTTTTGTGCAAACAAGATTAAATTAATGAAATATCAGACATCTTTTTGCAAACGAGTCTTTTTCTTTTCTGTTCACTGTTTTTCCATTTTTCTTTTTGTACAAAAATAAATGGCGGTGTTTTCAAAATGATAACTTCATTTCACTTTTTTCTAAAGCAAGATTAAAATCAATCACTAAAATGAACCAACTTAACCCTTGCAGAGAGTGCCTTCCTGACAGCACCGACAACAGCACGGCTATGACATCGTATGACTTTGACAATCCAATCAATCAAGCTGATGAAGGGGTTGAAGAAGAATATGAGCTTCCTGAAGAGCTAGCCAGGTTGTTAAGACAAGAGGAAAAGGTTATTACCCCTCACCAGGAGGAGGTTGAAGTGATCAATCTTGGTACGGAGGAAGACGTGAAAGAGGTTAAAATCGGGGCCTGCCTGCAAGACTCAGTGAAGAGACAACTGATAGATCTGCTTCAAGAGTATGTTGATGTGTTTGCTTGGTCGTATCAAGACATGCCAGGGTTGGACACCGATATAGTTGTGCACAAGCTGCCTTTGAGGGAAGAGTGCCCACCAGTTAAACAGAAGCTGCGCCGAACTCGTCCAGACATGGCTATGAAAATCAAGGAAGAGGTACAAAAGCAGTGGGACGCCGGGTTCCTTGCTGTGACTAGTTATCCGCCGTGGGTTGCTAATATAGTACCTGTGCCTAAGAAAGAAGGCAAAGTAAGAATGTGTGTTGACTACCGGGATCTGAACAGAGCCAGCCCGAAAGATGACTTCCCATTACCTCACATTGACGTATTGGTGGATAATACGGCTCAGTTCTCGGTATACTCCTTCATGGATGGATTTTCAGGATATAATCAGATCAAGATGTCACCTGAAGACATGGAGAAGACAACATTCATCACACCTTGGGGCACGTTCTGTTACAAGGTGATGCCATTCGGACTAAAGAATGCTGGTGCAACATATCAACGGGCTATGGTGACATTATTCCACGATATGATCCATAAGGAAATAGAATGTTACGTGGATGATATGATCGCCAAGTCCCTTACAGAGGAAGATCACCTGGTGAATCTGCTGAAGTTGTTCAAGCGTCTGAGGAAGTACCAACTAAAGCTGAACCCCAACAAATGCACATTCGGGGTGCGATCCGGTAAATTGCTGGGCTTTATTGTAAGCGAGAAAGGGATTGAGGTTGACCCTGATAAAGTCAAGGCTATACAAGAAATGCCTGCACCGAAAACTGAGAAAGAAGTTCGAGGGTTCTTAGGTCGATTGAACTACATTTCAAGGTTCATATCTCATCTTACAGCAACCTGTGAACCCTTGTTCAAGCTGTTAAGAAAAGAACAAACGGTCAGGTGGAACGAAGATTGCCAGAAGGCTTTTGACAAGATCAAGGAGTATTTACAAGAACCTCCAATCCTCATGCCGCCAGTTGAAGGAAGACCTCTGATTATGTACTTGACAGTGCTAGAAGAGTCAATGGGGTGTGTGCTGGGCCAGCATGACGAGTCTGGTCGAAAAGAGTATGCAATATACTACCTAAGCAAAAAGTTTACCGACTGTGAACAGCGTTATTCACTGCTCGAGAAAACTTGCTGTGCTTTAGCGTGGGCTGCTCGCCGACTGAGACAGTATATGTTGACCCACACTACCTTATTAATCTCAAAAATGGATCCGGTTAAGTACATTTTCGAGAAGCCAGCTCTTACCGGACGGGTTGCAAGATGGCAGATGATTCTCACAGAATACGACATACAGTACACATCTCAGAAAGCCATCAAGGGCAGTGTATTATCTGAATATCTTGCTGAGCAACCCATTGATGACTACCAGCCTATGAGGTTTGACTTCCCTGATGAGGACATCATGTTCATTAAAGCAAAAGATCACGAGGAGCCTACTCACACCGAAGGGCCTGACCCGGAGGAAGAATGGACTATGATGTTTGATGGGGCTGTTAACATGAATGGCCGTGGTGTTGGTGCAGTACTCATTACACCTAAAGGAGTTCACATGCCTTTCTCGGCAAAACTCACTTTCAACTGCACTAACAACGAAGCCGAATACGAAGCTTGCATTATGGGTCTTGAGGAAGCCATTGACCTCAGGATCAAAACTTTGACCGTATTCGGAGATTCAGCTTTGGTAGTCAATCAAACCAACGGAAAATGGTACACCCACCAAGATCATCTGATACCTTACAGGGATTATACAAGAAGGTTGTTGACGTTCTTCACAACGGTCAAACTTGAGTATATCCCTCGGGACGAGAATCAGTTTGCAGATGCTCTTGCTACCATTTCATCCATGATCAAAGTTCAAGCTGCTAACTTTGTACCTCAGATTTCAGTATCAAGACTTGATAGACCAGCATATGTATTTGCAGCGGATGTTGTAAAAGATGATAAGCCTTGGTTCCATGACATTAAGTGCTTCTTGGAGGATCAGACATACCCACCTGGGGCATCTTCCAATGATAAGAAGACTTTAAGAAGGCTTGCTGGTAGTTTCTTTCTGAACACTGATGGGTCTTTATACAAGAGGAACTTTGACATGGTACTCCTCAGATGTGTTGACAAGACGGAAGCAGATTTGTTGATGCATGAAGTGCACGAAGGGTCTTTTGGTACCCATGCCGGAGGGCATGCCATGGCTAAGAAGTTACTAAGATCAGGCTATTACTGGATCACAATGGATGCAGACTGTTGTGCTTACGCCAGAAAATGCCACAAATGCCAGATCTACGCAGACAAGGTGCATGTGCCTCCCAATCCTTTGAACATCATGTCTTCACCATGGCCCTTTGCTATGTGGGGCATTGATATGATTGGCAAGATTGAGCCAACTGCTTCAAATGGTCACAGATTTATCCTGGTCGCCATCGACTATTTCACCAAGTGGGTCGAAGCAGCCTCATATGCAAACGTCACAAGGCAAGTGGTAGCCCGATTCCTGAAGAGAGACATCATCTGTCGGTATGGAGTGCCCGAGCGAATCATTACTGATAATGGTTCCAATTTAAACAACAAAATGATGGCAGAGCTGTGTCGGGACTTCAAAATCCAACATCACAATTCTTCTCCTTACAGGCCAAAGATGAACGGCGCTGTTGAGGCAGCAAATAAGAATATCAAGAAGATTGTGCAGAAGATGGTAATCACTTACAAAGATTGGCATGAAATGCTACCGTTTGCCTTGCATGGGTACCGCACATCAATCAGAACATCCACTGGGGCAACACCGTATCAGCTTGTGTATGGTATGGAAGCAGTCCTACCTGTTGAAGTTGAATTACCCTCCCTACGGGTATTAATGGATGTTAAATTGAGTGAAGCAGAATGGGTTCGGGCCCGATACGAACAACTGAGTCTGATTGAAGAGAAAAGATTGGCTGCAATCTGTCATGGACAGTTGTATCAGAAAAGAATGAAGAAAGCCTTCGATCAGAAAGTCAGGCACCGAGGGTACCAAGTAGGGGATCTTGTGTTGAAAAGAATCCTCCCTCCTCATACAGACCACAGGGGCAAATGGACTCCAAATTATGAAGGACCATTCGTTGTAAAGAAAGTTTTCTCTGGTGGAGCACTGATGCTCAGCACCATGGATGGTGAAGATTTCCCGTCCCCTGTGAATTCAGATGCAGTTAAAAAATACTTCGCATAAAAATGACCCGCTGGACATAAAAACAGAATGTAAGTCCAGGCAAAAATAGGGCATCCCGGCGAGTCAAAAACAGAATAAAAGACTCGGGCAAAAATAAGGGAAATAAACAAAAAATGTACACCCGCTGAGTTGAAAAGCCGCATTGGACAACTCAGGCAAAAATGGGTATCCCGATGGATTGAAAACCCGAAAGGGCGATCCATGCAAAACAAGGGAATAAGCGAACAACTGCATTCTGAATTCGTCTGCATTATCTACAACTTGGTAAGCTACAAAGGATCAAGCTTCAATCAGAATCAACTCTCTCCAGAAAGCAAGACGAGAAGAACGTCATTGTCATACGAGTCATAGCAGAAGAGGAAGCTCCTTGAAAGCGTCGTCGGCATTGCCAGCACTTTATTTCTCAATTTGTAACAATCTCCTCATTTCAGGAGATATGTTTCTTTGACTGTATCTTGCCAATTCAGGGCACAGGAATTAATAAAATCAGATTTTCGGTCATGTTTCGTTTTTACATTTATGTTTTGCAAAGAGTTGTCTGATATCTCTAAAAATACAATTGCATAAGTACAGATGCCTTTCTCTAAAAATAAAAGAAAAAACACATGCTTACAGGGAATGTGATTATTCTCGAAAGTACTTAACTCCTATGACGGAATCCAGTAAGGGATACCTCGGGACCTTTTGTACGTTTCCTTACCTTTGCAGGATTGCAGGTATCCAGAACGCAACCTGGGGCATGCAGGTTACGTTTCAGCAAGCTGGCAAATCATTATCAACTCGGTCTATCTTCCACGTGGCACTGGAAGGTGCCCACTTCCCCAGCAAAGTTGCCGAATCAACATGCACTCAATCTTAGCATCTGAAATGCTCTATCCCCAGCCGAGTGGCCTCTTGTTGCTCTCCCCAGCTGAGTTGCCTCTCATAATTCCCCAGCCGAGCTGCCTTTTCATCCTCAGCTGAGTACGGGAGTCAGGAAATCATCTCCCCACAGAATCTTCAGCCTCTATCCAGAAGAGCAGCGCATAGAAGATCACAACAGAGTGAAGAAAGCTTCTACAAACCCCAGCTGGGTCCCGTATTATAAGGATGTCAGCCAGTGACCTATATCCCCAAGCAAATATCCTCTTATCGGATCTACCAATGATCTCATCCCCAGCTGGGAGGTCCATTTCCAACAGATCGACCAGAGATCTTCGCAGTGACGGGATCCGAATCCCAGTGTGGTATCTTTGCATAATCATGGCATTTGCATCATAATATCCCCTCAGAGCGTAGCATTCCGTCTAATACGGAACATTACGGCAAAAATCAAATACATAGCATAATCATAAGCCATGTTCTGAAGTAACACTTGTGAATAACAAACCGTTCATCATCATACAGAAACTCCCACCAGAGTCCCAGCAAAAGCAGTTGCCTCACAAATCACAAACGCCAGTATCTACTCCTTTTGGCACCCGTCCGTGCCATCTTTCCCCAGTAAAGTCGCCTGAACACTATTTACAAATAGGATCACCCGTATTACATATACTTCCTGACACCCGTCCGTGTCAAATCACCAGCAGAAAGCCAAAGACATCCTCTTTGCACTCACATATACTTATATATACACTTTCTTGACACCCGTCCGTGTCATGTCCCCAGCGCAGTCGCTTACACCTTCGTCACCCATATACTTGTTATTATTATACTTTTCTCTTTGACACTCGTCCGTGTCACTCTCCCCAGCAGATAAACACTCATCTATACATTATACAATACTCACTACCCATTGGTACACTTATACAGATACTCGTCCGTATCTTGTATACATCATCACTCATATCCCCGCAGATTCGACGGTAGTCCTTGTTAACCAGTTGGTACTCGTCCGTATCATCATCTCAGAACATTGCGTCTAGTGTTTGTTTCTACATGATACTCGTCCGTATCATACTCTTAGGGATGCTTGTCCGCATCTTTAATCCACACACCGTGTCAAACACTTATGTCTTCTTGAATATAGATACTCGTCTGTGTCTACTATTCCCCAGAAGGATTCTTTCAGATGCAACACTCGTCCGTGTTCTTTGTTAACCAGTTGATACTCGTCCGTATCATCATCCCTGAACATGTGTCAGTTTGTTTCCACGTGATACTCGTCCGTATCATAGTCTTAAGGATGCTCGTCCGCATCTTTAATCTATACATAATACCAAACACTTATACCTTTTGTCTCTTGGATGTAAACGCTCGTCCGTGTTTACTATTCCCCAGTAGATCACCAACAAAGCATTTTCTTTTATCTGACACTCGTCCTGTGTCATGATAACCCTGAGAGCAGCCGTACCCTGCTGAGTGGTCGTCCTCCACTTCTTGATGGTCGTCCTCCATCATGCTCATCCGATGGTCGTCCCCATCGTTGACATTTTAGCAGCCGTCCCCTGCTAGGTGGTCGTCCTCCACCTTTTTGATGATCGTCCTTCATCACTTTATCCAATGGCCGTCCCCATTGTTGATTTTGGTTATCTGGCATTCGTCCTATGTCATGAGAAACCTCGAGAGCAGCCGTCCCCTGCTGAGTGGTCGTCCTCCATTTCTTGATGGTCGTCCTCCATCATGCTCGTCCGATGGCCGTCCCCATCGTTGACCTTTTCTATCCGATGGCCGTCCCCATCGTTGATATTTTCGGCAGCCGTACCCTGCCAGGTGGTCGTCCTCCACCTTTGATGGCCGTCCCCATCATATTCCTTTTATTCCCAACAGAGCAGCCGTACCCTGCTAGGTGATCGTCCTTCACCTTTGATGGCCGTACCCCATCAGCTGTTTATTTCATTTATTCTTTAACCCGATGGCCGTCCCCGTCGTGGTCCCTTTTCCTTTTAACCCGATGGCCGTCCCCATCGTCGGTTACTTCACCTTTATGAGCTTGATGGCCGTCCCCGTCATGTTTCATTAATCCCCAGAAAATTTTACAGCTTTGTCTTGATGGCCGTCCCCATCATAATTTCTTTTCTTTTCCCAGCTAGTCGGCCGCCCCCGTCTTAGCTTTACCTTTTATCCCCAGCATGTCGGCCGTCCCCGTCATTGTTTTATTTTCCTCACCTCCCCAGCATGTCGGCCGTCCCCGTCATTGCTATTTGCCCAGCAGTCGTCCTCTGCTCGACGGTCGTCCTCCGTCGCCCACACTTTACAATACACTTTATTTTCCTTTTACAATCTATATCCCTTTTCTTCTTCATCCTGTGAGTGCAAATTTTGGACTGTCTTTGGTATTCAACCACAAGTTATCTTGTTCGCCTGTTAAGCCGTTGCTTACATCCTGCACAGCTAACTCGTGTTTGAATAGGGGCAGCTGTAAACACCCCAAATTTGCCCTCACCCATTCACACCATGGCTTGTGATCATCTCATATGCATAAACACAATCATATCATCTCACATCTCATTTTTGATTCACTGCATAGTTTCTAAAGCATCTGCACCTAGGGTTTGTGATCTGAGCAATCCCAAAGCATCTTGAGCCATTCCAAAGGCCACAAATCATCTCAAAGGGGTCCATGTGTGTTCTTATATCATATTCCATCTCCTCAAAGTCAAAATTGCAGAGGAATCACAAGGACTAGGGTTTGAGTGGATGCAGAGCCAGGATGAACTGCACAGTTGACCTAAAATTAGGGTTTTGGTTTCAGAGGCCATAACTCCAAATTTTTTGGTCATTCTTGTTTCCATTGATCTCTATATGGTATAGGGAGTATGCATATCAATTTTCATGAAGAAATTCCATGGGGAAGTCACCTGATCAAAGGTTGACTTTTCAAGCAAGTCAGTGCAAAATCAGGGCATCTGAGGCCCCCAATGACCCAACCAATGGGTGATCTTCATCATTTTGAGTGTATATGATCTTTATTTGATCATGGAAGAAGGTTGAAGTTCATAGAAATCAAGAATTTAGGGTTTTTGCAAATGTTGACTTTTTGGGCATAGTTGACTTTTCAAGAATGCATCATTTTAGGTCATTTTTCAAGCTTTGATTCTTGATCCAAAAAGGCTTCAAATGGAAAAACTTTGGTCATGAAAGTTGTAGATCTCATCTTTCCCTTTTCAAAAAGTACAAGAACATGATCAAACTCTTTTTGGATCAAAAGTTATGGCAAGACAAAGTTGGCTAAAATCATTGATTTTCAAGGCAAGTTTCAAATGGAGATTTTGCAAAGTCATGAACCAATGCATTATGTGACCTCTAATTCATTTCAAACCATTACACAAACCTTCTTTGAGCCTTAAAAATCAGAATTGGACCAAGTTTCCCCATGGTTTGGTTTGTGTAACAAGACTTTCTCACATGTGAACCAAAGTTACAACAACTTGCAAAACCACTCATCATGCTTCCTACAACTTGCAGCCTTGGATGCTGAGCTTTGCTAGACCTCTCCCTCACCCTTGCTGCGCCAGCCCATGCCATGTACTTGCCTAGATCATGAGCCATACCTCTCTTACACATTATTTGACTTTTTGCAAAAGGTAACTTACCAATCAATAAAGGGCATGTCTTGTCAACTGACCAATGAGAGAGAGTTATGTGGACAATTTGCAAGCAAGACATAACACTAAGCAAGGCTGAAGCTCTCTCATAACACACATACACAAAAACACACCAAGCTGCATTTTGCTTCGAATCCCTCTGCCCAGCCACAAAACATCCCAACCATTTCCATACTTGAAATCACCCTGATCCATTGAGTAGAAAGCACCAAGAGCCAGGCTTGATCTGAGCAAGAATACCCCATTGCCATTCTTCACCTCAGCCTGCATTTTCCATCGAATCTCCTTCCACAAACCTCAAACACAAGAACAAACTCCACCAACAATCTCCACTCACCTCACTGACTAGAAACCACCCTTTGTTTTGGCCTGAAACACCCTATATCTCAAATACGATTTTCATCCTCCCTTGGTCAGAGCTGCTGCAAACTCACTCAGGAGTTTGTTTAAACTCCAACTAAGCATCCAAAGCTTTAAAGGTGGACCATTGGGACCAGATTGAGCCAAAGAATCATCCAAAGAGCTCCTGAATCAAGAGCTCCATCTCAGGTGACACCATGAACTTTTTTCCCAGAACTCATTTCTCTTGTTAAAATCTTGTTGTGCATGTTACACTGATCATTGGGATCTCTTTACTTTTGAAAATAAGCCAGAAATGAGCATGTAGTGGTCTTCTGAAAGTTTGACCTAGAATTTTATCTGCTTCGATTCTTGTTTGTGTGTGAGTTTAAACATGATTTGATGATGGATTCGTGCTTAGGATAGTTGGCAGATGGATTCTGGAGACTTAGGGCTTCTGATTTGGCCTAGGGAGAGAGATTGATTCTGGGGATGGCCGGAGAAGACGACCGGAACACTGTTCCGGTCGCCTGATTGTAATTAACGGCAGGGTTAGGGTTTTAAGCATTAATTAAGAAATTTGAATCTGGGCCGTGAGATGTGGCGCGCAGTCAATTCCCGCCCTGGTCATTTTGAATCTCACGCGTTGGATCAGCATACTTTCACTTATTTCATTTAAAATTCATTTATTTTCTTTTATTTTTCTTTTGTTTTGCATAATTATTTTAAAATAGCTAAAAATTCTCAAAAATTATGAAACTTTTTCTTAAAAGTTTTATTAATTTTTAAGACACAAAAATATTTTTATTTTATTTTTTATCATCAAAAAAGTATTTTTAAATATTTAAAAGATTATTTTTAATTGATTAATGGGAATTAATTAATTAAAAATACTTTTAAGTATTTAAAAATCACAAAAAAATTCATGAAATGTTCTAAGACATTTAGAAACATTTTCCAACCTTCAAACCAAATTTCTTTTTTGATCTTGATGCATTTTAAGAGTTTTTCATTGAATTAAATCATTTTTTATGCATTATTTTGATCATAAGTTCAAAATTCATTTCTGCCTATTGGAGAAGGTTGAGACATTGATTCCTCTTGCATTGTTTTGTGTTTGGCATGTAGTTTCTAGGGTAAAATGGCCATGATTTGATCTTGCATTTTCCATTTGTTTGGCATTTCTTTTGTATAGAACCCTAAAAAACCCTAATAACTTAGAAAATTCATATCTTGAGATTGGTTAAGAGTTGAGAGTTCCCCTTTGGGCAGTGGTTCATTATAGGTTTAGGGTTTCTTTGGGTAGCATTTTCCATTTTTTATCTTAGGGTTTGCTTCTGTTTTTGGTTTTTGTTTGATGTTTGATCCATGAACCCTAATTTGGGCTTTCTCTTGCATCCTTCTTGCATTTCCTTGCATAACATGACTTGTCTTTGCATTTTATGCATGCCTATGATTCATTTGACATCTTAAGACACATAGAAAGCATGTTTGATCATTGCATCACATATTTGCCATGTCATTTGCCTTGTATGCTTCATAACTTTCCATGCTTGTTCATGCTCCTTAGCTTGCATCATTTGCATCCATAATCTTGTATGAGCATCTCCATGCCATGCCTCATGTTTGCAGCACCTCATAACATCATAATCATCATCAACATGCTTCTGGTTTTGCTTTGCATCATACCATTTCATCCCATCTAGCATTGCATTGCATTTCTTTCTAACATTTCAGGTGGTAAGTAAACTTGAGAAGTGAATTTGCCTTCACTTCTCATAACTTTTATTTTCATCTCTCTTGCATGCATTGCTGCATTTCTATATGTGTTTGAGATTGAGCTTGCTCATTCTTGTTCCTCCCACTTTCTTCCTTCAAGTGACTTGACTTCTTGAATGAAGCAAGTCACTTTGCTTCTCTTGATCTTATTCATCTGCTTCCTGGTGGCTCCTTTGAAGATTGTTCTTGTAAACCTCACAAACCTTAGGAACAACCAAGCATGACAATGAATTAGGGTTTTGATTAGTCTCCCCTCATAGTTTTTACCTTTGTGTCTCTCTTTGAGTTCTCTCTCCTCATCTCATAATCAGGGACTAAACCCTAAAGGCTTTAAGACTTTGTGATTAAGCTTATGCCTGCATCCTTCTCTTGGGATGGAGTGCATAACTTTAATTCTAAGCCTTGAACCCTTAATGTGTTTAAATCTCTTAATCAATTCACTTAATAATCATCAAGACATCACACTTGTAACTTGGGCCTTGCATTAGGGTTCTAATTCTTCCTCAAGTGGTTAAGAAGGACTAACCCTAGTGTTAATGGACAAGTCCCCCTCAAGTTGTCTTACAAATCATAAAATTCACTTCATCATCATATCATTAATCTAAAATCCACTTAATCAAAGGCTTGTTTTGTCATGAGTTTAATCCCTAATCATGGATTAAGTTGAGGAGCTTTCCTCAGCTTAAACATTCTCATCTATCATCCTTCTCTTAGGATGGTGTAATGGGTCTGTTTAATCCATGATTATGGCTTAACCTCATTACTCAACACTAAACAAAAATCACCAAAAACATCTAAATAATCACAAGTAGGTTAATGATCTTAATCCTACACCAAAGGTGATTAAGTGTGAGAATCTGACTTCACACTTAAGGTATTCTCGTTACCCCTAATCAGAGGGAAGATGTGATGAGTTTACTAACCCATTGGTTTAGGCTTAAACTCATTATCTTATGACAAATCCAAAAGCAATAAAAGACTGAAAACTCAAAAAAACAAACAATAATCGTCTCCTCCGGGATTCTTTTCTCATCACTCTCACTCACAAACGAGAACTCGCTTCTTCTGTCTAATGCAAGACAGTTTGCATCTGTGCCAGACAGATCATACACTTGAGCATAGGCAAGTGAGCAGTTCACAAGTCAATTCATCTTTCAGTCTCTTTGGGTCGAACTACGGTGTTCTGACTTCCTCATTGCACGAGAGGATACGTAGGCATAACTTAACAGTTATCGAACAAAAGTCTCTGTATATTCCCCCTCTTTCCAGCTTCATTCTTTAAGCCTCATTATCATGAGCATTTCACCTCTTTCTCTTTTACACTGACACATCATTTATACACTTCACTTCACTTTACACTGACACCTGTACATATTGCTTTCCAGCTCTTTTATACACAGATTGCACTGACACTACCCCTTTAAAACACAAATCTTTTAAGCGTGGATCCCGTCGAGTACGGCGGACAATCTGGGTGCTAATACCTTCCCAGGTTGTAACCAACCCCCTTTCTCAGTCTCTCTGGTTCGCAAACCGTCTTATCCGTATCTTCCTAGGTCTATGCAGCATTGCCTTTCCTCCGGGATAAAAATGCCTAGCTGGCGACTCTATTCATCTCCAGTGAGTTCACGGCTGTGTGTTCTCATTGTCCCTCTCGCCGACCGTTCGCGTCTGTACCTTCATATGACCCTGTCCCATTTGTCGGGAGCGACAGCTTGGCGACTCTGCTGGGGATCCTTATACTGCAACCAGGGCTTCTGGTTCTTTTTGTGGGTTCCTCCTAGCGCTTGTTTGATTTGTGTTTACTGGGGTGTTATGTGCTTGTTTGTGCTTGTATTTATTTTTGTTTATTGCTTTATGTACAGTTACTTTACTGCTTTCTTTACTGCATTTATATATCATATTGTCATTGTTGCTGGCTGGATCTGTTGTTTGCCTTGGTGGGTGGGTGATTCATTGAGAGTTAAGGTCCTATACCTGGGACCTGAGTGACACCTAGGCTAGAGTGAATCATATTCTTTCCCATTCCATTTCGGTCTGGTGCGGGAATATGAAACACGGTTCAGATATGGGTTTCTTCTTGAGAACTCTGTGTTGCAGATTTCCTGCAATGCTAGGGCTATCTGGGAAGCCTGCTAAGTCTGGATGACCTTTTAGTACTGACCTTCAGAAACTGAGGTGAATTAGAGGAGGAATTGTTATGGTTATTGTAAACACTGTACCTCCGGGTTAGAAGTGTTTACACTTCTCATAACTGATCCAAGTCTGAGGATCCTTGTTCTAGATCACCACCTGTGAGGGGGTTGGGCTGTTTACAGGTTTGCAGGTACCTTGACCTCAGAATACCCTGTTACTTTGACTTTGTTAAGAATACTCCATGTTGGACAGTTCTTGTGATTCTAAACCCTGGACATGTGGCTCTTTATTTGAGCCCCCTACCCTGGTTACTGGATTTTTAGACCTCCAACTGGAATTCTTGAACATACTTGGACCTATATCAGAGCATTTTGATCAGATCCAGCTCAGTCACAAACCCCTTGCATATCATTTGCATACATACTCATTGCATCATATTAACATTTGCTTATTTGTGTTTCAGGGTATCCATTTTCATCTGGTTTTGGTTTTGACCCCATCTGCAGTATTGACCTGTCTCCATCAGCACTTGCTTCAGCTGTCAGCCATATACTTCAGTTGCCAGCACCAGCCAATCAGTGTCTCATTCCTTCAGCATTGTCATCAGCACTCTACTCAGTCTTCAGCATCATGGCTCCAAAGAAAAGCAACATCACCTACCATTTCTTCCAACCAGACTTATCAGACATCAGGAGGATCCAAACCCTGATCACTCCAGATCACATACCTTTGTTCAGGGAGCATTATGGGGATATGCTTGACTTGGTTATGGATTTGGACCCATCTCAGAGGAGCCTCATCCACACCTGCATTCAGTTTTATGATCCCCCATTGAGGTGTTTCACCTTTCAAGACTTTCAGTTGGGTCCTCTTCTGGAAGAATACTCATCATTGATTGGTTTGCCTATCAAGAGGGAAATCCCTTTCAACCCTGAAATGGTCTTTCCCAGCAATGGAGAGATAGCAAAAGCTTTGCACCTGGAACCTGCTTTGGTTGAGCAGCATATGGCCTCTAAAGCTGGGATCCCTGGATTTCATCTGGACTTCCTTATTTCTCAAGCTAGTCAGAAAGCCTCCCTGGGGGAGTGGAAAGCTGTTTGTGCTCTGTTGGCCTTAAGTGTATATGGAATTGTGTTGTTTGCAGATGAGCCACGATTCATTAGCAAGAATGCCATCCATTTGTTCATCCTGAAGAACCCAGTGCCAACTTTGCTAGGAGATCTCTATTACTCAGTACATCAGAAGAATGAGAAGCAGAGGGGAAGGCTAGTGAGGTGTTGTGCTCCATTATTCCATGCTTGGCTTCTTAAGCATCTACCCAGGACAGATGCATTTCTAAATCCTCATCAGCAAAGCAACTGGGCTAAGAGGCTCACTACTCTCACTTCAGCAGATATCAGATGGTGTACTCAGAGCACCAAGGGTAGAGAAATCATTACAAGCTGTGGGCACTTTCCCAATGTGCCTTTAATAAGGGTCAAGGGAAGTATCAATTACAACCCTCTGCTATTCAGGAGGCAATTAGGCTATGCACTGGTCCATACTCCCAGGGAGCAAGACTTGGTTGAGACCCTCTACTGTGAGAACAAGATTAGTCTGGCAACTGTTAGGCAGGCTGCCTGGGCCTGGGATCATGTTCAAACCAAGGGAATCACCACTCTGGGGAAGTGCAATAATGTGGCATCAGTCCAATATTATGAGTGGTCCCATGCTAGGGCCCAATTCTCTGGAATGCCCTTTACCATAGAAGACATGCCTGAGTCATCTTCAGCACCACCCCCTGCCACTATCAGTCTGGAGGAGTTTGAAAGCTTGAAGGAAAGAAATGAGAAGTTAACCCAAGCCTTGCAGAAGACCCTCAGGGAGAGGAGTGAAGGTGCGAGGGAGATTGAGAGATTGGAGAAATTGAGGGTGGAACACTTGACTAAGATTGAGAAGTCTGGAGATTATATCAACAAGTCTAGGGCTGGTGAACAGATTCTGAAGAATGCTTGTAAAGAAGCCCAGTTCCAGAGAGCAAGAACAGACTTGTACCTGAAAGAGAGTCAGGCCAGGTGGGTCCGGATCACTGAGGCCCGTACTCTAGAAGACAAGAGAGTTCAAGACAAGATGGAGCAGATGGAAAAAGCCCTGGCAGCAGCCCAGAAGGAAATATCAGAGTTAGAAATCAGAGCTGGAGTGAAGAGGTCTAAGGACCAAAGTCAGAACAAGAAGTTGACTGCAGCTGTTGCAACAAGAAACCTTCTCATCAGAAATCTTACGGAGCGGCCGGCTGATCCTGTGACCGAAGCACTTCTTAAGGAAGTTCGTGAGGATGAGTTTGGCCTTGGAGTTTGATCATTTGCTTGTTGTTATCCCTATTCCATGTACTTTTGCTTTTTTGTGATGTATTTTGACCCCTTTGAGGGCTTGTGTTGTAAAATGAACAAGTTGTATTATTTCACCTTTGTAATATATTTGTGTTAGTTTCCATCTGGGTTACTTCAAAAGCAACTTCAACAGCAGCATCTTCAAGGGTCTGGAAGGGTCAAAACTGAAGGCCAAACCGGATACCTTGAGAACAAATAAGCATAACTGCATTGCATGCTAACCCTTTTGTTTGTTTTGTAGGTTTTTGTTTTGTTGTTACTAACCTCTGTTGTGAATCTCAGGAATTATTGCTCGCCGCCGGGTATTTCCTCTCAACAGGCCACACAGGTACCCAACTAGAAACAACCTTCCGGGAATTCAAATGGATCAGATGCAGCAGGACCTTACGGAGGTCAGAAACCAGATGGCCAACGAAAGGTTGGAGATGAGAACGCAGATAACACAATTCATGGAA
The DNA here is from genome assembly GCA_963966055.1 of Lathyrus aphaca. Lineage (NCBI taxonomy): Eukaryota > Viridiplantae > Streptophyta > Magnoliopsida > Fabales > Fabaceae > Lathyrus > Lathyrus aphaca. Next base: position 723,830,336 of record OZ014519.1, on the reverse strand, counting down.
GTGATGAACAATTTAGCTCAAAGCCAGGAGAGGCTCAGAGCTTTGGTAGAAGGGAGGAATCAAGAGGAACCCCATGTGGGGACTGCTGGCACAAGTAACAATGAACGGGTGCAACCCCATGTTAACCCTCCTGTGTTTGGCCCACATCTACATCCTGAGATTAACATTCCTGCAAATGTTCAAGGGACAGCCACTGCAGCCAGGGTACTTCAAGAAGACCCTCAGGAGGACCAATTTACAGTAATGGGTGCTGGAGAGGAAACATATGATAGACGATTGGAAGAAATAGCTGAGAAGTTGAGATCACTGGAGTCTCAAAACTCTTTGGGGTTCGACGTCATGGACATGGGATTGGTAGACGGGGTCAGGATCCCCCATAAGTTCAAACCTCCTTGTTTCGAAAAGTATAATGGGACTTCATGCCCCCGGACTCATCTACAATCATTTCTGGGAAGGCTGAAGGCCTATACAATGGATGAGAAACTTTGGATGTTCTACTTCGAAGATAGCTTGACTGGAGCTTCGAGGGAGTGGTATTCCCATCTGACAAGAGCAACAATTAGATGCTGGAAGGACCTGGCAGAGGCCTTCATCAGGCAGTATCAGTATAATCTAGACATGGCACCCAACAGGACCCTCCTAATGGGAATGTCACAGTCATCTAGGGAGAGCTTCAGAGAATATGCTCAAAGATGGAGGCAACTGGCTGCTGCCGTTCAACCACCAATGGGTCGAACTACGGTGTTCTGACTTCCTCATTGCACGAGAGGATACGTAGGCATAACTTAACAGTTATCGAACAAAAGTCTCTGTATATTCCCCCTCTTTCCAGCTTCATTCTTTAAGCCTCATTATCATGAGCATTTCACCTCTTTCTCTTTTACACTGACACATCATTTATACACTTCACTTCACTTTACACTGACACCTGTACATATTGCTTTCCAGCTCTTTTATACACAGATTGCACTGACACTACCCCTTTAAAACACAAATCTTTTAAGCGTGGATCCCGTCGAGTACGGCGGACAATCTGGGTGCTAATACCTTCCCAGGTTGTAACCAACCCCCTTTCTCAGTCTCTCTGGTTCGCAAACCGTCTTATCTGTATCTTCCTAGGTCTATGCAGCATTGCCTTTCCTCCGGGATAAAAATGCCTAGCTGGCGACTCTATTCATCTCCAGTGAGTTCACGGCTGTGTGTTCTCATTGTCCCTCTCGCCGACCGTTCGCGTCTGTACCTTCATATGACCCTGTCCCATTTGTCGGGAGCGACAAAGATGTCACGACATTAATGTATGAACATTAACAAGGTAAATAAAGTGTAAAGTAAAATAGCAAAGACACAAGAGATTTTTAACCCAGTTCGGTGCAAAACTCACCTACTATGGGGGCTACCAAGCAAAGAAGGAAATCCATTATTAGTAGTATCAATTCAAAGTTGAACAATCCCAGTTTACAATCTTCACTTAATCACTACCCAATGCAATTTCTATCTAAGAACCCTTAGATAAGAGAACCCCTTCTTACTCCCCCTCAATCACACACTATGATAATCAACCAAAACCTTACAAAGAAAATAGGAGAACACTCTTCCAAGATAAACAACTTGATATTGCTTAAAAGCTTCAATCAAGAACAAAAACATATGCTTAAAAGCTTAGAGTGGACAAAATACAACTCAATAAAATTAGTCCAATTCAAACATCTAAGTGATGTTAGAATGACTCACAAATAACACAAGACAAAACCCTAACTCAGAATGCACATCTTTTTCAATCTATGCCTTTTGTAACTTTCAATTATGATTGCACCACTTTTAAGTAGAGAACGATCTTCATGAATATGAGAAATGAAAGCAATCAAAATTGATCTTCATTAAAAACTGATTGATCTTTAAATCTCTTTTGAACAGATTGTACAGAAATAGAAACATCAGATCTTTCCAAAATAAAAACCTAAAAGATATGAAAATATATTCAAATATATGAAACATAACAAATTTTGTTAATCATAAAATTCCTCCTTGATTTTAGCCACCAATCAGACTAATCACAGAAACAAACACCTGTTAAAAATCCTCCATAGTCAAATCACAACTTTCTGCCAAAGTTTCCCAAAATTGACAGACAGATGTTGAGACATTTGCTCTGACATCACAAAATAACAATATTGTCATGACATTTGAAGATGTTTCAACATTTGTCTCAGCATCTACCAAGTATTATAACCATATATGTATTGATATATGAGCAGCCATGTCAGGACTTCTTATCTGACAACTTACTAAACCTTCTATAAAACTTATTCTTCAGCGTGTTAGAACATCTTATCCAACATGTTGTTATCAGATTAGTTTTACCAAAATTAATGTCAACACCCATAACAACAGAACTAATTGTATAACAAAACAACAAAGTACAAAGTATTTTCCTTCATTAATGGATTTTCGGGCTATAACTAGATCAAAATGGCACCCGATTCATTACTCCATGGGGCACCTTCTGTTATAAAGTAATTTAGTTTAGATTAAAGAAGGATGGTGTTACCTATCAAAGGGTAATGACAATTCTCTATCAGTGCTGACAACAAACTAATCAAAAAAATTAAAACTCAAGAAGAAGCATTTTCACTTTTGCAACTGCAACAACACTAAATAGCATAAACCTTCTAAACAACAAAAAGAAGAAAAAAAACATGTTTTGTAGGGAGAAAGGGTGATATTTACCTGAGACTTTTCAACAACAATGGAGACATCATCGTCATTATTCTTGTTCTCTAGTGAAAGCTTTGAAAAATCAAAGAATTCAAATGGGTCAAAGTCTAAGATGTGACCTTTGTGCCCTCATTCATCTCTCTCTCTCTCTCTCTCTCTCTCTCTCTCTCTCTCTCTTTCTCTCTCTCTCTCTCTCTCTCTCTATATATATATATATATATATATATATATATATATATATATATATATATATATATATATATATATATATATATATATATATATATATATATATATATATATATATAAACACCCACAGCAAAATGAACACCACTATTATCTACTAAAAATAAGAAATAACATTTTTTCTTTTTTTTTAATCGGAAAAATTTATTGTTGATGATTGTAATCGCACACAAGGAGTACCACAGTAAAAAACAAGAAAGATACACAAATGAGCTCACAATAGCATCTTAAGCTTTACAACAAAAGAGAATACAAACACCCACGACGAATAACAAAACAAAGTAAACAAGACACCAACAATTAAAGCATTGTAAAACTAAATTAGAAATATAACTACACTATAAATAATACTTACTTTAGAAGATCTAACAATATATGTTTAAGTAATGCTTTGACAGTCAGAAAGAAATCAAAGTCGATCCTGACAAAGTCAAGGCTATTTACGAAATTCCTAAATATTACAAGCCATAGTTGAAATATTACAAACATCAAATGAGTAACACAAGTAAAGTTCTCCAAATATTCTAGTTCAAATATTATAAAACCATCAAATAGTACTAACATAAGGTTCCCCATGACATTCAGATTAAAGAACGATGTTGCTATATGTTTGGCTAAAAGGAAAAGCCTGGTCTCACTACTCAAAGAATTTCTCGATGTATTTGCCTTGTCCTACCAGGACATGAGGGTTGGACACCGACATCATGGAACATCATCTACCGTTGAAGCCAGAATGCTTTCCAGTTAAGCAGAGATTGATAAGAACTCGTCCAGATATGGCTATCATGAATGGTATGACAACACAACAAAGTACAAAGTATTTTCCTTCATGGATGGATTTTCGGGCTATAACCAGATGAAAATGGCACCCAATTCATTACGCTATGGGGCACCTTCTATTATAAAGTAATGTCGTTCATATTAAAGAACGCTGGTGATACCTATCAAAGGGCAATGACAACTCTCTTTCATGACATGATGTATAAAGAGATCGAAGTATACGTCGACGACATGATCACAAAGTCGAAAACCGAATAGGAACATGTTGAACATCTATAGAAATTGTTCCAATGTCTGAGAAAATATAAAATACGACTGAATCCTAACAAGTATGAACCTTTGGTGTCTAATCAGGAAAGCTCCTGGGATTCATCGTCAGTCAGAAAGGAAATGAAGTCGATCCTGACAAAGTCAATGCTATTCAAGAAATTCCTGCTGTGAAAATGGAGAAACAAGTACGAGGATTCTTGGGACGTCTAAATTAAATCTCAAGGTTCACCAATTCCATAACAACTCATACACATCTTGCAGGCCCCACTAACACATTTCTTCCACATAATACACAGACAAATTCACTTCATCACAAAATTATACACACAACGTAAACATCTCCTCACACTCAATTTCACAAGCCGTACTACAAACATTTTTTGCCAATGTACGTCTATAATTCCTCTCATGATTCATACAACACCCACTACAATTCCACAAGAGGCATTCCACTAATACACAACACAATAACAATATTCATTGGCTATTCCTCCTCAACACAACAAACGCAAATCACCGCCTTACACAAAACTCTCTCAAACCCTTCATTTTTCAACCTGCAATATAAGGGGTTATATATCCTAGTAAGGGGTTATATTAGAAATCGGCAATCCATGAATGCTCTACAAAATAAACACCACTATTATCTACTAAAAATAAGAAATAATATTTTTCTTTTTAATTTAATCGACAAAATTTTAAAAATGAAAACTTTGTTCCTTTGACAATGACCACAAATCCAACCCTTCATCACGCTTACACTAACCATGCAGAAGAAAATTGATATTCAGATGTAGACATCAGAAAGGGGCACCCAACCCAAGCCATACAAATAAATAACGTTAACAACAATTTGGGTCAAGCTGCAACACCATTTGATCAAAGTAGCGCCAAAGAGACGGTATATTGACAATATATGCACTAATGAAGCCCATATAATTTTATTTTGCTTGTTTCTTGCTCGGTTTCTCTCTTTTGCTCATTTACTCTGATTTTCTAAAGTCAGTCGTGCACTGCTGTCAACCGCCACAGCCATCCACCCGACCACACCGGTTGAAACCAAAACATTTCCAAAATCTGGTAAGATTTCGTCTTCTCTTCTTCTTTTGGTTGGTTTTTTCTCGTTTTTCATAGAAATGCATATGGCTAAGGCTTGTTAAATGATAAGTCCTCAAAGAAGGCATAAGGTGGAATGAGCATGAAAATCGGCCCCACAATTTCTAGTCCACGTGTCGTTCTTAGCTCACGTTACAACTCAATGCTAATGAATCGTGCTTGGCTAAGTTATTCAATCTTGACTTCTCCACTATGTCATCAGATTTAGGTGGATTATATTATTGATCAATTTCTACTCGTTATGGAGAATTCAAAATCTTTATAATCTCTCTCTCTCTCTCTCTCTCTCTCTCTTTCTCTATAGATGTGTACTTGTCTTTAATGTAATGGAGATGATATAGCTAAGCATTGCGTGCCGGCAGTTCCTTCAGAAAGGTATTTACTGATATGATTAATTAGTAATTAGTTTCACTTTAATTGACAATTTTCACTTTTCTCAATTTTTCTATTTTTAAAAGCTTATTGATTTGTATTCCTTTTTTGTTGAAACTTTTGTTAGGATTTCAATCACATTTAGAAGAATGCATGAGTCCAAGCGACCTTTCAGATACATACCAGAACATGATCTTTAAGGGATCCAACCATTTCCCTATGAGGCTATACGGGAAGAACAAAGCAAAAAGGAAAGAAGAGTGAATTGGAAAAGAAGAGATTAGCTATAGTCTTCTCCGGAGAGTGTTGTTGCCACGTCGGAGCATAAGTTCTTCAATGAGGCATTTTTTGTAGTAGTCATTTGTAGATTTCTCTTTGCCTTTTTTGTTGTTGTCGATAAATACATATTGTTGCTCATTATACCATGCGAATATCAAATTTAATGAAAGGTTTTGAGGTATGAAAAAAAGGTTAGGGTTATTTCCGTAGGGGTTACATCAGCATGGGTTATTTTTGTAAGGGTCGTATCAATATGAGTTATTTCAGTAGGGGTTATATCAGCAGGGGTTATATCAGTAGGGTTTTCTAAAGGTTATATCAGTAGGGGTTATATCAGTAGGGTTATTTCAGTAGCCGTTATTTCAGTAAGGGTTATATTAGTAGGGGTTATTTCAGTAGGGTTATTTCAATAGGGGTTATTTTAGTAAGGGGTATATCAGTATGGGTTATTTCAGTAGGGGTTATATCATTAGGGTCAAAGTATTTTTCAAGAAGAAGTGAAAAATGTTTTAAAAAAAACTCAATTTAGAAAACATACCATGGTACAAGTCATAAGCTCTTCTGGTGTACAACTTATATGACTCCTCTCCAAGCTACTTTATGGAATATTTTTCAATTTTTTTGGCAAATTCTGTAACAAGAATTTCACAGTACAAATTAAAGTGAAAAATTGATTTAGTACAAAGAAAGTAATACCTTATCCTTTTGAGAGCATATTTTTGGTGGGGACATCAGGTTTTCTTCTGAAGTTCGCCTTCTTTTGAGAGCAGGTTCAATTTCTTCAGAGGGGAAATTTGACCTTTGTTATGAAGTAACATTATTCATGATCAATTTACAAGACAGGAACTTATTCAATCGACAAGATTGGGAGGTTGAGAAAATAAAGTACAAACAAATTTTAAAAGCAAATAGTCAATACAATTGAAGAAAATCGCAAACAGAAAGAAACAATGGCCTAGTGATCCATCATCAACAAGGATGAGATGTCCTGTCTGAAAATTGGCCTTGAAGATAATCTGAATTGCTAAAGTCATCTGAAGATTCACTTCCCATGATTTGGAAGAGGATTGTTGACAACATTAGGATTAGTATCATTAAAGGAAAGGATATTGTTTCTGATAAGCTCTTTCACTCTAAACATCAATGCAAAGCAGTGTTCCAAGTTATGACCAGTTCAACATTGATGAAACTCACAGTGAAAACTCAATGTAGGTCATCGGGATAGGATCAAAGTTTCCCCTTTTACGGTACTGATTTGGTCCAGCAGCGGGACGAGGAGCTTGAGCTTGAGCTGGTTGAGCCTTAACAATAAGAGTAACTAAAGCTACATATGGTTGAACATATTGTTGTTGCTTGCTGTAAGGTTTCCTTTCATTTGAAACAACATAAGCATCACCATATTTTGTCTTTTGAAAGTTCCTATCATACTTTCTTGCAGCATTAGAAGCTTCAGCATTGGTAATCTTACCTTTCTTGATACCTTCCTCTAGTCTTTCTCCAATAGTGACTAAGTCAACAAAACCAGATGATACACTTCCTACCATTTATCTCCCAAAAGAATGGTTGAAGAGTTTCCCTAAACAAACAAGTTAAATCCTTTCAGGCCAAAGGTGGCTCCACTTGAGCAGCTAGCTCTCTTCAGTGTTGAGCGTACTCTTTGAATGATTCTTTCTCTTTTTGAGACATATTTTGAAGTTGACGGCGATCAAGTTCCATGTCCAAATTGTACTTATACTGCTTTACAAAATCATCAGATAAATCCTTCCAGCTCTGGATATGGTTCTTCTCAAGTCCCATGTACTATTTCATAGAAGTGTCGCTCAAACTATCTATAAGAAGTTTTCCATTCTTGGCATGTGCATCCATTTTGCGGAAATACATCAGCAGATGGATTTTAGGACAAGTATGCCCATTGTATTCCTCAAACTCAAGAATTTTGAACTTATCAGGCATAACCAAGTCAGAAACCAAATACATGTCTATTGCAGTAGCACCAAAGACATATTTGCCTTCTAAACCCCTTACCCTATTCTCAAGAGTCAAATGTTGTTCTCTAAATGCTTCCATGTATCTAGTTTCACCTTGACTTTCAACTTGTGGACCAGCAGCATGTTACATGAAAGGGTAATTCTCATAAGTAGCTTGAGTAGAAGTGTGCACAATAGGTTGAGGTTCAACAAATGTCAGAGCTGAAAATACTAGCAAAACAGATGGAGAAACCATTGGAGTAGTTATAGATATTGAAATGTAATCCGAAGGTAACCCAAATTCTGGCCAAGTAAAAGTTGGTTGTTGAGTCAGAGGAGGGTCAACAACAACATTTGAGACTTTAGAAATCACAATCCTTTGAGGTGGTTCACCTATAGCAATTAGAACTTGCATCATTTCAGTGAGCCTAGTCATACTGGATTTCAACTCATCAATTTCCATTATGAATTCCATGTTGTGTTATTCTTGGTTTTACATTCTCAATTTGGCAGCAGCTCTAGTTCCATACTTGTGTTGAGGAAACAACTTGACGCATGACAAACAACTGAAGAAGGTGACAAACGGAATTAGCTCCTCAGACAACTCGAATGAATGTAGATATATGCAACTCGATTATTGCAAACATGGGCGACATCGAGAACATAGTCATTAAAAATCTTGAAAAAAGGAATATTTTCTTTATCCATATTTTTAATAATCTGAATTTATTTCCTTGACAACGGTCGTGATGATGTTCATGATGAATGCATGGATGCAGCAACCACAAACAAGATCATGCAAAGCACATAGGTTCAAAGGTTCAGATCAAGAGCATGGAGTCAAGGGATAAGAACCAACCCACAAAGGTATGTACTAAGGTGTATCTTTATTGTACCTGCAGAAAACCAGAGGGTTCTAACAGATGTTCCCGGAGTTAAGAGTCATCCTTTGGATATCATCGGTACGTTGGACTACTCCCCAATCGATAATTTCCTCAAAAGGACCTCGTCCGAGTGTAGTATCGTGTGACAATCTCCCTAGGTCTACACCTGGATGATTTCCACACTGTGTTCCTAAAATGACCTGGATGGTTAAGGGTTCTACGGTCCTCAGTTTGATAAGCCTAAGGTCGGAAAAGTAATGTCATTATATGACTACTCGTCATAGAATCAGTAATCTGAGGGAGCCTAATTGAGTGGTGATTCTCGGATAGACATCGCATAGGACTACTCCACATGTATCTTATCGAATATATCATCGTCCTATCATAAGTTCACTCAGATCCGGGTACAGGATCTATCTCACTCATATAGGATCACCAAACCAGAACAGAACAATCAATAACAAACACGTCAAACCAAAACAATAAATCAAATTAGGCTGAACCAACTTAGAGATTACTCCCCAGCAGAGTCGTCACTTTTCTATAGCGGTAAAAATTGTGAGTGTAAGCTATTTATTAACTTAAGTCAATAAAGACAGAGTCTCCATCGCGCTTTTGTTTTATTCCAAAAGAAAAAGGAAGAAAGAGCGAATAAATCCTAAAATAAATATAAAAGAAAAAGCTACAAGAAACAAACGGAGAATGGGTAAGGGGTTGGATACTGTAAACACCCCAAATTTTCCCTCACTTTTTCTCACACCATGACTTGTGATCTTTTCATTTTTTTGCATAAGCATACCATCTCACATTGCATATTTGTTTCATCTGCATAGTCCATTTTTTATCTGCATCTAGGGTTTGTGATCTGAGCAATCCAAGAATCAATCTGAGTCATCCCAATGGTCTTGAAGCATGCCAAGAGGGTCCATGAGTGGTCTGTGGTCTTATTGCATCCCCAAGAAGTCTTTGAAGGCACAAAATGTCAAAAGATTGCACAGAGGTCCAGGCAGAGCTAGGGTTTTCCTGCACAGATGACCAAAATTAGGGTTTTGATTTCAGAGGCCTTAATCTAAAAAAATTTGGTCATTCTTGTTTCTAATGATCTCAATATGTTATAAGGATCATGTGTGCCAAGTTTGATGAAGAAATTCACTATGGAAGTCATCTGATCATTGGGTAACTTCTTGAGAAAGTAAAGTAAAAATCAGGGCATCTAAGGCCTCCATCAAGGGTACCAAAGGGTCATCATCATCATTTTGGGTCTCTATGATCTTTTTTTGATCATAGAAGTGGTTAGAAGTTCACAAAGTTGAAGAATTTTGAGCCAAATGCAAACTTGCTATTTATGGAAATGACTTGTAATGGAAACTTTCCATTTTGGGAAAGATATTCAACCTATTCTTTCATGACCGAAAATGCTTCAAATGAAAAATTATTGGGCATGAAAGTTGTAGATTATGTCTTCCCATTTTCAAAAAGTACAAGAACATGTCTTGATTCATCCTAGAACTCAAGATATGGCCTTTCAAAGTTGGCAAAATTCCTATAATTTTCAAGTTCATGCCAAAGAGGGAATTTTGCAATTTCACTTGCCAAGCCATTCCATGACCTCTAATCAACTTCTATGCATCATAACTTGTCAAGGCAACTTCCAAAGATCAGAATTGGCCCATGATTTCATAGTTTTCATGACTTGATCCTTAAGAAATCTCAAAATGGCCAAAATGCACAAACTTTGCAAAACCTCTTGGAACCTTCCATCCACTTGTGCCAGCTGCATAAAATCAATCCTATGGCCCTCCATGAATCAGGCTAAGGCCAAACACCCTTTGAAACAGCTCCTGCCTTGGCCCATGCTTGAAGTACAAAGTTGTTGACTGTTTTGCAACTTGCCCATACCAATCAAACTATTCCACACCAACTCTCTAAACAATCACATTTGTTTATACAAACCTCAAGCACTCCAAAGCACAACACACACAAGCTCATAACCTCCCACAAGTCAGTTTGCCCAAAAATCACAAAAATCTTCATCTCTTCGATTCCCTCAGCACAAGCATCAAACCTCAAATCTTTTTCCACTAATCATCTCTACACATCATAGGGAACACAAACCACCCTTTACTTTGGCCTGAAAGCTCCCCATTCACAAACATAATTTCTGCAAAACCAGAACCACACACCTCAAAATAGCCCATATAAACTTGTTCTAAGCATCACATTATCTTCAGAGGGGCCACTAGAGTTGTTTTGCACCAAAGAAAGGGTCAGAAAGCTCAGGGAGTGAAAGTTTCATCTCAGGTATCATCAAGAACATTTTTTCCAGAACTCCTATTTTAAGTTCCTAAATGATTATATATGTCTCTCTGATCATGGTGATGTGTTTAGTTTTCAAAATGGTTAAGAATCAAGCATGTATTTAACTTCTGAAAGTTTTGAATATTTTTCTGTTTTGCTTCGATTCATGATTTTGGTGGAACATAAATGTTGTTTGATGTTGGATTCATGCTTAGGGATGTTAGAGGATCATTTGTGGAGCTTTAGAGGGTCTGGGTTAGCCTAGGGAAGAAGTTAGGTTGAAGAGTTGGCCGGAGAAGATGACCGGAGCTTGCTCCGGTCACCTAAAAATGCTTAGGGTTTGTGATTAGGGCTAATCCTCCCAGTTTGAATGTAGGCCATCAGATTGTATTTAGCGCGTGATTGGAGGGCTAGGATGTGTCCACTTAAACCCTATTCTTTTTTAATTAGATTAATTAATTAGGATAAATTTAAATTTTCCAGATTGAATCTCATCCACCCAAACGCGCGCGCAGTCAATTCCCTCCACCCCAGTTCGAATCCTGGCCCTTGGATCAACATACTTCCATTTTATTTTATTTTTATTTCATTTTCTTTGCATTTTCTTTCTCATTTTATTAAAAATAGCAAAAATTATCAAAAAAAATATGATCTTTTGCATTTCTGATTCAAATAATTTTCTCAACCTGAAAATAATTTTTATTTTATTTTTTACATTAAAAAAGTATTTTTAAAATATTTAAATGTTATTTTTTATTAATTAATGGATTTTAATTAATTAAAAATGCATTTAGGTTTCTAAAACTCACCAAAAAAATCATGAACCATTCCAATACATTTAGAAACATTTTCAAACTCACCATACAAATTTATTTTTAGGTTTGATCATAATTTCACAATTTTCTTTGAATTAGGGTTCTTAAAAAATCACATTTTCTAACCCTAAATTGAAAAATTCACTTCTGCCTAACCATGATGAGTTTGAACTTGATTCTTTTTGCATTGTTTCACATATTGCATATAGTTTCTACGTTATTTTTCTCATGATTTTATCTTGCATTTTCATTTTGATTTGAATTTTCCCTTAAGAATCACCCAAAAACCCTAGCAAACTTAGAAAATTCATAACTCTCACTAGGTTAAGATTCTGACCTTCTCCTTTGGGATTTGATCTTGTATAGGTTTAGGGTTTGTTTGAGTTTGATTTCAAATTTTTATCATGATGTATGCTTCTGTTTTGGTCATTTGCATCTCATACATTCATAAAACCCTAATTTCTCATGTTCATTTGCATTCATCTTTGCATATCATCATCATGTGAACTTGACATGACATTTCAAGCATTTTTATGACATCTTAGACATCTTAAGACATGCTTTAACATTGCTTGATCATTTCTTCATTCATTTGCTATGCTTTGCATCCATTACATTTCATGAACATCCATGTGTTTTCAAGCTTCTAAACATGTTTTCATTGCATCTCATCTTTGTATGATCATTCATAAGCATCTTGTATGACTTTGCATCATCTCATATGCCTTTTACATTGCATTTTCACTTCTGACTTTGGTCTTCACATCTCATTTCATTTCATTTCCTTTTACTTTATGTCTTATGCATTCATACTAACATTTCAGGAAGTTTTGGTAAGTTATTTGGGAGGTGGATTTGCCTTCACTTCCCATCTCTTCTCATCATTCATATGCATATTTACTTGTATTTGAAGTGAATTTGTTTCACTTGTGTTCCATTCTTCTTACTTTCTTTCTTTTAAGTTACTTATCTCCTTCGGTAAGTAAGTAACTTATTCTTCTTCTTCCTTCTCTTTTCATCTGCTTCTTCCATTGGTGGCCTTGAAGATTCTTTCTCTTAAGCCTCACAAACCATATGATACCCAAGCATGATAACTTTTAGGGTTGTATATATGTTTCACCCCAAAATTTGCCCTCACAATACAAGACTTTGTGTTCTAAGAAGGTTCACAAGGTTCACAAGCTTCCCAACACTTACAAGACCTTTCATGAGGTTCATAAAGTCTACAAGTCACTTTATGAAGGTTCACAAGGTTCACAAGTTTCTCAAACACTTTCAAGACCTTTCATGAGGTTCATGAAGTCTACAAGTCACTTCTTGAAGGTTCACAAGGTTCACAAGATTCACAATGCTTTCAAAACCTTTCATGAGGTTCATGAAGTCTACAAGTCACTTCATGAAGGTTCACAAGGTTCACAAGGTTCACAATACCTCCCATGAGTATCACAAGACATTTCACAAGGTTCCCAAGGTTCACAAAGTTCACAATTGGTCAGAAGAGTTGACAATTCCCTCAGACAATGCACCTCCTAGGCAGTGCATACAAAACTAGGGTTTTGACTTTAATCAGGCTAAATGAACTTCCAAGACTTCAAGTGAGCTTCATAACATCTTATATGTGTTTAAGAACCCCCATGTCAAGTTTCAAGACTTTTCTCAGAAGTTTGCTCAGTCAGATGATCAGATAAGTCAAAATCAGTCAATGCAGTTAAAAAGTCAAACTGAGGTCAACTGTGGTTAAACCAAAGTCAAACTTCATGATTTTTTTGCCAACATCAAGTATATGAAGTAAAATTCATCATTTGATCAAGGGTTGATCATGATTCATCAAGGAGATTTCAGATCATCAAGAATCAGGAGTTTCTAAATTAGGGTTTCCTCAGTAAAAGTCAACTGAACTTTGACCAGCCATAACTTTCACATGCTTCATCACCAAGTCTCCACTCAAAGCTTATTTTGAAGGAAATTGAATTCTCTACAACTTTGTGTCTCACAAGCCAAGCCCAAAAATGCTTCATTTGGAAGGTATGAGCTAAGACATTATAGGTCCTGTTGAAAGTCAACAAAAAGTCAACAACTTCAAAAGGGCATAACTTGAGATTGGTAAATGATATGGACATGAAACCAGTGGAGTTGTTTAGAGGACTCTTCAAGCTTTCCAAAATGTCCAAGAACACCCTCATACCATTAAAATTGAAGGATATGTGCCCTTGCAAAGTTGGGAAATTTTGAGTTGGTTTATGATGAAAAAGGAGGTCTAAAACCAATTTCTTCCAAATGGGCTTGCCAAATGATGACCCAATCCATACAACAACTTCATGCACGACCCAAACCATTAAAAATCAGAATTTTTATTATTTTATTTTTATTTATTTTGATTTAATTCATTAAAAATCATTTTAAATAAAAATAAAATATGAAAATGTAAGATTTGATGGAGATTAAGCTTCTAGAAAGTCTTAAATATTGATTTGAATTGAAGAGGAAAGAAATCATAAGATTTGTCCAAAAATAGCAAGCATTCACACATGAATATTTGATTTTCAAGGCATGATCAACTTGGATCTTTTCATATCAATTTTTCCACACAAACAATCAATCTTTTTGACCTAATTCACTCTCCTATAAGTGCTTAACTCATTGCCATCATAAAGCCACGAATTCTCTGCCTCCAAAAGTAAGTTTCACAAATTGAAAAATCATCCAAAAACTCACATTCGGTTTTTGATTTCCAGGGCTCTAGAAGGTAAAACAAGAACATAGAAAGACTCCTTGGACTTCCTTGATCATAAACCATCACTCATATGCATCAATATCATGCTATATTGCTCAACCCGAATCCACTTTTGTCTTGAAATTCAATTTTTCGAATTCACTAACATATGCATTATAAATTGTTTTTGATGACTGATATGTGTTTGTTGTGATGCCTAGAATGATTCTGGACAATTGAATTGAAGATTCATGGCCTGAAACGTAATCCACCATAGCTAGGGTTTCGGCCAAGAATTAGGGTTTCATGATTTACGAAACATAAATGAATTCTAAGACCGTGGACTGATTCGAATGGACCTCTGGACTATGTTTGTGTATTCAATTTTGTGAAATTTCACAGTTTTGTTGATCATTGAGTTTCGTAGGTTTTGCTGGAATTTGGTATTCGCAGGAAAATTCGTGGCTGGATTCGCAGGAAAATTCGAAGGGCATGAGGTTGAAGAAGAAGCTGTTGGCGCGCGTTCTAAAAATTCAAATTATAATTTAAATATTTTATGTTTTGTTATTGGTTTGTTATCACAAGCGTGTGGCTTGTCTCAGTGGTAAGGCTAGCTTGTATACTGCGTGAGGTCACTGGTTCGATACTTGGCTGGGTGCATTTTTTTCTCTTATTTTTCAGGTTAAGCGTACATAATATATTATATATTGTTGCCAACACAACATCAGGATTGCTCACCTAGCTGGATGGTCATGCGTGCGTTTGTATGTTAAGAGGTCCTGGGTTCAATCCTCCCCCAGGCCTTTTTTTGCTTCTATTATTTTTCTGATTTTCCAGGCATTGCACAAAACCAATTGGAACCATTCTATTATCACCAACACGTGGCTGGCCTGGTGGTATGTTTTGTTGCTTGCAGGCAGGATGTCCTGGGTTCAAACCCAGCCAAGGTAAGTTTCCTTTTACCATCTTACTGTTTTAATTTATTTAATTAATTTGCTTAAATTATTTTCTTATTATCAATTAAAAAATAAATTATGCATGTATATATATTTAATAAATATCTAAAACAACATTTATATTTTCTAAAATTCTAAACTTTTATTTTTCTTAATTTAAATTATTTTCTTTATTATGTAATTAAATTGTAATATATGTATATTTATTTATTAATTTTATATATTATATTATAAACCCTAAAAAATATTCCCTAAAACCCTAATGTATGTTTTTTTAGACAATTATTAAAAAAACCCTAATTTTTTATTTTCTAATTTTTTTTGTAAAATATTTAATATAAAATTTTGTAAATATAATTATTATGCATATATATATATATAATTAATTTTTTGTAAATATAATATTTAATATAATTGAATCTTAGCAAATATAATTAGTAATTATTTCTATAATTTGTTCATAATCTAAATCTTATTCTTTTATTTTATATATGTTTAAAGACAATTAAATTTTATAATTATAATTTCTTATGTTTAGAATTAATAAGTTGTATATAATTTTATAATTAAACTGTTTATATTTCTTAATAGTTTCTAATTTTTATTTTGTTTATTATTATTGCTAATCATATTATTACTAATCCATTTATTTTATTATTATGCTTATTATTATTATTTTATTAATCTTATTTAATTATTTTTATTATTGTTATTACTAACCCCTATTAAATTTATTATTGCCTATTTATTTATTTTTGCTTATTATTTATATTTATTTATTTGCTATTTATTTTAATTGTTTATTATAATTATTGTAATTGCTCCTTGGTGTAAATTTTTGTAAATATTTAATTTTGTATGCTATGGTTAGTAATTTAGGGAGTGTAAACATGTATTTATATTTAAAATCAAATTTAGATCATTTTAATTAAAGATAAATAAAATTAAACACTCACACACGTAAGTCGATTTTTAATCGCCATCTCACTTTCTAAGGTTGCCTCTCAATGTTGCCTATTCAAAAAGGTCAAGTGGGGTGTATAAAGCAAGTCCCCTAAAAAGAAAAGTCATCAAGTCCCTTAAATGGTTGCCTTTAAAAAGATCAAGTCCCTTTCGAATAATGATGACAGTCCCTCCTAAATGCTTAATACACCCCACAGTTGCCTACATAAACAGATTGTCCCTTCACATGTCCCTCACATCCAAGGTAATGACTACCTATTCCTTAATAATAGGGATAGTCTTACCATTTAAAGGATAAAGAACAGAAAGACTTAAAACTTTAAGGTAGATATCTCATAGTTGCTTGCTCACTTCATTTAAAACTTTTCAAACCTTTCACAAATTTCAAACAATTTTTCAAACACAAGTTTTTTACGCATCCGTACATGGATCATTATTAAACTCTTATGAAAATTTATATTCACACACTTCACCTTTTCAAAAACAATTTAAAGTGAGCTAAGTAACTAAGAGCCCATGGATAACCATGGATGTAAAGGGTGCTAACACCCTCCCTTTACATAACTTACCCCCCGGACCCAAAAATCTTTTAAAAGGTCTTTCCTGTTCTTTTATGCCTTTCCTTTGGATAAAATAAAAGTCGGTGGCGACTCTTGCTATCTGCAACATAACTAAAAGTCAGTTCTCCCACCGTGTTACAGAACTGGCGACTCTGCTGGGGATATAAATTTAAGAGGGGTACCCTTAGGAATTAGATCACTTTAAGTTGTTTGCTTTGTTTGCTTTATATTATCTTGTTGGGGTGCTCTTATGTGTGAAAGGTCCTAACCCGGATCTAGTGTACCTTAGGTAAATGGCAATAGACCAAGGAAACTGTACGACGTATATCGATACGGTTGATCTGGTGGCCATAGTTAGTGCGACTTCTTGGTTGGTGCTTATGTTCCTTAAGTCAAGTTGAGGATAATATGAGGCTGCCATATGTTGTCAATGCACTAACTAACTTTTAGAACCCTAGTTAACTCATCTTGGCCTTTAGAAAGTAGTGAGGTAACCGGCTTTGGTGCAGACTGAAGTTGGTTGATACTCGATACTACACTCATTGAGATTCTAAACTTGGAGGGTTTTGGTTGGCAAGTAAGTTGCCTTCTGATCAACCACTCTTGTGAAGGATCAATGATATTGAGATCCCTTAGAACCTGGTTACTTTTGTAGGACAGGATGAACCATCTAACTTCAGGGGAGGGTATTGACCTTTGAACCTCATGCAAGCCTTTAAACCTAGGGCTATGGTGTGACTTGTTTGTGTGTGCCACATGTTTGTGATTGAGCATAACATCATGACATCATCATGCATCATAAGCATAGCATTTTCACTAACCATTTCAAGGACCAAGGGATTTATCTTTGTTCTTTGGTTGCAGGTCATGGCTTCTGCTCGTAGAAACACCATCAGGATCAACTTTGTGGGCATACCTGCCAAGCTTAAAGAGTTGGTTTCTCAAGTGTCTGATCATTCCCGGTTCATCAAGAGACATGGTCACCTATTGGATCTAGTCACTTCAGGGTTCAATGAAGACATGATGAGTGTTCTGTTTCAGTTCTTTGATCCTAAGCACCATTGCTTTACATTCCCTGACTATCAGCTGGTTCCAACCATGGAAGAGTTCTCTAAACTTCTAGGTATACCTGTTCTTGATCAAAGACCCTTCACAGGCTTGGAGAAGGAGCTTAAACCTGAAGTTATTGCTGCAGCTCTACATCTGAAGAAGTCCGACATTGTTCTAGAAACGAGAAGTGGAGTCAAGGGTGTTCTAGCTAAGGTGTTGATAGAGAAGGCTCAAATGTTCTTGAAGGCCATGAGTCATGATGCTTTTGAGGATATCTTAGCCTTGCTGATATATGGCTTAGTATTGTTCCCCAATCCAGATCAGTTCATAGATGTTCATGCCATCAACATATTCCTGAGTCACAATCCAGTGCCTACATTACTTGGAGACATCCTACATTCTCTTCATACCCGTACTACAAGGGCAAGAGGAACTTTGATGTGTTGCATACCTTTGCTTTCTAGGTGGTTTATTTCTCACCTTCCTCGCTCAGTAATGAAGAATGAGCAAGGGTTCAGATGGTCCAAGAGAATCATGTCACTCTCGCATTCAGATATTCATTGGTGCTCCAGATCTATGGAGAATGTCACCATCATTGACCGTTGTGGGGAGTTTCCTAATGTGCCACTTCTAGGCATAAGAGGAGGCATCACCTACAACCCCTCTCTAGCTTTACGACAGTTTGGTTACGCTCGGAGTGATGGTCCACATGACATGTTGATTCAGGGCATTGTGTTTGATTACGACAACGATCTTCAAGGTTACCGTCAGAGATTCATACGAGCCTGGGGAAAAGTAAACAGGGTTGACAGCAAGACACTGGAGCCTAAGTACACTATTCCTATGAAGGCTTATCTCAGATGGGTGCGATCTCGTGCTCAGACTCTCATGATGCTATATCCTGCTATCCTGCCAGTTACCATGGAACCTGTTGCTGAAGGGGACACTGCTTATACCATCCTTCACCCAGACATGCCTACTGACATGGAAGACTTACAGAGATCCTGGATCCAGTTGAAGGAACAAAGGGATACCTTCGAGGCTCATTACAAAGCAAGCCAAGAAAGAATCCTAGAACTAACAAAGCAACTTCACGAGGAACAGAATCTCAACTCATACCTCAACACAAAGAGGAAACGTCCATGGGAGACTTAAAACCCCATCTTTTGTACTTATTTCATTTTCATTTTTTGTAAGCCCAAGAAGCAAAACAAGTTTATTACTAATAAAAGTTTACTTTCTTGTTTGTTTAAGCAAATTTAAATCCTGCGGTCCTTGAAAACATTGCATACGCATTAAAACATCATATCATTACATCACAGGTTTATTTGTGCACAGGTTTCTCATCTTCTCGCTGTTTATTTCAGCAATGGCTCTTGAACAATCAGTTAAGGATCTCCAGGCACAGAATGCACAGTTCCAAGAGCTGATCCTGAACCTATCCAAGGGGCAGGATGAATTGAAGACACTGCTGGCCAAGAAGACTAAGAAGACTAGAAGGTCAGGTGGCCTGATCAATATGGGAAGAAGGTTCAAAGGTCTTGCCAAGACCAAAGAACCAGTTGAAGACTATGAATCTGAAGAGTCTGAGCAAGAGGTAGGCAGTCTCCACCATACAATGGGGAACTCTGATTCTGAGGCTAATTATTACCAAGATCCTAATGAGGACAAATTCAAGATGCTGGTGGATAGGATGGATGCTATGGAGTTGCAGAAATCTTCTGGGCTAGATTTTGAAGATTTGAGTCTGATATCTGGGGTTGTCATACCCATTGGTTTCAAGGTTCCTACCTTTGTTGTTTATGATGGGGTCTCCTGTCCCAAGCTGCATTTGAGGTCTTATGTCAGAAGGATTCAACCTCACACTGCTGACAAGAAGTTGTGGATCCACTTTTTCCAAGAGAGCTTATCTGGAGCTCAGTTGGAGTGGTATTATCAGTTGGAGAGTGTCAACATCAGAGACTGGAATGATCTTGCTGAAGCTTTCTATAAGCAGTATCAATACAATGCTGACTTGGCTCCCACTCGCATGCAGCTGCAAAGCATGTCCATGGGTGCCAAAGAAAGTTTTAAGGAATATGCTCAGAAATGGAGAGACTTAGCTGGAAGAGTTCAACCCCCTTTGACTGACAGGGAATTGGTTGATATGTTCATGTGTACGCTGAATGGTCCGTTTTACAGTCATCTCATTGGAAGCTCATCATCTGGCTTCACTGAGTTGATCATGACAGGAGAGCGAGTGGAAAATGGTATAAAGAATGGTAAGATCCAGGTGGGTACTTCTTCATCAGGTGCTGCAAAGAAACCTCCCACTGGGAAGAAAGAATCCAATGCTGTTTATGGTCAACCTGATCGTAATAGAAGGCATCAGTCTGTTAGTGCAGTCCATATTTCAAATCCAACTCCTGCAACAACAGAGCAGCCACAGGGCAACCAACAGAGGGCTAGAAGGCAGTTCACGAAGATCAACATGTCACTGGCTCAGGCATTGTAACACTTATTAAAGGCTGAACTCATTACTCTGAAAGAGGCTCCTCAGAATCCTAATGTTACCTCTCCCAGGTACAATCCCAATGCACGATGTGCATATCATTCAAACTGTCAGGGTCATGATACTAATAACTGCTGGGTCTTGAAGAACAAAATTCAAGATATGATTGAGGCTGGGGAGATTGAGTTTGACCCTCCAGGTACTCCAAATGTGATTACTGCTCCAATGCCAAATCACGAGAAGACTGTCAATGCCATTGATGAAGATCTACATGTCTATTCAGTTATGGAGTTGACCACACCATTGTCTGTTATCAAGAAGAAGTTAGTACAGGCTGGGCTCTTTCCAGGTTGTCGTGAAGATTGTTTGTATTGTACCTATAAGCCAGATAGTTGTTTCAGATTGAGAGATGGAATTCAGCGTCTCATGGATAAGTATACTATAGTGTTTGAGAGGACTCCGTCGTCTGTAGAAAGTATGGTGGATCATCTTACTCAAGGTAGGAAGATTGAAGAGGTTGATATGGTTGACAAAGTACCGGTAAGAATCACTTCAAAGAGACCTATTAAAATCACCCATCAGGGTCCAATCAAGATTACTGCTGAAGGCCCTGTGAAAGTTGTTGCTGAAGCCAAAGTGGCTCCTCTGATCATTACTACTCCTGGTCCTATCCCGTATACGTCTGATAAAGCTGTGCCTTGGCACTATGGGTCTGATGTTTACATCCATGGTGTTAAGCAAGAGCCCTTAGCTGATGTGCCTATTGATATTGATAATATTGCTGGATCTAGCAAGATCACACGTAGTGGAAGAGTCTTCTCACCTCCAGTTACTTCTAAGAATACAGTTACTCCTGCTGCTACCTCTACCACTGATGCTCGGGGCAAGGGTCCTGTTATTGAGCCTATATCTGCTGATGTGCCAGCTGCTGATGATCTCTCTAAACAGATGGAAGAAGTATTGAAAATCATTCGCAAGAGTGATTATGACATTGTTGATCAGTTGGGGTATACTCCCTCAAAGATTTCTATGTTGTCCTTGTTGTTATGTTCTGAAGCTCATGCAAAAGCTTTGATCAAGTTTCTGAAGACTGCTCATGTGCCCAATGCCATTTCTGTTGACCAGTTTGAGAATAGTGTTGCCCACCTGACCTATGATAATGGGTTAGGATTTTCTGATGTTGATTTGACCCCTGCCAAGAGGGATCATAACAGGGCTCTGCATATTTCAATTGAATGCAGGGGCACTACCCTGTCACATGTATTGATAGACAATGGTTCCTCTCTAAATGTGTTGCCTAAGGAAGTCCTGAACAAGCTGAGTCCTGAAGATGCTGTGCTGAAGCCCAGTAATATCGTGGTAAAGGCTTTTGATGGTTCTAGAAGAGTAGTGCATGGGGAAATTGATCTTCCAATTAAAGTTGGATCTCAGGTTTTTACTGCTACATTTTATGTGATGGATATTCGTCCTTCGTACTCTTGTCTGCTTGGTCGTCCCTGGATCCATGGGGCAGGTGCTGTAACCTCTACATTACACCAAAAGTTGAGATATCCGGTGGAAGGAAAGGTTGTTACTGTCTATGGAGAGGAAGAATACTTTGACAGCCATGTAAACACTTTCAAGTATCTGGAAATGGAAGGTGAATACATTGAAACTCCGTGTCAGACATTTGAAGTGGTTCCCTGGATTGTTAATGATTATGTAGCTCCTCCTGTTGCGAAGAAAGTTCCTGTGGTCACCAGAAAACCTCCAACAATGGCAATGGCCTCCCTCAATGATGCTAGGGCTGTGGTAGATGAAAGTGGTTGTACTATTTGGGGTCAGCTTCCTGATATCCCATACAAGTCTGACAAATTTGGTTTGGGTTTCACTGCAGAGTCCCAGAAGGCTGTTCGTCGTGCTCGTGCTGTTCGTATCACCAATCAAGGGGTTATGAAAGATCAGATCAATGCTGTGGGAGACTATCATGAAGACTACAATCTGGATGCTTGGATTTTTCCTACTGTGGGTGCTGGACTCAATAATTGGAAAGCTGAAGATGTTATCCCTATCTCCTTTAGTCAGGAGTAAATACTATTACTGTGTTGTTGCTTTTTAAGTTTGTAATTTCTTGAACAATTGAACTCTTAAGCCTTGTGCCTTACCCGGGGCACAAAGGTGTGCTTGTTACGGGTTGTCATTTCATTTGCATACTTCATTCAATAAAATCAGTGGACGTTTCGTTTTAGTAAATATTGTGTTCCTTGTCTTTCTTTTCTTTTATTTTTGCTTTATCAGCTATGTGTTCTTACACACACCCACATCACTAAAATGCAGATCCTCATCCACTCTGGATCCTGTTGATAACAGTTCTACTATTGCCAATTATAATTTCGAGAATCCGATCTATCAAACTGAAGACGGAAATGAGGACGATTGTGAAATACCTGTAGAGCTTGCTAGGTTGTTACAACAAGAAGAGAAAGCTATACAGCCACATGAAGAGCCAATCGAAGTTGTGAATCTGGGAACTGAAGAAAACAGGAGAGAGGTCAAGATAGGGGCTGAATTAGAGGACAGTGTCAAGAGCAGGTTGATTCAGATGTTACGTGACTATGTGGAGATCTTTGCTTGGTCTTATGAAGATATGCCAGGGTTGGATACAGACATTGTGGTTCACCGTTTACCAGTGAAAGAAGATTGTCGTCCAAAGAAGCAGAAGGTTCGTCGTATGCGTCCTGAAATGTCAGAAAAGATCAAGGCAGAGGTAATGAAACAGTTCAATGCAGGGTTCTTAGCAGTAACTTCTTATCCTCAGTGGGTTGCAAATGTGGTGCCGGTACCCAAGAAAGATGGTAAGGTACGTATGTGTGTAGACTACAGAGATTTGAACAAAGCTAGCCCCAAAGATGACTTTCCACTTCCTCATATTGATATCCTGGTAGACAACACTGCTCAGCATAAGGTATTCTCTTTTATGGATGGTTTCTCTGGTTACAATCAAATCAAGATGGCACCCGAAGACATGGAGAAGACAACATTTGTGACACAGTGGGGCACTTTTTGCTATAAGGTGATGCCATTCGGTTTGAAGAATGCAGGGGCAACATATCAACGTGCTATGGTGGCTTTGTTTCATGATATGATTCATCATGAGATAGAGGTATATGTGGATGATATGATAGCCAGATCCCAGAATGAAGAGCAACATCTTGATCATTTGCATAAATTGTTTGAGAGGTTGAAGAAATACAAGTTGAGATTGAACCCAAACAAGTGCACTTTTGGAGTTAGATCTGGTAAACTCCTGGGTTTTATTGTCAGTGGAAAAGGTATTGAAGTGGATCCTGCCAAAGTGAAAGCTATACGAGAGATGCCAGTTCCCCGTACTGAGAAGGAGGTTAGAGGTTTCTTGGGACGATTGAATTATATTGCAAGATTTATTTCCCAATTAACTGCCATTTGTGAGCCAATCTTTAAGTTGCTGAAGAAAGATCAGGTGATGGAATGGAATGATGAGTGCCAGACTGCCTTTGATGAAATCAAGAGATATCTGCTGGAACCACCAATTTTGATGCCACCAGTTGATGGAAGACCCTTGATTATGTACTTAACAGTGTTAGACAACTCAATGGGGTGTGTGTTGGGGAAACATGACGAGTCTGGTCGAAAAGAGCAGGCAATATACTACCTTAGCAAAAAGTTTACCGACTGTGAAACAAGATACTCACTGCTCGAGAAAACTTGCTGCGCTTTGGCATGGGCTGCTCGCCGACTAAGACAGTATATGTTGACCCATACTACCTTATTGATTTCGAAGATGGATCCAATCAAGTACATATTTGAGAAACCTGCTCTCTCCGGAAGAATTGCAAGATGGCAAATGATTTTGACAGAATATGACATACAGTATACTACTCAGAAGGCCATCAAGGGAAGTGTTGTTGCTAATCATTTGGCTCATCAAGCAGTGGATGATTATCAGTCAATGAGCTTTGAGTTCCCTGATGAAGACATTATGATTATTACCAAAGAACCTGGACAATATGACGGACCTGAACAAGGATCCCGATGGACTATGGTTTTTGATGGTGCCTCTAATGCACTTGGTAATGGTGTTGGTGTTGTGATTAGTTCCCCTGAAGGTTGTCATACCCCGATTACTGCCAGACTTTTTTTCTATTGTACCAATAACATGGCTGAGTATGAGGCATGTATCCTGGGTATTAAAGTTGCTATTGATATGAAGATTCAGTTCCTTGACGTGTATGGAGATTCAGCCCTGGTAGTAAGTCAGATTAAAGGAGATTGGGATACCAAACATGATAACCTCATTCCTTACAGAGAGCATGTGTTGTCTTTGATCCCACATTTCAAAGAGATTACCTTTGGACATATTTCACGAAGAGAGAATCAGTTAGCAGATGCATTAGCTACCATGGCA
Organism: Lathyrus aphaca; assembly: GCA_963966055.1. Taxonomy (NCBI): domain Eukaryota; kingdom Viridiplantae; phylum Streptophyta; class Magnoliopsida; order Fabales; family Fabaceae; genus Lathyrus; species Lathyrus aphaca. Next base: position 723,805,438 of record OZ014519.1, on the reverse strand, counting down.
TCCATGTTTGAGATCAGCTGGGATGATGAAGCTCCCAAGATTACTATTGATAGATTTGAGAAGCCTGCATACTGCAATGAGATTGACACTGAGGGGGCAGAGGAGAAACCTTGGTTCTATGAAGTGAAAAGATATCTTGAAGCTCAGGAGTTCCCTGAAGGGGCATCTGTCAAAGATAGGAAGTTCCTGAGAAGGTTTTCTGCTAAGTTCTTTTTGAGTAACGGGATTCTGTATAAGCGCAATCATGATTCAACTATGCTTCGTTGTGTGGATAAGAAGGAAGCTACAGAAATTATGGAAGAGATGCATGATGGGACCTTTGGCACTCATTCTAGTGGACATAATATGGCAAAGAAGATATTGAGAGCAGGTTACTATTGGTCTACCATGGAAGCTGATTGCTATCAACATTCCAGAACATGTCACAAATGTCAAATCTATGCTGATAAAGTACATATACCTCCATCACCATTGAATGTGTTGACTGCTCCTTGGCCTTTTGCCATGTGGGGCATTGATATGATTGGTGAAATCAAGCCTACTGCTTCTAATGGGCATCGTTTCATCCTGGTTGCTATTGATTACTTCACGAAGTGGGTGGAGGCAGCTTCATTTGCATCTGTTACCAAGAATGTTGTGGCTCGATTCATTAAGAATAATCTTATATGTAGGTATGGCATCCCTGAAAGGATTATTACTGACAATGGCTCTAATCTGAACAACACTATGATTACTGATCTCTGCACACAGTTCAAGATTAAGCATCACAACTCTTCTCCGTATCGTCCAAAGATGAATGGGGCAGTGGAAGCTGCTAATAAGAACATTAAGAAGATTGTACAGAAGATGACTGTGACTTACAAGGATTGGCATGAGATGTTACCATTTGCTCTTCATGGTTATCGTACCACAATACACACTTCAACAGGGGCAACCCCATTCTCCTTGGTCTATGGTATGGAAGCAGTTTTGCCCATTGAAGTTTAGATCCCCTCCTTAAGAATTATGAAAGATGCAGGCTTGGATGAAGATGAATGGATTCAGACTCGACTGGACCAGATAAATTTGATTGATGAGAAGAGGTTAGCAGCAGTTTGTCATGGCCAGATGTACCAAAAACGAATGATCAAAGCTTTTAACAAGAAGGTTAAGCCTAAGGTATATCAGGCTGGTGACTTGGTAATCAAGCGTATCATATTACCACAGGGTGATCCTAGGGGCAAATGGACTCCAACATATGAAGGACCATTTGTAGTCAAGACAGTGTTCTCAGGAGGTGCCATGATACTTACTACAATGGATGGTGAAGACTTCCCACAGCCTGTAAACGCAGACATGGTTAAAAAATACTACGCATAAAAAGAGACCCGCTAGGTTGACAGGCCTAGGCAAAAATAAGGGCATCCCGGCAAACCAAAAGGGTTTGGGCAAAAATTAGGGATATATATAAAAAGATGTACACCCGGCAAGTCGAAAACCTGAAAAGGCGGCTTGGGCAAAAAAGGGTATCCCGGTGGATTGAAAACCTGAAAGGGCAATCCAGGAAAAAGTTAGGGATTAAAGCGTATGACTATGTCTCGTTTAGATCACCCATGAAACTGCAACCAGTTGTGCTACTTACCCAAGCTCGAACAGATAAAGCTCAATCCAATCGTTCCTGTCTCAACAGCAGAAGATGAGATACTTGAAGATAATGGCAATAGTAGAATTGAAACTCAATAGGATTATTTCCCACATAGCTGATTTTCCTTGTTTTGTAAAAACTTTATGGCAAAATCCTCTTACTAGGGTTTATGTCTCTTTGTACAAATTTACCCATGTATGGGTCACTTCTTGATATAAATAAATTCCATCTTCTGAATCCAGATTTACTTTTACCCTATTTACATAAGCGAAACGTCCATTAGTTGTGTTTGAATGTATTATGCTTTTGAATATGATTGATGTTTACCAGAAATGCATGTATGCTTTTTTTAATATGATTGATGTTTACCAGAAATGCATGAAAATGCAGTAATAGTATTTACTAAGGACGAACAAGGGAAGGATTTCAACGAAGCTTCGCCGGTTCATCTCTACAAAACAGTTACAAACCCTCAGTAGGACAAATCCATCTTCATAAAGTCACATCTCCCCTGGAATTTATATCCATCTCTTTTATCCTCATACGGATATACGGGAAATTACTTTCCAATAATGGTACGACGAATGAAGACGAAGGTCATATATACCTTGCTATCCCCAGCAAACGGGAGGTTATTGCTATCCCCAACATGCGGAAGGTTATGTATAATATATTATCAAACAAGACGGGCCTAAGTTCCTCATATTCTTCAGCAACGAATCGGGATTTATTTTCCCTGGCCAGCAGTTGTTATATGAAGATATCCAGACGCTTCGGGCAGTGTCATATCATACATACATCATTTACATCATACCATACATATACATAGATGCATAGTACATTACCTAAGTGCATCATATCATACATGCATACATAATGCATAAACTAATATTATCATACAGAATGCTACCTTGTTTTCAGGTTAATTATCCAGCAAACAAACTTATGATTATCAGGATTGCTTTATCCTCCTGAAAGCATATCATCTATCAGGACTGCTTTATCCTCCTGAAGACTTATCATCTCTCAAGACTGCTTCATCCTCTTGGGAACATATTACTACACCAGGACTGCTTCATCCTCCTGACAACTATCATCATTACTTCAGGATTGCTCTATCCTCCTGAAAATTCCTATTACATCAGGATTGCTTTATCCTCCTGAAATCACATTACTACCTCAGGATTGCTTTATCCTCCTGACAGCTTTTTATTACATCAGGACTGCTTCATCCTCCTGAAAGCTTTTATTACACCAGGACTGCTTCATCCTCCTGAAAGCATATTATCAATACCTCAGGGTTGCTTTATCCCCCTGACAGCTTCTTTACTTCAGGATTGCTTCATCCTCTTGAAATCATATCATTACCTCAGGACTGCTCTATCCTCCTGACAGCTATCATTATACTTCCATATGTTGGACTGCTTCATCCTCCAAGACATGTATCTGAAGAATTTTCCTCCAAGTGGCATCTTTAAGCCCACTCAATCATATTCAACTAGCCATCTGTATCACTCTATGCACTGGTAAGTGCAAATTTTTGGGCTTTTGTGTTCAATCTCCTTCAACCTTCCAGGTCACGACTGGCAAATATACCAATCTAACCCCTCAGGTTTCAGAAAATTGAACAGGGGCAGCTGTTGCACCCCAAAATTTGCCCTCACAATACAAGACTTTGTGTTCTAAGAAGGTTCACAAGGTTCACAAGCTTCCCAACACTTACAAGACCTTTCATGAGGTTCATAAAGTCTACAAGTCACTTTATGAAGGTTCACAAGGTTCACAAGTTTCTCAAACACTTTCAAGACCTTTCATGAGGTTCATGAAGTCTACAAGTCACTTCTTGAAGGTTCACAAGGTTCACAAGATTCACAATGCTTTCAAAACCTTTCATGAGGTTCATGAAGTCTACAAGTCACTTCATGAAGGTTCACAAGGTTCACAAGGTTCACAATACCTCCCATGAGTATCACAAGACATTTCACAAGGTTCCCAAGGTTCACAAAGTTCACAATTGGTCAGAAGAGTTGACAATTCCCTCAGACAATGCACCTCCTAGGCAGTGCATACAAAACTAGGGTTTTGACTTTAATCAGGCTAAATGAACTTCCAAGACTTCAAGTGAGCTTCATAACATCTTATATGTGTTTAAGAACCCCCATGTCAAGTTTCAAGACTTTTCTCAGAAGTTTGCTCAATCAGATGATCAGATAAGTCAAAATCAGTCAATGCAGTTAAAAAGTCAAACTGAGGTCAACTGTGGTTAAACCAAAGTCAAACTTCATGATTTTTTGCCAACATCAAGTATATGAAGTAAAATTCATCATTTGATCAAGGGTTGATCATGATTCATCAAGGAGATTTCAGATCATCAAGAATCAGGAGTTTCTAAATTAGGGTTTCCTCAGTAAAAGTCAACTGAACTTTGACCAGCCATAACTTTCACATGCTTCATCACCAAGTCTCCACTCAAAGCTCATTTTGAAGGAAATTGAATTCTCTACAACTTTGTGTCTCACAAGCCAAGCCCAAAAATGCTTCATTTGGAAGGTATGAGCTAAGACATTATAGGTCCTGTTGAAAGTCAACAAAAAGTCAACAACTTCAAAAGGGCATAACTTGAGATTGGTAAATGATATGGACATGAAACCAGTGGAGTTGTTTAGAGGACTCTTCAAGCTTTCCAAAATGTCCAAGAACACCCTCATACCATTAAAATTGAAGGATATGTGCCCTTGCAAAGTTGGGAAATTTTGAGTTGGTTTATGATGAAAAAGGAGGTCTAAAACCAATTTCTTCCAAATGGGCTTGCCAAATGATGACCCAATCCATACAACAACTTCATGCACGACCCAAACCATTAAAAATCAGAATTTTTATTATTTTATTTTTATTTATTTTGATTTAATTCATTAAAAATCATTTTAAATAAAAATAAAATATGAAAATGTAAGATTTGATGGAGATTAAGCTTCTAGAAAGTCTTAAATATTGATTTGAATTGAAGAGGAAAGAAATCATAAGATTTGTCCAAAAATAGCAAGCATTCACACATGAATATTTGATTTTCAAGGCATGATCAACTTGGATCTTTTCATATCAATTTTTCCACACAAACAATCAATCTTTTTGACCTAATTCACTCTCCTATAAGTGCTTAACTCATTGCCATCACAAAGCCACGAATTCTCTGCCTCCAAAAGTAAGTTTCACAAATTGAAAAATCATCCAAAAACTCACATTAGGTTTTTGATTTCCAGGGCTCTAGAAGGTAAAACAAGAACATAGAAAGACTCCTTGGACTTCCTTGATCATAAACCATCACTCATATGCATCAATATCATGCTATATTGCTCAACCCGAATCCACTTTTGTCTTGAAATTCAATTTTTCGAATTCACTAACATATGCATTATAAATTGTTTTTGATGACTGATATGTGTTTGTTGTGATGCCTAGAATGATTCTGGACAATTGAATTGAAGATTCATGGCCTGAAACGTAATCCACCATAGCTAGGGTTTCGGCCAAGAATTAGGGTTTCATGATTTACGAAACATAAATGAATTCTAAGACCGTGGACTGATTCGAATGGACCTCTGGACTATGTTTGTGTATTCAATTTTGTGAAATTTCACAGTTTTGTTGATCATTGAGTTTCGTAGGTTTTGCTGGAATTTGGTATTCGCAGGAAAATTCGTGGCTGGATTCGCAGGAAAATTCGAAGGGCATGAGGTTGAAGAAGAAGCTGTTGGCGCGCGTTCTAAAAATTCAAATTATAATTTAAATATTTTATGTTTTGTTATTGGTTTGTTATCACAAGCGTGTGGCTTGTCTCAGTGGTAAGGCTAGCTTGTATACTGCGTGAGGTCACTGGTTCGATACTTGGCTGGGTGCATTTTTTTCTCTTATTTTTCAGGTTAAGCGTACATAATATATTATATATTGTTGCCAACACAACATCAGGATTGCTCACCTAGCTGGATGGTCATGCGTGCGTTTGTATGTTAAGAGGTCCTGGGTTCAATCCTCCCCCAGACCTTTTTTTGCTTCTATTATTTTTCTGATTTTCCAGGCATTGCACAAAACCAATTGGAACCATTCTATTATCACCAACACGTGGCTGGCCTGGTGGTATGTTTTGTTGCTTGCAGGCAGGATGTCCTGGGTTCAAACCCAGCCAAGGTAAGTTTCCTTTTACCATCTTACTGTTTTAATTTATTTAATTAATTTGCTTAAATTATTTTCTTATTATCAATTAAAAAATAAATTATGCATGTATATATATTTAATAAATATCTAAAACAACATTTATATTTTCTAAAATTCTAAACTTTTATTTTTCTTAATTTAAATTATTTTCTTTATTATGTAATTAAATTGTAATATATGTATATTTATTTATTAATTTTATATATTATATTATAAACCCTAAAAAATATTCCCTAAAACCCTAATGTATGTTTTTTTAGACAATTATTAAAAAAACCCTAATTTTTTATTTTCTAATTTTTTTTGTAAAATATTTAATATAAAATTTTGTAAATATAATTATTATGCATATATATATATAATTAATTTTTTGTAAATATAATATTTAATATAATTGAATCTTAGCAAATATAATTAGTAATTATTTCTATAATTTGTTCATAATCTAAATCTTATTCTTTTATTTTATATATGTTTAAAGACAATTAAATTTTATAATTATAATTTCTTATGTTTAGAATTAATAAGTTGTATATAATTTTATAATTAAACTGTTTATATTTCTTAATAGTTTCTAATTTTTATTTTGTTTATTATTATTGCTAATCATATTATTACTAATCCATTTATTTTATTATTATGCTTATTATTATTATTTTATTAATCTTATTTAATTATTTTTATTATTGTTATTACTAACCCCTATTAAATTTATTATTGCCTATTTATTTATTTTTGCTTATTATTTATATTTATTTATTTGCTATTTATTTTAATTGTTTATTATAATTATTGTAATTGCTCCTTGGTGTAAATTTTTGTAAATATTTAATTTTGTATGCTATGGTTAGTAATTTAGGGAGTGTAAACATGTATTTATATTTAAAATCAAATTTAGATCATTTTAATTAAAGATAAATAAAATTAAACACTTACACATGTAAGTCGATTTTTAATCGCCATCTCACTTTCTAAGGTTGCCTCTCAATGTTGCCTATTCAAAAAGGTCAAGTGGGGTGTATAAAGCAAGTCCCCTAAAAAGAAAAGTCATCAAGTCCCTTAAATGGTTGCCTTTAAAAAGATCAAGTCCCTTTCGAATAATGATGACAGTCCCTCCTAAATGCTTAATACACCCCACAGTTGCCTACATAAACAGATTGTCCCTTCACATGTCCCTCACATCCAAGGTAATGACTACCTATTCCTTAATAATAGGGATAGTCTTACCATTTAAAGGATAAAGAACAGAAAGACTTAAAACTTTAAGGTAGATATCTCATAGTTGCTTGCTCACTTCATTTAAAACTTTTCAAACCTTTCACAAATTTCAAACAATTTTTCAAACACAAGTTTTTTACGCATCCGTACATGGATCATTATTAAACTCTTATGAAAATTTCTATTCACACACTTCACCTTTTCAAAAACAATTTAAAGTGAGCTAAGTAACTAAGAGCCCATGGATAATCATGGATGTAAAGGGTGCTAACACCCTCCCTTTACATAACTTACCCCCCGGACCCAAAAATCTTTTAAAAGGTCTTTCCTGTTCTTTTATGCCTTTCCTTTGGATAAAATAAAAGTTGGTGGCGACTCTTGCTATCCGCAACATAACTAAAAGTCAGTTCTCCCACCGTGTTACAATATAGTCCTCCTTAGTTTTTTTCCTTTGAGTCTCCTTGAGTCAGAGACTAAACTCTTAAAGCTTTAGGACTTTGAATTAGGGTTATGCCTGCATCCTTCTCTTAGGATGGAGTGTATAACTTTAATCCTAAGTGTTAAACTTTTAATTTTTTTACACCTCCTAATCAAATCACATTAATAATCACTAAGACTTTATCTTGTAACTTGGGCCTTACATTAGGGTTCCATCTTTTCCTTATGGTTAAGAGGGACTAACCCTAGTGTTTAATGGACAAGTCCCCCTCGAGTTGTCTTACAAACCATAAAATCCACTTCTTAATCTCATCCTTTAATTAAAATTCATTTAATAAAGGCTTGTTATATAATGAATTTAGTCCCTAACCATGGATTAAGTTGAGGTATCTTCCTCAGCTTAAGTGTTCTCATCTATTATCCTTCTATTAGGATGGTGTAATGAGTTCACTAATCTGTGATTAGAGATTAAACTCATTACTTAACACTAAACAAAAACCCAAAAACATCTAAATAATCACAAGTAGGTTAATGATCTTAATCCTACATCATCTTGGTAATTAAGTTGAGATGCTTATCTCATACTTAAGTAGGCTCATTATCCCTAATCAGGGAGGATATAATGAGTTTACAAGCCCTTGATTTAGGCTTAAGCTCATTATCCTATGCAAAACACCAAAAACAATAAAAAACTGAAAACATCAAAAACAAACAATAATCGTCTCCTCCGGGATTCTTTTCTCATCACACTCATTCACAAAGGAGAACTTTCTTCTTCCGTCTAATGCAAGACAATTAGCACTCGAGCCAGACGAGTCATACACTTGAGCATAGGCAGGTAAGCAGTTCACAGTCAATTTCATTTTCAGTCTCTTTGAGTCAAACTACGATGTTCTGACTTCCTCATTTCACGGGAGGATACGTAGGCATAACTTAACAGTTATCGAACAAAAGTCTTTTTGTCATCCCCCTCTTTCAGCATTCTTTTCTAAGCCTCAGTTCCTGAGCAATTCACACCCTTTTGCACTGACACCTTTACATTCATCCCTAGCTTTTGCACACAGATAGCACATACACTTCCCCCTTTTAAACACAATCTTGTAAGCGTGGGTCCCGTCGAGTACGACGGAAGATCTGGGTGCTAATACCTTCCCAGGTCGTAACTAACCCCCTTTCTCAGTTTCTCTGATTCGCAACCGTCGTATCCATCTCTTTCCAGGTTTATGCAGCATTACCTTTCCTTCGGGATAAAAATGCCTAGCTGGAGACTCTATTCAATTCAACCTCATTTTCTCTTTTCGCCGATTGTTCGCGTTTGCACCGGGATTGTAAATATTTGGGAGCGACAGCTTGGCAACTCTGCTGGGGAAGGTCTTTTGCAATCAGGGCTTCCGGTTTCTTCTGTGGGTTTCTCCTAGCGCTTGTTTGATTTGTGTTTATGGGGGTGTTATGTGTTATGTGTGCTTTAGTTTATTTCTTTATTGCTTTTTGTACATCTTTATTTATCGCTTTCATTTACTATTTTTGCATTTCATATTATTGTCATCATATCATGTGTTGGATCTGTTGTTTACCTTGGTGGGAGAGATACTCAGTGAGTAAGGTTCCATACCGGGAGCCTGAGTGACACATAGGATTAGAGTGGATTCATATTCTTTCCCATTCCATTTCGTTCTGGTGCGGGAATATGAAACACGGTTCAGACATGGGTTTCTTCTTGAGAACTTTGTGCTACGGATTTCCTGTAGTACTAGGGCTATCTGGGAAGCCTGTTAAGTTTGGATTACCTTTTTAGATGGCCTTCATCATCTGAGGTGAATTAGAGGAGGTTCCTTTATGATTAATGTAAACATTGTACCTCCGGGTTATAAATGTTTACACTTCTCATAACTGATCCAAGTCTGAGGATCCTTGTTCTAGAACAATACCTGTGAAGGGGGTTGAGATGTTTACAGGTTTGCAGGAACCCTTGGCCTCAACATACCCTGTTACTAATATTGTTTTAAGGTTACACTATTTTTGGACTGATCTTACGAAACCTTGGACTTGTGATTCTTTATTTGAGTCCCCCACCTGGTTACTGGTTTTCAGAGCTTCATCCGGACTTATGAACACTCATGGACCCTATCCAAAGCAAATGGCAGATCCAACACCTGATCACAAACCTTACATATCATTCAGCATACATCATTTTGCATCATTTAACATTTGTCTATTTGTTTTACAGGGTATCCACATTATCTTTGGTTTGGTTTTTACTGTTCTTCTGCTCAGCCATCTTCATCCATTATCTTCATCAGAGATCTTCTTCAGCTGATATCTTCTCCAGTTGTCTTCATCAGTATTTCTCCTCAGTTATCTTCATCAATATCCATTGTCATTATGGACTCATCCAGGAAGAGCAACATCACTTACCATTTCTTTGAGCCCTCCCTAGCAGGCATCAGACAGATTCAGGCACTTATCACTCCTGAGCATGTCCCTTTATTCAGGGAACATTGTGGTGGTATTATGGACATGATCATGGACTTGGATGCATCATAGAGGAGCATGATTCACACTTGCCTTTAGTTCTATGACCCTCCTCTCAGATGTTTCACTTTCCCAGACTTTCAGTTGGGTCCTTTGTTAGAAGAATTTTCCATGTTGTTGGGTGTCCCCATCAGGAGAGGGATTCCTTTCAACCCTGAGATGAATGCTCCTAGGAATGAAGACATAGCTAAGGCTCTGTATTTGGAAACCACTATCATTTATCAGTATATGACCACCAAGGCTGGAATCCCAGGCCTTCATTTGGACTTCTTAATTACTCAGGCCACTAGTCATGCTGCAGCAGGGAAGTGGAAAACTGTATGTGCTCTCCTGGCTCTTGGTATATATGGAATCATCTTGTTTGCAGACGAGCCTAAGTTTGTGAGCAAGAATTCTATCCATCTCTTCTTGCTGAAGAATCCAGTTCCTACCTTGCTAGGAGATTTCTATTACTCAATGCATCAGAGAAATGAGAAGCAAAGGGGAAGATTAGTCAGATATTGTGCACCTCTCTTCTACTGTTGGTTATTGAGACACTTGCCAAAGACAGAAGACTTTTGGAATCCTCATCAGTCAAGAAACTGGGCTAAGAGAATGATTGCTTTCACTTCAGAAGACATCAGGTGGTGCACTCAGATCACCAAAGACAGAGACATAATTACAAGTTGTGGGCAGTATCCCAATGTACCTCTCATTGGAGTGAAGGGTTGCATCAACTACAATCCTTTGATGTTCAAGAGGCAACTAGGATATGCTTTAGTACATCCACCAAGAGAGCAGGATTTATCAGAGACCCTTTATTTTGATGTTCAGAATAATCATGCCATCGTCCGACAAGCAGCCTAGGCTTGGGATAACATTCAGACAAAAGGGACTGCCATTCTTGGCAAGTGCAACAACATAGCTTCAGCTCAGTATATTGATTGGTCTCGTATCAGAGGACAAATCACTTGTATGCCATTCACCTTGGAGGATGTGCCAGGGCCATCAGCAGTGGAGCCCATAGCTACAGTCAGTTTAGAGGAATTTGAGAAGCTGAAAGAGGAATGCGCAACTTTCTGAAGCTCTAAAGAAGACCCTCTAGGAGAAGAATGATAGTCGTCTGGACAATGAAAGGTTAGAGAAGCTCTGGATCAAGCATATGAACAAGATTGAGAAGACAGATGATTACATCAGAAGGGCCCGAGCAGGGGAGTTGGTATTGAAGAATGCTTGCAAAGAAGCTAAGATTCAGAAAGCCAGAGCTGAGCATTACTTGGAAGAGAGTCAGGCCATATGGATCAGAATTACTGAGGATCGTTCACAAGAAGATCAGAAGACCCAGGCTAGGATAGAGCAGCTGGAAGCTAATGAAAAGAAGAGTCAGGAAGCCATGTTAGCAGCACAGAAGGAAATCTCCGAGTTGAAACTCCGGGCGGGGTTGAAGAGATCAAAGGACCAAGACAAGTATAAGAAGTTGACAAGTGCCATTGCTACCAGAAACCTTCTTATCAGGACCATCATTGAGCATCCAGTTGGACCAGTGACTGATGCTCTCCTGAAGGAAGTCAAAGAGGATGACTTTGGGCTGGATGTTTGATTTCTGTGTATTTGTACTTAATTTTGTTTGTACTTTTGTTGATTTTGTTGTATTTTGACCCACCGTGGGAACTTGTTGTAATCATAAACTATGTATCTTTGCATTTGTAATATATGGTTTGTGTGTTATCCTTTGGGCTTCATTTCTCTTCAGCATATTCATTCTTCGCGGTCTGGAAGGTCAAAACCAATGAACCAAACCGGATACCCTTGGAAGACAAATAGACATAATGCATTGCACGCTAACCTCATTCTTTTTTTTGTAGGTATTTTTGTTGTTATTTTCTCACTTTGATGTGGTTTCAGGAAACATTGCTCGTAGGAGGGTTTTCCCCATCAACAGAGTTCACCGGTATCCAACCAGAAACAACCTTCCGAGCTTACAGATGGAACAAGTTCAGCAAGATTTGACTGACGTGAGAACTCAGATGGCTAATGAGAGAAATGAGATGAGGGCTCAGATGAACCAGTTCATGGAAGTAATGACTGGGTTGGCCCAAAGCCAAGAAAGATTAAGAGAGTTGGTCGAGCGACAAACTCCTGAAGAGAATCATCCAGGTACAGGAGGTACTAGCAGCAATGATCACGTACTGACCCCCCGGAGTTTGGACCTCACCTCAATCCCGAGATCAATGCTATCAGGAATACCCAAGGTAACACTGGAGGTCGTGCCTTACAAGAAGACCCCCAAGAGGAACAGTTTACTGTAATTGGTGTTGGGGATAAAGTCTATGATCGTCGCTTGGACGAAATAGCAGAAAAGTTGAGATCTCTAGAGTCCCAAAACTCTTTGGGATTCGATGTTATAGACATGGGACTAGTTGAGGGAGTCCGGATTCCTCACAAATTCAAACCCCCTTACTTTGAGAGATATAACGGTACCTCCTTTCCTCGTACCCACCTTCAATCTTTTCTGGGGAGATTGAAAGCATATACCATGGATGAAAAACTGTGGATGTTCTACTTTGAGGATAGTTTGAGCGGGGCATCCCATGAGTGGTACTCTCACCTATCCAGAGCTACTGTCAGAAATTGGAAAGACTTAGCTGAAGCTTTCATACGCCAATATCAATACAACCTGGATATGGCACCCAACCGGACTTTGTTGATAGGTATGTCTCAGTCCTCGAGGGAAAGTTTCCGGGAGTATGCCCAAAGGTGGAGACAACTTGTCGCTGTTGTTCAGCCACCTATGTCAGAAAGAGAAATAGCAGACATCTTTATGAACACATTCTAGGGTACATACATTGATAGACTTGTTGCTTTCTCTTTTACTAGCTTTGTTGATGTGGTCATAGCAGGAGAATTGAAAGTTTGTTAAAGATAGGCAAGATTTCTGATAATGGCGCCAGCTCCAGCAACACAAGGAAACCTTTTGCAGGGCCTCGCAGGACGGGTGAAACTAACTCAGTGCACATGGGCAGAGGTAGGCCCTAGTACATGTCGAGATCAATAGCCGCTGTCACTATTCCCACTCCAGAACCTCAACAACAATACACTCCACAACCACAACATTTCCCTCAGCAACAACAATTTCCTCAACAAAGGTCTTACAACAACAACGTCCTTTCCAGCAAAGGCCCTCTCAAGTCAACAGGGTAATATCCCATCCTGATGCCCTATGCCGCTTTACTACCACAAATTTTGAAGCTCAACCTCGTTGAATTGAGGACTCTAGCTCCCCCAGATCCTCAAAACCTCCCAATGAATTATGATGTCAACGCCAGATGTGCCTTTCATTCCAATGCACCTGGCCATACAACGGAAAAGTGCAGAGCCTTGCACATGAAATTCCAAGATTTAGTTGATTCCAAGGCTTTAAATTTTGCACCTCCTCCTAATGTCACAAAGAATCCTATGCCTAGCCATGGCAGGCTCAGGATAAATGCAATTGAGGAGGATCAACCGGTAAACCTAATTGAAGATACTGCAAGTATTCGAACACCTCTGGCCGAGGTTAAAGCCCAACTTTTAAAGTGCCAGGTGTTCCCAGGTTGTGAGGCCTGCTGTGAATCTTACAAGATTTCCACCAATGGTTGTGCAAGTTTTAAAAGTGGCATCAATGATCTTATCAGAGAAGGTATTCTGCAAATCACCTCGACAGTTTCAGCTTCTACGACATCAACAACTTTTGCTCCTACAACATCAGCAAACGCCTCTCCTACAACTTCAAAAACAATCATCCCGACAGACTCTTCTACAAAGTCAACAACCATCCCTTCTACCATTTCAACAAACATTAGTTCAATCGCATCCGCTTCTACAACAACAACAACCATTAAGGATGACATCTCCACAATCACCATATACTATGATCCGACAATGGTCCCCGATTCCAACAGCTTTCAACAACAATCTCAACAACAACCCAGCTTCAGTCTTTCACAACCACCACCAGTCAGAAATCCTGTTACCATCTACTACGATCCACAGACAATAACAGTTCCAACTTCTGCCGCAGTCAGTCCAGTCACCATCACGGTACCTGGACCCATCCCATATGAAAAAGATAATGTTGTACCATGGCACTATGGTTCAAATATCTACTGCAACGAGAAGAGAGTCGCTCTTGATTCTTCAACTTATGCACCACAGGTTGATAATGTCGGGGGAGGCGGAGGCTTCACTCGAAGCGGACGTCTCTTCGCGTCACAAGTTCCGAGAGTTAATGTTGAGGCAGAAGCTGCTGCCAAAGCAAAAGGCAAGAGTGTAGTGCCTGAAGAACCAATTGCAAAAGAAGCTCATAAGACGTCCTTTGATCAGGTTGTAGACGAGTTTATGAGGATCATCAAGAGAAGTGATTATAAGGTTGTGGATCAGCTCTACCATACTCTCTCCAAGATCTCCATTCTATCATTGCTATTGTGTTCCGAAGCTCATCGGGATGCATTACTTAAAGTCCTGCATGCAGCCTACGTGCCTGAGGAGATTACGGTTAATCAACTAGAGACGGTGGTTTTGAATGTTAATACTAGTCATGGACTAGGCTTCACCAATGCTTATTTGACTACAGAGTGTCGTCACCACAATAAAGCTTTGCACATCACTCTAGAGTGTAAAGGGGCTGTGCTTTCACATGTTCTGGTTGACACTGGGTCCTCACTCAATGTCTTGCCAAAGAAAGCCCTTGTTAAGCTTGAATATGATGGTATAGCTCTCCGACCAAGAAATCTGGTGGTCAGAGCTTTTGATGGTTCCAAGAGGTCTGCTCTTGGAGAAGTGGAACTTCCTGTGATAATTGGCCCGCAGGTCTTTCAAACTACTTTCTACATGATGAACATTCAGCCGGCCTACAGCTGTTTGTTGGGTCGACCTTGGATTCACGTTGCTGTCGCAGTTACGTCGACCCTTCACCAGAAAATAAAATACGAGTGGGAAGGGAAAATTATCACAATCTGTGGAGAGGAAGACATTTTTGTTAGCCATCTGGCTACTTACAAATAATAGAGATGGATGGTGAGATCCACGAGACCATGAGCCAAGGTTTCGAAGCACTAAATGTCAACGAGGCGACGACTGAAGTATTTGCTGCATCCCAAGAGGATAGGATGGGTACTTCAATTGTCTCCTACCAACAAGCTCGAAAGGTTGTTGAAGACGGGAACGCCTAAGGCTAGGGCAAGCTGCTACCTGTGGAGAAGAAAGAAGACAAATTCGGTTTGGGTTACAAACCATCCCGACAAGATCAAGCAGAGGCTGCTAAAGAGCCCAAGTTCGTAAGTGGGGGAATGCTGACCCCAGATGCTGTCAATAATGTGGAAGACGAGGCTGAAAGCGACTTCAACCTGGAAAGCTGGATTCATCCAAGAGTCCCGGGCCAACAAGTCCTTAACTGGTCTTCCCAGGAAATTATAAGAGTTACTCCTGCAGAGTAATTATTATTTCCTACTTAAGCATGCATCAAGTCCTGCATCTTGCCCAAGGTGTCAGGACTCATTTTGTAATAGGGCCATATTTGTATTTTGTGCAAATGGAATATTAATGAACAATGGACATCTTTTTGCAAACAATTTTCTTTTTCGCTCACTGTCTTTTCATTTTTGTTATTTTCGCACAAAACAATAAATGGCAATGTTTTCAAAATAATAACTTCATTCACACTTTTTTCTAAACAAGGTTAAAATCAATCACTAAAATGAACAAATCTCAACCCTTGCAGAGATAATCCTCCAGATTGCACCGAAAACAACACTGCTATGACCTTGTATGACTTCGATAATCCAATTAATCAAGCGGATGAAGGGGTTGATGAAGATTATGATTTGTCTGAAGAGTTGGCCAGGTTGTTGAGACAAGAGGAAAAAGTAATTACTCCTCATCAGGAGGAGGTTGAGACCATCAATCTTGGTACCGAGGAAGATATGAAGGAAGTAAAGATCGGGGCTAGTCTGCAAGCTCCAGTGAAAGAACAACTCATCAGTATGCTTCAGGAATATGTCGACGTCTTTGCTTGGTCCTATCAAGATATGCCAGGTCTAGATACATATATTGTCATGCACAAGCTACCATTGAAAGAAGATTGCCCGCCAGTTAAACAGAAGTTGTGTCGCACTCGCCTAGATATGGCCATGAAAATAAAGGAAGAAGTACAAAAGCAGTGGGACGCCGGTTTCCTCGCTATAACTAGTTACCCGCCGTGGGTTGCTAACATTGTACTCGTACCTAAGAAGTATGGCAAGGTGCGTATGTGTGTGGATTACCGGGACATGAACAGAGCTAGCCCGAAGGATGATATCCCATTACCTAACATTGATGTATTGGTTGATAAAACAACTCAGTTCTCGGTATTTTCTTTCATGGACGGATTTTCTGGATACAATCAGATTAAGATGTCACCCAAAGACATGGAGAAAACAAACCTTGGGGCACATTTTGTTACAAGATAATGTCGTTCGGACTGAAGAACGCCGGTGCAACATATCAACGGGCTATGGTAACATTATTCCACGATATGATCCACAAAGAAATTGAATGCTATATGGATGATATGATTGCCAAGTCCCTTACTGAAGAAGATCATCTGGTGAATCTGTTGAAATTGTTTGAGCGTCTGAGAAAGTATCAATTGAAGTTGAACCCCAACAAATGCACATTCAGGGTATGTTCCGGTAAGCTGTTGGGCTTTATTGTAAGTGAAAAGGGAATTGAGGTTGATCCCGACAAAGTCAAAGCTATTCAGAAAATGCTTGCACCTAAAACTGAGAAAGAAGTTTGAGGGTTCTTAGGTAGATTGAACTACATATCAAGGTTCATATCTCATCTCACTACAACCTGTGAACCCTTGTTCAAGTTGTTAAGAAAAGAATAAACAGTCAGGTGGAATGATAATTGTTAGAGGGCTTTTGACAAGATTAAAGAATATCTGCAAGAACCTCCAATTCTCATGCCTCCAATCGAAGGAAGACCTCTAATCATGTACCTGACAGTATTAGAAGGGTCAATGGGGTGTGTGTTGGGCCAGCATGACGAGTCTGGTCGAAAAGAGTATGCAATATACTACCTAAGCAAAAAGTTTACTGATTGTGAACAACGTTATTCACTGCTCGAGAAAACTTGTTGTGCTTTAGCGTGGGCTTCTCACCGACTAAGACAGTATATGTTGACTCACACTACCTTATTGATCTCAAAGATGGACCCTGTCAAGTACATATTTGAGAATCCATCACTTACCGGAAGAGTTGCAAGGTGGCAAATAATGCTAACAGAATATGATATTCAGTACACCTCTCAGAAAGCCATCAAGGGAAGTGTATTGTTTGATTATCTGGCTGAGAAACCCATTGATGACTACCAGCCTATGCAATTTGACTTCCCTGATGAAGACATCATGTACTTAAAAGCAAAAGATTGTGAAGAGCCTATTCACACTGAAGGGCCTGACCCAGAAGAAGCATGGACTATGATGTTTGACGGGGCAGTTAATTGTAACGGTCGCGGGGTTGGTGCAGTGCTTATCACACCTAAAGGAGTTCATATGCCTTTCTCGGCAAAACTCACCTTTGCTTGCACTAACAACGAAGCAGAATACGAAGCCTGTATCATGGGTCTTGAGGAAGCCATTGACCTCAGGATCAAAACCTTGAATGTATTCGGAGATTCGGCTTTGGTAATCAATCAGACCAATAACAAATGGTACACTCATCGGGAGCATCTGATTCCATACCGTGATTATACGAGGAGATTGTTGACCTTCTTCACAACAGTTAAGCTTGAATACATACCTCGCAACGAAAATCACTTTGCGGACGCTTTGGCTACCATTTCATCCATGATCAAAGTACAAGCTGCCAATTATGTACCCCGAATTTTGGTATCCAGACTAGACAGACCGACATATGTATTCTCTGTAGACACTGCTAGTGACAACAAGCCTTGGTACCATGACATCAAATGCTTCTTGTAGAATTAGACATACCCACCAGGGGCATCATCAAATGATAAGAAGGCATTAAGAAGGCTAGCCGATATTTTCTTCCTCAATACTGATGGTTCATTATACAAGCGAAACTTTGACATGGTCCTGCTCAGATGTGTTGACAAGAAGGAAGCAGACCTCCTGATGCACGAAGTACATGAAGGTTCTTTCGGTACCCATGCCGGAGGATATGCAATGGCAAAGAAGTTGTTAAGATCGGGTTACTACTAGATCACAATGGATGCAGACTGTTGTGCCTATGCCAGAAAATGCCACAAATTCCAGATCTACGCAGATAAAGTGCATGTGACTCCGAATCCTTTGAATGTAATGTCTTCACCTTGGCCCTTCGCCATGTGGGGCATTAATATGATTGGAAAGATCGAACCGACTACTTCGAATGGTCACAGATTCATCCTGGTAGTCATTGATTACTTCACCAAATGGGTTGAAGCAGCTTCGTATGAAAACATCACCAGGCAAGTGGTAGCTCGATTTCTGAAAAGGGATATCATCTATCGATATGGAGTTCCCGAGCGAATCATTACTGATAATGGTTCTAACTTGAACAACAAGATGATGGCAGAACTTTGCCGGGACTTCAAAATTCAACATTACAACTCTTCTCCTTACAGGCCGAAGATGAATGGCGTTGTTGAGGCAGCTAACAAAAACATTAAGAATATTGTGCAGAAGATGGTAGTCACCTACAAAGACTGGCACGAAATGCTACCATTTTCCTTGCATGGGTACCGAACCTCTATCAAAACATCTACTGGGGCAACACCTTATCAGCTTGTGTATGGTATGGAAGCAGTCCTACCTGTTGAAGTTGAGTTACCCTCCTTACGGGTAATGATGGATGTGAAACTAGATGAAGCAGAATGGGTCCAATCCCGATACAATCAACTGAATCTGATTGAAGAGAAAAGATTAGCGGTAATCTGTCATGTGCAGTTGTATCAGAAGTGAATGAAGAGGGCCTTCGATCAGAAAGTCAGACATCGGGAATACCAAGTGGGAGAGCTTGTGCTGAAAAGGATCCTTCCTCCTCATACAGACCACAGGGGCAACTGGACACCAAACTATGAAGGCCCCTATGTGATAACTAAAGTCTTCTCGAGTAGGGCACTAATGCTCGCAACCATGGATGGTGAAGACTTCCCGTCTCCTGTGAATTCAGATGCAGTTAAAAAATACTTCGCATAAAATGACCCGCTGGACATAAAAACAGAATGCAAGTCCAGGAAAAATATGGCATCCCGGTGAGTCAAAAACAGAATAAAAGACTCGGGCAAAAATAAAGGAAAAATTAAGAAAAATGTACACCCGTTGAGTTGAAAAGCCACATCGGACAGCTCAGGCAAAAATGGGTATCTCGGTGGATTGAAAACCCGAAAGGGCGATCCACGTAAAATCAGGGAATAAACGAACAACTGCATTCTGAATTCGTCTGTATCACTCATAGCAAGCTCCAAAAGGACAAAGCATCAGTCAGAATCAGCCTTCTTCAGAAAGCAAGATAAGAAGAACATCAAGGTCATACAAGTCATAGCAAAGGAAGCTCACTGGAACGTCATCTTCAACATTGCCAACATTTTTATTTTCTCAATTTACTGCAATCTCCTCATTTCAGGGGATTCGCTTCTTTGATTGTACTTGCCTATTCAGGGCACACGAATCAATAAAATCAGAATATTCAGTCACACTTTGTTTTACCTTTTGTTTTTTGCAAAATGTCCAGAGTTCGTAATACAACATTTGCATGAAACTTATAGGCCATTTTTAACAAAATGCTTGCAGGAAATATGAATTCTTAAGCGAATCTAACTTCTATGACGGAATTCGGTTAAGGACACCTCAGGACACTTGTGCGTTTTCCTTTGACTTAACAGGTTGCAGGTACTCAAGGCAGACAATCTTTCGCAACATGAGGCATATCAAGCATTGAATCCCCAGCATACTACCTCCTAGAAGTTATCTCCTCCCTAAGCGGAACCTCCCGAGCAATGACTGACAACTCTTTCACAAGCAAAGTGATCAAAGAACTTTCTTTTCCCCATCAGAAATGCCAGATTTCCCTCATCCTCAGCAGAATTAGTGGGATTGTTCCCCCACAGAGTTGCCTCCCCAGTAGAGTAATGCCTGAAACACGTCCCCAGCGGAGTTGCTAAAACTTCCTCTTCCCCAACTAAGTTCTCCCTCCAAACAGATCAGCCAGAGATCCTTATCCCCCGCAGGATCCGGATTTCGGATCAAGTTTCTCATTTGCATAATCATAGCATTCGCATCATATTCACCAAACAAAGCGTAGCATTCCGTCTAATACGGAACATTACGGCAAAAATCAAGCATTTGCATGATCATAAGCCAGGTTCGAGCCAGTCACCTGTAAATACCATCATCATTTCACCTGCAATATACAAAATTCATATCCGCTGCAGATAAAAGCCAAAGCATCCCTTTTGCACTCTCAAAACACAGATGCCTGTTTATAGCGGTAAAATCATGAGTGTAAGCTATTGATTAACTTAACTCAAGGTACACAGAGTCGCCATCGCGCTTTTATTTATTTCCAAAAGGAAAAGGTAAAAAGAACGAACAAAAAACCTAAGGAATCTAAAAGCAAAAGCTAAAAGAAACAAACAGAGAACGGGTAAGGGGATTGGTTACAAATCGGGAAGGTTTTACGCACCCGATTTGTCCGTGGTACTCCACGGGAGCCCTTTGAAATATTTATTGCTTTTTGGTTTGAAATTGGTTTGCTAAAAAAAGATTGAAGAGATGAGGAGAAGAATGTTTTTTAAGATTTTGTGTTTGAAGAGGTTTTAACGCCTCATGCCTACGTACCCACAAAGTGCAATGCGAGATCAAAACCTCGTAATTCGTGGTACAAAATTTGAAAAGAAACAATGAGTTGAATTGATTTTAAAATGTAGAGATAAGTCGTCATTCTTTAGCGAATAATTTCTCTAGAAAGAATGAATCATATCTAAACATATGAAAAGAAAAAGTGCACAAAGGCACAAAAACAATTGAGTGAGTTTTGGATTTTTTAAAGTATGTAAGAAAAGAATTTCGATATATTTACATGGATTAACATTTATTAAGAAAATAAAATGAAAAGGATAAAATCACTTGACCTAAGTCAAGGTTTGATTGCGAAAGCGTTTGAAGTTTGAAAACCAATAAGATTTTTGAAATAGGGAGAAGATTTGAAAATTTAAGAAGTGGGAAGAGATGAAGGGACTATCCTAATACTTGAATTAAAAAGTTAAGAGAAGAGCGATCAAACCATATTATGAACATTTCTTCAAAATAAACGGAATTCCATCTTCAAAGACAAATGAAATTAACTTGAGGTCAAAGTCTTCAATCCATCACCAGTTGAGCAAAGGTAGAGATTCTAAAATCTAAGTCCAAACTCCAATGCTAAGGATAGTAACCATAGTCCGAAATTAAAGTCACCAATCTTTTTTAATGTTTAATCCTTAATTAGTGTTTTGTGTCCAAATGGACAAAAGAAAAAATCACAAGCAACAATATAAGCATAAACAATATGATATATGATATAATATGATAATAGCATAATAAGAGAGATAAGGAGCGAGAAATTGAAATAAAGAGGATAAGGTGCGAGAGATTGAATTTAAATGGATTATATTCACATTATTATAATATTTATATATAAGTGGTATGATGAACTTAATCAAGCACAACCACGAAAGATAATAAAAAAATTCGAGGCAACCGGATCCAAGTGGATCTTATTCCGAATCAGGACAAATTTAGGTCTATGTTAAGCAATCGCGGAGTAATTTACGAAGTAATTATCCTACAAATGAGGCCGGCCACCACTAATTAAAGTGGAAAATATTCGTGCTAATACATGTTAGAGAAACGATATTATGGATCGTTCTCCGAAAACATGTCGCACGAAAAGAAAAAGAATGGTCTAATCTTAATCGAGATTTTTGTTGAATTTATCGAAGGCAACCTATCACAATCTCAAAGTATGGAGAATGATCCAAATGATCATTCATCCATAGATTTGAAATAATGAAGATTAAACATCTTCGAAAACCAACAATCTACGAATCGGAGATTGTCATCGACCAAAAAATAAAAATAGGATGGAAAAGAAAACATGGATCTAAAAATAAATCCATAAAGGAAATTGAAATATTTTTCCAAATCTCTTTCTTAAAATCTATTTTCTAAATTGTTTCTAAAATGTTTTTTTCCTAACATTTTCCTAAAATCTTTTCTAAAATACTTTTTTCTAAATTTTACATCAAAATAAAATTGAAAACAATTTTCTTAAGAAAATCAACACTATCAAAAATATAAAAAAAGGAAAATCCAGGGGGGTGGATCCGCGGGACAGGTGTTGGATTAGAAAAGAGATCCAACTCAATTAAGGCCCAAACTCACATCATACTCTTTTATTAAAAAAAGAAACTAATGGTCAACATAAAAAAAGAAAAACAAAACAAAATAGTAAGAAGATCATTGCTTCTTCTTCGCGAAAACCAGGGCGGAAAAACAGGGGAGGCATCACATTGATCACGGCGGTATACCTTCAGAGACGAAAAAATACGGCGGCCTCTCAACAACAATCTCAGCTTCTTTTCTTCTTCTTCAATTCCAACTTCCGAAGCTTAGATCAACAAAGAAACGATCAAGAACTCTATTTCTCCCTCTCTCAAAAATTTGTTGTGTTTATGGTTGATTGAAGGAAGATTGAAGAAAATTGAGAGGTGGTTTGAGATTGAATTTTTGATGGATTTTTGCTTTTGATTTTGACAGGGGTTTGAAGGCTTTCTGAAGCTTGAAATTGAAAGAGGGAGTGAGTCTGTATTTATAGGAAGAGTGTGACGAAATTGAATTGTCGTTTTGGGGTTTTTGGAATCATTTTGAAGGTGAGGAAAGTGTGAGCTTTTTGCTGGAAATTTCTGTGTTTTATGTTAAGCTTCACTGCGTTTTGGTTGTGTGCGGAACGCATGCTTTGTTGTTCAATTTGCCGAAATTTTAGCTTGTGTTTTATGTTTACTGTGATGCATTTTGCAGGGTGTAAAGGCTTGATGAAGTTGCTGCGGCTTTTTCGTTTCGTGCTGCTGCGAGCTTAGCTCAGCTGAGGCTTCATGTACGGCATGTTGGCGGGATGAGGCTTGGGCATGTGCATACAGTTCGTGCGGCTGGCGTGATGTTGTTGTGCTTTATGTTGGCTTCAGCTTGTGTTGGCGTACAGATTGGAGTTGCGTGCGGCTTGCGCTTTGGAGATGTCCACTGCGTTTCATGAGCTGGCTGAAGTGGCTGGAGGAAAAGCTGAGGAAATTCACGTGATGAAGCTGGTACGGCTTGGACTTAGGTTGTTGTGTTTGGAGGTACTGCTGATGGCTGAAGTCTTGGCTTGTTGTTTTGTTCGTTGGGCGTGCGTTTGATGTTGGCTTTGCATTTTGCCTTGTGTGGCTTGGAGAAGTGTTGAAAGCATGTGAGTGAGGCTTGCGTTTTGGGAAAAAAAAATCATGTGCGTGTAAGAGCTGGCTTGTGTATGGCGCTGATGACATTTTGCTTTTGCAGTTGGATGAGCTGATGGCTTGTTGAAGGGTCTTGGCTTTTGTTGTGAATTTGGGCTTGTGAACCATTTGTTCATGTGCTTCATGTTGTAGAAAGTGTTGTATATTTTTTTTAATATTTTCATGGGCTTATGAACTAATGTATGGGCTTAAAAAAATGTGGCTTAGTGATGAATCTAAAATGGATAAAAAAATAGAGAATAAAAAAATGATTTATGAATACAACAAATGAAATTTGGATATTATGTAGTAAATGAGAGAACAAAATATATTTGGGAAATGAATTGTAGGAATTAATTTGGATATAAAATTTGGGTAAAAATGGATAAAAATGGGAAAATAATAATTTTGACATTTGGTATAAAAAAAAGAATAATAGGGATTTATTGATATTTTGTGAAATGAATAAAAATTAAAAAAACGTTATTGAATATGGATAATCGATAAAAAAAATGGAAGAAAAGATGGTCATTGGATAAAATGGATAATGGATGAAGTGATGATTTTTATCTTAAGCCCATAACCGAATCTTGATTTTTCTCACAAACCATTTGAATACGAACCCTCCTGAACCACTGAATATTTGAAAATTAAGCCGCAACCATTTGAATCATCTGAACACTGCCCTGATGATTTGAATTCATGCTGAGAAAAATAAGTTCTCAGATGAATCATTGATAAACTGATGGACAAACTGAACTTCACACGCAACACTTCTCGATAAACTGATGAATCTTGACACACGATCACTTAAACTTTGAATACACACTGCCTGAGAAATAAACCACTGGCACAAATAATTTGCTGTTTGAAACAATCTTCTGATAGTTTGAGCAATGATTAGGTCAAACATCCATATGAATCGAATTGTAACCGAACAAACGCATCTGAACTGAAATCACTGCCTTATCTTCACAAACCTGCAACACAGAGAAGAAGAAGAAGAAGCAAACTGCACCATATTTTTGGTATTTTGGTTAATGATCAGTAGATATAAACAAATATGAAAAAGTAAAAGCATGGTTGATCCCCTGCGAAGTATAGACCCTACATCTGAGAAGAAACTAGAAACCAGTGCGATCTTAATTGTATGCAAAATGCAGATGAAATGCAAAGAAATCTTAGGGCAAAAATTAGGGTGTTACAGTTGCCCCTATTTAAGTTTCTTCAATCCGGAGATATGAAGATTGACATCTTCGTCTCTACAAGATGGGAGAGACTTAAATACAGAAAACCCAATTTTTTGTCCTAAGATAACAAGATATGATATGAATATGATATGCAAACCCAAGATCTCCGTGGGGAGAATATGACCACCAGAGGAAAGAAAAACTTGGGGACACAGAAGAAAATCCCGCTGGGGAAACAACAACAGACAACAAAAAAAAGTCACCAGGAAAATAAATCACTGGATAGCTGACTCCACTTGGGAAAATATATGATATAATCAATGTACAAGATTCAACCAGGGAAAGATAAACACCCAGCCAGGAACTATCAATCAAACAAAGTGTTCGAGTCCAAAAATGGAGAAATACTGAGTGGGAAAAGAATCATCAACTACCTGTTTACTGGGTAGGAAATATAAAGGACTCGACTATCGATTTACTGGATAGGAGCAAAATAAAGAAGGATAACCTCCACTACCTTTTTACTGGGCAGAAAAATTCTCAACTACCTGATTTACTAGGTAGGAGCAGGATACAGAGGGATAACCTCCATTACCTTTTTACTGGGCAGAAAAAATTCTCAACTACCTGATTTACTGGGTAGGAGCATGATCCACTACCTGATTTACTGGGTAGGAACTCAATCAAAGGGAAATAGCTTCTATTACCTTTTTACTGGGTAAGAAGAAGAAAATCTCGACTACCGAGTTTACTGGGTAGGAGTATGAGCAAAAGAGAAACAACTTCTATTACCTATTTACTGGGTAAGAAGAAGAAATCTCGACTACCGAATTTACTGGGTAGGAGTACAAGTAAAAGAACTTGATCAATTTGGTAATATTACCCACTATCGGTTAACTGATAGCTTAATTCCAAAGTAATATACTCAAGCTGGAGAAAATGTTGCCCACTATCAAACAATGATAGCTTAATTCCAAAGCAATATTACTCACAAAAGGGGGCCAAAGTTCAATCCAAGAACAAATTGGAGAGAAACGGTCAAACAAGACTCATCCCGAGGAGGAACTATCTCAACTGGGGAAAATTCCATCCAAATAATAAACTGGGGAGGAAGCTCATCCACGAGAAACAAACTCAGTGGGGAATTAGAAAGGATTAACACTTTCTGCTTAATGGTCGACACTCTAAACTTGAGAGGGAGACGACGCACACTCTGTGGGGAAAGTCCACACCAAAGAGCAGAGAACAATGATAAATGCAAGAATGCAAGCAAATTATGCTATGCTTATGCGTATGCTTATGCTTATGAATATTCTGACAAAACAATAATAAAGATAAGAAACGGGTGACATGAACACCACAACAACCAGATACTCTGCTAATCCCAAGGCAACAATGCAGGGAAACATGCTGGAGATTCAACTTGATATCTTGCAGGGGACTGTCATAAGCCATCAAAGGAATAAAATCCTACTACAAGTCTTAAATCATGATGAGACAACATCTGCTAGGAATATCATCCTGCTGAGGAAAGGTAATAATCTGCTGAGGATGGAAATATTCTTGATAAAATCAAACTTCACGAGGAATAACTGTCATACCACTCCTGCTCCACTTGGGGATAGAGTGCAAGACCTGTTGAAAATCATATAGGAACCTACTGGAAACCAACACATGCAGACCTACTGGGGACCCATATGGGGATATCAGAAGTTAACATCATAGCCAAAACACAGTTACGAGGGATTTTAAATCAATACCCAACATCAGGTAAAAGAAAACCTCTAAACTGACTGCTATACCAATACTTCTATATTCAAGTATGCAAACAACTTAAGCTGAGGAACAAGAGCTCAGCTGGGGATTCCCAATGCTTCTCAATTTAAAGATAACTTGCTGAGGAAGAGATCACAACTCAACTAGGGATTCTTAAAAATATTCTTTCCAACAACTCTTCTGGAGAAAACATGGGAACTCAGAACAATCATACAATTCCCACTCAACATCATTAACATCAATTTGTCAAGACTATCCAGGAACTCCACATGGACACAACCGAATCAAACCCTGCTTTGGGAGAGACAAGTTACACACATCCAGACTTTACCATCCTTGGAATTACTATCGATATCCTTTCTTTGTTCACATATCACAAGAAAAATGTTTTAAAAAATCTTCAAAGATTAATTTTTTTTAAGTTTGTTTCAAAAATCATCATCAACGATAAATTGAAATTTTGTAAACAAAAACAATATAAAGAATTGCAAACAATTGGATAAAAGCTCGAATTCATTGATAGAATGGTAGTCAGCAAATGGCATGACTCCATGGATCATTACAAGTTTGAAAAATGGTAAATACATGGAAAAAGGCTACATTGAGATACAATGATCACTATTCTCCCTATCAACTTTGAACTCCACTGTGTCCGAAGCTTCAGTCAAGGATGAGTGAATAAGAATCTTTGATGGGAAATTCTTCTGAGGGATAGAATCTGAAATCCTCGGTTGCTACAAGTGATCCAGTCTGTCGACGCAGTTACTTGCCATGATCCCTAACTTTTGCCTAGATTGCCCTTTCGGGTTTTCAATCTACCGGGATAATTATTTCTGTTTTTGTCTCTAATTTTTGCCTGGACCGCCCTTTCGGGTTTTCAATCCACCGAGACGCTCATTTTTGCCTAAGCCGCCCTTTCGGGTTTTCAACTTAGCGAGCTGTTCTTTTATTATTATTTTTTTAGGCGAAGTATTTCTTGACTGCATCCGCATTCACAGGGCGAGTGATCTCCTCACCATCCATAGTTGCAAGAATTAATGAACCGCCAGAGAAGGCTTTCTTGACAACATATGGGCCATCATAGTTCGGAGTCCACTTGCCCCGAGAATCTTTAAGGAAAGACTGAATCTTTTTGAGCACGAGGTCGCCTTCTCTGAATACACGAGGTTTGACCTTCTTTTCAAAAGCTTTCTTCATTCTTTGCTAGTACAACCGACCATGACACAAAGATGTTATTCTCTTTTCCTCAATCAAATTCAACTGATCAAATCTACTTTGACACCATTCAGCCTCAGTCAACTTGGCTTCCATCAGAACTCTCATTGATGGGATCTCAACCTCGACGGGGAGCACTACTTCCGTACCATAAACAAGTGAGAAAGGGGTTGCCCCTATTGAAGTGCGGACAAATGTACGATACCCATGCAAAGCAAAAGGGAGCATCTCATGCCAGTCCTTGTATGTCACAACCATCTTCCGAATGATCTTCTTAATGTTCTTATTCGCAGCTTCAACATCCCCATTCATCTTCGGTCTATAAGGAGAAGAATTATGGTGTTGAATCTTGAATTCTTCACAAAGCTCTTTCATCATCTTATTATTCAAGTTCGAACCATTATCAGTAATGATTCTATTCGGAACACCATATCTTCAGATAATGTTATTCTTGATAAACCGAACCACAACTTGCTTGGTCACGTTAACATACGATGCCGCCTCCACCCACTTGGTGAAGTAGTCAATTGCCACAAGAATAAAACGATGTCCATTCGAAGCCTTGGGTTCAATCATACCAATCATATCAATTCCCCACATAGAGAAAGGCCATGGGGAAGAAATCACATTAAGATAAGCTGGTGGCACATGAATCTTATCAGTATACACTTGACATTTATGGCACTTTTTCACATACTTGCAACAATCAGATTCCATTGTCAGCCAATAGTAACCTGCTCTCAACATCTTTTTAGCCATTGCATGCCCATTAGCATGAGTACCAAAAGATCCTTCATGAATTTCTTTCATTAACATGTCTGCTTCGTGTCTATCCACGCATCTGAGCAAGACCATGTCAAAATTTCTCTTATAAAGCACATTTCCATTCAAGAAGAAATTGCCTGCCAATCTCCTCAAAGTCCTCTTATTTTTATCAGATGCCCCAATCGGGTATTCTTGACTCTGGAGAAAACATTTAATATCATGATACCAAGGCTTGTCATCATGGACCTCTTCAACTGCAAACACATGAGCTGGTCTTTCAAGTCGCATCACACTGATCATGGGAACATCATTCCACTGGTGCACCTTTATCATAGAAGCTATAGTTGCTAAAGCATCTGCCATCTGATTCTCATCACGAGGAACATAATGAAATCCAACTTTAGTGAAGAAAGTTGATATCTTCCTAGCATAATCTCTATAAGGAATCAAGTGGGGTTGATGAGTTACCCACATACCCTGGATCTGATTGATTACCAAGGCAGAATCTCCATACACATCAAGATGCTTAATCATCAGATCAATAGCTTCCTCAAGACCCATAATACAGGCTTCATACTCAGCTTCATTATTGGTACAAGGAAAAGTCAACCTTGCGGCAAAAGGAATATATGAACCATGGGGAGTAATGATCATTGCCCCAATTCCTCTTCCGCGTGCATTCACGGCACCATCAAAAACTAAACCCCATCGAGATCCAGGCTCCGGCCCTTCCTCAATCAAAGGTTCATCACAATCTTTCACTTTCAAAAACATCACATCCTCATCTGGGAAATCAAACTAGATAGGTTGGTAATCATCAATCGGTTGATGCGCCAAATGGTCAGCCAAGATACTACCTTTTATAGCTTTTTGAGCTCGATACTCAATATCATATTCTGATAACAACATTTGCAAACGAGCAATCCTCCCAGTCAAAGCAGGCTTTTCAAAGATATACTTGATTGGATCCATTTTAGAGATCAACCAAGTTGTATGATTCAGCATATACTGGCGAAGACGCTTTGCAGCCCAAGCTAAGGCACAACAAGTTTTTTCAAGCATGGAATACCGAGACTCACAATCGGTGAATTTCTTACTCAAGTAGTAAATTGCATATTCTTTTCTTCCAGATTCATCTTGCTGACCAAGCACACAACCCATGGAATCTTCCAACACAGTCAAGTACATGATCATCGGTCTGCCTTCCACCGGAGGAGACAAGATAGGAGGTTCAAGCAGATATTCTTTGATACTTTCAAACGCCTTCTGACAATCATCTGTCCAGACACAACCTTTGTCTTTCCGAAGCAACTTGAAAATCGGAGCACATGTGGCAGTCATGTGAGAGATAAACCTCGAAATATAATTCAAACGGCCCAAGAATCCTCTTACTTGCTTTTCAGTTCTTGGAGCAGGCATTTCCTGAATAGCTTTCACTTTATCAGGATCAACTTCAATGCCTCTTTGGCTGACAATGAAACCTAACAACTTTCCAGAACGTACACTAAATGTGCACTTGTTCGGATTCAAACGAAGCTTAAACTTCCTTAACCTCTGAAACAACTTCAGCAAATGTTCAACATGATCCTCTTCAGTCTTCGACTTGGCGATCATATCATCAACATATACCTCAATTTCTTTATGCATCATATCATGGAAAAGTGTGGTCATAGCTCTTTGGTACGTCGCACCAGCATTCTTCAATCCAAAGGGCATCACTCTGTAACAGAATGTTCCCCATGGTGTAATAAATGTGGTCTTTTCCATGTCCTCGGGTGCCATCTTTATTTGATTATAACTGGAAAATCCGTCCATAAAAGAGAACACATCAAACTTAGCCGTATTATCTACCAACATATCAATGTGTGGCAATGGAAAATCATCTTTCGGACTGGCTTTGTTCAAGTCTCTGTAATCAACGCACATTCGGACTTTTCCGTCTTTCTTCGGAACAGGCACAATATTGGCCACCCATTCAGGATAAGTTGACGTCACAAGAAAACCTGCATCGATCTTCTTTTGAACCTCCTCTTTGATCTTTACTGCCATATCAGGATGAGTTCTTCTCAGCTTCTGCTTTACAGGTGGACATTCAGGCTTCAACGGCAATCTATGCTCAACAATATCAGTATCAAGACCTGGCATGTCTTGATAAGACCAAGCGAATACATCAACATAATCTCTGAGAAGCTCTACAATCCTCTTCTTAACATCAGGACCAAGCAATGCTCCAACTTTGACTTCTTTCTTGTCCTCTTCAGAACCCAAGTTGACCATCTCTATAGACTCACCATGAGGCTGAATAATCTTCTCCTCGTGCTCAAGCAACCGAGAAATCTCATCAGGAATCTCTTCAACATCCTCTTCCTCAGCTTCAAACACAGGGAATTCAAAGTTGGGAGAGGGCATAGGATCATTGTTTTCAATGGGTTTATCAATCAATCTGCACAATGATT
Source organism: Lathyrus aphaca (assembly GCA_963966055.1). NCBI lineage: Eukaryota > Viridiplantae > Streptophyta > Magnoliopsida > Fabales > Fabaceae > Lathyrus > Lathyrus aphaca. The sequence continues at coordinate 723,774,500 of OZ014519.1, read as the reverse complement.
TTATTTTTATTTTAGAGTATGAACAAAAGTGCAAACATTATGCAGATAAACAATTATTATCATTTTTTGGGTTTTTTATGTTACCATTTTTCAGAATAAAGCAAAAAGGAAAGACACATATGGAAATAACAAAATAACATTTTATTGATGATGATAAAATTTGAAACAAAGTCCGACAAACATCACTTTCACCTTGGGCAGAGTGAAAGGATTTTTGAAAGAAAATAAAACAAATTACTTTGAAGCATGAACAATAAAAGGAACATCAACAGCAATCCAGTTCTGGCAAATCTTTCCATGCGTAACAAAGTCAGGCATTTCTTCATCTTCATCATCTTCAATGATGGCAGCAGCGGAATGATCGTTGATAAATCCAGCACTTCGGAAACCTTCCTGAATAGTCTTTGGGTCTTTGAGAACTGCACCTGGTGCAAAGCCGATACCAAAACCTTCCTTGTTGTCGACAGCATCAATAACTCGTCCCCAACCATCAGCCTGACCAGCTTCCAGCACTCGCAGAGCATCCTTGAAAGAAGACATGGGCATGGCATTCTTCTTAGCAACATTATCCACAACAGAAAGGGCTTGAAACGAAGTTCCCACCTCTTCTTCAGCATCAATATAGGAGAAAGAAGACAAATTGCTCACAAGCATCGCCCTTTCACCTCCAATGGTCACCAATTTCCCCTCTTTCACAAACTTCAACTTCTGATGAAGAGTGGATGTCAAAGCTCCTGCGTCATGGATCCAGGGTCTTCCGAGGAGACAACTGTAAGCGGGACGTATATCCATTACTTGAAAAGTAATTTTGAATATAAATGGTCCAATACGAATAGGAAGATCCACTTCACCAATCATTGTCTTCTTCGACCCATCAAACGCTTTCACAATAATCCTACTATGCCTCATGGGAGCACCTTGATACGCAAGCTTTGACAAAGTCAACTTTGGCATTATGTTCAGAGAAGATCCGGTATCAACTAACACCTTAGACATAGCATCTTCCTGACAATTCACCGAAATATGCAACGCCAAGTTATGATTCCTTCCTTCTTCAGGCAAATCATCATCACAAAAGCTTAAATTGTTGCACGAAGTGATATTAACCACTATACTATCAAACTGATCAACAGTCACATCATGGTCAACATAAGCTTGATCAAGAATCTTCTGCAAAGACTGCCTATAAGCCTTAGAGCACATCAAGAGTGATAAAACTGATATCTTCGACGGAGTATGCAACAACTGCTCAGTAACGTTGTACTTGCTCTTCTTTATCAATTTTAGCACCTCATCTTCACTATTACCAGATTGGCCTGATTGGGCAACAACATCCATAATCTATTTACTTGCACTTGTATCTTCAACTCTCTTCGGAGGATCTGAAGCATACACTCTACCATTTCGAGTAACCTTTGTCACATCAGCAATGCTAACTACAAACTTTGGAGTAGGAATACGAACTTCCCTACCATTTTCTATCATCGTAGCATAATACTGGTACGGAACAGCTTTATCAGATTCATATGGTACTAGACCAGGCAAATTGATCACCAATGGAGTAACAACATTTTTGCGACTATCAAAAGAAATAACCACCCTCTCAGGAACAGCCCTCTCAGGAAGATTGAACTGAGGCATAATAACATTCACTTCATTCTCATATTCATCTCTTTTTGTTGTCACTTCAATCAACTTATCATCCATCATCTTTTGAATATCTCTCTTAACAATCACGCAACCTCGAGGATTCACCGAGCAGATACAACAACCAGCATAGTCGTGATCAATATCGTGATATTCACTTAAGAAAGCATGCATCTCAACCAAAGACCTTCGAATATGATGGACCTCATAGATATTGAACAAACCAGGATAACCATCAACCATATTCACAGACGCATTACCATGCTTCGGCAACAGATTTTTCTGCACATTTGGATTAACATCATTAAAATACAGAACATTGTTCCTCATCAATTTTTGTACTTCAAACTTCAATGGATAACAATTCTCAACATCGTGCCCCGGGGCACCTTGATGAAAAGCACAGCGAGCCTCTGGCTTATACCACCATGGAATAGTCTCTAGAACTGGAGGTGGAGGATGTGTTTGCACGAGATTCTTTGCAATCAAAGATGGGAGCAAGTCCGCATACAACATCGGAATAGGATCAAAACTCGGCTTAGCCCGAACCTGTTGATTACCACCTTGTTGCACAGAAGGTTGCTGATAACGAGGTTGGTACTTTGGAACTGCTGGCATAGTTGGAGCCACATTGATCATCGGAGTTACAGAAGCCACATGCTGCGAATGGTGATTCCCACGACTGTGAGGTCTTCTGTAACTTTCACGAGATACTGCATTAGTCTCATTTTCTTTCTTTTTCCCAAAGTTGAACCTTCTAAAGCTTGAGCCATTACTATTCTCTTGACTTAACCGTCCCTCACGGACACCTTCTTCTAAACGCATCCCCATGCTCACCATTTCAGTGAAATTAGAAGGAGCGCTTGCTATCATCCTCTCATAGTAAAAAGAACCTAAAGTCTTCAAGAAGATCTTCGTCATTTCTTTTTCTTCCAGCGGAGGAACAATCTGGGCTGCCAGCTCGCGCCATCTCTGCGCATATTCTTTGAAAGTCTCCTTGTCCTTCTGGGACATAGCACGAAGCTGATCTCTATTTGGTGCCATATCAACGTTATACTTGTATTGCCTCACAAACGCTTCTCCCAAATCATTGAAGGTCTTGATTTGGCTATTATCCAAGCTCATATACCACCTCATGGGTGCACCGGTCAAACTATCCTGGAAATAGTGAATCAACAGCTTATCATTATCTGTCTGAGCAGACATCTTCCTAGCATACATAGTCAAATGACTCAACGGACAAGTGTTGCCTTTGTACTTCTCAAACTCAGGCAACTTGAATTTGTAAGGAACTTTAACATTAGGGACCAAACAAAGATCATAGGCATCTTTTCCGAACAAATCCTTATGCTTCAAGGCTCTCATCTCCCTCTGTATCTCAACAAAGCGTCCATGGAAGTCATCAAGTCTTTCAGCCACTCTAGCACCTTCACTAGGCTCAGCATGGTAAATCATTTCATCATGATGCGGAATAGTGTGCACCACAGGCGGTGCAGTAGTCACTATTGGAGGAAGAGTAGTCCATACTGGTGGGAGAGTATTAAATGCAGCAGTCTCAGGATGAGGAGGACGATAACCAGCAGTAATAAAATCAACTGGCATGCCCCAAGGTGTGCTAGCAGGCATACGATAGCGAGGAGAAATTACAGTTTCAACAGGGATTGATGCGGTAACAATCTCGGAGATGACAGTATTCTGAACAGGAGAATTAGGAGGTGGCTGATTCTGAGCAGCCACCAAGCTTTCCATCATAGCAGAAACTCTTTCCAAGCTTTCCCTCAGATAAGTAACCTCTTCGCGCAGCTCGCGATTCTCTTGTTGTAAAGTTTCCATCACCCTCCTCTGATTAGCTCGAGTATCAAATCAGTGAGTCAGCTTGACAAGCGAACTGAATGAAGACCAAGAAACAACATAAGATCCCTGGAGAACACTCAAAAAGCAAGAAAAATGCGGATATGATGCATGGTATGCATATGCAAATGCAAAGATTTCAAAGGATTATAAGATAACTTGCAATATTTATAAAGAGACATTTTTGTAGTACTTAAAAAAAACTCATTCTCATTAAGATCAAAGTGAGGATTACAAGTGAAGTACAAACATCAATAATCCTAATACATGAGAGAAAAAGTAAACTAGGCCTAGGGAATCATATCCGAAGAAGTTCCGAATCTCGGCTGATACTTCATGCGAATCCTCTTGATCTCTTTCTTGTACCTATCTTCCATATCCTCCTTATCCTTCACCAACTTGTCAACAATGGCCTTCCAAACACCGGATGTAGGAGGAATGGTCAATGGAGCACTAGAGGAAGATAAGTCCTCTCTTGGCCTCTTCGTGACACGCCTCTTAAGTAACTCAATGAGATCACCCTTCTCCTTCAGCTGCTCTTGCATCGTAGTCTTCTCAAGTAGCCATTCTTCTTTCTCCTTCTTCATCTTGTCCAACTCTTCTTGAAGAGCCACCTTCTCATCAATGGGAGGTAGAAAAGCGGACAATGGTAATATGGGAAACAAAGGCTCCTCAGGTGGATAAGGCATCTTGAGCTTGGAAGCCCTAGATCGAACCCACTGGATATAACATTCAGAAGGAGCAAGGTGTTGTCTTCCCAATTTACCTTTCTCCTTCCGATGAACCGCATGCCAAGAATGAGCAATCCTTTTCTTCATTTCCACATGATCAGCACCATTAATAAAAAAGAAACAGGATAAGGAAAGATTGTTTGGTATATCCTTCAAACAATATCCGAACTGTCGTCTAGCAAGAATGGGGTTGTAGCTAATTCCCCCACGTGTACCAAGAAGAGGTACATTAGGAAATTCTCCACAACTATCAATAAGCACTCCAATGTCATAATGAGAACTATACCATGTCATATCCTTATGAGAAAGTGACATCAACCTTTGAAACCATCTTCGATTCTCTCTATTGTCCTTGAAGACATCCGACTTGGGTAGGTGCGAAATAAACCGCCTATAAAGAAGAGGCGCACAACATACAATCTCTCCATCACCTTTGGAGGTCCGATAATGAAAAGCATGATACATATCTCCAAGCAAAGTAGGCATCGAATTCTTCTTCAAGAAGATCTGAATAACATTCTCATCCACAATACCATCCAAGTTCGGAAACAAGACAATCCCATAAATGAGCAAAGCAAGAATAGCCTCAAATGCATCCTTATGACCCAAAGTAAGTGAAGTAGAAGCCTTTCCCATCAAGAACTTAGCATTAATACCACGAACACTCCCCTTTGAAAGAAACTTCCCATTAAGATCGGACTCCTTAAGAAAAAGTGCTTTGGCGATGACCTTGATAGTAAGCTCCTTCTCTTGACCACTGAAAAGAAATTCCCTGTCCAAAATGGGCAAACCTATCCAATATGAATACTCCTCCAAAGTCGGCACAAGCTGATAATCAGGAAAGGTGAAACAATGATGCAACGGATCATAAAACTGATCCAAAGTAGGGAGAATCCCCTCAGGTACATCGGTATCCAACATATACAAAAGCTTCCCATGACATCTCCGGAACTCCTGGGTATCAACAACCAATGCTCCTAGCTTTCTCAACTCTACTACATTAGGATTCTTGAAGGTGTACTTCTTTGTGTTCCTCCTTTCAAAAGTCATAGCCATGGACATCTGAAATTTTGCAAAAGTTCCTTATAAGTCCTTTGAAATCTTACAAATAATGCTCATGAATGCATGATGGCATGTATGCAACAACCACAAACAAGATCACACAAGGCACACGGGCTTAGGTTCCGAGTCACAAGCATGAAGTTAAGGTAATAGAACACCAACCCACACAGGTAAGTACTAAGGTTTTGTCTTCATTGTACCTACAGAAAACCAAAAGGGTGCTAACAGAGGTGCCCGGAGTTAACAGCCATCTTTAGAATATCATCGGTACGTTGGATTACTCCCCAACCGATAACATTCTTAAAATAGACCTCGTCCGAGTGTAGTATCGCGTGACAACCGCCTTAGGTTTACACCCAGACAGTTTCCGCACTATGTTCCTAAATTGGCTTGGATGGGTTAAGGGTTCTACGGTCCTCAGTATGATCATCTTAAGGTCGGAAAATAATGCCACGTATGATTACTCATCATGACATTGATAGTCCAAGAAAGCCTAATCGAGTGGAGATTATCAAATTGATATAGCTTTGGACTACTCCATCGCTTATCGCTTCGAATATCGTCGTCCTATCATAAGTTCCACTCAGATCCGGGTTAGAATCTATCTCACACAGAGGATCACCAAAACCGAAACAGAACAACCAAATAACAAACAAATCAAACCAAAGCAGTAAATAAATCAAAGTAGGCTGAATCCACTTAGAGATTACTCCCCAGCAGAGTCGACACTTTTCTGTAGCGGTAAAATCATGAGTGTAAGCTATTGATTAACTTAACTCAAGGTACACAGAGTCGCCACCGCGCTTTTATTTATTTCCAAAAGGAAAAGGTAAAAAGAACGAACAAAAAACCTAAGGAATCTAAAAGCAAAAGCTAAAAGAAACAAACAGAGAACGGGTAAGGGGATTGGCTACAAATCGGGAAGGTTTTACGCACCTGATTTGTCCGTGGTACTCCACGGGAGCCCTTTGAAATATTTATTGCTTTTTGGTTTAAAATTGGTTTGCTAAAAAAAGATTGAAGAGATGAGGAGAAGAATGTTTTTTAAGATTTTGTGTTTGAAGAGGTTTTAACGCCTCATGCCTACGTACCCACAAAGTGCAATGCGAGATCAAAACCTCGTAGTTCGTGGTACAAAATTTGAAAAGAAGCAATGAGTTGAATTGATTTTAAAATGTAGAGATAAGTCGTCATTCTTTAGCGAATAATTCCGCTAGAAAGAATGAATCATATCTAAACATATGAAAAGAAAAAGTGCACAAAGGCACAAAAACAATTGAGTGAGTTTTGGATTTTTTAAAGTATGTAAGAAAAGAATTTCGATATATTTACATGGATTAACATTTATTAAGAAAATAAAATGAAAAGGATAAAATCACTTGACCTAAGTCAAGGTTTGATTGCGAAAGCGTTTGAAGTTTGAAAACCAAGAAGATTTTTGAAATAGGGAGAAGATTTGAAAATTTAAGAAGTGGGAAGAGATGAAGGGACTATCCTAATACTTGAATTAAAAAGTTAAGAGAAGAGCTATCAAACCATATTATGAACATTTCTTCAAAATAAACGGAATTCCATCTTCAAAGACAAATGAAATTAACTTGAGGTCAAAGTCTTCAATCTATCACCAGTTGAGCAAAGGTAGAGATCCTAAAATCTAAGTCCAAACTCCAATGCTAAGGATAGTAACCATAGTCCGAAATTAAAGTCACCAATCTTTTTTAATGTTTAATCCTTTATTAGTGTTTTGTGTCCAAATGGACAAAAGAAAAAATCACAAGAAACAATATAAGCATAAACAATATGATATATGATATAATATGATAATAGCATAATAAGAGAGATAAGGAGCGAGAAATTGAAATAAAGAGGATAAGGTGCGAGAGATTGAATTTAAATGGATTATATTCACATTATTATAATACTTACATATAAGTGGTATGATGAACTTAATCAAGCACAACCACGAAAGATAATAAAAAAAATCGAGGCAACCGGATCCAAGTGGATCTTATTCCGAATCGGGACAAATTTAGGTCTATGTTAAGCAATCGCCGAGTAATTTACGAAGTAATTACCCTACAAATGAGGCCGGCCACCACTAATTAAAGTGGAAAATATTCGTGCTAATACATGTTAGAGAAACGATATTATGGATCGTTCTCCGAAAACATGTCGCACGAAAAGAAAAAGAATGGTCTAATCTTAATCGAGATTTTCGTTGAATTTAGCGAAGGCAACCTATCACAATCTCAAAGTATGGAGAATGATCCAAATGATCATTCATCCATAGATTTGAAATAATGAAGATTAAACATCTTCGAAAACCAACAATCTACGAATCAGAGATTGTCATCGACCAAAAAATAAAAAAAGGATGGAAAAGAAAACATGGATCTAAAAATAAATCCATAAAGGAAATTGAAATATTTTTCCAAATCTCTTTCTTAAAATCTATTTTCTAAATTGTTTCTAAAATGTTTTTTTCCTAACATTTTCCTAAAATCTTTTCTAAAATACTTTTTTCTAAATTTTACATCAAAATAAAATTGAAAACAATTTTCTTAAGAAAATCAACACTATCAAAAATTTAAAAAAAAAGGAAAATCCAGGAGGGTGGATCCGCGGGACAGGTGTTGGATTAGAAAAGAGATCCAACTCAATTAAGGCCCAAACTCACATCATACTCTTTTATTAAAAAAAGAAACTAATGGTCAACATAAAAAAAGAAAAAGAAAACAAAACAGTAAGAAGATCATTGCTTCTTCTTCGCGAAAACCAGGGCGGAAAAACAGGGGAGGCATCACATTGATCACGGCGGTATAACTTCAGAGACGAAAAAATACGGCGGCCTCTCAACAACAATCTCAGCTTCTTTTCTTCTTCTTCAATTCCAACTTCCGAAGCTTAGATCAACAAAGAAACCATCAAGAACTCTATTTCTCCCTCTCTCAAAAATTTGTTGTGTGTTTATGGTTGATTGAAGGAAGATTGAAGAAAATTGAGAGGTGGTTTGAGATTGAATTTTTGATGGATTTTTGCTTTTGATTTTGACAGGGGTTTGAAGGCTTTCTGAAGCTTGAAATTGAAAGAGGGAGTGATTCTGTATTTATAGGAAGAGTGTGACGAAATTGAATTGTCGTTTTGGGGTTTTTGGAATCGTTTTGAAGGTGAGGAAAGTGTGAGCTTTTTGGTGGAAATTTCTGCGTTTTATGTTAAGCTTCACTGCGTTTTGGTTGTGTGCGGAACGCATGCTTTGTTGTTCAATTTGCCGAAATTTTAGCTTGCGTTTTATGTTTACTGTGATGCGTTTTGCAGGGTGTAAAGGCTTGATGAAGTTGCTGTGGCTTTTCCGTTTCGTGCTGCTGCGAGCTTAGCTCAGCTGAGGCTTCATGTATGGCATGTTGGCGGGATGAGGCTTGGGCATGTGCGTACAGTTCGTGCGGCTGGCGTGATGTTGTTGTGCTTTATGTTGGCTTCAGCTTGTGTTGGCGTACGGATTGGAGTTGTGTGCGGCTTGCGCTTTGGAGATGTCCACTGCGTTTCATGAGCTGGCTGAAGTGGCTGGAGGAAAAGCTGAGGAAATTCACGTGATGAAGCTGGTACGGCTTGGACTTGGGTTGTTGTGTTTGGAGGTACTGCTGATGGCTGAAGTCTTGGCTTGTTGTTTTGTTCGTTGGGCGTGCGTTTGATGTTGGCTTTGCGTTTTGCCTTGTGTGGCTTGGAGAAGTGTTGAAAGCATGTGAGTGAGGCTTGCGTTTTGGGAAAAACAATCACGTGCGTGTAAGAGCTGGCTTGTGTATGGCGCTGATGACATTTTGCTTTTGCAGTTGGATGAGCTGATGGCTTGTTGAAGGGTCTTGGCTTTTGTTGTGAATTTGGGCTTGTGAACCATTTGTTCATGTGCTTCATGTTGTAGAAAGTGTTGTATATTTTTTTTAATATTTTCATGGGCTTATGAACTAATGTATGGGCTTAAAAAAATGTGGCTTAGTGATGAATTTAAAATGGATAAAAAAATAGAGAATAAAAAAATGATTTATGAATACAACAAATGAAATTTGGATATTATGTAGTAAATGAGAGAACAAAATATATTTGGGAAATGAATTGTAGGAATTGATTTGGATATAAAATTTGGGTAAAAATGGATAAAAATGGGAAAATAATAATTTTGACATTTGGTAAAAAAAAAGAATAATAGGGATTTATTGATATTTTGTGAAATGAATAAAAATTAAAAAAACGTTATTGAATATGGATAATCGATAAAAAAAATGGAAGAAAAGATGGTCATTGGATAAAATGGATAATGGATGAAGTGATGATTTTTATCTTAAGCCCATAACCGAATCTTGATTTTTCTCACAAGCCATTTGAATACGAACCCTCCTGAACCACTGAATATTTGAAAATTAAGCCGCAACCATTTGAATCATCTGAACACTGCCCTGATGATTTGAATTCATGCTGAGAAAAATAAGTTCTCAGATGAATCATTGATAAACTGATGGACAAACTGAACTTCACACGCAACACTTCTCGATAAACTGATGAATCTTGACACACGATCACTTAATCTTTGAATACACACTGCCTGAGAAATAAACCACTGGCACAAATAATTTGCTGTTTGAAACAATCTTCTGATAGTTTGACCAATGATTAGGTCAAACATCCATATGAATCGAATTGTAACCGAACAAACGCATCTGAACTGAAATCACTGCCTTATCTTCACAAACCTACAACACAGAGAAGAAGAAGAAGCAAACTGCACCATATTTTTGGTATTTTGGTTAATGATCAGTAGATATAAACAAATATGAAGAAGTAAAAGCATGGTGATCCCCTGCGAAGTATAGACCCTACATCTGAGAAGAAACTAGAAACCAGTGCGATCTTGTTTGTATGCAAAATGCAGATGAAATGCAAAGAAATCTTAGGGAAAAAATTAGGGTGTTACACTGTTCATATTTATACATGCTATTTTCGACACTCGTCCGTGTCATCTTTCCCCAGTAAGGTCGCCAGAATACCTTCAGCATTCTCAATACAGATATTTGTTCATACTTATTTGACACTCACCTGTGTCATACTTACCCAGCAAGTCAAACACTCGTTTGTGTCCCTTTCCCAATCTTTCGACACTCGTCCGTGTCTTACGCCTACATCACCAGCAGGTCAAAACACTTGTACATACTTATAACAGAAGTCTTCGATACTCGTCCGTATCTTGTATATATCACCCCTCAGCAGATTCGACACTCGACCGTGTTCCTTGCTTAACCGATTGATACTCGTCTGTATCAACATCCCCAAACACGTGTGAGCATTTGTTTCTACCGATAACCGTCTGTATCATGGTACTAAAGATGCTCGTCTGCATCTTTAATCTATACACACCGTCAAAACACTTATATCATTTATTTTAAAGACGTAAGCACTCGTCTGTGTTTACCATTCCTCAGTAAGTCACCAACAAAACAACTTTCTCATATCCGACATTCGTCCTATGTCGTGATACTTTCGGCAGCCGTCCCCTGCCAGGTGATCGTCATTCACCTTTGGATGACCGTCCCTAATCCTTCCCCCAGTGGAATCCCCATTGATTGAACTTTCTATCCGACATTCGTCTTATGTCGTGATAAAGAGCAGTCGTCCCCTGCTAGGTGATCTTCCTTCACCCTTTGATGACCGTCCCTCATCATTTATCCGATGGTCGTCCCCATTGTTGACTTTGTTATCCGACATTCGTCCTCTGTCGTGATAATCCCCAAGAGCAGTCGTACCCTGCTAGGTGATCTTCCTTCACCTCTTGATGATCGTCCTTCATCGCGCTTATCCGATGGCCGTCCCCACCGTTGATCTTTTCTATCCGGCATTCGTCCTATGTCGTGATATTTTCAGCAGTCGTCCCCTACTAGGTGATCGTCCTTCACCTTTTAATGACCGTCCCTCATCATTATTTCATTTATTCTTTTACCCGATGGTCGTCCCCGTCGCGGTTTATTTACCTTTTAGCTTGATGGCCGTCCCCGTCAGTTCTTTCCTCATCTCTTTAATCCCCAGAGAGTTTTATTACTTTACCCGATGGCCGTCCCCGTCGCGATTTCTTTATCTCCCACCATGATGGTCGTCCCCGTCATTGCTGAACTCACCGTTCTATCCCCAACAGTCGTCCTCGGCTCGATGGTCGTCCTCCATCGCTTCCATGTGATAATCATATTATACTATCTTTTACAATTTATATCCCTTTTTTTCTTCTCCCTAGCGAGTGCAAATTTCAGACTGTCTTTGGTATTCAACCACAAGTTATCTTGTTTGTCTGTTAAGCCAGGCGCTTATATCCTACACAGCTAACTCATGCTTGAATAGGGGCAGCTGTAAACACCCCAAATTTTCCCTCACTTTTTCTCACACCATGGCTTGTGATCTTTTCATTTTTTTGCATAAGCATAAGCATACCATCTCACATTGCATATTTGTTTCATCTGCATAGTCCATTTTTTATCTGCATCTAGAGTTTGTGATTTGAGCAATCCAAGAATCAATCTGAGTCATCCCAATGGTCTTGAAGCATGCCAATAGGGTCCATGATGGTCTATGGTCTTATTGCATCCCCAAGAAGTCTTTGAAGGCACAAAATGTCAAAAGATTGCACAGAGGTCCAGGCAGAGCTAGGGTTTTCCTGCACAGATGACCAAAATTAGGGTTTTGGTTTCAGAGGCCTTAATCCCAATTTTTTTAGTCATTCTTGTTTCTAATGATCTCAATATGTTATAAGGATCATGTGGGCCAAGTTTGATGAATAAATTCACTGTGGAAGTCATCTGATCATTGGGTAAGTTCTTGAGCAAGTAAAGTCAAAATCAGGGCATCTGAGGCCTCCATCAAGGGTACCAAAGGGTCATCATCTTCATTTAGGTCTCTATGATCTTTATTTGATATTAGAAGTGGTTAGAAGTTCACAAATTTGAATAATTTTGAGCCAAATGCAAACTTGCTATTTTTGGAAATGACTTGTAATGGAAACTTTCCATTTTGGGAAAGATATTCAACCTATTCTTTCATGACCAAAAATGCTTCAAATGAAAAATTCTTGGGCATGAAAGTTGTAGATTATGTCTTCTCATTTTCAAAAAGTACAAGAACATGTCTTGATTCATCCTAGAACTCAAGATATGGTCTTTCAAAGTTGGCTAAAATCCTATAATTTTCAAGTTCATGCCAAAGAGGGAATTTTGCAATTTCACTTGCCAAGCCATTCCATGACCTCTAATCAACTTCTATGCATCATAACATGTCAAGGCAACTTCCAAAGATCAGAATTGGCCCAAGATTGCATAGTTCTCATGACTTGATCCTTAAGAAATCTCAAAATGGCCAAAATGCACAAACTTTGCAAAACCTCTTGGAACCTTCCATCCACTTGTGCCAGCTGCATAAAATCAATCCTATGGCCCTCCATGAATCAGGCTGAGGCCAGACACCCTTTGAAATTGCTCCAGACTTGGCCCATCCTTAAAGTACAAAGTTGTTGACTTTTTTGCAACTTGCACATACCAATCAAACTATGCCACACCAACTCTATGAACCAATCACATTTGTTTATACAAACCTCAAGCACTCCAAAGGACAACACACACAAGCTCAGAACCTCCCACAAGTCAGTTTGCCCAAAAATCACAAAAAATTTAATCTCTTTGATTCCCTCAGCACAAGCATCAAACCTCAAATCTTTTTCCACCAATCATCTCTATACATCATAGGGAACACACACCACCCTTCACTTTGGCCTGAAAGCTCCCCATTCACAAACACGATTTTTGCAAAATCAGAACCACACACCTCAAATTAGCCCATATAAACTTGTTCTAAGCATCACACTATCTTCAGAGGGGCCACTAGAGTTGTTTTGCACCAAAGAAAGGGTCAGAAAGCTCAGGGAGTGAAAGTTTCATCTCAGGTATCATCAAGAACATTTTTTCCAGAACTCTTATTTTAAGTTCCTAAATGATTATATATGTCTCTCTGATCATGGTGATGTGTTTAGTTTTCAAAATGGTTAAGAATCAAGCATGTAGTTAACTTCTGAAAGTTTTGAATATTTTTTCGTTTTGCTTCGATTCATGATTTTGGTGGAACATAAATGTTGTTTGGTGTTGGATTCATGCTTAGGGATGTTAGAGGATCATTTCTGGAGCTTTAGAGGGTATGGGTTAGCCTAGGGAGAGAAGTTAGGTTGAGGAGTTGGCCGGAGAAGATGATCGGAGCTTGCTCCGGTCACCTGAAAATGCTTAGGGTTTGTGATTAGGGCTAATCCTCCCAGTTTGAATGTAGGCCATCAAATTGTGTTTAACGCGTGATTGGAGGGCTAGGATGTGTCCACTTAAACCCTAATCTTTTTTAATTAGATTAATTAATTAGGATTAATTTAAATTTTCCAGATTGAATCTCATACATCCAAACGCGCGCGCAGTAAATTACCTCCACCCCAGTTCAAATCCTGGCCCTTGGATCAGCATACTTCCATTTTATTTTATTTTTATTTCATTTTCTTTGTATTTTCTTTCTCATTTTATTAAAAATAGCAAAACTTATCAAAAACATATGATCTTTTGCATTTCTGATCCAAATAATTTTCTCAACCTGAAAATAATTTTTATTTTATTTTTTGCATTAAAAAAGTATTTTTAAAATATTTAAATGTTATTTTTTATTAATTAATGGATTTTAATTAATTAAAAATGCATTTAGGTTTCTAAAAATCACCAAACAAATCATGAACCATTCCAATACATTTTGAAACATTTTCAAACTCACCATACAAATTTATTTTTAGGTTTGATCATAATTTCACAATTTTCTTTGAATTAGGGTTCTTAAAAAATCACATTTTCTAACCCTAAATTGAAAAATTCACTTCTGCCTAACCATGAGGAGTTTGAACTTGATTCTTTTTGCATTGTTTCACATATTGCATATAGTTTCTAGGTTATTTTTCTCATGATTTTATCTTGCATTTTCAATTTGATTTGAATTTTCCCTTAAGAATCACCCAAAAACCCTAGCAAACTTAGAAAATTCATAACTCTCACTAGGTTAAACTTCTGACCTTCTCCTTTGGGATTTGATCTTGTATAGGTTTAGGGTTTGTTTGAGTTTGATTTCAAATTTTTATCATGATGTATGCTTCTGGTTTGGTCATTTGCATATCATACATTCATAAAACCCTAATTTCTCATGTTCATTTGCATTCATCTTTGCATATCATCATCATGTGAACTTGACATGACATTTCAAGCATTTGCATGACATCTTAGACATCTTAAGACATGCTTGAACATTTCTTGATCATTTCTTCATCCATTTTCTATGCTTTGCATCCATTACATTTCATGAACATCCATGTGTTTTTAAGCTTCTAAACATGCTTTCATTGCATCTCATCTTTGTATGATCATTCATAAGCATCTTGTATGACTTTGCATCATCTCATATGCCTTTTAAATTGGATTTTCACTTCTGACTTTGGTCTTCACATCTCATTTCATTTCATTTCCTTTTACTTTATGTCTTATGCATTCATACTAACATTTCAGGAAGTTTTGGTAAGTTATTTGGGAGGTGGATTTGCCCTCACTTCCCATATCTTATCATAATTCATATGCATATTTACTTGTATTTGAAGTGAATTTGTTTCACTTGTGTTCCATTCTTCTTACTTTCTTTATTTTAAGTTACTTATCTCCTTCAGGAAGTAAGTAACTTATTCTTCTTCTTCCTTCTCTTTTCATCTGCTTCTTCCATTAGTGGCCTTGAAGATCCTTTCTCTTAAGCCTCACAAACCATAGGATACCCAAGCATGATAAATTTTAGGGTTGTATATAGTCCCCCTTAGTCTTTTACCTTTGAGTCTCCTTGAGTCTCTCTTCTCATCTCAATAATCAGAGACTAAACTCTTAAGGCTTTAGGACTTTGAATTAGGGTTATGCCTGCATCCTTCTCTTAGGATGGAGTGTATAACTTTAATCCTAAGTGTTAAACCTTTAATTTGTTTACACCTTTTAATCAAATCACATTAATAATCACTAAGACTTTATCTTGTAACTTGGGCCTTACATTAGGGTTCCATCTTTTCCTTATGGTTAAGAGGGACTAACCCTAGTGTTTAATGGATAAGTCCCCCTCAAGTTGTCTTACAAACCACAAAATCTACTTCTTAATCTCATCCTTTAATTAAAATCCATTTAATAAAGGCTTGTTATATAATTAATTTAGTCCCTAACCATGGATTAAGTTGAGGTATCTTCCTCAACTTAAGTGTTCTCATCTATTATCCTTCTATTAGGATGGTGTAATGAGTTCACTAATTTGTGATTAGAGAGTAAACTCATTACTTAACACTAAACAAAAACCCAAAAACATCTAAATAATCACAAGTAGGTTAATGATCTTAATCCTACATCATCATGGTAATTAAGTTGAGATGCTTATCTCATACTTAAGTAGGATCATTATCCCTAATCAGGGAGGATATAATGAGTTTACAAGCCCTTGATTTAGGCTTAAGCTCATTATCCTATGCAAAACACCAAAACAATAAAAAACTGAAAACATCAAAAACAAACAATAACCGTCTCCTTCGGGATTCTTTTCTCATCACACTCATTCACAAACGAGAACTTTCTTCTTCCGTCTATTGCAAGACAATTAGCACTCGAGCCAGACGAGTCATACATTTGAGCATAGGCAGGTAAGCAATTCACAGTCAGTTTCATTTTCAGTCTCTTTGAGTCGAACTACGGTATTCTGACTTCCTCATTTCATGAGAGGATACGTAGTCAAAACTTAACAGTTATCGAACAAAAGTCTTTTTGTCATCCCCCTCTTTCAGCATTCTTTTCTAAGCCTCAGTTCCTGAGCAATTCACACCCTTTTGAACTGACACCTGTACATTCATCCCTAGCTTTTGCACACAGATAGCACATACACTTCCCCCTTTGAAACACAATCTTGTAAGCTTTGATCCCGTCGATAACGACAGACGATCTGGGTACTAATACCTTCCCAGGTCGTAACCAACCCCATTTCTCAGTTTCTCTGGTTTGCAACCGTCTTATCCATCTCTTTCCAGGTTTATGCAGCATTACCTTTCCTTCAGGATAAAAATGCCTAGCTGGCGACTCTATTTAATTCAACCTCATTTTCTCTTTTCGCCGACCGTTCGCGTTTGCACCGGGATTGTAAATCTTTGGGAGTTACAGTTACAAAATGGGAAGGTGTTAGCACCCAAAATGTCAGTGGTACTCCATGGGAGCCCTTTTGAAAAAATTACGCTTTTGGTTTGAAAAATGTTTGGTAAATGAGAGTGAGGGGATGAGAAAAGAATTAATTTTTAATGTTTTTGTGTTTGGAGAGGTTTACCACCTCATGCCTACGTACGCACAAAGTGCAATGTAAGATCAAAACCCCGTAGTTCGTGGTAAAAATAGTGAAAATTGGTTTGTTTTGATTGATTTTATTAAGTAAAGATAATTTTTCAATTTCAAGTGGATAACTTCACAAATCTACCATGAGAATGAGGGCATGGACTCATACATCATTATGGGGAGAGCGTCAACTCGGATAAAATCGACGAGTATGCCACTAAACCCCCAAAAATGACAAGAGACTTAATTAAATCAAACTACAACCATGGAGATTGATAGACTTGCACCCTAATAGAAAAAATAACTCATAGTCTAAACTTGCAAAGAAAATAAAAATGGTGCACAAAGGCACAAAACAACTTGAGTGAGTTTAGTTTTTTGTATTTTTGAATTGAAGTCAAAATAATTAATTCCATTGAAATTTATTAAAAGAAAAGAAGAAGTAAAAGCCACTTGACAAAAAGTCAAGGTTTGGTTTATTAGAGTGGTGAAGGTTTGAAAACAAGAATCCTTTGAAAAAGAGAGGAAGTTTTGAAAATTGAAGAAGGGGAGGAGATGAAGAGGCTATCCTAAAAAATAAAATATAAGAGATAAAGGAGGAAATATCTAACCAAACTTGATGATACTTCCAAGCATAAGCACATGAGTTCCATCCTTATAAGCATAATCTAGAAAATGGCCAAATAAAGGCTAAAGTATCAACTCCATGATGATCAAAGCAAAGGGAAGGTGTCTTAGACTCTAAGTCCAAAACTCCAATTCCAATGCACAGGATAGTAACCATAGTCCAATATCAAGATCACACTTTTTTTAGAGGTTTAATCCTTTATTAATATTTTTGTTTCCAAATGGACAAATGAAAAATCACAGGGGTATATAAACATAAATATAAACACGATAATGAATGATAAAGCATAATAAAAAATAAAGGAGATAAGGGAGCAAGAAGGAAATTAAAGAAGATAAGGTGAAAGAGGAAAATTAAAATAGTAATATAGTAGTAATAATATATACATAATAATGGTATAGTGAACTTAATCATCCAAAACCAAAAGAGTAACAAGGCATCAAGTGCCAAAACCGAAAAGGCAATCGATTTCGCTTAGTATCTTACACTATAGTGATTAACCGGTGCAATTACACCCAAATTCAATGAAGACTTGAAAGAAGATTGAGATACCCAAAGCAACTACGCATCAAGCTTCAAAAGTCGTGGATCTAATGCAAATGATTAACCAACATTGGGGTGACGCGACCAACACGAGGTCCGGTCCACGAAAGTGCAAGTATCCAATTGGATTTTTATCCCGAAGTAGGGACACATTTAGGTCTATGTTAAAAAATTGTCAAGTAATTTACGGAGTAATTACCCTACGAATGAGGTCGACTAAAACCAATTAAGGTTAATGAAATTAGTGCTAATATATGTGAGTTAATCGATATGTAAATCATCATCCGAACGCAATGCCGCACAGAAATAAAGATGAATACCAAATTGAGTTACACTTATGGTATTCTTTCATCTTTAATTTCAATCACTCATTTTGGTGGATTCAAGGTATGAAAATATATCACTAATTCAAAGCACCTAAAGTGAATTAAATAATTCACTTATAGATCGATTTGAACTAATGAATATTATCTCCTCTAATCTACACTCAAAGTCCATTGAAATTAAAGAGAAATCAGTTCCAAAAATGTCCCCAAGGTAAAAATAAGAAGAGAGGGAAAAAAGAACCAAAAACAAGCCCCAAAAAAGTGAAAAATAGCATGCAGGCATGTGCAAATTGATTGCACCAGTATGCAAATCGATTGCACAGTGCAAAAACTCAAATCCAGGCCAAAAAACACAGTGCAAATCGATTGCACTAGTGTGCAAATCGATTTGCACAGTGCAAAAAACAACAAAAATGTGAAGAAAAAGGTCGTGCAAATCGATTTGCACAAGATGCAAATCGATTTGCACAAGATACAAATTGATTGCACGCTGTTCAGTTTTCAAAAATCATCATTTAAATGGCAAAATCCATGCTAAATCATTCCTTCAAACACCATATGATCATGGATTCAATTGATCACGAACTTTTCACTAAATCAACAGCAAATAACACCAATAAGAACAAAATTGCAAGATCCAAAGATCAAGCAACAAGAATCAACCAAGAACTACATTATTGATCATGGAGATGAAGGTGTAACAATGGTGTGAGATGAATTACCACTTCAAGGATTAGAACAACTCTAAATTACTACACAAGCAAGCTTGATCTACTAAAATCTATGAAGAAAAATGAAAAGGATGAAGGTGTTTAGCTCAAATTTAATCAAGATTTCAATGTGAATTCTTGATAACTTTCAAAAGAAGAAATTGAGCTTTAGTGAATTTTCTGGTTTGGGGAGATATTTTGCAAGAGGTTTTTTGGCTCTCTAAAGCTTGTGAAATGAATGAAATGATGCCTCTATTTTAAAAGTTTAGGTATGGGAATTTGGTGGAATAGAATTAGGCTTGGATAATCAAAATTAGGCTTGGAATTAAAATTGGAGGGAAATTTATAAAAGAGTGGTGATTAGTGAAGGTATATGGTGGGAATTAATCAAAGTGATGTAGGGGAATTAAATGGAGATGGTCTAGAATATTCTCAAATGATAAAATTGGTGTCAAATGCTTCAAAACTTGAAAAATGTTGATTTTAGCCAAATTCACCCTCGTGCAATTGATTTACACATTTGTGCAATCGATTGCATAGGCAAAAATTGCAAGGTGAAATCGATTGGACAATCAGTGCAATTGATTACACGGTGTAAAATTTTGAAAAATGCCATGTTGACTAGATTGTGTTGGCTCTGAGCTCGATTCTTTTGTGTGTCGAAGAAGGCATGAAAATAAACACATGAACCTTGGAAATCCTTGAATAAATCAATTAAAACTTGAGAAATCCTTGATCATATGAATTTGAATTATTTGCATATCAACTTTGACTTTGTTCAGATGAAATTCATTCGAGTTGAGGAACTGTTTTAATGTTCTTGCTTTTTTCCTGAAAAATTATCAAAAGATGGAAAACAAAATATTTTTGGATTTTAATTAAATGTTAGTAGACATAAACAAATAAAAGGTAAACAAAATCATTTGTGATCCCCTGTGAGGTATAAACCTGCGATCAAAAAGTATAGACGAACCATTGTGTGATCTTGTTTGTATGCAAATGATGCAAATGAAAATATGGAAAATATTAGGGGTAAAAATTAGCATATGAAAGTTTTATACAAGAAAAGATCTTTTAGTAAGTTATACTCATAAAACCTCCATATACAAAAAAAATATGAAGTTTAAGGTTGACTTCCAACCAACTAATAAACAACAGAGTGAAACGGTGAGTCGTCCTTCCAAACAGTGGATCAAAGCAATTAATCTTCTTTTCCAAACGGAATATCGAAGCAACCAGACTCCTTTCCAAACGAAATATTGAAGCGATTAATCTCTTTTCCACTAAAATCTTGGAGTAATTAGTCTTCAAAATTCTAAATAAACTTTGTGGGCTTTTCATCGGGCTAAGCTCACAAACCTAATACCATGGTTTTACTACAAGATAATCAATAACGTGAGAGATTTTAACATTAGGATCATCTTAAACCTTAGATAGATTTTAATATCAAGCTAAGCTTTTACCTTAACTTGGTTTTACCACACAATAACCAAGAACCTATGAAATCTTTTATCATAGGTTGAGCTTTTGAACCTAAACAAAGGTTTGATCACACAATCCCCAAATCAAAGCTTACCTGAGTTTAGCTTATAACCCAAATAATTCCTAATTTTATAAAAATATTCATTAAGGGTATAAACAAAAGTCCCTTGGTGAACATACAACACTACCCTTCTAGAAATACAACTTCTCACTTGCAAAAAAGGAGTTTCTCAAAAAACACAGTGAGAGAATGTAAAAGAAATTTTTAGAGAGATAAAAAGGGAGAAAAGTAAGAAATGAAACTCAATTCTTGATGATTTGAAATGAGGGAAGGGATCTCTATTTATAGGCTAGAGGTATGCTCAAAAATAAAATCATTTTAATGGCTTTTAATGACATGCCAACCGATTGGCAAGACGTTCCAATCGATTTATTTGTTCCTTTACAATTTATTATCATGTTTAAAACGGAAGAAACTCTATCTTACAGTTAACCATCATTAAGATGACATCCTAATAATTTAGGGTGAATTTTTTAAATCTCCCAATTGATTAGAATAAAGTGGCAATCAATTGGCAAAGACAAAACTTTTCCAATATATTTTCAGACAACTTCCAACTCATCTGGCACGACTAAAAAACTTGTTTAAAATTATTTCTTAGAGAAGATCAATTTAAAAAATTTTCGTGTCTGTGTGATTCGGCCATGTACTTTTACGAAAAACACCCTTATGCATTACACTTCAAGACTTTTTCAAATACTTTCCATCTTGTAGATTGCATGAGTTTACTTGCATGAAATTTGAGATAACTTTTATTTGGTTTCCATCATCAGAAAGTCAAGTCTAACAAACCCTAATTCTTTGATTTGTATCTTTAACCGCTTAACTACTTATACTTGAGTTGTCATCATTAGACAAAGGTTGTCATCATCAAAAGTAAAATAGTTGTTCTTGTTAAATGCATATCACCTGCAAAACAAGGATTCATATTTCCCCCTTTTTTTATGATGGAAACACATCTCTCAAGGGAGATGATAAAAGAAAATAAAACATATGTACTTGGAGTAATTAAACTTCCAATGAATTAAATATATATTATAATCCACTCCCCTTGAGAGTATACTTCTTCCCCTTTAACGAAATCAAAAAGGCGGGTAAAGAAGCATTGCGATAAATATAAATATGCACACATAAGAAAGTAAGCATTTAAGAAAGGAAAAAAACATTGTCTTATTTATTTAAAATACTACAATTTCAAAGTATAAGAATGGAGTTTACTAAATTTGAAATTTCCAAAAAAGAGGGAAATAACAAGAAATTTAGCACACTTGGACATCTAGGGGATATTATTCTACATCAAGATCATCATAGAAGAATAGATCTTGTGGTAGTTGGGTTTGGTCTGAAATGAAGTGTCAAACTATGAAATCAATTATGTCATTGACTATATCTATCTTCCCACCTATAATTTTGAATATGTCTTTGATAGTAGGTAGGTGAGGAAGTTAAGGAGCAGGGTAGTCAAAGTCATCTATCTCTATGGGAACTTCTTGACTTTTGGCTTTTCTTTTTTTCTCATTTGATGGGTTTTTTTAGTCATATTTCCATTTATGATCTCAAACTTCATTGATGGTAAGACGTATTTTCCTATTTTAGTTGTCTCTTCTTTGAACTTTTCATCTCCAATGTTGTATCCAATTTCTTCCAAAATTTTGGAACTAGATTTGCATATGAAAGACATCTCTTATTTCCTGTTATCTATCATGTAGTCAATTACTTGTTGTACCTAGTTCACCTTAATTTTTTTGTATCTATTATCCACATTGTTTCTACGTCAACTTGAGTTATGAAGCTGAAATTGCTTTTATTTGGAAAGAGAATATGATTGATCACATAATGAATCATGCGACTCAAATGGAGAATGTATCCAATTGTGAAGGGATATGGTATGATGGGTGATGGCTCATTCATGATAGAGATCTAGCATTTTTCCAAATTCTTCTATCGATAAAGTCATTATGGTCCTTTTTACTTCAAATTCAAATATTTCATTTGTGATGTGAAGGTTTGAGTAGAACATTTTGACTAAGGAGGCATAAACCTTTTTTGAAGGCATACAGAGGAAGGTGGATAGGTTGAGTTCTTCAAAGGTTTTGAAGAATTTGTGTTCCTTGAAATATTTTGGATTTAGGATGTGAATTCTCAAAAAGGATTGGTTGGCAAAACTTTTAAAGAATCTTATTTCTTGATGTTTTATCATGAAAAATTCAGAAAAAGAGCTGGTGGAGAATGTTAGCTTTTTTGGGAGCCATGATGATTTTAGGAACAATCTCACACTTTTAGAGAAAATATGCAATGAGAAGGAATGAAATAAGAATACCAATTTATAATGTGCCTTCTAAATATGTTTTTCGTATATTTTGTCGTATACTTCCTCTATGAGGGAGGCACAACGTTTACATTCTTCTCTTGAGTTTCTAATCTTATTTGTTTCTATCTTGAATGACTTATTTCTTTCCTAAATATATTTTAATGATTCCTTAAGACCTAAGTTATGTTCCCTAAGTTTCTCATTTTCTTTAACTAATGGATCACTCATTCTAAACAGTTGTTCATAACATGGTTTAATACCTGGAACAATATTTATATCATAGGTTGCCTTTAAGAAGACTTCATTTTCTTCGATAGAAGATTCTTTCACATTTCTCCCCGATGTTGATGTCTTTCATCCTCTTCTATGTTCGAATATTGAAGAAACTTCTTCTTCTTCTTTACCATTTTTTTGAACAAAAGGTTCCTTCATTTGAAATTGAATCTTCTGAAGATCGTTTAACTACTGAGTATGTTCATCCGAAGGATTCCACCAAAGTTGTATGATAGGAGGATGATGAAGTTGATGATTCCTTAGTTTTTACTTCTTCATCTTTGAGTAATTGAACTAGTTCATTCAATATTTTTATAATTTCCTTCTTTCTTGAGTTTTCCTGAAATTCATGAAGGCTCCCATCTTTTGATTTAAGAGTTATATTAGACTTCCAATTCTTAATTCATAGACATTGGTTATTAACGAATGTTCCAATATAATTTCTAACATTTCTAAACTTGAGAAAAATAAAAGTGGTATCTTCATCTTCTTTTCCTCGCATATTCATCTTCTCTTATTTGATACTTGGATAAACTACATCATCTCAAAAGTATCTCATATTTAATTGGTGGTGTTATGTTTATGAACATAGTAAAATTTAATACCATATAGAGACATTGTTATAATGTTCTTAGTTTTAAGAACTATCTCAAACTTTCTCTTTCCTTTTTGGTCCAGATGGAATCGGGTTTATATACTATTTTTCCATTTACTTGGTAAGTACGGAGGGACAAATGGACCATTGATTATTGTTTTCCATAATTCATATTGATACTTTTAAGAAAAATTCTAAACCTAACTTTCCAAATATTAAATCTACTATAATTGAAAAGTGGTGGTGTGTTTAGAAAGTTTCTCTTGTCAAAAGTCATCTTTCTCCTGAGACGATTAGTCCTTAAACAGTAGTTAGGCTTTGATGGCACTTGTTAAACATATGACTTCCTACACAAGTGGGGGGGGGGGTGAATAATGTGGTTCCAAAAAACATGATTTTGAAAAAAAATTTGGTTTTTAATCAATGTTTTAAATCATTTTTAATATTTACGTAGAATATAAATTGTGAAAATTAAAAAGTTAAGGGAAAAGAGCAAACACCGAGAATTATAGAGGTTTTGTAAAACAAAAGAAAAATACCTACTCCTCTCCCCAAGAATTGACCTTGAGAGTATTCAATAAACTTGAGATATTTTAGTAGGTTATATCGCAAACCCTCTTTATAAATGGAAAAATTAAGTTTAAGTTTGACTTTCAACCAAACAATAAAAAGCAGAGTGAAGCGATGAGTTTTCCTTGAAAACAACGAATCGAAGCGGTTAGCATCCTTTCCAAAAAGAAGATCGAAGCAGTTAGTCTCCTTTCCAAATGTCAGGTCAAAGCGGTTAGTCTCCTTTCCACAAGAATCTTGAAGTGGTTAAATTTCAAACTTCTAAACAATCTTTACAAGTTTTTAACATCGACATGAGCTCGTGAACCTTAAACATTGATTTACCATGGGAAAATCAATAATTTGAGATATTTTAACAATGGATTAATCACGAACCTTATGAAGCTTTTAATATTGGGCTAAGCTTTAACCTTAACATGTTTTTACCACGGGATAACCAAGAACATATGAACCATGGGATAACCAAGAACTTATGAAAGCTTTGATCATGGGCTAAGTTTTCGAACCTAAACAAGGGTTTGATCGCACAATCCCAAAACCAAAGCTTTTATGAGTTTAGATCCTATCCCAAAAAATTTATAATATGATAAAAATTTCAACCAAGGTATAAACAAAAGTCCCTTGGTGGACTTACAACACTTCCCTTCCATAAATACAACTTCTCACTCGCAAAAAGAACTTTCTCCAAAAGTACTTTGGCTAAAAACTTAGTGAGAGAAATTAAAACAAATTTTTAGAGAGAGAGAGAGAGGGAGGGAGAATTATGAAATTAAACTCGGTTCTGGATGATTTGAATTGAGGAAAGGAACCTATATTTATAGGCTAGAGGGTGACTCAAAAAGGATATGGTTTTAAAGGCTTTTTATGACATGCCAATGTGGAAAGATGTTCCAATCGATTGGTTTATTCCTCTACAATCTATTGTCAAGTTAAAAATGGAAAGATAATATATCTAGTCTTTACCCATCATTTAGATGGTGTCCTAATCTATTAAGATACAATTTTTAAATTTCCCAAACGATTGGGATAAGTAACAATCGATTTACAGAGACAAAACTTTGCCCAAATATTTTCAGATAACTTCCAACTCATCTGGCACGACTACAAGAGATTTTTGAAAGTATTTCTTTGGAAAAATATTAGTTTCAAAATATTTTTCATGTGTGTGTTGTAACACCCTTCTAACCCAACAAGAATTTCACATAACGTATGGAAATTAAATCAAATAAAATCACCACTCAAGGGTGTCACATCTTTATAAGAACATCATAATTTCCTGCTCTGTAACATGGGTTACAACATATAGAAATAAAAACTTATTTTGGATCAACACCTCTTCTAAAACAAAAACGTTGTAGTGGAATTATCGTCATAAAAATCTCCTTTACAAAACAACTCATAATAATTTAATCTCATCAAAATTAGAATTTAAAAATAACTCAACATCTTACAAATCCTCATGAAACATGTTAATCAAAGAAAAAAATATTTAAAACAAAAGTGTTCCCATCCCGATGTTACATATCAGAGCAAGACACATCTATTATTAACGGAAATAGAGTAAAATAACTCCAAAGCTAAATCTTTATGCGTCTACGGCTAATCTTGATCACCTGCACGTTACCCACGTGGAGGCAACATTCGAACAGGCAGGGTGAGTAATCACAACTAATTACAAAAGATATAAGGAAAAGATATAGTAGTCACAACAACAGTTACCAATAATTTATATATTTGTCACATATCACACATATACCCACATTGTGACTTCATTAAGTCATTCACAACATTTTTATCTCATCGATCAATCATCATCACCAAAATAACACTTAAGTCACAACATCAACAAACATCATTTAACTCGCAAATTATGCAATGTTACTTAGTATGAAATGCAACGTCATAGATACAATCTTGTGGTACCGAACATCATGGATGGACACTGGGCCATTACCCTTCAAAAGGGAGCACAACATAATTACATCAATTCACGCAATGGGATTGAAGCCAACAATATATCGAAGTCCCAAAATCATCACTGGACCGAAGTTCCAACATCATCACTGGATGCTATGAATGCATGATGCAATACGTCGTAATATTCACCGTCATGGCTCGTCAAAGTTGCATCATCATTCATAAAAATTCATCATAAGACTTCATATAGCATGTATATCATCAACATGCATATCATTAATTTAATTCATCATAACATCATAGTATAACATTATCAATAATGTCACAATAACATCGTAGCAACACGCAAGTTTCGTCATTTATAGCAAAACATCATTAATTCCACATACAACTACACACCTCCCAAATATCAATTTATATCATTTAAATTATTTCCAGCAACATGAAACTATTTTAAAATGAAAGTTAAATTTTTCAGCTTCACGAGGGTTCAAATGAGACACAAATCGGACTACCGGAACTAAATTATGAATTTCCAAAGTTTTCGTCAAACACCAACACCGACATCTTACACTAACACCATAAAGCCTAATTACACACTATTTAACTTTAATTCCAGGATTTAAAATCATTTTTGAAAGAAATTATATTCTATTAACTTTTCACAGGTTCTAATGGCGGTCAAAACAGACTTATGGATCAAAAGTTATGAATTTTTTAAGATTTCTAAAAATCGTCGGTTGTGTTTACGGATTTTTCACTAAAACTACTCAAATTCTCATACGGGTTCATCATTAAACAAACCAAAACACAAATAGATCACCCATATTATCATATTGTATTATCAACACATCAAATTAGACAACATATACATCATTCTACATCAAAAACACATCTTAGTTTCATCACTTTCTACCTATTTCATCAAGAACTCATCATAAAACCCAAAACCCCATAAAACCACAAACCTATCTATATTCAGAACCCTGTATCAATCATAATGAAAACTATACTCCCCATACCTTAGTCATACAAATCTTGATTCTTCTCTTTGAGTTCTTCAAGAATTCTCTAAGCCCTAGCTTCTCCTTCTTCTTCCTCAGAGCACTCTTCTCCAAAATTCGATGATAAAAGTGATTCTCCCAAAACTCCAATTTTTATTTTTTGTCACTCTTACCCCTTGGATCTCATTATGTTATTTCATCTTTAAACTCACTTACTCCACCCAAAAATACCACTTTACCCTCAAAATCTCTAATTTTATTATTTATCAAATTACTTAGATTAATCCTCAATAATTCTTATTAAATCTAAAATAATTTTAATTAAATAATAACTTAGAACTTATCCTCATAATTTATTCTTACTCCAACATCATCACATATCACATTAGTATATCATTATGCGTCATAACCATCAAGCACCCCTTAAACTCACAAAATCACGATAAATCAATTAAATGACTGATTAAATAATTAATTTAGATTTTTGGGGTGTTACAACTCTCCCCCACTTAAAGAATTTTCGTCCCCGAAAATTACCTGATGTAACCAACTCTAGATACGACTCTCACATTCTTCTCTCTGACTTCCACATCGTAAACCACAATAATCCAATAAGATACAATACTATTGAGTTATGAACACACCAACTCATTTCTCTCCTTGTCTTGTCACCTTAGGATCTCATTCGTTCTTGAACCGGAGCACAACGAGGTCATTACCACCATCACGGGTAACACTTCTCCAATTTCATTTCATGGTAAAGAGTTATTCACACTCGTATTCTTGCCATTAGAAATGAGGCAGCAACACAGTTTAAGAATGTAGAGTTCCACAACGTTAACATCAACTTTACCATCTCTTCACGCAACCACGTCATCATAAGAACATCAACATAACCATAATACCGATGACATTGTCACCCAACAGTAGTAACACAAATCATTTATAAACCTCTCACATATCATTTCCATTCTGGAATATCCAATGGTTTGCATCATTCCTGCAAGCTTATAATGCTTAACCCCGGACTTTAACAAGTCATACACATAATGAATTGCATCACATCACACTTTAGTTGTGGAACTCTGATCATCCACCTTTAAGTAATTATCCCCACTGTGATTTCCATCATCTATCAGCTTCACAAGTTTCACATTTGGCTTCTGAGTCTCTTTAATATTCACCAAATAATCATTGTTCACTTTTGATATCCCCAACCTTCCATTTTGCGGCGTTAGCTCGCATACCAACTCAGATTCCAAATTATTCAATAGGTCTCAACTCTTTCCTAGTCACTTTTTCATTAGATTCACACGGAATGGTGAACAATTATCCCCTCGATAGAATACCAATTTATTTTCCACACTATCAAGTTGGCAAGACAAGTTTATCACATCCAACAGGATCTCATCTACTATCAACAAGAGATTAAGGATTATCATTTCCTCAATTTGTCAATAGGTAGCCGAAAACCATGATGGGGTATAAACCATCATTACTAAACTATAATAGTGTTACCTTTCGAACTTGTTCTCAAAGTTAGCTAAAACGACATGGTCCAATAATCTCCTTTGAGGTTTAAAAATTCTTCCACAATTTCTTTCTCATTTGATCTTGTCGATGAGACACCACGACCCAAACACATTACATAATCTACTTCATACTCACTTAGAATCATACAATTGTTAAGTATCCTTCAACTCTGGACTTGCTAAAATACTAAACACACCACAACTCATTTCATTCTAGATGAAGTTTTTATCTATGTAGAGGACTTAAACAATATTCACAAATCCTTAATTTTTCTTTCAACCTCACGACATCCATGATCCATATATTTTCCATTTTAATCTCATTCTAATCGTAATCTCGATAATACCATCTCCACATCCGGATGATGATATGAACTCCTCTAATTCTCTCTGCCATACGCGATACTTTTCCATCACAAGTATGATTCCAATCTCTCTAAGGCTTACAAACATTTTCTTATTTTCCTTTTCAACCTCGCCAATGGTACATAAAAGCCAAAAATCCATTTCATATTCTCTTATACACGCTCATAGCGCAACACAATTGTTAAATGTTCTCCCAATATCGTAATTGCTACTACACCAAGTACAATCCAAATTGGTTCGCTCCAAATGAAGCATTTATCCAAGTAGAGAACCTTAACAATACTAATAAATCCTTAATTTTTCCTTTAATCTCATAACCTCTATGATCTGTATAGTTTCACACTTGGGTCTCATTCAAATCACAATCTCAATAGTACCATCTCATCATCTGGTTTGGTGATAGAAACTTTCAAAAAAAATTCCGGCACATGTTGACACCATATCATCAATAACACACAATCCAATTTACTATTTAACCATCTCCCTTCCTCAAGGATATACCCTATCTAGTATTTTTTTCACCGGCATATGCCTCGTCTCCATGTGTTCCTCCAATACTCTTACCTCCTTCCAATTACCAAACATCTTATATCTGACCTCATCTTACCAATTTCCAGCAAGAATCGTTCAACTTCAAACACGATTATATCCTTCAATACAGACCTCCCAAACATAAAATTATATTTCAAAATGAAGGGAATTTCATTTAGATTCCAGAACTTCAAGAATCGCTTAACTCCGAGTTACGAGTAAAAAGTTATCGTCGGTGCAATGGAGGATGGTCCAGAAATCCCATATACATACTTCCACCAAAATCAGAATCAGACCCAAATATTCAAACATGTTTTTCTCTCTCTTCAAAAACATGCAGCATACAAATTTTTTGTAAACTGTAGGGAATTTCGTAAGCTTTCCGAAAAGTCCAGAATCTCTTCAATCGGAGTTATAGGTGAAAAATTATGTCCCTTTTACTGAAGGTTGTTCCATAATTGCAACAATAAAAATTCAAAATCGATGAACATGAGTTCTACCTCTCTCTCTTGCTTCCAAGATCCTCCAACTATCCTCGTTTTTCCCCCAACTCTGAAAATAACCCGACTTCAATTTAATTATACTCAAGACATACTGGCAAAACAGTTGATCCATCAAATCATCAATCTCTTTGTAGTGGATCCTTATTCTCAATCATCTCCTTAATCCATCGTCAATAATTTGTGCACATCTCATATAACTATTATTACCCACATGCATTGATATAAGCTTCATTTTCTAAGATTTATCTTACTTACTTAGCAGATGAAAACACAATTTGTCAACTGTCTCCAAACTCATATCTAAAATCCAGAGGCAATTCGCAGTTATCTTCAAGAGACATTAAGAATTATACATCATTGGCATATCACTAGTTTTCATATTGCTCTCTATTTTCGGGAATCAAACATAAACCATACCGGGTCGTTCTCCTTCAAGGCATCTCAAACTTGACCGGCAGCCTATAAATCATGAATCTGTACTCTCGTCGGTTCGCGATAATACCGCTCTCACAACACTTTTACTCTTGAAATCTATATCACCTTGAACCAACTCCTCATACCATAAACATCTCCGAGAAGCAAACTTCTCACCCACTTATTTCAAACCAACTCCTGGAGACAAACGGTTAGAAAACCAACACGCAAGTACCGGCAGTGTTTCACACACATATCGCATACTAAGGAATAAACAACATAAGACACTTGGTCGGACAGACCGACCTGCTCTGATATCACTAATGTAACATCCTTCTAACCCAACAAGAATTTCACATAATGTATGGAAATTAAATCAAATAAAATCACCACTCAAGGATGTCATATCTTCTAAAACATCATAATTATTTCCCTGCTCTGTAACATGGGTTACAACATATAGAAATAATAACTTATTTTGGATCAACACCTCTTTTAAAACAAAAACTTTGCAGCGGAATTATCGTCATAAAACTATCCTTTAAAAAACAACTCATAATAATTTAATCTCATCAAAATTGGAATTTAAAAATAACTCAACATCTTACAAATCCTCATGAAACATGATAATCAAAGAAAAACAATATTTAAAACAAAAGTGTTCTCATCTCGATGTTACATATCAGAGCAAGACACCTCTATTATTAATGGAAATAGAGTAAAATAACTCCAAAGCTAAATCTTCATGCGTCTACACCTAATCCTGATCACCTGTATGTTACCCACGTGGAGGCAACATTCGAACAGGAAGGGTGAGTAATCATAACTCATTACAAAAGATATAAGGAAAAGATATAGTAGTCACAACAACAGTTACCAATAATTTATAAATTATCACATATCACACATATACCCACATTGTAACTTCATTAAGTCATTCACAACATCGTTATCTCATCGATCAATCATCATCACCAAAACAACACTTAAGTCACAACATCAGCAAACATCATTTAACTCGCAAATTATGCAATATCACTTAGTATGAAATGCAATGTCGTAGAATCATGATTGTGGTACCGAACATCATGGATGGACACTGGGTCATCACCCTCCAAAATGGAGCACAACATAATTACCTCAATCCACACAATGGGATTGAATCCAACAATGTATTGAAGTCCCAACATCATCACTGGACCGAAGTCCCAACATCATCACTGGACCGAAGTCCTAAAAATGCTATGAATGCATGATGTAATACGTCGTAATAATCACTGTCATGACTCGTCAAAGTTGCATCATCATTCATAAAAATTATTCATAAGACTTCACATAGCATGTATATCATCAACATGCATATCATTAATTTAATTCATCATAACATCATAGTATAGCATCATCAATAACATCACAGTAACATCGTAGCAACAACACGCAAGTTTCGTCATTTATAGCAAAACATCATTAGTTCCACATACAACTACACACTTCCCAAATATCAATGTATATCATTTAAATTATTTCAATTAACATGAAACTATTTTTAAATGAAATTACATTATCTCAATTTCACGCAGGTTCAAACGACACACAAATCGGACTACCAGAACTAAAGTTATGAATTTCCAAAGTTTTCGTCAGACACCGATACCGACATCTTACACTAACACCATAAATCCTCATTACACACTATTTAACTTTAATTCCAGGACTTGAAATCATTTTTAAAATAAAGTACATTCTATTAACTTTTCATAGGTTCGAACGGCGGTCAAAACGGACTTACGGATCAAAAGTTATGAATTTTTTAAGATTTCCAAAAATTGTTTGTTGTGCTTATGGATTTTTCACTAAAACTACTGAAATTCTCATACGGGTTCATAAATAAACAAACAAAAACACACATAGATCATCCATATTATCATAATATATCATCAACACATCAAATTAGACAACATATACATCAAAAACATATCTTAATTTCATCACTTTCTACCTATTTCATCAAGAACTCATCATAAAATCCAAAACCCCATAAAACCACAAACCTATCTATATTCATAATCCTATATCAATCATAATGAAAGCTATACTCCCCATATCTTAGCCACACAAATCTTGATTCTTCTCTTTGAGTTCTTCAAGAATTCTCTAAGCCTTAGCATCTCCTTCTTCTTCCTCAGAGCACTCTTCTCCAAAATTCGATCGATAAAAGTGATTATCCCCAAACTCCAATTTTTATGTTTTGTCACTCTTATCCCTTGGACCTCATTATGTTATTCCGTCTTTAACCTCACTTACTTCACCCAAAAATACCACTTTACCCTCAAAATCTCTGATTTTATTATTTATCAAATTATTTAGATTAATCCTCAATAATTCTTATTAAATCTAAAATAATTTTAATTAAATAATAACTTAGAAATTATCCTGATAATTTATTCTTACTCCAACATCATCCCATATCACATTAGTATATCATCATGTGTCATAACCATCAAGACCCACTTAAACTCACAAAATCACAATAAATTAATTAAATGACTGATTAAATAATTAATTTATATTTTTGGGGTGTTTCATGTGTGATTTATCCATTTACTTTTATGAAAACGCCTTTATGTATTACATAGTTTTCACTCTAGCTACTTAATTCAGCGTTTTCTTGCACTTCAAGACTTTGTCAAATACTTTCCTTCTTGTAGATTCTTCCTTGAGTTTAATTGCATGAGGCTTGAGATAACTTCTATTTTGTTGTCATCATCGGATAGTCAAGTATAAAAGAAGTGAGTTTAATTGCATGAGGCTTGAGATAACTTCTATTTTGTTGCTATCATTGGATAGTCAAGTATAACAAACCCTAATTCTCTGGCTTGCATCTTTAACCGCTCAATCACTTATACTTGTCATCATCAGATGTCATCATTATACAAATGTTGCCATCATTAGAAATAAAATAGTCGTTCTTGTTAAAATCACATTATCTTCAAAACAGGCTTCCACATCGTCCACTTCCGCTAGCTCAATTTTCGAAACAAACGCCATATGGTTACATACCTTGCTAAGGGGGTTTCGAGTTGTGACCCCCTCCCCCTTAGAAATGTCTCCATTTATATTTTATATTGGATGGTCTTTAGCGGTCCTCCATTCTTTAGGAAGATCTACTTTTGCTTATTCAACTTGAATATCTTCTATTTGACTTTGATTTTCCTCTTGACATTGATATTGGTCTTTCATAATTATCTTCTAGAGATATTTTCTCAAGGATACCTCCATAATCGATAATTTCTACCTTTACAAACAGGGGGATTGACTCATCAAAGGTAACATGTACTGATTCTTCTATTGTCAATTTTTTTTGCTAGAAGTTGAATTTCCTAGGATTAAGCCTCCATCGGCTTTTGCATCAAATTTACCAAAATTATCCTTTTCGTTGTTAAGAACAAAGAATTTGCATATGAATACATAAATGAGAAATATTAGGATTTCTTCCTTTATACAATTCATAGGGACTCAACTTTCAATACACAGTTCATTACAATATAGCAACTCGTGCTTACTATGCCAAACCAAAATTATTTAGGAAGGTTAATCTCATTGAGCATCTTCCTTTCTAGATCTTATAGAAATATATTTTTACTTTCCACTACCCTATTTTATTAGGGAGTTTGTGGAATTGAAAGGATATGTTGAATTTCATTCTCATTAAAATAAACGTTTATAATTTCTCATTTTGGAAATACCCACCATGATTAGTTTTGATTTATGCAATGCTTAATCCTTTTTCGTTCTGGATAACCCTGGAAATTTTTCGAAAGGTAGCAAATGTGTATCTTTTTTTAGATAAGAGTAACATCTATGTATAGAAAGAGTAGTCATCCATAACTACAAGGTCATAGATATTTCTGCCAAACAATTTGGTTACAGATGGGCCAAAATGATCCATGTGCAAAAGTTGTAAGGGTGGTTTGTAGAAACTACTCTTTTAGATTTAAAGAGGTATTTACTTGTTTACCTTTTTGGCATGCATTACATAACCAGATTTTCTCAAAATGTAAGTCTGGCATACCAATCACTAAATCCATGCAGACCAACTTGTTTGAGTGGTCCATGTGGATATGAGTTATTCTCACATTCCATAATCATGATGTAGGTGTTTCCACTTCTAGAGCTAATAAATATGGTTTTATTAGATTATCATTTGACAACCCTGTATCCAGAAGAATCGAAGGTTGCACTATTACCTTTGTCACATAATGGACAAATGCTTAGAAAATTATGCTTTAAACCAATAACTAAAAGAACCTCCCCAATTTTTAGATTGGGGAACTTACCAACAATACCAATACCAATATTTTTTTCCTTATTAGTGTCATCATAGTAGACGAAACCTACTTTTTTGGGAGTGAATTAAGATATTAGAGAATTATCCCCGGTCATGTAACACCCCGTATTTTAATAAAACGCTTGGGATAATATTAATTAAGATTAATTAGTATTATCAGACTCAGAGGCTTTATTTAAATATTAAGCTCAGAGACATTTTTGGATACTCTCAATTTTGGACCCGTTAGCTTACTAACTAATAGTTATATTGGTATAACTATTGTTGTTTGGCTTAAAAGGAAAGAAAACAAGGATTTGTGATAAAGAGGGAAAAGAAAGTTAGTAAGGGAAAAAGGAAAGAGAGGAAGAGAAGATAAAGAAGAAGGAAAACCTAAGAAGAGGGAAATCTTGGATCATCACCATTCTTCATCAATTTTCATCATCTTCACCAAACTCCTTTTTCATTACAAGGTGGGTTCATAGTTAGAAACCTTTTTTTTTGTTTTGGTGGAAGTTTATGATTTTAGGGTTTTGTAGAAAATCTTAGAATCGAAAGATTAAACGGTTAAAACTCGATAAAAATAAAGTATGTTGGTTAATATATGATTATATGCATGTTTGATGGTTGGTCCCTCTGTTTTGGTAATGTTTGGTTGTGTTTTGAGCATTGGGAGAAGTTCTTCCAGTAGCTGTTTTCAGCTGAATTTGCAGAGCTCGCTAAGCGAGCAGGTTGATTCTGCAGAAGATCCTCAGTTCTGGTGTAGCTCGCATAGCGAGCAGCCCACGCTTAGCGAGCCTGGCAGTTGATATGTTTTATGTTTTACTTCGTAACTTTTGTTTCGGATGTCCGTTTTTAGTGTTCCACATATCGTTTTGAAGCTAATAACATGTCTTATCTAATGAGACCGAGAAATACTAAATTGATCCGAATTTTACCCGAATTTTCTAATCAACCGTAATTATCTTAGTTTGAGAATTTTGGTATTAATCCAATTGTGGAAAACATATTAAATCATGAGAATTGATTGAGAATAGAGACAATGAGATCTTTGTGGGATTAGTTTAATGGTGATAATTAAACTAAAATGTTAAGAATTATATGTTTTAAGAATTATAGGATTAAAAGCATCAAGAATGGAGAAAGAGTGAGCGAATCTTACCATAAATCAATAGTGTGGCCTAGTTTTGTAACTAGAGATGTTAGATGGTATGAGTTGTGAGATGCTTAGGTTTATCCTAGGTTGCTGCGAATCGTTGACGCGTAACACACGGTCCTCCGTAAAGTCTTGTGGTGGGTATTACATTGAGTCCCACAGGAAGCATCCGTAAGGGCTTGAGGTACCGTCAGTGTGGCGGGTAGTGACTTGAGATGGGTATTACACTGAGTCCCATGTGAAGTCTTGCCTTGGTTTAGACTTGTGGTGGGTATTACACTGAGTCCCATGGGAAGCATTGAGTAGGCTTGTGGTGGGTATTACACTGAGTCCCGCTGGAATCATCGTTTAGGCTTGTGGTGGGTATTACACTGAGTCCCACAGGAAGCATCGTTAAGGCTTGTTGTGGGTATTACACTGAGTCCCACGGGAAGCATCGTTTAGACTTGTGGTGGGTATTACATTGAGTCCCACGGGAAGCATTGAGTATGCTTGTGATGGGTGTTACACTGAGTCCCACGGGAAGCATGGTAGTCGCTTGAGATGGGTATTACACTGAGTCCCATAGGAAGCCTTGTCGTTGGAGTCTTGAGTAAGTCTTGAGGTGGGTTGTATTGAGTCCCACGGGAAGCATCCGTAATGACTTAGGTAGTGAATGGTAGTGGGTATTACATTGAGTCCCACGGGAAGTCTTACCGATATCACTTACGATGAGTTTTCCACAGAATTTCACGTAAGGCGTTGAGTGCGATGTATAGACGTTTTCCATCTTGCTTTGGTTCATTGTGGAGAAGTGGCCAGAGATGCGAATAGTGTTAGGATTGAACCCTTGGAGCTGAGAGAACTCTAAGATAGGGAACCCACTGAGATGTTGTTATCTCACCCCACTATTGTTTTTGCTTTTCAAGTTTCTTTTGTAGGTTTGATTTACAGGTGGAGCTATGTTCGGGATGTTTCAAGAGAAGCATAGTTTTAGTCTTTCGTTGTGTATTTTTGTATCTTTGTACAATAATGGATATTGTATTTGATCTTAGTGTTTTATTTTAGTATAATTTACATGTCTTGCACCATTGTTGTATAGAATGTTAGTTTTGGTCAAGAATGTGAATTATGTTATTAGGCACTTATGATGGTGTCAGTACCAAAAATAACACTTGTATGATTCTAGATAAATATTATATGGGCGTTACAGGTCATGTGCTTTTGAATAGCCGATATCAAGGGACCACTTAACATTTAAAATTATAAAGCACTCATGTACTAAAAACTCAGGTCTTAACTTTAGGTACCCATGTTATTTTGAGTTCTTTAATGTGAGTTTGAATAATATTTTTCATGAGGATCATACTTACAAAATTATGAAGTAGACACGTTTTTAATTTTGCTTTTGTATTTTTATAGAAATAAGGAGGATGACTATATTTGCTTCCATGGTTTTTCTTAATGAAACAAAAATAAACATTATGACCATTTATATAGTAATAATTGCTTTTATTTATTTTTTTTGAATTTAGGGGTTCGATGAGCATGACATATTTAATCAAACTTCTTATCATTATATTTAGGCTCATAGTCAATGTCATCTTTATTATAAGATATTCTTTTATTTGCAAGAAGGATATTCAAGTTATCTCTTTAGTGAATTTATTAAATGTGTTTTGTAAATCCTTTTTTTTTTTCTCTTTTTAGAATATCACGTTGATCATATTTGATATATTCATCTAATATTTTGTGGAGAGATATGAGTTAAAACACTTTATCTTTATTTAAGATTTTTTATTCTTTCAAGAGATTTTTATATTCAAAATCAAGGGAAGAAATAGTTTTTTTTAGACGTGGAGACAACTTTTTTTAATTTGTTTTTTTCTTTATTTATTAGTTATAAGATTTGCACTTGAACTCAAGTAACTTATTGAATCCAAAATAGGTAAAGTGAAAGTATGAAATCAAATAGTGTATTTAAGTCATGTGTGCCAATTATAAATGATAGATACTTTTATTTAGATTTGTCATTGTTAGGCTTGATATTTTAATCTTATTCATATTCTACACAAAATTATATATATATATATATATATATATATATATATATATATATATATATATATATATATATATATATATATATATATATATATATATATAATCAACTTGTTTAAAATGCTAAATTATTGAATTTATTGGTTAGATGATGGTCCTTATATATATTGTAAAATGATATGTTTAGAATTGGGATGTAGAATTGAAAGCAGATAAGAAGAGGGCCCATGCATGAGCAAGTTACCTAGGGATGTAGAATTGAATAGCATATTTTGCCTTTACAACTCTTTAGCTTTTAGAGGCCAACATTATATAGTGGCAAGCAACTTTCTAGATTTAGATAGGACTTATGTTGGCATGTTAGATATTACTTTAGATAGGACTTATGTTGGCATGTTAGGTATTACTATTAGTACTTGCTTATCACATACCAACCATGTTGTATAACCTATACTCTTTGTTTCTCTCTTTCGTTCGTATGTATATATAGATATCAACATGCACAACAATGCAAACATTACATATTATATACATCACGACGAATGCATGTTAATATGCTTCCCACTCACTTTTGCTTTTAGCCATTCTACTCATTTAAATGGTTAACATTTATAACTATTTTTCTATTATAATGTAATATGTTTAGTTTATTAGGTCTAGAGTTTGCTATTTTGTGACTATTAAATCTGGAATATTTATATCTTTAGTAATACTTATATGTAAATTGAATAGTCATTAATAATATTTTATAAAATATCAAATAGGCTTTAATTTTGTAGAATCAATTTTTAATCAACACTTTATATATATATTGCTCATAATGAAAAATAGTGGTACAATGACATTCGGAATGGAACATTCCAAAATAATTAGAATATTTGGAATAATTAGAATATTTATTTAATTGATTTATTATAAATATTCGTCATTTTTGATTAATTTTGGTGAAATATATGAATTTTGTGTTATTGTGTTGTGGAATATTGTGAGGGTATAAGTGTTATGTTGTGGGATCGTGTGGACTAAGATGTTAATTATTATTATTTAGAATTAAATAATTATGATTATATTATTTAAAGTTATAATAATTATTTAGTTATAAATTATTATGAATTAATAATAATTATTTAGAGTTATTCTAATAAGTAAATTAGAATAAAATGTGTAGAGATTTTAAGGGTAAGGTGGTAATATTGAGAGGAGTAATTGAGGATAAAGTAGGAATATCATAATATGGGTCCTAATGACATGTTTGTCAAAACGGGAATTAAGAAGAAAGAAGTGGAGTTTTTGATCGATCGTGTTTTTGGATAAAAACTCTGAAGAAAGGAAGTTAAGAGGTGAGAACTCAGAGCAATTTCAGTCAGAACTCAAGAGGAAGATCAGAAATTGAATCTCAAGGTATGGGAGTAATCTGGTTTATTATATTTGATATGAGGTTTAAGGTAGATGTAGGTTGTGTGTTATGTGTTTGAATGATGATTTCGTGAAAGTATGATAAAATACCATGATGTAATTGTTGATAATATTAATGTAGTGATTGATAATTGAATGGTAAATTGTGTGAATTGTTTTTAAAATTATGTATTTGATGGATTTGTTGATGGAGAATGTTGTATTGTTGTGTACGGTTGCGTGTCAGAGTCGAAACTGAGTCAAGAGTGTTTTCGATGAAAAATATTTGGGGGTTTTGAAAGTTTTGAAAGGTGATTTTCAAGTTAAAACAAGTTCTAAACAATTTGGGGGGAAATGGGGTTTCGGATGAGGAAAATAATAATTTTTGTGTAAAAAATATAGCAGAAAAGTGCTTCTGCAGCTTGGTTGATCAGTTGACACTGGAATAGTTTAAAATGTGAAAATCTGATTTTTAGCGTTAATCGATTAGCCATATGGCGTCAATCGATTAAGCCTGAACTGGTTTGTCTAGAAACATCAAAAATTCATATCTAGAGCTTCGCATGTTCGTTTGACACGTCGTTCAAACATGTGGAAAGCTAATACAATATACCTTCGTGTAAAAATGGTTTAAGTCCTACTTAAAATTAACTAGTGTGTAATGAAGCTTTATGATGTCAATGTCGGTGTTTGTTGAAAAACTTTGAAAACTCATAACTTTAGTTTCGGGTCTGATTTGCATGTCGTTTGAATTTGCGTGAACCCTAGATAATGTAAATTCATTTAAAAATAATTTCATGTTACTGGAAATAATTTAAATGATATGCATTGATGTTGAATGGTGTGTAATTGTATGTTGAGTTAATGATGTTTTGGTATAAATGAAGAAACTTGTGTGTTGTTGCTACGATGCTATTGTGATGTTATTGATGATGTTGATGTTATATTATAGATGACGTTGTGATGATGTTTTAATGATGTGTATGTTCATATATATATATATATATATATATATATATATATATATATATATATATATATATATATATATATATATATATATATATATATATGTTATGTGATGACGATTACGTGTGTTAGTGATGTTATACTATGATACTATAATGAATTAAATTAACGATATGCATATGGATGTTATACATGTTATGTGAAGTCTTATGCTGAACTTTTATGAATGATGATGCAACTTTGACGAGTCGTGATTGTGATTATTATGACACTTTGCATCATGCATTCATAGAATTTTTAGGACTTCGGTCCAGTGTTGATGTTGGGACTTCGGTCCAGTGTTGGCGTCAATCTCGTTGTGTGGATTGAGGTAATTATAATATGCTCCATTTTGGAGGGTGATGGCCTAGAGTCCATCCATGACGATGTTTGGTACCACATGCATGAGTCTATGTTGTTGTATTTCATATTAAGTGGCAATTGTATACTTGAATGTTAAATGGTGTTTTGTGACGTTGTGACTTAAGTGATGTATTGTTGAATGTTGATTGATGACGTTGTGATTTTAAAATGACGATGTGACGATAATGATGAATTGTTGTCCTATTTATATCTTTTCCTTATATCTCATGTAATGAATTGTGATTAATCACCATGTCTACTTGAAAATATTTCCTCTATGGTGGGTAACTTGCAGGTGATCAAAATTAGCCATAGACGCATGAAGATTTAGCTTTGGATTTATTTTATTCTATTTTCGTTAATAATAGAGGTGTCTTGCTCTGATATGTAACATCGGGATGTGAACACTTTTGTTTGAAATATTGTGTTTCTTTGATTAACATGTTTCATGAGGATTTGTAAGATGTTGAGTTATTTTTAAATTCCAATTTTGATGAGATTAAATTATTATGAGTTGTTTTATAAAGGAGATTTTTATGACGATAATTCCATTGCGACGTTTTTGTTTTAAAAGAGGTGTTGATCCTAAATAAGTTGTTATTTTTATATGTTGTAACCTGTGTTACAAAGCAAGAAAATAATTATGATGTTTTTATGAAGATGTGACACTCTTGAGTGGTGATTTTACTTGATTTAATTTCCATACATCATGTGAAATTCTTGTTGGGTTAGAAGGGTGTTATATTAGTGGTATTAGAGCAGGTCGGTCCATCCGGCCAGGTTGTCTAATGTTATTTATTTCTTAGTACGCGACATATGTGTGAAACATTGTTGATACTTGCTTATTTTCTAACCGTTTGTCTATAGGAGTTGGTTTGAAACAAGTGGTGGGAATCTTTGCTTCCCTGAGATGTTTCTGGTGTGAAAAGTTGGTTTAGTGTGCTATTGATTGCAAGAGTACGAGTGTTCTTAGAGTTGTATTACTTTCGAACCCGACGAGAGTATGGCTTCGTGATTCTTGTCTATTGATCAAGTTTGAGATGTCTTTGAGGGAGGATGAGCCGATATAGTTGATGTTTGCTTCTCGGATATTAGAGAGGAATTTGACAGCTAGTGATATGCCAGTGATATGTAATTCTTGATGTTTCTTGAAGATATTTGTGACTTGCCTCCAGAGTGTAGATCTGAGTTTGATGACAGTGGAGAACAAGTTTTTTTTTGTTATCTGCTAAGCAAGTAGGAGAACTATTAGGAGATGAAGCTCACATGGTTGCAATGTTTTCCGCACTGCATGTTGATCGTGAAGTTGTCAATATTGAGTTACCTATAATGTTTTATGTGAATGTTGTTGGTTGTATGTTTGTTTGCGTATCGGAGTCAGAACAAGGTTGTGAATGTTTTTGAAAAGGAAAACTTGAGTTTCTAAGATTTGAAAAGTGTTTTGGACGAACGCTAAGAAATGATGGTTTTGAAATAACTTGAGAATAAGCTCTGTTGTAGAAACTAGGTAGAGGATTGTTGTTTTGACCGTGTAATTGATTAACCATTTGGGGTTAACCGACTACGCCTTTGAAAATGCGTGTAGGTGGATTTCTGGGCAGGGTGTAATCGATTAATCTGTTTTGCTTAACCGATTACACAATGTGAATTTTGTGTGTTTGGGCCTATTTCAAGGGTGTAACCAATTAACCTATTTTTGTTAACTGATTACACCTGGACTTTAATGTTTTTGGAAATCTTTAAGAATTTATAACTTTCATTCCGAGTATCTGATTTGAGTTCTATTCAAAGTGTTAGAAAGCTAACGTAATGAAATTTGTTTTAAAGATGGTTCCAGTACTTGAGATTTATTTATTTGTCACGTGGTGATATTGGATGAGAGGTGGAGTTTACTTTTGAGGTTATGTGATAGTGGTAGACTCCGCAGTCTTCTACCGAGAGACGGAGTTTTCTTGGTTTGGTTGGTTATTATCGCAATTTGTTTGAGACGATGCCAGGTAGGATATGTTGTTAAGGAATGAGATTTTTGGTATTTGGAAGGATGTAAAGGTATCGTAGAAACACATTGAGATACAACTTATGCCGATTGAGAATGATTAGAGTGGTGATAGCTTTTGTAATGGTAATAGTAAAGGGGAAAATTCAAGAGAGACTAGAATCATGCTTGTGATGGCAAGTGTAGACATGTGTCAAGGAGAATTAAGGGAGTTTCTATCACAACCGGATATGGAGATGGTATTATTGAGATTGTGATTTTAAATGAGATTCAAATGTGAAAATATATGGATCCTCGATGTGGAGAGATTTAAAGGAAAACTAAAGATTTATTAATGTTGTTAAAGTCCTCTACATGGATAAAGACTTCAAATGGAATGAAATGATTTGTAATGTGTTTGATATTTTAGCATGTCCTGAGTTGGAAGATACTAAACAATTGTGTGATGCTAAGTGAGTATGAAGTAGGTTATATATGTGTCTGGGTGATGGTGTATCATCGACGGGATCAAATAAGAAGGAAATTTTGGAAGCATTTATAAACCTCAAAGGAGATTATTGGACCATGGTGCCTTAGGTGAATTTTAGCAGAAGTTATAAAGGAAATGTTATTATAGTTTAGTAACGATGGTTTATGCTCCATCTTGTTGTCGGATACCTATTGACAAATTGAGGAATTGATCACCCTTAATCTCTTGATAATAGTAGATCGTGTTAGATGGGATAGACTTGTCTTGCCAACTTGTTAGTGTGTAATTCAAATTGGCATTCTATCGAGAGGATAGTCGTTCCCCATTTTGCATGAACCTAATGGAAAAGTGGCTAGGAAAGAGTTGGGACTTATTGAATAGTTTATAGATATGATTTGGTATGTGAGTTTACACCGCAGAGTGGAATTTTGAGGATATCAAAAGTGAACAATGATTTTCTGGTGAATATTAAAGAGAGTCAGAAGCATGATGTGAAACTTGTAGAGTTAATAGATGATGGAAATCAAAGTGAGGGCAGTGACTTTAAGGTGGATGATTAGAGTAGCGCAGCTGAAGCGTGATGTGGCAC
This sequence comes from Lathyrus aphaca, assembly GCA_963966055.1. Taxonomy (NCBI): domain Eukaryota; kingdom Viridiplantae; phylum Streptophyta; class Magnoliopsida; order Fabales; family Fabaceae; genus Lathyrus; species Lathyrus aphaca. Next base: position 723,730,668 of record OZ014519.1, on the reverse strand, counting down.
AGTTCATTATGGATGTATGACTTATTGGAGTCAGAGGTTAAGCATTATAAACCTACATGAATGATGTAAACCATTGGACACTCTAGAATGGAAGTGATGGGTGAAAGTTTTATATATTATTTGTGTCACTGTCATGTCAATAGACATATTGAATTATATGTTCTATTGAGGAATCGCATCACTGTGGTACTAATGTTGTGTGACAGAGTTGTTGGTGTTATGGATTTATTGATGTTCTTATGATGGTGTTGATGGTGATGGTAACGACCTTTTATGTTCTGGTCCAAGAGCGAATGAGATCCTAAGGTGATGAAACAATGAGTGAAATGAATTTGTGCGTTCATAACTCGGTAGAATTGCATCTTGTTGGATTGTTGTGGTTAACAATGTGGAATTTGGATTAATGGTATTTGAATTGTTATCAAAACACGACATAGGAGTCGGAGAGAAGAATGTGATAGTCGTATCCAGAGTTGGTTACATCAGGTAATTTTCAGGGACAAAATTTTTTTAAGTGGGGGAGAGTTGTAACACCCCAAAATAATTAGAATGTTTATTTAATTTATTTATTATAAATATTCATAATTTTTGGTAAGTTTTGGTGAAATATATGAGACTTTGTGTGATTGTGTTGTGGGATATTGTGGGTATAAGTGCTATGTTGTGGGATAGTGTGGATTAAGATGTTAATTAATATTATTTAGAATTAAATAATTATGATTATATTATTTAAAGTTATAATAATTATTTAGTTGAAAATTATTATGAATTAATAATAATTATTTAGAGTTATTCTAATAAGTAAATTAGAATAAAAATGTGTAGAGATTTTAAGGGCAAGGTGGTAATATTGAGAGGAGTAAGTGAAGACAAAGTAGGAATACCATAATAGGGGTCCTAAGGGAATGTTTGTCAAAAAGGGAATTAAGAAGGGAGAAGTGGAGTTTTTGATCGATCGTGTTTTTGGAGAAAAGCTTTGAAGAAAGGAAGTGAAAAGGTGAGGATTCAGAGCAATTTCGGTGAGAACTCAAGAGGAAGATCAGAAATTGAATCACAATGTATGGGGGTGATCTGATTTATTATTTTTTATATGAGGTTTAAGGTATATGTAAATTGTGTGTGCTATGTGTTTGAATGATGATTTCGTGAAAGTATGATGAAATACCATGATGTAATTGTTGATAATAATAATGTTGTGATTGATGATTGAATGGTAAATTGTGTGATTGATGTTAAAATTATGTATTTGATGGATTTATTGATGAGGAATGTGGTATTGTTGTGTACGGTTGCGTGTCAGAGTCAAAACTGAGTCAGGAGTGTTTTCGAAGAAAAATATTTGGGGGTTTTGAAACTTTTGAAAGGTGATTTTCGTGTTAAAACATGTTATAAACGATTTGTGGGAAAATGGGATTTTGGATGAGGAAAAAAGTGATTTTTGTGTAAGAATATAGCTGAAAAATGCTTCTGCAACTTGGTTAATCGATTAACCAAAATTGGTTAATCAGTTAACATTGGAATAGTGTAAAACGTGAAAAATCTGAGTTTTAGCGTGGTTAATCGGTTAACTATATGGCGTTAATCGATTAACCCTGGACTGGTTTGTCTAGAAATTTCAAAAATTCATATCTTGAGCTTTGGTGTCCGTTTGACACGTCGTTCGAACATGTGGAAGCTAATACAATATACCTTCTTGTAAAAATAGTTTCAAGTCCTAGAGTTAAAATTAACTAGTTTATATTGAGGCTTTATGGTGTCAGTGTAAGATGTCAGTGTTGGTGTTTGTTGAAAAACTTTGAAAACTCATAACTTTAGTTCCGGGAGTCCAATTCGATCTTTGTTTGAAGTTGCATGAAGATGAGATAATGTAAATTCATTTAAAAATAGTTTCATGTTGCTGGAAATAATTTAAATGATATACATTTATTTTGAAGGTGTGTAATTGTATGTTGAGCTAATGATGTTTTGCTATAAATGACGAAACTTGTGTGTTGTTGCTATGATACTACTGTGATGTTATTGATGATGTTGATGTAATATTATTGATGATGATGTGATGATGTTTTAATGATGTGTATGTTCATATATATATATATATATATATATATATATATATATATATATATATATATATATATATATATATATATACATGTTATGTGATGTGATGACGATTATGTGTTGATGAATCTATAATGATGATTTTTGATGTGTGTTAGTGATGTTATACTATGATGCTATAATGAATTAAATTGAAGATATGCATATGGATGTTATACATGTTATGTAAAGTATTGATGAATTTTTATGAATGATGATACAACTTTGATGAGTCGTGATGGTGATTATTATGACGTTTTGCATCATGCATTCATAATATTTTTAGGACTCCAGTCCGGTGTTGATGTTGGGACTTCAGTTTAGTGTTGATGTTGGGACTTCGGTCCAGTTTTGGCTTCCATCTCATTGTGTGGATTGAGGTAATTATGATGTGCTCCATTTTGGAGGGTGGTGGCCTAGAGTACATTCGTGGCGATGTTTGGTACCACATGTGTGAGTCTATGTTATTGTATTTCATATTAAGTGGCAATTGTATACTTGAATGTTAAATGATGTTTTGTGACGTTGTGACTTAAGTGATGTATTGTTGAATGTTGATTGATGATATTGTGATTTTATATGACGGCGTGACGATAATAAAAAATTGTTGTCCTATATATATCTTTTTCTTATATCTCGTTAAATGAATTGTGATTACTCACTCTGCCTGCTTGAAAATGTTGCCTCTATGTCTGATAACTTGCAGGTGATCAAGATTAGCCGTAGATGCATGAAAATTTAGCTTTGGAGTTATTTTACTCTATTTATGTTAATAATAAAGGTGTCTTACTCTTATATGTAACATCCGGATGAGAACGCTTTTGTTTGAAATATTGTGTTTCTTTGATTAACATGTTTCATGAGGATTTATAAGATGTTGAGTTATTTTAAATTCCAATTTTAATGATATTAAATTATTATGAGTTGTTTTATAAAGGAGATTTTTATGACGATAATTCCGCTACGACGTTTTTGTTTTAAAAGAGGTGTTTATCTAAAATAAGTTGTTATTTTTATATGTTGTAACCCGTGTTACGGAGCAGGAAAATAATTATGATATTTTTATGAAGATGTGACACTCTTGAGTGGTGATTTTACTTGATTTAATTTCCATACGTTATATGAAATTCTTGTTGGGTTAGAAGGGTGTAATAGGGGCTACATCTCACATGAGAACAAATAGAGGTAATCTTATGTCTTATTCTAATATAAGCAATAATATTATTGTTACTAGTGGTCATAATATTCTAGTTATTGGTTGTGGTAATGTGTTATTAGAACATCCTCAATATCCCTAAACCTTAAACAATGTTTTGAATGCATCCAAATTGATCAAAAATATTGTTTATGTGATAAAATTACAATTGACAATTAAGTTTATGTTGAATTTGACCTTTTTTTAAGAGATTTTAGACATATGTGCTTTTAATGAGATTTAACATCTCACGTGATCTTTATCCTCTAAATTCAACACCATCCACCTTTATCACTTTATCCAATGGAATATAGCATAATCATTTAGTAAATTAGGGAATATCTATTTTCAATTCTCTTCCCTTAAACAATTATCTTGTATAATAAGTTTCAAAACAATTTCTTTTGGTAGTCTTGTCAACTTGGAAAATAAATAAAGCTATCATTTTACGAGTCTTTGATTTCTACTTTATTACCTTTGGATATTGTGGATAATGATATATGGACATCACAAACTCTTAGTTCTAGTGTTTATCACTATTATATTTTCTTTCTTGATAATTTTATGAATTTTTTGTGAAAGTTTCCTCTGGAAAATAAATCACTAGCTCTCTCCATTTTTCTTCAATTTCGTAATCACATTAAATCAAAATTTGAAAAGACATTAAAATCTTTCAATGTGTTAGTGGAAAGGAGTATGAAAAATCTCTTTTTCATAAATTTTATGAGCAAAACATAATTATATTCTAACTTTCATATCCACACACATCACTTCAAAATGAAAAGGTCAGACAAAAAAATTGTATTATCAATAATATCATTTACACTCTTCTTGATCATGCATCAACGCCACCTTCCTTTTGGAATTATGCACTTCAAGTGGCTACTTATCTTTTAAATATTTTACACAACAAGAAACCAGATCTTCATACACTAACCATAATTATTTACCAAATATCCCTCTCCTACTCTCATCTTAAAATGTTTGACTGTCTCTGTTTTCCCTTCATCCCTTCTGCTACAAGAAATAAACTAAAGGTGTCAAAAGTACACAAGAAAGGGGGTTGAATTGTGTTTTCTATTTTCTTAGTTTACATCTGATAAAAGTTCAGAATCTAAACTGGTGTTCAGATTCTGATTACTTCTTAGCAGCGGAATGTTAGCTGAAGCAAATAAATAATAGCATAAGACACAAAGATTTATATTGGCTCCTCCCAAACTGAGAGTAGTTTAGTCCCCTTTCTTCATAATATATTTCCACTATAATCAAATCATGATTACAATCGCTTATGCATTCTGAATAAGAAATTTACATTTGCTCAAACCCAATGTCCAAGACTTCATCATTAAGCCTACAATTCAAGAATTCAACTTAGGTTCCTTGAACCCGAGACTTCCTTGCTTAAGCCCCCACAGACTTAAGACTTCTACTCACACTAGTCAAGAATTCTACTCCAACCTCCACAGGGCGACCCTTTTTCTAAAAGCCATACTAACTGAGACTTCCTTGCTTGACCCCTCAGGTCCAAGACTTCTGCTCCACCCCCTTAGGCCGAGACTTGCCTTTATCAAGTCACACTGGCTGAGACTTCCCTTGCTTGAACTGGAGCCCAAGGCTTCTACTCAATCAACCCACTTGATTAAAAATTCAAAGCTCTAGCTCAAAGCAAAAGACTTACGTGGCTCAAGCATTTTGGCTCAAGTCTTCCTTTCTTAAGTCCCAATGATTTAAGAATTCTTCTCAATCAACCTAGTTGATTAAGACTTTCACAACGCAAGCACATATAAATTTACTTATGTGGCTCAACCATCTTGGCTCAAGTCTTCTTTGCTCAAACACGTATCAAGAGACTTTGATCTAAATTGCTAAAAAAGTTTAGCATAATAGAGAACAGTGTGTACATGATAAGTATCAGAGGTACGGTAAATCACCATAACAAAGACCTAAAGCACTTAAGATTTCTAAGATATTGAATAGTAAGAAATCTTAAGGCTTTTACAATTACAACCTACAGCAAAAAAATATGCATATACAATAGTGTTGATAATTTTTGATCTTGTTACTCCTTCTTCTGGATAATCCTTGTTAAAAATTCAACTTGAACCTTCAGCTGTATTTATAGCCTTTGCAGAAACTAGTCGTTGAAGAGGTAACTTGATCAAGAGTCTTTGATTTTTCTCCATAGTACAAGAGACGTTGAAGATAAATACACCAAAAGATATGAATCTAATGTGCAACATGTTTAACCTTTGAATCTTAAAGAAATTTTGTACTAATAGAGTCGTTGAGGATAGATATTCGTAAATCATCCTAGCCTTTCTTGAGCCTTGAAATCTATAGACTCTAGCTCACAAAGTGATTTGAGAATACAACTTATTTTCTTTCATACAGACAGGGTGGAGATGAAGGAAACAGGTGAAGGTAATGTAGGAATATCCTAATGAGGGAATTAGGTTTTCATTTTAAAAAGAGTGTTAAGAGGAAAGAGTTTTATGAGTACATACAAAAAGAGTCAAGAAGACAAAAAGAGTTAGGTAAAAGAGAAGAATAAGAGAAGAGCTAGGGCTTTGGGAGAGGAGACCATAGAGAATGTTTTCTTTTGCTGGAATCATAAGGTAATGGGGGGAAAACCTTAATAAAGGGTATATGCATGAGGGGTAGGGTAGAGGAGCCCTTAACCTCCAATAGGGTTTGTTTATCCATTGATTCTTGATGAATATATTATGATGAATCTGTTGTTATATGCATTGTTTGAATTGCAATTGTATGTTATTGTTATAAGGTTGTGTTCTTAATTTTTTATGTGAAATTGGGTTTTTCTAAGTATAAATTAAGAGATTAATTCATAACAAAATTGATATGTTTATGTCCATTAGAGAAGGATATATGTATTGGTGTTGTTAGAATGTAAATTGGTGTAATTAGAATGTTATAATTGGGAGTGGTTTAGAGGATCAGAGGTTGGATATGGAGATGATGATCATAATAGAGAAAATAGAGATTATTGGAAAATTTTCACAGACCAATCTATTGGCTAGTAACCAATCTATTGGTTCACTTTGAAAAACAAAAAAAAAAATTGTCTTGAACCAATTTATTGGCTGCAATAACCAATCCATTGCAAAACTACAATTTATTGGTTGCAGTAACCAATCTATTGATCAATCTATTGGTTACAGTAACCAATCTATTGGTTCACTTTTAAAAACTACAATTTGAATTGGATTAATCTATTGGCTACAGTAACCAATCTATTTTTTCGCTTTGAAACACTAGAATTTGTATTGGATCAATATATTGGCTACAATAAGCAATATATTGGCTCTTTGAGAAAATTGAAAGAATATAACATAGAGGCTTGGATTAATCGATTGATCCTTAAAGCAATCAATTGGTCTATTAGAAAATTTTGGTACACGAACACATACCAATCAATTTTCCTCATAAGAGCAATCGATTGGCTCTCACTTTTTTATGGAACATTTCGTAACAGCAACCAAGACCAATAGATATGGCAGTGGTAGAAATAGATTGGTTCCCTAGTTGTTTTTGTCATAACTTTTAATTTGTGAGCCCAAACAAGATGTGGTTCGAAGCGTTGGAAATATAACACAATTTACCATAAAATGGAGTTGGTTTCAGAAGTTGAATATGTTGTGATGACATGAATAATTGATGAAAATTATGTTATTTTTTGATGTTATAATGTGATGATGCTACGATGTTTGAGAATATTAATTATAAATAGTTAACAATGTCAATGTTTAATATTCTTGAAGTTATAAGTTGTGATAAGTATGTGTTGTTGTGTGAGCATGATAGTTGATGATGTTAATTATAATTGTGATGTTGTTGTGTATGATGTGACAATGACTATGACGATGTTATGTATAATGTTTATGATGATTATGATGTTTCTTTGTATGATGGTTATGATGTTGTTGTGTTATGATGTTGAGAATAACATTGATGTCGTTGATGTTATTGGTGAATAATAGTTCGAGTAGGAATAACTATTATTGTTGCGTCAATGCAATGTTTGTTTATTATCGGAAGGGGACTTTAAACATTATGTTGTTATTTCATTGATATGTTTTGACATGCATTCATGGTGTTGTTGTTGATGAAAGAGACAGGTTGTAATCCGGGTAGGGTGGATTGGTGACTTGTCCCAAATCCGAGCTAGGAGGATTTAGGGTTCTAATAGGGTGAACCTAGTTTGCTAAGGAACCTTTTGATGATATGGTACCACATGCATATGCATCGAGTTACTTTGTATAAATGAGTTGTATGCATGATGTTGCTTTGTATATGATTGTTGAGATTCAGCATACGAATGTGTTCCTAAGATGTTGTGATGCAATTTTTGTAGAATATGTATATGTGTTGATACTCTCCCTTATAGTATGTATTGCTTACTTTATTAATGTGATTTATCACCCTCATTGTTGTTGTGGTTGTGGTTTGTACTCCTCTTCGGAGTACAGACAAGCATGTAACTGAGTGGATGCTAGAGCGAAGGATGGTGCATGGTTGTTCTTATTTTATTTTTCGTTTGCGTCTTTAGAATTATGTGCTCTGATCTATGACACTAGGTGGGGAAAATGATGACTTTTTATTTTGTTTATGTTAAATGGAGAGTTGGATGTTATACTTTCTTATATGTGATAGTTATCTTGTTTGGAGGAGATTTATATTGTATTTCGTTTGAGTTTAATAAAATAGATTCATGATACTTATATGTTTGCAGAGCATGTTTATCTTTATAATTCTGTTGCGATGATACCTTAAGTGAAGGTGAGCATGCGATGACATATGTTGAATGTTTCATTTTAAATCTAAGTGTTGCAGAGCAGGTGTGTTTAATGTTTAGTAACAACATAAGTATGAATATATGTTTTCTACATGTTTAATTTTATGATATTAAGTTTGGGATTTTAGTGTGTTACATTAGGTCCCTCCATGATTGGATCTGGACCCTCTCCAGATTCATGTACTACTTGAGAGATATTTCACTCAAGCTATCTTGAAAATAGTGGATCATTGGTAGAGTGTGATTATATCTTCCTACTATACATTATCAGGTGACCCTGTGGACAGCTGAGTCCTTTATACTTTTCAAAGTCTGTAACTTTGAATTTTTGAGGTAAGGTCACGTCGGGGACCAAAGACATATCTATAACATCAAGACCAAATATGTTATGCTTTTCAACAACTTTCAACCTCTTCTCAAAGATATGATATGTTACTTCAGATTCATTATTCTCGACTATCACATCAGGATGGGTATCTTGAGGAACCGGTGTGTGGAATGCAATATGAGGATCCTAAAAGGGATATTGGTGTGTTGAAAAACCAGTGTAATGCACTTCTGTCTTGGATTGGTACGGGGTGTTGAACAAATGGTCTTCCATTAGTGACATTTTCAAATGGAGGAGTATAACCCTAAGGTAAACCATATACTAGGAACTGAATGTTCGCTCCCTGGACTGGTTGAGGTCTTGTAGAGAAACCTGATGGGGTACCATCATCAGTATAAGCATTCTATTATGGATGATTTTACTTGTTCATTCATGCATGCGTAGTCAATAGGATTTTACCCACTGTTCCATTGAGCAAATCAATTTCTTCTCTCATAATCTCCTGACCTTTTTCTAAGTTCTCTATCATTCTTTTTGAATTAGCGCGAGTTACATAGGAATATCGGGGAAACAACTTGCCTTGTTATATTTATGAGGATGGAAAGAATGGAATGAGTTTCTTAATTTGGGAAATGGTTATGTATATTGATAAAATGCAAATGCATGAGATTTTGTTTTGTGTTTTTGATATATCAAAAGGTTTTTTCTTATGAAAATGCAATGTTATGTTATGCAAATATCATGAATGCATGATGGTAAGGATTCGGGATAACATGACTAATACAGAACACCCTACAAATGAGGTTTCCCTGTGATGGGAAATTTCTAGACCTTCTACCAACAAACTACTCACAAGGTTGGATTTAAGGTTTTTTTGGATAAGCTTCCCAGAGTCACATACCGTAATCAGATTTGCATTCTGCAATTGGCTAGTTGTTTTATAATGAGATTGACGAAAAGGTCTACTCTAGGAGGAGTCTTCATGTTATCCACTCAAGGTGTGCACCTTGGGGGAAAACACTACGCAACTACCAAAGTGGAACTGGTTTTAAAGGGATCCCTAGAGTCATAGACCTTTTATGAATCAACATTATGCAACGGGCGAGCCATCTTACAACGAGATCCAAAAATAGGTCTACTCTAGAAGAAGTCTTCATGTTAGGAATTCAAGGTGCATACCTTGGGGACTTACACTTCACAACTTCCATTCTAACCTATGTTTTTCTGTTTTTTTTTCAAATCTCGGGTGTAGAGATTTATTGAAAATTCATTTCCAAATCCCACATATAAATAGGATAATAAGCATACAGGTTAAAAATAAAGTAGAAGGAAAAAATAAACAAATCTAACATTCATTGCAAATCAAACTAAACTAGGTTTAACTCTCTAGCTAAAGCGGTCCACAACAGAGTCTCTAGTTATCACGATGCAAAAAAAATGACCATGGGTGTTCGCACGCCCGAGAAGATAATAGAGTCGCCACCGAAGTATATTTATTCCAAAAGAAAAGGGAAGATATCAATAAAACCCTAAAATAAAAAAGAAAATGGTCATCGCAACCAAATTCGGATTCAGGAGTCGATGTGTGAAGACAAGCTTCCTTCAAATATCATGTTTTGATTAAGACAACAAATTATGATCAAGATTGTGTGTGCAAAAAGGAAGTGAATCATAAGTCTCAAGCTTCTTGCATTTTTTCAAGAATTGAAGAATAATTTGGAATAAATTAAAGGTATAACAATTATTGCTTAAAAATATATGCAAGTGTTCAAAAATATCTCATGCATAAAATACATGTTTAGGAATAATAGAAAACACATTCCATAAATTTCTCGCATTAAAAAATAAATATTTAGACAATTTTTTTTAATTTTTCAATTTATTTAAACATGCAGTATTTGGTAAAATATGGCAGTTTCAACTGACGTAAAAGCACAAAAAAACCGCCGTAATTTTCACATATTTTTAATTTGAATATTTTCTAACGTTGAAGGGGTGTTAACCGATTAACACTATAAGAGTGAGCGAAAATATGCATTTTTTCATGAAAAACTTCATTATTTCTATTATCCAAACCATTGCATCTTTTCATTTGATCATACCTTTATGAAAGGGTGTTTTGTGCATTATATAAACAAATTATTTTCAGTTTTTACACTGCTCTCCAATAATTTTCATAATCAAAAATTACTCATATTCTTCATGTTTCAAATATTTTTAAGTGTTCATATTCAAACTTTTTTAGAGAAACTTTTCATAAATTTTCAAGAACATCATTCTAGTTTTATCTCATTTATTCAAGAACACTTGTATATTTATTGTTGAGTTATACTTGTTCCAAGGAGAAGATCAATATTTATATTGATAAAATATTTAAAGCTTCATCTTCCATACACTTACAAAATTCAGAATTATTATTATTCCTTGTTTTCAGGATTGTTGGAAACAAGATAGTAGAAAGGAAAGGATTGTTTTCTTGTTCTACTTAAGTGGTTTTCCTTGTTATCCGGATTGTGGATACAAGAGGTCCATTGTGAGATTTGTTCTCAATAGGACTTTAAATTTGTAAAATCCAAGAGGTTGTTCTTGGTGGGTTGTTGTTAGAAGATTGTAGGATAAGTCTTGGGATTAGGCTTGTACAAAGATCTAACAATAGTGGAAATCTCTTTCGGTTTGGAAAGGGGACTGGATGTACCTTCGGATTGTGAAGGGAACCAGGATAATTCTTTGTGTCTCTTTTACTTTCTTCATTTATCATTTCCGCACTTAGTTCTCGTTAGAAAGTAAAAGAATCGAAAAAACCTGAAAAACTTTAAAAGAAATTTTATAAGACCTAATTCATCCCCCCTCTTAGGCGTACTATGAATCTACACGATGATGCGAGGGGATGGTATTAGCACCCCTCACATCTATTATACTCAATGGAAACCATTTAGTTAGATTCGTGAATAGAATGTTAACTTACGTTTATTTTTTCTTCTAGTTATTAAAAGTTTGAAAGGAAAAAAGAAAAAGTCTCAAAAAAGTTTTTTATTAGGATGCTTGACAAGATTGCGATTCTTGCTCCTACGTATCCTCAAGTGCAATGAAGAATTCAAGTCTATGTAGTTCTTAGCAAGAAAAATATATTTTTGGACTTTTTTATTATAGTGTTTGATGAGATGTTGAATCTCGATCCTACGTATCCTCTGTTGCGATGAGGAATTCAAAGTTACGTAGTTCTGGGTAGATAATGTTTGTGAGTTGTTCAATTTTAGCGAAGGATTCTTAGTTTGCATTTCAGCGGAAAACATTGTTTGTTATCCAATCATGAAAGTAAGGAACATTGTGAGTTGCATCAGAATGGACAAGATAACTTGGAATCTCACAAAGTTATGTTTTCATCATATTTGGCGAAAAATGTTCTTACTTCTCGCACATGATAGGAAGAAAGCTTTTGTTTTCACCGTCTCAGAATGGATGAAACATCTTTCATTTTGAAAATTTTTACATCGCACTAAGGCGAAAAAAAGAAGTTTGATCGATTGAGTTTGTTATAGGTGGATGACGAACGCTCAATAAGTTCAAGATGTGTTCCTCGGGGATGATTATTCAAGTTATCAAGGAGTGTGTACTCATATGTCCTTTTTCATCCAAGTGTTTATGAAAATATATTTGCAGAAGGCAAATGCTCGATAAGTCCAAGACGTGTGCCTCGGGGCCGATTATTCAAGATATCAATGAGTGTGTACTCTTGTATCCTTTTTCATCCTAGTTTGGGTTAAGTATTTTATGGCAGAAGACGAATGTTTGGTAAGTCCAAAACGTATGTCTTGAGGCTAATTATTCAAGGTATCAAGGAGTGTGTATCCCCATTGTAACACGGTGGAAGAACTGACTTTGTCGTTTTTATTTTTACAAAAACTATGTTGTGGATAGCAAGAGTCGCCACCGACTTTTCTTTTATCCAAGTGGGAAAGGTGAAAAGAACAGGAAAGACCTTGGTTTAGATTTTGAGTTCGGGGTAAGTTATACAAAGGAAAGATGTTAGCACCCTTTGTATCTATGGTTATCCATGGGCTCTTAACTGATTAGGTCGCTTTACTTTGTTTGAAATAGTGGTGGTGTATTTAGAAAAAAAGTCCACCTTTGTAATGATTCTCGTATGAATGTATACAAAAGAATTTTCTTGGAAAATTTTGAAAATGTGAGGTGTAAAGAGTATTTTTTTGCTTTTGAAATGGTGAGGAAGCAGTTAAGGGCTTCTTACCTACTCAAGGTCGTTCATGTTATTTTTCTTTCCTTAGGGATAGAACTGTCCTTAAAATTAGTTAGTAAGTAGTTTTATCCTTGGATGTAAGGGACGGGCGTAGGGTCATCGTATGGTCATAGAAGGCAACATGTAAGGGTATCTTAGCAATTCGAATGGACTATCATCATTTTTCTGTAGGATCATCGAGGGACGAGATCATTTACTCGTAGGAAACTCGAAGGGTCATCGAGGGACTATGATCTTTTTCGTAGGGACTTGATGATTTTTATTTAGGCAACTTTGCTAAGACCCCCTACGTTCGAGGGTCTTGGCCATTTTTTCGTAAGGCGACAAGAAGGGATACCCTAGTGGTGCATGTGTGAAAAGTGTGTTGTATTCAATTATTTTATCTTTTAGATTAAATGGGCTAAGTCTGTTTTTATTCGCATACAAGTCTTTTCACACCCTATTATTACTAACTACACGGTTTAATATTTTTGCAGAATTTAAATGCGGAATAGAAAATCCTAAACTATTACATCATGGGGAGGGGGATACATAATTTAAATCGGGGAGTGCGGAAAATTAAATATTACAATATAAATAATAAACCTATACACTTGTTCTAATAAATGACGAAAAATAAAATCGGGGACGGATCATGATGAAGAAAAGAAGAAATACTAAGAACTTGATTAAAATCGATTAATTGAATTTTTTTATTAAAAAAAGTTTTTTTTATGTTTTTTTGAAGTTTAAATCATTAATTAATTTAATTATGAAGAAAATATTTTTTATGTGTATTTTATTTACAAAATAAAAAAAGACTTGATTAATTTATTTTGATATTTTTTTATTCGTACCAAAAAAAGTTAATTTGATTAAAATAAAAAGGGAACTAAATTAAAGTTTATTTACAAAATCACTTTATTTTATTATATAAGAAAAAACATATATTACATATTATACTTTTTATGAAAATAATTAATAGGTAAAAAAGATAGAAACTGATTTTTATTTGGTTGATTTTTTAAAGGGGTTTTAATATTTAATTAAAATTGATAAAAATAAATAAATAAAAAGAAATACAAAATAGAAAAAAAAATATAAAGAAGGAAGAAAAACCAAAAAAAGAAAAAGGACGACTTGGTGAAACGCTTTCCACCTTTCTACTGGGCCACCAGCCTTTGCTGTAAATTAGTCTAAAACGAAAAGACAAAAAAATATTAAAACAAAGCAAATATGAAATAACGCGTGAAATTTAAAATAACTCAATATATTCATGCCACGTATCATCGTCTCCCTCTTGTCATCGTTTCTACCCAGAAAATTAGCTACGAAATAGCTACCGTTTTTCTTGGGTTTAGCTACAATTTCTTTTGTATAGAAAAAAACCTACAAATCAAAAAAAACTTAAAACGAATGCAGTGAATCACGAAACAATAAGCCTATTCTCCCTAAATTGACCCTCCTGATCATGATTATAGGGTTATTTCGTCTTGAAAATGCTTATATTTTGAGTTTCGAAATTTGTAAGATTTCGAGCCCTAGTAATGGCAAGTCATCGTTTATGCACTAAAACTCAAAGAAGAATGATCAATAAACTTCTAAACATGATTATTAACATAAACACAATCATAAAACAGATTAAAACCTCGTGCAATGCATGATTTGAATTAAAGAAGATTTTGCACAGACGACAAGTGATGGAAGTAGAGGTTCACGAGGTTGCAACCTTTCAAAGTGATATGATTGGCTTCCTGGGGTCTTTTTGATCAAAATTTTCGTCCTTGATGCATGCGGGGATGTTGTATACTTATAAAGGAACAAATTAGGTCAAAAATTATGGGCTTGGGTGAAGAAAATTAGGTTGCTTTGGAATGAAATTTTCTCCTTTCTATTTTGGTAAAATATTTGATATTAGGACATTCTCCTTTGGTGTGCAAGAATTTGGGATCCATATTATGATCATAAACATCAAAACATCATCCCAAAATAGTCCTAAGATCTAATATTTGATTTTTCAATATTTATTCTAATTGAAATTGAATTTAAATAAATTAAATCCAATAAAATATAAAATAAACATAAAAAATCAGAATATATGACTTATGGGTCGTGGATTATCTCATTATTAAGTTTGGGTTAGAAAAATAAGGGCCCATTTGGAAAAGAAAAACTTAAGTTTTGGTCATTATTTGCCTTATACACCTCCTTAAATTTGCCCAACTTCAACAATGCATAACTCTCTCAGTTTTTATCTCATGTATGTGTTCTTGGACTTTTTAGAAAGCTTAGAGTGTCCTCTAACTACTTATTTTTGTCCCATGTCCATTTGATCTTCCATGTTCAAGTTATGAGCTTTTGAAAAAAATTGACTTTTGTTGACTTTTTAAAGGACATGTAATGTCTTGACTCATATATCTCAAATGAAGCATTTATGGTCTTGGCTTGTGAGACACAAAGTTGTAGGGAATTGAATTTCCTTTAAAATGAGTTTTGGATGGAAAAATTTTGATGAAGCATGTGAATGTTATGGCTGGTCAAAGTACAATTGACTTTTCCTACAAAAACTCTAATTTAGTAACTTCAAATTCTTGATGAATTGAAGTTTCATTGATGAAGCATGATCAACCCTTGATCAAATGATGAATCTTACTTCATAATCTTGATGTTGACCAAAAATCTTGAAGTTGACTGTATGTTGACCATAATTGACTTTTTGACCAAGGTAACTGATTTTTGACTATCTAAGCATCTGACTAACCAAACTTGTAGGGCAAGCCTTGAAACTTGACATGAGGATCCTTTGAAGTATATGAGATATCATGAAGTCCACTTGAGGATTTGGAAGTCCAATTTACCTTAGGAAACTTAAAACCCTAATTTAAGATCCATTGTTTAGGAAGAGGCTTTGTCTGATGAAACTTTGAATCTCTTTGAGCAATTGAGAATCTTGTGACTATTAAGAGACCTCTTAAGACATATTGTCTTGAAGATGTGAGGGTAAATTTTTGGTTACAACAGTTACCCCTGTTCAATTTTCTGAAACCTAAGGAGTTAGATTGGCATGTACGCCATTCGTGACCTGAAGGTGGAATATGATTGAACCTTTAAGCCCAAAAATTTGCACTCGCCGGTGCGCAAAAGTAACATTGTTGATTGATTGTATTGCTTGAATAGGTTTAAAGATGCCATTAGTAGTATTTGGAGATGGGTTTATAGATGTCATCCAAAGTATCTATCGATAGGATTATCAAAAAGTGTCTATGTTTGACTTTATCTGAATGTTGTTCTTAAACTAAGTATCAGAACTAGATCTTTGTCTTGATCGTCTATGAATTGTCTATGGAGAATACCCTGAATTAAGTATCAAAATTAGATCTTTGTCTTGATCGTATATGAACTGTCTATGGAGAATACCTTGAACTAAGTATCAGAACTAGATCTTCGTTTAGATCGTCTATGAACTGTCTCTGGAGAATACACTAAACTAAGTATTAGAACTAGATCTTTGTCTTGATCGTCTCTGAACTGTCTCTGGAGAATACCTTGAACTAAGTATCAGAACTAGATCTTTGTTTAGATCATCTCTAAATTGTCTTTGGAAAGTATCCTGAACTAAGTATCAGAACTAGATCTTTGTTTAGATCGTCTCTGAACTATCTCGGGAAAATATCAGAACTAAGTATCATAACTAGATCTTCGTCTCGATCGTCTCTTAACTGTCTCTATAGAATATCTTGAACTAAGTATCAGAACTAGATCTTCGTCTCGATCATCTCTGAACTGTCTCTGGGAGGAAATACCTTGAACTAAGTATCAGAACTAGATCTTCGTTTCGATCGTTTATGAACTGTCTCTGGAAAATATCCTGAACTAAGTATCAGAACTAGATAGTTGTTTTGATCGTCTCTAAATTGTCTCTGGAAAATATCCTGAACTAAGTATCAGAACTAGATCTTTGTCTTGATCATTTCTGAACTGTCTCTAGGAGTCAACAATGTTCATCTACTCGCGAACTATCCTAAAAAGGCAAAGTTACTTTTATGCAAGGTCATTTGATGTATGTAATGCATTGCAAGACGATGTTATAAACATAAATGAGAATGTTGTATGCGTTGTGCATGCGAATGTCATGATATGATGTAGATGATGTGTGGGAAAATTATGTAGTATGAGCACATTAGTAGCTTCATGTAGCAACTGCTAGCTGGGGGAAATAAATCCTGATTTTCTATTGAGGAATATGAAGACATTGTTCCCGTCTTATTTCAGAATATTGTACTTGGGATCTTTCGACTTTTGTTTGGGACATGAAAGCATTCGAGGAGAATTAACTGTTCGTTGTGATTTTTATTGAAATATTATATTCCTAAATACCCTAACTGGGGATAAAAGATACGGACATTCCCCTGAGAGACTTATCCGACCAAGTGTAAATTCTTCTGGGGATATCAAGTTTGAGAGAATCCTGCATGGGACTTTGTAGTGTTGGAAATACAATCTCTGTTTGGGAAGAGACTGCTTGAAATGATTTGCTAGAACAACTCTATAGAGATTACTCTGTGGGGATGAGCCTGTGGAGATCTGTTGGACATGAGCTCTGATAGGGATTCCAACCTCCAAGAATCCTTAGTAAATGATATTATTGTAATTTTATATGTATGTATTTTTTGGTAAACATCATAGGTTATTTAAAAAGCCTAAAAGTATGATTTTTCAACCACCCTTGACTCCACCTGTTTTCAAATGTCTCCCTGAAGGTTTTTCTTCTTTTATTTTGCAGTCCTTCAACCACATTAAAAACATAATATCCAAGGCTAGCATTTGAGATGTTACAATAAACCACCTTACCTTATCATGAGTCAAATTATAATCAGAGATCTCTGTAACTGTTCCCTCACTATTGCTAGCATATATAGTAGGAAAATCCACCTCAAATTGAGATTTCTCCGTTATAGTTTTTTACCAGGTTTCTCCCTTGGTTTTCACTATTCTTCTTCTAAAGAAATTCTCTACCAACCAAGTAATTTTTTTTAACCTCAGCTCTTCCCCAAAAAACTCAATAATAACTCAGCGTTGACATGTATTTTTATCCCTTGATTTCTGTAAAATTCATTATACTCCTCTAAAACTTTCTTAAGGAATTCTTAACGCCTTAAACTCAAATCTCATAGCTATTTCTTGTCATGAAAGCCTTCACTAGTTAACGATGAATGAATAACAACATTTGAACCTTCTAAAATACATAGACCACTTATTTTAGACCTTTTAGCAATAATTAATTCATCACGCGAAATCTTCAACTCTCCACGTTTAACTCTAATACAATAGCCTAAATCATCAAACATACTTATAGATAACAAAATTCGCTTAAGTTCTGGAACATACCTCACATTGTGAATAAGAAGTTCACGATCATTAAACATTTTAAATCTGAACTTACCAATACCATGAACCTTGCATGTCTTATTATTACCAAGGCGAACTACTCCACCTTGCACCATCTTCAAAGTTTCAAAGTATTCTATTCTTGGATACATGTGATAAGAGCAACCTGAGTCAATGACCCAACTATCTTCAGTTTCCAAACTTGACACTACTAGTGCTTCGGCATACTCATAACTTTCCTCACCCAATGCAACTACAGCTTGAATAGAATCTTCATTGACTTTTCTTTCAGGACAATCCATTTTAAAGTGACTGATTTTCTGACAATTAAAACATTTTACCTTTGACTCTTCATACATCTTTGATTTGGACATCTCTTTACGCTCACCTCCTCCTCTTGACACATTTAATTTTCCACTGCTATCTTCAATCTTCAAATCTTTCGACTTTGAAAATTCTTTGGATTTCACCGCCGTCTGGACTTCATCCAAAGTAATAGTACCTTTCTTACCATAAAGAATGGCATCCTTAAAGTGCTCAAAGGATTTGGGTAATGAACTCAACATGAGCAAAGCCTTGTCCTCATCATCAATCTTCACTTCAATATTCTCAAGTTTATCGACAATCATGTGAAATTATGTAAGTTACTCAACTATGGATTTGTTCTCCACCATTCAGAATGAATAGAGTTGTTGTTTCAGATACAACATGTGAGCCAAAGACTTTGTCATATACAATGATTCAAGTTTTGCCCACATAGCAACCGTATTTTTCTCCCTGGTGACTTCTCTTAGAACTTTATCCCTGCGGCATAAGATGATGGTACTCCTGGCCTTATCCTCATCTCGGTCTTTTGTACCTGTGTAAGCCCTGCAGACATCAATGTTTCACTCTTCAAACATAGATACACTTCTCTTGAATTAAAATTGCTTGCATCTTAATTTTCCACAATCCGAAGTCGTCGTTACCGGAAATTTTTTCCATCTGTCATCTACTAACCATGGTGCTCACTTTGCTCCACGCTCATCGCACCACTTATTGTGAATCTTGTTGTGAGTTACAACAAAATTCAATATCAATTTGTAGGGCAAAGAACAATAGCAACCAAAATAAATGGTCTACAACAATAATAATTTGTACACATATAATATAACAGAATAAGACAAAGACAAACGAAGGTTTGTTTACCCAGTTCGATCAAACGATCTACTCTGAGGGAGAGAGCAACTCTCCAATTCACTATACTCAGAAGGTTGTTACAAGAGATTACAGATGAGTTACAAGAAAATAGCTTTCGCCTTCAGGTTCCCAAGAACAACCCTATTTGCTACCCAAGTGTTTCCCAACTTCTTCAACCCTCAATATATGAATCACTCAAACCCAATGTGTAATTCAAGGTTTTCTTTGTGCTAAAACCTAATATCTTTAAACCCTTGTTCTCCCTAGTTGGTGTAAACCCTAAGATTGTCACACATCAAACATATAAGAGATACATATTTATAATAGCAAATACCCAACAAACAAAGCCCAAACCACAATAGCCAGAAACATGATAAACGAGAAACTGTCGAAAAGCCCAAAAATCTGAAAAATCATTATTCACCATACGGACGTCACTATTCATCCGTAAGGACATCACTATTCATCCAAACGGACACTATTCATCCGGCCGATTTTTTTCGGCTTTTCGTCCGACTTTCTAAAACTTTCGATTTTCGCGGTAAATGCAACTCCAAAATATGTTTTCCTTCTCTTCATCAACAAAGATTTTAAACATTTACAATATGTTTTTTTTTGTGTTATGAACTTATGAATAAAAGCAAACTCTCCAAAATTCTTCCAACCAAAATCTTTCAATTATTTCCACTAAAACCTTCCCTTTTTCAAAGCTCCCTCCCTCTTTTCCCCTATAAACTCTCAAATAGACCCTAAACATTTTTGTTTCTTGATTGATAAATTCTAGATACTTTATGTTAATGCAATCTTTGTTTGACGGGAGATATTAGATAATATTATTATTATTATATTATATTATATTATATTATATATTAATAAGGATAGTTTAATCTTTCTCTAGTATCTAATATTTTTTTATAATTATTATTATATATTTGAAATAAATTGTTATATAAATTCATATTTCTTAATAGCATCTTGAACTTTAAAATATAATTTAAATACATTGACATATTAACTCGTGAGTCTATTTAATTACGTGTCAAAATGTGTATTTGAATACATTAATAAGAAATATGTTTTCTAATATGTCGTTTATAGATTTTAACAGATTTTTAAAAATGTCACATCTAGGGGTGAGAATAGGCTGGACTGAGCTAGGCTTTGTCAAGTGTGAGTCTGACCTACTAAAAAGTTTCAAACCTAAGTCTAGTCTGTAATTTATCAAAGACTTATGTTTTGGCCTGAGTTTGACCTTTTTGAAGGTCTGGTTGGTCTATTAGCCTACATAAAAAACTTATATTATTTAAATATGTGTAAATAAGAAATTCAACAAATATTTAAATAGACTAGAGAATCAAAAGTATAATGAGACTAAATATTTGTTTCCATTGACTTATTTGAGCATACCTAGTAGCATAAATTTTGTGAGATGATTTGTTTGAGAAAACTTATGAGAACACCTTATAACATTATTCATAGGATTTCTTTCAACTTATTTTCATAAGTTCTTAAATATAACTAAGTTTTACTCTTGTATTTTAATATAAAGAATAAAATCCAATATAAAAACAATAAATTCATTTGTATTTAATAAATAGATCGACCTGATATGTTTATAAGACTTTTTAAATGAACCTGCAGCCTAGTCTATTTAACTAAGTAGGCTTATAAAAAAGTCTATGCCTTTTATATTTAATAAAAAATCTAATCTGATTTTGACTATGTAGACTAAGTCTTAAGTCCTTGTTAGTTGGCCTAGTTTATTCCTACCCTTAATCATATCCCAATTCAAACCTAAATTTATTATAAATAATAAGTTAGACGGCCATAAGTTTCCTTTTAAAATTAGTCATACACTTTATAAAATGTGATTTAGTATAACTTATTTTCATCTTTATTAGTCAGATAACAAAATTTTATGGAGAACTTAATAAAGTTTGACTTCTCGCATTTAGTTTATACATTTTTTATATATGAATGAAGTGGTAATGATGCTCACAAACTGTGAAATTGATATTGGAAATTTGGTGAAATATTTAATCTAACAATATGGACATTTAGATAAGTTAAAACTTGAGAACGGTTATACAATTACTGTTAACACTTGTTTAATTTCATTTAATTTTCCTTAGATACTGGTAAAAAAAAATCTGAAAAAAAATTCTTTTAATTAGGGAGAGTATTTTGAGAATAAAAAGTGGTGTGAAAACTTGAAAACTAATTTCCAAAATGAAATGCGTGACACAATCCAATAAAGCCCAAGTTGTAAGTAGACATGGGTCATTTCAGTTGTAACCCAAAAAGAGATAATCCAAGTTTTAAAGTTTTAATATATGTTTTTTTTTTTATCAGTGTATAATCTTTCAATGTATAAATTTTAAAAAATAATGTTATTTTTGTTAAATCTAAATCTATGATTTTACCGTCTTACTTTTTTATTAGGGTTTGTTTGTTTAAAGAATTAAGTTTATAATCATGAGAATATTATTTTTGGAATCTTAATATTAGAAATTTTATTCGTGTCCTTGTGTGTTTGGTATATAATTGGAGTTTTTTTAGAATTTTATAATAGTTAATTTAATTTATTTTTAAATGAAAGAGTTAAAATAAGAAATTTTACTCGTGTGTGTTTGGTATATAATTGGAGTTTTTTTTAGAATATTTATAAAATATAGTTAATTTAAATTTTTTTTTAAAATGAAAGAGTTAAAATAATTTAGAGTGAAAAGTTATGGGTGGTTATTTCTTATTTTCATAGGAATGTAAGATTTTTATCACGCACGGCTCTGCACAAGTGCATGGAGCTTTAAAGCACCGAGTCCCAAATCTTAGAGGGTCTAATTTTTTATTATATTTAATCAAATAATATATAAATAAATAAATAAAATATATTTAAAACATAATTTGTATAAAATAATTTATAATTTAAAAAATATTTTGTATTTTTTTGGTGTTTCATTAAGTTAATATACATTTGTATTTGTATTTTAGGTATGTTATTTTTAATTATTAAAATTATATATAATTTTATAAAAATATACCTATTTTTAAAATAAACATGGTCTCTAAATTGATTGGGTCGACCCTGATTCTCACCCTTATGTATGAGATTAAAAATTAAAAAATTCATGAATAAATTATATTGTCATAAAAGATAACAATATAATTTAATAAAACTTAAAA
Organism: Lathyrus aphaca; assembly: GCA_963966055.1. Classification (NCBI taxonomy): domain Eukaryota; kingdom Viridiplantae; phylum Streptophyta; class Magnoliopsida; order Fabales; family Fabaceae; genus Lathyrus; species Lathyrus aphaca. Next base: position 723,708,245 of record OZ014519.1, on the reverse strand, counting down.
TAAATGTGGGAATATAATTTAATAAAAGTTAAAATAAAGGTGGGAATATAATTTACAATCTCGTGCGTTCCTGGAAATATAATTTGAATACATCAAACAAATACACCATTAAAACTTTGATAGCTTACATATCATTTGATCTAATTGTGGATGCAACCATCATAGCTCAACTGAAGAAGTTTGTTATAGTTGAATCATTTGTTTTCATATATGCAAAACAAATACAGCGAGCGACTATATACATATACATAACAAGGATAAGATTGGAAATAAGTAAAGTATCCTAATCACCTATAATTGTTTCCTTAACAAACTATTGTATACTTAACTAGCTTGGTTGATACCTCCCTACAAATTGGAATATGTAAGTTACATTACATAGTCCTAACTTAGACAAAAAGAAAGAAATAAAGGAGCATGCAATACAATGGTTTGGTCAAGACATCATCCAGTTGAGAATTGGAAGGAAGTGGAAGTATATGAATTAACTTGGACTGAAATTACGGATGGGAATACGTCAAATCGATTTACAAGGGTTATAATCTAGTCTATTTAAATTCAGGTCAGACCAGATCTATTTAATAAAAAAATCAGATTTAAGCTTTTTTAAAAGTCAATTTAATTTAATAGATCAGACTTTGGCTATTAAAAAAAACCTATGAAACCTTATAGATCGGCTTATATTTTCATACATATTAAAAATAGTCTAAATAGACTGACACACACATATATATATATATATATATATATATATATATATATATATATATATATATATATATATATATATATATATATATATATATATATATATATATATATATATATATATATATATATATATATATATATATATATATATATGCATATATATTAGAAAAAAATGCTAAATAAGTTGGCCTACATATGCATATTAGAAAAAATACTAGATAAGTCGTCGGCCTATATATGCATATATAGACCGACATATAAAACTTCTTAAGTAATATGGTCATGCCAGACCAAAAATAAGAGCCTATAATGGGCCATATGTCAGGATCAGGCCTTGTAAGTTTATTGTAGGCCAGGCTCAGGCCTTCTAAAGCCTGGTCTAGCCTATTTTCATTCCTAACTGCAATTTCTCCCTAATAACATGACAAACAAGTTCAATGGGTTTGATGCGTTTGTGAAAAGTGGGATTATGAGCAACGTAGATGGTTAATTTGTTGTCGTAGCATAAGGATGCGGGTGTAGGAAACTAGATGTTGAAATCGGCAAAAATGTAAAACAACCATTGTATTTCACAAGTTAAGGATGTCAAGGCCCGATATTCAACCTTAGTTGATGAATGAGAGACGGTGATTTTCTTCTTTGAGCGCCACGATATTAAGGAATTGCCAAGGAGAACACAATATCCAGTAACATATTTGCGAGAGTCCATACATCTAGCCTAGTCAGAGTCAGTGAAACCATGCAACTTCAGTGGACTAGAATTGGAGAATAATATGCCTTGTGCAGGGGAAATTCATCAAATATTTGAGGACTCGAGTAGAAGCTCTTTAATAAGAAGTGAAAGGATTAACAACATATTGGCTAAGGTGTTATACTAAGAATGAAATGTCAAACCGCGTATTAGTAAGGTATAGTAGCTAACCAATGAGTTTGCGATAGGAGCAAGGATCAAGGTAACCTCAAGAGGAGTAAATGCGAGCTTAGCACCAAAAAAACTTGTATCTTCAAGGATCTCTAAGACATGTTTTCTTTGATTGAGGAAATTTTCGGAGGTGGAACAGACAATTTCAAGTTCAACGAAGTATCACAGCTAACCAATATACATATTGTGAAATCTCTTGTGTAATAAAGCTTTAACATTACGGTGTGTTTGTTTTATAGATTAAAATTATAATCCCGGGAATATCATTCCTAGGAATATTATTTCCAGGAAATTCATTCCCATCAATGTGTTTGACAAATTTATAAAGTTCCCAAGAATATTTTTAATTTTTATTTTAATTAAATTTTAAAAATAAAAAATAAAAAAAAGTGCAAAAATAACATGAGAGTGGGAATTTATGGTTGGTTATTTCATCTTCCCATGAGAATGTAAGATTCCCATCATTTGACATGGGAATAAAAATGAAGAAATTTATGAACAAAACATAAGCTCGAGAATAAAAAGTACTCGAACATAAATTATCAAAACTTGAAACAAACAAAGGAATATATGAATTCCAATGTCTCATTCCCATGAATAACATTTGTATCCACGAAACTAACACACCCTTATTGATTTCCACAAGGGAATCACCTGTTAATACAATATCATCAATATACACCAACAGTACAGGGAAACTGTGAGAAGTATGCTTTGTGCAAAATGGGTGATAAGCCTTAGATTGTGTGTAGCCTAAAGAGAGTAAAGCAGCAGAGAGTTTAGCATGCCATTACATTTTGGCTTGTTTTAAGCCATACAAAGACTTATTGAGCTTACAAACCTTGTTGGAAGCAACAATATCATAGCCAGGAGGGAGAGGCATATACATTTCCTCAATGAGGTCTCCATGAAGGAAAACATTATTGACATCAAGTTGTTTAAGATTAAAATGCTTGATAGTTGTAAGAGACAATAAAACCCTGACAATAGTAACTTTAGCAACAGGATATAATATATCAAAATAATTTACATCCTGTAATTGAGTGTCACCCTGTAATTGACCTTATAAACCCATTTACATCCAAATGGGGTTTTACCTGCAGAAAGATCCACAATGGTCCAAGTGTGATTATCCTTAACAACACTTATCTCAACATTCATTTCATTTTTCCAACAGTCAAGCTTTGAGGCTTGAAGATAGGTTTTTAGTTGAGATAGTGTTTGATGAATAGGGAGGAAAGCTACAATGGTAGTCTTTGAGAAATGTGTAAGGTTGTTTAATCCTTGTAGATTTCTTGAGTAAAGGTTGAGTAGAGATCTGAGATTGAGGAGCTGAAATGGCTAGTTTGTCATTAGAAGGATCAGGGACGGTGTCAGGGTCATGATCAATAATGACAAAGGAAATAATGTCTGGAGTGGATGTGGATATTTCAAGAGGTTGAGGGCTCGATGAGCTAGAGTTTTTAGGGTCAGGAAATAGGTTGGAACCAGCGAGTGCTGAAAAGTTACGGTCATGTACATAAATGGTAGGCTCAGTAGGGATATAGGGGTCATGTGGGGTAACATCATCAAAGAGTTGAATGATATCCACTGGTTTAGGGACAAACTCATGGGATATTATGTTTGTACTTTTGAAGGAAAGGAAAGTTTCATAGAAAATTACATTTCTTGACACAAACAAGTCATGAGATGTAAGGTCATAAAGTCTGTAGCATACAAAGACATCTTTAAAGCCAATAAAGACAACTTTTGTGCTCTAAGGGCAAACTTGGTTCTATGGGCTTAGATTGTTGTAGCATACAAAGACATCCAAAGATTTTCAGGTGAATGAGAACAGGAAATTCTTTAAATAGAATCTCATTGGGACACTTAGATTTGAGCAAATAACTAGGGATTCTATTGATCAAATGAACTTCATGTTGAATACTAAAATTCCACAAATTTAAGGGAACATTAGAATGAAATGCGATGGCTCTAGTTACATTCAAATATGTTGATGCTTTCTTTCCACCACCCCATTTTTTTTTTTTGGGGGGGGGGGGGGGGTTGTACAGAAGACTTTTGATGTTTAATGCCTCTAGAGAGAAAAAAAATTCATTGAGGGACAACAATTTTGAACCATTGTCAGATCTAAAGCATTTTAAGGTAGTATTGAATTGGGTTTCTGCAGATGTAATGAGGTGAATAATGTTTTGCTTAGCCTCAAATTTGGTTTTAAGAAATACTACCCATGTGAATATTGAAAAGTCATCAACTATGGTAAGAAAATATGTATGACCTAGAATGGGTGTGGTGGTAAAAGGCCCCCATAAATCAGCATACAAAAGTTCAAATGGTACATAAGTAAGAGTAGTACTATTTGAAAAAGGAAGTTTCTTTTCTTTTGCATATTGGCACGAATCATATGGATTCATGTTATTTTTACAAGAACTGGGGGAAATTGTTTGGCTAAAATTTGCATTCTAAAATGAGAAATATGGCCTAATCTTAAATGCCATAACTCAAAAGAATTTGAAATAGCAGAATCACAAGTAGAGGAAACACCAATGTGATTTATCACATGAAATCTAGTTGTACCAATCATTTGTTGTGAATGGTTCTGCAAGATGTGACATGAGTTAGAAGAAAAAGTCAAAGAATAATCATTGTTATTAGTCAATTTAGTAATTGATATAAGATTAGCATGGAAATTTTAGATATACAAAAGATTAGTAAAGTGATGGTGGGGGAAATATCAACATGACCAAAAATGCATGCAATCATGTGAGAACCATAAAGTAATGACACGGAAATAAGTACAATGTGGTGATATGAAGTGAACATATCAAGGTTAAATGTGTTGTGATCGGCGTCACCTGTGTCTAAAATCCAAAGAGAATTGTGCTTACTCGAGTTTATGGAGTAATGAGAGTTCATGACAAAAGAAAAGGCAGTTATTAAGTTGGCAGCAGGTTCAAGTTTCGACTGTTAAAGAGGTGCATGAATGTTTTGAAATTCTTCTTGAGTAAAATCAGAAAAGGAGTAGGATGACCCTTCTGCAACAGCATGAACATTATTTGAAGCAATGTTGGCTTGAGAAGAAATATGGTCGGGATTTAGAGCATTTTCTCTTTGTTTATAGCCCGATGGATACCCATAAGGATGTAAATGGATATACATGGGGACAAATACTATGATATTTGTATATGTTCCATTGGACAAATATGATATCCATATATGCCTCATATCCTTGCAGATATCCGTTAAGCGGGTAATCTGTAGGTTTTACGGAACCCACATATATTTACAGATATCTATGGATTTTTTTTTTCTAAATCTTTTTTTTGAAAAAAATATTTATATCTTCTTTTAAAGACACAAAAAAAGTTATTATTACATAACATGCATACAATTTGTTCTGAATTTAACAACAAAATTTCATCACATTAATTTTCTTCTTTTTCACCAAAACATAATAAGATCCAAAGATAATATTCATACATTTCATTTTTAATCAAACAAATAAAAGATATTTTGATTATGAGTTATGATGGAAAAGCGGATAATAAAGGAGTAAGAAGGGAGACATAGGTTCGATAGAGGAATGACGACAATAGTTTGTTAGACTAAGGAATTATTGAAGTGAGATATGGAGTATTGAAGAGTTTAAATAGGAAATGACTAATAGAATTTGTATGACAAAGAAAATTTCAAATAAAAAATTAAAAAAAAAAAACTAATTTTTTTTAGAAGATGAAAAGACAAGGTATAATAAACTAATGATTTTAAAATATTTGTATAATTTATTAACGGATATGGATATCAACAGGCACATGTATCATTAAACCTACATCCATATCAATTAACAAGCGAGTATTTAAATATCCATATATTTTATCCATAGATATATGTAGGTACAAGTTTTTTTGCCATCCCTAGATACCCGTGCTTCAAGAAACGAGTGTCCACTGTGTAATTAGTTCTCTTGCAGTGAGTGCAGACCCTATTAACCCCTTTGAAGGATTGAAATCCCTTCCCTTTGTGAAAACCATTACCTTTTCCATAAGAAAGATTTTGAGCATTGATATCGAGGGCATAAATAATGGATTCAGTAGATTTGATGGAGATACTCGAGTACAATTCATGTTCTTGTTGAATAACTAAGGAGAACACCTTGTCAATATTAGGTAGTGGATTCATCATCATGACTTGAGACTTAGAGTGTGCAAAACGTTCATTGAGGCCTTTCAAGAATATAATCACATAGTTTTGCTCACGATAAGTCTTAGCAGAATAAATAGCACCATAAGAACAGGTAAATGAACAAGTACATCGAGGAAGGGGGTAATAATTTTCAAGCTCATCAAGAGTACCTTGGCAAAAGTGATACAACTCTTCTTGGATGTCTGAGATGTGAAAGATATCGCTATGTGAAAACCTAATTAGGAGGTTCATCCAAACACCAGATGCATTATCAATCCATAGAATGAACTTTGCAATTGAATTAGAAATTGATTATTGAATCCATGAAAGGACCATGGTGTTATAGCAAGTCCATTGAGCAAATAGAGGATCAGAAGAAGTTGGTTTGGAAAACATATTGTCAATGAATTTCTCCTTGTTCTTTAAAATCAATGTGGTGTGCATTGAGAATGACCATGTGTGGTAGTTCTTATTGTCCAGTGGAGGAGCAACAATAATCAATGTAGAGCTTTAATTCATATACATATAGTAGAGATTTGCAGAGTTTGTGAAAATCTATGGTGATCCATGAAAATGGAATAAATCGGTTCAAGAATGTGAACGATGACGTAGCTTCAGTGTAGATCTGAATGGAAAAGAATAGAGATTGGTCACCAGAGCTCATTGAGCTCTAATACCATGTTGATGTAACAATCACAACTCAGCTAAAGAAAAAGAAGAAGAAGTTTGTTATAGATGAATAATTTGTTTTCATATATTTAAAATAAGTACATGGATTATATATATATACATATACATAACAAGGATGAGATTGTAAATAAGTAAAGTATCCTAACCACCTCTAATTGTTTCCCTAACTAAGTATTATATACTTAATTATCTAGGTTGATAAAAATATGACTATTTGATTATTTAGAGTGAGAAGATAAAATGAAACAAAAAGAAACATAGAAAAAGATATTTAAATCATGCTTTCTACATTCATGTCATCTCCATCCCCTATAACCTAGTAGCAATGACTTTTATTTTAACTCTTCAAGCAAGCATACATGCATCTCTTTTTATCTATAATGGAGTGTGCTAACTCAATCTCAATCATTCTTTGTTGTTTATATTTTTTCCATTCATATATACATTTCAATCACACGCATTAAACAATCTCATTCATTAAACACCTTTATTGTTTTTCATTTTATCATGGGTCAGTGTTCTTTGTTCTTATTGGCTCTTCTAGACGGTTGAAAGGCCTTAGAGTGGTTGGTGATTCTTCCAAGGATTTAGTTTCTTTCTTATTTACCAATATTTAGGATTCATCATCGATGGTGTGATTACGTAAATAATTCAAAATATTAAGTGATGTGGTGGAGGTGGTTATTCCAGCAAAAAGGGATGATGTCACCAAATTCTAGTTTTCCATTGTGAGAAACATAAAAAATATGCATGCTCTCCAAATTATAGCTTTGATAATTCCTAGCTAAAAACTAATCTTACTAAGTTTTGTAGATAGAGAGAGGATGATGTCATTCAGAAGAACTAATTCAGAACATTTACTCAATACACATAAATCGAATATTTTCACTCATAGTACTAGTTGGTTTGAATGAAAGTGTAAAGAGAGTGCTCGGTTTTAGGTTTTAGAAAACTAAAATTTTTAAAATAAATTTTGGTTAATTAAAAAAAATTAATTTAGCACAAGAATTCTATTTACATAATCACTTGTAGGGACTATAAGCTGAACAATCTCACTTAAGAACACTATGTATTGCTATGTATCATATTGCACTTAAATGTAATGCATCCTAGGGTGCACCTCATTTTTATGACTAACATTAGCGCATTGCAATACTACATCACAGAATAATTTTCACTTATTTATTTAATCTCTCATAACTTTGTTCTTATGTGTATGACTCTATAGATTCTCTTAATATTAATTATTTTATCAAATCACACACTTAATATAATAAACATTGAGTGTATCTAGAAACACATTACTACTACCCTAGTAGTGAAAAATATCATGTGATATGACGAAACCTTTATGTGACAATGATTAAGTGTACAATTACTTTTTTCTCTCATGTTTATATTTAACATAAGACATAGATCATGTCTCCCTTGTCCAACTCTACATCATGTTTTTAGACATTTATCATGTTATATGTAGGTTTGGAAAATTTCATCTAGATTACTCATGTCCCTCCTCATGATTTATTGAGTACCCATCAACCATATTTATGGACATCTTGTTATTGTTATGTTCAACATTTGAACGAAAATAAAGTATGTTACTCCACATATAGGATTCATAGTGGTTTCAGGTCCAATGATTGTATACACCACTGTCACTATGAGAACTAGCATCCAAACAGACACTCATGGAGGAAAATGTTGAAGATATGGAGGAAAATGTTATTGTTTTAAGATTCATAGAGTCTAGAGGAGAATTTAGGGTTTAGGGTTTAGGATTTATAGAGTTTTGGAGGAGAATTTAGATGTTGAAAATATGGAGGAAAATGTTATTGTTAATGCTACTAAAAATGATAATTTAGATTATGCAAATGTTGATAATGTTACTGACAATGTTGAAGATATTGATATATTTGATCCAAAAATATTGGATTCCCTTGAGTCTAGAATGATTGATTTATTAGCAATAAAAGGTCCTAAAAGAGATGTGTTTATTGTGAAGGGTCTTAAAGATAAATCATATAGACGTTTTACGGCTAATTTGTATACTAGAGTTTTACCTAATGGAGAGAAATGCGATAAATATTGGCTTGTTTATTAAAAAAAACTTGATAGAGTATTTTGTTTTTGTTGTAAACATTTTAAAAGAAGGATTGGTATAGGTCAATTAGCAAATGAGGGTTTTTGTACTAGGAAACATGTTGGTGAAATACTTATAGAGCACGAGGAAAGCATGTAACATGTTCACAATATGACTACTTGGTATGAGTTGCGTAAAAGAATGTAAAATTTTCAAACTATCGATAAAATAACTCAAACATTGATTGAAAAAGAAAATTAGCATTGGAAAAATGTTTTAAAAAGAATGATTTCAATAGTAAAATTTCTTGCTAAACATAATTTGGCCTTTTATGGTTCGAATGAGAGATTGTTAATAGATGATAGTTAGTTATGATATAGTTGGTTAGTTACAATACTCAAAGTTAATTAGAGTTTATTAGTTGACTTGTGTATTAAGTAACTCTAAGCCTCTTGTATAAATACCATTCTACTATCACATATCAATACATGAGTTATTCTTCCCTTTTCCATATTCTCCACATTTACTTTAATGAGTGGTTTTGCATAGTAATGGTTGTGTTTGTCTAAGAATAATATGGTATCATCATCTTTGATCCACCTCACCATCCTTCCGCATCTCTTCCAATATGTTCATTGCAGATTCTTCTTCATAGCTTCCTCTTCAATCTGATTTTTCTTGCGCTTCTTGCTCATATATCAGTGCGTATTACACCGTTCTTCTTTCATCTTGCTTTCTTCTTATTATTATTATTATTATTTCTTAATTTATATTGCATCATGCCTCCATGCATTGATCCAACTGCAAATTGCATCACCAATGGTGATGTTGATTCTGTATATTACGTACATCCGAGCAAAGGTCCTAACTCTATCAGCACCATACATCAATTGAATGGATCTAACTACTTTTCATGGTCACGATCCATGGAACTAGCTCTTGGAGCTAAGAATAAGATCTCATTCATCAATGGCTCAATTGGTGTACCTGCTGCTAACGATCTTAACAGTTCTACATGGGAACGTTGTAATTGTCTTGTACATTCATGGATCCTAAATTCAGTTAACCCTATTATTGCTCAAGATATCGTGTTCTTGGAAAATGATCTTGATGTATGGAATGATCTCAAAGAATGTTTCGCAAAAGTTGATCGTATTTGTGATGCTAATCTTCGTGTTGAGATCAATAATCTTCAACAAGGTAACAAATATGTTCTTGACTATTTTACCGAATTACGTGGATTGTGGGAAGAATTGAATTCTCATAGACCAATTCCAAGTTGTACATGTGTTCAACAATGTCTTTGTGAAGCCATGTGCAGTGCTAGAGATTTTCGTCTTGAAGATCAATTCATCTAATTCCTAACAGGTTCGAATGACAAATTTTATGTTGTTAAAACACAAGTTATGTTAATGGATCCTCTTCCATTTATTAATAGGGTGTATTATATGGTAATACAAGAAGAGGGTAACAATGTTTCAGTACTCTCCAAACCCGATTCTACTCCCACTATTGATGAAGCTACACTCTTATTAATGCTTATGATTCAAGGAAAATTGTTGATCATGGTAAAACTTCTAATTGTTATGGTGGCTCATCTAACAATAAGAAAGATAGTAGAGTGTGTACTTTTTGTCACAGATATGGTCATACTATTGATGTGTTCTATCTCAAGCATGGCTTCCCTCCAAATTTCACAAAAAGAAAGGTTTCAGCAAATGCATCTAGCACATCACAAACTGATACACAATCAGGTATCAGTAGTACACACTGGTGAAGAAGTCTCTGCAAGTAATTCAAATATTGGTATTACTCAAGATCATATAGCTCAATTGATTAGTTTGCTCCAACAAACTAATTTGAAACCTCTTAACCCTTACCCAAACACTAATGCCAACCATATTTCTAATCATTATGGTAATACACCAAATGATACCTGTAACACCCTTCTACCCCAAAACAAAATATTTAAGTAATATCAGAGTAATCATCTAAAAAGGGTATCACATATCATCATAATTCAACACAAATAATGTCATGTCCCATAACACGGGTTAATCAACATCAAGAATATCATAAATCATTTCGCAGCGGAATTTAAACTTCATAATTCAAAAATTCATTAGATTACTTCATAAACATAATTTTCACCATCCTGAATTTAACATCATAAAATAGGAAATACATTTATCCAAATAATCACATAACTGAAAACAGTTTAGTAAAGGAAAACCCATCCCAGTGTTACATGACACAGAGCAGGACACATAGACCCGGACCACTTCTAAGGAACACTAAAGCACGTTCCGAGACTCATGAATTACTCCTATTGCACTGCAGGACTATTCATCGACATCTGCAAGTTACCCACGAAGGAGGCAACATTTCCAAGCAGGCAGGGTGAGTAATCATAATATATCATAAACGTACAGGAATATAGAACATAAATAAATTAGTACAACATATCATGACATCATCAACTACAAAATTTAGCAACAACCACAACACGATCATGAAATCAAACAACACCAACGCAGTCATGAAATTCATCCAGAATATGCAATTCTAACATCCTGATATGCAATATGCATGTGGTACCATTTTCATCGTGAGATGGATACATGACCATCAACCCTCCACAAAGGAGCACATCGTAAATCATCGCGACACTTCAATCCACACAATGGGATTGAAGCAAATAAATAGGCCGAAGCCCCATCGTGAATGTTATGAAATGAAATGATGCACTACATCGTAAAATTCATCAAAATAATTCGCATCATTCATTTCACATCAGCAAACCAATCACCAAACAATCATATATATCATCATGACATTACACCCAGAAAACTGGTTCTATAACCACTCTGACACATCAAGAGTTGACCCGTACCCGGTAAATTATGAGTCAATTACAAGGTTATTTCATAAATTCATTTATTAAAAATTTTGTATTTTTCTCATTTTTATTCATCAAAATAAAGTTCAGTTTATGCTCGTACCGACGCTTCAAACGGAATGCGAATCGGACTTACGGTTTGAAAGTTATGAATTTTTAAAGAATTAAAATTTTCTTCTCAAACAGTGTTAACCGGTTAACCCATAGCGTTAACCGGTTAACGCCGATGAAATTTCCAGAAATTCCCAAAATTACAATGGTTAACCGGTTAACGCACGTTTTCCAGCAGTCCCCTGCTATACAATTGCAGACTGTTCCAACACCAAAAACCCTCAAACCCCATTACGGGTTTCACATCAAAACACTCAAAAACCATTCAAAAACATCAATTAAACCTCAACAACATCCAGACAACAATTATACAAACAAATATACGATTATAACTCATTCTAATCGCTCTAATTCATCAAGATTTCTCATATAAACTCCACCTAAATCAAAAACCCCTAAAACTCATAAACTCACACAATCCTAATCTATTCATAATCCAATTCTTATGCAATTACAATAGATTATGAAAACTCCCCATACCTTAGAGAATTTCTTCGCTTTACACTCTTCTCTGGGGTTCTCCACAGCCTCCTGACTCTGAGCTTCCTCTTCCTTCAGAGCACTTCACCAAACACGATAAAAATCAAAATGAGAAAACTGATCGTGTATTCCTTTTTACCAAAACACATTCCAGTTGAGTCTTTTCCCTCTTTACCCTCATATATTTCACAAAAGGACCACCTTACCCTTTTCTTTAATATATTTTTAATAATAATAAAATAGTATAATAAAACACTATTTATCCTTATTATATAAAAATACTCTTTTTCTCCAAAATTCTCTAATTAATCCAAACTCTCCAATTTTTCTAAATTAATTAAATAAATGATTAAATAATTAAATTTATATTTTCGGGGCGTTACAACTCTCCCCTACTTAAAGAATTTTCGTCCTAAAAAATTACCTGAAGTAAATAGAGTCGGATACGACTTCCTCATCTGATCTTCCCGCTCCCAAGTCCAACTTCCTCCAGCTGGTCTTCCCCACAATACCTTCACTAAAGCAATTTTCTTGCCTCGAAGTTGCTTCAATTCCCTACCATCAATCCTCACTAGTAAAGCTTCAATCGTCAGATTATCTCTCACCTGAACATCATCTATCTGAATTACATGCGACGGGTCCGGAATGTACTTCCTCAACTGCGACACGTGGAATACATCATGTAAATTCGCAAGAGAGGGAGGTAAAGCCACTCGATAGGCCACTTCCCCTATCCTCTACATAATCTGATACGGACCGACGAAACGTGGAGTGAGCTTTCTAGATTTCAAAGCTCTTCCCACACCAGTCATAGGAGTAACTCTTAAGAACACGTGATCTCCCTCTTGGAACTCAAGTGCTTTCCTTCTCTTATCGTGATAACTCTTTTGACAACTCTGCGACGTTTTCATCCTTTCCTTAATCATTTTTATCTTTTCAGTTGTTTCTTGGACAATCTCTGGCCCAAGCACCAAACTCTCTCCTGACTCATACCAACATAATGGAGTACGACAACGTCTACCATACAACGCCTCATATGGAGCCATCCCGATACTAGCATGAAAACTGTTATTGTACGTAAATTCGACCAACGGCAAATGACCATCCCAAGACCCTCCTTGATCTAATACACAAGCTCTCAGCAAATCTTCTAAAGATTGGATTGTTCTTTCTGTCTGGCCATCCGTTTGCGGGTGATAAGCAGAACTCATTCTCAACTTAGTACCCAAGGCATCCTGCAAAATCTTCCAAAACCTCGACGTAAACCGCGGATCTCTATCCGATACAATACTTGAAGGTACACCATGCAACTTCACAATTTCCTCAATATAAATCTCAGCTAACCTTTGCATGGAATGGTTAATCTTCATCGGCAAGAAGTGTGCCGACTTAGTTAACCGATCAACAACTACCTAAATCGAATCATTACCTCTAGCAGTCTTAGGTAACCCAGTCACGAAATCCATGGAAATACTATCCCATTTCCACTCAGGAACATTCAATGGTTGCATCATACCTGAAGGTCTCTGATGTTCTATCTTTGACTTCTGACATGTCAAACAAGCATATACAAATTCAGCAATGTCTCTTTTCATACCCGGCCACCAAAACAACTTGCGTAAATCCTGATACATCTTCGTAGCACTAGGATGAATACTCAGTCGACTCTTGTGCCCCTCTTCTAAAATACTCTTTTTAATTCCTATAATATCCGGAACACATACTCTATCTCAGAATCTCAAAACTCCATCTTCATCAACTCGAAAGTCACCTGCATTACCTTGATCAACCAAGATCAATTGATCAACTAATTTCAAATCAGATTTCTGACCCTTACGAATCTCTTCCAAAATCTCACTGGTCAGCTTTAACATTCCCAATTTCACACTATCAGTAGTAGTTTCACACAACAAGCTCATGTCTCTGAATTGCTTGATCATTTCCAATTCTTTCACCATAAGCATCGAAATATGCAACGACTTCCTACTCAAAGCATCAGCCACAACATTTGCCTTACCAGTATGGTAATTCAAATCAAAATCAAAATCTTTCAATAATTCAAGCCACCGCCTCTGCCTCATATTTAACTCTTTCTGATCAAACAAGTACCTTAAACTTTTGTGATCACTGAATACCTCAAATTTCGAACCAAACAAGTAGTGCCTCCAAATCTTAAGCACAAACACCACAGCTGCTAACTCTAAGTCGTGAGTAGGATAGTTCCTCTCATGAACTCTTAACTGTCTAGAAGCATAAGCAACCACCTTATTATCCTGCATCAAAACTCCACCAAGACCCATCTTGGAAGCATCACAATAAACTACAAAGGACTCATTTGGATTCGGTAAGACCAACACTGGCGCGGTCGTTAATCTTTTCTTCAGTTCTATAAAACTCTCTTCACAAGCAACATCCCACACATACGCTTGACCCTTCCTAGTCAATTGCGTCAACGGTAAAGCTATCTTAGAAAAACCTTCAATGAACTTACGATAGTAACCAGCCAACCCAAGAAAACTACGAATTTCTGTAGCTGACTTTGGAGTCTCCCACTGCAATACCACATCAATCTTTGAAGGATCCACCAAAATTCCACCACTTGAAATTACATGGCCGAGGAAACTCACTTCCTTTAACCAGAACTCACACTTAGATAATTTAACAAACAATTTCTTTTCTTTCAACACTTGCAACACAACCCTCAAATGCTCGGCATGTTCCTCTTCTGATTTAGAATATACCAAGATGTCATTTATGAAAACCACCACGAATTTATCAAGATACTCATGAAAAATCCTATTCATATATTCCATAAACACACCAGGCGCATTAGAAACCCCAAACGGCATCACCGTATACTCGTAATGCCCATATCTCGTCCTGAAAGCTGTCTTCGGAATATCATCAGCTTTAACTCGAATCTGATGATAACCAGACCTCAGATCAATTTTACTAAAGGCACAAGCACCTACTAGTTGATCCATCAAATCATCGATCCTCGGAAGTGGGTACTTATTCTTGATAGTCACTTTATTCAACTGTCGGTAATCGACACACAATCTCATACTACCATCCTTCTTCTTAACGAGCAACACCGGAGAACCCCAAGGAGAAACACTAGGCCTAATGAACCTCTTCTCTAACAATTCTTCTAATTGTTTCTTCAACTCATTTAACTCTGAAGCCGACATCCTATAAGGAGCCATCGAGACAGGACTCGTACCCGGTACTAAGTCCACAGAAAAATCGATTTCACGTTCCGGTGGTAAATCACTTATATCACCAGGAAACACATCATGAAATTCACAAACCACATGCAACTCTGCACTGATAGTCTTGTCATCAACTTGCAATGATGCAAACACTGCAAACATCAAAGCTTCGTCCAAAACAAGTCCATCCACTTGCTTAGCAGATAAAAACATCAACTCACCATTCTCGCTCAACTCAGGGAACTTCACTGTCTTACTATAACAGTTAATATGAACATAATTGAATTCCAACCAGTTCATACCAAGGATAACATTGATTTGGTGTAATGGTAGGCACACCAAATCCATCACAAAATTCTTCTCGAAAATTTTCAAAGGACACTTCGAACAAACAAGCATGGTAGTCACAGAACCATTAGCAGGAGTCTCTATTATCATATTACCGTTCATATTAGACAACTTTAAACCCAATCTATTAGCACACTCAAGAGAAATAAATGAATGTGTAGCTCCAGTGTCAATAATAGCAATCAACTCAGTATTATTAATAAAACAGGTACCTCTGATCAAGTTGTCCTTCTTTGGAGCTTCTGAACCAGCTAATGCAAAAACTCTTCCAGCCTTCTGAGCAGTAGCAGCATTCTTCTTTGGTTTCTGGCATTGGGCGCTGATATGCCCTTGTTCACCACAATTGTAACATGTTGGGCCCTCATTAGGACAATCACTCATCTTATGCCCAAGCTTGCCACAACGGTAACATTTCATAACTTTGGTGGTACACACATCGGCCTTATGACCTGCCTCTCCACACTTGTAACACTTAACAGGTACATTAGAAGCTCCCCTACTTTGCTTCTTCTCATCAGATGCCTTCTGCTTCCCTCTATCACCAGTAGTCACATAAGGTTTCCCTCTATACTGACTCTTGTCTTTCTTCTCGCTCAGCTATTTATAGTGAGCTGACCGAGCTCGGCTGTCATCGTCATAAATACGGCTCTTATCGACCAACTCTGCATACTTGCGAATTTGTTGGCATCCAATTCCCTGCATAATTTCAGGTCTCAGCCCATTCTCAAACTTAAGGCACTTGGAAAGTTCAGCATCTGCCCTGTTGTAGTGAGGACAAAACTTCACCAGCCTTTCAAATTTGGCAGCATACTCTGTCACTGTCATGTTTCCTTGCTTCAGTTCAAGGAATTCTACCTCCAACTTACCACGAGCATCTTCCGGAAAATACTTCTTAAGGAACTCCGCCTTAAACACAGTCAAAGTCACCACAACACCCTCATCCTCTAGACGTTGGCGAGTATTATCCCACCAGTCTTCAGCTTCCTCAAACAACATATGAGTCCCGAATTGAACTTTCTGCGCGTCAGCACACACCATCACTCTGAAAATCTTCTCAATTGCCTTGAGCCACTTATGTACGCTCGCCGGGTCATGAGTTCCTTCAAACACAGGTGGATTATTCCTCTGGAATTTCTCCAAGGCACGAAACTCATCATGCGCATTGTTTCGAGCAGCAGTCTGAGCAAGAGCTGCAATAGCATCAGCGAGAGCACGCATGTTGTTTCCAGCCATTCTGCACAACACTTACCACATCAGAAGAGAATAATCGTTAAGTAAATAACAACTTGACAACTGACTGACAACAACAAGACTTGGCCGGACAGACCGACCTGCTCTGATACCACTAATGTAACACCCTTCTACCCCAAAACAAAATATTTAAGTAATATCAAAGTAATCATCTAAAAAGGGTATCACATATCATCATAATTCAACACAAACAGTGTCATGTCCCGTAACACGGGTTAATCAACATCAAGAATATCATAAATCATTTCGCAGCGGAATTTAAACTTCATAATTCAAAAATTCATTAGATTACTTCATAAACATAATTTTCACCATCCTGAATTTAACATCATAAAATAGGAAATACATTTATCCAAATAATCACATAACTGAAAACAGTTTAGTAAAGGAAAACCCATCCCAGTGTTACATGACACAGAGCAGGACACATAGACCAGGACCACTTCTAAGGAACACTAAAGCACGCTCCGAGACTCATGAATTACTCCTATTGCACTACAGGACTATTCATCGACATCTGCAAGTTACCCACGAAGGAGACAACATTTCCAAGCAGGCAGGGTGAGTAATCATAATATATCATAAACGTACAGGAATATAGAACATAAATAAATTAGTACAACATATCATGACATCATCAACTACAAATTCAGCAACAACCACAACACGATCATGAAATCAAACAACACCAACACAGTCATGAAATTCATCCAGAATATGCAATTCTAACATCCTGATATGCAATATGCATGTGGTACCATTTTCATCGTGAGATGGATACATGAGTGACCATCATTCATTTCACATCAGCAAACCAATCACCAAACAATCATATATATCATCATGACATTACACCCAGAAAACTGGTTCTATAACCACTCTGACACATCAAGAGTTGACCCGTACCCGGTAAATTATGAGTCAATTACAAGGTTATTTTATAAATTCATTTATAAAAACTTTTGCATTTTTCTCATTTTTATTCATCAAAATAAAGTTCAGTTTATGCTCATACCGACGCTTCAAACGGAATGCGAATCGGACTTACGGTTTGAAAGTTATGAATTTTTAAAGAATTAAAATTTTCTTCTCAAACAGTGTTAACCGGTTAACCCATAGCGTTAACCGGTTAATGCCGACGAAATTTCCAGAAATTCCCAAAATTACAATGGTTAACCGGTTAACCCATAGCGTTAACCGGTTAACGCATGTTTTCCAGCAGTCCCCTGCTATACAATTACAGACTGTTCCAACACCAAAAATCCCCAAACCCCATTATGGGTTTCACATCAAAACACTCAAAAACCATTCAAAAACATCAATTAAACCTCAACAACATCCAGACAACAATTATACAAACAAATATATGATTATAACTCATTCTAATTGCTCTAATTCATCAAGATTTCTCATATAAACTCCACCTAAATCAAAAACCCCTAAAACTCATAAACTCACACAATCCTAATCTATTCATAATCCAATTCTTATGCAATTACAATAGATTATGAAAACTCCTCATACCTTAGAGAATTTCTTCGTTTTACACTCTTCTCTGGGGTTCTCCACAGCCTCCTGACTCTGAGCTTCCTCTTCCTTCAGAGCACTTCACCAAACACGATAAAAACCAAAATGAGAAAACTGATCGTGTATTCCTTTTTACCAAAACACATTCCAGTTGAGTCTTTTCCCTCTTTACCCTCATATATTTCACAAAAGGACCACCTTACCCTTTTCTTTAATATATTTTTAATAATAATAAAATAGTATAATAAAACACTATTTATCCTTATTATATAAAAATACTTTTTTTCTCCAAAATTCTCTAATTAATCCAAACTCTCCAATTTTTCTAAATTAATTAAATAAATAATTAAATAATTAAATTTAGATTTTCGGGGCGTTACAATACCAAAATAGAAATGAGAGTTTTTTAGACTTAATTGAAATGTTAGCTGAATTTGACCCAATTCTCTAAGAACATGTTAGACGTGCGTACTATAGATGATATTGTTCATGTTCACTTTCTTGGGCATAAAATTCAAAATGATTTAATACTTTTGCTTGCTTCTACAATTAAAAATGAAATAATTAGAAAAATCAAACAAGCAAAGTATTTCTCGGTGATACTTGATTGTACTCCTGGCGTTACTCATCAAGAGCAAATGTATTTGATAATATGATATGTGGATGTTTCTTCAAATTCTATTAGTGTTGAAGAATCTTTTTCGGGATTTTTGAATGTGAATGATACAACTGGTCAAGGAATTTTTGATGTTTTACAAGATGAATTGAAAAATCTTGATCTTGACATATTTGATATGCGAGGACAAGGTTATGATAAAGGGTCAAATATGAAAGGAAAATATCAAGGTGTACAAAAGAAATTTTTAGACAAATCCAAGAGCCTTTTATACTTCTTGTGCTTGTCATAGTTTTAATTTGACATTATGTGATATGACTAACTCTTGTCTTAAAGGTAGAGATTTTTTTGGAATTGTTCAACGCATTTATACTGTTTTTTCTAATTCTACTAAGATATGGAAAATTTTGAAAGATAATGTAAAACGGTTGACTTCAAAATTATTGTCATCCCTTCATTGAAAGAGTCACGTAGATAGTGTCAAAGCTATTAAACCTCAAATGTCATATTCTGGATAAGCTTTACTTGAAATGTCAGAAAAGGATCTTGATTCTAAAATAAGAAGTGAAGTTAAATCCTTAGCAACAAATGATGTTGGTGATTTTGAGGCTTTAATGTTGATAATTATTTGTTTTTAAATGTTATCTTCACTTAATGTGGTTAGCAAGCTCTTACAATCAAGGGATATGATTATTGATGTTGCTATGAAAAAAATAACATGATTGATTTCATTTTTTAAGGAATATAGAGAAAGCAAATTTAAAAATGCCATGAATTATACTACGAAAATAGCCCTTGGATTGAATATTGATTCAATATTTCCTCAAAAGCATATGATTAGAAAAAAAAAAGGCAGTTTGATGAGAATTTGAATACCCCGCCAATTGAGCTATCTGAAGAGGAATCTTTTTGAGTTAATTATTTTTCTTATCGTATTGATCAAGTTATTGTATCTCTTAATAAGAAATTTGAGCAATACCAACAATATGAAAGTGTTTTTTGTTTTTTGCGGTCTACCAACAATATGAAAGTGTTTTTTGTTTTTTGTTGAAGTCTTATTTGCGGTCTACCATGTTACAAGAAAGGCTTATTGCATTATAATTTATAGCATTTGAGAATGATTTATTGGAGAATATATAGTATGAAGACTTGATCGAAGAATTTGCTTCAAGAAATGCTAGAAGGAATACTATTTTTAAGTAGCTAGAAGTTATTTTGATGATATTGAATATAACATGTCTTCTTTTTTTATGTTTATTACATGGAAAACGACTACTTTTGATGTTATTGATGCTATTTATAATTTAAATAGATGATTTTTTTTATTTTAAAAATTAAATTTTTTATTATGGGTCCATTTTTATTATTTGCTCAAGGGTTTTAAAAAGTGAGGACCAGTCCTGAGTATATAATACATGTGTTATATATATATATATATATATATATATATATATATATATATATATATATATATATATATATATATATATATATATATATATATATATATATATATATATATATATATATATATATATATATATATATATATATATATATATATATATATATATATATATATATATAAAAGAAGAATATTTATTTAATTGTAATATGGTTTGTTATATTTTTTTGTGAATTTAATTATTTTTTATGTATGTGGATTTAGTTTCATTTAGTTTTTTTACCAAATAAAACTTAATGTATTTCATTCATAACAAAACGTTCAATACAAGGAGAAACTGAATTAAATATTATTCGTCTAGATTAAGAATTGATCGCCTTAGCAATAGAGTGAGCAACCACATTTATTTGACACTTTACAAACTTCACCTCAAAGTTGTGATTAATATTTAACAAACAAATAATAGATCTAATAATATAGTGGAACTTGGAGTCACCCGTGAAATTTGAGTCGATAGTTTGGGCTAATCTTTGAGAATCACTTTCGAAAATGATTTTTTCCAGATCCAAGTCAACAAATGCTTGAATATATTCTTTAAGTGTCAAAGCTTCTGCCTCAGTAACTGAAAAGTTATCTGGATCGCAAGTCACACCTTCAAAACTAAAATTACTGATTATTAAGTGTTTTAAAATTAACATATTCAGATCCAACGATGAAACTTAAGAAAATTGAGTACAAATTGTTTATATAAGTGCTCAAAAGCATTATCAACTGCATTAATTGGTGATTATTGTTTCTTCTATTATCTCTATTGAATTTTGGTTTATTTTGAAGAAAAAAATTGTTTCTAACATATTATTTAATATTTTGTCTATAGTGAATCGGTTAAAAAATCACTGCAGAATGTCAAATGGAGAGGCCATTTTTACAATTGAAAACTGTTCATTGTGTTCCAATAAAATAATTTGATCCTGCATATGAAAACTGAAAAAGTAATTTGATCTTCACAAAATAACATAAATATTTTAATAATTTTTTTTTTTAAAGAAAAAGCATCAATCATATTTACACATGTTAGCATACTGAAAGAAGAGAAAAACGAGCATAAAAATATCCTTAATATATGCTAACATGAGATATAAAATTAAAATGACATACTGCATAACAATACATATCATAAATTTTACCTGAAATAAAATATTCATTTAAAAAATTCAAGTGTCACACACTTAAAAAAAATAAACAATCACGATGGTTATGTAATTTAAATTTAAATTAAATAATTTATAAAAATTGTTTAATTTAAAATAAAAAATTTTAGCATAAATAATTCTCATCCATTTATATTAATATATTATTTATTTGACTTTTAATGCATAATTGCATGTCACAATTATTAGAGATATTTTATGAGGTTTTACATTGTAAACTTGATTTTTCTTTTGATCTTTAACCAAATATGCCTTAATGTGCAAAAGATTTAACTAAGAAGATGTTAAAATTATTAGTTTCATGAAATTTTTTAGATAAAATATTATTTGTGCGGTTTTTTCATATTATTTAAGATATTCCAGTTTTCCATTTTCATCACCATATTATTTTTTGAGCACCTTATATTCAAACCATGTTCGCTTGTTAAATAATATATTTGTCTACACATATTCACCATGAAATTAGAATATGGCGAATCATAAACAATAATATATTACTAATCATAAGCATTGAACATCAAAATTGACTTATTAGTAACATTTACCTTGTGAAATAGGCTAATCCAATAGTGAATCACGATCTGAAATAGGCAAAAATATGGCGTCGTTCATAATCCAACGGATAATCCAACAGCGTTGTTCAAATGTTGGTTGTCAAATATATGTCTGTCAGAAAACACGACAAAACAATAAGCATTCAGTTGAAACCTGATTTATATATGTAATTTTTGGACTATCTAGTTTTATATGTCAGTTTTTTCATATCGAATGTATGGTTTAACTCTTATCATATAACATGGTACTTAACATTTATAAATCATCACTTTCATCTGTGTAAACCATAAAACAAATATAATTTGAACTGTCTGATAGGATATGAAGATGCATCTCCGTAAATCATAAACAGAGATACATCTCCAGAACAATAAATGTGTAACATATCTGTCAGATTGAAACGTAATGATATATATTTAACTTAATACCCTTTTTAGTCTTGTAACTATAGGTCAGAGTCCAATTTGATCCTCTTTCTTTTAAAAGTTCCAAATTGGTCTCATACATTTTTAAATGGTTCCATGTTTGTCCAAACCGTCAAATTGCAGCTAACGGTGTTAAAATTGACGAGGTGTATTCTGAGTTGGCATTGTTAATGTACAATCATCTTCCTTCTACGTTTTGTTGTGCTTTCTTATAAAATTAGGTCACGAATACATCTTCATTTCTATGACAGTGTATCTTCTTCTTCTTCATTACCAAAAGCCAAGGCACAAATTCTTCTCCTTCTAATTGAAACTACAATCTTCCCTAAGTATGAGTGCCTCACGTGGTTCATCTTCTTCGTCAAGAACTAGGTTCGATCCACAAGTGTACACAAATTTTGGGAAGATTATGTGTGGTTGTGGAGAAGTAGTTGTTCTTCGAAAAGTAAGAACACCCAACAACTATGGAAAGTTGTTTTGGGGTTGTCAACATTTTAAGGTAATGTTTTTTCTTTAGCACATATCCGACATTCATCTCTTTCAATGTTCTGACTTGAAAAATATTGTTGCACAGGGAAGCACAAATGCGGGGTGTGGATTCTTTGAATGGTTCTATGATGTTGGTAATGGTGAAAATGAAGAAAGCATAAGGAATATGCAATGGAAAATGGATATGCAATGCAAAGAGTTGGTTGAACTCAAAAAAGAATTGTGCGAGGCAAAAGAAATGGTGGAAGTCTTGAAGGTGGAGAAGTTGCGACAAGATGAATGCTTGAAGAACACTAAGAAATGGAAGCTTATATAGAAGTGCTTGTGTTACTCAATGTTGGTTGTTTTAGTAGTTTTGATGATCTGAATTTTATGTGTTGTAATAGAGTTGAAAATGGATATGTAACAAGTTTGTATGCCATCTATTATGTAACAAGTTTCTTTTGATTGAAAAAGGATTGGTTTAGGACTATTATGTATTACTGTTATTATGTTGATATATTAACAATTTATTGCCATATGTTGAACATAATAGCAGATATTTGCATAAGTTGAACATGATAGCACTATTATGTTTTACTATTATGGTTTAGGACTATGTTGTAATAGCAGAATTTGCCATAAGTTGAACATACCATACTAACAGATTTTGATAGAATACCATACCAAAGTAGAACATTGCCATACTAACAGATTACCATACCAAAGTTGAACATAACAACACTATGTTTTACTGATACTGACATAACCAAAGTTGTCATATGTTTTACTGATATTGCCATACAAACAGATTTTGACTATACTAACAGAATTTCCAAAAGCAGAATTACCAAAGCAAGACTTTGACCATACTAGCAGATTTTGTAACTTGGAAATACATAGATTTTACCAAAACAGAATTACCATAATAGCAGGATTTTATAACTTGGAAATACACAGAATTACCATATTGCATTAAGTCATAGCAGGTCTTGCAAAGCATTACATAACAGGTCTTGCAAAATATTACATAGCATAATTATCAAAATACTAAAACAACAGTAGGTCTTGCAAAATATTACATAGCAGAATTAGCAAAATATTACATCAGTACACACATATCCTAAGACACATTATCTAAGTGGTTTTTTTTGTATGTTCCTTTTAGTAGGAGTTGTCCTCCTAGTTGTTTGACCAACTGCATTATGTGATGCACTAAGCCTTGTAGTGGGACCTCTTGCAATATGTGTTGGCTTTCTAAATGGAAGTTTATGCCTAGCTTGTGGTGCAGTCTTGTGAGTTGGTGTAGCTACTTGAGTTTTTTTAGCTGCCTGAGTTGTCTGAGATGCCTGAGTTGTGTGAGTTGATTGAGTTGCTGACTGACCTGAAGCAGATGTTTGAGTAGTCTGTGGTGTTTGCTTACATATGGATTTGTTATGCCCAGTTTTTCTACACCTGGTACACCTCACAACCATACCAATTTTCCTAATTTTTCTGTCTGATCCATCAATCTCACCCTGTTCACGATACCTCCTTTTTTTAGGCCTTCCAAGCATCTTCTTGTATTTGGGTGGCTGGACATCAGATACCTAGTCCTAACCCACAAATTGGCACCATTTAGTGGATAAATGATTGGTTCATAAACCTGAAGATACCTAGCCTTATTGTAATAATCTGGCACAAAATCATCAACACAAAGACCTCTAGCCTTCATTGAAGCAATTCCATGGACACATGGAAGACCTGTCAGTTGCCATTTCCTGCAAGAACAGTCATGGTCCTTCAAGTTGACCACAAAGATATCACCCTGGTTCTCAATATGCTTCACCTAAAAAATGTACTCTGCTGACATCTTATATAAACAGAATGAATAAGTGTTATACTACTTGTTATACTACTGGTTATACTAGTGGTTTTCTCCAACTTCTAAACATAATGAATAATGTTAACTATCTAAACAGAATGAATAAATTCTACCTTACTATCCATGAATTAGTGTAGCTACTGGTTTTCTCCAACTTCTTCTTGATATTTGGCAACACATCCCCATCACCCAAAGTAGAGAACTTTAATCTATTGGCTGCCCATCTTTCCATTATATACCCCTTTATTTCTTCTAACATTGTTACCAATGGTCTTGCCCTTGCTTCTATAATCACATTATTAAATGCCTCTAACATATTGTTTAGCACAATATCAGATTTTGTGGTGGTCCTAAAATAAGACTTACTCCAAAATCTTGGTGGTGTCTGCATCATGTGCTTGTAGGCATCTTCATGTAGTTGTCTCATTCCTCTCATCTCCCTTTCCCAAGCTTGTGGGTAAGTTGCTCTAGCTGCTCTCCAAATGATCTCCTTCAATGTTTTTCCTGGAAATCGCTTCCTGAAATTGTTGTATAAGTGTCTCATACAAAATCTTTGCTCCACACCTGGTAATAACTCATCCATAGCAGGAAGCAGACCCTACAATAAGATACATACATATCAGAATAATAAATAGCCAAATGTCATAATAATATACAAAATAATAAACAAAAATTGAGACAATTATAGTGGTACCTTTTGTTGATCAGAGATGAATGTATAAGTCCTACATTCTTCTCTTCCCCCTAAATCATCAATCAGTAGGCTCAAAAACTATGTCCAGATATCTCTAGTTTCACCTTCCATCACAGCAAAAGCAATAGGCATCATTTGGTCATTGGGGTCTGTTCCAATTGCTTCCAGAATCTGACCACCACATAGGCCCTTCAAAAAACATCCATCAAGTCCAATTATTGGCCTACAAAACTTGAAACTCTTCTTGCAAGCAGCATAGCAAATGTAAAGCCTCCTGAAATAAGGCTTTGTATCATCAGCCCCCTCTAGAACAGGTGTTAAATTAAGTTTCACAGTAGAACCAGGATTGGTCCTTAAAATCTTATGACAATAGTCATAAATCCTTGTGTAATCACCTAAGAATGATCCATCCAGCATATCCCTTGTAGCAAACCTATCCTTAATTGTCTTTGTTTTGTTAACCCCTACATTACATTTCTTAAGTGCCTTCTCCTTTAATCTTTCAGCTTGAGTTTAGGATTGTTTTTTAATGAGTTTTGTAACCTCTTACTAAGCCATCTTATACTCATCATTTTAACATTATACTCTCTAGGACAATTATGTTTGTCAACTTGTTTCCTAAGTTGCCAAGTCTCCTCATCAGGCAACTTTCCACAATAGGCCTCCCACTCACATCCTTCCTTGCAAATGACTTTCACTCTTATTTTGTCATTTTTCAAAAAATTTAAACCTCTTCTATTTTGAACTGCATATGTTTGAATGGCTTCCGTAAACTCACTTTTGTTGTTAAAGTAAGTGCCCAACTCCCACTTATAGTCAATCATATCTTTCATAGGCTTAAATATGAGATGCTTCTTCTTCCTTGATACAGAACTATCCTCATTATCCCATCCACTGTCTAAATAATCATTATCATAAAAACCATCATTATCCTGTACAGAACTATCTTCCCCTTTCTTTTTCTTCAACTTACTGCATCATTCAAGGTTATCATCAAAACTAACCATGTTGCCATCATTCTCTTCCTCATTGTCCAAACTAACATCAGAATCAGTAAATGACACTTCCATATAACTGTCATAAACAAATGAAGAATCCTCATCATCAGAACTTGTGTCAACTCCCTCATTAACATGCACACTCCCACATGGATTGCCTCCCTCATCAACATTCACTCCATCATCTGCATTCACTCCCTTATCAGCATTCACTCCCAAATCATTAACATTCACTCCCTCATCAGTATTCACTCCATCACCAACATCAACATTCACTCTATCACCTATATTGACTTCCTTCTCTACATCCTTCCTCACTTGTTCAACCAACTCTGCAACAATGTCATAGTGTTCAGGCACAATCGTGTTCAGGGGTTCTTCATTTAAGGGTTCCTCTCCATGTTTGAAGTTTGTTCATCTAATGAAACATCAACATACCCAGGTTGGGACATAGGGTGTTCAATATAAATGTCTACTTTCAGGTGAACCCTACATAAGTCATCTATTTCTAAGGCTCCCTTATCATCTTTAAGCAAATTAATACCAAAGGCAAGATCCTTATAGTATATATTCTCTATCTGAGTATACCCTAGCTCTTTTAAAACATCAATCAACTCAAAATATGACCACTTGTCAACATCTACCCTCAACTCATTGCATTTTCCTCCAACATAATTACTCTTATCAGAATCCAAAAATTCACCACTATGGTGAATGTTAAGAGATATTATTTCTCCCATTTCAAACGAAATCACCTACAATGTCAAATTTAAAAAACGACTTACATCAACCCTAGATTTAGAAATAGGAAAAAAACCTAGCATATAAATTACATATCTCTCATGCTAAAATCCTTAAACGTACTAAATACATAAACCCTAGAATCAGAAAGCGAAACTATTAAACTAACCTCGTCTTCGTCTTGAACAAATGGAGCTTCTCAATCTGTGTCTTCTATGGTATTCGTCTTCTATGGTATTCGTCTTTGTCTTCTCTGCTAGGGCACCCACAACCAGTTCTCCGTGTCTTAAAAATGTGAGGATGGTTGGGTCATACAACAAAAGGGAGGGTCAATCAGTTCACCAAGCCACATCACCATTAACCTCATTACACATCAGCAAAACACTTACACGTAATCAACAATTTAACACAAAATTTAACTTTTCTAACGGATTTGACAAACGTGAAACCATTTAAAAACGTATGAGACTAATTTGAAACTTTTAAAAGAAAGAGGACCAAATTGGACTCTGATATATAGTTACAGGACTAAAAAGGATATTAAACCTATATATTTTTAAATATTTTGGAGATGCATCTCCATATTAATTAACTTTTTAATTTAAAATAATATACATCGAAGATATATCTCCAAAATCTAAAGGATACGTAGAATATATTTTCACTTCATATAATACTATAAGAAATTCCATTCGATTTTTGAGTCTATATTTCTGAGGTTTGGAGCCCAACTAACTAATTTTTTAAAATAATTAAAATAAAATACATTTTATAGGATGAACGTGGCTCAATTCTTTATATGTAGCCGACACACCACTACATTGGTCCTAACACCAACCTTACATAGCGCACATTCACACTAACGAATTCAAATATTATAAAAATAGAATCAAATATACAACCCTTCCAATAGAATTGAATTTGTCACAACCCTATTTCATATTCATTCAATTTCAAAGAGCCCCACAATTGAGAGCATTGATGTGTGTTTATCCAAATCCAACCAAAGCAAAGAGAGAAACTGTGGGTCAAGCCATATGTTATTGTCAGATTTTCACACTTCTTTGCGTATCCATCATGCAATAACTATCAACCAATTATATCCCTCACCCATTTTATCTCAACTTTATTGCTTTATAATTACTAAATATCATTCTTTTGTTTTTATAAATATCATTAAACTATTTTAATAAATTTATTTTGTGTTTTATATATAATTAGACAATTAATTATTATTAACTAAATTTTTAAATAAATATAAAATTTATTTATTTATCTATAATAATAGTCGGCGAGAATGTATTTATATTCGTCAACGCTTTTTAATAAAAGAATTATTACTAAATTCATAAAAGTCAATTGCAGAATTTTAAATTAAATTCAAATATTGTGTTTAATGATTGATTATAGTATGTGTTATCTGTAATTAATTTATTTCAAATATTGTTTTAAACAATATTAAATAGTAGTACTAGTTTTTATGAGAGTTAAAATATATTTAAATAGTTTCTAAATTATATTTTAATTAACAAAAATCGATATAATTAAGTTGAACGTTAATATTTGAGATCAAATTCCAATGTGAATTTTTAGTAATTATTATTGATTAATTTTTGTAATTATTTTTTTAGAGTAAATATGTTTTTCTCTAGAATTTACATATAAAATAATATTTCCTAAATATTCTAGAATTTGTTTTTTATATTTATTTTATGTTTTGAGGTTGTTAGTTTCTCACTATCATCCACAGAAAAATAAAGTTATTTAAAAATTATGGTATTGTGGTTGGAAAAATATAAATTTTTAAATTATTTTTAAGTTTGAGTATTAATATTTAATATTTACCATATAGTACTACTATTGTATTATTTTCTTGTTTTTATTCTCTCTATTTTAAAAATTATCAAATTTGCTACCAAAACCATTATCAGCCCCAAACCTGAAATTCTTGAAACTGAGAAAGAAAAATTTGTCCTTTTTTGAAAACCCATGGTTTAACCCTTATTTGCTATAAGAAAATCCATCTGGGCTACGAAAAAAATCAATTTTTTTGAGAGATTTTGAAGAGTGATGTGCAAATTGAAATTGGTGAGTAAAAATGGCGAATCTTGTTCCTGGAGTGCTTTTGAAGCTTTTACAACACATGAATACAGACGTGAAGGTTGGTGGTGAACACAGATCATCGCTTTTACAAGTTGTTAGCATTGTTCCAGCTCTTGCAGGTGGTGAACTTTTCCCAAATCAAGGTTTTTATCTTAAGGTTTCAGATTCATCTCATGCTACTTATGTTTCTTTACCTGATGAACATGATGATTTGATTTTGAGTGATAAGATTCAATTGGGTCAGTTTGTTTTTGTTGATCGTTTTGAAGCTTCTTCTCCTGTTCCTGTGATTAGGGGTGTTAAGCCTGTTCCTGGGAGACACCCTTGTGTTGGTACTCCTGAGGATATTGTTGCTACTCATTCACTTTCGTTTCTTGACAATAATGATAATGATACTAGGAAGAATAAGAATGATGTTGTTGTTAATTCTGAGAGTCCTAGGAATAGGAATGTGTTTGGTGTGAAGGAGAAAGAGAAGAAGGAGACTGGGAGGTTGAGTTTTGGTGGTGCTATTGTTAAGGAGGAAGGGTTAGAGAAGAAGCAGAGAGTGAGACTGAGTTTTGGTGGTGGGAGTGTTAAGGAGGAAGGGTTAGAGAAGAAAAAAGGGATTTTTGGAAGAGGTAGTAGTAAAAGTGAGTATTTGAAAACAAAACCTGCGTTGAAGATTGATGTGAAGAGGGAATTGTTACCTCAATCGTCGTTAACTAGAGTGAGGTCGGCGAATTCGAAGTCGATTCCTTCTTCGCCTAGTAGTGTTTATTCGTTGCCGAATTCTTTTGAGAAATTTTCTAATGGTGTTAAGCAGCAGAGGGCAAAGGTTGGTGGTAAGGGAGTGGAGAAGGTTGGGGGAGTGATTGATGCGGGAAAGGTTGGGAAAAAGATTGGTTTGGCAAATCCAATTAGAAATTTGGTGCAAGGTTTTGATTTTGGGGCTAAAGCTCTTAGAAAGAGTTGGGAAGGAACTATGGAGATCAAGACTAAAGACTCTTCCAAAATCAAGGGCACTGCTGCTAAGCCGGTAGTTCAAAGCTCCGTAAGTTTGATTCACCATTTATGGTTTTTAACATCTGTTGATGTCAACTTTTTGGTTCGATAGTAACTTCCTTTCAAATTTCATGTCATACTTATTGTGTGGTATTAGTTTGAGTAATGATATGTTGACACACAAATTTCATGTATATTTGAATGCTTAATGGATATATGCATATTTGAATGCCCGAAAACGTGATCGTTGACTTTCAAAGTTGTGGTTAATTGTGTTTAGTGGATGGTTAACGAGTTGTAACGTGTTTAGTGGATGGTTAACGAGTTGTAGCACCTTGTTATATTCATTAATCATCCACTAAACATAAATTAAGTTACCGCGTATTTGAACCGTGTTAACCGTTTAAATTGTTGTTGAAATTTGATATCAAATTTGTGTATCTAACTAACGCAACTCATTAGTTTAGATCTTATGTTTGTGTAGGTTTAAATTACCTTGGATTTCATTTCCTTTGTCTTTTGATTCAATCAAACTCAAAAATTATATTCTTACCTTCATTTTATGGTTTCTCAGACTCCTAGGAGAAGCATGGCAACTGAAAAGTTGCCGTCTAGAGAGGTTAAAGCCCCGATAAAGCCCTCTAAGGAAGAACATAAGGCTCAAGCGTCTATAAAGAAGGTTACTTCTAATGGAATTATAGAGGAACAAGAGAAATCAAGTAAGCTAAGGACTTCCTTTGTAAAGAAATCGGCAGAAGTTTCGAACAACGGATTACCTGGAAACATGGTCAAAGTTTCTCTAAGTAGTAAAAAAGTGACAGATTCAAGTGTTCAATGGGCGTCACTCCCGTCATCTATTTCAAAGCTTGGAAAGGTAATTTTGATTGAAGAATCCACGTGTCACTTTTACATTTAAGTTCTTTGACTCTTGATTGCATTAATGTCTTGCGAGTTTTTGAAAAAGTGTTAGATGAGTTTTATCAAAACGACTCTAAAAAGGATAAGGTTAGATTCATGATCACATATTTAATAAGAGGATGCAAGTATAATAAAGTCGGTTCATATGATCGGATTGTGCTTGCGCCGGAAGATTTTCTTTGTCTTTGTTCTCTACACATTAGATTCATGATCACATCAGTGTTGTCGATGGCGGAGAGCCAAAATCCCGCCATATTGGCCTCTTTGTGGCGCTGTTATAGCGGGTTGTGGCAGAAAAACCCGCAATATTGGCCGATATTTACCATTGCGACACGCCCAAAAACCGCCATGTATATCCCCCATAGCGGCCATTGCGCCGCAATTTGATAACATTGGATCACATATATATAATAAGTAGGATGCAAGTATAATAAAGTCGGTTCATATGATCGGATCACCGGAATATATTCTCTGTCTTTGTTCTCCACGCTTTAGCTTCACTCAATAAATGCGTTTTTCATATAGATTATATTACGACGTGCTGAATTAAGATGAAAAGTTATGCAGCTGTTTCATTTTGTTCTTATTTCGAGTTCATATTTGTGATAGGACGTAATGAAGCACAGAGATTCTGCACAGCTGGCTGCAATTGAGGCTATGCAAGAAGCTGCAGCAGCCGAGAGTTTGTTACAATGTCTGAGGTAAGACTATTTTGAGATTATGAGCAAACATGATATTTGTGGCAGTAGCTATTCTGAATTCGCTATTCGAAGCTACATACTAAGTTGTTGTTGACATTTTTTTGCGATGTTTTCGGCAGTATATATTCGGAGCTGACTAATTCTGCGAAGGAACATAACCCGCAACCAGCAGTAGAGCAGTTTTTATCGCTTCATGCAAGCCTAAATAGTACCCGGACTATTGCTGAATCCTTATCTAAACCTATTCAAGATGGTTCGACTCCGGATGATGAAAATAGCAAACTGGAAGAAGCACTAAAACAAAAATCAGATAGACAAAAACAAGCGGCTTCTTGGGTCCACGCTGCCCTGACCACCAACCTCTCATCTTTCGCCGTTTATTCAAAAGAAGCTTCAAATAATAATTCTCAAATTCAAAAGACTGCAGTTGGAATTCAACCCGCGATAGTCCTACACAATTCAAGTGAAAATTCATCCTCAAAAGTTCGCGCAAAACCTCGTCCGACAGTTCATTCCAAGCTTGTCACACAAGGCATCCTTCCTCGCAAATCGACCGATTCAGCAAACGGACACAAGCAACCAGTCCAACCACCCCCAGAGTGGATCAAAGGAAACGGTCTCGACGAGGTCGTTGATTTGGCTGAAATCTTGCAGGTACAATCCCGAGACTGGTTTTTGGGATTCGTTGAAAGATTCTTGGACAGCGACAGCGACACTACCTTATCAGATAACGGCCAAATAGCAGGTATGCTCACTCAACTAAAGAGCGTAAACGATTGGTTAGACGAGATAGGATTAAACAAAGACGAACAAGAGTCCTGCCAGATATCAGCAGAGACAATCGACCGATTAAGGAAGAAGATATACGAATATCTTCTCACGCACGTCGAATCCGCTGCAGCTGCACTTAGCGGCGGATCACAATCACAAGCATTACCTCAGATCCAAACATCACAGATCAAAGCCAAAAGGTGAATGAGTACATAACATAGCTTAACAATGCACAATTGTAGGAATGAGTGGGATTAACCTTATTTTCTTCTGTTTGTACATAAATCCTATATGGGGTTTGAGGTATAGATGGAGTGCTAATTATTTGTTAGTCAAGATAACAAATATGATTTCTCAGGATATTGTTGTTATTTATTTTTTCTGATTATTTTCCAGATGAAACTATACAAATTGAAACAGTGAAAGATATCAGCAGACATTATTTTTTCTACTTCTCTTCTGCCTAGAATGTTGTTTTGTTGTCTCAATCATTCATATTCCTATGTTTTCAACCTTATTTTTTCTAGCAACAAAGAAAGGGACATTGTACTATGTTCATTACACATGCTTTAAGGAAAAGGTGATTAGATCAACATTTACAACTTTTCTTAAAATAATTATCAAACTATTATATATTTTTGTTAAGAAATCCAAAAAGATTCTTTATTTAAAAAGATTTAATAAAAAATTAATTAATTGCTTCTCATAAAATAAATTATTTTTTTACTATGACTCTTTTGCATAAAAAATACTTAACTAAATATTTTTAAATAGATTTTTAAAAAGATATATGTTTGTCGAAATATAAATTTTTTATTACAATAAAGTTATTGAAAATTAAACTTACTCTTTTAATTTATAACAAATGAATTTGAACTAATTTTCATTGTTTTCAAAAACTTCTTAAAAATCAATTTTTTAAAATGAATAATTTATATTTTTTTAAATCTTTAAAAAAAACTTACCGATTAACATAAGAATACCAAGTACAATGTCAATTTGTTGACCAAAATATATAGACTATCATTTTTTAAATAGATTAAATACTCGAAAACTTAAAACGTTTAAAACCAATTTAATATTCCTTCCGTTTTCTATTATAAGTTGTTTTTATCTTTCACACATTGTGAAAAATATAATAATTGTAGGATAGAAAAGATAATTTATAAATGCTTTTATAAAAATATTTTTTATTATTAAAATTGAAAAAATAAATTTATATGATTAAAATAAGAGAGAATAATAAATATTTAATGATAAAATAGAAAAATAAAATATATAAAGTGATTTATATTATGATACAAATTTCTTTTCATCAAAACGATTTATAATAAAAATGGATAAATACTCTCTCTTTTTTTAAAAATTTATCACCAATTTAATTGGATTTTGGGTCAAGAATATGCAAAATATGGTCCGCCTTCACTTCATTTGCTCTAGCAAACAAAAAACTCGGCAAAGAAGATGTGAGAGATCATCGGCGCTTTCCTTGCCACCTTGACTTTAGTTGTTGTCCACCTTAATCCCTTAAAGGACATCAGCACACATTATGAAAAGGTAAGGTGAAATAGGGTCCCCTTGGCGGAGACCCTCTCAGGTACAAAACTCCTACTATGTTGGCCATTGATAAGAATCTTGTACGACACCGACGAAATTCATTTTGAAATCAGCTGAATCAATCCTTCTGGAAATTCAAAAGCTCGAAGAATTCTTGTGACAAAGTCCCATGGATCTCAAATCCTTATAAAGTAACCATTGTTATTAGGAGTGGGGATTATTACAACACAAATTAAGTTTGTAATTATCGTATCCATGGAGACTAGTGGTTTCAAAGACAGTTCAATAGTTTTAAAGATTTCAAATAGAAAGGGGTTTTATATTTGTGTTTGATGCGTAAAAAGAAAATGACAGAAATTAAAATGGATATTTTAATGTTAAGAGTAAGAAAACTTGTTAGGGATAAATTCTGTGATTGTGTATTTATCATGCACAATCATATGTCAGTAATATGATCATCTATTGAGCTATTAATATTATCGCTTGTTCCTCTCATTCGTATCACTTTTCGATCTCAAAGTTGTGAGATCAATGAATAACCTAATAGCCAATATCTCGGTTTATTAACCAATACAGATCATTAGGTTCAAATATTTATAAAGTAGCGAGATCCCACACCGATCCTACTAAAGTACATGCAAATATTGAACCTAACAATATGTTTAGGCATTAATATCCAATAGATGGTTATCTTGGATCTAGTAATTAAAAACACATTTTGGATGTCAAGTTATACCATGAAAACAAGTTTTAGGTAGCAAATCTAAAACAAACATTAAGATTAAAGAGTCATCAATCTAAAGCTTGAGTAGACTAACATAAAGTATGGTGACCTATTTAATACATGAATATAATGACTACATCTAATCCAAACAAAAAAAATATTGTAGCTACGCCTACTCATCGTAGTTGTTCTTGTAATCCCCGAAGCTGAGCTTGGAAGTTTATCTACCATGTCAACTGAGCAACAATTCCACCTTCAAACTTCCTCTCTTATTCTCTTGTTGTATACCAATGTGAGCCTACTCTGATTTTATACTACCTCACTCCATCAAAACTCACTTTGAACTGAATTGGAAGCCTATATTTGTAAGTTAGGATTTAAGCCCCTCACTAGGTGCATTGCCCATACGCCTAAAGAGCAGTGCTTTCTTCACAATTAAGTAATTCTAGTTATCTGACAGGTGGCCATAATTGCATTGCCTCTCTAAGCGTATTGCATCTACGCTTGGTGCATAAACTCTTGCTTCACCGTGAAGAACTTGATCCTAAAAGTATCCTTTAGCCTTTTGAGCTTACTTATATCCAGGTCTAGTAAGTCTTGAATTTTAGAAATCTGCTTTAGCTTGGTCTTTGCGTGCTAAATTATGGTTTTTTAGTCATCTTTACCTATTTTTCATCGATACATGTCAGGAAAGTACAAACACGTTTCAATCACTTTTAATAGATAAATTAGGGGGTGTATTGATTGCTTGTAGAAATAAGTTAATAAGTGCTTATGTATTTAACTTAAATCTAACAGTTATCAACTCTCCTCAACTTATCTTTTTGTTTGTCTTCAAACAAAATCAATCAAAGAGTTCATAAATATTTTGAAGAATGTTTCATTGAAACAGTTGACTAACTCAGGTCAAGAATTTTGAAATTTTGTATGCCGTGACATTCTTTCAAATTCAAGTTCATAATCAATGTCATGACTATTCATAAACTATAACATATAGACCAATCATTTGCTTGACCAAAGTATGATTTTAAAACATGTATAGATCAACAGTTAATTATTTATCAGAATCATGATATCATTGAGTATCTTTTAATGTTTAGTGTTTCCCTCATGAATATCAAAAAATAATTGAATTATAGAATCGTTTTGTATTTCGTCTAAAGAGTATGACCAAATATATCATCAGTCATGAATCACTAAGGTCTTTCTTTAGGTTGTAATGTGACTGAGCTTACAAAAAAAAGTTGATTTTTTTTTTTAATTCAAAAGCCTAAATACAAGAGAGCATAAAGTATTTATTTCCAAAATCTTCTTTCTTTACGTCCATTTTCTTACAATAATTTTCTTTTGGTGATTTTTCTTTTTGTATGCTTGACTTTTGATTTTTGAATTGTTTTATGTCGGGGAATTTTCTTTTATTAAACAATTACTACTTGAATTTTTTTCAAATCATTTCATTTTTCTCATCAACTTTCGATTTTCAATACCCTTGCTTTTACGTGCTCTCCTATCCTATAGATAAGATGGTGAATATTATTTTTCTTTTAAATCGGCTAAGGGTTGTAACATTTAAAGAACGATTTTTTTCATTTTAGGCTCAACGGTGTTGTCAAAGGATCACATTCTCACTAAGTAGGATTTTTTGTCAAGTAGTTTTAACTTAAAACTAAACAATGCCTTGATCATATACATGGCTTCAAACATACCATGTAATAGCAAAACAAATGCAAAATACACATAGTTAACATGAATGTCCATTCTCATTATTGATGTAAAACATAAGGTTGAACACATCATACTTTGGTTGGCTTAATAAAATTAAACTTTATGTAAGCAACTAATTCATAGTCATGTTATAATTCACAGATAGTCAAACATTGATCATGAATGGAGGAGTATTTTAAAAGAATAAACCTTTTATCATGCCATTTTTATTGACTTTGATCATCCGCCTAGGCTTTGTAGTTTGTATGCATCTGTCTTTTCAATTCATTTGAACGATCTATATGACAAACACACTAGTACAGAAAAACACTTGTTAAGTCGGTTAAAAGTGAGTTATTAGGTCGGTTCCGTAACTGACTTAAGAGTAGGCGTTGTAACAAGTCTTGACTTGTTAAGTCAGACATTCCACCCGACCTAAAAAAATAATAATTAAGTCAGGCAAACTTTTAACCGACATAACAAATATTATTAATTTGAAAACAAAAAAGTTAATCCAAACTACACTTTTAAAAATAAAATCATTTAAAATACAAAATAAAGAATTAATAACAAAAATATCTTTCAACATAACTATAAAATATGTACTCAAATGTCAATCTTTTAATGTAGAATGCAAAAACTAATCATTCCTTAGAGTTTTGAGTTGTATTTTCTATCAATAACTAATCCTTTTAGTTTACATTCAATCGACATCACAATTAACCACCATTTTGTTACCCATATAATTGTTGACTAGCTTGAGCAAGCGTACTAGCTAGAGCAGAACAATTTACTAACCAAAATGGCGTCAAAGATTTTTTTTATGGAAAACCAAACACTCTTTTGGGTTATTTATAATATCACTTCTAATATTGTACTCCTGAAATAAAACATGACATGAATAGTTTGTTCAATAAACACACATGCAATTAAAAGAACAGAAAGCATCAATTACAATGTATGAAGAACAAAAACATCAATTTATGAACAACAGTTACAATGTTTGAACAAGTTCATCTAACTCAATACAAATATACTACTAATTTGGCATAAAAAAGTATAGGTGATATTAAGCTCTAATACCACGTTTGAAGTTTTAGTTTTTAGAAATAGGAAAAACTACTGTCCTTACAAGGTAGTGTTTACTAGAGATTAAAATTATGTATTTACTAGGAACCAAGGGAAGTTATGGGAAAAACTATTGTTTGTTCTACGCATAGAACATTTCTCTTAGATCAATGATTAATAGGAAAAACATGAATTAACACATAAATTTTTTACAAGGGGGATATTAGAATTGTTCCACAATCCAAGTCTAGAGTCTCACTTCTAGATATGTTCTCTCTCAAGCAATAATCATGCTTTCTTTAAGATGGATACCCTGCAAATTCAGTTGAAATGAAACATGATATTCAAGTACGTCAGACATTTGAAGAGTAGAAACATAATATTATTTGCCTAAATATTTTTGTCAAACATTTGGTGAGCAACAAATAACGAATACAAGTAATCACTCTGTGAGGAATTATAATAAGTGCTCACAAACTAGAAATCCAAAAGAAACACAATAGACATATTAGCAACTCAAATGCATAATGGTAAATAAGAATACTCACTAACTTTTGAGAAACCATGGGATGGGAGAAATGTAAAGAAACCATGAGAGAAATACATACCTTGTTGGCTTTGGTGAAACACCAAATGAAGAGTTGAAATTGGGTGTTCCCATGAGTAAGACAAAGCAGGAGACGAGATGTGAACGTAAATTATTATTAGATGTGTTTGTTGTCATGGTAATATACATTAAAAGATGGTGGAGATATTAGTATCATTAAACATATTCAATTAGGACTTTAATTAAATATGATCTCATTATTTTACTCAAAACAAATGACCCTCATCATTTGATTCGGAAAATCTCGTAGGAAATTTTCTAGTGGATCGAGATCCATATTTTCCTTTGTTTTAACTCAACGTTAGGATGATTACACAAAACTCGGCTATTTAGGTAGGAAATCCTTCCAATATATCGTGTCCAATATAATTCTTGAATATTTCAGTTGGGTGAATAACTCCTTATTCCAATTCATCATATGGATCATTCTCAACTCCTCTTTTAAACGTATATAATTTTATTATATTTTGTTTAGTTAAGTTTGACCCATTATTTTAGAAATTGGATATTAAATTTATCCCATCGCACCTTACTAATATAGAACATGCACCCCGCGTTAGACGAAATCTACAATATTCGATACTAGTCTTGATGAGTTCTAAAACTTGAAAAGCAAAAACTTAATATTAGTTTTGAGGGAATTTTAATTAGTTTGATCTCACGACTTATTTATCATATAAATCGTTCCTCATACATGCATCAACATACATGCAATAAATATATTAACATACAAACAAATGAAACAATTATAGCCCCTGGCGCAATTGTTCTCCCAAGCCAATGAGTGAACTTAAGCTAAACATAATAACGATCTTCACTTCTCCAAGCAAGATCTCCAAGGTTGTTCTTCTTTGTTTTGTCATCTTCTATTTCTTCATAATAAACATTGCATAAAGGAAACTCGTTTTACATACGAGGGAGTGAGATGAGAAAAGAAGTTACATGATGAGAATAAGAGAGAGGCACGATACACAAGTCGTATTTATAAAATTTAAAACAAAAAAGAAAAAAAAAACTAAGGTCATAATTGAGCACCACAAGAAAAATAATAAAAAAATTATTATTATTAATTTAAATCCTGTTAATTAAATAAATCAAATTAAATTTTTGGCAAAATAATAATAAACCCTTTTATTATTACTGCAGACATCATTGACGCAACCCTTGCATCGTCCAATGTCCATGATGCCCGTCACAACTCCAATGACGACCTTCACAAGTTTTGTGCCTATGACGACCGTCACACATCACATGTCGATCGTCACACATTCAGAGTGCATGACATTAATCACATACCTCATTGACGGTGCAACCCTTGTGTCGTCACAAATTTTAACACAACAATTTCATACTATCAAACCACCATGATTAATTTTCGTATGATTGATCCGTGTATTATTGCTTCACCATACTAAAGTCGGATTTCGAAGCAGATAACCACATATCGCACAACTGAATAATAATCATTATGTGATCTGAACTGATGAAATAAAATAGTATATCCAATATACCATATTTGCATCAAAATTAATCATATCACATATGAATCAGATCGATCATATATGTGTAACTTATGGATGATTGACATATCGTTGTTTCACCATACTATTGTCGGATTCCAAAGCATAGTTAATATCAACCATCCAAATCGTACACAGTCTAATGCCAAAAATTCAATATCAGAATTTGATTTAATTTTACGTGTTGTGATCCAATTAAAACAAAATTGACAGAAAATAAACAGTTACCAGACTCATAGTTTCGTAAGTGACTTTGATACCACTGAAGGGAAATTTGCGATATAAACGCAGCGGAAAACAAAAATTCCCCTTTAGAGATCCTTACGAAAGGTCATGATCTGTGATAGAATATTTACCTCTTGTGGTGCTTCAAACCTTTGATTCTGAATTGATCACGAGCGTTGTACGACGAACAACGCCTCTACTCAGTTCACACGAACAACTTCCTTCAGTCACAGTGCTAGCTGATTACGTTTGAATGTTTAGAGTGAGGGAGAAGAAAAAGGAATACGGTCATGTTTCAAAAACAACACCTGAGCTTCTGCACAAGGGTTCTATTTATAGAACTACTTGTGTGGACTTCTAGCTAAAATCCCAACTCAATAATAATATTATTATATTATTATTATAACTATTATTATAATAAACATAATTTTATTATTATTATATTTTATAACTATTATAAAATTAATAATAACTATTATTATATCATATTTAATTGAGCACATGGTACCTTACTATATTCTGTATTTCATTCTAGTGCATTGTACCTTACGTTGTACCTTATTTATTCTACTCATTCTCTAATTGTCGTTATGTGTGTGACCCTATAAGATTTCGTGACATTGGCAATTATATTAAATCATGTATTTAACATAATAAACAGTGAGCGGTATCTAGTAACACATCACTGTTACCCAAGTCACAAAATTGTCATGTGATCTGACAAAACCATTTTGTGATAGTATTTGTGTGTACAATTACCCTTTTGCCCTTATGTTTATGTTGAACACAAGGCATATACTGTGTCATCCTTGTCCAGTTCAATATTGGACCCTTAGACATTTATCCTGTTATGCAGGATGGGCAAATTCCATCTAGGCTACTCATATCCCTCAACATGCTTTGTGAAGTACCCGTCAACTGTCTTTATGATCATCCAATTACAGACAATGTTTGATCAGCAATAAAGTATTTGACTCTACATCTAGGGTTCATAGTAGTTTCAGGTCGAAGGGTGGTATACGCAACTATCACCATGAGAGTAACTTATGACACTTTGCATAACATTTTATGTAGTACTCTCATAGTAGGTCAATCCAGTATAAAATTACTCCTAATACTTTTACATATGTCAAGACTTGATAGCTCCTTATCCATGATCCATGAGATGTGATCATCAGTCTATCTACATAATAATCTTAATGCTTTAAGGCTATCCCATTTCACATTAAAGCTTGACTATGGATGCTTTAAGAATAATATCATTATGTTTAATGTCTCGTTATTAAGTCACACTTAATATTTCATTAAACAAACTAGTTGTTCTAGGGACTTTATTATTTTGGAAAAACAAACATAATAAAGAAATGTCTTTTATTATTAATAAATAATTCGATACAAGTATTTAAGAATAATATCCTTATGTTTAATGTCTCATTATTAAGTCACACTTAATATTTCATTAAACGAACTAGTTGTTCTAGGGACTTTATTATTTTGGAAAAACAAACATAATAAAGAAATATCTTTTATTATTAATAAATAATTCGATACAAGTATCAAAAGTATTGGCCTCTAAAACTTACACCAACAGTAGATGTGAGTGACTCAGAGGAACTAGGTTTCAAACGAAGAGTGTGAAAATGTAGTGAATGTCAGAGGCAAGGATTTGTGTTTTATTTCTTTCAATTTAATTTAAATATTAAAACAAAACATGTTCTAATTCATGCGGTGAAACATATTATTTAACAATTCTTTATTAAGTTAGTAACTCAACCAAACCTCTTAATAATTTTATTTTATTAAAGTTATCGCGTTTGTTTATCAAACCGATCTAGGAAAGTTTGAAGTAATTTCAAAATTGCCACCGAATCACTTTCGTAAGTCAGGTGGAAGTCAACTCACTTAACAATGTAATTTAAGAGTGTTTTTTGTATTAGTGACAACTTCAAGCAAATTCATAATTTTTTAAATGTTTGACTATACCCATGTATAAACTTGAATATGTTAGGTTAAAGAAATAACTAAAAATAAATATTTAAAAAAATGTCACATGTTTTGGAAAGGTTTTAGTCGCAACATTTGTTCCCTCCGAAAAAACTTGAACTGTCATCGGGCTATCATCATATGAAATTGGGGATTTGAATCAAAAATTTGCATCTAGGACCAAAATATTTTGCTTAGTAAGAATAACATTTTGCTGGGAAAACTTGGGTAAACTAAGAAAGTGAAATGTCAATGAAGTTCTTGCTTAGTGAGTAGATGAACATGCTTAGTGAAAGTTTTGCAGAATCTCTAAACTTGTTCTTTTTACTTGTCTTAGAGAAATATAAATTGAATAAAAGAAAATCTATAACTAAAAAGTTGGGTTTACTCCCAATAAGCGCTTGTTTAACATCATTATCTTGACGCTTGTGTTAGGGTTCCTTGATATATCTTTTTTTCTTCTTCATATTCTCTTTCATGAATTCAAGATAGGAAGACAATTGTTCCATAGAATATTGTGTTCATCAACATCGTTTTGAGAGTGTCTAAAAATCTTGAATATGGTTTTTCCTTAGTCGGATTTAGTGTCTCAAAAAGATTCTGAATAGGTGAAATTTTTATATTTTCCTTTATTGTTCCTTAATCTTTTGTCTGTGATTCTTCATTTGATTCTTTCTCGGACTCTCTTCCTTTTGCTTCTTTTCCAAAAAAAATTTCAATAACAACTTTTTCCTTTTCTTTCTTACTGTCATTTTCACTCACTTTGTGGTATTCATTTGAGTTTGTTTAAGTATAGACATTGATTTTTAGATCCAATAAATCCTTGACTAAACAAACACTTTGCACTGCCTGATTTTTTATTGCAATATCAATGCATTTCTGGTTTTCCATAATGACTTGCATGAAATGATTCAATGTCTCCTCCAATCTTAATGTATTGTCTCATTGAGTAGGATTATGGTATTTTCCTATAGACAATTGTATGAATTAATTTAATGTATCTTTCAACCTTGATG
The DNA here is from genome assembly GCA_963966055.1 of Lathyrus aphaca. Lineage (NCBI taxonomy): Eukaryota > Viridiplantae > Streptophyta > Magnoliopsida > Fabales > Fabaceae > Lathyrus > Lathyrus aphaca. The sequence continues at coordinate 723,664,974 of OZ014519.1, read as the reverse complement.
TATTGTCTTGTTGGGGAGAATTTTGGTATGATTGTTGTTTGTTGATTGATTCTGCATATTGTACATAATTTGAGTCGTTGTTTCTAATTGTTGTGTTCTTTGTTGGTTGTTAAGAAGATTATTACTTCATTTGGTGGAGGGAAAAATCTCGTGGGATGATTTCTAAGACAAAATTCACAGTAAAATTTTTGCTCGTATTTCAAGAGTTCATGCATTTGAGTGCTTTTACAATTTGGCTACCTTACATTAACAAGTTTAAACAAAGTTATCCAACAACTATTAATAAATTTAGGACTGTCTTTAAGGGTGTGCAAGATGAACTACCACACAATACCTAAATTTTTAAAATTAAATTGTGGCTAAATAAGGCATCAAATAATACTTTCACTCTTAAATTGTGGTTTAACTCCGTCTTTATTTGTTGTGTCATGATTAATCTGCAATAAACTTATACAAGACTTCTAAAAATTTGAATTGATTATATGAACAAAATATTTAAAATGATAAAAAAAATATCAAATATAATTCATTTAATTTGATCATATATATATATATATATATATATATATATATATATATATATATATATATATATATATATATATATATATACTTAATCTTTATTTAATTACTAAAATAAGTCGGAGCGTTGCACGGGTGTTGTGTAAGAACTAGAAATTCATATAATTATTTACAATACGTTTAATTTGGTTTGAAATAATTTTTGTTCTATATGATAATGTTAATCAGTTCAGACCAATTGCACTTGCTAACTTCAAGTTTAAAATCATCACCAAAGTGATCGCCGATAGATTGACTTCAATTCTTCCTAATATTGTATCTCCAGAGCAATGCGGTTTTGTCAACGGTAGGAAAATTAAAGATAGCATTTGCTTAACCTCTGAGGCAATGAATCTGTTGAACCAGAAGTGTCCCCGGGGAAATGTCGCTCTCAAGATTGATATTGCTAAAGTTTTTTATTCTCTAAACTGGAACTTTCTGATTTGTGTTCTTTCTGCTTTTGGATTTTGTGACAAATTTTGTTCTTGGATTAAAACTATTCTAGACTCGGCTTATCTCTCTATTGGTATTAACGGGAAACTTGTAGGATTTTTCAAATGCTCTAATTGTGTGCGACAAGGAGACCCGTTATCGCTCATTCTTTTTGTTCTGGCTGAAGAAGTTCTTTGCAGAGCTATCTCCAAGCTTGTTAAGGATAAGTTTCTTTCTCCTATGAAAAATTCTAAGAATTTGCTTGTTTCGTCTCACATGTTATATGCGGATGACATTTTTATTTTTTGTAGAGATGACAACAATTCTATTACGGCTATATCCAATCTGCTTTCTCGTTATGCTAGTGCTTCGGGCCAGATTTGTAATGCTTCAAAGTCCTTGATTTTTGCGGGCGCTATGGATCCGTCGAGACATAAGGCTATTGCTGATATTTTGGGTTTCTCCATGTCTTACACTCCTTTCTTATACCTTGGTTCCCCTATCTTTTCGGGTAGACCCAAGAGTATTCATTTCCAATTTATTACGAACAAAATCAGGCTCAAACTTGCGACTTGGAAAGCCAATCTCCTTTCTATGGCCGGTAGAATTCAATTGGTGAAATTGGTGATTCATGGCATGTTAATGCATACTCTCACTATATATAATTGGCCTAAGGGTTTAATCAATAATATCGAGGCTTGGATGCGTAACTTCATATGGAGTGGTGATTTGGAGAAGAGGAAAATTGTCATTGTGGCTTGGAATAAGTGTTGTAAGAGCATTAAAGATGGTGGACTAGGTATTAGATCGGTGTCTATTATGAATAAGGCTACCAATCTTAACCTTTGTTGGAACTTAGTTCAACATAATTCATCATGGGCTAGGCTGCTTGCTAACAGGGTTTTAAGGGGAAACCATTGCATTACTCCTCATATCCTCTCTTCCATTTGGTGTAGCGTCAAATCAGAATTTTCCACGATTATGGATAACTCGAGATGGATGCTTGGAGACGGCAAAAGTATTAACCTTTGGCTGGACTGTTGGCTTAATTATCCTCTGGTCGATATTTTCGATATTCATCCCAAATATCACCCTTACTTGCACTTCAAAGTTTCTGATTATATTTTTGAAAACAAATGGTCTTTGCCTCAAAGCTTGCAAAGTGTTGTTCCTTCTCTTCATTCACAAGTGTCAAATTGTTATATTCCGTCACATAAGATGGAGGATAAGCTTGATTGAACTGACACCGATAACGGGGTTCTCAACTTCAAAATTGCTTACAAATTCATGACAAATACTCCTCTGACAGCAGGCAGTTTTAACTTTCCTTGGGATCCTTGCATTCCTCCTTTGAAATCTTTTATTTTATGGCGTCTTTTGCATAATAAATTGCTGACGGATGATAACTGGATCATTAGAGGATTTTCGCATACATCTATGTGCTCCTTTTGTTGCAAACATTTGGAATCCTCTGATCATTTATTTTTTGAGTGTCGGTTTGTGGACCCTTTATGGAAGTGGCTCAAAGACACGTTCAATATTTATGGCCGGTTAAATTGCCTCGAGGATTGTTTGATATCCGTTAATCGTGACTGGTCGGAACAACTTATTGTTTCTTTTAAAGCTTCCATGGTGTGTATAATTTCTGAAATTTGGAAAGCTCGTAACCTGATTAGATTTGAGAACAAAAAAACGCATTGGAAATCCTGCGTTAAATGCGTTGAAGCTGTTGCCACCTTTGTCGGTAACCATACCACAAAGCTTTCTAATTCAATTATGGAGAACTTTTGTATCCTTAAGAGACTTCACATCAAAATTCATCCGTCCAAAGTCAAGAAAATTGTCGAGCTTCTTTGGCAGCCCCCGCGTCGTGATTGGATAAAGTGCAACACTGACGAATTTGCTATTTGTGTTCCATCCTTGTACTCTTGCGGTGGAATTTTTCGGAATGACCGGGCGGATCATATTGGAAGTTATGTTATTTTTCTTAATTCTGGAAATGCTCTTTTTGCTGAACTTATGGCAGCCATTTATGTTATTGAGTATGCCATTAAAAATATGTGGAATAACCTGTGGTTAGAATCCGACTCTATGATTGTTGTCAAGGCTTTTAGGGATTCAAACATTGTTCCTTGGAAGATTAGAACTAGATGGTTAGATTGTGTTAATTTCACTACTAACATAAATTTTATGGTTACTCATATTTTTAGGGAAGCCAACGGTTACGCGGATTCTTTAGCCACCGTCGGTTTCAACTCTAGAACTACCAATTGGTTTAATGATGTGCATAGTGACATTAACATGGATTTTTTGTTAGACAAGCTTGGCACCCGACATAGACTTATTTCTTAAGGGGTTTTGGTTTGGTCCCCCTTGTGTTGTCTTTTTTGTCTTTCTAATATATGTTTCTTCTTTTGGTTTTAAAAAAAAATTCAACGGAGTTTAGAGATGGCAATTGGACCCATCCCCAGTGGGTACCCTTAAAATTTACCCATAATGGGTAGGGTAAAAACCCACAAAATGGATACGGGGCTCGGACACGGGCAATTACCCATTAAAATAATCGGATATGGGCGCGGGTACGAATATCTTAGTACCCAACCCGCCCCATACCACACTATATATTTATGTATTTTTTATTTTTATAATTATTTATACAAGTTAATTTATCAATTTTAGTAAATACATCACTATTAAACTTGTATGTATTTTTATATAAATGTTTGTTTATTTCTTAATTAAACAATAATATTATTGGATTTTTTGTGTGTTATTAAAAATATAAAATTACATGATAAATAATAATTGATCAATTATTTTTATTAAAAATACGGGTAAACGGGTATAAGTACGAGTACTTAGGTACCCATATGACATGAGTACGGGTATAAATATTGATGCCCACGCGGGTATGGACTCGGATACGGAGATTTTTATAAACTACAAGTAAAAGGACGATATTATAGTACTTTGTCCATATCCTACCCATTGTCATCCCTAGAGTTTTTAATGAGACATCCTACATGTTTAATTTTAATGCGGTGGATTATAGGCATTAACCTGTACAATTTTTTCAATGAATATATAAAATAAGTTACTAAGTTTAAATTTAATAATTTTGGAGTATAATATTATGTAAAAAGAATATTAATTATATCTAACATATACCAATCATTCATGAAGCATGGTCACCCATCCATTTGGCATTTAACACCCACTGCCACACACCACCAACGTAGACAACTCAAACCATAATCTCAATTAATATAAAATGTACATTAAAATTATTGTGTTCCTAAATTGTCTGCATATCCATTCATTTCAATGGAGTATTTATTTTTTAACTAGGTGGGCTATAATTTTTTATTTAATTTATTATTGGCATGACATTGACGTCACTTTTATCAAGACTATGTTCTCAAATTAGTTCATTAAATATTACTTTGCCTTCTCATTAGTTTTTTTTTTCTTTTCTGTGAGACCTTTTTATTTTGTTTTTAAAATATATGGAATTTTTTTATATTAATTCTTGTGATATATAATAGAATAAAATAATATAATTATTTTAAAAATAGATATATCATTTCATTAGAGAATTTCTTATCTATATGGATCTCTTATGTATTATGTGTGTTTCGATTTTTGTTCTCACTGCTTTCGTTGATATATCTTCGGACGCACCTTTTTTTTATTTAAACGTTGATTTGTTTTGTGGATACACCAACGGAACTATTCCTCAAATGTAGTTGCTGAACATATTTTGATATACTTCACGCGCAAAACCCTTCTCCTTTCTTACTTTCACTTTTCATCTTCCTCAACCTCAATCTCTCCAAACTCTATCAAACATCAAAAATTCAAATTCCACCAAATCACACCGTTTTCGCTCGACTTCGGCACAGAGGATCATCTGCGACAATCAACTATGTCATAAATATTCGAAGCTCATTTCAATCGATAAGTTTTTGAGTTATTTTCAAATATTCTTCGTAATCGATTTAGAATAGTTATTTAGGTGTTGAAATCACTGGATAAGTTTAGAAACGTAGTTTAGAGACAACATAGATAATTTTTTGGGGGTTTAAACGGACGATCAAGGGGTTATTTTTGAACTTTTCTTCAAGTGAGATGTTAATAGTGTTCGTCATTATTTTTTCAAGTTTCAGAAGCTTCCACAAGTACATCAGCGAAACAATTGAATGTTAACATGTTCTGTATTTGCACTTGCAGAACAACCCAGACTTTTTATATCCTGGGTACTTTCGTTAATACACTTGCAGAATAATTGAATGTTAATTTTTTATTTTCTTTATTTTATTTCTGTTGTATCTTAATTTAACTTATTGGTTTGTAGACATTATGTCTTCTTCAGACTCAGACTATCAGATTCCTACAAAGAGACGAATACACGGTCGAGTTGCCCAGCATGCCTCTGTTCGGAAGGAGAAGGCCCATGTCCAGCCAGACGTGTCGTCTACATCTGGATCTGTAGACAGTTCTTCATCCCGGAGGCCACATGATGCTTCTGAGGGTACTTCATAGTCTCCTCCTCCCATAGGAGACGCCAGGAGAGTCTGATTACACTACCAGAATGCGATGTTGAGGATCCTGAGCAGACCCAGGAGGGAGTTGAGGAGACACAGGTGGATGATATTGTCACTGCTCCTGAGAGTTATTTGGGGCGTCTATTGGACATGTCTCTACTGTTGGGTTATGCAGAGCATGTTGTCCCAAATGTCTGACGTGGAGAGGTAACATTACTTTTTTTTTTCATTCGGAAAATATTATATGTACCATTGTTTTTAATTAAAATTTGTTTCTTTGATAATTTTCAGGCCCATCAAGCTCAGAGGTTTTATAACCATGGACGCAAGATAGTGACTCCACTAGAGGACGAGTGGCTTATGAGAACCATCGTTGTGTCTGGTCTGAAGGACATTGCTGAGATTAGGTATCTTATGATACATATCGGTATGCTCATGACTTTTGTGGAATGGTGGCATCCAGAGACCTCCTCTTTCCATCTACCATACGGGGGGATTACTATCGCCCTTAACAATGTTTCATGTCTCCTACATGTACCAATCATGGATATCCTCCCCTATCACGGGAAGCTGCCGAAGGAAGAGGCTCAGAATATGCTGATTCAGGAGTTCAGATGACTTTAGAGGATGTGTTGACGGAGACTGATTCAACCCATGGAGCTCTTGTGAGGTATTTCATATTGGTCACTTATTATGCACAGACCCTGGTTGATATAGTACAAGTAGCTGGTGATGCACCAGAGGTAGAGGTACATAGACAGCGGGCATTGTGTTGTTATCTGTTATACTTAATGGGCACACAACTATTTATGGACACCGACTCCTCACATACGGAGGTGGTTTGGTAAGGTACCTACTGGATCTAACGACGATCCATGAGTACAATTGAGGTGCAGTGACGTTGGCACACACTTACTCCAAACTCTCCATTGGATGCCTTTGGGCTACTAGGACTGTTGTGGGCAGTAGTTCACTATATATGGTATCAATCCTAAACCCTTAAAAAAATTTCTCTTATATTATCGTGATATTTTCTTGATACCAATTTTTTTATTTCAGTCTTGGATCGTCTATCACTTTTCGCAGATACATGGTTGGGAGTATGTGCAGGAGTACACGGAGGAGTGGCCTCGGGGACGTGCCTTCCGCCCGCTGTGAGGGAACGAGTCGGTAGAGCCTTACAAAGTGTATCTAGACCACATGGTTGCTGAGGATGTCAGATACGACTGCTACATATATCATCGTGTGACGCGTCCATTTGACGAGGTTTCACTTTACAACTGATGGTTAGCATGTAACTCGACCATCATTGCACGATATCTTCCCGAGCGCGTCATGCGGCAGGTGGCTGAGCGTATTATAGGGTGGATTGAGAAATTCTCTTTCATTACTCTTCACTATGCGTATAGTTTCTTTCAAGTTAAAAGGTTATCTTTGACCACACACATTTTTAAGCTTATAGCTTATAGCTTATAAGCTCATATGACAATTTAGACTTGTTTGGTAACAGTCTTTTCATCACGAGCTTATAGTTTATTTACTAACTTATAACTTATTTTCTAAACGTTATTTTAAATAGCATTTTAGCTTATAACTTATAGCTTATCTTTTTTTCTTCCACTTTTATCCTTATTATTTTAATAAAAAGCCACTTTTATCCTTTATAATTTATTTTAGGGTTAATTATATGACACCCCTTGGTCATTGGGGTGAGATTTTATTTTTCCCCTAAAGATTTTTTTTGAACGCCTCCTCATAAAATCAAAAACCAACTTTTACCACACCCTCTTACTGGTTTGGATGATTGGGTAATTAGAAATAACCCAATTATTGATTGGGCAAAGATTCAATATAATGTTATACTTATTATGTTAAATTAAATAAATTTAAAAAAAAATACTAGAAATGAAATATGGGTTGCAAGGGAAAACAAGAACACCCAAAAGATTGATTTTTCAGAAAATTGATTTTTCACTTTTTCATTGTTAATCAATCTCCCTCCTATTCTTTCTTTTCTTAAAGAAGTTCATTTTTCTATCTCAATCTATTTCAGATCTAACCACAAAGACATTCAAAATGGTGGTGTGTACACAATCAACAAGCCACAAGGACATTCAAAATGTCACCTAACCAATTACGACAAGCTCAGTCACCCAAACCAGTAAGATAAAGTGGTAAAAGTTGAATTTTGATTTTATGAGGGGCGTTAAAAAAAGTCTTTGGGAGGGCAAAATCAAATCTCGCCCTAAAGATAAGGGGTATTATATAACTAACCTTTTTATTTTAATTTATATATATATATATATATATATATATATATATATATATATATATATATATATATATATATATATATATATATATATTATGTCATTTCACATTTATAAGCTAAGTTTTACCAAACACTTCAATTAGTTTATCAGCTATTAGTCATTAATCATCAACTATAAGGTATAAGCTATCAGCCATCAACTATAACTTATCAGTCAACCGCTATATTTATCAAACAGAGCCAAGATGAAACAATTATAGTCATGTTAAATCAACATGGTTGTAGTTGTGTTGAAACATTTAATTTTAGTGATGCAGATTTAAATATGTAACATTTTTTATTTTTAATATTTTAGAGTTGAACTTTTAATGGTTAAATCATTAAAGAAAATAGACAATTGTCTCATAACTCCCATATATATATATATATATATATATATATATATATATATATATATATATATATATATATATATATATATATATATATATATATATATATATATATATATATATATATATATATATATATATATATATATATTGAGAAAAGGAAAGAATGAACCTAAAAATGTAATTGGAGTTTTTATTTATTTACAAAATCACTTTTTATGGTCAAAGGAATGGAATCATAAAACAATATAGAAGTGAGAGTGCGGCCTATGGAAGTAAAAAAAATCGCACAAGAGTTGTATTTTCTAAAAATGAGAGTAATAACTAAAGACATATTTTCAATAATATCTTTAGAAATGAGCCTTATATTTTTTAGTTACCATGGTACCAAAGGTTCTTTTAAGAAATCATGGACTACAAGTTGAAAGTCACTTTCTATCGAAAGCTTTAGCCATTCTCTATCTATAGCAATTTCAATGGCTATAAAAACTAAAGAGAATTCCGCACATAAGAAATTGGTATTAAAAGTAGGCTCAACAAAAGCAAGAATCGCTTAGGGGAATGTATCGGTCATGAAAACTTGTCACTTTTCCCATCAATTGTATATCTACTTATGAGAATGTACTGGTCAAAAAGTGCATTAGAGACCTTAATAGGTTTATGCCAATTGTGGGGGTTGGGAATTGCCCGCAGAGGCGAGAAGCCTTGTATGACGGTGTTTATGGTGGTTTTAGAGGTCATGTTCATGTGAAGTGAAAGGTTATGAATGTAAGTGTGTAGTTTAGGGTATTGTGTGTAAGTTATGATATGTCCCCCTCCTTTATGGGGAGAGGTATTTCTAGTTGACTTTGGGCCTGAGGCGCAAAGTTTCTAAGTTTTTTAGTGACATGTGTGATGAAGAACGACTAGGATTTTAGGTCTTTAGGTTGAGTTAAATTGAGTCTGAATGATGAGACTACGAGTCTCCCAAGCGAGGTGTTGGACCTCTCGAGAGAGACTTCTATCAAGCCCTTAGACATGACTTTAGACTAAATCTCTTAGGCTCAACTTCGGTCATGCAGTATGGGCGAGATATATTTTTGGTCCCCGTCAGAGGAAACTCTAAGCTCCTCGAGCGAAAGTTATATTAAGCCTGAATAATGAGACTATAAGTTCCTTAGGCGAGGTATTGGACCTTTTGGCAGAAACTTCAATCAAGCCCTTAAAAAGACTTTCTACCAAGTCTCTTAGGCAATACTTCAGTCACGCCCTCTAAGAGAGATATAACCGCCCAAGGAAACTCTAAGTCCCTCAGGCGGCAAGTTAGATAATTTATTGGATGAAAACTCTTAGTCCCATAAATAAAGTTATATTGTGTGAATGATGAGACTATAAGTCCATTAGGTGCGTTATACCTCTCGGGCTAGATTTTTATCAAACCTTCAAATAAGACATTATACTAAATCTCTTAGGCCAAACTTTAGTCGCGCCCCCTGGGCGGAGGAAACATTAAGTATTTCAGGAAAGGTTATATTAAGCATGGTTGATAAGAGTATAAGTCCATCAGACGAGGTGTTTGACCTCTTGGACAGAACTTCAATCAAACACTCAAACAAGAATTTATACTAAGTCTCTTAGGCTAGACTTCTGTCGCCCCCTCTGAACGAGATATATGTTTGGACCCCGCCTGAGGAAATTCTAAGTCCCTCAAGTGAGAATTTAGATAACATATTTGATGGAAACTCTTATTTCCATATGTAAGGTTATATTAAGCCTGGATATGAGACTATAAGTCCCTTATGCGAGGCATTTAGACTCTTGGGCAGAACTTCTATCAAACCCTCAAACAATACTTTAAACTAAATCTCTTTGGCTAGACTTCATTCGCATTTTCTAAGCGAGGAATTAATATATGTTTGGACCCCATCGAAGGAAACTATAAGTCCCTTACGTGAGGAGTTATACAATTTATATATATCACAGTGGATGGAGACAAGGATATTTGTCATGAAGTCTATTATAGAATATTTCCTTAAGAGGCGAAAAAGGGTTTTCGCTAAGAAATCTAACATAAAATATTACCATAAAAGGAAACAAAGATTTTCTTTCTGAAGTCCAACATACAAAATGGCCTTAAGAGGTGGCAAACATGTTCTCCATGAAGTCCAACATACAAAATCATTTCCTTAAGAGGCGACAAGAATCTTTTCCATGAAGTCTAGCATAAAGAATTGCCTTAAGTGGTGACTAGGAAATTCACTATGAAGTCGATCATATAGTATTTCCTTAAAATATGCGACAAAGATCTTTGCCATGAATTCCAACATTAATTATTTCCTTAATTGGCAATAAGGACATTCACTCTGAAGACTAACATAAAGTATTTTCTTAAGAGATGACAAGGATCTTCGCTATGAAGTACACCACACAAAATATTGAGAAAATCTTCTTGTTGCTTATAAATGCTCAATAAACTATTCACAGATACCTAATTATAATGTCTCATAGGAAATTAAAAATATTCTAACAATAATAATATTTAAGATGGATGACTTTCCAAGTTCTACGTAGGAGTTTCCCTTATAATTCCTACAACTTGTACGCCCTAATGGGGGAGCTTTTGGGATATGCGATATGGTCCCTCCCATTTGGGTTGTAGTTTTCCCTATTGAGCGGGAAAAACCATCTACTTCAAGACCAGGTCTCCTTCTCGCGTCTCCCTCGATTTGAATATGAAGTTGTACCTTTTGGAAACTTTGTGTTTGACGGTGAATTCTCGGACATGGGCGACTTCTCTTCATCGACCAAAACTGTTGCATAGTCCAGTCCCGCTTTGTTTACCTCTTAATCAAACTGAGAATGTCACCATGAAGGCATGTCAATCTCTACAAACAACATAGGGTTTTCTTCGTACACCATGGTGAATGAGGTTTCCTTGGTAGTAGAGGGAGGAGTGATGTGATATGACCATAATATTTAGGGTTAAATATGTTTTTGGTCCCTATAAATATCTCAATTTTGATTTTTAGTCCCTATAAAAAAGTTCGAGTTTTAGTCCCTATAAAATTATTTTTGCACGCAGATTTAGTCCCTCTACAAGGACTAAATCTGCGTGCAAAATTAATTTTATAGGGACTAAAAACCAAAATTCAGATATTTATAGGGACTACAGACATATTTAACCTTAATATTTAATGGAACAATTGCGCCCATAAGCCTTTGGTCTTCTTCAAAATTACCTTGTTTGCAGATTGTGCTTGCCCATTAGCCTTCAAATATATAACGAACATGAACTTTGTCTATACTCCCTGAATCCCGACAAAAGTCAGTGACCATAGCATTAGCAAAATGGGTTCCATTATCGGAGATGATAACTCCAGGAACCCCAAACCTGCACATAATTTTCTGCCAATAGAAAGGGTGAACTCTTTCAGTTATAATTTTAGCTATAACTTCAACTTCTATCCACTTGGTGAAATAATCAATTCATATCAAGAATTTTAGTTTACCTGGCGCCAAGGAGAACAAACCCAAGATGTCTACGCCCCACTATTTAAGAGGCCAAGGTGAAGTCATTAACTAAAGAAGCTAAATTGAGGTGTGATGAAGGTAAGCTTACCTCTAGCACTGACCACACTTATTGACAAATGATATTTTATCCTTCATTATGGTAGGCTAGTAGTATCCTACCCTAAGCAATTTTTGGGTGAGAGACATTCTGTCAATATGGCTGCCACATACTTCTTTATGGATTTAAGTAAGTACTAGGGTAGTTTTATGTTCTCTCAGACATCGTAACATCATAAACGCTCTCTCCATTTGGTAAATTTTTTCTAAGAGAATGGGTATATTTAGTCACATGCTTTCAGATTCCCCTTGCTTCCCCCTTGTCTAGTAGGAGTTCATCCGTCTGCATGTAATGCAATATATGTGACATCCAGCTAGACTCGGGGACCGCTTCCAAGGAGTAGAACTCAACCTCTTCGATATCGAGGGAGGTGGGAGTCACCTGGATCACAATCATGTTAAACCCTATTATCTTCGAGGTGGTAAGCTTGAACATAAGGTTTGCTCTGAAGTTCTATTTGCGGGGAACATGCTCTATTTCAAAAGAAATAAAGCAAGTGGATTGATATGTTTGCAAGTGCACAAAAATATCGTAGTAGTAAAAGATAGAACCATAGAGACCAAATGTCAATCGTATTGTTATCTATGACCTCTATGTAAATCTAAGGCTAATCAATAATAATATTAGGATGCAAGAGGATTAAAATAAGATGGTTTTAAAAACTAATATGAAACAAAGACTAAAATGTAATTTTTGGGTACCGTTGGAACTTGTATAAAATTCAACACCTGGATTAATTCTTAAAAGTATTTTCAGCAGAAATATCAATTTAAAAACACTACTCACTTTCGCGTAGCCCGTATTGAATTATGGAACCGTAAGCGCATGCTTTCCCACGTTATAAGTTCCAATTCCAAAATTTCTTTTGAAAACTAATAGTTCTTAATTATTTAATAAAGTGGTGTCGTTGTTTTTACAAATTAAAAATCTGGATTTGAACGGTCGGATACCATTTTCACACTTTCGTGATGAAATTGATATCACTATATTTTCATTATCGCGACAAAAATTTAGCTTTTAGAAATAAAATCTAGAACCAAAAATTTATTTTAATATTGAAAAATCGGTGCTTTTAATTTTATCGAGTTCTGTCGTTATGACGGTCCTCACATTTCGGGTTCTAAAAGTTTAGTCAGACATATTGTAAATGAAACAAAAGCTGTAAATAAACTTTATTACTAACATACTAAACATATCAGTAGTATTAATATAATAATGTAGCATTGAAGTAGTACTAACAAAATCGTAAAGTAGAAAACCTGTAAATAGCATAAATATGTAAATATATTAAGAAAGTGCTCCAACCTGGTATAAAGTAAACTTCAAGAAAAATTCCAAAAAAATTATGGTGGCAAGATTGAGTAGTGCTTGATCCAAGTACAGACAGATAAATCGTAAAACTTAATTCTAAGGTGTACTTATCACTTAGTGTGAGCAAATAAGTACTTTTATAAACTGAATATTTTCTGCTTAAAACTAAAAAAATCTTTGATGCCCAAGTCATGTTGGTGACGGTCTGACTGTCATGCTTCTAAAACTTGTTTTTCATTTTTTGTTGACTTCTGCATGACGGGTTGATCACCCAGGGGGTGACGACCATCATGCCATGTATGAGTTCGTAATGACAATGTTGAGCCCAATTTTTTTCCGTTTACGTCGTTTCATATTGTTTTCTCGCACATAAAGTCCTATAACATGAATACATGAAATCACTAACAAGTATAAACATAAAACTAGGGCAAAGAAAAAGACTCAAATTTGCATGTAAATTAAATCGAAATTAAAATACTTTTATGTGTTATCAAACTCCCTTACACTTAAACATTTTCTTGTCCTCAAGCAAGTAATCTAGAATATAAATTAATGAACTGCAGCAAAAAAAATACATCAAGACTCAAAGGAACCGTAACAATCAAATACTCATATGTGGCTAAGAAATCTGATTTGGCTATGGTTGACTTGATAGGTACGAACAACACACCAAGGATATCGGGAAGACACCATTCCACATTTCGCGGCCAAAAGTCTCCCTCCTATGCAAACCAATTTGAATCATGCCATTATGCCACAACTTAATTCACTTATCATTTTTCATTCTTTTTCATTCCAACATAATCACATTAAGCATGTTATCTTTTTACACACATAGTTGGGAAATTAGTTGGTGACTATGATCTTAATTTCATTAAATTCACGCATTTTGGCTCAAGACATAATTTTTGTAGGTTAAGGTACCGTTGGACTAAATGATCACCGGGTGAGGGCCACCTAACTTAGAAGGCGCATTTCTAATTTATTAATTTATTCATTAAGCACATGATCATTCACTTATTTGCATCTACCTCCATATGTAGTGTGTGATTAAAGATGGTGTTGACTGCTTATATAAACTACTTAAGGGTGATTAGAAAACAAGAACTTAAGGTTATGTTATAACAAATATTCAAATTGATCTCCATATTTGGGAGTCTTGAGGTGCGGGGACGATACCAATTTTGCCAAAGTTTTCCCAAGTCTCATCAACCTAGCCTCTCTTTCTTTTATAGTTTATATACTTTCTAATCATGCTACAAGTCCTACGTTTTTTTGGTAGGGCTCAAGAATAGATAAGGTTCAATAAATAGTTGAAAAGCACACATAAATGGCTCGACATCACATGCAAAATACTCAAAACATACACTACGCTATAAGAAATATATAGATTAAAAACAACAATAAGATTGACTAAGAAAATAAAATAAAAAAAATGATAAAATAAAGCAAAGCGATAAAGCACTTCCCCTACACTTAAATCTGACATGGTCCATAATGTCAGGAAATGAGTGCAAAAGAGAGAGGTAAAACCTAGTGTCAGAGATTCAATGTCGGTCACGACATCGATGGTGTCCTTGGTAACGTCCATATGAAGGAAATTGTTGTTACATTCCCTTCTGCAGACTATTTATCATTTTGCTCAAGTTATTTAACATCCAATTACGGGGATCCTCGCTAATAGTTACATACCAGTCTGTGTTGCCTTCATCTGTTGCATCTGAGCCACCATGGCAACTTGTGTTGCTTGCCTTTGCTGCATTTGATCGACCATTTGAAGCCGAGATTGTTGAAAGTATTGCAACTGGTTTTTCAATCTATATTCACTCATCAAGCATACACATATAACATCAAAGATCAAACATAAAAAACCAATTCTCATCTGGTAGACTATGTCAAAGTCAGTTCCTATTTGGTAGCCCATTTTAAAGTCAGCTCTCGTCTGACAAGCAAAACCAATTCCTTTTATGGTAGTATATTTTAAAAAACAAGTTCGTGTCTGATAGCCCATTTTAAATTTAGTTTTCGTCTGACAATAAATAAACAAATCAGTTCACGTATGGTAGATAATCTGAAAGTCAGTTTCCGTCAGACAATCAAGAAATAAAACACTAGTTTTCGTCTGACAATTAATCCTTCAAATCCAGATCTCGTTTGGCAGTTCATTTTCAAATTCTAGTTTGTTTTTTACACCATCTGTTAGGAGCCAATTTTATTATTAATGCCCAAGGTCAAAGTACAATTTTGTTTGGCACATTCAGAAATTGTTCTTTGTTTGTCCTGGTCTTTCCTAGAATTTCGCCGGTATGACTCTTTCATTTAAAGGAATTTCTCGAAAGATTAGATGATTTTCTTGTCATTAAACTCCAATTTTATTTTTTATTTTTTTATCTAGTACATTGAATGGTAAGAATGTGTTTTCTTAAATAATAAGAGTATAAATAGAAGAAAAAATCACAAATTAAAAGCTACAAGTTCAAAAGCTACTTTAAATAGTTTTTGATAAAAACCTAAAAGCTAGTAAAAAAGCTAAAAATCAGTTATCAAATAAAGTTTTTTCATTAATGTGAGCTGAAAAGTTAAAAGCTAAAAGCCCTTTTTTGGGTTTTACCAAACATACTCTTAGACTATATTTGATAAAAAATAACGGTTGACTAATAAGCTAACTTATAACTTATGGTCGATGACTAATGACCGATGACAAATAATTTATAGTTTATAACTGATGGTTGATGATTGATACTCCCTCTATCTCACAATATATGTCATCTTTGAGATTTTCATATTTTTTTTAAGATAATGATTAATTGTGTTGATTTCAATAATAAAATGAGTATCATTTACTAAAATAGTCCTATTAATAATAGATAATGGAATAGTTATATGAATTAAAATACAATAAATAAGGGTAAGTTAGTGGAAAAAAATAATAAATATCACATTGATAATCTAAATGGACAAATAATTTGAGACAAATAAAAATATGAAAGATGACACCTATTGTGAGACAGATAAAGTAGTTAATAAGCTAATTATGTTTTTCCAGTAAAATCAACACTTCAACTAACTTATGAATTTAAAATGACATAAAATACATTTAATACATATTTATTCTATATTAAATTAAAATAAATTATAAAGAATAAAAAAAAGTTTTTGTTAAAATAATAAAGATAACAATGAAAGAAAAGATGCTATAAGTATAAGCTTTAAACTAAAACTAAAACGCTATTTGAAATGATGTTTAAAAAGTTAATTATAAACCAATAAAATAAATAGTAAGTTCATGATAAAAAAACTATTACCAAACATGTTTAAATTATTTTATGAACTTATAAGTTAGTATAAGTTATAAACCTGAAAATGTGACATAAGCTCTGTTTGGTAAGTCAAAATTTCGAGCTTATAACTTATAGCTTATAAGTTATAAGCTCATATAATAATTTATACCTGTTTAATAACAATATTTTTATCATTAGCTTATAACTTGTTTTACAAGCTTATAGTTTATTTTCCAAACGCTATTTTAAATAGTATTTTAACTTATAGCTTATAGTTTATTATCTTTTCTTCTATTTGTATCCTTATTATTTTAGCAAAAATCCTCTTTTATTCTTTATAATTAATTTTAATTTAAAATAAGATATTATGTTATTTTAATGTATAAGTTAGTTAACTGTTAATTTTACTAAACATTAATGTGCTCTATCTAGGGGTGAGAATAGGTCGAGTCGGGCTACAAGGTACTATAACTTAACCTACTTAAGGTTAGACCAGATCAGACTTTTTTAGTAAAAATGTTAGACTTATGCTTTTTTAAAAGTGTATTTAATTAAATAAGTCATATTTAGGTTATTAAAAGAGCCCATGAAGGCTTATAAGTCGATCTATATTTTTATATATATTAAAAATATGTTAAATAAATAAATAAATAAATAAATATATATATATATATATATATATATATATATATATATATATATATATATATATATATATATATATATATATATATATATTCCTTTATATCTAAATTATTGATTTATTTTTAATTAATGATTATAATAATAATTAACCAATAATTAAATATGAAGAGAAAAACTATTGATCATTATAATTATTGATTACAGAGTAAGTTTTAATAAAAAAATAATAATAATAAGGGGAGAGAGAAATGTGAAAAGGAGTATTGATGAAGAGGAAGAGGTGGTGGTGGAAGACACCGTGGTTGGAAAGAGAGAGAACAAAACCCATTTTCATTTTCAACCAAACACTAAAATTAGTGCCAACCCACTCTTTCTCTTTCCTTCAATTCAATTTCTCCAATTCACATGCTTTCAAACCCTTCAACATCTGCCATGCTCACCTTTTCTTCTTCTAGGGTTCGTCCTTTTCCCCCTTCACCCCTCTTTTCATTTTCCATTTCATTTCACAATTAAATTTTCCATTTTTATTTCAGTTTCTCATGGAACAACGCAATTTGGATGCTATTCTTCCATTTTTTCTTCCTTAAATTATATGCAATTATTTTAAAAAAAAACCTCTTTTTTGGGTTTCCCCTTTTTGCATCTTGAAGAACTATTATGAAGGTATTTTGTTTTTCAGCAGCTGAATCATTGAAAAATGTATTCTTTTTATCATTATTATTAAAATCAATTAATGATTTGGTTTATTGTTTATCAATTATTATTAGGAATTGCTCAATGCTGGATTTTGCATTTATATGTATTTTTTGTGATTATAGGTTAATCTATGGGAAAGTGTTGTTTTTGACTTGTTATAGTTTGAATGGAAAGTTTAGTTTTGGTGATTTGATTATGAGGTTGAATTTGAATTGATTAATGATATGAATGATTAATTACTCTTTGTTTCTTAGGTGAGAGCTGGGTTTAGTGTGTGGCCTAATGTGAGGCAACTTTGCTTTAGAAAAGGTGTTCTGTACGGATTTATGCGAATGTTTTCTACTCCGTATAAAACACTGCGTGGAGGAGCTAGTCGATCACTCAAAGTGGCTCGGTTTTGTAGTGTCGCGAATATGTCTTCCACATTGCAGATTGAATTGGTGAGAGCAGGTCTCTTGCTTCTTTTCTTTTCTTATTTTCATATAAATTGTTCAGGTGACATTTGATTTACATTGAGTTTCCCAAGCTGGTAAGGTTTACGAAGAAATATGCTGAAAGACTAATTTGAGGTTTTGTTATCGTGTTTTTTATTTTTAAAAATAGGTACCCTGCTTGAGTGACAATTATGCATACCTTTTACATGATGTTGATACGGGCACCGTTGGAGTCGTTGATCCTTCTGAAGCTTTGCCTGTTATAGATGCGTTAAGCAAGAAAAATCGAAATTTGAATTACATACTCAATACTCACCATCATCATGATCACACTGGTGGAAATGTAGAGTTAAAAGCAAGATATGGCGCAAAGGTATGATATTTGTAACTTGTACTAAAGTATTCTTTTCTTTATTATGTTACAGATGCAATGTAGATTGTTCAATTCATTTTAGAACATCACAATAAAAGTTTAAGAAATTAAATAGTGTTAAGTTACTATAACAAAGAAACTAAAATGCTTAAATCTATTATGTTAGTTAATATATGAAAAAACTACAAATTTCACTTAAAACGGAATAATGAAAAAAATGAAGAACCATAAATATGGTATGTGTATGTACATGGTACCGGTACTTCACAATTTTAGAGGTGCCCGTGCTTCAGAGATTTTATGTGTTAACCCTTCCCATGTTGCATTGCAGGTGATTGGTTCAGGAGCTGACAAGGAAAGGATTCCTGGCATCGACATCCTTTTGAATGATGGTGATAAGTGGATGTTTGCTGGCCATGAGGTGCATGTAATGGACACACCTGGTCACACTCGAGGTCACAAACATGGCTTATTTGCATTATCATTATCAAACCCTTGTTTTTTGTGTGGCTCTTTTTTCTAATTTTTCTAATTTATATTGTAAGCAGGTCACATAAGCTTCTACGTTCCCGGATCTGGGGCAATCTTTACAGGAGACACTTTGTTCAGTTTATCATGTGGCAAACTCTTTGAAGGAAGCCCCGAACAGGTTGCTTTTACTTGCATTAACCTGTCCTTTTTTTTATACACAGATAACAGATAAATCATTGCATCCTGTGATGCTTTCTCTTTTGTATGTTATGTTTTGCCCCTTTGCCAAAAGCCCGTGAAGTTTTAAAATACTGGACTTGTTATTTAAACTGAAACCAAATGGAGACTTTGCGGTGAGCAACTTCTTTAATGAGCATTTCGTAACTTTTAGGGTATGTTTTGTTGCCATAATAGTGGATTGAATAAGAGAGTTTGGGTGTAATGCGATAGAATATTACAATAGACAATTGCCACCAATTCTGCAATCTCTTAGTATAAATGTTGTTACCGATGCAAAGCCTAGCTGTAAATGTAAGCAAATTCTTGAATGCTGTAATGTAGTAACTTGGCAAAGCTTCATGAATTGAGAATTTCCTCCATGTTACAGATGCAATCTTCGCTTAAAAAGATAACGTCTTTACCAGACAATACAAGTATATACTGTGGACACGAGTACACGTTGGTGAGTTATTTCCTATTCTGTCCCGCATCCTTTGCTTTGTTTTCTTTGCCCCAAGTTCCATGACATTGACTCCCGTGCTTTGGATTTCTTGCAGAGTAATACAAAGTTTGCATTATCGGTCGAACCTGAAAACAAGGAACTTCGATCCTATGCTGCCCATGTTTCTTACCTTCGAAGTAAAGGCTTGCCTACGGTGAGTTTTGGAATTGCACTTCCTTGTTGATCTTTGTGTGTCACCATAATATGTCTTTGTTGATATTTATTGTTTGTGCAGATTCCAACCATACTGAAGTTGGAAAAAGCTTGCAATCCATTCCTTCGAACATCCAGTGCACAAATCCGGAAATCGTTAAACATTGCAGTCACAGCAGACGATGCAGAAGCCCTGGGTATCATCCGGCAAGCAAAGGATGATTTTTAGATATTTTCAATTAAAGACTTATTCTGTATAGAGTAGATTAATGAATCCATTTGTGGAATAATGTATGCTCCATTCCATCTTTTCAATAAGATTTCTGAATTTTGTTTTGAGTAACCTGCAACCAACAACATCCGCATCATTGCTTGCAGCCATCCCACTTCCCCTCGAATCTCCAAAAGACGAGCAGCCTATCATGTATTGCACAAGTAGCCACCGCCAAAAGGACCGGAGATCCGGACATGGCTTCTTCCTGTCCCCCATCCATTTAAGCTTCCTTTGATCTTGCTTAGTCCATGAATATTATGGTAATTTAACTGTAGTTGATGTATATAAATCAAATATATATTACTTATTTGAAGAACATAATAGAGATCAGATGGATTACATGGACTAGAGCTAGATATGAGTTGAGTTGAGTTGAGTTGAGTTGACTTAGTTTGACTTAATAACAATTGATTAAGCTTAAAATTAAAATTGAGTATGTCACATAGTTTTAGCTTAAACTTCATGAACAATTTAGTTTATTTCGGTTCAATTTGTTTGTTTGTTCAAATTAATTTTATTCAGTTATTTCTTAAGTGGATAGAGAAACATTTGCAACTCTCAAGTTTATTTAGACATTGTATGCTATTATTTGGATTCAAGAGTGAAGCTTTAATTTTGCAAACGCTATAAGCTACATTAATAGCAATAACTTTTGAATAATGGTCAAGTTTTGTATGAAGCTCTTTGTTTTTGCCACTACCGCCATTGGTTAAGTCATTGGATGGAGGACTATCTAAGTCTAACTTTTGAATAATGGTGAAGTTTTTCTACCAAGCTCTTTGTTTTTGTTGCTTCCACGCTACCGCCACTGGTTAAGTCATTGGATGGAGGACTATCTAAGTCTAACTTTTGAATAACGGTGAAGTTTTTCTACCAAGTTCTTTGTTTTTGTCGCTTCCACGCTACCGACACTGGTTAAGTCATTGGATGGAGGACTATCTAAGTCTAACTTTTGAATAATGGTGAAGTTTTTGTACCATGTTCTTTGTTTTTGCCGCTTCCATGCTACCGCCACCGGTTAAGTCATTGGATGGAGGACTATCTAAGTCTTTTAGATTGTCGTTTTGGAATATTTTCATTGAAGATTAAAGAGTCACTAATTTGAAGAGAGAATGTATATGATTGAAAAGAGACTAATGAAAGTATCTCATGAAGGCGGAAATCGATTGTTATCAAAGGTCATGATGGATGGGAATGTTTTTTAAGAACGAATCCTTGGAAGGAGGCGCTAGTCATCAAGCTACTTAGAAAGAATGCATGTTATCATTTAATGAAAGACATGATAAAGAATATGTGGAAACTTACAAGAGGTTTTGAGATCATGGACGTTGACAATAGTTTCTTTATGGTCAAGTGTGAACTACTCGCAAATAGGGAGAAAATTGTGTCAGCAGACCCGTGGATGTTGTTTGACCATTATTTGGTAGTGGATCGATGGACTCCAGATTTTGCATCTCCTCTAGCAAAGGTGGAGAAAATTCTGGTTTGGATTTAATTTTTATGGTTTAACTTATTGTATTATGATGAAAGTGTCATTCATGGTTTGACATTTATGGTGGGTACTTTTGATAAGGTATATACTAACAGCCTAAAGGTAGAAAGAGGATGGTTTGCGAGAATTTGCATGGAGATTGATCTGACCTTATCGATTGTCAGAAAGGTCAATGTTAATGGTCATTGGTACAACATGCAGTATGAAGGTCTTCACATTATTTGCTTTAGTTGCGGGTGTTATGGACTTCACACCCGTGATTGTAAGAAAATACCAGTTAGTCTGACACAACCAGCCGTTTTTATGGTGGCACAACCAAGAGGTCGGTCGAAATACGATGTTGTCCATGAGCAAAGACTAATGAAATTGCATCAGGAAGTGAGCGAAGATAGCACCAAAATTGTAGAAAAATAATTTGGAGAAATAAATGTAGAGGAAAAACACAATAAAAGAGGTTACGGTCAAGGAAAATCTTTATCCAATAATACGCCTAAAGATCATGGAAGTTCTAAAATCAAAGGGATTATGTTTCCTTAAAAGGGATAAGTGTTGAAAGTAAAATTATTGGACCTGATCAACTTGACACAGTTTCTAAGAAACTACGATTGATAAAAGTCAACCCACTCCACACGCATGCCAACCAACACACAGAGGGGACCCACACACCAATGCCAAGTCTTCTATTTTGGAACCACATCTTGCTATTAGTGGTCATTTGCATAAAACTGGGCAAACTTTTAATTCTAGACCAACACAAAAGGATGTGCTTAATACTGCTAAATACACCTCGACCATTCCCGTAAGAAATTTGGCTCTAGAGACCATCACACGATACAACATTCTAAAATTTGAACTGACAACAAGTCAGGAAGATGGAAATGACTAATGCGCTGTGGATGAGGGTGCTACTCAAGAAAAGGGTGTTGTTTGTGAAACTCCCGTTGAATGGGAGCAAACTAAGTAAATTATCTCGTTCCCGAGACTTGATTTGTCACTTCCATCAACTTGACTAGTTTCGTTAACTTTTAAATAAGTCATTATGCTCTCCTGGAATATACGAGAGCCTCTAATAATAAGGCTAAAAGACATGTGATGATTTTGATTATAAAACACTCTCCAATTTTTTTAATTGTTATGGATACACACATTGGTTTTCATTAGACCAAATCCTTCTGGGATAGAGATGGATATGTGAGTGTTCACTACATGGATGCAAGAGGTCATCCCGAGGGAATTTTGGTGTTAAAGTAGAATGGTAGTAAAATTGTAATTATTGTGCATTATGGATACAATAACTATCAAAATATCATTGGGAACTTCCTCTTGGTATGTAATTGAAATTTATGTTAGCTGTAAGTATACTAGTGCGCCTAAAAGGGGTGAATTAGGTGTTAGATAATGTTTTCGGCTTTTGACGGTTGATGAATTTTTTTTCTTTCTAAGATTTCTCGGTGATGAAAAAAGTAAATTGCGGAAAGTAAAATGGACACGAAGATATATAGTGGTTCCCCTTACAATCCTAGAGTACTTCACTCCTCTTTCAACAAGAGAGAGAATTTACTATAGTTTTAGACAATACAAGACTCTTCCTAGTCTTTCTATACAAGTCACTAAACTATGATCACCAAGAACAATCCTCTTGGATTTTTCCACTAAGTCCTATTGAGAACAATCCTCTCAATAACGGACCTATTGTATCCACAGTCCGGATAACAAGTATTACAACACAATCTTATATCCAACAATCCTGGAAAAATAAGATTTGACAAGAAACAATAATTCTGAATTTTGTATAAGAGTAGAAAGGCGAATCTTTGATACTTTATCAATATAAAAATTGATCTTCTCTTTCACCAACAATAATTCACAAACACTTAAAGTGTTAGATTGCTCAAGAATTTTCTGGTTAGATGATATGAAAGAATGTAGAAAAATTCTTGTATGAAAGTTCAAGAGTTTGATATGTGAATTTTTGAATATGAAGATTTTATTGAAAAAGGCGAAGAGTTGATATGAAATATTAAGAATTTATATGCACATAACACCCTTATGAAACAAGGTAAAAACTGTAAAAGAAAATCATCAACAAATGTCAATGCATCATAAAAAGGTTCCATGAAGAGATGCATGAAGAGGTGTTATAAAAAAAATAGATTTTTCAATTCTGTGCAGGTTGCAATCAGTTGCACTAACATGTAAATCGATTTCACAAGTCAACGTTCTAAAAAATTTCAAAAATAAGCAGCATACAGTCGATTGCATGCATATGTAAATCGATTGCACTAAGAAGAAAAGTAAAAAAAAACTTTAAACAACATATTTAAATCGATTGTACTATATGTGTAAATCGATTTACATTATCTTGAAAGTGAAAAATACAAGTTTTAAGCATGCCATGGTTAAGAGCTAACTATGCAATGATGTTTGTATTGATTGAGCATCTAAGACTTTAATATTTGTTTAGAATTGTTACTATACCTTCATGAAAAGTCTTCTTGAATACTAAGCCTTGAACATGATGCTTTTTAACTTGAAAATCATCTTTGCCTTCTTATCATATTTTGCAACTAAGAGATTTGTCTTCATCAAAACAATTGTTAACCATAGAGAAGCTTGACTTCACATTAGTCTCGTGTACACTCATCATCTTGACATGTGGCTCCATCTCATTAACCAAAGTAATAATGTTGATGGTCATTGGATGTTGATTGGAGACTTTAATGATATCATTCATCTAAGTGAACAATAAGGTGGTAATATTAATCAATTTATGGCAACTGTTTTGTTGAATGTCATTGATAAATGTAATTTAGTTGAAGTAGACATGACTAGTGGGAAATTCACTTGGAATAGGCCTCATATTAGTAATTTAATGGCTATCACAAGTTGGATAAGGTCATGGTTGATGTTGCTTGGTGCATGCATTTTCTCGATGCATATGGTGAGGCATTGTGTAAATTTCATTCCCATTCTCCTTAGGTGTGGCCTCTCCCCAAGACCATGGGTCGCATCCTTTTGGATTTGAGATATCTTAGATTGCTCATATGAAAACTCCAATGTAGTCAAGACTTCTTAGGGGGAAATCCCCATATGACATACTCTTAACTGTAGAGGAGGTAGAGTTGGTCGCTCTAGAGGTGACGATGAGGAGACAAAACCTGAAGTGGCTGATTATGTTGAGCTAGAGGTGCATGATTAGGATGATACATGTGACATTCAGGATGGTCTTGTAGATAAGGGGTTCCCAAGAGGGCCCTTCTGGCCGTATATTGATGATCAGGTATGTCGATCACGTTGCATTCAGATTATGGCAGGGAGAGGTAAACATATTTTAATTTATGTTTGTTTTATGCATTAGTGATTGATTGGGAGTAATTGATGGTCCATGCTTTAATATTTACAATATCTCCTCCTATTGAAGCTCATACTCATAACTTAAAGCTGAAGAAATTTCTATACCTCAACCCAAGTGTAAGGGAAATACCGAGCATAAAAAAGTTTCGGTGCAATCCTAAGCATACAAAAGTGTTGATGCAATCCTAAACATATAAAGTGTTTGCGCAATCAAAATCAAATTTACTTTTTGACTTCATTTCCCCAATGCCTTTTACGTCTCGCATATGTTGTTTTCCATTTTCTTGAACAATCACCACAATTATCTCTTCAACGGCCAATGACAAAAGGAAATGGGCAATCAAGCTTCTACTTCAATTGAACCTAGTGACTATTGTTGACAAAACCAACTGCAATAAGTTTATGTGTATTCACTGACATAAGTAGAAAAATGTGATGCAAAAGTCATGGGACAACTAGACCACTATCATGGTGTATCTAGAAGCAATAAGATAACTCATGTCAGGAATTGTCATCCATTTGGCATACCCTTGAACACCCAAGCTAGAGATTCTTAATGAACTCCAAATTTTTGAAACCGTGTCATATAATACCTTGGAATACAAATCATTATTGTGAAAAATAATTCACCATATAATTGCGTCTGAACCAAGGACCATGAATCATAACCCCGTACAAATACAACTCTAATAATATGAAAACCATAATTTCCATTACCCTCCGCACCTATAATAACTTCAATATAGTCATGAAATAAAATAGGAAAATGTGGCAAGTATATGTGTCTTGAAGACTTGTTATACAATCTACTTGAGGGATATTTACAAGATGATTTCTTGGAAGTCTGACTTCCTTATGAAGCATAAACATTCTACCAATACAAAGGATCATAATGCACACCATACTTTTTCCCTTTTTACTATTCTTGGCTCCCTTTTTAAGCTTGAGATTTGATACTCCGTAAAAGTACGACTATATTGAAGTAGTAAAAAGAGTTATCATCCTCAGAGACCAATGATCAATTAATGTTACCTATCATATATATGTTTATCTAAGGCTACGTGAAAATTTGCTTGTTCGCACGAAAATGATAAAATATTTGATTTCCCTTAATATTAAAAATAAGAGTCCAAAAAATGATTATTTTCCTTCAACTTCACTTGTATAAATTTTTTTATCGATTATAACGAGAATTATGCTTTTTATAGAAAAATACTAAAACTAGTGGTGGCGCCCAACATCACCAAGCTTTAAACCCGCAAACCATCTACTTTCGTAATACAAATTGCAAGTTTAGAGACCTTTTACAAAGTAAAAGTAATCTCTTGATTAATTCAGAAATGCTTTCAAAAAATATAAAAACCAATCATTCAAATATCCATGTCAGGTATCGTTTACGCCCTTTCGGCGCATAAATGATATCTTTGTGTTCCTACTTCCATAGCAAACATATTTCTTTTTTAAACAAAATTTACAAAACAAAACTTTTATTCTCTCTACACTTAATACTCATACAATCTGCATGAGGTCTATCGGTATGAAAATCCTTATGTCTCGAACCCTAAACAAAATCTACTCAGACAGGGTTAATAATAATGCAACATAAACATACAAAACATACATAACATTCATTATATAAGCAATAAAGTATAACATGTAGTGTGATGAATACTTATGGAATTAAATATGCTCAAAATGGTGACTTTTGATCCAACAATAGTAGTAAAATAAAAATGCAATAGAGTAGTAATAACAAAAAAATAAAGGAAAACTTCAACTTGCATAAAATTATGGAAATTTAGAGTAATTTTAGTACAATGATGCTCAAATCCCTTTTTCCCACTAAAATGAAAGTTGAATGCACTAATGATCGTGCAAAAGTGCAAAAGAACATGATGGAAACCGTTAGGAAAAACGAATGAAACATGGAGATCTGGGAGCCAAAACTAACGTCATGGGTGATGGCGGGTTTCCTGTGATGGCTTTTGTGTGTTGATCTCTTGTTTCCTTCCTACTCTCATGACAGTCATCCCTTGGTTTCCGTGACGGGCGTCATGGATGGTCATGATAAGAGACATCTCTATAATGGGCCAACCTTCAATTCTTCTTTTTGTTTGCTCCTCTCGTTCTTTTACTTCTCTTTTCCTAAATATTCAGTGACATATGCTCTATAGCTGAAACATAGTGAAAAAGCCCATTTTTGCAGCAAATTGCAGATAAAACACACAAAAACATGGAAAGAAACAAAATAAAAAAAAATAGTAAAAACATTAATGATCACACTCCCACATACTTAAACCATGAAGTAATCTTCTAAGTAGCGTTTAACTCAGACATTATAATCGAAGTAGGTAATCTCTCATATTTTCTAAAAAATCTCAATTTTCAAGCTTTTACCTTAAGGACATGGAAAAGTTCAAGTCTGGGATTGCGATGACAGGTCATCATATCATATTTTTAGTATGAATTTCCAACCCTTTTTAGTTTTGTTTTACTTTTAATATGTTTATTTTTTTGTAGGAATTAATAAAAATTCTGAAAAAATTGTGGAAAAAACCTATTCAAGTCACATCTTCCGAATCAGAAAAATTCGACGATATTTGATCGTTCCTGTGCGATCAAAATTTGTAGTGGGCCCCGGACGCTGACGTAGATGATGATGGCGATGCTCAGTCACCGAGGAGAGGTGAGGAGTGTATATGCAAGGTACTCTGATGCCAAAGTAAGAACGGGAAAAAGAGTATGCAAGTACGGGTAAGAGAGTTAAGGGAGTGAATATTCGATACTTGGCCTCTCAAGTGAGAGGGTTTATAAAGAGCTCCCAACGCTTGGATATTGGTCCCCATTTTGGGCCTGAATCGTTGATCCCCAAAAAATAGGTAACTGTCAAAACTAATCGTTGGAATGGGCCTGTGTGGTCGGAAGTGTACGTCGAACAACGCTAATCCGAGCAGGAGCAGTTCCTCGACCGGATTTGGGTGACTTCCTCGGATGACGGGAAATAGTCTAGAAGGAGTAGAGAAAACCGGCCACAGGCGATCATGGTCAACAATTCATCCTCGGTTGAGGGGCATAAAGCCAGTGGGTCCCTCTGACTTTGGGTTATTGGTTCGTCTTGGAAGCAAGAGTGGATTGGGCCATGCCTAGTCATTGGTCCAGTCCAAAACAGAAGCCCCCCAAGTCGTTGCTTCTGGTCATAAAAGTGATGACTTAAGGGTGGTCAGCTACGTACGGGGTTAAACTAAGACTTGTGAAATTCTTTCGTTATCAGCTTGACAGGGAAGAGCCCAAGTGCATTTGGGCGTTAAAATGTGGTCGATAGACGGGGATCTTAACGGTAATATTGAGAAGTTACGCTACGTCTGCACCTTGGGAAGCGTGCGTATTTAATGCACAATGATGGCTAGCCTACGGTCATCCCTAGGCAATGAGTGTGTCATTCATAAGCTCTATGATACTGTAACACGGTGGGATAACTGACTTTCTATAAATGTTGCGGATAGCAAAAGTCGCCACCGACTTTTATTTTATCCAAAAGGAAAGGACATAAAAGAACAGGAAAAACCTATTTTAAAAGACTTGAGTTCGGGGGGTAGGTTATACAAAGGGAAGCTGTTAGCACCCTTTATATCCATGGTTATCCATGGGCTCTTAGTTACTTAGCTCACTTTGAATTGTTTTGAGAAAGGTGTAGTGTGTGATTAGAAACTTTCTAAGTACTTTATAATGATCCTCGTATGGATGTATATAAAGACTTTGTTGTGAAAATTTGTTTGAAATGTGAAGTGTAAAAAGTATTTTGAAATGTGTGAGCAAGTAATTAAGAGGAACCTACCCTATATTAAGTCTTTACTGTTCTTATGTTCTTTCAATGGTAAGACTATCCCTATTATTAAGGAATAGGTAGTCATTACTTTGGATGTGATAAGGGACATGTGTAGGGACATCTGAATATAGGCAACTGTAAGGTGTCTTTAGCAATATGTAGGGACTTATCATCTTTTATTCGAAGGGACAAGATCGTTTATCGTAGGCAACCTCGAAGGGACTTGATCTTATAAACTTGAAGGGACTTGATGATATTTATGAAGGGGCTTTGCTTAAGACACCTTACTTGACCTTAGAAATAGGCAACATGAGAGGTAACCCTAGAAAGTGCAAGATGACGATCAAAGACCGACTTACGTGTGTGAGTGTTTATGTTCAAATATTTATCTTATTTAATTAGTTATTCTAAGTCAATTTTAATCACAAACATGTTATGTACACCCTAGAATTACTAACCATACAGTTAATATATTTATAATAAAAATAAAGCAAAAACATAAACCTAAACTATTACAAAGCTTCGGGACAATTACAATATAGTCGGAGAAATAATAATAACGATAAATAGAAGATAAATAAGCAATAATTTAAAGGTTAGTAATAATGAAATAATAATAATAAGAAAGGGTTAGTAAAAATATAAAGAAGATAAAAATTTAAGAGAATATTATTTTTTAAGTTAAATAAACATTTAGAAACAATTTTTAGAATAAAATAGAACAATTAATGATAATAATAAACAAATAATAATTATTTACATAAAAAAAGATTAATTATTTAATTATAGTTTATAATAAAATTAAGTTAAATATTAAAGTTAATAAAAATTAGGGTTAATAAAAATTAGGTTTTTAGAAATTAGGGTTTACATTTTATTTAAGAAAAATAGGGTTTTAATTATTAATTTACAAAAATCAATTTATTTATAAGATTATATACAAGAATAATAATATAAATATATATGATGAAATAAAATATAAATAATTTGATTTTTTTAAGAAAAATAAATTGTGAAATAAAAAGAATAAGTTTGTTATAAAAATAATATGAACATTTTATTTTAAGAATTTATTATATAAGAAATTAATTAAATCAAATAAATATAATATAAACCAAAAAATAATGAAAAAAAAAAAGAGAAAATAAACATACCTGGGGCTGGGATTCGAACCCAGGCCCTAGGCTTCAATCATCTTGGACCAACAACATCACCACCAGGTCAGGCGCGCGCTGGTGTTAGTATAGGAGCAGCATTTCCTTTTGTTATAATCCTGCAAAATATCAAAAATAAAGCAAAACAAAATGGCCTGGGGGGATTCGAACCCAGGACCATTCAATACACAGGCAAACACACAAACCAGCTGAGCCACATGGGGCGCGTACAACATAGAACCAACAAACAAACATTATATTTTAAAACAACTTTTTGAATTGAATTTTGGCGCCCTTGACTTCATCTTCTTCCTTGGAATTTTGCAGGTTTTCCTGCGAATTCTGTTGGGAAATCTCCTGCGAATTTACCTGCGTGCAAAAACCTACAAAAATCGTATCATCTTATATTCATACAATTTTGCCAAATTGATCATGCCAACATGATCAATACAGTTCATTCATCTCATTTATGTTATCAAAATACATTTATATAAGCCGAATCAAGAAACCCTAATTTCAAGTTTGAAACCCTAACATGGCATTCTAATGTTTAGTCACGGTTTCTTCAATATTCTTGCCCAGAAATCATCTAAACACAATAACAAACCAAGTTAGAAACACAAAAGCAATTGATAATGGATGAATTAATGGAATCGAAAATCAAAACAAGAAGGAGAAGATGCGTTCGGTTTCCATCATTCATGAGGTTATGGATGCTTATGATGTTGCAAATAGTATCAAGAGAGTCCAAGGATCATGTCTATGTCCTTAGAATACCTTTAATTGCCCAGTAAATATGAAACCGAAAATTGGAATTTAAAGGAAAATTTTGAATGTCAAGAGTGTTATTGGAGGCTGCCAAATTCGTCCCTTAGCATTGTGATTAGTTTGTGTACATATAGAGAGTTGAATTAGGTCAAGAATCTTTGGATTTATGGGCTTTGTCTTGGTTGCTTGATCATGAAGATACAACTTGCTTTTTTAGTCAAAAAATCACATAAATTTTTTCCTCTTTGGTCTAGCACGAATTTCAATCTTTCAATCAACTTTAAAACATGTTTATGAGCTTCTAGAATGAAAATCAAATCAAATATTTAGCTTTTCATATTTTATTTTGATTTAAAATGATTTAAAATGAATAAAATAAAAATAAATAAAATAAAAATAATAAAAATCTGAATAGATGATTTTTTATTCGTGCATGATGTCATGGTAGTGATTGGGTCATAAAAATGCAAGCCCGTGTGAAAAGAATTGGTTCTAAGATCCCATTTGCTCAATAAACCCCTCAAAAATTTCCCAACTTTGCAAAGACACAAATCCCTCAATTTTAAGGCTATGAAGGTGTTCTTGGACATTTTGGAAAGCTTAAAGAGTCTTGTAACAAACCTCTTTGGTTTCATGTCAATATCCTTTACCAATCTCAAGTTATGCCCTTTGGAAGATGTTGACTTTTTGTTGACTTTTGAAATGACCTATAATGTCTTAGCTCATACCTTCCAAATGAAGCATTTTTGGGATTGGCTTGTGAGACACAAATTTGTAGAGAATTCAATTTCCTTCAAAATGAGCTTTGGATGGAAAAATTTTGATCAAGCATGTGAAAGTTATGGCTGGTCAAAGTTCAGTTGACTTTTCTTGTGAAAACCCTAATTTAGAAACTCCTGATTCTTGATGATCTGAAATCTCCTTGATGAATCATGATCAACCCTTGATCAAATGATGAATTTTACTTCATATACTTGATGTTGGCAAAAAATCATGAAGTTTGACTTTGGTTTGACCATAGTTGACCTCAGTTTGACTTTTTAACTGCTTTGACTGATTTTAGCCTATCTGATCATCTGACTGAGCAAATTTTTTTGGGAAAGCCTTGAAACTTGACATAGGGATTCTTAAATACATATAGGATGCTATGAAGCTCACTTAAAGCCTTGGAAGTCCATTTAGCCTGATGAAATCCAAAACCCTAGTTTAAGATGCATTGTTTAGGAGGATGCATTGTCTGAGGGAATTGTCAAACTTTCTGACTAATTGTGAACCTCTTGAGATACCTTGTGAATCATGTGAACCTTTTGGGACACCTTAGTATATAATGTCTTGTCTAGGTGAGGGCAAATGTTGGGGTGCAACAGCTGCCCCTGTTCAATTTTCTAAAACCTGAGGGGTTAGATTGGCATATGTGCCATTCGTGACCTGGAAGGTTGAAGGGGATTGAACACAAAAGCCCAAAAATTTGCACTCGCCGGTGCGTAAAATAACACTGATGATTAGTTGTATATGTTTTAGTGGGCTTGAAGATGCCACTTGGAACTGGAGATGGGCTTATAGATGCCATCCATAATATCAGGAGGTAATAATATCTTTATGTTAATACTGGATATCAGTACTAGGTCTTCGTATAGGCCGTCTCTGAATCGTTTATGCAACATGGTTTGAGTTGAATGCTAGCACTAGATCTTCGTATAGATCATCTCTGCATTATCTATGGGGAAAAAGAATATCCTTCATTAAGTGTCAGGGCTTAGATCTTTGTATAGATCGTCTCTGAACCATATCTAAGAACATACTTTAATTTAAGTATCAGAACCAAATCTTCGTGGCGATCTTTTTCTGAATTAAGTATCAGCATTAGACCTTCGTATAGATCGTCTCTGAACTGTTTTGAGTTGTTGAATAGACCAGTAGAAATAAATCTTCGTAACGATTATC
Organism: Lathyrus aphaca; assembly: GCA_963966055.1. NCBI lineage: Eukaryota > Viridiplantae > Streptophyta > Magnoliopsida > Fabales > Fabaceae > Lathyrus > Lathyrus aphaca. The sequence goes on along the minus strand of OZ014519.1, from coordinate 723,632,269 downwards.
TCTTCTGGAAATATCCTGAATTAGGTAATAGATCTTCGTATAGACCATTTACCTACCACCCAAGGATAAAAGAATATCAGGATTAAATCTTCGTGACGATTATATCCCTTGGAAATATCCTGGATTAAGCACCAGATCTTCGTATAGATCATTTACGTACCCCTCCAAGGATAACTTGAGCATTGATCATCAGAAATGAATCTTCGTAGCAATTATCCCTGAATTAAGTATCAACACTAGATCTTCGTATAGATCGTCTCTGAACTGTTGTGAATTGTTGATAGTGTTTTATCTGCATGTAACTATCCTGCAAAGAAAAGGTTAGTTTATGCAATATGTATGCATGTATGGCATGATGTATCTAAGTAAATGTTATATGTATTATGGATATGCAATGGTATGATGTAAATGATGTATGTATGAATCATGTTACTAGAAACGTCTGGATGTCTTTGTATAACAACTGCTGGCTAGGGAAAATAAATCCCGGCTTGTTGCTGAGAAATATGAGGACCTTGTTCCCGTTTTGTTTGATAGTATAATATTTATAACCTCCCGTCTTCGTTCGTCGTACTTCTATTGAAGGAATAAATTCCCGAGTATCCCGACTGAGGATAAAAGAGATGGACATAAATTCAAGGGGAGATGTAACTCGAAGTATCTATAAAGATAGATTTGCTCTGCTGGGGATTTGTAGTTGTCTTGTGGGGATGAACCGGCGAAGCTTCGTTGCATTCCTACCCTCGTTCGTCCTTAGTAAATACTATTACTGCATTTTATGCATTTCTGGTAAACATCAATCATATTCAAAAGCATACATACATTCAAACACAACCAATGGACGTTTTCGCTTAGGTAAATAGGGTAAAAGTAAATATGGATTCAAAGACAAAATTTTATTTATATTATAAAGTGACCTACATAAGCAAGTTTGTACAACGAGACAGAAATCCTAGTAAGATGAATTTGTCGTAAAAGTTTTACAAAAACAAAGAAAGACAGCTATGTGAGAAATAATCCTATTGAGTTTCAATTTTACTATTGCCATTATCTTCAAGTATCTCATCCTCTGCTGTTGAGATGGAAACGATTGGATTGATCTTTATCTGTTTGAACTTGAGTTAAGTAACACAACTAGTTAGGGCTACATAAGTGATCCAAACGAGGCATAGTCATACGCTTTAATCCCTAACTTTTGCTTGGGTTGCCCTTTCAGGTTTTCAATCCACCGGGATACCCTTTTTTGCCCAAGCCGCCTTTTCAGGTTTTCGACTTGCCGGGTGTACACTTTTATATATATATATATATATATATCCCTAATTTTTGCCCGAACCCTTTTGGTTCGCTGGGATGCCCTTATTTTTGCCTAGGCCAGTCAACCTAGCGGGTCTCTTTTTATGCGTAGTATTTTTTAACTATGTCTGCGTTTACGGGCTGTGGGAAGTCTTCGCCATCCATAGTAGTAAGCATCATGGCACCTCCTGAAAATACTCTCTTGACTACAAATGGTCCTTCATATGTAGGAGTCCACTTGCCCCTAGGATCCCCCTGTGGTAGTATGATACGCTTGATTAGCAAGTCACCAGCCTGATATACCCTTTGCTTAACCTTCTTATTAAAAGCTTTGATCATCCGTTTTTGGTACATCTGACCGTGACAAACAGCTGCCAGCCTTTTCTCATCAATCAAATTTATCTGGTCAAGTCGAGTCTGAATCCACTCATCTTCATCCAAGCCTGCATCCTTCATGATTCTTAAGGAGGGGATCTGAACTTCAATGGGCAGAACTGCTTCCATACAATAGACTAAGGAGAATGGGGTTGCCCTTGTTGAAGTACGTATTGTAGTACGATAACCATGAAGAACAAATGGTAACATCTCATGCCAATCCTTATAAGTAACAGTCATCTTCTGTAGAATCTTCTTGATGTTCTTATTTGCAGCTTCTACTGCCCCATTCATCTTCGGACGATACGAAGAAGAATTGTGATGCTTAATCTTGAACTGCGTGCAGAGATCAGTAATCATGGTGTTATTCAGATTAGAACCATTGTCTGTGATAATCCTTTCAGGGATGCCATACCTACATATGAGATTATTCTTAATGAATCGAGCCACCACATTCTTAGTAACAGATGCAAATGAAGTTGCCTCCACCCACTTTGTAAAGTAATCAATAGCAACCAAGATGAAACGGTGCCCATTAGAAGCGGTAGGCTTGATCTCACCAATCATATCAATGCCTCACATGGCAAAAGGCCAGGAGCAGTCAACACATTCAATGGAGCTGGAGGTATATGCACTTTATCAGCATAGATTTGACACTTGTGACATGTTCTGGAATGTTGATAGCAGTCAGTTTCCATTGTAGACCAATAGTAACCTGCTCTCATCTTCTTTGCCATGGTATGACCACTAGAATGAGTGCCAAAGCTCCCATCATGCATGTCTTCCATGATCTCTCTTGCTTCCTTCTTATCCACACAACGAAGCAAAGTTGAATCATGATTGCGCTTGTACAAAATTCCATTACTCAAGAAGAACTTAGCAGAAAATCTCCTAAGAAATTTCTTATCTTTGACAGATGCCCCTTCAGGGAACTCCTGAGTTTCAAGATATCTTTTCACCTCATAGAACCAAGGTTTCTCCTCTCCTCCTTCAGTATCGATCTCATTGCAGTATGCGGGCTTCTCAAATCTGTCAATAGTGATCTTGGGAGCTTCATCATCCCAGCTAATCTCAAACATAGATGTCATGGTGGCTAATGCATCTGCCAACTGATTCTCTCCTCGTGGAATATGTCCAAAGGTAATCTCTTCAAAATATGGGATCAAAGACAACACATGTTCTCTGTAGGGAATGAGATTTTCATGCTTGGTATCCCAATCTCCTTTAATCTGACTCACTACCAGGGCTGAATCCCCATATACGTCCAGGAACTGAATCTTCATCTCAATGTCAGCTTTGATACCCATGATACATGCCTCATACTCAGCCATGTTATTGGTACAATAGAAACAAAGTCTTGCAGTAATCGGGGTATGACAACCTTCAGGGGAAATGATCACAACACCAACACCATTACCAAGTGCATTAGAAGCTCCGTCAAAAAACCATAGTCCATCGGGATTGTCGTACCCTAAATTTTAACCCGAAGTTTTTTTGTCGATCTAAAAGTCAAAGAGGGACTCTTTTGACCTTTTAGACGGGCTTTTGAACTTTTCGAGTTTTATTCTTAAATCTAATAATTGCAAAAGGGATCCTAAGTTATAAATGTTTATCTTAATTTTATGGGGTTATTTTTTTTAACAAAAAGGGGTTATATCAGGTTAATTAATAAATATTATTATTAATTATTGGATATATTATTTTTGGGTTTAATAATATTATTACTAATATTATTTAGTTTTTGTTTAAAGTATCATTTTGAATTTGTTTATCATTATGGATTGGGATTTTTTTTTTCTTTTAAAATAAAATATTTATTATTATTATATTTAATAATAATATTATTATTACTAATATTGTTATTTGGTTTTATTAAAATTATTATCATTGTTAAAAGTAAATATTTTGGATTTAATAATAATAATAATAATATTATTCTTAATATTATTATTAGTTTTTTATTTACTATGTTGGGTTTTATTAAATAATAAGTTAAGAGGTTTTTTTTTTGGATTATATTATATTTTATTAATATCAAATTTTATCACTATTATTTTTATTTAATATTATAATTTTATTTTTGGGGCAGATCTAAGCTCCATACCTAATTTTAAGATTATAAATAAGACATCAGTCTCTCCTATTTTCTCATCCACAATTCACCAAATTCACTCTTAAAAAGGGTGTTGCTCTTCACATTGAAGAACAACAACGACTGAAAAACATTTTATCAAGGTAGAAGGGAAAAGATCAAAGAAGGAGGCAAAGATCGGAATTGGTGACGTGTGGATCGAATCAAAGGAAGAACTATAAAAGAAAATTATCTTACTCACCGGGATAAACCTCGATCCCGTAGGTTGGTATCATCAAACAATTATCAATTACATACATTTACTTTTAAATTCTCGAGAAAATAAGTATATAAAAGTGTGCTAATAATGAATTTAAAATGAGATTTTCAAGTAAAAAAAATGTTACTGTAACCGCGTGTGAGAAAGTAAAGAATACGTTTTCAACCTAATGTTTTTTATTTAAATTAATAATTGGGTTAATTGATTTTTTTGGATGGAAATTGGGTTAATTAATATTAGACACAAAAGGCATAAGTTTTCTATTCAATGAAAAATTGTACTGATGTATAATCTGGGTGGACCAACGAATCTTCAAGAAGGAACAATTTTTTTTTTTAACTTTTCATGATTCTTAAATTAATGAATTGCACCAACAAGCTATTTAAAATCAATTAAAATGAATTAATATGTTTGTCACCATCATATTAATACACAAAAAATCGAATTCATTAAAAGATTAATTTTAATCTTCTTATTCTATTAAGATAATTTAGGATCAATTTTAAGCATTAGTCACAAGATTAATCCATAAGAAATAAAAATACCATAAAAAAACAAAAAGGCAATTAAAGGGTTAATATTTTAGTTAACTAATTATAATTAATTAGAATTTGGTCCTTAGGATAATTGTAGGGAAATTTTGGTAATAGCAGTAAGGGGATAAAATTAAGGTTTGATTATTTTAATTGGGGGTTTAATCGACTACAAGGGATAATAATTTATTTGAATTATTAAGTTAATTGGTTAATTCTTTTAATTAATTTTGATTAGGGATTAAGGGATTAATATACATGTAATCGAGGGTAACAAATATTAGGATTGGATTTGAATTATTTAGTTAAAATATTTTCAGTTTTTTCAGAGATTAGGTGATTATATATTTATATATATTTTTGGATTCAATTTATAATTTTGAATTTATTATAGTTTTTTTATTTTTATAATAAAAAATATGGGTTTATTGGAACCTATAATATTGGGGTTTTATAATTTGAAATTTATTATATTGATATAAATATTGGTTTAAATTATGTTTTTGGGATTTATATTCTATTTTTAAATTTTAGTATATTTTGGGATTAAAATTCTAGTTCAAATTTAAATATTTTGGAGATAAATGTTACCATCTGAGATATAATTTTATTAATGAAATTTAGGAACTTAATTATTATTATTAAATGTATTGTGGGGATTTAAATTTTTGATTACTTATTTATGGTGTGTGATAGGGAATAATTATTATTGGTTTTAATGGTATATGATTGATATTAAAAGCAAAAGTTAATGGGAATTATGAAAATGTTTATATAAATATTTTTTATTGGATTTCTTACCGGAAAATATTAGAAAATACAAAACAATAAACTATAAGGAAAATTCGATTAGGGTTGATTAACATTTTAATAATTCTATAATTAGAATTTATATTATATGTATGGATAATTTAAATAATTAGGGATAATAATTATTAGGATTATTAATTAAACTAATTCATTAAAATAATTAAATAATTAATATAAATAAGGGTAAGAAATATTAGGATTGAAAATTGAAATATTTAATCATAATAATGTAGGGATAAGGGGATTTATAGAAAAGGTAATACTTAGATAGTTATGGTTGATTATGATAAATAGGAGATTAAACTACGAAAGTATAATTAGGAATAACAATTATTAGGATTAAAAATTAAGTCAATTAATTTGTAATATGGATTGGGGATTAAGAAATACTTTAATTATTAATTTAGGAATTAATATTAATTAAAAATTAGGGATTAGTGGATTATATACATTTAATCTTGGGTTTGATTTATAAGTTAATTTTTTTATAATTAAATTTTGGGGTTTGTCATAATCTTTTTATAATTCTTCCAATTAATATATTTTGGGTTTAATCTATAATTTGAGATTAAATTTACTTTTTGGGATTAAAATTCTATTTTGAATTATAAATATATTTTTCGGGGTTGAAATTTAATTTTTACATGTGGAAAATATTTCGGGATTGAATAATTGGGGTTATAATTTTTGTTATTAAATAATTTTGGGAATTAAAATTTAGGGATTTAATATTTTTACTTGGAAATTACTTTGGATTTTGAAAACTTAATTTGTTTTTGGGGATAGAAATTAAATAACTGTATTGGGATTGAAATTTTATTTATTTCGGAAGTTAAATTTATTTTTGGAATTGATTTTAAAATACGGGGTTTCACTTTTTGGAGTTTTATAATCTTAATAGGATTTTTATAAAAAATAAATTAGGGGTTTTATAATGAAGATTTAATGGGTTTTATTTTAGAGTTTAAGAATTTAGTTAAGGGGTAGTAAAGGGATTAGGATTAGGGTTTAGGGGTAGAGGGAATTGAACTACGACGCTCTGATCCCTCTTTTGAGGGTACGTAGGCATAAGATTTTTGAACAAAGACCCTAGCGAGTACAATAAGGAATAAAATTAGGATTTTTTATTTATTTATTAAATTAGAATTTATTTGGAATTTATAGTCATGAGATTTATAAAAATAAACAAACAACCCTAAGTCTTAAAAAGGATCCTATTGGATACAATAGAAGTGAGGGGTGCCTAACACCTTCCTCTCATTTAACCGACTTCCGAACTTAAGGTCTCTACCTTAGGATGTAAGTTTATCCTTGTTTCCCTTAAAAAATAGGATGGCGACTCTTAATTTTTAAGCCGGCTGCGACAGAGATCCTTGTTCAGGTCCGTCATATTGTCCAGGTTCTTTAGTAATAATCATAATGTCTTCATCAGGGAACTCAAAACTCATTGACTGATAATCATACACTGCTTGATGAGCCAAATGATCAGCTACAACACTTCCTTTAATGGCCTTCTGAGTAGTGTACTGTATATCATATTCTGTTAAGATCATTTGTCATCTTGTTATTCGTCCGGAGAGAGCAGGTTTCTCGAATATGTACTTGATTGGATCCATCTTTGAAATCAACAAGGTGGTATGAGTCAACATATACTGTCTTAGTCGGCGAGAAGCCCATGCCAAAGCGCAGGAAGTTTTCTCTAGCACTGAGTATCTTGTTTCACAGTCGGTAAACTTTTTGCTAAGGTAGTATATTGCCTGCTCTTTTCGACCAGACTCGTCATGTTGCCCTAATACACACCCCATTGAGTTGTCTAACATTGTTAATTACATGATCAAGGATCTTCCATCAACCGGTGGCATCAAGATTGGAGGTTCTAGAAGATATCTCTTGATTTCATCAAAGGCTGTCTGGCACTCGTCATTCCATTCCATCACCTGATCTTTCTTCAGCAATTTGAAGATTGGCTCACAGGTAGCGGTTAATTGGGAAATAAATCTTGCAATGTAATTCAGTCGTCCCAAGAAACCTTTAACTTCCTTCTCAGTACGGGGAGCTGGCATCTCTTGTATGGCTTTCACTTTTGCAGGGTCTACTTCAATACCTTTTCCGCTGACAATGAAACCCAGGAGTTTACCAGATCTAACTCCAAAAGTACATTTGTTTGGGTTCAATCTTAGCTTGTATTTATTCAACCTCTCAAACAGCTTATGTAGATGATCAAGGTGTTGTTCTTCATTCTGGGACCTGGCTATCATATCATCCACATATACCTCTATCTCATGATGAATCATATCGTGAAACAAAGCCACCATAGCACGTTGATATGTTGCCCCGACATTCTTCAAACCAAATGGCATCACTTTATAGCAAAAGGTGCCCCACTGTGTAACAAACGTAGTCTTCTCCATATCTTTAGGTGCCATCTTGATTTGATTGTAACCAGAGAAACCATCCATGAAAGAGAATACCTTATGTTGAGCAGTGTTGTCTACCAGAACATCAATATGAGGAAGTGGAAAGTCATCTTTAGGGCTGGCCTAATTCAGATCTATGTAGTCCACACACATGCGTACCTTACCATCCTTCTTGGGTACTGATACAACATTTGCAACCCATTGAGGATAAGAAGTCACAGCTAAGAACCCTGCATCAAATTGTTTCATCACCTCCGCTTTAATCTTTTCTGACATTTCAGGACGCATGCGACGAACATTTTGTTTCTTTGGACGACAATCTTCTTTTACCGGTAAACGGTGAACCACAATGTTTGTATCCAGCCCTGGCATATCTTCATAGGACCAAGCAAAGATCTCCACATAATCACGTAACATCTGATTTAATCTGCTCTTAACACCATCCTCTAGTTCAGCCCCTATCTTGACATCTTTCCTGTTTTCTTCAGTTCCCAGATTCACAACTTCGATTGGCTTTTCATGTGGCTGTATAACTTTCTCTTCTTGTTGTAACAACCTAGCAAGCTCTACAGGTACTTCACAATCTTCCTCCTTTCCATCTTCAGCTTGATAGATCAGATTCTCGAAATTATAATTGGCAATAGTAGAACTGTTATCAATAGGATCCAGAGTGGATGAGGATCTGCATTTTAGTGATGTGGGTGTGTGTAAGAACACATAGTTGATAAAACAAAAATAAAAATAAAAGAAAGATAAGGAGCACAATATTTACGAAAACGAAACGTCCATTGATTTTTATTGAATGAAGTATGCAAATGAAATGACATCCCGAAATAAGCATACCATTGTGCCCCGGGCAAGACACAAGGCTTAAAAGTTTAATTGTTTAAAATTACAAACTTAAAAATAAAAACACAGTAATAGTATTTACAACTGACTAAAGGAGATAGGAATAACGTCTTCGGTCTTCCAATTGTTGAGCCCATCACCCACAGTAGGAAAAATCCAATCATCCAGGTTGTAGTCTTCATGACAGTCACCCACATCATTGATTTGATCTCTTATGACCCCTTGATTGGTGATACGAACAGCACGAGCACGACGAACAGTCTTCTGGGATTCTGCAGTAAAACCCAAACCAAATTTGTCAGACTTATAAGGGATGTCAGGAAGCTGACCCCAAATAGTACAACCACTTTCAACCACAACTCTAGCATCTTTGAGGGAGGCCATTGTAGCAGTTTGGTAACCACAAGAACTTTTTTAACAACAGGGGGAGCTTCAGTAGCAAGAATGACCCAAGGAACTACCTCAAATGTCTGGCAAGGAGTCTCAACAAATTCACCCTCCATCTCAACATATTTAAAAGTATTCACATGACTGACCATGTATTCTTCTTCACCATAATCAGTGACAATCTTTCCTTTCACCAGATATTTCAACTTCTGATGTAAAGTGGAAGTCACAGCACCTGCCCCATGGATCCAGGGGCACCCAAGCAAACAGGAGTATGCAGGACGAATATCCATTACATAGAAAGTAGAGTCGAAGACTTGAGAGCCTACTTTGATCGGGAGATCTACTTCTCCATGTACCACTCTTCTTGAGCCATCAAAGGCCCTCACCACTACATTACTTGGTCTTAACACAACATCTTCAGGACTGAGCTTGTCCAGAACCTCTTTGGGGAGCACATTTAATGAAGAACCATTTTCTACCAGCACATGAGACAAGGTAGTGCCCCTACATTCAATGGAGATATGCAAAGCTCTGTTATGGTTTCTCTTGGCAGGAGTCAAGTCAGCATCAGAAAAGCCTAACCCATTATCATAAGTCAGATGTGCAACACAATTCTCAAATTGATCCACAGAAATTTCATTTGGCACATGAGCAGTCTTCAAGAACTTGATTAAGGCTTTAGCATGAGCCTCGGAACACAACAATAAAGATAACATGGAGATTTTGGAGGGAGTATGCCCCAACTGGTCAACAATATCATAATCACTCTTGCGAATGATCTTCAGCACTTCTTCCAACTGTTTAGAGAGATTTTCAGCAGTTGGTGCCTCAGCTTGCAGAGGTTCAACCACAGGACCTTTGCCCCGAGCATCAGTACTTGGCCCAAAATTGGAGGTAGTAGTTGGAGTAACTGCACTTTTGGAGGTAGCCTGAGGAGAGAAAATTCTTCCACTTCTGGTGATCTTACTAGATCCAGCAATATTATCAACATCAAGATTATCATCAGTAATAGGTGCATCAGTCAAAGGTTCTTGTTTAACACCGTGAATGTAAACATCAGAACCATAATTCCAAGGTATAACTTTATCAGAAGTATAAGGAACAGTGCCATGAGTGGTAATGATCATGGGATCCATTCTAACTTCAGCAACAGTCTTCACAAGGCCTTCAGTAGTAATCCTGACAGGACCCTTAGAGGTGATCCTGACAGGGCCTTTGGAGGTAATCTTCACTGGCACTTTATCAACCATAGCCACATCTTCAAGCTTCGTACTTCGAGTTAGATGTTCGCACATACTTTCAACAGAAGGAGTTCTCTCAAACAATATAGTGTAATTGTCCATGAGGCGTTGAATACCATCTTTCAACTTCCAGCAACTATCAGGCTTGTAAGCACAGTAAAAACAATCTTCATTGCAACCTGGAAAGAATCCAGCCTGCACCAACTTCTTCGTGATAATGGATAAGGGAGTAGTCACATCTGCTACTGAGGAAACATATGAAACTTCATCAACAACATTAACAGTCTTCTCATGATTGGGCATGGGAGCAGTAATCACATTTGGGGTCCCAGGAGGATCAAATTCAATTTCTCCAGCTTCAATCATGTCTTGAATCTTGGTTTTCAACACCCAGCAGTTGTTGGTGTCATGTCCCGGACTATTAGAATGATAGGCGCATCGTGCATTAGGATTGTATCGAGGAGAGGAAGTATTAGGATTCTGAGGAGGGTCCTTCAAAGTAATGAGTTCCCCTTTCAACATGTGTTGCAAGGCTTGGGCCAGTGACATGTTGATCTTGGTGAATTGTCTTCTAGGCTTCTGTTGATTGTTTTGTTGTGGCTCTGGTGCTGCAGGAGTAGGATTGGAAATGTGAACTGCTCCCACAGATTGATGACTTATGTTACGACTATGTTGGCCATACACAGCATTAGACTCCTTCTTTCCACTAGGGGGCTTCTTAGCAGTGCTTGATGAAGAGGAACCCACCTGTATCTTACCACTTCTTATACCACTCTCCACACGTTCTCCAGTCATTATCAGCTCGGTGAAACCAGATGATGAGCTTCCAATGAGGTGACTATAGAAAGGACCATTCAGCGTACTCATAAACATATCCACCAGCTCCCTATCAGTCAGAGGAGGTTGAACTCTGCCAACCAGGTCTCTCCATTTCTGGGAATACTCCTTGAAGCTCTCCTTAGCACCCATAGACATGCTTTGGAGCTGCATGCGAGTCGATGCTAAATCATCATTAAATTGGTATTGCCTATAGAAGGCCTCAACAAGATCATTCCAATCACGAATATTAACACTTTCCAGTTGGTAGTACCATTCCAATTGAGCTCCAGACAAACTCTCCTGGAAGAAATGAATCCACAGTTTTTTGTCAGCAGTATGTGGTTGAATCCTCTGGACATAGGATCTTAAATGCAGCTTAGGACATGAAACACCATCATATACCACAAAAACAGGAACCTTGAAACCAATAGGTATAACCACCCCAGAAACTAAACTCAGATCTTCAAAATCAAGCCCAGAAGATTTTTGTAGTTCCATAACATTCATTCTGTCTACTAGCATCTTGTACTTCTCTTCACTAGCAGGATCATGATAATAATTTGCTTCAGAATCAGAATCTCCCACAGTATCATGAAGACTACCTCCTTCCTTCTCAGAATTTTCAGACTCAGAATCCTCAATCTGTTCCTTTGTCTTGATAGGACCTCTGAATCTTCTTCCCAGATTGATAAGGCCTCCTGATCTTCTAGTCTTCTTCTTCTTCTTAGCTAGTAGTGTCTTCAGCTCATCTTGTCCCTTGGACAAATTCAGAATCAACTCTTGGAATTGTGCATTCTGAGCCTGGAGATCTTTGACAGTCTGTTCAAGAGCCATTTCTGCTGAAATAAACAGCGAGAAGATAAGATACCTGTTCATAAGAAACCTGTGATGCAATGGCATGGTATGCAAATGCATATGCAATGTTTTCAAGGACCGCAGGATTTAAATTTGTTTAAACAATCAGAAAGTAAACTTTTATTAGTAATAAACTTTGTTTGCCTCTTAAGCTTACAATAAAAATGAAAAAAATACAAAGATGGGGTTTTAAGTCTCCCATGGACGTTTTCTCTTAGTGTTGAGGTATGAGTTGAGATTTCGCTCCTCGTGAAGTTGTTTTGTTAGCTCCAGGATTCTTTCTTGACTAGCTTTGAAATGAGTCTCAAAAGTATCCCTTTGCTCCTTCAACTGGATCCAGGACCTTTGTAAGTCCTCCATGTCAGTGGGCATAACTGGATGAAGAATGATATAGGAAGTATCTCCTTCAGCAACAGGCTCCATGGTAATTGGCAGGATAGCAGGATATGGAATCATAAGAGTCTGGGCACGAGATCGCACCCATCTGAGATAAGGTTCCATAGGAATAGTGTACTTGGGTTCCAGAGTCTTGCTGTCAACCTTGTTCACTTTACCCCATGCTCGTATAAACCTCTGACGGTAACCTTGCAGATCGTTGTCATAATCGAACACAATACCTTGAATAAGCATGTCATGAGGACCATCACTCCGAGCGTAACCAAACTGACGTAGAGCTAAAGAAGGGATGTAAGTAATGCCCCCTCTTATGCCAAGGAGTGGCACATTAGGAAACTTCCACAACGGTCAATGATAGTAACATCCTCCATGGATTTAGAGCACCAATGAATATCTGAATGAGAAAGTGACATAATCCTCTTGGACCACCTTAACTCTTGTTCATTCTTCATCACTGATCGAGGAAGGTGAGAAATAAACCACCTAGACAATAAAGGTATGCAGCACATCAGAGTTCCTCGTGCCTTTGTAGTACGGGTATGAAGAGAGTGTAAGATGTCTCCAAGTAATGTAGGCATTGGATTATGAGTCAGAAATATGTTGATGGCGTGTACGTCTATGAACTGGTCTGGATTGGGGAACAACACTAAGCCATAGATCAATAGGCTAAGATCTCCTCAAAAGCATCATAACTCATAGCCTTCAGGAACACTTGAGCTTTCTCCATCAATACCTTGGTAAGAATACCCTTAACTCCGCTTCTTGTTTCTAAGATAATGTCTGGTTTCTTTAAATGTATGGCTGCAGCAATGACTTCAGGTTTAGGCTCTTTTTCCAATCCTGTGAAGGGTCTCTGATAAAGGATAGGTATACCCAATAGTTTGGAGAATTCTTCCATTGTAGGAACCAGCTGATAATCGGGGAATGTGAAGCAATGATGTTTAGGATCAAAGAACTGAAACGGATCACTCATCATATCTTCATTGAACCCTGAAGTGACTAGATCCAGTAGGTGACCATGCTTCTTGATGAACTGGGAGTTTTCAGAAACTTGAGAGACCAACTCCTTAAGCTTAGGAGGTATTCCTACAAAGTTAACCCGGATAGTATTCCTACGAGCAGAAGCCATGACCTGCAACAAAGAACAAAGATAAATCCTTTGGTCCTTGAAATGGTTAGTGAAAATGCTATGCTTATGATGCATGATGATGCTATGATGTTATGCTCAATCACAAACATGTGGCACACACAAACAAGTCACACAATAGCCCTAGGTTTGAAGGCTTGCATGAGGTTTAAAGGTAAGTACCCTCCCCTGAAGTTTAGTTGGTTCATCCTGTCCTATAAAGTAACAAGGTTCTAAGGGATCTCAATATCATTGATCCTTCAAAAGGGTGGTTGTTCAGGAGGCAACTTACTTGAAAACCAAAACCCTCCAAGTTTAGAATCTCAATGAGTGTAGCATCGAGTATCAACCAACTTCAGTCTTCACAAAAGCCGGTTATCTCACTACTTTTCTAAAGGTCAAGATGGGATGACTAAGGTTCTAAAACTCAGTTAGTGTATTGACAACATATGGCAGCTGTAACACGATGGGAGAACTGACTTTAGTTAAATGTTGCGGATAGCAAGAGTCGCCACCGACTTTTATTTTATCCAAAACAAGAGGACATAAAAGAACAGGAAAGACCTTAAAAAGATTTTGAGTTCGGGGGTAGGTTATACAAAGGGAAGGTGTTAGCACCCTTTATATCCATAGTTATCCATGGGCTCTTAGTTACTTATCTCACTTTAAATTGTTTTGAAAAGGTGTAGTGTATGATTAGAAAACTTTCTAAGTACTTTGTAATGATCCTCGTATGGATGTATACAAAGACTTGTTTTTGAAAATTTGTTTGAAATGTGAAGTGTAAAAAGTATTTGGAAATGTGTGAGCAAGTAATTAAGAGGAACCTACCCTATATTAAGTCTTTATTATTCTTATGTTCTTTCAATGGTAAGACTATCCCTATTATTAAGGAATAGGTAGTCATTACCTTGGATGTGAGAAGGGACATGTATAGGGAGAATCTGAATATAGGCAACTGCAAGGTGTCTTTAGCAATTCGTAGGGACTTATCATCTTTTATTCGAAGGGATAAGATCATTTATCGTAGGCAACCTCGAAGGGACTTGGTCTTATAAACTGAAGGGACTTGATGATATTGATGAAGGGACTTTGCTTAAGACACCTTACTTGACCTTAGAAATAGGCAACATGAGAGGTAACCCTAGAAAGTGCAAGATGGCGATCAAAGATCGACTTACGTGTGTGAGTGTTCATGTTCAAATATTTATCTTTTTAAATTAGTTATTCTAAGTCAATTTTAATCACAAACATGTTATGCACACCCTATAGTTACTAACCACACAGTAAATATATTTACAATAAAAATAAAGCAAAAATATAAACCTAAACTATTACAAAGCTTTAGGATAGTTACAATATAATCGGCAAAAATAATAATAACGATAAAATAGAAAATAAATAAGCAATAATTTAAATGGTTAGTAATAATGAAATAATAATAATAAAAAAAGGGTTAGTAAAAATACAAATAAAAATTTAAGAGAAAATATTATTTTTAAGTTGAATAAACATTTAGAAAATTTTTAGAAGAAATTATAACAATTATAATAATAATAAACAAATAATAATTACTTATAACAAAAAAAAGATTAATTATTTAATTATAGTTTATAACAAAAATTAATTAAGTTAAATGTTAAAGTTAATAAAAATTAGGGTTAATAAAAAATTAGGGTTTTGAAAAAATTAGGGTTTAGATTTTTATTTAAGAAAAATTAGGGTTTTAATTATTAATTGAAATATATAATTAATCTATTTTACAAAAATATAATAATTATACATATATACATATTATAAAATAAATATAAACAATTTAAATTTTAAGAAAATAAATTATGATTTTTTAAGAAAATAAAGAAAATATTATAATAGTGTTTAGAAATTATTTTTATAATTTATATTTAATAATTTAAACAAAATAGAATTAATATAAGAAAAGAAATTAAAAAAATAAGAAAAAACAAGAAAATTGGCCAAAACGAAAGGACCTGGGATTTGAACCCAGGTCCCTTACCTCAACAACAACCCTTCAAAACCAACTGAGCCAGCACACGCTGGTGACTACCAATGGCAATGCAATCACTTTATTACAAACCTGCAAAATAAATGGATTAAAAAAAAAAAAAACTGCTTCAGGCCAGACTCGAACCCTTGACATTAGCTTCACATGCGCGTATGCTTTACCAACTGAACCACTGCAACGTTTGTGAAACATAATACAAACAATACATAATAAAATAAACTCAATTTTCAAATTATATTTTCGCGCCACGCTCATCTTCTTCCTCCAGCCGTCGTATTAGGCTATATGACACTTCTTCCGTCACTAGAGTTTGTAGTGACGGATCTTTTCCGTAGCTACATGTCCTGGAGATTCAAAAACACAACACACACAATATAAATTTATTCTAAGGGTGTAAATCGATTAATATATGTCCTCTAAGTCCAAATAGGTCCATAATTTGGTCTGAAATTACTTATTTCATGAAACCCTAATCCATGGTTTCATGAACCCTAACAATGGCGTTTAGCCGTTCCTGCATCAAACATCAAATCAAACTATCCAGAAACATTGAAAACATCATCATAAACAATAATATATAATCAAATTTTATTTATATTTCTTGTATCATTGAAATCGAAAAATCAATTTTTAAGCTAAAAGATGAAATCGGTTTATGCATTTTAATGAGTTTTGGATGATGTAATGCATTGGGATAGCATCAAGGATGATCAAGGAAGAGATTGCAACCTTCAAAACACTTTGATATTTTAAGTATTGTTCTTACTCTTGGAGGCAGCCAAATTTGTCCCCTAGCATTGTGATTAGTTTGTGTACATATAGAGAGCTGAATGAGGTCAAAATTTTATGGATTTGTGGGCTTTGTCTTGATTGCTTGATCATGAAGATTCCCTTCCTTCAAATATTGAAAATATCTTATAAAACCTTTCTAAATTAAGCCAATCTGATTTTACATGATCTCAATCACCTTTAATTGACTTTTAAGAATTTCTAGAATGAAAATCATATCAAATATTGAGACTTTTATATTTTATTTTGATTTAAAATGATTTTTAATGTATAAAATCATAATAAATAAAATAAAATTAATAAAAATTTGAATAAATGATTTTTAATTCGTGCATGATGTCATGGTAGTGTTTGGGTCATAAAAATGCAAGCCCATGTGAAAAGAATTGGTTCTAAGATCCCATTTGCTCAATAAACCCCTAAAAAATTTCCCAACTTTTCAAAGACACAAATCCCTCAATTTTAAGGCTATGAAGGTGTTCTTGGACATTTTGGAAATCTTAAGGAGTCCTCTAACCAACCTCTTTGGTCTCATATCAATATCCTTTACCAATCTCAAGTTATGCCCTTTGGAAGATGTTGACTTTTTGTTGACTTTTAAAATGACCTATAATGTCTTAGCTCATACCTTCCAAATGAAGCATTTTTGGGCTTGGCTTGTGAGACACAAAGTTTTAAAGAATTCAATTTCCTTAAAAATGAGATTTGGATAGGAAATTTTTGATGAAGCATGTGAAAGTTATGGCTGGTCAAAGTTCAGTTGATTTTTCCTATGAAAACCCTAATTTAGAAACTCCTGATTCTTGATGATCTGAAATATCCTTGATGAATCATGATCAAACCTTGATCAAATGATGAATTTTACTTCATATACTTGATGTTGGCAAAAAATCATGAAGTTTGACTTTGGTTTGACCACAGTTGACCTCAGTTTGACTTTTTAACTGCTTTGACTGATTTTAGCCTATCTGATCATCTGACTGAGCAAACTTTTTGGGAAAGCCTTGAAACTTGACATAGGGATTCTTGAAGACATATAGGATGCTATGAAGCTCACTTGAAGCCTTGGAGGTCCATTTAGCCTGATGAGATCCAAAACCCTGGTTTAGGATGCATTGCTTAGGAGGATGCATTATCTGAGGGAATTGTCAAACTTTCTGACTAATTGTGAACCTTGTGAACCTCTTGAGATACCTTGTGAATCTTGTGAACCTTGTGAAGCTTGTGAGCCTCTTTGGACACCTTAGTACACAATGTCTTGTCTAGGTGAGGGCAAATTTTGGGGTGCAACAGCTGCCCCTGTTCAATTTTCTGAAACCTGAGGGGTTAGATTGGCATATGTGCCATTCGTGACCTGGAAGGTTGAAGGGGATTGAACACAAAATCCCAAAAATTTGCACTCGTCGGTGCGTAAAGTAACACTGATGATTAGTTGTATATGCTTAAGTGGACTTGAAGATGCCACTTGGAAGAACTGGAGATGGGCTTATAGATGTCATCCATAATATCAGGAGGTGATAATATCTTTATGTTGATACTGGATATCAGTACCAGGTCTTCGTATAGGCCGTCTCTGAATCGTTTATGCAACATGGTTTGAGTTAAATGCTAGCACTAGATCTTCGTATAGATCGTCTCTGCATTATCTCTGGGGAAAAAGAATATCCTTCATTAAGTGTCAGGGCTTAGATCTTCGTATAGATCGTCTCTGAACCATATCTAAGAACATACTTTAATTTAAGTATCAGAACCAAATCTTCGTGGCGATCTTTTTCTGAATTAAGTATCAGCACTAGACCTTCGTATAGATCGTCTCTGAACTGTTTTGAGTTGTTGAATAGACCAGTAGAAATTGATCTTTGTAACGATTATCTCTTCTGGATATATCCTGGATTAGGTAATAAATCTTCGTATAGACCATTTACCACTCCAAGGACAACTTGAGTATTGATCATCAGAAATGAATCTTCGTAGCGATTATCCCTGAATTAAGTATCAGCACTAGATCTTCGTATAGATCGTCTCTGAACTGTTGTGAATTGTTGATAGTGTTTTATCTGCATATAACTATCCTGCAAAGAAAGGGTTAGTTTATGCAATATGTATGCATGTATGGCATGATGTATCTAAGTAAATGTTATATGTATTGCGTATGCTGTGATATGATGTAAGTGATATATTTATGAATCATGCATCCTGAAGTGTTTGGGTATCTCTGCATAACAACTGCTGGCTAGGGAAAATAAATCCCAATTCGTTGCTGAAGAATATGAGGACCTCGTTCCCGTTTTGTTTGATAGTATAGTACTTATAACCTCCCGTCTTCGTTCGTCGTACTTCTATTGAAGGAATAAATTTCTGAGTATCCTGACTGAGGATAAAAGAGATGGACATAAATTCAAGGGGAGATGTAACTTGAAGTATCTATAAAGATAGATTTGCTCTGCTAGGGATTTGTAGTTGTCTTGTGGGGATGAACCTGGCGAAGTTTCGTTGAACTCCTACCCTCGTTCGTCCTTAGTAAATACTATTATTGCATTTTATGCATTTCTGGTAAACATCAATCATATTAAAAAGCATACATACATTCAAACACAACCAATGGACGTTTTCGTTTTGGTAAACAGGGTAAAAGTAAATATGGATTCAAAGACGAGATTTTATTTATATTGTAAAGTGGCCTACACACAGGCAAGTCTGTACAAGGAGATAGAAATCCTAGTAAGAGGAATTCGTCGTAAAATATTTTACAAAACAAAGTAAACAGCTATGTGAAAAATAATCCTATTGAGTTTCAATTCTACTATTGCCATTATCTTCAAGTATCTCATCCTCTGCTGTTGAGACGGAAACAATTGGATTGATTTTTATCTGTTCGAGCTTGAGTTAGGTAGCACAACTAGTTGGGGCTACATGAGTGATCCAAACGAGACATAGTCATACGCTTTAATCCCTAAATTTTTCCTGGATTTCCCTTTCAGGTTTTCAATCCACCGGGATACCCTTTTTTGCCCAAGCCACCTTTTCAGGTTTTCGACTTGCCGGGTGTACACTTTTTTTATATATATATCCCTAATTTTTGCTCGAACCCTTTTGGTTCGCCGGGATGCCCTTATTTTTGCCTAGGCCAGTCAACCTAGCGGGTCTCTTTTTATACATAGTATTTTTTAACTATGTATGCGTTTACGGGCTGTGGGAAGTCTTCACCATCCATAGTAGTAAGCATCATGGCACTTCCTGAAAATACTCTCTTGACTACAAATGGTCCTTCGTATGTAGGAGTCCACTTGCCCCTAGGATCACCCTGTGGTAGTATGATACGCTTGATTACCAAGTCACCAACCTGATATACCTTTTGCTTAACCTTCTTATTAAAAGCTTTGATCATCCGTTTCTGGTACATCTGACTGTGACAAACAGCTGCCATCCTTTTCTCATCAATCAAATTTATCTGGTCCAGTCGAGTCTGAATCCACCCATCTTCATCTAGGCCTGCATCCTTCATGATTCTTAAGGAGGGGATCTAAACTTCAATGGGCAGAACTTCTTCCATACCATAGACTAAGGAGAATGGGGTTGCCCCTGTTGAAGTACGTATTGTAGTATGATAACCATGAAGAGCAAATGGTAACATCTCGTGCCAATCCTTGTAAGTAACAGTCATCTTCTGTAGAATCTTCTTAATGTTCTTATTAGCAGCTTCTAGTGCCCCATTCATTTTCGGATGATATGGAGAAGAGTTGTGATGCTTAATCTTGAACTGCGTGCAGAGGTCAGTAATTATGGTGTTGTTCAGATTAGAGCCATTATCTGTGATAATCCTTTCAGGGATGCCATACCTACATATGAGATTATTCTTAATGAATCGATCCACCACATTCTTAGTAACAGATGCAAATGAAGCTGCCTCCACCCACTTAGTAAAGTAATCAATAGCAACCAGGATGAAACGATGCCTATTAGAAGCAGTAGGCTTGATCTCACCAATCATATCAATGCCCCACATGGCAAAAGGCCAAGGAGCAGTCAACACATTCAATGGAGCTGGAGGTATATGCACTTTATCAGCATAAATCTGGCATTTGTGACAGCTTCTGGAATGTTGATAGCAGTCAGCTTCTATAGTAGACCAATAGTAACCTGCTCTCAATATCTTCTTTGCCATGGTATGACCACTAGAATGAGTGCCAAAGATCCCATCATGCATGTCTTCCATAATCTCTGCTGCTTCTTTCTTATCCACACAACGAAGCAGTTGAATCATGATTGCGCTTGTACAAAATTCCACTACTCAAGAAGAACTTAGCAGAAAACCTCCTCAAAAACTTCTTATCTTTGACAGATGCCCCTTCAGGGAACTCTTGAGTTTCAAGATATCTTTTCACTTCATAGAACCAAGGCTTTTCCTTTCCTCCTTCAGTATCTATCTCATTGCAGTATGCAGGTTTCTCAAATCTGTCAATAGTAATCTTGGGAGCTTCATCATCCCAGCTAATCTCAAACATAGATGCCATGGTGGCTAATGCATCTGCCAACTGATTCTCTCCTCGTGGAATATGTCCAAAGGTAATCTCTTCAAAATATGGGATCAAAGACAACACATGCTCTCTGTAAGGAATAAGATTTTCATGCTTGGTATCCCAATCTCCTTTAATCTTACTAACTACCAGGGTTGAATCTCCATATACATCCAGGAATTGAATCTTCATCTCAATGGCAGCTTTGATACCCATGATACATTCCTCATATTCAGCCATGTTATTGGTACAATAGAAACAAATTCTTGCAGTAATCGGGGTATGACTACCTTCAGGGGAAATGATCACAACACCAACACCATTACCAAGTGCATTAGAAGCTCCGTCAAAAACCATAGTCCATCGGGATCCTTGTTCAGGTCCGTCATATTGTCTAGGTTCCTTAGTAACAATCATAATGTCTTCATTAGGGAACTCAAAACTCATTGATTGATAATCATCCACTGCTTGATGAGCCAAATGATCAGCTACAATACTTCCTTTAATTGCCTTCTGAGTAGTGTACTGTATATCATATTATGTTAAGATCATTTGCCATCTTGCTATTCGTCCGGAGAGAGCAGGTTTCTCGAATATGTACTTGATTGGATCCATCTTTGAGATCAACAAGGTAGTATGAGTCAACATATATTGTCTTAATCGGCGAGCAGCCCATGCCAAAGCGCAGCAAGTTTTCTCGAGCAGTGAGTATCTTGTTTCACAGTCGGTAAACTTTTTGCTAAGGTAGTATATTGCCTGCTCTTTTCGACCAGACTCGTCATGTTGCCCTAACACACACCCCATTGAGTTGTCTAATATTGTTAAGTACATAATCAAGGGTCTTCCATCAACTGGTGGCATCGAGATTGGAGGTTCTAGAAGATATCTCTTGATTTCATCAAAGGCTGTC
This sequence comes from Lathyrus aphaca, assembly GCA_963966055.1. NCBI lineage: Eukaryota > Viridiplantae > Streptophyta > Magnoliopsida > Fabales > Fabaceae > Lathyrus > Lathyrus aphaca. The sequence goes on along the minus strand of OZ014519.1, from coordinate 723,610,572 downwards.
TGGCACTCGTCATTCCATTCCATCACCTGATCTTTCTTTAATAACTTGAAGATTGGCTCACAGGTAGCAGTTAACTGGGAAATAAATCTTGCAATGTAATTTGGTCGTCCCAAGAATCCTCTAACTTCCTTTTCAGTACGGGGAACTGGCATCTCTTGTATAACTTTTACTTTTGCGGATCCACTTCAATACCCTTTCCACTGACGATGAAACCCAGGAGTTTACCAGATCTAACTCCAAAAGTACACTTGTTTGGGTTCAATCTCAGCTTGTATTTCTTCAATCTTTCAAACAGCTTATGCAGATGATCAAGGTGTTGTTCTTCATTCTGGGACCTGGCTATCATGTCATCCACATATACCTCTATCTCATGATGAATCATATCGTGAAACAAAGCCACCATAGCACGCTGATATGTTGCCCCGACATTCTTCAAACCAAATGGCATCACTTTATAACAAAAGGTGCCCCACTATGTAACAAATGTAGTCTTCTCCATATCTTCAGGTGCCATCTTGATTTGATTGTAACCATAGAAACCATCCATGAAAGAGAATACTTTATGCTGAGCAGTGTTGTCTACCAGAACATCAATATGAGGAAGTGGAAAGTCATCTTTAGGACTGGCTTTGTTCAAATCCCTGTAATCTACATACATACGTACCTTACCATCCTTCTTAGGTACTGGTACCACGTTTGCAACCCATTGAGGATAAGAAGTCACAGCTAAGAACCCTGCATCAAATTGTTTCATCACCTCCGCTTTAATTTTTTCTGACATTTCAGGACGCATGCGAGGAACCTTCTGTTTCTTTGGACTACAATCTTATTTTACTGGTAAACGGTGAACCACAATGTCTGTATCCAACCCTGGCATATCTTCATAGGACCAAGCAAAGATCTCCACGTAATCACGTAACATCTGAATTAGTCTGCTCTTAACACCATCTTCTAGTTCAGCTCCTATCTTGACCTCTTTCCTGTTTTCTTCAGTTCCCAGATTCACAACTTCGATTGGCTCTTCATGTGGCTGTATAGCTTTCTCTTCTTGTTGTAACAACCTAGCAAGCTCTACAGGTACTTCACAATCTTCCTCCTTTCCATCTTCAGCTTGATAGATCGAATTCTCGAAATTATAATTGGCAATAGTAGAACTGTTATCAACAGAATCTAGAGTGGATGAGGATCTGCATTTTAGTGATGTGGGTGTGTGTAAGAACACATAGCTGATAAACAAAAATAAAAATAAAAGAAAGACAAGGAGTACAATATTTACGAAAACGAAACGTCCATTGATTTTTATTGAATGAAGTATGCAAATGAAATGACATCCCAAAACAAGCATACCATTGTGCCCCGGGTAAGACACAAGGCTTGAAAGTTTAATTGTTCGAAATTACAAACTTAAAATAAAAACACAGTAATAGTATTTACTCCTGACTAAAGGAGATAGGAATAACGTCTTCGGTCTTCCAGTTGTTGAGCCCATCACCCATGGTAGGAAAGATCCAGTTATCCAGGTTGTAGTCTTCACTATAGTCACCCACAACATTGATTTGATCTCTCATGACCCCTTGATTGGTGATACGAATAGCGCGAGCACGATGAACAGCCTTCTGGGATTCTGCAGTGAAACCCAAACCAAACTTGTCAGACTTGTAAGGGATGTCAGGAAGCTGACCCCAAATAGTACAACCACCTTCTTCAACCACAGCTCTAGCATCTTTGAGGGAGGCCATTGTAGGAGGTACTCTGGTAACCACAGGAACTTTTTTAACAACAGGGGGAGCTTCAGTAGTAGGAATGACCCAAGGAATTACCTCAAATGTCTGGCAAGGAGTCTCAACAAATTCACCCTCCATCTCAACATATTTTAAAGTATTCACATGACTGATCATGTATTCTTCTTCACCATAAACAGTGACAATCTTTCCTTTCACCGGATATTTCAACTTCTGATGTAAAGTGGAAGTCACAGCACCTGCCCCATGGATCCAGGGGCGCCCAAGCAAATAGGATTACGCAGGACGAATATCCATTACATAGAAAGTAGAGTCGAAGACTTGAGAGCCTACTTTGATCGGGAGATCTACTTCTCCATGTACCACTCTTCTTGAGCCATCAAAGGCCCTCACCACCACATCACTTGGTCTTAACACAACATCTTCAGGACTGAGCTTGTCCAGAACCTCTTTGGGGAGTACATTTAATGAAGAACCATAATCCACCAGCACATGAGACAAGGTAGTGCCCCTACATTCAATGGAGATATGCAAAGCTCTGTTATGGTTTCTCTTGGCAGGAGTCAAGTCAGCATCAGAAAAGCCTAACCCATTATCATAAGTCATATGTGCAACACAATTCTCAAATTGATCCATAGAAATTACATTTGGTATGTGAGCAGTCTTCAGGAACTTGATTAAGGCTTTAGCATGATCCTCAGAACACAACAGCAAAGATAACATGGAGATTTCGGAGGGAGTATGCCCCAACTGGTCAACAATATCATAATCACTCTTGCGAATGATCTTCAGCACTTCTTCTATCTGTTTAGAAAGATTTTCAGCAGTCGATGCTTCAGCTCGCACAGGTTCAACCACAGGACCTTTGCCCCGAGCATCAGTACTTGGCTCAGAAGTGGAGGTAGTAGTTGGAGTAACTGTACTTTTGGAAGTAGCCTGAGGAGAGAAAATTCTTCCACTTCTGGTGATCTTAATAGATCCAGCAATATTATCAACATCAAGATTATCATTAGTAACAGGTGCGTCAGTCAGAGGTTCTTGCTTGACACCATGGATGTAAACATCAGAACCATAATTCCAGGGTATAGCTTTATCAGAAGTATAAGGAACAGGACCAGGAGTAGTAATGATCATGCGAACCACTCTAGCTTCAGCAAGAGTTTTCACAGGGCCTTCAGCAGTAATTCTGACAGGACCTTTAGAGCTGATCCTGACAGGGCCTTTGGAGGTAATCTTCACTGTCACTTTATCAACCATAGCCACATCTTCAAGCTTCGTACCTCGAGTTAGATGTTCACACATACTTTCCACAGAAGGTGTCCTCTTAAACAATATAGTGTAATTGTCCATGAGGCGTTGAATACCATCCTTCAACTTCCAGCAGCTATCAGGTTTGTAGGCACAATAAAAACAGTCTTCGTTGCAACCTGGAAAGAATTCAGCCTGCACTAGTTTCTTCTTGATAATGGATAAGGGAGTGGTCACATCTGCTACCGAGGAAACATAGGAAACCTCATCAACAACATTAACAGTCTTCTCATGATTGGGCATGGGAGCAGTGATCACATTTGGAGTCCCAGGAGGGTCAAATTCAATCTCCCCAGATTCAATCATGTCTTGAATTTTGTTTTTCAACACCCAGCAGTTGTTGGTGTCATGCCCGGGACTGTTAGAATGATAGGCACATCTTGCATTAGGATTGTATCGAGGAGAGGAAGTATTAGGATTCTGAGGAGGGTCTTTCAAAGTAATGAGTTCCCCTTTCAACATGTGTTGCAAGGCTTGGGCCAGTGACATATTGATCTTGGTGAACTGTCTTCTAGGCTTTTGTTGATTGTTTTGTTGTGGCTCTGGTGCTGCAGGAGTAGGATTGGAAATGTGAACTGCTCCCACATATTGGTGACTCCTGTTACGACTATGTTGGACATACACAGCATTAGACTCCTTCTTTCCACTAGGGGGCTTCTTATCAGTGTTTGATGAAGAGGCACCCACTTGTATTTTACCACTTCTTATACCACTTTCCACACATTCTCCAGTCATTATCAGCTCAGTGAAACCAGATGATGAGCTTCCAATGAGGTGACTATAGAAAGGACCATTCAGCGTACTCATAAACATATCCACCAGCTCCCTGTCAATCAGAGGAGGTTGAACTCTGCCAGCCAGGTCTCTCCATTTCTGGGCATACTCTTTGAAACTCTCCTTAGCACCCATTGACATGCTTTGGAGCTGCATGCGAGTAGGTGCTAAATCAGCATTATATTGGTATTGCCTATAGAAGGCCTCAGCAAGATCATTCCAATCACGAATATTAACACTTTCCAGTTAGTAGTACCATTCCAATTGAGCTCCAGACAAGCTCTCTTGGAAGAAATGAATCCATAACTTCTTATCAGCAGTATGTGGTTGAATCCTCCGGACATAGGACCTTAGATGCAGCTTAGGACATGAAACACCATCGTACACCACAAAAATAGGAACCTTGAAACCAATAGGTATAAGCACTCCAGAAACTAAACTCAGATCTTCAAAATCAAGCCCAGAAGATTTTTGTAGTTCCATAGCATTCATTCTGTCTACCAGTATCTTGTACTTCTCTTCACTAGCAGGTTCATGATAATAGTTTGCCTCAGAATCAGAATCTCCCGCAGTATCATGAAGACTACCTCCCTATTTCTCAGAATTTTCAGACTCAGAATCCTCAATCTGTTCCTTTGTCTTGACAGGACCTCTGAACCTTCTTCCCAGATTGATAAGGCCTCCTGATCTTCTAGTCTTCTTCTTCTTTTTAGCCAGCAATGTCTTCAACTCATCTTGTCCCTTGGACAAGTTCAGAATCAACTCTTGGAATTGTGCATTATGAGCCTGGAGATCTTTGACAGCCTGTTCAAGAGCCATTTCTGCTGAAATAAACAGAGAGAAGATAAGATACCTGTTCATAAGAAACCTGTGATGCAATGATATGGTATGCAAATGCATATGCAATTTTTTCAAGGACCGCATGATTTAAATTTGTTTAAACAATCAGAAAGTAAACTTTTATTAGTAATTAATAAACTTGTTTGCCTCTTGGGCTTACAACAAAAAATGAAATGAATACAAATATGGGGTTTTAAGTCTCCCACGGACGTTTCCTCTTTGTGTAGAGGTATGAGTTGAGATTCCGCTCCTCGTGAAGTTGATTTGTTAGCTCCAGGAAACTTTCTTGACTTTCTTTGTAATGAGTCTCAAAAGTATCTCTTTGCTCCTTCAACTGGATCCAGGACCTTTGTAACTCCTCCATGTTAGTGGGCATGTCTGGATGAAGAATGATATAGGAAGTATCTCCTTCAGCAACAGGCTCCATGGTAACTGGCAGGATAGCAGGATATGGCATCATAAGAGTTTGAGCACGAGATCGCACCCATCTGAGATAAGGTTCCATGGGAATGGTGTACTTTGGTTCTAGAGTCTTGTTGTCAACCTTGTTCACCTTACCTCAAGCTCGTATGAACCTTTGTCGGTAACCTTGCAGATCGTTGTCGTAGTCGAACACAATACCCTGGATAAGCATGTCATGAGGACCATCACTCTGAGCATAACCAAATTGATGTAGAGCTAAAGAAGGATTGTAGGTAATGCCCCCTCTTATGCCAAGGAGTGGCACATTAGGGAACTCTCCACAACGGTCAATGATAGTAACATTCTCCATAGATCGAGAGCACCAATGAATATTTGAGTGAGAAAGTGACATGATCCTCTTAGACCACCTTAACCCTTGTTCATTCTTCATCATTGATCGAGGAAAGTGAGAAATAAACCACCTAGACAATAGAGGTATACAACACATCAGAGTTCCTCGTGCCTTCGTAGTGCGGGTATGAAGAGAATGTAAGATGTCTCCAAGTAATGTAGGCACTGGGTTGCGAGTCAGAAATATGTTGATGGCGTGTATGTCTATGAGCTGGTCTGGATTGGGGAACAATACTAAGCCATAGATCAATAGGGCTAAGATCTCCTCAAAAGCATCATAACTCATAGCCTTCAGGAACACTTGAGCTTTCTCCATCAATACCTTAGCAAGAATACCTTTAACTCCACTCCTTGTTTCTAGGATAATGTCTGATTTCTTTAGATGTAGGGCTGCAGCAATTACTTCAGGTTTAGGCTCATTCTCTAAGCCTGTGAAGGGTTTCTGATCCAGGATAGGTATACCCAAAAGCTTGGAGAACTCTTCCATTGTAGGAACCAACTGATAGTCGGGGAATGTGAAGCAATGATGTTTAGGATCAAAGAACTAAAATAGGACACTCATCATGTCTTTATTGAACCCTGAAGTGACTAAATCCAGTAGGTGACCATGCTTCTTGATGAACTGGGAGTTTTCAGAAACTTGAGAGACCAATTCCTTAAGCTTAGGAGGTATTCCTACAAAGTTGATCCAGATAGTATTCCTACGAGCAGAAGCCATGACCTACAACAAAGAACAAAGATAAATCCTTTGGTCCTTGAAATGGTTAGTGAAAATGCTATGCTTATGATGCATGATGATGTTATGATGTTATGCTCAGTCACAAACATGTGGCACACACAAACAAGTCACACAATAGCCCTAAGTTTGAAGGCTTGCATGAGGTTTAAAGGTGAATACCCTCCCCTGAAGTTTAGTTGGTTCATCCTGTCCTATAAAGTAACCAGGTTCTAAGGGATCTCAATATCATTGATCCTTTACAAGGGTGGTTGTTCAGTAGGCAACTTACTTGCCAACCAAAACACTCCAAGTTTAGAATCTCAATGAGTGTAGCATCGAGTATCAACCAACTTCAGTCTTCACCAAAGCCGGTTATCTCACTACTTTCTAAAGGCCAAGATGGGATGACTAATGTTCTAAAAGTCAGTTAGTGTATTGACAACATATGGCAGCCCCATATTATCCTTAACTTACTTAAGGAACATAAGCACCAACCAAGAAGTCACACTAACTATGGCCACCAGATCAACCATATCGGTATACACCGTACAGTTTCCTTGGTCTATTGCCATTTACCTAAGGTACACTAGATCCGGGTTAGGATCTTTCACAGATAAGAGCACCCAACAAGTAAAGTAAAGCAAACAAAGCAAACAAATTTAAAGTGATCTAATTCCTAAGGGTACCCCTCTTTTATTAAATCCCTAGCAGAGTCGCCAGTTCTGTAACACGGTGGGAGAACTGACTTTAGTTAAATGTTGCGAATAGCAAGAGTCGCCACCGACTTTTATTTTATCCAAAAGGAAATGACATAAAAGAACAGGAAAGACCTTAAAAAGATTTTGAGTTCGGGGGGTAGGTTATACAAAGGGAAGGTGTTAGCACCCTTTATATCCATGGTTATCCATGGGCTCTTAGTTACTTAGCTCACTTTAAATTGTTTTGAAAAGGTGTAGTGTATGATTAGAAAACTTTTTAAGTACTTTGTAATGATCCTTGTATGGATGTATACAGAGACTTATTTTTGAAAATTTGTTTGAAATGTGAAGTGTAAAAAGTATTTGGAAATGTGTGAGCAAGTAATTAAGAGGAACCTACCCTATATTAAGTCTTTATTGTTCTTATGTTCTTTCAATGGTAAGACTATCCCTATTATTAAGGAATAGGTAGTCATTACCTTGGATGTGAGAAGGGACATGTATAGGGACAATCTGAATATAGGCAACTGCAAGGTGTCTTTAGCAATTCGTAGGGACTTATCATCTTTTATTCGAATGGACAAGATCATCTATCGTAGGCAACCTCGAAGGGACTTGATCTTATAAACTGAAGGGACTTGATGATATTGATGAATGGACTTTGCTTAAGACACCTTACTTGACCTTAGAAATATGCAACATGAGAGGTAACCCTAGAAAGTGCAAGATGGCGATCAAAGATCGACTTACGTGTGAGAGTGTTCATGTTCAAATATTTATCTTTTTAAATTAGTTATTCTAAGTCAATTTTAATCACAAACATGTTATGCACACCCTATAGTTACTAACCACACAGTAAATATATTTATAATAAAAATAAAGCAAAAATATAAACCTAAACTATTACAAAGCTTTGGGATAGTTACAATATAATCGGCAAAAATAATAATAACGATAAAATAGAAAATAAATAAGCAATAATTTAAATGGTTAGTAATAATGAAATAATAATAAATAAATAAAGGGTTAGTAAAAATAAAAATAAAAATTTAAGAGAAAATATTATTTTTAAGTTGAATAAACATTTAGAAATTTTTTAGAAGAAATTATAACAATTATAATAATAATAAACAAATAATAATTACTTTTAACAAAAAAAAATTATTAATTATTTAATTATAGTTTATAACATAAATTAATTAAGTTAAATGTTAAAGTTAATAAAAATTAGGATTAATAAAAAATTAGGGTTTTGAAAAAATTAGGGTTTAGATTTTTATTTAAGAAAAATTAGGGTTTTAATTATTAATTGAAATATATAATTAATCTATTTTACAAAAATATAATAATTATACATATATACATATTATAAAATAAATATAAACAATTTAAATTTTAAGAAAATAAATTATGATTTTTTAAGAATATAAAGAAAATATTATAATAGTGTTTAGAAATTATTTTTATAATTTATATTTAATAATTTAAACAAAAAAGAATTAATATAAGAAAAGAAATTAAAAAAATAAGAAAAAACAAGAAAATTGGCCAAAAAGAAAGGACCTGGGATTTGAACCCAGGTCCCTTACCTCAACAACAACCCTTCAAAACCAACTAAGTCAGCACACACTGGTGACTACCAATGGCAATGCAATCACTTTATTACAAACCTGCAAAATAAATGGATTAAAAAAAACAAAATTGCTTCAGGCCAGACTCGAACCCTTGACACTAGCTTCACATGCGCGTATGCTTTACCAATTGAACCACTGCAACGTTTGTGAAACATAATACAAACAATACATAATAAAATAAACTCAATTTTCAAATTATATTTTCGCGTCAGGCTCATCTTCTTCCTCCAGCCGTCGTATTAGGCTATAGTGACACTTCATCCGTCACTAGAGCTTGTAGTGACGGGTCTTTTCCGTAGCTACATGTCCTGGAGATTCAAAAACACAGCACACACAATATAAATTTATTCTAAGGGTATAAATCGATTAATATATGTCCTCTAAGTCCAAATAGGTCCATAATTTGGTCTGAAATTACTTATTTCATGAAACCCTAATCCATGGTTTCATGAACCCTAACAATGGCGTTTAGTCGTTCCTGCATCAAACATCAAATCAAACTATCCAGAAACATTGCAAACATCATCATAAACAATAATATATAATCAAATTTTATTTATATTGCTTGTATCATTGAAATCGAAAAATCAATTTTTAAGCTAAAAGATGAAATCGGTTTATGCATTTTAATGAGTTTTGGATGATGTAATGCATTGGGATAGCATCAAGGATGATCAAGGAAGAGATTGCAACCTTCAAAACACTTTGATATAGCCTGCAAAATAGAATCCGAATTGTGAGTTTTTTTGTGAAAATTTGAAGTATTGTTCTTACTCTTGGAGGCAGCCAAATTCGTCCCCTAGCATTGTGATTAGTTTGTGTACATATAGAGAGCTCAATTAGGTTAAAATTTTATGGATTTGTGGGCTTTGTCTTGATTGCTTGATCATGAAGATTCCCTTCCTTCAAATATTGAAAATGTCTTATAAAACCTTTTTAAATTAAGCAAATCTGATTTTACATGATCCCAATCACCTTTAATTGACTTTTAAGAATTTCTAAAATGAAAATCATATCAAATATTGAGACTTTTATATTTTATTTTGATTTAAAATGATTTTTAATGTATAAAATCATAATAAATAAAATAAAATAAATAAAAATTTGAATAAATGATTTTTAATTCGTGCATGATGTCATGGTAGTGATTGGGTCATAAAAATGCAAGCCCATGTGAAAAGAATTGGTTCTAAGATCCCATTTGCTCAATAAACCCCTCAAAAATTTCCCAAATTTGCAAAGACACAAATCCCTCAATTTTAAGGCTATGAAGGTGTTCTTGGACATTTTGGAAAGCTTAGGGAGTCCTCTAACCAACCTCTTTGGTCTCATATCAATATCCTTTACCAATCTCAAGTTATGCCCTTTGGAAGATGTTAACTTTTTGTTGACTTTTAAAATGTCCTATAATGTCTTAGCTCATACCTTCCAAATGAAGCATTTTTGGGCTTGGCTTGTGAGACACAAAGTTGTATAGAATTAAATTTCCTTCAAAATGAGCGTTGGATGGAAAAATTTTGATGAAGCATGTGAAAGTTATGGCTGGTCAAAGTTTAGTTGACTTTTCCTATGAAAACCCTAATTTAGAAACTCCTGATTCTTGATGATCTGAAATCTCCTTGATGAATCATGATCAACCCTTGATCAAATGATGAATTTTACTTCATATACTTGATGTTGGAAAAAAATCATGAAGTTTGACTTTGGTTTGACCACAGTTGACCTCAGTTTGACTTTTTAACTACTTTGACTGATTTTAGCCTATCTGATCATCTGACTGAGCAAACTTTTTGGGAAAGCCTTGAATCTTGACATAGGGATTCTTGAATACATATAGGATGCTATGAAGCTCACTTGAAGCCTTGGAAGTCCATTTAGCCTGATGAGATCCAAAACCCTAGTTTAGGATGCATTGCTTAGGAGGATGCATTGTCTGAGGGAATTGTCAAACTTTCTGACTAATTGTGAACCTTGTGAACCTCTTGAGATACCTTGTGAATCTTGTGAACCTCTTTGTACACCTTAGTACACAATGTCTTGTGTAGGTGAGGGCAAATTTTGGGGTGCAACAGCAGCCTCATATTATCCTCAACTTGCTTAAGGAACATAAGCACCAACCAAGAAGTCACACTAACTATGGCCACCAGATCAACCATATCGGTATACGCCGTACAGTTTCCTTGGTCTATTGCCATTTACCTAAGGTACACTAGATCCGGGTTAGGATCTTTCACACAGAAGAGCCCAACAAGTAATATAAAGCAAACAATGCAAACAATTTAAAGTGATCTAATTCCTAATGGTACCCCTCTTTAATTAAATCCCCAGCAGAGTCGCCAGTTCTGTAACACGGTGGGATAACTGACTTTCTATAAATGTTACGGATAGCAAGAGTCGCCACCGACTTTTATTTTATCCAAAAGGAAAGGACATAAAAGAACATGAAAGACCTATTTTAAAAGACTTGAGTTCGGGGGGTAGGTTATACAAAGGGAAGGTCTTAGCACCCTTTATATCCATGGTTATCCATGGGCTCTTAGTTACTTAGCTCACTTTGAATTGTTTTGAGAAAGGTGTAGTGTGTGATTAGAAACTTTCTAAGTACTTTATAATGATCCTCGTATGGATGTATATAAAGACTTTGTTGTGAAAATTTGTTTGAAATGTGAAGTGTAAAAAGTATTTTGAAATGTGTGAGCAAGTAATTAAGAGGAACCTACCCTATATTAAGTCTTTATTGTTCTTATGTTCTTTCAATGGTAAGACTATCCCTATTATTAAGGAATAGGTAGTCAATACTTTGGATGTGATAAGGGACATGTGTAGGGACATCTGAATATAGGCAACTGTAAGGTGTCTTTAGCAATACGTAGGGACTTATCATATTTTATTCAAAGGGACAAGATCGTTTATCGTAGGCAACCTCGAAGGGACTTGATCTTATAAACTTGAAGGGACTTGATTATATTTATGAAGGGACTTTGCTTAAGACACCTTACTTGACCTTAGAAATAGGCAACATGAGAGGTAACCCTAGAAAGTGCAAGTTGGCGATCAAAGACCGACTTAAGTGTGTGAGTGTTTATGTTCAAATATTTATCTTATTTAATTAGTTATTCTAAGTCAATTTTAATCACAAACTTGTTATGTACACCCTAGAATTACTAACCATACAGTTAATATATTTATAATAAAAATAAAGCAAAAACATAAACCTAAACTATTACAAAGCTTCGAGACAATTACAATATAGTCGGAGAAATAATAATAACGATAAATAGAAGATAAATAAGCAATAATTTAAAGGTTAGTAATAATGAAATAATAATAATAAGAAAGGGTTAGTAAAAATATAAAGAAGATAAAAATTTAAGAGAATATTATTTTTTAAGTTAAATAAACATTTAGAAACAATTTTTAGAATAAAATAGAACAATTAATGATAATAATAAACAAATAATAATTATTTACATAAAAAATGATTAATTATTTAATTATAGTTTATAACAAAATTAAGTTAAATATTAAAGTTAATAAAAATTAGGGTTAATAAAAATTAGGGTTGATAAAAATTAGGTTTTCAGAAATTAGGGTTTACATTTTATTTAAGAAAAATAGGGTTTTAATTATTAATTTACAAAAATCAATTTATTTATAAGATATATACAACAATAATAATATAAATATATATGATGAAATAAAATATTAATAATTTGATTTTTTTAAGAAAAATAAATTGTGAAATAAAAAGAATAAGTTTGTTATAAAAATAATATGAACATTTTATTTTAAGAATTTATTATTTAAGAAATTAATTAAATCAAATAAATATAATATAAACCAAAAAATAATGAAAAAAAAATGAGAAAATAAACATACCTGAGGCTGGGATTCGAACCCAGGCCCTAGGCTTCAATCATCTTGGACCAACAACATCACCACCAGGCCAGGCGCGCGCTCGTGTTAGTATAGGAGTAGCAGTTCCTTTTGTTATAATCCTGCAATATATCAAAAATAAAGCAAAACAAAATGGCCTGGGGGGGATTCGAACCCAGGACCATTCAATACACAGGCAAACACACAAACCAGCTGAGCCACATGGGGCGCGTACAACATAGAACCAACAAACAAATATTATATTTTAAAACAACTTTTTGAATTGAATTTTGGCGCCACTGACTTCATCTTCTTCCTTGGAATTTCACAAGTTTTCCTGCGAATTCTGTTGGGAAATCTCCTGCGAATGTACCTGCGTGCAAAAACCTACAAAAATCGTATCATCTTATATTCATACAATTTTTCCAAATTGATCATGCCAACATGATCAATACAGTTCATTCATCTCATTTATGTTATCAAAATGCATTTATATAAGCCGAATCAAGAAACCCTAATTTCAAGTTTGAAACCCTAACATGGCATTCTAATGTTTAGTCACGGTTTCTTCAATATTCTTGCCCAGAAATCATCTAAACACAATAACAAACCAAGTTAGAAACACAAAAGCAATTGATAATGGATGAATTAATGGAATCGAAAATCAAAACAAGAAGGAGAAGATGTGTTCGGTTTCCATCATTCATGAGGTTATGGATGTTTATGATTGTGCAAATAGTATCAAGAGAGTCCAAGGATCATGTCTATGTCCTTAGAATACCTTTAATTGCCCTGCAAATATGAAACCGAAAAATTGGAATTTCAAGGAAAATTTTGAATGTCAAGAGTGTTATTGGAGGCTGCCAAATTCGTCCCTTAGCATTGTGATTAGTTTGTGTACATATAGAGAGTTGAATTAGGTCAAGAATCTTTGGATTTATGGGTTTTGTCTTGGTTGCTTGATCATGAAGATACAACTTGCTTTTTTAGTCAAAAAATCACATAAATTTTTTCCTCTTTGGTCTAGCACGAATTTCAATCTTTCAATCAACTTTAAAACATGTTTATGAGCTTCTAGAATGAAAATCAAATCAAATATTTAGCTTTTCATATTTTATTTTGATTTTAAATGATTTTAAATGAATAAAATAAAAATAAATAAAATAAAAATAATAAAAATCTGAATAAATGATTTTTGGTTCGTGCATGATGTCATGGTAGTGATTGGGTCATAAAAATGCAAGCCCATGTGAAAAGAATTGGTTCTAAGATCCCATTTGCTCAATAAACCCCTCAAAAATTTCCCAACTTTGCAAAGACACAAATCCCTCAATTTTAAGGTTATGAAGGTGTTATTGGATATTTTTGGAAATCTTAGGGAGTCCTCTAACCAACCTATTTGGTCTCATATCAATATCCTTTACCAATCTCAAGTTATGCCCTTTGGAAGATGTTGACTTTTTGTTGACTTTTAAAATGACCTATAATGCCGTAGCTCATACCTTCCAAATGAAGCATTTTTGGGCTTGGCTTGTGAGACACAAAGTTGTAGAGAATTCAATTTCCTTCAAAATGAGCGTTGGATGGAAAAATTTTGATGAAGCATGTGAAAGTTATGGCTGGTCAAAGTTCAGTTGACTTTTCCTGTGAAAACCCTAATTTAGAAACTCCTGATTCTTGATGATCTGAAATCTCCTTGATGAATCATGATCAACCCTTGATCAAATGATGAATTTTACTTAATATACTTTATGTTGGAAAAAAATCATGAAGTTTGACTTTGGTTTGACCACAGTTGACCTCAGTTTGACTTTTTAACTACTTTGACTGATTTTAGCATATCTGATCATCTGACTGAGCAAATTTTTTTGGGAAAGCCTTGAAACTTGACATAGGGATTCTTAAAGACATATAGGATGCTATGAATCTCACTTGAAGACTTGGAAGTCCATTTAGCCTGATGAAATCCAAAACCCTAGTTTAAGATGCATTGCTTATGAGGATGCATTGTCTGAGGGAATTGTCAAACTTTCTGACTAATTGTGAACCTTGTGAACCTCTTGAGATACCTTGTGAATCTTGTGAACCTTTTGGGACACCTTAGTATACAATGTCTTGTCTAGGTGAGGGCAAATTTTTGGGTGCAACACGTGCTAGCGCACGTGCTGAAGGAGGTTATAAATGGGGCATTGGAGTTCAATTTTATACTTTTCGTTCATCGTTTCTCTGCTTGACAAGGCCAAGTCCCCGAACTCTGCCGTAAACCACTGTCTGCAGCCTTCATTACCGAGGACAACCAACGAAACACAACTTTAACTCCTAAAAACTTGTAAGTTTCCTCATTCTTTTGTCGTAAGAAGACTTCTGATTTTTGTTGGATATGTAGATGCATGCGGTTAGGAAATATATTAGGGTCAATAGGACTAATAACTTAGACTGTTAGGGTTTTTGATACGGTGTCCCCGTTTCTGCATGGTAGTTGACGCGTAGTGTGCCATCGTCATTGTAGTAATTAGGCTTATTAGTGGCGTTTTCCATAATTTTATATGGCGGTTCCGGTTGAGCTTCAACTGGAGTTTTGGGCTTCTTTGCTGGGGAATTTGTGTTTTACGCAAACTGAGAGTTGTTTTCCTCGCAAATTTATTTTCACATAACACCTTGAATAAGATATTAGCTCGAGGACATCATCCTCGTTCCTCTGCATGCCTTTTCACTTGATCGGTAGTGGAAGGGTGGATTTGATTTAACTCATCGAAATCATGTTTACTTTCACTGCTTTTCACCTGCAAAGATGTTTGCTGACGAGCCCGTCCATATGATCGTGGAGGAAATTTCCAATGATACGACTTCTTCCTCGACTCACTTCGAGGAGACTGCATCGGAGGAGACTGCCTCTGTCCATACCAGTTCGGAGGAAACACCTCTGCTCATACCGATGACAATAATCTCGGGGAAAACAATGTTGAGCAAGATATCCATGTCGAAGCTCTGGATGCCAGAGAGCCTTTGAACATCACGTCGGTATATGCCGAACCTTAGGAAGTTCCTACCCCAGTGATCAAGAACCCCTAAGACTAGCATATTAGGTATCCTAACGAGGAGGATCGTAACTGCTCGCCCTACAGTCCCAATAGGTTCCCTATGTACGACTTTTTTTTCAAGGAGCTTAGGTTCAGGCTCCCTTTCTCATACTTCTAGACATCTTTTTTTTCCCACTTGGAAATTTCGCCCTCACAACTTCACCCGAACTCGTTTGCTTTTATGAGAGCTTTCGAGCTGACTTGTGAGTATCTGAATATTGGAGCGACTCTCCCCCTGTTCTTTCACATCTTTCACCTTTAGAGGCAGGTCGTTTAGGGGAGATACGGTTGGGTCTCCCTTAAGCAGAAATAAATATTTTCAAAGCATATTCGGAGTCGATCTGAGACTTTAAGGATCAATATTATTTGGTCGAATCGATCTCAGATCAGGCTCAGGACTCTATGAAATTATAGGGGGTAGACATTGACGACGAAGGAAGAGTCCTATTTGACGATCAGGGAAGAGAGGTGCCTCATCTTATGCTGAAGTTTCATTTTTCATGGATGCGCGACCATTTTACGCATGGCACGGACGAATTCCTAGCCATTGCTTCTGAGTTGAGTGTCAAGGACCAGACCAGTTATGATGCCTTGATGAAATTTATTTTTAGTATTATTATGATCATGCACGTGGACGATTAGGGTCATCCACTTTTGGATAAGGACGGGGGTGCAAAAGTGACCCCTAGGTTTATAGAAGTGTCTAAGCTCCTTGCATGTGAGATAGACGAGGAAGTTACAGCCTATCTCGGTAGCCTTTAAAGTTATTTGTTCATATTGAGTTTTTGCTTGTATACTTTTTATGCTCTAACTGGTGTTTTTTGTCTTTTTCATATTCGATGTTGGACGTGCAGGACAAGGTAATGACGAATGCATCCAAAAGAAAAGGAGGAAAAAAGTTGAAAAAAACCCGTTGAACGATCATTTGGTAGCGTCTTGCATAGGTTCAGGCAATTCAACCTCAACTCCTCAGGACTCTCCAGGAACAACCTGTAGATTACGGAAGAGGTCAAGGGCCGACGATGTCATAAACCTGACAGGGACTTCTACGAATCCGTTGTTTGAACTCTCAACCTGCTTTCTTAAGATAAAGTTCTTCGAGGAGACTTCACTCCAGGTCCACCGGGCAGAAACACTGAAATTGTAGGAGCTAAGTCGACCAGATAGGTGGTTATCTCTGGCTCGGTATGTGAGTTCAGTGATGAGGGTTCTAGTTATGATGCTTGTTCTTTTAGATGTTCGCTTTAAAAACATGTGAGACGTTCTTTTATACCCCCCTAAGGGATTTGGGATGCGTTTGTATATTTGGGGAATTGTGCTCGGTACATGTGTCCTGACGGTTTGGGGAACCGGGCAGAATGCCTGAGTAGATGTGGTCGGGAAACGGTGCTCGAGTAATGATAATGGCCCATGCTCCATGGTGTGAACATCCCATTGCGAGCTAGGTGTTCTTCCTGTTTATGGTACATAGATGACAAACTCGGTTGAGGATCCAGTCGTGTGATGGTGATCTCCCTTGTTCATGAGGGAAACCTCGTCGAGGACAAGATTTTGGTATGCAATACTTGTACCTAGGTATGCATGTTAGATTCGTGCTTGTGTTGCATCGTTCAGATCCGAGTAGGCCGACATATGCCTTAACTGTAATACAACTTCAGTTTCTCGGTGTTCCAAGGACGAGGAAGTTCTTCCCCATTCAAGTTTTTTAAGTAATAGGCCTTATTTTTCGTTTTCGCTCGGACACGGTAGGGGCCTTCCCAATTTGCAACCATTTTACCTTCTTTGGAGTCCTTGTGGTTTCTCCTCAGGACGGGACTGCCAATTTTGAATGTTCGTTTTATGACTTTATAGTCATGTCTGATGGCGATTTTTTGTTTAAGTGATGCTTCATGTAGGGCTGCTCCTGATCGAACTTCCTCGGCTAAATCGAGCTATTTGCGTAATGCTTCCGAATTGGTATCTTCATCCATTGGGGCTTCTATTTGTCTGGACGGTACATGCATTTCATTGGGGATGACTGTAACACCCACTTTTCCCACAGAAATGTTTATATAAATCTTTAATAAAATCAGAGTTACTTGTCCAAAGTGAGATGTTACATCATCATCGTTCATCAAAATCGTTAATAAAAGAAAACATCAGAATCCAAATCTTTAACATCAATAGCTCAAAGGCTTAACAAATCACACATAATAAGGTTCTTCAATTCAAGTTTAATTATAAAAATAAGTTTTTCTAAACATTAAAAGTAAATGTGGACAAAGATCCCCGTTCCATTACATATCAGAGCTCCTAGGACACGGACATCACACCAACGTACTTCTCAAGTACCTGAATTGTCTGCACTTCCGAAGAAGCACAGACGCAACAAAACAAACAGAGGGGTGAGAAATAGATTCATAATATAACGGCACATACGACATATATGAATAAGTAATTCACCCATAATCATACAAAATTATCAATCATATTATTCAATCAATCATAATGCAATGCGACTCAAATGCACAATGCAAATGCGGTACCGACTCACAATAACGGTTCATTAAATAGAACCCCGAATGCATCGTTAACGTCTCCAACAAGAAATGATCATCCTTGCAACCACGATTCTCAACGAATCATGAATAATCACATCCACGACATGATTATTCCATCAAATGTATGCGCATGCAGACACATCAATGCATACCATATCACAATACACATGAACACATCATGATTTACGATCATCATGATCTCATCAACCAACCATCAGTGCATCTTATTCACACACAGAGCATACACATATCTCATGTTATTCACAATTATAACAATCTACATATTCATATAATTCAATTAAACACTTAGGCTTTCTTATGCCATTAATCACCAAGTCCTATATCCACTATTAGAACGTCCTCAAGTCTTATTTCACTAATATAATCCTACATTAGAAGATGAGTCAAATCCGCCTTAAAACGGACGAAAAAATCACATTTATAGTGGCCTGACACGGCCTCCGGTGTTCTGTGACACGACCCGTGTCAGGTGGCCTAGGGACACGCCCCTCCAAATCACCAAAAACCCATTTCCCGTAGCCTGACACGGCCACCTGTGTCATGGGACACGGCCCGTGTCAGGGCACCTGACTACCAAAATTCTGATTTTTACATTTTTCCCATTTTCTTCCTCCTTTCTCACCGGTACGAACCCCAATCATTCTAAGTCGAATTTAACACTCAAAACCAACCAATTCACATGTTTATTATCCATTTACACTTATAACATCAACTAGTTTTATTAATAAACTTTCCTAGATCAAATTAGGGAATCTATGAGGTTTAATCCTCTTCTATGTTCATCATATCCCCCATAACCTTCGTATGCCATTTCCCCCAATACCAAACACACAACACCAAATATATTTTCAAAACACATCATATAATCATATTCATCAACAATTTCACAATATTGCATCAATTCAATCATTATTATCATAATCTCTTAAAAATACCTATGGGAGGAAGGAACTCCCAATTACCCTTCTATGTCCTATCACCAATCATAAAACCTTTTCTCCCCCCCCCCCCCCTTACCATAAAATTGAAGCCTTCCTTCACAACTTTTGGTCTTGGTGATCTACGATCCTTGACATTGCCCTTCTTCTCCTCTTTCTCCAGACCTCTCTGTTCTTCGTCAAAAATACGATGAATGCGGTTTGTTTCTCTATTTCCTCTTTTTATAAAACAACAATTCCACCTCTGCCCCTTAAACCTCTAACCAACTCTTTATTTTATTTTATTTAAATAATAACAACATTATAATAGTACACCTTATATTATTATTATTATTCTCATAAAATACTTTCTTCACCAATTAATTTAATTATGCCATTAAAATATTAATATTTATTTCACAAAAATAAATATAAAATTAAGGCGTTACAATGACGACCTATGTTCTGTATGTTAGTCGAAAAGGGGTTTCCCCGGTTGTAGAGTGAAGAGTGGTCTGGTATACCCATAAGATGTTATGTAATTTCTCAACCCATCGTTTCTTAATCTTATATAATTTTCGCTTAAGTCCTCGTAGGATTACCATGTTTGCTGATTCTGCTTGCCCGTTAGTTTGTGGGTGCTCTACTAAAGCGAAATGATGTTTAGTTCCTACGTTGGCAATAAGTTCTTAGAAATTTTTATCCGTGAATTGTGTCCCATTGTCGGTAACTAGTGTTTGGGGTACCCCGAAACAAGCGAGGATGTTACGTTTGAAGAAACGTAATATGTTAAGGGTTGTGATCTTGGCTAGAGCCTCAGCTTCTATCCACTTTGTGAAGTAGTATACACCGACGATTAAGTACTTATTTTGGTTTGAACCAACAACAAAGGGACCGAGGATTTCTAGGTCCCACCATGCGAATGGCCACGGGGAGGACATTGTCTTAAGTTTGTTTGGAGGCGCCAGGTTCATGTTCCCGTGTCATTGGCATTTGTCGCATTTATTCATGTGTTATTTGGCGTTGTTATACATTGTTGGCTAGTAATATCCTGCCTGGAGGGTTATCCTTGCCAGTGATTTTCCTCATAGATGCTGGGCATTGATGCCTTCGTGGATTTCGTGCAGGATATGCGGGGACAACTACTCCTCGATGCACTTGAGGAGAGGAACGGAAAATCCCCGTTGGTAGAGTTTAACCTCGACTAATAGTATGAGCAGGCTCATCGCCTAACTACACTAGCCTCCTTCCAGTCTTGGGCAGTTCTTCGTTAGTCAAGTAGTTGTAGACCGGGTCATCCAATAGTTGGTATTGCCGATGACATTTACGTTTATCGTTGAAGATGTTTTTCAATGCTGGGTCGAGGGAGTATCTCTTGTATAACAAATTTGTTTCCACATTTCCTTTTTGTGCTCGTGAGTTTCGATAACACGTATGTTCGTACATTGTGTTCGTGAGGAATGTGTTTGACTTCTAAGGATGTAAACTTTGTAATTTTTTCTTTGACTAGGGTCCGGTATTGTGATAAGTTATCGTTTTTGACCTGGTACTCTCCCTTGAGTTGTAAAGCCACGAGATGGGAATCCCTACAGATGATTATTTCTTCGGCTCCTAGATCGTCGGCGAGCCTTAGACCAGCGAGGAAATCTTCATAATCTGCCTGGTTGTTGGAGGTGGGAAAAAGTTAGTGCGAGGGATACCTCTATAAGGATACCTTCCTCGTTTTCCAGAATAATCCCTGCTCCACTTCCCACTGAGCATGATGCTCTGTCCATGAAAATGGTCCATTTCCTGGACGCGCAAGCTTTACTCTGTAGGATGGTCATTTCGGCCACGAAATTAGCCAAGATTTTTGCTTGGAGGGATATTTTGCTTTCATACCGGATGTCAAACTCAGATAGTTCCAAGGACCATTTGAGCATCCTTCCGACCATGTCGGGTCGACCGAGAAGTTGTCTGATGGGTTGGTCTGTTTGAACAACGGTCGTGTGTGCCAGGAAATAGTGTCTGAGTCTCCTTTCTGTGTTGAGGAGTGCTAGAGCAACTTTTTCAATTTGCTGATATCTATTCTTGGGCCCCTGCAGGGCTTTGCTCGTGAAGTAGATTGGTTTTTTCCTCTGGGTGTTTCTCGTATGAGGGCAGCACTTACAACTTCGTTTGCGACATCCAGATATAGAAACAAAGTTTCCCTGACCTCTGGTCGGGAGAGAGCTGGGGGTTCTGACAAATACTTCTTGAGATGTGTCAAGGCTTGCTCGCACTCCTCCGTCCATTCGAAAGCAGCCTCTTTGCGGAGGAGCTTGTAGAGGGGAAGCACGTGTTGAGCGGATTCTGCCACAAAGTGAGTGTCGCACCTCGAAAAATACGACCTCGCGATAAAAGAGCACGGAAAAATTGTTCGAACAGAGTCACCATTCAACTTATTTTATTCCAAAAAATAGGAAAAGGAAAATATCGAGAAACCTTTTTGAAAAATTGGATAGAACATGGAAACTAGATTATAGGTTCGGGAGTCGATTTCGTTAGGGCAATGTATTAACACCCCTTACGTCCGTTGTGCTCAACGTGAACCTCTTAGTTTGATTTGTGAAAGAATGCTAATGAATGTCATTTATCTTATTTGAGTAATAAACAGAAAGTAAATACGAAGGATTTTAAACTACGGTTAGTACTAAAGGGGAAAAGGGTGGTTATGTTCTTAGGGTGCTTGGTAAGGAGTGAGATTCGTGTGTCTACGTATTCCCTTGTGCAATGGGAAATTCAGGGCATTATAGTTCGTGGTTTTATGGTTAGTTAGTTTGTTGATTTTATTAGGTGTCAATTGCTTACACACGAGTAAGCAAACTCGCACCCTAGCAATTGAGGAAACCCACTGAAGATTCAGTGTATTTCTTCTTCACCTTGTTTTGATAGTTGTTAGGTGTTTTATTAACTAAGACCTCTTGACCTTGGATCAAGGGTTTGATTCTAAAAGAGACGTTTGGGTTTTTTGGGTTGGTCGATGCAAATGGAGGTTTATTGTTTAGTGGTTAGGTGGATCTGATTCTTAGTCCCTAGGGATGCTCCTAGAAATACGAAACCATAACTGAATGAAATGAGCGAGTGTGCGAGTGAAACCACTTGGTGTTGGACCAAGGGTTCGCGAGTGAATTAAAATTGATAAATACGGAAAAGTAAATTGTGTATAAGGTAATCGAGAGAGAGGTACAATATAAGTTACACGGGATTGCACGAAATAAAAGGGTTCATTGTATTTGCCCAAGAGGAAGCGTGTATGAAGTGTCCTAAACTATTCGGAACCGTTGGAGCTTGAAGTTTGATCGAAAGCGTCAAAATGTAGCTCTTTAACTACCTTAGAACCGATTCAATGTTAGAATCGTTCTATGAGGAGTCGAGCGTCGATTTATATATTAAAATACAAAAATAAAATAAAATAAATAAAATAAAATCGTCTCATCATTTAATCGAGATTTCAAGTCGGCTTGCGGCGAATCTCAAGATTATTTGGATGTTCATCGACCATAAAAATGAAATAACCGATAAAATAAAATAAGCTAAATTAAATGGTTTCCGAACAAGGAAATAAATAAATAAAATAATAAATAAGTAACTAAACTAAATAGGCCTAATATTAGTCACAATTTATCGAAATCGACTAATCGTTGCCTTTTGTTATATCATCGGTCCAAAAGGGGAAATCAATAAGAAAACACCATATAAAATTTCAAAAAAAAAAAGAATTAAAATAACACTTTTATTTTTATTTTTCCTGGTTTAAGTATAAAGATAAAACAATAAAAAAATAACAATAAAAATTAAAACAAACAAATAAAATAAATAAATAAAAAGAAGAAGAAAGGGGGTTCAACGGATTTGTGTGAGTGTATGAAAGTAGAAACAAATAGTCAATTAGCTTTCTAAAATTTAAAACAAAAACAATTATAATATCACAGTTCAGCAAATCACTTTTACCCTTTTTTCTTTTCAAAGAGTCCATCAATGTAATATCATGCTTTTCCTTTCATGTTTACTTTCCCAACTCGCGTTTCATCAGAAAATAAAAAGGAAAACTTCGTCGCGGATCTCTCAATCGCAACAACGATTCTATTTTCATTTCAGTTTCATCTCGGTTTTAAGATCTCGAAGTCTCGCGTGGTCTCTCGATGTTCTTTCATCTCCCTCAATCTGGTTTTTCCGGTTTGGTTATGTTTCTGTGATTTCGGTTTTGCTCATGTTTGTGGTTTCACGGTTTTGTTTTTGCTCTCTCGATCTCGTAATTTTTGGATCTGGGTTTTGTGAGGTGTTGCAATTTGGTTCGCCTCTCTCAATCTCATCTCCTTTGTCTCATATTTGTGTTTTGTTTCATCTCTTTCTTTGTTTGTTTTTTTCGTTTCAGATTTGTTTCGTTGGTTTGTTGTTGGTGGTTTAAAGGTTAAGGATATTTATTTCTTGTTTATTTGAGTTGTGGTGGTGTTGCGACTTTGAGGTGTAAGTGAGGATTGCGTTTTGGAGGTTTTGTATTTGATTTGTGTTAAATAGAGAGAGGGTTATGAAGAGTTGAAATAGGTTGAAGGTTTATGAAAAGGAAGGTTGAAGAAGAGGCTTTTCTGCAGAGTTTATTTGAAGGTGGTGATATGAAAATTTGTTGGATTTTCGGTTCTGTGGTGAGTGAATTTTGACAGCTCAAGGTTTTGTTGAATAGTCATTGAAGGAATTGAAATTGTAGATTTATGGAGGAAATTTATTTATGATTTTAAAACTTGGTTATTGATTTTTACAGGGTTTCTTTACACTTTCCAAGCTTGTGATTATGGAAGGAAAAAGTTTTTTTATATGGAGATATTGGATTGAGGGTGATTTGGATATTTTGAGAGATTTGGATAAGAATATATGAGTTGTGAATTGTTAACGGATTATACGTTTTTGCTCGAGTGGGATGCGTTTGGAAATTTGTTGTGGAAGGACATCCTGGTACGAAGGATTTGTAGGATGGAATTCTATGTGTTGATTTTGTGCGATTCTTTTAGTGATGGAAGGTGTGAAATGGTGGGGTCTACCGAAGTTTGTTGCTGGCGAAATGGAGATTCTTGTGGCCGATGGAGTTTAATTGTTTTTTTGAAAGAAAAAAAGGATATAATAATATTAACTAATAATAATAATAACAATAATAATAATAATAGAAATAATAAAAGAAATAACAGTAATAATAATAAGGATAATAAAAAGAAAAATAGTAATGATAATAATAATAGGAATAAAAAATAAAATTATAAAATAATAAGAAGAAGAAATGAATTTTTTAATTTTGTGTAGAAAAAAATAGTAAATGGGCTTAAAAAATGAAATGAAAAGTGAGTTATGAACTTTTTTTAATGAATTTTTTTTATAAATGAAAAAAGAATATGGGAAAACGAAGGTGATAATCGGACAAATGCCTCCACACAACACACCGACTTTTAGCATTGTACACACACTGACAATCTCAAATAACCTGATTTTTCGCACAAACCCTGAACTTGGAAAAGAAAAAACATATTTTTTTGATTTTTTTTTAATAATAGTTAGACAGAAATAAAATGACACATGTAGGACAAATTTGGGGTATGATAGTTTCCCCTATCGAATTGGCTTAGACCTGGTAAGATGAACTGGTCTGCGTTCAAACTTTCAAGGTATAAGTCAATTAGATACTAAAAAGACTCTGAATTTGTCCGAAAAGAAAGAAATTGTGACAAGAGCTGATGATTAAAGCTGGAAAAGCTGGTGATATCAAAAGGATGACACACCTATCACCAAAAGGATGATGGTAAACTGTAAATTAAATAAATCACTATCACTAAAAGGATGATAAGGCGATCCGCGCACCCAAAAGGACGAAGGTAAACTAAAATTTAAATAAATTGATATCAATGAGAGGATGATAAAGCGATCGTCCACCAAAAGGATGAAGGTGTAGAAGCATACTTCAAGCTCAGTGTTTTTGATGACGTCAACATTATTCAAGCTCATTCCAGATTGCAAAAAGTCGAGATGACAACAACGATCAAGATCATGGCTATGCATCATCAATGAAATGCTTCTGTTCGTTTCAAGCTTTTGTGCATCACTTTCAAGACTTGTCTCAAGGCTTAGGTATATCAAAATTTACTCCTTAAAATGATATACAAGTGTTCAAAATATTTATCATGAATTTTAATGCATGTGCATCATTTTGAAAATAATTGGAACTGGTTTTAACACTTAAAACAGAAATATTTTTATATGTTTTAACAGTGTTAACCGGTTAACGATATCAATTTTTCAATTTTGTGGTAACGTTTCTAGGCGTTAACCGATTAACCCATATGGTTAACCGGTTAACACTGTAGAATTTTTGAAAAATTGTTTCTCTTCAAATTCAAATTTTTATTAAGTGTTATACCTTTTCATGATTTTATTTCATAACTTTTTTATACCTTTTCAAAGAATTTATTTTTAAATTCTCATACCTTTTTGAATAGGTGTTTCAACTATTATAAATTCTTAAAATTTCAAATTCATAAACACCTCCTAGAATTTTCAAATATTATCATACAATCAAAATCACTAAATTCAAATAATTTTCATTTTTCAAAAGTGTTCATAAGTTCATCTTTTTCATATTGTCTTGAACACTTGTGTTGAATCTTAAGTAGTGATTTTTGAATATAGGAGAAGATCAATTTTTATTGATACCAATCATTATACTCTCACTCAAACAAAAATTATAGAAAGTGTTTTTTTATTTGTGACTTGTGTTCCAAGGATTGTTTGGACATAAGGGTAAGTGTGGCAAGAGGATTGTTCTTGCACACTTGTTTGTATAGTTTGTTAGAAAGTAGGCCTCACCATTGAAGGTGTGATAGGTTGTACTTTTCTAAAGAAACTAGTGGAAATCTCTTTCGTGTTGAAAGGGGACTGGATATACCTTCGGATTGTGAAGGGAACCAGGATAAATCTCCGTGTCATCTTTACTTTCCTGCTCTACCATTTTTATTCTTTAAACCGTAAAAAGCAAAATCCATCCATCGAAGAAAAAGAATCGAAAAATTTGATAACACCTAATTCACCCCCCCTTTTAGGCGCTCTTTGATCTTACAATTGGCATCAGAGCAGGTTTAGGTAACCTATTCCTACAAGATCGTATGGCTTCCGCAAACTCGAATCCTGTTTTCAAAGATGGTGAAAGTAGCAATAAGCCTCCGCTCTTCTCCGGCGAATACTTTGATTTTTGGAAAATCAGAATGAGGGCACATCTTGAAGCCCAAGGAGAAGTGTCGCTCCCGATAAATGAGACCAAGCTCAGATAAAGGTACAGACGCGAACGGTCGGCGAAAGAGGGATGCGAGGACACACAGGAGTGAACTCACAGGGAATGAAAAGAGTCGCCAGCTAGGCATTTTTATCCCGGAGGAAAGGCAATGCTGCATAGACCTAGAAAGATATGGATAAGACGGTTGCGAACCAGAGAGACTGAGAAAGGGGGTTGGTTACAACCTGGGAAGGTATTAGCACCCAGATTGTCCGCCGTACTCGACGGGATCCACGCTTAAAAGATTTGTGTTTTAAAGGGGTAGTGTCAGTGCAATTTGTGTATAAAAGAGCTGGAAAACAATATGTACAGGTGTCAGTGTAAAGGAAGTGAAAGTGTATAAATGATGTGTCAGTGTAGGGATGAGAATGAATTGCTCATGATAATGAGGCTAAGAGAATAATGCTGGAAAGAGGGGGAATATACAGAGACTTTTGTTCGATAACTGTTAAGTTATGCCTACGTATCCTCTCGTGCAATGAGGAAGTCAGAACACCGTAGTTCGACCCAAAGATACTGAAAGATGAATTGACTTGTGAACTGCTTACTTGTCTATGCTCAAGTGTATGACCTGTCTGGCTCAGGTGCAAACTGTCTTGCATTAGACGGAAGAAGCAAGTTCCCGGTTATGAGTGAATGGGATGAGAAAAGAATCCCGAAGGAGACGATTATTGTTTGTTTTTGTGTTTTCAGTCTTTTATTGCTTTTGAGAGTTTGTCATAAGTTAATGAGATTAAGCCTAAACCAATGGGTTAGTAAACTCATCACATCTTCCCTCTGATTAGGGGTAATGAGAATACCTTAAGTGTGAAGTCAGCTTCTCACACTTAAACACCTTGATGTAGGATTAAGATCATTAACCTACTTGTGATTATTTAAATGTTTTTGGTGTTTTTGTTTAGTGTTGAGTAATGAGATTAAGCCATAATCATGGATTAAACAGACTCATTACACCATCCTAATAGAAGGATAATAGATGAGAATGTTTAAGCTGAGGAAAGCTCCTCAACTTAATCCATGATTAGGGATTAAACTCATGACAAAACAAAACCTTTATTAAGTGGATTTTAGTTAATGATAAGATGATGAAGTGATTTTTAGGGTTTGTAAGACAACTTGAGGAGGACTTGTCCATTAACACTAGGGTTAGTCCTTCTTAACCAATTAAGGAAGAATTAGAACCCTAATGCAAGGCCCAAGTTACAAGCTTGATGTCTTGATGATTATTAGATAGATTGATTAAAGGATTTAAACACATTAAGGGTTTAACACTTAGGATTAAAGTTATACACCCCATCCTAATAGAAGGATGCAGGCATAAGCTTAATCACAAAGCCTTAAAGCCTTTAGGGTTTAGTCCTTGATTGTGAGATGAAAAGAGAAGACTCAAAGATGACACAAAGGTGAAACTAAGTGAGGAGACTAATCAAAACCCTAATCATTGTCATGCTTGGTTGTTCCTAAGGTTTGTGAGGTTCAAGAAAGAAATCTTCAGAGGAACCACCAGGAAGCAGATGAAAGGAGCAAAGAGAAGCAAAGCAACTTGCTTCATTTAAGAAGATAAGTCACTTGAAGAAAGAAAGTAGGAAGGAAAAGAAAGAGCAAGCTCAATCTCAAACACAAGACAAAATGCAGCAATGATGCATAAGGGAGATGAAAAGAAATTGTGAGAAGTGAAGGCAAATTCACTTCTCAAAGTGACTTACCACCTGAAAAGTTAATGAAAGAAATGTAATGCAATGCAAGATGAGATGAAATGACATGATGCAAACCAAAATCAGCAGCATATGTATGATGTAAATGATGTCAAGAGATGATGCAAACATGAGGCAAAACATGGGGATGATCATATGAACATATGGATGCAAATGAGGCATGCTTAGAACCATGAACGTACATGAAAAGTTATGAGATGCAAGTGACATACAATATGGCAAATGAAAGATGCAATGATCAAACATACTTCTAACATGTCTTAAGATGTCCAATGGATCAAATGGATGCATAAAATGCTATGGCAAGTCATGGTATGCAAGCAAATGCAAGATGGATGCAAAAGGAAACCCAAATTAGGGTTTATGATCAATGCAACAAACAAAAATCAAAACCAGAAGAAAACATCATGATAAAAATTGAAAATGCACTCAAAGGAAAACCCTAACCCTACACAAACTCACTGCCCAAAGGAGGGGATCCAATTCTTAACCTAGTGAAAGTTATGAATTTCCTAAGATTTCTAAGGTTTTAGGGTACCTTGACAAGAAAAATGTCAAACAAATGGAAAATGCAAGATCAATTCATGCCAATTTAATCCTACAAACTACATGATATGCAAGACACAATGCAAAAAGAATCAAAATCCAACTCTCAAAGACTAGGCAGAAATGAATTTTTGAACATTGGATCAAAATAATGCTTTGAAATGATTTTAATTCCATGAAAAATTGTCAAAATGCATCAAGATCAAAAAAGAAATTTGGTTTGAGGGTTGGACAATGTTTCTAAATGATTATGAAGGTTTCATGAATTTTTTGGTGATTTTTAAATACCTAAAAGTATTTTTAATTAATTAATTCTCATTAATTAATTAAAAATAAACTTTTAAATGATTTAAAAATATTTTTTAATGCAAAAAATAAAAATAAAAATGTTTTTGGTTTCTGAAAATTAATAAAAGTTTGTACAAAAATTTTCAGAATTTTTAAAATTGTTTTGCTATTTTAAATAAAATGCACAAATTAAATGAAATAAAATGAAAATAAAGCTGAATAAAATGAAAGTCAACACAATCTAAGGCCCGTATTCAAACTCAGGATGGAGGGAAAGACTGTGCGCGCTCATGGACGGCTGGGACTGCTTCTGGGAAATTCAAACTTAAACCTAATTAATTAAACTAATTGATCTGAATTAGGGTTAAGTGGCAAATCTGGTGCGTTCATTCACGCGGGAGTCAAAGCCAGTCAACTCATCCTACGCTCAGAATTCAAACTCTCATTAATTACAAGGATTAGCCCTAATTACTTTCAGGTGGCCGGAGAAGACTTCCGGTTGTCTTCTCCGGCAAGAACCTCACCTGAAAGTTGCCAAAATCTTCAAAACTTCATGAAAACGAAAACTAACTACCCAGAAATCATCCCCATGCCAAACTAAGTCAAAACCCCCATTAAAACATCATTTATTCTTCATCAATCAAGCGAATCGAAGCCAAACATGTTTAGGGCAAAAAAGTTTCAGAACAAGATTAAATGCTTATTTCTCAACCATTTTCAAAACTAAGAACATCAGAGTGATCAGCAAAGCATGAGGAACAAATTAGAAACTTAAAAACTCATTTCTGGAAAAAAAGTTCTTGGTATACCTGAGCTTTGAGCTTTCTCAGTTTGCAACTTTCTGACCCTTTCTCTTTGCGCAAACCACTCCTCTTAGGCCCCTGATGAAGTCCTGATGCTTAGAAGAAGTTTGTGGTGGCTGGTTTGGAAGATGGCAGAGGTTCTGCTCAGGGGAGGGTGGTGATCGTGTTTTTGATTCAGTGGCTTTCAAGCTGTTTTAAGGGTTGGTTTGTGTTCAGTGAAGCATGGTGAGATGGTTTGTGAAGTTGGTTTGTGTGTTTGAAGCTTGTGCTGAGAGTTTCGAAGGCTCTTGCAAGATGGTGTGAAAATGAGGATGCTGTGAGGGAGAGTGTTTCAGGCTTGTGTTGTTGTTGCTTTGGCTTGCTTTTTGCTTGTATAAACAATTGGGATTGGTCAGAAGAAGTGATGTGTGCTTTTGTGATAGGTATGGCTCAAGTTGCCAAAATGTCAAAGTTGTGTAAGAGAAGCATGGGCTACTTTCTAGCCAAGGACAAAAGGTATGTCCTGCGCAACATGATGTGGGGAGAACCTTAGGATTGATCAGCAAGTCAGCAAGCAAGTGGGTTGTGACTTATGATGAGTTTTGCAACTTGCCTTGCTTTTGTTTCTTATGAGATATCTTGCTCCATAAGCCACAAAAATGAGAGACTTCTTGGCCCATTCTGAATTTTAGGTCTTGTATGATCATGTTGTGAAGTTTAGAAGTCCATTTGATAACTTAATTTGCCTTGAGAAGTGAATTTGCAACTTTGCCTTTTTGGTGGAAAACTTCAAATTTTGTGATTTTTGCCAACTTTGACAAGCCATAACTTTTGATCCAAAATGAATTAGGCCATGTTCTTGTACTTTTTGAAAAGGTAATGATCCATTCTACAACTTTCATGACCAAAGTTTTTCCATTTGAAGCATTTTTGAATCAAAAAGTAAGGGTTGAAAAAGTTTCCCAAAATGGCAATTTCATTAAAAGTCAAACTTTCCCAAAAAGTCAACTTTGCAAAAGACTTGAAATTCTTCAATTTTGTGAACTTCCAACTTCTTATATGATCAAATAAAGATCATATACAATCAAAATGATGAAGAACACCCTTTGGTTGGGTCATTGGGGGCCTCAGATGCCCTGATTTTGCACTGACTTGCCCAAAAAGTCAACTCTTGATCAGATGACTTCCCCATGGAATTTCTTCATGAAAATTGATATGCATATTCCCTATACCATATAGAGACCAATAGAAACAATAATGACCAAAAAATTTGGAGTTATGGCCTCTGAAACCAAAACCCTAATTTTAGGTCATCTGTGCAGTTAAACCTGGCTCTGCTTCCATGCCATTCTCAGTTCTTGTGATTTCTTGACAATCTTGACTTTGAGAGGATATAATATGATGCTTGAACATACATGGACCCCTTTGAAGTGATTGATGACCTTTGGAGTGGCTCAAGAAGCTCTTGATTTGCTCAGATCACAAACCCTAGATGCAGATGACTTTGAATCTATGCAGTGAATCAAAAATGTGATATGAGATGCCATGATTGAGTTTATGCATATGAAATGATCACAAGCCATGGTGTGAATGGGTGAGGGCAAATTTGGGGTGTTTACAGCTGCCCATATTCAAACATGAGTTAGCTGTGCCGGATGTAAGTTACGGCTTAACAGGCAAACAAGATAACTTGTGGTTGAATACCAAAGACAGTCCAAAATTTGCACTCACAGAATGAAGAAGAAAAGGGATATAGATTGTAAAAGAAAATAAAGTATATTGTAAAGTGTGGGAGACGGAGGACAACCGTCGAGCAGAGGACGACTGCTGGGGAGAGAGCAATGACGGGGACGGCCGACATGCTGGGAAAAGTGCGGAAAATAAAGCAATGACGGGGACGGCCGACATGCTGGGGATAAAAGGGATTATGATGGGGACGGCCATCAAGTAAAGCTATAAGATTCTCTGGGGATCAATGAAAAATGATGGGGACGGCCATCAAGTTCATAAAGTAACCAACGATGGGGACGGCCATCGGGCTAAAACTGATGAAGGACGATCATCAGGAAAAGGAAAAGGGACCACGACGGGGACGGCCATCGGGTTAAAGAATAAATGAAATAAACAGATGATGAGGTACATTCATCAAAGGTGAAGGACGATCACCTAGCAGGGGACGGCTGCTCTGTTGGGGATAAGATGAGGGACGATCATCTAAGGTGAAGGACGATCACCTGGCAGGGTACGGCTGCCGAAAATATCGCGACATAGGACGAATGCCGGATAAAAGGGTCAACGATGGGTACGACCATCGGACGAGCATGATGAAGGACGATCATCAAGAGGTGGAGGACGACCACCTAGCAGGGGACGGCTGCTCTCAAGGTTTATCATGACGTAGGACGAATGTCAGATAGAAAAGAAATTTTGCTTTGTTGGCGATCTACTGGGGATATAGTAAACACGGACGAGTGTTTACCTCCAAGAAATAAAAGTATAAGTGTTTTGACGTTGTGTATAGATTAAAGATGAGGACGAGCATCCTTAAGACTATGATACGGACGAGTATCAGGTAGAAGCAATCGCTTGACGCATGTCCTGAGATGATGGTACGGACGAGTACCAACTGGTTAACAAAGAACACGGACTAGTGTTGAATCTGTGGGGATTTAAGTAGTATATACAAGATACGGACGAGTATCTGAGTGGCGTATAGATGAGTGTTTAATATGCTGGAGAGAGTGACACGGACGAGTGCCAAGAGAGAAAAGTATAATATAAACAAATATCTGATATACAAAGTGTTTATGTTACTGTGCTGGGGAAAATGACATGGACGGATGTCAAGGAATTGTATATACGAGTATTTGTGAGTGCAAAGGGGACGCTTTGGCTTTCTGTTGGGGATATGACACGGACGGGTGTAAAGAAGTATCTGTAATGCGGGTGCTCGGGCGACTTTACTGGTGAATGATGACACGGACGGGTGTCAAAAGGAGTATATGCTGATGTTTGAGAATGCAAGGCAACTGCTTTAGCTTTAGCTCTCCGCTGGGGAATCTGGGGGGCGTTCTGTATATTGGTGATGGATTGTTATTATTCACAAGTGTTTGATTCAGGACATGGCCTATGATTATGCAGCATGTTTGATTTGTGCCATAATGCTCAGTATTAGACGGAATGCTACGCTTTGTGGGGGTGAATATGATGTGAATGCTATGTTTATGCAAGGACAACAATCCGGGATTCGGATCCCGTTGCCGTGAAGATCTTTGGTCGATCTGTTTGAAGTGGACATCCCACCTGGGGATGAGATCATTGGTAGATCTGATGAGTTGTATCTGCTTGGGGAAACGGGTCAATGATAGACCTATTCCAAAAATGAGGGACCCAGCTGGGGTTTGTAGAAGCTTTCGTCACTCTGTTGTGATTCCTTCATGCGTTGCTCTTCTGGTTAGAGATTGAAACTCTGTGGGGAGACGATTCCCTGGCTTTTGTACTTGGCTGAGGAAGAAGAATGATTGGCACCTCGGCTGGGGAGACATGACAAGTAGCAACTCAGCTGGGGAGAAAACACTTTGGGTGCTAAGACTGAGTGAGTGTTAATTTGCCGGCTTGCTGGGATGAAGCTTATATGCCCCGTGTTGCACTTTTGAGTACCTGCAATCCTGCAAAGACAGAGGGACGCACAAGTAATCCCGAGGTATCCCTTACTGGGTTTCCTCATAGGAGTTAGACACTCCCGGGAGTAAGCATATTTTCTGCAAGCACGCACTCCTATTTTTTTTGAAGATAAGCATCTGTATTCATGCAATCAGTTTTTTTAAAGACATCAGACATTTTTTGCAAAATAAAATGTACAAGACGAAACATGACTGAAAATCTGATTTTTATTAATTCATGTGCCCTGAATTGGCAAGATACAGTCAAAGAAACACATCCCCTGAAATGAGGAGATTGTTACAAATTGAGAAACAAAATGTTGGCAATGTTGTCGACGCTTCAAGGAGCTTCCCTTTTGCTATGACTCGTATGACATTCGACGCTCTTCTCGTCTTGCTTTCTGAAGAAGGCTGATTCTGGTTGAAGTTTGATCCTTTCGAGGTTTACCAAGTTGTAGGTGATACAGACGAATTCAGAATGCGGTTGTTCGCTTATTCCCTTATTTTGCATGGATCGCCCTTTCGGGTTTTCAATCCATCGGGATACCCATTTTTGCCTGAGTTGTCCAATGTGGCTTTTCAACTCAGCGGGTGTACAGTTTTTTTTGTTTATTTTCCCTTATTTTTGCCCGAGTCTCTTATTCTGTTTTTGACTCGCCGGGATGCCCTATTTTTGCTTGGACTTACATTCTGTTTTTATGTCCAGCGGGTCCTTTTATGCGAAGTATTTTTTAACTGCATCTGAATTCACAGGGGACGGGTAGTCTTCACCATCCATAGTGCTGAGCATCAGTGCCCCACCAGAGAAAACATTCTTTACTACGAATGGCCCCTCATAGTTTGGAGTCCACTTTCCCCTGTGGTCTGTATGAGGAGGGAGGATCCTTTTCAGCACAAGATCCCCTACTTGGTACTCTCGGTGCCTGACTTTCTGATCGAAGGCTTTCTTCATTCTTTTCTGATACAACTGCCCATGACAGATTGCAGCCAATCTTTTCTCTTCAATCAGACTCAGTTGTTCGTATCGGGACCGGACCCATTCTGCTTCGTTCAGCTTAACATCCATCAGTACCCGCAGGGAGGGTAATTCAACTTCAACAGGTAGGACTGCCTCCATACCATACACAAGCTGATACGGTGTTGCCCCAGTGGATGTCCTGATTGACGTACGGTACCCATGCAAGGCAAATGGTAGCATTTCATGCCAGTCTTTATAGGTGACTACCATCTTCTGCACAATCTTCCTGATATTCTTGTTAGCTTCCTCAACAGCGCCATTCATCTTTGGACTGTAAGGAGAAGAATTGTGGTGTTGGATTTTGAAGTCCCGGCACAGCTCTGCCATCATTTTGTTGTTTAAATTGGAACCATTATCAGTAATGATTCGCTCGGGAACTCCGTACCGACAAATGATGTCTCTCTTCAGAAATCTGGCTACCACTTGCCTTGTAACGTTTGCATACGAAGCTGCTTCGACCCACTTGGTGAAATAGTCAATGGCAACCAGGATGAATCTGTGGCCATTCGAAGCAGTCGGTTCAATCTTGCCAATCATATCAATGCCCCACATGGCAAAGGGCCAGGGTGAAGACATCACACTCAAAGGGTTCGGAGGCACATGCACCTTATCCGCATAAATCTGGCATTTATGGCATTTTCTGGCGTAGGCACAACAGTCGGCATCCATTGTGATCCAGTAATATCCTGATCTTAGCAATTTCTTGGCCATTGCATGTCCTCCAGCATGGGTACCAAAGGATCCTTCGTGCACTTCATGCATTAACAAGTCTGCTTCTGTTCTATCAACGCATCTGAGGAGTACCATATCAAAGTTTCTCTTGTACAGGGAACCGTCAGTATTCAGGAAGAAACTACCAACAAGCCTTCTCAAAGTCTTCTTATCATTGGAAGATGCCCCAGGTGGGTATGTTTGATCCTCCAAGAAGCACTTAATATCATGGAACCAAGGCTTATCATCTTTGACAACATCTGTTGCGAACACATATGCTGGTCTGTCAAGTCTGGACACTGAAATTTGAGGTACAAAGTTGGCAGCTTGAACTTTGATCATGGATGAAATGGTAGCCAGAGCATCTGCAAACTGATTCTCGTCCCGAGGGATATACTCAAGCTTGACTGTTGTAAAGAAAGTCAATAACCTCCTTGTATAATCCCTGTAAGGTATCAGATGATCCTGGTGTGTATACCATTTTCCGTTGGTTTGATTAACTACCAGAGCTGAATCTCCGAATACAGTCAATGTCTTAATTCTGAGGTCAATGGCTTCCTCAAGACCCATAATGCAAGCTTCGTATTTAGCTTCGTTGTTAGTGCAGTTAAAGGTGAGTTTTGGCGAGAAAGGCATGTGAACTCCTTTAGGTGTAATGAGTACTGCACCAACACCACGACCATTCATATTAACAGCCCCATCAAACATCATAGTCCATTCTTCTTCCGGGTCAGGCCCTTCAGTGTGAACAGGCTCTTCATGATCTTTTGCTTTTATGAACATGATGTCTTCATCAGGGAAGTCAAATCTCATAGGCTGGTAATCATCAATAGGTTGCTCAGCAAGATATTCAGACAATACACTGCCCTTGATGGCCTTCTGAGATGTGTATTGGATGTCATATTCTGTGAGAATCATCTGCCATCTTGCAACCCGTCCGGTAAGTGATGGCTTCTCGAAAATGTACTTAACTGGGTCCATCCTTGAAATCAATAAAGTGGTGTGGGTCAACATATACTGTCTCAGTCGGCGAGCAGCCCACGCTAAAGCACAACAAGTTTTCTCGAGCAGTGAATAACGTTGTTCACAGTCGGTAAACTTTTTGCTTAGGTAGTATATTGCATACTCTTTTCGACCAGACTCGTCATGCTGGCCTAGCACACACCCCATTGACTCTTCTAATATTGTCAAGTACATGATTAGAGGTCTTCCTTCAACTGGAGGCATAAGGATTGGAGGCTCTCGTAGGTATTCCTTGATCTTGTCAAAAGCCTTTTGGCAGTCTTCGTTCCACCTGACCGTTTGTTCTTTTCTCAGCAGTTTGAACAAGGGTTCACAGGTTGCTGTAAGGTGAGATATGAACCGTGAGATGTAGTTCAATCGACCTAAGAACCCTCGAACTTCTTTTTCGGTCTTCGGTGCAGGCATTTCTTGAATAGCTTTGACTTTATCAGGGTCAACTTCAATCCCCTTCTCACTTACAATAAATCCCAGTAGCTTACCGGATCGCACCCCGAATGTGCACTTGTTGGGATTCAGCTTCAGTTGGTACTTCCTCAGACGCTTGAATAGCTTCAGCAGATTTACCAGGTGGTCTTATTCAGTGAGGGACTTGGCAATCATATCATCCACATAACATTCAATTTCCTTATGGATCATATCGTGGAATAACGTCACCATAGCCCGTTGATATGTTGCACCAGCATTCTTCAGTCCGAATGGCATCACCTTGTAACAGAACGTGCCCCAGGGTGTGAT
The DNA here is from genome assembly GCA_963966055.1 of Lathyrus aphaca. Taxonomy (NCBI): domain Eukaryota; kingdom Viridiplantae; phylum Streptophyta; class Magnoliopsida; order Fabales; family Fabaceae; genus Lathyrus; species Lathyrus aphaca. The sequence goes on along the minus strand of OZ014519.1, from coordinate 723,573,801 downwards.
GAAGTTTGTCTTCTCCATGTCTTCAGGTGACATTTTAATCTGATTGTATCCTGAAAATCCGTCCATGAAGGAGAACACCGAGAACTGAGCCGTATTATCCACCAATACATCAATGTGAGGTAATGGGAAGTCATCTTTCGGGCTGGCTCTGTTCAGATCCCGGTAGTCAACACACATTCTTACTTTGCCGTCTTTCTTAGGCACAGGTACTATGTTAGCAACCCACGGTGGATAGCTAGTTACAACAAGGAACCCGGCGTCCCACTGCTTTTGTACCTCTTCTTTGATTTTCATCGCCATGTCAGGGCGAGTACGGCGCAGTTTCTGTTTAACCGGTGGGAAATCTTCCTTTAAAGGCAGTTTGTGCATAAAAATGTCGGTGTCCAACCCTGGCATATCTTGATAAGACCAAGCAAACACGTCCACATATTCTTGAAGCAGGTCAATCAGTTGTTTCTTCACTGAGTCTTGTAGGCAGGCCCCGATTTTAACTTCTTTCACATCTTCATCTGTACCAAGATTAATCGTTTCGACCTCCTCCTGATGAGGAGTGATAACCTTTTCCTCTTGTCTCAACAACCTGGCTAGCTCTTCAGGAAGCTCATACTCTTCTTCAACCCCTTCATCAGCTTGATTGATCGGATTGTCAAAGTCATACGAAGTCATAGCCGTGCTGTTGTCGGTGCGGTCTGGAAGGCACTCTCTGCAAGGGTTCAGTTTGTTCATTTTAGTGATTGATTGTAATCTTGTTTAAAAAGAGTGAAATGAAGTTAACATTTTGAAAACATTGCCATTTATTTTTGTACAAAAAGAAAAATGGAAAAACAGTGAGCGGAAAAAGAGAAAAGACTCATTTGCAAAAGATGTCTGATATTTCATTGATTAATCTTGTTGCACAAAATCACAGATGGCCCGATTACAAAATGAGTCTTGTCATCTTGGGCAAGATGCAAGACTTGATGCATGCTTTAAAAATACAGGAAATAATAATTACTCTGCAGGAGTAACTCTTATAATTTCCTGGGAAGACCAGTTTGAGATACTGCTCCCCGAGATCTTTGGACGGATCCAACTCTCCAGGTTGCGGTCGCTTTCATCCTCGTCTTCCAAGTTGTTCACGGCATCTGGGGTGAGCATCCCCCCACTGACAAAATTGGGCTTCTTAGCAGCCCCTGCTTGATCTTGTTGAGTTGGTTTGTAACCCAACCCAAATCTATCCTCCTTCTTCTCTACGGGCAGCAACTTGCCCCAGCCTTGGGCAGTCCCTTCTTCAACAACCTTTCGGGCTTGTTGATAAGATGTCATTGAGGTTCCAGGTACAGCGGATGCTTCATTTATGTTCAAGGCCTCAAACCCTTGACTCATAGTTTCGTGGATCTCCCCATCCATCTCAATGTATTTGTATGTAGCCAGATGACTAACAAAAATATCTTCTTCTCCACAAATAGTAACGACTTGGCCCTCCCACTCGAATTTTAACTTCTGGTGAAGGGTAGATGTAACCGTGCCAGCGGCGTGAATCCAAGGTCTACCCAACAAACAGCTGTAGGCCGGCTGAATGTCTATAACGTAGAAGGTCGTTTTGAAAGTTTGTGGGCCAATCGTTATAGGCAACTCAATTTCTCCCAGAACTGATCTCTTAGAACCGTCAAAGGCTCTCACTACTAAGTTGCTGGGACGTAATGCCAATCCTTCATACTCCAGCTTCACAAGGGCTTTTTTAGGTAAGACATTGAGGGATGACCCTGTGTCTACCAGTACATGGGAAAGAACTGCACCCTTACACTCCATGGTAATGTGCAAAGCCTTGTTGTGATTGCGGCCTTCCGTAGTCAAATCAGTGTTGGTAAAACCTAGTCCATGACTAGCGTTGACATTTCCAACCACAGCTTCCAACTGATTGACGGTAATCTCCTATGGCACATAAGCTGCGTGCAAGACTTTTAGCAGTGCATTCCGGTGAGCCTCGGAGCACATTAACAATGATAAAATGGAGATCTTGGAAGGTGTCTGGTGAAGCTGGTCCACTATCTTGTAATCACTTTTCTTGATGATTCTCATGAATTCATCAACCTCTTGATCAAAAGGTGTTTTCAAAGCTTCTTTAACAATTTGTTCTTCTTGCACCATGCTCTTTCCTTTTGCCTTGGCAGCAGCTTCTGCTTCGGCATTGGGCCTTGGAATTTGCGGGGCAAAGAGACGTCCGCTTCGAGTGAAGCCTCCCCCCCCCCCACATTGTCTATTTGTGGTGAAGAAGTTGATGATTCAAGATTGATTTTCTGTCCTCCGCAGTATAGATCAGAGCCGTAATGCCAAGGGATGGCATTACTGCTTTCATAAGGCACTGGCCCAGGCACTGTGATAGTGATTGGACTGATAGCAGCTGTAGAAGGGACCATGATAGTATGTGGATCATAGTATATTGTGACTGGTGCTCTGACAGGAGTGGCACTTTGTGAGTTGTAGGCAGAATCATTTTCAGGATCATAATAAATTGTAACCGTTGAGACATTTGCTGTTGAAGTTGTAGGAGACCTTGTTGGATGGATGGGTGTTGCTGTTGTAGGAGGTTCTGAATGAAGTGGTGCTGAAGTTGTAGAAGGGATGTTTGTTGATATCTAGTCAGTTGAAGTGACAGATGAAGCATTTGTTGATGAGATTGAAGAGTTGTTTGGAACAATTGTTGTTGCAGTTGTAGACGATTCCGGAATTGTTGTTGAGGAGATTGCTGGATTGGTAGGTATTGATGTTGTGATTTGAAGCAGGCCACTCTGGATGAGACCATCTATGCCACTTCTCAAGTTATCACACCCATTTACTGAAATGTTGCAATAAGCACATCCTAGCTCATATCCGGGGAACATTTGACATTCAAGGAGTTGAGCTTTAATCTCTACCAAGGGTGTCCGGATTTGCCCTACACTGGTTATCAAGTAAGACGGCTTGTCTCCCTCAATAGCATTGATTCTGGGTCCTCCGTGGTTTGGCATAGGATTTTTACTAACATTTGGTGGAGGTGCAAAGTTTAGAGCTTTGGAATCCACTAGATCCTGTACTTTCATGTGCAGAGCTCTGCACTTCTCTGTACTGTGGCCAGGTGCATTTGAGTGAAAAGCACATCTGGCGCTGGCGTCGTAATTTCTGGGCAGACTGGCAGGATCTGGAGGTGCCAATGTCCTTAGCTCAACCAGGTTGAGTTTCAGGAGTTGTGGCAGTAATGTGGCATAGGGCATAGGGATCGGATCAATCACCCTATTGGCCTGAGATGGTCTCTGTTGAAATGGTCTTTGCTGATTGTTGTTGCTGGTGTTGTTGTTGTTATAATTTCTCTGAGGTGGATATTGAGCTTGTTGCTGGTAGTGAGGTTGTTGCTGAGGTTGGTATGCCGGTTGTGGATGAATTGGAGCGGGAATGGTGACAGCTGCCACAGACCTATGAACATATTGGGGTCTGCCCCTGCTGGTATGGATAGCATTAGTCTCACCAGTTCTTCTTGGGCCCACAAAAGGTTTTCTTGAGTTGCTGGAAGAGCTTGCACCGTTGTCAGAAATTTTGCCCATCTTCAATAGGCTCTCAATTCTTTCTCCAGCTATAACCACATCCGCAAAGCTGGTAGAAAAAAAGGCAGCTAGCCTGTCAATGTATGTCCCTTGGAGGGTGTTCATAAACATGTCGGCCATCTCCCTTTCCGACATGGGTGGCTGGACAGCAGCAGCAAGCTGTCTCCACCTCTGGGCGTACTCCCAGAAGCTTTCTCTGGATGATTGTGACATTCCCATCAGGAGGGTCCTGTTGGGAGCCATATCCAAGTTATACTGGTATTGTCTAATAAAGGCCTCAGCCAAGTCTTTCCAACACCTGATGGTTGCTCTAGTCAAGTGAGAGTACCATTCCCTTGAAGCTCCTGTCAAGCTATCCTCAAAATAAAACATCCATAGCTTTTCATCCATGGTGTATGCCTTCAACCTCCCCAGAAAGGATTGCAGATGGGTTCGCGGGCAGGAAGTCCCGCTGTACTTCTCAAAGCACGGTGGTTTAAATTTGTGGGGAATCCTGACCCCGTCCACTAAGCCCATGTCCATGACATCAAAGCCCAAAGAGTTTTGAGACTCCAAGGACCTTAATTTTTCAGCAATTTCATCTAGCCTTCTGTCATAGGCCTCATCCCCAGCTCCCATCACTATGAACTGATCTTCCTGGGGGTCTTATTGGAGTACTCTGCCTGTAGTAGCATTCCCTTGTGCATTAGCAGGGATATTGATCTCTGGATGAAGATGGGGTCCAAATACAGGTGGGTTGATATGAGGCTGAACCCTCTCATTGTTGCTTGTCCCACCAGTCCCTAGATGGGGGTCTTCCTGAGTCTGCCTTTCTACTAAAGCCATCAATCTCTCTTGGCTCTGAGCCAATCCATTCATTACCTCCATAAACTGTGTCATCTGATTCCTCATTTCCAGTCTCTCATTGGCCATTTGAGCCCTGACCTCAGTAAGGTCCTGTTGTACCTGGTCCATCTGTATACCCGGAAGGTTGTTGCGGGTTGGATATCTGTGCGGACGGTTGAGTGGGAACACCCGACGTCGAGCAATAGTTCCTGAACCACAACAGAGTTAGTAACAAAAACAAACAAAACCTACAAAACAAAACAAAAGGTTAGTATGCAATGCAGTATGCTTATTTGTCTTCAAGGTATCCGGCTTGGCACTTGGTTTTGACCTTTCCAGATCCTCGAGGAAGATGCTTTTGATGTTGCTTGAAAGAACCCAGATAAAACAAACCAGCACATATATTACAAAAAGTAAATGATACATAGTTTGTTTTTTACAATACATGCCCTCTGAGGGGTCAAAATACAACATAAAAAAGAAAAAGTACAAAGAAAATGAAAGCAACAACAAGCAAAAGTCAGACACCAAGACCAAACTCATCCTCCTGAACTTCCTTTAGAAGTGCTTCAGTCACAGGATCAGCTGGACGCTCTGTAAGGTTCCTGATAAGGAGATTCCTGGTAGTAACAGCTGCAGTTAACTTCTTGTGTTGACTCTGGTCCTTTGACCTCTTCACACCAGCTCTAATCTTCAATTCTGAGATCTCTCTCTGGGCTGTTAGCAGGGCTTCCTGTTGCTCTTTTGCACTAGCCTCCAACTGCTCAATCTTGTCCTGAGTCCTCTTATCCTCCTGAGTACGGGCTTCGGTGATCCTGACCCACCTAGCTTGACTCTCCTTCAGATACAAATCAGTCCTGGCCTTCTGGAACTGAGCCTCCTTGCAGGCATTCTTCAAAATCTGTTCTCCAGCCCTAGACTTCTTGATGTAATCCTCTGACTTCTCAATTCTGGCTAGATGCTCCACCTTTAGCTTTTCTAACCTTTCAATGTCCAAACGACCATCACTCCTCTCCCAGAGGGTCTTCTGTAGAGCCTGAGTCAGATTCTCATTCCTCTCTTTCAGTTTCTCAAACTCCTCTAAGCTGACAGTGGCTGGAGGTGGTGTTGTGGAGGGTCCAGGTGTATCCTCAATGGTGAAGGGCATCCCAGAAATTTGTGCCCTGGCATGAGACCACTCATAGTACTGAGCTGAGGCCACATTGTTGCATCTTCCAAGAATGGTTACCCCTTTGGTTTGAACATTGTCCCAAGCCCAGGATGCTTGCCTGACAATAGCCAGATTAGGCTTAATCTCACAATAAAGGGTTTCAGCCAAGTCTTGTGTTCTGGGAGGGTGGACCAATGCATAGCCCAATTGTCTTTTGAATAGCAGAGGGTTGTAGTTGATGCAACCCTTCACTCCTATCAGGGGTACATTGGGGAACTGCCCACAACTAGTAATGATGTCCCTGCCCTTGGTGCTCTGAGTGCACCACCTGATGTCAGCTGAGGTCAAAGCAATGAGTCTTCTAGCCCAATTCTTTGGCTGGTGAGGATTCAAGAATGCATCAGTCTTGGGCAAGTGCTTGAGCAGCCAGGTATGGAACAGGGGAGCACAACACCTCACCAATCTTCCTCTTTGCTTTTCATTCCTTTGGTGAACAGAGTAGTAGAAATCTCCCAGTAAGGTGGGCACTGGGTTCCTCAGGATGAAAAGATGGATTGCATTCTTGCTAATAAACTTAGGCTCATCTGCAAATAATATGGCCCCATATATGCTAAGGGCCAATAATGCACAGACTGCCTTCCACTCCCCCAAGGAGGCCTTCAGGATGGCCTGAGAAGTCAAGAAATCCAAGTGTAGGCCAGGAATTCCAGCTTTTGTAGTCATGTTTTGTCCAATCAGAGAGGGTTCCAGATACAATGCCTTTGCCACTTCTTCATTACTTGGGAAATCCATCTCAGGGTTGAAGGGGACTCCACCCTTGATAGGTACACCAACCAATGATGAATACTCCTCTAATAAAGGCCCCAACTGAAAATCCTGAAAAGTGAAGCACCTCATAGGGGGATCATAGAAATGCAGGCAAGTATGAATCAAGCTCCTCTGGGAAGGGTCCAAATCCATAACCACATCAAGGATACCTCCATAATGCTCTCTGAATAGTGGTATATGGTCTGGAGTAATCAGGGCCTGGATCTTCCTGATGCCAGCTAACTCAGGCTCAAAGAAATGGTAGGAGATATTGCTTTTCTTAGGTGCCATGTTGCTGAAGAAGAGCTGAAACAGATGCTGATGATGGAGAATATCACTGAAGATGGGCCACTGACAGGCAGATGCTGGTGGTAACAGTAGCTGAAGCAGGTAGGTCTATGCAGATGAAGGGGTCAAAACCAAGCCAAAATATAGTATGGATACCCTGAAAAACAAATAAGCAAATGTTAAATGATGCAATGATGATGTATGCAAATGATATGCAAGGGTTTGTGATTAAGCTGGATCTGATTAACTGCCTTGATATAGGTCCATGTATGTTTAAGAAATCCAGATGGAGGTTCATAAGTCCAGTAACCAAGGTGGGGGACTCAAATAAAGAGTCACATGTCCAGGGTTAAAATCACAAGAACTGTCCCAAAATGGAGTACTCTTAATCAAAACAAAGTAACAGGGTATGCTGAGGTCAAGGGTACCTGCAAACCTGTAAACAGCCCAACCCCCTCACAGGTGATGTTCTAAAACAAGGATCCTCAGACTTGGATCAGTTATGAGAAGTGTAAACACTTCTAACCCGGAGGTACAGTGTTTACAATAACCATAAAAGATCCTCCTCTAATTCACCTCAGTTTCTGAAGGTCATAATAAAGGTCATCCAGACTTAGCAGGCTTCCCAGATAGCCCTAGCACTACAGGAAATCTGTAGCACAAAGTTCTCAAGAAGAAACCCATATCTGAACCGTGTTTCATATTCCCGCACCAGACCGAAATGGAATGGGAAAGAACATGAACCACTCTAGCCTAGGTGTCACTCAGGTCCCAGGTATAGGACCTCAACTCTCAATAGGACCCCACCCACCAGAGCAACAAAACCAGATCCAGCCAAAACAATATGACAGTATGATATATGTAAAGCTGTAAAGAAAGCAATAAGACAACTGTACATAAAGCAAGAAATAATACAAATATACAAACACAATTAGCACATAACACCCCAGTAAACACAAATCAAACAAGCGCTAGGAGGAACCCACAAAAAGAACCAGAAGCCCTGGTTGCAGTATAAGGGTCCCCAGCAGAGTCGCCAAGTTGTCGCTCCCGATAAATGAGACCAAGCTCAGATAAAGGTACAGACGCGAACGGTCGGCGAAAGAGGGATGCGAGGACACACAGGAGTGAACTCACAGGGAATGAAAAGAGTCGCCAGCTAGGCATTTTTATCCCGGAGGAAAGGCAATGCTGCATAGACCTAGAAAGATATGGATAAGACGGTTGCGAACCAGAGAGACTGAGAAAGGGGGTTGGTTACAACCTGGGAAGGTATTAGCACCCAGATTGTCCGCCGTACTCGACGGGATCCACGCTTAAAAGATTTGTGTTTTAAAGGGGTAGTGTCAGTGCAATTTGTGTATAAAAGAGCTGGAAAACAATATGTACAAGTGTCAGTGTAAAGGAAGTGAAAGTGTATAAATGATGTGTCAGTGTAGGGATGAGAATGAATTGCTCATGATAATGAGGCTAAGAGAATAATGCTGGAAAGAGGGGGAATATACAGAGACTTTTGTTCGATAACTGTTAAGTTATGCCTACGTATCCTCTCGTGCAATGAGGAAGTCAGAACACCGTAGTTCGACCCAAAGATACTGAAAGATGAATTGACTTGTGAACTGCTTACTTGTCTATGCTCAAGTGTATGACCTGTCTGGCTCAGGTGCAAACTGTCTTGCATTAGACGGAAGAAGCAAGTTCCCGGTTATGAGTGAATGGGATGAGAAAAGAATCCCGAAGGAGACGATTATTGTTTGTTTTTGTGTTTTCAGTCTTTTATTGCTTTTGAGAGTTTGTCATAAGTTAATGAGATTAAGCCTAAACCAATGGGTTAGTAAACTCATCACATCTTCCCTCTGATTAGGGGTAATGAGAATACCTTAAGTGTGAAGTCAGCTTCTCACACTTAAACACCTTGATGTAGGATTAAGATCATTAACCTACTTGTGATTATTTAAATGTTTTTGGTGTTTTTGTTTAGTGTTGAGTAATGAGATTAAGCCATAATCATGGATTAAACAGACTCATTACACCATCCTAATAGAAGGATAATAGATGAGAATGTTTAAGCTGAGGAAAGCTCCTCAACTTAATCCATGATTAGGGATTAAACTCATGACAAAACAAAACCTTTATTAAGTGGATTTTAGTTAATGATAAGATGATGAAGTGATTTTTAGGGTTTGTAAGACAACTTGAGGAGGACTTGTCCATTAACACTAGGGTTAGTCCTTCTTAACCAATTAAGGAAGAATTAGAACCCTAATGCAAGGCCCAAGTTACAAGCTTGATGTCTTGATGATTATTAGATAGATTGATTAAAGGATTTAAACACATTAAGGGTTTAACACTTAGGATTAAAGTTATACACCCCATCCTAATAGAAGGATGCAGGCATAAGCTTAATCACAAAGCCTTAAAGCCTTTAGGGTTTAGTCCTTGATTGTGAGATGAAAAGAGAAGACTCAAAGATGACACAAAGGTGAAACTAAGTGAGGAGACTAATCAAAACCCTAATCATTGTCATGCTTGGTTGTTCCTAAGGTTTGTGAGGTTCAAGAAAGAAATCTTCAGAGGAACCACCAGGAAGCAGATGAAAGGAGCAAAGAGAAGCAAAGCAACTTGCTTCATTTAAGAAGACAAGTCACTTGAAGAAAGAAAGTAGGAAGGAAAAGAAAGAGCAAGCTCAATCTCAAACACAAGACAAAATGCAGCAATGATGCATAAGGGAGATGAAAAGAAATTGTGAGAAGTGAAGGCAAATTCACTTCTCAAAGTGACTTACCACCTGAAAAGTTAATGAAAGAAATGTAATGCAATGCAAGATGAGATGAAATGACATGATGCAAACCAAAATCAGCAGCATATGTATGATGTAAATGATGTCAAGAGATGATGCAAACATGAGGCAAAACATGGGGATGATCATATGAACATATGGATGCAAATGAGGCATGCTTAGAACCATGAACGTACATGAAAAGTTATGAGATGCAAGTGACATACAATATGGCAAATGAAAGATGCAATGATCAAACATACTTCTAACATGTCTTAAGATGTCCAATGGATCAAATGGATGCATAAAATGCTATGGCAAGTCATGGTATGCAAGCAAATGCAAGATGGATGCAAAAGGAAACCCAAATTAGGGTTTATGATCAATGCAACAAACAAAAATCAAAACCAGAAGCAAACATCATGATAAAAATTGAAAATGCACTCAAAGGAAAACCCTAACCCTACACAAACTCACTGCCCAAAGGAGGGGATCCAATTCTTAACCTAGTGAAAGTTATGAATTTCCTAAGATTTCTAAGGTTTTAGGGTACCTTGACAAGAAAAATGTCAAACAAATGGAAAATGCAAGATCAATTCATGCCAATTTAATCCTACAAACTACATGATATGCAAGACACAATGCAAAAAGAATCAAAATCCAACTCTCAAAGACTAGGCAGAAATGAATTTTTGAACATTGGATCAAAATAATGCTTTGAAATGATTTTAATTCCATGAAAAATTGTCAAAATGCATCAAGATCAAAAAATAAATTTGGTTTGAGGGTTGGACAATGTTTCTAAATGATTATGAAGGTTTCATGAATTTTTTGGTGATTTTTAAATACCTAAAAGTATTTTTAATTAATTAATTCTCATTAATTAATTAAAAATAAACTTTTAAATGATTTAAAAATATTTTTTAATGCAAAAAATAAAAATAAAAATGTTTTTGGTTTCTGAAAATTAATAAAAGTTTGTACAAAAATTTTCAGAATTTTTAAAATTGTTTTGCTATTTTAAATAAAATGCACAAATTAAATGAAATAAAATGAAAATAAAGCTGAATAAAATGAAAGTCAACACAATCTAAGGCCCGTATTCAAACTCAGGATGGAGGGAAAGACTGCGCGCGCTCATGGACGGCTGGGACTGCTTCTGGGAAATTCAAACTTAAACCTAATTAATTAAACTAATTGATCTGAATTAGGGTTAAGTGGCAAATCTGGTGCGTTCATTCACGCGGGAGTCAAAGCCAGTCAACTCGTCCTACGCTCAGAATTCAAACTCTCATTAATTACAAGGATTAGCCCTAATTACTTTCAGGTGGCCGGAGAAGACTTCCGGTTGTCTTCTCCGGCAAGAACCTCACCTGAAAGTTGCCAAAATCTTCAAAACTTCATGAAAACGAAAACTAACTACCCAGAAATCATCCCCATGCCAAACTAAGTCAAAACCCCCATTCAAACATCATTTATTCTTCATCAATCAAGCGAATCGAAGCCAAACATGTTTAGGGCAAAAAAGTTTCAGAACAAGATTAAATGCTTATTTCTCAACCATTTTCAAAACTAAGAACATCAGAGTGATCAGCAAAGCATGAGGAACAAATTAGAAACTTAAAAACTCATTTATGGAAAAAAAGTTCTTGGTATACCTGAGCTTTGAGCTTTCTCAGTTTGCAACTTTCTGACCCTTTCTCTTTGCGCAAACCACTCCTCTTAGGCCCCTGATGAAGTCCTGATGCTTAGAAGAAGTTTGTGGTGGCTGGTTTGGAAGATGGCAGAGGTTCTGCTCAGGGGAGGGTGGTGATCATGTTTTTGATTCAGTGGCTTTCAAGCTGTTTTAAGGGTTGGTTTGTGTTCAGTGAAGCATGGTGAGATGGTTTGTGAAGTTGGTTTGTGTGTTTGAAGCTTGTGCTGAGAGTTTCGAAGGCTCTTGCAAGATGGTGTGAAAATGAGGATGCTGTGAGGGAGAGTGTTTCAGGCTTGTGTTGTTGTTGCTTTGGCTTGCTTTTTGCTTGTATAAACAATTGGGATTGGTCAGAAGAAGTGATGTGTGCTTTTGTGATAGGTATGGCTCAAGTTGCCAAAATGTCAAAGTTGTGTAAGAGAAGCATGGGCTACTTTCTAGCCAAGGACAAAAGGTATGTCCTGCGCAACATGATGTGGGGAGAACCCTAGGATTGATCAGCAAGTCAGCAAGCAAGTGGGTTGTGACTTATGATGAGTTTTGCAACTTGCCTTGCTTTTGTTTCTTATGAGATATCTTGCTCCATAAGCCACAAAAATGAGAGACTTCTTGGCCCATTCTAAATTTTAGGTCTTGTATGATCATGTTGTGAAGTTTATAAGTCCATTTGATAACTTAATTTGCCTTGAGAAGTGAATTTGCAACTTTGCCTTTTTGGTGGAAAACTTCAAATTTTGTGATTTTTGCCAACTTTGACAAGCCATAACTTTTGATCCAAAATGAATTAGGCCATGTTCTTGTACTTTTTGAAAAGGGAATGATCCATTCTACAACTTTCATGACCAAAGTTTTTCCATTTGAAGCATTTTTGAATCAAAAAGTAAGGGTTGAAAAAGTTTCCCAAAATGGCAATTTCATTAAAAGTCAAACTTTCCCAAAAAGTCAACTTTGCAAAAGACTTGAAATTCTTCAATTTTGTGAACTTACAACTTCTTCTATGATCAAATAAAGATCATATACAATCAAAATGATGAAGAACACCCTTTGGTTGGGTCATTGGGGGCCTCAGATGCCCTGATTTTGCACTGACTTGCCCAGAAAGTCAACTCTTGATCAGATGACTTCCCCATGGAATTTCTTCATGAAAATTGATATGCATATTCCCTATACCATATAGAGACCAATAGAAACAAGAATGACCAAAAAATTTGGAGTTATGGCCTCTGAAACCAAAACCCTAATTTTAGGTCATCTGTGCAGTTAAACCTGGCTCTGCTTCCATGCCATTCTCAGTTCTTGTGATTTCTTGACAATCTTGACTTTGAGAGGATATAATATGATGCTTGAACATACATGGACCCCTTTTAAGTGATTGATGACCTTTGGAGTGGCTCAAGAAGCTCTTGATTTGCTCAGATCACAAACCCTAGATGCAGATGACTTTGAATCTATGCAGTGAATCAAAAATGTGATATGAGATGCCATGATTGAGTTTATGCATATGAAATGATCACAAGCCATGGTGTGAATGGGTGAGGGAAAATTTGGGGTGTTTACAAGAAGGCATATGGGAAGCAATCGAAGAAGGTCCGCATAATCCTGTTAATGTGATCAACGGAGTTGGAACCGCAAAGTTGAAGAATATGTATGATGAAGATGATAAAAAGAAGATCCTAAATGAGAAGAAGGCAATCAACATACTTCAAAGCGCTCTTAGTATGGACAAATTCTTTCGCGTATCACAATGCAAATCGGCAAAGGAGATTTGGGATACTTTGGTAGAAACACATGAAGGAACAACAGAAGTAAAAAAATTAAGGCTTAATACGTTAAGTCAAGAATATGAAATGTTCCGCATGCAGCCCGGAGAATCTATTGTGGCCTTACAAAAAATATTTGTTTATCTAACCAACCACTTGATTGCACTCGGAAAGACCTTCACCAACGACGATCTCAATTTGAAAGTCCTAAGGTCTTTGACAAGGGAATGGCAACCGAAGGTGACCGCTATTTCGGAGAAGAAGAGTCTCTCAACGATGACATCCGCATCTCTATTCGGCAAACTTCAAGAGCACGAATTGGAACTTGGAAGGCTCGAGAAGCACGAAAGTCAAGAGAAAAAGTCCAAAGGAATTGCTTTGAAGTTTGACACGAAGGATGACAAAGATGACGAGATTTCCGAAGATGAGAACTTCATGCTTCTTGTTAAGAAGCTTGGTAAGTTTTTTAACAAAAATAATAATTCCTCTTTTCCTAAAAAGAATAAACATTTCAGGAAGAAGGATGCATCCACATCGATTCAAGAAGTTACATGATATGAATGTGGGAAGCAAGGTCACATAAAACCGGATTGTCCAAGACTTGCGAAGAAAGGAGGATTCAAAGGCAAGAAGGACTTCAAAAATAAAAAGGCTTATGTCGCGTGGGATGACAATGAAGTTAGTTCCTCATCGGAATCGGAAAGCGATGAATGTGCAAATATGGCGTTAATGGCGTCACATCACTCCGATGAAGAAAATGACGAGGTTAGTAGCAACTTTTCAATTTATGAAAATGATGCACAAGAAGTCATAGATGAACTTCTAAAAGAATGCAAGACTTTGTACAAAAATACTTCATCCCAAAAGAAAAGAATATTATCTTTAGAAGAACAAAATGCATCTTTTGAAAAGTGTATTGAAAATGAAAAACAAAAGATAATGGATGAAAAACAAAGCCTTGCATGTAAAAATTGTGAGTCATTATCTTTTCAAATTGTTCAACTCAAAAGAGTTTTAGAAAGATATGAAAAAGGTCAAATTGGCTTGGAGGAAATTCTTAGGCACCAAAGATATCCAAATGATAAAAGTGGCTTAGGATATTCTAAGTTTTCCAAACCAAGCACAAGTGAAACCGTTTTCGTAAAAGCTAGTGAACAAATTGTTAAGGAAAAGACTAACAATTCTAAAACTATGCATCAATGTCATAAAAGGAAAAGGATCATTAAGAAACAAAAATATGTTCCTAGATTTAAAAGTCAATTTCAACCTACTTGTTTTTATTGTGGAATCAAAGGCCATACACCTAATGCTTGCTATGTGCGCAACATTGGTGTTGCTAAAGGGCATTATGTGTGGGTTGAAAAGGGTACTAACTATCAAGGACCCAAAGAAATTTGGGTACCTAACAATACTTGACTTTGTTTTGTAGGTATGCTTGAAAACAACTTCTACTCAATGGTACCTCGATAGAGGTTGTTCAAAGCATATGACGGGCGATATCAACAAATTTTCAAGTCTAACACTTAAGGCCAAAGGATACGTTACTTACGGTGATGATAATAAAGGAAGAATTCTTGGAGTTGGAACCATTGGTGTATCTCCTCATACAATCATTGAAGACGTCCTTTATGTGGAAGGCCTTAAACACAACCTTCTTAGCATAAGTCAATTGTGTGACAAAGGGTTCCGAATCAATTTTATAAAGGAGGAATGCTTGATAGAACACGAAGTCACTCATGAACTCTTGCTAAAAGGTAAACGATTTAATAACATTTTTATGATTTCTTTTGATGACTCTTCCTTGAAGGTGAAGTGCTTAATGGCAAACAACAACGAGGCATGGCTTTGGCATAAGAGGATTGCTCACATTCACATGGAGCATTTGAACAAACTATTAAAGCATGATCTAGTTGTTGGTCTTCCGAAGATAAAGTTTATCAAGGATAAGCTTTGTGACGCATGTCAAAAGGGGAAGCAAACCAAAACATCCTTCAAGACAAAGAAAGTGATATCTACTTCAAGACCACTACAATTGTTACATATGGATCTTTTCGGTCCATCAAGAACAAAAAGCTTCGGAGGTAACGTTTTTACCTTAGTTATTGTTGATGATTTCTCTAGATACACTTGGACTTTGTTTTTAGTGCAGAAAAGTGATGCCTTTAAAGCATTCAAGAAGTATGCCAAGCAAATTCAAAATGAGAAGTCACTCTCAATTGTTTCCATAAGAAGCGACCATGGTGGCGAATTTCAAAATTCATCATTTGAAGATTTTTGTGAAGAGCATGGAATCTCTCACAATTTCTCCGCACCAAGGACTCCTCAACAAAATGGTGTCGTAGAGAGGAAGAATAGGGCATTAGTGGAACTTGCAAGGACAATGCTTAGCGACTCAAATCTTCCTAAATACTTTTGGGCGGATGCGGTTAGCACGGCTTGCTTTGTAAGTAACCGTGTCAATATTCGACCTATTCTCAAGAAGACCCCATATGAGTTGTTCAAGGGAAGGAAACCCAACATATCTTTCTTCCACATATTCGGATGCAAATGCTTAGTTCTCAACAATGGCAAGGACAGCCTTGGTAAGTTTGATGAGAAATCCGATGAAGGTATATTTCTTGGTTATTCTCTATCAAGTAAAGCTTTTAGAATTTTCAATAAACAAACACTTACTATTGAAGAATCTATACATGTTTCATTTGATGATACTAACCCCTCGAAAGAGGATAATATTATTATGGATGATGATGATGATGATGATGATGTAGTAGATCTATCACAACAACAAAAGGAGACATCTAAAGAACAAGCAATATCACAAGAAGATGACTCACCAACCATTGAAGAACATCAAGATCTTCCAAAAGAATGGAGAACTCATAGAGATCACTCGATAGATAAAGTGATTGGTGATATTAGCCAAGGCGTTGCAACTCGACTCAATCTCAAGGATGCTTGTTTCAACATGGCGTTCGTGTCTCAAATTGAACCAACAAAAATCGATGAAGCCTTAGGCGACGATCAATGGATAATAGCTATGCAAGAAGAATTTAACCAATTCGAAAGGAACCAAGTTTGGACTCTTGTACCAAGATCGGACAACAAACATATCATAGGCACAAGATGGGTGTTCAAGAACAAACTTGACGAGAATGGTATCATAGTTCGTAACAAAGCAAGATTGGTCGCACAAGGCTACAACCAAGAAGAAGGAATCGACTTTAATGAAACATTCGCTCTGGTAACAAGGTTAGAAGCTATTAGATTATTACTGGCTTACGCTTGTTCAATGAATTTTCAGTTGTACCAGATGGATGTCAAAAGCGCTTTCCTAAACGGTTACATCAATGAAGAAGTCTACGTCAAACAACCTCCGGGTTTTGAAGACTTCAAGAATCCCTCTCATGTGTACAAGTTGAAGAAGGCTCTTTATGGCTTAAAGCAAGCACCAAGGGCTTGGTATGATCGCCTTAGCAACTTCCTATGTGAGAAAGGTTTTTCGAAAGGAAAGGTTGACAAGACTTTGTTCATCAAGAATCTCAAGGGCAACACCTTACTTGTTCAAGTCTATGTCGACGACATCATCTTCGGTTCAACAAACAAAGATCTTTGCGAAGAATTCTCTCTTATGATGCAAGGCGAATTCGAGATGTCCATGATGGGAAAGATGAACTACTTCCTTGGTTTACAAATCAAGCAAACAAAGGATGGCATCTTCATCAACCAATCCAATTATTGCAAGGAATTATTGAAAAGATTTGATATGGATAATTGCAAAGAAATGTCTACTCCAATGGGATCTGGAACGTATGTTGATCAAGATCTTTCCGGCACTTCAATAGATATTTGTAACACGGTGGGAGAACTGACTTTAGTTAAATGTTGCGGATAGCAAGAGTCGCCACCGACTTTTATTTTATCCAAAGTAAAGGGCATAAAAGAATACGAAAGACCTTAAAAGATTTTTGGGTTCGGGGGGTAGGTTATACAAAGGGAAGGTGTTAGCACCCTTTATATCCATGGTTATCCATGAGCTCTTAGTTACTTAGCTCACTTTAAATTGTTTTGAGAAGTGTAGTGTGTGATTAAAAAATTTCTTAAGTACTTTATAATGATCCTTGTACGGATATATACAAAGACTTTGTTTTGAAAATTGTTTGAAAATGTGAAGTGTTATGAAGTGTTTATGAAAGAGTGAGCAAGTACTTAAGAGGAACCTACCGTATGATTAAATCTTTACTGTTCTTGAATGTTCTTTCAATGGTAAGACTATCCCTATTATTAAGGAATAGGTAGTCATTACCTTGGATGTTATGAGGGACAAGTGAAGGGACATCTGTGTATAGACAACTGTAAGGTGTATTAGCAATTCGAAGGGACTTATCATCTTTTATTCGAAAGGGACAAGATCATTTACGAGAGCAACCATGAAGGGACTTGATCTTATTATCTTTAAAGGGACAAGATGATATTTAATGAGATAAGGGACTTTGCTTTATACACCTTACTTGACCTTTTTGTTTAGGCAACTTGAGAGGTATCCTTAAGAATGTGAGATGGCGATCAAAGATCGACTTATGTGTGTGCGTGTACAAATTCATATATTTATCTTAAAATTAATGATCTAAATTCAATTTTAAATACAAACATGTTTTCACACCCTATTTTACTAACCATAGCAATTTAAATAAATAATAAAAATTCTACAACTATTACATAATTTGCACAATTACATTATAATAATAATAAAATAATTTAAATAAATAAGCATATAATAAATAAATAAATAGGTTAGTAATAATAAGCAAAATAAATATAAAAAGAGGTTAGTATAATAATATAATATAGAAAACAAATTAAAAGTTCAAATTTAAATAAATAATCATTTTTAAGATTTTTAAGAAAAGAAATAAATTATAATAATTATATACTAAGAAATATGATCAATAGCTTAATAAATTAATTATATATACATATTAGAAATATTTAATAATTATAATTACAAAAATAAGAAATTAAAATCATAAAAGAAAATTAGATTTTTTTTAAATAAATTAGGGTTTATAAAGAAAAAAAATTAGGTTTTACATATAAAAATATTAGGGTTTATAAGTTAATCTAAATATAATTAAGGAATTTATATACAAAAATATATGTACATATTAGAAATGTTTAATAATTATAAACAAACATAATAAGAAATTAAAATTATAAAAGAGAATTGAGACTTTGGATTATTTAGAAAAATAAATTAGGGTTAATTATTTTAATTAAATTATTTACACAAAAAGAATACATACAATATTAATAATATAAACATATAATGAAATAAATATAAATAATAAAAGTTTGAATTTTTAAAATATAAGTTTTCTTTTTTTTATATATAAGAAAATAATATAAATATTTTATTTTAGATATTTATTATTAATTGGATTAATTAAATATAATATAAACAAAACCAAATGAATGAAAAAAATGAGAAAAAGAAACATACCTGGGGCTGGGATTCGAACCCAGGCCCTAGGCTTCACATCTCCAGGACCAACCTCCCTTCCACTGGGCTGCGCATGCGCTGGTGATAGTGAATAAGAATCAATGCGTTTTGTTTGTTAACCTATAAAAATCATAAAAAAAGCAAAACAACACAAAATGGCCTGGGGGGATTCGAACCCAGGACCATCAACCTCACGCGCACACACACAAACCAACTGAACCAACACTGCTTTCATGAAATATTACGCAAATAATACATAATGAAATAAGTTCAAATTCAAATCAGATTTTTCGCGCCAAGGCTGCTTCATCTTCAACCTATTACCTGCGAATTTTGATTCGAATATACCTGCGAATTCCCCTGCAAATTTTCAAAACCAGAATCCTATGTTTTTTTAAATATCAATCAAATCGTATCATCAATTCAAATTAAAAGCCCAGATCAATTACACAAGTCTCATAGATCACAGCCATGTTCTTAGATTTCGTTTAAAGGCCCTAAATGCTTGGTTCCCGATTTGAAGCTTCAAACCCTAGCAATGGTGAATTTCAAAACAGTCCATAATAATTGAATTAAATCATCCAGAAAGTTTCTAAACATCACAACAAACACAAATCCACAGTTAGTTTTCATTATTAATGCACAAATCATTCAAATCGAAAAAATTTTAAAGATGAACAAGATGCATTCGGGTTGTGTGTACGAGCATGGATTGGATGCATTTAAGAGTTGGTTTCGACTCAATGAAGATCCAGGAACCTTCTTGTGTCCTCAAAATACCTTAAAACCTCTTGAATTTGTGAAACCGAAAATTGAATTTGGATGGTTTTTTGTGAAGTTGGAAAGTGATATTAGAGGCTGCAAAATCGTCCCCTCTCATTGGCAATGTGTTTGTCTATGGATTGAATTAGGTCAGAAAAATGCTATGATTCTTTGGACTTTTTGGATAATTGAAGATTGAGAAAGATATGCCTTAAATTTTGAATATTCTTTGATCCAACATTGCTATTTTGGGACAATCCTCATAACTTGTGTATCAATTAGATCCAAATGTTATTTATGACATTCTAGAAGCAAAATCCTTTTTCAAATATATGATTTTATATTTTATTTCAATTTAAATTGTATTTTAATGAATAAAATTCAAATAAATATGAAATAAAAAATGAAAAATCAGAAAATAGGTGGGTTGGGTCGTGCTTGGTGTTTTTGTAAGGATGGGATGGCAATTTGGTGGGCTCATTTAGCAAAAAATTGGTTTTAAGGCCTTATTTGCTTCATAAACTTCTCAAAAATTTCCCAACTTTGCAAGGGCATAATCCTTCAATTTTAATGCTATGAAGGTGTTCTTGGACATTTTGGAAAGATTAAAGAGTCCTCTAACCAACCTCTTTGGTCTCATGTCCATATCTTTTACCATTCTCAAGTTATGCTCTTTTGAAGTTGTTGACTTTTTGTTGACTTTTAAAAGGACCTATAATGTCTTAGCTCATACCTTCCAAATGAAGCATTTTTGGGATTGGCTTGTGAGACACAAAGTTATAGATAATTCAATTTCCTTCAAAATGAGCTTTGGATGGAAATTTTTTGATGAAGCATGTGAAAGTTATGGCTGGTCAAAGTTCAGTTGACTTTTCCTGTGGAAACCCTAATTTAGAAACTCCTGATTCTTGATGATCTGAAATCTCCTTGATGAATCATGATCAACCCTTGATCAAATGATAAATTTTACTTCATATACTTGATGTTGGCAAAAAATCATGAAGTTTGACTTTAGTTTGACCACAGTTGACCTCAGTTATACTTTTTAACTGCTTTGACTGATTTTAACCTATCTGATCATCTGACTGAGCAAATCTTTTGGGAAAGTCTTGAAACTTGACATGGGGATTCTTGAACACATATAGGATTCTATGAAGCTCACTTGAGGTCTTGGAAGTCAATTTAGCCTGATGAAAGTCAAAACCCTAGTTTAGGATGCACTGCTTAGGAGGATGCATTGTCTGAGGGATTTGTCACATCTTCTGACTAATTGTGAACTTTGTGAACCTTGTGAACCTCATGAGATGTCTTGTGAACCTTGTGAACCTCTTGGGACACAATTTCTTGTCTTGTGGAGGGAAAATTTTGGGGTGCAACAGCTGCCCCTGTTCAATTTTCTGAAACCTGAGGGGTTAGATTGGTATAGGTGCCAGTCGTGACCTAGAAGGTTGAAGGGGATTGAACACAAAAGCCCAAAAATTTGCACTCACCAGTGCATAAAGTAACACTGATGATTAATTGTATATGCTTGAGTGGGCTTGAAGATTCCACTTGGAAGAACTGGAGATGGGCTTAAAGATGCCATCAGGATGACCTGGAGATGGGCTTAGAGATGCCATCTGGATGACCTGGAGATGGGCTTAGAGATGCCATCTGGATGACCTGGAGATGGGCTTAGAGATACCATTTGTATGTGGTGATGTCTGCATGTTGATACTAGATATCAGTACTAGGTCTTTGTACAAGCCGTCTCTGAATCATTTATGTAACATGATTTGAGTTTGTTGAATGGACCAGTAGAAATAAATCTTGTGATGTTTATCTTTTCTGGAAATATCTTGGATTAGGGAATGGATCTTTGTACAAACCGTTTGTCTACTCTCCAAAGTCAAAAGAACGTCAGGATTTGTTCTTCTGATAAAATGTCTTGAACCAGGGAATGGATCTTTTTACAGACCGTTTGCGTGCTATTCAAGGGCCAAAAGAACGTCAGGATTTGTTCTTAAGGGTCAAAAGAACGTCAGGATTTGTTCTTCTGAAAAATGTCTTGAACCAGGGAATGGATCTTTTTACAGACCGTTTGCCTGCTATTCAAGGGCCAAAAGAACGTCAGGATTTGTTCTTAAGGGTCAAAAGAACGTCAGGATTTGTTCTTCTGAAAAATGTCTTGAACCAGGGAATGGATCTTTTTACAGACCGTTTGCCTGCTATTCAAGGGCCAAAAGAACGTCAGGATTTGTTCTTCTGAATAATGTCTTGAACCAGGGAATGGATCTTTTTACAGACCGTTTGCCTGCTATTCAAGGGCCAAAAGAACGTCAGGATTTGTTCTTAAGGGTCAAAAGAACGTCAGGATTTGTTCTTCTGAAAAATGTCTTGAACCAGGGAATGGATCTTTTTACAGACCGTTTGCCTGCTATTCAAGGGCCAAAAGAACGCCAGGATTTGTTCTTAAGGGTCAAAAGAACGTCAGGATTTGTTCTTCTGAAAAATGTCTTGAACCAGGGAATGGATCTTTTTACAGACCGTTTGCCTGCTATTCAAGGGCCAAAAGAACATCAGGATTTGTTCTTAAGGGTCAAAAGAACGTCAGGATTTGTTCTTCTGAAAAATGTCTTGAACCAGGGAATGGATCTTTTTACAGACCGTTTGCCTGCTATTCAAGGGCCAAAAGAACGTCAGGATTTGTTCTTCTGAATAATGTCTTGAACCAGGGAATGGATCTTTTTACGGACCATTTGCCTGCTATTCAAGGGCATCTTGAGCAAATGTATGGATCATTTCTGACCCGTTGTAAATTATTGATATTGTTTTACCTGCATATAACTATCCTGCAAGGAGAATGTTAGTTTATGCATTATGTATGCATGCATAGTATGATGCACTTAAGTAATGTATTATGTACTTATGGATATGTATGTTATGGTATGATGTAGATGATGTATGTATGAATCATGTAGCCTGAAGCGTCTGAATATCTTCGTATAACAACTACTGGTCAGGGAAAATAAATCTCGATTCGTTGCTGAAGAATATCTCATTTGATAATATAGTGAAGAATATGAGGAACTCGTTCCCGTCTCGTTTGATAATATAGTATTCATAACCTCCCGTCTTCGTTCGTCGTACTTCTATTGAAGGAATAAGTTCCCGACTATCCGTCTGAGGATAAAAGAGATGGATATAAATTCAAGGGGAGATGCAACTTGAAGCATCTATGATGATAGATTTACCCTACTGGGGGATTTGTAGCTGTCGGCGAAGCTTCGTTGAATTCCTTCCCTCGTTCGTCCTTAGTAAATACTATTACCGCATTTTTATGCATTTCTGGTAAACATCAATCATATTAAGCATTTTATGCATTTCTGGTAAACATCAATCATATTCAAAAACATACATACATTCAATCACAACCAATGGACGTTTCGCTTATGTAAATAGGGTAAAAGTAAATCTGGATTCAAAGATGAAATTTTATTTATATCACAAAGTGGCCCATACATAGGCAAGTTGGTACAAGGAGACAGAAATCCTAGTAAGAGGAATTCGTCGTAAAATTTTTTACAAAGGAAATCAGCTATGTGGGAAATAACCCTATTGAGTTTCAATTCTACTATTGCCATTATCTTCAAGTATCTCATCTTCTGCTGTCGAGACGGAAACGATTGGATTGATCTTTATCTGTTAGAGTCTGAACTAAGTAGCACAAATGGTTGGAGTTACATGGGTGATCCAAACGAGACATAGTTATACGCTTTAATCCCTAACTTTTGCCTGGATTTCCTTTTCAGGTTTTCAATCCACCGGGATACCCTTTTTTGCCCAAGCCGCCTTTTCAGGTTTTCGACTTGCCGGGTGTACATTTATATATATATATATATATATATATATATATATATATATATATATATATATATATATATATATATATATATCCCTAATTTTTGCCCGAACCCTTTTGGTTCGCCGGGATGCCCTTATTTTTGCCTAGGCCAATCAACCTAGCGGGTCTCTTTTTATGCGTAGTATTTTTTAACTATGTCTGCGTTTACAGGCTGCGGGAAGTCTTCACCATCCATAGTAGTAAGTATCATGGCACCTCTTGAGAATACTGTTTTGACCACAAATGGTCCTTCATATGTAGGAGTCCACTTGCCCCTAGGATCACCCTGTGGTAATATGATACGCTTGATTACCAAGTCACCAGCCTGATATACCTTTGGCTTAACCTTTTTATTAAAAGCCTTGATCATCCGTTTCTGGTACATCTGACCATGACAAACAGCTGCTAACCTCTTCTCATCAATCAAATTTATTTGGTCAAGTCGGGTCTGAATCCACTCATCTTCATCCAAGCCTGCATCCTTCATAATTCTTAAGGAGGGAATCTGAACTTCAATGGGCAGAACTGCTTCCATACCATATACTAAGGAGAATGGGGTTGCCCCTGTTGAAGTACGTATTGTAGTACGATAACCATGAAGAGCAAATGGCAACATCTCGTGCCAATCCTTGTAAGTAATAGTCATCTTCTGTAGAATCTTCTTAATGTTCCTATTAGCAGCTTCTACTGCCCCATTCATCTTCGGACGATACGGAGAAGAGTTGTGATGTTTAATCTTGAATTGCATGCAGAGATCAGTAATCATAGTGTTGTTTAGATTAGAGCCATTATCAGTAATAATCCTTTCAGGGATGCCATACCTACATATGAGATTATTCTTAATGAATCGAGCCACCACATTCTTAGTAACAGATGCAAATGAAGCTGCCTCCACCCACTTTGTGAAGTAATCAATAGCAACCAGGATGAAACGATGCCCATTAGAAGCAGTAGGCTTAATCTCACCAATCATATAAATGCCCCACATGGCAAAAGGCCAAGGAGCAGTCAAGACATTCAATGGTGATGGAGGTATATGTACTTTGTCAACATAGATTTGACACTTGTGACACGTTCTGGAATGTTGATAGCAGTCAGCTTCCATGGTAGACCAATAATAACCTGCTCTCAATATTTTCTTTGCCATGGTGTGACCACTAGAATGAGTGCCAAAGATCCCATCATGCATATCTTCCATAATCTCTGTTGCTTCCTTCTTATCCACACAACGAAGCAAAGTTGAATCATGATTGCGTTTGTACAAAATTCCATTACTCAAGAAGAACTTAGCAGAAAACCTTCTCAGAAACTTCCTATCTTTAACAGATGCCCCTTCAGGGAATTCCTGAGCTTCAAGATATCTTTTCACTTCATAGAACCAAGGCTTCTCTTCTGTTACTCAGTGTCAATCTCATTGCAGTATGCAGGCTTCTCAAATCTGTCAATAGTAATCTTGGGAGCTTCATCATCCCAGCTGATCTCAAACATGGATGCCATGGTGGCTAGTGCATCTGCCAACTGATTTTCTCTTCGTGGAATATGTCCAAAGGTAATTTCTTTGAAATGTGGGATCAAAGACAACACATGCTCTCTGTAAGGAATGAGGTTATCATGCTTGGTATCCCAATCTCCTTTGATTTGACTTACTACCAGGGCTGAATCTCCATACACGTTCAGGAACTGAATCTTCATATCAATGGCAGCTTTGATACCCAGGATACATGCCTCATACTCATCCATTTTATTGGTACAATAGAAACAAATTCTTGCAGTAATCGGGGTATGACAACCTTCAGGGGAGCTGATCACAACACCAACACCATTACCAAGTGCATTAGAAGCTCCATCAAAAACCATAGTCCATCGGGATCCTTGTTCAGGTCCGTCATATTGTCCAGGTTCTTTGGTAATAATCATAATGTCTTCATCATGGAATTCAAAACTCATTGACTGGTAATCATCCACTGCTTGATGAGCCAAATGATCAGCTACCACACTACCCTTAATGGCCTTCTGAGTAGTATATTGTATGTCATATTCTGTTAAGATCATTTGCCATCTTGCTATTCGTCCAGAGAGAGCAGGTTTCTCAAATATGTACTTGATTGGATCCATCTTTGAAATCAACAAGGTAGTATGGGTCAATATATACTGTCTTAGTCGGCGAGCAGCCCATGCCAAAGCGCAGCAAGTTTTTTCGAGCAGTGAGTATCTTGTTTCACAGTCGGTAAACTTTTTGCTAAGGTAGTATATTGCCTGCTCTTTTCGACCAGACTCGTCATGTTGCCCCAAGACACACCCCATTGAGTTGTCTAACACTGTTAAGTACATAATCAAGGGTCTTCCATCAACTGGTGGCATCAAAATCGGAGGTTCTAGCAGATATTTCTTGATTTCATCAAAGGCAGTCTGGCACTCTGATCACACTAAAATTCACCGTGTTTCTGACTCCGATTTCGCATGCATTCTTAGCTTTTATTGTTGTTTTGTTTTGTTATTACTTTGTTTTCTTATGTTTTCAGGTTTTTATAATAATCGGAGCTTGAATCGAGAAAAGGAGCGAAAAAGGAGTGAAAACGGACGTAAACCTAGAAATTCAGCATTTTGCACTTACGGCACCCACCGTGGCGGGCGCCATGGGGTTAGCCATGACGTGGCCACGTCTCAAGACCACTCCTCAACCTCCAAGACCCACGATCCCCACTCTCCAATCCCCTGTAGGGACCATGGCGGGCGCCATGACCTTGTGGCGGGCGCCATGACCTTATGGCGGGCGCCATGACCTTGTGGCGGGCGCCACAAGGCAAAAATCAATAACCTCCACTTTTTAGTGGAGGGGCATCCCAGTCTTTTCATGCTTTCAGTTTTCCTATAAATAGGACCTTAGATTTTCGTTTTTCTTCATCCAGAATTAGATTTCTCTAGGCATATATCAGTTATAAAGCAGTTACCATTCCACATCGGGGTGTTTCTGCAATCGAGTGATCGAGTCTGTAATCTGTCTGTGTGATCGAGTTTTGGAGCACTCTGGAGGAAGTTAATCCTGCCACCATTTTAATTCAAGTTCGTATTTTACTTTATTTATTTCTGCATTGCTTTACTTTCGTTTATTATCCCGCACTCGCACTTTACTTTGTTTATTTCCCGCACTCGCACTTTACTTTGTTTATTTCCCGCACTCGCACTTTACTTTGTTTATTTCCCGCACTCGCACTTTACTTTATTTATTATCCGCACTCGCTTTAAATTCATTTACTTTCCGCACTCGCACTAAATTAATTTTATGAAAAATTATAAAAAGAATCTTTACTTTATCATGTCTAACTAATTCCATAAAGGTTAGAATGTAAGGATCGTAATTGAACCAGTAATCCGTATAATTGTTCGTGGAAGCACTTAAGGGCTATTTTATCTTTCAATTCAATTCAATTGTTTTTAACTATTTCAAAAACAGCCAAAAGCGCTTTGTATAGTTCATTAGGAGTTTTTAGATTAAAAATAAAAGAGATTTTAAAACGATTTTCGGACGCGTTAGGAAGTTTAGAGTCTGGTTCTTAAGAACCTCTTTTTGCTAAGAAGTTCAGGTTAAAATACTTTTCAACTTTGTTAAGATACTACATTTCTTAAAAATAGGTTTACTAATCTATAGCAGTACGCACCTTTTTATCCGTGACAATAGGAGGGGTTGATTAGAGAGTACAACTCGGTTCTGAATACGCGAAAGCGACAGTTCCTGTTAAATTAGTTCTTTTCAAAGGAGAAAACATTGCCCATAAGTAGTTCCATTAACGAGTACTGGATTATCATTGATTACGTGAATTACATTCGAGCCTGTCTTTTATTTAATATTTAAAATTATAATTTTATTTACCATTGCACCCTTACTAAAACCCTTAAAAATAGTTGCCTTAGATACACACCATAACAACAGGTACGATAGATTGACACTTGGTCTCTGTGGATTCAACAATCTTTTATATTACTCTGACGTGTTCGTACACTTGCGAAAAACACGCATCAAGTTTTTGGCGCCGTTGTCGGGGACCAATATCGTCAAATTTCATTACCCTGTAGTTATACCGTTTAGACTAAGGTTGTTACCCACCGGTCAATGCGAAAGACTCGCAGTGCCGGAAGTTTAGTAGACCCTCTAGCTGAACCTGAACGTTACGCTCGCGCACGTTTGTTTTTCCATAGGAATAGGAGAGCTATGGCCGAAGATCAAAACCGAAGACCTCTTAAGGACTTCGCCCAACCATCAAACGAGGAACCTAGTTCCAGTATAGTAAACCCCGCTATCCCAGCCAATAATTTTGAACTTAAACCATCCCTGCTGCAATTAGTGCAACAGAGACAATTCGCAGGTCTCGCTACTGATAACCCAAACCAACATTTAAAAAACTTTCTTCAGTTAGCAGACACCTTTAAAACCAATGGAGCTTCTCCTGAGGCAATACGCTTAAGATTATTTCCCTTTTCCCTCAGAGATAAAGCTCTATCATGGTTAGATTCCCTTCCACCCAATTCAATAACAACTTGGGATGACCTTAGAAAAGTTTTCCTTGCTAGATATTTTCCCCCAAGTAAGACCGCTCTTCTTCGAAACCTAATAACTAGATTTACCCAACACCAAGGAGAGTCGTTGTTCGAAGCCTGGGAGAGATATAAAGAACTATTAAGAGCATGCCCATATCATGGCCTAGAGAATTGGCTAATCATCCAAACCTTCTATAATGGACTTCATTATAACACTAAAATGACCATCGACGCTGCCGCTGGTGGCGCACTGATGAACAAACCTTACCCTGAAGCTAGTGCCCTTATCGAGGATATGGCCCAAAACCATCAATCATGGGGAGTAGAACGAGCGACAGTGGAAAAGAAGGAAGCCCAAGGAGGAATACATGAGCTAAGCTCTATAGACATGATGCAGGCTAAAATGGACGCGTTGGCCCTTAGAGTCGAACATATGTGTACAACTCCGAATACTGTAGCCGCAGTTTCGCTGAATTGTGAGATATGTGGAATGCAAGGACACCAATCCTCCGAATGCAATCTGTTGAATGAAACCAACACTGAGCAAGTGAACTATACCCAAGGGAACCCATTTTCAAACACATATAACCCTGGATGGAGGAATCACCCAAACTTCTCCTACAAAAATAATAACCCTATTCAAAATACCGCACCTCCGAGACAACAAGGTTACCAAGCCCCAAGAACAAATCAACCTATGCAACCTGTACCACCAAGCCCGAGCTTTGAGGAAGTTGTAAAAGATTTTATCGTTGCTCAAAAACAACAAAACAAAGAGTTCATGAACCAAAACGTCCATGTTAACGAACTAATTACCAAGTTAGGAACCAAGGTTGATCAAATTATTACTCATAATAAGATGCTTGAAACCCAGATCTCTCAGGTAGCGTTAAACCAAGCCCCACAGACTACACCTGGAGGACAGTTCCCTGGACAACCTCAACAAAACCCGAAAGGGCAAGCAAATGCCATTACTCTACGAAGTGGAACCGCTTATAAGGAACCTTTAAACCCTAGATTAAGTGAGCCCGAAACTTCTGAGAGGGATGAGGAAAAGGAACCAGAGAAGCCTGAAACCCCGGAAAGTCAAGAAAAAGGAGAAGAACCTAAAAATAAAACCTATGTACCACCACCGCCATATAAACCACCAATACCTTACCCTCAAAGATTAAAGAAAACCCAAATCGATAATCAATATCAAAAATTCGTTAAGGTTATAGAAAAACTTCACGTAGAAATCCCCTTTACAGAAGCCATCACCCAAATACCTTCTTATGCTAAGTTTCTCAAAGACATACTTACGAATAAACGTAGACTTGAAGATCCGAAACCCGTGGAATGTAATTCTATTTCCGAAAATAGGTTAGCAAAGAAAGATAAAGATCCCGGAAATTTTTCCATTCCTTGTATTTTGGGGAATCATGTCATCGAAAAAGCTTTTCTAGACTTAGGAGCTAGTGTGAGCTTAATGCCTTTAACAGTTTGTGAGAGATTAAACTTAGGAGAATTACAACCTACTAAGATGTCACTTCAATTAGCCGATAGATCCGTTAAATATCCTATAGGCATACTTGAAGATGTCCCTGTTAGGATAGGTCAGTTGTTTATACCTACTGATTTTGTTGTCATGGACATTAAAGAAGATGACGACATACCAATCCTCCTAGGTAGACCGTTCTTATCGACTGCTGGAGCCGTGATAGATGTTAAAAAAGGGAAACTAACTTTTGAGGTAGGTGACGAGAAGATAGAATTTATATTGTCAAAATTTCTTATGGCACCTGTGATAGGAGATGCTTGTTATGCCTTAGATATCATCGAAGAATGCATTAGGCAATTAGAACAAGAAGAAGAAACTGAATCTATTAAATTGCCATCAACCCTTATTTTGGAAGATGACAATTATAAAACACCCTACATTGATGATAACCTTCACGAATGTTTATCTCTTACCCCAGATCATATGCCTTGCCCTATGAAACCGACCGTAAAACTTAAGGAACTGCCTAAAAACCTGAGATATGAATTTCTTGATGAAGATATGAACCGTCCAGTTATAGTCAGTGCTACCTTAAACCAAGAAGAAACCGATCAATTATTAGAAGTTTTACGTAGGTACCCCTCAGCCTTAGGATATAAGATCTCTGATCTAAAAGGAATAAGCCCATCCGTATGCATGCATCGGATTTTGCTTGAAGAAGATTCAAAACCTTCCAGAGAACACCAACGAAGAATAAATCCTATAATGAGTATTGTAGTTAAGACTGAAGTTCTTAAGTTACTAGAGGCAGGTATAATATATCAGATCTCGGACAGTAAATGGGTGAGTCCTGTGCATGTAGTACCTAAAAAGGGAGGCATCACAGTCGTGCAAAATGAGAAGGGCGAACCTGTAGCAAAAAGAACCGATGGAGGTTGGCGTATGTGCATAGATTATAGAAAATTAAATAAAGCAACTAGGAAGGACCATTTCCCATTACCATTCATAGACCAAATGTTGGAGCGCCTAGCCAGACACTCTTACTTTTGTTATTTAGATGGATATTCAGGATTCTTCCAAATACCTATTCACCCCGAAGATCAAGAAAAAACTACCTTTACATGCCCAGTTGGAACTTTTGCCTATAGGAGAATGCCTTTTGGACTTTGTAATGCTCCTGCCACTTTCCAACGCTGCATGATGTCTATCTTTGCTGATTATTTAGATGGAATTATGGAAGTATTTATGGACGATTTCTCAGTTTGTGGATCAGATTTCAAAAATTGTCTTATCAACCTTGAGAAAATCCTGGAGAGATGTGTGGAGGTAAACCTTGTGCTAAATTGGGAAAAATGTCATTTCATGGTCACCGAAGGGATTGTTTTAGGACATATAGTTTCCGAAAAAGGTATAGAGGTAGATAAAGCAAAAATAGAAGTCATAGAGAATCTAAAACCGCCGAAGACTATCAGGGAGATAAGAAGTTTTCTTGGACATGCCGGATTTTACCGACGTTTTATCAAGGATTTCTCCAAAATAACAAAGCCCTTAACTGGTCTTTTAATGAAAGATGCTGAATTCATCTTCGATGAAAAATGTACTGAAGCATTTAATCTTCTGAAGCAAGCTCTGATTTCAGCACCTATAATGAAACCCCCTGATTGGTCAGAACCGTTTGAGATAATGTGTGACGCTAGTGATTATGCTGTTGGAGCCGTTCTAGGTCAGAGAAAAGACAAAAAGTTACACGTAATTTATTATGCCAGTAGAACCCTAGACGTTGCACAGCTCAACTACGCAACAACCGAAAAAGAGCTCCTAGCTGTAGTTTTTGCAATAGACAAATTTAGATCTTATCTAGTGGGAGCCAAGATTATAGTTTACACCGACCATGCTGCCATTCGTTACTTACTAAGCAAAAAGGATGCCAAGCCTAGGTTACTTCGATGGATTCTATTACTGCAAGAGTTTGATTTGGATATCCGTGATAAGAAAGGCACTGATAATGTGGTAGCTGATCACCTATCTAGGCTAGAATACCTGAAACCTGATTCAGTACCCATAAATGACGATTTTGCCTATGATAGACTGATAGCCCAACTAGAAACTATTGAAGATGATAACCAAGACCCACATGAGCAATTTCATAAATCCTTAGCTATAAGCAATGTACCTTGGTATGCAGATTTTGTTAATTACCTAGCCGCTGACATCATACCCCCTGATCTAAACTACCACCGGAAGAAGAAGTTCTATAGTGATGTGAGAAAATTCTATTGGGACGAACCATTTCTTTTCAAGAGAGGTAAAGATGGCATTTTCCGCCGTTGTGTTCCAGAAGAAGAGGTAAATAATATAATTGAGCATTGTCACTCTGCACCCTATGGTGGACATGCAAGCACATCTAAGACCTACGCCAAGATTCTTCAAGCTGGCCTATTCTGGCCTACTATGTGGCGTGATGTCCATGCTTTCATTGTCAAGTGTGACAGATGCCAACACACAGGAAATATTTCAAGACGTAATGAAATGCCGTTAAGAAATATCCAAGAAGTAGAACTCTTCGACGTATGGGGTATAGACTTTATGGGACCGTTCCCACCATCTTTTGGAAATCAGTACATATTAGTAGCTGTTGACTACGTGTCTAAATGGATTGAAGTTATCGCCACACCCACAAACGACACCAGAGTAGTCATCAAATTATTCAAAAATCATATATTTCCCAGGTTTGGAACACCCCGTTTAGTCATAAGTGATGGAGGATCACACTTCATATCGAGAATATTTGATAAACTTTTAAGCAAGTATGGAGTTAAGCATAGAGTAGCAACACCATACCACCCACAGACCAATGGACAAGTGGAAGTATCTAACAGGGAGATCAAACAAATCCTCGAGAAGACTGTCTCTATATCTAGAAAAGATTGGTCACAGAAACTTCAAGAAGCATTATGGGCCTATAGAACCGCTTTCAAAACTCTTATAGGAACAACCCCTTATCAACTGGTCTATGGAAAATCATGTCATTTACCTTTTGAGTTGGAACATAAGGCCTATTGGGCCATCAAAACTTTGAATTTGGATTACTTGACAGCTGGTGAGAAACGTATCCTTGACATCCACAAATTAGAAGAGCTCAGACAATCTGCCTACGAAAATGCCATCATATACAAAGAAAGAACAAAAGCTTGGCATGACAAAAGAATCATAAGAAGAGACTTCAAAATAGGCGATCCTGTTCTCTTGTTCGATTCTAGGTTACGACTTTTTCCAGGTAAGCTTCGTTCGAGATGGACTGGCCCTTTCGAAGTATCTAAGATCCTAAGATCCGGTGCTATTGAAATCAAGAACCAGACATGTAAACCGTTCATCGTCAATGGACAGAGGTTGAAGCCCTACGAAGGAGGTGACATCCCAACAACATACACCTGCCATACTCTGAGTGATCCACCATATCCTTCCAATGATGTTTAAAATTCGGTCGTCGAGCTAATGACGTTAAACAAGCGCTGCATGGGAGGCAACCCATGGTTTTCTTATTTATGTACTTTTTATTTATTTTTACTTTATTTTAATTTGTTTATTTTTATGTCAGGACTAACGATTGAATGTTTTATGTGCTTTCAGGACTTGTTTGCTAACCTTGTACAGGATGCAGAACCCTGATGACATGCACGTGGCCTTTAGAGATGATGCACAGAGAGAGCGTTACCATGTCCACATGAGACGCCCTATGGCTCCTACCAGGTACCCTGACCATGACTGCATGGATGCCTTGGGGATAGAGCCAAGCGTCATATTTTTATGCCATCAACTCCAGTGGGACCAGTTTGACGACAGGAACAACACTTATAGAAACTTGACTTTTGAGTTCCTCAGCTCGTTTCATCATGACCCTTGGGCTGGACCCGATGGACTCGCTGTTTTCAGGTTGTTCGGGATTGACTACTCATTCTCTCACAAAGAGTTTGGTGATTTGTTAGGTTTCCGGACTACTCCTGATGCTATTCCAGAGACTCCGATGGGGTATTTTATGAGCAGAGAAGTGGAAAAAATTTGGACTAAAATATCAGGCGGAGGGAGCCAAGATCCTTCTACCCAGTTTTCTCAGGTAATCCACAACCCTGCATTGAGGTACTTCCAGATGATTCTAGCACATTCTTTCCTAGGTTTGCCAGATACAGAGACCCTGCTAAGTGAAGAGGAGATTTTACTACTGTTTTGTGCGACTCAGTCTCGCCTTGTTGCTTGTGGCAACTTTCTACTGAAGGGCCTTGCTAGTGTTGCCAGATCATCAGTAGGCATCATCCATGTCGGTGGGATTGTTACACAGATAGCTACTGCATTGGGTTTGTCTCGCAAGCTATTGCACCTCAGGACCTTCTGCTGCTACACCACCCTGGATATTGATTTTTGTCTTGATAGAGGACTGATGAGGAGGGCTTCTTTTGAGCCCAACATGTTTAAATTACTGATCGACGGTGAAGCGATACACTACTTTACATTACCAGATCCGCTGATGACCAGTGTCCATGATCCTGCCAATTGGAGTTATGCTCTAGAGGGTTATGGAGAGACTGTCGAAGAGCCGAAATCGCCTCTCGCCGCTGAGTACACTCCTACACCTCTTACTCCCCGAATCACTGTTATGTCTAACAATATGTCTCTGCAGCCACCTGACCTACAAACACAGATTTATGAGCTCCGTAAGGAGACCGCCCTGCTCAAGCAGGAAGTGGCAGACTTAGAGTTACAGATGCAGGTTTCTGATCTCACTCATGCCTCAGAGGCCGATGCTCTACATCAGGCGATTGAAGAGCTTCGGAGGGAGATAGCTGAGATTCGTGGATCAAGCCAGGAGAAGAAACCTACCACATGACTCATTCTACACTGACATCGCTACCCTAGTATTTAATTTCCTTTTATACGCTTTATTTTATTTTATCGCATTTCCAGACATATTTTACTTTATTGCAGCTTTTATATTTTCATGCACTTTGAATTCCTTATATATATACATATTATGCACTAATGTTAATTTTTCTTTTTCTTTTTTGATTTTTAATTATTTTATTTTTGTCGTGCAAAGAAAAAAATAAGACAAAAATATTTTCATTTTTGTCTTCACAAAAAAAATATGCAAGCCTCAAGCCTTGAAAAGAAGAAGAAAACGCTATCCATACCCCCCGAAGACCAAAGGTGCAAGGAAGGCCCAAAAGGAGGATCCAAAAACCACAAGGCCCAGGAATTGGCCCTGTGGCGGGCGCCATAGGCCCTGTGGCGGGCGCCACACCGTACCAACAACAAGTACGGGGCTGAATCCCCATTTCCACCATTTTCATCCCTTTCTTCTCCAAAAACCCATTTTTGCAACCTTCCAAAACCTCCTTGAACCCTATTAAAGCTCCCCCATTTCCAAAATACCCTCCATCCATAAAACATATCCAACATCCATTTCCATTTTCATCCATCAAAAACCAAAAAAATCAAAACTTTATCATTCCCCTCATAAACCACTTTTCTACCATTTTCACTACCTAAGGAGCATTCAACAATGGAGTTCAATGGATTTCTTCTTCGTGATGGAAGACCGGGCGATAGGCAACGGAAAATTATTCAGAGGCTTCAAAGTCGAGAAATTCTCTCGACTAGGTACGTCGACGATAACTGTCTGTATGCTTTGGGTATTTATCATAGTGTTTTTAATTTATTAGAATTTCTAGGCTTGCATAATATTTTCATTAATCAGGAACCTACCTATGAGAAACTGACAATTGAGTTTTTGAGTTCTTTGATATACACTGTCAGTCCTAACACTGCTAGCACTGTCGGTACTGTTATTTTTAGACTGTTTGGAATTGAATATGAATTCAGTACCAACGAGCTAGCAGGTTTGTTAGGAATCCCTCATAGGGAAGGTTCGATCTGTGAGGCACCTTTGGACGCGGAATGGTCGGCCGAGGTATTTACCTTCTGGCAAAGGCTTTCAAGTACTTCAATTAATTCTTTTGAAGGGATACTTGCGTCGACCATTCACAACCCGACCATAAGAGTTTTTAGACTTCTTTTGGCGTGTACTATTTTTGGTCGGGAAAGTCCAAACAAGGTAAATGCTCGTGAACTCCTATTTTTGCAAGGATGCCTCACTAGAACCCACATCAATCCGGTCCCGTTTATGCTTGCCCACATGACTTTATTTACTAATAAAACAGGGCCGATTGTTTTTGGCGGGCTTGTTACGTCTATTGCTCGGGCCCTTGGCCTGAATGATGAGATAGCTACACTTGAACCACTACCTCCTCGCACAATTAATTTAAAATTTCTGAAAGACATGAAATTGTGCCGAACGAGGAGAGAAGGTGGTTATGAGTTGATGGTTCATGGGGTAGCTATCCCATCTGTTGCTTTACCATGCAGTAGACGTACTGATATACGTGATGAAAGGAACTGGACCTATGATCTTAATGCTCCACGTGTTTTGGGTCCACTTCCTCCTAATATTCCCGATGGGGAGGCACTTGACACTGATGAAGAGTATGATCGGAGAGAGCAGTCTCCCATCCCTCACATGTCCCCCCATCGTCCTTCACAGTCACACACCGCACCATCTTCCTCTAACCCTGTTGCAGGTACTGCTCCTGGATTCTTTGTCACCGAGGAGATGTGGCGTGATATGACAGCTAGAGAAGAAAGGCGTGATGGCCTTCTCTCTACTATTTCACAACAGCTGACGGACAACATGAGCTTCATGCAACAATCGCGATTGGTTTCGGATCGTGCTTATAGCAACGTTTGCCGTACCTTGAACGATATCTCATTAGAGCAGAACCGTCAGAGAGAGTTCAACAGCCGACACTACCAGCTTGTAGAGGCCACTCAGGGTTCCATCTTAGGTAACCTTCGAGAGGTCCGGAGTGCTCAGGCTGCTTTATCAGCACGACTCGACCGTAGGGACCAGCATCGTAGTAGATCCCGTCGTTCCAGACCATCACATCAGGACGGCGAAGGCACCAGTGCCCCTCCTCAGTAGTCTTTTTCAGGTTACCCCCCTTATCTTATTTCGAAAAATTGGGGACAATGTTCGATTTAAGTGTGGGAGGGGATTTTATTGCTTTCTGTCATTTCCCTTTTTAGTTAATTATTTCCTTTCAGTTATTTCCCTTTTCAGTAATTTATTTTTCTTAGATAATGCATGAGTCTGACGAGTCACCAGTATAGTGTATTTTTAGTACATCTTCATTTTTTCCCATTTCCTTAGCCTTACCAGAAAAATTTTAAAAAGAAAATAATGTTGTTTCACATGTTTTTTGGGCTTTGAGACAGGTTTAGATTAGGATGTGGTGACTCAGGTCAACTTTTTGAAACATCAGAACCATTTTAGCACCATAGACCTCTTGAATATAGGAATCACTCCTAAACCCCACCACCTTGGCCTTTACTACCACCTTGTTCCTATTAGCAGCTTCTACTGCCCCATTCATCTTCGGACGATACGGAGAAGAGTTGTGATGTTTAATCTTGAATTTCATGCAGAGATCAGTAATCATAGTGTTGTTTAGATTAGAGCCATTATCAGTAATAATCCTTTCAGGGATGCCATACCTACATATGAGATTATTCTTAATGAATCGAGCCACCACATTCTTAGTAACAGATGCAAATGAAGCTGCCTCCACCCACTTTGTGAAGTAATCAATAGCAACCAGGATGAAACGATGCCCATTAGAAGCAGTAGGCTTAATCTCACCAATCATATAAATGCCCCACATGGCAAAAGGCCAAGGAGCAGTCAAGACATTCAATGGTGATGGAGGTATATGTACTTTGTCAACATAGATTTGACACTTGTGACACGTTCTGGAATGTTGATAGCAGTCAGCTTCCATGGTAGACCAATAATAACCTGCTCTCAATATTTTCTTTGCCATGGTGTGACCACTAGAATGAGTGCCAAAGATCCCATCATGCATATCTTCCATAATCTCTGTTGCTTCCTTCTTATCCACACAACGAAGCAAAGTTGAATCATGATTGCGTTTGTACAAAATTCCATTACTCAAGAAGAACTTAGCAGAAAACCTTCTCAGAAACTTCCTATCTTTAACAGATGCCCCTTCAGGGAATTCCTGAGCTTCAAGATATCTTTTCACTTCATAGAACCAAGGCTTCTCTTCTGTTACTCAGTGTCAATCTCATTGCAGTATGCAGGCTTCTCAAATCTGTCAATAGTAATCTTGGGAGCTTCATCATCCCAGCTGATCTCAAACATGGATGCCATGGTGGCTAGTGCATCTGCCAACTGATTTTCTCTTCGTGGAATATGTCCAAAGGTAATTTCTTTGAAATGTGGGATCAAAGACAACACATGCTCTCTGTAAGGAATGAGGTTATCATGCTTGGTATCCCAATCTCCTTTGATTTGACTTACTACCAGGGCTGAATCTCCATACACGTTCAGGAACTGAATCTTCATATCAATGGCAGCTTTGATACCCAGGATACATGCCTCATACTCATCCATTTTATTGGTACAATAGAAACAAATTCTTGCAGTAATCGGGGTATGACAACCTTCAGGGGAGCTGATCACAACACCAACACCATTACCAAGTGCATTAGAAGCTCCATCAAAAACCATAGTCCATCGGGATCCTTGTTCAGGTCCGTCATATTGTCCAGGTTCTTTGGTAATAATCATAATGTCTTCATCATGGAATTCAAAACTCATTGACTGGTAATCATCCACTGCTTGATGAGCCAAATGATCAGCTACCACACTACCCTTAATGGCCTTCTGAGTAGTATATTGTATGTCATATTCTGTTAAGATCATTTGCCATCTTGCTATTCGTCCAGAGAGAGCAGGTTTCTCAAATATGTACTTGATTGAATCCATCTTTGAAATCAACAAGGTAGTATGGGTCAATATATACTGTCTTAGTCGGCGAGCAGCCCATGCCAAAGCGCAGCAAGTTTTTTCGAGCAGTGAGTATCTTGTTTCACAGTCGGTAAACTTTTTGCTAAGGTAGTATATTGCCTGCTCTTTTCGACCAGACTCGTCATGTTGCCCCAAGACACACCCCATTGAGTTGTCTAACACTGTTAAGTACATAATCAAGGGTCTTCCATCAACTGGTGGCATCAAAATCGGAGGTTCTAGCAGATATTTCTTGATTTCATCAAAGGCAGTCTGGCACTCTGATCACACTAAAATTCACCGTGTTTCTGACTCCGATTTCGCATGCATTCTTAGCTTTTATTGTTGTTTTGTTTTGTTATTACTTTGTTTTCTTATGTTTTCAGGTTTTTATAATAATCGGAGCTTGAATCGAGAAAAGGAGCGAAAAAGGAGTGAAAACGGACGTAAACCTAGAAATTCAGCATTTTGCACTTACGGCACCCACCGTGGCGGGCGCCATGGGGTTAGCCATGACGTGGCCACGTCTCAAGACCACTCCTCAACCTCCAAGACCCACGATCCCCACTCTCCAATCCCCTGTAGGGACCATGGCGGGCGCCATGACCTTGTGGCGGGCGCCATGACCTTGTGGCGGGCGCCATGACCTTGTGGCGGGCGCCACAAGGCAAAAATCAATAACCTCCACTTTTTAGTGGAGGGGCATCCCAGTCTTTTCATGCTTTCAGTTTTCCTATAAATAGGACCTTAGATTTTCGTTTTTCTTCATCCAGAATTAGATTTCTCTAGGCATATATCAGTTATAAAGCAGTTACCATTCCACATCGGGGTGTTTCTGCAATCGAGTGATCGAGTCTGTAATCTGTCTGTGTGATCGAGTTTTGGAGCACTCTGGAGGAAGTTAATCCTGCCGCCATTTTAATTCAAGTTCGTATTTTACTTTATTTATTTCTGCATTGCTTTACTTTCGTTTATTATCCCGCACTCGCACTTTACTTTGTTTATTTCCCGCACTCGCACTTTACTTTGTTTATTTCCCGCACTCGCACTTTACTTTGTTTATTTCCCGCACTCGCACTTTACTTTATTTATTATCCGCACTCGCTTTAAATTCATTTACTTTCCGCACTCGCACTAAATTAATTTTATGAAAAATTATAAAAAGAATCTTTACTTTATCATGTCTAACTAATTCCATAAAGGTTAGAATGTAAGGATCGTAATTGAACCAGTAATCCGTATAATTGTTCGTGGAAGCACTTAAGGGCTATTTTATCTTTCAATTCAATTCAATTGTTTTTAACTATTTCAAAAACAGCCAAAAGCGCTTTGTATAGTTCATTAGGAGTTTTTAGATTAAAAATAAAAGAGATTTTAAAACGATTTTCGGACGCGTTAGGAAGTTTAGAGTCTGGTTCTTAAGAACCTCTTTTTGCTAAGAAGTTCAGGTTAAAATACTTTTCAACTTTGTTAAGATACTACATTTCTTAAAAATAGGTTTACTAATCTATAGCAGTACGCACCTTTTTATCCGTGACAATAGGAGGGGTTGATTAGAGAGTACAACTCGGTTCTGAATACGCGAAAGCGACAGTTCCTGTTAAATTAGTTCTTTTCAAAGGAGAAAACATTGCCCATAAGTAGTTCCATTAACGAGTACTGGATTATCATTGATTACGTGAATTACATTCGAGCCTGTCTTTTATTTAATATTTAAAATTATAATTTTATTTACCATTGCACCCTTACTAAAACCCTTAAAAATAGTTGCCTTAGATACACACCATAACAACAGGTACGATAGATTGACACTTGGTCTCTGTGGATTCGACAATCTTTTATATTACTCTGACGTGTTCGTACACTTGCGAAAAACACGATCTACAGGTACTTCACAATCGTCCTCATTTCCATCTTCAGCTTGATAGATCAGATTCTCGAAATTATAATTGACAATAGTAGAACTGTTATCAACAGGATCCAGAGTGGATGAGGATCTGCATTTTAGTGATGTGGGTATGTGTAAGAACATATAGCTGATAAAACAAAAATAAAAGAAAAGAAAGACAAGGAACACAATATTTACGAAAACGAAACGTCCACTGATTTTTATTGAATAAAGTATGCAAATGAAATGACATCCCGAAACAAGCATACCATTGTGCCCCGGGTAAGGCACAAGGCTTAATAGTTCAATTGTTTAAAAATTACAAACTTAAAAGTAACAACACAGTAATAGTATTTACTCCTGACTAAAGGAGATAGGAATAACATCTTCAGCTTTCCAATTATTGAGCCCAGCACCCACAGTAGGAAAACTCCAAGCATCCAGGTTGTAGTCTTCATCATAGTCACCCACAACATTGATCTGATCCTTCATAATCCCTTGATTAGTTATACGAACAGAACGAGCACGACGAACAGCCTTCTGGGACTCTGTAGTGAAACCCAAACCAAATTTGTCAGATTTGTAAGGAATGTCAGGAAGCTGACCCCAAATAGTACAACCACCTTCATCCACCACAGCTCTAGCATCCTTGAGGGAAGCCATTGTAGGAGGTACTCTAGTGACCACAGGAACTTTCTTGACAACAGAAGGAGCTTCAAAATCAGGAACAACCCAAGGAACTACTTCAAATGTCTGGCATGGAGTTTCAACATATTCACCTTCCACTTCAAGATATTTAAATGTGTTCACATGGCTAATCATATATCCTTCCTCTCCGTAAACAGTGACAATCTTTCCCTCTACTGGATATCTCAGTTTCTGATGTAAAGTGGATGTTACAGCACCTGCCCCATGGATCCAGGGACGCCCAAGCAAACAAGAATACGACGGACGAATATCCATTACATAAAAAGTAGCATTGAAGACCTGAGAACCTACTTTGATTGGGAGATCTATTTCTCCGTGCACCACTCTTCTTGAACCATCAAAAGCCTTCACCACTATATTACTGGGCCTCAACACAGCATCTTCAGGACTAAGCTTATTCAGAACTTCTTTGGGCAACACATTCAGCGAGGAACCATTGTCTATTAACACATGCGACAGGGTAGTGCCTCTACATTCAATAGAGATATGTAGAGCCCTATTATGATCTCTCTTGGCAGGAGTCAAATCAGCATCGGAGAAACCTAACCCATTATCATAGGTCAAGTGTGCAACACAATTTTCAAACTGGTCTACAGAAATCTCATTTGGTACATGAGCAGTCTTCAAAAATTTAATCAAGGCTTTGGCATGAGCCTCAGAACACAACAATAAAGACAACATAGAAATCTTGGAGGGAGTATGCCCCAATTGATCAACAACATCATAATCACTCTTGCGAATGATCTTTAGTACTTCTTCCATCTGCTTAGAAAGATCATCAGTAGTTGGTACATCAGTTTGTATAGGTTCAATAACAGGACCTTTGCCCCGAGCATCAGTAGTGGAGGTAGTAGTTGGAGTAACTGTATTCTTGGATGTAACTGGAGGAGAGAAAACTCTTCCGCTTCGTGTGATCTTACTAGATCCGGCAATATTATCAACAACAAACGTATCAGCTAAGGATTCCTGCTTAACACCATGAATATAAACATCGGAGCCATAATGCCAAGGCACAACTTTATCAGAAGTATATGGAATAGGACCAGGAGTGGTAATGATCATAGGAGCCACTCTAGCTTCAGCAACAATCTTCACAGGGCCTTCAGCAGTAATCTTAATTGGACCCTTATGAGTGATCTTGACAGGGCCCTTGGAAGTAATCTTTACCGACACTTTATCAACCATATCCACCTCTTCAACCTTCGCACCTTTAGTTATGTGTTCAACCATGCTTTCCACAGAAGGTGTCCTCTCAAACAATATTGTGTAATTGTCCATGAGGCGTTGAATTCCGTCCTTCAACTTCCAGCAACTATCCGGTTTATAAGCACAATAGAAACAATCTTCATTACAACCTAGAAAGAACCCAGCTTGTACCAACTTCTTCTTGATAACAGACAATGGTGTGGTTACATCTGCGACTGAGGAAATATGTGAAACTTCATCAATGGCATTAATGGTCTTTTCATGATTTGGCATGGGAGCAGTAATCACATTTGGAGTACCCGGAGGGTCAAACTCAATTTCTCTAGCATCAATCATATCCTGAATCTTATTCTTCAATATCCAGCAATTATTGGTATCATGTCCCTGACAGTTAGAATGATATGCACATCGTGCATTAGGATTGTACCTGGGAGAGGTAACATTGGGGTTCTGAGGAGGGTACTTCAAAGTGATGAGTTCACCCTTCAACAAGTGTTGCAAGGCTTGGGCCATTGACATGTTGAGCTTGGTGAACTGTCTTCTAGGCCTCTGTTGATTGCCCTGAGGTGGCTCTGGTGTTACAGGAGTAGGGTTGGAGATATGAACTGCACTCACAGACTGGTGCCTCCTATTACGATCAGGTTGACCATAAACAGCATTTGACTCTTTCTTCCCACTAGGGGGCTTCTTTGTAGTACTTGATGAAGAAGCACCCACTTGTATCTTGCCACTCCTTATACCACTTTCTACGCGTTCTCCTGTCATTATCAACTCAGTGAAGCCAGATGATGAGCTTCCAATGAGATGACTGTAAAAAGGACCATTCAACGTACACATGAACATATCCACTAACTCCCTGTCAGTTAGAGGAGGTTGTACCCTACCAGTCAAATCTCTCAACTTCTGGGCATACTCCTTGAAATTTTCTTTAGCACCCATAGACATACTCTGTAGCTGCATACGAGTAGGGGCTAGATCAGCATTGTATTAATATTGCTTATAAAAGGCCTCAGCAAGATCATTCCAATCACGAATGTTGACACTCTCCAGCTGGTAGTACCATTCCAATTGAGCTCCAGATAAGCTCTCTTGGAAGAAATGGATCCACAACTTCTTATCAGCAGTATGGGGTTGGATCCTCCGGACATAGGACCTCAGATGCAGTTTGGGACAAGAAACACCATCATACACGACAAAAGCAGGGACCTTGAAGCCAATGGGTATAACCACTCCAGATATCAAACTCAGGTCTTCAAAATCCAGCCCAGAAGACTTTTACAACTCCATAGCATCCATTCTATCCACCAGCATCTTGAACTTATCTTCATTAGGATCATGATAGTAGTTAGCTTCAGAATCAGAATCCCCCATTGTATTGTGGAGACTGCCTCCCTCTTTCTCAGACTCTTCAGACTCATAATCTTCAACCTGTTCCTTGGTCTTGACAGGACCTCTGAACCTTCTTCCCATGTTGATTAGGCCTCCTGACCTTCTAGTCTTCTTAGTCTTCTTGGCCAGCAGTGTCTTCAATTCATCTTGCCCCTTGGACAAGTTCAGGATCAGCTCTTGGAACTGTGCATTTTGTGCCTGGAGATCTTTAACTGTTTGTTCAAGAGCCATTGCTGAAATAAACAGCAAGAAGATAAGATA
Source organism: Lathyrus aphaca (assembly GCA_963966055.1). Lineage (NCBI taxonomy): Eukaryota > Viridiplantae > Streptophyta > Magnoliopsida > Fabales > Fabaceae > Lathyrus > Lathyrus aphaca. The sequence goes on along the minus strand of OZ014519.1, from coordinate 723,530,409 downwards.
CCTGTATATAAAAAAACATGTGATGCAATGATATGGTATGCAAATGCGTATGCAATGTTTTTAAGGACCGCAGGATTTAAATTTGCTTAAACAATCAAGAAAGTAAACTTTTATTAGTAACAAATTTGTTTTCCCCTTGGGCGTACAATAAAAATGAGATAAAATAAGTACAAAAGATGGGGTTTTAAGTCTCCCATGGACGTTTCCTCTTTGTGTTGAGGTATGAGTTGAGATTCCGCTCCTCGTGAAGTTGCTTTGTTAGCTCTAGGATTCTTTCTTGACTTGCTTTGTAATGAGCCTCAAAAGTATCCCTTTGCTCCTTCAATTGGATCCAGGACCTCTGTAACTCTTCCATGTCAGTGGGCATGTCTGGATGAAGGATGATATAAGGAGTATCTCCTTCAGCAACAGGTTCCATAGTAACTGGCAGGATAGCAGGGTATGACATCATAAGAGTTTGAGCATGAGATCGCACCCATCTGAGATAAGCTTCCATAGAAATAGTGTACTTGGGTTCCAGAGTCTTGCTGTCAACCTTGTTCACTTTCCCCCATGCTCGTATGAACCTTTGGCGGTAACCTTGCAGATCGTTGTCGTAGTCAAACATAATACCCTGAATCAACATGTCATGAGGACCATCACTCCGAGCATAACCAAATTGTCGTAAATCTAAGGAAGGGTTGTAATTAATGCCTCCTCTTATGCCTAGAAGTGGCACATTAGGAAACTCTCCAAAACGGTCAGTGATAGTGACATTCTCCATAGATCTGGAGAACCAATGAATATCTGAATGAGAGAGTGACATGATTCTCTTGGACCATCTGAACCCTTGTTCATTCTTCATCACTGATCGAGGAAAGTGAGAAATAAACCACCTAGACAAGAGAGGTATGCAGCACATCAGAGTTCCTCGCGCCTTCGTAGTACGGGTATGAAGAGAGTGTAAGATGTCTCCAAGTAATGTAGGCACTGGATTGTGACTCAGAAATATGTTGATGGCGTGTACGTCTATGAACTGGTCTGGATTGGGGAACAATACTAAGCCATAAATCAATAGGGCTAAGATCTCCTCAAAAGCATCATAACTCATAGCCTTAAAGAACACTTGAGCTTTCTCCATCAATACCTTAGCAAGAATACCCTTAACTCCACTTCTCGTTTCTAGAACAATGTCTGACTTCTTCAGATGTAGAGTTGCAGCAATAACCTCAGGTTTAAGCTCTTTTTCCAAACCTGTGAATGGTTTCTGATCAAGGACAGGTATACCCAGAAGTTTGGAGAACTCTTCCATTGTAGGAACTAGTTGATAGTCAGGGAATGTAAAGCAGTGATGCTTAGGATCAAAGAACTGAAACAGGACACTCATCATGTCTTCATTGAACCCTGAAGTAACTAGATCCAGTAGGTGACCATGTCTCTTGATGAACTGGGAGTTTTCAGAAACTTGAGAGACCAATTCCTTAAGCTTAGGAGGTATTCCTACAAAGTTGATCCGGATAGTATTCCTACGAGCAGAAGCCATAACCTACAACAAAGAACAAAGATAAATCCTTTGGTCCTTGAAATGGTTAGTGAAAACGCTATGCTTATGATGCATGATGATGCTATGATGTTATGCTCAATCAAAAACATGTGGCACACACAAACAAGTCACACCATAGCCCTAGGTTTAGAGGCTTGCATGAGGTTTAAAGGTGAGTACCCTCCCCTGAAGTTAGTTGGTTCATCCTGTCCTATAAAGTAACCAGGTTCTAAGGGATCTCAATATCATTGATCCTTCACAAGGGTGGTTGTTCAGTAGGCAACTTACTTGCCAACCAAAACCCTCCAAGTTTAGAATCTCAATGAGCGTAGTATCGAGTATCAACCAACTTCAGTCTTCACCAAAGCCGGTTATCTCACTACTTTTCTAAAGGCCAAGATGGGATGACTAGGGTTCTAAAAGTCAGTTAGTGTATTGACAACATATGGCAGCCTCATATTATCCTTAACATGACTTAAGGAACATAAGCACCAACCAAGAAGTCACACTAACTATGGCCACCAGATCAACCATATCGGTATACGTCGTACAGTTTCCTTGGTATATTGCCATTTACCTAAGGTACACTAGATCCGGGTTAGGATCTTTCACACATAAAGCCCAACAGATAAATATAAAGCAAACAAAGCAAACAATTTAAAGTGATCTAATTCCTAAGGGTACCCCTCTTTAATATAATCCCCAGCAGAGTCGCCAGTTCTGTAACACGGTGGGAGAACTGACTTTAGTTAAATGTTGCGGATAGCAAGAGTCGCCACCGACTTTTATTTTATCCAAAGGAAAGGGCATAAAAGAATAGGAAAGACCTTAAAATATTTTTGGGTTCGGGGGGTAGGTTATACAAAGGGAAGGTGTTAGCACCCTTTATATCCATGGTTATCCATGGGCTCTTAGTTACTTAGCTCACTTTAAATTGTTTTGAGAAGTGTAGTGTGTGATTAAAAATTTTCTTAAGTACTTTATAATGATCCTTGTACGGATATATACAAAGACTTTGTTTTGAAAATTGTTTGAAAATGTGAAGTGTTATGAAGTGTTTTTGAAAGAGTGAGCAAGTACTTAAGAGGAACCTACTGTATGATTAAATCTTTACTGTTCTTGAATGTTCTTTCAATGGTAAGACTATCCCTATTATTAAGGAATAGGTAGTCATTACCTTGGATGTTATGAGGGACAAGTGAAGGGACATCTGTGTATAGACAACTGTAAGGTGTATTAGCAATTCGAAGGGACTTATCATCTTTTATTCGAAAGGGACAAGATCATTTACGAGAGCAACCATGAAGGGACTTGATCTTATTATCTTTAAAGGGACAAGATGATATTTAATGAGATAAGGGACTTTGCTTTATACACCTTACTTGACCTTTTTGTTTAGGCAACTTGAGAGGTATCCTTAAGAATGTGAGATGGCGATCAAAGATCGACTTATGTGTGTGCATGTACAAATTCATATATTTATCTTAAAATTAATGATCTAAATTCAATTTTAAATACAAACATGTTTTCACACCCTATTTTACTAACCATAGCAATTTAAATAAATAATAAAAATTCTACAACTATTACATAATTTGCACAATTACATTATAATAATAATAAAATAATTTAAATAAATAAGCATATAATAAATAAATAAATAGGTTAGTAATAATAAGCAAAATAAATATAAAAAGAGGTTAGTATAATAATATAATATAGAAAACAAATTAAAAGTTCAAATTTAAATAAATAATCATTTTTAAGATTTTTAAGAAAAGAAATAAATTATAATAATTATATACTAAGAAATATGATCAATAGCTTAATAAATTAATTATATATACATATTAGAAATATTTAATAATTATAATTACAAAAATAAGAAATTAAAATCATAAAATAAAATTAGATTTTTTTTTAAATAAATTAGGGTTTATAAAGAAAAAAAATTAGGTTTTACATATAAATATATTAGGGTTTATAAGTTAATCTAAATATAATTAAGGAATTTATATACAAAAATATATGTACATATTAGAAATGTTTAATAATTATAAACAAACATAATAAGAAATTAAAATTATAAAAGAGAATTGAGACTTTGGATTATTTAGAAAAATAAATTAGGGTTAATTATTTTAATTAAATTATTTACACAAAAAGAATACATAAAATATTAATAATATAAACATATAATGAAATAAATATAAATAATAAAAGTTTGAATTTTTAAAATATAAGTTTTCTTTTTTTTATATATAAGAAAATAATATAAATATTTTATTTTAGATATTTATTATTAATTGGATTAATTAAATATAATATAAACAAAACCAAATGAATGAAAAAAAATGAGAAAAAGAAACATACCTGGGGCTGGGATTCGAACCCAGGCCCTAGGCTTCACATCTCCAGGACCAACCTCCCTTCCACTGGGCTGCGCATGCGCTGGTGATAGTGAATAAGCATCAATGCGTTTTGTTTGTTAACCTGTAAAAATCATAAAAAAAGAAAAACAACACAAAATGGCCTGGGGGGGATTCGAACCCAGGACCATCAACCTCACGCGCACACACACAAACCAACTGAACCAACACTGCTTTCATGAAATATTACGCAAATAATACATAATGAAATAAGTTCAAATTCAAATCAGATTTTTCGCGCCAAGGCTGCTTCATCTTCAACCTATTACCTGCGAATTTTGATTCGAATATACTTGCGAATTCCCCTGCAAATTTTCAAAACCAGAATCCTATGTTTTTTTAAATATCAATCAAATCGTATCATCAATTCAAATTAAAAGCCCAGATCAATTACACAAGTCTCATAGATCACAACCATGTTCTTAGATTTCGTTTAAAGGCCCTAAATGCTTGGTTCCCGATTTGAAGCTTCAAACCCTAGCAATGGTGAATTTCAAAACAGTCCATAATAATTGAATTAAATCATCCAGAAAGTTTCTAAACATCACAACAAACACAAATCCACAGTTAGTTTTCATTATTAATGCACAAATCATTCAAATCGAAATTTTTTTAAAGATGAACAAGATGCATTCGGGTTGTGTGTACGAGCATGGATTGGATGCATTTAAGAGTTGGTTTCGACTCAATGAAGATCCAGGAACCTTCTTGTGTCCTCAAAATACCTTAAAACCTCTTGAATTTGTGAAACCGAAAATTGAATTTGGATGGTTTTTTGTGAAGTTGGAAAGTGATATTAGAGGCTGCAAAATCGTCCCCTCTCATTGGCAATGTGTTTGTCTATGGATTGAATTAGGTCAGAAAAATGCTATGATTCTTTGGACTTTTTGGATAATTGAAGATTGAGAAAGATATGCCTTAAAATTTGAATATTCTTTGATCCAACATTGCTATTTTGGGACAATCCTCATAACTTGTGTATCAATTAGATCCAAATGTTATTTATGACATTCTAGAAGCAAAATCCTTTTTCAAATATATGATTTTATATTTTATTTCAATTTAAATTGTATTTTAATGAATAAAATTCAAATAAATATGAAATAAAAAATGAAAAATCAGAAAATAGGTGGGTTGGGTCGTGCTTGGTGTTTTTGTAAGGATGGGATGGCAATTTGGCGGGCTCATTTAGCAAATAATTGGTTTTAAGGCCTTATTTGCTTCATAAACTTCCCAAAAATTTCCCAACTTTGCAAGGGCACAAATCCTTCAATTTTAATGCTATGAAGGTGTTATTAGACATTTTGGAAATCTTAAAGAGTCCTCTAACCAACCTCTTTGGTCTCATATCCATATCTTTTACCATTCTCAAGTTATGCTCTTTTGAAGTTGTTGACTTTTTGTTGACTTTTAAAAGGACCTATAATGTCTTAGCTCATACCTTCCAAATGAAGCATTTTTGGTATTGGCTTGTGAGACACAAAGTTGTAGAGAATTCAATTTCCTTCAAAATGAGCTTTGGATGGAAAAATTTTGATGAAGCATGTGAAATTTATGGCTGGTCAAAGTTCAGTTGACTTTTCCTGTGGAAACCCTAATTTAGAAACTCCTGATTGTTGATGATCTGAAATATCCTTGATGACTCATGATCAACCCTTGATCAAATGATGAATTTTACTTCATATACCTTATGTTGGAAAAAAATCATGAAGTTTGACTTTGGTTTGACCACAGTTGACCTCAGTTTGACTTTTTAACTGCTTTGACTGATTTTAACCTATCTGATCATCTGACTGAGCAAATCTTTTGGGAAAGTCTTGAAACTTGACATGGGGATTCTTGAACACATATAGGATGCTATGAAGCTCACTTGAGGTCTTGGAAGTCAATTTATCCTGATGAAAGTCAAAACCCTAGTTTAGGATGCACTGCTTAGGAGGATGCATTGTCAGAGGGATTTGTCACATCTTCTGACTAATTGTGAACTTTGTGAACCTTGTGAACCTCATGAGATATCTTATGAACCTTGTGAACCTTGTGAACCTCTTGGGACACAATGTCTTGTCTTGTGGAGGGCAAATTTTGGGGTGCAACAATATTAAAAAGTATCGAGGTATGATCGGTTCACTTTTATATTTGACGGCAAGTCGTCCTGACATTATGTTTAGTGTTTGTTTGTGTGCCCGCTTTCAAGCTAATCCGAAGGAATCACATCTCACCGCCGTGAAGAGGATCATGAAGTATCTCAAAGGAACAACACACGTCGAATTATGGTATCCTAAAGGTAGTACTTGTTCTTTAATTGGTTATTCTGACGCTGATTATGCAGGATGCAAGACCGATAGAAAAAGTACAAGTGGTACTTGTCACATTCTCGGGAATGCACTGGTGTCGTGGGCATGTAAGAAACAAGCATGCGTTGAACTTAGCACGGCCGAAGCGGAGTACATCGCAACAGGAAGTTGTTGTGCTCAAATCTTGTGGCTTAAACAACAACTCCTCGATTTCGGTATAGACCTCGGTTGTATCCCTCTCCGGTGTGACAACACAAGTGCCATCAATATCACGAAGAACTCGGTCATGCATTCAAGAACAAAGCACATAGATATCTGGCATCACTTCCTTCGAGATCATGTTCTAAATGGAGATGTCGATGTTACATTCGTGGATACACACAATCAACTCGCCGATATATTCACTAAAATGTTGGCTAAAGAGCAATTTTACAAGATTCGACGAGAACTTGGTATTCTCAATGAAGGTGACATCTAACCTTAACTTTAAAATTGCTTATTGTATGTTTTTGTTGCATTATATGTATGTTTGTTCACTTTTTAGTCATAAAATGCTAGCACTTCCATTTCGCTGATTTTCGTTTTTCTCACTTTCGTATACCCGAAAATAATCGGTTTCAAAAACTTTTTTGATCGAAAGTTGCGTTTTGATGAGTGCTAACACTTTATGGAATTTTTTTAATGAAAAAGTGGTCATTTTTGGTCTAAAACATGCTGCTGGATTTTAAAAAATAATTCAAAATTTTTAACCGTTAACTGGTTAACGTAATAGGTTAACCGGTTAACACATCCAAAACTTGGATTTCCAACGCAGTTTTCAGACTCTGTGTTTTTGTTTTTTTTCTTTTTGTTTTTGTTTTTTGTTTTACTATGTTTTTAATATATTCTACAAGTACATTGCATTGCATGTTTGGTTCATTCAATTCCACATATTTTAACTTTTCAACTCTTTGACTACCATAAACTCTATTTATCATCTTCTTCTAACTTCCAACCTTCAACAACTTAAACCCCCATTAAAATCCACTATCTCTTCATCTTTATAACACTCTTCAAACTACATTCAACTCACCCAACATCAAATCCGAAAATATCATCTCCTCCAAAACCCTAACTCTATCATTGTTCATGGCACCCCAAAGGAAAGGAAAGGAACCGGCCTCAGTGTCAGAAGAAGCTTCAGCTGCAGAAACAATGGAATCCACCAAGAAGAGGAGGCTGGATTTCAAAGTCAGAGTCAGACCACTGCTTAAGGGTAAATATGTTCTACTGAAATCTTTCAAACCTCCAACCTTTAAATTTCCTGCATTGTTAGAATTTCAAGGGATGCTTGACTTTGTTGCTGACAACGGGAGAGTTTACCCGGATTTGGTCCAATCCTTTATGCATAACTTTTCTCTCAACATGGATAGGCATGGTAAACATAAGTTGCATACTCTTATTAGAAATTGTGAAATTAAGGAGGATTTAGGTGCTTTGGTTGCATCCTTGAACATTCCATTTTCCGGTGTGTTTCTCCGCAAAGGCGTGAATCACATTGATGATATTTGGTCCGGCTACAACAAAATGGAGTATTATTACTCAATCTGCCGTTTTCCGAAGGATGTTGTGACATCGGGACAGCGCACTTCAAGAACTCTATGCTATGCAAAGAATTTGACCGTTGATGATCGGTTGTTACACTATATCATTTGCTATATGCTGCTGCCCAAGGATTCAAACCACTTTCAAATCAATGACTTGGAGATGCAAGTGATGTTTCCTATCAAGAAAAGGGTAAAGATTAATTGGATGCTCACAATGATGTATCACGTGAAGCAACAACTCTCTTTAAAAACAAGACTTCCGTATGCTAGGCTCATTTCTCGGATCATTGAGCAAACCGACTTGGTTATTGGTAGGGAACCTTTTATCGCCATGAAGGCTACGGCGAATGAAATAAATGAGATTACTATTGTGAATAATACCGGAATTGTTTTACGCAACGATGGTTCTTATGAATATGCCGATGGTTCCTCCGCTTCATCCTTTCCTATTCCCGAAGGTGGCATAACCAATGACTTCCTTTACACCACCATCATGACACACCACCGAGAAGCTCAAAAAAACCACCGTGAAACCCAACGCACTCTCAAAAGTCTTCGGAAACTCATTATCGGGTCTCACAACCAAACCGAAGAGGATGATGAAAGTGAAGCTGGTAGTGAAGATGGTGAAGATGAAAGTGATGATATGTCAGAAGAGGAATGAACATGCATGTCTTGTTGCTTTTGTTGTTTTTATTTAGTTTTCAAATTTTGTTTTAAGTCCTAAGTTTGTTAGGCAATTTTGATTTCGTTTCGGTTATGTTTCCGTACTCTTTTCCGTTTTTAATCAAATTATGTTTTTGTTATATTTGTGCGTTCGTGTATGTTTTCATACTAAGTTGCATCATGCTGAATTTTATGCTGTATTTTTCATAATTATGCTTGATCCTCTCTTCCTTTTTGCTAATGCGAAAGGGGGAGAAGAGCTTGTGTTTCTAATATCTCTCTGTGCAGAATTTTGCCTCTGTTTAGATAGGGGGAGATGCTGGACATAGGGGGAGAAGCAAGCCTAGAACAACATCGATCGATAAAAGCTTGTACGCAAAATTCATTCGGTTGTCATCATCAAAAAGGGGGAGAATGAAGAAGCATACTTCAAGCTCAATGTTTTTGATGACGTCAACATTATTCAAGCTCATTCCAGATTGCAAAAAGTCGAGATGACAACAACGATCAAGATCATGGCTATGCATCCTCAATGGAATGCTTCTGTTCGTTTCAATCTTTTGTGCATCACTTTCAAGACTTGTCTCAAGGCTTAGGTATATCAAAATTTACTCCGTAAAATGATATACAAGTGTTCAAAATATTTATCATGAATTTTAATGCATGTGCATCATTTTGAAAATAATTGGAACTGGTTTTAACACTTAAAACAGAAATATTTTCCTGTGTTTTAACAGTGTTAACCGGTTAACCATGTGGGTTAACGGTATCAATTTTTCAATTCTGTGGTAACATTTCTAGGCGTTAACCGATTAACCCATATGGTTAACCGGTTAACACTGTAGAATTTTCGAAAAATTGTTTCTCTTCAAAGAATTTATTTTTAAATTCTCATACCTTTTTGAATAGGTGTTTCAACTATTATAAATTCTTAAAATTTCAAATTCATAAACACCTCCTAGAATTTTCAAATATTATCATACAATCAAAATCACTAAATTCAAATAATTTTCATTTTTCAAAAGTGTTCATAAGTTCATCTTTTTCATATTGTCTTGAACACTTGTGTTGAATCTTAAGTAGTGGTTTTTGAATATAGGGGAAGATCAATTTTTTATTGATACCAATCATTGTACTCTCACTCAAACAAAAATTATAGAAAGTGTTTTTCTATTTGTGACTTGTGTTGCAAGGATTGTTTGGACATAAGGGTAAGTGTGGCAAGAGGATTGTTCTTGCACACTTGTTTGTATAGTTTGTTAGAAAGTAGGCCTCACCATTGAAGGTTTGATAGGTTGTACTATTCTAAAGAAACTAGTGGAAATCTCTTTCGTGTTGAAAGGGGACTGGATGTACCTTCGGATTGTGAAGGGAACCAGGATAAATCTCCTTGTCATCTTTACTTTCCTGCTCTACCATTTTTATTCTTTAAACCGTAAAAAGCAAAATCCATCCATCGAAGAAAAAGAATCGAAAAATTTGATAACACCTAATTCACCCCCACTCTTAGACGCTATTTGATCTTACAGAAGGTAGACTGAAAATTAAATAAATTGCTATCACCAAAAGGATGATAACGCGATCTCCACACCAAAAGGATGAATGTAGACTCAAAATTGAATAAGTCGTTATCACCAAAAGGATGATAAGGCGATTCCCACACCAAAAGGATGAAGGTAAACTGGAAATTAAATAAATTGTTATCACCAAAAGGATAATAAGGATGCACCAAAAGGATGAAGGTGGATTGGAAATTATATAAATCGATATCACCAAAAGGATGATAAGGCGATCCCCGCACCAAAAGGATGATAAGGCGATCCCCGCACCAAAAGGATGAAGGTAAACTGGAAATTAAATAAACCGTTATCACCAAAAGGATGATAAGGTGATCCTTGCACCAAAAGGATAAAGTTAAACTGAAAATTAATTAAATTGCTACCACCAAAAGGATGATAAGGCGATCCCCGACACCAAAAGGATGCATGTATAATCAAAATGAATAAATGTCTGTAATACAGTGGGAGAACTGACTTTGTCGTTTTTGTTTTCACAAAAACAATGTTGCGGATAGCAAGAGTCACCACTGACTTTTCTTTTATCCAAATAGGAAAGGTGGAAAAGAACAGGAAAAACCTTGGTTTATATTTTGAGTTCGGGGGTAGGTTATACAAATGGAAGGTGTTAGCACCCTTTGTATCCATGGTTATCCATAGGATCTTAACTGCTTAGTTCACTTTTTTTTTTTTAAGTTTATAATTAAAAAAAATAGACAACTATCAGATGTTCATCATTTGGTTGAAGAAACAGACAAACTAACCTTAAAAGGGGGGCCTCATATTGAAATCATCGGCCAAAATTAGCCTTGTAAAAAATATGTGAACAAGGTTTGAAAATCGTTGATAGTGAAAATGTGTTTGTGAAAGAGTGGAATACTGAAATTGTTATTGATAATTGTGGTGTGAGAGCGGAGAACTCTTATGTGTAAAACAACATGTATTTATAGATTTAGAAAATTAGGTTAAAAAGCTTAAAAGGAAAAAAAAATCAGTCTTAATTCATATTGATCAAAAAATATTTGAACAAAATCAAACAATATTTGATTTTTACTTGGTCACCAAGTAGACCAGATAGAAACTAAGTATGACACAAAAATGACATAAACTGACCAATAGAAAATGAGTATACAAGAAATAAAATGTTTTTGGTATCTATTATGATTTTTTTGCACTCCTTTTTGGTAAAAAGTGCATAAAATCAAATAATTTTAAAAATATATATATATTAATTAAAAAAACGAAAAATTAAAATAAAAAATATTATTTTGTGATTTTGAAAATAGAAATAATGTTAGTAACAACAACAAAATATCATAAATAATATATGCAAGATTCGAACCCGTGACCTTATATTTGCAAAGCTTACCTCCTTACCAATTGTGACAATACATTTATTTGAAATAAAAATGTACTTGAAAGGGTATGAAGGTCAAGCAACTATTGGTTATTTAAAAATACAAATAGTTTAAAATAAACTATTGCATATTTTTAAATAAGCAAAATTAACTACTGTTAAAATATTTGAACCAAAAAACATATAACATCAAAATTAAATATAATCTAAAATGTTAGAAATAGGATGGGCAAATTTTGGGGTACAACGACTGCCCCTGTTCAATCTTCTTAAACCTGAGGAGTTAGATTGACATGTCTACCATTCGTGATCTGACGGTGAAAGAGGATTGAACATTTAAGTGCCCCAAAATTTGCATTCACGGGTGCACGAAGTAACACTATTGGTTGGTTGTATTGCTTGGATGGGCTTAAAGATGCCATCTGACGAGCTGACTGAAGGTTGTCGGAGATGGGCTTAAAGATGTCATCCGTAGTAATGGATATCCAGGGGGTTTATAACAACCCAAGATAGAGGTAGATATAATCCTGAGGGTTTATAGCAGTCCAAGATGGAGATAAATGTAATCTTAGAGGTTTATAACAACCCAAGATATTGTTAAATGTAATCCCGAGGGTTTATAGCAGCCCAAGATATTGGTAAAAGTAATCCAGGGGGTTTATAGCAGCCCAAGATATTGGTAAATGTAATCCCGAGGGTTTATAGCAGCCCAAGATATTGGTAAATGTAATCCCGGAGGTTTATAGCAGCCCAAGATATTGGTAAATGTAATCCTGGGGGTTTATAGCAGCCAAATATAGAGACAGATGCAATCTTAGGGGTTTATAACAGCCCAAGATATTGGTAGATGTAGTCCTGGGGGTTTATGGCAGCCCAAGATATTGGTAAATGTAATCCTAGGGGTTTATAGCAGCCCAAGATAGAGACAGACACTACGCCAAAAATGGCTTATCGCAGCACACAAAAGACAACGCTTTTAATGAAAAGCGCTCTCTAAAGGGCACCTTAGATAGCGCTTTTAGAAAGCGCTTTCTAAGATGACACTTTAGAGAGCGCTTTTACATAAAGCGCTTTCTAAGATAATGTTTTAGAAAACACTTTATTTTAAATTATTTTTCAAAAGACCTATAGCAGCGCTTTTAAAAAAAACGATGTCTTTTTTGCTTGGCACAATTTTACTGAACAATATCAAGAATCACAAAATATGTTAAAATGGGGGATCGAACCCACGCCCTTTAGGTAGGGAAAGGAATTTTAAATTATATTAAAATATCAAATAATATTTAATATATTTAAATCATATTAAATTAAATATTAATTTATTCTAAATTATATTTATAATTATTCAAATATATGTTTTAAATACAAATATTTTAATTTATTAAAATTATATTTAATATATTAAAATTATATTAATATATAATTTAAAATATATTAATTTAAAATATATTTTAAATTATATTAATATATCAAATTATATTTAATATATTTAAATCATATTAAATTATATTTTATTTTATTTTAAATTATATTTAATTATTCAAATAATATATTTAAATATATATGTTTTAATTAAAATATATTAATATAATTAAATATTTAAAATATATCAATTAATATATACAAATTAATATATTCAAATAATATATTTAAATAATATATTTAAATAATATATTCAAATAATATATTTAAATAATATATTCAATTAATATATTAATATATTCAAATAATATATTTAAATATTTAAAATATACTAATTAATATATAAAAATTATATTAGTATATAATATATAAAAATTATATTAATTAATATATACAAATTATATTAATATAAAATATACAAATTATATTAATTAATATATACAAATTATATTAATTAATATATACAAATTATATTAATTAATATATACAAATTATATTAATATAAAATATACAAATTATATTAATATAAAATATAAAAATTATATTAATTAATATATACAAATTATATTAATATAAAATTTAAAATATATCAATTAATATATACAAATTATATTAATATATAATTTAAAATATATTAATTAATATATACAAATTATATTAATATATAAATAAAAATATATTAATTAAAAATATATTTGAAATTATATTAATATATCAAATTATATTTAATATATTTAAATCATATTAAATTTAATTATATTTTATTTTAAATTATATTTATAATTATTCAAATAATATATTTAAATATATATTTTAATTAAAATATATTAATATATTTAAATATTTAAAATATATTAATTAATATATACAAATTAATATATTCAAATAATAAATTTAAATAATATATTCAAATAATATATTTAAATAATATATTCAAATAATATATTAATATATTCAAAATAATATATTTAAATATTTAAAATATATTAATTAATATATACAAATTATATTAATATATAATTTAAACTATATTAATTAATATATACAAATTATATAAATTAATCATTTATAATATACTTTTGGCATATATACAATTTGTTTATGTATAATTAATGGATGAGAGCGTAATATCGCTCATCAAGGAGGTTTGTTTGTATGCATTGGGTATGGGTTTCGAATCCCCCTCGCCCCAAACTCATTTTTATTTTTTTTTACATTTTCAACTTTAGAAAGCATTTTTTTGGGGAAAGTGCTCTCTAAGGTTTTTTATTAAAATAAATTATTTAATAATTTCTTAGATCTTTAGAAAGCGCTTTTAATAGAAAGCGCTCTCTAAGGTTTTTTTTTTAAATTAAATTATTTAAATTATATTTAAAATTATTACAATTTGATATTATATACAAATTATAATTAATATATACAAATTATATTAATATATAATTTAAAATATATTAATTAATATATACAAATTATATTAATATATAATTTAAAATATATTAATTAATATATACAAATTATATTAATATATAATTTAAACTATACTAATTAATATATACAAATTATATTAATATATAATTTAAAATATTTTAATTAATATATATAAATTATATTAATATATAATTTAAACTATATTAATTAATATACACAAATTATATTAATATATAATTTAAAATATATTAATTAATATAAACAAATTATCTTAATATATAATTTAAAATATATTAATTAATATATACAAATTATATTAATATAGAATTTAAAATGTATTAATTAATACATACAAATTATATTAATTAATAATTTAAAATTTATTAATTAATACATACAAATTATATTAATATATGATTCAAAATATATTAATTAATATATACAAACTATATTAATATATAATAAAAAATATATTAATTAATATATACAAATTATATTAATTAATAATTTAAAATATATTAATTAATATATACAAATTATATTAATATATAATTTAAAATATATTAATTAATATAAACAAATTATATTAATATATAATTTAAAATATATTAATTAATATATACAAATTATATTAATTAATAATTTAAAATATACTTTTGGCGTTATATACAATTTGTTTGTGAATAATTACTGGATGAGAGTGTAGTACCGCTGGTCAATGAGGTTTGTTTGTATGCAATGGGTCTGGGGTTTGACTCCCCTTCGCCCCAGACTCTTTTTTTTTTTTTACATTTTCAACTTTAGAAAGCGCTTTTTGGGGAAATCTCTCTCTAAGGTTTTTTATTAAAATAAATTATTTAATAATTTCATAGATCTTTAGAAAGCGCTTTTAATAGAAAGCGCTCTCTAATAAAAAACTATCAGAGACCTTAGAAAGCGCTTTTATCTAAAAGTGCTCTCTAAAGCCAATGTCAATGATTTATTAAAATGTTTACTTTTCTAATCATTTTCATAACCGTTCGCTCAAAAAACCCTTCGCTCTTGTTTCAGAAACCCTTATCTCTCGTTCTTTGCTCATTGTTCATTGGTCTAATCATTTTCATTGCGCATTGTTGTTGTTTTTCATTTATTGTTTGTGACTGAACTTGTTCATTGCTCTAATCGTGACTGAACTCGTTCATTGCTTCGTTCGTTGGTTCTGTGTTTGAGGTACGTCTCGTTATATGCTTTAATAGTATTTGTTGTTGTACATTGTTGTTGTTGTTGTTCTTGCTTAGGCTGTTGTCCATCAATGTTTTTGTTGTTGTTCTGTTGCTATTGTTGTTGTTGTTGCTGGAAAAATGAGTTCATGAGTAGGAAAAATGTTGTTGTTAGAAAAATGACTGAACTTATAAAGATATCATTTTGATAATTTATATTACTGAACATGAGTTGATTGTAGTTGTAGGGATACCAATAATATCGTTTACAGTATGTGTTATATGATTGCATTTGTTGTTTCCCATTGATATACAAATTGACACTGCTTTTTTGATTATTTGTCACAGTTTATGCATGTTATAGCCATTCTGTCATTTGTTATAGCCATTATGTCATAATCGTGGGCATACAACATAGCCGTTCTTTTATAGTTTATGTTATTGTTATTATTTTTGCTTATGTCTCAAAGTTACATTTTTTTACTGGGATTCAATATTTGATCCAATTAATGATATTTTTTTTATGATACGTGTACAGGGGATCTTGGTAATTCTAACCTATCTGGACACTGTGTGGTTCTAGAAGTTGGTTACATCACTACAGGTAATTTTATTTTTTATTTTTTTTGTTTAGTTTAATTAGTTTAAATATGGATAAGAAATGGATGTTTTCAAATCGATTGACGAAAGAGTACGAGAATGGGGTCACTAATCCGACAAGCTAGGTTGGGGTACAAAGATGAGCCTTTTTTTTTGGAAAAAGTAAATATATTACTACCAAAAACAAATTACACACATGGGCGATCCGCAGATCCAGCCAACAAATCAACTCTAAGGTAACATTAACAAGCTAATGTTCCTCCTAAATCTCGGTTTACACCACAACCTTTGTGTTACACAGTGTATTATCTGATCTATAACATGTTGTCTTCTACTCTTACCACCAAAATCAATTTTGTTCCTATGATTCCACACATGGTATACGGCTTCCGCCGCCACACACTTCAGCATCATAGCTTTCCAACCTTTGCACTTGCTTTTCCTACTCAACCAGTTCAGCTCATCCTCCCAATTCTGAGTTGTATGGTCAATTTGCATCCAATCTAGCATAGTCTTCCAAATCACTTTGCTTTCATTACAACAAAAAAACAAGTGGTTTATAGTTTCTTGCTCATCACAAAAACAACATTTATCCTCATGGAGCAGGCCAAACCTCACCATACTGTCCTTAGTTACTAACTTTTTGTGACAAGCTGTCCGAACAAGATGAGCCTTTTATTCTAGCCTCTCAAGCTAAACAAGTGTTTTATGTCACTGATCTAACAAGTACAAAATGGTCTGTAGTGCTTTTATCTAACAAAGTAATTGATGAAAACATTGGAGATCAAGGTGATGATATTGATGTTGATATTGAATCATTTACTAGAAATGATCATGATGAAAATATTATAGCGAATGCATCATATACTAGAAATGATCATAATAAGGGTATTTGGATCAATCCAACCATCTGTGTTGTTAAGAGACAGGTAGAACATATTCCAACCAAGAAAACAAAGAGACGTGCCTAAAAAAGGTACTAATGGCTAGTAATTGATTATAGATTATGAATTTTAGTTTTGTCATTATAATTTGGGTAGAACATACACGAGACACGCTAATTGGATACTAATGGGGGTATTAATGGGTAGAACATAATGAGGGTATTTTAGATTTGTCATTATAATTTGACATGTTATATCATTCAATGGATTATAGATTGTGGATTTTTATAATTTGTCATTTAATTTTTGTTTTTTCTTTCTTACGGGTATAATGGCTAGTAATAAGGAAGACACACACGAGACACGTGATACAAATGAAACTCAGGAAAAAGCTTCGAAGGTAGAAAGTGAAATAAAATGTGGAATAATAATTATGAGGTCAATTCACCGTGCTAGAGACAAAGGGGTAAAATTTGATGTACATTAGAGTGATGAGGACCAACTAATTGAGCCTAACGGTTCAATGTTGGCTTCATACATTGGTTCACTTGTCCGCCAGCATATTCCAATTACCAGTGATGGTTGGAGGAATCCATTGTTGAAAGCTGGTAAAGATAAGATATGGAGTGAGATACAGGTACTCAATTACCAAACATGATTGATGTGTTATTAGATTTCTTTTGACTTATACTAACACACACTTATACTGACACATCTTATGTTTATATGTGTATGTTTTTTTGTAGAGGTCCTTTAATATTGATGAAATTCGACAAAGGTATTGTCTCCAATTGGCCGGAAAGAGACATAGGGGATTTCGAGCCTTATTATCAAACAAATGCCTGAGGGATGATAAAAAAAAATTGTTGAGGCGGAACTTCCACACTTGTGTGCGAATTTGATTACACCGGAAGAATGGGATGATTCTATAGCCAAACGGAAAACCGAAAAATTCAATATAAACTTGTTTATATTTTAATTTCATGTCTATTAATTGTATTATATACTTGTTTATCTTTATATAAGTTTGTTCTGATATGACTTAAACTTGTTTATCCAGGATTTGAGTGCCACTAATCGCCAAAGAGCGTCAAAACTCGCATATCCATACAGAAAAGGGCGAAAGGGATAAGCACGCTTACAACAACAAATGGTAAATATATATAAATGATATGATCTTATTAATTGTCTCAATATGTTATAATTGACGATCTTATTATTTGTCTCAATGTGTAGTTGGAAGAGGAGAAAAGTGCAGAAAAATCTCTTCCAGAACATGTTTTGTGGAAGGCTGCTCGTGTGGGCAAGAGTGGAGTTGCTAGTGAATATGTTCAAAACGTTTATGAGAAATGTGTAAGTATAACATTAAGTATAACATTATGTCTTTAATCCCCACTAATAATTTTCGATTTGTCAATGAATTTCAGGAGAGTCTATCTAAATCCATAATCACCGACGAGGATCAGGATTGCATGAGCATTCTTAGTCGAGTACTAAATGTTCCTGAATATTCCAGTCGAGTGAGGGGTAAAGGATTTGATGTGACGCCATCTTCCTTATATAAGAAACCAAGAAGAAAAAATCCTAGCAATCAAGAAGTGATGCAATCATTGGAGGAACTTAAAGCGCAAGTCAGTGCATTGCAGAAGGATAAAGAGATATATGAGGCGTCTAAGCGCAGTTCCGGGTTGAAAGATACTAGTGACAAAGCTAGTATCAATTGTGAAAATAAAATTCATGAGGTAATTATAGCACATATTTATTTTAATTAAATTAACACATTTATTTTAATTGTCCTTTACACGCATTAACAATTATGTATTCATTATTGCTTCAGAGCATTTCCTCTTGTCGGTTGTATTTGTCGTTACCGACTTATCGCATGGTTGGCAAGGGAAACGTGTATAATAGAGCGGGAGAGTTACTTCATCATAATTCGCTCCCTCATGGATGTCTGAAAGTGTCAGATGATATTGTTGTAGATATGGGTGCGACACTACCTATACCTGACACGATTTCAGAGATAACATCATTGGGAGAAACAATATGCTCGTTTGTTGCATGGCCGTCAGACCTTATTATCATAGATGATGAGGTAAGTTTAAAACCATTATGAATCTATTAGTATTCAAATGTCAATTCTGAACCATTATGAACATCATTATGAACCTTACGTACATTTTTTTTGCAATATGGTAATTTTAGACTCCTACAAAACCCGCATCTAAAGGGCTTTTTCCGGAAGAAAAAAAACGTCTATTGCATCACAACGAAGAGAGGTACATTTAAAGTGTTATTCTATGACCTGAATTCAAAAGTTTTATGATTTTCTACTTTACTTAACTTATATGATTGTTAGGTTCCTGCTCAAGCTTCACAACAGGTCGAGAGCAAGAAAAAGGCTCCTGCAAGAAGAACTGCTACAAATCGCTTTCGGACATGTCTTGAGACAATTGTGTCAGTATCAGATGTGATGCAAGGTTGTATTCGTCAAATAAACATGGACGATGATGTTTTTGGTTTTCCTCATTTCGAGATAGTCAGAAGAGAGGACATGGAGCAGATTTTCAAGCATCAAACATTAGGCATTAATGTTATGCATGCCTACATTTGGTACTCCGATCAATCTGTTATTTATTTAGTTGAACAATTTATTGGAACATTTCAATGAAAATAGTCTAATGTTTATTGTGTATGTTTTTATTTAAGGTTCTTGTATGGCAAACTCATGCGCGGGACACCATTGTCAAACCGATTCCGTTTCTTTGCTTCCACCCGTGTCAATGCAACGACAATTGGTTTGAATGCAGATATAGTAAGAGAACACTTAGTTGATAGATATATGGCAGCCAATACATAAACTTTGTTTTTTTTACCGTATAATACTGAACACAAGTAAGATTTTCATTCTAATTTTATTTTAATCTTTGTATCTTTTGTGTAGAAATTATTCATCTAAACTTTTGTTTTATTTTACAGTAGACACTGGTTGTTAGTTGCCATTGATCCTACAAAATAAGTGGTATATTTTATAAATTCATTGGAGCATGATTGGTCAACATATCCAAGTATGAAGGATGTCGTTGATAAGTAAGTGAGATTATTTGAAAGCTTCGTATGTATTTGTATATTTAATTATTTCTGTGAGATTGTTTTAAATTTACGTTTTTCTTTTACAGATCTATACTAGTGTACCGGGCACAAAGAGATTATTGAGTAGCACGGGCTAAAACAAATACTATTCCATGGATCCATGTGCAGGTAGATTAATTTAATTTTCACAGTAATGTTGCTTATTAGTGATGCTACTCGATAACAAAAAACAACTATATATTAAATCTTATTTGTTTGTCTATATGTAGTGTCCTCAACAGAGAAATGACATAAACTGCAGGTACTATGTTTTAAGGTTCATGAGAGAAATCATCCATTTGGATCGATTAGAGATTCCTGATCAGGTATGCATGGATTTATAACTTAGGATTTATTTTAATATTTGTCGGATATGTCATAAGCATATTTATCGTATATTATGCATATTATCGGATACTAACTAATTAATGCATATTAATTTGTTTTGTTATGTAGTACTTTGAAGAATTTGCGTGTCCTCATTACACGCCCACAAAACTTGGTGAAATTATGGAAGAATTATGCGAATATATTATAGAAAGAAGAGTATTTTAAGGTATATATAGGATTATGTAAATGAAATGGTAACCTTTTTTTGTAAATGACTTGTGGTATGTTATGTTGTAAATGTTTATATTGTGGTTTCCGGTGATAAATACCGAGAATTTTGAAATGATTTATATTGGTTTGAAATGGTTTGAAATGAGATGAGTTATATGTACAATGAAATGAAAATATGGTTTGAATTATTGATTTGGAATGGAATGAAATGATTTATACAGGTTATAGATATTTGAATTATAGGTATGCATAGAATTATGGTTTATACAAGTTAACAAAAATGGATAAAAAGGGAATTTTTAAAAAAATCATAAAAATCATTACTTTAGAGAGCGTTTTTAATTAAAAAAACGCTCTTTAAAGTCCCCTAAAGAAAACACTTTCTCCTTAAAGCGCGCTATAAAGTTATAAAAAGTTTTAACAAAAAATTATAGGTATACTTTAGAGAGCGTTTTTAAAAAGCGTTCTTTAAAGTGGGAGCAAAGAAAACGCTTTCTGGATGAAAGCGGTATCTAAAGTTATGTATAAAAAATCATAAAAAAATGATACGTTTACAATAGACAGCGCTTTTAAAGCGATATCTTAAAGGGCAACCTTAGAGAACGCTTTTTATGATAAAAGCGCGCTTATAGTCCTACTTTAGAAAGCACTTTTCCTTTAAAAGCGCTTTCTAAAGTAGGCCTTTAAGAGCGTTTTTTTCTTTAAAAAAACATTGTCTTTACCTACGACAGCGGAACCTTTTATAACGCTCTCTAAAGCCAAAAAAAGCGCTCTCTAAGGCCTTTTTGGCATAGTGAGATGCAGTCTTAGGGGTTTATAGCAGCCCAAGATGTTGGTAGATATGAACCTGGGGGTTTATAGCAACCCAAGATATTGGTAGATGTAGTCCTGGGGGTTTTATAGCAGCCCAAGATATTGGTAAATGTAATCCTGGGGGTTTATAACAACCCAAGATAGAGATAAATGCAGTCTTAGGGGTTTATAGCAGCCCAAGACGTTGGTAGATGTGATCTTGGGGGTTTATAGCAGCCCAAGATATTGGTAGATGTAGTCCTGGGGGTTTATAGCAGCCCAAGATATTGGTAAATATAATCCTAGGGGTTTATAGCATCCCAAGATAGAGACATATGCAGTCTTAGGGGTTTATAGTAGCCCAAGACGTTGGTAGATGTGATCTTGGGGGTTTATAGCAGCCCAAGATATTGGTAGATGTAGTCATAGGGGTTTATAGAAGCCCAAGAATAAGTTGTCGATAACATTCGTCTGCTGGGGAATTAACCTAAAAAATAAGGTTAGTTCTATGCAGTGTCATGATGTATGTAATGCATTGCAAGACGATGTTCTTAACATAAATGAGAATGTCGTATGCGTTGTGGATGTGTATGTCATGATATGATGTAGATGATGTATGGACAAATTATGTAGTTGAAGCACATTAGTAGCTTCATGTAACAACTGCTAGATAGGGAAAATAAATCTCTGTTCATCGTTGGGGATGATGAAAACATTACTTCAAATCCCAGTTGAGGAGAGTCGATCGTTCATCATGTTTTTTATTGAAGGATTAAGTTCCTAAATACTCTGACTGGGGATAAAAGAGATGGACATTCCTCTGATGTACTATCTGACTAGGTGTCAACCCTTCTGGGGATAGCAGACTTAATTGAATTATGTTGGAGAAGAGAATCTTGTCGGGGCTTTGTAGTGTTGGAAATACAATCTCTTTGGGGAAAAGACTAGTTGAAATGATTTGCTGGAACAACTCTATAGAGATTACTATGTGGGGATGAGCCTGTGGAGATCTGTTGGACATGAGCTCTACTGGGGATTCCAACCTCCAAGAGTCTTTAGTAAATGCTATTATATTAATTTTATATGTATATATTTTTTGGTAAACATCAATCATATTCAAAAGCATACATTCATTCAAAATAACCAATGGATTCAGAACTTCTGATATTCTCGACTTCCTCTAGTAATTTTCTAGGAATTATCATGACTGAATCCAAAGACATGATACTGGCACCATCTTACGCTATTGGCACAGACAATTAATTTCCACAATGGCTTTTGTTGAAACCCGGTAACAAGGAAATGCAATGAGAGGAATATGCTTTCAGACTGCGGTGGATCGTGTACTCCCCGGGTAATGGTTAAGGAGCTTGCAATTGAATTTGATCTGACTAGATTTGAAAAGAGAGTGTTGCCCCTAGCTTAGGATGATTTATCCCATAATGGTGTATTTGGAAGGAGCTGCCTCAAGAGAAATAAACGATATGCCCCATAATATCATGCCCCTAGCATCGTGAACTCGGTAATGTTACTTCTGGCAATTCAGATGAGGAGACCTGCCCCTAGCTATTAAGCATTGTTGAATCTTAACATGACTACGCCAAATGAATTGGACAATAACATGGAATGCCCCTTGATTGGAAGATAGTGACCATGCCCCTTGTATACATTAGCTTCGATCCAATTGAGTCAGGCCCAGGAAGCAACTTTGTCTGTCGGAAGGATTTTGGTTTATTGAATGTTCATCGTGTAAGCTTCTCTGCTGTCAAACACTTAGTTATATGCAAACAATGATATTCAAAATGCAACGCTTATATATGTCTTGAAGTTTTGAAAAAGAATTATTTTAGCAAAACAATGTTTGTAATTTAAACTTACTATAAGAATGTTTTGTTTCAGTTTCCTCTTTTGACAAATTTAAATCCTATAAGGTTCTTTAAAACATTGCATATGCATTTACATACCATACCAATGCATAAAACAGGTTGTCAAGACAGAATTCTTACTTTCTCGCTATTTATTCCAGTGAAGAAATGAATCTCGAGTAGATTGTGAAAGATCTCCAAACCCAGAATGCTCAATTTCAAGAAGTGATCCTGAATTTGTCCAAGGGGCAAGAAGAGTTGAAATCCATCCTCACTAAGGACATGAAAAAGAAGAATCCTGAAGACAACAGAGATGATCAGTTGGAGCAACTACAAGCCGAGATGGCAGATATGAGAATCCAGATGAATGTTCAGGTGGCTCTTATCTAAAACTTAGCCCAGGGGCAAGAAGAGCTAAGAGACTTCGTCAATAAACTTCAAGACAACGGAGTCGGGGATCTAATCATCAATCAACCTCCGATGAAACAAGCTGACTTGGTTGAAAGAAAGATGAGGATAAGAGAAGATAGAGACATGTTACTGTTGATAGTCTTTCAATTAAAGGAAGAAGGTCTTATAGGGTTAATCCGCCTCAACACAAGGTACATAAAAGACAGTTTACCAAAATCAACACGCCAATGTCGCAAACTTCGTAATGCCCAATGGAGATGAATCTGGTTGCGTTAAGGGAATCTCCTCAGAGACCCATTACTTCCTCTCATCGCTACTATCCTAATGAAAGGTATGCATATCATTAATAGTCCTGGACATGACACTAATAACTGTTGGGCATTGAAGAATAATATTCAAAAACTGGTTGACAAAGGAGTCCTCGAGGTTACGCCAAAAGACCAAATTGAATTCTTCTATCGTCCATCAAACATTGAAGCTTCTAGACATTCAGAGTGACAAGTTTAGAGGAGGAGGCTTTGGGAACATTTTAATTTTCATTTGCAATTTATTTTGTTGGCTTAAACACTTACTATTATGTCAAAATTTTATTTTCACGTTAATGTGCTACATATGTTTGTTTTGAATTAATCCATTTGTTTCACTATATTTAAACTATGCTTCTTACTTCTTTTGTGATATTTAACTCTTGTTAAAGCTATAAGCCTTTAGAGGGAGGATGACGAAGACGATACCATAATTTCATACAATATGTTTTTGAACAGACTATGTTGACATTGTGCAGGAATTGTTTCAATTCCTAAACAGTGGAGATATAAGGAAGTTAATTCTTAGTCAACCCTTTTGAGCCTATGAAGTAGGAGTTTTCAATCTCACGCAAATTAAAACCCCCAATCATAACCTGGGGCAGGGTAGTTCCTCGGTTAACTCAATTATGCCAGTTGTCCTTTTTGTACACAACTAATGATGGTTCCCTGTAATCACTAAGTCCGACAGTCAATATCTAGCAAAAGAAAAGCTCACTAAGTCAAAACCTATGAAGGAAACTTGGTAAAACTTGAGACATCCCGCTGACTGTAATCTTGAAACAAACAGTTCAGGCAAAAGGAAGGGATAACAAAGTCAAAATAAAAAAAGGTCACTACAAATCCTCAACAAAAAAAAGAGATGACTGGATTTTCAAATAAACTTCTGGTTTCTGAACCATCACAAATGTCAGAGTTACAATTCCAAACACCTTTGGAGCCTCAATGCATAAGTTAACTGAACATAGGACTAAAGAACATAACGAAGGATGGGTTGGGTACAAATAAAATTTGAGCCTTTATCCTTTGTTTCTTAAACCATGAACCATGCCATGTTACAACCCTTTAAAAGTCCTAACTGAAGCATGGTTAGTTCGAAAGCGTACTGCTACAAAAAGGTATCCTGACTCCTTTAGGGCTTATTATAAACCTTGAGTTAATATCACAGTTTAAATTATAATTGCCTCTTGGGCTTACAATAAAGGGAAAAACAAGAAGTAAATTGTAAAATTAAGATTCCAAGGACTCAAGTCTCCTATGGACGCTTCCTCTTTATGTTGAGATAGGCGTTAAGATTCCGTTCTTCATGAAGTTTCTTTGTAAGTTCCAAAACCTTCTTTTCACTAGCATAATATTAAGTATCAAAATTACCCCTTTCTTCCTTCAATTGGGTCCAGGATTTCTGCAGCTCTTCGAGATTGGTAGGCCTATCTAGATGGAGAATGGTACAAGGAACGTCTTCCTTATTACCAGTCTCTACAATCACTAGGATAATGGCAGGATATGGAATCATAAGACTTTGAGCACGAGATCGCACCCACATGAGATAAGGCTCAAAAGGAATAAAGTTATTTGGTCCCATTGTTTGAGTTTCAACCTTATACACCTTTTTTCATGCGCGTATAAACTTTTGACGATAACCCCGAGAGTCATCTTGGTAGTTGAACACAATACCTTGAATATTCATGTCATGAGGACTCTTCTCTCGGGAAAAACCAAATTGGCGTAAAACTAATGAAGGATTATAAGTGATACCTCCCATGATGCCAAGGAGTGGCACATTAGGGAAATCCCCATAATGGTCAATAATGGTGAAGTCATCCTGAGATCGGACACACCAATAGATATTTGCATGAGAGAGTGACATTATCCTTTGAGGCCAAGGCATTCTTTGCTCATTCTTCAACACTGATCGGGGAAGATGAATACTGAACCACTTGGATAGCAGAGGTATGCAACACATGAGAGTTCCTTGTTTTTCAGTAGTACGAGTATGGAGTGGGTGTAAAATATCTCCCAACAAAGTAGGCACTTGGTTGCGAGACAAAAATATCTTGATTGCATGCACATTTATGAATTGATCTGGGTTAGGGAATAACACCAATCCATATATCAATAAAGCCAAAACATCCTCAAAAGTATAGTAACTCATAGCATCAAGGAACAAATGAGCTTTCTTAATCAAGAACTTATCAAGAAGACCTTTGACTCCACTCTTTGTTACCTAATTAGACACAATATCTGACTTCTTCATATGTAAGGCTTCTGCAATAACTTCAGGCTTTGGAACATTCCCTAAACCTATGAAGGGTAGCTCATCAAGGATGGGTAGATCAAGTATCTTAGAAAATTCCTCCAGTGTAGGTACCAACTGATAATTTGGGAAAGTGAAACAATGATGCTTAGGATCAAAGAATTGGAATAAGACTCTCATCATGTCTTATTCAAAACCTGAGGTAACCAATCTGGGTAGATAACCATGCCTTTTGGTAAATTCAGAATTCTTAGGAATCATTGAGACCAATTCTTTGAGCTGGGCAGGAACCTTTACAAAGTTGACTCGGATGAAATCTTTGGTTGATATGACCTACAACAAAGAACAAAGATAAATCCCTAGGTCCTTGAAATGGTTAGTGAAATGATATGATGTTATGATGTTATAATGTCATGTTCAAAACAAGCAAGTGGAAAACACAAACAAGTCACACAAGAGTCTCATGTTTAGAGGCTTGCATAAAGTCCATGGGTAAGTACCCTCCCCCACTGAGGTTTAATTGGTTCATCATGTCCTAGAATAGTAATCGGGTTCTAGGGATCTCAATATCACAGATCTTCCTCGAAGGCTTTATTTTGGTGCGACAATCAAGTGATCGACCAAAACATCCTTAAAGTCAAATCTCAATGAGCATAGCTTCGAGTATCAACCAGTCTTCGATCAAAATCCAAAGCCAGTTATCTCACTACTTTACTAATGGCCAAAGATGAGTCAATTAGGGTTCTAAAATATTGTGACCATCATTTCAACTAGTTTGGTACATGCCAAGCAATTTCCATGATCTATTGTCACTTACTTAAGGTATTACTAAATCCAGGTGTGAGATCTTTCTCACAATAGCCCCAAGACAAAAACCCTTAAAGGTAAAGCATACAAGTTAAAAAAATTATAAAGTGAACTAATACTCTAAGGTAACCCCTCTTTAAATAGAACTCTCCAGCAGAGTCGCCAATTCTGTAATACGGTGGGAGAACTGACTTTGTCGTTTTTATTTTCACAAAAACAATGTTGCAGATAGCAAGAGTCGCCTCCGACTTTTCTTTTATCTAAATAGGAAAGGTGGAAAAGAACATGAAAGACCTTGGTTTAGATTTTGAGTTCGGGGGTAGGTTATACAAAGGGAAGGTGTTAGCACCCTTTGTATCCATGGTTATCCATAGGCTCTTAACTTCTTAGTTCACTTTGTTTTTTTTAAGTTTATAATTAAAAAAATAGATAACTATCAGATGTTCATCATTTGGTTGAAGAAACGAACAAACTAACCTTAAAAGGGGGGCCTTATATTGAAATCATCGGCCAAGATTAGCTTTGTAAAAAATGTGTGAAAAAGGTTTGAAAATCATTGATAGTGAAAATGTGTTTGTGAAAGAGTGGAATATTGAAATTGTTGCTGATAATTGTGGTGTGAGAGCGGAGAGCTCTTATTTGTAAAACAACATGTATTTATAGATTTTAAAAAATTAGGTTAAAAATCTTAAAAGGAAAAAATAAACCAGTCTTAATTCATATTGATCAAAAAATATTTGAACAAAATCAAACAATATCTGATTTTTACTTGGTCACCAAGTAGACAATCTAGAAACTAAGTATGACACAAAAATGGCATAAACTGACTAATAGAAAACGAATATACAAGAAAGGAAATGTTTTTGGTATCTATTATGATTTTTTTGCACTCCTTTTTGGTAAAAAGTACAAAAAATCAAATAAATAATTTATTTAAAAAAATATTAATTAAAAAAAACGAAAATTAAAATAAAAAAATATATGATTTTGTGATTTTGAAAATAGAAATAAGGTTAGTAACAACAAAAAAATATCATAAATAATATATGCAAGATTCGAACCCGTGATCTTATATTTACAAAGCTTACCTCCTTACCAATTGTGACAATACATCTATTCGAAATAAAAATGTAATAGAAAGGGTATGAAGGTCAAGCAACTATTGGTTATTTAAAAATACAAATAATTTAAAATAAACTATTGCATATTTTTAAATAAGCAAAATTAACTACTGTTAAAATATTTGAACCAAAAAACATATAACATCAAAATTAAATATAATCTAAAATTTTAGAAATAGGGTGGGCAAATTTTGGGGTAGAACAATGTCTATCACCAAAAAGATGATAAAGATAAACTGGTTGAGGAATACTGGCATAATGAGTAAGATTGCTTGGAGAAGTCAACAAAAGGTTTAAGAAAATTACATGGGGAACGCCCATTGGACTTGTTGAGGACCGGCCTAGAATATTTGATTGATCCTCGATCCTGACTTATGTATGTATGCTTGTTTGTTTTTTGAAATGGTATTTCATAATGATGAAAATATGATGCAAATGCTTATGCAATGAGTTGTAACTTAAAATGTCGGGGATGAGAAAATTTGATTTGTTTATGTTTGCAAATTATGTGTATGAGGTAAATGATGCATAATGATGCCTATGATATGTTAAGGATGCATAATGATGCATATGAGCGATTGGAATTTGATGAAAGATGCTAGCATGGTGGACTTTGATCTGGTAGTCGCCAATGATGATTGTACTTTGGGTGGGTGGAAGGTTTTAATTCCCTGACACTCGATCTTTAACAATGTATGGTCGGAAGATAAATCTGGATGCTCCGAGTTTGATCACTTGTTGATGGATAAAGCGACTTGATTGACGCATGAAGAAAATTTTTGCTTTGACGTTTGGCAAGAATTGCTTGTTCAGCTGGGGAATAGAGAGAGAAGGACTTGCTCCTTATTTGCTTGCCCCTGTCTATAGGGCATTTGAAAGAATTCTGGTGGGGAAGCTTTGAGAGTGACCATGACATGATCTGTCATAGTTGTCTGCCCCTGATTGAGCTGTTGAAGATGATTTGCCCCTGATTGAGCTGTTGAGGATGATTTCCCCCTGATTGAGCTATTGAGGGTTTTGCCTTATATTGAGAGATTTTAAGGAAGTCTTAATTTGGGTCAGCACCAGCGAAAGTTCAAGTGTCTCTTTAATTGCCCCTTGTTAGGATGTCTTTAATGTCAAGCACTAATTTACAATTAAATTTTTCACACACAAATGGTAGTGTTAATGCAACGTTTATGTATGTTTTGAAAAAGTCAATTATTTGAATGATAATGATAGTGTGACGAATGAACTATTAGTCTAAACGTGGTGCTGATTTAGCAAGTGTGTAAAAGATACAACAAGAAGAATATGTTATTATGATTGAAGATTAGCAAATCTCTGGGAGTCAGTTTATGCAACCTTGTTGTTATATGCTTTCAGAATAAATCGTGCCTCAATTAGGTCTTTAGAGGGTTGTAACATGGTCTGGTTCATGGTTATTGAAACAAAGGTATAAGGCTCAAAGTTTAATTTGTACCCACCACTCTTCGTGATGTTCTCTAGTCCTACGTTCAGTTAACTCTGCACATGCATTTGTCTCCTAAGAGAGTTTGAAGGTGTATGATTGCAGATAATGATTTAAGGTTTGCTTGAAAGTGGCAGTCATCTTATTTTGTTGGTGGATGTTGGATGACCCTTTGATTATTGATGTGGTGGTCACATGATCCTTATTTTGTCTTTGTTGAGGATCTGAGCTCCTCTTCTTGCTTTCTTCTTCTTCTTTGTTGACTAAGTCTCCCTTTGGGTGCTCAACTTAGTGGTTTTCTTTGATTTCTCTTTTTTTTTTTCCGCCTAAGTCTCCCTTTGGGTGCTCGACTTAGTAGTTTTTATTTGATTTTTATTTTTGT
Organism: Lathyrus aphaca; assembly: GCA_963966055.1. Taxonomy (NCBI): domain Eukaryota; kingdom Viridiplantae; phylum Streptophyta; class Magnoliopsida; order Fabales; family Fabaceae; genus Lathyrus; species Lathyrus aphaca. The sequence goes on along the minus strand of OZ014519.1, from coordinate 723,500,386 downwards.
ATTTTGAATGTTGTGACTACCAAGTCATTTATTGATAGTCCTCTGACGGGATGCCTCATCTTGCGATTTGAAGGTGTAGTCAAGTCAACTGAATAACTACCTTGCCTCGGGTTAAATGTAAGGGTTTGTATCCGAAAGAAACTCCTACTTCTAGGCTCGAAGTGGTTGACTAAGGATTAACTCCTTATCTCTCCAGTGATTGGGGATTTGGAAAAAAAATGCATGTACATCATTAATGAGGTTTTATCCGAAAGTATACCGCAACAATTATAGGTATTTAGTTTTCATCATCCTCCCTCAAATCTTTGCTAAATTGAAGTGATGAAATATTTTTGTGATTTTGTGATAAATGATAAATAATGAGTGAATGCGAAAAGACTAATTTAAAACATGCATAAAGATAACATTAATAAAACCAAATACGAATAACAATGATCAGAGCAAATAGTACTTAAGAAAACAATATAAAATAATAAGAATGTGAAATGATAAATGGCATGAAGACTGCCTTTATTTGAGGAATGACCTTCTCTTGATTTGACTTTCTTCTTCAAAGTTGGAGACTACTCTACTTGGCCTTCGACAACCCCTTCAAAAGTTTTTACTCACGGGCCCTCTGCGACGACATTGGATTGGTTTGAACATTCGGATTCCTAGAAGTGAAAGTGAGATCCTTAGATTCAACCAGGTCTTAAACCTTATACTTAAAGGCTTTACATTTCTCAAATGTGTGACTTGAAGCACCTTTGTTATACCCACAATGAGCATTGTCATCATAGTCTCGGGGGATAACAGTTTGAGGTGGCATATCCCTCAAAGCAATAAATTTATTTGCTAGCAACCCATTGAAAATTTTGCCATATGACATAGGTAATTGATCAAAGTGTCTGTCGGGTCTTCTTTGCAGATTTGGCGGGCGTTGTTAAGGAGCATGTTGTTGTTGATTATGAGGTTGTGACGGATAAGCCGGTTGCTGGTATGGATTAGGTGCAACATTAGCAATTTGAGGATATGGACGATGTTAGTAAGGCACCTGAGGCGGAAATGGAGCTTGAATAGCTTGTTAATAAGGCATTGGAGGAACTGGTTGATACGACACAAGAGCATATTGTGCAGTTGCAACATACGGGTACTGGTAGTAGGGGATTGAAGTAGGTGCACTTTGTTGAGGCTTCCCACTCTGAGAAGATATGGCATTTGTTTCTCCCTTCTTGTACCCGTTAAAAGGCTTTTTGATACTGGCTTAGCTGCTAGAACCTCCTTGAATCTTTCCACTTTTCAAACCTTCTTCAATTCTTTCCACTTTCCAAACCTTCTTCAATTCTTTCTCCAACGCTCACCATGTCTGAAAATCCTGAAGACACACTACTAATCCGCTTTTTGTAGTATTTCCCTTGTAAGGTATCCATGAAAATCTCAATCAATTCACAGTCAACCAATGGCGGATGCACTCTGGCAGCTAACTCCCTCAAGCGTTTTGCGTACTCTTTGAAGGATTCGTTCTCCTTTTAAGCCATACTCTGAAGTTGAGTACGGTTCAGTGCTAAATCAATGATGTACCTGTATTGCTTTTTGAATGCATCAAATAGTTCAAGCCAAGTGCGCATATTGCTACGCTCAAGTTGCATGTACCATTCTAGAGATGCTCCAGACAGGCTGTCTTGGAAGCAATGAATCATGAACTTATCATCTTTGGAATGAGCGACCATTTTTCTGCAATACATCCTCAAATGGAGATCAGGGCAACTGAGGCCTTTATATTTCTCGAATTCTGGCAACTTGAACTTGGTGGGAATCACAACATCTGGAACTAGGCACATTTTTCAGGCACTCAAAGAGGCTAAGTTGTGTCCTTCCATGAGTCTGGGTTTCTCAGCTAAGTCACGACACATCTTCATCACTTCAAACTCCTGAACAACATGAGGATTGGTGAATGGAACAACAATATGCATTTCGTACTCAACTTGTTGGTCTTCTTCAGCATGAGGAATCTGGACCTGAGTGACAGCAGGTTGAGCTTGTGGGATAGCACCAACAGTAACACCAAAGGTAGGTATTGGTTGAGAACTTACTTCCTCAAATGCGGGAGTGAAGCCTGGAGGCAAACCATAATCAAAAGGATTAGGAACGGGAATTGAAGACATTGAGTGCGAGGTAGATCCTTACACGAGAACATTGTTCATTGTAGAAGCGGTTTCGCGAGGTTTTTCCATTTTGGGCAAGGCTTGTATAGTCTCATAAATTTGATTTATATTGCTTTTGACTAAATTTATCTCTTCTCCCTTAGAAGCTTGATCTTATTGAATCTGATCCATGATTCTTCCAGTGTTGCCTCAAGTCAGGTACAGGCATTGGCAAATCAGCTTGATTTACTGAAGATGAAGGAACATGAAATGAGTTTAAGACTTTGAAATTAAATGTAAGATGCATAATAATTGCAATATGAAATTATATGCATATGTATGCAATGCAAGATCAAGATCAAAGGTTCAACGTTCTCTGAGGTCAGTCACCATAACAAGTAGGTAACTGGTATCTCCCCAGAGGTAGGTTTTAAACGGGTAGGTGCCTAGAGTTCTGGATCCTTGTCAAAAACATTATAAACATGAAGGAGATCCATCAGACGATAATATCTTTGAAATTATCAACTCTAGGTGAGGTCTTCGTATCAACCTACGAAGAAGATTCCTCATAAGGTTTTACTACACAACCATTAATCCATGTTTTGAGAACAGGATTCTCAGACATCGTCAATCGAGGTTGAAAATATTATTGTCAGATAGTAATACATTCAATGGATCTAGTCTGATTGTGGTTTTAGCATTAACCCATTGATTCACATGGATATCATAAGTTAACACTACTAACCATTATGTGTTGGTTTGAAGGTTCCTGGAGATGGCAATTCAACTTAGAAACATTGTCACACGACGAAGGAACATCGCACCATAACATTTCCAAGAGAATCTATTTCAGGCGATGGTTTTCGCTTCTTACCCCGAGGAAGATTCCCTGTAGTCCTCCACTACACAACTATCTTCTAATACTATGGTTTTTTCTCAGGCTTTGGTAGTGAGTCTATCCCACTCAATACTAATGATGAAATGAGCCAAAGTAGCAAGCAAGTAAATAAATAAGAGAAAATAAATAAACAAACGGAAGAAGATAAATAATCAAGGTTGACATTCAATCACAAATCGAACTAAGTTAGGCTTGAATCACTCCCAAGCAGAGTCGTCAGTCTGTCACACCTAGAAAAATACGACCTCGCAATAAAAGACCGTTGAAAAATTGTTCGAATAAAGTCGCCATCGAACTTATTTTATTCCAAAAAAATAGGAAAAGGAAAATATCGAGAAACTTTTTTGAAAAATTGGATAAAACATGGTCTTTGAAACGAGATTCTAGGTTCGGGAGTCGATTCCGTAAGGGGAAGGTATTAGCACCCCTTACATTCATTGTACTCAACGAGAACCTCTTAGTTTGATTTGTGATTGAATGCTAACGAATGTCATTTATCTTTTTCGAGAAATAAACAGAAAGTAAATACGAACGATATTAATTATGGTTAGTACTAAAGGGGAAAAAGGGTGGTTATGCTCCTAGGGTGCTCGACAAGGAGTAAGATCCGTGTGCCTACATATTTCCCCGTGCAATGGAAAAGTCAGAGCCTCGTAGTTCGTGGTTTTATGGTTGGTTAGTTTGTTGATTTTATTAGGTGTCAATTGCTCACACTCGAGTAAGGAAACTCGCACCCAAGCAAATGAGTAAACCCACCGAAGATTTAGTGTACTTCATTTTCACCTTGTTTCAATAGTTGTTAGGTGTTTTATTACCTAAAACCGCTTGACATTGGATCAAAGGTTTGGTTCTAAAAGAGACATTTTGGTTTTTTGGGTTGGTTGATGAAAATGGAGGTTTATTGTTTAGTGGTTAGGTGGATCTGATTCCTAGTCCCTAGGGATGGTCCTAGCAATACAGAACCATGACCGAATGAAATATGCGAGTATGCGAGTGAAACCAATTGGTGTTGGACCAAGGGTTCACGAGTGAATTAAAATTGATAAATACGGAAAGTAAATTGCGTACAAAGTAATTGGGAGAGGGGTACAATGTAAGTTACTCGGGATTGCATGAAATAAAAGGGTTCATTTTATTTGCCCAAAAGGAAGCGTGTGTGAAGTGTCCTAAACTATTCAGAGCCGTTGGAGCTTGAAGTTTAATCGAAAGCGTCGAAATGTAGTTCTTTAACTAATTTAGAACAGATTCAATGTTAGAATCGTTCTATGAGGAGTCAAGCGTCGATTTATGTATTGAAATATGGAAATAAAATAAATGAAATAAAATAAAATGGTTTTATCATTTTATCGAGATTTCAATTCGGCTTGCGACGAATCTCAAGTTTATTTGGATGTTCATCGACCATAAAAATGAAATAACCGATAAAATAAAATAAACTAAATTAAATGATTTTCGAAAAAGGAAATAAGTCAAAAGAAAACAATAAATAAGTAACTAAACTAAATAGGCCTCATATTGGTCACAATTTATCGATTTATCGAAATCGACTAATCGTGGCTTTTTGTTATAGCATCGGCCTAAAAAGGGAAATCAATAAGAAAACACCATATAAAATTTCAAAAAAAATAGAATTAAAATAAAACTTTTTATTTTATTTTTCTTGGTTTAAGTATAAAGATAAAACAATAAAAATAATAACAATATAAATTAAAACAAACAAATAAAATAAATATATATAAAAAAAGAAGAAAGAAAGGGGGTTTCGGGGATCTGTGTGAGTGTTTGTAAGTAGAAATTATTGCATGGGCTGAGCCCAATAGCAAAAACAATAACAAAAAGAACAGTGGGAGGGTGTCGTGCTGAAAGGGTAGTGTAATCATCGATCAAAACCAAATGGCCTCATGTCCCAAATCAGATAGTCAATTAGCTTTCTAAAATTTAAGACAACAACAATTCCAAAAATATAATATCATAATTCAGCAAATCACTTTTACCTTTTTTTTTCCAAAGAGTCCATCAATGTAATATCATGCTTTTATTTTCATGTTCACTTCTCCAACTCACGTTTCATCAGAAAATAAAAAGGAAAACTCTGTCGCGGATCTCTCAATCGCAACAACGATTCTCTTTTTGTTTGAGATTCGTCTCGGTTTTAAGATCTCGAAGTCTCGCGATGGTCTCTTGCAGCTCTTTCATCTCCCTCAATTTGGTTTTTCTGGTTTGGTTTTGTTTCTATAATTTCGATTTTGCTCATGTTTATGGTTTCACGATTTTGTTTTCACTCTCTCGATCTCATAATTTTCGGATTTGGGTTTGTGAAGTGTTGCGGTTTGGTTCGCCTCTCTCAATCTCATCTCCTTTGTCTCAAGTTTGTGTTACGTTTCATCTTTTTCTTTGTTTTTTTTGTTTCAGATATGTTTCGTTGGTTTGTTGTTGGTGGTTTGAAGGTTAAGGATATTTATTTGTGGTTGATTTGAGTTGTAGTGATGTTGCAGCTTTGAGGAGTAAGTGAGGATTGCATTTTGGAGGTTTTGTATCTGATTTGTGTTGAACAGAGAGAAGGTTAGGGAGAGTTGAAATAGGTTGAAGGTTTATGAATGGAAGGTTGAAGAAGAGGCTTTTCTGCAGAGTTTATTTGAAGGAGGTGATATGAAGATTTGTTGGATTTTCGGTTTTGTGGTGAATGAATTTTGACGACTCAAGGTTTTGTTGAAGAGTCGTTGAAGGAATTGAAATTGCAGATTTATGGAGGAATTTGTTTTATGATTTTGAAACTTGGTCATTGATTTTTACAGAGGGTGTCTTTACACTTTCCAAGCTTGTGATTATGGAAGGAATGAATGTTGTTATATAAAGATATTAGATTGAGGGTGATTTGGAGATTTTGAGAGATTTTGATAAGAGTATATGAGTTGTGAATTATTAACGGATTATACATTTTTGCTTGAGTGGGATGCGTTTGGAAATTTATTGTGGAAGTACAGACTGATACGAAGGATTTGTAGGATGGCATTCTTTGTGTTAATTTTGTACGATTCTTTTAGTGATGGAAGGTGTGAAATGGTGGGGTCTACCGAAGTTTGTTGTTGGCGAAATGAAGATTCTTGTGACTAGTGGAGTTTAATTGTTTTTTTTTGAAAAAAAATGGGATATAATAATATTAACTAATAATAATAATAACAATAATAATAATAGAAATAATAAAAAAAAAAAATAATAATAATAAAGATAATAAAAAGAAAAATAGTAATGATAATAATAGGAATAAAAAAATGAAATAATAAAAGTAATAATAATAAGAAAGGAATGTTTTAATTTTGTGTAGAAAAAAATAGTAAATGGGCTTAAAAAATGAAATCAAAAGGTTATGAACTTTTTGTAATGAATTTTTTTTATAAATGAAAAAAAAAGTTATGGAAAAACGAAGGTGACAATCGGACAAATGCCTCCACACAACACACTGACTTTTAACACTGCTCACACATGTTGACTGTCTTAAATAATCTGATTTTCCGCACAAACCCTGAACTTGGAAAAGAAAAGACATATTTTTTGGATTTTATTTTAATAATAGTTAGACAAAAAAAATGACAATGGTAGGACAACTTTGGGGTATGATAGCAAGATAGCGAGGTGGGAACCCCGTTTAGTGACTGATGGATTTTTTGGATTTTGGCATGAGCGTTTCGGTGAATTCTCGACACTTGTCGGGGGTTAGCTACGATTCTTATTTCGGTTAGATAGAAACCGAGGAATTTGCCCGCGCGAACCCCGAACGTGCATTTTTCTGGATTAAATCGCATTTAGCACATGCGTACTTGGTCGAAAATCTTTTTTAAGTGGAAAGCATGATCAGTTTCCTCGTGGGATTTAACGATTATGTCGTCCATGTAAACTTCGAGCATGTAGGTCGCACCTGCTCAAAAGACTTTGTTCATCATGCGTTGGTAGGCCGCGCCCACGTTTTTCAAGTTGAAGGGCATTACATTGTAGTAATAGTTTCCCGATTCGATAATGAAAGCAAAGTATTTCTTGTCGGTCACGACCATGGGTATTTGATTGAACCTAGAATAGGCATCGAGGAATGATAATAATTTAAAATCCGCAGAGTTATCGACCAGCTTATCAATGTTTGGCAAAGGGTAAAAGTCTTTTGGGCATGCCCGGTTGAGATCAATGTTGTCAACGCAAATGCGCCATTTTCCATTTCTCTTTTTACCTAATACATCGTTTGAGAGCTAGGTGGTATACCCGACCTCGATTACAAATTGTATTTCAAGGAGGTCTTTAACTTCCTGCTCGACAACTTTTATCTTTTTCGGGAACTGCTTCCTTCTGTGTTGTGCCACAACTCGAACGAAGGGATCTATGGTCAGATGGTGTCATGCCGTTTCTGGATCCAACCCCGACATCTCGGCTTCACTCCACACACACAGATCAACGTTCTCCCTGAGGCACGCCTTCAGCTGCTTCCTCGCGATGTCCGAGAGGTCGACTCCAATCTTCATTCCTTTGGCAAGATCTCCACCAAATGTGACCAACTCGAAATTTTCGTCGGGCATCAGACGAGTAAATAAAGCATTCTTTGCGGCCAGTAATGCCTCATTCTCTTCCTCGACAAACCTGATATCAATATTAATTGAATCAACCCAATGGAGTGGCTTTGGTTCCTTAAAACTGCAAGGAGATCAGCTTTGGTAGCTGGCTTTGGCTTGGCGGCTATGGCGTTGAGCCCCTTAGACGCAACTTTGAAACATCGGCTAGCAGCCTCGATGTCTCTGTGGAGAGTGGCTACCTGCCCCGATGAGGTGTAGTACTTCATCTTCAGATGTACCGTGGAGGGTATAATAATGAGCTCAGTGAGGGTTGGGAGACCCAAGATACATTGATACAATGACGGGCAGTCCATCACGAGGAACTGCATATTGACTGCCCTAACAGTCTCTCCCGCTCTGAAAGTCACTATCAAGTCGACATAACCTCATGGCCTAGATACCGTCCCATTGAACCCTTCGAGATTATACCCTACTTAGGGTGTCAAATGCGTCTCGTTAAGCTACAAGGTCATGAAGAACTGGGATTACATGATATCAACAGAGCTTCCCTGATCGACCAGGATCCTCTAAACATCAAAGTTGACCATTTGCGCTCGGATGAGTAGGGGGATGCTAGCGTTAGGTTCACCACCAAGGATATCCTCTTTGTAAAATGGAGGCGTTGATCCTCCACGAGGAGGGTCAATAGTGGAATTTTGGTTGGAGTCGGTGCTGATTAGCTGGTCAAAACGTAGTTTTACCGACCCTACAGTGACTTTGTTGTGTCCACCTTTTGAAATTACCATGGAAGAGGGAAAAAACTCCCACGGGGTGTAGGAAGCGAAATAAGCAAGACCGATGTACAGTTCGGGGACATAGAAATCCTCTGGCCGTGTGATGCTGATGGCAACCAGGAGGTTAATGTCCATGGCTGGAGGGACAGTCTCCTCGACCTTTCGAGTTTCTTGCACCTCATGTCGGGGAGCCTCCTTCCCTTGGTGAACTGCTTCAGATGGCCGTCCCGGGTGAGTATTTCGATGGCATCCTTCATATTGATGCAATCATCAGTATTACGTCCTTGGGACTTATGAAATTTGTAGTACTTTGTCTTATCCGTATTTGGCTTGGTCGGCAAAAGCTTTGGAAACTTGACGCCGACCTGGAGGAACTCAGAATTAACACATTCAAACAAGATCTTCTCCCTCGACACAGTGAGGGGTGTGTTATCATGGAACCTCCCGGATGGGCCTTTGTGCTCCCGCTGTTCACGAAAACGGTCTTCCTTCCTGTTTTCACCTCCCCGACGAGATGTCGAGGGGTCTTCAGATTTGGATGGTTTGACATCTTCATGATGCCTCGTATACCGGGCAGTGTTGGCAGCCTCTTTCTCCTCGTATTGGATATATGCCTGTGCTTTGAGGAGAAAAACGTCAAGCGAGGTCGGCGTCTTGATGCCAACGACCCTCCTAAAATCACTACGGGGGCGGAGCCCGCGTTAAAGAAGATATTTTTTCATGTTGTCCATGATTGAGACCTGGACGGCTTCTTTATTGAATCTTTCGATGTATGATCGCACGGGTTCATCCTTGCCCTGAATAATTGCCTCCAAAGAGGCTTCGGTCTTAGGATGACAACATGATGCGATGAAGTGTCGGGAAAAAGTCCTCCCGAGTTTTCTCTAGGAGGTGATAGACTCTCGAGGGAGGCTTTTATACCAAGCCATAACCCCCCTTTTGAGAGTTTTGGGGAAAAAGACGACATTTGATCTCTTCTTAAACACCTCTGTAGTGGGCCCCAGACGCTGACGTAAATGATGGAGATGCTCGGTCATCGAGGAGAGATGGAGGATGTACCTGCAAGGTACTCCGATGCCAAAGTAAGAACATGCAAAAGAGTATGCAAGTACGAGTAAGAGAGTTAAGGGAATGAATGTTCGACACCTGGCCCTCTCAAGTGAGAGGGTTTATAAAGCTCCCCCAGCGCTTGGCTATTGGTCCCTATTTTGGGCCAGGATCGCGAATCTCCCGAAAATAGGTAACTGTCAGAACTAGCCGTTGGAATGGGTCTACATGGTCGAATGAGTACGTCGAACAACGGTAATCCGAGCAGGAGCAGTTTCTCGGCTAGATCTGGGTGACTTTCCCGGATGACGGGCATAAGTCTAAAAGGAGCAGAGGAAACTGATCACAGGCGAGCGTGGTCGACAATTCATCCTCAGTTGAGGGGCATAAAGCCAGTGGGTCCCTCTAACTTTGGGCTATTGGGCCATCTTATAAGCAAGAGTGGGTTGGGTCATGCCTAGTCATTGGGCAAGTCTGGAACAATATTTTATTATGACAAAATCAGGAGATGGCTAACACACTTGAAACTAAAGAAAAGAGGAAAATTGCAAAAGAACAAGAAAAAATTGCTCCAATATCACAAGCGACACTAAGCCGAGCTCTAAGTTAGCAGACATGCACTTTCTTTACAATCATATATTGCCATGTTAGTTTTACCTCAGTGAAACTTAGTTTTACCATTTTCCATTATTTTGATTATATATGGAGTTTTGCGGGAGTGATTTAGTTGAAATTAATGGAAAATGAAAGCTAACTCCAAGATTATAACTTTTTTGAAGAAGTCAGAGTATAAGTGTAAAAGAACAGAAAGTAACAAGTAAAGTTTTGACATGGTAAAAATGTTGAATTTTACTATAAAAAATGTTGAATTGTAAACATTGAACTATTCTCTAAATCATAAAATTCCATTACAATGTTTATTTAATGAGAAGGAACACAATAGTTTTAGTTTCCCAATTTCGTTACGCACTTTTCGTTCTAATTAGGTGTGTGAATATGCCAGGCTTTAGAAGGCTAGAGCCTAATGTATGATATAATATAGGTTTTTTTGTGGCCTGACCTTTTAAAAAGTTTGACCTGACCTTAAAACCTATTTAAAAGTCTGTTTCACATTAAGATTTTCAAGTCCATTTTAACCTATTTTTAAATAGATTACACAACCTTTTCTATATTATTTGACATAGTTTTAATAAATATGTGTACATAGGCCAATCTATCAAGCTTCATAAGCTTTTTAATAGTCTAAATCTAACCTATTTAATTAAATATGCTTTTTAAATCCCTACACCTATTCTTTTTAATAGGCATACCATACTTAAATAGGATGGGCTATCGGTAGGCCTACCTGACCTAATCTCATCCATAGTTCCAAGGTTATGAAATTTTATGATAGATTCATATTGTAAAGCAAGAGAGAAGAGAAAATGCATAACATCATCATAAAACCATCCCTATTCTCCTATAAAGTTACACACCTAGTGGAAGTGGTTTTTATTGTCGTAGCCCCACCATGAGTATGATTTATGGAAGAATTAGGTTTGATTCCCATAACTCTACCACGAATCACAAGCTCCAGGAGTAGCTAATCCTGTGTATATTCCACTAAAAGTGAGTTGATGAATTTACTATCTGTTTTACACTAAAAGTAGAATTGATCGGTGAATGGTTAACTTTGTTCGCAATGGTGGACTCAAGCTTCTGATACATTGCAGAAGCGATTGATTACAAGGTTAACACTCCAATGCCCAAGTCAATATGAGAGTGAGATGAATCGAATGATATCTGAATTCAAATTACTTAAGAAATGACGCATTTTCCCTTTTATATAGTAGTTGGTTATAAAAACTTGTTGATATATCAACGTGAGATACATAAATTCATCTAATTGATCTTGGGTTTAAATACCTACTTCCTAGTCTAGGATAATGCGCATGTCCTGCACGCGGCCCGATGAACTATTTTTTGGGCCATGTTTATTGGGACCTATAGGAGTCCCGTAATAATTATCCCCAATCCCTTGGCCCTGCTCTGAAGGGTGAGGGATTTGTTGCGATTTGTTTCCTGTTCATTTCTCGGTTTAAGTGAAAAGTTGTGATGTGATGTCATTGTCATAAAGATCTTGCACGTCAAAGGTCTGACCTTGCAAGATCTCTATGACAATGACATCAAAATAAATTATCCCCTTGCAATAAAGTGACTAACTCTGACCTTGCATTTGTCTCCGATTCTTTTGAGAGTGCTTTATTGCAAGGGGATAATTTATATCCTCATTTGTGCATTTCAAGAGAGAAAGTCTGCCCGGATCAGATAGTTGAAGATGAGAAAATTGTTTCGCTTAAAAATTAACCATGCTATTTTCTCTTTCTTTAAACGTCCCTACTCAATATGTGTGTACAAATCTGACAAACTGCATTGAATAATGTGTATGTGTGAGCATGATATTTGGAAATTGATGTTAACTAATTAGAGTTTGTGTGTTAGATCTTAAGTATGTTGCTTTAAGGCTTAACTTTTACTTTATAAGGTTTTAGCTCAATGTTTATTGGGCGTCTTTGGGGTCATTCTAGACCAAGGGTTGGTACCCATTCCCTCCTTCAAGGGAAGACATGGTTCGAGGTTAAAATGTGGCGGACCCACCACAACCTTTGTTGTGACTAGCTACCAAGATGGGCACAACCTGATTTTTTCCATTTTGTGGTTTTTCCGCTTTCTATGTGTGATTGGTTTTGCCAATTTCTTTGTGCGTGTGCTTTGCATTGTGGGTTTTGATTGCTTTAGTCAAACGCCTATGAGGCTTGTGACAACACTCAAGAGTCTTTTTGGTGGGGATTTGATCTCCTCGATCGAGTCCCTGACTCATTGCAACCTTTCCCAATCACAAAGAAAATATATATTAGTAGAAAATTCTTATTTATTTAATTAAAATGGCCATAATACATTACAATGACTTAATTATGTTTCATACAAAACTATTAAAATAACCAGGTAGGTTCACCACCACTTATTTGCATCGGGGAAACTTCTGCCACCTTTAATTTGCTCGATTGAATTTTTTTTGTATGCCTTAATGAACTGAACTTTCTTACTTGTGGGAAGGAAAATATTCATATCTCTTAACTAGCATATCACAAAGGTTACATTGATCTCTATAGCTTTGCAATCCTCTTCTTTTCGATATTGTTGCAAGGTTTGGTAGATTCTCTTTGCTCCAAAAAGACCAACATTTAACTTGACTGGTTCGTTGCGGAGGTTATGAATCTTTTGATTGAGGTAAGTCTGGGATGCCACAACATCTAAGGCTGTCCTGAAGGGTCTCCCAATGATACAATTATAAACGCTTTTACAAGGAACCACCAGAAGTTAATAGTCAATTTCTCTAACATATCCCCCTTTCTCTATGGTAATCATCAACTCGATGTATCCCAAGGGACGAGTCATCATTCCATTGAAGGCTTGTAGATCAGATCCATCTTAAGAACACAACACTTATTTCTTCGAGTCCATTTTTTTTGAAACGTTCCGAGTACATCACATTACAAGAGTTTCCCCCATCAATCAATACGTGGGAATCGTAAATTGGAAAATCATGGCCGTTATGACCAATAACATGGTTTTTTTCGGAATCCCCCAACCTTTTCTATATCTCAAAAACCAAGTACCAACCTTTTCTGCAACCTTAGTTACTGTACATTTGTCTTACTTACTAACGACTATTAGTCAAACTAATATTCGTTTCATCGTCCTCTTGGAAAAAACATTTACTTGGGGCGCCTGATGTGATGGATGCAATGTGTCAGCATTTCTTTTTATTCCATTCCTCTTCATAATTTCTTACTTCCATGCCCTTGGTCAAACATCAAATATTTGAACTAGAGATTACTTATTACCCGGGGAATAATCCCACTCCCTATTGCCATCTTTAGTGTACTCAGAAATATGACCACTCTTGATTAACCCATCGATTGCGTCTTTTAGCTGGATGTAGTCATTGATGTTGTGGTTGTGACTTTTGTCGAAACGACAATGCTTTGACTTGTCATTCCGAGAGGATTCCCTATCCGGGAAGGGATTCTTTATCCCTGCTTTTTTCTGAATTCCATGTTGGCACATTTTATCCAGATTGTCTCCCATGAGGTGTTGAAGGGAGTGAAACGAGCGACGATGAAAATTTGATTTCTACGGGAAACAACCTCTTGTACCATGTTTCTATATGGGTTTGTGTGGTGCAAGTTTTCTTCAATGCGAAGAAATCTTTCTGCCAAGGCTCGAGAATTATATTGTTGAACCATATTATAAATTTTGCTCACTAATTCGTAAGCACCTTATATGCCAAAGTTAGCTTGCAACAACTAGAAACCAGGGAGTGCTTCTAGTTTAGGTATGTCGACGACGTTAGTAGTCTGAGTGATAATTCACTTCGTTGAAACTACATGGCAAATCCTAAGAACGTGAGAGATTGAAAGATTCCTTGAGATGTTCTAGGATGGACATGATCTTGATGTGACGGTGGAGATGGAAAATTCATGAGGACTCGATCTCCACTGCTCTGAGGGGGATATGGTGGGTCGTTGTCAACTCTAGCGGTGGCAGTTGCGACTACTTCCCGTTGTGCAACAATACGAGTAGCTTTGGAGCCAACAATTGTTGATGAATTTGGAAGGAGATCTAACAAACGATATTAATCTCCAAGCGAAGATGATTGAGAATGTAGGCGTACAATTCAAACTTAAAAGATCTGATTTCCAAGTTGAGGGAGCTTCATTTCAGTGAATCGAGGGATGGATATCTTAATGTGGAAAAACACAAGAATCAAAAGTTGATCCCACATATACATCGCTATTATTCCACACTGGAACCATAATTGATCGGTGAACGATTGTTATGAATTGCAACGGTGGACTCGAGTTTCGATACAATGAAGAAAGGGTTGACATGCAAGGTTAACACTTCAAACACTCAAGTAAACAAGAAAGTGAAATGAAGCGAATGAGACTTGAATTCAAAATACTTGAGAAATAACGTGTTTTTCCATTTATATGTAGAGCGATTATAACAACTTACTAATCTATCAACATGAGATGCGAAAATCCATCGAATTTAACATTGAATTCAAATTAGTTACTTCCTAATATGAGATAATGCACTTATCCAAAACATAATTCGATGAATTATTTTATTTTTTTTGTCTGTGTTTGTCTGGGTTGATTCATTGACGAGAATGATGTTTTGAATTATAAGCTTCGCTTTTCATTTTCGCTCTCTTATTTCTCCCAGATCTCCACTTTCTCTCCCATTTCCAATTTCATTTCTAGGGTTTCCATTCTCTCCCCCGATCTTCGCCGATCTACGCACAAAGGTAAATTTTTCCACTCCTTTCGACTTCCACGAACTCGTCATCATTTCAAATTTAAACAATCAAATTGATTTTTTTCTTCTTTTATTTTCGATTTTCGCCTTCTATTTTTATTTGTTCTGCAATGAGCTCGATTGGAATAGGGAATTTAGTTCTTTAAAATTGATTGTTTTTTTTTGATGTGTTGATTTTGTTACTAGGGTTTTGAATGATTGAATTTGAACTGGATTAGGTTTGAGATTGCGTAAGGTTTTTTAGGGTTAAGGAATCTGGAATGAAAAAGGACAAATCTTTGGGTCTTGGCGGTGGTTTTCCGCCTTCTTTGGGACATTTTTCGGGTTATTCGCCTAGTGGAAGTGGTTTCAATGTGAAATCTGAACCTTCGTCGTCGTCGTTTCCGCTGCTTGCTCCTGCAACTAGTTCAGATTCTAGTGGTTTTAGTCATGATATTAGCAAAATGTCTGTTAATCCTCCGAGGAATAGAGGTCATAGGCGTGCTCATTCTGAGATTCTTACGTTGCCGGATGATATTAGCTTTGATAGTGACCTTGGTGTAGTGGGTGGTGCTGATGGACCCTCGTTCTCTGATGATACCGAGGAAGACTTGCCGTCTATGTACCTTGATATGGATAAGTTCAATTCATCACCTGCAACATCCACGTTTCAAATGGGTGAGCAGTTTAATGCTGGAGGGGCATCTGGTTTGGGGCCGGTTTCGGCAGGCCAGGCATCGGGAGCTGGTACTTCTTCTGGGGAAAATGCTGCCCCTGGTTCTAATGAAAGGCCCAGAATTAGACACCAGCACAGCCAATCCATGGATGGTCAACTACCATCAAACCTGAGATGTTAGTCTCGGGTTCAGAAGACTTGTCTGCAGCTGATTCCAAAAAAGCAATGTCAGCGAAACGCTACGAACAGGGTAACGCGGCCGAGAAACCCGCTTTTGGACCGCTTTGCCCGATCGCGCCGGACCGTCCTTGCTTGATGCGGCTACACCGTTTTTGTGGCGGAGCGCCGCGATAGCGGCCGGATCAGCCGCTTTTGACAACATAGGTTATGTCTTTACCTCTCCTTCCCAATTTTGCACAAAATCTCGATTTTAACTACCTTGCTTATATACAGTGCAGACAACAAGAAAAAGAGGGTAACTAGGTATAACAGCCTCTAAACAATTAACACTATAACTCATACATATATAGGCTTAATATCCAACTGACCTCCATCATATTAAGTGTGATATTGTTGAGCCCTCTTTAAAAATCCACAATGCATTCAAAACACATTCTGTTTCATAAGAATGATCTATGCTTTGAAAAAAGTGGAAGCCACTCTTAGTTCTCCCTTTCTCCATATTTGGTTAGGTAGTTGTTGGGCACTGTTAGACTTCTTATAAAGGCAGTTATAGGCAGTTATGAGAAGTTATTGTGTTAGCTATATTATTTAGGAATAGATAGGGAAAGGATAGGAGAAACAGAATATGGGATAGTTATTGAATGGTTTTGGGTGGGTGAGACCAAGCTCTCTAACTCTTGGAGGGAGAGATCAAGACTCTCAACTTTCTTGGATGAGTTTATGTGTGTATTATGTATTATCTCTAGTGTTTGTAATTATGTGTCTGTTGTAATCATATTCTGCCATAAATAAAAGTCAGTTTCTACCATTAATTTGCATGTTGGCACCGGTTTCTATCAGGCACTTCAAAAAAAGATGACAAAGATAACTTTATTGTAAGATAATGTAACACTATAGTCTATAGATAACTTAGTTGCTAGATTCATCTGTTGCATTTGTTTTTGTTTTTGCTTGATTTGGGAGTTGTAGTGCTTTGGCTTTCAGTTTGTCTTCAGGTTCATCGGACTTTTTGTTTGTTTTATTCACTTTAATGGATTTGATAATTGTTTTTCTGATTCTTTTAAATGATTAGTCGTTTGATGTTCATAAAATAGGAGAAGAATGGAGGGTGAGTTGGTGCAGCAGCCCCAGCAGCAGGAGAGATTGAATCAGGCAGTGCAACAGCAGCTAAACCTAGAACAAGTAAAGATGCGTGCTATCAGCCTGTTTAAAGCCATATCGAGGATTTTGGAAGATTTCGATGCCTATGCTCGTACCAACACCACACCCAAATGGCAAGATATTCTTGGTCAATATTCTATGGTCAACCTCGAGCTGTTCAACATTGTTGATGATATCAAGAAGGTCTCCAAGGCATTCATAGCCTATCCCAAAAATGTCAATGCTGACAATGCTACTAGTATGAATACATATCTATATAATTGTAATATCTCGTATGTATTGTATGATTTTCATTCATTCATATTTCAAATTACCATTACTATGTTTTCCCAGTACTACCTGTTATGCTTTCCACAAAACTACTCCCTGAAATGGAGACGGAGGACACCTCCAAGAGAGATCAGTTGCTTCAAGGGATGCAGAGCCTCCCAATTGCCACTCAAATTGACAAGTTGAAGGTCATTCCCACTTTCCACTTCACACTTACCTTCCCTCTTCCCTCTTCATTCTTCATTTCCTTTTGCAGGCTAGAATTGATATGATTGCCGCAGCCTGTGAAGGTGCTGAAAAGGTATTGGCGGACACTCGTAAAGCTTACTGCTTTGGAACTCGTCAAGGCCCTTCCATTGCCCCCACTCTCGACAAGGGTCAGGCTGCCAAAATTCAAGAACAGGAAAATCTACTCCGAGCCGCCGTCAATGTCGGTGAAGGTAATGATTTCACCTGCTGCTTTTCATTATATTAAACATAGTGATCTGAAATTGCTTTCATATGGATAATTATGCTTTTGTACATTTGTACACAATTAGTATAACTCATAAGGATTTCTTGAATGCAAGAATTGGTTGGCTTGCTTTAAAGGAAGCTTTTGTTTACTGAACTCAATAAACATTCATGTCAATCACTCTCCAAGTGCGTGTTCTTTATAATGATCATTTGGATATAATGGAATTTCCTGCAGGATTACGGTTACCTGGAGACCAGAGGCATATAACTTCTTCACTTCCGATGCATTTGGCTGATGCATTCACTGTCAACGAGACTGCACAACCTTTTCCTGATGGCTCTAGCAACAGTAAATCACTCTTAACTCCTCATCTCTAGAATATTGTGGGTTTTATATTTTTAAGGCCAATTAGCACTCATATATGTTACTTTCAGATGTATATATGAAGAATACCCCACTGTCATCAAATAATATGGGAGGCCAGAATTCAATGTTACAGGTAAGGTCATTCACATTTCCATGAAGGTTTTATAAATGGATATTTGACTATCTTCACTCTAGTTTTTAAATATAGTAAATAAAGGGTACATGTGAATTGTGATTACTTGTGATTTTTGATTTTCTTGCTTCAACATTATTTACATTCAACCTTTGCATATCCAATTGTGTTGGAAATATTCCTGTGCCATAGTCTCATATTTTACTTTTATATTTGAGAACCCAGCTGATCTTAATTAGGTTGAACTTGAAGGACATTAAAATTTGTTAAATTCCACAGCTCCTTTAAGCCATGCTTCATGGTTGATTCTTCAATGTTGAAATATTTTATAATTTCAGAGTATCTTTATTCCAATGAAAATGTGCTCTTTGTATTGGAGAGGGAGTACATAATTACACTCCACAAATTAAGTAGTTTAAGGAATTAAAATAAAAGACAATATACATAAAATCAAATAATATTGAGACTAATAATTATTAAATATTTCAACACTCATCTAGCCTTATTATTCTCTGCCTATTTGATATTTATCTCCCACACACTTTTCTCACTGCTGAACTTTTAAACCTATGAAATGAGTTCTAGTTACTTCATTTAGTGGTTTGAAATTATGAAAAATATTTATTCTTCTACTTCTAACCTTTTTAATCTTCTCTCGTTATTGCAAATGTAGACAGCAGGAACACAACTTTTGGGAAGATCAGCTGCATCTCCTTCTGCTGCAACGAGTGCCACTTCTTTTGACAATACAACAGCTTCACCAATTCCATATGCCAATTCACCTAGGTCTTCTACAAATATAATGAATACACCATCTCCTCAGCAGCAAACATCACAACTGCAGCAGCAACAACCAACGGCACAACAACAACAACTCCAACGACAGAAAATGATGCAGCAGTTACCTCAACAACAGCAACAGCAACTTCTTGCTCAGCAGCAGCAACAGTTAAGGCAATCTGCAATGCAAGGAATGGGTCAGGTAACATTTTCAAGATTAGTTTTCTGCATTGAGCAAATACAACCTTGAAATGACCTATTTTAAAAAAAATATTTTTGATGTAAATAATTTGAAGATTATTCTTTAGAGATTTAAAAAACAACAAAACTATGGTTGAAAAGACACTCAAATTGATAAATTATGCATGTAAATAATTTTTCATTAATATGGTGGCAAAAGCCTAGAAATCATTAATTATTTTTTTTCTCATCTAATAAAAAAGTTTTTATTTAAAAGCTACTTCATTTTTAACATCAAAGTTATTTTTTAACAAAATTATTTTTGAAAATAGCTTACACACTAACATAACTAGAACATAAAAAATGGTTTGTTAAGAATCTTAAACAAACAGGTCCAAAGTATATTGTTAAATATATGTTTTCTAACTTCCACAAGTCTGATAATCATTTTGTGGACAAGCGACACTCTCTGGAGCATGTATCTGCGCTGGTTTTTAACATTAACTTGTATTCTATTCAAACATAAAACTTACTTTTGAAAGCCTGACTGGCTGGTTGGCCTCGATTAACTAGGAATTAGTGTTTCACTAAAATAAACTTTCTTTCTAATAGGTTTCCTCTTATTATTTCTAAATTATTGTGTCTCCTGATGCACTTAGAGATGTCCGTGTTGTTTCAGTAAATTATGAGTGATCAAAAGAAGAAAAAAAAGGTAATAAATTGAGGATATACCGTTGGGAAGTTTAACCACCATAAATACATGCATAGACATATTAGCAGCGAACTAGAAGCTCTTTCTTTCTTGGCAGTAACAAGCATTTTTTCCCTCCACAGATGCAAGGGCAACATCAGATGCAATTTTCTCCACAGCTTGCGCATCAGCAATTTCAGAGTAGGCAACAACTTTCTTCGGCACATATGCAGCATGGCCTTGGTCAAAACCAACTCAATCAAGGAAATCAGATGACTCGTTTAAGCCAGTTTTCTGGTCATGCTAACAATGCATTATTTAGTGCTGCTCAAACAACACCAAATACCCAGATGGTATGATTGGCATGTCATCTATTTTAGCAGAGTTGCCTAGCATTTTAGCAGTAACATTCACTAGTACCTAATTTTCCCCCTCTGTATGTGTGTTAGTTAGTATTTGTGTTTCTTGCTAATCCTCGTTTTGGACAGGGGAAAGTCGTATTATATCCGTGTATCCGACTATCAGTTCCGTGTGGGGCGTGTAATTATAGACCAGATATTGTTTTAAAAAGCTTCTGCTCTCTAATGCATAATCAACCATTTTTCGTTAGTTTATTACAAGTTTAGAGTTTGTGTTAAAAGGATGGAAAGCAGTTAATCTTATTGGCTCCCCTATTACAAAATGATATGGGGAGCATGTTCTTTTTCATATTGATGGAGCGTTAAAAGGGCTTTAATATCTTCTTAGGTGAGGAAAATGGGCCATGATGATGTTATTATTGAAAATGGAATTACATTTAACGTAACTGATGCATAATTAGTGGCCGACCAGACAAAATCATACACTATCTATCTAGCCATACTGTTGGTGCTTGCTCGGTGGAAAATTATTTATTTAAATGCTGATTGAGCTTTCTGAAACCTTGTTGCAGTACTCTTGAGATCAAATAACATTCTGTGTTTTTGGATTTTTCTGTACTCGTCACCCTGTTTAAAAATGTTACTTTTTTTATATCTTTGATGATGCGCTGTTATCGTGTTTCTTTGTGCTTCCAACATTGTTAATTTGCTTTCCTTCAACAATTACTTATATGATGATTTTTGCTTCATAATCTCAGATTCCCAACATTTCAGCCGGTATATCTTCGCAGTCTCATCTGCCACGGATGCAGGTTTGTCTTTCATGTTCTCTGCCACATCAAGCATTATTTTGTTTTTCATGAAAAGTATACATAGAATGAATAGTTGTGTTGGTTGCTTATTGAAACTTGTTCTGCATTTTTTATTTGCTTAGTTCGGATTATCCGGAAACAATCCACAGCGAAGTCATCCTTCCCAAATGTTGAGTGATCAAAGTATGAACTTCATTCCTCAATATCATTTATCATATGTTTTACTTGTCTTTTTACTGAAATCATCAATGGGAATTTTCATTGTAGTGTTCAACATGGGAGGTGGCAACCCTGGTGGTATGATGTCCTTACAACAACAGCAGCAACAACAACAACACAATTCACAAGGTGCGTTTGGTGGCATGGCATCAAATGCTCAGAATCTACAATCTGGTATGATGACACTTCAAAACGCCCAACAAAATCATCCCAATTTCTCTCAACAACAGAGACAGCAAAATCAACAGTGATAGGACTGGGCATGGTTGAATTTGGTTTAGAATGAATTATCAAACCATGTTGCTCTAGAAACATGATTCACAAAAACAGAAGCAAACTGTTTTGTTCTTTTCTTTGTTCTTTTGGATTGTCAAACTGTTACGATTTTGTAAAATAGAGCTCAACTGGAAAAATATAGGATTCTTTTTGGATTCTGAAAAGGGTAGACGAGATAAGATTTGTGCAGATTAGAGTTTCATCTGTTTTTATTTTGTTTTTAATATATTTTTAATTATTTTATAAATTTTTAATCTGATTTTAATTTGAACCGAAGCACATCTATTTACTAGCAAGTAACCCAACATAAAAAAATTAGTATTTTATTAATTATATTCTAATATTTACTAGCAAGTAACCTAACCTAATGAATGAATAAGAGAGAAATGTAGTGATAATAAATATAAATATACTATAAAGATAAAAAACATTTTTCAAATAGATTTAATAATTTAATTGGTAGCTACAAATTTATACTGTCAACCAGTTATTACTTGCAATATACGTACAAATGTTTGGTTGAATTCTAGAGAGATTATTTTCATAAGTGTAGATGTTTAAGAATTGGCAGAATTTTTGACCAAACAAGAAATGTTAAATTCAGTTCAGAATGTCCTATCAGATGTTGGGACATTATCAAACAGAGTATATGAACTTATTTCAGGATGTCCTACCAGATGTTGGGACATTGTGTAAATGACTTAAGTCCAGAATTAATTAATGATTAACTGATCAGAGATATTTAAGGAGAGTTATCTGGAATTAATTAATTATGGATAAAAACAGAACAAGACGCATCTGTAGGGAGTTTTATATTGAAGATTCAGATTAAAACAGAAGACCTAAAGCACCTAGAATCTAGGAGGTAACAAACCCTAATTCAAGGTGGAAGCTGTTGCGCATTAGGGCTGGATCATTCTACAGAAAGCCCAAAATTCAGATACCTATTTAATCAACAGAAACTCATAGAATTGAGTACGAATTTCAGAAGACCAAATAGGGTGTCTAGTGTTTTAATAGCAGGTTGTTTTTATGTACCACTTTATGAGCTTTTAAGCTAAAGTGCATTTGTGACTTGATTGAAACTGTGAAGTAAGATCAAGCTGTATTGTTTGAAGGATGTCTTCAATTTCAGTAAACTTGTAAACTTGATCACTGTGTGATTGAGGGGGAGTGAGTAGGGTACTCTTATCTAAGGTGTGTCTTAGGTAGAAATTGCATTGGGTAGTTATTAAGTGATAGATTAAACAGGGTGGTTTAAGTCTAGAATTAATATTACTTATAGTGGATTTCCTCCTGGCTTGGTAGCCTCCAGATGTAGGTGTGGTTATACACTGAACTGGGTTAACAAACTTCTGTGTTGTTTACTTTTCTTGCTATTTAAGTTTTGGTTAAATCTGTCAAGTGTCCTATCAAGTGTTGGGACATCTCTTAGGACATCTCATACCTGATCACAGAATTTCAATTGGTATCAGAGCAGGCACCCTTCCTGTTTATACTGGGTGAGATCTAGGGAAAACAAATTCTGTAACATGGACAGAGATATAGGGTCAGTAAATAGACCACCTATACTGGATGGATCTAATTATGACTACTGGAAGCCAAGAATGATTGCATTCTTAAGATCACTTGACAACAGGGCATGGAGAGCAGTAAATGTTGGATGGGATCATCCTGTCAAAGACACCAAAGATGGATCAAAAGTGCTGAAACCTGAAGAAGAATGGAGTAAGGAGGAAGAAGATTCAGCACTAGGCAACTCAAAAGCCTTAAATGCCTTATTCAATGGCATTGATAGGAACATTTTCAGACTTGTGCATCATTGTGAGCTGGCCAAAGATGTTTGGGACACTCTCAAAACAACTCATGAAGGAACATCAAAAGTAAAAATGTCAAGACTTCAACTTCTCACCACCAAGTTTGAAAACTTGAGAATGAAGGAAGATGAATCAATTCATGAGTTCTACATGAACATCTTGGATATAGCCAATACTTCTGGAGCTTTGGGAGAAAAGATGACTGATGAAAAGCTTGTTAGAAAAATTCTCAGATCTTTGCCAAAAATATTTGACATGAAAGTCACAGCAATAGAAGAAGCTCAAGACATATGCTCCATGAAAGTTGAAGAACTCATTGGTTCCCTTCAAACTTTTGAGATGGGAATGAATGACACAAATGTTAAAAAGAACAAAAGCATAGCATTGGTATCAAATACTGATGAAGAAGAAGATGATGAATCAGAAAATGGTAAAAGCTTATCAGAAAACCTAGCTATGCTTGGAAGACAATTCAAACAGATTCTCAGAGGAATGGATGGCAAATCCAAATCCAGTGGAAAATACACAAACTCTTCTGAGAACAGGAGACCTTATGATGCTAATAAAAAGTCAAATTATGCTGAAAAGACCAGTCAAGAAAAAGTCAAATGCCATGGGTGTGAAGGATATGGACACATCAAGAAGGAATGTCCTACCTTCTTAAAAAGACAAAAGAAGGGACTATCTGTAACCTGGTCTGATGAAGACTCAGGAGGAGATTCAGAAGAAGAATCAGCTAAGCATATTACTGCTTTAGCTGGACTGTGTGAATATGATAGTGATTCCAGTTGTGGAGAGCTTACTTATGAAGAACTTGAGCAAGCATTCAAAGATCTATACAAAAGAAGCTCTGAAATATGCAGTGAGGTTATAAAGCTAAAGAAGCAGAATGAGACATTAGAAGATGAAAAAGCAAATGATCAAGAAATCATTGACACCTTGAAAAGTGAAGTAAGTCTTCTCAACTCCAAGTTGGAACATATGTCCAAATCTGTTAGAATGTTGAACAGCAGCTCAAATACACTGGATGTGATTCTCAACAACAATAAGCACTCAGGGGATAAAAGTGGACTGGGATTTAACAGAGCAAATAAAGATGAAGCTAGCTCTAGCAAAACAGCTTCAAAATCCATACAGTCTAACAAGATGTCCCAACAGATGCTTCAACATCATGAAAGAAACACAAAGCCAAACATAATGTTCCAACAGATGTCTCAACATTCTGAAAAGAACAAAATGAAGAAGAAGTATCAAAGATGGAGATGCCATCACTGTGGAAGATTTGGACATATCAAACCTCATTGTTATAAGCTACATGGATATCCAAATCAGATGTATCAGCAACCTTCCAAGCAGAAAGTAGAAGGTACCAAGAAAGTGCTGCATAGACATCAAAGAAATCAGCAATCTCCTAAGCAAAAGACAGAGGTCATCAAGAAAGTGTGGAGACCAAAAGCCAGCATTCAAACTGATCAAAGTCACATACCCAAGAACAAAATCAACAATCAATCTTGGAGATCAGCTGATAAACAACACACAGGGCAGAGGCATCAAAAGAAATCTCAACTCATCTGGTCAAAGAAAAATACTGCATACATAGCACATACATCACTGAGAGTATCAGCTAAAGAAGACTGGTACTTTGATAGTGGATGTTCAAGACACATGACTGGATTGAAGAATTTGCTAGTAAACTTAAAATCACATTCATCCAGGTATGTGACCTTTGGAGATGGAGCTAAAGGAGAAATCAAGGGAGTTGGAACCTTGGACTGTCAAGATGTTCCAAGACTAGATGATGTGCTGCTTGTTAAAGGTTTAACTGCTAACCTGATCAGTATAAGTCAGTTATGTGATCAAGGGTACAGTGTAAACTTTACCAAAACTGAATGCATAGTGACTAACAATGAACAAGAGGTTGTAATGAAAGGAGCCAGATCTAAAGACAACTATTACATGTGGGAACCACAAGACTTCAGTCTCACTTCAACTTGCTCTTTAGCTAAAGAAGAAGAAGTGAAACTATGGCACCAAAGACTAGGTCATCTTCATTTCAGAGGCATAAAGAAGATCATATCTATGGATGCTGTAAGAGGTATTCCTAAACTGAAGATTGATGATGGCAAAATATGTGGTGAATGTCAAATAGGCAAGCAAACCAAGATGTCCCATCCAAAGCTCCAACATCTGACAACTTCCAAAGTTTTGGAACTTTTACATATGGATCTTATGGGACCTATGCAGGTTGAAAGTCTTGGTGGTAAGAGGTATGCCTATGTTGTGGTTGATGACTTTTCAAGATATACATGGATAAATTTCATCAAAGAAAAGTCTGATGTATTTGATGTATTCAAAGAATTATGTCAAAGATTACAAAGGGAAAAATCCAGCTGTGTGATTAGAATTAGAAGTGATCATGGAAAAGAATTTGAGAATCAAAAGTTCTTAGATTTCTGCTCTTCAGAAGGAATCAATCATGAATATTCTTCACCAATCACTCCTCAACAGAATGGGATTGTTGAGAGGAAGAATAGAACTATTCAAGAATCTGCAAGAGCTATGATCCATGCTAAAAAGTTACCTCTGTATTTCTGGGCTGAAGCTATGAACACTGCCTGCTACATCCATAACAGAGTTACCTTGAGAAAAGGAACTTTGTCCACAATATATGAAGTCTGGAAGGGCAGAAAACCCACTGTTAAGTACTTTCATGTGTTTGGAAGTAACTGTTATATTCTGGCAGATAGGGAGCAAAGGAGAAAAATGGATCCTAAAAGTGATGAAGGGATTTTCCTTGGATACTCTATAAACAGCAGAGCATATAGAGTATTTAATTCTAGAACCAAGGTTATCATGGAGTCCATAAATGTGATAATTGATGATGCTCCTACAGATGTCCTAGAAGATGTTGGAACATCTGCTGATATCAAGATTGAAGCTGAAGAAAAGGATGATCATTATAACTTCACTCAAACTGATACAAGGACAGAAGAATCCAGCAAACCTCCCTCCATCAGAATACAGAAGGATCATCCCAAAGATTTAATAATTGGTGATCCCAACAGAGGAGTGAGCACTAGATCAAGAGATGTGATTTCAGGTTCTTGTTTTGTTTCCAAAATAGAACCTAAAAACATCAAGGAAGCTCTCACTGATGAATACTGGATTTGTGCTATGCAAGAGGAATTAGGTCAATTCACAAGGAATGAAGTGTGGAATCTTGTTCCTAGACCTGATGACATAAATGTGATTGGTACAAAATGGGTGTATAAGAACAAGTCAAATGAACAAGGAGTTGTTACAAAGAACAAAGCTAGACTTGTAGCTCAAGGATACACTCAAATTGAAGGGGTAGATTTTGATGAAACCTTTGCACCAGTAGCAAGGCTTGAATCAATCAGACTGCTGTTGGGAATTGCTTGTATCTTGAAGTTCAAGCTATTTCAAATGGATGTGAAAAGTGCTTTTTTAAATGGCTACCTTAATGAAGAAGTATATGTAGAACAGCCTAAAGGATTTGTTGATCCAAGCTGTCCAAATCATGTATACAAACTAAAGAAGGCACTTTATGGGTTGAAGCAAACTCCAAGGGCATGGTATGAAAGACTGACCACATTTCTTATCAAGCAAGGATACAGAAAAGGTGGGATTGATAAAACCCTGTTTGTTAAAGATGAAGAAGGAAATGTCATGTCTGATAGGATGGTCAAACATTTTGTCAAGCAGATGGAATCTGAATTTGAAATGAGCCTAGTAGGAGAGTTAACCTACTTTCTTGGTCTGCAAATAAAGCAAATGGAAGACTCAATGTTCATCTCACAAAGCAAGTATTCCAAGAACATAGTCAAGAAATTTGGAATGGAAAATGCTGCTCACAAGAGAACTCCTGCCCCCACACATCTAAAGCTGACTAAAGATGAAAAGGGTGAGAATGTAGATCAAAGCTTATACAGAAGCATGATTGGAAGCTTGTTATACTTGACTGCTAGCAGACCAGACATTGCATTTGCAGTAGGAGTTTGTGCAAGATATCAAGCTGATCCAAAAGTCAGTCATCTCAATCAAGTCAAGAGAATTCTTAAATATGTTAATGGTACTTGTGACTATGGCATAATGTACTTTCATGGTTGCAAACCAATTCTCACTGGCTTCTGTGATGCTGATTGGGCTGGAAGTGTTGATGACAGAAAAAGCACCTCAGGAGGATGCTTCTTTCTAGGAAACAATTTGATTTCTTGGTTCAGTAAGAAACAAAATTGTGTATCCTTATCTACAGCTGAAGCTGAGTATATAGCAGCTGGTAGCAGTTGTTCTCAGTTGGTTTGGATGAAGCAAATGCTCACTGAGTACAATGTCCCACAGGATGTCATGACATTGTACTGTGACAACTTAAGTGCAATAAACATATCAAAGAATCCTATCCAACATAGCAGGACCAAGCATATTGATATCAGACATCATTTCATCAGAGATCTTGTAGAAGAAAAGGTGATTTCATTGGAGCATGTAGCTACAGATCTGCAGTTAGCTGATATCTTTACCAAAGCATTGGATGCTACACAATTTGAGAACTTAAGGGGCAAACTTGGAATCTGTTTATGTGATATTTAGCAGTTAATGAGATGTGCCAACATGTCATATGACATTGTATGGCATAAGTTCCAGATGGCAAAACCAGTCTGGACAAGTTCCTTGGGAATTCCATTCCTAATCATTTGTACTGTAACGGCTACTTATTTAGTAAATGTTTATAAGCAGCTATCAAGATTCTCATCATTCTATCACAAGCGAATCACATTAACTAGCTATCCTACAGAAATCATAAACCCTAAAGCTGTTCATCCATTTTCCTCAACAATGTCTCAAAGCCCTAACACAACTGAAGAAGTTCTCAACCAGGAAGATGTAGTTCATGCCACTCCCATCTCTGTGGTACCAATGCAATCAACACCATTGGACGAACTCAGGGGAAGCGTTTCTCACACTAAAAAGGCAAGAACTCCAAAGAGAGCTAAAGATCAAGTACGCAGCAAAGCAAAAGGCATTCCCTCTCCTGCTAACAGGCCCCCAAACTCTTCAAAATATGTTGATGATTCCATCAAGGAGATTGTCAACCAAATCCTCTTTGAACAAAGAGTGGTGAGTGGGATCTCTGTTCCTCTGAACACCATGCCTGCACCTCAAGAAGAACAAGCTCAAGCTGCAGAGGACACTCCTGCAGAACAAGATGTCCCAACAGATGTTGGAACATCTGAAGATAAGAAAAAGAACTCATCTGATGTTGACTTGGAACAAACTGAGGACCAGAATAAAGTCTCAAATGAAAATGATGAAGAAGTCTCTGAGGATCAGACCAAAACATCAAATGAAGATCAAATCCCTGCTGATCATCCAGCTGAAGAGGAGGCTGCTCAATCTCCTCCAGTGGTCAACCTGGAGCAGGACTCTGATGCAGAAATCATAGCATCTGTTAAACCCAGCATAGCCAAAAGGCTAAAGTCCAGGAAAGGAAAGTTGCCAGCTGAACCTGCCATTCCTGAGAAGAAGAATGCTAGTCCAAAGAAAGGCAAGGCTAAATCTACCTTTGGTCCAACAAAATCATGGAGCAAAGTCCAAACCCAGAAGAGAAAAGCTGCCACACCATCAGATTCAGATGTTGAATCAGATGTCCCAACATCTCCTCCCAAGAAGAGACCAGCATCATCCAGAGCTTCAACTGCTGTTCCAGAAGCTCCCTTGGACAACATATCATTCCATCATGTCTCTAGTGTTAACAGATGGAAGTATGTGTACCAAAGAAGAGTTGCCCTAGAAAGAGAACTGAGCAGCAATGCACTTGAGTGCACTGAACTGATTGATCTCATCTCTGCTGCAGGACTATTCAAAACAGTCTCAGACCTCTCTCCCTGCTATGAACTTCTTGTCAAAGAGTTCATTGTGAATCTTCAGGAGGATTGCTCAAATGGTAAGTCCTCAGAGTTCAGAAAAGTGTTTGTGAGAGGTAAGTGTGTTGAGTTCTCTCCTCAAATCATAAATCAATACCTAGGAAGAGAAACAGATGGACCAAATGAGCTAGGTAAGACAGATAATCAAGTCTGTAAGGTGATCACAGCAAACCAGGTCAAGGCATGGCCTGTAAAAGGAAAGCTCTCAGTGAGCATGCTTACCAGAAAGTATGCCATGCTGAACAGGATTGGTACTGCTAACTGAGTGCCTACCAACCACACTTCTTCAATCTCAACTGGTCTGGCCAGATTCATCTATGCTGTGGGAACTCAAACCAAGATGGACTATGGAGCTTTTATCTTTGATCAAACCATGAAGCATGCCAGCTCCTCTGCAACAAAGCTACCAATAGCTTTTCCTTCATTGCTATGTGGTATAATATTAAGCCAATATCCTGGGATTTTAACTGAGAAGGACACAGTCTGCAAGAGAGAAAGCCCCCTGGCTTTTCACTACAAGTTATTTCTCAGTCATCATGCTGCAGATGTTGAAGCTCCTTCTGGGACATCTGCAGGATCCTCCACTGCTAAGACTCCAATCTCCAAGAAGGCTTTAATTACTGAACTTAAAATCACATGCAAGGAACTTGAAGCAAGGAAGCTGAAACTTGAAGACATAATCAAAAGGCTGGAGAGTGAAGAAGATCAGAATGCTGCCTCTGATGAAGACAGTGCCTCTGATGAAGACAGTGAAGCTGATGAAGAAACAGAAGCTGATGAAGAAACTGAGAGTGATGAATCTGAGTGATCAATGTATGTGAGGCATATGTAATGACAGCAATGTATTTCTAGAATAGTGTCTTTGGCCCCTAATTTTGTGTCTACCAAGGGGGAGAACAACAACAAATTGTATTGCTGTTTAATTATGAATGAAAAATTCTGTTTGTTTGCTTCTGAACTGAATAAGTTTTTCTGTTGGAACAAGACTGGATAAGACTGGATACATATATGTTTGAGGGGGAGTAATCTCAAATAAGAATCAACAGAAAAGTAATGCTATACTCTGATAAAAGGAACTTCTGCTGCACTCTGATAACCAGAAAAGATGTTAGCCAAAAATTAGCCAAAGGGGGAGTTTGTAGATGTTTAAGAATTGGCAGAATTTTTGACCAAACAAGAAATGTTAAATTCAGTTCAGAATGTCCTATCAGATGTTGGGACATTATCAAACAGAGTATATGAACTTATTTCAGGATGTCCTACCAGATGTTGGGACATTGTGTAAATGACTTAAGTTCAGTTTTTCAGGATGTCCCAACAGATGTTGAGACATCTCAAACCTGCTACCAGAATTAATTAATGATTAACTGATCAGAGATATTTAAGGAGAGTTATCTGGAATTAATTAATTATGGATAAAAACAGAACAAGGCGCATCTGTAGGGAGTTTTATATTGAAGATTCAGATTAAAACAGAAGACCTAAAGCACCTAGAATCTAGGAGGTAACAAACCCTAATTCAAGGTGGAAGCTGCTGCGCATTAGGGCTGGATCATTCTACAGAAAGCCCAAAATTCAGATACCTATTTAATCAACAGAAACTCATAGAATTGAGTACGAATTTCAGAAGACCAAATAGGGTGTCTAGTGTTTTAATAGCAGGTTGTTTTTATGTACCACTTTATGAGCTTTTAAGCTAAAGTGCATTTGTGACTTGATTGAAACTGTGAAGTAAGATCAAGCTGTATTGTTTGAAGGATGTCTTCAATTTCAGTAAACTTGTAAACTTGATCACTGTGTGATTGAGGGGGAGTGAGTAGGGTACTCTTATCTAAGGTGTGTCTTAGGTAGAAATTGCATTGGGTAGTTATTAAGTGATAGATTAAACAGGGTGGTTTAAGTCTAGAATTAATATTACTTATAGTGGATTTCCTCCTGGCTTGGTAGCCTCCAGATGTAGGTGTGGTTATACACTGAACTGGGTTAACAAACTTCTGTGTTGTTTACTTTTCTTGCTATTTAAGTTTTGGTTAAATCTGTCAAGTGTCCTATCAAGTGTTGGGACATCTCTTAGGACATCTCATACCTGATCACAGAATTTCAATAAGCTTTTGGTAGATTCCTTTTGAGCAAAAAGACACTGATGTAGAACTTGTTGGCAGCTCTACTGACTCACAAAACAGTTCCTTTTCATGCCTTGTTCATTGTGGGACTATCCCTTTGCTGAAGGGACACACCTTTGAAGAGCTTATAAAACTGATATTTCCTCCATCAAGCCAATGGATTGAAAATTTGATGCAACTGATAGTACAGGATATAGCATGCCCAGCTGATCTTGTCAAGGTGAGGATGCAAGCTGATAGTCAAATGATGAATCAAGCAGCTAAAAAGGAAGCTCCTATGATTGCTTGGTAAAGACAGTTCAAGTTGAAGGAATAAGAGCACTATGGAAAGGATTCTTCCCCACATGGGCAAGGCTTGGTCTATGGCACTATAGAAAGTTTCCTGTTGGAAAAATAAGCTCAAGAAGATGTTACTTGTACAGTTTGTGACAATGGGATTCCATACAAAGCTACTAATCATTTCAAACTTAGTGAGGTAATCATTTCAATCAGATCATCTGCGAATAAATTGCTATTTGCTAGATATTATTTATTCTGATTTTGATGACTGGGCAGGCTAATAAATTGCTATTTACTAGATATTATTTATTCTGATTTGGATGACTGGGCAGGCTAAGTACTTGTTCCTCGCCAGAATTACCCTTCTATTTCATTGGAGTCAACATCAGTTTTGAAATAAATTATATTTTGTGACATCAACTGCTGACACCACCAAAGTCCCATATAATGATTGGAAATCCCTAAACTAGATAAGTAAAATACATTATGGGCTTTTTATGCTTGTGTGGGAGAAGAGGAAAGTAAGCTTATGATGGAAAGACTTGTGTTTATTGTTAGTCAACTTGTGGTTTGGCTGGTCCCGTCTGTCTTTCCGTTCTTCCTTCTAAAAGAAAATTTGGCAATGTTTATTCTGTTGGAGTACTATATTACAGAAGAGTTACTTGTGTAGTTTCTATTGGTTTTTGCAGGCCATTTCTGTAGCTGCATTCTATTGGTTTTTGCAGGCCATTTCTGTAGCTGCATGTGTTCAGGATTCATGACCTGTTCTCATTCTTACGCCATCTGCATGTGTTCTGTAGTTACATGTATAATTCTTTTGTAACACACTTGGTAACACATGTCCTTATTGTTTTGCTTTAATTTAGATGAACATTATGTATATAAACATTATGACTGTTGTGTCCTTTGATTCATTTATTTCCAGATTTATACTGATTCCGCTGAAGCCAAAATTCCAGCTGTTCTTGATTATATTGGAACGGTAATTGAGGTATGCTGCTACTTCTTCTCTTTAAAGCAATTTATTAATACTTTCAACTGCTGCAACCTATATGAACTTAAATAGCATTAAAACTTCGGATCTTGTTTTAGCTTTCTCACTCAACTCACATTCAGGACTTTAATTCTACAAGGATACATAAGATATTAATCTGTTGTAACTCGTATCTCATATCCTTAATTTTGATCCCTTCAAGTTCCTACATGCAGTTGGTTTATGTTCAATGCCTGAAATATTTGTGACGAATAACCTTCCATTAAACAAATTTGTGAAACTTCAACACTAGTTAATTAAAGTACAGATTCCCTAGTGCAATGGTATTTTTAATATCTAAATCATATTTCCAAACCATAGATCTTGACGCATCGAAAAAGACAATGTAGGGCATTTTCTTCTAATGCTACAGTTTATTTTGTAATCTTAATTAAAAAGGTGTCTGCTTCAATTTTCTTACCTTGCTTTTTTTTCTTGTGATTAAATCAAGCTGTTGATCACCATAGCATGTGGTAACTCTGTATGTAATGATTGTTGCAGGCAGGTTGCAAGTTTCTTATATTTGCACACCATCTATCAATGATTGATGCGATACACGAGTTTCTTCTTGTAAGGCCCCTTAAATCTTACATATCTCATCAATAAGTGATGATAAACACTTACGAAAACTGTTCAAAATTTCCAGGAAAAAAAGGTTAGTTGCATCCGGATTGATGGAGGTACACCTTCTGGATCAAGGCAACAGTTGGTTACAGAGTTTCAGGAAAAAGATTCTATCAAGGCAGCAGTGGTATCGCAATTTGATTCCTATGTCTTGTTGTAATCAGTTTTCTGTTTATGGTTCAATTTTGAGATAATAGTTTCCAGTTCATTTGTTGTTCTGCAGCTATCTATCTGTTTAGCTTGGAATTAATATTGTTCAATCTCTTTCCTACTTAAGAATATGTAGTTTTGTAGTTATTCTTGATTTGTATGCTGTCTTGTCATTTTATGAAACGACATGATGAATGTGTGATTTTTCAATGTAGTTCTGCCTTGTCATTTTATGAAACGACATGTATGTGTGATTTTCCAATGTAGTTCTGCATTAGTTTTGATTTTTTTGCTCATAGTGCTAACTGAAAATTGTGAGAAGAAATGAGAGAATATGGGATAAGATGTTGAATTTGTCAGGTTGAATTAGCTACAAATTAGTTAGGAAATAGCTACAAATTATTACTAAGGATGGTGTGTAATTGATTTTAATAAATAAAAAATTAAAATTGAAACAATTGACACGTGACATTTGTGTCAGTATTTTTTGCCACGTTGACATTGCCACATGTCTGTCAAATCATAAATAAAATTCATATGGCATGCCACATCATCCTCCGTTAGTGGAAACTAACGGGAGAGACTAAAGTTAGAGACGGAAAACTTTAGGGGGTTAAAGTTTGAAGAAATTTTTTTGAGAGATCAAACTTCAAAATTAGATATTTGTAAGGACTTTATACATATTTAACCGTAATAAAAAAACATATTTTTAATAATCATCTAATGTTAGTGATAATAAATATAAATATACTATAACGATAAAAAATTTTTTGAAATTGATTTAATAATTTAATTGGTAGCTACAGTTATTAATTGCAATATACTTACAAATGTTTGGTTGTAATAATAAAACAACATAGATTATTTGAAATGTTTGTAAAGTTTGGAGGAAATCAACACAATAGATATTTGACATTTTAACTTGCCACACCACAATTGTATTTGGCATCACCCAAATTTTGCAATTAGTCAGGAATATTTTCACTGGCACACGAAATTTCATTTGTATTTTTGAAAATTTTGAAATCATTATTTTTTTACCGGAAATTGCAAAATTTATGTGAATTTTTATCGTGAATGTCAGAATTTCAAGTATTTTGACAAAAAATTCAGAATTTTCGATACAATTGCTATGTATTTATGCGAAAATTTTCAGAATTTTTTAATAGTTTTAAAAAAATTCTTCAGAATTTTCAAAATTTCTGGGAAAATTAGGGAAATTTCTACATTTCCAGAATATATCTGATTTTCCCCTCGATTTTTGCAATGAAATACAGGGGAAGCCCAAGCTAGGGTTGTTCAGACCGAGTCTTCCCGAATACGGGTTGGATAAGTCGCGCAAGTTAAGTCCGAGATACGTAGGACCGTATCAAATATTGGAAAGGATTGATGAAGTTGCTTACAGATTAGCCTTACCACCCTCTTTGTCTGAAATGCATGATGTTTTTCATGTATTTCAACTCCGTAGGTTCGTTCCTGCCTCTTTAGCCTATTCTACCGGATTCTATCGAGATAGAAGCAGATTTTAATTTTGAACCCCAACTAAGCCGTATTGTTGGAAGAGAAACCAATGTGTTAAGAAGCAAAGAAATCCCACTTGTTAAGGTACAATGGGACATGACGCATCCGATAGATGCTACATGGGAGCTGGAATCGGAGATGCGGGAAGCATATCCTCACCTGTTCAGCTAATCTTTAAATTCGAGGACAAATTTCTATTTAAGGGGGAGGACGTAATACCCCATAATTTATTTAATGCTCTGAATGATATTATTTGATATCAATAATGTTCCGGATGCTCTGAGAGATTTTTAACGAAAATAGTTTGAGCAGTCAGCGAGACTTATTTATATTAATTAATATTATCTCACTCAGAGGTTTTATAAAATTGTGGATTAAGAGACATTTTTGGATACTCTCTATTTGGATCCGTTGTGGGGGAAAATAAATTTTCCCGTATAACTTAAGTTTTTCTTTTCTTTATGCTTCATAATATTAGAAACATAGTAAGAAGAAGAGAAAATGGAAAAGAGAAAGAAGGAAGAATAAAAGCTTGAAGAAGAGGAAGAACTCTTGATCATTGAAGTTTACATCATCCATTCATCTCTCAATCTTCTCAATCATCTTGCTAGAGGTGGATTCTTAGTTAGAAACTTTTGTTTTAGTTTTGAATGAGTTATTGAGTTTATGAGTTTTAGGGTTTTGGTAGAAAAATCGTAGAATCAGTAGTTGAAACAATTGAAAACCAATAAAAATGCATGAGTAGGTTGATAATATGTATAGAAACTTTTGTTGAGAATCATTTATGGTGTTTGATACGAATCAAATTGAATTGGGGAAATTCTGCATTTTTAAACGCAATTGTTTTTGCCTACTGACTGCAAGTAACCAGTTACCCTCTAGGTAGTAACCGGTTACCTGTTGAAAATTAGGGATTCCTTGGCGCATTTTACACTAGTAACCGGTTACCACTGTTGTGTACAGAAAATATTATTTTGTTCCAACTTTGAAAATGCATTACTTTTTCCTCGTTTATCCGATTTAAGCGTTCTTTATATCGTTTTGAAGCTAAAAATATGTACTTTTTTAGGATGCTGAGATGATATTTTTACCCGACTTTTACTCTACTTTTTCAATTAACCGTAGTTATGTTAATTAAGGAATTTGTGAGCTATTAAGAATAAAAAGAAATAACTTGTGAGGTAGTTAGAATTACCCTAGGATGTTATAAAAACTGATTTAGAGACATGACAATGCTTATATGTCGATACTCGAATAGTATACTCATATTAAGTAGTTGTGAATGGATGGAGGTCGTGTTCTCATCGCTCTATAATCCTAATTTAATTATGTTTAGCTTGTGTCGAAGTCCCATGAGGCAGGACGGTCGGGGAGACATAATTAATCTGTGGATTCAATTTCCCTTAATGGATGACCGTGACCTGTGCCGGAGTGCCCTGGTGTGGCTGGGCGGGGAAAGTATCCATTAGGATAAGTAACGAGTGACCCGTGTCGAGATCTCTGTGTGTGGGATGGTCAGGGAAAGTTACTTTGTGGTAAGGTACCGTGACCCGTGCTGAAGT
Source organism: Lathyrus aphaca (assembly GCA_963966055.1). Classification (NCBI taxonomy): domain Eukaryota; kingdom Viridiplantae; phylum Streptophyta; class Magnoliopsida; order Fabales; family Fabaceae; genus Lathyrus; species Lathyrus aphaca. Next base: position 723,464,026 of record OZ014519.1, on the reverse strand, counting down.
GCACTGGGGTGGCTGGGCGGGAAAGTACCTTTGGTAGATAATAAGTGACCCGTGCTTTCTTGCCACTGGTGTGGCTGAGCGGGGAAAGTATCCATTAGGATAAGTAACGAGTGACCCGTGTCAAGATCTCCGTGTGTGGGATGGCCAGGGAAAGTTACTTTGTGGTAAGGTACTGTGACCCGTGCTGAAGTTCCCTGGGGTGGCTGGGCGGAGAAAGTACCTTTGGTAGATAATGAATGACTCGTGCTTGTTTGCCACTGGTGTGGCTAGACGGGGAAAGTTATCTACACGTTAAGGATTGAGAGACCCATGTCGTATTACCCTGCGTGGTTGGCCGGGGAAAGATTCCTTAAAGCACTTCGTGTGATCCATTTTTATTTTACCTTATGTCTCTAATTATTATTGTAAACTCGAAGTCTAGGTTTTCCCCCCACTTGAGTATTGGTTAGATTCAAACCTTTAGAGCCGAAAGAATTCTAAGATAGGAAACCCACTGAGATGTTTTATCTCACCTCATGTTGTTGTTATTATTTCAGGTGTTTCAGGTTCCGCAAAGGGTAAGGATAAGGCAGTTTGATTATCCTTTCTTGTTTGATGGCTTTTCTTCCGCTGCAGACTTTTGAGATCTTAGGATCTAGTTCTTAGAATTTTTATTTTGAACATCTTGTATTATTATATTCTTTTGTATTAATACTTTAAGTTGTAGTGGTTATACTTATGCAATGTGTTATTAAGAACTTGTTGTATTTCAGTACCAAACTTAAATTTATATATGAAAAATATGCTTTGATGTATGTATTTTATATATGGGTATTATAGTTGGTATAAGAGAAGGTCGTATCCTCGACCTAGCCTTGGAATATTATAAGTGTTTCTTTCCATTCATATACGAAATCTTGTTGTAGAACTAAATGTTATGTTTATGGTATTGAGCTTGGTCAACTTAATCTTGTTTTGATGACATTTAGGGATATGGCTAGTGGACATAGAACTCGTGGTCGACCTAATTCCACTCCTCCTGTTAATGATCAGCCGGGTGGTGAAGGGAATGCTCCTTTGTTTCACTTCATGCAACAGATGCAACAACGACAAAACCAGTTCATGTAGGAGATGATGCACCAGATGAATGGGGGTCTTCATCCTCAGGTGGTCGTTCCTGAAACTGAAGGTGGAACTTTCTGTGATTTCTTCCGCATGAATCCTCAAGAATTTCATGGTGGTTTGGATCCGGTCAAAACTCATGAATGGATAAATGGGATGGAGAGAATCTTTCAGATCGTGCTATGCAGTGAATAGAATAAGGTGACTTTTGCGTCACATTTGTTGAAAGGTCTTGCAACTAGGTGGTGGGAGAGTGCTTCTAATATAATGACTGTTCAAGGGATTCTGAAGGTGTGGGAACAGTTTAAGAAAACTTTCATGGAGAAGTATTTTCCAAGTTCTTTGAGGACCCAGAAGGAGTTTGAATTTCAACAGCTTAGACAAGGAAACATGATTGTGGCCAATTTTGCAGAAAAGTTTGAAGACATGGCGACTTATTCTAGGCAAGCTATGTATGCTTCGAATTAGAAGTGGAAGATTGATCAGTTTTTGTTTGGACTAAGGGCTGAGATTTCTCATAGTGTCTCTTAGAGGGAGTTCACTACTTATTATGAAATGTTAAGGCAATGTTATGTTGTTGAGCATAGTTTGAAGAAAGGGAAAGCTGAAGCAAATACTAGAAGAGTTGTTCAAAGTGACCGTGGAAAGGCGAATAAACCTTTTAGGCCAAGGTCCAAACCCTTCAAAGGGAAACAAGTTCAAAGTGTTGGACCTAACACTCCACCCGTGTGTAAGATGTGTAACAAACGTCATTTTGGTAGGTGTCAAAGTGAAGGATTAAGGTGTTACAATTGTAATGAAGTGGGCCATTTGTCAAGAGATTGTACCAAGCCAAAGAATCAAGTTCAAGGAAGGGTGTATACCCTAGATGTGAGGACGACCAAAGCCGACAACTCTCTTATTGCGGATACATGTCTTGTTAATGAACATCCTTGTCTTGTTTTATTTGATTGTGGGGCAACACATTATTTTGTGTCTACTAGTTGTGTGAAAAGACTTGGGTTACGAGTTTTTCCCTTGTCTCCTCCTATGGTGGTTACTACCGCTATGGATGAAACCGTTGAGACACCTGTTATGTGTGAAAATTGTACTTTGTCCGTGGATGGTAGAATTTTTCAGATTGATCTTATTTGTCTGCCCCTTAAGAAAGTTGATGTTATCCTGGGAATGAATTGGTTATCTGCTAATTTTGTGTTTATTGGGTGTGAAGAGAAGTTGATCCTCATTCCATCCGTGGAAGCTTCTCCGAAAGATGTGTTGACAACAATCTTAGAAGGGTTGGAATGGTAAACGTTTTATTTGAGAAAGAGAAATCTGTTTTACTGGTCCTTACTAAAGATGAGAGTAATGGTCAGCAAGTTCTGAATATTCCAATAGTTTGTGAATTTCCTAAAGTCTTCCCCGAGGATGTCACTTCCTTACCTCCGGTGAGGGAAGTCGAATTCTCAATTGACCTGATACCGGGAACGACTCCTATATTCGTTTCCCCTTATCGGATGACACCGCTTGAGTTAAGAGAATTGAATGATCAATTAGAGGATTTGATGGCGAAGCATTTTGTTAGACCTAGTGTTTCACCGTGGGGAGATCCTGTTTTATTGGTAAAGAAGAAGGAAGGTGGTATGCATTTGTGTATTGATTAGCGTAAGCTGAATAAGGTTACTATTAAGAACAAGTGTCCCTTGTCGAGGATATACGGACTTTTAGATCAATTAAAAGGAGCCTGTGTGTTCTCGAAGATAGATCTGCGGTCGGGCTATCATCAGATTCATGTGAAGAGTTCCGATGTACCGAAGACTGTGTTCAGAACTCGTTATGGTCATTATGAATTTCTAGTGATGCCTTTCGATGTGACGTATGCTCCAGCTGTTTTTATAGATTACATGAATCAGATATTTCAAGCTTATTTGGAACAGTTTGTTGTAATCTTTATTGATGACATTCTTATTTATTCTTGTACTCCACAAGAGCACGAAGAACATTTGAGGGTTGTCCTATCGATATTGCAAAAGAAGCAACTTTTTGCCAAGTTTAACAAGTATGAGTTTTGGATGTCAGAAGTCAAGTTTCTTGGACATGTTATATCTCAGGGAGGTGTATCAGTGGATCCGTCAAAGATTGAAGTCGTGATTAATTGGGAGAGACCGAGGAATGTTTCGGAAGTGAGAAGTTTCTTAGGTTTGGCAGGTTACTACAAAAGGTTCATCAAAGGTTTTTCTCAGTTGGCATTACCATTGACTAAGCTTACTAGAAAGGACTTCGTTTATGAATGAGAATCTATTTGTGAGCAAAGTTTCTTGTGTTTGAAAGAAAGATTGACAACTGCACTGATTTTGATCATTCCCGATCCTAGCAAGTCTTACGAAGTGTTTTGCGATGCTTCTAAGATGCGATTGAGAGGTGTTATTATGCAAGAAGGTCAAGTTGTGGCTTATGCTTCTAGACAGTTGAAGGTTTATGAGAATAATTATCCAACTCATGATTTGGAATTAGCAGCCGTGGTGTTTACTTTAAAAGTGTGGCGACATTATTTCTATGGTGTGCGCTTTGAGATGTTTAGTGACCATAAGAGTTTGAAGTATCTCTTTGTTCAGAAGGAATTGGATATGAGACAAAGAAGGTGGATGGAGTATTTGAAGGATTATTAACTTGAATTGAATAATCATCCGGGAAAAGCGAACAAAGTGGCAGATGCCTTAAGTCGGAAAGTGATTCATGGTGCCGAATTGATGGTGTTGGAATATGCATTATTGGAGAAGTTTCGAGATCTTAATCTTCAATTTGTATGGACTCTGAATGGTGTGATTATGTAAAATTTGAATATCAATTCTACTTTAAGAAGCGAGATTCAACAAGTACAAGTTCTAGATGAGAAGTTGCAAGAGATGTTACTCCAACCGGGTTTTGTAAGAGCGTTGGATGGGATTATCCTATTTAACCAAAGGATTTGCATTCTGAATAATGATGTGTTAAAGAGAAAGATTTTGGAGGAAGCCCATAAAGGTACTTTTATGATACATCAGGGTTCTTATAAGATGTATCAAGAATTGAAGAAAAAGTATTGATGGTTAGGTATGAAGAAGGATATTGCGGTGTTTATGTCTGAATGTACGGTGTGCCAACAAGTGAAGATCGAGCACCAAAGACCAAGTGGATTGTTACAACCTTTGGACATTCCGATTTGGAAGTGGGATATTATTTCCATGGATTTTGCATTGGGCTTACCTAGTACTCAAGGTGGTTATGATTCTGTTTGGGTGATTGTAGATTGACTAACTAAATCTACGCATTTATTAGCCGTTAAGACTACATACAAGGCAAGTCATCTTGTGAGGTTATTTATTGTTGAGATTGTAAGGTTGCATGGTGTTCCGTCTAACATTGTGTCTGATAGAGATCCAAATTTTACTTCGAGGTTTTGCAAAGTGTTCCAACAAGCTATGGGTATGAATTTACGTTTGAGCACTTCTAATCATCCTTAAATGGATGGTCAGACGGAACGTACAATTCAAATGATGGAAGACATGTTAAGAGCTTGTGTGTTGGAAAGTAAGGGAAATTGGAAAGAACTTTTGCCTTTGATCGAGTTCTCCTACAATAATAGTTACCATACGAGCATCGAAATGGCTCCGTATAAGGCTTTATATGGAAGGAAGTGTAGGACGCCTTTATGTTGGTCGGAAGTGGGTGAAGATAGAATTTTGGGATCCGAAGTTATCCAAGAGACTACGGAAAAGATTCGAATGATTTGAGAAAAAACTAAGCAAGCTCAAGACCGTCAGAAGATTTATGCTGACAATCGAAGGAGGCCTTTGGAATTTGATGAAGGTGATCATGTGTATTTGAAGGTTACCCCGAGATTGAGATTGAAAGGTGTCGCTCCCACCAAATGACACCAGGCCAGAAGGGGTACAGACGTGAACGGTCGGTGAAAGAGAGAACATGAAGATGAACTGAAAAGAGTCACCAGCTAGGCATTTTTATCCCGAAGGAAAGGTAATGCTGCATAAACCTGGAAAGACATGGATAAAACGGTCGCGAACCAGAGAAACTGAGAAAGGGGGTTGGTTCAACCTGGGAAGGTATTAGCACCCAGATTGTCCGCCGTACTCGACGGGATCCACGCTTGAAAGTTTGTGCCTAAAGGGGTAGTGTCAGTGTTATTCTGTGTGCAAAAGCTGGAAAAGAATGCAAGTGTCAGTGCAAAAGAAATGTGAAGTGAAATAAAGGAGTGTCAGTGTAAGGAAAGAGTGCAAAGCTCTAGACTATGAGGCTTAAAAGAATAATGCTAGAAGAGGGGGAATATACAAAGACTTTTGTTCGATAACGGTTAAGTTATGCCTACGTATCCTCTCGTGCAATGAGGAAGTCAGAACACCGTAGTTCGACTCAAAGAGACTGAAAGATAAATTGACTTGTGAACTGCTTACTTGTCTATGCTCAAGTGTATGACCTGTCTGGCTCAGGTGCAAACTGTCTTGCATCAGACGGAAGAAGCGAGTTCTCATTTGTGAGTTAATGAGGTGAGAAAAGAATCCCGGAGGAGACGATTATTGTTTGTTTTTGGTATTTTCAATCTTTTATTGCTTTTGGAGTTTGTCATAAGAAGATGATTTTAAGCCTAAACCAAGGGTTAGTAAACTCATCACATCCTCCCTCTGATTAGGGGTAATGAGAATACCTTAAGTATGAAGTAAACACCTCACACTTAATCACCATGATGTAGGATTAAGGTCATTAACCTACTTGCATTTATTTAGATGTTTTTGGAGTTTTTGTTTAGTGTTAAGTAATGAGTTTAATCTATAATCAAGGATTTAATGGACCCATTACACCATCCTAATAGAAGGATAATAGATGAGAACATTTAAGCTGAGGAAGGCTCCTCAACTTAATCCATGATTAGGGATTAACCTCATGACAAAACAAAACCTTTATTAAAGTGGATTTTAGTTAATGGTAAGATTAAGAAGTGAATTTTATGGTTTGTAAGACAACTTGAAGGGGACTTGTCCATTAACACTAGGGTTAGTCCTTCTTAACCAATTAAGGAAGAACTAAAACCCTAATGCAAGACCCAAGTTACAAGCTTGATGTCTTAGTGATTATTAGAGTGGATTGATTAAAGGATTTAAACACATTAAGGGTTTAACACTTAGGATTAAAGTTATACACTCCATCCTAATAGAAGGATACATGCATAACCTTAATCACAAAGCCTTAAAACCTTTAAGGTTTAGTCCTTGATTAAGAGGTGAGAAGAGAGGACACAAAGATGACACAAAGGTAAAACTAATGGGGGACTTAATCAAACCCTAATTGTGATCATGCTTGGGTATTCCTAGGGTTTATGAGGCTTGCAAGAAGTCTTCAAGAGGAACCACCAAGGAAGAAACAAAGATGGAAGGAAGAGAAGCAGGAGAAGCAAGTCAACTTACTTCACTTAAGAAGATAAGTTGCTTGAAGAAAGAAAGTGGGGGAGGAACATGAATGAGCAAGCTCACTCTAATACACATACAAAATGCAGCAATGAATGCATAAGAGAGATGAGAAGAGATTATGAGAAGTGAAGGCAAATTCACTTCTCAAAACACTTACCACCTAAAAAGTTAGCAAATGGAAATGAAATGAAATGGAAATGGAATGAAATGCAAAGATGAAAACCAAAACCAGGAGCAAGTTCATGATGTAGATGATGCCAAGGGATGATATAAAAGCATTTCAAGCTATGCAAATGATCATACAAGAGATGGGGATGCAAATGAAGCATATAAGAAGCATGAAAGTCCATGAATGCACATGGAATGAAATGAAAGCATAACATGGAAAATGGATGATGCAATGATCAAACATGAATCTAATGTGTCCTAGGATGTCTTAAGAGTCATGTGAATGCATAAAATGTCATGACAAGTTCATGGATGCAAGCATATGCAAGATGTATGCAAGATAAGATGAGAAATTAGGGTTATATGAACATGTGAGATGCAAAACCCAAAAACAGAAGAAAATCATAAGATAAAAATTGAAAATGCACTCAAAGGAACCCTAAAACTATACTAGTTCACCATCCAAAGGGGGAGGTCAGAAGCTAAACCTAAAGGAAGTTATGAATTTCCTAAGTTTCTAGGGTTTAAAGGGTGATCCTAAATGGAAAATGCCAAACAAATTGAAAATGAAAGATAAAAATGAAACAAAAATGTTTTTATATGATTGAAACCATGCATAACACAATGCAAAAAGAATCATTCACAAACTCAACTTGGTTTAAAAGTTATGAATTTTTGAAGTTAGGGTTAAAAAATGAACAATTTAAGAACCCTAATTCAAATGAAAAATGTCAAAGTGTGATCAAAACCAAAAATAAATTTGTGTGGTGAGTTTGTAAATGCTTCTAAATGTTCAAAGATGTTCTCTGATTTTTTTGTGATTTTTAAATACTTAAATGTATTTTTAATTAATTAAAATCAATTGACTAATTAAAAATAACATTTAAATGATTTAAAAATATTTTTTTAATGCAAAAAATAAAAATAACAATATTTTTGGGTTCTGAAAATTAATAAAAGGTTTGATAAAATTTTTCAGAATTTTTTAATGTTTTTTACTATTTTTAAAAATTTGTATAAGATAAAATAAGAAAAGTGAAATAAAAATTAATTTAATGGAAAGTATGTACAATGGTTGGATCAAATTGAATCTGGGCTTAAACAGGTTGACTGGGCGCGCATCTGAACGGCCCAAATTTAAACTGAACTAATTCTAATTAATTAATTCAATAAACCTAATTAAAAACTAATCACAAGACCCAGGCCCTTCATTGCACGCGGGAAAGCTTGATCTAACGACTCATATTCAAATTATGCCCTAACCCTAATTAATTAACTTGATTACTTTCAGGTGGCCGGAAATGACCTCCGGGTCTTCTTCTCCGGCCACACCTTCCCGGAAAATTTCCCAAAACACTCCCTAGGCCATTTCTGGAGCTCTAAAGCTCCAGATTGGTTCCTCTCACCTTCCTAAGATCAACCCCACCCTCAAACTTCATTTCTTTTCACTCATAAACAAGATTCGATTCAAAGTTTAAAAATGGCAGAAATTTCAAAACAACCATACAACTTCATTTCTCAATCATTTTCAAAAATATAAAGCTCATTGTATTCAGGGGAGCATGCTTAATCATCTAATAACCTAAAATAAAGCTTCTGGAAAAAGTTTCAAGAAGGTACCTGAGATGAAGCTTTGCCAATGGAGATGCCTGAGCCTTCTTCTTGATGCAAACAACCTCTTCTAACCTCCCTTGAGCTTCTTTGATGCTTTGCTGAAGTATATGCACCCTCTTTTTAAAGTTCAGTGAAGTTCAGTTCAAAGGGGGAAAAATCGTATTTGGTGTATGGTGGTTTTTAGGGCAAAGTGAAGGGTGGTTTTTGATCAGTGATGGATTTGAAGATGAATGGTGGAAGAATTTTTAAGTTTTGATGTTTGTGCTGAGTGTTTCGAATGAAAATGCAAAGGAGGTGATTTTTTGTAACTATGGAAATGCTGTGGTTTCAGGCTTGCTTCTTGTGTGAAATGAGTTGCCTTTTGCCCATGTATCAAGTTGTGATAGGTCTGTGGAGTTGGTGTGGGCTATGCTGATTGGTATGACTTGTTTTGCAAAAAGTCAAGATTTGTTGTCCTTTGAGGTATGGGCTGGTTCAGGCCAAGGACAAAGAGGTGTCTGGTGCAGCAAGATTCAAGGATGTCCATAGAAATCACTTAGAGGCAATTCAGCAAGTTGTAACAAAGTTATGGGAGGTTTTGCAAATTCATGAACTTTTGGCCCTTTTGAAATTTCTTCATGTGCAAGTCATGAAATCTTGATATTCTTGGGCCAATTCTGAGTTTTAAGTCATGCACTATGATGTTATGATGTGTATAAGTCACTTTTAAGTCATAAAATAGCTTGGCATGAGGTTTTGCAAAAATCCCTCTTTGGCATGAAACTTGAATTTATGTGATTTTTGCCAACTTTGGAAAGCCATAACTTGAGTTCCAAAATGAATTAGATCTTGTTCTTGTAATTTTTGAAAATGGAATGATCCAATCTACAACTTTCATGACCAATAATATTTCATTTGAAGCATATTTGGTTAAGAAAGAGGAGGTTGAAAAACTTTCCCAAAATGGAAAGTTTACATTACAAGTCATTTCCATTTTTGGCAACTTTTGGTTTAGCTCACTTTTCTTCAAATTTGTGAACTTCTAAACACTCTATTGATCAAATAAAGACCATACAACTTCAATTTGATGGAAAATCCACTTTGGTTCCATGGATGGGGGCCTCAGATGCCCTGATTTTGCTCTGACTTGCTCAGGAAGTTACCCAATGATCAAATGACTTCCACAATGAATTTCTTCATCAAACTTGGTATGTATGATCCTTATAACATATTGAGACCATTAGAAACAAGAATGACCAAAAAATTTGGAGTTATGGCCTCTGAAACCAAAACCATAATTTTAGGTCATCTGTGCAGTTAAACCCTAACTCAGCTTCCATGCTTTCTCAGTTCTTGTGATTTTCTGACTTCCATGATCTTGGGAGGGTATAATATGATGTTTGAACATACATGGACCCTCTTGAGATGATTGAAGACCTTTGGAGTGGCTCAAATGGCTCATGGATTGCTCAGATCACAAACCCTAGATGCAGATGACTTTGAACCAATGCAGTGAAGCAAAAATGCAATATGAGATGACATGATTGAACCAATGCAAATGAAAAGATCACAAGCCATGGTGTGAACTTAGTGAGGGCAAATTTGGGGTGTTTAGAAAAGGACCGTTTAAGTCACGCAAGTTAAGTATGAGATACGTAGGACCGTATTAGATCTTGAAAAGGATTGGTGAAGTTGCTTACATATTAGCCTTACCACCCTCTATGTCTGAAATGCATGATGTTTTTCATGTATCTCAACTCCGTAGGTTCATTCCTAATCCTTTTCAGCCTATTCTGCCGGATTCTATCGAGATAGAAGCAAATTTTACTTTTGAACCCCAACCGAGCCGAATTATTGGAAGAGAAACCAAGGTGTTAAGAAACAAAGAGATTCCACTTGTTAAGGTACAATGGGACGTAACGCATACGGGAGATGCTACGTGGGAGCTGGAATCAGAGATGAGGGAAGCATATCCTCACCTGTTCAACTAATCTTTAAATTCGAGGTCGAATTTCTATTTAAGGGGGGAGGATGTAATACCCCGTAATTTATTTAATGATCTGAATGATATTATTTTATATCAATAATGTTTCGGGATGCTCTGAGAGATTTTTAACAAAAATAATTTGAGCAGTCAGCGAGACTAATTTATATTAATTAATATTATCTCATTCAGAGGTTTTATAAAAATGTGGATTAAGAGACATTTTTGGATACTCTTAATTTGGACTCGTTGTGGGGGAAAATAAGTTTTCCCGTATAACCTAAGTTTTTCTTTTCTTTATGCTTCATAATATTAGAAACATAATAAAAAGAAGAGAAAAGGGAAAAGAGAAAGAAGGAAGAATAAAAGCTTGAAGAAGAGGAAGAACTCTTGATCATGGAAGTTTCCATCATCCATTCATCTCTCAATCTTCTTGCTAGAGGTGGGTTCTTAGTTAGAAACTTTTGTTTTAGTTTTGAATGAGTTATTGAGTTTATTAGTTTTAGGGTTTTGGTAGAAAAATCGTAGAATCGGTAGTTGAAATGGTTGAAAACCGACAAAAATGCATGAGTAGGTTAATAATATGTATAGAAACTTCTGTTGAGAATCATTTCTGGTGTTTGATACAAATCAGATTGAATTGGGGAAATTCTGCATTTTTAAACGCAGTTGTTTTTGCCTACTGACTGTAAGTAACCTGTTACCCTCTGGGTAGTAACCGGTTACCTGTTGAAAATTTGGGATTACTGGGCGCATTTTACACTAGTAACCGGTTACCCTCTGGGTAGTAACCGGTTACCACTGTTATGTGCAGAAAATATTATTTTGTTCCAACTTTGAAAATTCATAACTTTTTCCTCGTTTATCCGATTTAAGTGCTCTTTATATCGTTTTGAAGCTAAAAATATGTACTTTCTTATGATGCTGAGAGATAATATTTTTACCCTACTTTTCCGATTAACCATAATTATGTTAATTGAGGAATTTGTGAGCTATTAAGAATAAAAAGAAATAACTCATTAGGTAGTTAGTATTACCCTAGGATGGTATAAAAACTGATTTAGAGACATGACAATGATTATATGTCGATACTCGAACAGTATCCTCATATTAAGTAGTTGTGAATGGATGGAGGTCATGTTCCCATCATGCTATGATCCTAATTTAATTATGTTTAGCTCGTGTCAAGGTCCCATGAGGCGGGACGACCGGGGAGATAAAACTAATATATGGATTCGATTTCCCTTAATGGATGACCATGACCCGTGTCGGAATGCCCTGGTTTGGCTGGGCGGGGAAAGTATCCATTAGGATAAGTAATGAGTGACCCGTGTCGAGATCTCCGTGTGTGGGATGGTCGGGGAAAGTTACTTTGTGATAAGGTACCGTGACCCATGCTGAAGTGCCATGGGGTAGCTAGGCGGGAAAGTACCTTTGGTAGATAATGTGTGACCCGTGCTTGTTTGCCACTGGTGTGACTGGGCGGGGAAAGTTATCTAAACATTAAGGATTGAGATACCTGCATCGTATTGCCCTGCGTGTTTGGCCTGGGAAAGATGCCTTAAAGCACTTCGTATGCTCCATTTTTATATCACCTTATGTCTCTAATTATTATTGTGAAATCGAAGTCTAGGTTTTCCCCCAACTTGAGTGTTGGTTAGATTCGAACCTTTAGAGCTGGGAGAATTCTAAGATAGGGAACCCACTTAGATGTTTTATCTCACCCCATGTTGTTATTATTTTAGGTGTTTCAGGTTCTGCAAAGGGTAAGGATAAAGCAGTTTGATTATCCTTGCTTATTATTATAGCCTTTTGTATTAGTACTTTATGTTGTAGTGGCGATACTTATGCAATATGTTACTAAGAACTTGTTGTATTTCGGTACCAAACTGATGCGTGTTTTTCGCAAGTGTACGAACACGTTAGAGTAATATAAAAGATTGTCGAATCCATAAAGACCAAGTGTCAATCTATCGTTATCTATTATGGTGTGTATCTAAGACAATTGAAGATAAATGTTTTAAAGAGTGCGCAATGATAAATAAAATAGTAAATTTAATTTAATTGATAAAGACAGGTTCAAATGTAATTCACATAATCAAGTGATGATCAAGTACTTGCTAATAGAACTACTTATGGGCAATGTTTCCTACTTTGAAAAGAAATAATTTAACGGGAATTGCCGCTTTCGTGTATTCAGAACCGAGTTGTACTCCCTAATCAAATCCTCCTATTGTCACGGATAAAAAGGCGCGTATTGTGTTAAAGTAGTAAACCTATTTTTAAGAAATATAGTATCTTAACTAAGTTGAAAAGTATTTTGACCTGGATTTTCGAGCAAAAAGAGGTTCTCACGAACCAGACTCTAAACTTATTAACGCGTCCAAAAATAGTTTTAAAATCTCTTTTCTCTTTAATCTAAAAACTCCTAATGAACTAAACCAAACGCTTTTGGCTGTTTTTGAAATAGTTAAAAACAATTAAGTTAAATAGGCGTTGGACGACTTTCGATCTTACCCAATGGAACTTTAAAGAACATGAAAACTTATATTGAAAGTCAAAATAGCCCTTAAGTGTTTGTACAAACAATTGTACAGATTATCGGTTCAATTATGATCTTTACATTCTAACCTTTATAAAATTAGCTAGACATGATAAAGTAAAAGTTCATTTTAATATATTTCATAAAAGGTATTTAGTGCGAGTACGGAAAGTAAATTAAGTAAAGTGCGAGTGCGGCAAAAGTAAATAAAAGTAAGGAAGTGCGAAAATAAAGATAAGTAATGCGAGTGCGGGAAATAAAGAAAAGTAGTGCGAGTGCGGGAAATAAAGAAAAGTAGTGCGAGTGTGGAAATTAAATAAAGTAAAGCGATTACGGAAATTAAATAAAGTAAAGCAGTGCGAAGATAAAATAAAGTAAAGCAGTGCGAAAAGTAAAATACAAACTGGAATTAAAATAGCGACAGGATTAACTTCCTTCCAAAGTGCTCCAAGACTCGATCACATAGACGTATACATACTCGATCACTCGATTGTAGCAACACTCCGATGTGAAGTGGTTACTACTTTATAACTGATATATGCCTAAGAAATTCTAAGTCTGGATGAAAAAAAACGAAAAACTAAAGTCCTATTTATAGGGAAACAAATAATATGAAAATACATGGATGCCCTTGCAACCGAAAAATGGAGGGAACTTCATTTGGCCTTGTGGTACCCGCCACACCCTCACGGCGCCTGCCATGAGTGCAAAATAAAGTGAGGTAGTGGAGATCATGGGGAACGTGGCATTTGAGGGGAGGTGGAGACATGTCCACGTCACGGCTGACCCCATGACGCCAGACATAAACTTCAATCCTATATTAACCAACCCATATCATCCCACAATATATATGCCTATCTTTTCATCTCTTTTGGGTCCCTTTCATTCAAGCACAGTCACATTAAGTCCGTTATCCGTACATGCTTCATAGTAGAGTGACCGGTTAGTGATTCTGATCCAAAACATAGGGTTTCTGGCATAAACGTTTGTGTAAACCCTTTTATTTGACCCAAATGCAGTTGTGGGGGATCGTATCGTAATCCGCCCTACCGAGTTCAGTGCCAGATACCTCTGAACCAACTAACAATGGGTGACTGCAATTTTTTTCTTTTTGTGGCAAAAAATTTTTTTCTCTTTTTTTTTTGTTTAAATGACTTTGTGAGGGTCACCTATCCCAGAGTTTTACTTTTTCTCTTTTTTATTAGCACTGGATCATTCACTTATGTTCATCGTCCCCCTACGTAAAGCATGCTTAGGCCGGAGCTAACTGCTAGAATAAACTACTTAGGACAATTTATAAATGATAATAAAGGCTATGGTATGCGGGGTTTAAGAGTGATTACCATATTTATGAAGTCTATGGTGCTAAAACGATACTGATGGTCCAAAATGTTCACCTAAGTCACCATATCCTAATCCAAACTTGTCTTAAAGCCCAAAAAACATGTGGAACAACATTGTTTTCTATTGAATTTTTTTTGTAAGGCTAAAGAAATGGGGAAAATGAGGGTGCACTAAAGATACATTGTACTGGTGACTCATCAGACTCATGCATTATCTAAAAAACTTAAACTAAATAACTAACTGAAAAGAAGAAAAACAGAAAGCAAATAAATAACTAAGAAATGGGAAAAAACAGAAAGTAATAAAAGTAATAAAATCCCCTCCCACACTTAAATCGAACATTGTCCCCAATGTTTCGAAATAAGATAAGGGGAGTAACTTGGAAAACTATTGCGGAGGACCACTGGTGCCCTCGCCATCCTGCTGAGGATGCCTGGAACGACGGGATCTGATGTGGTGCTGGTCTCTCTAGTCTAGTCGGGCCGATAAGGTATCCTGGGCATCTCTGACCTCTAGAAGGTTACCTAGGATGGAACCCTGAGTGGCCTCCATGAGCTGGTAATGTCGGCGGTTGACTTCTCGCTGACGGGACTGTTCTGCTATGATCGCAGTCAAGGTGCGGAAAACGTTCTCGTAGGCACGATCTGAACTCAATCGCGATTATTCCATGTAGCTCATGTTATCCGCCCGTTGTTGTGAAATGGTAGAGAGTAGGCCGTATCGCCTTTCTTCTCTAGCCGTCATATCACGCCACATCTCCTCAGTAATATAAAATCCAGGAGTAACACCTACAACAGGGTTAGAGGAAGATGGTGCAGTGTTTGGATGTGAAGGATGATGGGGGATATGTGAGGTACGGGAGATTTCTCTCTCCAATCAAATTCTTCATCAGTGTCATGTCCCTCCCCATCAGGAATATTAGGAGGAAGTGGACCTAGAACAGGTGGAACATTTAAATCATAGGTCCAATTCCTTTCATTATGTACACAGGTATGTCTACTGCAAGGCAAGGCAACAAATGGGATATCTACACCATGAATCATCAATTCATAACCACCTGCTCTTCTCACTCGGCACAATTTCATGTCTTTTAGAAAATTTAGGTTAACTGTGTGAGGAGGTAGAGGTTCAAGTGTGGCTATCTCATTTTTCAGGTTAAGGGCCTGAGCAATAGACGTAACAAGTCCTCCAAAAACAATCGGTCTTGTTTTATTAATAGTTAAAGACATGTGTGCAAGCATAAACGGGACCGGATTGATATGACTATTTGTGAGGCTTCCTTGCAAAGATAGAAACTCTTTAGCATTTACCTTATTTGGATTCTCCTGGCCAAAAATAGTACATGCCAACATATATCTGAAAACTCTGATGGCCGGGTTATGGGTGGTCGATGCGAGTATTCCTTCAAAAGAATTTATTGAAGTATTTGGTAGTCTCTGCTAGAAGGAAAATATATCGGCCTACCATTCTGAATCCAAAGGGGCCTCACATATAGCACCTTCCCAATGAGGGATTCCTAACAAGCCCGTTAGTTCGCCGGTACTATATTCATATTCAATTCTAAACATTCTAAAATTGACAGTACCGACTGTGCTAGCAGTGTTAGGACTGACAATATATATTAAGGAACTCAAAAACTCAATTGTCAACCTCTCAAAGGTAGATTCCTGATTTGCAAAAATATTGTGCAAGCCTAGAAAATCTAATAAATGATAAACACTATGGTACATACCCAAAGAATATAGACAATTATCATCCACGTACCTAGTCGAGAGAATTTCTCGACTCTGAAGCTTTTGAATTATCCTTCGTTGCCTATCCCCGGGTTTTCCTTCTCGAAGAATGAATCCGTTGAACTCCATTGTTCTTGCTCTTTGGATGAGTTGAAGGTGGTGAAGAGTAGTTTAAATAGAAAATGGTAAAGGTGAGATTTTTATGGTTTGTAATGAATGAAAATAAAAATGGGATTTGGAAGGGTTTAATGGATGGTGAATGAATGATAAAGGTGAGAGCTTTAATGGGGTTCAATGGAGTTTTGGAAGAGGGAAAAAATGAGTTTTGGAAGTTTGAAGGTTCAAAAATGGTGGGGGGAATGAATCTGTCCCGAATTTTGTGGGACGTCATGGCGGGCACCGTGTCTCTATGTCGGGCGCCACAAGGCCATTTCGTGGTTGTGCCAAATTTTGAAAATTCCAAGTGGGCTTTGCATACCTTTTTGTCTTTGGGGGTCCAAATAGTGTTTGCTTTCTTCTTATTAGGCACGATACTTGCACAACCTTTAATAAGTATTAAACATAAAAAAAATCATTTTTTGTATTTTTTGTTGTTATTAGACATAATATATATATATATATATATATATATATATATATATATATATATATATATATATATATATTCATGCATATAATATAATATAACATATATATAAATGATTTTCAACCAAAGTACATAAAAATGTAGCAGATGCGATAATATAAAATATGTCTTGGGATGCGAGAAATAAAATAATGCATAAAATATTAAATACTAGAGCAGTAACGTCAGGGTAACACGATCATGTAGTAGACTTCTTTGCCTGGTCCGATCCATGAATCTCGGCGATCTCTTGACGAAGCTCTCCAATCTCCTGATATAGAGCGTATGCCTCAGTGGCGTGGGTGAGATCAGATACTTCAATCTGTAAAGCCAAGTCAGCTACCTCTTATTTGAGCCTTGAAGTCTCTCTGTGGAGCTCATAAATCTGGGTCTATAAATCAGGCGGCTGCAAAGACAAATTGTTAGACAAAACAATGACTCTGGGAGAATGAGGTGTAGGAGTATACTCAGCAACAGGAGGTGATTTCGGCTCCTCAACAGACTCTCCATGACCCTCTAAAGCATAACTCCAATTAGCTGGGACGTGGACACTGGTCCTCAGCAGGTCAGGTAGTGTGAAGTAATGTATCACCTCGCCATCAATCAGTAATCTGAACATGTTGGGATCACAAGAGGCTCTCCTCATCAACCCTCTGTCTAGGAAAACGTCGACATCCATGGTGGTATAGCTACAGAAGGTCCTGAGATGTAACAACTTGTGAGACATACCTAATGCAGTAGTGATCTGAGTAATAATCCCACCGACATTAATAATGCCTACAGATGACCTGGCGACACTGCTAAGGCCATTCAGCAGAAAGTTGCCACATGCCACGGGGCGTGACTGGGTCGCACAAAGCAATAAGTATATCTCCTCCTCGCCAAGCAAAGTCTGAGTATCTGGTAAACCGAGGAAAGAGTGTGCTAGGATCATCTGGAAGTACCTCAGTGCAGGGTTGTGGATAACCTGGGATAGCTGAGTGGAAGGATCCTGGCTCTCTCCACCTGAGATATCGCTCCAAAACGTCTCCACTTCTCTGCTCATAAAGTATCCCATCGACTTCTTTGGAATAGCATCAGGGGTAGTCTGAAAACCTTGTAAATCACCTAACTCTTTGTGAGAGAAAGAATACTCAATCCCGAACAACCTGAAAATAGCATGTCCATCGGGTCCATCCCAGGGGTCATAATCAAACGAGCTGAGAAACTCTAGAGTCAAGTTCCTGTAAGTGTTTTTCATGTCGTCGAACTGGTCCCATTGGAGTTGGTGGCATAAAAATCTGACGCTTGGCTCAATCCCCAAAGCATCCATGCAATCCTGGTCTGGGTATCGCGTAGGTGCCATAGGGCGCCTTATATGAACATAGTAACGCTCCCTCTAGGCGTCGTCTCTGAAGGCCACGTGCATGTCATTGAGATTCTGCATCCTTCACAGGGTTAGGAAAAAGGTCCTGAAATCACAAAAACATTTAAATGTTAGTCCTGAAAGAATAATAAAGAAAGGAAAATAAAATAAAATAAGAGTAAATAAAAGTAAATAAGATAAGAAACCCATGGGTTGCCTCCCATGCAACGCTTGTTTAATGTCGTTAGCTCGACGACCGGAACTTATACATCATTCGGAGGATTTGGTGGATCACTTAGAGTATGGCTGGAGTTTACTGTTGGAATGTCTCATCCTTCATAGGGCTTCAGTCTCTGTCCATTGACAATGAACGGTTTACTTGTCCGGTTCTT
This sequence comes from Lathyrus aphaca, assembly GCA_963966055.1. Lineage (NCBI taxonomy): Eukaryota > Viridiplantae > Streptophyta > Magnoliopsida > Fabales > Fabaceae > Lathyrus > Lathyrus aphaca. The sequence continues at coordinate 723,445,758 of OZ014519.1, read as the reverse complement.
GATTTCAATAGCTCAAGATCTAAGAATCTTAGATACTTCGAAGGGGCCAGTCCATCTTGAACGAAGCTTCCCTGGAAAAAGTCGTAACCTAGAATCGAACAGGAGACATGATTGGCTATTTTGAAGTCTTTTCTTATGATTCTTTTGTCGTGCCAAGCTTTTATTCTTTCTTTGTATATAATGGCATTCTCGTAGGCTGATTGTCTGAGTTCTTCCAATTTGTGGATATCAAGGATACGTTTTTCACCAGAAGTTAGGTAATCCAAATTCAAAGTTTTAATGGCCCAATAGGATTTATGTTTAAACTCAAAAGGTAAGTGATATGACTTTCCATAGACTAGTTGATAGGGGGTTGTTCCTATAGGGGTTATGAAAGCGGTTTTGTAGGCCCATAACGCTTCTTGAAGTTTCTGCGACCAATCTTTTCTAGACATAGAGACAGTCTTCTCAAGAATTTGTTTAATCTCCCTATTAGATACTTCCACTTGTCCATTAGTTTGTGGGTGGTATGGTGTTGCTACTCTATGCTTAACTTCATACTTGCTTAAAATTTTATCAAATATTCTTGATATGAAGTGTGATCCTCCATCACTTATGACTAAACGGGATGTTCCAAACCTGGGGAATATATAATTTTTAAATAATTTGATCACTACTCTGGTGTCATTTGTGGGTGCGGCAATAGCTTCAATCCACTTAGACACGTAGTCAACATCTACTAAGATATACTTGTTTCCTAAAGATGGTGGGAATGGTCCCATAAAATCTATACCCCATACGTCGAAGAGTTCTACTTCTTGGATATTTCTTAGAGGCATTCATTACGTCTTGAAATATTTCCTGTACGTTGGCATCTGTCAAATTTGACAATGAAAGCATGGACATCACGCCAGATGGTAGGCCAGAATAGGCCAGCTTGAAGAATCTAAACGTAAGTCTTAGAGGTGCTTGCATGTCCACCATAGGGTGCAAAGTGACAATGCTCAATTATACTGTGTACCTCATCTTCTGGAACGCAACGGCGGAAAATGCAATCTTTACCCCTCTTGAAAAGAAATGGTTCGTCCCAATAGAAGTTTCTTACATCACTATAAAACTTCTTCTTCCAGTGGTAATTGAGATCGGGGGGTATGATGTCAGCGGCTAGATAATTAACAAAGTCTGCATACCAGGTGTAACACGGTGGGTGAACTGACTTTCTATAAATGTTGCGGATAGCAAGAGTCGTCACTGACTTTTATTTTATCCAAGTGGAAAGGACATAAAAGAACAGGAAAGACCTTGTTTAAAAGACTTGAGTTCGGGGGGTAGGTTATATAAAGGGAAGGTATTAACACCCTTTATATCAGTGGTTATCCATGGGCTCTTAGTTACTTAGCTCAATTAAATGTTTTTGAAAAGTGTAGTGTGTGATTAGAAATTTTCTAAGTACTTTATAATGATCCTCGTATGGATGTATACAAAGCCTTGTTGAAAATGTTTGAAAATATTGTGAGGTGTTGTAACACGGTGGGAGAACTGACTTTAGTTAAATGTTGCGGATAGCAAGAGTCGCCACCGACTTTTATTTTATCCAAAGGAAAGGGTATAAAAGAACAGGAAATGCCTTAAAAGATTTTTGGGTTCGGGGGTAGGTTATGTAAAGGGAAGGTGTTAGCACCCTTTACATCCATGGTTATCCATGGGCTCTTAGTTACTTAGCTCACTTTAAATTGTTTTGAGAAGTGTAGTGTGTGTTTAGAAATTTTCTTAAGTACTTTATAATGATCCATGTACGGATATATATAAAGCCTTTGTTTTGAAAATTTGTTTGAAATGTGAAGTGTTTTGAAATGTTTTTGAAAAGTGAGCAAGTACATAAGAGGAACCTACCTTAAGTTAAGTCTTTTATGTTCTTAAATATCCTTTAAATGGTAAGACTATCCCTATTATTAAGGAATATGTAGTCATTACCTTGGATGTGTGAGGGACAAGTGAAGGGACAACTGTTATTTAGGCAACTGTAAGGTGTATTTAGCAATTCGAAGGGACTTATCATCTTTATTCGAAAGGGACAAGATCATATTATGAAGGCAACCATGAAGGGACTTGATCTTTTTATCTTTTAAGGGACTAGATGATATAAGAGAAGGGACTTTGCTTTACACCTTACTTGACCTTTTGTTTAGGCAACATGAGAGGTAACCCTTAAGAATGTGAGATGGCGATCCAAGATCGACTTACGTGTGTGCGTGTACAAATTCATATATTTATCTTGAGATTAATGATCTAAATTCAATTTTAAATACAAACATGTTTTACCCTCCCTATTTTTACTAACCATAGCAATTAAAAATAAATAAAAAAAATAATACTACAACTATTACATAAATTGCACAATTACATAATAATAATAAAATAAATTAGATAAATACTCACATAATAAATAAATAAATAAAGTGGTTAGTAATAATAAACAAAATAAATAAGTATAAGACGGTTAGTATAATAACAAATAATAAATTAAAAGTTCAATTTTAAATAAATAATTATTTTTAAGATTTTTAATAAAAGAAATAAATAATAAATATTATATACTAATAAAATATGATTAATAGTCTAATTATTTAATTTTATATACATATTATAAAAATATCTAATTATAATTAAATGAGCATATAAAAAAAATAATAAATTATATTCATAAGATAAAATTAGGGTTTAATTATTTAGAAAAATAAGTATGGATTTACTACTTAACTAAATTATTTAAATTATAAAACTACATATAATAATAACATAAACAAATTATAAATAAATATATACAAACACATAAATTAATATTCATAATCATAATTAGGGTTTATAAACAAAATTAGGTTTTATATGAAAATATTAGGGTTAATTAATTAATTAAATTATTTACATATAAAAACTATATACAAATTATAAAATAAATATACATAATTAAAATTTACAAATAAATAAATTAAGAGTTATAATATAATTAGGGTTTATAAAAATAAATTAAAATTTTTTTAGAACTAAAAAAATTAGGGTTATAGTTTGATTATCAATTAAAATTAATTATAATTTGAAAACAATAATAATAATAATAAACAAAACAAAAATAAAATAGAAGAAAGGAAAAGGGGGAGGCCTGGTTTTGACCCCAGGACCTCCCCAATACCTGAAGAGAACCCCAGCCACTGGGCCAACGTGCGCGTTGGTGATAGCAACACACTCCAGGTTGTTTTGTTGTTATCCTGGAAAACAAAAATAAATCAAGCAAAAAAAATTACCTTGGCTGATTTCGAACCCAAGCCCTTCAGTATATCATACGCGCACCAAAACCAGTTGAGCTACATGCTCATTGTGACATATGAATGAAACGAATTCGTTTTAAGCGTTTTACACAATTCAAATATTTCTTTCGCGCGCTGATGGTCTTCTTCTACCTCTGAACCTGCGTGATTTGCTACGAATTTTACCACGAATGTTCCTGCGAATTTCCATTGGCAGCAAACCCTACGAAACTCAATCATCAACAAAACAACAAAATTTCATAAAATTAAATCCACAAACATAATCCAGATGTCAATTAGAGTTGATCCATGGTCTTAGAATTCATTTATGTTCCATAAATCAGGAAACCCTAATTTGGCCGAAAAACCCTAGTAATGGTGAAATCCATATTAGGTGATGAAACTTCATATAACCTGTCCAGAATCAATCTACAGCTCATCATAAACAAGAAACATCAATCAAAATTCATTAAAAACCAATAAATATCCAGAATCGAAAATCAAAAATATCATGAACATGATGAATCGGTTTATGCATATGAGCTTGAATCAAAGGCATGTAAGGGTTGGTTTCGGTTCAGGGAAGCTTAAGGAAGCTTGTGGTGTCCTTAAAATACCTTGAAACCTCTTCTAATATGGAAACCGAAAAATTAAATTTTGGTGATTTTTTGTGAAGTTTGAAATATGTCTTAGAGGCTGCAATTTTCGTCCCCTTGTATTGTAATTAGTTTGTGTACATATAGAGAGTTGAATTAGGTCAAGAAACTTTGGATTTATGGGCGTTGTCTTGGTTGCTTGATCATGAAGATACAACTTGCTTTTTTAGTCAAAAAATCACATAAATATTTTCCTCTTTGGTCTAGCACGAATTTAAATCTTTCAATCAACTTTAAAACATGTTTATGAGCTTCTAGAATGAAAATCAAATCAAATATATAACTTTTCATATTTTATTTTGATTTAAAATGATTTTAAATGAATAAAATCAAAATAAATAAAATAAAAATAATAAAAATCTGAATAAATGAGAATTGGTTCGTGCATGATGTCATGTTAAAGTTTGGATCACAAAATTGCAAGCCCATTTGGAGGAATTTGGTTTTAAGGCCCTATTTGCTTCATAAACCTCCCAAAAATTTCCCAAATTTGCAAGGGCACAAATCCTTCAATTTTAATGCTATGAGGGTGTTCTTGGACATTTTGGAAATATTAAAGAGTCCTCTAACCAACCCCATTGGTTTCATGTCCATATCTTTTACCATTCTCAAGTTATGCTCTTTTGAAGTTGTTGACTTTTTGTTGACTTTCAAAAGGACCTATAATGTCTTAGCTCATATCTTCCAAATGAAGCATTTTTGGGCTTGGCTTGTGAGACACAAAGTTGTAGAGAATTAAATTTCCTTCAAAATGAGATTTGTATGGAAAATTCTTGATGAAACATATGAAAGTTATGGCTGGTCAAAGTTCAGTTGACTTTTCTTGTGAAAACCCTAATTTAGAAACTCCTAATTCTTGATGATCTGAAATCTCCTTGATGAATCATTATCAACCCTTGATCAAATGATGAACTTTACTTCATATACTTGATGTTGGCAAAAAAATCATGAAGTTTGACTTTGGTTTGACCACAGTTGACCTCAGTTTGACTTTTTAACTGCTTTGACTGATTTTAACCTATCTGATCATCTGACTGAGCAAACCTTTGGGAAAAGTCTTGAAACTTGTCATGGGGATTATTAAACACATATAAGATGTTATGAAGCTCACTTGAAGTCTTGGAAGTCCATTTAGCCTGATTAAAGTCAAAACCCTAGTTTAGGATGCATTGCTTAGAAGGATGCATTGTCTGAGGGAAATGTCAAATCTTCTGACTGATTGTGAACTTTGTGAACCTTGTGAACCTCATGAGATGTCTTGTGAACCTTGTGAACCTTGTGAACCTCTTAGTACACAAAGTCTTGTCTTGTGAGGGCAAATTTTGGGGTGCAACAGCTGCCCTTGTTCAATTTTCTGAAACCTGATGGGTTAGATTGGTATATGTGCCAATCGTGACCTGGAAGGTTGAAGGGGATTGAACACAAAAGCCCAAAAATTTGCACTCGCCGGTGCGTAAAGTAACACTTATGATTAGTTGTATATGCTTGAGTGGGCTTGAGGATGCCACTTGGAAGAATTGGAGATGGGCTTAGAGATGCCATCAGGATGAACTAGAGATGGGCTTAGAGATGCCATCTGAAATATTTGGATGTGATGATATTTTGTATGTTGATACTGGATATCAGTACTAGGTCTTTGTATAAGCCGTCTCTGAATCATTTATGCAACATGATTTGAATTGCTGAATGGACCAGTAGAAATAAATCTTGTGATGATTATCTTTTCTGGAGGTATATTGGATTAGGGAATGGATCTTTGTACAGACTGTTTGCCTACTATCCAAGGTCAAAAGAACGTCAGGATTTGTCCTTCTGAAAAAGTATCTTGAACCAGGGAATGGATCTTTTTACAGACCGTTTGCCTGCTATTCAAGGGCCAAAAGAACGTCAGGATTTGTTCTTAAGGGTCAAAAGAACGTCAGGATTTGTTCTTCTGAAAAAGTCTTGAACAAGGGGCCAAAAGAGCGTCAGGATTTGTTCTTCTGAAAAAGTCTTGAACAAGGGGCCAAAAGAGCGTCAATATTTGCTCTTAAGGGTCAAAAGAACGTCAGGATTTGTTCTTCTGAAAAAAGTCTTGAACAATGGATCAAAAGAGCGTCAGGATTAATTCTTCTGAAAAATATCTTGAACAAGGGACCAAAAGAACGTCAGGATTTGTTCTTCTGAAAAAGTCTTGAACAAGGGACCAAAAGAACGTCAGGATTTGTTCTTAAGGGTCAAAAGAACGTCAGGATTTGTTCTTCTGAAAAAGTCTTGAACAAGGGGCCAAAAGAGCGTCAGGATTTGCTCTTAAGGGTCAAAAGAACGTCAGGATTTGTTCTTCTGAAAAAGTCTTGAACAAGGAGCCAAAAGAGCGTCAGGATTTACTCTTAAGGGTCAAAAGAACGTCAAGATTTGTTCTTCTGAAAAAGTCTTGAACAAGAGGCCAAAAGAGCGTCAGGATTTGCTCTTAAGGGTCAAAAGAACGTCAGGATTTGTTCTTCTGAAAAAGTCTTGAACAAGGGGCCGAAAGAGCGTCAGGATTTGCTCTTAAGGGTCAAAAGAACGTCAGGATTTGTTCTTCTGAAAAAGTCTTGAACAAGGAGCCAAAAGAGCGTCAGGATTTACTCTTAAGGGTCAAAAGAACGTCAAGATTTGTTCTTCTGAAAAAGTCTTGAACAAGAGGCCAAAAGAGCGTCAGGATTTGCTCTTCTGAAAGATGTCTTGAACCAGGGAATGGATCTTTTTACGGACCGTTTGCCTGCTATCCGAGGACATCTTGAGTAGTGTATGGATCATTTCTGACCTGTTGTAAGTTATTGATATTGTTTTACCTGCATATAACCATCCTGCAAGGAGAATGTTAGTTTATACATTATGTATGCATGCATAGTATGATGCACTTAAGTAAATGTATTATGTACTTATGGTATGTATGTTATGGTATGATGATAAATGATGTATGTATGAATCATGCAGCCTGAAGCGTCTGGATATCTTCGTATAACAACTGTTGGCCAGGGAAAATAAATCCCGATTTGTAGCTGAAGAATATGAGGAACTCGTCTTGTTTGATAATATAGTGAAGAATATGAGGAACTCGTCTTGTTTGATAATATAGTGAAGAATATGAGGAACTCGTTCCCGTCTCGTTTGATAATAAGGTATCCATAACCTCCCGTCTTCGTTCGTCGTACTCCTATTGAAAGAATAAATTCCCGACTATCCGTCTGAGGATAAAAGAGACGGATATACATTCCAGGGGAGATGTGACTCGAAGTATTTATGAAGATGGATTTGCCCTACTGGGGGATTTCTAGCTGTCTGGTGGGGATGAACCGGCGAAGCTTCGTTGAATTCCTTCCCTCGTTCGTCCTTAGTAAATACTATTACTGCATTTCATGCATTTCTGGTAAACATCAATCATATTAAGCATTATATGCATTTCTGGTAAACATCAATCATATTCAAAAGCATACATACATTCAAACGCAACCAATGGACGTTTCGCTTATGTAAATAGGGTAAAAGTAAATCTGGATTCAAAGATGGAAAAGTAAAGCTGAACTTGAAAACAGAATCGTTTCAACTTTGAGAGTGTATAAACAATTGGATTTAAAGCTCCTGAGATTCTTAACTTTACTGAATACCTTCCCAGAAATCCTCATAGCTGGATCTGAAGACATGATACTGACACCATCTGATACTACTGGTGTAGACAATTAATTTCCCCAATGGCTTCTGCTGAGAATCCAATATCAAGGTAATACAATGAAAGGAATGTGTCTTCAAATTGTGATGGACCATATACGCTCCGGATATTAGATTTGAAAAGAGAGCATTGCCCCTTGGTTGAGGATGAATTGTCCCATAATGGAAGTATCTGAATGTAGTTACCTCAAGAGAAATAAGCAGAATGCCCCACAATAATATGCCCCTGACATCATGAACTTTATAATGTTACCCTTGGTAACTTAGATAGATGAGGAGATATGCCCCTGGTTACTTAAATATAGTTGAATCCTGTCCTGATTGCCCCAGATGAATTAGGCAGTATCATGGCATGCCCCCTTGATTGGGAGATAATGACTATGCCCCTTGTATACATGGGCTTTGATCCAGGAAGCAACTTTATTTATCGGAAAGACTTTGGTTTATTGAACATTCATCCTGTAAGTATCTCTGTTTATCAAACACTCAAGTATATGCAAACAAATATATTCAAAAATGCAATGCTTATGTCTGTCTTAAAGTTTTGAAAAAGAATTATTTTAGAAAATTTTTTTTTAAGAAAACTGTGATATTAACTCAAGTTTTATAATGAGCCCTAAAGGAGTCAGGATACCTTTTTGTAGCAGTACGCTTTCGAACTAACCATGCTTCAGTTAGGACTTTTAAAGGGTTATAACGTGGTCTGGTTCACGGTTTAAGAAACAAAGGATAAAGGCTCAAATTTATTTGCACCCAACCCATTCTTCGTGATGTTCTTCAGTCCTATGTTCGGTTAACTTATGCATTGAGGTTCCAAAGTAGTTTGGAATTGTAACACTGACATTTGTGCTGGTTCAGAAACCAAAAATTTATTTGAACATTCGGTCATCTTTCTTTGTTGAGGATTCATAGTGACCTCTTTTTTTCTTTTGACTTTGTTATCCCTTCTTTTTGCCTGAACTGTTTATTTCAAGGTTACAGTCAGCGGGATGTCTTATTAAGTCTCCTTCGTAGGTTTTGACTTAGTGAGCTTCTTTTTCTTTGCTAGATATTGAATGTCAGGTTTAATGATTACAGAGAACCATCATTAGTTGTGTACAACACAGATAATTGGCATATTTGAGTTAACCGAGTAACTACCCTGCCCCAGGTTATGAATAAGGGTTTTAATTTGTGCGAGAATGAAAACTCCTACTTCATAGGCTCAAAAGGGTTGACTAGGGATTAACTTCCTTATATCTCCACTGTTTAGGAATTGAAACAATGCCTGTACATCGTCAGAATAGTCTGTTCAAAAGCATACTGCCTAATATTATGGTATTGTTTTCGTCATCCTCCCTCTACAGACTTATAGTTTTATCAGGAGTTAAATATCACAAAATAAAAATATGAAACATACTTCAAAACATAGTGAAACAAATGGATTAATTCAAGACAAACATATGCAATGCATTAATGAAAACAAAAGTTTTAACATAATAGTAAGTGTTTAAACAAATGAAAGAAATTACAAATGAAAATTCATATGTTGTCCCATCCAGTTGGCTGAATGTCTTCAATTGCAATCTGTGAACTTTGAGGAGCAGTATACTTCACCACAAAATCAAATTTGCCACTTGGATGTCCCAAGGTGCCCCATATCTCAACAGGAATAGGTAGGCTTCTTTTCTTGCTACCCTGGGCAGCTTGTCTTGCAGCTTCGGTGTTTGATGGACGATAATAGAATTCAACTTGACCTTCTGGAGTAACCTCTAGGATTCCTTCGTCAATCAGGTCTTGAATCTTTTTCTTTAATGCCCAACAGTTATTAGTATCATGTCCATGACTGTTGGAGTGATACTCACACCTTGCCTTGGAATTATAGTGAGGAGAGGCAGTTTTAGGATTTTGAGGAGGACTTTTCAAAGAAACTAGTTTCATCTCCAACAAGCATTGCAGAACTTGTGACATTGGAGTGTTGAACTTGATAAACTACCTTCTACATTCCTTGTGTTGAGGTGGATTAACCTTATAAGGTCTTTCTTCTTCAACTGAAGAACAATCAATGGTAACCTGTATCTTACCTTCTTTTATCCTCATCTTCCTTTCAACCAAATCAGCTTGTTTTAATGGAGGTTGACTGACAACTAGATTCCTGACTCCATTACTTTGAAGTTTATGGACAAAGGTTCTTAGCTCTTCTTGCCCCTGAGCTAAACTTTGAATAAGAGCCACCTGGTCATTCATCTGGGTCCTCATTTCTGTCATCTCAGCTTGTAGTTGTTCCAGCTGATCATCCTTGTTGTCCTCAGGATTCTTCTTCTTATCCAGCAATGTCTTCAACTCATCTTGTCCCTTGGACAAATTCAAAATCATCTCTTGGAATTGTGCATTCTGAGCCTGGAGATCTTTGATAGTCTGTTCAAGAGCCATTTCTGCTGAAATAAACAGCGAGAAGATAAGATTCCTGTATATAAGAAACCTGTGATGCAATGATATGGTGTATAAATGCGAATGCAATGTTTTCAAGGACCGCAGGATTTAAATTTGTTTAAACAACCAAGAAAGTAACCTTTTATTAGTAATAAATTTGTTTTCCTTTTGGGCTTACAATAAAAATGAAATGAAATAAATACAAAAGATGGGGTTTTAAGTCTCCCATGGACGTTTCCTCTTTGTGTTGAGGTATGAGTTGAGATTCCGCTCCTCGTGAAGTTGCTTTGTTAATTCCAGGATTCTTTCCTGGCTTGCTTTGTAATGAGCCTCAAAAGTATCCCTTTGCTCCTTCAACTGGATCCAGGACCTCTGTAAGTCTTCCATGTCAGTGGGCATGTCTGGGTGAAGGATGGTATAAGAGGTATCTCCTTCAGCAACAGGCTCCATAGTAACTGGCAGGATGGCAGGATATGGCATCATGAGAGTCTGAGCACGAGATCGCACCCATCTGAGGTAAGCCTCCATAGGAATAGTGTACTTGGGCTCCGGAGTCTTGCTGTCAACCTTGTTCACTTTTCCCCATGCTCGTATGAACCTTTGACGGTAACCTTGCAGATCGTTGTCGTAGTCAAACACAATACCCTGGATCAACATGTCATGTAGACCATCACTCTGAGCGTAACCAAATTGTCGTAAAGCTAAAGAAGGTTTGTAAGTAATGCCTCCTCTTATGCCTAGAAGTGGCACATTAGGAAACTCCCCACAACGGTCAATGATAGTAACATTATCCATAGATCTGGAGCACCAAGGGATATCTGAATGAGAGAGTGACATGATCCTCTTGGACCACCTGAACCCTTGTTCATTCTTCATCACTGATCGAGGAAGGTGAGAGATAAACCACCTAGATAGCAAAGGTATGCAACACATCAGAGTTCGTCGTGCCTTTATAGTACGAGTATGAAGAGAATGCAGAATGTCTCCAAGCAATGTAGGCACTGGATTGTGACTCAGAAATATGTTGATGGCGTGTACGTCTATGAACTGATCTGGATTGGGGAACAACACTAAGCCATAAATCAGCAAGGCTAAGATATCCTTAAAAGCATCATAGCTCATAGCCTTCAAGAACACTTGAGCCTTCTCTATCAACACCTTAGCAAGAATACCCTTAACTCCGCTTCTTGTTTCTAGAACAATGTCTGACTTCTTCAGATGTAGAGCTGCATCAATAACCTCTGGTTTAAGCTCTTTTTCCAAGCCTGTGAAGGGTCTTTGATCAAGAACAGGTATACCCAGAAGTTTAGAGAACTCTTCCATTGTAGGAACCAGCTGATAGTCGGGGAATGTGAAGCAATGATGCTTAGGGTCAAAGAACTGAAACAGAACACTCATCATGTCTTCATTGAACCCTGAAGTGACTAGATCCAGTAGGTGACCATGTCTCTTGATGAACTGGGAGTTTTCAGAAACCTGAGAAACCAATTCCTTAAGCTTAGGAGGTATTCCTACAAAGTTGATCCTGATAGTGTTCCTACGAGTAGAAGCCATAACCTGCAACAAAGAACAAAGATAAATCCTTTGGTCCTTGAAATGGTTAGTGAAAATGCTATTCTTATGATACATGATGATGCCATGATGTTATGCTCAATCACAAACATGGGGAACACACAAACAAGTCACACCATAGCCCTAGGTTTAAAGGCTTGCATGAGGTTCAAAGGTAAGTACCCTCCCCTGAAGTTTAGATGGTTCATCCTGTCCTATAAAGTAACCAGGTTCTAAGGGATCTCAATATCATTGATCCTTCACAAGGGTGGTTGTTCAGTAGGCAACTTACTTGCCAACCAAAACCCTCCAAGTTTAGGATCTCAATGAGCGTAGTCTCGAGTATCAACCAACTTCAGTCTTCACCAAAGTCGGTTATCTCACTACTTTTCTAAAGGCCAAGATGGGATAACTAGGGTTCTAAAAGTTAGTTAGTGCATTGACAACACATGGCAGCCTCATATTATCCTCAACTTGACTTAAGGAACATAAGCACCAACCAAGAAGTCACACTAACTATGGCCACCAGATCAACCATATCGGTATACGCCGTACAGTTTCCTTGGTCTATTGCCATTTACCTAAGGTACACTAGATTCGGGTTAGGATCTTTCACACATAAGAGCACCCAACAAGATAAGTATAAAGCAAACAAAGCAAACAATTTTAAAGTGATCTAATTCCTAAGGGTACCCCTCTTTTATTAAACCCCCAGCAGAGTCGCCAGTTCTGTAACACGGTGGGAGAACTGACTTTAGTTAAATGTTGCGGATAGCAAGAGTCGCCACCGACTTTTATTTTATCCAAAGGAAAGGGTATAAAAGAACAGGAAAGACCTTAAAATATTTTTGGGTTCGGGGGGTAGGTTATGTAAAGAGGAGGTGTTAGCACCCTTTACATCCATGGTTATCCATGGGCTCTTAGTTACTTAGCTCACTTTAAATTGTTTTGAGAAGTGTAGTGTGTGTTTAGAAATTTTCTTAAGTACTTTATAATGATCCATGTATGGATATATATAAAGCCTTTGTTTTGAAAATTTGTTTGAAATGTGAAGTGTTTTGAAATGTTTTTGAAAAGTGAGCAAGTACATAAGAGGAACCTACCCTAAGTTAAGTCTTTTCTGTTCTTAAATATCCTTTAAATGGTAAGACTATCCCTATTATTAAGGAATAGGTAGTCATTACCTTGGATGTGTGAGGGACAAGTGAATGGACAACTGTTATTTAGGCAACTTTAAGGTGTATTTAGCAATTCGAAGGGACTTATCATCTTTATTCGAAAGGGACAAGATCATATTATGAAGGCAACCATGAAGGGACTTGATCTTTTCATCTTGTAAGGGACTAGATGATATAAGAGAAGGGACTTTGCTTTACACCTTACTTGACCTTTTGTTTAGGCAACATGAGAGGTAACCCTTAATAATGTGAGATGGCGATCCAAGATCGACTTACGTGTGTGCGTGTACAAATTCATATATTTATCTTGAGATTAATGATCTAAATTCAATTTTAAATACAAACATGTTTTACCCTCCCTATTTTTACTAACCATAGCAATTAAAAATAAATAATAAAAATAATACTACAACTATTACATAAATTGCACAATTACATAATAATAATAAAATAAATTAGATAAATACTCACATAATAAATAAATAAATAAAGGGGTTAATAATAATAAACAAAATAAATAAGTATAAGACGGTTAGTATAATAACAAATAATAAATTAAAAGTTCAATTTTAAATAAATAATTATTTTTAAGATTTTTAATAAAAGAAATAAATAATAAATATTATATACTAATAAAATATGATTAATAGTCTAATTATTTAATTTTATATACATATTATAAAAATATCTAATTATAATTAAATGAGCATATAAAAAAAATAATAAATTATATTCATAAGATAAAATTAGGGTTTAATTATTTAGAAAAATAAGTATGGATTTACTACTTAACTAAATTATTTAAATTATAAAACTACATATAATAATAACATAAACAAATTATAAATAAATATATACAAACACATAAATTAATATTCATAATCATAATTAGGGTTTATAAACAAAATTAGGTTTTATATGAAAATATTAGGGTTAATTAATTAATTAAATTATTTACATATAAAAACTATATACAAATTATAAAATAAATATACATAATTAAAATTTACAAATAAATAAATTAAGAGTTATAATATAATTAGGGTTTATAAAAATAAATTAAAATTTTTTTAGAACTAAAAAAATTAGGGTTATAGTTTGATTATCAATTAAAATTAATTATAATTTGAAAACAATAATAATAATAAACAAAACAAAAATAAAATAGAAGAAAGGAAAAGGGGGAGGCCTGGTTTGGACCCCAGGACCTCCCCAATACCTGAAGAGAACCCCAGCCACTGGGCCAACGTGCGCGTTGGTGATAGCAACACACTCCAGGTTGTTTTGTTGTTATCCTGGAAAACAAAAATAAATCAAGCAAAAAAAATTACCTTGGCTGGTTTCGAACCCAAGCCCTTCAGTATATCATATGCGCACCAAAACCAGCTGAGCTACATGCTCATTGTGACATATGAATGAAACGAATTCGTTTTAAGCGTTTTACACAATTCAAATATTTCTTTCGCGCGCTGATGGTCTTCTTCTACCTCTGAACCTGCGTGATTTGCTACGAATTTTACCACGAATGTTCCTGCGAATTTCCATTGGCAGCAAACCCTACGAAACTCAATCATCAACAAAACAACAAAATTTCATAAAATTAAATCCACAAACATAATCCAGATGTCAATTAGAGTTGATCCATGGTCTTAGAATTCATTTATGTTCCATAAATCAGGAAACCCTAATTTGGCCGAAAAACCCTAGTAATGGTGAAATCCATATTAGGGGATGAAACTTCATATAACTTGTCCAGAATCAATCTACAGCTCATCATAAACAAGAAACATCAATCAAAATTCATTAAAAACCAATAAATATCCAGAATCGAAAATCAAAAATATCATGAACATGATGAATCGGTTTATGCATATGAGCTTGAATCAAAGGCATGTAAGGGTTGGTTTCGGTTCAGGGAAGCTTAAGGAAGCTTGTGGTGTCCTTAAAATACCTTGAAACCTCTTCTAATATGGAAACCGAAAAATTGAATTTTGGTGATTTTTTGTGAAGTTTGAAATATGTCTTAGAGGCTGCAATTTTCGTCCCCTTGTATTGTAATTAGTTTGTGTACATATAGAGAGTTGAATTAGGTCAAGAAACTTTGGATTTATGGGCGTTGTCTTGGTTGCTTGATCATGAAGATACAACTTGCTTTTTTAGTCAAAAAATCACATAAATCTTTTCCTCTTTGGTCTAGCACGAATTTAAATCTTTCAATCAACTTTAAAACATGTTTATGAGCTTCTAGAATGAAAATCAAATCACATATATAACTTTTCATATTTTATTTTGATTTAAAATGATTTTAAATGAATAAAATCAAAATAAATAAAATAAAAATAATAAAAATCTGAATAAATGAGAATTGGGTCGTGCATGATGTCATGTTAAAGTTTGGATCACAAAATTGCAAGCCCATTTGGAGGAATTTGGTTTTAAGGCCCTATTTGCTTCATAAACCTCCCAAAAATTTCCCAACTTTGCAAGGGCACAAATCCTTAAATTTTAATGATATGAGGGTGTTATTGGACATTTTGGAAAGCTTAAAGAGTCCTATAACCAACCCCATTGGTTTCATGTCCATATCTTTTACCATTCTCAAGTTATGCTCTTTTGAAGTTGTTGACTTTTTGTTGACTTTCAAAAGGACCTATAATGTCTTAGCTCATATCTTCCAAATGAAGCATTTTTGGGCTTGGCTTGTGAGACACAAAGTTGTAGAGAATTAAATTTACTTCAAAATGAGCTTTGGATGGAAAATTCTTGATGAAGCATATGAAAGTTATGGCTGGTCAAAGTTCAGTTGAATTTCTTGTGAAAACCCTAATTTAGAAACTCCTAATTCTTGATGATCTGAAATCTCCTTGATGAATCATTATCAACCCTTGATCAAATGATGAAATTTACTTCATATACTTGATGTTGGCAAAAAATCATGAAGTTTGACTTTGGTTTGACCACAGTTGACCTCAGTTTGACTTTTTAACTGCTTTGACTGATTTTAACCTATCTGATCATCTGACTGAGCAAACCTTTGGGAAAAGTCTTGAAACTTGTCATGGGGATTCTTAAACATATATAAGATGTTATGAAGCTTAATTGAAGTCTTGGAAGTCCATTTAGCCTGATTAAAGTCAAAACCCTAGTTTAGGATGCATTGCTTAGGAGGATGCATTGTCTGAGGGAAATGTCAAATCTTCTGACTGATTGTGAACTTTGTGAACCTTGTGAACCTCATGAGATGTCTTGTGAACCTTGTGAACCTTGTGAACCTTGTGAACCTCTTAGTACACAAAGTCTTGTCTTGTGAGGGCAAATTTTGGGGTGCAACAGGTGTGAAAGTATTTTTTTAAAGGTGTGAGCAAGTAACTATGAGGTACCTACCATAGACTAAGTCATTCATGTTCTTATATCTTCTTTCAAGGGTAAGACTATCCCTATTATTAAGGAATAGGTAGTCATTACCTTGGATTTGTTAAGGGACGGGCGTAGGGTCATCGTATGGTCAATGAAGACAACTTAAGGGTGTCTTTAGCAATTCGAAGGGACTATCATCATCTATTCAAAGGGACAAGATCATTATTCCGTAGACAACCTCGAAGGGACTTCATCTTTTAAATTTGCAGGGACTTGATGATTTATACGTGAATGGACTTTGCTTAAGACACCCCTATATTTGAGGGACTTGGCCATTTTAAAGAAGGCAACCAAGAGGGATATCCTAGGAAGTGCAGACAACGATCTTAGATCAACTTACGTGTGTGAATGATTTATTTCAGATATTTATCTTATTTAATTAATTATCTAAGTCCGTATTAATTCAATTAGTTCTCACTCCCTATTTATTAACCACACATTTAAATAATCATAATTAAAAGGACGTAAAAGTAAATCTAAACTATTACAAGGCTTTTGGGCAGTTACAAAATAATCGAGCGGTAAGAATAAATTACAACATACAAACCTATACATTTTTTCTAATAATTAAAATAAAGCAAGAATTAAATATATAAAATATAAAAAAAAATAGTAAAGCAATATTAAAAATTAAGAAATTAGAATTAATATTTATTTAGGGTTAGAAGAAAATTAGGGTTTGTTAGAATTAATTAAAAAATTAGGGTTTTGAAAGAATTAGTTAATACCTAATTAGATAATTTTATTTACAAAATAAAAACCTAATTGAATAATAAATAATATATAAACAAATTATATAAAAATAATAATATTAGAAAAAACATTATTTACAAAAATTATTTTAAAGAACTAATTTAGTGGAGATTAAAAAAAAATCAAATTTTTTGTATTTACAAATTAAATTATAGGAATATTTAATAAAAAGGGTTATTTTAACATGTGAAAGAAAAGTTTAAAGAAATTATAAAAAAAAAAAGATTTATCTTAAGAAGAAGAAAATAGAGGAGATTATTTTTAAATGTTAATTAAAATTAATTTAGTTATTAATTTTTTTTATAGAAAATTGATTAAGTAAATTAAATGAAATAAAAAAGAAAGGGCAAAGAAAACAATAAAAAATAGGACCTGGGATTTGAACCCAGGACCTTATACCTGCAGGTCAACATCTTAGTCAATGGAGCCACCTGCGCGTGGTGATGATTGTATGAACCACAAATAATAAATATTGAACCTACAAAACAGAATAATTGTTAAAAAAAATAAGCGAAACTGGGAATCGAACCCAGGTTTTAGACTTCACACGCGCATGCCTTGTCCACCAGGGCACTCATACTATCCTGGCATATAAGTGAAACAAATACCTAAAATATGAAAACAAAATTTGAATTTTCCGCGCGCGCCATTGACTTCATCTTCTTCCTCCAGATTCGCAGGTTTACCTGCGAATTTTCTTGCGAGGTTTCTTGCGATTTTTCCTGCGTTTGAAAAACCTGCGGAACTCATATGATGCCGAATACACATGATTTTGTAAAATTGATCACACAAATATGATCCAAACAGTTCATTCAATTGATTTATGGTCTTAGAATGCATTTATATTCATTAAATTGGGAAACCCTAATTCAAATGGATGAACCCTAAAATGGCGTTTCACTCATTGGCCTTCGAAACCTTAGTTTAATTGCCCAGAATTCATCACTGCATTCATCTAAACACAAATCCACAAACAAATTTGATTAATAAGGCATGAATATGCAAGAACGAAAAAAAATTAAAAGTGAGAAAATATGATTCAGATTATGGAATATGAGAGTGTTTTTTATGTTGTGAATGATGTAAATTCACACAATGATGATCAAAGAACGATTTGCAACCTTTACTTTGTTTGGAAAAGGCCTAAAGAGGAGAATCTGAATCAGACTTTTCAAGAGAAATTTTGAAGTTTGAATAGTGTGCTCTTGACCTGCAAATCTGTGGCTTGTGTTTGTGTTCAATTGTCTATAAGTAGGAGAGTCAAATTAGGTCAAAAGATTCATGGATCATTGGGCTTTTGTGGTTTCTTGAGTGTGAAGAAATCTCATCCATAATTTTGTCCAAAAATCAAATGATATCCTTCCCAATTGGTGGTGCACGAAATTGGATAGCATCTAATCATCTTGAATGTCATTTAAGAGCTTCTAGAAGAAGAATCAAATCAAATATATGTATTTTCATATTTTATTTTGATTTAAAATGAATTTCAATGAATAAAATCTAATAAATAATAACTAAATTATAAAAATCAGAAATTATTTGAATTGGGTCGTGCTTGATGTTATTGTTAAGATTGGGTTGCAAAAGGATAGGCCCATTTGGAAATATTTGGATTTAAGACCTTATTTGCTTCATACATCCCTTGAAAATCTCCCAACTTTGACAAGTCATAAATCCCTCAATTTTAAAGCTATGAAGGTGTTCTTGGACATTTTAGAAGGCTTAAAGAGTCCCCTAACAAACCTCTTTGTTCTCATGTCCATATCTTTTACCATTTTCAAATTATGCTCTTTGGAAAAAGATGACTTTTTATTAACTTTTGAAATGACCTGTAATGTCTTAGCTCATACCTTTCAAATGAAGCATTTTTAGGCTTGGCTTGTGAGACACAAAGTTGTAGAGAATTCAATTTCCTTCAAAATGAGATTTGGATGGGAAATTTTTGATGAAGCATGTGAAAGTTATGGTTGGTCAAAGTTCAGTTGACTTTTCCTAGGAAACCCTAATTTAGAAACTTCCTGATTCTTGATGATCTGAGATTTCCTTGATGAATCATGATCAAACCTTGATAAAATTATGAAATTTACTTCATAATCTTGATTTTGGCAAAAAAATCTTGAAGTTTGACTTTAATTTGACCACAATTGACCTCAGTTTGACTTTTTAACTACTTTGACTGATATTTGCATATCTGATTATTTGACTGGTCAAACTTATTGGGAAAGCCTTGAAACTTGACACGGGGATTATTGAATACATGTGGGATGTTATAAAGCTCACTTGAGGCCTTGGAAGTCCATTTATCTTAGATAAACTCAAAACCCTAGTTGTGGATCCATTGCTTAGGAGGATGCTTTGTATGAGATAACTTTCAAACTTTCTGACCAATTGTGAAACTTGTGAATCCTTGAGAAAACTATAGGGACACATTGCTTTGATTATGTTGGGGCAAGTTTTGGGGTACAACAGCTTCCCCTGTTCAAGTTTCTGAAATCTGAGGAGTTAGATTGGCATGTACGCCATTCGTGACTTGAAGATTGAACACAAAAGCCCAAAAATTTGCACTCACTGGTGCGTAGAATGATACTGTTAGTTGGTTGTACTGCTTGAATGGGCTTAAAGATGCCATTCGGAGAAAAATTCTTCAGATATATATCTTTGAGAGGAAAGCAATCCAAAAGATGAAGATCTAGCTTTTGGGTGGATAAACAACGACCCAAGGTAATGATATGGCTTTTGAGAAGATAATCAACGTCCCAAATAGCCTTCGGGAAGATAAACAACGTCCCAAGATAATGAGATAACCTTCGAGTGGATAAACGACGACCCAAGGTAACAATATGACTTTTGAGAAGATAAACAACGTCTCAAGATAGCCTTCAGAAAGATAAACGACGTCCCAAGATAATGAGATAACCTTTGAGTAGATAAACGACGGCCCAATGGTAACAATATGGCTTTTGAGAAGATAAACGACGTCTCAAGATAGCCTTTGGGAAGATAAACGACGTCCCAAGATAATAAGATAACCTTTGGGTAGATAAACGACGGCCCAAGGTAACAATATGGCTTTTGAGAAGATAAACAACGTCTCAAGATAGCCTTCAGGAAGATAAACGAAGTCCCAAGATAATGAGATAACCTTTGGGTAGATAAACGACAGCCCAATGGTAACTATATGACTTTTGAGAAGATAAATGACGTCTCAAGATAGCCTTCGGGAAGATAAACGACGTCCCAAGATAACCTTATGGCTTTTGATAAGATAAACGCTGTCTCAAGATAACCTTCGGGAAGATAAACGACGTCCCAAGATAATGAGATAACCTTTGGGTAGATAAACGACGGCCCAATGGTAACAATATGGCTTTTGAGAAGATAAACGACGTCTCAAGATAGCCTTCGGGAAGATAAACGACGTCCCAAGATAACCTTATGGATTTTAAGAAGATAAACGACGTCTCAAGATAGCCTTTGGGAAGATAAACGACGTTCCAAGATAATGAGATAACCTTTTGGTAGATAAACGACGGCCCAATGGTAACAATATGGCCTTTGAGAAGATAAATGACGTCTCAAGATAGCCTTCGGGAAGATAAACGACGTCCCAAGATAACCTTATGGATTTTGAGAAGATAAACAACGTCTCAAGATAGCCTTCGGGAAGATAAACGACGTCCCAAGATAATGAGATAACCTTTGGGTAGATAAACGACGACCCAATGGTAACAATATGGCTTTTGAGAAGATAAACGACGTCTCAAGATAACCTTATGGCTTTTGAGAAGATAAACAACGTCTCAAGATTGCCTTCGGGAAGATAAACGACGTCCCAAGATAATGAGATAAACTTTGGGTAGATAAACGACGGCCCAATGGTAACAATATGGCCTTTGAGAAGATAAACGACGTCTCAAAATAGCCTTCGGGAAGATAAACGACGTCCCAAGATAATGAGATAACCTTTGGGTAGATAAAAGATGGCCCAATGGTAACAATATGGCCTTTGAGAAGATAAACGACGTATCAAAATAACATTTGGTAAGATAAACGACGTCCCAAGATATTATGTTGTTGATGAAGTTTGTCTGCTGGAGAATTAACCTAAAAAACAAGGTTAGTTCGGTGCAAATATCATGATGTATATAACATTCTGCAGGATAATATTTTATGAGAATGCGTATGATATGATATGACATGATATGATATGATATGATGTATGCACGAATGAATTATGTAGTTGAAGCGTGTAAGTATTTTCATAGAACAACTGCTAGCTGGGGAAAATAAATCATGATTCATTGTTGAGGAATATGAAGACTTTGTTCCCGTCTTGTCTTGGAATATCGTACTTAGAACCTTCTCATTTTCGTTCGTCGTACTTCTTATTGAAGGATTAAGTTCCTGAATATCCTAACTGAGGATAAAAGAGATGGACATAGATCCGGGAGACCTATATAGTTAAGTATCAATTCTTTGGAGGATATGAAACTACTTGAAGAATTCGTCGAGTTGGAAGTATAAGATATTATTTGAAGTACTCCGTAAGAAGATCCGTAAGGATTAATCTGTGGGGATGAACCGACGAAGATTCGTTGAATTTCTACCTCAATTCGTTCTTAGTAAATGCTATTATTGTATTTTATGCATTTCTGGTAAACATCAATCATATTCAAAAGCATATATACATTCAAACATAATCAACAAACATTTTTCGCTTTAGTAAAAGGGGAAAAGTAAACCTGAATAAAGAGGGAAAAGTAAACCTGAATACGAAAAATGGAATTTTATTTATTTAGAAATTGGCCTATAAACAGGCAAGTTTTAACATGGAGACGAAAATCCTAGTAAGAGGAATTCGTCAAAGAAATTTTTACAAAAACAAGGAAAAATAGCTATGTGTAAATAATCCTATTGAGTTTCAACTTTGCTATTGCCATTATCTTCAATTATCTCATCTTCAGCTATCGGAGAAGAAACGATTAGATTGATCTATATCTGTTGAATTTGATGTAGATAACACAACTAGTAAAGGTTACATGGGTGATTCAACGAAACATAGTCATACGCTTTAATCCCTAACTTTTGCCTGGATTGCCTTTTTCAGGTTTTCAATCCATCGGGATACCCTTTTTTGCCCAAGCCGCCTTTTCAGGTTTTCGACTTGCCGGGTGTACATTATATATATCCCTAATTTTTGTCCGAACCCATTTGGTTCGCAGGGATGCCCTTATTTTTGCCTAGTCCAGTCAACCTAGCGGGTCTCTTTTCATGCGTAGTATTTTTTAACTATGTCTGCATTCACAGGCTGCGGGAAATCTTCACCATCCATAGTGGTAAGCATCATGGCACCTCCAGAAAATACTCTCTTAACAACAAATGGCCCTTCATATGTGGGGGTCCATTTTCCCCTGGGATCACCCTGTGGTAATATGATACGCTTGATTACCAAATCATCAGCCTGATATACTTGCTGCTTGACTTTCTTATTAAAGGCTTTGATCATACGTTTCTGATACATTTGACCATGGCAAACAGCTGCTAACCTTTTCTCATCAATCAAGTTTATCTGTTCAAGTCGAGTTTGAATCCATTCATCTTCATCCAAGCCTGCATCCTTCATAATTCTCAAAGAAGGAATCTGAACTTCAATGGGTAAAACTGCTTCCATACCATAAACAAGGGAGAAAGGGGTTGCCCCTGTTAAAGTACATATTATGGTACGATAACCATGAAAAGCAAATGGTAACATCTCATGCCAATCCTTATATGTAACTGTCATCTTTTGCAAGATCTTCTTAATATTCTTATTGGCGGCTTCCACTACGCCATTCATCTTTGGACGATATGGAGAAGAATTGTGATGTTTAATCTTGAACTACGTGCAGAGATCAGTAATCATAGTGTTGTTCAGATTATTACCATTATCTGTGATAATCCTTTCAGGGATGCCATATCTACATATAAGATTATACTTGATGAATCAAGCCACAACATTCTTGGTAACATAAGCAAATGAAGTTGCCTCTACCCATTTTGTGAAATAATCAATAGCCACATGGATGAAACGATGTCCATTGGAAGCAGTAGGTTTGATCTCACCAATCATATCAATGCCCCACATGGCAAAAGGCCATAGATTGGTCAGAACATTCAACGGAACTGGAGGCACATGAACTTTATTAGCATAAATCTGGCATTTGTGACAAGTTTTGGAGTGTTGATAGCAATCCGCTTCCATAGTAGACGAATAATAACCTGCCCTCAGGATCTTCTTAATCATAGTATTCCCACTAGAATGAGTACCAAAGATCCCATCATGCATGTCTTCCATAATCTCTATTGCTTCTTTCTTATTCACACAGCGAAGCAAAGTTGAATCATGATTGCGTTTGTACAAAAGTCCATTACTCAGGAAGAACTTAGCAGAAAATCTCCTCAGAAACTTCATATCATTGACAGATGCACCTTCAGGGAACTCTTGAGCTTCAAGATACCTTTTTACTTCATAGAACCAAGGTTTATCCTCTACTCCTTTAGTACCAACCTCATTGCAGTATGCAGGTTTGTCAAATCGATCAATAGTAATTCTCGGAGCTTCATCATCCCAACTGATTTCAAACATAGATGCCATGGTGGCTAATGCATCTGCCAACTGATTCTCTTCTCGTGGAATATGTCCAAAGGTGATCTCTTCAAAGTACGGGATCAAAGACAACACATGCTATCTGTAAGGAATGAGATTAGGATGCTTCGTGTCCCAATCTCCTTTAACTTGACTAACTACCAAGGCTGAATCTCCATATACATTCAAAAATTGGATCTTCATCTCAATGGCAACCTTGATACCCATGATGCACGCTTCATACTCAACCATATTGTTGGTACAATTAAAACAAAGTCTTGCAGTAACTGGTGTATAACAACCTTTAAGAGATATAAGCATAACACCCACACCATTACCAAGTGCATTAGAAGCTCCATCAAAAACCATAGTCCATCGGGATCCTTGCTCAGGTCCTTCATATTGTCTAGGTTCTTTAGTAACAATCATAATACCCTCGTCCGAAAACTCAAAATTCATGGACTGATAATCATCCACTGCTTGATAGGCTAAATGATCAGCTACTACACTTCCTTTGATTGCTTTCTGAGTAGTATATTGTATATCGTATTCTGTCAAAATCATTTGCCATCTTGCTATTCATCCGTAGAGAGCAGGTTTCTCAAATATGTACTTGATTGGATCCATTTTAAAATCAATAAAGTGGTATGAGTCAACATATACTGTCTTAGTCGGCGAGAAGCCCATGCCAAAGCGCAACAAGTTTTCTCGAGCAGTGAGTATCTTGTTTCACAGTCGGTAAATGTTTTGCTAAGGTAGTATATTTCCTTCTCTTTTCTACCAGACTCGTCATGTTGCCCCAACACACACCCCATTGAATTATCCAATACTGTCAGGTACATAATCAAGGGTCTTCCTTCAACTGGTGGCATCAATATAGGAGGTTCATGTAGATACTTCTTAATCTCATCAAAAGCTACCTGACATTCGTCATTCCATTCCATTACTTGATCTTTCTTCAACAACTTGAAGATTGGTTCACAAGTAGAAGTCAACTGGAAAATAAATCTTGCAATGTAATTCAGTCGTCCCAGGAAACCTCTAACTTCTTTCTCAATACGAGGAGCCGACATATCTTGTATAGCTTTTACCTTTACAGGATCCACTTCAATACCTTTACCACTCACAATAAAACCCAGAAGTTTACCAGATCTAACTCCAAAAGTACACTTGTTGGAATTCAATCTCAACTTATATTTCTTTAACCTCTCAAACAACTTGTGTAGGTGATCAAGATGTTCTTCTTCAGTCTGAGATCTGGCTATAATATCATCCACATATACCTTTATCTCATGGTGAATCATATCATGGAACAAAGCTACCATAACATGCTGATATGTTACCCCAACATTCTTCAAACCAAATGGAATCACCTTATAACAGAAAGTTCCCCATTGTGTAACAAATGTAGTCTTCTCCATATCTTCAGGTGCCATCTTAATCTGATTGTACCCAGAGAAACCATCCATAAAAGAGAATACCTTGTGTTGAGCAGTGTTGTCTACTAGAACATCAATATATGGAAGTGGAAATCATCTTTGGGGACTGGCTTTGTTCAAATCCCTGTAATCTACACACATGCGTACTTTACCATCTTTCTTAGGCACTGGTACCACATTTGCAACCCACTGAGGATAAGAAGTAACAGCTAAAAACCCCGCATTGAATTGTTTCATCACCTCTTCCTTAATTTTTTCATACATCTCAGGAGGCATACGACGAACTTTCTGTTTTATTGGGCGACAATCTTCTTTCACTGGTAGATGGTGAACCACAATATCTGTATCCAGCCCTGGCATATCTTCATAAGACCAAGCAAAGATTTCCACATAGTCACGTAGCATTTGAATCAACTTATTCTTAACACCATATTCCAACTCAACACCTATCTTGACCTCTTTCCTATTTTCTTCAGTTCCCAGGTTCACAACTTCAATTGGTTCCTCATGTGGTTGTATAGTTTTCTCTTCTTGTTGTAGCAATCTAGCCAACTCTACAGGTACTTCACAATCTTCCTCTTTTCCATCCTCGGCTTGATAGATCGGATTCTCGAAATCATAATTGGCAATAGCAAAATTGTTATCAATAGGATCCAGAGTGGATGAAGATCTGCATTTTAGTGACGTGGGTGTGTGTAAGAACACATAGCTTTTTTTTATAAAAGGAAAAAGTAAAAGAAAGACAAAGAGCGCAATATTTACGAAAGCGAGAAACGTCCATTAATTTTATTGAATGAAAATATGCAAATGAAATGACAACCCTAACAAGCACACCAGTGTGCCCCGGGTAAGGCACAAGACTTAAAAGTATTTAATTGTTCAAAGTTACAAAAATTAAATTTAGAAAAACAAAATAGCATTTACTCCTGACTAAAGGAGATATGAATAACGTCTTCAACCTTCCAGTTGTTGAGTCCATC
The DNA here is from genome assembly GCA_963966055.1 of Lathyrus aphaca. Classification (NCBI taxonomy): domain Eukaryota; kingdom Viridiplantae; phylum Streptophyta; class Magnoliopsida; order Fabales; family Fabaceae; genus Lathyrus; species Lathyrus aphaca. The sequence goes on along the minus strand of OZ014519.1, from coordinate 723,419,773 downwards.
ACCCATGGTAGGAAAGATCCAATCATCCAGGTTGTAATCTTTATCATAATCTCCCACAACATTGACTTGGTCCTTTATGATTCCTTTATTGGTGATATGAGCAACACGAGCACGAAGAACATCCTTCTGAGATTCTGCAGTAAAACCTAAACCAAACTTGTTAGACTTGTAAGGAATGTCAGGAAGCTGACCCCAAATAGTACAACCACCTTCTTCAACCACAACTTTAGCATCTTTGAGGGAGGCCATTGTAGGAGGTACTCTGGTGATCACATGAACTCTTTTAATAGCAGGGATGACTTTAGTAGCAGGAACAACTTGAGGAACCACTTCAAATATTTGGCAAGGATTCTCAACAAATTCTCCCTCCATATCAACATATTTAAAGGTATTCACATGACTGACCATGTATTCTTCTTCACCATAAATAATGACAATCTTTCCTTTCACCGGATATTTCAATTTCTGATGTAAAGTGGAAGTTACAACACCTGTCCCATGGATCCAGGGGCGTCCAAGCAAACAGGAGTACGCAGGACGAATATTCATCACATAGAAAGTGGAATCAAAGACTTGAGAGCCTACTTTGATTGGAAGATCTACCTCTCTATGCACCATTCTTCTAGAACCATCAAAGGCCTTCACCACCACATTACTTGGTCTTAACACTACATCCTTCAAGTTGAGTTTGTCCAGAACCTCCTTAGGTAATACATTTAACGAAGAACCATTATCCACCAACACATGAGACAAAGTAATGCCCCTACACTCAATGGAGACATGCAGAACTCTATTATTTTTGTTTTAGCAGGAGTCATATCAACATCAGTAAAACTCAAACCATTATCACTAGTTAGATGAGCAACACAATTTTCAAACTGATCCACAGAGATTTCATGTGGCACGTGAGCAGTTTTCAGGAATTTGATTAAAGCCTTGGCATGGGCTTCAGAACATAATAACAGAGATAACATGGAGATTTTGGAGGGAGTATGCCCCAACTGGTCAACAATATCATAATCACTCCTGCGGATGATTTTCAGTACTTCTTCCATCTACTTAGAGAGATCTTCACTAACCGGTGTAACACGGTGGGAGAACTGACTTTAGTTATGTTGCGGATAGCAAGAGTCGCCACCGACTTTTATTTTATCCAAATGGAAAGGGTATAAAAGAACAGGAAAGACCTTAAGAGATATTTTTGGGTCCGGGGGGTAGGTTATGTAAAGGGAAGGTATTAGCACCCTTTACATCCATGGTTATCCATGGGCTCTTAGTTACTTAGCTCACTTTTGGATTGTTTTTGAAATTGTAGTGTGTGAATAGAAAAATTTTCATAATAGTTGATAATGATCCATGTACGGATGCGTAAAAACTTGTTTTTGAAAATTTGTTTGAAATTGTTAAGTGTTTGAAAATTTGAAATGAAGTGAGCCAGCGACTAGGAGGTACCTACCCTAAAGTTTAAGTCTTTCCTGTTCTTTATCCTTTAAGTGGTAAGACTATCCCTATTATTAAGGAATAGGTAGTCATTACCTTGGATGTAATGGGCTGTAAACACCCCAAATTTGCCCTCACCCATTCACACCATGGCTTGTGATCATCTCATATGCATAAACACAAACATATCATCTCATATCTCACTTTTGTTTCACTGCATAGTTTCTAAGGCATCTGCACCTAGGGTTTGTGATCTGAGCAATCCCAAAGCATCTTGAGCCATCCCAAAGGCCACTAATCAACTCAAAGGGGTCCATGTGTATACTTATGTTATTCTCCATCTTTTCAAAGTCAAAAATGCAGAGGAGTCACAAGAACTAGGGTTTGAATGGATGCAGAGCCAGTTTAGACTGCACAGTTGACTGAAAATTAGGGTTTTGGTTTTAGAGGCCATAACTCCAATTTTTTTGGTCATTCTTGTTTCCATTGATCTCTATATGGTATAGGGAGTATGCATATCAATTTTCATGAAGAAATTCCATGGGGAAGTCATCTGATCAAGAGTTGACTTTTCAGACAAGTCAGTGCAAAATCAGGGCATCTGAGGCCCCCAATGACCCAACCAGTGGGTGATCTTCATCATTTTGAGTGTATATGATCTTTATTTGATCATGGAAGAAGGTTGAAGTTCATAAAATCAAGAATTTAGGGTTTTTGCAAATGTTGACTTTTTGGGCATAGTTGACTTTTCAAGAATGCATCATTTTAGGTCATTTTTCAAGCCATGATTCTTGATCCAAAAGTGCTTCAAATGGAAAAACTTTGGTCATGAAAGTTGTAGATCTCATCTTTCCCTTTTCAAAAAGTACAAGAACATGATCAAACTCTTCTTGGATCAAAAGTTATGGCAATGCAAAGTTAGCAAAAATCACTTATTTTCAAGATATGCACCAAGTGTGAAAATTGCAAAATCATGTGCTAAGTCAAATTGCAACTTCTAATTCATTTCAAACCAGCACATAAACATTCTCTAAGGCCTAAAAATCAGATTTGAACCAAAGATCACATGTGTTTAGTTCATGTAACAAGGCATTTTTCATGAGATTTCAAAAAAGGCCACAAGTTGCAAAACTCATGATCACATCTCACCAACTTGAGGCATTGGCTGCTGAACCAAGCTAGCTTCATACACACACCATGCTGCGCAGCCCCTATGCCATGTACTTGCCTAGCACTTCACCATACCTCTCTTACACAATTTTTGACTTTTTTGCAAAAGGCAACTTACCAATCAATAAAGCACATGTCCAATCAACTGACCAATGAGAGAGAGTTATGTGGACAATTTGCAAGCCATTTCATGTACAAGGCAAGGCTGAAGCTCATTCATTGAGGACATTCACAAAAACTTACCAAGTTGCAACTTCCTTCGAATCTGCCTACACAGCTTGCAAACATTCAAACCCTCTTCACCATTCAACTCACCTTGCTCCATAGACCACCCAGCACCAAGAACACAAGCCTGAAACAGCCTGAACATCTCACTGCCATTTCTCACTTCATTTTGCAGTTTCAATCGAATCTCCTTCCACAAACCACAAACACACCAACAAACACTCCAGACCTTCTCCATTCATCCTCAGGATCACAAACCATCATTCACAATGGCCTGAAACCTCCAGAAACTCCATTGCCATTTCTGACCAAGCTTGAGCAGGAGCTTTCGAATCTCACTATCCAGCCAACTTAAACTCTTTTTGAGCATTCAAGCATCTTCTGGGGATCAAGTGGAGTGGATTGCACAAGGAGAAGTGGCCAGAAAGTTCTCAAACTGAAAGCTCCAAATCTCAGGTAGCTCGAAAATTATTTTTCCAGAAATCATTTTTCTTGTTACAAACTTGTTCTATGTGATTCACTGATCATCCTGATGTTCTTAGTTTTTGAAATGGCTTTGTTTTGAGTATTTAATTTGTCTCTGAAGCTTGCGTGCCCTAGAACTTGTTCTCTTCGATTCAGCTTGTTTAGGAAGAATAAATTTGTTTTGAGAGAGGGGTTTGATTCGTGAGAGGTTGAAGAACATTTCCATGGTTTTAGATTTCATTTTAGTGACCTAGGGAAGGATTTGGAAGTTTTCAGGGGAGAAGGTCACCGGAGAAGACGACCGGAGCTCGTCTCCGGTGACCTGAGAGTCATTAATATGTGATTAGGGTTAGGGCTCCCAGTTTGAATTTCAGGCGTTGGATGAGTTGACCAGGTCTTCTCCCGCGCGCATCCAATGGCCCAGATCTTGTCATTAACTTAATTAGGTTTAATTTATTTAATTAATTAAGTTTAGCCCAGTTTGAATGTGGCCCATTGGATCTGGCGCGCAGTCAACCCTCTCATTTCCAGATTGAATCCTGGCCTTCCATGCTGCATACTTTCATTTTATTTGATTTTTAATTCATCTTATTTCATTAAACTTGTACAATTATTTTAAAATAGCAAAAAATACATAAAAATTATGAAACTTTTTCCTCTGAGTTTTAATAATTTTTATGACACAAAAACATTTTTATTTTATTTTTTATCATTAAAAAAGTATTTTTAAATATTTAAAAGATTATTTTTAATTGATTAATGGGAATTAATTAATTAAAAATACTTTTAGGTATTTAAAAATTACAAAAAAATTCATGAAATGTTCTAAGACATTTAGAAACATTGTCCAACCTTCAAACCAAATTTCTTTTTTGATCTTGATGCATTTTAAGAATTTTTCATTGAATTAAATCATATTTTGTGCATTAATTTGATCCTAAGTTCAAAAATTCATTTCTGCCTATTGGAGAAGGTTGAGACATTGATTATTTTTGCATTGTTTTGTGTTTAGCATATAGTTTCTAAGATAAAATGGCCATGATTTGATCTTGCATTTTCCATTTGTTTGGCATTTCTTTTGTTAAGAACCTTAAAAAACCCTAATAACTTGTAAAAATCATATCTTGAGTTTGGTTGAGAGTTGAGAGCTCCCCTTTGGGCAGTGGTTCATTATAGGTTTAGGGTTTCTTTGGGTACCATTTTCCATTTTTTATCTTAGGATTTGTTTCTGTTTTGGGTTTTTTTGTTTGATGTTTGATCCATGAACCCTAATTTGGGCTTTCTTTTGCATCCTTCTTGCATTCTCTTGCATAACATGACTTGTCTTTGCCTTTTGTGCATTCTTGTGATCCATTTGACATCTTAAGACATTTAGAAAGCATGTTTGATCATTGCATTGCATATTTGCCATGTCATTTGTCTTGTATGATTCATAACTTTTCATGTTCATTCATGCTCCTTAACTTGCATCATTTGCATTCATAATCTTGTATGAACATCTCCATGCCTTGCCTCATGTTTGCAGCACCTCATAACATCATAATCATCATCAACATGCTTCTGGTTTTGTTTAGCATCATGCCATTTCATCCCATGTTGCATGGCATTGCATTTCTTTCTAACATTTCAGGTGGTAAGTAAACTTGGGAAGTGAATTTGCCTTCACTTCTCATAACTTTTCTTTTCATCTCTCTTACATCCATTGCTGCATTCTTATATGTGTTTGAGTTTGAGCTTGCTCATTATTGTTCTTCCCACTTTCTTTATTCAAGTGACTTGACTTCTTGAATGAAGCAAGTCACTTTGCTTCTCTTGATCTTGTTCATCTGCTTCCTGGTGGCTCCTCTGAAGATTGTTCTTGCAAACCTCACAAACCTTAGGATCATCCAAGCATGACAATGAATTAGGGTTTTGATTAGTCTCCCCCATAGTTTTACCTTTGTGTCTCTCTTTGAGTCTTCTCTTCTCACCTCATAATCAGGGACTAAACCCTAAAGGCTTTAAGACTTTGTGATTAAGCTTATGCCTGCATCCTTCTCTTAGGATGGAGTGTATAACTTTAATCCTAAGTGTTGAACCCTTTATGTGTTTAAATCCTTTAATCAATCCATTTAATAATCATCAAGACATCAAGCTTGTAACTTGGGCCTTGCATTAGGGTTCTAATTCTTCCTTAAGTGGTTAAGAAGGACTAACCCTAGTGTTAATGGACAAGTCCCCCTCAAGTTGTCTTACAAATCATAAAAATCACTTCATCACCATATCATTAAATAAAATCCACTTAATCAAAGGCTTGTTTTGTCATGGGTTTAATCCCTAATCATGGATTAAGTTGAGGAGCTTTCCTCAGCTTAAACACTCTCATCTATTATCCTTCTATTAGGATAGTGTAATGGGTTTGTTTAATCCCTGATTATGGCTTAACCTCATTACTCAACACTAAACAAAAACCACCAAAAACATCTAAATAATCACAAGTAGGTTAATGATCTTAATCCCACACCAAAGGTGATTAAGTGTGAGAATCTGACTTCACACTTAAGGTATTCTCATTACCCCTAATCAGAGGGAAGATGTGATGAGTTTACTAACCCATTGGTTTAGGCTTAGGCTCATTATCCTATGACAAACTTCAAAAGCAATAAAAGACTGAAAACACAAAAACAAACAATAATCGTCTCCTTCGGGATTCTTTTCTCATCATCTTCATTCACAAACGAGAACTTGCTTCTTCCGTCTAATGCAAGACAGTTAGCACCTGAGCCAGACAGGTCATACACTTGAGCATAGGCAAGTAAGCAGTTCACAAGTCAACTCACCTTTCAGTCTCTTTGGGTCGAACTACGGTGTTCTGACTTCCTCATTGCACGAGAGGATACGTAGGCATAACTTAACAGTTATCGAACAAAAGTCTCTGTACATTCCCCCTCCTTCCAGCATTATTCTTTAAGCCTCATAATCATGAGCATACTCTTTCTTACACTGACACTATACATATCACACTTCACTCCTTTTACACTGACACCTGTACATTCTTTTCCAGCTATTTTACACACAGATTGCACTGACACTACCCCTTTAAAACACAAATCTTTTAAGCGTGGATCCCGTCGAGTACGACGGACAATCTGGGTGCTAATACCTTCCCAGGTTGTAACCAACCCCCTTTCTCAGTCTCTCTGGTTCGCAAACCGTCTTATCCATCTCTTTCTAGGCTTATGCAGCATTGCCTTTCCTCCGGGATAAAAATGCCTAGCTGGCGACTCTTTTCATCTCCAGTGAGTTCACGGCTGTGTGTTCTCATTGTCCCTTTCGCCGACCGTTCGCGCTTGTACCTGGATGCTAATCTTTGGGAGCGACAGGGACATATGAGGGACATCTGTTTTTATGAAGGCAACTGTGGGGTGTATTAAGCATATAGGAGGGACTATCATCATTATTCGAAGGGACTTGATTTTTAAAGGCAACCATTAGGGACTTGATGATTTTTTCTTTTAAGGGACTTGCTTTATACACCCCACTTGACCTTATTAGTAGGCAACATTGAGGGATAGCCTTAGAAATGTGAGATGGCGATTAAAAATCGACTTACGTGTGTGAGTGTTTAATATTATTTATCTTTAATTTAAAGTGATCTAAATTTATTTTAAATAGAATACATGTTTTTGCACTCCCTAAATTACTAACCATAGCATGAAATTAAATAAATTACATATTTACAAAATTTACACCAAGGAGCAATTACATAATTACAATAATAAGCAAATTAAAAATAAATGGCAAAGTATAAAAGCAAAATATAAATAATAAACAAAAATAATAAATAAGCAATAAATAAATAAATAGGGGTTAGTAATAATAATAATTAAAAATAGGGTTAGTAAAATAATAATGAAAAATCAAATAATATTAGTGAAATAATAATAAGCCAAAGTTAGTAATAATAATAATAAAAATAATTAAGTAAGGTTAGTAAATAATAAAAAATAAATAAAGTTAGTGAAATAATAATAATAGATTAGTGAACAAAATAAAATAACAAATAAGAATTAGACATTATTAAGAAAATATAAACAATTTAATTATAAAACTTTAAAATTATATGCAATTTATTAATTCTAAATATAAAAAATTGTAATTATAATATTAGCATAAATTTAATTATTTTTAAACATATATATATATTAAAGAATAAAATTTATATTATAGACAATTTATAATTACATAAAGAAAAGTTTGATTATATTTATATTTATTAAAATTAATTATGTTAAATGAATATGTACAAATTATAAAATAAAAATTAGGTTTTTAATAAGTATTTAGAAAATAAATTAGGGTCTTGAAAATTAGGGTTTTGTTTAGAAAAAATATTTTTAGGGTTTAATTTATAATAACAATTTCTTTAATTAAATAATACATATATATATTTTTTATAATTTAAATAAACATACAATAATAGAAACTAATTTTTTTTAGAAAATAATTTCTTTTAGGAACTAAAGCACACAATATATATATATATATTTGTTAATATAGAAACTAATAAAACAATACAATTTTAATTTATTTTATATATAATATTAATTAAATTAAAAAACAAAGCAAAAGAAAAAGAAATCAAAACCTGATGGGGCTGGGGTTTGAACCCAGTCCCCTATGCCTGCCAACATCAGCCTCCACCACTGGGCCAACAGCATGCGTGTGATATCATAGAGAGAAGAATTAGTTTTGTGTTTTACCTGGAAAAATCAGAAAAAATCAAGAAGCAAAAAGGCCTGGGGTGGTGTTGAACCCAGGACCTTTGATCATTCACACGCACGCCTATCCGCCTGGCTGGGAGAGCCCTTCTGGTAGTAGGATGACCAAAATTGATTATATGTTAAGCCTGTAAAATAACCAAAATAAAAGAACAAAATGCAGCAAACGGGGAATCGAACCCCAGACCAAACCCTTATCTACGCGCACCTCCAACCACTGGGACACAAGCCCTTGTGTGACAAATAAACAGGATACTAAAATAATATTTTAAATCAAAATTTTAAACATGAACTTCGCGCCAAGCCAGTCATCTTCTTCCTCAAATTCGTAGGATTTTCCTGCGAAATTTCCTGAGGAATTTCCTGCCATTTTTCCTGCGTGCATAGACCTGTGTATTCACAAACACCAAGCAAACAGCAAATTTTTTTAAAATTAATGAGAGCAATGAATTCCTGGAGGTCCATACAACATCACCACGTTCCTGAAATTCATTTATATGTGGTAAATTGTAAAACCCCAAATGAAGCACATAAACCCTAGCCATGGCTTCCTATGATTCCTGCGGTTAAACTAAAAAAGAATTGTCCAGAAAGCATCTAGGTCATCATATAAACAAGATTAATTAAACAAAAACAGATGAAACATCATGAACAATCATAATCGAAAAATCAAGAAAACGCCATGAACATGTATTCGGTTTGGCCATTACAACATGGTTTTGATGCTTATGAGTATTGAATCATGATCAATGAAGGTCAAGGAAGCTAATGCAACCTTTGTGAAGCCTTGAAATTGTCTTAATCTCAAAATCCGAATCCAATTATTTTGAAGAATTTTTGAACTTTGCAATGTGTTCTTGAGGCTGCCAATCCGTGAATGAGTGATAGGGTTATGTTCAGTACTTATATGTGATTGAATCTAGGTCAAAAACTTGATTGGTTGTGTACAAGATTTGATCCAAAAAGATTCACAATGATAAGCTTTGAATTTTCAATATTTTTGCATCAATGCTTTCTATTTCAAGCCATTCCATATAATTCTTGTATCAACTTGTTCCATGCTGAATTTATGATCTTCTAGAATCAATAATAAAATTAAATCTTCATATTTAATATTTTATTTAAATTTAAAATGATTTTAAGTATAAAAAATCATAATAAATTAATTAAATAAAATAAAAATTATGAAAATAACATGGAAATTTCGTGCATGATGTTGTTGTATGGGTTGGGTCATAATTTGACAAGCCCATTTGGAGAAAATTGGTTCTAGACCTCCTTTTTCATCATAAACCATCACAAAATTTCCCAACTTTGCAAGGGCATATCTCCCTCAATTTTAAAGGTATGAGGGTGTTCTTGGACATTTTGGAAAGCTTGAAGAGTCCTCTAAACAACCCCATTGGTTTCATGTCCATATCATTTACCAATCTCAAGTTATGCCCTTTTGAAGTTGTTGACTTTTTGTTGACTTTTGAAATGACCTATAATGTCTTAACCCATACCTTCCAAATGAAGCATTTTTGGGCTTGACTTGCAAGATCAAAGTTGTAGAGAATTCAATTTCCTTCAAAATGAGCTTTGGATGGAGACTTGGTGATGAAGCATGTGAAAGTTATGGCTGGTCAAAGTTCAGTTGACTTTTACTGAGAAAACCCTAATTTAGAAACTCCTGATTCTTGATGATCTGGAATCTCCTTGATGAATCATGATCAACCCTTGATCAAATGATGAATTTTACTTCATATACTTGATGTTGGCAAAAAATCATGAAGTTTGACTTTGGTTTGACCACAGTTGACCTCAGTTTGACTTTTTAACTGCATTGACTGATTTTGACTTATCTGATCATCTGACTGAGCAAACTTTTGAGAAAAGTCTTGAAACTTGTCATGGGGGTTCTTACATACATATAAAATGTTATGAAGCTCACTTGAAGTCTTGGAAGTCCATTTAGCCTGATTAAAGTCAAAACCCTAGTTTTGGATGCACTGCTTAGGAGGTGCATTGTCTGAGGGGATTGTCAACTCTTTTGACCAATTGTGAACTTTGTGAACCTTATGAACCATCATAAAATGTCTTGTGATCCTCATGGGAGGTATTGTGAAGCTTGTGAACCTTGTGAACCTCATAAAGTGACTTTGTAGACCTCATGAACCTCAGGAAGGCTTTGAAAGCATTGTGAATCTTGTGAACCTTGTGAACCTTCATGAAGTGACTTGTAGACTACATGAACTTCATGAAAGGTATTGAAAGCATTGGGAAACTTGTGAACCTTGTGAACCTTCATAAAGTAACTTGTAGACTTCATGAACCTCAGGGAAGGTCTTGAAAGTGTTGAGAAATTTGTGAACCTTGTGAATCTTCTTAGAACACAAAGTCCTGTATTGTGTGGGCAAATTTTGGGGTGCAACAGCTGCCCCTGTTCAATTTTCTGAAACCTGAGGGGTTAGATTGGTATATTTGCCAGTCGTGACCTGGAAGGTTGAAGGGGATTGAACACAAAAGCCCAAAAATTTGCACTCATCAGTGCATGGCTAGTTGAATATGATTGAGTGGGCTTAAAGATGCCACTTGGAAGAACTGGGGATGGGCTTAGAGATGCCATCTAAAGTATGATGATGTCTTTATGTTGATACTGGATATCAGTACTAGGTCTTTGTATAGGCCGTCTCTGAATCATTTATGCAACATGATTTGAGTTGTTGGATGGACCAGTAGAAATAAATCTTGTGATGATTATCTCTTCTGGAAATATTTTGGATTAGGGAATGGATCTTTGTACATACCGTTTGCCTATTCTCCAAGAGCCAAAAGAACGTCAGGATTTGTTCTTAAGGATCAAAAGAACGTCAGGATTTGTTCTTCTGAGTAAAATGTCTTGAACAAAGGGGTTAAAAGAGCGTCAGGATTTGCTCTTAATGATCAAAAGAACGTCAGGATTAGTTCCTCTGAAAAATGTATCTTGAACAAGGGGCCAAAAGAGCGTCAGGATTTGCTCTTAAGGATCAAAAGAACGTCAGGATTTGTTCTTCTGAAAAATGTCTTGGAGGATGAAGCAGTCCAGAAGTAATGATGATAGTTGTTAGGAGGATGGAGCAATCCTGAGGTAATGATATGATTTCAGGAGGATGAAGCAATCCTGATGTAATAAAAAGCTGTCAGGAGGATGGAGCAATCCTGAGGTAATAATATGATATGCTTTCAGGAGACTGGAGTAATCCTGATGTAACAGCATGTCTTCAGGAGGATAGAGCAGTCCTGATGAGATTATAAGCTTTCAGGAGGATGAAGCAGTCCCGAGAGATTGATGATATGTTTTTCAGGAGACTGGAGTAATCCTGAGGTAATAATATGATATGCTTTCAGGAGACTGGAGTAATCCTGATGTAACAACATGTCTTCAGGAGGATAGAGCAGTCCTGATGATCATAAATTTCTTTGTTGGATAATTAACCTGAAAACAATGTAACATTCCGCATAATAATATTAGTTTATGCTTTATGTATGCATGCATAGTATGATGCACCTAAGTAATGTATTATGCACTCATGTATATGTATGTTATGGTATGATGTAAATGATGTATGTATGATATGATACTGCCGGAAGCCTAGATATCTTCGTATAACAACTGCTGGCCAGGGAAAATAAATCCCGATTCATTGTTGAAGAATATATTATACATAACCTTTCGTCTGCTGGGGATAATAAGGTATGCATAACCTCCGGGATGCTGGGGATAATAAGATATATATAACCTCCCGGATGCTGGGGATAATAAGGTATACATAACCTCCGTCTCCGTTTGATGGTTGGGCAGATATAACTTCCCGTCTTCGTTTGTCGTACCCTTATTGGAAAGTAATTTCCCGTATATCCGTATGAGGATAAAAGAGATGGATATAAATTCCAGGGGAGATAAGACTTTATGAAGATGGATTCGTCCTACTGAGGGTTTGTAACTGTCTTGTAAAGATGAACAAGCGAAGCTTTGTTGAAATCCTTCCCTCGTTCGTCCTTAGTAAATACTATTACTGCATTTTTATGCATTTCTGGTAAACATCAATCGTATTAAGTACACATGCATTTCTTGTAAACATCAATCATATTCAAAAGCATACATACATTCAAACACAATCAATGGACGTTTCGCTTATGTAAATAGGGTAAAAGTAAATCAGGATTCAAAAATGGAATTTATTTATATCAAAAGTGATCCATACACGGGTAAGTTTGTACAAGGAGACATAAACCCTAGTAAGAGGATTTTGTCATAAAACTTTACAAAACAAAGAAAATCAGCTATGTGGGAAATAATCCCATTGAGTTTCAATTCTACTATTGCCATTATCTTCAAGTATCTCATCTTCTACTGTTGGGACGGGAATGATTGGATTGAGCTTTATCTGTTCGAGCTTGAGTAAGTAGTACAACTGGTTACAGTTTCATGGGTGATCCAAACGAGACATAGTCATACGCTTTAATCCCTAACTTTTGCCTGGATTGCCCTTTCAGGTTTTCAATCCACCAGGATACCCTTTTTTGCCCAAGCCGCCTTTTCAGGTTTTTGACTTGCCGGGTGTACATCTTTTTATATATATCCCTAATTTTTGCCCAAACCCTTTTGGTTTGCCGGGATGCCCTTATTTTTGCCTAGGCCTGTCAACCTAGCGGGTCTCTTTTTATGCGTAGTATTTTTTAACTATGTCTGCGTTTACAGGCTGTGGAAAGTCTTCACCATCCATTGTAGTGAGTATCATGGCACCTCCTGAGAACACTGTCTTGACTACAAATGGTCCTTAATATGTTGGAGTCCACTTGCCCCTAGGATCACCCTGTGGTAATATGATACGCTTGATTACTAAGTCACCAGCCTGATATACCTTTGGCTTAACCTTCTTGTTAAAAGCTTTGATCATTCATTTCTGGTACATCTGGCCATGACAAACTGCTGCTAACCTCTTCACATCAATCAAATTTATCTGGTCAAGTAGAGTCTGAATCCACTCATCTTCATTCAAGCCTGCATCCTTCATAATTCTCAAGGAGGGAATCTGAACTTCAATGGGCAGAACTGCTTCCATACCATAGACCAAGGAGAATGGGGTTGCCCCTGTTGAAGTACGTATTGTGGTACGATAACCATGAAGAGCAAATGGTAACATCTCATGCCAATCCTTGTAAGTAACAGTCACCTTCTGTACAATCTTCTTAATGTTCTTATTAGCAGCTTCAACTGCCCCATTCATCTTTGGACGATACGGAGAAGTGTTATGATGCTTAATCTTGAACTGCGTGCAGAGATCAGTAATCATAGTGTTGTTCAGATTAGAGCCATTGTCAGTGATAATCCTTTCAGGGATGCCATATCTACATATGAGATTATTCTTAATGAACCGAGCCACAACATTCTTGGTAACAGATGCAAATGAAGCTGCTTCCACCCACTTCGTGAAGTAGTCAATAGCAACCAGGATGAAACGATGCCCATTAGAAGCAGTAGGCTTGATATCACCAATCATATCAATGCCCAACATGGCAAAGGGCCAAGGAGCAGTCAACACATTCAAAGGTGATGGAGGTACATGGACTTTATCAGCATAGATTTGACATTTATGACAAGTTCTGGAGTGTTGATAGCAATCAGCCTCCATGGTAGACCAATAGTAACCTGCTCTCAAAATCTTCTTTGCCATAGTATGTCCACTAGAATGAGTGCCAAAGATCCCATCATGCATATCTTCCATAATCTCAGTTGCTTCCTTCTTATCCACACAACGAAGCATAGTTGAATCATGATTGCGCTTGTACAAAATCCCATTACTCAAAAAGAACTTAGCAGAAAACCTTCTCAGAAACTTCCTATCTTTGACAGATGCCCCTTCAGGGAACTCCTGAGCTTCAAGATATCATTTCACTTCATAGAACCAAGGCTTCTCCTCTGCCCCTTCTGTGTCAATCTCATTGCAGTATGCAGGCTTTTCAAATCTATCAATAGTAATCTTGGGAGCTTCATCATCCCAGCTGATCTCAAACATGGATGCCATGGTAGCCAATGCATCTGCCAACTGATTCTCTCTTCGTGGAATATGCTCAAAGGTAATCTCTTTGAAATGTGGGATCAGAGACAACACATGCTCTCTGTAAGGAATGAGGTTATCATGCTTAGTATCCCAATCTCCTTTGATCTGACTAACTACCAGGGCTGAATCTCCATACACGTCAAGGAACTGAATCTTCATATCAATAGCAGCTTTAATACCCAGGATACATGCCTCATACTCAGCCATGTTATTGGTACAATAGAAACAAAGTCTGGCAGTAATCGGGGTATGACAACCTTCAGGGGAACTAATCACAACACCAACACCATTACCAAGTGCATTAGAGGCACCATCAAAAACCATAGTCCATCGGGATCCTTGTTCAGGTCCGTCATATTGTCCAGGTTCTTTGGTAATAATCATAATGTCTTCATCAGGGAACTCAAAATTCATTGACTGATAATCATCCACTGCTTGATGAGCCAAATGATCAGCAACAACACTTCCTTTAATGGCCTTCTGAGTAGTATACTGTATATCATACTCTGTCAAGATCATTTGCCATCTTGCAATTCTTCCGGAGAGAGCAGGTTTCTCAAATATGTACTTGATTGGATCCATCTTTGAAATCAACAAGGTAGTATGGGTCAACATATATTGTCTTAGTCGGCGAGCAGCCCATGCCAAAGCGCAGCAAGTTTTCTCGAGCAGTGAGTATCTTGTTTCACAGTCGGTAAACTTTTTGCTAAGGTAGTATATTGCCTGCTCTTTTCGACCAGACTCGTCATGTTGTCCCAACACACACCCCATTGAGTTGTCTAACACTGTTAAGTACATAATCAAGGGTCTTCCATCAACTGGTGGCATCAAAATTGGTGGTTCCAGCAGATATCTCTTGATTTCATCAAAGGCAGTCTGGCACTCATCATTCCATTCCATCACCTGATCTTTCTTCAACAACTTGAAGATTGGCTCACAGATGGTAGTTAATTGGGAGATAAATCTTGCAATGTAGTTCAATCGTCCCAAGAAACCTCTAACCTCCTTCTCAGTACGGGGAGCTGGCATTTCTCGTATAGCTTTCACTTTTGCAGGATCCACTTCAATACCTTTTTCACTGACAATAAAACCCAGGAGCTTTCCAGATCTAACCCCAAAAGTACACTTGCTTGGGTTCAACCTCAACTTGTATTTCTTCAACCTCTCAAACAACTTGTGTAGATGATCAAGATGTTGCTCTTCATTCTGAGACCTGGCTATCATATCATCTACATATACCTCTATCTCATGATGAATCATATCATGAAACAAAGCCACCATAGCACGCTGATATGTTGCCCCTGCATTCTTCAAACCAAATGGCATTAATTTATAGCAAAAGGTGCCCCACTGTGTCACAAATGTTGTCTTCTCCATATCCTCAGGTGCCATCTTGATTTGATTGTAACCAGAGAAACCATCCATAAAAGAGAATACCTTATGCTGAGCAGTGTTGTCTACCAGAATATCAATATGAGGAAGTGGAAAGTCATCTTTAGGGCTAGCCTTGTTCAAATCTCTGTAGTCCACACACATACGTACCTTACCATCTTTCTTAGGAACTGGTACCACGTTTGCAACCCACTGAGGATAAGAAGTCACTGCTAAGAACCCTGCATTGAACTGTTTCATTACCTCTGCCTTGATCTTTTCTGACATTTCAGGACGCATACGACGAACTTTCTGCTTCTTTGGACGACAATCTTCTTTCACTGGCAAACGGTGAACCACAATGTCTGTATCCAACCCTGGCATATCTTCATAAGACCAAGTAAAGATCTCCACATAGTCACGTAACATCTGAATCAACCTGCTCTTGACACTGTCTTCTAAATCAGCCCCTATCTTGACCTCTTTTCTGTTTTCTTCAGTTCCCAGATTCACAACTTCGACTGGCTCTTCATGTGGCTGTATAGCTTTCTCTTCTTGTTGTAACAACCTAGCAAGCTCTACAGGTATTTCACAATCGTCCTCATTTCCGTCTTCAGTTTGATAGATCGGATTCTCGAAATTATAATGGGCAATAGTAGAACTGTTATCAACAGGATCCAGGGTGGATGAGGATCTGCATTTTAATGATGTGGGTGTGTGTAAGAACACATAGCTGATAAAACAAAAATAAAAGAAAAGAAAGACAAGGAACACAATATTTACGAAAACGAAACGTCCACTGATTTTATTGAATGAAGTATGCAAATGAAATGACAGCCCGTAACAAGCACACCATTGTACCCCGGGTAAGGCACATGGCTTGAAAGTTTTATTGTTCAAGAAATTACAAACTTAAAAAGCAACAACACAGTAATAATATTTACTCCTGACTAAAGGAGATAGGGATAACATCTTCAGCTTTCCAATTATTGAGTCCAGCACCCACAGTAGGAAAAATCCATGCATCCAAGTTGTAGTCTTCATCTTGATCTCCCACAGCATTAATCTGGTCTTTCACAACCCCTTGATTAGTGATACGAGCAGCACAAGCACGACGAACAGCCTTCTGGGACTCTGCAGTGAAACCCAAACCAAACTTGTCAGACTTGTATGGAATATCAGGAAGCTGACCCCAAATAGTACAACCACCTTCATCCACCACAGCTCTAGCATCATTGAGGGAAGCCATTGCCATGGTCGGAGGCTTTCTGGTGACCACAGGAACTTTCTTTGCAATAGGAGGAGCTACATAATCATTAACAACCCAAGGAACCACTTCAAATGTCTGACACGGAGTCTCAATGTATTCACCTTCCATTTCCAGATACTTGAAAGTATTTACATGGCTGACAAAGTATTCTTCTTCTCCATAGACAGTAACAACCTTTCCATCCACCGGATATCTCAACTTTTGGTGCAATGTAGAGGTTACAGCACCTGCCCCATGGATCCAGGGACGACCAAGCAGACAAGAGTACAAAGGACGAATATCCATCACAAAAAATGTAGCAGTAAACACCTGAGAGCCAACTTTGATTGGTAGATCAATTTCCCCATGCACTACTCTTCTAGAACCATCAAAAGCCTTCACTACAATATTACTGGGCTTCAGCACAGCATCTTCAGGACTCAGCTTATTCAGGACTTCCTTAGGCAACACATTCAAAGAGGAACCATTGTCTATCAGCACATGTGACAGGGTAGTGCCCCTGCATTCAATTGAAATATGCAAGGCCCTGTTATGATCCCTCTTGGCAGGGGTCAAATCAGCATCAGAAAATCCTAACCCATTGTCATAGGTCAGGTGGGCAACACAGTTCTCAAATTGGTCAACAGAAATTGCACTGGGTACATGAGCAGTCTTCAGAAACTTGATCAAGGACTTGGCATGAGCCTCAGAACATAACAACAAGGATAGCATAGAAATCTTTGAGGGAGTATGCCCCAGTTGATCAACAATGTCATAATCACTCTTACGAATGATCTTCAATATTTCTTCCATCTGCTTAGAGAGATCATCAGCAGCCGGCACATCATTAGATACAGGTTCAATAACAGGGCCTTTGCCCCTAGCATCATTGGTGGCAGTAGCAGCAGGAGTAACTACATTCTTGGAAGTATCTGGAGGAGAGAAGACCCTTCCACTACGAGTGATCTTGCTAGGTCCAGCAATATTATCAACATCAACAGGCACATCAGCTACAGGCTCTTGCTTAACACCATGGATGTAAACATCAGACCCATAGTGCCAAGGCACAGCTTTGTCAGACGTATATGGGATAGGACCAGGAGTAGTAATGACCACAGGAGCTACTCTGGCTTCAGCAACAACTTTCACAGGACCTTCAGTGGTAATCTTGATTGGACCCTGATGAGTGATTTTAATGGGACCCTTTGAAGTGATTCTTACTGGTACTTTGTCAACCATGTCAACCTCTTCAGTCTTCCTACCTTGAGTCAGATGATCCACCATACTTTCTACAGACGACGAAGTCCTCTCAAACACTATAGTATACTTATCCATGAGACGTTGAATTCCATCTCTCAATATGAAGCAACTATCCGGCTTATAGGTACAATACAAACAATCTTCACGACAACCTGGAAAGATCCCAGCTTGTACTAACCTCTTTTTGATAACAGACAGTGGTGTGGTCAATTCCATAACTGAATAGACATGTAGATCTTCATCAATAACATTGACAGCCTTCTCGTGATTTGGCATTGGAGCAGTAATCACATTGGGAGTACCCGGAGGATCAAACTCAATTTCTCCCGCATCAATCATATCTTGAATTTTATTCTTCAAGATCCAGCAGTTATTAGTATCATGTCCCTGACAGTTTGAATGGTATGCACACCGTGCATTGGGGTTGTACCTGGGAGAGGTAACATTAGGATTCTGAGGAGCCTCTTTCAAGGTAATGAGTTCAGCCTTCAACAAATGTTGCAATGCCTGAGCCATTGACATGTTGATCTTCGTGAACTGCCTTCTAGCTCTCTGTTGGTTGCCCTGTGGCTGCTCTGTTGTTGCAGGAGTTGGATTTGAAATATGCACTGCACTAACAGACTGATGCCTTCTGTTACGATCAGGTTGACCATAAACAGCATTGGATTCTTTCTTCCCAGTGGGAGGCTTCTTTGTAGCACCTGATGAGGAAGCACCCACTTGGATCTTACCATTCTTTATACCATTCTCTACTCGCTCTCCTGTCATGATCAACTCAGTGAAGCCAGATGATGAGCTTCCAATGAGATGAGCTTCCAGATGATGACCATTCAACGTACACATAAACATATCAACCAATTCCCTATCAGTCAAAGGGGGTTGAACTCTTCCAGCTAAATCTCTCCACTTCTGAGCATACTCTTTAAAACTTTCTTTGGCACCCATAGACATGCTCTGAAGCTGCATGCGAGTGGGGGCTAAGTCAGCATTGTATTGATACTGCTTATAGAAAGCTTCAGCAAGATCATTCCAGTCTCTGATATTGACACTCTCCAATTGATAATACCACTCCAACTGAGCTCCAGATAAGCTCTCTTGAAAGAAATGGATCCACAACTTCTTATCAGCAGTGTGGGGTTGAATCCTTCTGACATAAGACCTCAGATGCAGCTTGGGACAAGAGACCCCATCATAAACAACAAATGTAGGAACCTTGAAACCAATGGGTATGACTACCCCAGATATCAAACTCAAATCCTCAAAATCCAGCCCAGATGATTTCTGCAACTCCATAGCATCCATCCTATCCACCAGCATCTTGAATTTGTCTTCATTAGGCTCATGGTAGTAATTAGCCTCAGAATCGGAGTCCCCCATAGTGTTGTGGAGACTGCCTCCCTCTTTTTCAGATTCCTCAGATTCATAGTCTTCATCTGGTTCTTTGGTCTTGGCCAAACCTTTGAACCTTCTTCCCATATTGATCAAACCAGCAGACCTTCTAGTCTTCTTAGTCTTCTTGGCCAGCAGTGCCTTCAATTCATCCTGCCCCTTGGACAGGTTCAAGATCAGCTCTTGGAACTGTGCATTTTGTGCCTGGAGATCCTTAACTGATTGTTCAAGAGCCATTGCTGAAATAAACAGCGAGAAGATGAGAAACCTGTGCACAATTATAAACCTGTGATGCAATGAAATGATATGTGAATGCATATGCAATGTTTTCAAGGACCGCAGGATTTAAATTTGCTTAGACAAACAAGAAGGTAAACTTTTATTAGTAATAAATTTGTTTTGCCTTTTAGGCTTACAAAAAATGAAATGAAATAAGTACAAAAGATGGGGTTTTAAGTCTCCCATGGACGTTTCCTCTTTGTATTGAGGTATGAGTTGAGGTTTCGTTCCTCGTGAAGTTGCTTTGTTAGCTCTAGGATTCTTGCTTGGCTTGCTTTGTAATGAGCCTCGAAAGTATCCCTTTGCTCCTTCAGTTGGATCCATGATCTCTGCAAGTCTTCCTTATCAGTAGGCATGTCTGGGTGAAGGATGGTATAAGTTGTGTCTCCTTCAGCAACAGGTTCCATGGTAACTGGTAGGACGGAAGGATATGGCATCATGAGAGTCTGAGCACGAGATCGTACCCATCTGAGATAAGCCTCCATAGGAATAGTGTACTTAGGCTCCAGTGTCTTGCTGTCAACCCTGTTTACTTTTCCCCAAGCTCGTATGAATCTCTGACGGTAACCCTGAAGATCGTTGTCGTAATCAAACATAATGCCCTGAATCAACATGTCATGTGGGCCATCGCTCCGAGCATAACCAAACTGTCGTAAAGCTAGAGAGGGGTTGTAGGTGATGCCTCCTCTTATGCCTAGAAGTGGCACATTAGGAAACTCACCACAACGGTCAATGATGGTGACATTCTCCATAGATCTGGAGCACCAATGGATATCTGAGTGAGAAAGTGACATGATCCTCTTGGACCATCTGAACCCTTGCTCATTCTTCATTACTGAGCGAGGAAGGTGAGAAATAAACCACCTAAAAAGTAAAGGTATGCAGCACATCAAAGTTCCTCTTGCCCTTGTAGTACGGGTGTGAAGAGAATGCAGGATGTCTCCCAGCAATGTAGGCACTGGATTGTGACTTAGGAAAATGTTGATGGCATGAACATCTATGAACTGATCTGGATTGGGGAACAATACTAAGCCATATATTAGCAAGGCTAAGATCTCCTCAAAAGCATCATAACTCATGGCCTTCAAGAACATTCGAGCTTTATCCATTAATACCTTGGCGAGAATACCCTTGACTCCACTTCTTGTTTCTAGAACAATGTCAGATTTCTTCAGATGTAGGGCTGCAGCAATAACCTCTGGTTTAAGCTCCTTCTCCAAGCCTGTGAAGGGTCTTTGATCCAGAACGGGTATACCCAGAAGTTTAGAGAACTCTTCCATTGTAGGAACCAGCTGATAATTGTAAGCACCCAAAATTTGCCCTCACCCATTCACACCATGGCTTGTGATTATTTCATATGCATAAACACAATCATATCATCTGATATCTCATTTTTGATCCACTGCATAGTTTCTAAGTCATCTGCACCTAGGGTTTGTGATCTGAGCAATCCAAGAGCCTCTTGAGCCACTCCAAGGGTCATCAATCACTTCAAAGGGATCCATGTGTGTTCTAGCATCATATTACACCCTCTCAAAGTCAAAAATGCAAAAGAATCACAAGAACTGGGATTGGTATGGAGGCAGAGCCAGGTTTGACTGCACAGTGGACCTAAAATTAGGGTTTTGGTTTCAGAGGCCATAACTCCAATTTTTTTGGTCATTCTTGTTTCCATTGTTCTCTATATGGTATAGGGAGTATGCATATCAATTTTCATGAAGAAATTCCATGGGGAAGTCATCTGATCAAGGGTTGACTTTTCAGACAAGTCAGTGCAAAATCAGGGCACCTGAGGCCCCCAATGACCCAACCAATGGGCATTCTTCATCATTTTGAGTGTATTTGATCTTTATTTGATCATAGAAGAAGGTTGAAGTTCACAAAATTCAAGAATTTGAAGTTTTTACAAAGTTGACTTTTTTGGGCATAGTTGACTTTTCAAGAATGTGTCATTTTAGGTCATTTTTCAAGCCTTAATTTTTGATCCAAGAAAGCTTCAAATGGAAAAACCTTGGTCATGAAAGTTGTAGACCACATTTTTCCCTTTTCAAAAAGTACAAGAACATGATCTAATTCTTCTTGGATCAAAAGTTATGGTGTGACAAAGTTGCCAAAAATCACTTATTTTCAAGACATGCCTCAAATGAGAAATTTGCAAAACCATGAACCAAGGCTGTTTGAAACTTCTAGTTGACATCAAACCAATGCACAAACATCACATATGTCTTGAAAATCAGAATTGGACCAAAAGATCACATGTTCATGGTTTGTGTAACAAGGCATTTTCATATGAACCAAAGTTGGAGCAACTTGCAAAAACTATGATCACACTTCCTACCACTTGCAACATTGGATGCTGAACCATGCTAGCATCTCACCTCACCATGCTGCGCCAGCCCTAGCCCTTGTACCAAGCCTAGCACCAAGCCATACCTTTCCTTACAAAAAGTTGACTTTTGGCAAAAGCAAACATCCCAATCACAGCAGGCCATGTCACATCCTCTGGCCAATTGGGATTGTTTATACTTTCCATTTGCTAGCCAAACATAACACCAAGCCCAGCTGAAACACACCATAGCATCACATTTCACAAACACACCCCATTAGCATTTCTCTTCGAATTTCTCTGCCCAGCTCACAAACACTCAAGCATGTTTCACTAATCATCTCACCTTGCCACATTGAGTCCAAACCAACAAAGAACCAGGCCTGAAACAAGCCATAACACCACTTCACCATTTTCACCCCAAACTGCAGTTTCCTTCGAAACACCTTCCACAGATCACAAACATCCAAACAAACTCCACAAACCTTCTCCACTAATCATCCTGACCACAAACAACCCTTCACCATTGCCAGAAACAGCCTGAATCACCATCACCATTTTCAACTGAGCTTGAGCAGAAGCTGCTCAAACACCTCAGCCAGCCAATTTAAACTCTTTCTAAGCATTCAAGCATCATCAGAGAGCCAAGTGGAGTGGATTACATCAAGAGGGGATGTCAGAAAGTTGCTGGAGTGAAAGCTTCGAATCTCAGGTAGCTCAAGAACTTTTTTTCCAGAAATGGATTTTTAAGTTCTAAACTTGTTCTCCATGTCTCACTGATTATCCTGGTGCTTTTAGTTTTGAAAATGGTGATGAAATGAGAATTTAATTGCTCTCTGAAACTCTGTGACCTAAGAATTTGTTTTGTTCGATTCATGAGTTCCAGGAAGAATAAATTTGTTTTGATTGGGGGTTTTGGTTCGTGAGTGAGTGGGAATCATTTCCATGTTTTTAGATTTCGTTTTAGTTAGGTTTTGAGAGTTTTAGGGATTTTCAGGTGGGCTTCCCACCGGAGAAGACGACCGGAGGTCTTCTCCGGCCACCTGAAAATCATTAGGGCATAATCTTGTAATTAATTGTCATTTGAATATGGAGCGTAGGATCAGTAGACTTTGTTGACCTGCCGCGCGAATGAATGGCCCAGATCCATTTGTTTAGCCCTAATCCACTCAGTTAGTTTAATTAATCCATAATTAAATTAATTTAACCAGATGCAATCCTGGCCCTCCACTGACGCGCGCAGTCAACCCTTTCAAACTCAGAAGCCATCCCAGCCATCCACTCAGTTGACTCCCATTTATTTCAATTTTTATTTCATTTTCTTTTATTTTATTTGCATAATTTATTTAAAATAGCAAAAATGTCTTAAAAATTATGAAACTTTTTCTCAAGAGTTTTATTAATTTTTATGACACAAAAATATTTTTATTTTTATTTTTAGCATTAAAAAAGTATTTTTAAATATTTAAAGGATTATTTTTAATTGATTAATGAAAATTAATTTATTAAAAATACTTTTAGGTATTTAAAAATCACCAAAAAATTCATGAAATGTTCTGAGACATTTAGAAACATTGTCCAACCTTCAAACCAAATTTCTTGTTTGATCTTGATGCATTTTAAGAATTTTTCATTGAATTAAAATCATTTTTGTGCATTAATTTGATCCATAGTTCAAAAAATCATTTCTGCCTATTCATGAGGAGTTGGACATTGATTCTTCTTGCATTGCATTGTGTTTAGCATATAGTTTTTGAGATAAAAAGGCCATGATTTGATCTTTCATTTTCAAATTGTTTGACATTTCTTTTGTTTGTAAGCCCTAAAAAACCCTAGAACTTGTAAAAATCATAACTTAAGTTTGGTTAGGAGTTGAGACCTCTCCTTTGGGCAGTGGTTTAGTGTGGGATTAGGGGTCCTTTGTGTGGAATTTTCCATTTTTTATATCATGTCTTGCTTCTGATTTTGAATTTTGCATCTCATGCTGTGCATAAACCCTAATTTGCATCTTCCATATGCATCCATCTTGCATTTCCTTGCATAACATGACTTGCCATGACATTCCATGCTTCCATGTGATTCATTTGACATCATAAGACATGTAGAAAGCATGTTTGACCATTGCATCATGTTTTTGCCATGTTGTATGCCATGTGCCTTCCATAACTTTTCATGTGTTTCCATGGCTCCTAATTTGCTTCATGTGCATTCATAAGCTTGTATGATCATTTCCATTTGCTGCCTCATGCTTGTAGCATCTCATAACATCATTAGCATCATGTATGTGCTTCTGATTTTGGTTTGCATCATGCCATTTCATTCCATTTTGCATTGCATTGCATTCCTTTCACTAACTTTTCAGGTGGTAAGCAACTTTGAGAAGTGAATTTGCCTTCACTTCTCACAACTTCTTTTCATCTCTTTCATGCATCCTTGCTGCATTTTACTTTGTGTTTGAGATTGAGCTTGCTCATTCTTCTTCTTCTCACTTTCTTTCTTCAAGTGACTTGACTTCTTGAATGAAGCAAGTTACTTTGCTTCTCTTGATCCTTTCATCTGCTTCCTGGTGGTTCCATTGAAGATCTTCTCTTGTAAACCTCACAAACCTTAGGAACAACCAAGCATGACAATGATTAGGGTTTTGATTAGTCTCCCCTCTTAGTTTTACCTTTGTGTCTCTTTTGAGTCTTCTCTTCTCATCTCATAATCAGGGACTAAACCCTAAAGGCTTTAAGGCTTTGTGATTAAGCTTATGCCTGCATCCTTCTCTTAGGATGGAGTGTATAACTTTAATCCTAAGTGTTAAACCCTTAATGTGTTTAAATCTCTTAATCAATTCACTTAATAAGTATCAAGACATCACACTTGTAACTTGGGCCTTGCATTAGGGTTCTAATTCTTCCTTAACTGGTTAAGAAGGACTAACCCTAGTGTTAATGGACAAGTCCCCCTCAAGTTGTCTTACAAATCATAAAATTCACTTCATCATCATACCACTAAATAAAATCCACTTAATCAAAGGCTTGTTTTGTCATGAGTTTAATCCCTAATCATGGATTAAGTTAAGGAGCTTTCCTCAGCTTAAACATTCTCATCTATTATCCTTCTCTTAGGATGGTGTAATGAGTCTGTTTAATCTTTGATTATGGCTTAACCTCATTACTCAACACTAAACAAAAACCACAAAAACATCTAAATAATCACAAGTAGGTTAATGATCTTAATCCTGTACCAAAGGTGATTAAGTGTGAGAATCTGACTTCACACTTAAGGCATTCTCATTACCCCTAATCAGAGGGAAGATGTGATGAGTTTACTAAATCCATTGGTTTAGACTTAAGCTCATTAACTTATGACAAAAATCCAAAAAAACAATAAAAGACTGAAAACACAAAAAACAAACAATAATCGTCTCCTCCGGGATTCTTTTCTCATCATCTTCACTCACAAACGAGAACTTGCTTCTTCCGTCTAATGCAAGACAGTTTGCACCTGGGCCAGACAGGTCATACACTTGAGCATAGACAAGTAAGCAGTTCACAAGTCAACTCATCTTTCAGTCTCTTTGGGTCGAACTACGGTGTTCTGACTTCCTCATTGCACGAGAGGATACGTAGGCATAACTTAACAGTTATCGAACAAAAGTCTCTGTATATTCCCCCTTTTTTCCAGCTTTATTCTTTAAGCCTCATACTCTTGAGCATTTCACTCCTGTTCTTACACTGACACTGTATATATTACACTTCACTTCTTTTACACTGACACCTGTACTTTCTTTTCCAGCTATTTTATACACAAATTGCACTGACACTACCCCTTTAAAACACAAATCTTTTAAGCGTGGATCCCGTCGAGTACGACGGACAATCTGGGTGCTAATACCTTCCCAGGTTGTAACCAACCCCCTTTCTCAGTCTCTCTGGTTCGCAACCGTCTTATCCATCTCTTTCTAGGTCTATGCAGCATTACCTTTCCTCCGGGATAAAAATGCCTAGCTGGCGACTCTATTCATCTCCAGTGAGTTCACGGCTGTGTGTTCTCATTGTCCCTCTCGCCGACCGTTCGCGTCTGTACCTTTATCTGGGCCTAGGTCCCACTTATCGGGAGCGACAGCTTGGCGACTTCACTGGGGAACCTTATACTGCAACCAGGGCTTCTGGTTCTTTTTGTGGGTTCCTCCTAGCGCTTGTTTGATTTGTGTTTACTGGGGTGTTATGTGTTTATTTGTGTTTATATTTGTTTTATTTTTGCTTTATGTACAGTTGTTTATCTGCTTTCTTTACTGCTTTACATATATCATACTGTCATGCTGTCTGGCTGGATCTGGCTTGTTTGCTTTGGTGGGTGGGATTCTATTGAGAGTTAAGGTCCTATACCTGGGACCTGAGTGACACCTAGGCTAGAGTGAATCATATCCTTTCCCATTCCATTTCGGTCTGGTGCGGGAATATGAAACACGGTTCAGATATGGGTTTCTTCTTGAGAACTCTGTGTTGCAGATTTCCTGCAATGCTAGGGCTATCTGGGAAGCCTGCTAAGTCTGGATGACCTTTTAGTATTGACCTTCAGAAACTGAGGTGAACTAGAGGAGGAACTTTTATGGTTATTGTAAACATTGTACCTCCGGGTTAGAAGTGTTTACACTTCTCATAACTGATCCAAGTCTGAGGATCCTTGTTTTAGAACACCACCTGTGAGGGGGTTGGGCTGTTTACAGGTTTGCAGGTACCTTTGACCTCAGAATACCCTGTCACTTTGATTTGATTAAGAATACTCCATGTTGGAATAGTTCTGGTGATTCTAAAACCCTGGACATGTGGCTCTTTATTTGAGTCCCCCACCTTGGTTACTGGACCTATAGACCTCCATCTGGTATTCTTGATTATGTCTTGGACTTATATCAGAGCTCTCGATCAGATCCAGCTCAGTCACAGACCCTTGCATATCATTTGCATACATAAACATTGCATCATATTGACATTTGCTTATTTGTGTTTCAGGGTATCCATCTTCATTTGGTTCTGGTTTTGACCCCATCTTCAGCATTGACCCATCTTCATCAGCATTTGCTTCAGCTATCACCTGCACCAGCCAATCAGTGGCCAGTTCTTCAGTATTATCATCAGCACCTGTCTCTACTCATCTTCAGCATCATGGCTCCCAAGAAGAGCAACATCACCTACCACTTCTTTCAGCCAGAGTTATCTGACATCAGGAGGATTCAGACCCTGATCACTCCAGATCACATACCATTGTTCAGGGAACACTATGGGGATATACTTGATATGGTTATGGATCTGGACCCTTCACAGAGAAGCCTGATCCACACTTGCATTCAGTTCTATGATCCCCCACTGAGATGCTTCACTTTTCAGGACTTTCAGTTGGGCCCCTTATTGGAAGAATACTCATCATTGGTTGGTCTGCCTATCAGGGGTGGAATCCCTTTCAATCCTGAGATGGTCTTTCCTGGTAATGGAGAAGTAGCAAAGGCTTTGCATCTGGAACCTGTCCTGATTGAACAGCACATGACTTCCAAAGCTGGAATCCCTGGTTTTCATCTGGACTTCTTGATCTCTCAAGCTACCTTGAAAGCTTCTTTAGGAGAGTGGAAAGCTGTCTGTGCTCTACTGGCCTTGAGTATATATGGAATGGTGTTGTTTGCAGATGAGCCTCGATTCATTAGCAAGAATGCAATCCATCTTTTCATCTTGCAGAACCCAGTGCCCACTTTATTGGGGGATCTCTACTATTCAGTGCATCAGAGGAATGAAAAGCAGAGGGGAAGATTAGTGAGGTGTTGTGCCCCATTGTTCCACACTTGGCTTCTCAGGCATCTACCCAGGACAGATGCATTTTTGAACCCTCATCAGCAGAAAAACTGGGCTAAGAGACTCACTGCTCTAACTTCAGCTGATATCAAATGGTGCACCCAAAGCACCAAGGGCAGAGATATCATCACCAGCTGTGGGCATTTTCCCAATGTGCCCCTAATAGGAGTTAAGGGTAGTATTAATTACAACCCTCTGCTGTTCAGAAGACAACTGGGCTATGCACTGGTCCACACTCCTAAAGCACAGGACTTGGTTGGGACTCTTTATTGTGAGAACAAGACTAATCTGGCTATTGTTAGGCAGGCTGCTTGGGCCTGGGATAATGTTCAAACCAAGGGAATAACCATTTTGGGGAAGTGCAACAATGTGGCATCAGCACAATATTATGAGTGGTCCTATGCCAGGGCTCAATTCTCTGGAATGCCCTTTACCATAGAAGATATGCCTGAATCATCTTCAGCACCACCCCCTGCCACTATCAGTTTGGAGGAGTTTGAGAGCTTGAAGGAAAGAAATGAGAAGTTAACTCAGGCTTTGCAGAAGACCCTCCGGGAGAGGAGTGAGGGTAGGATGGAGATTGAGAGGTTAGAGAAGTTGAGAGTGGAGCATATGGTTAAGATTGAGAAGTCTGGGGATTATATCAAGAAGTCCAAAGCTGGAGAACAAATTCTGAAGAATGCTTGCAAAGAAGCCCAGTTCCAGAGAGCAAGGACAGACTTGTATCTGAAGGAGAGTCAAGCCCGGTGGGTCAGGATCACCGAGGCTCGTACTCTAGAAGACAAGAGAGTTCAAGACAAGATGGAGCAACTGGAAGCTAGTGCAAAAGAACAGCAAGAAGCCTTGGCAGCAGCCCAGAGAGAGATATCAGAACTGAAGATCAAAGCTGGAGTGAAGAGGTCAAAGGACCAAAGTCAGCACAAGAAGCTAACAGCGGCTGTTACGACCCGGAATCTCCTCATCAGGAATCTCACGGAGCATCCGGCTGATCCTGTGACCGAAGCACTTCTCAAGGAAGTTCGTGAGGATGAGTTTGGTCTGGGTGTTTGACCATTTGTTTGTTTTTGTTTTCATTCCGTGTATTTTTCATTTTTTCTTGTAATGTATTTTGACCCCTCGGAGGGCTTGTATTTGTAAACAAACTTTGTACCATTTGCTTTTTGTAATATATGTATTAGTTTGTTCCATCCGAGTTTCACTTCGAAAGCAACATCAACAACATCTTCAAGGGTCTGGAAGGGTCAAAACTGAATGCCAAGCCGGATACCTTGGAAGCAAATAAGCATACTGCATTGCATGCTAACCCTTTTGTTTGTTTTGTAGGTTTTTGATTTATTGCCACTAACTCTGTTGTGATGTTCAGGAATTATTGCTCGGCGTCGAGTATTTCCCCTCAACCGTCCGCACCGTTATCCGACCCGTAGCAACCTTCCGAGCATTCAAATGGATCAGATGCAGCAGGACCTTACTGAGGTCAGAAATCAAATGGCGAACGAAAGGCTAGAAATGAGGAATCAAATGACTCAGTTTATGGAAGTGATGAACAACATGGCTCAGAGCCAGGAAAGATTGAGGGCCATGGTGGAAAGGCAAAATCAAGAAGATCCACATATAGGGACTGCCGGCACCAGCAACAATGAAAGGGTCCAACCTCATGTTAACCCCCCTGTATTTGGACCACATCTCCATCCTGAGGTCAACATTCCTGCGAATGTTCAAGGAACCGCCACTGCAGCCAGGGTACTTCAAGAAGACCCCCAAGAGGACCAGTTTACAGTAATGGGTGCTGGGGAAGAAGCTTATGATAGAAGGTTGGATGAGATAGCTGAGAAATTGAGGTCCTTAGAGTCTCAAAACTCTCTGGGTTTCGACGTCATGGACATGGGCTTGGTAGACGGGGTCAGGATCCCCCATAAGTTTAAGCCTCCTTGTTTTGAAAAATACAACGGGACTTCATGCCCCCGGACTCATTTACAATCATTTCTGGGAAGGCTGAAGGCCTATACTATGGATGAGAAGCTCTGGATGTTCTATTTCGAAGACAGCTTGACAGGAGCATCAAGAGAATGGTACTCTCACTTGACAAGGGCAACTATTAGATGCTGGAAGGACCTGGCAGAGGCCTTCATCAGACAGTATCAGTACAACTTAGACATGGCACCCAACAGGACTCTCCTAATGGGAATGTCACAGTCGTCAAGGGAAAGTTTCCGAGAATATGCCCAGAGATGGAGGCAATTGGCTGCTGCTGTTCAGCCACCTATGTCTGAAAGGGAAATGGCAGATATGTTCATGAACACCCTTCAGGGGACTTACATTGACAGGCTGGCTGCTTTCTCTTCCACTAGCTTTGCAGATGTTGTCATAGCCGGGGAGAGAATTGAAAGCCTATTAAAGATGGGTAAGATATCTGACAATGGTGCAAGCTCGTCCAGTAGCACAAGAAAGCCTTTTGCAGGCCCGAGAAGAACTGGCGAGACCAATGCCATCCACACCAACAGGGGCAGGCCCCAATATGTTCACAGATCAGTGGCAGCAGTCACCATCCCTGCTCCAGCTCATCCTCAACCAGTTTATCAACCTCTGCAACAAAACTATCAACAACCTCAGTACCATCAACAGAATCAGTATCCTCCGAGAAATTACAACAACAGCAACACCAACAACAACAACCAGCAAAGGCCATTCCAGCAGAGGCCTTCTCAAGCCAACAGGGTAATCGATCCGATCCCTATGCCATATGCTACATTGCTGCCACAACTCCTGAAACTCAACCTAGTTGAGCTAAGGACGTTGGCACCTCCAGATCCCAACAGTCTACCCAGGAATTATGATTCCAACGCCAGATGTGCCTTCCATTCAAATGCACCTGGCCACAGTACAGAAAAGTGCAGAGCCCTGCACATGAAGGTGCAAGACCTGGTAGACTCGAAAGCTCTGAATTTCGCACCACCACCCAATGTCAATAAGAACCCCATGCCGAACCACGGTGGTCCCAGAATTAACGCTATTGAAGAAGACAAGCCATCTTATTTAATAACCAGTGTGGGTCAGATCAGGACACCGTTGGTAGAAATCAAGGCTCAACTCCTCGAATGTCAAATGTTCCCAGGGTGTGAGTTGGGGTGTGCTTACTGCAATATCTCAGTAAATGGGTGCGATAATCTGAGGAATGGCATAGACGGTCTCATTCAGAGTGGCCAACTTCAGATCACCACATCATTTCCTACAAATCCAGCAATCTCATCAGCAACAACTCCAGAACCTCCTACAACTGCAACAACCATCGTTCCTGACAATTCTTCGGTTTCGTCAACAAGTACTTCATCTATTATCTCAACTGATCAGTTATCAACAAATCTTTCTTCTACAACTCCAGCACCACTCCATTTTGAAACTCCTACAACAACAACATCCATCCTTCCACCAATGTCTCCTACAACACCAGCAACAAATCATGAAGATGTCTCAACTGTCACAATATTCTATGATCCTGAAAACAACTCTGCCTACAACTCAGAAGGTGCTGCTCCCATCAGAGCACCAGTTACAATTTATTATGATCCGCAAACTATCACAATTCCTTCCGCAGCTGCAGTCAGTCCAGTCACTATCACGGTGCCTGGACCAGTACCCTATGAAAGCAGTAATGCTATCCCCTGGCATTACGGCTCTGACCTGTACTGTGAAGGACAAAGAATCACTTTTGAATCATCAACCCCTGCACCACAAATTGACAATGTGGGAGGAGGCGGAGGCTTCACTCGAAGCGGACGTCTTTTCGCTCCACAAATTCAGAGACCCACCGCCGAAGCAGAAGCTGCTGCCAAGGCAAAAGGGAAAAGCCCTGTGCAGGAAGATCAAGTTGTTAAAGAAGCTTTGAAAACACCCTTCGATCAAGAGGTTGATGAGTTCATGCGAATCATCAAGAAGAGTGATTATAAAATAGTGGATCAGCTTCATCAGACGCCTTCCAAGATCTCAATCCTATCATTGCTTATGTGCTCCGAAGCCCATCGGAATGCACTACTCAAAGTCTTGCACGCAGCTTACGTGCCCGAAGAGATCACTGTCAATCAGCTGGAAGCTGTAGTTGGAAATGTTAATGCTAGTCACGGACTAGGGTTCACCAATACTGATTTGACAACGGAAGGCCGCAACCACAACAAAGCCTTACACATAACCATGGAATGTAAAGGTGCTGTCCTTTCCCATGTGCTGGTAGACACGGGGTCATCCCTCAATGTCCTACCTAAAAAGGCCCTGGTGAAGCTAGAATATGACGGATTGGCGTTGAGACCCAGCAACCTGGTGGTGAGAGCCTTTGATGGTTCAAAGAGATCGGTTCTGGGAGAGATTGAATTGCCCATAACGATTGGCCCGCAGACATTTAAAACAACCTTCTACGTGATGGATATACAGCCTGCCTACAGCTGTTTATTGGGTAGGCCATGGATTCACGCCGCTGGCGCCGTGACCTCTACCCTTCACCAGAAGTTAAAATACGAGTGGGAGGGTCAAATCGTTACAATCTGTGGAGAGGAGGATATTTTTGTCAGCCACCTGACTACCTATAAGTACATTGAGATGGATGGGGAGATCCATGAAACAATGAGTCAGGGTTTTGAAGCTTTGAATGTCAATGAAACATCTGCTGTGCCTGGTACTTCAATGTCATCATACCAACAAGCCCGGAAGGTTGTTGAGGGAGGAAACGCCCAAGGCTGGGGCAAACTGCTATTGGTGGAGAAGAAAGAGGACAGATTTGGGTTGGGTTACAAACCAACTCAACAAGATCAAGCAGCGGCTGCGAAAGAGCCCAACTTTGTGAGTGGGGGGATGCTCACCCCTGATGCTGTCAACTGTCTGGAAGACGAGCTGGAAGAGGAACGCAACCTGGAAAGCTGGATTCGTCCAAAGATCCCGGGGAGCAGTATCTCAAACTGGTCTTCCCAGGAAATTATAAGAGTTACTCATGCAGAGTAATTATTATTTCCTGTATTTTTATAAGCATGCATCAAAGTCTTGCATCTTGCCCAAGATGACAAGACTCATTTTGTAATCGGGCCATCTGTACTTTTTGTGCAAACAAGATTAATCAATGAAATATCAGACATCTTTTTGCAAATAAGTCTTTTTCTTTTCCGCTCACTGTTTTTCCATTTTTCTTTTTGTACAAAAAATAAATGGCAGTGTTTTCAAAATGACAACTTTATTTCACTCTTTTCTAAAATAAGATTAAAATCAAAACACTAAAATGAACCAACTGAACCCTTGCAGAGAGTGCCTTCCTGACAGCACCGACAACAGCACGGCTACGACTTCGTATGACTGTGACAATCCGATCAATCAAGCCGATGAAGGGGTTGAAGAAGAATATGAGCTTCCTGAAGAGCTAGCCAGGTTGTTGAGACAAGAGGAAAAGGTTATTACTCCTCACCAGGAGGAGGTTGAAGTGATTAATCTTGGGACAGATGAAGACGTGAAAGAAGTTAAAATCGGGGCCTGCCTGCAAGACTCAGTGAAGAAACAACTGATTGACCTGCTTCAAGAGTATGTGGACGTGTTTGCTTGGTCTTATCAAGACATGCCAGGGTTGGATACCGACATTGTTGTGCACAAGCTGCCTCTAAGAGAAGAATGCCCGCCAGTTAAGCAGAAACTACGCCGTACTCGCCCGGACATGGCAATGAAAATCAAGGAAGAGGTGCAAAAGCAATGGGACGCCGGGTTCCTTGCTGTAACTAGTTATCCGCCGTGGGTCGCCAATATAGTACCTGTGCCTAAGAAAGATGGCAAAGTAAGAATGTGTGTTGATTACCGGGATCTGAACAGAGCCAGCCCGAAAGATGACTTCCCATTACCTCACATTGATGTATTGGTCGATAACACGGCTCAGTTCTCGGTATTCTCCTTCATGGATGGATTTTCAGGATACAACCAGATTAAAATGTCACCTGAAGACATGGAGAAGACGACCTTCATCACACCCTGGGGCACGTTCTGCTACAAGGTGATGCCATTCGGACTGAAGAATGCTGGTGCCACATATCAACGGGCTATGGTAACATTATTCCACGATATGATCCATAAAGAGATAGAATGTTATGTGGATGACATGATTGCCAAGTCCCTTACTGAAGAAGACCACCTGGTGAATCTGCTAAAACTGTTCAAGCGTCTGAGGAAGTACCAATTGAAGTTGAACCCCAACAAGTGCACATTCGGGGTGCGATCTGGTAAGCTGCTGGGTTTTATTGTAAGCGAGAAAGGGATTGAAGTTGACCCTGATAAAGTCAAAGCCATCCAAGAGATGCCTGCGCCGAAGACAGAGAAAGAGGTTCGAGGGTTCTTGGGTCGATTGAACTACATCTCAAGGTTCATATCCCACCTCACAGCAACCTGCGAACCCTTGTTCAAGTTGTTGAGAAAAGAACAAACGGTCAGGTGGAACGAAGACTGCCAAAGGGCTTTTGACAAGATCAAGGAGTACTTACAAGAACCTCCAATCCTTATGCCTCCAGTTGAAGGAAGACCTCTGATAATGTACCTGACAGTATTAGAAGAGTCAATGGGGTGTGTGTTGGGCCAGCATGACGAGTCTGGTCGAAAAGAGTATGCAATATACTACCTAAGCAAAAAGTTTACCGACTGTGAACAACGTTATTCACTGCTCGAGAAAACTTGGTGTGCTTTAGCGTGGGCTGCTCGCCGACTGAGACAGTATATGTTGACCCACACTACTTTGTTGATCTCAAAGATGGATCCAGTTAAGTACATTTTCGAGAAGCCAGCTCTTACCGGACGGGTTGCAAGATGGCAAATGATCCTTACAGAGTATGACATCCAGTACACCTCTCAGAAAGCCATCAAGGGCAGTGTATTGTCTGAATATCTTGCTGAGCAACCTATTGATGATTACCAGCCTATGAGATTTGACTTCCCTGACGAAGACATCATGTTCATAAAAGCAAAAGATCATGAAGAGCCCATTCACACTGAAGGGCCTGACCCGGAAGAAGAATGGACTATGATGTTTGACGGGGCCGTTAACATGAATGATCGTGGTGTTGGTGCAGTACTCATTACACCTAAAGGAGTTCACATGCCTTTCTCGGCAAAACTCACTTTCAACTGCACTAACAACGAAGCTGAATACGAAGCTTGCATTATGGGTCTTGAGGAAGCCATTGACCTCAGGATCAAGACGTTGACTGTATTCGGAGATTCAGCTTTGGTAGTCAATCAAACCAACGGAAAGTGGTACACACACCAGGATCATCTAATACCTTACAGGGATTATACAAGAAGGTTATTGACTTTCTTCACAACAGTCAAGCTTGAGTATATCCCTCGGGACGAGAATCAGTTTGCAGATGCCTTGGCTACCATTTCATCCATGATCAAAGTTCAAGCTGCCAACTTTGTACCTCAGATTTCAGTATCCAGACTCGACAGACCAGCATATGTGTTCGCAGCAGATGTTGTTAGAGATAATAAGCCTTGGTTCCATGACATTAAGTGCTTCCTGGAGGATCAAACATACCCACCTGGGGCATCTTCCAATGATAAGAAGACTTTGAGAAGGCTTGCTGGTAGTTTCTTTCTGAATGCTGATGGGTCTTTATACAAAAGGAACTTTGATATGGTACTCCTCAGGTGTGTTGATAAGACAGAAGCAGACTTGTTGATGCATGAAGTGCACGAAGGATCCTTTGGTACCCATGCCGGAGGGCATGCCATGGCTAAGAAGTTGCTAAGATCGGGTTATTACTGGATCACCATGGATGCAGACTGTTGTGCCTATGCCAGGAAGTGCCACAAATGCCAGATCTACGCAGATAAGGTGCATGTGCCTCCCAATCCTTTGAACATCATGTCTTCACCCTGGCCCTTCGCCATGTGGGGCATTGATATGATTGGCAAGATTGAGCCAACTGCTTCAAATGGCCACAGATTCATCCTGGTCGCCATTGACTATTTCACCAAGTGGGTTGAAGCAGCCTCATATGCAAACGTTACAAGACAAGTGGTAGCCAGATTTCTGAAAAGAGATATCATCTGTCGATACGGAGTGCCCGAGCGAATCATTACTGATAATGGTTCCAATTTAAACAACAAAATGATGGCAGAGCTATGCCGGGACTTCAAGATCCAACACCACAATTCTTCTCCTTACAGGCCAAAGATGAACGGCGCTGTTGAGGCAGCTAATAAGAATATCAAGAAGATTGTGCAAAAGATGGTAGTCACTTACAAAGACTGGCATGAAATGCTACCGTTTGCCTTGCATGGGTACCGCACGTCAATCAGAACATCCACTGGGGCAACACCGTATCAACTTGTGTATGGTATGGAGGCAGTCCTACCTGTTGAAGTTGAATTACCCTCTCTACGGGTACTAATGGATGTTAAGCTGAACGAAGCAGAATGGGTTAGGTCCCGATACGAACAACTGAGTCTGATTGAAGAGAAAAGACTGGCTGCAATCTGTCATGGACAGTTGTATCAGAAAAGAATGAAGAAAGCCTTCGATCAGAAAGTCAGGCACCGAGAGTACCAAGTAGGAGATCTTGTGCTGAAAAGAATCCTCCCTCCTCATACAGACCACAGGGGCAAATGGACTCCAAATTATGAAGGACCATTCGTAGTAAAGAAAGTTTTCTCTGGTGGAGCACTGATGCTCAGCACCATGGATGGTGAAGATTTCTCGTCCCCTGTGAATTCAGATGCAGTTAAAAAATACTTCGCATAAAAATGACCCGCTGGACATAAAAACAGAATGTAAGTCCAGGCAAAAATAGGGCATCCCGGCGAGTCAAAAACAGAATAAAAGACTCGGGCAAAAATAAGGGAAAATAAATAAAAAAATGTACACCCGCTGAGTTGAAAAGCCGCATTGGACAGCTCAGGCAAAAATGGGTATCCCGATGGATCGAAAACCCGAAATGGCGATCCATGCAAAATAAGGGAATAAGCGAACAACTGCATTCTGAATTCGTCTGTATCATCTACAACTTGGTAAGCTTCGAATGGATCAAGCTTCAGTCAGAATCAACCCTCTTCAAAAAGCAAGATGAGAAGAGCGTCGAAAGTCATACGAGTCATAGCGGAAAAGGAAGCTCCTCAAAGCGTCACCAACACTGCCAACATTTTGTTTCTCAATTTGTAACAATCTCCTCAATTCAGGGGATCTGTTTCTTTGACTGTATCTCGCCAATTCAGGGCATATGAATTAATAAAATCAGATTTTCAGTCATGTCTCGTTTTATACATTTTATTTGCAAAAATGTCTGATGTCTTAAAAAAAACTGATTGCATAAAATACGGATGTTTTATCTTCAAACGAAAACACGTGCTTACAGGAAGTATACTTACTCTCAGAAGTATCCTAACTCCTATGACGGAATCTAGTAAGGGATACCTCGGGATTGCCTTGCGCGTTTCTCTATCTTTTTCAGGATTGCAGGTATCCAGAATGCAACTCGGGGTATGAAAGCTTCACCCCAGCAAGCTGGCAAATCAACACTCGTTTTTAGCACCCGAAGTGCTCCCTCTCCAGCTGAGTTGCCTCTCATAACTCCCCCAGTTGAGTTTGCCACTTATTGCTTATCCCCATCAGAGCTGCCAGGCATCACAAAAGGCACCTATATCCCCGGCTGAGTCAAGGATCCTCTTCAACAGAATCCTTAGGGAGATCCCCCAGTGATCTCTCTTTCTCCCCAGCCGAGTTGCCTTTTTATCCTCAGCCGAAATACACAAGGTCAGGGGACCATCTCCCCACAGAGTTCCAGCGTCTATCCGGAAGAGCAGTGCATGAAGATCACAACAGAGTGAAGAAAGCTTCTACAAACCCCAGCTGGGTCCCTCATTTATAAGGATAGGTCTATCAGTGACCCGAATCCCCAAGCAGATATCATATCATCAGATCTACTAATGACCTCATCCCCAGCTGGGATGTTTACTACAAACGGATCGATCAAAGATCTTCACAGCAGCGGGATCCGAAATCCCGGTTTGGTATCTTTGCACAATCATAGCATTTGCATCATATTCACCCACAAAGCGTAGCATTCCGTCTAGTACGGAGCATTACGGCAAAATCCAACACATAGCATAATCATAAGCCATGTTTTGAATCAGCACTTGTGACTAGTAACCATTCATCAGAATGCAGAATACTTTCCCCCAGAGTCCCCACCAGAGCCCCCAGCAAAAGCATCTGCCTCACAATCAACAAACACCAGTATATACTCATTTTGACACCCGTCCATGTCATATCCCAGCAGAAAGCCAAAGATATCCTCTTTGCACTCACATATGCTTATATATATACACTTTTTCGACACTCGTCCGTGTCATACCCCCAGCACAGTCATCTACATTTTTACAACCCATATACTTGTTGATATTATTATACTTTTCCCTCTTGACACTCGTCCGTGTCACTCTCCCCAGCAGATAAACACTCATCTATACAATACTCATACTCACTCATACAGATACTCGTCCGTATCTTGTATATACCATTCATATCCCCACAGATTCGACACTAGTCCTTGTTCTTTGTTAACCAGTTGGTACTCGTCCGTACCATCATCTCAGAGCATGCGTCTAGAGTTTGTTTCTACAGGATACTCGTCCGTATCATAGTCTTAAGGATGCTCGTCCGCATCTTTAATCCATACACCATGTCAAACACTTATGTCTTCTTGAATATAGACACTCGTCTGTGCCTACTATTCCCCAGAAGAGTCCCTTCAGATTCAACACTCGTCCGTGTTCTCTGTTAACCAGTTGATACTCGTCCGTATCATCATCTTTGAACACGCGTCAGTATTTGTTTCTACCCGATACTCGTCCGTATCGTAGTCTTAAGGATGCTCGTCCGCATCTTTAATCTATACACAATACCAAACACTTATACCTTTTGTTTCTTGGATGTAGACACTCGTCCGTGTTTACTACTCCCCAGTAGATCACAAGCATTTCTTTTTATCTAACACTCGTCCTGTGTTGCGATAAACCTTGAGAGCAGCCGTACCCTGCTAGGTGGTCGTCCTCCACCTCTTGATGGTCGTCCTCCATCCTGCTCATCCGATGGCCGTCCCCATCGTTGTTTTTCTTTTAGCAGCCGTCCCCTGCTAGGTGGTCGTCCTCCACCTCTTGATGATCGTCCTTCATCATTTTATCCAATGGCCGTCCCCATTGTTGATTTTGGTTATCTGGCATTCGTTCTATGTCATGACAAACCCTGAGAGCAGCCGTCCCCTGCTAGGTGGTCGTCCTCCACCTCTTGATGGTCGTCCTCCATCATGCTCATCCGATGGCCGTCCCCATCGTTGATATTTTTTTCCGGCAGCCGTACCCTGCCAGGTGGTCATCCTCCACCCTTGATGGCCGTCCCCATCATATTTCCTTTATCCCTCAACAGAGCAGCTGTCCCCTGCTAGGTGATCGTCCTTCACCTTTGATGGTCGTACCCCATCATCTGTTTATTTCATTTATTCTTTAACCCGATGGCCGTCCCCGTCGTGGTCCCTTTTCCTTTTCTTTTAGCCCGATGGCCGTCCCCATCGTTGGTTACTTTGCTTTATGAACCTGATGGCCGTCCCCGTCATGTTTCATTAATCCCCAGAAAATTTTACAACTTTACCTTGATGGCCGTCCCCAGCATAATTTCTTACCTTCCCCAGCTAGTCGGCCGTCCCCGTCTTGGCTTTACCTTTTATCCCCAGCGTGTCGGCCGTCCCCGTCATTGCTTTATTTTCAGCATTTTCCCAGCATGTCGGTCGTCCCCGTCATTGCTTTTTACCCAGCAGTCGTCCTCTGCTCGACGGTCGTCCTCCGTCGCCCACACTGTACAATATACTTTATTTTCCTTTTATAATCTATATCCCTTTTCTTCTTCATTCTGTGAGTGCAAATTTTGGACTGTCTTTGGTATTCAACCACAAGTTATCTTGTTTGCCTGTTAAGCCGTTGCTTACATCCTGCACAGCTAACTCATGTTTGAATAGGGGCAGCTGTAAGCACCCCAAATTTTCCCTCACCCATTCACACCATGGCTTGTGATTATTTCATATGCATAAACACAATCATATCATCTCATATCTCATTTTTGATCCACTGCATAGTTTCTAAGTCATCTGCACCTAGGGTTTGTGATCTGAGCAATCCAAGAGCCTCTTGAGCCACTCCAAGGGTCATCAATCACTTCAAAGGGATCCATGTGTGTTCTAGCATCATATTACACCCTCTCAAAGTCAAAAATGCAAAAGAATCACAAGAACTGGGATTGGTATGGAGGCAGAGCCAGGTTTGACTGCACAGTGGACCTAAAATTAGGGTTTTGGTTTCAGAGGCCATAACTCCAATTTTTTTGGTCATTCTTGTTTCCATTGTTCTCTATATGGTATAGGGAGTATGCATATCAATTTTCATGAAGAAATTCCATGGGGAAGTCATCTGATCAAGGGT
The DNA here is from genome assembly GCA_963966055.1 of Lathyrus aphaca. Classification (NCBI taxonomy): domain Eukaryota; kingdom Viridiplantae; phylum Streptophyta; class Magnoliopsida; order Fabales; family Fabaceae; genus Lathyrus; species Lathyrus aphaca. The sequence goes on along the minus strand of OZ014519.1, from coordinate 723,379,442 downwards.
TGACTTTTCAGACAAGTCAGTGCAAAATCAGGGCACCTGAGGCCCCCAATGACCCAACCAATGGGCATTCTTCATCATTTTGAGTGTATTTGGTCTTTATTTGATCATAGAAGAAGGTTGAAGTTCACAAAATTCAAGAATTTGAAGTTTTTACAAAGTTGACTTTTTTGGGCATAGTTGACTTTTCAAGAATGTGTCATTTTAGGTCATTTTTCAAGCCTTAATTTTTGATCCAAGAAAGCTTCAAATGGAAAAACCTTGGTCATGAAAGTTGTAGATCACATTTTTCCCTTTTCAAAAAGTACAAGAACATGATCTAATTCTTCTTGGATCAAAAGTTATGGTGTGACAAAGTTGCCAAAAATCACTTATTTTCAAGACATGCCTCAAATGAGAAATTCGCAAAACCATGAACCAAGGCTGTTTGAAACTTCTAGTTGACATCAAACCAATGCACAAACATCACATATGTCTTGAAAATCAGAATTGGACCAAAAGATCACATGTTCATGGTTTGTGTAACAAGGCATTTTCATATGAACCAAAGTTGGAGCAACTTGCAAAAACTATGATCACACTTCCTACCACTTGCAACATTGGATGCTGAACCATGCTAGCATCTCACCTCACCATGCTGCGCCAGCCCTAGCCCTTGTACCAAGCCTAGCACCAAGCCATACCTTTCCTTACAAAAAGTTGACTTTTGGCAAAAGCAAACATCCCAATCACAGCAGGCCATGTCACATCCTCTGGCCAATTGGGATTGTTTATACTTTCCATTTGCTAGCCAAACATAACACCAAGCCCAGCTGAAACACACCATAGCATCACATTTCACAAACACACCCCATTAGCATTTCTCTTCGAATTTCTCTGCCCAGCTCACAAACACTCAAGCATGTTTCACTAATCATCTCACCTTGCCACATTGAGTCCAAACCAACAAAGAACCAGGCCTGAAACAAGCCATAACACCACTTCACCATTTTCACCCCAAACTGCAGTTTCCTTCGAAACACCTTCCACAGCTCACAAACATCCAAACAAACTCCACAAACCTTCTCCACTAATCATCCTGACCACAAACAACCCTTCACCATTGCCAGAAACAGCCTGAATCACCATCACCATTTTCAACTGAGCTTGAGCAGAAGCTGCTCAAACACCTCAGCCAGCCAATTTAAACTCTTTCTAAGCATTCAAGCATCATCAGAGAGCCAAGTGGAGTGGATTACATCAAGAGGGGAGGTCAGAAAGTTGCTGGAGTGAAAGCTTCGAATCTCAGGTAGCTCAAGAACTTTTTTTCCAGAAATGGATTTTTAAGTTCTAAACTTGTTCTCCATGTCTTACTGATTATCCTGGTGCTTTTAGTTTTGAAAATGGTGATGAAATGAGAATTTAATTGCTCTCTGAAACTCTGTGACCTAAGAATTTGTTTTGTTCGATTCATGAGTTCCAGGAAGAATAAATTTGTTTTGATTGGGGGTTTTGGTTCGTGAGTGAGTGGGAATCATTTCCATGTTTTTAGATTTCGTTTTAGTTAGGTTTTGAGAGTTTTAGGGATTTTCAGGTGGGCTTCCCACCGGAGAAGACGACCGGAGGTCTTCTCCGGCCACCTGAAAATCATTAGGGCATAATCTTGTAATTAATTGTCATTTGAATATGGAGCGTAGGATCAGTAGACTTTGTTGACCTGCCGCGCGAATGAATGGCCCAGATCCATTTGTTTAGCCCTAATCCACTCAGTTAGTTTAATTAATCCATAATTAAATTAATTTAACCAGATGCAATCCTGGCCCTCCACTGACGCGCGCAGTCAACCCTTTCAAACTCAGAAGCCATCCCAGCCATCCACTCAGTTGACTCCCATTTATTTCAATTTTTATTTCATTTTCTTTTATTTTATTTGCATAATTTATTTAAAATAGCAAAAATGTCTTAAAAATTATGAAACTTTTTCTCAAGAGTTTTATTAATTTTTATGACACAAAAATATTTTTATTTTTATTTTTAGCATTAAAAAAGTATTTTTAAATATTTAAAGGATTATTTTTAATTGATTAATGAAAATTAATTTATTAAAAATACTTTTAGGTATTTAAAAATCACCAAAAAATTCATGAAATGTTCTGAGACATTTAGAAACATTGTCCAACCTTCAAACCAAATTTCTTGTTTGATCTTGATGCATTTTAAGAATTTTTCATTGAATTAAAATCATTTTTGTGCATTAATTTGATCCATAGTTCAAAAAATCATTTCTGCCTATTCATGAGGAGTTGGACATTGATTCTTCTTGCATTGCATTGTGTTTAGCATATAGTTTTTGAGATAAAAAGGCCATGATTTGATCTTTCATTTTCAAATTGTTTGACATTTCTTTTGTTTGGAAGCCCTAAAAAACCCTAGAACTTGTAAAAATCATAACTTAAGTTTGGTTAGGAGTTGAGACCTCTCCTTTGGGCAGTGGTTTAGTGTGGGATTAGGGGTCCTTTGTGTGGCATTTTCCATTTTTTATATCATGTCTTGCTTCTGATTTTGAATTTTGCATCTCATGCTGTGCATAAACCCTAATTTGCATCTTCCATATGCATCCATCTTGCATTTCCTTGCATAACATGACTTGCCATGACATTCCATGCTTCCATGTGATTCATTTGACATCATAAGACATGTAGAAAGCATGTTTGACCATTGCATCATGTTTTTGCCATGTTGTATGCCATGTGCCTTCCATAACTTTTCATGTGTTTCCATGGCTCCTAATTTGCTTCATGTGCATTCATAAGCTTGTATGATCATTTCCATTTGCTGCCTCATGCTTGTAGCATCTCATAACATCATTAGCATCATGTATGTGCTTCTGATTTTGGTTTGCATCATGCCATTTCATTCCATTTTGCATTGCATTGCATTCCTTTCACTAACTTTTCAGGTGGTAAGCAACTTTGAGAAGTGAATTTGCCTTCACTTCTCACAACTTCTTTTCATCTCTTTCATGCATCCTTGCTGCATTTTACTTTGTGTTTGAGATTGAGCTTGCTCATTCTTCTTCTTCTCACTTTCTTTCTTCAAGTGACTTGACTTCTTGAATGAAGCAAGTTACTTTGCTTCTCTTGATCCTTTCATCTGCTTCCTGGTGGTTCCATTGAAGATCTTCTCTTGTAAACCTCACAAACCTTAGGAACAACCAAGCATGACAATGATTAGGGTTTTGATTAGTCTCCCCTCTTAGTTTTACCTTTGTGTCTCTTTTGAGTCTTCTCTTCTCATCTCATAATCAGGGACTAAACCCTAAAGGCTTTAAGGCTTTGTGATTAAGCTTATGCCTGCATCCTTCTCTTAGGATGGAGTGTATAACTTTAATCCTAAGTGTTAAACCCTTAATGTGTTTAAATCTCTTAATCAATTCACTTAATAAGTATCAAGACATCACACTTGTAACTTGGGCCTTGCATTAGGGTTCTAATTCTTCCTTAACTGGTTAAGAAGGACTAACCCTAGTGTTAATGGACAAGTCCCCCTCAAGTTGTCTTACAAATCATAAAATTCACTTCATCATCATACCACTAAATAAAATCCACTTAATCAAAGGCTTGTTTTGTCATGAGTTTAATCCCTAATCATGGATTAAGTTAAGGAGCTTTCCTCAGCTTAAACATTCTCATCTATTATCCTTCTCTTAGGATGGTGTAATGAGTCTGTTTAATCTTTGATTATGGCTTAACCTCATTACTCAACACTAAACAAAAACCACAAAAACATCTAAATAATCACAAGTAGGTTAATGATCTTAATCCTGTACCAAAGGTGATTAAGTGTGAGAATCTGACTTCACACTTAAGGCATTCTCATTACCCCTAATCAGAGGGAAGATGTGATGAGTTTACTAAATCCATTGGTTTAGACTTAAGCTCATTAACTTATGACAAAAATCCAAAAAAACAATAAAAGACTGAAAACACAAAAAACAAACAATAATCGTCTCCTCCGGGATTCTTTTCTCATCATCTTCACTCACAAACGAGAACTTGCTTCTTCCGTCTAATGCAAGACAGTTTGCACCTGGGCCAGACAGGTCATACACTTGAGCATAGACAAGTAAGCAGTTCACAAGTCAACTCATCTTTCAGTCTCTTTGGGTCGAACTACGGTGTTCTGACTTCCTCATTGCACGAGAGGATACGTAGGCATAACTTAACAGTTATCGAACAAAAGTCTCTGTATATTCCCCCTTTTTTCCAGCTTTATTCTTTAAGCCTCATACTCTTGAGCATTTCACTCCTGTTCTTACACTGACACTGTATATATTACACTTCACTTCTTTTACACTGACACCTGTACTTTCTTTTCCAGCTATTTTATACACAAATTGCACTGACACTACCCCTTTAAAACACAAATCTTTTAAGCGTGGATCCCGTCGAGTACGACGGACAATCTGGGTGCTAATACCTTCCCAGGTTGTAACCAACCCCCTTTCTCAGTCTCTCTGGTTCGCAACCGTCTTATCCATCTCTTTCTAGGTCTATGCAGCATTACCTTTCCTCCGGGATAAAAATGCCTAGCTGGCGACTCTATTCATCTCCAGTGAGTTCACGGCTGTGTGTTCTTATTGTCCCTCTCGCCGACCGTTCGCGTCTGTACCTTTATCTGGGCCTAGGTCCCACTTATCGGGAGCGACAATAATCAGGGAATGTAAAGCAATGGTGCTTAGGGTCAAAGAACTGAAACAGGACACTCATCATGTCTTCATTGAATCCTGAAGTAACTAGATCCAAAAGGTGACCATGTCTCTTATTGAACTGGGAATGATCAGACACTTGAGAAACCAACTCTTTAAGCTTGGCAGGTATGCCCACAAAGTTGATCCTGATGGTGTTCCTACGAGCAGAAGCCATGACCTGCAACAAAGAACAAAGATAAATCCTTTGGTCCTTGAAATGGTTAGAGAAAATGCTATGTTTATGATGCATGATGATGTCATGATGTTATGTCCCATCACAAACATGTGGCACACACAAACAAGTCACACCACAGCCCTAGGTTTAAAGGCTTGCATGAGGTTCAAAGGTAAGTACCCTCCCCTGAAGTTAGATGGTTCATCCTGTCCTACAAAAGTAACCAGGTTCTAAGGGATCTCAATATCATTGATCCTTCACAAAGGTGGTTGTTCAGAAGGCAACTTACTTGCCAACCAAAACCCTCCAAGTTCAGAATCTCAATGAGCGTAGTATCGAGTGTCAACCAACTTCAGTCTGCACCAAAGCCGGTTACCTCACTACTTTTCTAAAGGCCAAGATGGGATAACTAGGGTTCTAAAAGTTAGTTAGTGCATTGACAACATATGGCAGCCTCATATTATCCTCAACTTGACTTAAGGAACATAAGCACCAACCAAGAAGTCACACTAACTATGGCCACCAGATCAACCGTATCGATATACGTCGTACAGTTTCCTTGGTCTATTGCCATTTACCTAAGGTACACTAGATCCGGGTTAGGATCTTTCACACATAAGAGCACCCCAACAAGTAATATAAAGCAAACAAGGCAAACAATTTAAAGTGATCTTAATTCCTAAGGGTACCCCTCTTAAATTTAAGTCCCCAGCAGAGTCGCCAGTTCTATAACACGGTGGGAGAACTGACTTTAGTTATGTTGCGGATAGCAAGAGTCGCCACCGACTTTTATTTTATCCAAATGGAAAGGGTATAAAAGAACAGGAAAGACCTTAAGAGATATTTTTGGGTCCGGGGGGTAGGTTATGTAAAGGGAAGGTATTAACACCCTTTACATCCATGGTTATCCATGGGCTCTTAGTTACTTAGCTCACTTTTGGATTGTTTTTGAAAGTGTAGTGTGTGAATAGAAAAATTTTCATAATAGTTGATAATGATCCATGTACGGATGCGTAAAAACTTGTTTTTGAAAATTTGTTTGAAATTGTTAAGTGTTTGAAAATTTGAAATGAAGTGAGCCAGCGACTAGGAGGTACCTACCCTAAAGTTTAAGTCTTTCCTGTTCTTTATCCTTTGAGTGGTAAGACTATCCCTATTATTAAGGAATAGGTAGTCATTACCTTGGATGTAAGGGACATATGAGGGACATCTGTTTTTATGAAGGCAACTGTGGGGTGTATTAAGCATATAGGAGGGACTATCATCATTATTCGAAGGGACTTGATTTTTAAAGGCAACCATTAGGGACTTGATGATTTTTTCTTTTAAGGGACTTGCTTTATACACCCCACTTGACCTTATTAGTAGGCAACATTGAGGGATAGCCTTAGAAATGTGAGATGGCGATTAAAAATCGACTTACGTGTGTGAGTGTTTAATATTATTTATCTTTAATTTAAAGTGATCTAAATTTATTTTAAATAGAATACATGTTTTTGCCCTCCCTAAATTACTAACCATAGCATGAAATTAAATAAATTACATATTTACAAAATTTACACCAAGGAGCAATTACATAATTACAATAATAAGCAAATTAAAAATAAATGGCAAAGTATAAAAGCAAAATATAAATAATAAACAAAAATAATAAATAAGCAATAAATAAATAAATAGGGGTTAGTAATAATAATAATTAAAAATAGGGTTAGTAAAATAATAATGAAAAATCAAATAATATTAGTGAAATAATAATAAGCCAAAGTTAGTAATAATAATAATAAAAATAATTAAGTAAGGTTAGTAAATAATAAAAAATAAATAAAGTTAGTGAAATAATAATAATAGATTAGTGAACAAAATAAAATAACAAATAAGAATTAGACATTATTAAGAAAATATAAACAATTTAATTATAAAACTTTAAAATTATATGCAATTTATTAATTCTAAATATAAAAAATTGTAATTATAATATTAGCATAAATTTAATTATTTTTAAACATATATATATATATTAAAGAATAAAATTTATATTATAGACAATTTATAATCACATAAAGAAAAGTTTGATTATATTTATATTTATTAAAATTAATTATGTTAAATGAATATGTACAAATTATAAAATAAAAATTAGGTTTTTAATAAGTATTTAGAAAATAAATTAGGGTCTTGAAAATTAGGGTTTTGTTTAGAAAAAATATTTTTAGGGTTTAATTTATAATAACAATTTCTTTAATTAAATAATACATATATATATTTTTTATAATTTAAATAAACATACAATAATAGAAACTAATTTTTTTTAGAAAATAATTTCTTTTAGGAACTAAAGCACACAATATATATATATATATTTGTTAATATAGAAACTAATAAAACAATACAATTTTAATTTATTTTATATATAATAATAATTAAATTAAAAAACAAAGCAAAAGAAAAAGAAATCAAAACCTGATGGGGCTGGGGTTTGAACCCAGTCCCCTATGCCTGCCAACATCAGCCTCCACCACTGGGCCAACAGCATGCGTGTGATATCATAGAGAGAAGAATTAGTTTTGTGTTTTACCTGGAAAAATCAGAAAAAATCAAGAAGCAAAAAGGCCTGGGGTGGTGTTGAACCCAGGACCTTTGATCATTCACACGCACGCGTATCCGCCTGGCTGGGAGAGCCCTTCTGGTAGTAGGATGACCAAAATTGATTATATGTTAAGCCTGTAAAATAACCAAAATAAAAGAACAAAATGCAGCAAACGGGGAATCGAACCCCAGACCAAACCCTTATCTACGCGCACCTCCAACCACTGGGACACAAGCCCTTGTGTGACAAATAAACAGGATACTAAAATAATATTTTAAATCAAAATTTTAAACATGAACTTCGCGCCAAGCCAGTCATCTTCTTCCTCAAATTCGTAGGATTTTCCTGCGAAATTTCCTGAGGAATTTCCTGCCATTTTTCCTGCGTGCATAGACCTGTGTATTCACAAACACCAAGCAAACAGCAAAATTTTTTAAAATTAATGAGAGCAATGAATTCCTGGAGGTCCATACAACATCACCACGTTCCTGAAATTCATTTATATGTGGTAAATTGTAAAACCCCAAATGAAGCACATAAACCCTAGCCATGGCTTCCTATGATTCCTGCGGTTAAACTAAAAAAGAATTGTCCAGAAAGCATCTAGGTCATCATATAAACAAGATTAATTAAACAAAAACAGATGAAACATCATGAACAATCATAATCGAAAAATCAAGAAAACGCCATGAAAATGTATTCGGTTTGGCCATTACAACATGGTTTTGATGCTTATGAGTATTGAATCATGATCAATGAAGGTCAAGGAAGCTAATGCAACCTTTGTGAAGCCTTGAAATTGTCTTAATCTCAAAATCCGAATCCAATTATTTTGAAGAATTTTTGAACTTTGCAATGTGTTCTTGAGGCTGCCAATCCGTGAATGAGTGATAGGGTTATGTTCAGTACTTATATGTGATTGAATCTAGGTCAAAAACTTGATTGGTTGTGTACAAGATTTGATCCAAAAAGATTCACAATGATAAGCTTTGAATTTTCAATATTTTTGCATCAATGCTTTCTATTTCAAGCCATTCCATATAATTCTTGTATCAACTTGTTCCATGCTGAATTTATGATCTTCTAGAATCAATAATAAAATTAAATCTTCATATTTAATATTTTATTTAAATTTAAAATGATTTTAAGTATAAAAAATCATAATAAATTAATTAAATAAAATAAAAATTATGAAAATAACATGGAAATTTCGTGCATGATGTTGTTGTATGGGTTGGGTCATAATTTGACAAGCCCATTTGGAGAAAATTGGTTCTAGACCTCCTTTTTCATCATAAACCATCACAAAATTTCCCAACTTTGCAAGGGCATATCTCCCTCAATTTTAAAGGTATGAGGGTGTTCTTGGACATTTTGGAAAGCTTGAAGAGTCCTCTAAACAACCCCATTGGTTTCATGTCCATATCATTTACCAATCTCAAGTTATGCCCTTTTGAAGTTGTTGACTTTTTGTTGACTTTTGAAATGACCTATAATGTCTTAACCCATACCTTCCAAATGAAGCATTTTTGGGCTTGACTTGCAAGATCAAAGTTGTAGAGAATTCAATTTCCTTCAAAATGAGCTTTGGATGGAGACTTGGTGATGAAGCATGTGAAAGTTATGGCTGGTCAAAGTTCAGTTGACTTTTACTGAGAAAACCCTAATTTAGAAACTCCTGATTCTTGATGATCTGGAATCTCCTTGATGAATCATGATCAACCCTTGATCAAATGATGAATTTTACTTCATATACTTGATGTTGGCAAAAAATCATGAAGTTTGACTTTGGTTTGACCACAGTTGACCTCAGTTTGACTTTTTAACTGCATTGACTGATTTTGACTTATCTGATCATCTGACTGAGCAAACTTTTGAGAAAAGTCTTGAAACTTGTCATGGGGGTTCTTACATACATATAAAATGTTATGAAGCTCACTTGAAGTCTTGGAAGTCCATTTAGCCTGATTAAAGTCAAAACCCTAGTTTTGGATGCACTGCTTAGGAGGTGCATTGTCTGAGGGGATTGTCAACTCTTTTGACCAATTGTGAACTTTGTGAACCTTATGAACCATCATAAAATGTCTTGTGATCCTCATGGGAGGTATTGTGAAGCTTGTGAACCTTGTGAACCTCATAAAGTGACTTTGTAGACCTCATGAACCTCAGGAAGGCTTTGAAAGCATTGTGAATCTTGTGAACCTTGTGAACCTTCATGAAGTGACTTGTAGACTACATGAACTTCATGAAAGGTATTGAAAGCATTGGGAAACTTGTGAACCTTGTGAACCTTCATAAAGTAACTTGTAGACTTCATGAACCTCAGGGAAGGTCTTGAAAGTGTTGAGAAATTTGTGAACCTTGTGAATCTTCTTAGAACACAAAGTCCTGTATTGTGTGGGAAAATTTTGGGGTGCAACAACCGGTCCCTCAGCTTGAATAGGTTCAATCACCGGTCCTTTGCCCCGAGCCTCAGTACTTGGCCCAGAGTTGGAGATATGAACTGGAGTAGAAGCAGTTTTTGAGGTGTCTTCTGGAGAGAAAATTCTTCCACTCCTAGTAACCTTACTGGACCCAGCAATATTACCAACATCAAGATTAACAGCAATAACAGGTGTATCAGTCAAAGGCTCTTGCTTGACAGCATGGATATAAACATTAGAACTATAATTCCAGGGTATAGCTTTTTCAGAAGTATATAGAATAGGACCAGGGGTGGTAATAATCATTGGAGCCACCTTTGGCTCAACAGTAATCTTTACAGGACCCTTAGAAGTGATACTCACTGGACCTTTGGAATTAATATTCACAGGAATCTTATCAACCATAGCTACATCTTCAACTTTCAAGTCTTGAGCCAAACCTCCACGCAGACTCTCTATAGAAGGGGTATTCTCAAATAGTATATTATAGTTTTCTATCAGGCGTTGAATACCTGCCCTCAGCTTCCAACAACTATCAGGTTTGTAGGCACAGTAAAAATAATCTTCATTGCAACCCGAAAATAAACCGGCTTGCACAAGTTTCTTCTTGACAATGGACATAAGAGTATTTATTTCATCCACAGTACAAACATAAATAACCCCATCAACTGCATTAACAGTCTTCTCATGTTTAGGCATAGGAGCAGTAATCACATTAGGAGTTTCTAGAGGGTCAAACTCAATTTCTCCATTCTCAATCATATCCTGAATTTTGTTCTTCAATGCCCAACAATTGTTAGTATCATGATCGGGACTATTAGAATGATATGCACACCTTGCATTGAGATTGTAACGAGGAGAGGAAGTATTGGTATTCTGAGGAGGGTCTTTCAAAGTAATCAACTCTCCTTTCAACATGTGTTTCAAAGCCTGAGCCAATGACATATTGATCTTGGTAAATTTCCTCCTAGGCTTGGGCTGACTATGTTGTTGTTGTTCTTTTGGTGGAGGTGCAAGACTAGAAATTAGAATAGCCCCCGCATATTGGTTACGATTATTACGACCATGTTGGCCATACACAACATTGGGTTCCTTCTTCCCATTAGAAGTCTTTTTGGTGGTACTTGAAGAAGCATCCATCTGAATCTTTCCACTTCGTATCCCACTCTCCATACGTTCTCTAGTCATTATCAACTCAGTGAAGCCAGAGGATGAGCTTCCAATGAGATGACTATAGAAAGGACCAGTCAACGTACTCATAAACATATCAACCAACTCCTTGTCAATCAAAGGGGGTTGAACTCTATTTGCCAAATCTCTCCACTTTTGAGCATACTCCTTGAAACTTTCTTTAGTACCCATGGACATGCTCTGGAGCTGCATGCGAGTTGGTGCTAAATCAGAATTATATTGGTACTGCTTATAAAAAGCCTCAACAAGATCATTCCAGTTACAAATGTTGGTACTCTCCAGTTCATAATACCATTCCAGTTGGGACTCAGACAAACTCTCTTGAAAGAAATGCATCCATAATTTCCTATCAGGAGTATGTGGTTGAATTCTCTTGACATAAGACCTCAAATGCAATTTTGGGCACGACACACCATCATATACCACAAAAGTAGGAACCTTGAAACCAATAGGGATGGATACTCCAGAAATCAAGCTCAGATCTTCAAAGTCAAACCTTGAGGTATTCTGTAGTTCTATAGCATTCATCCGGTCCTCCAGTATCCTATATTTCTCTTCACTGGAAGGTTCGTGGTAATAATTTTCCTCAGAATCAGAATTCACAGTAGTACCATGTTGACTCCCTCTTCTGTAGAACTTTTATCTCCAGGATTTTCCACCTCAGCATTTGTCTTGATAGGAGCTCTGAATCTTCTACTCAGGTTGCTGAAGCCATCTGATTTTCTAGTCTTCTTCTTTTTCTTGGTCAGAAGTGCCTTCAGCTCATCTTGTCCCCTAGACAAATTCAGAATCATCTCTTGAAATTGGGCATTCTAAGTCTGGAGATCCTTGACATTTTGTTCGAGAGCCATTTCTGCTGAAATAAACATCGAGAAGATAAGATACTTGTTTATAAGAAACTTGTGATGTAATGATATGGTATGTATATGTTTATGCAATGTTTTCAAGGACCGCGGGATTTAAATTTGTTTAAAGAAAACAAAAACAAAATTTTATTAGTAAGTGTTTAATATAATTTTGCCCCTTGGGCTTACAATGAAAGGAAATAACAATAAAGTACAAAAATAAATATATGGGGTTTTAAGTCTCCCATGGACGCTTCCTCTTTGGGTTGAGGTATGAGTTGAGGTTCCGCTCCTCGTGAATTTGCCTTGTCAACTCCATAATTCTTTCTTGACTAGCTCTGAAATGAGTCTCAAAAGTATCCCTTTGCTCCCGCAAATGAATCCAGGACTTCTGCAACTCTTCTAAATCAGTGGGCATGTCTGGATGAAGGATGGTATAAGGAACATCTCCTTCAGCAACAGGCTCCATGGTAACCGATAGAACAGCAGGATATGGCATCATAAGAGTCTGAGCACGAGATCGCACCCATCTGAGATAAGGCTCCATAAGAATAGAATAATTTGGCTCCAAAGTCATGCTATCAATCCTATTCACCCAAGCTCGTATAAACCTTTGACGGTAACCCTGAAGATCGTTGTTGTAGTCGAACATAATACCCTGAATAAGCATGTCATGAGGATCATTACTCCGAGCATAACCAAATTGTCGTAGAGCTAAAGAAGGGTTGTAGGTAATGCCCCATCTTATGCCAAGGAGTGGCACATTAGGGAACTCCCCACAATGGTCAATGATAGTAACATTCTCCATAGATCGAGAGCACCAATGAATATCTGAATGAGAAAGTGACATAATCCTCTTAGACCACCTTAACCCTTGTTCATTCTTCATCATTGATCGAGGAAGGTGAGAAATAAACCACCTAGCCAATAAAGGTATGCAACACATCAGAGTTCCCCTCGCCTTCGTAGTACGAGTGTGAAGAGAATGTAAGATGTCTCCAAGTAATGTAGGTACTGGGTTGTGAGTCAGAAATATGTTGATGACGTGTACGTCTATGAACTGGTCTGGATTAGGGAACAATACTAAGCCATAGATCAGTAGGGCTAGGATATCCTCAAAAGCATCATAGATCATGGCCTTCAAGAACACTTGAGCTTTCTCCATCAATACCTTAGCAAGAATACCCTTAACTCAGCTTCTCGTTTCTAGGACAATGTCTTATTTCTTCAGATGTAGGGCTTCAGCAACGACTTCAGGTTTAGGCTCCTTCTCTAAGCCCGTGAAAGGGTCTCTGATCAAGGATAGGTATACCCAGTAGTTTGGAGAACTCCTCCATTGTAGGAACCAACTGATAGTCGGGGAATGTAAAGCAATGATGTTTAGGATCAAATAACTGAAATAGGACACTCATCATGTCTTCATTGAATCTTGTAGTAACTAGATCCAGTAGATTCCCATGTCTCTTGATGAATTGGGAGTTTTCATAAACTTGAGAGACCAATTCCTTAAGCTTAGAAGGTATCCCTACAAAGTTGATCCGGATAGTATTCCTACGATCAGAAACCATGACCTGCAACAAAGAACAAAGATAAATCCTTTGGTCCTTGAAATGGTTAGTGAAAACGCTATGCTTATGATGTCATGATGTTATGTTCAATCACAAACATGTGGCACACAAAAACAAGTCACACAATAGCCCTAGGTTTGGAGGCTTGCATGTGGTTTAAAGGTAAGTACCCTCCCCTGAAGTTTAGATGGTTCATCCTGTCCTACAAAAGTAATCGGGTTCTAATGGATCTCAATATCATTGATTCTTCCTAAGGGATGGTTGTTCAGTAGGCAACTTACTTGCCAACCAAAACCCTCCAAGTTTAGGATCTCAATGAGCGTAGCATCGAGTATCAACCAACTTCAGTCTTCACCAAAGCCAACTATCGCACTACTTTCTAAAGGCCAAGATGGGTTAACTAGGGTTCTAAAGGTCAATTAGTGTATTGACAACATATGGCAGCCTCAAGTTATCCTCAACTTACTTAAGGAACATGAGAACCCTCCAAGAAGTCACACTAACTATGGCCACCAGATCAACCATATCGGTATATGTCGTACAATTTCATTGGTTTATTGCCAATTACCTAGGGTACACTAGATCCGAGTTAGGATCTTTCACACAAAAAGCCCAAGAGAAAAGTAAAGCAAACAATTCAAACAATTAAATGATCTAATTCCTAATGGTACCCCTCTTTTACTTAGTACATCCCCAGCAGAGTCGCCAGTTCTGTAACACGGTGAAAGAACTGACTTTCTATAAAAGTTGCGGATTGCAAGAGTCGCCACCGACTTATTTTATCCAAGTGGAAAGGACATAAAAGAGCAGGAAAAACCTATTTTTAAAAGACTTGAGTTTGGGGGGTAGGTTATATAAAGGGAAGGTATTAACACCCTTTATGTCCATGGTTATCCACGGGCTCTTAGTTACTTAGCTCACTTAAATGTTTTTGAAAAGTGTAGTGTGTGATTAGAAATTTTCTAAGTACTTTATAATGATCCTCGTATGGATGTATACAAAGCCTTGTTGAAAATGTTTGAAAATATTGTGAGGTGTGAAAAGTATTTTTTTAAGGGTGTGAGCAAGTAACTATGAGGTACCTACCATAGACTAAGTCATTCATGTTCTTATATGTTCTTTCAAGAGTAAGATTATCCCTATTATTAAGGAATAGGTAGTCATTACCTTTGATTTGTTAATGGACAGGCGTAGGGTCATCGTATGGTCAATGAAGGCAACTTAAGGGTGTCTTTAGCAATTCGTATGGACTATCATCATCTATTCGAAGGGACAAGATCATTATTCTGTAGGCAACCTCGAAGGGACTTGATCTTTTAAATCTGTAGGGACTTGATGATTTATACGTGAAGGGACTTTGCTTAAGACACCCCTATATTCGAGGGACTTGACCATTTTAAAGAAGGCAACCAAGAGGGATACCCTAGGAAGTGCAGACAGTGATCTTAGATCGACTTACGTGTGTGAATGATTTATTTCAGATATTTATCTTATTTAATTAATTATCTAAGTCCGTATTAATTCAATTAGTTCTCACTCCCTATTTACTAACCACACACTTAAATAATCATAATTAAAAGGACGAAAAAGTAAATCTAAACTATTACAAGGCTTTTGGACAGTTACAAAATAATCGAGTGGTAAAAATAAATTACAACATACAAACCTATACATTTTTTCTAATAATTAAAATAAAGCAAAAATTAAATATAATATATATATATATATATATATATTTATTTATATATATATATATATATATAAATAGTAAAGAAATATTAAAAATTAAGAAATTAGAATTAATATTTATTTAGGGTTAGAAGAAAATTAGGGTTTGTTAGAATTAATAAAAAAATCAGGGTTTTGAAAGAATTAGTTAATACCTAATTAGATAATTTTATTTACAAAATAAAAACCTAATTGAATAATAAATAATATATAAACAAATTATATAAAAAAATAAGATTAGAAAAAACATTATTTACAAAAATTATTTTAAAGAACTAATTTAGTGGAGATTTAAAAAAAAGTTCAAATTTTTTGTATTTACAAATTAAATTATAGGAATATTTAATAAAAAATGTTATTTTAACATGTGAAAGAAAAGTTTAAAGAAATTATTAAAAAAAGATTTATCTTAAGAAGAAGAAAATAGAGGAGATTATTTTTAAATGTTAATTAAAATTAATTTAGTTTTTATTATTTTTTTTAGAAAATTGATTAAGTAAATTAAATGAAATAAAAAAGAAAGGGCAAAGAAAAAAAAAATAGGACCTGAGATTTGAACCCAGGACCTTATACCTGCAGGTCAACATCTTAGCCAATGGAGCCACCTGCGCGTGGTGATAATTTTATGAACCACAAACATTAAATATTGAATCTACAAAACAAAATAATTGTTAAAAAAAATAAGCGAAACTGGGAATCGAACCCAGGTTTTAGACTTCACACACGCATGCCTTGTCCATCAGGCCACTCATACTATCCTGCCATATAAGTGAAACAAATACATAACATATGAAAACAAAATTTGAATTTTCCGCGCGCGCCATTGACTTCATCTTCTTCCTCCAGATTCGCAGGTTTACCTGCAAATTTTCTTGCGATTTTTCCTGCGTTTGAAAAACCTGCGAAACTCATACGATGCCGAATACACGTGATTTTGTAAAATTGATCACACAAACATGATCCAACAGTTCATTCAATTGATTTATTGTCTTTGAATGCATTTATATTCATTAAATTGGGAAACCCTTATTCAAAGGGATGAACCCTAAAATGGCGTTTCACTCATTGGCCTTCGAAACCTTAGTTTAATTGCCCAAAATCCATCACTGCATTCATCTAAACACAAATCCTCAAACAAATTTGATTAATAAGGCATGAATATGCAAGAACGAAAAAAAATTAAAAGTGAGAAAATATGATTCAGATTATGGAATATGAGGGTGTTTTTGATGTTGTGAATTATGTAAATTCACTCAATGATGATCCAAGAACGATTTGCAACCTTTACTTTGTTTGGAAAAGACCTAAAGAGGAGAATCCGAATTTGACTTTTCAAGAGAAAATTTGAAGTTTGAATAGTGTGCTCTTGACCTGCAAATTTGTGGCTTGTGTTTGTGTTCAATTGTCTATAAGTAGGAGAGTCAAATTAGGTCAAAAGATTCATGGATCATTGGGCTTTTGTGGTTTCTTGAGTGTGAAGAAATCTAATCCATAATTTTGTCCAAAAATCAAATGATATCCTTCCCAATTGGTGGTGCACGAAATTGGATAGCATTTAATCATCTTGAATGTCATTTAAGAGCTTCCAGAAGAAGAATCAAATCAAATATTTGTATTTTCATATTATTTTTTTTATTTAAAATGAATTTTAATTAATTTTAATGAATAAAAATCAAAAATTATTTGAATTGGGTCGTGTTTGATGTTATTGTTAAGATTGGGTTGCAAAATGATAGGCCCATTTGGAAATATTTGGATTTAAGACCTTATTTGCTTCATACACCCCTTGAAAATCTCCAAACTTTGAAAAGGCATAAATCCCTCACTTTTAAAGCTATGAAGGTGTTATTGGACATTTTGGAAAGCTTAAAGAGTCCCTTAACAAACCTATTTTGTCTCATGTCCATATCATTTACCATTTTCAAATTATGCTCATTGGAAAAAGTTGACTTTTTGTTGACTTTTGAAATGACCTGTAATGTCTTAGCTCATACCTTTCAAATGAAGAATTTTTAGGCTTGGCTTGTGAGACCCAAAGTTGTAAAGAATTCAATTTCCTTCAAAATGAGCTTTGGATGGGAAATATTTGATGAATAATGTGAAAGTTATGGCTGGTCAAAGTTTAGTTGACTTTTCCTAGGAAACCCTAATTTAGAAACTTCTTGATTCTTGATGATCTGAGATTTCCTTGATGAATCATGATCAACCCTTGATAAAATTATGAAATTTAATTCATAATATTGATGTTGGCAATAAATCTTGAAGTTTGACTTTAATTAGACCACAGTTGACCTCAGTTTGACTTTTTAACTGCTTTGACTGATTTTTACATATCTGATTATTTGACTTGTCAAACTTATTGGGAAAGCCTTGAAACTTGACATGGGGATTCTTGAATACATGTGGGATGTTATGAAGCTCACTTGAGGCCTTGGAAGTCCATTTAGCTCAGATAAACTTAAAACCCTAGTTGTGGATCCATTGCTTAGGTGGATGCTTTGTCAGAGATAACTTTCAAACTTTCTGACCAATTGTGAACCTTGTGAATCCTTGAGAAAACTATAGGGACACATTACTTTGATTGTGGGAGGGCAAATTTTGGGGTACAACACCAGGGTACGTTACTTATAGCTAAGGAATTTTGAGAATGCTCATGAGGGTCTGGGTTATCATCTTTAATAGTTTCTAGTTTGACTATCAGTCTATCATAGGCAAAATCGTCATTTATGGGTACTGAGTCAGGCTTCAGGTATTCTAGCCTAGAAAGATGATCAGCTACTACATTCTTAGTGCCTTTCTTATCACGGATATCTAAATCAAAATCTTGTAGTAACAGAATCCATCGAAGTAACCTGAGTTTGGCATCCTTTTTACTTAGTACGTAACAGATGGCAGCATGGTCGGTGTAAACTATAATTTTTGCTCCTACTAGATAAGATCTAAATTTGTCTATAGCGAAAACTACAGCTAGGAGTTCCTTTTCAGTTGTTGCGTAATTGAGTTGGGCAACGTCTAGGGTTCTACTGGCATAATAAATTACATGTAACTTTTTATCTTTTCTCTGACCTAGAACGACTCTAACAACATAGTCACTAGCGTCACACATTATCTTAAACGGTTCTGACCAATAAGGGGGTTTCATTATAGGTGCTGAAATCAAATCTTGCTTCAAGAGATTAAATGCTTCATTGCATTTTTCATCAAAGATGAATTCAACATCTTTCATTAAAAGGCTAGTTAAGGGGTTTGTTATTTTGGAGAAGTCCTTGATAAAACGTCGGTAGAATCCGACATGTCCAAGGAAACTTCTTACTTCCCTGATAGTCTTCGGTGGTTTCAGATTCTCTATGACTTCTATTTTATCTTTGTCTACCTCTATCCCTTTTTTCGGAGACTATATGTCCTAAAATAATCCCTTCGGTAACCATGAAATGACATTTTTCCCAATTTAGCACAAGGTTTACCTCCACACATCTTTCCAGGATTTTCTCAAGGTTGATAAGACAATTTTTGAAATCAACACAAACTGAGAAATCGTCCATAAATACTTCCATGATTCCATCTAGATAGTTTCCAAAGATAGACATCATGCAACGTTGAAAAGTGGCTGGGGCATTACAGAGTCCAAAAGGCATTCGTCTGTAGGCAAAAGTTCCAACAGGGCATGTAAAGGTAGTTTTTTCTTGATCTTAGGGGTGAATAGGTACTTGGAAGAATCCCTAATATCCATCTAGGTAACAAAAGTAAGAGTGTCTAGCTAGGCGCTCAACATCTGATCTATGAACGACAAAGGGAAATGATCCTTCCTGGTTGCTTTATTTAATTTTCTATAGTCTATGCACATACGCCATCATCCATCAGTCCTTTTTGCTACAGGTCCGCCTTTCTCGTTTTGTACGACTGTGATACCTCCCTTCTTAGGTTCTACATGCACAGGGCTCACCCATTTACTGTCTGAGATCTGATATATTATACCTGCCTCTAGTAACTTAAGAACTTAGGTCTTAACTACATTACTCATCATAATATTTATTCTTCTCTGATGTTCTCTAGAGGGTTTTGAATCTTCTTCGAGCAAAATCCGATGCATGCATACAGATGGGCTTATTCCTTTTAGATCAGAAATCTTATATCCTAAGGCTGAGGGGTACCTTCGTAAAACATCTAACAATTGGTCTGTATCCTCTTGATTCAAGGTATCACTGACTATAACTGGACAATCCATTTCTTCATCAAGAAACTCATATCTCAGGTTTTTAGGCAGTTCCTTAAGTTTTACGGTTGGTTTCATAGGGCAAGGCATATGATCTGGGGTAAGAGATAAACATTCGTGAAGGTTATCATTAATGTAGGTTTTTTTATATAATTATCATCTTCCCAAATAAGATTCGACGACAACTTAATTGTTTCAGTTACTTCTTCTTGTTCTAATTCCCTAATGCATTCATCAATGATATCTAAGGCATAACATGTATCTCCTATAACAGGTTCCATAAGAAATTTCGAGAGTACAAATTCTATCTTCTCGTTACCTACCTCAAAGGTTAATTTTCCTTTTTTGACATCTATTATGGCTCTAGCGGTTGATAAGAACTGTCTACCTAGGAGGATTGGTATGTCGTCATCTTCTTTAATGTCCATGACAACAAAGTTAGTAGGGATAAACAGCTGACCTATCCTAACAGGGACGTCTTCAAGTATACCTATAGGTATTTAACGGATCTATCGGCTAATTGAAGTGACATCTTAGTAGGTTGTAATTCTCCTAAGTTTAACCTTTCACAAACTGCTAAAGGCATTAAGCTCACACTAGCTCCTAAGTCTAGAAAGGCTTTTTCGATGACATGATTCCCCAAAATACAAGGAATGGAAATTTTTTTGGGATCTTTATCCTTTTTTGCTAACAACTTATTCTCGGAAATAGAATTACATTCCAAATGTTTCGGATCTTCGAGTCTACGTTTATCGGTAAGTATGTCTTTGAGAAACTTTGCGTAAGAAGGTATTTGGGTGATGGCTTCTGTAAAGGGGATTTCTACGTGAAGTTTTTCTATAATCTTAATGAATTTCTGATATTGGTTATTGATTTGGGTCTGTTTTAGTCTTTGCGGGTATGGTATTGGTGGTTTGTATGGCGGGGGTGGTACATAGATTTTGTTTTTAGGTTCTTCTCATTTTTCTTGACTTCCCTGTTTTTCAGATTCCTCTGGTCCCTTCTCTTCATTTCTCTTAGAAGCTTCGGGCTCACTTACTTTTGGGTTTAAGGGTTCCTCATAAGCGGTCCCACTTTGTAGAGTAATGGCATTTGCTTGCCCTTTCGGGTTCTGTTGAGGTTGTCTAGGGAACTGTCCTCCAGGGGTAGTCTGAGGGGCTTGGTTTAAAGCTACCTGAGAGATCTGGGTTTCAAGCATCTTATTGTGAGTGATTATTTGGTCAACCTTGGCACCTAAGTGGGTAATCAGTTTGTTAACATAAATGTTTTGGTTCATGAACTCTTTGTTTTGTTGTGTTTGAGCAGTGATAAAATTTTCCATAATTTTTTCAAGGCTCGGTTTAGGGGGCACAGGTTGCATAGGTTGATTTGATCTCGGGGCTTGGTAACCTTGTTGTCTCAGAGGTGCGGTATTTTGGATAAGGTTATTATTTTTATAGGAGAAGTTTGGGTGATTCCTCCATCCTGGGTTGTAGGTGTTTGAAAATGGGTTCCCTTGGGTGTAGTTCACTTGTTCAGAGCTGGTATCATTTAACAGACTGCATTCGGAGGATTGGTGTCCTTGCGTCCCACATATCTCATAATTCAATGAAATTGCAACTACAGTATTTGGGGTTGCATACATATGTTCAACTTTAAGGGCCAACGCGTCCATTTTAGCTTTCATCATGTCTATAGAGCTTAACTCGTGTATTCCTCCTTGGACTTCCTTCTTTTCCACTGTTTCTCTTTCTATTCCCCATGATTGATGGTTTTGGGCCATATCTTCGATAAGGGCGCTAGCTTCAAGATAAGGTTTGTTCATTAGTGCGCCACCTGCGGCAACGTCGATGATTATCTTAGTGTTATAGTGAAGTCCATTATAGAAGGTTTGAATGATTAGCCAATTTTCTAAACCATGATGTGGGCATGCTCTTAATAGCTCTTTATATCTCTCTTAGGCTTCGAACAACGATTCTCCTTGGTTTTGGGTAAATCTGGTTATTTGGTTTCGAAGAACAACGATCTTACTCGGGGGAAAATATCTAGCAAGGAATACTCTTCTAAGGGCTTCCCAAGTTGTTATGGAATTGGGTGGAAGGGAATCTAACCATGATAGGGCTTTATCTCTGAGGGAAAAAGGAAATAATCTTAAGAGGATCGTCTCAGGATGGGTTCCATTGGTTTTAAAGGTGTCTGCTAACTAGAGAAAGTTTTTTAAATGTTGATTTGGATTCTCGGTAGCAAGACCTGTGAATTGTCTTTGTTGTACTAATTGCACCAGGGATGGTTTAAGTTCAAAATTATTAGTTGGGATGACGGGGTTTACTATATTGGAACTAGGTTCCTCGTTGAATGGTTGGACGAAATCCTTAAGAGGTCTTCGATTTTGATCTTCGGCCATAACTCTCCCAATTTTGTGGAAAAATAAACGTGCGCGAGCGTAACGTTCAGGTTCAGCTAGAGGGTCTACTAAGCTTCCGGTACTGCGAGTCTTTCGCATTGACCGGTAGGTAACAACCTTAGTCTAACCGGTATAACGACATGGTACGAAATTTGACGAAATTGGTCCCCGACAATGGCGCCAAAAACTTGATGCATGTTTTTCTCAAGTGTACGAACACGTCAGAGTAATATAAAAGATTGTCGAATCCACAGAGACCAAGTGTCAATCTACTGTTATCTGTTGTTATGGTGTGTATCTAAGGCAATTGGAGATAATGGTTTTAAAGAGTGCGCAATAATAAATAAATAGTAAATTTAATTTAATTGATAAAGACAGGTTTCAAATGTAATTCACATAATCAAGTGATGATCAAGTACTTGCTAATAGAACTACTTATGGGAAATGTTTCCTACTTTGAAAAGAACTAATTTAACGAGAATTATCGCTTTCACGTATTCAGAACCGAGTTGTACTCCCTAATCAAACCCTCCTATTGTCACGAATAAAAAGGCGCGTATTACGTTAGAGTAGTAAACTTATTTTTAAGAAATATAATATCTTAACTAAGTTGAAAAGTATTTTGACCTGGATTTTCTAGCAAAAAGAGGTTCTCACGAACCAGACTCTAAACTTCTTAACGCGTCCGAAAATAGTTTTAAAATCTCTTTTCTCTTTAATCTAAACACTCCTAATGAACTAAACCAAGCGCGTTTGGCTGTTTTTGAAATAGTTAAAAACAATTAAGTTAAATAGGCATTGGACGACTTTCGATCTTACCCAACATAACTTTAAAGAACATAAAAACTTATATTGAAAGTCAAAATAGCCCTTAAGTGTTTCTACAAACAATTGTACAAATTATCGGTTCAATTATGATCCTTACATTCTAACCTTTATAAAATTAGCTAGACATGATAAAGTAAAAGTTCATTTTAATATATTTCATAAAAGGTATTTAGTGCGAGTGCGGAAAGTAAATTAATTAAAGTGTGAGTGAGGGAAAGTAAATAAAAGTAAGGCAGTGCGAAAATAAAGATAAGTAGTGCAAGTGCGGGAAATAAAGAAAAGTAGTGCGAGTGCGGGAAATAAAGAAAAGTAGTGCGAGTGCGGAAATTAAATAAAGTAAAGCGAGTGCGGAAATTAAATAAAGTAAAGCAGTTCGGAAATTAAATAAAGTAAAGCAGTGCGGAAAGTAAAATACGAACTGGAATTAAAATGGTGGCAGGATTAACTTCCTTCCAAAGTGCTCCAAGACTCGATCACACAGACGTATACAGACTCGATCACTCGATTGTAGCAACACTCCAATGTGAAGTGGTTACTACTTTATAACTGATATATGCCTAAGAAATTCTAAGTCTGGATGAAGAAAAACGAAAAACTAAAGTCCTATTTATAGGCAAACAAATAATATGAAAAGACATGGATGCCCTTGCAACCAAAAAATGGAAGGAACTTCATTTTGCCTTGTGGCGCTCGCCACACCCTCATGGAGCCCGCCATGAGTGAAAAATGAAGCGAGGTAGTGGAGATCATGGGGAACGTGGCAGTTTAGGAGAGGTGGAGACGTGTCCACGTCACGACTGACCCCATGGCGCTAGCCACAGTGGGTGCCACAAGTACAAAATGTTGAATTACTTGATTTTTGCTCTTTTCAGCTCCTTTTTCGTTCCTTTTCTCGCTCGAGGCTCCGATTAAACTAAAAACCTGAAAACAAAGAAAAACATAGCAATAACATAACAAAATAGCAACAAAAAACTTATAATGCATGCGAAATCGGAGCTAGAAACGCGATGAAATTCAGTGTTATCACAAACTTAAATTTATATATGAAAAATATGCTTTAATGTATGTCTTTTATATATGGGTATTACATCCTGCATGCGGCCTGATGAACTATTTTTTTGGGCCATAGTTATTGGGCCCTATGGGAGTCCCATAATAATTATCCCCCAATCGCTTGGCCCTGCTCTGAAGGGTGAGAGATTTGTTGCGCTTTTTTATTTTGCTGTTCATTTCTCGATTTAAGTGAAAAGTTATGATGTGATGTTATTGTCATAGAGATCTTGCACATCAAAGGCCCGACCTTGCAAGATCTCTATGACAATGACATCAAAATAAATTATCCCCTTGCAATAAAGTGACTAACTCCGACCTTGCATTTGTCTACGATTCTTTTGAGAATGCTTCATTACAAGGGGATAATTTATATCCTCATTTGCGCATTTCAAGAGAGAAAGTCTTCCCGGATCAGATAGTTGAAGATGAGTAAATTGTTTCACTTAGAAATTAACCATGCTATTTTCTCTTTCTTTAAACGTCCATGCTCAAAATGTATGTATAAGTGTGACAACCTGCATTGAATAATGTGTATGTGTGAGCATGATATTTGGAAATTGATGTTAACTAATTAAGGTTTGTGTGTAAGATCTCAAGTATGTTGCCTTAAGGCTTAACTTTTACTTTATGAGGTTTTAGCTCAAAGTTTATTGGGCGTCTCTTGGGTCATTCTCGACCAAGTGTTGGTACCCCTTCCCTCCCCCAAGTGAAGATATGGTTCGAGGTTAACGTGTGGCGGACCCATCACAACCTTTGTTGTGACTAGCTACCAAGATGGGCACAACCTGATTTTTGCCATTTTTTTGTGGTTTTTCCGCTTTCTATGTGTGATTGTTTTGCAACTTTCTTTGTGCGCGTGCTTTGCATTGTGTGTTTTGATTGCTTTAGTCATACGCCTATGGGGCTTGTGACAACACTCAAGAATCTTTTTGGTGGGGATTTGATCTCCTCAATCGAGCCCTTGACTCATTGCAACCTTTTCCAATCACAAAGAAAATATATATTTTAGTAGAAAATTCTTATTTATTTAATTAAAATGGCCATAATACATTACAATGACTTAATTATGCTTCATACAGAACTATTAAAATAACCAGGTAGGTTCACCACCGCTTATTTGCATCGGGGGAACTTTTGCCACCTTTAATTTGCTCGATTGAAATTTTTTTGCATGCCTGAATGAACTGATCTGCCTTACTTGTAGGAAGGAAAATATTCATATGTCTTAACTGGCCTATCACAAAGGTTACATTGATCTCCATAGCTTTGCACTCTTCTTCTTTCCTATATTGTTGCAAGGTTTGGTAGATTCTCTGTTCTCCAAAAAGACCAACGTTTACCTTGACAGGTTCATTGCGGAGGTTATGAATCTTTTGATTGAGGTAAGTCTGGGATGCTACAACATCTAAGGTTGTCGAAAAGGGTCTCCCAATGATACAATTATAAACGCTCTTACAAGGAACCACCAGAAGTTGAGGGTCAATTTCTCTAACATATCCCCCTTTATCTACGGTAATCATCAACTCGATGTACCCCAAGGGACTAGTCATCGTTCCATTGAAGGCTTGTAGATCAGATCCATCTTAAGACCATAACGCTTCTTTCTTCAAGTCCATTTTTTTTGAAAAGTTTTGAGTACATCACATTACAAGAGCTTCCCCCATCAATCAATACGTGGGAATCGTAAATTGGAAAATCATGGTCGTTATGACCAATAACATGTTTTTTTGGGAATCCCCAACCTTTTCTATATCTCAAAAACCAAGTACCAACCTTTTCTGCACCCTTAGTTACTGTACCTTTGTCTTACTTACTAACGACTATTAGTCCAAATAATTTTCGTTTCATCGTCCTCTTGGAAAAAGCATTTACTTGGGGCACCTGATGTGATGGATGCCATGTGTAAGCATTTCTCTTTATTCCATTCCTCTTCATAATTTCTTACTTCCATGCCCTTGGTCACAACATCAAATATTTTAACTAGAGATTACTTATTACCCGGAGAATAATCTCACCCCCTCTTGCCATCTTTAGTGTACTCAGAAAGATGACCACTCTTGATTAACCCATCGATTGCGTCCTTCAGCTGGATGTAGTCATTGATATTGTGGTTGTGACTTTTATCGAAATGACAATACTTTGACTTGTCATTCTGAGAGGATTCCCTCTCCAGGAAGGGATTCTTTATCTCTGCCTTTTTGAACTCCATGTTGGCACATTTTTTCCAGATTGTCTCCCATGAGGTGTTGAAGGGAGTGAAACGAGCGTCGATGAAAATTTGATTTCTACGGGAAACAACCTCTTGTGCCATGTTTCTATATGGGTTTGTGTGGTGCAAGCTTTCTTTAATGCGAAGAAATATTTATGCTAAGGCTCGAGAATTATATTTTTGAACCATATTATAAATTTTGCTCACTAATTCGTAAGCACCTTGTATGCCAAAGTTAGCTTGAAACAACTAGAAACCAGGGAGCACTTATAGTTTAGGTATGTCGACGACGTTAGTGGTCTGAGTGATGATTCACCTCGTTGAAACTACATGGAAAATCCTAAGAACGTGAGAGATTGAATGATTCCTTGAGATGTTCTAGGCTGAACATGATCTTGATGTCACAGTGGAGATGGAAAATTCATGAGTACTTGATCTCCACCGCTTTGAGGGAGATATGTTGGGTCGTTGTCAACTCTAGCAGTGGCAGTTGTGACTACTTCGCGTTGTGCAACAAAATGGGTAGATTTGGAGTCAACAATCACTGATGGATCTGGAAGGAGGTCTAAGAAACAATACTAATCTTCAATCGAAGAGGATTGCGAATGTAGACGTACAATTCAAACTTAAAAGATCTGATTTCCAAGTCGTGGAAGCTTCATTTCAGTGAATTGAGGGATGCATATCTTAATGTGGGAAAACACAAGAATCAAAAGTTGATTCTCACATATACATCATCATTATTCCACACTGGAACCATAATTGATCGGTGAACGATTGATGTAAATTGCAACGGTGGACTCGAGCTTCCGATACAATGGAGAAAAGGTTGACATACAAGGTTAACACTCCAACACACAAGTAAGTATGAAAGTGAAATGAAGCGAATGAGATTTGAATTCAAAATACTTGAGAAATGACATGTTTTTCTTTGTATATATAAAACGATTATAACAACTTACTAATCTATCAACATGAGATACGAAAATCCATCCGATTGAACTTGAATTAAAATTACTTACTTTCTAACCTGAGATAATGCACTTATCTCAAACATAATTCGATGAACTATTTTACTTTTTGGACCGTAGATATTGGACCCTCAAAACGGTCCAACCTAGAGATTGGTCATCAATTTACATCATGATTGAGGAGTTAGGTAATTGAATAAAATTAGACCAAAACATGATTATTTTATATTTTATTTTATTTATATTGTAGTTTGCGAAATCTTACTACTGGTTCCCCATATCACACTCCTCTCCTATTGTTAAAACATTATTAAGTAATACCCCATATCATACTCGTCTAATTTAGAGGGAAATTAACAAATAATTTTCTTAGAACATTTGGATTGTAGTAGTAATGGTAGATAAACATGTTTTAAAACATATACCGTAGAATACAATACATGTGTCTGTGTTTGTCTGGGTTGATTCATTGACGAGAATGATGTCTTGAGTTATAAGCTTCGCTTTTCATTTTCTCTCTCTTATTTCTCTCAGATCTCCCATTTCCAATTTCATTTCTAGGGTTTCCATTCTCTCCTCCGATCTTCGCTGATCTACGCGCAAAGGTAAATTTTTCCACGAACTCGTCATCATTTCATTTTTCAACAATGGAATTGATTTTTTTCTTCTTTTCTTTTCGATTTTCGCCTTCTATTTTTATTTGTTCTGCAATGACCTCGATTGGAATAGGGAATATAGTTCTTTAAAATTGATGTGTTGATTTTGTTACTAGGGTTTTGAAGTGATTGAATTTGAACTGGATTAGGTTTGAGATTGCGTAAGGTTTTTTAGGGTTAAGGAATCTGGAATGGAAAAAGACAAATCTTTGGGTCTTGGCAGTGGTTTTCCGCCTCCTTCGGGACGTTTTTCGGGTTATTCGCCTAGTGGAAGTGGTTTCAATGTGAAATCTGAACCTTCGTCGTCGTCGTTTCCGCCGCTTGCTCCTGCAACTAGTTCAGATTCTAGTGGTTTTAGTCATGATATTAGCAAAATGTCTGTTAATCCTCCGAGGAATAGAGGTCATAGGCGTGCTCATTCTGAGATTCTTACGTTGCCGGATGATATTAGCTTTGATAGTGACCTTGGTGTAGTGGGTGGTGCTGATGGACCCTCGTTCTCTGATGATACCGAGGAAGACTTGCTGTCTATGTACCTTGATATGGATAAGTTCAATTCGTCGTCTGCAACATCCACGTTTCAGATGGGTGAGCAGTTTAATGCTGGAGGGGCATCTGGTTTGGGGCCGGTTTCGGCAGGCCAGGCATCGGGAGCTGGTACTTCTTCTGGGGAAAATGCTGCCCTTGGTTCTAATGAAAGGCCCAGAATTAGACACCAGCACAGCCAATCCATGGATGGGTCAACTACCATCAAACCTGAGATGTTAGTCTCGGGTTCAGAAGACTTGTCTGCAGCTGATTCCAAAAAAGCAATGTCAGCGGCAAAGCTTGCAGAACTTGCCTTGATTGACCCCAAGCGTGCAAAAAGGTATTATTTATGGGCAAGTCATTTACACAAAACTTCCTTCTGCATGTTATATTATGGTGAATGATTTATTTGTGCTTGATTTAGCATTCAGCATTCGTAAATTAGGTGTTATATAAACATGTTTGGCAAATTAATACATGTCCCCCTATATCCACTGCATGGATGTTAAAGCATTTTTGGCTAATTCTGCAGCTTTGAGGCGGAATAGGATTTTAGAAAAATATATGTTAGAAAAAATCTCATAGATGGAACTCTAGATTGATTCTACAAGAACTATGTATAATATAAAGTGCATTCCTGAAGAAATTCAGAAACACAGGAAGGCATGACAAAACATGAACCACAAGAAAGAACACCGTACTGCATGTATATGTTTTTAACTAAATATTGTAAGGTTTTGTTTTACTTTGTGATTGATATTTATGTGCATACACAACTATTGTTAAAATCGCAATTTAAATCCGCAAGATCCTGTGATTCCTGACTTTACTCAAGCCTGTCGATCCAGATCTTAAGCAGAATCCTACTTTGTTGTGATCACAGTGAGATTATGAAAAATTTCACAAAACTGGTGAGATCGCGTCCCTATGTTGTTTTCAGAAAGAAAAAAAAAACATTTGCAGGCAGCACTCGGATATTGCTACCATCTTTTCCGAATATCCCACTGTGTCTGGTTGTCATTTGGGATCATGTCCATGCCCTCTCTGGAAGAGGGAGAAGAAAGACGAGAAGAATGATGACAGCGTTGCTCCTGAAGTTGGTAGGCTGCTGGGGACAAAAGAAATTTAGGGTTTCGTTTCTGTTGAGAGAAGGCATAAGGGTCTTTGGCTACTTTAGGCCCATCTCATTAGTATTATTCTTTTACTGTTGTGTTCTGTACTACATTAACATAGGCTTGGGCTGTTTTTTTCATGAAGGCCCGCCTAACAATAAATTAAGTAAAATGAGGACTAATAAATTTAAATATTCCACAACTATAAAATACCTTTTTCTTTCCTTAAATCTGCTACATTTAAATTGAAAAGGCTTAATTTATTTTATGTAATATGCACAATTTTTTATTTTATTTTGGTTGCAATCTTAAAATTTTGGTTGCGATCTTACCTTCTCCGATCTTAACATCTGCAATCATGCGATTTTACCTTCTGCGACCCCCCTCCGATCCTAGGTAATTAATTATTTAAGTAGATTCTTACGATTATAGTTGCAATTCGATATGATGTGATCTTGCTGCCATACCTTCCCAATCTTATTCAAGATCTCGATTTTGACAACATTAACATGACATTATGTATCCCGTTAAGTTTAATAGTTTCTTATTACTTATCTTTGAGAAAGACTAGAGACAACAATGGCATGCATAATTAAATATTTAAACTCAATGTATTGAAATGAATATTGATAGATAGAGGTGCTTTAAAAATTGTAAGCTTTACTAAAAGAAAAATCTATAGTTGCTGCAATATGGCTAGAAAGTCACTGATCAAGTTGTTAAATCAGTCTGTTGCAAATGTTTTTGCGAATGCTAGTTAAGAGTTTCTACAGTAATAAACTCATAAATAATGGGTTCAACTCTTCCTTAGATGCTGCTATGGAAGTAACTCTATAGCACCAGATTGCACTATTTTTACTAGGTGAATGTTGACATTTCATTGACAACAACACTAATTGGAGTTACTCTAACATTGTTTTGGTAACAGGATATGGGCAAATAGGCAATCTGCTGCGAGGTCAAAAGAGAGGAAGATGCGATACATTGCTGAGCTTGAAAGGAAAGTGCAGACACTGCAAACAGAAGCAACATCTTTGTCTGCACAATTAACTCTCTTGCAGGTATTGACACGTTTGTGCTTGTTATTAAGATGTTTGATTGCTTAGCTATTACGAATTACTATATCACCTTCTGATTGAAAAGCTAGTAGGATGACTCTATTAAACTATTAAACGTATTTTGGTCTATCATAAACAGAGAGATACAAACGGACTGAATTCTGAGAACAGTGAGCTGAAGCTGCGGTTGCAAACCATGGAACAGCAAGTTCACTTGCAGGATGGTAAGCCTGCGGCATTTTAAATATTTCTGTACCTAATGCTTCGCTGTTTTAGTTGCTTCTCTTTCTAACTCTAATTATCTTTGAAAAATATTTATCAGATGACTATTTTATGTAATATGATTCGTGTAATAAATAGCCTTTCAAAATACAGTATGATATAAGATAATAGTCGGATATTCCTGATCGATTGATATATTTATGTTAAGTGAAGGCGCATATTTAGTGAGTCTCGCTGCAATGTTTTATTATTGGGTTGGTTTTCTGGTCGAATAAAAGCTGAAATGTGTGGGTTTACCTGAAATTTCAATGTGTAAACATGCAAGTGTATGCAAGGTGGATAAGTTCATCTTGATTTCGGCACTATTAATATTATGAAAGCTCATTCACCTTTATTATTGGCACTATTAATATTATGAAAGGTAATTCACCTTTACTTTTGTCCTTGTAGCTTTAAATGATGCGTTAAAAGAGGAAATCCAGCATTTGAAAGTACTGACTGGGCAAGCTATACCACCAAATGGAGGACCTATGATGAACTTTGCTTCATTTGGAGGGGGGCAGCAGTTCTATCCAAATAATAATAATAATAATAATAATCATGCCATGCACACTCTTTTAGCTGCACAACAATTTCAACAGCTCCAAATTCATCCTCAGAAGCCGCAGCATCAATTTCAGCATCAATATCAACAACATCAACAACATATGCAGCAGCAGCAAATGCAGCAGCACCAGCAGCAGGAACAACAGCAGCAACAACAATCAGGTGACTTGAAAATGAGAGCAACTACATCTCCATCCACCAAAGATAATGCTTCATCTGATGAAAATCCCTCGGCTTCCAAGGATTGTTGAGAAACTGGTTATTGTTGTAAAACTATTTAGATTTCCCTTTGTCTGTTTCCTAGAGTTTGTAGATTGCAGCCTTGTTCTATTTTTTATTCATAAACAGTACAAATGTTTGTAGCTACAGATTTAGAATTTTGCGCCGCATCTTTGTTTTGTATAATACTAAAATTTGTGGCTATATCGGGGTAGGGATGATTTTTTCAAATCTCCATTGGGCTTGTTTGTTTTGTTGATTGAGATTGCAACTGGGAATGGGAAGTGTCCTTCCTATGGTTTAGCATTGCATCATTGCACAATCATCAATCGAAGGGGTAATTGCTCTCATTTGGAGTCCTTGCATATTAGACACAATTTATTTTACATTTTCAAATATATTTTAAATACTTATCAGAATATAAGTTGTTTCCATGAGAATCCCAAGATATAGATTACAAGTTGTGATTTTATGGTTTTGCATAGATGAAAACTTTATTGGAACTGAAATGCTCAGTTTTCAGTTAACTTGTGAAATTTAGAAAAAATACCGTTTTTTTTTTCCAATAAAAAATACCGGAATTTTTGAAAAAAAAATCTAAGAATTTCAAATTTTTAATTTTTATACTACCGAAATATTTTGGTAAACTCCAACACTTTTCATAATATACAGTAAACTACATAATGTTTCAAAATTTCTGATAAAATATATAAAAAATTCGTACTGGAAATTTAAAAATGAATTATTGGAAATTTGGTCTATTATCAAATTTTTTGAATGAATTTCCAAAAATACTTTTGATTCAAAAATTTTCATGAACAGTTTGAGATTCATGAAAATTTAAGCTTGAGAATTATGAAAAATACTTTTGATTCAAAATTTTCCAAGAACATTTTGAGAATCATGAAAACTTAAGCTTGAGAATTATGAAAATTTAAGCGTTGGGATGGGACATGTTGGTTAATTCTTTGTAACACGAGAAAATTGTGCACATTAGAGATGCCATGTTGGGGTGGGTGGCAGGTTAATTCTTTGTAACTCGAGAAAATTATACACATTAGAGCATGATGAAAGAGGTTAAAGTTTGAAAACAAGAAGGTTTTGAAAAAGAGGAAGAAATTTTGAAAATTAAAGAAGTGGGAGATGAAGTGACTATCCTAAAATATAAAGTAAAAGCTCAAGATTAGAAAGAACTAACCCCACAATAACATACTCCATATCATTAGAAATAATTCCTCTATTTAGTATAAGTCATGAGCAAGTCAAATCTTCAAGGAATAACACAAAAATTCAAGGTCTCATGTAACACCTCATATAATAAATACATAGAATATCATTATACAACAATTTATTTGATACTGACACCGTCATAAGTGCCTAATAACATAATTCACATTCTTGACAAATTCTAAAAACAATACAACTATGGTACAAGACATGGAAACCATGCTAAAATAAAAATACTAAGATCAATACAATATCCATTATTGTACAAAGATAAATACACAGCGGAAACTAAACCTATGCTTCTCTTGAAACATCCCGAGCATAGCTTCACTTGTAAACCAACCCTGCAAAAGAAACTTGAAAAGAAACAACAATAGTGGGGTGAGATATCAACATCTCAGTGAGTTCCCTATCTTATGGATTCTCTCAGATCTACAAGGTTCTATTAAACATAACTCAAGTCTAAGGTCACTTCTCTATAAGGAACCAAAACAAGATGGAATGTCCATACAACGTTCTCGACACTTCACGTGGGACTCAATGTAATACTCACCTCAAGTGTTTACCGAGAAAAGCTTCTCATGGGACTCACTGTAATACCCATCTCAAGCCACTACCATGCTTCCCGTGGGAATCAGTGTAATACCCACCTCTAGCCTTTATTGGGCAAGGCTTCCCATGGGACTCAGTGTAATACCCATCTCAAGCCACTATCATGATTCTCGTGGGACTCAATGTAATATCCACCTCAAACCTTTATCGGGTAATTCCCACGGGACTTAGTGTAATACCCATCTCAAGCCACTACCATCATAGTACAATAAATTAGAAACTAAGAAAATATACTTAGACATCAATTGTACAAACAATATGATCTAACAATTTCTAGTTACATTACTAGGCCATACTATTGGTTTATGGTAAGGTTTCCTCACAATACTTAAATTACATGTTTTATGGTTCACGAATTACATTTACAAAATCAGTATTTTAAATCGGCATAAAATAAATAAATATTTTCCACTTCAAAAGCAATATTTTCCTCTACCATTGGATAATACTTTGTCATAGTTTTTCAACGATATAAAATTTGCCTCAATCAGATATCCGAGTAAAAAGTTATTAATTTTATAAGAATTAATATTTTTCTGAAGACAACAGTGGTAACCGGTTACTACCCAGAGGATAACCGATTACCAGTGTAAAAATATGTCCAAAAACCCAGTTTTTCAATGGGTAACCGGTTACTACCCAGAGGGTAACCGATTACCACTGTACCAGAAGCTGAAAAACTCTATTTTTCATCACAAAACCCATCCAAACTCAATCAAAATACTATGGATCATCCAAGCAATCATAATAGGTTTAACATACATGTAACCCGACTATACTACCGATTATTTCATAATTTTAACCGTTAGAATTCCGATTATCAAGAATTAACACATTCTAACCTAAAACTCCATATCCCCAAAACTCTAAAAATATAAGTTCTAACTAAAATCCACCTTGCAATCAATGAGGAGTTTGATGAAGATGATGAAGAATGATGATGAAGAATGAAGTTGATGATCCAAGAGCTTCTTCCTCAAGCTTTTCCTTTCTTTTCTTCTTCCTTCCCTTCTTTCCTCTTTCTCTCATAAAAGCTAGGTTTTGAAAATTATGAAGGAAAAGAAAAGAAAACGTATATTATACTATTAGTTAGTAAAACTAACTAATAGGTCCAAATTGAGGGTATCCAAAAATGTCTCTGAGCCAATTATTTAATAAAACCTCTGAGTCAGATAATACTAATAAATAAATTTGAGTTCGACGGTTGCTCTAACTATTTTAGTTGAAAACTCTCATAACACACCGGAACGTTATTAATCATAATTAATATTATCCAGAGCATTTAATAAAATATGGGGTATTACATCCCCCCTCCTTAAAAATTGAAATTCGTCCTTGCATTTCCTTTACTCAACAACAACGACATATTGTAACACTATTTTAGATCCATACTTGTCCTTACTTCTGTTACAAACTCTGACATATTCAAATTCCAATCTGAATTCGCGACTCGAAGTCCTTGTTTCATAATAAATCAAACTTCACGTCCTTACTCATATGCTTGTTCCCACATTGGGTTAACTTCTAACTTATTATTTTCGCAATTCATTTGTTGTTTCATACTGAATCACTTAGTCACGTCTCTCCTTTGGAGAAACATACCATACTAATTCCTTCTATTGAGTCACAACACAAAAGCATAACACTCCAACTTGATTTGGGGATAACAAACACTCGTCAAAACTCCACAAGGTATCTTAGTGAAATCTTATCTATGCATAATTACCAACAAATGCTCTTATTAAAATCCTTCAATTACTAAAACCATCTCAAAAAGTTGTCTAACAACTTATGTACCAATTCCACTTGATCTGACATCATACACTGTGACCATTTACATTTGACACTTCATCCTTTCAGTATCCTACTTAAAGACAACATACTTAGAACGAATTTTCTTACCTTAACACTTATAAATAATTCTCTTCTGATTCTTAATAATCCGACTGAACTCTTTTACCCGTCTCCTTCCACTACGCTCTCAAAGTCTAATAATGGAGATACCATGAATTTTCAAACAACACAAGGTAGTTGATAGACTATGGAGGACACACTTATCCATTGGATTTCTCACCAACCAACGAAACAAAACTTGCATACATTCAGAGATAGAACAACTTACTTGTCAACCACACAATAATAACATCGGTCCAAACTCTCCAACGACTGAGATACAAGGGTTGTACTGTTGCAATCATAATTGATACAATTCCAATTCCATTCTAAACTCGAAATAATTTATCCAATTCAGCTTAACAAATCTACCATGGTTACTATACTCCATGTCAATCCTTTTCACAGGATTCTATTCACTCAAGGTTTCTATTCACAGAACTTACAATCATTAGTGAGTCACCAGTACCAATCTTAAATCATCCTTAGTATACTTACAGATTTCCATAACACTTGCCTAATCCATTATTGTACAAAGATAAATACACAACGGAAAATAAATTTATGATTCTCTTGAAACATCCCGAGCATAGCTCCACTTGTAAACCAAACCTGCAAAAGAAACCTGAAAAGTAACAAAAATAGCGGGGTGAGATATCAACATCTCAGTGAGTTCCCCATCTTATGAATTCTCTCGGATCTACAAGAGTTTAGTTGGCACCGACACCATCATAAATGCCTAATAGCATAATTCACATTCTTGACCAATTCTAAAAACAATACAATTATGATACAAGACATGGAAATCATGCTAAAGTAAAATTACTAAGATCAATACAATATCCATTATTGTACAAAGATAAATACACAACGGAAACTAAATTTATGCTTCTCTTGAAACATCCCGAGCATAACTCCACTTGTAAACCAAACCTGCAAAAGAAACCTGAAAAGTAACAACAATAGCGGGGTGAGATATCAACATCTCAGCGAGTTCCCCATCTTATGAATTCTCTCGGCTCTACAAGGTTCTACAAACCTAACTAAAGACTAAGGCCACTTCTCTATAAGGAACCAAAACAAGATAGAGTATCCATACAACGTTCTCGACACTTCACGTGTGACTAAATGTAATACTCACCTCAAGTGTTTACCGGGAAAGGCTTCCCATGGGACTCAATGTAATACCCATCTCAATCCACTACCATGCTTCCCGTGGGACTCAGTGTAATACCCACCTCAAGCATTTATCGGGCAAGACTTCCCATGAGACTCAGTGTAATACCCATCTCAATCCACTACCATACTTTCCATGTAGACATGGCAACAAAACCCATACCCGCAGGTACCCACCCGAACCCGCCCCGAAGTTGACGGAGAAAACCCGCTTTGACTTTGTTTGGGTTTGGGTTTGGGTTTTCCCCGATTAAAAAATATGGGGACAGGCCGGGTAATGGGGACACTAGTACCCACCCCAAAGCCACCCCGAACCCGCCCCGTTTATTTTATTATGTACATTATTATTTAGTTTTGTTAATTTGTAATATTGAATACGTGGTCAATGTTTTGATATTTTGATTTTTATTAATTATCTAAAATATTTGAAATGTATGTATGCAATTTTTTGAGATTGTTTTATTTTATTATTTGTAATGTAATTTTATTTTGGAAAAATTAAATATTTCTATTAAAAAAATAACTTTACTAAATAGATAATGGTGGGGCGGGGATACCCGATCCCAACCCAAACCCATTTTGGACGGGTTTGGGTTTTAATTCCCCATCCCCGTTTGGGTTTGGGGTGGGGAACGGGGGCTGTCTGGAAATATGGGTTTGGGTTTGGGGGAGATAAAAACCGTCCCAGACCCGCCCTGTTGCCATGTCTATTTCCATGGGACTCAGTGTAATATCCACCTCAAGCCTTTATCGGGCAGGGCTTTCCATGGGACTCAGTGCAATACCCATATCAAGCCTTTATCGGGAAAGGCTTCCCATGGGACTCAATGTAATACCATCTCAAGCCACTATTATGCTTCCCGTGGGACTTAGTGTAATACCCACCTCAAGTCTTTTTCAGGTAAGGCTTCCCATTGGACTTAGTGTAATACCCATCTCAAGCTACTACCATACTTCCCGTGAGACTCAGTGTAATACCCACCTCAAGCCTTTATCGGGAAAGGCTTCCCATGAGATTCAGTGTAATACACATCTCAAGCCACTACCATCATAGTATAATAAATCACAAACTAAGAAAACATACTTAGACATCAATTGTACAAACAATATCATCTAAAAATTTCTAGTTACTTTACTAGCCTATACTATTGATTTATGGTAAGGTTTCCTCACAATACTTAAATTGCATGTTTTATCGTTCACGAATTATATTTACCAAATTGGTATTTTTAATCAGCATAAAATAAATAAATATTTTCCACTATAAAAGTAATATTTTTCTTTACTATTGGATAGTATGTTGTCATAGCTTTCCAACGATATAAAGTTTGCCTCATTCGGATACCCGAGTAAAAACTTATGAATTTTATAAGAATTAATATTTTTCAGAACACAACAATGGTAACCGGTTACTACCCAGAGGGTAACCGATTACCAGTGTAAAATACGCCCAAGAACCCAGTTTTTCAATGGGTAACCGGTTAATACCCAAAGGGTAACCGATTACCACTGTTACAGAAGCTGAAAAACTCTGTTTTTTCATCACAAAACCCATCCAAACTCAATCAAAACACTATGGATCATCCAAGCAATCATAATAGGTTTAACATACATGTAACCCGACTATACTACCCGATTATTTCAGCATTTTAACCGTTAAAATTTTGATTATCAAGAATTAACACATTCTAACCTAAAACTCCATATTCCCAAAACTCTAAAAATAAAAGTTCTAACTAGAACCCACCTTGCAATCGATGAGTAGTTTGATGAAGATGATGAAGAAGAATGATGATGAAGAATGAAGTTGGTGATCCAAGAGCTTCTTCCTCAAGCTTTTCCTTTCTTTTCTTCTTCCTTCCTTTATTTCCTCTTTCTCTCATAAAAGATAGGTTTTGAAAATTATGAAGGAAAGGAAAAGAAAACGTATCTTATAATATTAGTTAGTAAAAATAACTACTATGTCCAAATTGAGGGTATCCAAAAATGTCTCTGAGCCAATTATTTAATAAAACCTCTGAGTCAGATAATACTAATTAATAAATTTGAGTTCGACGGTTGTTCTAATTATTTTAGTTGAAAACTCTCAAAGCACACCAGAACACTATTAATCATAATTAATATTATCCAGAGCATTTAATAAAATACGGGGTATTACATTTCAACTCCATAGTCCAAGCATAGGTAAATAATCCTAATAATAAGTACAAGTTCAAGGTCCAAGAGAAGAGGTAACCACAATCCAAAGTTAAGAGAACCAAGTTTTATAGAGTCTTCACTTTATTAATGTCTTAATCAAAGTATGGTCCAAATGGACAAAATGATAACAAAGGCAAAACCAAAGATAAAATGTTATGGAATGCTAATGTAAAAACATAAAAATAAAGGACAAGAATTAAAGTGTAAGAATTAAAATGCACAAAGTAAGAATTAACACAATAATATATTCAATAAATTATTTACATAATAGTAATGTAATATATACATAATAGTAGTAGTGATCTCAATGAAGAACAATATCTTTTTGTGTCATTTTTCGAATAACACTCGACTAGTCGTCCATGGAAATAAACACATGGTCTTATACATTACCATGGGGAATGATTCCAAATTCGGATGAAATCAACGAGTATGTCACTTTCACCCACGGGTAACAAAAGATCCAATTTTTTTCAAACCACACCATGACGAGTACGAGACTGACAATCTCACTTACGAAAATGACTTGGTTTTCCGATTTTTAGGACACATGTAGCGTTATGTTAAGCAATCACTAACGAACTTATGTAGAAGTCAATACAATACGAGGCTGGTCAAACTGATCTTTGTGCTAATGCATGCTAGAGAAATGATATGTAGATCATTCTCCAAAAGTAATACCACACGAAAAGAAAAGAGATAGCAATCTTATATTAATTAAGAACTCCACAAGAAGTTCCATGATGTATAAGACTTTCATTGATCAAAAGAAAAAGAGAAATAGATGAAGGAATGTCAAATTGAACCACACAAAGATGTAATCCAAGGAAAAGAACAAAAGAAAGAGGAATAAATGGAGCAAAAGAGCAAAACAGTCCCAAAACAAGGAAAAAAACACATTCTAGACAGGTGTTAATCGGTTAGCAGGTTTTGGTTAACCTTTTAACAACATGTAAACCTGTTAACAAATTTTGGTTAGTCGGTTAACACAACAAAAACAACAAAATTTCGCACGCAAGAAAAGGGTGTTAATCGATTAACACCAGTATGTTAACCGATTAACACTGTTAAAACAACAGAAAATCAATTTTAAAAATGCAAATCTTTGATCAATCATTCCATCAAACACCTCATGATCAAGGATGCAATTATGCATAAATTTTTCAACAAAACAACAACAATGAAACATAATTTGCAAGATCCAAAAATCAATAAAGAATAATCAACAAAAGATCACATTGTGGAAGATGAATCAAACACTAAAAATGGTGAATCAAGAGTTTACCACTTCAAAATCTGAAAATGCTTCAAATCAACTCCAAGAACCACACTCTAAAGCTTTGATCTACAAGAATTGATGAAGAAAAAGTGTTTGGATGAAGGTTTAGCTCAAAGATTAGTAAGCTTCAATGTAAAGCTTACTAACTTTCAATGGAAGAGAAAGAGCTTTGTGTGAATTTTGGTAGAATGGAGAAAAATTTTAGCAATGTGATTTTGGCTATCAAAAGTTTATGAAATAAATGGCTCTGTTTATAGAGTTTAGGCTTGTAATTGAGTGGTGGCTTGAAAATTGATTTTGAATTTTAATTAGGCTTGAAAATTGGATTAGAAGCAAAATCAAAGATCAAGTGATAATTAATGATGGTGTCTGATGAGAATTAATTATGATGAGATAGAGAATTTAAAACGAAGTGATCTAGAATATTCTCAAGTGAATTTGGTGCCAAAAATGCTGCAGAATTTGAATTTGACTTTTTTTCTCAAATTTTCACGAGGTTAATGGATTAACCACACAGTGTTAATCGATTAACACGACAAAAGATTGTGAAAACTTGCCTTTTTGTTGCACTATTGTGACTCTGGCTCGATTATTTTGCTCGTCAAAGAAGATATGAAAATAAACACATGAATCTTGGAATTTCTTGAATAATAATCAATCAATACTTGGGAAACTCTTGATCATATGAATTTGAATTGTTTGCAAATCAACTTTGACTTTGTTCAGATGAATTTCATTCGAGGTGAGGAAATATTCTTGATCTAGACTTCTCCCTGAAAAAGTTAGTAAAGAGAAAACAAACTTATTTTTGTATTTTGATTAAGTGTTAGTAAAGGGAAAACACACAGATGCTTGGTGATTCCTGTAAGACATAAACCCACAGATGAAAGAGATAAGGGAACCAATATGTGATCTTGTTCGTATGCAATGATGCAGATGAAATGTGAAGAATCTTAGGGGGAAAAATTAGGGTATGACACCCCTTCACTTGCTTTTCTACGTATACACTGTTTGTCCAATAAGTTTTTTAACAGAAATCTAACGCAATGACTAACGACAACACAAAAGTGAGATATAAAAACTCAGAACAAAAAGAAAAGATATATGAAATAAATTCAAAAACTCGCTAACTTACATGGATCACATGACTATTTAAATCTAGAAAAAAATATTAATCATTGAATGATACATTAAAAATATGGTTAAATATGTTTTTAGTCCTCCTAAATATCTCAAATTTCGTTTTTAGTCCTTAAAATATTTCTTTCAAATAATGGTCCTCATAAAAAATTTTGTCCACACTTTTGGTCTCTCCCTCAACTTAATGACGATTTTGATAACTTAATGATAGAATTAGCGACAGTTTATTATTTAACGACTGAATAAGCCGATAATTTTAGTATTAGAGACCAAAAATATTGATGGGAAATTTTAGTAGGGTCGTTCTTTAAAAAAAAGTATTTTGAGGGACTAAATAAAAATATTTAAAAAAATTACAAATATATTTAACCCTTAAATATATACTAAATAATTCTATGAATATTCTAATGTTTTAAAAAGTGTAGAATAATTGTTTTACGGTAAAACATATTTTTTATTCTCATTAACAAATAATATGGACAGGTGACTCAATAATTAAAAAAAAAAATCAAACCAACCCAAACGCATATTATTTAATTTATTTCAATTCAATTTTTCTTCTTGCACTTTGAATAACTTTTAACATTAAAAACGTGCAAAGTACACCAAAGACCCCTAAATTAATACATGGGAAAAATAACTACTTATTTTTTAATTGAACTTTATTCCAAAGCATTAGACAATATTCTTAAAACATCCGTTATTAAGGATGAAAATAGGCTACACCAAACACCCCTAAATTAATATATGGGAAAAATAAATACTTAATTTTTTTATTGAAAATTATTTTATTACATAATATTCTTAAAATATCCGTTATTAGAGGTGAAAACAGGTTGAACCGAACTAGGATTTTCTAAGTTTAAGCCTGGACTGCCAAAAAACCCGAAGTCTAAACCTGACTTGTAGTCTGTCATAAACTTATTTTTTTACTTGAACCTGACATTTTCTAAGAATTGATTAGCCTGTTAGCCTACATAAAAGCCTATTATTTTAGACATATATAAATAAGTAATTAAAATAATATTTAAATAAACTAAAAATCTTAAAAATCAATGAGACTAAAAATTTATTTTCATTGATTTGTTCTAACTTACCTATTAACATAAATTTTGTGAGACTATTTATTTAAGATAACTTATGAAAATAACTTATAATATTGTTCATAAAGTGTTTTCATCTTATTCTCCAAGATAAACAATTTTTATTTATGTATTTTAGTTCAAAGTACAAAACATATAATAACAATAATAAAAAAATATTCATATTTATTTAGATAGATCGGTTTGTTAGGCTTAAAAAGTTTTTTTCATGGCCTGAAGTCTAACTCTTTTCACTAAATAAAGTTATAAAAAAGTCTAAACATTTTTTATTTAAAAAAAATCTTGATCTGGTCTGAGTCTGTGTAGGCCTAAGTCGTAGATCCCTATTATCGGCCTGACCTATTTTCATCCTTATCTGTTACATAATATTCTTAAGGTATGTTTGGTTCAATTAAGGGGAGGGGAGGGGATTTTATCAGGGGGATGGGAGGGGAAGAGAGAGA
Source organism: Lathyrus aphaca (assembly GCA_963966055.1). Taxonomy (NCBI): domain Eukaryota; kingdom Viridiplantae; phylum Streptophyta; class Magnoliopsida; order Fabales; family Fabaceae; genus Lathyrus; species Lathyrus aphaca. Next base: position 723,337,069 of record OZ014519.1, on the reverse strand, counting down.
TTTTAATTACATATATGTTTAGTTCAAAATATGAAAGAGGATGGGAGGAGAGACATTTTATTTACAAATATGTTTGGTTCACGGGAATGAGATATTTTAAAAATAATTTACTTTTTTATCCTTCTAATTTTACTATAAGAATCATAATATTTACCATTTATGATTCAAATATAAATTCATTGACGAAATATAAACATTCAATCAGAGAATATCATGACAAATTTTATAAAAATGTAACGATTATAATATATAATTTCAAAAAAAATAAAATCAAATACAATAAAATTTAACAAAAATACTATAAACAAAAACATTATGATAATTAAAAAGTAACATTAAAATATAAAAAAATAAAATAAAATAATTTAAACATATATTATATTGATAATAAGATGAAGTTATAAATATATATATATATATATATATATATATATATATATATATATATATATATATATATATATAAAAGGAAAATTTGTTCAAAATATAACTTTTAACATTTTAATAAATTAATTTATAATTAAAAAAATAAATAAGAATAAAAATATAATTATAATTATAATTAAAATGAAACACCTCCCCTCCCTTCAAATCCCTCAAAATTCCTCTAAATCGGAGGGGAACAAAAAGTGATTCAGAAAGGATTTTGATCCCCTCCATCTACCTCCTCTCTCTCTTAAAATTTAAACCAAACACAAAAACTATTAAATATTTCATCCCCCTCCTCTCCCCTCCATTTACCCCAACCTAACAAACCCTAAGACAATATTCTTAAGACACTCACTCGCTAGTAAGATTTTAATTTATTTATTTTAAATAGTCCAAACATGTTTGTTGCTTTAAGATTCTAATTTTTAATATAGTTTTATATATATATTTTTTAAAAGTATATAATTTAATATACTTGTTATGCAGAGTTATTAACAGCGGCCGCTCCCGCCGCTATCCCGGGCGCTCCGGGCGGGGCGGCCACCGTCCGCTTGCGAAGAAGGGTGCGAAACCCAGGTTAGGGATTGCGGGCGTAATCGGCGCAAAATCGGGTTCCCGATCGCGGGCCGCTCCATGGGCATAGCGGATGACCCAAATTTGGGTTTTTTTTAAAGTCAAATGACGTTTTTAGCCCCACTTTTAATTTTTTTTCTTTTTTATTTTAATAATACAGATTCTTTTCTTTTACGTTTTCTTTTTCTTTTTAAGTTTACAAAACTTTTTCTTTGCCTTTCTTTGCCCTAAGTACGCCGTCTTCCAACTTCTCTTCTTCCAACTTCTTCTTCCCCTAACGTTCTTCTTCCAACTTCTTCTTCCAACTTCTTCTTCGTTCGTCTTCCCTTAACGGCGTCAGCTACATACAAATATCATTCTCCGGTCCGGCCCCATCTCTCTCCGGTTCGTATTTTTGTTTTCACATGTTCTCTTTTTCTGTTTTTTAAACTTTGTACTTCATAGTTATACTTTCATACTTCTACACTTTCAGTTTTTTTGTTTTTTAAACTTGTTATTGTTTATTAATTGATGACAACAGTGACTACTTAGTTCTGTTTTGATCAATGGCATCTTCTTCTACACCGAATTCTATTTCTACCTCGGTTGCTTCTTGCGGTCAAACATTCAAACCAAGTGGTGCTAATATTGATATAGCATGGCAATACAACCATTGGAAGGATTTAAATAACAAGAAAAAGGTGACATGCGACTTTTGCGGTTTAACTAGTAGTGGAGGAATTAGTAGGGCAAAAAAGCATCAATTAGGAATAAAAGGTGATGTAGTTCCTTGCTTGAAAACTCCGGCGGAAGTTAAAGCGATATTACGTGCCGATATGGTTGAGAAGGAAAGGATTAAAAAAGGAATAGAAGAGGTTATGGTGCAATTAGATGCGGATGAAACTAATGATATCGAGGAAATAGGTCGAATTCGAAGCGGAAAGAGGCTTGATGAGAGTGAGATACATTCAATGTCTCTTAAGCGGGCCAAAGGTCCATTGGATTTAGTTTTTAAAAAGACAAAGGACACAAGCATAAATGATGCTTGTGATAAAGAAGCGAGGGCAAGAACTTGTCAATATATTGCTCGCTTTTTTTATAATTGTGGAATTGCTTTCGACGTCACAAATGCAAAAGCTTTTAAACAAATGATAGAAGCCGTTGGAACCTATGGTCCTCATTTGAAACCGCAAAGTTTTTATGAAGTTAGGGTTCCACTCCTTCAAAATGAGTTGATCTTTACTAAAGGTTTGTTGAAGAATCATGAAGTACAAAGGAACAAATATGGGTGTTCAATTATGTCGGATGGTTGGTCGGATAGGAAAGGTAGAACATTGATTAATTTCTTGGCCAATTGTTCGGCGGGAACTATGTTTGTGAAAAGTGTGGATGCTTCTGATTATGCCAAGACGGGAGAGAAGCTGGCTGAGTTGTTGGACACTTTTATTGAGGAAATGGGTGAAGAAAATGTTGTTCAATTGATTACAGACAATGGAAGTAATTATGTAGCGGCGGGTAAAATCTTAACAACCAATAGGCCACACATATTTTGGACTCCATGTGCAGCCCATTGTCTAGACCTTATGATAGAAGACATAGCAAAAATTCCAAAGGTTGACAAGGTTGTAAAAAATGGAATTAAGGTTGTGAGCTACATTTATAACCACACATTTGCTTTGAATCTTATGAGAAAGACTACCGGCAATGTTGAATTGGTTAAAAATGGAGTGACAAGGTTTGCTACATCTTTCCTTACCCTACAAAGGTTACATGAACTAAAAAAGTAAGCTTAGGGAGATGTTCACTTGTGATGAATGGGTGAATTCCAAATGTGCAAAGGATGCTAAAGGAAAAATGGCAGCTAATATTATACTTATGCCATCATTTTGGAATGATGTTATGTACACTCTTAAGATCATGACACCTCTTGTAGATGTGCTAAGAATGGTTGACAATGAAAGGAAACCCGCAATGGGTTACATATATGCCGCAATGGGGATAGCAAAGGAATCAATTGCGAAAGCCTTTAATTCAAATTCAACAAAGTACAAAGCCGTATTTGACATCATTGATAGAAGATGGGAATGTCAACTTCATCATCCACTGCATTTTGCGGGGTACTATCTCAATCCTGAATATTTTTATGAGAAAGCGGAAATTGAGAATGATCCTAAATTGGTGAGAGGCCTACGTAAATGCATTGAGATACAAGTGAAGATGTGGAAGATAGGATTTCAATGCAATTGGCAAACTACAAAAATGCTATAGGCCTCTTGGTTTAAAAGCGACGATTAGACAAAGGACGACACTAGCTCCAGGTAAGATGGATGAAAGTTATTTTTTTTACAATTATTGAAATTTGGCAATTAGCTCCAAGTCAACAATTATTGCTTTTTTTGCAGCTGAGTGGTGGAGGTCTTATGGAGCCGAAACTCCGGATTTGCAAATGTTAGCTGTTAAAGTGTTGAGTTTAGGTTGTAGTGCTTCCGGATGTGAGCGTAACTGGAGCATTTTTGAGCATGTGAGTATTATAATTTTTACTAGGAATAAGATATTAAAGTATCTCATATTCAAGTATTATTTAAATTAATACTTAAATTATTGTATTTTAGATTCATTCCAAGAAGCGAAATAAGTTGGAACATCAACGGTTGCAAGACTTGGTTTTCATCAAGTACAACCAAGCTTTGATTGAAAGATATGAAATTCGGGACAAGATTGATCCTATGGAATTTGGTGAAATCAATTATCACACAAAATGGTTGGTGGAAGAAATGGGAGAGATAGGAGAAGATGGTGAGCCTTTACAACAAGACTTGGTTCATGAAGATGATGATTTAACTTGGGATCTAGTTGGCGAAGCAAGCGGGGTTAATGAGCCAATAAGATACACTAGAAGGGCAAAGCTACTTGAAGTTGGAACTACATCTAGGAATAAGCAAGTGGTGGTAGAAGAAGAAGATGAAGAATTTGTGGAATACTTTGATGATATTATTTGATTTTTATGTTTGCTGAATTTTCATATAATAGTTCTAAGTTTGGATTTGAATCTTTATGTTTTGAATCTTTTATTATATTTTGAATATTAATGGCATTGGTTTTTGAAATTAACTTTTATATAATTATGTGTTATTTATTTAGTTTTACATTAAATATATAACATATTTTTAGCGGGAAAAAAACTTATCCCGCTATCCGCTATCCCGGTATCCCATTTTTTGGGTCGGCCGCTCCGTAGCCGCAATCCGCAATTAATAACTCTGGTTATGAGGAACCTCAGCAGCTTTTTTATTTCACTAGTAACTTTTTTTTCCTTTGGTGTGTATGGAATAGGAAGAAAAGGGGGACTATGCTACAACTACAAATGTTTAATTCAGGTGAACGCATTAACAATAAGGAAGCCGCAATTTTGCGAGGACAACAATGTATGACAAACTCTCGGATCTACATCACTGAGTATCCCGGGCCACCACCCCCTTCAGGCACTGTCCACTTGATGTTTTGCTTCGGATCTTTGATATCACAAGCCTAAATATCAAAGCATTAATTAAACCATGGAGGATATAAAAGATTCGAAAAATTTGACTAGTAGAGATTCAACATAAAATCCTCCAAATCAGTTGGAAATTTTACCTTGCAATGCAAACAATTTTGAGCATTAATCTGCAACTTCAGTTGATTTTTCTCATCTGCAACATACCTATATTTAAGAAGGATAGATGAAAAATATCAGAATGATTCAGAAACTAGATATCTTTCTGAAACCAAGCTGTAGTAAGCGGGTATTACTCGTATACTCGTGCTGGACAATATCGTGACTCGGGAGCAGCATACACCGGTAAATTTGTAAGTTCAGGAACCTTTGGGTCCTTCAATCGAAGATGTGGAGGTTGATCATGCTCATGATTTGTGTTGCTCCTGTATATAAACAAAATATAAATGTCTATGAAGCAATGTAATGAGCTTGAAATTATGCATGTTGACAAATAATTCAATAACTTCCAACATTGTTATCATTTATCAAAACCCTAAAGAGAGAAGGGACAAACGATCACGACATATATAAATCAGTGCACATTTAGAATGCAACTTCAAAATTTGAAAAATGGTTACATTAAATTCTTAATAGTAAGTAATATGAGGGAATTAATGTTCAAATACCTGTGCAGAGAGGTAGGTACATCGAAAGACAAGACACCATCAGCCTTTGGATAGTGAATTGGAGAATGCAACTTTGCAGCCTGCATAAATGTCAAAAGAAAGTATTAGTTTCACATTAACATGCAAAAGGATTTGCAGTATTTTATTAGAACACAAAACACACATAATAAAAGCAAAGCACCCTAGTATCTCTGCATATTCAATGGAAAAAGGCTTCTAAAATAGTTTTTATGTTGTAATTAAAAGGACCATTTTTTATCAGGCCTAGAGATGGTAAATAAACTTTATGTAAATAACAAAATTCATTCACAAGCTTAATTTTAATTCCTTGAACAATGTTTCTTACATCTGTAGCTTCATGATCAGGTTTACCATGCTTCAAAGTAACCGGGAGCCTCCCCTTGAGTATGTAACTGATAGGAATAACACAAAGGTAAGTGAAGTTCCAAGACAAGAATAAAGGGTGTACCTGAAATGGTATTCTCCAGTGTTTGAAATGTAGATGACTAAATCCATAATGAAAGTTAGATCTTACTGTTCTAGACCACTTAAGGCCAGTCCTGGAACAAGCCCATACTTGAAGGCCTACAATAAGAGATATCACAAACGTAAATATGGCATATTAACTTGACAAACTACCATATTTTGAAGTATCAGAATAAATGAATTAAGACAAGTATGAGGAATTGATTATAATTACACATTGATCCTTCTATTATCATTTTATAATTTTTGTGAGTGTTGAAGTCCTCCATCAAATGGAGAAATGTTCAGATTAGTCCTTAAAGGCTTGGCATTTTCACCTCATGAGCTAGCTTGAGAGTTGAATTAGGCCTAAAACTCAAATTCTAAGATTGTATCACAACATATCCTAGTTCAATTATTGGACCAGGATCTTTGCTGTTCTATCCAAGGGAGTATGTTAAGTAATGAGATCCATATTGTTTCACCGGCATTTGGCCATACTTCAAATGTGTATTTCTGAATACGAGGGTATGTGTTGAGATCCAACACTAACTAGAGATATGACCAAATTAGTTCTTATTAGGCTTAAGCAATCCTTGCCTCTTAGCTAGGTTTTGGGGTTGAGTTAGGCCTAAAAACCCCATATTCCATGAGTATGTTGAAGGATTTCCTTTACTGGGTGTGTGTATTCCATGAGTATGTTGAAGGATTTCCATTCCTTTGTGTGTGTATCGGTGTGTGCGTGTGCTTGTGCATAGGCATGAACGTACGGGAAGAAATAGAAATCTTCCCATAAGTTATCATTTATAACATTATTATTATTTATTCCAGAAGTTAGAAAATGGATGGACATCTATCTAAGATGAGATGGCCTCTTAGTTCAAGATTAAAAAATAGTTATCTGAAGAGAACAAAAGATCAGAGGGAAAGACAGAAAAATGACAATGAATGACTTCACTAACAGGTCGGTAGTTCCGAGCTTTATATAACTCTTCCCAAATCCATGAATTCCTCAAAGCATCCCAATATGTATTCATATCTAGACCTTCAGTAAACACGCCAAATGCAGATTCAGCTGCAAGCATTCCTATAAACAAGAAGTGCCAGTCTATTAGACGTGTCTGTAAAAGAAAATGTGAAAAAAATTATTTGCACCGGAACCAACAACTCTTTGACGGCATATCCCAGTATATGGTTGATTAAACTAAGAAATGATGAGTTGGCTTAATAAAGATAAGAATGGAGAAGACCCTAAAGAATCTGACATTCCTTAAAATCTCAAAATCAACATCAGCAAAAAAATAGAGTATGTTTCTATCACTTACCTGATTTCATTGCAGTGTGAGTTCCCTTTATCTTAGGCACATTCAAGAAGCCAGATGAACATCCAATAATTGCTCCACCAGGAAAAGCTGGATATGGGATAGACTGAAATTTAACTGGCGTCACGTTTGTAAATAATGTGTAACAAAATAAAGAAATAATGCACTGCAACAAAGAACAAGCAATCAAAGGACTAATATGGTAACAGAGAATCAATCTAGCCACCCCTCTTTGAATACTTGCTCTTCTTGGACGTAAGATTCCTCTATCAACAACAATGAAAATATCCAAGTCTTACATGGACCACTCTAACATTTAGAAGACATGTTGCCTAGACTATGAAACAAACATTTCAGAAAAATTATGTCAATGTCAACACAATGTGACAGTTTAAAAGTACATGGACTGTCGGACACTTAAATGTTGTTGTGCTGTGTCCATGTTTTATTGCCTATATTTCCTCCATTTCTGATTTTATGTTCTTTAGAGTTTAGACCCAACCAAATAGCGAGAAATTTTGGATTAGAAATCTTAAAAGTTAGGAGTATCAATTTGGCACACTTCATGTCCTTGTTACATTCTAGTGGTTCGGCTGTGAGGACATTTTAAATGAATTTCAGGTTCAAACTCGGATCACCACATTTTTCCCTCGCCGTAAGTGTTTATTAGAGTATTTGTTGGCCACTAGGGAAATTAAAAAAAAAAATTTGGCACCCTTAATCTTAATACACCTGTAACACAAGACTTCTAAAGGCTTACAGTTGTTTTCCAATTGATTGTAAGTAAGAAAAAGGAATGTTATTAATTACCTGAAAACCTCCTTCATTTAAAGTGCGAGCTCCATACTGGATAACTGTTCCGCCTTCCAGAAATGGTTTGATTGCAGGATGATGCTTAAGTTTCTGGTCAATCAAACAAGACAAGTGGGAGAGGGAAAAAAGGAGTAAAAACTTATTGACCATAAGTTGAGATCAAAATAAGAAATGTAATTTTTAAGATTCTTATAGTGTATCAACATAACCAACTTAATTCATAAATATAAAATGCATAAATGTGTGCATATAAGAAAAATGAAACAATCCATTTCACAAAAAGATAGAAAACCAACTTAGCAGCAGAGAGTAAGAGTGGCTTTCCGTGTTAAACATGCAAACTGTTCCTTAGGCGAAACAGTATGTACCTTACATAACACTGACTGACATCGTCCAAAATTCCCAATCATTTATATTGTATAAATACACATGCATTCAAGAAAGCTCATACAATCTCATCCTAGAAAAATGGAACAGTTGACAGACAACATAACAATGGCTTGCCAGGTTCACAAATATGCATATTTGAATATTTTCATTAAAGGGAATATTACATCTCTTAAAAAACTCAGGGAAATGTCATACAAAGACAGAAAATCACTTTAAAGGAAATGTTAGAATGGCTAGTCAGATTATATATTTAAGTTTCCTATTTTCCTGTATTTAGAAAAATATGAAGCAAGATCAACAAAAAAAACTCAATTGTGTTAAACATAAGGACGAGGTAAGAAAAACTTTACCTGGAATTCCTCATAAGGACTCATGAAAGGGTTTTGATAGTTCAAAGCAACCACAAGGCCCAAAGAAATCTGTCATGATGGAAAATGAAATTCTTGACATTAAGAATATACTCCCTGTCTCAAAAAAAATGTCTCATTCGTACTTTTTCTCCGTCTCAAAAAAAAATGTCTCTTCACAATATCAATACAACATAATGAACAGGGACATTTTCCCACTATATACCCAATGTAATTAAAACCGGACCGAATATTAAACCGATATAGACTGAGGTTTAAGGTTTTAAGGTCTGACCAGGTCGGACCGTTATTGTATATGCTATATGATTTAGTACTAGTTCTTTATCATATAGATTGGCGACTTTTATTTTCTATAATTTCTTAACTATAATCAGATTGAGAAAGAGTTAAAAATGCTAGAATTTTATATCTTATGTAAAATGTATTAGATGGTGCTTGATTTAAGCCAAAGAATATTAAAATTTAAAAAGAAATATGTTTCTTTTTTTAGCGTTGTCAACTTTGTGAAAGACTGATCATAACACTATTAATGAATTATGTCCGACACTCAACTTTAAAAAAATAAATTTATAAAAAGAATTTTATGTCTTATTATCAAGAAAATCCAATTTCTGAATGGGTTAAAGTGAGATCTTCAATTATATTAAATTGGTGCATCTTTTTTTTTAAATTGGTGCATCTTTTTTTAAATTGGTGCATCTTTTTTTCCATCTTTTAATATATTTTTCTTTTACATAAATAAAAAAACAGCTGAAAAAGTTATAATCCGATTCAACCCATGTATTTGAATGAACCCCCGGTTTTCCCGGTTTCCACCCGGTTTTCTGGTTTTTACCCCGGTTCTTTGATAGACCGGTTTAAAGGGTTTAATTGACTGGACATAGGTCCGGTTCCCGGTTGAACCAGCCGGTCCGGTCCAGTTTTCATAACCTTGATTATATCTTTATTTATTAACTTTCACTCTTTCCAACTACTCCACTAACTATAATGAATAAGGACATTTTAGTAAATGATACTAATGTTATCATTAATATCAATACATCTAATAATTTTCTTAAAAACCGCACATTGCTCAAATAAGTTACTTATTGTGAGAAGGAGATAGTAATATCAGCATAAATAAAACTAAAAACTGGCAGGAAAAGATAAACTTGCATGGCTCACTTAATGTTTGCAAATACAGCTGCAGATGATTTGTTTATAATTTGGTATAATAGTATTAATAGATTTCTAGTCAGAAAAGAAAACCATGGAAAGGTGAGAAAAATGGATTCATCAAATCGAAATATATCATCTTGTTCCGCAGTGAGTTCAAGCACATTCTAGAAATGAGCAATCATCCAGCTGTGAGACTCAACTCAAACATACAATGCATAGCCAAATGATATAGAAACAAGTTGGACTGGTCATAAATAAAATTAGAAAATCAGTGAGGTTGGTTTTGTGCTACGTGCGTGTTTTTGTAGTGTTTATCTTTCGATATATAACACAAAATAATGCTGGCAGTACAACAATAATCAAAATATGGGGTAGCAGTCAGTCGTACAAATCCAATCTTACTTGTCTATCTTTCATGTGATACAGAAAAGATCCTCCATATGTTTTATTATCCAAAGGCCATCCCAACGTATGAATTACTTCCCCAGGTTGATGCTTTTCCTCGTCAATTTCCCAAACCTAATAGTATAAGTTTACAAAATCTAAGTGATGGTGGAAAATAAGATTGTTGAATCCACCCATGATATTCAGTTATTAGAAGAATTACCCCACCCAGCAAGCAATTGCCAACTGAGCTACCCCATCCACCCATGCATATAAATGAAAATAAAAACAGAAATAGGCATGCGACTTTTATTTTATACTTTTTGAAAATTTATTTAAAAATATGCGAAGTAGTTTTACCTCTTTAATTCCCAAAGCATATGTCTGATGTTCCGCACCTCCCTTCTCCCTCAGGTTGTACTGTTTGATTATTTTCTGTAGGAAACACGGGGATGGAGATTGGCTTTGCCATCAACATCATAATTTACAGGAAAAACTAGAATATATGCCAATCCTAAAATTTACTTTTCAAACCTCGGATAATGATCCCCGACATCCCTCAGCCAGAAGTGTTATGCGACCTATGTGTGATGCAGTATTTACATTTACATAGTTAACAACTACACCTCATAAAGAACTAAATACTTGGGCAAAATTATGGATCCAAATCATAGTCAAGTTATTGGAGCAGCTAGACAACTGTTAGTTAATGTAACCTTTTTGCTCCAAGAACTAAGACAAAGTAAACATATGTACAAGATAAAGAAATGTACAAAATTAAACCTTTAATGTCAACACCGCGTTGGAAAGTCTCCTTCTTCGAACCATCTTTTGAAATTCCCATATCATTAGTTCCAATACCGATAACTTTGTCATTAGCATCATACAATATCTGGCATGGAAATACATCAGTAAACAATAATAAATATAGAGAAGTAGCATCCAAGCAAATGCGTAAATACCTCACTAGCGGCAAATCCTGGGTATATCTCCACACCTAACTCTTCAGCTTTTTCTCCCATCCATCGTACTAACTGACTTAGACTGTATCAGATGGCCAAGAATAAATTTTTAGAAGTGGAAAGTAAAATATGTGAACAAAAACATTGCAATTTCAGGGTTAAAACACCAAATCACCTGAAATCAAATGCAGCAACTTATAAAGCTAAGAATAAGGAAAACGAAAGAAACAGTTTCAGCATAGTATATTCAGCAATCAAGTGAAAGTATTCAGAACTGCATACACAATTTATGTTTCAACAGATAAACCAAGGCAAACCATACTGTTAATTACATTTCTTCAAATGAAAATAATTCCTCTAGCTATATGAAATTAATATACGCCTTATAAAAACCTTATTACATAGTTCCCTTCGTTGTCAAAAGGACTCGGAAGTGAAATTGCACGATTCTTTGTTAGATACCAAAACTTATCAGAAGTAACAGGTGTGGTAATTGGAGCCTGCAAATTAATAAATAAATAAATAAATAAATAAACAAAGGAACTCAATGCAATTCAAAAATTAAATCGGAGCCTTGCATGTTTGAATCACACTGTACCACCGTGATTTGCGAAGAGAACTCACATCTTGCTGCTTCCACTGAGGAAGAAGTTCATTCAACGCGCGAGGTTCAAAAACGTTTCCAGAAATAATATGAGCACCTGAGAAAATGAGAAAATTCGTAAATGAGAAAATCAACAGCAACAATAATCTTGAGAAGATCGAGAGAATTTTCGTTAACCGAAAGAGGAACGAAATTGACTTACCGACTTCAGCGCCTTTCTCGAGAACGCAAACAGACAAATCGGTGCCATTTTCTTGACAGAGTTGCTTAAACCGTATCGCCGCCGATAAACCGGCGGGACCTGCTCCGACGACAACGACGTCGTAATCAAGCGTGTCTCTGTCTGGTGCCGTGCAGAAGTTTCGCGAGATCGGAACCCTAGAATTTGCACGTGCGAATGCATGTGGTTTCGAAAACGAGAAAGCGTTTCTGGAATAGAATGTGTTGAGAGGTTGAGATGAAGTGAGTTTACGAAGAATAGCGAGAGCATTGCATTGTTTTGATTTTGATTTGAGCAATAGAGAACGAAACTTGAACATTTTTTCAGACTTCAAAGTGAGGAATTAAAATTGATTGAATTTCTTAACAAAAAAAATTGATTGAACTTGAACTTGTTCGTTATTCCAACTTCGATCCTAAAGTGGTGTACTTAACATCGCTTCTTTCAGATATAAAATTATATCGTCATTATTTCTTTTTATTTTTTATTAATAAAATATTATTCAGATAAGTTTGCGTTTGCGTTACTGTTTGAAATTGTAGTGAGTGAGTGTATCTGACGTGTTGCTCATTCAGTTTATCTCGTTTTGTTGTTGATTCAAAGAATCTGCATAGTGCAAACTCAGTAGTATTGGAAAGTGGAACAATTTCTGCTAATCATTACAATATAATTTCTGCTCAATCATTACAATAATATTTTAAAAATGAAAATGTGATGTGGTGAGATACATGTTTTATTGTTGATAATATAAAAAATTTAAATTTTTATTTAAATAAAAAATTATATATATTAAAAATATATATAAATTAAAACAATTCTTAGGTCCACCTCAAAACTGAACTACGTGCTTCATAAGTTTTGGTTTCTCCATATTCTATGGATTATACACTTAATGATTTTTTCATTTATATTTATATAATTTTTATCACTATTATTATATATTTTTTCATTCCTATACAGCAAATAAGCATAAGTTCTTTCAACAAATGCCACTTTTAAAACACGAGTCCTCCAATTCTTTCTTCTTCTATTGTGCACTATCTAAGAAAATTCTTGATCCCAACCTTTAGGTTCATGCACAATATTCATCCAATTTAACACCTATTTTCATTTTTTTTCCGGATCATGGCAGTCAAACAACAAATGTTGGATAGTTTCTAAGTTATTGCGCATAATACAATGTCCATCTATTACCACCTCATATTTCACTAGCATATCCTTTGTGGCCAGCATTTTGTTACACGCTAACCATAATGTGAAAAGACCTTTTGGCATGGCATCATTATCATATAACAACTTTTTCCAACTCACATCTTGGTTTTGATCCAGCAGACCATAATACATTCTCTTAGTTTGAAATTTTTTCTTTCCTACAACCTCCTGCCATTGGTTCATAGTTTGCACTTTCTCTCTCAGCTTAAGGATGCTTTTCAGAATCTAAGAACAACTGACCTTGATAGGTATAGTCATGACATCAACATTCTTTACATAGTGCATATGCATCAATTTAACCCATATGTTATCTTCCTTTTGACTCAGACTCCACAACAACTTTATGAGACAAGCCTTATTTCAATTAGTTAACTTAATCACATTTAAACCACCCTAGTTTTTAGGAGCACACACTCTTGTCCACAATATGAGGGCTTTCTTGGTAATGTTGTTTTTTCCAGACCATAGAAAATTTCTACACATGGCTTCAAGTCTCTTAGTTACCCCTTTGGACAATGGGATACATTGAAGCCAATAATTTATGTTCCAAAAAACACATTATTCATCAGTTGAATTCTTCTAGAGTAGCTTAACAAGTTAGCGCTCAAATGTTGAAATCGAGCTCCAATTTTTTCCACCAACCCAATGAATTGACCATTGGTTAACTTCTTGCTAGAAAGAGGAATTCCCAAGTATCTAAAAGGCAAGCAACCTACAACAAACCAGTTAGCTCAGACATATACTTACTACTACTATCATCCATCCTTCCACAATAAAGTTTGTTTTTAGGGTTCACATAAAGACCAGTTGAGTTAGAAAAAGCTTGAAATATCTCTTCATCATCATCCTAACTGATGTCTCGTTTCCTCTAGAGAATAGAAGAAGATCATCATCAAAATTAATGTTCATTAGCTTAAGCTTTTCACACTTTCCTTGGTAGTTGAAATCATGGATAATACTCAAATCTCCAACTTTCTATGGAGGTATTCCATGATAATCATAAAAAAACGAGGGATATGGGGTCCCCTTGCCTGAGGCCTTTTCTAGCTATCATCTTTTTGGAAAATTTTCCATTGATATTGATTTGATAGGTAACTGTCTTGATTGTCATCATTATTCAATTTATGAACTTGCTGTACCCCAAAATTTACCCTCACATATTTGAGACAAATTGATTCAAAAGGTCTCATCACACTTGTCGTACCCCAAATTTTGACCCGCTTCATATGCTTTCTGGCGCCTCTTTATTTTGAATAAATAAAATAGCACAATTGATAAAAAGATGAGTATAAGGGATATAAATGTGAGAGGTTGTGAGTTCAAATCTCACCTTACTCTTTTTTTAATTTTTTTTATTTATTTTTCCTTTACTAAAATTTTTTCTATTTTTATTTTTCTATAAAAAAAATCACAAATATAACATTTTTTATTATTTAATTTTTTATTTTCGTATTTGTATTTAATGCATTTTTAACAAATATGTCTTTTTTCATTAAAATCATTATTTTATGGAAAAAATCTCAAAATCATAAAAATAAAATCAAATAAAATATGTTTTTCATCATCATTATTAGATTATTATTTTAAATATATTTTTTATTTCAGTTCATCGAGCCATGAATCCATCCAAATTCATTGGCTTGGGCTTTAAGAAATGGGGAAAATCAGGTCAGATTAAATCTTTCTTAATTTAGACAATCACATTCAATTTCTGACCTAATCCTTTATCTATAAATAGACCATATTTTCCTCGCCCACAATTCACGAAATCCTTGCCTCCACAAACCCTAAAATAGTTTAGTTGGTTAATCTGATGTAATTAGTTTCCGCCGACACTTTGAGGGCTGCAGTAGTGATAAAAATTTCAGTCTGTCAGGTAAGTTTGGAAGTTCTACTGTTTCGATTTACTCAGAATTTTTTCCAGAAGTTCAAAAAAAAATCGAAGAACAATACTCAAAATTGCAAATTCCTCTTTTTTCTATTTTATTTGATTTATTTTCTATTTCCATATTCTCAAAAAAATCTGAAAAAAAGTGTGCGCTCTTTATTTGATTTTATTAGATTTTTAGCATTATTTTAATATTTTTTAGATTTTATTTTAATCGTTTTTCTTATTTTCCATTATTTTAAAATCTGCAGTAATTTTATTTGATTCTGTCTTTTTTTAATGCGTCTAATAGTATATATATATATATATATATATATATATATATATATATATATATATATATATATATATATATATATATATATATATATATATATATATTCTCCATAATAATAAAAAAAATATCCTCCTCTCATCTCAAAGACTCAATATTCTTCCGATCTTTTTGTTTCGATTATTTTACGATTTCTAGAAAAATGTCTAGGTGCCAAAAAGACTTGTAATTTATTCTTTCCACAACTTCTTTTTACTTATGTAACTGCCTATGGAATGTAATAGTCTAATTAGGATTTTACTTTCTGCAATCCTCAATTATGTAACTCTCCCAAGGCCTTGTAATATTCTAAGGTTTTATTTTCCGCATTTTTACTTTCGGCACCTATAAATTGCTTAGATGTATGACTAATAGGATTGTATGATAAGACTAAAAACAACTTAGAAAAATTTAAATACAAGATAAAATAACTAAAAATGACACACCTTGCACACTTGCACCTTTAGGGTAGCCTCTCTTGTTGCCTTACGAATAATGGTAAAGTCCCTCGAACGTAGAGGTGTCTTGGCAAAGTTGCCTAAATAAATATTAGTATAGTCCCTTCGATATAAAGATCACAATCCCTCGATGACCCTTCGAGTTGCCTACGAATAAGTGATCTAGTCCCCCGACGATCCTACGAAAAAATGATGATAGTCCCTTCGAGTTGCTAAGATACCTTTACAAGGTTGCCTTTTATGATCATACGATGACCCTATGTCCGTCCCTTACATCCAAAGATAAGAGAACTTACTAACTAATAGTAAGGATAATCCTATCTCTAAGGAAAAAGGAGAATAACATGAATGACCTTGAGTAGGTAGGATCCCTTAACTGCTTGCTCACAATTTCAAAACAAACACTCTTTACACCTCACACTTTTAAAACATCTTTCAAAAAACCACTTTGTATACATTCATACGAGAACCATTACAAAGTTGGGCATTTTTCCAAAACACACCACCACTATTTTCAAACAAAAAACAAAGTGAGCTAAGCAGTTAACAACACATGAATAACAATGGATGCAAAGGGTGCTAACACATTCCCTTTGAATAACCTAACCCCTGAACTCAAAATCTAAACCAAGGTTTTTCCTGTTCTTTTCCACCTTTCCTATTTGGATAAAAGAAAAGTCAGTGGCGACTCTTGTTATCGACAATATTGTTTTTGTGAAAACAAAAACGAAAAAGTCAGTTCTCCCACAGTATTACAGAACTGGCGACTCTGCTGGGGAGTTCTATTTAAATAGGGGTTACCTTAGAGTATTAGGAATTTAATCCCAAACAAATTCCTCTCAAATCCTGATATCCCCAGAAGAATTGACACTTAGTCGGATAAATATCTTAGGGGAATGTCCGTCTCTTTTATCCCCAGTCAGGGTATTTAGGAATTTAATCTTCCAATAAAAAGTACGACGAACGAAAAACAAAAGATCCTAAGTACAATATTCTGAAACAAGTCGGGAACGACGTCTTCATACTCCTCAACAACAAATTGGGATTTATTTTCTCCAGCTAGCAGTTGTTACACGAAGATACTAATGTGCTTCGACTACATAATGCATCATTTACATCATATCATGACATACGCATCTATAACGCATACGACATTCTCATTTATATTAAGAAAGTCATGCTATGCATAAAACTAACCTTTCCTTTTCAGGATAGTTCGTAGTCAGATGAAAATTATTGACTCCTAGAGACAGTACATAGATGATCGAAATGAAGATCTAGTTCTGATACTTAGTTCAAGATATTTTTCCAGACACAGTTCAGAGACGATCGAAACGAAGATCTAATTATGATACTTAGTTCAAGATGTTTTCCCAAAGACAGTTCAGAGACGATCGAAATGAAGATTTAGTTCTGATACTTTGTTCAGGGTATTTTTCCCCTAAAGACAGTTCAGAGACGATCAAAACGAAGATCTAGTTCTGATACTTAGTTCAGGATATTTTACAGAGACAGTTCAGAGACATTCGAGATGAAGATCTAGTTCTGATACTTAGTTCAGTAACAACATTCAAATATAGTCAAACATAGACACCTTCTGATACTCCTATCAACAGACACTTTGGATGACATCTATAAGCCCATCTCTGATTACTCCGAATGACATCTTTAAGCTCATTCAAGCAATACAATCAACCAATAATATTACCTTGTGCATCGGCGAGTGCAAATATTTGTGCTTAAGTGTTCAATCCTCTTCTACCTTCAGGTCACGAATGACGTACATGCCAATCTAACTCCTCAGGTATCAGAAAATTGAACAGGGGAAGCTATTGTAACCCAAAATTGTCCCTCCTATCTTCAAGACAATATGTCTCAAGAGGTCTTCTAATGGTCACAAGATTCTCAATTGCTCAAAGGGATTCCAAGTTTCATCAGACAAAGCCTCCTCCTAAGCAATGAATCTTAAATTAAGGTTTTGAGTTTCCCAAAGAAAATTGGACTTCCAAAGCCTCAAGTGGACTTCATGGTATCCATATGCTTTAGAGAACCCTCATGTCAAGTTTCAATACTTCCCCTACAAGTTTGGTCAGTCAGATGCTCAGATAATCAAAAATCAGTTAACTTGGTCAAAAGGTCAACTGTGGTCAACATACAGTCAAACTTCAAGATTTTTGGTCAACATCAAGATTATGAAGTAAGATTCATCATTTGATCAAGGGTTGATCATGATTCATCAAGGAAACATCAAATTCATTAAGAATCAAAAGTTACTAAATTAGGGTTTCTTTAGGAAAAGTCAACTGTACTTTGACCATCCATAACTTTCACTAGCATCATTATAAATTTCCCATCCAAAACTCATTTTTAAGGAAATTCAATTCCCTACACCTTTGCGTCTCACAAGTCAAGTCCAGAAATGTTTCATTTGAGAGATATGAGCCAAGACATTACATGTCCTTTAAAAAGTCAACAAAAAGTAAACTTTTTCAAAAGCTCATAACTTGAACATGGAAGACTAAATGGATATGGACCAAAAGGAGCAATTATAGGACATTCTAAGCTTTCCAAAAAGTCCAAGAACACATCCATGGGATAAAATTTGAGAAAGTTATGCATTGTTGAAGTTGGGAAAATTTGAGGAGGTGTATAAGACAAATAACGATCAAAACTTAAATTTTTGACAAATGAGCCCATTCTTTTATGATCCTAACTTAATTCTAAGATGGTCCATGTCATCCAGGTCATTCCCCTTGCTATTCTTTTATATATTTTATTTTTATTGGATTTAATCTTTTTAAATTCAATTTTAATTAAAATAAATATTAGAAAATCAAAGATATGATACTCAACTCATTTTGGGATCGGATATTGGTACTATATGCATGAGATATGATCCCAAATTCGTGCACACCAAAGGAGAAGATCATAATAGCAAGATGTTTCACTAAAATAAAAGTTTATAACTTAATTCCAAATCAAATCAAATATCTTTGATCCAAGCCCAACTCTTGACCTAAATTACACCTCTATATATACTTATCATCCATACAAGTCAAGGACACGAAATTGATGCACAAAGAAACCCTAGAGAATTTTTCAAAAAAAGGTAAATTAGGCCAAACATAAAAAACTTGTTGTAGCAAACTTCCACGACTTTTCCACATCCAATCATCCTCAAGGAGATCCTAGGAGGCTATCACAATCGTTAGTGAAGGTTGAGAACACGTGAAGCATACCCTCCATGAACATGGTCGCACCTCACTTTTATTTTTTTCCAATCTTATATTTTATGATATTATAATGTATTTCTTGTTCATATTCATGTTCATATGACTTGGTAGATTTGTTTTGATGCATTTTTATTGAGCTTCCATGCAGGAATCGTAAGTTAGCATGGCTAGGGCATAAAGCTTCCCTTAATTGAAACTCATTATCCAAGCACTTTCAGGCCAAACGGACACCACCATTGAATTCCTAGGGTCAAAATTAGTAGGAATAAGTGGTCTTGATTTATTATAATATGCGTTTTTGTGATTTTGAAATTCCAGGTTATTTAGCTACGAAAAAACCGTAGCTAATTCGTAGCAGATTTGCAGCAATTTCGTAGCTAATGTTTGTAGGTCCAAGGAAGAAGATGATGTGGTGGCGCAACGTGATTGACTGGGTTGGTTTTTATTTTTATTTTATTATATAATTCTTCTTTTCCGTTTACTAACATGCAAGTACACCCAACCTAGTGGTAAGGAGGCGCGTCTAGGACCATTGGGGTCTGGGTTCGAAACCCAGCGCCCCTTTCTCTTTTTAACCAATTTTCCTTGTTTTTTTTTAATATTTTCTTATTCTTTTTTCTTTTTTTTTTATTAATTCAATTGTTTTCAAACTAATTAATAATTAATTTTCTAACCAATAATAAATTTTAAAAAAGAATGATAATAATTATTTTCTCTTTTTTTTTTAAAATAAAAAATAATATTTTTTTAATTTAATTAATTAATAGTTTAAAACTTCAAAAAAATCATAAGAACCATATTTTCTTAATAAATTCAATTAACCGATTTTTATCGAATCCTCCAAAATTTCTTCCTCCTCCATTATTATCTCTTTCCCGATTTTATTTTTTCGTCGTTTATTCTTTATTAGAACAAGTGTATAGGTTTATTATCTATTTTGTTATATTTAATTTTCCGCACTCCCCAATTTAAGCTATGTATCCCCCTCCCCATGATATAATAGTTTAGGATTTATTTTTCGCTTTTAATTTTCGCAAATATTAAACTGCGTGGTTAGTAATAATAGGGTGTGAAAAGACTTGTATGCGAATAAAAACGGACATAGCCCACTAATCCAAAAGACGAAATAACTGAATACAACACATTTTTCACACATACACCTCTAGGGTATTCCCTCTTGTTGCCTTACGAAAATGGTCAAGTCCCTCGAACGCATGGGTATCTTAGAAAAGTTTCCTAAACAAAAATCATCAAGTCCCTTCGATATAAAGATCATAGTCCCTCGATGACCCTTAGAGTTACCTACGAATAAATTGTCTCGTCCCTCGATGAAACTACAAAAATGATGATAGTCTCTTCGAATTGCTAAGACACCTTTACAAGGTTGCCTTCTATGACCATATGATGACCCTACGTCTGTCCCTTACATCTAAGAGTAAGACTACTTACTAACTAATAATAAGGATAGTTATATCCCTAAGGAAAGAAAAATTACATGTACGACCTTGAGTAGGTAGGAAGCGCTTAACTGCTTGCTCACCATTTCAAAAGAAAATTACTATTTACACCTCACATTTTCAAAAACTTTCTAAAAAACACTTTGTATACATTCATACGAGAATCATTACAAAGATGAAATTTTTTTAAATACACCACCACTATTTTTCAAACAAAAGTAAAGTGAGCTAATCAGTTAAGAGCCCATGGATAACCATGGATACAAAGGGTGCTAACATCTTCCCTTTGTATAATCTACCCCCCGAACTCAAAATCTAAAATCAAGGTTTTTCCTGTTCTTTTCCACCTTTCCTACTTGGATAAAAGAAAAGTCGGTGGCGACTCTTGCTATCCGCAACATAGTTTTTTGTGAAAACAAAAATCGACAAAGTCAGTTCTCCCACCGTGTTACACACACTTACTTTCAACAATCCTGAAAGCAAGATAGTCTTACTAACTTATCTTTAACAAGCCTAAAGATAAGTAGTAACAATGATACAAATGATAAGTTGTTTTTGAATAGATGAATAATGATTAAGTCTTGAATTTTTTATCAATACAAGTATTGATCTTCTCCTTTGATGAATATTTTCCACTCACAACAATATATAAGTGTTCACTAATGTGTGTAATGAAGCTTTTAAAATGGATATGAAATTTTTATGTAAAGTTTTACTTTTGAAAATTTTGAATAAGTGTACTCAAAATTTGTATGAAAATATAATCAATAAGTGAGTAAGAAAATGATTATGAAAAAATTGTAGGAGGTAAAGAAAAATTCTGATCAAAATGTGTTTATATAATAGTTAAGACACCCCTTTAAAAAGATGCAAAAATTATGAAAGGATGTCTTGTTTTGAACACAAAATAGAAAGACACATTTTTTATGAAAGGATACAATTTTTCACTTTTGAACAGTGGTAACCGGTTACTACCTCTGGGGTAACCGATTACTTGTTGTAACGTATTAAAAAAATTTGAAATCTAAGTTGAAGTAACCGGTTACTACCTATAAGGTAACTAGTTACTTGAAGAAAAATTTGAAAAATTTCTTTTCAAAAACAGTACAACAAAAGAGTGAAAAAGTATTTTTTTGTACATATGTTAAAACATATTTGCACCATATAATTGAACACTTATCAATATTATTGCTTCATGAAAAATAATCTTATACCTTTCGATCAACATACTCGAGTCTTTATGAGAATGCATTCTTGATCAATCTTCGAGATTGTGAACAATCCTTTTTGAACTATCAAGACTTAAATTGATGTTGAGTTTTATCATAAAAATGTTCTTTAAGAAGCCATGCCTTTACAAATACTACTCAACACACCACTTAATCTACTAGCCATGACTTTCGACATTATCGTGTACACATAAGTGCAACAAGAGATTGATCTATAGTCTCTAAGAATGTCAACTTTATTATGCTTGGGAATCAAAGTTACCAGAGTTCTATTGAACTTCTCATCCAATTTCCCATATCAAAGAACTCCAACTCAATACTTACAACATCATCTTTTACAATGTTCTAAAATTTCTTAAATAATCTTGATTCATAGTCATCAACTCCTTGAGCCTTCAGCTCCCCAATGCTCTTCTCAATCTCCCTAGTTGTCATAGGCTGAACCAACATTGCTGTTTGTTCCACAATATTTTTGAAACAAATTTTGTTGAAGGGTGTTAACCTATGGTACCCTAATATTTTTCATAGAAGATATATGGTTCTTTCATTAGCCAATACACTAATTTCTATTGTTGAATTTAATAAAAATTCTTTAGAGATAGATATGGCATCTATAATACATTATTTTTAATTTTAATTTTTGTTGTTGGTAAAAGACAAGTATTACCGGTGTAATTGTTTTGATTAATCCACCAAATAATGTGAAATTATAACGATGGATACTAATTTTCGCGATACTATAAAAATTACGCAATTTACACAAATACATAATATAAAGGTTTTGAGATTAATTGAAATACATGGTCATTGCAAAGTCATTTTATACTATCATTAATTAAATCAATCCTTAAAATCATTTTACACGGTCATTCAATTAAGATTAATATTTCCCCGTTGTATGTAGGTCAGTAGTCCTTATTTGCAATCACCGGAAAGCTTTTGTTGTTGACATTGTAAATATTTTTTACTTGGTAAACAACGGACAGTATGTTTGATGGGTCTAACCGAGCCTCTAAACATGTCGCTGTGACATGGGAGCAAGGCATACGAAAGACTTGAAATTTTCCGCAGTCGTACCAATTGTTATCTAGTTCTATCCGATAAGATCCCCTCGGTCTAATGTAAAATGGTATTCCCTCAGTTCCTTTTTAAGTGTCATATTTTTATTTTTTTTTACGTATATCAAGAAAGTTAATCGATATTGTTACTTTTCATACAATAATTCTTATTTTACCTATACTACCCTAGTTATTTATTACATTCATTTTACTTTTTTTCTCTCTGTAATAATTTACTTAGAGGTAATTTTGACAAAAATACATTTAATACTATCTTAAAATTTACAAATAACAATTAAAAAGGAACATAAAATTATTCAAAAAGTGATACTATAGAGGAACGAGGAAATATTATACTAAAAATTCAAAAACAATTAATCTCAAAGGATTTTTTGTAATGGAGCATGAAGTGAAAAAATTATTTGATAAACTAAAATATTGTTACACGGATACAAATTAAGCAATCTTAACATTTAACTTAATTATACTAAAAAGAAAATTCTAATCAAAGATACAAGAAATGTGGATAAAGAGAAATTTAATTTAAAGCATGATAAAATCATATTTTTAAGGGTAAGGTAAGGTTGAGATGTAGTTATGAGCTACAGTCCCAATCCAAAGTTTTCCTTTTTCTTCTTTAACTTCGCTTACCAATTTCATCACTTGGCCTTCTCTGTCTTCAAGTACTTCAAGAATTTTTCCTTTATCGTCTAGAAGTGTAATTACAGTGTACATTTTCATCCCCATCACTTTTGCCAATATGCTCATCCTTATAGGTAACCGAAAGTAAATACTCCTTAACCATGGATTGTTACTCAAAACCTCTTGAGCTCCAGTGCGACAACAATCTATTGCCACCCAAAACTGTCCCTTTTCATTCATTCTTACGTTGTCGGGAAATCCCGGAAGATCGGCCACATTTTCCACCATTCCAGATTTAGAGCCTTCTATCCAAAGCTTCATTAACCTGTCATTCAAATTTTTAAACAATTATGTATATTAGTTAATCAAACATAGATCCTCTATAGTTGTAGTTTGGTGTAAGACCTGCAATTGGTGGTTTCAGTAAATAAGAGAAATGATTGATCTTTAGAAATTTGTACTCCATTAGGAAAAGCAAGACCATCTAGGACAACTGAGGTTGTTTTGGTTGGAGGATCATATCTTAGGAGCCTACCTGTTGCTTCTCCTTCCAATAATATAAAAAAGTGGGCACTGCAAACAATAAACACATCATAAGAACACGTCATAAGGACTTCTAAATAAATACATAATAATTTGCATAAATGTGAATAAAAAAAATTACACTCGATTGTATCTTTTGCTGGTGTCTGTGAAGAAGATGGATCCATTCTTATGAATATCAAGGTCATTTGCAAAGAGAATAGGTTTCCCTTCAATATGGGTGACCAATGGTGTAGCTAATCCTCCATTTGGTCCAACCATAAGAAGACCATAATATGCATCTGCTATGTATAGATTTCCACTCTTTTTGTCAAATCTCAAGCCAAGAGGACGCCCACAAGTTTTCTCATGCTTCCATTGCTTTGATGTCGTTGAATCATTTCCTCTCATGCAAATTTTTTCAGTCCTTCAAAAAATAGACAAAAATATTAACATATATTCTTGTACAACATGTTCACATAGTTAGAGGAATTGTGACTCACCAATTGGACGTGACAATGGCAAATGTTTCCCAACCATGTTCTTCTCCCATCCATCGAACAACACGACCATCGGCTAAACCGGTGTAAGGGCCACGACCCATGGTATCGAACTCGAGTGACTCTGGTCCAAATACTTGATTTTCAAATTCTAATTTTCCATGAACTCCTAGTCTACTCATGTTATCCCTAGGCCAATTTTTCATGACTTGTTTATAGGGTGCAATGTCATGTTTCACAGGTCTAAATTCATGTTCTGATACTGGACCCATATGAAAAGGGTCCATCACAAGAAAACTCAAAATTAGAAGAATAGAAAGAATATAAGGGTGTTGAAGAAATGTTTCATCTTTTAGTAAGTTTCTCTTCTCCATGCATGAAAATTGAGAATGTAGATATATGTGTGTTGATGGTATAACTAGCAAGTAGAACTAGAAGTACTTAACTTGGAAGACCTTTTATTTGAAAGGTTTTCAAAGCATGTGTTACTCATGAAAACATATAAGGTTGTGATTAGGTTGTTTATTGTTGTGCAAGTTGAAAGCATGCATTGCTCATGATAACATTTATATTTTATTTGATTTTATAATATTCTCATGTCATATATTTCCTTTTATTTTTAAAAAATGTGTTAAAGTTGGGATTAAGTTTTTTTTTTCTCAATTAGTTTTTTTCTCTATTTCTTATTAGTCTTGTAATAAAAAATTAAGGTCAAATAAATGATATTATAACAAACATATAATTTTATTCTATAATTTTAAATAAATTGATTATACTTTTAATTTTGTAGTACTCTGAGATAACCAAATTGGGGAAACACATTTTCTGTATCATTTCTTTAATTACACTCATTTCTTTTATCATCCTTTCCAATTAACCAAACAATATATCAAAGTTATGAGTTAGGTTGTTTTTGGTTGTGCATGTTGATTGCATTCTATTCTATGACTTGTTTTGTAAACCAACATTTGCTTGTAGAAAAATCGTGTGGTTTTATATTTTCAAGAAAATCATTCATTGCAAAGAGTGTTCCAAATAAATCACTAAGATCAAAACATAATAAGTTCATTGCTTAATCTTTAAGGTTTTGTATTTAGGTAGTCTGAGTTCTTGGCATGTATACCATGAGGATCTTATAAAAGAGCATTTGGAAATTCATAAGAACAAACAACATATCACATATCAACATTTCTTCAAGAGGATGGTGAAAAAAACACCTAATAATTTTGTATCATCTCTTAATTCTCTTTTATCCATAATAACAACAAGTTTATGTGTTATACCATCACAAATCCACTCATCAACTCTCAAAGATGACATTAGTTCCCTTCGTGAAATAAGAAATGCCATCGATCCTAATTCAGTCGCTCCATATTCTTATATCCGCAGTTGGGACTTCAGATTTGACCCCTGTGAAAGCAAGGGTCCCCAGTTTCTTGGAATATTATGTGATTTGCCTTTAGACAACTCCTCTAGTAGAATAACCGCAATTGATCTTGATGGAATTGGTTATGAAGGATTCTTAACACCAGCTATTGGAAACTTAACTGAGCTAACAATCTTAAATCTCAACAATAACAAGTTTAGAGGGCCAATACCAGAAACCATTGGAAAATTGAGAAAACTCACTAGACTCTCGATATCAGATAACTTTTTCACCGGAGTCATCCCTCAAGAAATCGGTCAACTTAAGAAACTTCAATATATTGACCTTTCAATGAATAGGCTTTCAGGCACAATCCCTTATGATATGACAAGTTTGAGAAGCTTAACATATTTGAGTTTATCAAACAATGATTTTTCAGGTAGAATCCATAACCTCACAGGGTTATGGCAATTGAACACACTAGACATTAGTTTCAACCAATTTTTTGGTGATCTACCAAATCTCCCAGTGAGTTTAAGAAATATTTATTTTAGCCATAATATATTTTCAGGACACATGACACCTCTAAAGAATCTCATACACCTTAGATGGTTAGATATAAGTAATAATAGACTTTCAGGTGCTATACAAAGAGACATTCTCTCCTTAAGACAGGTTATTCACCTTAATGTTTCTTTTAACAGATTTACATCAATGGATGTTATTAACTATTCTGGACAAAGGCTGCAACTTCACTTGCTTGAGGCTCAAGGAAACAATTTGAGGGGTAATTTGCCTATAAATTTGGTGAGTTTCACAAACTTGACTACAATAAATTTATCAAATAATCAATTTCAGGGTCTTATTCCAAAAGAATATGGACAAAGACTAAGAACATTATGGAGACAATTGTACTTGGATCACAACTTTCTTACGGGAAAACTTCCGTTAGAGTTTACTCACACATCGACAAATGTTAAAGTGCGTCTTGGAAACAACTGTCTCAACTGCCCAACAAATGTTGTTCTCTGTCGTGGAGGACAAAGACCAGGAACAGAATGTCCTGCCCAACACAACATATGAAAACCATTCAACAACAATAAGCAAGTTAAGGATGTGTTTATTATAATGATGTTCTTAGTATTTTAGTTATATCTAAATAAATAAAAAAATTATTTATGGGAAAAATATATGTAGATTTTTTTTCTTTTCAAAGATAACTTACTTTCAATGTGTTCATTTTAATTTTATTTGTGAAAGAGAAATAACCAGTAAGTGAAATTAAATTAAAAATATATAAATTACAAGCACACATATTAATTTAAGTAAATATCAAAACTTAATAGGTTGATAACATAATCCTTTATATATTTTGGTATGTGTAACTTAGTCCCTTTTTTCCGATTACTAACATAAATGTAAAATATTAAAACTAAATAATAAACATAAGAATATTAACATCTTATATGACACAAAATATACTATAAATATTATTACTAGTTTTTTTTTTTAAAACAATAGTAATAATCTATTTTTACTATTGAAACTGTTTACACTAAATAGTTTCATTTTTAACAAAACTAGTGATAATCTATTCTTTTATTATTAATATACAATACATTATTCTTAAATAATATTTTGTTTGATAAACTTCTTTTTAATATTTTATGATAATTTTTAAAGAAGTATTTGTGTGTTGAGAAATAATCATCAAGTAAAATTAACTTTAAATGGAACTAGACGTGTGGCATAATTTGGACCACTTGATTCATCAAACAGACTAAGATATGACAAAATAGTATTAATCGAAAGATTTCCAGTCAATAAAAACAAAAATAATAAAATATTCTTAGCAGGTCATACCAACCTACTATTACAGGTAAAAAGGACAACTTGACCATGGTGGTCAAAAAATCCCTTGCTCAGGCTAAACTCCACCCAAATCTACATACATTGGGAGGATAGCATACATATCATTAAAGATAATGCATGAACTTCTCTTGAGCATTTTTTTTTTTAAGAACAATCCTTCAGTTGTGTTTTTGAATTTTATTTCTAAGAAATATCACAAATTCTTTTGGTCGGATATTTCAAACTCTTGCATCAGCTTTGACCTGATTCTTCTTATCCCTACTTCATCTGCACTATTGATCAACAAATCATCTACGCATAGGTATAAAATGATTTTACTGACCCTGTCAACGTCCTTTACATATACTTCATATTTTGAGACATTTTATGAAACATGTTGTCGCGGCGCGATAAAATACTCGAGCGTAACAAATGCTCGAAATAACAATAAAGTCGTCACCAAAGTTTATTTATTCTAAAAGGAAAAGAAAAATATCAATAAAAATCTTAAAGAAACAGAAAATGGTTGTCACAATCAAATTCGAGTTCGGGAGTCGATTATACGAAGGAAAGGTATTAACATCCATTTGTACTTAACGAGAACCATTTAGTAAGCTTTGTGAATAAGTTTTAACTTTCATTATTTGTTTTCTTCTAGTTATTAAAAGTTTAAAAAGGAAAAATAAAAGGATTCAAATAAGTTTTTTATTAGGGTGCTTAATGAGACATTGAATATTGCTCCTACGTATCCTCTGGTGTGATGAGGAATTCAAAGCTACATTGTTTTTCGTAGGAAATGTGTGTGTGTTGGTTGATTTTAGTGAACGACGCTTAGGTCACATTCTAGCAGTTAAATGTTGCTTGTATGCTCGCACATAGGAAACTAAGCGTTTGTTTGTATGTCGTGTCATAATGGATCTTGTTTGATCGTATTCTAGTGGTTAAATGTTGGATGTATGCTCGTGCATGGGAGACAGAAGCGTTGGTTTGTATGTCACGTCGAAATAGATCTTGTTTGATCGCTTTCGAGCGGTTAAACGTTGCTTGTATGCTCGTGCAAGAGGGCTCAAGCGTTTGTTTGTGTCGTGGTAGAATGGATAAAACATTGTTCATTTTGTGAAAAGTTTTGGGGTCGCGCTAAGGCGGAAAATAAGTATTATTGGTTGAGTTTATTTTAGGTGGAAGACGTACGCTCGATAAGACCAAGGTGTGCGCCCAAGGGCTAATTATTCAGGGTTTCAACAGGGTGTGCACCCCATTATCATTTTTCATCCAATTGTTTATAGAAAATTATTTGCGGAACACGATTGCTCAGTTAGACCAGGGCATGCATACCAAGGTCGATTATTCAGGGTTTCAACAAGGTATGATCCCCATTGTCCTTTTTCATCCTAATCTAAGATCAAGGATTTGTAAAGGGTTTTGTCAATACCCACAAATAAAAAATCAAAGACAACATCAATATTGAATCAAACTAGTTCAGAATACATAAATTAGATGAAATACAAAAGGTATCAATAGATTACATCCAAATCCCGACAAGAGATTGAAGATCTTACCTTCTCCCACTTAGGGTTGGAGTTTCTGTCTCTAAAATATGTTTTCAAAATGGAGATAGATAAAGTAAAAAGGAATTGTTATTCAAAAAGTACAAAAAAGTATATATATATATATATATATATATATATATATATATATATATATATATATATATGTATATATATATATATATATATATATATATATATATAAGTCTGTCATATTTGCCTAGAGAACATTTTCTTCACACAATGAAGTCACTTTTGAGGCACTTGAAGTGCCTCTTAACAATTAAACCACCCTTGGAAAATATTTGAATTCGTCGTGCGAGCTCATTCTTCCTACAACGAGCTTCTTTGTTACATCCTTACACTGCAAACTTTATGTCATTTTCCTACTGCCATCTAAGGTTTCCTCTTCGCATGGACTTCGCTGCATGTTCGCACAACAAACATTCGCTTCTTGTTCGCCCAACGAACTTCCTGGTTCATCTTCTTTTCTTTGTCTTTCTTGTTCAATCATTTGTGCCTTATTCTTTGATGTTTTATGCCTATTTCCTGCACAATAACACATTTATCAAGTAGTCAAAAGGTAAAATCCATTAAATTGAAGAATCACACAAGAACATGGAATAAATCCAAGAAAATACACTTAAAGAGTTGAAAATTTTCAAATATAATGGATCAAATTAAAGTATGTTTGACATTCAACAAATAATACATAAGTTTGATGTTCCAAACAAAAGATTACATAAGTTTGATATTACATAATATTGATGTTCAAAACAAACGATTACATAAGGTAAAAAAAACTACATATTTCATAACAGAAATTCATTGAGTCAAGCCCTTCTGAATGTCATCCCACTTTTTCTTTCCCTTTCCATTAGCACTACCACCAATTATGTTTCCTTCCTCTTCTTCACCTGCTATGACAACATGTTATTGGGATCATAACTTTTAATATGAGAAATCTTCATGTTGTTAGGACCACAACATTCAAAATTTGAAATATTTAGTTGGGACCATAACTTTCAATGGAGTACGAACATGAAACATATTGGATTTCAATGGAGAAGAAGGTATGACGACAATCTCTAAGAATCAATAACATATTGGGGAAATTAGGGTTTCTTGTATATGACTTTCCAATTAAAATAATCAAATTAATAGTAAAAAAATTCCACAGTAAAATAATTACACGTGTATAACCATTAAAACATAGAAAAAACAAGTTAAGAAAAATTATATTTTATTCCACATGTACTACCACCTCATCCTCCATTAGAGGTATTTAATGTTAGAGAACAATTGCATCATTTGTTCCCAACTCAATAATTTTCGGCACTTTTTGAGGATTACCGTGGTTGTGTTGGCCTTGATGGTCATTGAGTGACATCTAACCAATGATGGAAAATGCATCTTCCACACTTTTTGACATTAAAGACAAAATTATGGTATTAAATATGTGATGTCGAAAGGGATGTCACGACATTAATATCTGAGTATTTACAAGGTAAATAAAGTGTAAAGTAAAACAACAATAACACAAGGAATTGTTAACCCAGTTTGGTGCAATCACACCTATTTTGGGGGATACCAAGCCATGAAGGAAATCCACTATCAGTAGTATCAATTTAGAGTTAAACCTACAGTTTAGACTCCTCACTTAATCACTACCCAATGCAATTTCTATCTAGGAGCACATAGATAAGAGAAACCCTTTCACTCCCCCTTAATCACACACTGTGATAATCAAACAAAACCTTACAAAGAAAGAAGAACACTCATCTAAGACAAACAACTTGATCTTGCTTAAAAACTTTAATCAAGAACAAATAATCATGCTTAAAATCTTAGAGTGGACAACATACAACTCAAAAAATCAGTCTAATTCAAACATCTAGGTGATGTTAGAATGGCTCACTCTAACACACACACACAAGGAAACCCTAAATCTCAAAAGCACTAAGCTTCACAATACATAAAATATTCCACATGATTACAATTAGGCTAAACAATCAGTAGTATAATGCATTCTGAATGGGCCTGGATCAGATCAGAACCTTCCACAAATATGATCACATGAATTACTCTAAAATAAGGATGAGAAGATCTTCAAAATCTCCAAAAACAAATCACAAAGCAGCTTCTGTATTTGACGGCAAATCTCCCTTGATTTTTGCATATACTTGAGCAAATCACATAAACAAACACCTGCTAAAAAAGTGCATAAATTAAATCAAAACATTCCGCATTAGGATGTCCCATATCTATCAAAACAAATGTTATGACATCTGATCTGACATCACAAAAACCTGCATAAAAGATGTTTTTCAAGCATGTTAGAGACATCTTACAAAACATCAAAACACATGATAATGTTTTTCTACATATGCCTCCAAACCAAGAACCTTCAATCTCCCCTTTGACAAATTGTGGCCCAAAAATTATCAGAACCAGTTAACTAGAAAGAACCAACAAAATCATAGAGAACACATAGATCAGCAGCAAAGAAAACATCACCCAATCAGATCAACAACTCTCCTCAACCAATCAACCAGACACAGCAGCGGAACAAACAAAATAGAACAACAAGTTCTCCCCCATTTTAACCATAATATGAAAACCATACCAATAGAGTTGCTCCCCCATAACATAGGATTACTATTCAAAGGAGTGAGAGCACACACCGGCTTCCTATATTAGTAGTGGAAGCAACATCATTGTCAGAATTAACAATAGTCTTCTTGGCAGCAGCTTTCTTTCCAGGGATAATGTTCTGAACATCATTTTAAACATCATAGTCTGAGTCATTATCAGACACAACAACATTCTTCAACTTGCTCTTAGCAGGGGATACAATAGCAACATTTTTTCCTTTCCTTATCTTTACTCTCATGTCAACGCCAGGATTCACATTCTTGATCAATTTATCTTCAGATGATGTAACACCATTTGATCTAGCATCTTGTACAAGTACATAATAGAGATGATGTAGGAGACAACAAAATTGAAACATTTGAACAAATTACAGTTGGAGAACTTAAATGACTTGACTAGTCTTCCCAAACAACATTAATTGCTATAAATCCTCATTAATGCAAATCCCAAACTTACCCCTCAAGATTTCAAACTGATTGGCATCCAAAGCTTTAGTGAAAATGTCAGCAGTTTTAAGTCAGTGGATACATGTTTTAAAGCAACAATCTTTTCTTCAACCAACTTTCTAATGAAATGATGACGAATATCAATATGTTTCTTTCTGCTATGTTGAATTGAATTCTTGGAGATATTGATAGCACTTAAATTGTCATAGTACAATGTCATGACATCTTGTGAGACATTGTATTCTATCAGCATTTTCTTCATCCAAACCAACTGAGAACAACAACTTTCAGCTGCTATGTATTCAGCCTCAGATGTGGATAGAGAAACACAATTTTTCTTCTTACTGAACCAAGATATCATATTGTTTCCCAAAAAGAGGCATCCTTCAGATCTGTTTTTTCTATCATCAGCACATCCTGCCCAGTTAGCGTCACAATAATCACTTAGCACAAAATTAGAACCATGAGAGTATAACATACAATAATCACATGTACCATTTGCAAAACCCCACTTTCCCCAAATTTAGAAAATAATAAATTAATAAGTAAAATCAGAGTTTTCATCTAGTGGAATGTCACATCAACAATAATAACAACAAAACTTCTTATTTGAAACAGCGGAAAAATCTGAATTATTCAACTCATGGCAATTTGCCAACATCAACAATATTCATCAATAATTCTTGGTTTATAAAGTTTCAATAAAGAAAATACGATACATAAAAAATAGTGAAAATAAGTAAAACATCCAAAATCCCTGAGTCTCGTGTTACGTATCAGAGCAGTTCTATGACTCGAACAAGCAACACACAGTCCATGCACACTTAAGTACCTGGATTATATGTACTTCCAGGGAAGCATAGATACAACAACAACAACGTAGGGGTGAGAAACATATTCAGTAATTAACGGTTCATAAAATGTTTCAAGGATAGTATCTCACACAATCAACACACACAACAATAATTAGCAACATTATTCATGATTCAACAACAATAATTATACAACGTGACTCAACAATGACACAATGCATGAGGTACCAATTCACCTTAGTTCATTCAATTGAACTCGATTCATAAAGAATTCAGATAAATCACATACGCCCATTCGACAATGCTTTATCTCCAACACTCTCCATAACGAAATACAAATGAATCACATACGTCCATCTGACAATGATTCATCCCACCAATAATACCTCAATGTATGCATGACAATGATTATGCACACAAAACATGTATGAACACCTCATTATACATCTTCACGATCCATCCGATCACATATGCAACATAAAATCCACCAAGAGCACCAATAAAACCTCACGCTACATAAGTAATTAATCGTCTAATTGATTTACCTAAGTTTCGTTATTAATTAATTTTCCATCACCAATCCTCGATTAATTTAAGTCCCAAGGTCTACTCCAATACCTCATATCAAGGTAATCACCATCAGACACAAAATCGAGAAAAACAACGTGAAACACCAAAATTGCACTACAAGCCTGGTGATACGTATAATGAACAAGGGCATACGCATATTGCCCAGCTGCCATGCACCCCATACGCCCCTCATACACCCATCATATGTGTATTGCACCATGCCTCAGCCTCATACGCTACTCAATACACGTATCATTTCCTCATACACGTATTTCCAAGTCTACATACGCGTAACCTACGAATTTGGGCAGATGGTCGTGCCAAAAAGCCTCCCATACGCGTAATAACCCTTCATTATGCGTAATGGCATAAAATCACGCCTTGTCATACACGTATGGCTACCTTATTACGCGTATGGACATAACACTTGTAATTTCTCACAATTTTCTCTTCATTTTGAATCTTATCACTACGGTTCTCATTTTCACACTTCATACCAGTCCTAGAATGATTTTTACACCAGTTTTACACTATTATTCATGTTATTCTTTCATCTAACATTACTAATTCAGTTTCATACGTTTCTAGATCTAGATTCGTCACTCTTCTTCTATAATAACATAAAATTTATACATACAATGGGCTATACAAAACAACAACAACGATAATTCATACAAGAAATCAAGTAATTCCGATCAATTTCACAACAATAATTCCACAAAGCAACAAAATTGCAGAACAACATTATACACAGAAAATCCTACGAGGGAAAGGACCCCTCACTACCCTATCATGTTATCATCACCAATTATGAACCTTTTTTCTTCCCCTTACCTCGATTCTTTGATGAATTTCCTACAAATTTTATCTTTTGAGATTTCCCTAGCAGAAGTTCTTCCTCTTCCAAGTTCTCTCCCTTGATCTCCAAAAGTTGTTATGACTAAACCTCCATTAATTTTCAGATTAAGGCTTAATTCTCCTAATACCCTCACCCTAATGTTTTATTAATTCAGCCTTTTTTTAATTAAAATAAAATAATAATAATAATAATAATAATAATAATAATAATATTATAAACATAATAAGAATAATAAGGATAATGTTTAATTGGGCCATATTATTATTACTACACCTCACCATTACTAACCACACCTTAAGTCTACCTATCTCACTAGAACTCTACACCAAAATATCTAGGCACACACACCGTAAACAAGGCCGACAATGCACCAAAAATACACGACGATAAATAATTAAAAATGGGGTGTTACAACTCTCCCCCACTTAAAATATTTTCGTCCTCGAAAATGTACCTGATGAGAAAAGTTCCAAATAAGACTCCTGCATCCTACTTTCCAGCTCTCAGGTTAGACTTCCACCAGCATCTTCTTCCCAAGCTTCCCTCACCAAAGGAATTTATTTACCCCCTGAGTTGCTTCAGCTTGCGATCCTCAATCCTTATCGGCATCGCCTCCACAGTAAAATTATCTCTAACCTGCACCTCATCCCTCGGGATAACATAAGATGGGTCAGACATATACTTCCGAAGTTGCGACATATGAAACACGTCATGCAAGTTCGAAAGCTGTGGCGGTAACACCACTTTGTACGCATCAATACCAACTTTCTACAAAATTTGATATGGTCCAATGAACTTAGGATCCAACTTATTTGATCTCAAAGAACGTCCAACACCCATCATTGGATTGACCCTAAAAAACACATGATAGCTCTTCTGTCTACTCTGAGACACTTTTATTTTATTACGGATCATCAATTCTGTCTACAGTGGTGTCCTACAACTCCTACCATACAAAGCTTCAAACGGTGCCATTCCAATACTAGAATGGTAGCTATTGTTGTACGTGAACTCAATCAATGGTAAATAAGTATCCCACGCACCACCTTGTTCCAACACACAAGTCCTCAACAAATCTTCTAACGTCTAAATAGTCCTTTCCGACCGACCGTCCGTCTACAGATGATAAGCTGAACTAAATTTCAACTTTGAACCCAAAGCCTCTTGCAAGCTCTTCCAAAATTCTGAAGTGAACCTCGAATCTCTACCGGAAACTATACTCGAAGGAACATCGTGCAACTTCACAATTATTCTGATATAAATATCTGCCAACTTTGTCAATGAAAAACTCATGCTAATAATAGGTATAAAATGTGTGGGTTTCGTAAGTCGATCCACAACCACCCAAAAAACATCAAAACCTCTCGCTGTATTTGGCAAACTAGTAACAAAGTCCATAACAATATTGTCCCATTTCCATTCCGGAATTTCCATTGGTTGCATCATTCCCGAAGGCTTCTGATGTTCCAATTTTGAGTTCTTACATACCAAACAAGCATAAGCAAAACTGTGTTATATCCTTCTTCATACCAAACCACAAAAACAATTTCTTCAAGTCTTGATACATTTTCGTAGCTCCCGAATGAATATTTAAACTACTCAAATGACTCTCTTCTAAAATTTCCTTTTTCAATTCAACATTGTCCGACATATAAATTTTTCCTCGGAACTTCAACACACAAGAATTATCCACCTTGAAATCACCTTCAGGATCACCTCCTCCTGTAGGCATAAAATCTACTAACTTCACGCCAAGCCTCTGGTTCTCTTTAATCACTTCCAGAAAGTTATTATTCACTTTTAGCAATCCAAGTCTAACACTCTCAGGTGATGTCTCACAAACTATACTCAAATCTCGAAACTGTTCGATTAACTCCATTTCTTTCACCATCAATGCAAACATATGAATTGTCTTCCTACTTAAATCATCTGGTACTACATTATCCTTACCCAAATGATAACTCAAATTAAAATCATAGTCTTTCAAAAATCCCAACCATCTTCTTTGCCTCATATTCAGTTCTTTTTGGTCAAACAAATACTTCAAACTCTTGTGATCACTAAATACTTCAAATCTTGACCCATACAAATGGTGCCTCCAAATTTTCAATACAAAAACCACTGCAGCTAATTCAAGATCATGAGTAGGATAATTCCTTTCATGTACCCTCAATTGTCTTGAAGCATAAGCCACCACTTTACCATCTTGCATCAATACTCCACATAATCCCATCTTAGATGCATCACAATACACACCAAAAGGTTCACCAGGACTTGGCAAAACCAACATTGGTGTTGTAGTCAATTTCTTTTTCAATTCTTCAAAATTTTCCTCACAAGTTGCATCCCAAATAAAAGCTTGACTCTTTCTAGTCAATTGAATCAATGACAATGCTAAATTAGAAAACCATTCGGTAAATCTTTTGTAATAACCTGCTAAACCCAAAAACCTTTTAATCTCTGTTACTGCCTTTGGAGGTTCCCACTGCAACACAACACTTACTTTATAAGGATCCACTGATATACCATCACCAGAAATAACATGACCCAAGAAACTCACATTCTTAATCCAAAACTCACACCTTGATAACTTAGCAAACAACTTGTTATCCTTCAATACCTGCAATGCAATCCTCAAATTCTCTTTGTGGTCATCTTCTGTTTTTGAACAAATCAAAATATCATCAATAAATATTACAACAAAATTATCCAAATAAGAATGAAAGATATGGTTCATATACTCAATGAACACACCTAGTGCATTAGACACTCCGAAAGGCATCACAACATATTCATAATGTCCATAACGAGTCCTAAATGCGGTCTTCTGAATATCACCTTCCTTTACACAAATCTGATGGTAACCTGACCTCAGATCAATCTTACTAAAAATATGATTCCCAACTAGCTGATCTATTAAGTCATCAATTCTCAAAAGCGGATACTTATTCTTAATGGTCACTTTATTCAACTGACAGTAATCAATGCACAACCGCATACTACTACCATCCTTCTTCTTTACCAACAACACTATAGCTCCCCACGACAACACACTTGGCCTAATAAACTTCTTATCAAGCAACTCTCCAATATGAGGTTTCAACTCAGTCAACTCTGGTGTAGACACCATGTACGGTGCCATAGAAATAGGCCTTGTATCAGGAACAAGGTCAATAGTAAATTCAATTTCTCTCGTCGGAGGTAATTCTGTAATATCGTCAGGAAACACTTCAGGAAATTCATTCACTATCGAAAACTCACTAACTGATACCTTGCTTTCAATAGATAAAGATGCAAACACTGCAAACATCTTAGCCTCATCCTTCAACAAAGTTTGCAACTCTTTAGTAGATAAATAATTTGCCAACACTTCCTCTTCAGGAGTAAGAAACAACAATGTCTTCCTAAAAAAATCAATATAGACCTGGTTGAATCCTAACTAGTTCATCCCCAAAATCACATCCATATTACCAAGTGGTAAACAAATCAAGTCTAATCTGAAATCTCTATCAAAAATTGTCAACAGACACTTTAAGCACACTAAAGACATAACTACAGAACCAATAGATGGAGTTTCAATTGTCATTCTCTGATTTAAAGTAGACGGTACAATTCCTAACCTCTTCACACAATCAACAAAAATAAACGAGTGGGTTGCACCCATATCAATAATAGCAATAAAAGGAGCACCATTAATAAAACATGTACCTTTGATGGAACGTTCCTCATTAGTGGATTGGGCTCCCACCAAGGAAAACACCTTCCCACTAGCTCCTTAAGACTTCTTCGGCTTCTGACAAGTTGTACTGATATGACCATGTTCACCATAGTTGAAACAGGTAGGCATATTAGCTCTGTAGTCTGCTACCACATGTCATTTCTGTCCATACTTGAAGCACTTCTTCACTTCATTCTGACAGGTATTAGCACGATGACTCTTGCTTCCATATCTGAAACATTTCATATGATTGGTATTTACCCCTCCCCCACTTGGCTTTTTGTCAAAAATAGCTTTCTATTTTCCTTTGTCCACCGGAGCATTATAAGGAGTACCCCTAAATTTATGCTTACCCTTTCGGTCACTCACAATCTTGTTGTGAGCAATCCGAGCCTTGTTGTCATTATCATAAATTCTGCTTCTGCTTACCAATTCTGGATAATTCCTGATCTTTTGACAAGCAAGGCCCTGTTTGATCTTGGGACACAACCCATTCTCAAACTTCAGACATTTTGAAGTCATAACATCTTCAGTATTGTAGTGAGCATGATATTGTACCAACTCCTCAAACCGAGCAGCATATTCATCCACAATCATGCTACCCTGTTTCAACTCCAAAACTTCTACCTCCCTAGCACTGCAAATATCTTCTGAATAATACTTATCCAGAAACTCAACTCGAAACATATCCCAAGTAATTCCAGTACCTGCAACTTCCAACTTCTGATGACTGTTGTCCCACCAGACTTCAGTTTCGCCTTCCAACATATGAGTACTAAACCTCACCTTCTGAGAATCACTACAACCCATAGTTCTGAAGATTTTCTCAACATCCTTCATCCATTTCTCTGAAGCTTCTGGATCAAGGATACCCCCTTCATACGTAGGCGACTTTTTACTTATGAATTGATCCAAGTCACGAAACTCATCGTTCCCAACAGCTGGACCGATTTTCTCTACAGTCTGTGCCATGGCTTGCATAACAACAACAAGAGCAACATCATTCCTTCCTGCCTTACAGATACAACAAACACGCAAGGTTAGAACACACCAACAACTCATATTATAAGGACTGACTCAACTACTACATCTGTCCAGTTGAACCAACCTGCTCTGATACCAATTGTAACACCTCATTTTTACCAATTTAGAAAATAATGAATTAATAAGTAAAATCAGAGTTTTCATCAAGTGGA
Organism: Lathyrus aphaca; assembly: GCA_963966055.1. NCBI lineage: Eukaryota > Viridiplantae > Streptophyta > Magnoliopsida > Fabales > Fabaceae > Lathyrus > Lathyrus aphaca. Next base: position 723,297,709 of record OZ014519.1, on the reverse strand, counting down.
ATGCCACATCAATAATAATAACAACAAAACTTTTTATTTGAAACAGCAGAAAAATCTAAATTATTCAGCTCATGACAATTTGCCATCATCAACAATATTCATAAAAATTCTTGTTTTATAAAGTTTCAATAAATAAAATATGATACATAACAAATAGTGAAAATAAGTAAAACATCAAAAATCCCCGAGTCCCGTGTTACGTATCAGAGCAGTCTTATGACTCGAACAAGCAACACACAGTTCATGCACACTCAAGTACCTGGATTATCTGTACTTCCAAGGAAGCACAAATATAACAACAACAACAACAAAGAGGTGAGAAACGTATTCAATAATTAATGGTGCATAAAACATTTCAAGGATAGTATCTCACACAATCAACATACACAACAACACCACATCAATAATTAGTAACATGATTCATGATTCAACAACAATAATTATGCAATGTGACTCAACAATGACACAATGCAGGTGGTACCAATTCACCTTAGTTCATTCAATCAAACTCGATTCATAAAGAATCCAGATAAATCACATACGCCCATCCAACAATGATTTATCTCCAACACTCTCCACAACGGAGTATGGATGAATCACATACGCCTATCCGACAATGATTCATCCCACCAATAATACCTCAATGTATGCATGACAATGACTATGCACACAACACATGTATGAACACCTCGTTATACATTTTCACGATGGAATCCGTCTAATCACATATGCAACACAAAATCCACTAAGAGCACCAATAAAACCTCACGCGACTTAAGTAATTAATCATCTAATTGATTTACCTAAGTTTCATTATTAATTAATTTTCCATCACCACTTCCTCGATTAGTTTAAGTCCTAAGATCTAATCTAATACATCAGATCAAGGTAATCACCATCGAACGCGAAATCAGGAAAAACATCGTGAAACACTAAAATTTCACTACAAGCCTGGTCATACATGTAATGCACAAGGGCATACGGGTATTTCCCAACTGCCACACACCCCATACACGCCCACCAAACGTGTACTGCACCATGCCTCATCCTCATATGCAAATCAATACGCATATCACCTCCTCATACGCGTATTGCCAAGTCTCCCTACACATAACCTACGAATTTGGGCAAATGGTCGTGCCAAAAAGCCTCCCATACGCATAATAACCCTTCATTACATGTAATGGCGTAAAATCACGCCTTGCCATACGCGTATGGCTACCCTATTACGCATATGGACAAAATACCTACAATTTCTCATAATTTCCTATTCATTCTGAATTTGATCACTACGGTTCTTGTTTTCACACTACATACCAGTCCTAGAATGATTTCTACACCAGTTTTACACTCTTATTCATGTTATTCTTTCATCTAACATTACTAATTTAGTTTCATACGTTTCTAGATCTAGATTTGTCACTCTTCTTCTACAACAACACAAAATTTATACATACAATGGGCTATACAAAACAACAACAACGATAATTCATACAAGAAATCAAGTAATTCCGATCAATTTCACAAAAATAATTCCACAAAGCAACAAAATTGCAGAACAAAATTATACACAGAAAATCCTAGGATGGAAATGACCCATCACTACCCTATCATGTTATCATCACCAATTATGAACCCTTTTCTCCCCCTTACCTCAATTCCTTGATGAAATTCCTGCGAATTTTCTCTTTTGAGATTGCTCTAGCAGAAGTTCTTCCTCTTCCTAGCTCTCTCATTTGATCTCCAAAAGTTGTTATGACTAAACCTCCTCTAATTTTCAAATTAAGGATTAATTCCCCTAATACCCTCACCCTAATGTTTTACTAATTCAACCTTTATTTTAATTAAAATGAAATAATAATAATAATACTAATCATACTAATATTATTAACATAATAATAATAATAAGAATAATGTTTAATTGGGCCATATTATTGTTACTACACCCCACCATTACTAACCACACCATAAGTCTACCCGTCCCACTAGGACTCTAGACCAAAACATCTAGGCACATATACCTTAAACAAGGTCGACAATACACCAAAAATACACGACGATAAATAATTAAAAATGGGGTGTTACACCATTGACATACTTCAAGATTCTTTTCACATGGTTGGTGTGACTCACCTTGGGATCAACTTGATATCTAGCACAAACACCTACAGCAAAAGCAATGTTAGGCTTGCTTGTTGTGAGATATAATAAGCTTCCAATCATACTTCTGTAAAGACTTTGATCCATATTCACACCCTTTTCATCTTTAGACAACTTCAGATGAGTAGGAGCAGGTGTCCTTTTGTGGCTAGCATTCTTCATTCCAAACTTCTTACAATATTCTTGGTATATTTACTCTGAGATATGAATATAGAGTCTTCCATATGTTTGAATTGAAGACCAATAAAGTAAGTTGATTCACCAACAAGGCTCATCTCAAATTCAGATTGTATTTGTTTGACAAAATGCTGAACCATCTCCTCAAACATCCCACCAAACACAATATCAATAACATAGATTTGAGTAATCATGAGCTTTTATCCTTCTTCTTTAACAAACAGATTCTTGTTTCAATTCATATAGAGTTTTCCTTAACTTGTAAACATGATTAGGTAAACTAGGATCAATGAATCCTTTGGGTTGTTCCACATAGACTTCCTCATTTAAGTAACCATTCAATAAGGCACTCTTTACATCCATTTAATGCATTTTGAACTTCAACATGCAAGCAACTCCAAGGAGTAATATAATAGATTCAAGTATAGCAACATGAGAAAAGGTCTCATCAAAATCAATTCCCTCAACTTGAATGAAATTCTGTGATCAGGTACGAGATGTCGAATGAGATGTTTAAACACTTGAAGACTTAACTAAAACTTAAAGTGCAGGAAAATTAAACAACACAGGAATTTGTTAACCCAGTTCAGTGTATAACCACACTTACATCTGGAGGCTACCAAGCCAGGAAGGAAATCCAATATAAGTAATATTAATTCTAGACTTAAACCACCCAGTTTAATCTTTCACTTAATATCTACCCAATGCAATTTCTACCTAAGACACAACATAGATATGAGTACCAACTCACTCCCCCTCAATCACACAGTGATATGTTTTACAAGTTTAATAAAATTGAAGTCACACTTCAAACAAAACAGCTTGATCTTACTTCACAGTTTCAATCAAGACACAAATACACTTTTGCTTAAAAGCTCATAAAGTGGTACAATTAAACAACCTGCTATTAACACAAAACACCCTATTTGGTCTTCTTAATTTCGTACTCTATTCTGAGAGTTTCTGTTGCTTAAATAGGTGTTTGGATTTTGGGCTTTCTGTAGGTTTATCCAATCCTGATACGCATGCAATCATCACCATGAATTAGGGTTTGTTACTTCCTAGATTCTAGGTGATTCAGTTCTTCTGATTATGCTGAAGTCACATAACAAAACTCCCTACAGATGCGCCTTATTCTGTTTCATTCATCCATAATTAATTCCAGATAACTTCCCTTAATTTACTCAGTTCTGTTAGTCATTAATTAATTCTGGTAGCAGGTTTGAGATGTCACAACATCTGGTGTGACATCCTGAAAACTGAACTTACTTCATTTACTGATACAATGTCACAACATCTGGTGTGACATCTTGTAAACTGAACTTATTTCATTAACTGATACAATGTCCCAACATCTGATGTGACATCCTGAATTAAGTTCATTTACTTATACTCTGTTTGATAATGTCCCAACATCTGATGTGACATCCTGAACTAAATTCAACACTTCTTGTTGGTCAAAAATTCTGCCAATTCTAAACATCTACAAACTCCCCCTTTGGCTAATTTTTGGCTAACATATTTTTTTTCTGGTTATCAGAGTGCAGCAGAGTTTCTTTTATCAGAGTACAGCAGTTCTTTTCTGTTGAGTCATGTGTGAGTTTACTCCCCCTCAAACATACATGTGTTCAGTCTTGTTGCAACAGAAATTTTTCATTAAAATCACAACTTTAGTTCAGAAGCAAACAGAAGTTTTTCATTAATCAGTAATTAGCATCATACATTGTTGTTGTTGTTCAGTTCTCCCCCTTGTTAGACATAAATTGGGGCCAAAGTTACTAATTCAAAATTACAATGCAGAAGCAGACATTACATATTCCTCACATACAAGTTTCACTCAAACTCCTCATATTCAGTGTCTTCCTCTTCCTCAGTCTCTTCATCAGAAGCAGCAGCTTTCTGAGCATTCTCTTCAATCTCCAACCTTTGGATAATCTCCTCAAGCTTCTGCTTCCTAGCATCCATCTCTTTGCATGTATTCTTCAGCTCAGCAATCAAGGCAGCTTTGGAGATTGGAGTCTTTGTCTTTGAAGATCCAGCAGATGTCCCAGAGGGAGCCTCAACATCAGCTGCATGATGACTCAAGAACAGCTTGTAGTGGAAGGCCAGAGGGATTTCTCTTTTGCAAATTGAGTCCTTCTCAGTGAGGATACCTGGATACTGACTCAGCATTATTCCACACAGCAAGGAAGGGAAGGCAATTGGCAGCTTTATTGCAGATGATCCAGCATGCTTCAATGTCTGATCAAAGATATAAGCCCCAAAATCCAGCTTTGTTTGGGTGCCCACAGCATATATAAACCTGCCCAATCCAGTTGCTATTGAGGAGGTGTGGTTGGTAGGAACCCAGTTTGCAGTGCCAATCCTATGCAGCATTGCATACTTTCTTGTCAACAAACTCACAGACAGTTTCCCTTTAACTGGCCAAGTCTTTACCTGATTTGCAGTGATGACTTTGCACACCTGGTTATCTGTCTTTCCTAACTCATTAGGTCCATCAGACTCTCTTCCTAGATAGTGATTGATAACCCTAGGAGAGAATTCCACACATCTCCCTCTTACATATACTTTTCTGAAGTCAGCAGACTTACCATCAGCACAGTCTTCTTGGAGGTTGACAATGAATTCCTTGACTAGCAGCTCATAGCAAGGAGAGAAATTGGACACTATTTTGAACAAGCCAGCAGAAGAGATGAGATCAATTACCTCTGTGCACTCAAGTGCATTACTGCTTAGCTCTCTTTCAAGTGCTACCCTTCTTTGATATACAAACTTCCATCTGTTCACACTTAACACATGATGGAAAGATATGTTGTCTAGAGGAGCTTCTGGAACAGCAGCTGAGGACCTTGAGGGTGCTGGTTTCTTCTTTGGTGGGGATGTTGGGACATCCTCTTCAACATCTGAATCTGGAGGGGTGACAGCTTTCCTCTTCTGTGTATTCACCTTGCTCCATTGTTTTGTAGGTCCAAAAACAACTTTAGCTTTGTCCTTCTTTGGTGTAGATTGCTTCTTCTCAGGAGTTGCATGTCCTGCATTCTTCTTTTCCTTCCTAGTCCTAAGCCTTTTGGCTATGCTAGGGTTTACAGAAGCAATGATTTCTGTATCAGAATCATGCTCTATGTTTATAACAGGAGGAGGTTGAGCAGTCTCCTCTTCAGCAGGTGGATCAACAGAAGCTTGATCTTCAGTGGAGGCCTTGTGCTGGTCCTCAGATGTTTCATCATCACTATCAGTGGAGGCCTTTTGCTGGTCCTCAGATGTTTCATCAGCATCATTTGAGGAGGCCTTTGGCTGGTCCTCAGATGTTTCAACATCTATTGGGACATCCTGTTGAGCAGGAGTGTCCTTTTCAGCCTGATTTTGTTGTTCTTCTTGTGGAGCTGGCATGGTGCTCAGAGGGATAGAAATGCCACTCACAACTCTTTGCTCAGATAAGATCCTGTTCACCAGTTCCTTTATAGAATCATCAACATATTCTGAAGCTTTTGGAGTGGTGTTTGATGATGAAGGCATGCCTTTGGCCTTGCTGAAAACAGGTTCCTTTGCCCTTCTTACAGTAGGAGTTCTTGGCTTTTGAGCAAGAGGAACACTTCCTATGATTTCGTCCATTGGAGTTGAATCCATGGGTACCACAGAGATGGGGGTTGCATGCACCACATCTTCCTTGTTGAGGATTTCTTCAGAGATGTTAGGGTTTTGATGTTGAGCCATTTTCGAATGTGGTGAAGAAAGAGATTAAGATTGGTTGAGTTTGATGATCTCTGAAAGTTAGCTATAGCATGCAAGTTGTTTTGAGAGAATGATGAGAAGATGAATAGCTGAAAGTGAGCTGATATTCTTATAAGAGCCGTTACTTGGAGAATTTCTAGGAGTGTAATACACAAAGTGCTTGACCAGACTGGTGTTGCCATCTGGTGATCATGCCACACGATGTAATATGACATGTTGGCACATTTCCATAACTGCTAAACTTCACATAATCAGATTCCCAATTTACCCCTTAGGTTTTCAAATTGGGTAGCATCTAAAGCTTTAGTAAATATATCAGCCAATTGCAGATTTGTAGCTACATGTTCCAATGAGATCACTTTCTCTTCCACAAGATCTCTGATGAAATGATGCCTGATATCAATATGCTTGGTCCTGCTATGTTGGATAGGATTCTTTGATATGTTGATAGCACTTAAGTTGTCACAGTACAATGTCATGACATCTTGTGGGACATTGTACTCACTGAGCATTTGCTTCATCCAAACCAACTGAGAACAACTGCTTCCAACTGCAATGTATTCAGCTTCAGCAGTAGATAAGGATACACAATTTTGTTTCTTACTGAACCAAGAAATCAAATTGTTTCCTAGAAAGAAGCATCCTCCTGATGTGCTTTTTCTGTCATCAGCACTTCTAGCCCAATCAGCATCACAGAAGCCAGTGAGAATTGGTTTGCATCCATGAAAATACATTATGGCATAGTCACAAGTACCATTAACATATTTCAGAATTCTCTTGACTTGGTTTAGATGACTAACTTTTGGATCAGCTTGATATCTTGCACATACACCTACTGCAAAGGCTATGTCTGGTCTGCTAGCAGTCAGATATAATAAGCTTCCAATCATACTTCTATATAGGCTTTGGTCTACATTCTCACCCTTGTCATCTTTAGTCAGCTTTAAGTGTGTGGGGGCAGGAGTTCTCTTATGAGTAGCATTGTCCATCCCAAATTTCTTGACAATGTTCTTAGCATACTTGCTTTGGGAAATGAACATGGAGTCTTCCATTTTCTTTATTTGTAGTCCAAGAAAGTAGGTTAATTCTCCTACTAGGCTCATCTCAAATTCAGATTCCATCTGAGTGACAAAATGTTTAACCATCCTGTCTGACATCCCACCAAAAACAATGTCATCTACATATATTTGAGCAATCATGACATTTCCTTCTTCATCTTTAACAAACAAAGTTTTGTCTATACCACCTTTCCTGTACCCTTGCTTGATAAGAAATGTAGTCAACCTTTCATACCATGCTCTTGGAGCTTGCTTCAGTCCATAAAGGGCCTTCCTTAGTTTGTACACATGGTTTGGACAGCTTGGATCAACAAATCCTTTAGGCTGTTCTACATATACTTCTTCATTAAGATATCCATTTAGAAAGGCACTTTTCACATCCATTTGAAATAGCTTGAACTTCAAGATACAAGCAATTCCTAAAAGTAGTCTGATTGATTCAAGCCTTGCTACTGGTGCAAAGGTTTCATCAAAGTCTACTCCCTCAATTTGTGTGTATCCTTGAGCTACAAGTCTAGCTTTGTTCTTTGTAACAACTCCCTGCTCATTTGACTTGTTCTTATACACCCATTTAGTGCCAATCACATTTATGTCATCAGGTCTAGGAACAAGATTCCACACTTCATTCCTTGTGAATTGACCTAATTCCTCTTGCATAGCACAAACCCAGTATTCATCAGTAAGAGCTTCCTTGATGTTTTTAGGTTCTATTTTTGAAACAAAACAGGAACCTGAAATCACCTCTCTTGATCTAGTGCTTACACCTCTGTTGGGATCCCCAATTATCAAATCTTTGGGATGATCCTTCTGGATTCTGATAGAGGGAGGTTTGCTGGATTGTTCTGTCCTTGCATCAGTTTGAGTGAAGTCAGGATGATCACTCTTTTCTTTAGCTTTAGTTTGGCTGTCAGCAGATGTTCCAACATCTTCTGTAACATCTACAGGAGCATCATCAATTATCACATTTATGGACTCCATGATAACCTTGGTTTTAGAGTTAAATACTCTATATGCTCTGCTGTTTATAGAGTATCCAAGGAAAATCCCTTCATCACTTTTAGGATCCATTTTTCTTCTTTGTTCTCTATCAGCCAGAATATAACAATTACTTCCAAAAACATGGAAGTACTTAACTGTGGGTTTTCTGCCCTTCCAGACTTCATAGATTGTGGACAAGGTTCCTTTCCTTAGAGTGACTCTATTGTGAATGTAACAAGCTGTGTTTTTGGCTTCAGCCCAGAAATACAATGATAATTTTTTAGCATGGATCATAGCTCTTGTTGATTCTTGGATAGTTCTATTCTTCCTCTCAACAATCCCATTCTGTTGAGGAGTGATTGGTGAAGATTATTCATGATTGATTCCTTCTGAAGAACAGAAATCTAAGAATTTCTGGTTCTCAAACTCCTTTCCATGGTCACTTCTTATTCTGACCACACAGCTGGCTTTTTCTCTTTGTATTCTTTGGCATAAATCTTTGAATACATCAAATACATCAGACTTTTCTTTGATAAAATTTATCCATGTATACCTTGAAAAGTCATCAACCACCACATAGGCATACCTCTTACCACCAAGGCTCTCAACCTGCATAGGTCCCATAAGATCCATATGCAATAATTCCAAAACTTTGGAAGTTGTCAGATGTTGGAGCTTTGGATGGGACATCTTGGTTTGCTTGCCTATTTGACATTCACCACATATTTTGCCATCATCAATATTCAGTTTAGGAATACCTCTCACAGCTTCCATAGATATGATTTTCTTTATGCCTCTGAAATGAAGATGACCTAGTCTTTGGTGCCATAGTTTCACTTCTTCTTCTTTGGCTAAAGAGCAAGTTGAAGTGAGACTGAAGTCTTGAGGTTCCCACATGTAACAGTTGTCTTTAGATATGGCTCCTCTCATGACAACCTTCTGTTCTTTATTAGACACTATGCATTCAGTTTTGGTAAAGTTTACACTATAACCTTGATCACACAATTAACTTATGCTGATCAAGTTAGCAGTCAATCCTTTTACCAGCAGCACATCATCTAGTCTTGGTACATCTGGACAGTCCAAGGTCCCAACTCCCTTGATTTCACCTTTAGCTCCATCTCCAAATGTTACATATCTGGATGAATATGACTTTAAGTCTACTAGAAGATTCTTCAATCCAGTCATGTGTCTTGAACATCCACTGTCAAAGTACCAGTCTTCTTTAGCTGATACTCTTAGAGATGTATGAGCTATATATGCAACACCCTTCTTTGACCATTTGTATTGAGATTTCTTTTGATCCCTCTGCCCTGTGCAGTGTCCATTAGTAGAGCTCCAAGGTTGTTTGTTGAACTTGTTCTTGAGCATGTAGCTTTGATCAGCATGAAGACTAGCTTTATGTACCCATACTTTCTTGATGACTTCTGTCTTCTGCTTAGGGAGTTGCTGATATCTTTGAGGTTGATGTCTATGCAGCACTTTCTTGGTAACCTCTATCTTCTACTTAGGAGGTTGCTGATACATCTGATTTGGATATCCATGCAACTTGTAGCAATGAGGTTTGATATGTCCAAACCTTCCACAATGATGACATCTCCATCTTTGATACTTTTTCTTCATTATGTTCTTTTCATGATGTTGAGACATCTGTTGGAACATTATGTTTGACTTTGTGTTCTTTTCATGATGTTAAAGCATCTGTTGGGACATCTTGTTTGACTGTATGGAATTTGAAGTGGTTTTGCTGGTGCTAGCTTCAACCTTATGAACTTTGTTAAATCCCAGTCCACTTCTATCCCCTGAATGCTTATTGTTGTTGAGAATAACATCCAATGTGCTTGAGCTACTGTTCAACATTCTAACAGATTTGGACATATGCTCCAACTTGGAGTTGAGCAGACTTACTTCACTTTTCAGGGTGTCAATGATCTCTAGATCACTTGTTTTTTCATCCTTTAGTGCCTCAATCTGCTTCTTTTGCTTTTTATTCTCCATGCATATTTCAGTGCTCCTTTTAATCAGTTCTCTGTATGATTGCTCAAGCTCTTCAAAAGTCAGCTCCCCATCACTGGATTCACTTTCAGATTCACATAATCCAGCTAGAGCAGTGATATGCTTAGCTGATTCTTCTTCTGAATCACATCCTGAGTCTTCATCAGACCAGGTTACAGAGAGACCTTTCTTTTGTCTTTTTAAATAGGTAGGACATTCATTTCTGATGTGTCCATATCCTTCACATCCATGACATTTAATCCCTTTTTCTTGACTGGTCTTTTCATCATAATTTGACCTTCTATTAGCATCATAAGGTCTTTTGTTCTCAGAAGAGTTTGTGTATCTTCCACTTGGTATGGACTTGTCTTCCATCTTTTTGAGAATCTTTTTGAATTGTCTTCCAAGCATAACAATGTTTTCTGATAAATTTTCTTCAGTTTCTGATTCATTATTTTCTTCTTCTTTATCAGTATTTGACACCAAGGCTATGCTTTTGTTCTTCTTTACAATTGTGTCATTCATTCCCATCTCAAATGTTTGAAGGGAACCAATGAGCTCTTCAACTTTCATTGTGCATATGTCTTGAGCTTCTTCTATTGCTGTGACCTTCATGTCAAATCTTTTTGGCAAAGATCTGAGAATCTTTCTTACAAGCTTTTCATTAGTCATCTTTTCTCCCAAAGCTCCAGAAGTATTGGCTATTTCTAAGATGTTCATGTAGAATTCATGAATTGTCTCATCTTCCTTCATTCTCAAGTTTTCAAACTTGGTGGTGAGAAGTTGAAGTCTCGACATCTTCACCTTTGATGTTCCTTCATGAGTTGTTTTGAGAGTGTCCCAAACATCTTTGGCCAGCTCACAGTGATGCACAAGTCTAAAGATGTTCCTATCAATGCCATTGAATAAAGCATTTAAGGCCTTGGAGTTGCCAAGTGCTGAATCTTCTTCCTCCTTACTCCATTCTTCTTCAGGTTTCAACACTTTTGCTCCATCTTTGGTGTCTTGGACAGGGTGCTCCCATCCATTGTTGACTGCTTTCCAGGCCCTATTGTCAAGTGATCTTAAGAATGCTACCATTCTTGGCTTCCAGTAGTCATAATTAGATCCATCCAATATAGGTGGTCTGTTTACAGATCCTACATCTCTGTCCATGTTTCCAGAATTTGCAGTCCCTAGATCTCACCCAGTTAAACAGGCAGGGTGCCTGCTCTGATGCCAATTGAAATTCTGTGATCAGGTACGAGATGTCGAATGAGATGTTTAAACACTTGAAGACTTAACTAAAACTTAAAGTGCAGGAAAATTAAACAACACAGGAATTTGTTAACCCAGTTCAGTGTATAACCACACTTACATCTGGAGGCTACCAAGCCAGGAAGGAAATCCAATATAAGTAATATTAATTCTAGACTTAAACCACCCAGTTTAATCTTTCACTTAATATCTACCCAATGCAATTTCTACCTAAGACACAACTTAGATATGAGTACCAACTCACTCCCCCTCAATCACACAATGATATGTTTTACAAGTTTAATAAAATTGAAGTCATACTTCAAACAAAACAGCTTGATCTTACTTCACAGTTTCAATCAAGACACAAATACATTTTTGCTTAAAAGCTCATAAAGTGGTACAATTAAAACAACCTGCTATTAACACAAAACACCCTATTTGATCTTCTTAATTTCGTACTCTATTCTGAGAGTTTCTGTTGCTTAAATAGGTGTTTGGATTTTGGGCTTTCTGTAGGTTTATCCAATCCTGATACGCATGCAATCATCACCATGAATTAGGGTTTGTTACTTCCTAGATTCTAGGTGATTCAGTTCTTCTGATTATGCTGAAGTCACATAACAAAACTCCATACAGATGCGCCTTATTCTGTTTCATTCATCCATAATTAATTCCAGATAACTTCCCTTAATTTACTCAGTTCTGTTAGTCATTAATTAATTCTGGTAGCAGGTTTGAGATGTCACAACATCTGGTGTGACATCTTGAAAACTGAACTTACTTCATTTACTGATACAATGTCACAACATCTGGTGTGACATCTTGTAAACTGAACTTATTTCATTAACTGATACAATGTCCCAACATCTGATGTGACATCCTGAATTAAGTTCATTTACTTATACTCTGTTTGATAATGTCCCAACATCTGATGTGACATCCTGAACTAAATTCAAAACTTCTTGTTGGTCAAAAATTCTGCCAATTCTAAACATCTACATTGAATGTACCCCTGAGCAAACAGTTGTCGCTCCCACCAAATGACATAGAGTCAAGAGGGGTACAGACACGAACGGTCGGCGAGAGGAGAGAGAACACACAAGGGTGAACTCAGAAGACAAGAGTCGCCAGCTAGGCATTTTTATCCCGGAGGAAAGGTAATGCTGCATAAACCTGAGAAAGGATAGATAAGACGGTTGCGAACCAGAGATACTGAGAAAGGGGGTTGGTTACAACCTGGGAAGGTATTAGCACCCAGATTGTCCGCCGTACTCGACGGGATCCACGCTTAAAAGATTTGTGTTTAAAAGGGGTAGTGTCAGTGCAATCTGTGTATCAAAGCTGGAAAGAATGCAAGTGTCAGTGTAAAAGAAAAGTGAAGTGTATAAGAGAAGTGTCAGTGTAAGAACAAGAGTGAAATGCTCAAGACTATGAGGCTAAAAGAATAATGCTGGAAAAGGGGGGAATATACAGAGACTTTTGTTCGATAATTGTTAAGTTATGCCTACGTATCCTCTCGTGCAATGAGGAAGTCAAAACACCGTAGTTCGACCCAAAGAGACTGAAAGATAAATTGACTTGTGAACTGCTTACTTGCCTATGCTCAAGTGTATGACCTGTCTGGCTCAGGTGCAAACTGTCTTGCATTAGACGGAAGAAGCAAGTTCTCGTTTATGAGTGAATGAGATGAGAAAAGAATCCCGGAGGAGACGATTATTGTTTGTTTTTGTGTTTTCAATATTTTATTGCTTTTTGATTTGTCATAGGAAAATGAGCTTAAGTCTAAACCAAGGGTTAGTAAACTCATCACATCTTCCCTCTGATTAGGGGTAATGAGAATACCTTAAGCATGAAGTAAGCACCTCACACTTAATCATCATGATGTAGGACTAATATCATTAACCTACTTGTGATTATTTAGATGTTTTTGTTGTTTTTGTTTAGTGTTAAGTAATGATTTTAAGCCATAATCAAGGATTTAATGGACCCATTACACCATCCTAATAGAAGGATAATAGATGGGAACATTTAAGCTGAGGAAGATACCTCAACTTAATCCATGATTAGGGATTAACCTCATGACAAAACAAAGCCTTTATTAAGTGGATTTTAGTTAATGGTAAGATTAAGAAGTGAATTTTATGGTTTGTAAGACAACTTGAGGGGGACTTGTCCATTAACACTAGGGTTAGTCCTTCTTAACCAGTTAAGGAAGAATTAGAACCCTAATGCAAGGCCCAAGTTACAAGCTTGATGTCTTAGTGATTATTAGATGGATTGATTAAAGGATTTAAAAACATTAAGGGTTTAACACTTAGGATTAAAGTTATACACTCCATCCTAATAGAAGGATACAGGTATAAGCTTAATCACAAAGCCTTAAAACCTTTAGGGTTTAGTCCCTGATTATGAGGTGAGAAGAGAAGACTCAATGATGACACAAAGGTAAAACTAAATGGGGGGGACTAATCAAACCCTAATTATTGCCATTCTTGGATGTTCCTAGGGTTCATGAGGCTTAAGAGAGGATCTTCAGAGAAGCCACCAGGAAAGAAACAGATGAATGGAGAAAGAAGCAAAGAGAAGCAAAACAACTTGCTTCACTTAAGAAGACAAGTTGCTTGAAGAAAGAAAGTAAGATGAACATGAATGAGCAAGCTCACTCCAAAGCACAAGATAAAATGCAGAAATGATACATAAGAGAGATGAAAAGAGATTGTGAGAAGTGAAGGCAAACTCACTTCTCAAAACAACTTACCACCTGAAAAGCTAGCCAAGGAAATGAAATGAAATTCAAATGAGATGAAATGCAATGAGGGAAACCAAAATAAGAAGCATGAACATGATGTTAATGATGCTAGGAGATGATTCAAACACATGACAAGAGATGAGAGTGATCAAACAAACATAAGAATGCAAATGAAGCATGCCTTGGACCAAAAAGATTCATGAATGTTTATGAAATGAAATGAACATATGACATGGCAAAGGAATGATTCAATGGTCAATCATGATTCTAATATGTCCTAAGATGTCTTATGAATCATGTGGATGCACAAAATGTCATGGCAAGTTATTGAATGCAAGCATGTGAGAGATGGATGCTAAGGAAGGCACAAATTAGGGTTTATGAACAACATACAAAGCAAAATTCAAAATCAGAAGCAAATGACATGATAAAAAATTGAAAATGGGATCAAAGGAACCCTAACCCTACACAAGTTCACTGCCCAAAGGAGGGGGTCTAACTCTTAACCTAGTGCAAGTTATGAATTTCTCAAGTTGGCTAGGGTTTTAAGGTACCTCACAATGAAAAATACCAAACAAATTGAAAATGCAAGATAAGTTCAAACCAATTTTATCCTATAAACTACATGATATGAAGGATGCAATGCAAGAAAAACCATTATCAAACTCTCAAGGGTTAGGCAGAATGGATTTTTCAAAGTTTGAACCAAAATATTGCCCTTAAATGAATTTAATTCCAATGAAAATTGTTAAAATGCATCAAGAACCAAAAAGAAATTTGTTTTGAGAGTTTGATAATGTTTCTAAATGTTTTAAAATGCAATGTGAATTTTTTGGTGATTTTTAAATACCTAAAATTTAATTAATTAATTTCCATTAACTAATTAAAAATAAACATTTAAATGATTTAAAAATGATTTTTAATGCAAAAAATAAAAATAAAAATATTTTTGGGTTCTGAAAATTAATGAAATGTTTGACAAAAATTTTCAGAATTTTAAAATGTGTTTTGCTATTTTAAATAATTCGTGGAAGTTAATTATAAAACAAATGAAATAAAATGAATTTAAAAAGAAAAAAGAGAAAGTCAAACAGATCAAAGGATGTGGTTCAAACTTGGGGACGCGGGAATTGACCTGGCGCGCAAACGAACGGCCAGAATTCAAACTTGCCTAATTATGTCATTAGCCCTAATCCTGAGCCCTAATCACTTTCAGATGACCGGAACAGTGTTCCGGTCATCTTCTCCGGCCAACCATTTTCCCAATCTCACTCAATACGCATCAAAACCTCACAAAACTCTCCAGAATCAATCTATGAACATCATTAAACATAAACCCTACAACAAAAACCTTTTATTTTTCATGAATCAAGAGAAACAAACAAAATCATTTTTACGGGCAAACTTTCAGACAGTCAAGACATGCTTCTTTCTTAACCATTTCCAAAACTAAACACATCCAGATGATTAGTGCAACTCATAGAATCATTTTATAACAAGAAATTAAAGTTTTGGAAAAAAAGTTCTTGAGCTCACCTGAACTGGAGCTTTCGAAACAGGGACTTTCTGGCTGCTTCTTTGGTCCAAACAAGCTCCAATGATCCTCCTCAGAAGTTTGTGATGCTTAGCTGGAGTTTATATGGTCTCTAGAGGAAGTTTGCAGAAGCTCAGGTCAATGGAGGAGGGAAATCGTGTTTTTGATGTGGGGGGTTTCAGGCCAAAACAATGGTTGGGAAATGATCAGAGGATCATGGTGAGTGATTTTATGAAGTTTGTTTGGAAGTTTGATGCTTGTGTGATGAGTTTCGAAACAAAATGCATAAGAGGTGAGTTTTGGGAACTATGGCTTATGAGAGGCTTCAGCTTCCAAGATTATGTGAAATGTAATCCATGAGGCATGTATGTGAAGCTGTGATTGGTCAGAGAGTTGTTGCTGGCCTAGCTTGATTGGTATGGGCCATTTTGCATAAAGTCAACTTTTGTGTAAGAAGAGGTATGGGTTGGTTCAGTCAAGGTACAAAGGCATGTCTTGGCTCAGCATGCTTCAAGGAGAACCATGGAAATGAATTAGAGGCAATGCAGCAAGTGGATTAGGGTTTATGTGAGGTTTTGCAATTTTCACAAAGTTTGGCCCTTTTGTGATTACTTGAAGCATAAGTCATGAAAATGGGAGGCTCTTTGGTGCATTATAATTTTTAGGTCATGGTTTATGTTTGTGTAATGCATAGAAATCAATTAGAGGTCACATAAAGGCTTGGCATGAGGTTTTGCAACTTTGCCTCTTTGGTACAAAACTTGAAATTATGTGATTTTGTCCAACTTTGACAAGCCATAACTTTTGATCCAAAATGAATTAGAATGAGTTCTTATACTTTTTGAAAATGGGAGGATCCATTCTACAACTTTCATGACCAAAGTTTTCTCATTTGAAGCATTTTTGAATCAAAAAGAGAAGGTTGAAAAACTTTCCCAAAATGGCAAGTTTTCATTACAAGTCACTTTCCCAAAAAGGCAACTTTGCAAATGGCTTGAAATTCTTCAATTTTGTGGACTTATAACATCTTCTATGATCAAATAAAGATCATACACATTCAAAATGATGGAGAATGCCCTTTGGTTGGGTCATTGGGGACCTCAGATGCCCTGATTTTGCACTGACTTGCTCAAGAAGTCATCCCTTGATCAGATGCCTTCCCCATGGAATTTTTTCATGAAAATTGATATGCATGATCCTCATAACATATAGAGACCAATAGAAACAAGAATGACCAAAATTTTTGGAGTTATGGCCTTTGAAACCAAAACCCTAATTTCAGGTCATCTGTGCAGTTAAGCTTGGCTCTGCTTCCATGCCTTTCTCAGTTCTTGTGATTCTTTGACTTCTTTGATTTTGAGAGGATATAATATGGTGCTTGGACACACATGGACCCCTTTGAAGTTATTGAAGACCTTTGGAGTGGCTCAAATGGCTCAGGGATGGCTCAGATCACAAACCCTAGATGCAGATGACTTAGAACCAATGCAGTGAAGCCAAAATGCAATATGAGATGCTATGATTGAACTTATGCATATGAAAAGATCACAAGCCATGGTGAAATGGGTGAGGGCAAATTTGGGGTGTTTACAGCTGCCCCTATTCAAGCATGAGTTAGCTGTTAAGTATGTAAGCAGCGGCTTAACAGGCAAACAAGATAACTTGTGGTTGAATACCAAAGACAGTCCAAGATTTGCACTCACAGAATGAAGAAGAAAAGAGATATAGATTGTAAAAGGAAAATAAAGTATAATTATAAAGTACGGGTGACGGAGGACGACCGTCGAGCAGAGAACGACTGCTGGAGATGAAGCAATGACGGGGACGACCGACAAGCTGGGGATATAAGAGATTGTGATGGGGACGGCCATCGGGTAAAGCTATAAGACTATCTGGGGATTAAAGATAAATGATGGGGACGGTCATCGGGTTGAGGAAATAAATGAAACAGATGATGAGGTACGGTCATCAAAGGTGAAGGACGATCACCTAGCAGGGGACGGCTGCTCTGTTGGGGATAAGATGAGGGACGGTCATCTAAGGTGAAGGACGATCACCTGGCAAGGTACGGTTGCCAAAAGCATCGCGACATAGGACGAATGCCGGATAAAAAGGTCGACGACGGGGACGGCCATCGGACAAGCATGATGAAGGACGATCATCAAGAGGTGAAGGACGATCACCTAGCAGGGTACGGCTGCTCTCAGGGTTTATCATGACATAGGACGAATGTCAGACAACAAGGTCAACGACGGGGACGGCCATCAGATAGAATGATGAAGGAAGATCATCAAGATATATGAAGGACGATCACCTAGCAGGGGACGGCTGCTGAAAATATCACGATATAGGACGAATGTCGGATAAGAAGGGGTTCTAATGAATAGAGACTCCACTGGGGGTGATGAAGGACGATCATCGAAAAGGTGAAGGACGATCACCTGGCAGGGTACGACTGCCGAAAAGGTATCGTGACATAGGACGAATGCCAGATAGAGAGAAAATAGTTTAACAATTTTTGTTGGGGACTCTTCTAGGGAAGGGTAGACACAGACGAGTGTCTAAAATTCGAGAAAATATAAGTGTTTGACACTGTGCACAGACTAAAAATGCGGACGAGCATCCTTAAGACTATGATACGGACGAGTATCAGTAGAAACAAACGCTTGACGCATGCTCTGAGATGATGATACGGATGAGTACCAACTGGTTAACAAAGAACACGGACGAGTGTCGAATCTGAGGGGATTTAAGGTGGTATATACAAGATACGGACGAGTATCTGTATGAGTGAAAAGTGATGAGTGAGATATAGACGAGTGTCCAACTTGCTGGGGAGGGTGACACAGACGAGTGTCGGAAGAAGTGTACTATAAGCAAGTATTCGATTTACAATCAGTGTTTAGGTAATTATGCTAGGGAAGGTGACACAGACGGGTGTCAAGGAAGTTGTATATATATGTATCTGTGAGTGCAAAGGGGACGCTTTGGCTCTCTGCTGGGGATATGACACGGCTGGGTGTCAAGAAGTATTTGTACTGTATAGGCATCTGCCTGGGCGACTTTACTGGGGAATGATGACACGGACGAGTGCCAAAAGGAGTGTGAATCTGCATCTGTAAGGGAAATGCTTTGGCTCTCTGGTGGGGAATTTGAGAGGTATTTTTGTATATTGTTGATGGATTGTCAGTATTTACAAGTGTTTGATTCAGAACATGGCTTATGATTATGCAATATGTTTGATTTTTGCCGTAATGCTCCGTATTAGACGGAATGCTACGCTTCGTGGGAAAATATGATGTGAATGCTATGATTATGCAAAGATACCGATCCAGGATCCGGATCCCGTTGCTGAGGAGATCTCTGGCTGATCTGCTTGGAATAGATGTCCCAGTTGGGGATGAGATCATTGGTAGTCCTGACATATGTGACTCTGTATGGGGAAGTAGGTCTTTGATAAACCTATCTTGGTAATGAGGGACCCAGCTGGGGTTTGTAGAAGCTTTCATTACTCTTTTGTGAGATCTTCAGGCGCTGCTCTTCTGGATAGAGGCTGAAACTCTGTGGGGAGCTGGTTCCCTGTCTAGCACTTGGCTGGGGAAAGAGAAAAATCACTGAAAGATCTTCCTAGAGATTTCCGTGGGGATCCTGCTGAGGATGATACTTGACAACTCAGCTGGGGATATGAAAACCTTCAGGTGCTTCCCTTTGAAGCAAATGTTGGAGAAGTGATGCCTGGAAACTCTAATGGGGAGAAAGCATCTCTGGTGCTGTTTGGAAGGTGTGCTGAGGAAACAATGATTTGGCAGCCTACTGGGGAGAAGCTTTCATGCCCCATGTTGCGCTTTGGATACCTGCAATCCTGTAAAGACAAAGAAACTCACAAGTACCCCGAGGTATCCCTTACTGGATTCCATCATAGGAGTTTAGACACTCCCGGGAGTAAGTATATTTCCTATAAACACGTATTTTTTTAGAAGCATCTGTATTTATGCAATCAATATCTTAAGGACATCGGACATTTTTGCAAATGAAAATAAATGTACGAGACGAAACATGACTGGAAATCTGATTTTATTAATTCGTGTGCCCTGAATTGGCAAGATACAATCAGAGAAACGGATCCCCTGAAATGAGGAAATCGTTACAAATTGAGAAATAAAAAGATGCTGGCAATGCTGATGACGCTTCAAGGAGCTTCCCTTTTGCTATGACTCGTATGACATTCGACGTTCTTCTCGTCTTGCTTTCTGAAGAAGGCTGATTCTGAACGAAGCTTGACCCTTTCGGAGCTTACCATATTGCAAGTGATACAGATGAATTCAGAATGCAGTTGTTAGCTTATTCCCTTATTTTGCGTGGATCGCCCTTTCGGGTTTTCAATCCACCGGGATACCCATTTTTGCCTGAGCTGTCCAATGCGGCTTTTCAACTCAGCGGGTGTACATTTTTTTATTTATTTTCCCTTATTTTTGCCCGAGTCTTTTATTCTGTTTTTGACTCGCCGGGATGCCCTATTTTTGCTTGGACTTACATTCTGTCTTTACGTCCAGCGGGTCATTTTTATGCGAAGTATTTTTTAACTGCATCTGAATTCACAGGGGACAGGAAGTCTTCACCATCCATAGTGCTGAGCATCAGTGCTCCACCAGAGAAAACTTTCTTCACTATGAATGGACCATCGTATTTCGGAGTCCACTTGCCCCTGTGATCTGTATGAGGATGGAGGAGTCTTTTCAGCACAAGATCTCCTACTTGGTACTCTCGAAGCCTGACTTTCTGATCGAAGGATTTCTTCATTCTTTTCTGATACAACTGCCCATGACAAATTGCAGCCAATCTCTTCTCTTCAATCAGATTCAGTTGTTCGTATCGGGATCGGACCCATTCTGCTTCGTTTAGCTTGACATCCATCAGTACTCGCAAGGAGGGTAATTCAACTTCAATAGGCAGGACTGCCTCCATACCATACACAAGCTGATACGGTGTTGCCCCAGTGGATGTTCTGATTGACGTTCGGTACCCATGCAAGGCAAATGGTAGCATTTCATGCCAGTCTTTGTAGGTGACCACCATCTTTTGCACAATCTTCTTAATGTTCTTATTAGCTACCTCAACAACGCCATTCATCTTTGGCCTGTAAGGAGAAGAATTGTGGTGTTGGATCTTGAAGTCCTGACATAGTTCTGCCATCATTTTGTTGTTCAAGTTGGAACTGTTATCAGTAATGATTCGCTCGGGAACTCCATACCGACAGATGATATCTCTCTTCAGAAATCGGGCTACCACTTGCCTTGTGACATTTGCATAAGAAGCTGCTTCAACCCACTTGGTAAAATAGTCAATGGCAACCAGGATGAATCTGTGGCCGTTTGAAGCAGTCGGTTCAATCTTGCCAATCATATCAATGCCCCACATGGCAAAGGGCCAGGGTGAAGACATCACGTTCAGAGGATTCGGAGGCACATGCACCTTATCCGCATAGATTTGGCATTTATGGCATTTTCTGGAATAGGCACAACAATCTGCATCCATTGTGATCCAGTAATAACCTGATCTTAGCAACTTTTTAGCCATGGCATGCCCTCCTGCATGGGTACCAAAGGATCCTTCGTGCACCTCGTGCATTAACAAGTCTGCTTCTGCCCTATCAACGCATCTGAGGAGTACCATATCAAAGTTTCTTTTGTACAGGGAACCATCAGCATTCAGGAAGAAACTACCAGCTAGCCTTCTTAATGTCTTCTTATCATTGGGAGATTCCCCAGGTGGGTATGTCTGATCCTCCAAGAAGCATTTGATGTCGTGAAACCAAGGCTTATCATCTTTGACAACATATGCTGAGAATACATATGCTGGTATGTCAAGTCTGGATACTGAAATTCGAGGCACAAAGTTGGCCGCTTGAACTTTGATCATGGATGAAATGGTAGCCAGAGCATCTGCAAACTGATTTTCATCTCGGGGTATATACTCAAGCTTGACCGTTGTGAAGAAAGTCAGTAATCTCCTTGTATAATCCCGATAAGGTATCAGATGATCCTGGTGGGTGTACCATTTGCCACAGGTTTGATTGATTACCAGAGCTGAATCTCCGAATACAGTTAGAGTCTTGATCCTGAGGTCAATGGCTTCCTCAAGACCCATGATACAAGCTTCGTATTCAGCTTCGTTGTTAGTGCAGTTGAAAGTGAGCTTTGCCGAGAAAGGCATGTGAACTCCCTTAGGTGTAATGAGTACTGCACCAACACCACGACCATTCATATTAACAGCCCCATCAAACATCATAGTCCATTCTTCTTCTGGGTCAGGCCCTTCAGTGTGAACAGGCTCTTCATGATCTTTTTCTTTTATGAACATGATGTCTTCATCAGGGAAGTCAAATCTCATAGGCTGGTAATCATCAATGGGTTGCTCAGCGAGATAATCAGACAATACACTGCCTTTGATGGCCTTTTGGGATGTGTACTGAATGTCATATTCTGTGAGGATCATTTGCCATCTTGCAACCCGTCCGGTAAGTGTTGGCTTCTCAAAAATGTACTTAACTGGATCCATCTTTGAGATCAATAAAGTAGTGTGGGTCAACATATACTGCCTTAGTCGGCGAGCAGCCCACGCTAAAGCACAACAAGTTTTCTCGAGCAGTGAATAACGTTGTTCACAGTCGGTAAACTTTTTGCTTAGGTAGTATATTGCATACTCTTTTCGACCAGACTCGTCATGCTGGCCCAACACACACCCCATTGATTCTTCTAAAACTGTTAAGTACATGATTAGTGGTCTTCCTTCAACTGGAGGCATAAGGATTAGAGGCTCTTGTAAGTATTCCTTGATTTTGTCAAAAGCCCTCTGGCAGTCTTCATTCCACCTGACCGTTTGTTCTTTTCTTAACAGCTTGAACAAAGGCTCACAGGTTGCTGTAAGGTGAGATATGAACCGTGAAATGTAGTTCAATCTTCCTAGAAACCCCCGAACCTATTTTTCAGTCTTCGGTGCAGGCATTTCTTGAATGGCCTTGACTTTATCAGGGTCAAATTCAATCCCTTTCTCGCTTACAATAAATCCCAGCAGCTTACCAGATCGCACCCCGAACGTGCACTTGTTTGGGTTTAACTTCAGTTGGTACTTCCTCAGACGCTTGAATAGCTTCAACAGATTCACCAGGTGGTCTTCTTCTGTAAGGGACTTGGCAATCATGTCATCCACATAACATTCAATTTTTTTGTGGATCATGTCATGGAATAATGTTACCATACCCCATTGATAAGTGGCACCAGCATTCTTCAGTCCGAATGGCATCACCTTATAACAGAACGTGCCCCAGGGTGTGATAAAAGTTTTCTTCTCCATGTCTTCAGGTGACATCTTGATCTGATTGTATCCTGAAAATCCGTCCATGAAGGAGAATACCGAGAACTGAGCCGTGTTATCAACCAATACAACAATGTGAGGTAAAGGGAAGTCATCTTTCGGGCTGGCTCTGTTCAGATCCCGGTAGTCCACACACATTCTCACCTTGCCATCTTTCTTAGGCACAGGTACAATATTAGCGACCCACGGTGGATAGCTAGTTACATTAAGGAAACCGGCGTCCCACTGTTTTTGTACCTCTTCTTTAATCTTCATGGCCATATCTGGGCGAGTACGGCGCAACTTCTGTTTTACTGGTGGGCAATCTTCCTTCAAAGGCAGCTTGTGCATGACAATATCGGTGTCCAACCCTGGCATATCCTGATAAGACCAAGCAAAGACATCCACATACTCCCGAAGCATATTAATCAGTTGCTCTTTTACTGAATCTTGTAGGCAGGCCCCTATCTTAACTTCTTTCACGTCTTCTTCCGTACCAAGATTAACCGTTTCAATCTCCTCCTGATGAGGAGTGATAACCTTCTCCTCTTGTCTTAACAACCTGGCTAGCTCTTCAGGCAGCTCATAATCTTCTTCAACCCCTTCATCAGCTTGATTGATTGGATTGTCAAAGTCATACAAAGTCATAGCAGTGTTGTTGTCGGTGCAGTCTGAAGGGCACTCTCTGCAAGGGTTTAGATTGGTTTATTTTAGTGATCAATTTTAATCTTGCTTAGAAAAAGTGAAATGAAGTTATCATTTTTAAAACATTGCCATTTTATTTTTGTACAAAAAGAAAAAATGAAAAACAGTGAGCGGAAAAGGAAAAGACTCATTTGCAAAAGATGTCCGATATTCATTGATTAATCCATTTGCACAAAATTACAAGATGGCCCGATTACAAAATGAGTCTTGACATCTTGGGTAAGATGCAAGACTTGATGCATGCTTATAAAATACAGGAAATAATAATTACTCTGCAGGAGTAACCCTTATGATTTCCTGGGAAGACCAGTTAAGGACTCGGCTCCCCGGGATCCTTGGACGTATCCAGCTCTCCAGGTTGCGGTCGCTTTCCTCCTCGTCTTCCAAGTTGTTTACAGCATCCGGGGTGAGCATTCCCCCACTGAAAAAATTGGGCTCCTTTGCAGCCTCTGATTGATATTGTTGAGTTGGTCTGTAACCCAACCCAAATATGTCTTCTTTCTTCTCCACGGGCAGCAACTTGCCCCAGCCTTGGGCAGTACCCTCTTCAACAACCTTCCGGGCTTGCTGATAAGACGTCATGGAGGTTCCCAGTACAGCAAATGCTTCATTAATGTTCAGGGCCTCAAACCCCTGGCTCATAGTTTCATGGATTTCTCCATCCATTTCTATGTACTTGTACGTAGCCAGATGGCTAACAAAGATGTCTTCCTCCCCACAGATGGTGATGATCTGGCCTTCCCACTCGAATTTCAGCTTCTGGTGAAGGGTAGACGTAACAGCGCCAGCGGCGTGAATCCAGGGTCTTCCCAACAAACAGTTGTAGGCCAGCTGAATGTCCATCACATAGAAGGTAGTTTTGAAGGTCTGCGGGCCAATCATCACAGGCATATCAATCTCTCCAAGCACTGATCTTTTAGAGCCATCAAATGCTCTCACCACCAAATTACTTGGACGCAATGCCAAGCCATCATACTCCAGCTTCACCAAGGCTTTCTTTGGTAGAACATTGAGTGAAGACCCAGTGTCCACCAGCACATGAGACAGAACAACACCTTTGCATTCCAAGGTGATATGTAAAGCCTTGTTGTGGTTACGTCCCTCAGTTGTTAAATCAGCATTGGTAAAACCCAGTCCATGACTGGTATTGACATTCGCAACCACAGTTTCTAGCTGATTAACGGTAATCTCCTCAGGCACGTATGCTGCGTGCAGGACTTTCAATAATGCATTCCTGTGAGCTTCTGAACACATCAACAGGGATAGTATGGAGATTTTTGAGGGAGTTTGGTGAAGCTGATCCACCACCTTGTAATCACTTCTCTTTATGATTCTCATAAACTCGTCTACATCTTGTTCAAAAGATGTCTTCTGAGTTTCTTTGACAGTTGGCTCTTCAAATACCACACTCTTTCCTTTTGCTTTGGCAGCAGTTTCTGCTTCAACATTAGGTCTTTGCAATTGTGAGGCGAAAAGGCGTCCGCTTCTGGTGAAGCCTCCGCCCCCCCAACATTACCAATTTGTGGAGAAGAGGTTGAAGAATCCAAAATGATTTTCTCCCCGTTGCAGTAGAGATCAGAGACATAATGCCAAGGTATGGCATTACTGCTTTCATAAGGAACTGGTCCAGGCACCGTGATGGTAACTGGACTGGCTGCTGCAGAGGAGGGTGTTGTAATGGTGTGCGGATTGTAGTAAATTGTGACTGGTGACCTGGCAGGGGGTGCCACTGTTTGTTGTTGGAAATTGTTGTTCGGAGGAACATTTGATGGATCATAGTAGATGGTGACTGCTGAGACATCTTCATTAATTTTTGTTGGCGTTGTAGAAGATTCCGCTGATAAAAAGGATGTTGATGTTGTAGAAGAAACGGTTGTTGAAATCTGGTATTTTGAAGTGATGGACGGGGTAACTGCTGATGATATTGATGAATCGGTGGGAATGATTGTTGCTGCTGTTGTAGAAGAATCAGGAATTGTTGTCAAAGGCATTGCTGGATTTGTAGGCGCCGTTGTTGAGATCTGAAGGATTCCGTCCTTGATAAGACCATCTATGCCGCTTCTCAAGTTATCACACCCGTTGACTGCAATGTTGCAATACCCACAACCGAGTTCACACCCGGGGAACACTTGGCACTCTAGAAGCTGAGCTTTAATTTCGACCAGAGGTGTTCGAATTTTTGCAACACTGGTGATCAAAGTAGATGGTTTGTCTTCCTCAATGGCATTAATCCTCGGCCCACCATGATTAGGCATAGGATTTCTGTTGACATTTGGAGGAGGTGCGAAGTTGAGGGCTTTAGAATCCACCAGATCTTGAACTTTCATTTGCAAAGCCCTGCATTTCTCAGTATTGTGACCAGGTGCATTGGAATGGAAAGCACACCTGGCGTTGA
Source organism: Lathyrus aphaca (assembly GCA_963966055.1). NCBI lineage: Eukaryota > Viridiplantae > Streptophyta > Magnoliopsida > Fabales > Fabaceae > Lathyrus > Lathyrus aphaca. The sequence continues at coordinate 723,271,634 of OZ014519.1, read as the reverse complement.
CATCATAATTCTTCGAGAGATTGGAGGGATCTGGCGGTGCCAACGTCCTTAACTCAACCAAGTTAAGTTTCAGGAGTTGTGGCAATAAGGCAGCATAAGGCATAGGGATAGGGTCAATCACCCTATTTGCCTGTGATGGTCTTTGCTGAAAGGGTCTTTGTTGTTGATTGCTGTTGTTGTTGTTGTTGTAGGCTCTTTGTGGCGGATACTGAACTTGCTGCTGATAATGTGGTTGTTGTGGTTGTTGATATGTTGATTGCTGAGGGATCGGAGCTGGAATAGTGACAGCTGCTACTGATCTGTGGACATACTGAGGTCTTCCCCTGTTGGCATGAATGGCATTTGTCTCACCGGTCCTTCGAGGTCCCACAAAAGGCTTCCTGGGATTACTGGACGAACTTGCACCATTATCAGAAATTTTGCCCATTTTTAATAGACTTTCAATTCTTTCTCCGGCTATAACTACGTCAGCAAAACTAGTGGAAGAAAAGGCAGCCAACCTATCAATATATGTTCCTTGCAGAGTATTCATAAACATGTCGACCATTTCTCTTTCCGACATGGGTGGCTGGACAGCAGCAGCAAGCTGTCTCCACCTTTGGGCATATTCCCTGAAGCTTTCTCTGGAGGATTGAGACATTCCCATTAGGAGGGTCCTGTTAGGAGCCATGTCCAGGTTATATTGATATTATCTAATGAAGGCTTCAGCTATGTCCTTCCAGCATCTGATAGTCGCTCTGGTCAAGTGTGAATACCACTCTCTCGAGGCCCCAGTCAAACTGTCTTCAAAATAAAACATCCACAGCTTTTCGTCCATGGTATATGCTTTAAGTCTCCCCAGAAAGGACTGCAGGTGAGTTCGTGGACAGGAGGTTCCATTGTATTTCTCGAAGCACGGAGGTTTGAACTTGTGGGGGATTCTTACCCCATCCACTAATCCCATATCCATTACATCAAAACCCAAGGAGTTTTGAGACTCCAGAGATCTCAACTTCTCAGCAATTTCATCAAACCTCCTATCATAGACTTCATCTCCAGCTCCCATGATAGTGAATTGCTCCTCTTGGGGGTCTTCTTGTAAGATTCTCCCCCCAGTAGTATTTCCTTGCACATTACCCGGGACATTGACTTCCGGATCTAGATGAGGTCCAAATACAGGTGGATTAACATGAGGCTGACCCCTCTCATTGTTGCTAGTTCCTCCAGTGCCAGGATGAGGTTCCTCGGGAGTTCGTCTTTCTACCAATGCACTTAACCTTTCTTGGCTCTGGGCCAAGCCAGTCATCACAGTCATGAATTGGGCCATTTGGTTTCTCATCTCCACCCTTTCATTAGCCATCTGGGTTCTGACCTCAGTCAGGTCTTGCTGTACTTGCTCCATTAGGATACCCGGAAGGTTGTTGCGTGTAGGATACCGGTGTGCACGGTTGACAGGGAACACTCTTCTGCGAGCAATATTTCCTGAACCACAACAGAGTTAGAAACAAAATAATAACAAAACCTACAAAACAAAACAAAAGTTAGTATGCAATGCAGTATGCTTATTTGTTTTCCAAGGTATTCGGCTTGGTTCTTGGTTTTGACCTTTCCAGACCTCGAGGAAGATGCTTTGATGTTGTTGAGAAAAGAAAACCCAAATGGAAACAAACTAAAATATATTACAAATGATGAATACATAGTCTGTTTTTACAACACATGCCCCTGAAGGGTCAAAATACAACAGAAAAGAAAAGTACATCAAATGAAAACAACAACAATAAAAAAGTCAGACATCTAGTCCAAACTCATCCTCCCTAACCTCCTTCAGAAGTGCCTCAGCTACAGGACCAGCTGGATGCTCTGTAATAGTCTTGATGAGGAGGTTTCTTGTGGCAATAGCAGTGGTCAGCTTCTTGTGCCTGTCTTGGTCCTTTGACCTCTTCAAACCAGCCCTAAGCTTCAACTCTGAAATCTCCTTCTGGGCTGCTAGCAAAGCTTCTTGTTGCTTCCTTTCAATGGCCTCTAACTGCTCAATCCTGGCTTGAGTTCTCTGGTCTTCTTGAGTACGGGCTTCAGTGATCCTGACCCACCTAGCCTGACTTTCTTGCAGATAAAGGTCAGTCCTAGCCTTCTGAAGCTTGGCCTCTTTACAGGCATTCTTCAATATTTGCTCCCCAGCTCTTGCTTTTTTGATGTAGTCCTCTGTTTTCTCAATCTTGGCCAGATGCTCCACCCTAAGCTTCTCCAACCTTTCAATGTCCAGACGACCATCACTCATTTCCCAAAGGGTCTTCTTCAGAGCTTGATACAGATTCTCATTCCTTTCTTTCAGCTTCTCAAATTCTTCCAGGCTGACAGTGGCTGTTGGTTGTACTGTGGATGGTCCAGGTATATCCTCAATGGTGAAGGGCATTCCAGTAATCTGAGCTCTAGTATGAGACCAGTCATAGTACTGAGCTGAAGCAACATTATTGCACCTTCCCAGAACAGCCATCCCTTTTGTCTGGATGTTGTCCCAAGCCCAAGATGCTTGTCTGACAGCAGCTAGATTAGGCTTTATCTCACAATACAGGGTCTCAGCTAAATCTTGCACTCTAGGAGGGTGAACCAGAGCATAGCCCAGTTGTCTTTTAAACAGCAAAGGATTGTAGTTGATGCAACCCTTTACTCCTATTAGAGGTACATTTGGGTACTGCCCACAGCTAGTGATTATGTCCTTGCCTTTGGCGCTCTGGGTGCACCATCTGAAGTCAAAGCAATAAGTCTCTTAGCCTAATTCTTCTGTTGGTGGGGATTCAGGAAGGTATCTGTCTTAGGCAGGTGTTTGAGCAGCCAGGTATGAAACAGAGGAGCACAGCATCTCACCAACTTTCCTCTTTGTTTCTCATTCCTCTGATGAATGGAGTAATAGAAATCTCCCAGCAATGTGGGCACTGGGTTCCTCAGAAGGAAAAGATGAATGGCATTCTTGCTGATAAATTTGGGCTCATCTGCAAATAGTATAACCCCATGTATACTGAGGGCTAATAATGCACAAACTGCCCTCCATTCTCCCAAGGAGGCCTTCAGGATGGCCTGAGAAGTCAAGAAGTCTAAGTGCAAACCAGGGATCCCAGCCTTTGTTTTCATATTCTGCTCAATCAAAGTAGGCTCCAGGTACAGTGCTTTTGCTACTTCTCCATTGCTGGGAGAAGTCATTTCTGGGTTGAAGGGGACTCCACCCCTGACAGGTACTCCAATCAATGATGAAAATTCCTCCAGCAGAGGTCCTAGCTGAAAGTCTGGGAATGTGAAGCATCTCAAAGGAGGGTCATAAAACTGCAAGCATGTGTGAATCATGCTCCTCTGAGAAGGGTCCAGGTCCATGACCATATCAAGGACACCTCCATAATGCTTTCTGAATAATGGGATGTGGTCGGGGGTGATAGTGCTGATGATGAAGGCAGCTGAAGCAGACAACTGATGAAAATGGCTGAAGCAGATAACTGATGAAACAAAGGTATATGCAGATGAAGGGGTCAAAACCAAGCCAGATATAATGTGGATACCCTGAAAAACAAATAAACAAATGTTAAATGATGCAATGATGATGTATGCAAATGATATGCAAGGGTTTATGATCAAGCTGGATTTGATTATCTGTCTTGATGTAAAGTCCATGTTGTCGCTCCCAGGATTTTCATCCTAGTACAAACGCGAAAGTGGCGCGGAAAGGTTAGAGTCGCCAGCCAGACATTTTTATCCCGAAAGAATGGGAAAGGTAATGTTGCACAAACCTGAGGAAGAAGGAAAGGACAAGGTCCTGCGAACCAAAGATCTGAGTTCGGGAGTCGGTTACGACCTGGGAAGGTATTAGCACCCCAGATCGTCCGCCGTACCCGACGGGATCCACGCTTGCTTGCTTGTTTCAAAGGGTGAGAAAAATAACTGCTGTTGAATAAAACCGCTAACTGGAAACTGGAATGAAATGAGAAAGGAATAAGAAAAGAGAATGGAAAGAAAGGGGGGAATGTAGGGAAAATAAAGAATGTGCTCGAACGGGCCCTACCCCGCTGCCTACGTACCTCATCGGGATAATGAGGATCAGAGTCGACGTAGTTCGCCTAACCTAGGCGGGAACTATTTGTTTGTGTTTTTTTTACAGCTGGAACTGCGTATGTGTAACACCCCAAAATTTGCCCTCTTATTTATCATCAACCTCGAGTGATTCACGCTTCATTCTTGCATCATTCCGCATATCATCGCATCACATTTGAAAAATAAATAAGTCATTCATCGTCCTTTGCATGAGGTGTGTGGTCGATCGAGGCTTGGCAAACATTGGAGTTCAAGAGAAAATGATGTACAAAAAATAATCCACACCACTTTCAAGCTAACCCATTAAAAAGGAAGAATTCACCACTTTCTCTCCCTTTTCCCTCCACCTTTCCTTCCACTTTCTTTCCACACTTCCTTTCATTCTTTCCATCTCATTTTTCCACTTCAATTCCACTCCATTTCCCTTGGAAACTTCCACCACCTTCCACCATCTTCTAGAGTATTCCAAGGAATATTCTAAGGAATATTCCAAGGAATATTCCCTTTTCCAACCCTAACCCTAACTAACTTCCAAACCTAATTTTGGATCCCAAACCTAATTTTTGGGCCCCAAACCCAAACCTAGCTCCTAGCCTAATCTCTATATAACCATTAATCACTTCATTGAAAAAGGTTCCCACAATTCCAAAATTTTTCACTTCTTTCATAATCACTTTTTTCTCTCTCACTTTTCCTCCATTTTCCCTCCTTTCACCAAAGCTTCTTTGAATAAGCTCTTCAAGTTTCACATTGAAACTTGAAGATCTTGAAGCTTAAGCCTCTAACCTCCATTAATTGTGGATCGTAGAAGAAGAAGCTACTGAATTTTGTGAGGATTATCGACTTATCGGAAGTGTGCAAAGATTCAAGCATCGAGAACGCATTTATTTTGCGATTTCTCGGCTTTTCGGTTTTCTCTTCGATCAAGCTCCGATTCTTGCAACAATTACCGAAGCACTCCTCCGCTTCGTAGGTTGGTGATCTTAATCACTTCTTCTTTAAGTTATTCTCTTCATCTCGCCACTTTTGGCATTCTTTAAGTGTTTTTTTTCGTTTTGTTTAAAATCAATTCCGTTTCAATTATGTTTGCTTGTGATTTGTTGATTTTTGTTGATTTAGAAGTTAAAGTGTTGATGGCTATAGGTGCTAGCATGTGTAAATAAGCTCAAAATAAGTAGAAATTAGTGTTAGCATGATTAGGTGGGGTTTAGGATTGTTTGGAAGCAAGTTTGTGGCCAAAAGCACTTATTTCAAAAGCATTTTTCACTTTTTGTTCAGTGTTAACCGGTTAACGCATTTGGTTAACCGGTTAACGCATGCGTTTTTGGCCAAAATGCTGTATTTTTTGCCCGTTAACGGGTTAACCTATATGGTTAACCGGTTAACGCTGTCAAATTTTGGATTCTTAGCTTATTTGAATGATCAATCTTGCTTCCTAGTGCCCCTAATGTTCATACATGTTTAGGTAGTGATTTTAGGGAATTTTTGAATCCATTTCCAGTAGCTCACTCCCCCATTTCGAGTCGTTTCGACACGATTCCGTTCATATCGCATATTATGTGTTTTTTGTGCTTCTTTGTGCATGGCTTGAATTCTTGCATGTTGTTACCATGTTTGTGCATTATTTGACACATAATAATCATGTTGCATTCTGTTTTATATGTTGGCATTGCATTAAATCATTTTGCGTTTCATTATGTTGATGTATGTTGCATTTTACATAATCATGTATGTATGTGCATTTGGTTGCATTTTGTTGCATACTTTATCATATCATATGCATCAATTAAATTCTGAATTATGCATTAAGTTTAGTGTGTTTGTTGAATCATTATAGTGTATGTTCATATGCATGTGTAGGTGTTACATTTTTGCATTACTTGTGGCATAATTAACCATATGATGCATGCTTGCATAATCCTTCAAAAATATTCATGTTCTTGCATTTATAGATGTTGATCCATGTTTAAATGCATGTTTGTGATGTGTTTAGGGCATTTTTAATTGAGTTTGTGCATTAAAAAATGGAAATAATCAATTCTGGATTTTGCATTCCACAGCTGTTGTTTTGCATAAGTGCTGTAAAATGTATGCTGTTTGTTATGTGAACATGCTGTATTTGACTTTTAACACCTGTTTTTGCATACATATAGGTGCTGTAAAAAGCTGTTGCATTGTACATTGCATTTCATAGCTGTTTGTGCATTAAATGCTGTAAATAAGTTGCTGAATTTTGCATTTCATTAGCTTTAGGTCCTTTAAACTAAAGATTGAGTCTAGTTTAGGTCCTAGTTCCCTTAGGAATTAATTAGGTAATTTTGTTTACCTTATTTTTATCATGTTTACCATGCTAACCTTTGTTTTGTAGGGAGGGCAAGGTATGTCTAAAAACCCTATCTTCTTTGGTATTTCTAATGCATTTAATTTGCACCATTTTGCCTTACATAATGTTTGTGCTTGTTAGGTTTTCCCCTTTTGGAACCAACTTAACTTCATTAGGAAGTAAGTTGTGTTCTTCTTCCTTTTCTCTTCCTCTTTCCTCTCCTCCTTAGGATTAGAAACCTCACTAACTTTTAGGATCTCCTTGATATTGAATAAACAACTTAGGGTTGGTCTTAGTTCCCCTTAGTTTTTTCCTTTCCCACTTGAGTCATTCTTTCTCATCTCCAAAGAAAAACAATAAAACATTTAATAAAAACCGAACAATCTTGTACGACACGAGACTTTGTTGCGGAGTGTTTATACGCGTCCTGTTTCGGGGCGAGGTGTAAATACTTCCCGCGATGGATAGGTCTTAGTACAAGACTGTTCACAAACAAATTCAAAACATTTCTTCTAAAAAACAGCAAACCAAGAAGTCACGTCTTCTCATTCTCATCTCATACTCTTCATGACTTGTCTCGACAGTTCAAACAGCGATACGGTAAACACCCTCGTGTCAGAGCCGGTAACACCTGAGCTAGAGCTATGGCAACGTCATCCTAAAAAACACAAACCAATCGGTTCCCGCCTAGGTTAGGCGAACTACGTCGACTCTGATCCTCATTATCCCGATGAGGTACGTAGGCAGCGGGGTAGGGCCCGTTCGAGCACATTCTTTATTTTCCCTACATTTCCCCCTTTCTTTCCATTCTATTTTCTTATTCTTTTCTCATTTCTCATTCCCATTTCAGTCCCAGTTAGCGGTTCATTCGTTCAGCAGCATATTATTTCTCACCCTTTGAAACAAAACAAGCAAGCGTGGATCCCGTCGGGTACGACGGACGATCTGGGGTGCTAATACCTTCCCAGGTCGTAACCGACTCCCGAACTCCGATCTTTGGTTCGCAAGGCCTCGTCCTTTCCTTCTTCCTCAGGTTTGTGCAACATTACCTTTCCCACTCCTTTGGGATAAAAATGTCTGGCTGGCGACTCTAACTTTTCCGCGCCACTTTCGCGTTTGTACTAGGATGAAAATCCCGGGAGCGACAGCTGGCGACTCTGCTGGGGACGAACCTGATTCTTCCGGTTTCCCTTGTAGAGTCAATCCTAGCGCCTGTTTGGTTTTGTTTCTTTGGGTGTATATGTGTTTGTTGCTGAGTGCTTTAGTTTAGCTTTATTGTTTTATTTACAGCTTTACTTTATCGCATTTATTTATCGTTTTCAGTATTTTATTTTCCATGCATCATATTATACTGGACTGTCTGGCTGTGCTGGTTTTCATTTTTTCTGTGGGATGGGGTTACTGTGAGATAAGCCAAATACCCGGCTTGAGTGCTCCCTAGGACTTAGAGTGGTTCCACTTTGGCTTCATGGCATCTTGCTATGTTGGTAGTAGTGAGTTCCACACCTTGACTTGCGACCTTCTCGGGAATGTATTGGTTCCGGAATCTTTCTGGGGCAATACGCTACCTTGATAGTTATGTGCAGTCAGGGGACCGATCATTGAGAACCTTTGTGGAAACATCCCTCTCCAGTGATGACAGTGGCAGACCACATTTGTTGGCAAACCCACTCGCATCCGAGGGCCCACTAGGAAATCGCATAGGATGACCTGGTTCTCTCATAGGAATCCAGTCAAGGCAAACTGTTCGTATGACGGTAGTATTGTACCCTTCGGGATGAATGTACTATTGTTTCTCGATTCAGTGCTTGAAGCTGGGGACCGATGAGGGATGCTTGTTTCCCCGTACTCAGCTGAGACCTCCCTGGTTAGTATATAATGCCAAACCGATTCCCTGACTTGGTCACGAGCCATTTCTCGGAAATGGTGAACGTATTATTGCTATCCGGCTTTGAGAGTCTGTGATGTTGACTCGGAGTAGCATACCCGTGAGATGGGAGGGCTTTACAGGTTTGCAGGAACCCTGAAACTTCCAACATACCCACTTTGCCAGCATTATTCAGTACTATGATCAGGTTCTACATGGTCCTTTGGTTTCGAAATCCGGAATTTCGGTGGTACTGTTATTATGACTCTTCACCAGCACATGACTTTCTTCTCAACACCAATGTCAGACCAGTGGTCGCCAGACCTTTGATCACACACCAGTGCATTGCATAACATCCTCTGCATGCTTGCATTACTAACACATGCTTACTCATTTGCAGGGCCGCATGTCGCATCCTCATGAACATATCATATGCATTTACTGCATGATTTGCATATTTTGCATTTTTACAGGTTATTCGGACTTCCTAACTTATTCAACCGTAGGCAATATAGCTGGTCAACACGTTCATCGGTATCCAACAAAAAGAAACCGAGTGAGAATGGCTGAACGAATGCAGACTGGTCTCGACGAGCTCAGACAAAGGATGGATCAGTTCATGGACATGATGACCGGCCTTGCTCAGAATCAAGAGCGTCTCAGGTTGATGGTTGAGCAACCCCATGTGAATGCTAATGCTGGAACACCGACTGAGAATGTGGATCCTAATGCTGCCCGTAACGGAGGGCCAAATCTAAATGGGACCGCGGCCCGTAATGAAGACACTCAAGAGGACCAGTTCACTCTACTGGATGCTGACATGGGTAACATGAATGAGATCAACAATCGCAGGTACGAAGAGCTGTCAGAGAAGATCAAGGCCATGGAATGTCAGAATTCCTTGGGTATCGATGTAAACAGCCTCGGGTTAGTACCAGGAGTCAGAATCCCTCCAAAGTTCAAGGCACCATCATTTGACAAGTACAACGGCGGCACGTGTCCTAGGACTCACATTCATGCGTACTTCGGAAAAATCTCGGCTCATACTGATGACGAGAAACTTTGGATGCATTTCTTCCAAGACAGTTTATCTGGAGCTTCGTTGAGCTGGTACATGAAGCTGAGTCGGGTCTCTATTCGAAGTTGGAAAGATCTAGCTGAGGCATTTCTCAAGCAGTATCAGTACAATATTGATATGGCTCCGAATCGCACTCAGTTGCAGAACTTGTCTCAAGGACCTAAAGAGAGTTTTAAACAGTACGCCCAGAGGTGGCGTGAGCTGGCTGCACAGGTTCAACCTCCCTTGCTGGATCGGGAAATGGCAGACATGTTTATGGGCACCTTGCAAGGCGTTTACTTGGATCGTCTGGCCGCCTGCCCGTCCATTGGTTTTTCCGATATCGTCATTGCTGGAGAAAGAATAGAGAATTTTCTGAAAATGGGAAAGATCCAGGATGCAAGCAGTGCTAGTTCTTTCGGTGTGAGAAAACCTTTTGGCAACGGCCAAAGAAGAAGAGAAGGCGAGACGAATGCTGTGTATAGGGGCCGAGACAGAAGTTATTCTCAAGGTTACTACCAAACGGCTGCAGTGACTATTACTCCACAGGTCCAGCAACAACAACCACAGTTTCAACAACAACGACCACAGGGTCAGCAACAACAGGAGCAGAGACCGTTTCAAGAAAGAACAAGAGCGAGAAACCGCAGACTCGACCCCGTCCCGTGTCCATATGCTGTATTGCTGCCAGAGCTGCTAAAGTTGAACCTGGTCGAGCTTCGTACCATGAGACCTCCCGCTCCTGACAATCTACCTCCGAATTTTGATGCTAACGCCAGGTGCGAATTCCATTCAGGTGCCCAGGGGCACAGTATTGAGAAATGTTGGGCTTTTCAGAACAAGGTACAGGACCTAGTTGACTCCAAGGCGATCAATTTCGCTCCTCTCCCAAATGTACTCCATAACCCGATGCCCAGTCATAATGGAACCGGTGTCGCGGTCATTCTACCAGATGGTTCACGTTAAGCTGAAGTCTTCGAGTTGATCACCCGGAACGCCAGGGTATTCATGAAGCAAATAAAGCCAGCAGTATTCAAATACTCTCAGTGATGGCATTTATGTGTTTGCTTTTCTTCATTGTTTGTTTTTCATCCCTATTGAGGGGAACTACGTCGCTCTGATTCTTCATTGGTCATCAGTCAATGGAGATACGTAGGCAGAAGATCGTCAGGTCTTTCCGAGCAAAACTTATGGGGCAACTTTACTCCCCAGCTTCACTCTTTCCTTCAGATGTCTCGCGTCAGAGTCAGAATAGCTAGAAGAGGAAGTATTACTGCCATGGTTGGGCATGCAACTGCAAATTGAAGATTACTAGTCTGTGAAAGGAGCTATTGATCGTTGAAAGTATCCAAGACTGACAGGTCCAGACGGAGCCAAGTCTCCTCAACTACGGCAATATTCAGTTTCTTTACTGCATTTCCATTTGTAGTTTCTTTTATATGCTAAACATTTGTCTACATGTATGAAAGTTGTTTGCTTTTGAATGTTAGTAATAATAAAACTCACATGTTTTTCTTGAAGTAAATTCATTTGCATTCCCTTATAATTTTGCATATGTATATCGCAATACCAATTGTCATGCTTAAATTCTATGAGGGAGAATGACGAAACAAAAACGCAAAATCTCTAATTATGTGCTCTCAAGTAAGACCCTGTTGACGATGTACAGGCATTGTTTCAAATCCTAAACACAGGAGATATAAGGAAGATAAACCCTTGCTAACCCTTCGAGCCTTGAAGTAGGAGTTTCTTTTCAAACATAAAAAAACCCTCACATGTAACCCAGGGGCAGGGTAGATGTCAGCTAGTCAGACCAAGCGTTCAGACTTCCATAAAGAAGTGTATTTGGAGATCCGTTGCATTCTACTATGCTAATCAAGAGGTCCAAAAACCCGAGACCACAATGGTTATCCAAGTCAAAAGGTCCAAGGATTGAAAACCACAAAGGTTATCCTTCGTCGACCACAAAATGAGGCAGTCACAACCCTCGTGAAGCAATCAAGACAAACAATGTCACACGACTTGTTCAAAATGCAAAAAGAAAAAAAGAAAAGAAAAGACCCGCTAAGTCGAAGCTTGAAAACAAGCGACTTAGGCAAAAGTTAGGGCATCCCGCTGGACTTCACAATCAAAGATTCACAAGAATCAGTCCAGGCAAAAGTTAGGGATAAGCAAAATAATGTAAAAGCAAAAGACGGAAAAGGATTACACAAGAAAGATCCTCAAATGAGAACAAAGTCGTGTGACACAGACACGAAAGAATAGAGGAGTGACTGACTCTCAGCAATAATCTGGTTAGTGCTTGAACTAATAGTAGCAATGGTTCCTCAATCAACACGAAACCCTTATGAAAGGTGAATGCTTGTGAAAACTAGCTGAACATAGGAATGGAGAACATCACGAAGAGTGGGTGGGCACAAATAAATTTCGAGCCTTTATCCTTTGTTCTATAACCGTGAACCAGGCCACGATACAACCCTTAAAAGTCCTAACTGAAACAGGGTTAATTTGGGTGCACATTACCACGAGACCGCGTTCCTGACTCCTATGAGTTGTGCTAAAAGACGTTTGTTGGTATTGCATGTACATACTTTCATTCAAATAAAGGTCGTATCTTAACCAGTGATTTTCTCACGAAGGTTAACGATCCATTTTCAAAACTTCAAGATTAACATGTTTGTTGAATTAGGATTTTCATTCTAAAAATAAACATTTTCTCACTTGCATACATTTGTTGAGCATCATAAATGGTTCACATACGGAAATCCAATCCAGAAGCTCAAGCTTGCCAGGTTGAGGAGTCTAAAACTTCTGAAAGACTGTCACGTCAAGGTGCACTTATCCGAATAAAGTTTTATTGAGCAAGGACTTTCCCAACTAGTCATGGTAAGAGCTAGCCAATCCGGGGCAGTTACGTGGAGCAATCTCTTCAAATGTCAGTCAAACTGGGGCAATCACCTCGAGATTCAAATCTCTCCAAGAGCGAAGATTAGTCAGTCAAGAGCAAAACTATTCAAGTACTCATACTGGGGCAGGCCACCCTAATAGTACGAGAATTCATTCTTTCCTGAAGACAGGCGATCAGAAGCATTTACCCGGAGTTTAGAATGTCGTGGTTACTTGTCAAGTCAACTATCTCGTTCAGCACTGCTGACAGATACGAACTCTTCCGCATTGGCAATGGTTACCTCCCCAGCAAGGTTGTTACACTGAATCATGTAGTCGTCGTGATACCTAAGAGTTTAAAGACGCCAAGTCTTTTGTAAAATCCTCTTGAGGTAAAATCCCTACCGAAGCAACTAATCCCCAGCACGAGACAACTTGAAATCTTTCCTCCTCAGCAGGATGTGTCACGGTTTCTAGTCATCCCCAGCAGGTCCATAAGAGTGGATATTCCTCAATAGTCAAGGTATCCTGGGGCACGACCCTCAAATCTAAAAGTCCAATTTATTTTTGGCAAAGGTGATGATTCGGACAAATGAATTATTCACGCTCCTCTCAGACAGATATGTTATCCCCACGGGACTACTTGATATCGAATTCGCGATCATTGTGTTTCCCCACAGAGTCAGCAGAGACTTATCACTTCCGCGTCAGGAATTCTTTTACATTCACACCAGTTCATTAACAATACTCAAGACATAATATCCCCAGTGTCATGGGGCAACATGCCGTGCAATTCAACAAGCTTCAAAAGTCCAGCCGCAGACTGGCCAAAGTCCATCTTCGGGTGGCAGATTTCAAAGTCCAGCCGCAGACTGGCCAAAGTCCATCTTCGGGTGGCAGATTTCAAAGTCCAGCCGCAGACTGGCCAAAGTCCATCTTCGGGTGGCAAATCTCTAAAGTCCCCCGCAGTGGGCAAAAGTCTCCCGTAGTGAGCAAAAGTCTCCCGTAGTGAGCAAAAGTCTCCCGTAGTGAGCAAAAGTCCAGCCGCAGACTGGCCAAAGTCCATCTTCGGGTGGCAAGTTTCGAAAGTCTCCCGTAGTGAGCAAAAGTCTCCCGTAGTGAGCAAAAGTCTCCCGTAGTGAGCAAAAGTCCAGCCGCAGACTGGCCAAAGTCCATCTTCGGGTGGCAAGTTTCGAAAGTCTCCCGTAGTGAGCAAAAGTCTCCCGTAGTGAGCAAAAGTCTCCCGTAGTGAGCAAAAGTCCAGCCGCAGACTGGCCAAAGTCCATCTTCGGGTGGCAAGTTTCAAAAGTCTCCCGTAGTGAGCAAAAGTCTCCCGTAGTGAGCAAAAGTCTCCCGTAGTGAGCAAAAGTCTCCCGTAGTGAGCAGAAGTCTCCCGTAGTGAGCAAAAGTCTCCCGTAGTGAGCAAAAGTCTCCCGTAGTGAGCAAAGGTCCACCCGCAGTGTGGCAAATCTCAAAAGTCCAGCCGCAGACTGGCCAAAGTCCATCTTCGGGTGGCAAGTTTCAAAAGTCTCCCGTAGTGAGCAAAAGTCCAGCCGCAGACTGGCCAAAGTCCATCTTCGGGTGGCAAGTCTCTAAAGTCTCCCGTAGTGAGCAAAAGTCCAGCCGCAGACTGGCCAAAGTCCATCTTCGGGTGGCAAATTTCTAAAGTCCACCCGCAGTGTGGCAATGTATTTTGAAGTCCAACCGCAGATTGGCGAAAGTCCATCCTCAGGGTGGCATCATTTCAAAAGTCCAGCCGCAGACTGGCCAAAGTCCATCTTAGGGTGGCATCATATCTCAAGTCCACCCGCAGTGTGGCAATGTATCCCCAAGTCCACCCGTAGTGTGGCAAAGTATTTTAAAGTCCAGCCGCAGATTGGCGAAAGTCCATCCTCAGGGTGGCATCATATCAAAAGTCCACCCGCAGCGTGGCAAGTTTCAAAAGTCCACCCGCAGTGTGGCAAACCTTTAAAGTCCACCCGCAGTGTGGCAAGTTATTCAGCAATCCACCCGCAGTGTGGTAAAGTATCTGAAGTCCAACCGCAGATTGGCGAAAGTCCACCCGCAGTGTGGCAAAGATTCCCAAGTCCACCCGCAGCGTGGCAATTTCCAAAGTTCCATCACAGTGTGAGTGCAAATTTTCGGGTTGTTTCTAGTATTCAATCCCTGCATACTTCAAACGTCTGAAAGAAACTGCTATCATCCATCCAAGTCTACAGTGATTGAATAGGGGCAGCTGTAACACCCCAAAATTTGCCCTCTTATTTATCATCAACCTCGAGTGATTCACGCTTCATTCTTGCATCATTCCGCATATCATCGCATCACATTTGAAAAATAAATAAGTCATTCATCGTCCTTTGCATGAGGTGTGTGGTCGATCGAGGCTTGGCAAACATTGGAGTTCAAGAGAAAATGATGTACAAAAAATAATCCACACCACTTTCAAGCTAACCCATTAAAAAGGAAGAATTCACCACTTTCTCTCCCTTTTCCCTCCACCTTTCCTTCCACTTTCTTTCCACACTTCCTTTCATTCTTTCCATCTCATTTTTCCACTTCAATTCCACTCCATTTCCCTTGGAAACTTCCACCACCTTCCACCATCTTCTAGAGTATTCCAAGGAATATTCTAAGGAATATTCCAAGGAATATTCCCTTTTCCAACCCTAACCCTAACTAACTTCCAAACCTAATTTTGGATCCCAAACCTAATTTTTGGGCCCCAAACCCAAACCTAGCTCCTAGCCTAATCTCTATATAACCATTAATCACTTCATTGAAAAAGGTTCCCACAATTCCAAAATTTTTCACTTCTTTCATAATCACTTTTTTCTCTCTCACTTTTCCTCCATTTTCCCTCCTTTCACCAAAGCTTCTTTGAATAAGCTCTTCAAGTTTCACATTGAAACTTGAAGATCTTGAAGCTTAAGCCTCTAACCTCCATTAATTGTGGATCGTAGAAGAAGAAGCTACTGAATTTTGTGAGGATTATCGACTTATCGGAAGTGTGCAAAGATTCAAGCATCGAGAACGCATTTATTTTGCGATTTCTCGGCTTTTCGGTTTTCTCTTCGATCAAGCTCCGATTCTTGCAACAATTACCGAAGCACTCCTCCGCTTCGTAGGTTGGTGATCTTAATCACTTCTTCTTTAAGTTATTCTCTTCATCTCGCCACTTTTGGCATTCTTTAAGTGTTTTTTTTCGTTTTGTTTAAAATCAATTCCGTTTCAATTATGTTTGCTTGTGATTTGTTGATTTTTGTTGATTTAGAAGTTAAAGTGTTGATGGCTATAGGTGCTAGCATGTGTAAATAAGCTCAAAATAAGTAGAAATTAGTGTTAGCATGATTAGGTGGGGTTTAGGATTGTTTGGAAGCAAGTTTGTGGCCAAAAGCACTTATTTCAAAAGCATTTTTCACTTTTTGTTCAGTGTTAACCGGTTAACGCATTTGGTTAACCGGTTAACGCATGCGTTTTTGGCCAAAATGCTGTATTTTTTGCCCGTTAACGGGTTAACCTATATGGTTAACCGGTTAACGCTGTCAAATTTTGGATTCTTAGCTTATTTGAATGATCAATCTTGCTTCCTAGTGCCCCTAATGTTCATACATGTTTAGGTAGTGATTTTAGGGAATTTTTGAATCCATTTCCAGTAGCTCACTCCCCCATTTCGAGTCGTTTCGACACGATTCCGTTCATATCGCATATTATGTGTTTTTTGTGCTTCTTTGTGCATGGCTTGAATTCTTGCATGTTGTTACCATGTTTGTGCATTATTTGACACATAATAATCATGTTGCATTCTGTTTTATATGTTGGCATTGCATTAAATCATTTTGCGTTTCATTATGTTGATGTATGTTGCATTTTACATAATCATGTATGTATGTGCATTTGGTTGCATTTTGTTGCATACTTTATCATATCATATGCATCAATTAAATTCTGAATTATGCATTAAGTTTAGTGTGTTTGTTGAATCATTATAGTGTATGTTCATATGCATGTGTAGGTGTTACATTTTTGCATTACTTGTGGCATAATTAACCATATGATGCATGCTTGCATAATCCTTCAAAAATATTCATGTTCTTGCATTTATAGATGTTGATCCATGTTTAAATGCATGTTTGTGATGTGTTTAGGGCATTTTTAATTGAGTTTGTGCATTAAAAAATGGAAATAATCAATTCTGGATTTTGCATTCCACAGCTGTTGTTTTGCATAAGTGCTGTAAAATGTATGCTGTTTGTTATGTGAACATGCTGTATTTGACTTTTAACACCTGTTTTTGCATACATATAGGTGCTGTAAAAAGCTGTTGCATTGTACATTGCATTTCATAGCTGTTTGTGCATTAAATGCTGTAAATAAGTTGCTGAATTTTGCATTTCATTAGCTTTAGGTCCTTTAAACTAAAGATTGAGTCTAGTTTAGGTCCTAGTTCCCTTAGGAATTAATTAGGTAATTTTGTTTACCTTATTTTTATCATGTTTACCATGCTAACCTTTGTTTTGTAGGGAGGGCAAGGTATGTCTAAAAACCCTATCTTCTTTGGTATTTCTAATGCATTTAATTTGCACCATTTTGCCTTACATAATGTTTGTGCTTGTTAGGTTTTCCCCTTTTGGAACCAACTTAACTTCATTAGGAAGTAAGTTGTGTTCTTCTTCCTTTTCTCTTCCTCTTTCCTCTCCTCCTTAGGATTAGAAACCTCACTAACTTTTAGGATCTCCTTGATATTGAATAAACAACTTAGGGTTGGTCTTAGTTCCCCTTAGTTTTTTCCTTTCCCACTTGAGTCATTCTTTCTCATCTCCAAAGAAAAACAATAAAACATTTAATAAAAACCGAACAATCTTGTACGACACGAGACTTTGTTGCGGAGTGTTTATACGCGTCCTGTTTCGGGGCGAGGTGTAAATACTTCCCGCGATGGATAGGTCTTAGTACAAGACTGTTCACAAACAAATTCAAAACATTTCTTCTAAAAAACAGCAAACCAAGAAGTCACGTCTTCTCATTCTCATCTCATACTCTTCATGACTTGTCTCGACAGTTCAAACAGCGATACGGTAAACACCCTCGTGTCAGAGCCGGTAACACCTGAGCTAGAGCTATGGCAACGTCATCCTAAAAAACACAAACCAATCGGTTCCCGCCTAGGTTAGGCGAACTACGTCGACTCTGATCCTCATTATCCCGATGAGGTACGTAGGCAGCGGGGTAGGGCCCGTTCGAGCACATTCTTTATTTTCCCTACATTTCCCCCTTTCTTTCCATTCTATTTTCTTATTCTTTTCTCATTTCTCATTCCCATTTCAGTCCCAGTTAGCGGTTCATTCGTTCAGCAGCATATTATTTCTCACCCTTTGAAACAAAACAAGCAAGCGTGGATCCCGTCGGGTACGACGGACGATCTGGGGTGCTAATACCTTCCCAGGTCGTAACCGACTCCCGAACTCCGATCTTTGGTTCGCAAGGCCTCGTCCTTTCCTTCTTCCTCAGGTTTGTGCAACATTACCTTTCCCACTCCTTTGGGATAAAAATGTCTGGCTGGCGACTCTAACTTTTCCGCGCCACTTTCGCGTTTGTACTAGGATGAAAATCCCGGGAGCGACAGTATGTCTATGCTCAGGTGTTGCAGGCTCGTCTGGTACGAGTGCATTTACCGTCTTGCATGCGAGACAAGTCGTCGCGAGTTCGCGTTGTGAGTGAATGAGATGAGAAGAGAAGTTCCCGCAGGATAGTCGCTTGTTATTTGTTTTTTGCCTTTTAAAAGAAGTGTTTTGAATTTTTTTGTGAACTATCTTGTACTAAGACCTATCCATCACGGTGAATATTTATACCTCGCCCCGAAACAGGACGCATATAAACACTCCGCAACAAAGTCTCGTGTCGTACAAGATTGTTCGGTTTTTATTAAGTGTTTTATTACTTTTCTTTTGAAGGGAGAAAGAAAGACTCAAGTTGCAAAAAGGAAAAATCTAAGGGACTAAGACTCGATCCTAATTGTTTATTTATTTACAAGGTGGTCCTAATGGTTAGTGAAGTTTTCTATTCCTAATGGAAACTTAAAAACTACTAGAATTCAACTTACTTCTTAATGAAGTTAAGTTGATTCTAAGGACAATGGGGAAACCTATTAAAGTTGTAAGATCAAAATAAGGCAAAACAATGAAATCAAACATAAGAAGTAACATTCTAAAAGGGATTCAATGACATGAATTAAAAAATAAATAGTCTATTTATTTATTCTACTTCTACATGGAAATGAATTTTAAGCCTAAGTTCTAAATCTAAGCTAATCCTAATACTCATTCTAAAAAATCAAATTAAACTAAACCTAAGTCTAATATTAAATTCTATGACTAAACTTAAACTACACTATTATTTTTATATTGAACTTTATTTTCTTCCAATAGCCTAAACTAATGGGAATTATGCCTAACTAAGCCTAAACTAATATTCTAAAAAAAAATACTAAAACTTCTAGAAAAATTGTGAAACTTAAACTATAAGGTCCTAACACTATATAAAATATGGTATTAAGAGGAATCCTAAAAAAAACTCATTTTTCTATGCCTAGCAATTAATTATTTCCAGCTATGAATTAATTACTATTTCCTAAGGATTATATCACTAAAACATAAGATAAAAGCTCCTAAAAATTCCATAAAAAATATCCTAAGAACTATTATGAGCCCTTTAATTACAGAAAAAAGAATGGCTCAAAAAGGTTGCTGGAAGTTACTTAAATAAAATGAACAAAATCCAGCATAATTAATAGAAATTCAATAAAGCCAATTAAAAGAAAAATTCAGAATTTAATCAAAAATAATCAAATTTCAGAAAATAAAAATATCCCAACTTTCTAAAATGACTTATTAAGCTTCTTAATTTTTTGGGGAATTTTCTAATGATTTTTATTATTTTTTATTGGATTAATTTTAAACTATGATTAAAACAAAATAAAAATCTAAGGAAATTATGCAGGGGGATATTTAGTTATTTTTCTGGTTATTACTTTCCATGGGCCTAACAGAGGGAGTGTGAAGAGCAATGGACTTGAGCCCATTTTCGTTAGAACCAGGGAGGTGCTGGAAGTAGTTCTTTATGGTTGTTTTTCTAATGGGCCTGGAAGCAGGGGTGTTGATAACAATATTTATTAATTAACCATATTTTTTAAACATATTTTAGGAATTAAACATATTTTTTTAATTAACTTAAAAAAGAAATGGACTAATCTTAAGATAATATTTTTCCTAAAACCTTAGCTTAAGATTATTTTTTATTGAATTATTTCTAATAATCTTGTGAATTAAACCTTAATCTAATAATAATATTTTTTTTATAAATTTTTAATCTTAGAAAATGAATTAAATTCTAAACTTATGATTATAAACTAAATAATACTCTTATAATAAATGCTTCTAAATAATAATCTTATGATAAATGCTTCTAAATAATAGTCTTATGATAATGCTTCTAAATAAAATCTTAATTTAAGTTCTAATAGTCTTGATTTAAGCAAAAATGAAGTAAACTAATCCTATTATAATATTTTTTCCAAAATCTTAATTAAAGAAAAAGAATTAAACTAAACTTAATATTTTCTAACAATCTTAATTTAAAGAAAATGAGAGAAAATAATTACTAATATATTTTCTAAAAAAACTTAATTAAAGAAAATGAGAGAAAATACTTACTAATATATTTTCTAAAAAAAATTAATTAAAGAAAATGAGAGAAAATACTTACTAATATATTTTCTAGAAAAAACTTAATTAAAGAAAATGAGAGAAAATACTTACTAATATATTTTCTAAAAAAATCTTAATTAAACTATAGTCTTATTAAAAATGAATTAAACCTTTAATCTAAAATATGAATTAAACTCTTAATCTTAGAAAATGAATTTAATTCTAAACTTATAATTATATCAATTAAGCTAATATTTTAACTTAAGAAAAAGAATTAACCTAACTTATGATTAAAATTTCCTAAAGTCTTAATTTAAAAAGAAAAAAAAATAAAATTCTAATAATCTTGTGAATTAATATCTTCTAAAATCTTAAATTAAAATATAGTTTTTTTATTATAATATTTCTTTTTATAAATTCCTAATTTAGAAATCAATTAAACCATTAACTTATAATAATATTTTTCTAAAATCAGAATTAAACTAATCCTTATGATAATATTTCTAACAATCTTAATTAAAATATAATCTTATCACAACATTTAATTAAACCTGAATTAAACTATAATATGATTACAAAGTTAATTAAAATATAAATTGAATCAAAACCTAAATATCTAACAACCTTAATTCCTCTTTCTTCTTCCTCCCTAGCGCCGTAACCCCCTGCTTCGTCTTCATCTTCTTCATCACCCTCACGAAACCCTAAGCCTTCTTATTCCTAGCCTCCGCCGCCGTTCACCACCACCTCACCATGAACTTAAACCTCTAAGCTTCATCTTCCCTACTGACACAGAAACCCTAACCTAACCCAAATCCATTCTTACCGAATCCGAAGCAAAAATGAGCGAAAACAAAACAGCTCTACTATGAGATCAATGCATCAACGACAATCAAATAATCTTACGCCTAAAGACACTCCAGATTCGTACCTGGATCAAAGTACTTTGACGATAGTTGCGAATGGTTAGGATCTTCACTTGCGGAGACGACGACACCGAATACTCAGATGGATGAAAGCGCAGCCTGAGACGATCGTGTGCCAACAAAACGCTCAAATCCACACTTCAAAGAAACTGATTGAGGGCTCAATTGTTTTGACGAAAAAGATGAAGATGCCGAGAACCCGAACTCTTGATGACGATGGGGAATTCCTCGATAAGAATCGAATTCGTCCTTCAGGTATGAATATCTCAAATCCCTTTCCTCTTCTCAGCCGTAATCCCGTTTCTCAGTTCATGGAGCATATCATGAGCTCATTATGGTATATGCTTGTGTTTATTCTTCCGCGCGAATCTGAACCAATATTAACTATTGTTCTTGCAGATTAACGGTTGAAAAAGAAGTCATAAACATTGGTGATGGAGGATTGGTTCAAACTGCAACTCATCAAGCTGAAGCCTATGAAATGAGGATCATGAATGGCTGATTGAGGGAGAAGAAGCAGCGAGGTTCTTGATGATGGAAGAGCTTTGAGATGAAAGAGATTGGAAGAGAAAGTTGAAGGAGAGAAAACTGTGGAAAAGAAATTGGAATCGTGAAAAAACTTCAGAAGAGTAATGCTCCTGATTTAAAGGAGCTGATTATCCAGATCTTTCTGGAAGATTCTCAGGGAAACCTTCTGGAAGCTTCAGGTAAAATCAGCTTCAATTCTGTTACTCAGTTGTTAGAATTCAGTTAGGATTAGTTTGAATGGTTGGTAAATGATTTCCTGATTTTGTTAATGGTTTGGATAGATAGAGTACTAACTGATCCCATTTTGGATTTCTTTTTTTCCTTGCTGCAGAAAAATTGCTTTTGCGTGCAGGTCCTGCTTAAATATGAAGGGGCTCTGATGTTGCATCGACGATGTATAATCTTTCGAATAAGAATCCAAAAGATGATGAGAGCCTACAAGGACTCGTGGAAGAGCCGCGGCCATGATGATTGAATGCTTGAGAAGGTTCTTGAAGCTGCATATTGTTGACGAAGACGTGATTATCTTGGTAAGTTCAGTTCTATTGTTCTTCTTCCTGCACAATGCCGTTTCCATTCTGCGAGTCCTCTTTGAATTTGAGCCCTTGTCATATTCTTGTGTCTTAGCTTCTTCCACTTCTGTGTTCTTTTAATTGTGCCTGAGTTATTGTTGATTACTGAAGGTAAAACTTATGTTATTGTCGTGATTATGTGGGATGCTAATGAATGCAGGTTGTGGAATTGAATGAAGTCCTTCGTGTCGACATTGAATCTTGGTGACGTAGGTTCTTGATGAGGACGTGCTGCGGTTTTTTTTTGGGAATGAATTGTTGATGAAGGGGTGAAAGAATCCTGGTTGAAGATAAAGATTTTGGAGAATTTCTTTTGTTTCTGTTGCATACTTTCTGCTTCTTATATATCAGTTACATTTGTAACTAATTTTCCTGAACTTTTCTGGTGTAATTGCCTTTTATCCCTGTTATTTTTGTTGTGAATTCAATCCAATGAATGTTTGTTGGGGAGCGCCAAACAGAAAATCAATTCTGTTAACACCTGCTATAACTTGTAACAGGAAAAGGATTCAATAACTTTGAGGAGGTGTGACCTTGGTGACTTCAGGCAAATTGTAACATTTTTGGAATATAAAATAAAAGAAAAAAAACAATAATTAAGATGAGAAAGGGTGTGTTGTTAGAGACTGTTGCTAGAGACTGTGAGGTAAAGTTACGGTGCAGTTGACGGATTAAAGTCACTCAAAACCAACCCCTTGTAACATTAGGCATGGACCATTAGTTTGAATGTGGCTTAAAAGAATATATGGAATAGAAATAAAAAAAATAAAATTGGTTGGAAGTTTTTTATGCAAATATTTTGAATGGAATTTTCATAATGAAATAGCTTTTGAATTTAGAAAAGAAAACAAGGTCAACCCTCAATTAAATATGTGTTTGGATGATTTAAGAATGGATCCACTTAATACACCAAAAATGAATGAAGGTGGATTCATAACTTGGTTAGGAATGTTAACTAGGCTTGTATGGCTAATGGGCTTTAAATGGGCCCACAAAATTGCGAACTTTTAAAGTGTGCTTAGAAATCGGTCATGGAATTGATAAAATATGGAATTGAAAGGAAAGCGAGTCTTTGTCATGTGAACGGATAACAAAACGAATTTTGGACAATGACCTAGATTTAATGGATTTTGACGAATTCAGGTGTTGAAAACAGTGACAATCTTTGCACTGATGGTGACGTCTTCCAGATAAATCATAACTGTGTATTCTCCCTTAGCTTGAAACAAACCCTTTGACCTGCTCCACTCTTAAGCAATTTGATGCCATAGTAAACTCCTCACGATCCCGAATCGTTATTCCACAAACATATGAATTCAAACCAATATTCTAATATCCTCAAACTCCATTGGTGAAATGCCTTTGAGATCAAATCATGAACCATAATTCCAATTTCTCCTTGAGATATTCAATGAAGAAGAACACAACTTGAGGCGTTACAGAGAGCCAACACCCTTATTCAAAGCGAACTTGATCGAACACCTCAAGAATGGGTCAGATCTATTAGCAAATATTCTCCACCAGTTCAATCCTTGATAGATACAGATAAAGTAAGAAACCCTAATTTCCTTGAGCCCTGATCACATGCCTTATGAAATAATGAAATGAACTACTATGATGTTAATGAATTGAGAAGAAATGCTGATGAATGCAAAATGACGAGCCAATAGAGGGAATAAAGATGAGGGCAAATTTTGAGGTATTACACATGTATGTTCAAGCAGTCCAGGTGGAGGTTCAGAAATCCAGTAACCAAGGTGGGGGACTCAAATAAATAGTCACATGTCTAGGGTTAAATCACAAGAACTGTCCAAAGTGAGGTACTCTTAAACCAAAACAAGTAACAGGGTATGATGTGGCCAAAGGTACCTGCAAACCTGCAAACAGCCCAACCCCCTCACAGGCAGTGTTCTAAAACAAAGATCCTCAGACTTGGATCAGTTATGAGAAGTGTAAACACTTCCAACTCGGAGGTACAGTGTTTACAATAACCATAAAAAATCCTCCTCTAATTCTCCTCAGTTTCTGAAGGTCATAGTAAAGGTCATCCAGACTTAGCAGGCTTCCCAGATAGCCCTAGCACTACAGGAAATCTGTAGCACAGAGTTCTCAAGAAGAAACCCACATCTGAACCGTGTTTCATATTCCCGCACCAGACCAAAATGGAATGGGAAAGAACATGAACCACTCTAGCCTAGGTGTCACTCAGGTCCCAGGTATAGGACCTCAAACTCTCAATAGAACCCCACCCATCAAAACAACAAACCAGATCCAGCAAGATGACAGTATGACAGTATGATGTATAAAACTGTAAGGAAGGCAGTAAACAAGGCTGTACATAAAGCAAAAATAAATATATAACACATATAGCACATAACACCCCAGTAAACACAAATCAAACAAGCGCTAGGAGGAACCCACAAAAAGAACCAGAAGCCCTGGTTACAGTATAAGGGTCCCTAGCAGAGTCGCCAAGCTGTCGCTCCCACCAAATGACATAGAGTCAAGAGGGATACAGACGCGAACGGTCGGCGAGAGGAGAGAGAACACACAAGGGTGAACTCAGAAGACAAGAGTCGCCAGCTAGGCATTTTTATCCCGGAGGAAAGGTAATGCTGCATAAACCTGAGAAAGGATAGATAAGACGGTTGCGAACCAGAGATACTGAGAAAGGGGGTTGGTTACAACCTGGGAAGGTATTAGCACCCAGATTGTCTGCCGTACTCGACGGGATCCACGCTTAAAATATTTGTGTTTAAAAGGGGTAGTGTCAGTGCAATCTGTGTATCAAAGCTGGAAAGAATGCAAGTGTCAGTGTAAAAGAAAACTGAAGTGTATAAGAGAAGTGTCAGTGTAAGAACAAGAGTGAAATGCTCAAGACTATGAGGCTAAAAGAATAATGCTGGAAGAGGGGGGAATATACAGAGACTTTTGTTCGATAACTATTAAGTTATGCCTACGTATCCTCTCGTGCAATGAGGAAGTCAGAACACCGTAGTTCGACCCAAAGAGACTGAAAGATAAATTGACTTGTGAACTGCTTACTTGCCTATGCTCAAGTGTATGACCTGTCTGGCTCAGGTGCAAACTGTCTTGCATTAGACGGAAGAAGAAAGTTCTCGTTTATGAGTGAATGAGATGAGAAAAGAATCCCGGAGGAGACGATTATTGTTTGTTTTTGTGTTTTCAATCTTTTATTGCTTTTTGATTTGTCATAGGAAAATGAGCTTAAGTCTAAACCAAGGGTTAGTAAACTCATCACATCTTCCCTCTAATTAGGGGTAATGAGAATACCTTAAGCATGAAGTAAGCACCTCACACTTAATCATCATGATGTAGGATTAAGATCATTAACCTACTTGTGATTATTTAGATGTTTTTGTTGTTTTTGTTTAGTGTTAAGTAATGAGTTTAAGCCATAATCAAGGATTTAATGGACCCATTACACCATCCTAATAGAAGGATAATAGATGGGAACATTTAAGCTGAGGAAGATACCTCAACTTAATCCATGATTAGGGATTAACCTCATGACAAAACAAAGCCTTTATTAAGTGGATTTTAGTTAATGGTAAGATTAAGAAGTGGATTTTATGGTTTGTAAGACAACTTGAGGGGAACTTGTCCATTAACACTAGGGTTAGTCCTTCTTAACCAGTTAAGGAAGAATTAGAACCCTAATGCAAGGCCCAAGTTACAAGCTTGATGTCTTAGTGATTATTAGATGGATTGATTAAAGGATTTAAACACATTAAGGGTTTAACACTTAGGATTAAAGTTATACACTCCATCCTAATAGAAGGATACATGTATAAGCTTAATCACAAAGCCTTAAAACCTTTAGGGTTTAGTCCCTGATTATGAGGTGAGAAGAGAAGACTCAATGATGACACAAAGGTAAAACTAAATGGGGGGGACTAATCAAACCCTAATTATTGTCATGCTTGGATGTTCCTAGGGTTCATGAGGCTTAAGAGAGGATCTTCAGAGAAGCAACCAGGAAAGAAACAGATGAATGTAGAAAGAAGCAAAGAGAAGCAAAACAACTTGCTTCACTTAAGAAGACAAGTTGCTTGAAGAAAGAAAGTAAGATGAAAATGAATGAGCAAGCTCACTCCAAAGCACAAGATAAAATGCAGCAATGATACATAAGAGATATGAAAAGAGATTGTGAGAAGTGAAGGCAAACTCACTTCTCAAAACAACTTACCACCTGAAAAGCTAGCCAAAGAAATGAAATGCAATGCAAATGAGATGAAATGCAATGAGGGAAACCAAAATCAGAAGCATGAACATGATGTTAATGATGCTAGGAGATGATGAAAACACATGACAAGAGATGAGAGTGATCAAACAAACATAAGAATGCAAATGAAGCATGCCTTGGACCAAAAAGATTCATGAATGTTTATGAAATGAAATGAACATATGACATGGCAAAGGAATGATGCAATGGTCAATCATGATTCTAATATGTCCTAAGATGTCTTATGAATCATGTGGATGCACAAAATTTCATGGCAAGTTATTGAATGCAAGCATGTGAGAGATGAATGCTAAGGAAGGCACAAATTAGGGTTTATGAACAACATACAAAGCAAAATTCAAAATCAGAAGCAAATGACATGATAAAAAATTGAAAATGGGATCAAAGGAACCCTAACCCTACACAAGTTCACTTCCCAAAGGAGGGGGTCTAACTCTTAACCTAGTGCAAGTTATGAATTTCTCAAGTTGGCTAGGGTTTTAAGGTACCTCACAATGAAAAATACCAAACAAATTGAAAATGCAAGATAAGTTCAAACCAATTTTATCCTATAAACTACATGATATGAAGGATGCAATGCAAGAAAAACCATTATCAAACTCTCAAGGGTTAGGCAGAATGGATTTTTCAAAGTTTGAACCAAAATATTGCCCTTAAATGAATTTAATTCCAATGAAAATTGTTAAAATGCATCAAGAACCAAAAAGAAATTTGTTTTGAGAGTTTGATAATGTTTATAAATGTTTTAAAATGCAATGTGAATTTTTTGGTGATTTTTAAATACCTAAATGCATTTTTAATTAATTAATTTCCATTAACTAATTAAAAATAAACATTTAAATGATTTAAAAATGATTTTTAATGCAAAAAAAAAAAATAAAAATATTTTTGGGTTCTGAAAATTAATGAAATGTTTGACAAAAATTTTCAGAATTTTAAAATGAGTTTTGCTATTTTAAATAATTCGTGGAAGTTAATTATAAAACAAATGAAATAAAATGAATTTAAAAAGAAAAAAGAGAAAGTCAAACAGATCAAAGGCTGTGGTTCAAACTTGGGGACGCGGGAATTGACCTGGCACGCAAACGAACGGCCAGAATTCAAACTTGCCTAATTATGTCATTAGCCCTAATCCTGAGCCCTAATCCCTTTCAGATGACCGGAACAGTGTTCCGGTCATCTTCTCCGGCCAACCATTTTTCCAATCTCATTTAATACGCATCAAAACCTCACAAAACTCTCCAGAATCAATCTATGAACATCATTAAACATAAACCCTACAACAAAAACCTTTTATTTTTCATGAATCAAGAGAAACAAACAAAATCATTTTTACGGGCAAACTTTCAGACAGTCAAGACATGCTTCTTTCTTAACCATTTCCAAAACTAAACACATCCAGATGATTAGTGCAACTCATAGAATCATTTTATAACAAGAAATTAAAGTTTTGGAAAAAAAGTTCTTGAGCTCACCTGAACTGGAGCTTTCGAAACAGGGACTTTCTGGCTGCTTCTTTGGTCCAAACAAGCTCCAATGATCCTCCTCAGAAGTTTGTGATGCTTAGCTGGAGTTTATATGGTCTCTAGAGGAAGTTTGCAGAAGCTCAGGTCAATGGAGGAGGGAAATCGTGTTTTTGATGTGGGGGGTTTCAGGCCAAAACAATGGTTGGGAAATGATCAGAGGATCATGGTGAGTGATTTTATGAAGTTTGTTTGGAAGTTTGATGCTTGTGTGATGAGTTTCGAAACAAAATGCATAAGAGGTGAGTTTTGGGAACTATGGCTTATGAGAGGCTTCAGCTTCCAAGATTATGTGAAATGTAATCCATGAGGCATGTATGTGAAGCTGTGATTGGTCAGAGAGTTGTTGCTGGCCTAGCTTGATTGGTATGGGCCATTTTGCATAAAGTCAACTTTTGTGTAAGAAGAGGTATGGGTTGGTTCAGTCAAGGTACAAAGGCATGTCTTGGCTCAGCATGCTTCAAGGAGAACCATGGAAATGAATTAGAGGCAATGCAGCAAGTGGATTAGGGTTTATGTGAGGTTTTGCAATTTTCACAAAGTTTGGCCCTTTTGTGATTACTTGAAGCATAAGTCATGAAAATGGGAGGCTCTTTGGTGCATTATAATTTTTAGGTCATGGTTTATGTTTGTGTAATGCATAGAAATCAATTAGAGGTCACATAAAGGCTTGGCATGAGGTTTTGCAACTTTGCCTCTTTGGTACAAAACTTGAAATTATGTGATTTTGTCCAACTTTGACAAGCCATAACTTTTGATCCAAAATGAATTAGAATGAGTTCTTATACTTTTTGAAAATGGGAGGATCCATTCTACAACTTTCATGACCAAAGTTTTCTCATTTGAAGCATTTTTGAATCAAAAAGAGAAGGTTGAAAAACTTTCCCAAAATGGCAAGTTTTCATTACAAGTCACTTTCCCAAAAAGGCAACTTTGCAAATGGCTTGAAATTCTTCAATTTTGTGGACTTCTAACATCTTATATGATCAAATAAAGATCATACACATTCAAAATGATGGAGAATGCCCTTTGGTTGGGTCATTGGGGACCTCAGATGCCCTGATTTTGCACTGACTTGCTCAAGAAGTCATCCCTTGATCAGATGCCTTCCCCATGGAATTTCTTCATGAAAATTGATATGCATGATCCTCATAACATATAGAGACCAATAGAAACAAGAATGACCAAAAATTTTGGAGTTATGGCCTTTGAAACCAAAACCCTAATTTCAGGTCATCTGTGCAGTTAAGCTTGGCTCTGCTTCCATGCCTTTCTCAGTTCTTGTGATTCTTTGAATTCTTTGATCTTGAGAGGATATAATATGGTGATTGGACACACATGGACCCCTTTGAAGTGATTGAAGACCTTTGGAGTGGCTCAAATGGCTCAGGGATGGCTCAGATCACAAACCCTAGATGCAGATGACTTAGAACCAATACAGTGAAGCCAAAATGCAATATGAGATGATATGATTGAACTTATGCATATGAAAAGATCACAAGCCATGGTGAAATGGGTGAGGGAAAATTTGGGGTGTTTACACCAGTCTATCTATATTCCTAGTAACAACTCCTTGTTCCTCATATTTGTTCTTGTACACCCACTTGGTTCCTATCACATTTGATCCTTCTGGCATTGGGACAAGATCCCAAACTTCATTCCTCTTCAATTAAGCTAACTCCTCTTGCATATCATTGATCCAGAACTCATCAGTCAATACTTCTTTAACATTCTTTGGTTCTATATTTGACACAAAACAAGAGTTATAGATTATTTCCTTTGATATGGTAGTGACTCCTTTATCCAGCTCTCCTATGATGAGATCTTTATAAAGATCTTTCTGAGTCCTGATAGAGGGACCCTTGTTGGTCTGACTAGCTTCAGGCTCGGAACCAGAGGGTTGTTCATCAATACTTTTGTCTTCAATTTCTTATGGAGTTGCATTCTGAAATGTTTCAACATCATCCAGGACATCATCTTCTTTGTTCAAGTCTTGATCATCAACAACAACATTTATAAACTCCATCATTACTTTAGTTCTGGAGTTGTAGACTCTATAAGATCTGTTGTTGGTAGAGTATCCAAGAAATATCCCTTCATCCCTTTTTGGATATAATTTTCTTCTTTGTTCACGGTCTGCCAGTATAGCATTTACTTCCAAAGACATGGAAGTATTTCACAGTAGGTTTTCTTCCTTTACATAGTTCATATATAGTAGAAGAAGTGCCTTTTCTCAAGGTGACTTTATTGTGAATGTAGCATGCAATATTCATTGCTTCAGTCCAAAAATGATAAGGTAGTTGTTTTTCATGTATCATGGCTCTAGAATATTCCTGTATAATCATGTTCTTGCGTTCGACAATTCCATTTTGCTGAGAAGTAATGGGAGATGAGAATTCATGACTAATTCCTTCAGAGGAGTAAAATTCAGCAAACTTGGTATTCTCAAATTCCTTCCCATGATCACTTCTGATTCTAATAACATTGCTTTCCTTTTCTCTTTGAATTTTTTGACAGATATCTTTGAAAACTTCAAAAGCATCTAACTTTTCTCTGATGAAATTTATCCAAGTGTATATTGAATAGTCATCCACAATAACATAATCATATTTCTTTCCACCAAGACTTTCTACCTGCATAGGTCCCATCAAATCCATGTGAAAAAGTTCTAAGACTTTTGAGGTGGTAAGATGTTGGATCTTCTGATGTGACATCTTAGTATGCTTTCCTACTTGGCATTCTCCATATACTCATTCTTCTTCAATTTTGAGCTTAGGAATTCCTCTGACAGCTTCCATGGATATGATTCTCTTCATTCCTTTCAGATGTAAGTGTCCAAGTTTTTGATGCCAGAGTTTAACTTCATCTTCTTTGGCAAGAAAACAAGAGGATACATAACTTGAATCTTGAGATCCCCATAAATAACAGTTGTCCTTAGATCTGACTCCTTTCATGATCAATTCACCTTTTCTCATATGTAACAAGACATTCACATTTGGAGAAATTAACGTTCAGTCCTTGATCACATAGTTTACTGATGCTAATTAGATTGGCAGTCAATCCCTTTACAAATAGCAGATTGTCAAATTTAGTCACTCCTGAGCAATCCAACTGTCCAATTCCCTTGATTTCACCTTTGGCTCCATCACTAAAAGTAACAAAACTAGTAGCATGAGGTCTCATATTCACCAACATATTTTTGACACATGTCATATGTCTTGAACTTCCACTCTCACAATATCAGTATGTTTTTGCTGAAACTCTGAGAGAGGTATGAGCTATCAAGTTATTGGTAGCAACCTTAGCAATCCATTGCTTTCCGACCTTAGGTATGTTTTGAATTAGAACACGCAGAGGGGCAGGCTTAGAATATCCATAAAGTTTGAAACAGTAAGGCCTCAAGTGACCAAACCTTCCAAAATAATGACACCTCCAACTATGGGAATTTCCTCATAAGTAATTTTCAAGTCTTCTGTTATGATGTTGAGACATCTGATTCAACATCTTTGATTTAAGCTCAGAATAAGAAAGATTTGAGACATGTTCTTTTATTTTGTAAAACCCTAGACTAGTCACATCTCCATCCATCTTCCCAACTTAAAGAATCTCATCTAAAGTCTCTGAACTACTATTCAACATCCTGACAGACTTGGTCATTTGATCAAGTTTGGAGTTTAACAATGTTACCTTATTCTCCAGCTTGGAGATAGTTTCCAGATTCTCTTCCTTTTCAATCTCCAGTTGAGATATGATTTTCTTCTGTTCCTCTCCTTGTTGGCAGACTTCTTCACTTTTGAGACATAATTCTCTATAGGAAGTGGCTAACTCATCATATGTAACTTCATCATCACTGAATTAGAATAATATCTCCTAGTTAGAGCAGTGGAATTCTTAGAATATTCTTCTTCAGCTTCACTTTCAGAGTCCTCATCTGACCAAGTTATAATAATACCCTTATTATGTTTCTTGCGATGTGTGGGGCATTCAGATCTGATATGACCATAACCTTCACATCCATAGAATTGAATTCCTTTTTCTAGAGAATAGTTCTTTTCAGCCTTTGTCTTTCTACCAGAGTCATTTGATCTACTAAAGTCAGATGAGTTGTTCTTGACATTTGATCTTGAATTATTGTCCATATTTTACATTACTTTGTCAAACTGTCTCCCGAGAAGAACTATAGCATTAGATAGGCCTTCCTCAGTATTCATATCACATTCTTCTACTCCATCTTCAGTGTTGGAAGAAAAAGCAATATTTTTGTTTTTCTTGTCGGATTTGTCACTTATGCCGATCTCAAAAGTTTGAAGAGATCCAATAAGTTCATCCAATATCATCTTGCTAATGTCATTATCTTCTTCTATGGCAGTGACCTTCATGTCAAATCTCTTGGGTAGAGATCTGAGAGCTTTTCTTACTAACTTTTCTTCAGACATTGTTTCTCCAAGAGCATTGGATGCATTAGCTATCTCGAGGATATTCATATGAAAATCATAAATATTTTCATCATCTTTCATACTTAAGTTTTCATATTTTGTGGTAAGCAACTGGAGCCTTGACATTTTTACCTTAGAGGTACCTTCATGAGTAGTTTTGAAGATGTCCCAAGCATCTTTAGCCACGACACATGTGTTAACCAATCTGAAAATATTTTTATCAATCCATTGAATATGGAATTCAATGCTTTGGAGTTTTCTAGAGCAAGGTCATCTTCTTCTTTAGACCAGTCCTCTTCAGGCTTCAAATCTGTTGTATCCTCTCCATCTTTTTCTTTCATAACAGGATGCTCCCATCCTCTCAGAACATCTTTGCAAGCCTTGTTATCCAAAGACTTCAAGAAGGAAACCATTAACAAATTCAGGATGGGTGGTCTATTAACAAATTCCACCACCTTGTCCATTGTACCAGAAAGTAACTTCGCTGAATCTCACCCAGATATAGAGCATGATGTCTGCTCTGATACCAATTGAAATTCTTGTATCAGATATTTGATGTCGAAAAGGATGTCATGACATTAATATAAGAGCATTGACAAGGTAAATAAATTGTAAAGTAAAACAACAATAACACAAGGAATTGTTAACTCACTTCGGTGCAATCATACCTACTCTGGGGACTACCAAGCCAGGAAGGAAATCCACTATCAGTAGTATCAATTCAGAGTTAAACCTCCAGTTTACATTCCTCACTTAATCACTACCCAATGCAATTTCTATCTAAGAGAACTTAGATAAGAGAACCCCTTTCACTCCCCCTCAATCACACAATGTGATAATCAAACAAAACCTTACAAAGAAATAAAAACACTCTTCTAAGACAAACAACTTGATCTTGATTAAAAGCTTTAATCAAGAATAAACACTCATGCTTAAAAGCTTAGAGTGGAAAACATATAACTCAAAAAATAATTTCAATTCAAACATCTAGGTGATGTTAGAATGACTCACAATAACACACACACACACACACACAAGGAAACCCTAAATCTCAAAAGCACTAAGCTTCACAATACATAAAATATTCCACATGATTACAATTAGGCTAAATAGTCAGTAGTATAGTGCATTCTGAATGGGCCTAGATCAGATCAGAACCTTCCACAAATATGATCACATGAATTACTCCAAAACAAGGATGAGAAGATCTTCAAAATCTCCAAAAACAAATCACAAAGCAGCTTTTGTATTTGACATCAAATCTCCCTTGATTTTCTCATATACTTGAGCAAATCACATAAACAAACACCTGCTAAAAAAATGAATAAATTAAATCAAAACATTTCGCGTTAGGATGTCCCAGATCTATCAAAACAAATGTTATGACATCTGATCTGACATCACAAAAACCTGCACAACAGATGTTCTCCAATCATGTCAGAGACATCTTACAAGACATTAAAACACATGATAATGTTTTTCTACATATGCTGCCAAACCAAGAACCTTTAAAAGACCCACCCATCGTAACTTCTAAAAGATATTTATGAACAGGTTGAAGTCTGTTGCAGAATATATGCACTTGATTCAAATCATCAAAACCACGACCCTTGCATTTTCGTAACATATATTTGAATCTCTCCCAAGCTTTGTTGAAAGATTCGCGTGCTTCTTACGCAAATACTGAAATTGTCATCTTGGCCTCCATAAATCTATTGTGAGGGAATAATCGTTCAAGAAACTTCTCCTCCAATACGTTCCAATGTGTCATCACAAGAGTAGGTTGGTCAAGATAGCACTCATTCTCCTTCCAAATTAAGGAATGGAAGAATAGTTTCTTAAACAAAGGTTCCTCTTCTACTTCCGGTGCTTCCGTTGCACCCTCTATTTTAAAAACTTCGTGAGATGAGTAAACAAATCCTCATGATCCATACCCGCAAAGAGATTTTCATATAAAAGATAAAAGATTCTCGTCTTCATCTTAAAATGCCTTCCGTTGGTGGCATTGTGTGCAAACTAAGCGTTGTGTCTTAGACTATTGACACATGGACCTATGGGAGGTGAGGGTGGAGGTATCCTGTTCCGGACTAGCCCAATGACTAAGAAGGGCCCAATCCACTTATGAATCTAGGACGGCCCAATAGCCCAAATTTCAGAGGGATCCATTAGCACTATGCCAAACAAGACCTTAGACAGCGCTTTTTTTAGCCTTATACAGCGCTTTAAAGCGCTGTCTAAACCTCCGCTGCTAAAGGTTTAGACAGCGCTTTTTTAAATCTTAAAAGCACTGTCTAAGAGCTGTCTAAGGTACCCTTAGACAGCGCTTTTAGGAATACCTTAGACAGCGCTTTTGAGAAAGCGCTTTCTAAGCCCCTATACTTTAGACAGCGCTTTTGGTGAAAGCGTTGTCTAATCCCCTCCTATTTTAATTTTTTTAGGTATACCTTAGACAACGCTTTTCAAAAGCGCTGTCTAAGCCCCCCCTTAGACAGTGCTTTTGCCAAAAGCGCTTTCTAAGCCCCCCCTTAGACAGCGCTTTTGCCAAAAGCGCTGTCTAAGGTATACGAAATTTTTTGCAGCTTTTGTTTTAAACCACATTTTTTCCAGGTTTATAAACCAGAATTTCTACCTGTTTTCAACCAAATTTTGGCAGACAAATATCACATTTTATATATGCCATTTCAAACCATTTTGGCCTTTTTTCTACCAATTTTTGGCTAACAAATATATATATACCAATTCAAACCAATTTTGCCTTAAATGTATCAAAATATATACAAATTTATGTACACATTTACAAGTCATTACATATACTACAAATGTACAATATAATTACACAAATTTATGTACAAATTTACAAGTCATGTACAATATACTACAAATTTACAAGTCATTACTTAAAACATTGAGCTCTATGATGAATTGACACCATTCCTCTTTGATTTCGTCCACTTGATCCTTTGTATAAAATGCACACTTGAATTCATCAAAGTACTACATAATAATATAACATAGTTTGATTTAATTTCAACTATTTAGTTATATGAGATATGTGTAAATATAAAAATAACTCATAAGTTAGAAATACATACATCGGTGGGAATCTCTAATCGGCCCAAAACAAGAGTATCTCGCATAAACCTCAACATGAAATACCCGCAATCTATTTGATTACGTTGTTGAGGACACTACATATGAAAAAAAAATGGATAAATCCTAAGTTTTATCAAGTGTCATCACTAATATAATAAAAAATGTGATAATTAAAAATATACCGCCACTTGAATCCATGTAATGGAGTTGGCGCCCCTCTTTGAGGTTTGGATATCTCGTTGGGCCCGAAAAGCTTGTAGGATGCTAATAAAATAAAAATGAAGTAATTAGAACAATTCACATAAACTAAGAAATACACACAAATATTTTTTGAACATTCTCACTTACGTGTCAATTATGACTTTCATATCCGGGTATGTTGTCCAATCATTTCCTAACGAGTCAAGATAATACACGATTTCTCGGATAGGATTGATTGCGAGCAACAACCAATGTCCACTGTAATGATTAAGCAAATGTTAGATGTCAACTTGGAAAAAAATTATAATAGATGAATTTAGAATGAAATTCTAACCCGGTATTAAACGGTATAAAAAACAACTTCTCCGCATCTTTATTGGACATGAGGATCCGAAGAACGTACTCCATCACGATATCTAGTCTACTTAAGATTGAACTTAAGTTGACGGTCGCGGGTGCTAAGAATCCGAATGACACGTCCAAACCATATGGGGCGAATCAATTTGTCATACAAAAACCTAATATAAAAACATCATTAACATTAGACACCTCTTTTGAAACATAAAGTAAATAAGTTGTTCAATTAATAAAACAAAGTAGACCGGATTTACCTAATATATGTATTGACAACGGTGACGCCGATTTCTTCACGACCAAAAACTTGCATGAAGTCTCTATTACCAATCATTTGGTCGTAATCAAAGCCGAAAATCCCTACCTCCATATGTACATTCCGAACACCTCCGGTCGGTATATCGGTCATCTCTAGAAATGTCCTGAGGCACGACCTATACTTGGTGGTAGGTTTTTTCCTAGCTACGGTCTTCTTAGCACTAACACTTTTTACCCGTGTGGAGGCGTTGCTAACCTCTTTTTTTTGTTGTGCGGAGGCATTGCTAACCTCATTTTCTTGAAGCTACATGTCATATAAATAGTTAGATCAAATTAAGAATGTAACAACTTCCATGAATATATGTCATATAATTGTATATTACCTCTTTTCTTGAAACCACGGACTCGGTATGCCGCGGAATAACATTATCTTTTGATTTGGATTTTGTGGGAGTCTATTTAACATAACCAAGGAAAATATGTACGTAAAATGCACGTAAAAACTTTGAATATACACATTAAAGTTAACATAGGTTTTAGGCATACCTCATATCCTACGCATATGAGGTTTGTCGGCCATGCAACAAACGAACCTACTGCTTCGTCCACCGTTGTTGCATCCGAATCATCGTTAGGATATGGTAATGATGCATTCGGCTCAACTGCAATATCAACTGATACCTTCAAACATCCAGCAAGGAGCTCTCTAGTGTGGAGTAATACTCCGTTAACGTTATGCATTTTTCCCTTGCCAACCATTCGATAGTATGGTGACGACAAATATAGCTGACAATGGGAAATGCCCTAAAACCAATAATAACAAGAAATTGTTAATGTGTATATATGTCAAATACATAATTTAAGCAAATAGTTCAATTTAAGACAATTATATGTAATTACCTCTGGAATGTTCGGCTGAAAGGTACAGTTGATACTCTCTTTGTCCGAACCATCTTTGAAACATGCTGAGGCGCTAGCCTCTCTTTCTCTCCTCAATGCATCAAGCTCAGCTTGCATGGCTTCCAATTTTGCATGAAGCTCCCGATTACTAGGAGACTTTCCTTTTTTAACACTCAGGGAGGTCGGAGTGACTCCAAATCCCTTACCCCTCACCCAACCAGAATACTCAGGGACATCTAATGCCCGACTAAGTATGCTCCTAGTATCATCGGGAGATAAAGACTGAGATAGCGCCTCCTGAAAAATCAGATGAATACCGTATACTTGTCAAATATTTGTGTATAAAAATGTTATTCAATTAATGAAAAAATGTTATACTTACACATTTCTGGTATACGTGTAAAACGTCTTCTTGAGGAACTCCAGATTTGCCCACACGGGCTTCCTTCCACAAAACATGTGCAGGAAGAGATGTTTCTGAACTTTTCTCCTTCTGCAGCTACACATTAAGTCATACAATTTGATCAGATAAAACTAATATATGATGAACAAAATTGTTATCGCAATTTATAAATACTTACCATGGATTGTTCTAAGCGTCCATATCCGACATGTCCTTTTCGGTACGGATATGCGGGACTTGATGCTCTTTCCCGATTTGTGGCACTTTGTTGCACCCCAAAATTTGCCCTCACAAGACAAGACTTTGTGTACTAAGAGGTTCACAAGGTTCACAAGGTTCACAAGGTTCACAAGACATCTCATGAGGTTCACAAGGTTCACAAAATTCACAATTAGTCAGAAGATTTGACATTTCCCTCAGACAATGCATCCTCCTAAGCAATGCATCCTAAACTAGGGTTTTTGACTTTAATCAGGCTAAATGGACTTCCAAGACTTCAAGTGAGTTTCATAACATCTTATATGTGTTTAAGAATCCCCATGAAAAGTTTCAAGACTTTTCCCAAAGGTTTGCTCAGTCAGATGATCAGATAGGTCAAAATCAGCCAAAGTAGTTAAAAAGTCAAACTGAGGTCAACTGTGGTCAAACCAAAGTCAAACTTCATGATTTTTTGCCAACATCAAGTATATGAAGTAAAATTCATCATTTGATCAAGGGTTGATCATGATTCATCAAGGAGATTTCAGATCATCAAGAATCAGGAGTTTCTAAATTAGGGTTTCCTTAGGAAAAGTCAACTGAACTTTGACCAGCCATAACTTTCACATGCTTCATCAAATTTTTCCCATCCAAATCTAATTTTGAAGGAAATTGAATTCCCTACAACGTTGTGTCTCACAAGCCAAGCCCAAAAATGCTTCATTTGGAAGGTATGAGCTAAGACATTATAGGTCCATTTGAAAGTCAACAAAAAGTCAACAACTTCAAAGGAGCATAACTTGAGAATGGTAAAAGATATGGACATGAAACCAATGGGGTTGGTTAGAGGACTCTTTAAGCTTTCCAAAATGTCCAAGAACACCCTCATAGCATTAAAATTGAAGGATTTGTGCCCTTGCAAAGTTGGGAAATTTTAGGGAAGTTTATGAAGCAAATAAGGCCTAAAATCAAATTTTTGCTAAATGAGCCCACCAAATTGCCATCCCATCTTTTCAAAAACACCAAGCACGACCCAAACCACTTATTTTCTGATTTTTTTTTAATTTATATTTATTTGAATTTTATTCATTAAAATATCATTTAATTTAAAATAAAATATGAAATCAAATATTTAAGAGGGGATATTGCTTCTAGAAAGTCATAAACATTGCTTGGATCAGATTGATATGAAAATTATGATGATTGTCCTAAAATAGTAATGCTATATCAAAGAATATTTGAATTTTAAGGCATGATCTTTTTCAATCTCAATTGATCCAAATATCCAAAGTGTGACATGATTTTTTGACCTAATATCATTCATATATATACAAGTAATTGATCACAAGCAGGGGACACGAAAATTGAAGCCTCAAGAACAAGTTTCAAACTTTCAAAATTCATCAAAAAATCTCAATTCGGATTCTCACTTAGAGGCTCTCTCAAGGCATTCTAAAGGTTGCAAAACATTCCTTGGACATCACTAAACCAATCCCAACCTTCAAAAGCATCGAAAACAAGCTCATATGCATAAACCGATTCATCATGTTCATGATATTTTTGATTTTCGATTCTAGATATTTATTTATTTTTAATGAATTTTGATTGATGTTTCTTGTTTATGATGAGCTGTAGATTGATTCTGGACAGGTTTTATGAAGTTTCATCACCTAATATGGATTTCACCATTACTAGGGTTTTTCGGCCAAATTAGGGTTTCATGATTTAAGGGACATAAATGAATTCTAAGACCATGGATCAACTCTAATTGACCTCTGGATTATGTTTGTGGATTTAATTTTATGAAATTTTGTTGTTTTATTGATGATTGAATTTCGTAGGGTTTGCTGCAAATGGAAATTCGCAGGAAAACTTATAGGAAAATTCGTAGCAAAATACGCAGGTCTGGAGGAAGAAGAAGAAGCCCAGCGCGCCAAATTCTTATTTCAAAATTTGATATTATATTTTATGTTATTGTTATGATATTTATTTCAAAAGACAGTGTTGGCTCAGCTGGTTGATGTGCGTGTGTTTGATGTTAATGGTCCTGGGTTCGAGTCCCCCCCAGGTCATTTTGTTTTGCTTCATTTTATTTAATTTTTACAGGGTTTTAATAAAATGAATTCTACCTGTATCATGACACAAGGATGCGCCTGGCCTAGTGGTTGTGGATGAAGGACTCAAGGATTGAAGCCTAGGGCCTGGGTTCGAATCCCAGCCCCAGGTATGTTTATTCTTTTAATTTACTTTCATTATTTTGTTTATTTTATACCAATTTAATTTAATGAATTTCTTAAATAATAGTTTCTAAAAAAAAATGAAATGTTCATATTATTTTTATAACAAACTTATCTTTTTTTCTCACAATTTATTTTTTCTTAAAAAAATTAAATTATTTATTTTGTATTTCATCATGTATATTCATATTGTTGTATATATCTTATTAATAAATTGGTTTTGTAAATTAATAATTAAATTAGTATTAGGTATCAAATTAAAATATTTTTATACTCAAAA
Source organism: Lathyrus aphaca (assembly GCA_963966055.1). Classification (NCBI taxonomy): domain Eukaryota; kingdom Viridiplantae; phylum Streptophyta; class Magnoliopsida; order Fabales; family Fabaceae; genus Lathyrus; species Lathyrus aphaca. The sequence goes on along the minus strand of OZ014519.1, from coordinate 723,231,563 downwards.
CCCTATTTTTTTTATAAACCCTAATTATATTGTAAATCTTAATTTATTTGTTTGTAAATTTTAATTAGATATATTTATTTATAATTTGTTCATATAAATAATGTAATTAGGATTAGATTAAGTAGTTAACCCTAATTTATTTTTTCTAAACAATTAAAAACCCTAACTTTATTTTATGAATTTAATTTCTATTTTTTTTAAGTTTACTTAATTATAATTAACAAATATTTTTATAATATGTATATAAAATTAAACTATTAAAATTATTAGTCATATTTATGTAATATTTATTATTTATCTCTTTTTTCTTAAATTCTTAAAAAATAATTATTTATTGAACTTTTAATTTATTATTATATTATTATGCTAATTTCTTCTTCTTATATTTATTTTGTTTATTATTACTAACCTCTTTATTTATTTATTTATTATGTGATTGTTTTATTTTTATTATTATTATTATTATTATTATTATTATGTAATTGTACCAATCATGTAATAGTTGTAGAATTATTTTTACTATTTATTTTTAATTGCCATGGTTAGTAAAATAGGGAGTGTAAAACATGTTTGTATTTAAAATTGAATCTAGATCACTAATCTTAAAGATAAATATTTGAATTGGTACACGCACACACGTAAGTCGATCTTTGATCGCCATCTCACATTCTTAAGGATACCTCTCATGTTGCCTAAAGAAAAGGTCAAGTAAGGTGTAAAGCAAAGTCCCTTCTCTCATATCATCTAGTCCCTTAAAAGATAAAAAGATCAAGTCCCTTCACGGTTTCCTTTCGTAAATGATCTTGTCCCTTTCGAATAAAGATGATAAGTCCCTTCGAATTGCTAAATACACCTTACAGTTGCCTCATCACAATTGTCCTTTCATTTGTCCCTCACACATCCAAGGTAATGACTACCTATTCCTTAATAATAGGGATAGTCTTACCACTTAAAGCATATTTAAGAACATAAAAGATTTAACTTAGGGTAGGTTTCTCTTATGTACTTGCTCACTTTTTTTCAAAACACTTCACATTTTTCAAGCAATTTTCAAAACAAAGGCTTTATATATATCTGTACATGGATCATTATAAAGTACTTAAGAAAATTTCTAAACACACACTACACTTTTCAAAAACATTTTAGAGTGAGCTAAGTAACTAAGAGCCCATGGATAACCATGGATGTAAAAGGTGCTAACACCTTCCCTTTACATAACCTACCCCCCGAACCCAAAAATCTTTTAAGGTCTTTCCTGTTCTTTTATGCCCTTTCCTTTGGATAAAATAAAAGTCGGTGGCGACTCTTGCTATCCGCAACATTTAACTAAAGTCAGTTCTCCCACCGTGTTACAGAACTGGCGACTCTACTGGGGATTTAATAAAAGAGAGGTACCCTTAGGAATTGGATCACTTTAAACTTGTTTGCTTTGTTTGCTTTACTTTACTTGTTGGGTGCTCTTTTGTGTGAAAGATCCTAACCCGGATCTAGTGTACCTTAGGTAAATGGCAATAGACCAAGGAAACTGTACGGCGTATACCGATATGGTTGATCTGGTGGCCATAGTTAGTGTGACTTCTTGGTTGGTGCTTATGTTCCTTAAGTCAAGTTGAGGATAATATGAGGCTGCCATACGTTGTCAATGCACTAACTAACTTTTAGAACCCTAGTTATCCCATCTTGGCCTTTAGAAAAGTAGTGAGATAACCGGCTTTGGTGAAGACGGAAGTTGGTTGATACTCGATACTACGCTCATTGAGATTCTAAACTTGGAGGGTTTTGGTTGGCAAGTAAGTTGCCTACTGAACAACCACCCTTGTGAAGGATCAATGATATTGAGATCCCTTAGAACCTGGTTACTTTGTAGGACAGGATGAACCAACTAACTTCAGGGGAGGGTACTTACCTTTAAACCTCATGCAAGCCTTCAAACCTAGGGCTATGGTGTGACTTGTTTGTGTGTACCACATGTTTGTGATTGAGCATAACATCATAGCATCATCATGCATCATAAGCATAGCATTTTCACTAACCATTTCAAGGACCAAAGGATTTATCTTTGTTCTTTGTTGCAGGTCATGGCTTTTGCTCGTAGAAACACTATCAGGATCAACTTTGTAGGCATACCTCCTAAGCTTAAGGAATTGGTCTCTCAGGTTTCTGAAAACTCCCAGTTCATCAAGAGACATGGTTACCTACTGGATCTAGTCACTTCAGGGTTCAATGAAGACATGATGAGTGTTCTGTTTCAGTTCTTTGACCCTAAACATCACTGTTTCACATTCCCCGATTATCAGCTGGTTCCTACAATGGAAGAGTTCTCCAAGCTCCTGGGTATACCTATCCTTGATCAGAGACCCTTCACAGGCCTAGAGAAAGAGCCTAAACCTGAGGTTATTGCTGCAGCTCTACATCTGAAGAAATCATACATTATCCTAGAAACGAGAAGTGGAGTTAAGGGTATTCTTGCTAAGGTGTTAATAAGGCTCAAGTATTCTTGAAGGCTATGAGCAATGATGCTTTTGAGGAGATCTTAGCCTTGATGATTTATGGCTTAGTGTTGTTCCCCAATCCAGATCAGTTCATAGATGTTCATGCCATTAACATATTTCTGAGTCACAATCCAGTGCCTACATTGCTTGGAGATATTTTACATTCTCTTCATACTCGTACTACAAAGGCACGAGGAACTCTGATGTGTTGCATACCTTTGCTATCTAGGTGGTTTATTTCTCACCTTCCTCGCTCAGTGATGAAGAATGAACAAGGGTTCAGGTGGTCCAAGAGGATTATGTCACTCTCTCATTCAGATATCCATTGGTGCTCCCGATCTATGGAGAATGTTACTATCATTGACCGTTGTGGGGAGTTTCCTAATGTGCCACTTCTAGGCATAAGAGGAGGCATTACTTACAACCCTTCTTTAGCTTTATGACAGTTTGGTTACGCTCGGAGTGATGGTCCTCATGACATGTTGATTCAAGGTATTGTGTTTGACTACGACAACGATCTGCAAGGTTACCGTCAAAGGTTCATACGAGCATGAGGTAAAGTGAACAAGGTTGACAGCAAGACTCTGGAACCCAAGTACACTATTCCTATGGAAGCTTATCTCAAATGGGTGCGATCTCGTGCTCAGACTCTTATGATGCCATATCCTGCCATCCTGCCAGTTACTATGGAGCCTGTTGCTGAAGGAGATACCTCTTATACCATCCTTCATCCAGACATGCCCACTGACATGGAATATTTACAGAGGTCCTGGATCCAGTTGAAGGAGAAAAGGGATGCTTTCGAGGCTCATTACAAAGCAAGTCAAGAAAGAATCCTGGAGCTAACAAAGCAACTTCACGAGGAGCGAAATCTCAACTCATACCTCAACACAAAGAGGAAACGTCCATGGGAGACTTAAAACCCCATCTTTTGTATTTATTTCATTTCATTTTTATTGTAAGCCCAAGGGGCAAACAAATTTATTACTAATAAAAGTTTACTTTCTTGATTGTTTAAACAAATTTAAATCTTGCGGTCCTTGAAAACATTTCATACGCATTTATACATCATATCATTGCATCACAGGTTTCTTGTGCACAGGTTTCTTATCTTCTCGCTATTTATTTCAGCAATGGCTCTTGAACAAACAGTTAAAGATCTCCAGGCACAAAATGCACAGTTCCAAGAGCTGATCCTGAACTTGTCCAAGGGGCAGGATGAATTGAAGACACTGCTGGCCAAGAAGACTAAGAAGATTAGAAGGTCAGGAGGCCTGATCAACATGGGAAGAAGGTTCAGAGGTCCTGTCAAGACCAAGGAACAGGTTGAAGATTATAAGTCCGAAGAGTCTGAGAAAGAGGGAGGCAGTCTCCATAACACTATGGGGGACTCTGATTCTGAAGCTAACTACTATCATGATCCTACTGAAGATAAGTTCAAAATGTTGGTGGATAGAATGGATGCTATGGAATTACAAAAGTCTTCTGGGTTGGATTTTGAAGACCTGAGTTTGATATCTGGGGTGGTCATACCCATTGGTTTCAAGGTTCCTACTTTTGTAGTTTACGATGGTGTCTCTTGTCCCAAGCTGCATCTGAGGTCTTATGTCCGGAGAATCCAACCCCATACTGCTGATAAGAAGTTGTGGATCCATTTCTTCCAAGAGAGCTTATCTGGAGCTCAATTGGAATGGTACTATCAGTTGGAGAGTGTCAACATCCGTGATTGGAATGATCTTGCTGAGGCTTTTTATAAGCAATATCAATACAATGCTGACCTAGCTCCTACTCGCATGCAATTACAGAGCATGTCTATGGGTGCTAAAGAAAATTTCAAGGAGTATGCCTAGAAGTGGAGAGATTTGGCTGGTAGAGTGCAACCCCCTCTAACTGACCGGGAGTTAGTTGATATGTTCATGTGTACGTTGAATGGTCCTTTTTACAGTCATCTCATTGGAAGCTCATCATCTGGCTTCACTGAGTTGATAATGACAGGAGAGCACGTAGAAAGTGGTATAAGGAGTGGCAAGATCCAAGTGGGTGCTTCTTCATCCAGCACTACAAAGAAGCCTCCCAGTGGGAAGAAAGAGTCAAATGCTGTTTATGGTCAACCTGATCGTAATAGGAGGCACCAATCTGTGAGTGCAGTTCATATCTCCAATCCAACTCCTACAACACCAGAGCCACCATAGGGAAATCAGCAGAGGCCTAGAAGACATTTCACTAAGCTCAACATGTCACTGGCCCAAGCCTTGCAACACTTGTTGAAGGGTGAGCTCATCACTTTAAGAGACCCTCCTCAGAATCCCAATGTTACCTCTCCCAGGTACAATCCTAATGCACGATGTGCATATCATTCAAATTGTCAGGGACATGATACCAATAGTTGCTGGATATTGAAGAATAAAATTCAGGATATGATTGATGCTGGAGAGATTGAGTTTGACCCTCCGGGTACTCCAAATGTGATTACTGCTCCCATGCCAAATCATGAGAAGACTGTCAATGCCATTGATGAAGTTTCACATATTTCCTCAGTTGCAGACGTGACTACACCATTATCTGTTATCAAGAAGAAGTTGGTACAAGCTGGGTTCTTTCCAGGTTGTCATGAAGATTGTTTCTATTGTGCTTATAAGCCGGATAGTTGCTGGAGATTGAAGGACGGAATTCAACGCCTCATGGACAATTACACAATATTGTTTGAGAGAACACCACCTTCTGTGGAGAGCATGGTTGAACATATAACTAAAGGTGCGAAGGTCGAAGAGGTAGATGTGGTTGATAAAGTGCCGGTAAGGATTACTTCCAAGGGCCCTGTCAAAATCACTCATAAGGGTCCAATTAAGATTATTTCTGAAGGCCCTGTGAAGATTGTTGCTGAAGCTAGAGTGGCTCCTATGATCATTACCACTCCTGGTCCTATTCCGTATACTTCTGATAAAGCAGTGCCTTGGCATTATGGCTCCGATGTTTATATTCATGGTGTTAAGCAGGAACCCTTAGCTGAGACACCTGTTGTTGGTGAAAACCTTGATGTTGACAATATTGCTGGATCTAGTAAGATTACGAGAAGTGGAAGAATTTTCTCTTCTCCGGTTGCTTCCAAGAATACAGTTACTCCAGCTACTACCTCCACTACTGATGCTCGGGGCAAAGGTCCTGTTATTGAACCTATACAAACTAATGTACCAGCTGTTGATGATCTTTCTAAGCAGATGGAAGAAGTATTGAAGATCATTCGCAAGAGTGATTATGACATTGTTGATCAATTGGGGCATACTCCCTCCAAGATTTCTATGTTGTCTTTGCTGTTGTGTTCTGAGGCTCATGCTAAAGCCTTGATTAAATTTTTGAAGACTGCTCACGTACCAAATGAGATTTCTGTAGACCAGTTTGAAAATTGTGTTGCACACTTGACCTATGATAATGGGTTAGGTTTCTCCGATGCTGATTTAACTCCTGCTAAGAGGGATCATAATAGGGTTCTACATATCTCTATTGAATGTAGGGGCACTACCCTGTCACGTGTGTTAATAGACAATGGTTCCTCGCTGAACGTGTTGCCCAAAGAAGTTCTGAATAAGCTTAGTCCTGAAGATGCTGTGTTGAAGCCCAGTAATATAGTGGTGAAGGCTTTTGATGGCTCGAGAAGAGTGGTGCATGGAGAAATAGATCTCCCAATCAAAGTAGGTTCTCAGGTCTTCAATGCTACCTTTTATGTAATGGATATTCGTCCTTCGTATTCTTGTCTGCTTGGGTGTCCCTGGATCCATGGGGCAGGTGCTGTAACCTCCACCTTACATCAGAAGCTGAGATATCCAGTAGAAGGAAAAGTTGTCACTGTTTACGGAGAGGAAGGATATATAGTTAGCCATGTGAACACCTTTAAATATCTTGAAGTGGAAGGTGAATATGTTGAAACTCCATGTCAGACGTTTGAAGTGGTTCCTTGGGTTGTTAATAATTATGAAGCTCCTCCTGTTGTCAAGAAAGTTCCTGTGGTCACCAGAGTACCTCCTATAATGGCCTCCCTTAAAGATGCTAGAGTTGTGGTGGATGAAGGTGGTTGTACTATTTGGGGTCAACTTCCTGACATTCCTTACAAGTTTGACAAATTTGGTTTGGGTTTCACTGCAGAGTTCCAGAAGGTTGTTCGTCGTGCGCGTGCTGTTCGTATCACCAATCAGGGGATTATGAAAGATCAGATCAATGTTGTGGGTGACTATGATGAAGATTACAACTTGGATGCTTGGATTTTTCCTACTGTGGGTGCTGGGCTCAATAATTGGAAAGCTGAAGATGTTATTCATATCTCCTTTAGTCAGGAGTAAATACTATTATTGTGTTATTACTTTTAAGTTTGTAATTTTTGAACAATTAAACTCTTAAGCCTTGTGCCTTACCTGGGGCACAATGGTGTGCTTGTTTCGGGATGTCATTTCATTTGCATACTTCATTCAATAAAAATCAGTGGACGTTTCATTTTCGTAAATATTGTGTTCCTTGTCTTTCTTTTCTTTTCTTTTTATTTTTTCAACTATGTGTTCTTACACACACCCACATCACTAAAATGCAGATCCTCATCCACTCTGGATCCTGTTGATAACAGTTCTACTATTGCCAATTATAATTTCGAGAATTCGATCTATCAAGCTGAAGATGGAAATGAGGACGATTGTGAAGTACCTGTAGAGCTTGCTAGGTTATTACAACAAGAAGAGAAAGTTATACAGCCACATGAAGAGCCAATCGAAGTTGTGAATCTGGGGACTAAAGAAAACAGGAAAGAAGTCAAGATAGGGGCTGAATTAGAGGATGTTGTTAAGAGCATATTGATTCAGATGCTACATGATTATGTGGAGATCTTTGCTTGGTCCTACGAAGATATGCCAGGGTTGGATACAGACATTGTGGTTCACCGTTTACCAGTAAAAGAAGATTGTCGTCCAAAGAAGCAGAAGGTTCGTCGCATGCGTCCTGAAATGTCAGAGAAGATTAAGGCAGAGGTGATGAAACAGTTTGATGCAGGGTTCTTAACTGTGACTTCTTATCCTCAGTGGGTTGCAAATGTGGTGCCGGTACCTAAGAAAGATGGTAAGGTACGTATGTGTGTATACTACAGGGATTTGAACAAGGCCAGTCCCAAGGATGACTTTCCACTTCCTCATATTGATGTTCTGGTAGACAACACTGCTCAGCATAAAATATTCTGCTTCATGGATGGTTTCTCTGGTTACAATCAAATCAAGATGACTCCTGAAGATATGGAGAAGACTACGTTTGTTACACAGTGGGGCACTTTTTGCTATAAAGTGATGCCATTTGGTTTGAAGAATGCAGGGGCAACATATCAGCGTGCTATGGTGGCTTTGTTTCACGATATGATTCATCATGAGATAGAGGTATATGTGGATGATATGATAGCCAGGTCCCAGAATAAAGAACAACACCTTGATCATCTGCATAAGTTGTTCGAAAGGTTGAAGAAATACAAGTTGAGATTGAACCCAAACAAATGTACTTTTGGAGTTAGATCCGGTAAGCTCCTGGGTTTCATTGTCAGTGGAAAAGGTATTGAAGTGGATCCTGCGAAAGTGAAAGCTATACAAGAGATGCCAGCTCCCCGTACTGAGAAGGAAGTTAGAGGTTTCTTGGGACGATTGAATTACATTGCAAGATTTATTTCCCAATTAACTGCTACCTGTAAGCCAATCTTCAAGTTGCTGAAGAAAGATCAGGTAATGGAATGGAATGATGAGTGCCAGACAACATTTGATGAAATCAAGAGATATCTTCTAGAACCTCCCATTTTGATGCCACCAGTTGATGGAAGACCCTTGATTATGTACTTAACAGTGTTAGACAACTCAATGGGGTGTGTGTTGGGGCAACATGACGAGTCTGGTCGAAAAGAGCAGACAATATACTACCTTACCAAAAGTTTACCGACTGTGAAACAAGATACTCATTGCTCGAGAAAACTTGTTGCGCTTTGGCATGGGCTGCTCGCCGATTAAGACAGTATATGTTGACTCATACTACCTTATTGATTTCGAAGATGGATCCAATCAAGTACATATTCGAGAAACCTGCTCTCTCCGGAAGAATAGCAAGATGGCAAATGATCTTGACAGAATATGATATACAATATACTACTCAGAAGGCCATTAAAGGAAGTGTTGTGGCTGATCATTTGGCTCATCAAGCAGTGGATGATTAACAGACAATGAGTTTTGAGTTCCCTGATGAAGACATTATGATTATTACTAAAGAAACTGGACAATATGACGAACCTAAACAAGGATCCCGATGGACTATGGTTTTTGATGGAGCATCTAATGCACTTGGTAATGGTGTTGGTGTTGTGATCAGTTCCCCTGAAGGTTGTCATACCCCGATTACTGCAAGACTTTGTTTCTATTGTACCAATAATATGGCTGAGTATGAAGCATGTATCCTGGGTATCAAAGCTGTCATTGATATGAAGATCTAGTTCCTTGACGTGTATGGAGATTCAGCCCTGGTAGTGAGTCAGATCAAAGGAGATTGGGATACCAAGCATGATAATCTCATTCCATACAGAGAGCATGTGTTGTCTTTAATCCCACATTTCAAAGAGATTACCTTTGGACATATTCCACGAAGAGAAATTCAGTTGGCAGATGCATTAGCCACCATGGTATCCATGTTTGAGATCAGCTGGGATGATGAAGCTCCCAAGATTACTATTAACAGATTTGAGAAGCCTGCATACTGCAATGAGATTGACACTGAAGAGGCAGAGGAAAAGCCTTGGTTCTATGAGGTGAAAAAGTATCTTGAAACTCAGGAGTTCCCTGAAGGGGCATCTGTCAAAGATAAGAAGTTTCTGAGGAGGTTTTCTGCTAAGTTCTTTTTGAGTAATGGCATTTTGTACAAGCGCAATCATGATTCAACTTTGCTTCGTTGTGTGGATAAGAAGGAAGCAACAGAGATTATGGAAGATATGCATGATGGGATCTTTTGCACTCATTCTAGTGGTCATACTATGGCAAAGAAGATATTGAGAGCAGGTTACTATTGGTCCACCATGGAAGCTGACTGCTATCAACATTCCAGAACATGTCACAGGTGCCAAATTTATGTTGACAAAGTACATATACCTCCATCACCATTGAATGTGTTGACTGCTCCTTGGCCTTTTGCTATGTGGGGCATTGATATGATTGGTGAGATCAAGCCTACTGCTTCTAATGGGCATCGTTTCATCCTGGTTGCTATTGATTACTTTATGAAGTGGGTAGAGGCAACTTCATTTGCATCTGTTACTAAGAATGTGGTGGCTCGATTCATTAAGAATAATCTCATATGTAGGTATGGCATCCCTGAAAGGATTATTACTGACAATGGCTCTAATCTAAACAACACTATGATTACTAATCTCTGCACGCAGTTCAAGATTAAGCATCACAACTCTTCTCCGTATCGTCCAAAGATGAATGGGGCAGTAGAAGCTGCTAATAAGAACAGTAAGAAGATTATCCAGAAGATGACTATCACTTATAAGGATTGGCATGAGATGTTACCATTTGCTCTTCATGGTTATCGTACTACAATACGTACTTCAACAGGGGCAACCCCATTCTCCTTAGTATATGGTATGGAAGCAGTTCTGCCCATTGAAGTTCAGATTCCCTCCTTAAGAGTTATGAAGGATGCAGGCTTGGATGAAGATGATTGGATTCAGACTCGACTTGACCAGATAAATTTGATTGATGAGAAGAGGTTAGCAGCTGTTTGTCATGGCCAGATGTAACAGAAACGAATGATCAAGGCTTTCAACAAGAAGGTTAAGCCAAAGGTATATCAGGCTGGTGACTTGGTAATCAAGCGTATCATATTACCACAGGGTGATCCTAGGGGCAAGTGGACTCCTACATATGAAGGACCATTTGTAGTCAAGACGGTGTTCTCAGGAGGTGCCATGATACTCACTACTATGGATGGTGAAGACTTCCCGCAACCTGTAAACGCAAACATAGTTAAAAAATACTACGCATAAAAAGAGACCCGCTAGGTTGACTGGCCTAGGCAAAAATAAGGGCATCCCGGCGAACCAAAAGGGTTCGGGCAAAAATTAGGGATATATATATATAAAAATGTACACCCGGAAAGTCGAAAACCTGAAAAGGCGGCTTGGGCAAAAAAGGGTATCTCGGTGGATTGAAAACCTGAAAGGGCAATCCAGGCAAAAGTTAGGGATTAAAGCGTATGACTATGTCTCGTTTGGATCACCCATGTAACTCCAACCAGTTGTGCTACTTACTCAAGCTCGAACAGATAGAGCTCAATTCAATCGTTTCCGTCTCGACAGCAGAAGATGAGATACTTGAAGATAATGGCAATAGTAGAATTGAAACTCAATAGGATTATTTCCCACATAGCTGATTTTCTTTGTTTTGTAAAAAAAATTTACGACGAATTCCTCTTACTAGGATTTCTGTCTCCTTGTACAAACTTGCCTATGTATAGGTCACTTTGTGATATAAATAAAATTCCATCTTTGAATCCAGATTTACTTTTACCCTATTTACATAAGCGAAACGTCCATTGGTTGTGTTTGAATGTATGTATGCCTTTGAATATGATTGATGTTTACCAGAAATGCATAAATGCTTAATATGATTGATGTTTACCAGAAATGCATGAAAATGCAGTAATAGTATTTACTAAGGACGAACGAGGGAAGGAATTCAACGAAGCTTCGCCGGTTCATCCCCACCAGACAGCTACAAATCCCCCAGTAGGGCAAATCCATCGTCATAAATACTTCGAGTCACATCTCCCCTGGAATTTATATCCATCTCTTTTATCCTCAGAAGGATAATCGCGAATTTATTCTTTCAATAGGAGTACGATGAACGAAGACGGGAGGTTGTGAATACCTTACTATCAAACGAAGACGGGAAGTTATGGATACCTTACTATCAAACGAAGACGGGAGGTTATGGATACCATGTTATCGAACGAGACGGGAACGAGTTCCTCATATTCTTCACTATATTATCAAACAAGATGAGTTCCTCATATTCTTCAGCAACAAATCGGGATTTATTTTCCCTGGCCAGCAGTTGGTATACGAAGATATCCGGACGCTTCAGGCTGCATGATGCATACATACATCATTTACATCATACCATAACATATACATCCATAAGTACATAATACATTTGCTTAGGTGCATCATACTATGCATGCATACATAATGCATAAACTAATATTTCCTTTGCAGGATAGTTATATGCAGGTAAAACAATATCAACAACTTACAACGGGTCAGAAATGATCCATACACTATTCAAGATGTCCTCGAATAGCAGGCAAACGGTCTGTAAAAAGATCCATTCCCTGGTTCAAGACATTTTTCAGAAGAACTAATCCTGGCGTTCTTTTGACCCTTAAGAGCAAATCCTGACGCTCTTTTGGCCTCTTGTTCAAGACTTTTTCAGAAGAACTAATCTTGACGTTCTTTTGACCCTTAAGAGCAAATCCTGACGCTCTTTTGGCCCCTTGTTCAAGACTTTTTCAGAAGAACTAATCTTGACGTTCTTTTGACCCTCAAGAGTAAATCCTGACGCTCTTTTGGCCCCTTGTTCAAGACTTTTTTCAGAAGAACAAATCCTGACGTTCTTTTGACCCTTAAGAGCAAATCCTGACGCTCTTTTGGCCCCTTGTTCAAGACTTTTTCAGAAGAACTAATCCTGACGTTCTTTTGACCCTCAAGAGCAAATCCTGACGCTCTTTTGGCCCCTTGTTCAAGACTTTTTCAGAAGAACAAATCCTGACGTTCTTTTGACCCTTAAGAGCAAATCCTGATGCTCTTTTGGCCCCTTGTTCAAGACTTTTTCAGAAGAACAAATCCTGACGTTCTTTTGACCCTTAAGAGCAAATCCTGACGCACTTTTGGCCCCTTGTTCAAGACTTTTTCAGAAGAACAAATCCTGACGTTCTTTTGACCCTTAAGAGCAAATCCTGACGCTCTTTTGACCCCTTGTTCAATATATTATTCAGAAGAACTAATCCTGACGTTCTTTTGACCTTGGAGAATAGGCAAACAGTCTGTAATCCAAGATACTTCCAGAAGAGATAATTATCACAAGATTCATTTCTACTGGTCCATACCAAGACCTAGTATTGATATCCAGTATCAACATACAGAATATTATCGCATCCAGATATTTCAGATGGCATCTTTAAGCCCATCTCCAGTTCATCCTGATACTTTAGATGGCATCTCTAAGCCCATCTCCAGTTCATTCTGATGGCATCTTTAAGCCCATCTCCAATTCTTCCAAGTGGCATCTTTAAGCCCACTCAAGCATATACAACTAATCATCAGTGTTACTTTGCGCACCGGTGAGTGCAAATTTTTGGGCTTTTATGTTCAATCCCCTTCAACCTTCCAGGTCACGAATGGCACATATACCAATCTAACCCCTCAGGCTTAAGAAAATTGAACAGGGGCAGCTGTTGCACCCCAAAACTTGCCCTCACAAGACAAGACTTTGTGTACTAAGAGGTTCACAAGGTTCACAAGGTTCACAAGGTTCACAAGACATCTCATGAGGTTCACAAGGTTCACAAAATTCACAATTAGTCAGATGATTTGACATTTCCCTCAGACAATGCATCCTCCTAAGCAATGCATCCTAAACTAGGGTTTTTGACTTTAATCAGGCTAAATGGACTTCCAAGACTTCAAGTGAGTTTCATAACATCTTATATGTGTTTAATAATCCCCATGACAAGTTTCAAGACTTTTCCCAAAGGTTTGCTCAGTCAGATGATCAGATAGGTCAAAATCAGTCAAAGTAGTTAAAAAGTCAAATTGAGGTCAACTGTGGTCAAAACAAAGTCAAAATTCATGATTTTTTGCCAGCATCAAGTATATGAAGTAAAATTCATCATTTGATCGAGGGTTGATCATGATTCATCAAGGAGATTTCAGATCATCAAGAATCAGGAGTTTCTAAATTAGGGTTTCCTCAGGAAAAGTCAACTGAACTTTGACCAGCCATAACTTTCACATGCCTCATCAAATTTTTCCCATCCAAAACTCATTTTGAAGGAAATTGAATTCCCTACAACTTTGTGTCTCACAAGGCAAGCCCAAAAATGCTTCATTTGGAAGGTATGAGCTAAGACATTATAGGTCCTTTTGAAAGTCAACAAAAAGTCAACAACTTCAAAGGAGCATAACTTGAGAATGGTAAAATATATGGACATGAAACCAATGGGGTTGGTTAGAGGACTCTTTAAGCTTTCCAAAATGTCCAAGAACACCCTCATAGCATTAAAATTGAAGGATTTGTGCCCTTGCAAAGTTGGGAAATTTTAGGGAAGTTTATGAAGCAAATAAGGCCTAAAATCAAATTTTTGCTAAATGAGCCCACCAAATTGCCATCCCATCTTTTCAAAAACACCAAGCACGACCCAACCCACTTATTTTCTGATTTTTATTTTTTATTTTATATTTATTTGAATTTTATTCATTAAAATATCATTTAATTTAAAATAAAATATGAAATCAAATATTTAAAAGGGGATATTGCTTCTAGAAAGTCATAAACATTGTTTGGATCAGATTGATATGAAAATTATGATGATTGTCCTAAAATAGTAATGCTATATCAAAGAATATTTGAATTTTAAGGCATGATCTTTTTCAATCTCAATTGATCCAAATATCCAAAGTGTGACATAATTTTTTGACCTAATATCATTCATATATATACAAGTAATTGATCACAAGCAGGGGACACGAAAATTGCAGCCTCAAGAACAAGTTTCAAACTTTCAAAATTCATCAAAAAATCTCAATTCGGATTCTCACTTAGAGGCTCTCTCAAGGCATTCTAAAGGTTGCAAAACATTCCTTGGACATCACTAAACCAATCCCAACCTTCAAAAGCATCGAAAACAAGCTCATATGCATAAACCGATTCATCATGTTCATGATATTTTTGATTTTCGATTCTGGATATTTATTGTTTTTTAATGAATTTTGATTGATGTTTCTTGTTTATGATGAGCTGTAGATTGATTCTGGACAGGTTTTATGAAGTTTCATCACCTAATATGGATTTCACCATTACTAGGGTTTTTCGGCCAAATTAGGGTTTCATGATTTAAGGGACATAAATGAATTCTAAGACCATGGATCAACTCTAATTGACCTCTGGATTATGTTTGTGGATTTAATTTTATGAAATTTTGTTGTTTTGTTGATGATTGAATTTCGTAGGGTTTGCTGCAAATGGAAATTCGCAGGAAAACTTATAGGAAAATTCGTAGCAAAATACGCAGGTCTGGAGGAAGAAGAAGAAGCCAAGCGCGCCAAATTCTTATTTCAAAATTTGATATTATATTTTATGTTATTGTTATGATATTTATTTCAAAAGACAGTGTTGGCTCAACTGGTTGATGTGCATGTGTTTGATGTTAATGGTCCTGGGTTCGAGTCCCCCCCAGACCATTTTGTTTTGCTTCATTTTATTTAATTTTTACAGGGTTTTAATAAAATGAATTCTACCTGTATCATGACACAAGGATGCGCCTGGCCTAGTGGTTGTGGATGAAGGACTCAAGGATTGAAGCCTAGGGCCTGGGTTCGAATCCCAGCCCCAGGTATGTTTATTCTTTTAATTTATTTTCATTATTTTGTTTATTTTATACCAATTTAATTTAATGAATTTCTTAAATAATAGTTTCTAAAAAAAAATGAAATGTTCATATTATTTTTATAACAAACTTATCTTTTTTCTCACAATTTATTTTTCTTAAAAAAATTAAATTATTTATTTTGTATTTCATCATGTATATTCATATTGTTGTATATATCTTATTAATAAATTGGTTTTGTAAATTAATAATTAAATTAGTATTAGGTATCAAATTAAAATATTTTTATACTCAAAACCCTATTTTTTTTATAAACCCTAATTATATTGTAAATCTTAATTTATTTGTTTGTAAATTTTAATTAGATATATTTATTTATAATTTGTTCATATAAATAATGTAATTAGGATTAGATTAAGTAGTTAACCCTAATTTATTTTTTCTAAACAATTAAAAATCCTAACTTTATTTTATGAATTTAATTTCTATTTTTTTTATGTTTACTTAATTATAATTAACAAATATTTTTATAATATGTATATAAAATTAAACTATTAAAATTATTAGTCATATTTATGTAATATTTATTATTTATCTCTTTTTTCTTAAATTCTTAAAAAATAATTATTTATTGAACTTTTAATTTATTATTATATTATTATGCTAATTTCTTCTTCTTATATTTATTTTGTTTATTATTACTAACCTCTTTATTTATTTATTTATTTATTATGTGATTGTTTTATTTTTATTATTATTATTATTATTATTATTATGTAATTGTACCAATCATGTAATAGTTGTAGAATTATTTTTACTATTTATTTTTAATTGCCATGGTTAGTAAAATAGGGAGTGTAAAACATGTTTGTATTTAAAATTGAATCTAGAACACTAATCTTAAAGATAAATATTTGAATTGGTACACGCACACACGTAAGTCGATCTTTGATCGCCATCTCACATTCTTAAGGATACCTCTCATGTTGCCTAAAGAAAAGGTCAAGTAAGGTGTAAAGCAAAGTCCCTTCTCTCATATCATCTAGTCCCTTAAAAGATAAAAAGATCAAGTCCCTTCACGGTTGCCTTTCGTAAATGATCTTGTCCCTTTCGAATAAAGATGATAAGTCCCTTCGAATTGCTAAATACACCTTACAGTTGCCTCATCACAATTGTCCTTTCATTTGTCCCTCACACATCCAAGGTAATGACTATCTATTCCTTAATAATAGGGATAGTCTTACCACTTAAAGGATATTTAAGAACAGAAAAGATTTAACTTAGGGTAGGTTTCTCTTATGTACTTGCTCACTTTTTTTCAAAACATTTCAAAACACTTCACATTTTTCAAGCAATTTTCAAAACAAAGGCTTTATATATATCTGTACATGGATCATTATAAAGTACTTAAGAAAATTTCTAATCACACACTACATTTTTCAAAAACATTTTAAAGTGATCTAAGTAACTAAGAGCCCATGGATAACCATGGATGTAAAGGGTGCTAACACCTTCCCTTTACATAACCTACCCCCCGAACCCAAAAATCTTTTAAGGTCTTTCCTGTTCTTTTATGCCCTTTCCTTTGGATAAAATAAAAGTCGGTGGCGACTCTTGCTATCCGCAACATTTAACTAAAGTCAGTTCTCCCACCGTGTTACACACTTATTCTTTTAAAAACCGGGTCTTGTCGTTTGGATTTGAAAGTTTCCCATTCTTCAGCTGATATCAAACTTTCATATTTTTTAGGAAGCTCCGCATCCACATAATTACCATCCGCATCCCTAAGGAATTTGGATGATAAAAATGTTCGAAACCCTCTTAGAAGCTTTCCGGCCAATTTCATACAAAAACCTCTTCTTTCTTCTTCGATGTTAAAACATCGCTAAGAAAAACATACAGATTGATAGTTAGTACCGGTAATTGAAAAAACATAATTGATACCGTATAATTAAGGGCCAAATGATTGTACCTTTATCTCACTCCAAATTTTTTCTTTGGAGTCATTCAGCTCTTTGTTTCTCCAATCATCACAGGTAATGGGAATTTTATTCCTTACTATTGCACCGATAAAACTAGTTAAGGTATGCCCATTAGGTTCTACAAGCTGTCCCTGGTGGCTCCAATAGACATCTAGTATGATGCCTCGAGATCTTCCTTGGACCACCCTTCTCATTACTGTGATGCCTCTTCGAATCTCTTCTTCCACGGATACTTTTTTACTAACTTCCTCATGTTGGTTATCAGCCATGTCTAACCTGTAATAAACCAAGGAAACCATCAAATATCAAATATAACTTATAATCAAAGCAATTAAGAAAATATAACGAAATCATGCATTATCAGATATAACTTATAATCAAAGCAATTGAAAACAAAAAAAATAAAGAAATCATGCATTATCAGATATAACTTATAATCAAAGCAATTGAAAACAAAAATATAACGAAATCATGCATTATCAGATATAACTTATAATCAAAGCAATTGAAAACAAAAAAATAAAGAAATCATGCATTATCATATATAACTTATAATCAAAGCAATTGAAAACAAAAATATAACGAAATCATGCATTATCAGATATAACTTATAATCAAAGCAATTGAAAACAAAAAAATAAAGAAACCATGCATAATTTACCTCAGTTACTAACATCTCTTTCTTTTCTTTGTTGGAATATTAATCACATGTTTCTTAGCAATGCATACGGATGAATTGATCCAAATTCCCTCATTATGATCGTTTCTTATATATGACTCATCCGGTATAAGATCCTCAACTTCATCATTTCTATTCAACTCATTCCATCTAATGCATGACTCATTCTCAACATCAATATCACATTGATCGACACCGCTATCATCAGTCACTTTGTTAGAGAAAAGCACTATAGACCATTTTGTACTCTTCGGGTCATTCACATAGAACACTTGTTTAGCTTGAGATGCTAGAATAAAAGGTTCATCTTTGTACCCCACCCTAGTAAGATCAACTTGCAAAAATCCAGACTTATCCATTCGTATGCCACTACTATTCACCCACTTGCAACCAAAGATGGAAATTTGAAACTTCTCGTAATCAAACACCCAAATGTGCTCAATAACTCCAAAATATGACAAATTTGCATATTTGGGGTTTAAGTCCTTCATACTTGATATATGCATTGCTTCAGCTAGCACGGTGACACCACTATTTTGCATAGTACTCTTATCATCTTGTTCTTTGGTATAAAATGTGTATCCATTAATTGAGTATGCACTATGAGAAAACACATGCAAACTTGGACCATATGCCAAACATCTCAACCTTTCTGTTACCGAAGAAGGATCTTGTAGATGTTTAGAATTGGCAGAATTTTTGACCAACAAGAAATGTTGAATTCAGTTCAGGATGTCCTATCAGATGTTGGGACATTATCAAACAGAGTATAAGAACTTAATTCAGGATGTCACACCAGATGTTGGGACATTGTGTTAATGATTTAAGTTCAGTTTTTCAGGATGTCCCAACAGATGTTGTGACATCTCAAACCTGCTACCAAAATTAATTAATGACTAACTGATCTGAGTAATTTAAGGAAAGTTATCTGGAATTTATTATGGATGGACAAAAACAGAATAAGGCGCATCTGTAGGGAGTGTTGTTATGAGACTTCAGCATAATCAGAAGAACTAAATCACCTAGAATCTAGGAAGTAACAAACCCTAATTCAAGGTGGAAGCTGCATGCGTTTTAGGACTGGATTAACCTACAGAAAGCCCAAAATCCAAACACCTATTTAAGCAACAGAAACTCTCAGAATAGAGCACAAATTTCAGAAGATAAAATAGGGTGTTTTGTGTTTTAATAGCAGGTTGTTTTATTGTACCACTTTATGAGCTTTTAAGCAAAAGTGTATTTGTGTCTTGATTGAAACTGTGAAGTAAGATCAAGCTGTTTTGTTTGAAGTATGACTTCAATTTTATTAAACTTGTAAACAAGATCACTGTGTGATTGAGGGGGAGTGAGTTGGTACTCATATCTAAGTTGTGTCTTAGGTAGAAATTGCATTGGGTAGATATTAAGTGAAAGATTAAACTGGGTGGTTTAAGTCTAGAATTAATATTACTTGTAGTGGATTTCCTCCTGGCTTGGTAGCCTCCAGATGTAAGTGTGGTTATACACTGAACTGGGTTAACAAATTACTGTGTTGTTTAATTTTCCTACACTTTAAGTTTTGGTTAAATTTGTCAAGTGTTGGAACATCTCATTCGACATCTCATACCTGATCACAGAATTTCAATTGGCATCAGAGCAGGCACCCTGCCTGTTTATTCTGGGTGAGATCTAGGGAATACAAATTCTGGAAACATGGACAGAGATATAGGATCAGTAAATAGACCACCTATACTGGATGGATCTAATTATGACTACTGGAAGCCAAGAATGATTGCATTCTTAAGATCACTTGACAATAGGGCCTGGAAAGCAGTCAACAATGGATGGGAACATCCTGTCCAAGACACCAAAGATGGAGCAAAAGTGTTGAAACCTGAAGAAGAATGGAGTAAGGAGGAAGAAGATTCAGCACTTGGCAACTCCAAGGCCTTAAATGCTTTATTCAATGGAATTGATAGGAACATCTTTAGACTTGTGCATCACTGTGAGCTGGCCAAAGATGTTTGGGACACTCTCAAAACAACTCATGAAGGAACATCAAAGGTAAAGATGTCAAGACTTCAACTTCTCACCACCAAGTTTGAAAACTTGAGAATGAAGGAAGATGAGACAATTCATGAATTCTACATGAACATCTTAGAAATAGCCAATACCTCTGGAGCCTTGGGAGAAAAGATGACTGATGAAAAGCTTGTAAGAAAGATTCTCAGATCTTTGCCAAAAAGATTTGACATGAAAGTCACAACAATAGAAGAAGCTCAAGACATATGCACAATGAAAGTTGAAGAACTCATTGGTTCCCTTCAAACATTTGAGATGGGAATGAATGACACAATTGTAAAGAAGAACAAAAGCATAGCCTTGATGTCAAATATTGATAAAGAAGAAGAAAATGATGAATCAGAAACTGATGAAAGCTTATCAGAAAACATTGCTATGCTTGGAAGACAGTTCAAAAAGATTCTCAGAAGGATGGAAGACAAGTCCAGCCCAAGTGGAAGATACACAAATTCTTCTGAAAACAAAAGACCTTATGATGCTAATAGAAGGTCAAATTATGATGAAAAGAGCAGTCAAGAAAAAGGAATTAAATGCCATGGATGTGAAGGATATGGACACATCAGGAATGAATGTCCTACCTATTTAAAAAGGCAAAAGAAAGGTCTCTCTGTAACCTGGTCTGATGAAGACTCAGGAGGTGATTCAGAAGAAGAATCAGCTAAGCATATCACTGCTCTAGCTGGATTATGTGAATCTGAAAGTGAATCCAGTGATGGGGAGCTTACTTTTGAAGAACTTGAGCAATCATACAGAGAATTATTCAAAAGAAGCACTGAAATATGCAGGGAGAGTATAAAGCTAAAGAAGCAGATTGAGTCACTAAAGGATGAAAAAGCAAGTGATCTAGAGATCATTGACACCTTGAAAAGTGAAGTAAGTCTTCTCAACTCCAAGTTGGAACATATGTCCAAATCTGTTAGAATGCTGAACAGTAGCTCAAGTACACTGGATGTTATTCTCAACAACAATAAGCATTCAGGGGATAAAAGTGGACTGGGATTTAACAAAGTTCATAAGATTGAAGCCAGCTCTAGCAAAACTACTTCAAAGTCCTTACAGTCAAACAAGATGTCCCAACAGATGCTTCAACATCATGAAAAGAACACAAAGCCAAACATAATGTTCCAACAGATGTCTCAACATCCTAAAAAGAACATAATGAAGAAGAAGTATCAAAGATGGAGATGTCATCATTGTGGAAGATTTGGACATATCAAACCTCACTGCTATAAGTTGCATGGATATCCAAATCAGATGTATCAGCAACCTCCTAAGCAGAAGATAAAAGTTACCAAGAAAGTGCTGCATAGACATCAAAGAGATCAGCAAACCCCTAAGCAGAAGACAGAGGTCATCAAGAAGGTATGGAGACCAAAAGCTAGTCTTCATGTTGATCAAAGCTACATGCCCAAGAACAAGATCAACAAACAACCTTGGAGCTCTACTGATGAACAATACACAGGGTAGAGGTATCAAAAGAAATCTCAACTCAAATGGTCAAAGAAAGGTGTTGCATATATAGCTCATACATCACTAAGAGTATCAGCTAAAGAAGACTGGTACTTTGACAGTGGATGCTCAAGACACATGACTGGACTGAAGAATCTGCTAGTAGACTTAAAGTCATATTCATCCAGATATGTAACCTTTGGAGATGGAGCTAAAGGAGAAATCAAGGGAGTTGGGACCTTGGACTGTCCAGATGTACCAAGACTAGATGATGTGCTGCTAGTTAAAGGTTTAACTGCTAACCTGATCAGCATAAGTCAATTATGTGATCAAGGGTACAGTGTAAACTTTACCAAAACTGAATGCATAGTGTCTAACAAAGAACAAAAGGTTGTCATGAGAGGAGCCAGATCTAAAGACAACTGTTACATGTGGGAACCTCGAGACTTCAGTCTCACTTCAACTTGCTCTTTAGCTAAAGAAGAAGAAGTGAAACTATGGCACCAAAGACTAGGTCATCTTCATTTTCAGAGGCATAAAGAAAATCATATCTATGGATGCTGTGAGAGGTATTCCTAAACTGAAAATTGATGATGGCAAAATATGTGGTGAATGTCAAATAGGCAAGCAAACCAAGATGTCCCATCCAAAGCTCCAACATCTGACAACTTCCAAAGTTTTGGAACTATTGCATATGGATCTTATGGGACCTATGCAGGTTGAGAGCCTTGGTGGTAAGAGGTATGCCTATGTAGTGGTTGATGACTTTTCAAGGTATACATGGATAAATTTCATCAAAGAAAAGTCTGATGTATTTGATGTATTCAAAGACTTATGCCAAAGAATACAAAGGGAAAAAGCCAGCTGTGTGATCAGAATAAGAAGTGATCATGGAAAAGAATTTGAGAACCAAAAATTCTTAGATTTCTGTTCTTCAGAAGGAATCAATCATGAATACTCTTCACCAATTACTCCTCAACAGAATGGGATTGTTGAGAGGAAGAATAGAACTATTCAAGAATCAGCAAGAGCTATGATCCATGCCAAAAAGTTACCTTTGTACTTCTGGGCTGAAGCTATGAACACAGCTTGTTACATCCATAACAGAGTTACTCTAAGGAAAGGAACTTTGTCCACAATCTATGAAGTCTGGAAGGGCAGAAAACCCACAGTTAAGTACTTCCATGTGTTTGGAAGTAACTGTTATATTCTGGCAGATAGGGAGCAAAGAAGAAAAATTGATCCTAAAAGTGATGAAGGGATTTTTCTTGGATACTCTATAAACAGCAGAGCATATAGAGTATTTAATTCTAGAACCAAGGTTATCATGGAGTCCATAAATGTGATAATTGATGATGCTCCTACAGATGTTCCAGAAGATGTTGGAACATCTGGTGATATCAAAACTGAAGTTGAAGAAAAGAGTGATCATTCTGACTTCACTCAAACTGATGCAAGGACAGAACAATCCAGCAAACCTCCCTCCATCAGAATCCAGAAGGATCATCCCAAAGATTTGATAATTGGTGATCCCAACAGAGGTGTAAGCACTAGATCAAGAGAAGTGATTTCAGGTTCCTGTTTTGTTTCTAAAATAGAACCTAAAAACATCAAGGAAGCTCTTACTGATGAATACTGGATTTGTGCTATGCAAGAAGAATTAGGTCAATTCACAAGGAATGAAGTGTGGAACCTTGTTCCTAGACCTGATGACATAAATGTGATTGGAACTAAATGGGTGTATAAGAATAAGTCAAATGAGCAAGGAGTTGTTACAAAGAACAAAGCTAGACTTGTAGCTCAAGGATACACACAAATTGAAGGAGTAGACTTTGATGAAACCTTTGCACCAGTAGCAAGGCTTGAATCAATCAGACTACTTTTAGGAATTGCTTGTATCTTGAAGTTCAAGCTATTTCAAATGGATGTGAAAAGTGCCTTTCTAAATGGATATCTGAATGAAGAGGTATATGTAGAACAGCCTAAAGGATTTGTTGATCCAAGCTGTCCAAATCATGTATACAAACTAAAGAAGGCTCTTTATGGTTTGAAGCAAGCTCCAAGAGCATGGTATGAAAGGCTAACTACTTTTCTTATCAAGCAAGGATACAGGAAAGGTGGAATTGACAAAACCTTATTTGTTAAAGATGAAGAAGGAAATGTCATGATTGCTCAAATATATGTAGATGACATTGTTTTTGGTGGGATGTCAGAAAGGATGGTGAAACATTTTGTCAATCAGATGGAATCTGAATTTGAAATGAGCCTAGTAGAAGAATTAACCTACTTTCTTGGACTACAAATAAAGCAAATGGAGGACTCCATGTTCATTTCCCAAAGCAAGTATGCTAAGAACATAGTCAAGAAATTTGGGATGGACAGTGTTACTCATAAGAGAACTCCTGCCCCCACACATTTAAAGCTGACTAAAGATGACAAGGGTGAGAATGTAGATCAAAGCCTATACAGAAGCATGATTGGAAGCTTGTTATATCTGACTGCTAGCAGACCAGACATAGCATTTGCAGTAGGTGTATGTGCAAGATATCAAGCTGATCCAAAATTTAGTCATCTTAACCAAGTCAAGAGAATTCTGAAATATGTTAATGGTACTTGTGACT
Source organism: Lathyrus aphaca (assembly GCA_963966055.1). Taxonomy (NCBI): domain Eukaryota; kingdom Viridiplantae; phylum Streptophyta; class Magnoliopsida; order Fabales; family Fabaceae; genus Lathyrus; species Lathyrus aphaca. The sequence continues at coordinate 723,207,616 of OZ014519.1, read as the reverse complement.
ATGGCATAATGTACTTTCATGGATGCAAACCAATTCTCACTGGCTTCTGTGATGCTGATTGGGCTGGAAGTGCTGATGACAGAAAAAGCACTTCAGGAGGATGCTTCTTTCTAGGAAACAATTTGATTTCTTGGTTCAGTAAGAAACAAAATTGTGTATCCTTATCTACTGCTGAAGCTGAATATATAGCAGCTGGAAGCAGTTGTTCACAGTTGGTTTGGATGAAGCAAATGCTCACTGAGTACAATGTCCCACAAGATGTCATGACATTGTACTGTGACAACTTAAGTGCAATTAACATATCAAAGAATCCTATCCAACATAGCAGGACCAAGCATATTGATATCAGACATCATTTCATCAGAGATCTTGTAGAAGAGAAAGTGATTTCATTGGAACATGTAGCTACAAATCTGCAGTTGGCTGATATATTTACCAAAGCCTTGGATGCTACTCAATTTGAAAACCTAAGGGGTAAATTGGGAATCTGCTTATGTGAAATTTAGCAGTTATGGAGATGTGCCAACATGTCATATGACATTATGTGGCATGAGCACCAGATGGCAACACCAGTCTGGTCAAGCACCTTGGGTATTCCACTCCTAAAAATTCTCAAAGTAACGGCTACTTATAAAATATCAGCTTGTGTTCAGCTATCCATCTTCTCATCATTCTCTCAAAAACGAATTGCATTCTCTAACTATTTTTCAGAACTCATCAAACCTAAAACTCTTCATCCATCTCTTTCGAAAATGTCTCAACATCAAAACCCTAACATTTATGAAGAAATCCTCAACAAGGAAGATGTGGTGCATGCAACCCCCATCTCTGTGGTACCCATGGATTCAACTCCAATGGACGAAATCAGAGGAAGTGTTCCTCTTGCTCAAAAGCAAAGAACTCCAAAAAGAACAAAAGATCCTATATTCAGCAAGGCCAAAGGCTTGCCTTCACCATTAAACACCACTCCAAGTGCTTCTGCATATGTGGATGATTCCATAAAGGAGCTGGTAAACAGGATCTTAACTGAGCAAAGAGTGGTAAGTGGCATATCTATCCCTCTGAACACCATGCCAGCTCCACAAGAAGATCAACAAACTCAGACTGAAAAGGACACTCCTGTTCAACAGGATGTCCCAATAGATGTTGAAACATCTGAGGACCAGCAAAAGGCCTCATCTGATGCTGCTGTTGAAACATCTGAGGACCAGAAAAAGGCCTCCACTGATAGTGATGAAGAAATATCTGAGGACCAGCACAAGGCCTCCACTGAAGATCAAATCTCTGTTGAACCACCAGCTGAAGAGGAGACTGCTCAACCTCCTCCTGTTGTGAACCTAGAGCATGATTCTGATACAGAAATCATTGCTTCTGTAAACCTTAGCATAGCCAAAAGGCTTAGGACTAGGAAAGAAAAGATGAATGCAGGACATGCAATTCCTGAGAAGAAGCGAGCTACACCAAAGAAGGACAAAGCTAAAGTTGTCTTTGGTCCTACAAAACAATGGAGCAAGGTGCAAACACAAAAGAGGAAAGCTGTCACTCCTCCAGATTCAGATGTTGAAGAAGATGTCCCAACATCTCCTCCAAAGAAGAAACCAGCACCCTCAAGGTCATCAACTGCTGTTCCAGAAGCTCCTTTGGACAACATCTCCTTTCATCATGTTTCAAGTGTGAATAGATGGAAGTTTGTTTATCAAAGAAGGGTAGCACTTGAAAGAGAGCTGAGCAGTAATGCACTTGAGTGCACAGTGCTAATTGATCTCATTTCTTCTGCTGGCCTTTTCAAAATTGTCTCCAACTTCTCTCCTTGCTATGAGCTGCTTGTCAAGGAATTCATAGTCAACCTCCAAGAAGATTGTGCTAATGGTAAGTCTGCTGACTTTAGAAAAGTATATGTAAGAGGAAGGTGTGTAGAATTCTCTCCTAGGGTTATCAACCAATACCTTGGAAGAGAATCTGATGGTCCAAATGAGTTAGGGAAGACTGATAACCAAGTTTGCAAGGTTATCACTGCTAATCAGGTCAAGACTTGGCCAGTTAAAGGGAAGCTCTCAGTTAGCATGCTGACAAGGAAATATGCCATGCTGAATAGGATTGGCACAGCAAACTGGGTCCCTACCAACCATACATCCTCAATATCAATTGGATTGGGCAGGTTCATATATGTTGTGGGCACCCAAACAAAGCTGGATTATGGAGCTTATATATTTGATCAGACATTGAAGCATGCTGGATCATCTGCAACAAAGCTGCCAATTGCCTTCCCTTCCTTGCTGTGTGGAATAGTGCTGAGTCAGTACCCTGGTATCCTCACTGAGAAGGACACAATTTGCAAAAGAGAAAGCCCTCTGGCCTTCCACTACAAGCTGTTTTTGAGTCATCATGCAGCTGATGTTGAAGCTCCCTCTGGGACATCTGCTGGTCCTTCAAAGGCAAAGTCTCCAATCTCCAAAGCTGCATTGATTGTTGAACTGAAGAGCACTTGCAAAGAACTGGATGCAAGGAAGCAGAAGCTTGAGGAGATTATCCAAAGGCTGGAGATTGAAGAAAGTGCTCAGAAAGCTGCTACTTCTGATGAGGAGACTGAGGAAGAGGAAGAAACTGACTATGGGGAATCTGAGTGAAAATTGTATGTGAAGAATATGTAATGACAGCTTCTGCATTGTAATTTTGAATTAGTAACTTTGGCCCCAAATTTATGTCTAACAAGGGGGAGAACAACAACAACAATGTATAATGTTATTTGGTTATTAATGAAAAATCTCTGTTTGCTTCTGAACTAAATATGTGATGTTAATGAAAAATATTTCTGTTGCAACAAGACTGAATACATGTATGTTTGAGGGGGGGTAAACTCACACATGACTCAACAGAAAAGAACTGCTATACTCTGATAAAAGAACTTCTGCTGCACTCTGAAAATCAGAAAAGAATGTTAGCCAAAAATTAGCCAAAGGGGGAGTTTGTAGATGTTTAGAATTGGCAGAATTTTTGACCAACAAGAAATGTTGAATTCAGTTCAGGATGTCCTATCAGATGTTGGGACATTATCAAACAGAGTATAAGAACTTAATTCAGGATGTCACACCAGATGTTGGGACATTGTGTTAATGATTTAAGTTCAGTTTTTCAGGATGTCCCAACAGATGTTGTGACATCTCAAACCTGCTACCAAAATTAATTAATGACTAACTGATCTGAGTAATTTAAGGAAAGTTATCTGGAATTTATTATGGATGGACAAAAACAGAATAAGGCGCATCTGTAGGGAGTGTTGTTATGAGACTTCAGCATAATCAGAAGAACTAAATCACCTAGAATCTAGGAAGTAACAAACCCTAATTCAAGGTGGAAGCTGCATGCGTTTTAGGACTGGATTAACCTACAGAAAGCCCAAAATCCAAACACCTATTTAAGCAACAGAAACTCTCAGAATAGAGCACGAATTTCAGAAGATAAAATAGGGTGTTTTGTGTTTTAATAGCAGGTTGTTTTATTGTACCACTTTATGAGCTTTTAAGCAAAAGTGTATTTGTGTCTTGATTGAAACTGTGAAGTAAGATCAAGCTGTTTTGTTTGAAGTATGACTTCAATTTTATTAAACTTGTAAACAAGATCACTGTGTGATTGAGGGGGAGTGAGTTGGTACTCATATCTAAGTTGTGTCTTAGGTAGAAATTGCATTGGGTAGATATTAAGTGAAAGATTAAACTGGGTGGTTTAAGTCTAGAATTAATATTACTTGTAGTGGATTTCCTCCTGGCTTGGTAGCCTTCAGATGTAAGTGTGGTAATACACTGAACTGGGTTAACAAATTACTGTGTTGTTTAATTTTCCTGCACTTTAAGTTTTGGTTAAATTTGTCAAGTGTTGGAACATCTCATTCGACATCTCATACCTGATCACAGAATTTCAGATCTGAAGAGCGCTTCGAATAAATATGATCCTTCAACCATTGTATGAAACTTTGATTGTGCTCTATAACTATCCAATTTTCATTTCTGTTCGGATTTAACCTTCGGAGTACATCCTTGTGCATTTCAACATATGGCTCAACCTCATTATTATTGTGCAGAACATACAAATGAACTTGATCCCGTTCATCCCTTGATATTGTCACAATTTTATTCCCAATTAATTTTTTACCTTCCATTTTTTCGAAAATCTGAGCTCTGGGGAGTCCAATCGATTGAATGTTAGACAAATATTCAATACAAAACTCAATAGCTTCTTCAACAATGTATCGTTCAATAATACACCCCTCTGGTCGACTTCGGGATTTCACGTACCCTTTTAATATTTTCATATACCGTTCAGAAGGGTACATCCATCTCATATAAGCTGGTCCACACAACTGTGTCTCTTTCACAAGATGAACAACTAAATAAACCATTATGTCAAAAAAAGACGGAGGAAAATACATTTCAAGCTCACACAAGGTAATTACAATCTCTTTTTGTAGTGTTGGTAAGATCTCGGGATCGATCACCTTACTACAGATTGACCTAAAGAAAAAACACAATTTAGTTATGGCACTTCTTACTTTTTCTGGCAAAATAGAACGTATACCTATCGGTAGAAAATGTTCCATTATAACATGGCAATCATGTGTCTTCAAATTCTTCAACTTGAGGTCTTTCATAGAAACAAGTCTTCTGATATCTGATGAGTATCCTTCTGGAACCTTAACTTCACTCAAAGACTTACACAAATTTTTTTTCTCCTTTCTAGATAAAGTAAAAGCAGCAGGTGGTAGATATGTTCATCTTCCTTTCTTCACGGGTGCTAATTCAGTTCTCATTCCCATTTTTAACATGTCCTCCCTTGCTTTAAGGTCATCCTTAGACTTGCCTTTTATATTGAGTAATGTACCGATAACACTTTCAAATACGTTTTTTTCAATATGCATAACATCGAGAAAATGTCTCACGTACAAAGACTTCCAATATGGCAATTCAAAAAATATCGACCTTTTCTTCCACCCACCTTTCACAATCTTATGTGCAAAAGGCTTGCCAAACTCAGTACGCACATCTTTCACCTTTTCAAAAACTTATTCACCTGACAATGCGGGTGGAGCTCTACAATGTTTGGTGTCTCCATTGAATGCTTTTCTCCACCCTCGGTAGTGATGTTTAGAATGTAAGAATCTACGATGACCGAGAAACACATTCTTCTGGCAAAGTTCCAATCGAATCGTATCGGTTCCGTCTTCACAAACAGGACACGCACGTTGACCTTTAATGCTATACCCAGATAGATTCCCGTATGCTGGAAAATCATTAATTGTGCCAAACAACATTGCCCTCAAATTGAAACTTTCTTTCCTATATCCATCATAAACCTCCACACCATTCTCCCACAAAATCTTTAAATCTTCGATCAAAGGTGTCAAGTATACGTCTATGTCATTCCCTGGTTGTTTAGGCCCAGAGATTAACATAGATAACATCATGTACTTACGCTTCATACATAACCACGGAGGTAGGTTATAAATCATAAGAATCACAGGCCATGTGGTATGTGAGATACTTTGAAGACCATGTGGGTTCATTCCATCAGTAGATAATGCCAATCGAAGGTTTCTTGCTTCTAATCCAAACTCAGGATAATCATTATCAATCTTCGACCACTGTGGTGAATCAGCCGGATGCCGATACTTTCCATCAATAATTATTTCATCTGCATGCCAAGTAAGATGTCTTGCATCGGTTTCACTACGAAACATGCGCCTAAATCTCAGAATTATCGGAAAATACCATAAGACTTTTGCGGGAGATAATCTTTTCTTATATCGAGACAAACCGCATTTAGGGCACTCAGTTAACGTTGCATATTCGTTACGAAACAAAATGCAATCGTTAGGACAAGCATGTATCTTATCATAGCTCATGCCAATAGAGCACAACATTTTTTTTTGCCTCATAGGTTCTATTAGGAAGAACATTATCATCCGGTAGCATTTCTCTCATAAGGGCCAACAACTCTGTGAAACTTTTATCTGACCATCCATTGCCCGCCTTTAAGTTGTACAACTTTAATACCGCAAACAGTCTTGAGAATTTAGTGCAACCTTTGTACAACGGTTTCTCTGCATCGCTTACCATCCTCTCAAACATTTCAGGACAATCATGAAGATCTTCTTCCAGTGCTTCTACAATCTCTTCAACTCGATCACAATCGTATGTTTCCGTGTCTTTGTCGTATGAAGCATAGGTCGTATTACTTTTTCCACTCGATTCAACATTCTCGTTAATTTTCTCACCATGAAATATCCAACACTGATAACTTTGATCAATTTCATGCCTCAGCAAATGCGATTTCAATCCATGTGCGTCGACCTTACCAATATAACAACAACGCAAGCAAGGACAATGCATTCGTCTGGGTTTTTTAGCGTGTTGAACAACATACTTAACGAATTCCGCAACCCCACTCTCGTACTCTTTGGTCATTCGATTGGCACAGATCCATGTTTTATCCATGGTTTTCCTACTTATTAAGGTAAACAATCAATCCAGACGAAAATACATAACTAAGGTAGTATCTTTGAATATTCTAACAATTTTAAAGTTCAATTCATTTTAAACTTCAATAACGTATACATAACCAATGTTAATATAAACTTCAATAACGTATCCGATACACCGATATACCAACTTTAATTACCTCATCACTTTCATTTTTTCTATTACAAGAATCAAATTTTTTCTATTACAATATACCTATAACTATACCTATAACACGTTAATTTTTCTATAACTAACTTTAATTTTCTATTAGAATATACCTATAACTATACCTATAAACATTTTCTATTACAAACATTTTTGTATTACAACATTTTTCAAGGAAGAACATTTTTCTATTACAACATTATTACTTATCAAACATAACAACTTTAATTACCTCATCACTTTCATTTTTTCTATTACAAGAATCAAACTTTTTCTTCCATTACTTTTCTCTTATAAACATTATTCTACTATCAACATTTTTCTATTATCAACATTATTACTTATCAAACATAACAACAACAATGTACCTTATGAACTCAGTTTTTACAAACTCAGTTTTCTAATCAAACATAACAACAACAATGTACCTTATTGTTTTCCTTACAGATATCAACATTTTTCTATTGTCAACTTCTAAACTCAGTTTTTATGAATCAAAACAACTTAAACAAGAATAATACACTAAACTCATAATAATACAGTAGAAACGAAGAAATGAAGAAATGAAGAACATACCGCAAGAAATGAAGAACAGTAGAAACGAAAAACGAAGTCAACACCCAAATGTCGAGACAGGTACGATTTTTCAAACACGTTCAATGATTGAAACCGAAAAATGGAAGTGTATTCAAGTTCGCTGTAATGGGTTTCGCTGTTAGGGTTTCGTTCGCAGGAGGGAAAACAAAAGAACAGAGAACGAAAATAGAAGTCTGAAATTTTATTTTAATTAGACCTTAGACAGCGCTTTTGTGGAAAGCGCTTTCTAAGGTATGCCTTAGACAGCGCTTTCCAAAAGCGCTTTCTAAACCCCCCCCCCCCCCCCTTAGACAACACTTTTGGTTTTAATTTTTTTTTTAATTTAAAGACTTTAAACAACGCTTTATCAAAAGCGCTGACTAAGGTCTATATTTAAAAGCGCTTTCTAAAAGCGATGTCTAAGGGGGGTCTTAGATAGCGCTTTCATTATTTTTTTGGAACATTTTCCGTGTTTTATTTTAATTTTAACCTTAGACAGCGCTTTCTTTTAAAAGCGTTGTCTAAGATGCGCTGTTAAAAGTCATTTTTGGCGTAGTGTAGCTTTATGCCCCTCAGCCGAGGAGGACTTGTCGACCACGACTACCCGTGGTCGGATTTCTCTGCCCCTTCAAGACTTCAGTCCGACACTCGCAGGAGTCACCCAGATTTAGCCGAAGATAACTCCTGCTCGGATATCACTATGATCGACGTGCATCCCATCCGACCAGGTATGCTCGTCTCAACGGCTAGTTTCTGACAGTTGCCTATTTTCGGGGGATCCACGATCCAGACCCAAAATAGGGACCAATAACAGAGCACTGGGGGCTCTTTATAAACCCTTTCACATGAGAGGGTCAGGTATCAAATACTCACTCCCTTAACTCTTTTACTCGTACTTGCATACTCTTTTGTCCGCTCTTACTTTAGCATCGGAGTACCTTGCAGGTACACCCTCGTCTCTCCTTGACGATCAAGCATCGCCTTCAACATCCATGTCAGCGTCCAGAGCCATTGCATATTATGATCGTAAGAATGATCATATTCCTTCCACGTTTGGTGTAACAATGGATGTAAATGTAGAAGTTTCTCCATGCTCTCATCTTTGTTTATCTAGTTGCCTTCTCCACCTAGTTTTGCTATCAAGTCTACATGTAGTTCTCTCAATATCAGATCGAAGAGAAGTTGATATGCAAGTAAACTTCCTTGCATAAACAGAATCTGCAACACTAACCAAATTAATTAAACAACACAAGAAAAATAAACAAAGATAAGAGATAACAATACAAAATTTTTAAAACTAACAAACTATTGCAATGCTTGCAATATCAAACAACAATCCCCGACAACGACGTCATTTTGTCGAATTGCATGTGATATGGGGTTTTGTATATCGTCTCCATAGGGATTGTTTTGATATAAGATGTTTGTCATTCAATAGTTTATAATTTTAAGAAAGGATTTTCAAAGTTTGTTTGTTTTGGTTCATAAATTGTCACGATTTAGTAGCAAAGATTAAATTCTAAAGATGTTTTTTTTAACAAGGTATATCAAAGATAGGTTTCATAAACCCTAACTTATATATATATATATATATATATATATATATATATATATATATATATATATATATATATATATATATTCTCTTAATCTTCCACGTGAAGTCGGATCCGATTAATATCACCATGTATTCTCTCAATAATGTCTATGACTATATCGGTGTCGTGAGAAATATCGTATCCATCGCTATACAATCTCTCCATATAACAACTGATAGAATAAGCTTCAAGTTCAACATAAAGAAAATATCAACCACATTTCTATGTCTAGATTCTATGAATTTTATAGATGGATATGTTAGATCAAGTTTCATAAAATCTATGTCTAGAGTTTTACAAATCAATAATGGATCTTTAAGGACAAAAATATTCATCATATATTAATCATCACTCGTTCACATACAAGGACAATCAAAAGAAATACATATAAGCTAAGGTATATTATCTCTACCTTTGATACAAATAGATTTAGCTACCCATTACTATGGTGGCTTGCTTTACAAGTAATGGAAAAACATGAATGAGCATCCACGATGAAGAATCGATCTTGGATGCAAATCCAACTTCTACTTGCAAAATATCACTTCCTGATGAAGAAATGAAAAAATTAAGGTTTTCTCTCCTTCTCCAAGTTTCTACCCAAAAATATCTAATATCTAAAAAAGTACAATAAAGTACATATATAGTACTTCCAAAATTTATCATGTTTGCTTTGCGAACAACTTCTTCGCAGTGTGAAGTCACTTTTGAGGCATATGAAGTGTCTCTGAATAGTTAAATCGATCCTGAGAAATATCTAAGTACGCAGTGCAAACTCATTCTTCGCACATCGAACTTCTTTGCTACAACTTCGCACATCGAACTTTGGATCCTTTTCTTACTGCTATCCAAGGTTTCCACTTCGCCTTGACTTCACTGAAATTTCGCACAACGAACATTCGCTTTGACCTCGTTGCAGTTCGCACAACGAACTTGTTGAAACTTCTTCTTTTCTTTGGATTCCTTATCCATTTTACTTGTGTCTTATTCATTGATGTTTTGTGCCTAAATCCTGCACAATAACACACAAATCAAAGCATCCAAAGTTAATTGCAACATAATTGAAGAATCACAGCAAAACATGGAATAAATCCATTTGAACATGAGAAAAGAGTTGAAAAATGTCAAAAATAATGAATCAGTATAAAACATATTTGGCATTCAAAAGTGACGCACACTTGTGAGAAGGATTGTTAGGACTCAAGTGTAAGTGGTTAAATTTCAAGTCTACTGAAAATAAAGAAAATATTAAATATATAAGAGAGGTGACACATATCTCATTATCTTAAAATTTTGAATAGATATATGAAATCAAAGTCTCTTGAATTTTAAAGGCACTCCGAGATTTCCCATAAGTAAAAATAAAAAAACTAGTTTCATTTCATCAAATAAATACAATTTGAAATACTAATATTCCCCTATATATTCATTCACTAAAAAATATGTTAAAATCAAAACCATAGCCTAAATTTGATATAGTGAAATATCATTGATTCCATCCAACTGTTTTGAAAGCAGTTGACAGCCAAACATGTTGACTACCAATACAAAAATACAAACATATCTAACCTAGTTGTTGTTAAATATCAAATGCAGAAAAAATCATGGCCACAAGAACATAACATCATTATAATTTCTCAATAATTTATTTACATAGATTACTTCACAGCCACACACAAACACATGGCAGAGAAAACACTGTCCCCACTAACCCGTGTTCTTTTCATTACCGTTCCCTTCAAGCTTCTTATCTCATCCACTCATTCCCTTCAAGTAACACCATTTCCATTTTTGGCTCAATATTTTTCTGTCTCATAAAAGGTATCACCAGTTGAGTTAAGAGAGTGAAAAAAGTAATATGAAAATTCAGTGTGATGTTTGTGAGAAAGCTCCAGCAACGATGATTTGCTGTGCAGATGAAGCAGCTTTGTGTGCTAAATGTGATATTGAAGTTCATGCTGCTAACAAGCTTGCAAGCAAACATCAGAGGCTTCTTCTTCAATCTCTCTCTAACAAGCTTCCTAGATGTGACATCTGCCAAGTAATTATTACTATACCTCATTGAATTTTACTGTTGGAACTTAGATTATGAACTTGGTTATGTGTTGAGATCTAGATTAGGTTATGATATTTGTATGATGATGTTACAAGTAGCATGTTTGAGGAAGTTGCTTAGGTTATATTAAGAGCTTATTTTAAAAGTAGCTTATGGAGATAAGATCATATAACTATTTATATAACCTTTTATTCTAGGTTAGGTTTCAACTAACTTATTTGATAGGTTAACTGTTTTTGAAAATTTATAGAAATAGTTTATAACATGTTTATAAGTGGTTTTTCAGCTTATTTTCTTAAGTTTTTTAAGTAGCTAATGAAAATATTTTGTTTCTCCTTATGTACAAACAGGATAAGGCAGCTTTCATATTCTGTGTAGAAGATAGAGCACTCTTCTGTCAGAATTGTGATGATGCTATTCACCCCGCCGGAAGTCTTTCGGCCAACCACCAGCGCTTTCTTGCGACCGGTATCCGAGTGGCCGCGACTGCGAGTACTAACTGTGCCCAAGACGACGAAAAGCCTCACTTGGAACCACCAAATAAGAATCCTCAACAAGTATCTCTTGAACCTCCTTCTCAACAAGTCCCTAACTTCTCCCCCTCTTGGGGTGTTGATGACTTATTGGAGTTTGCAGATTTTGATTCCCATAACAAAGTAAGACATGCAACTTTTTTCATAATTGATATTTTCATATATGTTAAGACTAAAAATAACTGATTTTTGTTGTTACTTGGCTTAGAAGGAATCCATGCAATTTGGAGAGATGGAATGGTTCACTGAGGAGGGACTGTTTGGTGAAGAATTTAATCAAGAAGCTATTTCTGCAGCTGAAGTTCCTCAGCTTCCAGTAACTCATCATGCTAGTAACAATTATTCATCATCACACAGAAACTCAAAGTCTAACAAAAAACCTAGAATTGAACTCATACGCGATTATGATTATGATAATGAAGATGAGTACTTTGTGCCTGATCTTGGATGAAGAAAATGATTATGTGGGACAGAATAATTTTGGAAATTTAATTATTTTTCTGAGATTCTTATAAAAGAAGTTGTAAAGAAAAGTTATTCTTCCAAATTAAGATTTTGAAATTGTATATTCCTACTTCTCTCAGGGTACGATAGTTTAAGAGTTGAAGTATATGTTTATAAGTTGTATGGAGTTTATCATATGAACTTTCATGTGTTTAGTTTCTTCTTTCTTTTTTTAAAATACCCATGTTTGTTTCATGCATGGAACTCTATAAATACAAGAGTCATGACATTGTAACAAGTTGAACCCTTGAACACCACATAAATCATAATATTCTATCAATAGCTAACCTTCTGGCTAAAGGATATTTCTATTCCTTTTTAAATTAGATTCTACTTTATTCATTTTAACATATTCAACCATAGCCTTAGAACATTTTAGTGCTAGCCTTAGAACAAATTTCATGGTGGTTGTTAACAAGTATACTTGAGCCCAAGAAAGAGAAATGAAATAAGAGATAATAAATTGTGCAATATTGATTCAAATGATAAAATGATTGTTATAATTATGAGTATATGATCAACTAACCAATCTTAATTAACATTAATAAAACTTACATATAATCAAATATAGCCACTAACACAATTTACTCTAACACTCTCTTCAAATTAAATTGGAATGTGTTGACTTAAAAAAATAAATAAAATAAAATAAAAAATCCAAAGGATAAAAAAAATACAATGTAATTCATTAAAGGAATTAAAAAAATGGCTAAAACAAAAAGTTCTCAATAGGGGTAGAGACGGGAGGTGCATAGCCCCAAGAAGTATATTCGATCTACTTTGAACTCTTTAAAAATATGAGGATTTTTTAATACACCTCTAGAATTATTTAGCCACCGCGAAAAATTATTTTTATGCCCCATGTTTTTGGATGTGCACATCTGGACGCATCACTTTTTCATTTGTTCTGGAATCACTTTTTCATTTGTTCTGGATGTGCATATCCAGAAGACGTTCGATGTGCACATCCAGAAGTATTTCTTATAACTCTTCGCGTCAGAGCCATTCCCCCATCACTTTTCACATTTTCATTTCCACAAACTCTCTCAAACTCTCAAACTATCATTTCCTCAAATCTCGATTTTTTTCACTCGAGTTCTACGCAAAGCAACTTCTACAACAATCAAGACATTCTGCAACCTCTGTATCTCAGTTTAATCGGTTAGTTTTCGAATTTTAGAGTTTTGGAGTTATTTACGAGTAATTGATTTAGAGTTAACATTTAGGTGTAGAAATTGTTTAGTATAAAAAACATAGTTTAACGACAATGTAGGTGTTATTTGTTGATTCAAACGAATGATCAGAGCATTAAAATACCCTTCTCTATGGTACAACAGTCATGATTGTGTTTTTGAAACTGAAAATATGTACCGGATGTGCACATCCAGAAGTTTCCAAAGTAGGTTTCTTCCGAATGTGCACATCCAGAAGTTTCCAACGTTTAAAATTCTGCAGTGCTTTCGGAAGTGCACATCCGGAAGAAAATATTTTTTTGTTTTGTTTTTTTGTTTTTGTTTATTATTTATTATTTGTATACACTTTTAATGTATTTATTATGCTTTGCAGATTACATGGCTGGTAGAGAGGATCGTTTGATATACGGCCAGCCAGCGCAACATGCCTCCGTAAGACATGAGAAGACGCAGGCTAGAGCCGAGACATCAGGCGCAGAGGATGTCATAGTACAGGCTACCATATCACAGGCCACTGCCACCACAGTTGATCGGACATCCTACAACACAACCTTCCACGACATTGGCCACTCCCACCACAACCGCCGATTATTCATCTCGGGGGCGTCGGGTTAGTACTAGTTCTTCCTCTAGGCCCCGCTCGCACGTAGGTGCCGCCCTACACCTACTTTTGTTCCTACATCTGACACCGCTTCTACACCTGCCCATGTTCCTACATATGTCGCAAATTCTACACCAACTGTTGTTCCCGCTGAGGCACCCACTAAGGAAGCTCCAAAGGGTGATCACCCAACACATGAGGGTGAGGACGATTACGATGAGTTTGAGGGTTACCCCAATTTCATACCCTAAATTTTTACCCTAAGATATATACCTCATCAGAGAAAATCTACTGACCAAAGGACTGTGTCAGACTGGTTTGAACAGTATCCCTGTAATGAATCAGGATTCTTGAGTCCCTCAGAGGATTCAGAGAAAAGACCAATCATTAATACATAAAATTTTCAACCTTTAAATCACCATCAAAGGGTTAAGGAATCTCAAAAGATGGGAAATCATTCAAAGACTGTACAAAATTTTTGGTGATCTGGGCCCCGAGCCATCACAATCACCAATTAGGGCTTTAGTCAACTGATGTCTTCTAGATGAAATTTTTCATGGGAAAAGGAGCCAAGGCGTCCATACATCCTCAAGAAAGGTTGACATGACTTGGACAATCCATTTACAAGTACAAAAGGTGCAGAGATCAAGGATTGCAAGATTAGGGTTTCATAGTGCCTAGATTAGGGTTTCTGACTAATCGAGGATCCCAAACTCAAGATTTTCATTTGTACAAGAGCCAATACCATAAATAATTGTTTAAATAGCTCATATGCATCATGAATGTCCATTCATAAGGTTAAAATACCTCAGAGGATGTCCAGTCAAAAAATAAGAAAATTAGGGATATCTAGTGTAATTTTCATTTGGACCAAAAAGTCAAAGTTTGACTTTTTCACCCAAAATGATCCTTGTGACCTATATTACAATAATATATGGTCCATGAATGCATTTGATTACAAAAAAAATCAGAATTTTGGAGATAACTTGTAAAAGGGACAATCTTTGAAACTTAGAAAAATTTCTAAGTTATGGAAAAAAGTGTTCAAGTACCCTACTTCCAAGCAGTATAACTTGTGATCCAAGCATCAGCCTTTGGTGAACCAAAGCTCAAATAAAATATCTTATCACAAACTACAAATAACTCAACTACATAAAACTCCAATTCATTATGGATTTTAAGTTGTGTATAGCTATTAAAAGAGTACCTTGTAGTATAAGAAATATGACATTGCATCATATATGTGTATGTATGAAACTCATCTGTAACATCATGCATGTGCATGAGTACTATAGGTAAGCTAACATGCATGAAACTCTATAAATACATAGTCATGGAATTGTAACAACTTAACTATCAAGAATGCAATAATGCAATGAAGTTCAAAATCATAATTTTATCATGATATCATTCATCTAGTCGATCACTCAAGCTCTCTAACTACCCTAGCTAAGTTTAAATTACAATATCATCAATCACAAGGCACGTAATTGCTTCTTCTTATCTGAGTCTCCATGGTTGAAGCTTCGCAAGTTTCTCATGTTTCACCACTTGGAAGCTTGATCTAGAATTCTCAGAGTTGCACCATTTTAGAATTGATTTCAAATACAAGAGAATGAGGAGGAAAAGAAAATTTGTGCCATTCAAAAGAGTGTGTATGAATTCCAATATTCGAATTGTGTAATTAGAAATTGCAATCTAGACATATATTTATGTGCAACAATTGCTTGCTTTTCTAATGAACTTGGATTATTGTAGCATGTAATGCGTCTGGATTTCAAACTCTGGACAACTCGATAGGGGTGTTTTTTATTTTTCACCAGGGTGTGATAGAATTCATATGGGTAGAATGGGAAATAAATAAATTATTATTCAAGATGCGCCATGAGGTAAATGACCATTATTACACATTGGGCCCAAACCAACATAAGTGTCATATTGAAGGGGTGTGTTGTTCACTACACCCCATATAGTAACCACACATCCCAAAACGCCTTCTTATACTCCAACTCCAATCACCGGACGCGCTCATTCTTCGACAAAATCACTTAATGATTTAGACAATCCATTTCTTTCGTATGTTTTCCAATCTTTGTATCATAGGTCCAAATTTCAATCAATGGATTTATCCTTTTGACATTTTTTTAATAAACTTGAATTAAAAGACATTTATAAATCAATTTCACAATAAACCATACATAGTTGTCACTGAATAATAAGATCAAAATAGAAGAACTATTGTGTATATATAAATGCCAAAATGTCACTATGTCTAAATCAATCCAAGTACAAACCATAATACTCAAATGTCAAAATATACAACATAAAATATCACTATTGCGTATAGTTAACGCCCATATTCCTCATTTGCAGTTGGTACCACAACGCAATTTGTGCCTCAAAATTACAATTAACGTCGTTCATGACAAGTACAAGAAACATTTCTATTACATTTAAGCTTGAACTATCATACCTATAGTCTACGTAGGTAATGTGTGTATGTGAAATTAAAAAAGAATGAGAATGAGTAACTCACTGTTTGCACGTGGATTTTGCACAAACAGTCGCTGGCCTTCTGTCGAAAAGGTTTACTTGCGGGACCGGCCAAACGAGTCTCGGGACTGCTCTGTCCGGTTTAGTATATGGTGGCCTTTTATAGTGTCAGATGGTAATGTTTTTTTGGGATTAGTTTGTGTTAATGCAAACGCTCGCGGAATACTCAAACAAAGGAAAAAGAATAAAATAGAAAAAACAAATCAAAAGACAAGTATTAAAATTGCTTGGAATTGAAATAACTTGAAAAGATAAATGTTTGGACGCTATCATACATTTTGCATAGGGGGTTAACTCGTTTCTCTTAACGCTTGGTACTTTGAGTGTGTTCCTTTTACAATGTAAAGAAATGCGACCTTTAATTCTGAAAACGAAATCTACTTAAACTGAAATAAAAAGTAACCGTCGGACCCTTTCCAACGAATCTGATGATGGCACATGTCACTCACTACTATGGTAATTGCCCACTACATTGCTCCACTTCCTTGGGTAGTTTCTTCATGCCATTCTGCATGTTGTGTCGAAAGCATTCGACAAAGTGGCTTTTCCGGGCAGCGCCGAAGTGATTTGACACTTATCTTCACTGTATTTGCTTTTTCCTCACTTTCTTCTTACTGTCGACAAGTCGACATGTTTCCTCTTTCTTGGTTGAGTCGAAAACTTCCTCTTTGATGATTGTGTGGATCCGCTCTAAAATGCAAAATCATTATTAGCCTGGTCGAAATCTTCAGCTAAAAAATTGCCCCCCAAAAGGCCAGTTTTGACGGAGATATGGTCGACCAAGAAGCTTGGCCTTTTGAATTTTTCTGAGAGATTTTGATGCATCCTGACCGTCAACTTGGACTAATAACTGTTCATATTCTGTCGGATTGAGAGAGCCTGTCACATCCTTCGTGATTTCACTTTTGGCGTCATAACTTCCAACACCAATAATGATGACCTAGGACGTGGGGATCCTCAACAACTTCGTAGCTCATTTTCCAATTGAAACCCTTAAGTTTCATGGATTTTGGCTATAAATACCACTTCCTTTTGTTCGTCCTCTACTGGCGTGAGGACGTTGGTCTGAGTCAACTCAATAAAAGTTTGTCGCCTGAATTAGTAAAGTTAGTGGTCACAATTTCCGATACCCTAAAATTGTTGTTTTTTGGGAGGTGTACTTTCTCTAAGGTTGATTTCACACCTCTCAAGCTCCTACCCCTTAGCTAGGTGATTAACTCGAGGAGCATTCATCCCATAAAAGGTAGTGGTATCGTGTGCTTCTAACTATACTCCTGTTCTATTTTATCATGAGTTCTTAAAAAAATCTTGCAGACCATAAAGTAGCCAAGGAAACTCTAGAGCCACCCAAATCAACTGTTGCAAAACCTGCTGCATCAAACAGTGGAACCAAAGTTGTTGGGAAGACGTATGTGACCTATATGAAACCCCCCAAAAGGGGATCGTCCCAGGGTCATGACCCCGATCTGGATGTTGACAAATAATGGATGGACTTCCTTAACTCATGAGCCTGGAAAGAGATGGATTAATTTTCCTGGAGGGATTAACCAACCAGCTTCGACAATGGCCAACTGGACGTCTGCATACTTTTTGTTTTTTGTACTTTTTGCCCTGCAGGTTTTTATCTTATCTTTTAATTTGTAACGTAACATGCCTCTTTGTATTCCATTTTGGACCCTGGTCTATTGTGACCATTTGATTAATGACATTTTTATGTGCGGATTTTTATTTTCTGTAGCATAGGCTTATACTTTTTCAAGTATTTCCCATTTACTCTTAGGATTCTCCTGCCATGGCTTACCTCTTTTATTTTGTAAGCGTTATTGCTAAAAGCTTGACTTACTTAGAACGGTCCTTCCCAATTGGGTGACCATTTTCCCAATGTTTGATCTCGTCTCTCCATGGGCAAAACGACTTTCCACACGTAATCGTTAACTTCGAAGGTCTTCCCTTTGACCTTCTTATTGTAAGTTCTAGCCATTCTTTCTTTCTGATGCAACAATACATCCAACACCCTCAACCTCTCTTCATCCATGTATGTAACCTTGTCGAACATCATGCTCCGATATTGTTCCAAAGGGATTTCATTTTTACGATAGACCCTTATCAACTGGAAACAAATCTCTGAGGGAGAAACTACATCATGGCTAAATACTAGGCGGAACGGAGTCGAATTTCTTAATCTTTAGGGGATGTTTGACATGTCCACAGGATTTGGTCCAACGTTTTATGCTAGTTGCTAGGTTTCTTTGTGATGTGTTTCTTAATGAGCTTAATCACCACCTTATTTGTCACTTCAATTTGACCATTTTCCTGCCCATAGTATGGCGTCGAGGTCATTAGTTTAAAACCAACTTCTGCTGCAAACTTGTTAGCTTTATGATGGCATGCAACTCGCTGGCTGGGAAATGTTGAATGTTAGTATGCTCCTGACAATATTGGCATCTTTTGGCGAAGTCTATGCAATCTTTGAGCATGCTCGGCCAGTAGACGCCTTGTCAAAATAGCAACCACTTCATCTTGTGGCCAGCTTGGTGGGCTTAATTAGTCCCACTATGGACCTCCAAGATGGCTAGACATGCTTCCGAGTCTCCTAGACATTTGAGTAGTACCCCCTCTGAGGTCTTTTTTATGACTTCATTTCCCATCAAGACGTAACTAAGTGCTCTATACTTGGTATTTCTGTCAGTTCCTCCGACAGGATTTTCCAAGTATTCTACGATTGGTCGTCTCCAATCTATTGTTGATAAATCGTCAATGATGAGGACTTCGTTGTGCCGAACCTCCTCTGTGAGGGTTTCTATCGAACCATCCAATTCCTCCACCTCTAAACCGTATAAGGTATGTAAGAGTGGTACATTCAACACCATCTTCTCCCTAACTTCAATAAGGTCCTTCAGTTTCTTGTTCGACACCCTATATCTTGAAGCGATTTGCGTTATCTCATTCGCTTCCTGATTTTCCATTATGGGCAGATATACGATGCTGATGATGTCAAACTGCTCTAATAATTGATTTTCCATAACAAAATAGACCAATAGATGATCCTTGATACATTTTTATTCTCTTGTGAGTTGTTTAATTACTAACTCTGAATCTCCTTTAATCTCAACTCTTTTAGCCCCTAGATTCTTAAGCTTCTTCAGCCCCGTGATTAAGGTATCGTACTCAGCCTCATTGTTGGAACATTTCCCATTGACTTTGCATTTGAAATTTGCTGGGAGGCCTTGTGGGGATATTATCAACACGACAATGCTTGTTTTGTGCTTATGACTCGACCCATCAAAGTATAGTTTCCAAGGGTTTTAGTTGACTACGAACACCTGAGGTTTGACTCGCGCATGGCTGACAACGAAGTCTGCCACTATCTGATCCTTCATAGCCTTTAAAGGCTTTTAAGTTAATGAAAATTCAGTCAGCGCGAGTGCTCATTTGCCTATTTGATTTTTTAGAATAGGCTTAGACAACATGTGTTTGATGACGTCAAAATGAGACAAAACGTAAACGTCAACAGGATTTATATATTGGGCTTTAATTTCATGCATGAAAAATATATACATAGGCATAGTTTCTCAATCATAGTATACCTAGTTTCAGCATCTATCAAAATTCTACTAAGGTAATAAATGGGTCTTTCGACACCATTTTTATCCTCTTGTGCTAACATACTTCCTATGGTCGTATCTGATGCAACAATATGCAATCTCATATTTTTATTCATACTATGTGATAATAATATACGAGGATTCGTCAAATACTCTTTGATTATGTCGAATGCCTTTTGTAGCTTCTCTTCCCAGTGAAATTCGTTGTCCTTCTTGATCTTCAACAATGGCGAGAATACTTTTGTCTTTCCACTTAGGTTGGATATAAACCTTCTCAAGAAGTTTATTTTCCCCAACAAATATTGAAGTTGCTTCTTCGTCGAAGGAGGCTTGATATCCAAGATAGCTTTCGTCTTGTTTTGGTTGATATCGATTCCTTGTGGACTACAGAGCCCAAAAAGTCTCATGCACGCACACCAAAAGAAAATTTTAATGGATTGATTTTTAATTTATATTTCCTCATTCTCTCAAAGGAGCGTCGAAGGTGATCTAAATAATCATTCTCCGAAGAGGATTTTATTATAATGTCGTCAATATAAACTTGCATGAACTTCTCAATGAAGTCATAGAATATTGCATTCATGGCACTTTGATATGTGGACCCAGCATTTTTTAGGCCAAAGGGCATCACTACCCATTCATACGTACCTATAGCTCCTGGGCATCGAAACTCCATTTTAGGAACATCATCCTCAGCTATGAGGATTTGGTTATACCCAGAGTATCCATCGAGCATACTCAAATATTCAAAACATGTGGCTGAGTCGAAAAGCATCTTTGCCACAGGCATTGAATACTATCTTTGGGTGTTGCGTTGTTGAGATCTCTAAAATCAATGCAAATGCGAAGTTTTCTGTTTTTCTTAATTACATGAACTATATTGGCTAGCCATTCAACATACCTTGTAGTTCTGATGAACCGGCTTTTAAGCAGCCTTTCGAGCTCATGCTTGATCTTTTCAGTGACCTCATGGGCAAATTAACGTGGTTATTATTTTATTGGTTTTTGGCCTTGCTGTATGGGTAGACAGTGTTCCATCACATTTTAACTTAAACCATGCATCTCTGCATAATCCCAGGCAAAGCAATCTTTGTATTCTTTCAATACTTCAACCAGCCCCACCTTCATTTTCGACCCACCTTCGTACTTATTGTTGCACCCCAAAATTTGCCCTCACAATACAAGACTTTGTGTGCTAAGAAGGTTCACAAGGTTCACAAGGTTCACAATGCTTTCAAGACCTTTCATGAGGTTCATGAAGTCTACAAGCCACTTTATGAAGGTTCATAAGGTTCACAAGTTTCCCAATGCTTTCAATACCTTCCATGAGGCTCATGAAGTCTACAAGTCACTTCATGAAGGTTCACAAGGTTCACAAGATTCACAATGCTTTCAAGACCTTCCATGAGGTTCATGAGGTCTACAAGTCACTTCATGAAGGTTCACAAGGTTCACAAGGTTCACAATACCTCCCATGAGATTCACAAGACATTTTATGATGGTTCATAAGGTTCACAAAGTTCACAATTGGTCAGAAAAGTTGACAATTCCCTCAGACAATGCACCTCCTAAGCAGTGCATCCAAAACTAGGGTTTTGACTTTAATCAGACTAAATGGACTTCCAAGACTTCAAGTGAGCTTCATAACATCTTATATGTGTGTAAGAACCCCCATGACAAGTTTCAAGACTTTTCTCAGAAGTTTGCTCAGTCAGATGATCAAATAAGTCAAAATCAGTCAATGCAGTTAAAAAGTCAAACTGAGGTCAACTGTGGTCAAACCAAAGTCAAACTTTATGATTTTTTGCCAACATCAATTATATGAAGTAAAATTCATCATTTTATCAAGGGTTGATCATGATTCATCAAGGAGATTCCAGATCATCAAGAATCAGGAGTTTCTAAATTAGGGTTTCCTCAGTAAAAGTCAACTGAACTTTGACCAGCCATAACTTTCACATACTTCATCACCAAGTCTCCACTCAAATCTCATTTTGAAGGAAATTGAATTCTCTACAACTTTGTGTCTCACAAGCCAAGCCCAAAAATGCTTCATTTGGAAGGTATGAGCTAGGACATTATAGGTCCTTTTGAAAGTCAACAAAAAGTCAACAACTTCAAAAGGGCATAACTTGAGATTGGTAAATGATATGGACATGAAACCAGTGGGGTTGTTTAGAGGACTCTTCAATATTTCCAAAATGTCCAAGAACACCCTCATAGCATTAAAATTGAAGGATATGTGCCCTTGCAAAGTTGGGAAATTTTGAGTTGGTTTATGATGAAAAAGGAGGTCTAAAACCAATTTCTTCCAAATGGGCTTGCCAAATAATGACCCAATCCACTTCATAACATCTTGCACGAAATTAATTTAATTTATTCATAATTTTATTTGTTTTGTTTTTATTTATTATGATTTTTATATTAAAAAGTCATTTTAAATTCAAATAAAATATAAAATCATGAAAATTAATTTTAATTTTGCTTCTAGAAAATCTTAAATCACATTTAAGTTTGATTGATGCAAGAATTATGAAAATCCTCCCAAAATAGCAAGGGTTTATGCATGAATATTTGATTTTTAAAGCATGATCATTTTGGATCTTTTCATATCAAATTTTCCACACAACCATTCAATTTTATTGACCTAATTCAATCACCTATAAGTGCTTAACTCATTGCAATCACAAACACACGGATTCCACAGCCCTAAGAGTAAGTTCACAATTTCAAAAATACCTCTCAAAACTCACATTCGGTTTTCAATCTCCAAGGCATTTGAAGGTAAAATAAGAACATATCAAGACTCCTTGGACTTCCCTGATCATGAATCATCACTCATATGCATCAAAACCATGCCATATTGTTCAAACCGAACCATGATTGTTCTTGAAAATAATTTTTTCGATTACACTAATTCACTGCATATTAATGAATTTTGCTTGCCTAATCTTGTTTGTGATGTTGTGTAGATTGTTTCTGGACAATTGAATTAAAGTTTCATGGCCTGAATCGTAATCCACCATAGTTAGGGTTTTATGTCCGTTTTAGGGTTCTTCGATTAACCAACTATAAATGAATTTTAAAGACATGGTTGAGTTGTATAGACCTTGTAGAATGTAATGCACTAATCAATTTCACAAAATGTTGCTGTTTTGGCAAGGTTTGAGTTTCGTAGGTATTGCTGGAATTTGGTATTCGCAGGAAAATTCGTGGCTGAATTCGCAGATAAAATCGCAGGTCATGAGGTTGAAGAAGAAGCTATTTGCGCGCGTTCTGGAAATTCAAATTGTATTTTAAATATTTTATGTTTTAATGTTGGTTTATTATCACAAGCGTGCAGCTTGTCTCAGTGGTAAGGCTGGTATGCGTATTGCGTGATGGCACTGGTTCGATTCTTGGCTTGGTGCAATTTTTTTCCTTATTTTTTCAGGTTAAACATACATAATATATTATGTATTATGGCCAACATATTACCAGACGCGCTCACCTAGCTGGATTGGCAATGCATTTGTGTGAAACTTGAAAGGTCCTGGGTTCAATCCTCCCCCAGGCCTTTTGTTTTTCCATTATTTTCCTGACTATTGGTTTGAAAGAACAAAACAACTTGGAGTCCATTCTTCTTGCACCACCAGCGCGTGGCCCAGTGGTAGGGCATGGGTATTGTGAAACAAAGCCTCCTGGGTTCAAATCCCAGCCAGGTGAGTTTTTGTTGTTTTTTTTCTATTTTATTTTATTTAATTGATTTTGTCTAAATTATTATAAATATGTAATTAAATAATTTTATGATGATATATATGTATGCAATATTTTCTAAATTCTAAAACCATTCTTCTTAATTCAAAAATTATTTTATTATTATTATTATGTATTTAAATTATAATATATGTATATTTATTAAAATAATTTTGTATATTAGATTATAAACCCTAAAACCCTAATTTTGTAAATCCTAATTTATTTTTTTTATATAATAAAAAACTAATTTTATATTATGATTTAAATTTCTAATTTTTGTAAATATAATTATTATGCACATATATAATTAATTTTTTTTGTAAATATAATTATAACCTATTTTCTTTATATAATATGTAAATATTTTTATAATTTGTTTGTAATCTAAATTATATATAAATAATTTTTAATATGTGTTTAGAAATAATTGAGCCTATGATAATTTTATTTTGTAATTATAATATGTTTAAAAATAATTTAATAATTTGTACATAAATTAAAATGTTATAATAATTATTTAATTGTTCATATTTCCTCTTATTTCTAAATAATTGTCTATATTAAAAATCTAATCTTTTGTTTATTATTTTAATTATGTTCTTGCTAATTCCATTTATTTTAATTATTGTTATTATTACTAACCATATTATTACTAATCCATTTATTTTATTATTATGCTTATTATTATTATTTCACTAACCTTATTTATTTTTTATTACTAACCCCTATTATATTTATTTATTGCTTATTTATTTATTTTTACTTATTATTTATATTTTGCTGATATATTTATTTTTTGCTATTTATTTTTAATTGCTTATTATAATTATTATGTAAATGCTCCTGGATGTAAATTCTTTGTAATATTTAAACTATTTTTATGCCATGGTTAGTAAAATAGGGAGTGTAAACATGTATTATATTTAAAATTGAATTTAGATCATTTTAATTAAAAAGATAAATATAAATTAAACACTCACACACGTAAGTCGATTTTTAATCGCCATCTCACTTTCTAGGGTTACCTCTCAATGTTGCCTAATCATAAGGTCAAGTGGGGTGTATAAAGCAAGTCCCTTAAAAAGAAAAGTCATCAAGTCCCTTAAATGGTTGCCTTTACAAAAGATCTTGTCCCTTTCGAATAATGATGACAGTCCCTCCTAATTGCTTAATACACCCTACAGTTGCCTTCATTAAACAGATGTCCCTTCACATGTCCCTCACATCCAAGGTAATGACTACCTATTCCTTAATAATAGGGATAGTCTTACCACCTAAAGGATAAAGAACAGAAAGACTTAAAATTTAGGGTAGGTTCCTCATAGTTACTTGCTCACTATTCAAACTTTTCAAACACTTCACAAATTTCAAACAATTTTCAAACACAAGTTTTTTACGCATCCGTACATGGATCATTATCAAACTCTTATGAAAATTTCTATTCACACACTTCACATTTCAAAAACAATTCAAAGTGAGCTAAGTAACTAAGAGCCCATGGATAACCATGGATGTAAAGGGTGCTAACACCTTCCCTTTACATAACCTACCCCCCGGACCCAAAAATCTTTTAAAAAGGTCTTTCCTGTTCTTTTATGCCTTTCCTTTGGATAAAATAAAAGTCGGTGGCGACTCTTGCTATCCGCAACATAACTAAAGTCAGTTCTCCCACTGTGTTACAGAACTGGCGACTCTGCTGGGGATTTAAATTTAAGAGGGGTACCCTTAGGAATTAGATCACTTTAAATTGTTTGCCTTGTTTGCTTTATATTATCTTGTTGGGGTGCTCTTATGTGTGAAAGATCCTAACCCGGATCTAGTGTACCTTAGGTAAATGGCAATAGACCAAGGAAACTGTACGGCGTATACCGATATGGTTGATCTGGTGGCCATAGTTAGTGTGACTTCTTGGTTGGTGCTTATGTTCCTTAAGTCAAGTTGAGGATAATATGAGGCTGCCATATGTTGTCAATGCACTAACTAACTTTTAGAACCCTAGTTAACCCATCTTGGCCTTTAGAATAGTAGTGAGATAACCGGCTTTGGTGCAGACTGAAGTTGGTTGATACTCGATACTATGCTCATTGAGATTCTAAACTTGGAGGGTTTTGGTTGGCAAATAAGTTGCCTACTGAACAACCACCCTTGTGAAGGATCAATGATATTGAGATCCCTTAGAACCTGGTTACTTTTGTAGGACAGGATGAACCATCTAACTTCAGGGGAGGGTACTTACCTTAAACCTCATGCAAACCTTTAAACCTAGGGCTATGGTGTGACTTGTTTGTGTGTGCCACATGTTTGTGATTGAACATAACATCATGACATCATCATGCATCATAAGCATAGCATTTTCTCTAACCATTTCAAGGACCAAAGGATTTATCTTTGTTCTTTGTTACAGGTCATGGATTCTGCTCGTAGAAACACCATCAGGATCAACTTTGTGGGCATACCTGCCAAGCTTAAAGAGTTGGTTTCTCAAGTGTCTGATCACTCCCAGTTCATCAAGAGACATGGTCACCTATTGGATCTAGTCACTTCAGGGTTCAATGAAGACATGATGAGTGTTCTGTTTCAGTTCTTTGACCCTAAGCACCATTGCTTTACATTCCCTGACTATCAGCTGGTTCCTACAATGGAGGAGTTCTCTAAACTTCTGGGTATACCTATTCTTGATCAAAGACCCTTCACAGGCTTGGAGAAGGAGCTTAAACCAGAGGTTATTGCTACAGCTCTACATCTGAAGAAGTCTGACATTGTTCTAGAAACGAGAAGCGGAGTCAAGGGTATTCTTGCTAAGGTGTTGATAGAGAAAGCTCAGTTGTTCTTAAAGGCCATGAGCTATGATGCTTTTGAGGAGATCTTAGCCTTGCTGATATATGGCTTAGTATTGTTCCCCAATCCAGATCAGTTCATAGATGTTCATGCCATCAACATATTCCTGAGTCATAATCCAGTGCCTACATTACTTGGAGACATCCTGCATTCTCTTCACACCCGTACTACAAGGGCAAGAGGAACTTTGATGTGCTGCATACCTTTGCTTTCTAGGTGGTTTATTTCTCACCTTCCTCGCTCAGTAATGAAGAATGAGCAAGGGTTCAGGTAGTCCAAAAGGATCATGTCACTTTCTCACTCAGATATCCATTGGTGCTCCAGATCTATGGAGAATGTCACCATCATTGACCGTTGTGGGGAGTTTCCTAATGTGCCACTTCTAGGCATAAGAGGAGGCATCACCTACAACCCCTCTCTAGCTTTACGACAGTTTGGTTACGCTCGGAGTAATGGTCCACATGACATGTTGATTCAGGGCATTGTGTTTGATTACGACAACGATCTTCAAGGGTACCGTCAGAGATTCATACGAGTATGGGGAAAAGTAAACAGGGTTGACAGCAAGACACTGGAGCCTAAGTACACTATTCCTATGGAAGCTTATCTCAGATGGGTACGATCTCGTGCTCAGACTCTCATGATGCCATATCCTGTTGTCCTACCAGTTACCATGGAACCTGTTGCTGAAGGAGACACAACTTATACCATCCTTCACCCAGACATGCCTACTGATATGGAAGACTTGCAGAGATCATGGATCCAACTGAAGGAGCAAAGGGATACTTTCGAGGCTCATGTTTGTTCGAGCAAATTTAAATCCTGCGGTCCTTGAAAACATTGCATATGCATTCACATATCATTTCATTGCATCACAGGTTTTTAGTTGTGCACAGGTTTCTCATCTTCTCGCTGTTTATTTCAGCAATGGCTCTTGAACAATCAGTTAAGGATCTCCAGGCACAAAATGCACAGTTCCAAGAGCTGATCTTGAACCTGTCCAAGGGGCAGGATGAATTGAAGACACTGCTGGCTAAGAAGAAGAATCCTGAGGACAACAAGGATGATCAGCTGAAACAACTACAAGCTGAGATGACAGAAATGAGGATCCAGATGAATGACCAGATGGTCCTTATTCACAGTTTAGCTCAGGAGCAAGAAGAGTTGAGAACCTTTGTCCAAAAACTTCAAAGTAATAGAGTCAGTGAATCTCCATTAAAACAAGCTGATTTGGTTGAAATGAAGATGAGGATAAAAGAAGGTAAGAAACCGGTTGCCACTGATTGTTCTTCAGTTGAAGAAGAAAGACCTGATAAGGTTAATCTACCTCAACACAAGGAATGTAGAAGGAAGTTTATCAAGTTCAGCACACCAATGTCACAAGTTTTGCAATGCCTGTTGGAAATGAAGCTAATTTCTTTGGAAAATTCTCCTAAAAATCCTAAAACTTCCTCTCCTCGCTATAATCCCAAGGCAAGGTGTGGGTATCACTCCAACAGTCTTGGACATGATACTAATAACTGTTGGGCATTGAATAAGAAGATTCAAGATCTGATTGACGAAGGAATCCTAGAGGTTACTCCAAGAGGTCAAGTTGAATTTTACTATCGTCCATCAAACACCGAAGCTGCAAGGCAAGTAGCCCAAAGTAACAAGAAAGGAAGAGTACCTATGTCTGTTGAGATATGGGGCACCTTGGGACATCCATGTGGTAAATTTGATTTCATGGTGAAGTATACTGCTCCTCAAAGTTCACAGATTACAATTGAGGACATTCAGCCAACTGGATGGGACAACATTTGAATTTTCATTTGTAATTTCTTTTATTTGTTTGAACACTTATTATTATGTTAAGCTTTTGTTTTCATTAATGCATTGCATGTGTTTGTCTTGAATTAATCCATTTGTTCCACTATATTTTGAATTATGCTTCTTATTTCTATTTTGTGATATTTAACTCCTGATAAAGCTATAAGCCTGTAGAGGGAGGATGACGAAAACAATACCATAATCTTATGCAGTATGCTTTTGAACAGACTATGCTGACGATGTACAGGCATTGTTTCAATTCCTAAACAGTGGAGATATAAGGAAGTTAATCCCTAGTCAACCCTTTTGAGCCTATGAAGTAGGAGTTTTTTATTCTCGCACAATTTAAAACTCTTATTCATAACCTGGGGCAGGGTAGTTACTCGGTTAACTCAAATATGCCAATTATTTGTGTTGTACACAACTAATGATGGTTCTCTGTAATCATTAAACATGACAGTCAATATCCAAAAAAAAAGGGCTCTCTAAGTCAAAACCTATGAAGGAGGCTTAGTAAAACATTAAGACATCCCGCTGACTGTAAACCTTGAAATAAACAGTTCAGACAAAAAGAAGGGATAACAAAGTCAAAAGAAAAAAGGTCACTATGAATCCTCAACAAAGAAAGGTGACTGAATGTTCAAATAAATTTTGGGTTGCTGAACCATCACAAATGTCAGTGTTACAATACCAAACTTCTTTGGAATTTCAATGCATAAGTTAACTGAGTATAGGACTGAAGAACATCATGGAGATTGGGTTGGGTACAAATAAAATTTGAGCCTTTATCCTTTGTTTCTTAAACCATGAGCCAGACCACGTTATAACCCTTTAAAAGTCCTAACTGAAGCATGGTTAGTTCTAAAGCGTACTGTTACAAAAAGGTATCCTGACTCCTTTAGGGCTTGTTATAAAACTTGAGTTAATATCACAGTTTTCACAAAAAATGTTTTTCTAAAATGACTCTTTTTCAAAATTTCAAGACAAACATAAGCATTGCATTTTTGAATATATTTGGTTTACATATACTTAAGTGTTTGATAAACAGAGAAACTTACAGGATGAATGTTCAAAGTCCTTCCGATAAACAAAGTTGCTTCCTGGATCAAAGTCCATGTATACAAAGGGGCATAGTCATTATCTCCCAATCAAGGGGGTAGGCCATGATGCTGCCTAACTCATGTGGGGCAATCAGGACAGGATTCAGTTATGTTCAAGTAGTCAGGGAAAGATCTCCTCATCTAACTAAGTTACCAAGGGTAACATTACAGAGTTCATAATGCCATGGGCATAGTCACTGTTTCCCAATCAAGGGGCATACCAAGTTACTGTTCAATTCATTCGGGGCAATCAGGTCCAGATTCAACAATGCTTAATAGCCATGGGCAGTTTTCCTCATACAGTTGAATTTCCAAAGGTAACATTACATAGTTCACAATGCCAGGGGCATATGCTTATGGGGCATTCTGCTTATTTCTCTTGAGCAGAAGCTATTGTGGAAATTAATTGTCTACGCCAGTAGTATCAGATGGTGTCAGTATCATGTCTTCAGATCCAGCTATGAGGATTTCTGGAAAGGTACTCAGGAAAGTTAAGAATCTCAGGAGCTCTAAATCCAATGGGTTATACACTCTTGAAGTTGAAACGGTTCTGTTTTCAAGTTCAGCTTTACTTTTCCCTCTGAATCCTGATTTACTTTTACCCTATTTACATAAGCAAAACGGCCATTGGTTGTGTTTGAATTCATGTATGCTTTTGAATATGATTGATGTTTACAAGAAATGCATGTATGCTTAATATGATTGATGTTTACCAGAAATGCATGAAAATGCAGTAATAGTATTTACTAAGGACGAACGAGGGAAGGATTTCAACGAAGCTTCACCGGTTCATCTCTACAAAACAGCTACAAACCCTCAGTAGGACGAATCCATCTTCATAAAGTCTCATCTCCCCTGGAATTTATATCCATCTCTTTTATCCTCATACGGATATACGGGAATTTACTTTCCAATAAGGGTACGACGAACGAAGACGGGAGGTTATCTATACCTTGCTATCCCCAGCATACGGGAGGTTATCTATACCTTGCTATCCCCAGCAGACGGGAGGTCATATATACCTTGTTATCCCCAGCGTACAGGAGGTTATGTATACCTTACTATCCCCAGCATACGGGAGGTTATCTATACCTTGCTATCCCCAGCATACGGGAGGTTATCTATACCTTGTTATCCCCAGCAGACGGGAGGTCATATATACCTTGTTATCCCCAGCAGACGGAAGGTTATGTACAATATCTTATCAAACAAGACGGGAACGAGTTCCTCATATTCTTCAACAACGAATCGGGATTTATTTTCCCTGGCCAGCAGTTGTTATACGAAGATATCTAGACGCTTCCGGCAGTGTCATATCATACATACATCATTTACATCATACCATAACATACATATCCATAGATACATAGTACATTACCTAAGTGCATCATATCATACATGCATACATAATGCATAAACTAATATTATTATACGGAATGCTACCTTGTTTTTAGGTTAATTATCCAGCAAACAGACTTATGATTATCAGGATTGCTTTATCCTCCTGAAAGTTATCATCCCTCAGGATTGCATTATCCTCCTGAAAGCATATCATCCATCAGGACTGCTTTATCCTCCTGAAAACTTATCATCTCTCAAGACTGCTTCATCCTCTTGAAGACATTATTATTACATCAGGATTGCTTTATCCTCC
This sequence comes from Lathyrus aphaca, assembly GCA_963966055.1. Classification (NCBI taxonomy): domain Eukaryota; kingdom Viridiplantae; phylum Streptophyta; class Magnoliopsida; order Fabales; family Fabaceae; genus Lathyrus; species Lathyrus aphaca. The sequence continues at coordinate 723,176,578 of OZ014519.1, read as the reverse complement.
TGCCAGCTTATTATTACATCAGGATTGCTTTATCCTCCTGACAGCTTATTATTACCTCAGGATTGCTTTATCCTCCTGACAGCTTCTTATACCTCAGGATTGCTTTATCCTCCTGAAATCACATTATTACCTCAGGGCTGCTTTATCCTCCTGACAGCTATCATCATTACCTCAGGATTGCTTCATCCTCCTGAAAGCATATTATCAACCTCTCAAGACTGCTTCATCCTCTTGAAAACATATCATTACCTCAGGATTGCTTCATCCTCCTGAAAGCATATTATCAACCTCTCAAGACTGCTTCATCCTCTTGAAAACATATCATTACCTCAGGATTGCTTCATCCTCCTGAAAGCATATTATCAACCTCTCAAGACTACTTCATCCTCTTGAAAACATATCATTACCTCAGGATTGCTTCATCCTCCTGAAAGCATATTATCAACCTCTCAAGACTGCTTCATCCTCTTGAAAACATATCATTACCTCAGGATTGCTTCATCCTCCTGAAAGCATATTATCAACCTCTCAATACTGCTTCATCCTCTTGAAAACATATCATTACCTCAGGATTGCTTCATCCTCCTGAAAGCATATTATTAACCTCTCAAGACTGCTTCATCCTCTTGAAAACATATCATTACCTCAGGATTGCTTCATCCTCCTGAAAGCATATTATCAACCTCTCAAGACTGCTTCATCCTCTTGAAAACATATCATTACCTCAGGATTGCTTCATCCTCCTGAAAGCATATTATCAACCTCTCAAGGCTGCTTCATCCTCTTGAAAACATATCATTACATCAGGACTGCTCCATCCTCCTGAAAGCATATTATCAATCTCTCAAGACTGCTTCATCCTCTTGAAAACACATTACTACATCAGGATTGCTTTGTCCTCCTGAAATCACATTATTACCTCAGGACTGCTCCATCCTCCTGACAGCTATCATCATTATTTCAGGATTGCTTTATCCTCCTGAAAGCCATCATTATATCTTCATACTTTGGACTGCTTTATCCTCCAAGAAATGTATCTGAAGAACTTTTCTCCAAGTGGCATCTTTAAGCCCACTCAACCATATTCAACTAGCCATCTGTATCACTTTATGCACTGGTGAGTGCAAATTTTTGGGCTTTTGTGTTCAATCCCCTTCAACCTTCCAGGTCACGACTGGAAAATATACCAATCTAACCCCTCAGGTTTCTGAAAATTGAACAGGGGCAGCTGTTGCACCCCAAAATTTGCCCTCACAATACAAGTCTATGTGTGCTAAGAAGGTTCACAAGGTTCACAAGGTTCACAATGCTTTCAAGACCTTTCATGAGGTTCATGAAGTCTACAAGCCACTTTATGAAGGTTCATAAGGTTCACAAGTTTCCCAATGCTTTCAATACCTTCCATGAGGCTTATGAAGTCTACAAGTCACTTCATGAAGGTTCACAAGGTTCACAAGATTCACAATGCTTTCAAGACCTTCCATGAGGTTCATGAGGTCTACAAGTCACTTCATGAAGGTTCACAAGGTTCACAAGGTTCACAATACCTCCCATGAGATTCACAAGACATTTTATGATGGTTCATAAGGTTCACAAAGTTCACAATTGGTCAGAAAAGTTGACAATTCCCTCAGACAATGCACCTCCTAAGCAGTGCATCCAAAACTAGGGTTTTGACTTTAATCAGACTAAATGGACTTCCAAGACTTCAAGTGAGCTTCATAACATCTTATATGTGTGTAAGAACCCCCATGACAAGTTTCAAGACTTTTCTCAGAAGTTTGCTCAGTCAGATGATCAGATAAGTCAAAATCAGTCAATGTAGTTAAAAAGTCAAACTGAGGTCAACTGTGGTCAAACCAAAGTCAAACTTTATGATTTTTTGCCAACATCAAGTATATGAAGTAAAATTCATCATTTTATCAAGGGTTGATCATGATTCATCAAGGAGATTCCAGATCATCAAGAATCAAGAGTTTCTAAATTAGGGTTTCCTTAGTAAAAGTCAACTGAACTTTGACCAGCCATAACTTTCACATACTTCATCACCAAGTCTCCACTCAAAGCTCATTTTGAAGGAAATTGAATTCTCTACAACTTTGTGTATCACAAGCCAAGCCCAAAAATGCTTCATTTGGAAGGTATGAGCTAGGACATTATAGGTCCTTTTGAAAGTCAACAAAAAGTCAACAACTTCAAAAGGGCATAACTTGAGATTGGTAAATGATATGGACATGAAACCAGTGGGGTTGTTTAGAGGACTCTTCAAGCTTTCCAAAATGTCCAAGAACACCCTCATAGCATTAAAATTGAAGGATATGTGCCCTTGCAAAGTTGGGAAATTTTGAGTTGGTTTATGATGAAAAAGGAGGTCTAAAACCAATTTCTTCAAATGGGCTTGCCAAATAATGACCCAATCCACTTCATAACATCTTGCACGAAATTAATTTAATTTATTCATAATTTTATTTGTTTTGTTTTTATTTATTATGATTTTTATATTAAAAAGTCATTTTAAATTCAAATAAAATTTAAAATCATGAAAATTAATTTTAATTTTGCTTCTAGAAAATCTTAAATCACATTTAAGTTTGATTGATGCAAGAATTATGAAAATCCTCCCAAAATAGCAAGGGTTTATGCATGAATATTTGATTTTTAAAGCATGATCATTTTGGATCTTTTCATATCAAATTTTCCACACAACCATTCAATTTTATTGACCTAATTCAATCACCTATAAGTGCTTAACTCATTGCAATCACAAACACACGGATTCCACAGCCCTAAGAGTAAGTTCACAATTTCAAAAATACCTCTCAAAACTCACATTCGGTTTTCAATCTCCAAGGCATTTGAAGGTAAAATAAGAACATAGCAAGACTCCTTGGACTTCCCTGATCATGAATCATCACTCATATGCATCAAAACCATGCCATATTGTTCAAACCGAACCATGATTGTTCTTGAAAATAATTTTTTCGATTACACTAATTCACTGCATATTAATGAATTTTGCTTGCCTAATCTTGTTTGTGATGTTGTGTAGATTGTTTCTGGACAATTGAATTAAAGTTTCATGGCCTGAATCGTAATCCACCATAGTTAGGGTTTTATGGCCGTTTTAGGGTTCTTCGATTAACCAACTATAAATGAATTTTAAAGACATGGTTGAGTTGTATAGACCTTGTAGAATGTAATGCACTAATCAATTTCACAAAATGTTGCTGTTTTGGCAAGGTTTGAGTTTCGTAGGTATTGCTGGAATTTGGTATTCGCAGGAAAATTCGTGGCTGAATTCGCAGATAAAATCGCAGGTCATGAGGTTGAAGAAGAAGCTATTTGCGCGCGTTCTGGAAATTCAAATTGTATTTTAAATATTTTATGTTTTAATGTTGGTTTATTATCACAAGCGTGCAGCTTGTCTCAGTGGTAAGGCTGGTATGCGTATTGCGTGATGGCACTGGTTCGATTCTTGGCTTGGTGCAATTTTTTTCCTTATTTTTTCAGGTTAAACATACATAATATATTATGTATTATGGCCAACATATTACCAGACGCGCTCACCTAGCTGGATTGGCAATGCATTTGTGTGAAACTTGAAAGGTCCTGGGTTCAATCCTCCCCCAGGCCTTTTGTTTTTCCATTATTTTCCTGACTATTGGTTTGAAAGAACAAAACAACTTGGAGTCCATTCTTCTTGCACCACCAGCGCGTGGCCCAGTGGTAGGGCATGGGTATTGTGAAACAAAGCCTCCTGGGTTCAAATCCCAGCCAGGTGAGTTTTTGTTGTTTTTTTTCTATTTTATTTTATTTAATTGATTTTGTCTAAATTATTATAAATATGTAATTAAATAATTTTATGATGATATATATGTATGCAATATTTTCTAAATTCTAAAACCATTCTTCTTAATTCAAAAATTATTTTATTATTATTATGTATTTAAATTATAATATATGTATATTTATTAAAATAATTTTGTATATTAGATTATAAACCCTAAAACCCTAATTTTGTAAATCCTAATTTATTTTTTTTATATAATAAAAAACTAATTTTATCTTATGATTTAAATTTCTAATTTTTGTAAATATAATTATTATGCACATATATAATTAATTTTTTTTGTAAATATAATTATAACTTATTTTCTTTATATAATATGTAAATATTTTTATAATTTGTTTGTAATCTAAATTATATATAAATAATTTTTAATATGTGTTTAGAAATAATTGAGCCTATGATAATTTTATTTTGTAATTATAATATGTTTAAAAATAATTTAATAATTTGTACATAAATTAAAATGTTATAATAATTATTTAATTGTTCATATTTCCTCTTATTTCTAAATAATTGTCTATATTAAAAATCTAATCTTTTGTTTATTATTTTAATTATGTTCTTGCTAATTCCATTTATTTTAATTATTGTTATTATTACTAACCATATTATTACTAATCCATTTATTTTATTATTATGCTTATTATTATTATTTCACTAACCTTATTTATTTTTTATTACTAACCCCTATTATATTTATTTATTGCTTATTTATTTATTTTTACTTATTATTTATATTTTGCTTATATATTTATTTTTTGCTATTTATTTTTAATTGCTTATTATAATTATTATGTAAATGCTCCTGGATGTAAATTCTTTGTAATATTTAAACTATTTTTATGCCATGGTTAGTAAAATAGGGAGTGTAAACATGTATTATATTTAAAATTGAATTTAGATCATTTTAATTAAAAAGATAAATATAAATTAAACACTCACACACGTAAGTCGATTTTTAATCGCCATCTCACTTTCTAGGGTTACCTCTCAATGTTGCCTAATCATAAGGTCAAGTGGGGTGTATAAAGCAAGTCCCTTAAAAAGAAAAGTCATCAAGTCCCTTAAATGGTTGCCTTTACAAAAGATCTTGTCCCTTTCGAATAATGATGACAGTCCCTCCTAATTGCTTAATACACCCTACAGTTGCCTTCATTAAACAGATGTCCCTTCACATGTCCCTCACATCCAAGGTAATGACTACCTATTCCTTAATAATAGGGATAGTCTTACCACCTAAAGGATAAAGAACAGAAAGACTTAAAATTTAGGGTAGGTTCCTCATAGTTACTTGCTCACTATTCAAACTTTTTAAAACACTTCACAAATTTCAAACAATTTTCAAACACAAGTTTTTTACGCATCCGTACATGGATCATTATCAAACTCTTATGAAAATTTCTATTCACACACTTCACATTTCAAAAACAATTCAAAGTGAGCTAAGTAACTAAGAGCCCATGGATAACCATGGATGTAAAGGGTGCTAACACCTTCCCTTTACATAACCTACCCCCCGGACCCAAAAATCTTTTAAAAAGGTCTTTCCTGTTCTTTTATGCCTTTCCTTTGGATAAAATAAAAGTCGGTGGCGACTCTTGCTATCCGCAACATAACTAAAGTCAGTTCTCCCACCGTGTTACAGAACTGGCGACTCTGCTGGGGATTTAAATTTAAGAGGGGTACCCTTAGGAATTAGATCACTTTAAATGGTTTGCCTTGTTTGCTTTATATTATCTTGTTGGGGTGCTCTTATGTGTGAAAGATCCTAACCCGGATCTAGTGTACCTTAGGTAAATGGCAATAGACCAAGGAAACTGTACGGCGTATACCGATATGGTTGATCTGGTGGCCATAGTTAGTGTGACTTCTTGGTTGGTGCTTATGTTCCTTAAGTCAAGTTGAGGATAATATGAGGCTGCCATATGTTGTCAATGCACTAACTAACTTTTAGAACCCTAGTTAACCCATCTTGGCCTTTAGAATAGTAGTGAGATAACCGGCTTTGGTGCAGACTGAAGTTGGTTGATACTCGATACTACGCTCATTGAGATTCTAAACTTGGAGGGTTTTGGTTGGCAAATAAGTTGCCTACTGAACAACCACCCTTGTGAAGGATCAATGATATTGAGATCCCTTAGAACCTGGTTACTTTTGTAGGACAGGATGAACCATCTAACTTCAGGGGAGGGTACTTACCTTAAACCTCATGCAAACCTTTAAACCTAGGGCTATGGTGTGACTTGTTTGTGTGTGCCACATGTTTGTGATTGAACATAACATCATGACATCATCATGCATCATAAGCATAGCATTTTCTCTAACCATTTCAAGGACCAAAGGATTTATCTTTGTTCTTTGTTACAGGTCATGGATTCTGCTCGTAGAAACACCATCAGGATCAACTTTGTGGGCATACCTGCCAAGCTTAAAGAGTTGGTTTCTCAAGTGTCTGATCACTCCCAGTTCATCAAGAGACATGGTCACCTATTGGATCTAGTCACTTCAGGGTTCAATGAAGACATGATGAGTGTTCTGTTTCAGTTCTTTGACCCTAAGCACCATTGCTTTACATTCCCTGACTATCAGCTGGTTCCTACAATGGAGGAGTTCTCTAAACTTCTGGGTATACCTATTCTTGATCAAAGACCCTTCACAGGCTTGGAGAAGGAGCTTAAACCAGAGGTTATTGCTACAGCTCTACATCTGAAGAAGTCTGACATTGTTCTAGAAACGAGAAGCGGAGTCAAGGGTATTCTTGCTAAGGTGTTGATAGAGAAAGCTCAGTTGTTCTTAAAGGCCATGAGCTATGATGCTTTTGAGGAGATCTTAGCCTTGCTGATATATGGCTTAGTATTGTTCCCCAATCCAGATCAGTTCATAGACGTTCATGCCATCAACATATTCCTGAGTCATAATCCAGTGCCTACCTTACTTGGAGACATCCTGCATTCTCTTCACACCCGTACTACAAGGGCAAGAGGAACTTTGATGTGTTGCATACCTTTGCTTTCTAGGTGGTTTATTTCTCACCTTCCTTGCTCAGTAATGAAGAATGAGCAAGGGTTCAGGTGGTCCAAAAGGATCATGTCACTTTCTCACTCAGATATCCATTGGTGCTCCAGATCTATGGAGAATGTCACCATCATTGACCGTTGTGGGGAGTTTCCTAATGTGCCACTTCTAGGCATAAGAGGAGGCATCACCTACATCCCCTCTCTAGCTTTACGACAGTTTGGTTACGCTCGGAGTAATGGTCCACATGACATGTTGATTCAGGGCATTGTGTTTGATTACGACAACGATCTTCAAGGGTACCGTCAGAGATTCATACGAGTATGGGGAAAAGTAAACAGGGTTGACAGCAAGACACTGGATCCTAAGTACACTATTCCTATGGAAGCTTATCTCAGATGGGTACGATCTCGTGCTCAGACTCTCATGATGCCATATCCTATTGTCCTACCAGTTACCATGGAACCTGTTGCTGAAGGAGATACAACTTATACCATCCTTCACCCAGACATGCCTACTGATATGGAAGACTTGCAGAGATCATGGATCCAACTGAAGGAGCAAAGGGATACTTTCGAGGCTCATGTTTGTTCGAGCAAATTTAAATCCTGCGGCCCTTGAAAACATTGCATATGCATTCACATATCATTTCATTGCATCACAGGTTTTTAGTTGTGCACAGGTTTCTCATCTTCTCGCTGTTTATTTCAGCAATGGCTCTTGAACAATCAGTTAAGGATCTCCAGGCACAAAATGCACAGTTCCAAGAGCTGATCTTGAACCTGTCCAAGGGGCAGGATGAATTGAAGACACTGCTGGCTAAGAAGAAGAATCCTGAGGACAACAAGGATGATCAGCTGAAACAACTACAAGCTGAGATGACAGAAATGAGGATCCAGATGAATGACCAGATGGTCCTTATTCACAGTTTAGCTCAGGGGCAAGAAGAGTTGAGAACCTTTGTCCAAAAACTTCAAAGTAATAGAGTCAGTGAATCTCCATTAAAACAACCTGATTTGGTTGAAAGGAAGATGAGGATAAAAGAAGGTAAGAAACCGGTTGCCACTGATTGTTCTTCAGTTGAAGAAGAAAGATCTGATAAGGTTAATCTACCTCAACACAAGGAATGTAGAAGGAAGTTTATCAAGTTCATCACACCAATGTCACAAGTTTTGCAATGCCTGTTGGAAATGAAGCTAATTTCTTTGGAAAATTCTCCTAAAAATCCTAAAACTTCCTCTCCTCGCTATAATCCCAAGGCAAGGTGTGGGTATCACTCCAACAGTCCTGGACATGATACTAATAATTGTTGGGCATTGAATAAGAAGATTCAAGATCTGATTGACGAAGGAATCCTAGAGGTTACTCCAAGAGGTCAAGTTGAATTTTACTATCGTCCATCAAACACCGAAGCTGCAAGGCAAGTAACCCAAAGTAACAAGAAAGGAAGAGTACCTATGCCTGTTGAGATATGGGGCACCTTGGGACATCCAAGTGGTAAAATTGATTTCATGGTGAAGTATACTGCTCCTCAAAGTTCACAGATTGCAATTGAGGACATTCAGCCAACTGAATGGGACAACATTTGAATTTTCATTTGTAATTTCTTTTATTTGTTTGAACACTTATTATTATGTTAAACTTTTGTTTTCATTAATGCATTGCATGTGTTTGTCTTGAATTAATCCATTCGTTCCACTATATTTTGAATTATGCTTCTTATTTCTATTTTGTGATATTTAACTCCTGATAAAGCTATAAGCCTGTAGAGGGAGGATGACGAAAACAATACCATAATCTTATGCAGTATGCTTTTGAACAGACTATGCTGACGATGTACAGGCATTGTTTCAATTCCTAAACAGTGGAGATATAAGGAAGTTAATCCCTAGTCAACCCTTTTGAGCCTATGAAGTAGGAGTTTTTCATTCTCGCACAATTTAAAACCCTTATTCATAACCTGGGGCAGGGTAGTTACTCGGTTAACTCAAATATGCCAATTATTTGTGTTGTACACAACTAATGATGGTTCTCTGTAATCATTAAACATGACAGTCAATATCCAAAAAAAAAAAGGGCTCACTAACTCAAAACCTATGAAGGAGGCTTAGTAAAACATTAAGACATCCCGCTGACTGTAAACCTTGAAATAAACAGTTCAGACAAAAAGAAGGGATAACAAAGTCAAAAGAAAAAAGGTCACTATGAATACTCAACAAAGAAAGGTGACTGAATGTTCAAATAAATTTTGGGTTGCTGAACCATCACAAATGTCAGTGTTACAATACCAAACTTCTTTGGAATTTCAATGCATAAGTTAACTGAGTATAGGACTGAAGAACATCATGGAAATTGGGTTGGGTACAAATAAAATTTGAGCCTTTATCCTTTGTTTCTTAAACCATGAGCCAGACCACGTTATAACCCTTTAAAAGTCCTAACTGAAGCATGGTTAGTTCGAAAGCATACTGTTACAAAAAGGTATCCTGACTCCTTTAGGGCTTGTTATAAAACTTGAGTTAATATCACAGTTTTCACAAAAAATGTTTTTCTAAAATGACTCTTTTTCAAAATTTCAAGACAAACATAAGCATTGCATTTTTTAATATATTTGGTTTACATATACTTAAGTGTTTGATAAACAGAGAAACTTACAGGATGAATGTTCAAAGTCCTTCCGATAAACAAAGTTGCTTCCTGGATCAAAGTCCATGTATACAAAGGGGCATAGTCATTATCTCCCAATCAAGGGGGTAGGCCATGATGCTGCCTAACTCATGTGGGGCAATCAGGACAGGATTCAGTTATGTTCAAGTAGTCAGGGAAAGATCTCCTCATCTAACTAAGTTACCAAGGGTAACATTACAGAGTTCATAATGCCATGGGCATAGTCACTGTTTCCCAATCAAGGGGCATACCAAGTTACTGTTCAATTCATTCGGGGCAATCAGGTCCAGATTCAACAATGCTTAATAGCCAGGGGCAGTTTTCCTCATACAGTTGAATTTCCAAAGGTAACATTACATAGTTCACAATGCCAGGGGCATTCTGCTTGTTTCTCTTGAGCAGAAGCTATTGTGGAAATTAATTGTCTACGCCAGTAGTATCAGATGGTGTCAGTATCATGTCTTCAGATCCAGCTATGAGGATTTCTGGAAAGGTACTCAGGAAAGTTAAGAATCTCAGGAGCTCTAAATCCAATGGGTTATACACTCTCGAAGTTGAAACGGTTCTGTTTTCAAGTTCAGCTTTACTTTTCCCTCTGAATCCTGATTTACTTTTACCCTATTTACATAAGCAAAACGGCCATTGGTTGTGTTTGAATTCATGTATGCTTTTGAATATGATTGATGTTTACAAGAAATGCATGTATGCTTAATATGATTGATGTTTACCAGAAATGCATGAAAATGCAGTAATAGTATTTACTAAGGACGAACGAGGGAAGGATTTCAACGAAGCTTCACCGGTTCATCTCTACAAAACAGCTACAAACCCTCAGTAGGACGAATCCATCTTCATAAAGTCTCATCTCCCCTGGAATTTATATCCATCTCTTTTATCCTCATACGGATATACGGGAATTTACTTTCCAATAAGGGTACGACGAACGAAGACGGGAGGTTATCTATACCTTGCTATCCCCAGCATACGGGAGGTTATCTATACCTTGCTATCCCCAGCAGACGGGAGGTCATATATACCTTGTTATCCCCAGCGTACAGGAGGTTATGTATACCTTACTATCCCCAGCATACGGGAGGTTATCTATACCTTGCTATCCCCAGCATACGGGAGGTTATCTATACCTTGCTATCCCCAGCAGACGGGAGGTCATATATACCTTGTTATCCCCAGCAAACGGAAGGTTATGTACAATATCTTATCAAACAAGACGGGAACGAGTTCCTCATATTCTTCAACAACGAATCGGGATTTATTTTCCCTGGCCAGCAGTTGTTATACGAAGATATCTAGACGCTTCCGGCAGTGTCATATCATACATACATCATTTACATCATACCATAACATACATATCCATAGATACATAGTACATTACCTAAGTGCATCATATCATACATGCATACATAATGCATAAACTAATATTATTATACGGAATACTACCTTGTTTTTAGGTTAATTATCCAGCAAACAGACTTATGATTATCAGGATTGCTTTATCCTCCTGAAAGTTATCATCCCTCAGGATTGCTTTATCCTCCTGAAAGCATATCATCCATCAGGACTGCTTTATCCTCCTGAAAACTTATCATCTCTCAAGACTGCTTCATCCTCTTGAAGACATTATTATTACATCAGGATTGCTTTATTCTCCTGCCAGCTTATTATTACATCAGGATTGCTTTATCCTCCTGACAGCTTATTATTACCTCAGGATTGCTTTATCCTCCTGACAGCTTCTTATACCTCAGGATTGCTTTATCCTCCTGAAATCACATTATTACCTCAGGGCTGCTTTATCCTCCTGACAGCTATCATCATTACCTCAGGATTGCTTCATCCTCCTGAAAGCATATTATCAACCTCTCAAGACTGCTTCATCCTCTTGAAAACATATCATTACCTCAGGATTGCTTCATCCTCCTGAAAGCATATTATCAACCTCTCAAGACTGCTTCATCCTCTTGAAAACATATCATTACCTCAGGATTGCTTCATCCTCCTGAAAGCATATTATCAACCTCTCAAGACTGCTTCATCCTCTTGAAAACATATCATTACCTCAGGATTGCTTCATCCTCCTGAAAGCATATTATCAACCTCTCAAGACTGCTTCATCCTCTTGAAAACATATCATTACCTCAGGATTGCTTCATCCTCCTGAAAGCATATTATCAACCTCTCAAGACTGCTTCATCCTCTTGAAAACATATCATTACCTCAGGATTGCTTCATCCTCCTGAAAGCATATTATTAACCTCTCAAGACTACTTCATCCTCTTGAAAACATATCATTACCTCAGGATTGCTTCATCCTCCTGAAAGCATATTATCAACCTCTCAAGACTGCTTCATCCTCTTGAAAACATATTATTACCTCAGGATTGCTTCATCCTCCTGAAAGCATATTATCAACCTCTCAAGGCTGCTTCATCCTCTTGAAAACATATCATTACATCAGGACTGCTCCATCCTCCTGAAAGCATATTATCAATCTCTCAAGACTGCTTCATCCTCTTGAAAACACATTACTACATCAGGATTGCTTTGTCCTCCTGAAATCACATTATTACCTCAGGACTGCTCCATCCTCCTGACAGCTATCATCATTATTTCAGGATTGCTTTATCCTCCTGAAAGCCATCATTATATCTTCATACTTTGGACTGCTTTATCCTCCAAGAAATGTATCTGAAGAACTTTTCTCCAAGTGGCATCTTTAAGCCCACTCAACCATATTCAACTAGCCATCTGTATCACTTTATGCACTGGTGAGTGCAAATTTTTGGGCTTTTGTGTTCAATCCCCTTCAACCTTCCAGGTCACGACTGGCAAATATACCAATCTAACCCCTCAGGTTTCAGAAAATTGAACAGGGGCAGCTGTTGCACCCCAAAATTTGCCCTCACAATACAAGACTTTGTGTGCTAAGAAGGTTCACAAGGTTCACAAGGTTCACAATGCTTTCAAGACCTTTCATGAGGTTCATGAAGTCTACAAGCCACTTTATGAAGGTTCACAAGGTTCACAAGTTTCCCAATGCTTTCAATACCTTCCATGAGGCTCATTAAGTCTACAAGTCACTTCAAGAAGGTTCACAAGGTTCACAAGATTCACAATGCTTTCAAGACCTTCCATGAGGTTCATGAGGTCTACAAGTCACTTCATGAAGGTTCACAAGGTTCACAAGGTTCACAATACCTCCCATGAGATTCACAAGACATTTTATGATGGTTCATAAGGTTCACAAAGTTCACAATTGGTCAGAAAAGTTGACAATTCCCTCAGACAATGCACCTCCTAAGCAGTGCATCCAAAACTAGGGTTTTGACTTTAATCAGACTAAATGGACTTCCAAGACTTCAAGTGAGCTTTATAACATCTTATATGTGTGTAAGAACCCCCATGACAAGTTTCAAGACTTTTCTCAGAAGTTTGCTCAGTCAGATGATCAGATAAGTCAAAATCAGTCAATGCAGTTAAAAAGTCAAACTGAGGTCAACTATGGTCAAACCAAAGTCAAACTTTATGATTTTTTGCCAACATCAAGTATATGAAGTAAAATTCATCATTTGATCAAGGGTTGATCATGATTCATCAAGGAGATTCCAGATCATCAAGAATCAGGAGTTTCTAAATTAGGGTTTCCTTAGTAAAAGTCAACTGAACTTTGACCAGCCATAACTTTCACATACTTCATCACCAAGTCTCCACTCAAAGCTCATTTTGAAGGAAATTGAATTCTCTACAACTTTGTGTCTCACAAGCCAAGCCCAAAAATGCTTCATTTGGAAGGTATGAGCTAGGACATTATAGGTCCTTTTGAAAGTCAACAAAAAGTCAACAACTTCAAAAGGGCATAACTTGAGATTGGTAAATGATATGGACATGAAACCAGTGGGGTTGTTTATAGGACTCTTCAAGCTTTCCAAAATGTCCAAGAACACCCTCATAGTATTAAAATTGAAGGATATGTGCCCTTGCAAAGTTGGGAAATTTTGAGTTGGTTTATGATGAAAAAGGAGGTCTAAAACCAATTTCTTCCAAATGGGCTTGCCAAATAATGACCCAATCCACTTCATAACATCTTGCACGAAATTAATTTAATTTATTCATAATTTTATTTGTTTTGTTTTTATTTATTATGATTTTTATATTAAAAAGTCATTTTAAATTCAAATAAAATATAAAATCATGAAAATTAATTTTAATTTTGCTTCTAGAAAATCTTAAATCACATTTAAGTTTGATTGATGCAAGAATTATGAAAATCCTCCCAAAATAGCAAGGGTTTATGCATGAATATTTGATTTTTAAAGCATGATCATTTTGGATCTTTTCATATCAAATTTTCCACACAACCATTCAATTTTATTGACCTAATTCAATCACCTATAAGTGCTTAACTCATTGCAATCACAAACACACGGATTCCACAGCCCTAAGAGTAAGTTCACAATTTCAAAAATACCTCTCAAAACTCACATTCGGTTTTCAATCTCCAAGGCATTTGAAGGTAAAATAAGAACATAGCAAGACTCCTTGGACTTCCCTGATCATGAATCATCACTCATATGCATCAAAACCATACCATATTGTTCAAACCGAACCATGATTGTTCTTGAAAATAATTTTTTCGATTACACTAATTCACTACATATTAATGAATTTTGCTTGCCTAATCTTGTTTGTGATGTTGTGTAGATTGTTTCTGGACAATTGAATTAAAGTTTCATGGCCTGAATCGTAATCCACCATAGTTAGGGTTTTATGGTCGTTTTAGGGTTCTTCGATTAACCAACTATAAATGAATTTTAAAGACATGGTTGAGTTGTATAGACCTTGTAGAATGTAATGCACTAATCAATTTCACAAAATGTTGTTGTTTTGGCAAGGTTTTAATTTCGTAGGTATTGCTGGAATTTGGTATTCGCAGGAAAATTCGTGGCTGAATTCGCAGATAAAATCGCAGGTCATGAGGTTGAAGAAGAAGCTGTTTGCGCGCGTTCTAGAAATTCAAATTGTATTTTAAATATTTTATGTTTTAATGTTGGTTTATTATCACAAGCGTGCAGCTTGTCTCAGTGGTAAGGCTGGTATGCGTATTGCGTGATGGCACTGGTTCGATTCTTGGCTTGGTGCATTTTTTTTCCTTATTTTTTCAGGTTAAACATACATAATATATTATGTATTATGGCCAACATATTACCAGACGCGCTCACCTAGCTGGATTGGCAATGCATTTGTGTGAAACTTGAAAGGTCCTGGGTTCAATCCTCCCCCAGGCCTTTTGTTTTTCCATTATTTTCCTGACTATTGGTTTGAAAGAACAAAACAACTTGGAGTCCATTCTTCTTGCACCACCAGCGCGTGGCCCAGTGGTAGGGCATGGGTATTGTGAAACAAAGCCTCCTGGGTTCAAATCCCAGCCAGGTGAGTTTTTGTTGTTTTTTTTCTATTTTATTTTATTTAATTGATTTTGTCTAAATTATTATAAATATGTAATTAAATAATTTTATGATGATATATATGTATGCAATATTTTCTAAATTCTAAAACCATTCTTCTTAATTCAAAAATTATTTTATTATTATTATGTATTTAAATTATAATATATGTATATTTATTAAAATAATTTTGTATATTAGATTATAAACCCTAAAACCCTAATTTTGTAAATCCTAATTTATTTATTTTTATATAATAAAAAACTAATTTTATCTTATGATTTAAATTTCTAATTTTTGTAAATATAATTATTATGCACATATATAATTAATTTTTTTTGTAAATATAATTATAACCTATTTTCTTTATATAATATGTAAATATTTTTATAATTTGTTTGTAATCTAAATTATATATAAATAATTTTTAATATGTGTTTAGAAATAATTGAGCCTATGATAATTTTATTTTGTAATTATAATATGTTTAAAAATAATTTAATAATTTGTACATAAATTAAAATGTTATAATAATTATTTAATTGTTCATATTTCCTCTTATTTCTAAATAATTGTCTATATTAAAAATCTAATCTTTTGTTTATTATTTTAATTATGTTCTTGCTAATTCCATTTATTTTAATTATTGTTATTATTACTAACCATATTATTACTAATCCATTTATTTTATTATTATGCTTATTATTATTATTTCACTAACCTTATTTATTTTTTATTACTAACCCCTATTATATTTATTTATTGCTTATTTATTTATTTTTACTTATTATTTATATTTTGCTTATATATTTATTTTTTGCTATTTATTTTTAATTGCTTATTATAATTATTATGTAAATGCTCCTGGATGTAAATTCTTTGTAATATTTAAACTATTTTTATGCCATGGTTAGTAAAATAGGGAGTGTAAACATGTATTATATTTAAAATTGAATTTAGATCATTTTAATTAAAAAGATAAATATAAATTAAACACTCACACACGTAAGTCGATTTTTAATCGCCATCTCACTTTCTAGGGTTACCTCTCAATGTTGCCTAATCATAAGGTCAAGTGGGGTGTATAAAGCAAGTCCCTTAAAAAGAAAAGTCATCAAGTCCCTTAAATGGTTGCCTTTACAAAAGATCTTGTCCCTTTCGAATAATGATGACAGTCCTTCCTAATTGCTTAATACACCCTACAGTTGCCTTCATTAAACAGATGTCCCTTCACATGTCCCTCACATCCAAGGTAATGACTACCTATTCCTTAATAATAGGGATAGTCTTACCACCTAAAGGATAAAGAACAGAAAGACTTAAAATTTAGGGTAGGTTCCTCATAGTTACTTGCTCACTATTCAAACTTTTCAAACACTTCACAAATTTCAAACAATTTTCAAATACAAGTTTTTTACGCATCCGTACATGGATCATTATCAAACTCTTATGAAAATTTCTATTCACACACTTCACATTTCAAAAACAATTCAAAGTGAGCTAAGTAACTAAGAGCCCATGGATAACCATGGATGTAAAGGGTGCTAACACCTTCCCTTTACATAACCTACCCCCCGGACCCAAAAATCTTTTAAAAAGGTCTTTCCTGTTCTTTTATGCCTTTCCTTTGGATAAAATAAAAGTCGGTGGCGACTCTTGTTATCCGCAACATAACTAAAGTCAGTTCTCCCACCGTGTTACACTTATGTATGTGGGTCTTTTTATGATCCCATCTCCCAAATCGATCTCTTCGAGTGGGTCCTGAGCCTGCATTATTTGTGGCTCATTTGATTGGTCCCTTTCGAACCCCAAAGGCTCATTGTCATAGACGCAATCTAGCCTCCGACTTTCTGAAGTTGTTTTTTAGCCTAATTGGCCATATGTTTTGGCTTTGTCAATTTGGATTTGATATTTCCTAACTTCCAGAGCCATCTATTTTTTATTTTCAACCAGGTAGGCCGAAATTCGAGTCATACCCTCTGACTCAGAAGTCATTCTCATTGACCTTTGACCACCCTGTAGGTGGCAATCCACTTGGTTCCATTAGTATCTCAGGATCATCCCAGACGAACCCATGGTATGGATCCAAATTCAACATGTGGCCAATTTCGACAGAGGTATAAGAGCTGATCCATTGTCACATGGGGACATGTTCGCCAAGTGTTGATCGAATGACCATTTTGATCCTTTGGTTTCATCGACCCTGTAATAACTTTGGTATGCTTCCATGTTTTTGAGCTTATTGATCGAGGTCAATAGGTCCCCTTTGCAGAGTCTGTCTGAGGTCAGTATTTGTATTTTTGGTTATCGACCGAGGCCAATATACCATTTCGATCCCATTCGAGGATGGTTTCGTGTTAGATTCGAGGTTCTTATTTTGAGTTGTCATTAAAGGATGACATTCTTTTCTTGAAGTCCTTACGATGTTGGTCTTGTTTGTTGCAGCTATCATTTAAGGATGATAGGTTATATTAGATTATCATTCGAGGATGGTATTCTTTTCCAACCGTCTGAGGTCGGTTTGTCCGTGGTTTGCTCACCCCACAGAGTACAAATTTCCCGGTTTATTCGGGTATTCAATCCCTCCATACCATGGATGTTTGAAAGTCGTTTCTACCACCCATTCATGTCTACAGTGATTGAATAGGGGCAGCTGTAATACCCCAAAATTTTCCCTCTTATTTATCACCAATTCTGAGTAGCTTATGCTTCATTTTCGTGTCATCTTGCATATCCGTCCATACATTGCATAGTAAAAAAAATAAAAAATAAAAAGAGATAGAGAGCATACATCATTGGTCGAGGCGTGGGGCATGTGATCAAGGGTTATTTGGAGACTATCGGGTCTCGGAAGGAAAATAATCTCAGAAAATATGACCAAGACCAGATGTTCAAGGTTTCCCACCAAAAAGAGAAAAATTCAAATTTTAGTTGAAGTAACCGGTTACCTCATAGGTAGTAACCGGTTACCTGTTGAAATTTTGAGAAAAAAGCCCAGTTTTTGTACTGGTAACCGGTTACCTCATAGGCAGTAACTGCTACTTCGCACAGAATTTCAAAAATTCAAAAAAAAGTTGGTTGCTTCCCTCCCTTCTCTATTTCCACTTTGCCTTGTGTTTCCACCAAATTCTAGAACATTCTACACTCTTCCAAAGGAATATTCTAGGAATATTCATAACCAACCCTTAGCTTATTACCCAAGCCTCGTGTCCAAGCCTTGCGCCAAACCTAGACCTAACTCTAAAGCTAACTCCTATATAAACCTTGTTCCTCAAGCAAAAAAGGGGTTAGAGACATAAGATTAGCCACATTTCACAAGTTTCACCATTCTCACAATATCAATTCTCTCATTTCCCTCCATTTTCCAAACCCACGCCAAAGTTTCATCATCATAAAGATTATTCAAGTTTTGCATTGAAACTTGAAGAATCGGAAGTTAAACCTTCATTATCTTCATCAATTTAGCGGATTATCGAAGAAGTTGCTACGGTTGTGTTGTTTATTTCACCACTTGGAAGCATTTCGGATAATTCTCACCAATCACATTTATTTTGCGTATTCAAGGATCTAAGCTCCGGATCTCTGGTTTTCTCTACTTTCGTGTATTGCTCCACATCACAACAATTGCCAAAGCAAGCCTCCGCTTTGTAGGTTGGTGAATCCGTAATCACTTCACATTTTAATTTATTTCTCTTTATCTCGCCTCACACATTCTTTGTTTTTTCTTGCTTTTGTGATACTTTGGTTGGTTTGATCGTAGAAGTTAGAATCATAGTGTGATCATAGTGTTAATAGGTGTTAGAATGTTGCATTTAGGTGTAATTTTTATGCTAGGTTGATAGGAATTAGAATAGAGCTTATTGGAATAAGTTGATACTGGTTTTTGCATGAAAATGCAGAATTTTTTTATTCATGTTGCAGAGTAACTAGTTACCTCATAGGTAGTAACCGGTTACCTGTGTTAAAATTGCAGAAAATTCCAGTTTTTGAACTGGTAACCGGTTACTGCATAGGTAGTAACTGGTTACCACTGAACCAAAATGAAAAATTCTTACTTTTTCTTGCATTTTTTATATTCATTACCCCTTTAATCATCATGGATCTTTAGGATATGATTTTAGGAAGTTTTTAGGAGCTGATTTAGGAGCAGGTGTGTGTAGTTTCGATTACCTCTCGACATGCTTTTCATTAGGTTCCAATTTTTGGCATAAATGTTGCATATGTGTTCATAGCTTGTTGTGATTGTTGTTTGCATGATTTAGCATCATCAATAGCATGATAATAAGTGTTCATGATTCTGTTTTGCATTGCATTTGTGATCCATTCACATTTTGGTTGATTGTGCGCGTAATCACAAATATGCATATTGTTTAAAATTGCATAATTCACATAGTTTGCATCCATTGTTGAATGTGTATGTGTTGCATTCTATTGTTGATAATTCATTTCAGGTTGTTGCACTAAGATGCGTGATCGTTGCATTTTATTGTTTGCATTAACATTCTGTTTTTGCATTTGAAAAACAATTGAAAATCAGCCATGTTTTCATTGTTGCATTTGAAACAGAGGCTGCAAAAACATGTTGTATTATTCTGTTTTGGTCTTTTTACACCTATTTTCATGTTGATTGGTAGCTGTAATAGGCTGTTTGCATGGTTATTTGCATTTAGTAGCTGATTGTGTGCTAGAGAGCTGTAGTAGCGGCTGACTTTAGGCTTTGATTAGCTTTTAGTGTCATTAGGCTTAGGATTAAGTCTAGTTTAGGGCATAACTATAATACGATATGTTAGGTACTTGTTTACTTCTTTCCTTTTTACCACTTCGGATTTATTTCACTAACCTTTGTTTTGTATGGGGTTATGGTAAGTCATGTGTGTGGAAGGGTATCCTACATACACCTTCTTCCTTATCCTTTTACATTTCAGTTTGTGTTTGTGATAAGCATCAGATGCTTCTTCGACATTGCACTTTGTTCATTCCCCTTGGAGTTGAACTCATCTTCAATTCTTTGAAGTGAGTTGTAACTTGCCTCCTTTTTCTTTCTAGGAATAGAAAACCACACTTACCATAGGACATCCCTTGAATAAACAACTTAGGGTGAGTCTTAGTTTCCCCTAGTTTTGTCCTTTTCCGATTTGAGTTTTCTTTCTCATCTCAAAATAAAGATAAAATACCTAATAAAGGTCGAGCTTTCTCATATGCCATGAGACTTTACCATGGGGTATTTGCACGTATTCCATATTGGGATGAGGTGTATGATATATATCATGATGAACAAGTCTTAACATGAGGATGTCTCACAAACAAACAAAGTCAAAAACACTTCTTATAAAATACAGTAAACAAACAACACTCGTCTTTCCTGCGGGAATTCTCTTCTCATCTCATTCACTTTAAAACGCGAACTCGCTACAACTTGTTTCTTTGCAAGATGGTAACACACTCGTTCAAGGAAGGTCTGCAACACCTGAGCATAGTCATAAGCAGTTCAGCTCATAAAAAACAAACAAGTTCCCGCCTTAGTTAGGCGAACTACGTCGACTATGATTCTCATTTCCCATGAGATACGTAGGTAGTGGAGTAGGGCCCATTCGAGCACATTTTTTATTTTCTCTACATTATTCTCATACCTTTTCGTTCTTTTTTCCAGTTCCCTCTCTCATTCCAGTTCTAGTAGCAGTTTTTATTCAGCAGCAGTTTTATTTCTCACCCTTTGAAATAGACTAACAAGCATGGATCCCGTCGGGTACGGCGGACGATTTGGAGTGCTAATACCTTCCCAGGTTGTAATCGACTCTTGAACCCAGTTTTTTGGTTCGCAGGACCTCGTCCTTTCCTTTTCTCTTCGGTTTGTGCAACATTACCTTTCCCATTCATTCGGGATAAAAATGCCAGGCTGGAGACTCTACCTTTTTCGTGCCACTTTCGCGTTTGTACTAGGATGAAAATCCCGGTGTAATACCTCAAAATTTGCCCTCATTCTTTTTGCCTTAATTGGCTTTTCGCTTCGCATTCATCTGCATTTTTCGCTAGGTCATAACATCATAATCATGCATTGCATTACTTCCCAAGGCATGTGATCAAGGCCATACGAGATTAGGGTTTCATACCATATATGTATCTATCAGGGTTTGAAATAATGAAGGTTATTCAATGGTGCATTTAATCTATTATTGAGGTGGCTAATCAGATTTGCTTTGAACAAGAGTTTCGGCTCCTCTTAACATCTCAAATGGAATTTGGAATTCTTGCTCATGATTTGATTTGAGGACACTTCACCAGTTGAGGTCCAGTGTATTAAATAGTGGTTTGGATCCATTTGTTTTGGAGAAATAATTCGAGATTGTATGGAGTTTATTATGGCATCAAGAGTGGATTGTGCTGAAGGATTCGATTTAGGATTGAAGGAGAATGCACAATTTTTGGTTTATTTTGAAGGCATCATTCAAGTTTGAATTCAAGTACACCATGCCTATATGGGATATGAGCCGTTACCATTTGTCTTTCTTATTGTCCAATTTAAACCATTCATTAAAAAAATCCATATTCGATTCCCGACATTCGGTCTCAATCCATATCTTTTTATATAATTCCACACTTTCTTCAATAACCAATTCCCACTTACTTTAACCTAATCCCTATTTTAGGCTCATATCCAAATATCCAATTGACCATTTCTTTTAGAATCCACCTCTTTAAATTTACATCCAATTTTATCCATTTTTGTTTATTTTCCAAACTCTATCTCTAACTAAAACCAAATCCATACACTTATCCATACTACACCATAACCGTTTTAAATCATTTGTGAAAGCCATTTTTATTTCTACATTTTTAATATCCAATCCCAAATCACATTTCTTGTTAAGCCCATTACTAGTCAAAGCCCAATACCATTTTTCTTACATTTTGGTCAAACCAAAGGTCCATTAGTTATTTTTGGTAATCCAATTTTAATTTTAATTTAATCATATTTTTTAATCACACTATGTTACATATTAATCCATTGGCTTGTTATTATACCAAGACATTTGACAGAAGATATAACATGAGATGGAGAACAAAACTGATAACTGGAAAAAAAACTGATACAACAAAAACTGATAACTGAAAAAAAAACTGATACAACAGATAAATCTAAATAAAAAAATTCAGTTACAAGTTTTAACTGAATTCAGTTACAATCTTCAACAAAAATAACAGGAAAAAATTCAGTTACAAACTGATATAGCAGAAAAAAGGAAAGGATTCCAAGAAAAAATTCAGATACAAAAAATAGAGGGAAAAGGGGGAAAACTCAGAATCAAAAAGGGTCTCAGCATCAATCTCCAAACCCCTCTTCTGCATCTCTTCAACGATCACCAATCTCTTCAAAAACTTATTCACAAAACTCTCAAATAAAAAAATTCATCTTAACTTCACCCAATTTTTTTCCTACACACCTTCTTCTTCCATAATCCTCTGCCACCACAAACCTTCATCCCACTTCACCAAGCATATTCATCAATCAGCAAGCTTCTTCATCTCAACCCCATCAATCAACAACATTTCGACGACCTGCAAAATGCAAGATTCGCCAAAAATCCATCACAACAGAATTCAGAAATAACAGAAAGAATAAAGACGAAGATTACAGAATTCAGAAAAGAGAAAAAAACTCTCCATCAATATCTTCATCCTCCAATCGCTCTTGCATCAGCGAAATCGTCTTCAGATCGACACATCTCCAATCGAACCCTTGTCAGCAACTTCGTCAAGTTCTTTTCAATCTTCATCGCTCATGTTCATCATCACCTTGCAAAAACACAATGCAAGATTAATCAATCTGCAAAATACAAAACCAAACCACAACAATCTTTACAGAAGAATAAGAAGAAGATCGCTCAATAACCGCGACCAATTCGTCACAACATCAACAAAAATTCAGATTCAAT
The DNA here is from genome assembly GCA_963966055.1 of Lathyrus aphaca. Lineage (NCBI taxonomy): Eukaryota > Viridiplantae > Streptophyta > Magnoliopsida > Fabales > Fabaceae > Lathyrus > Lathyrus aphaca. Next base: position 723,153,650 of record OZ014519.1, on the reverse strand, counting down.
ACATTCACAACAAATTCTCTTCAACCTCCACCTCATCACGAATTTAACAACAACGAAATCTGCAGAGCCGCATCAGCGAGAAGAGAAAACCGCGTCAGTAAGAGGAGCGAGGGATATCAAATTTTCGATGCTTACCAGAATGAGACACTGAGTCGATGTGAGTACTCTGATCAATATTATCTCTCCGTCTTATACGTGCTTGGAACGATGCTACGATTTGAGGTTTCTCGAGCCAGACTTGATTCAGCTAGTGCGTTGTTGACGGCGGTGAAGCCAGGAGTCGGTTTTCTATTGTTGGATCAGTTTTGGTTTGAAGCCAGAAGATGATGAAAACATACTTTGACGAGGGTTTTATTAGGGTCATTCTTGGTTGAACGGTCTCCTAGAAGCAAGTAGGTTGAGACGAAGAAGGTGATGGACGATCGGATTTGTTCTGGTGATGAAGCCGAGGAAGAAAGAGGAAGTAATGGCGACGGTAAGGTGAATATGAACGACCTAGAGCACGAGATACGCAAGGATCAGAATCGCGTTTGAAGAAGAAGCATCGAATTTCGCGATGCGATTCTTGGTCTGAAGAGTCGGTGGTTGACGTTTGGATGAGCTCCGGTTAATTCGCGGCGCTGAATGAGTTGAAGAAGAAGCCGCAGAAGCTTCAATGTGTGGCTAGGGTTTCGCCGTCGAAGACGATCCCTTCTCAATCCGGTCTTCGTTCATCGTGGAGTGGATGATGTTGCGGGTATTCGTGACGGCCGTGTTTATGAAGATGGTGAAGATAACCGGTGATGAATCTTCGTGACAACGAAGATCTTCTTTGGAGGTGAAGGAAGCCATAGCGGCGCTGAAGAAGAAGAAGAAGAGGATTGCTTTGTTTAGGTCAAGATGGGGATTTAGGGTTTCATACACCAATTGGAATTGGGCCTCAGACTTTGGTCATGGACTCACTATCAGCACCCCTAGACTTTTGTTCCTACCCGTCTCTACATCATCACCATTGTGAAATGGGCCTTCGGGCCAGGATTACGCTATTCAGGCCTCCCAAATTCCTATTTTCACCCCTGATCCGAGTTTGGAGAAGAGTTGGGCCTTAGGCCATTTTATTATCTATCTGCACCAGTGAATTCCACATACACCTCTCTCTGATTTCTTAATTTTGTTTTTTATTTAGAAAATTGTTTGTAATATTCTAGTAAAATTTTCTATTCATAATTAATTTTCTTGTTAATATATTTTTATGGATTTATATCTTAATCCATTTTTTATTGTGATTTTTCTTATTAGAATTTTTGTTGCTGATTTTTAATTATTATTTAGAACTTATTATGGATTAAAATGGTTCATTCACGTTTTTGATCGATTTGAATCGATTTCGATTATGGCCAAAGCTTCACAAAGTAATTATGGAAGATGGGCATTTATTTTGCTCATAGGAGACTACAAGACCTTGCTTGGGGCATTTTTTCGGATTTCTTTTATGAAGAATTGGCACTTCGATCAAGTAAGTAATTTCAAGTTTTTTCGGCCTTTACGCATCATTTTAGTCGTATGCGGCTTAGGATCATATAATTTAAGGTGCATACTGAGCCCTCCCACCTGAGGCATTGGTTATATTTGTGATTTTTGATGATATGTATCGATTTCGGAACTTAGGGATTAGGTTAAGAACCATTAGGATCGCTTCCTTTCACTTCCCCTTAAAATCCACTTTTTGGTCCGTTTCGTCGCAATTATTAAAAATAGTTTTAGGTGAGATAAAATTCTGGAAAAATTCATGAGTGATCCTCATCCTCTTAATTAATTTGTCATATTTTTTGTTTCCAGATTTGGGTGGTTTTAATAATTAATTTGGATTTTAGGTCATAAGCTGTCCCAAAAGGGAGTGTTTTGGCATAAGGGACCGAAATTGATTTTTTCCCATATGTGTGAAACCTATTTTTTGTGTGTGATTAATCACTGTAATTTGTGACATTTTTGATGCTCATTAGGCATTTTTTTCATAATTTTTAGTGCCCTTTTTGATCCACTTTGTGGAGTTGTTTTTTGGTGATCATGCTTTGTTACCTTGCTAGTCAAGGAATTTTTTTGGCACTTTGGTGCATAATTTTATGAAATCCTTTTGGACAATGTGATATAATGACTTTATTATTCCATGGATTTAATTTCATAATTTTTAAAGGCTTTTTGCTATTTTTCCATGTCACCTAGATCCTAGGTTGATTCATGTGTGTATTTGCTCCATAACCTAAATGATGAGAAGGCATTCATGCCATTTGCTTGAGATGCTTTTTGGTAACTTTTAGGAGTTAATTATAGGTCACTTTTAGGTCCTTAATTCCAGTTATAGGTCACTTTTTGAACCATACTCATTTGGTTTGTTTTAGTGTTTCAAAGTGCATACTTGTGTGAACTAGTTTAACTTAAACGGGTTGCTAATCTCTTCTCATGTTTAACTTGAATTATGTGGAAATCATCAATGCATATTCATGCATTCTAATTGCATATCATACCTTGTATGCTACTGACCCATAATCATTTCATTCATATTCACATGCCATTCTTCCTTAACTTTCATCATGTGCGATTTTATGCGATTTTTGTTCATTTCGTCTCATATCTTCTTCTCATTGCTCCATATGCCTAATCCATTGCATCCATGATTGTATATTCATTCACACATATTCATGAGCATTCACTACTTACTTTTATGTTCATTTCATGTACTAATTCATGCTTGTAAGCCATACGCATTCATACTTCATCCATAAACCCTAACTTGCATTTAGGTGAACTTAGGTGAATGTTTTGTACATAGTTTGACATAGTTTGATCTTGTGAGGTATCCTATCATACTTAGGGACCTATATCATGTAGCTACTGACTTTAGAAGTTATGTAACCTTTAGGTACCTTCACCTTTAGACTTAGGTCTTATTTTGAACCCTAGTTCCGTTCTAGGACGTTTATGGTACTTAATCGCTTTCATGCTTTGATTTTACTTCCAATGTGCATTGTCATGCTAACTTTTGTTTTGTACGGGGGAAGATTGAGGTAAGCATTACTTCATTCCCATCTCTTATGCATTTTAATTGTGTTTGCCTTAGCACCTTGTGCTTTGCTTTTAGGTTTTCCCTTTCCTTAGAGATAACTTAACTTCCTTAGAAAGTAAGTTAGTTTCTAAGCTCTCTTTTCTTCTTTTCCTTTTCTTTCTTAGGATTAGAATACTTCACAAACCATAGGATACCTTGTAAATAAATCAATAAAAATTAGGATTGAGTCTTAGTCCCCTATATTTTGTCCTTTTTGCAACTTGAGTCATTCTTTCTCATCTTATAAAGAAAAGCAATAAAACACTTAATAAAAATCGAACAATCTTGTACGACACGAGACTTTGTTGCGGAGTGTTTATACGCGTCCTGTTTCGGGGCGAGGTGTAAATACTTCCCGCGATGGATAGGTCTTAGTACAAGACAGATCACAAACAAATTCAAAATACTTCTTTTAAAAGACAAAAACAAATAACAAGCGACTATCCTGCGGGAACTTCTCTTCTCATCTCATTCACTCACAACGCGAACTCGCGACGACTTATCACACATGCAAGACGGTAAACGCACTCGTACCAGATGAGCCTGCAACACCTGAGCATAGACATACGCAGTTCCAGCTGTAAAAAACACAAACAAATAGTTCCCGCCTTAGTTAGGCGAACTACGTCGACTCTGATCCTCATTATCCCGATGAGGTACGTAGGCAGCGGGGTAGGGCCCGTTCGAGCACATTCTTTATTTTCCCTACATTTCCCCCTTTTTTATTCTCATTCTCTTATTCCAGTTCCTTTCTCATTTCTCATTCCAGTTCCAGTAGCAGTTTTATTCAGCAGCATTCTTTATTCCTCACCCTTTGAAACAAGCAAGCAAGCGTGGATCCCGTCGGGTACGACGGACGGATTGAGGTGCTAATACCTTCTCAATTCGTAACCGACTCCCGAACTCAGATCTTTGGTTCGCAGGACCTTGTCCTTTCCTTCTTCCTCAGGTTTGTGCAACATTACCTTTCCCATTCATTCGGGATAAAAATGTCTGGCTGGCGACTCTAACCTTTTCCGCGCCACTTTCGCGTTTGTACTAGGATGAAAATCCCGGGAGCGACAGCTGGCGACTCTGCTGGGGACGAACCTGATTCTTCCGGTTTCCCTTGTAGAGTCAATCCTAGCGCCTGTTTGGTTTTGTTTCTTTGGGTGTTTATTTGTTTGTTGTTTTGTGCTTTAGTTTAGCTTTACTGTTTTCATTTACAGCTTTTGTTTACAACTTTACTTTACCGCATTTATTTACCGCTTTCAGTATTTTATTTTCCATGCATCATATTATACTGGACTGTCTGGCTGTGCTGGTTTTCATTTTTTCTGTGGGATAGGGTTACTGTGAGATGAGCTCGTAACCGGGGCTCGAGTGCACCCTAGGACTTAGAGTGGTTACACTTTGGCTTCATGGCATCTTTCTATGTTGGTAGTAGTGAGTTCCACACCTTGACTTGCGACCTTCTCGGGAATGTATTGATACCGGAATCTTTCTGGGTTGATGCGCTACCTTGATAGTTATGTGCAGTCAGGGGACCGATCATTGAGAACCTTAGTGGAAACAACCCTCTCCAGTGATGACAGTGGCATACCACATTTGTTGGCAAACCCACTCGCATCCAAGGGCCCACTGGGAACTCGCATAGGATGGCCTGGTTCTCTCATAGGAATCCAGTCAAGGCAAACTGTTCGTATGACGGTAGTATTGTACCCTTCGGGATGAATGTACTATTGTTTCTCGATTCAGTGCTTGAAGCTGGGGACTTATGAGGGATGCTTGTTTCCTTGGACTCAACTGAGACCTCCCTGAGTAGTACATAATACCAAACCGATTCCCTGATTTGGTAATGAGCCATTTCTCGGAGATGGTGAACGTATTATTGCTATTCGGCTTTGAGAGTCCGTGATGTTGACCCGAGTAGCACACCCATGAGATTGGGAGGGGTTTACAGGTTTGCAGGAACCCTAAAACTTCAACATACCCACTTTGCCAGTATTGTTCAGTGTTTTATGGTTCTTTGATTCAGAGATCCGGGATTTTTATTCAGAGAAATTGTTACTGTGATTACCATTGTGACCCTGATATTGTGACTGTTATTATGACTCTCCACAGACACTTGGCTCGTTGTTCAACTTCAACACCATCAGTGATTGTTATATTATATGATCCAATTCTACAATTATTGGGTTCTCAGTTATGGGGTTCTGTACAGAGATGGTGTCGTTATTGTGGTTCTATACAAACAGTTGGTTCACTGTTCAACACCAGCATCAGACCATTGATCACATTCCTGTTGCATACATGACATCATAGCATTTCTGCACACATGTTCAATTATTTCCGAGGATCACATATATGAATCATGCTGTTGGATTTTTCTGTGTCAAAACTTGAATTAAAGCAGATAGATTCCTCAGAAATAATTGAACATGGCATTTGCATACATCCTTGCATTCTTGACAGGTGTTCAGAGACAAATTCTTTTCCTGACTTGATTTCTCATCAGAATGGACAACTTGAATCACAATCATCAAGGTATATATTTGAAGCAACTCCGGGCGGAGGTAATCGAAGGAAGACCCAGCTGAGGCCATTCAGGGCAGAGGTATAAGCTTTATTTCAAAACCAGAAACTGCTGAAACAGGAAGTCAACCAGATGAAGACTCAGATGAGCTTGGTTATGGAAATTCTGAACAAAGCTATTTTCATCCCTATTGAGGGGAACTACGATGCTCTGATTCTCCATTGGTCAATGGAGATACGTAGGCAGGAGATCGTGCAAGATCTTTCCGAGCAACCTTATTTATCAACTTTATTTATCAACCTCTTCTCTCCAGATGTCATTTGTCAGCATCCAACCTGAGCTTCCCAAGAGCATCCTAGGGGCAGAGCATAAGGGTAAAGGCCAGAACAACTCGAGAAGAAGTTTGATCATATTCTGATGTCGTACACGCAATAAGTTTCCTCATTTACGCAAATTCGGAGTGGTTGAGCTAATTGCATCAGGATCATCTCCGACAAAGCTTCCTTTGGGGTTTCAATGCCAAGTATGATTACCATTCTGGGGCACCCGACCTTTTAATTGAAGGTTGCAAGTCTTTCAGAGGCAAAGGTGAAGGCAAGGTCCCGAATTTGATGGACTCCAAGACTATTGTGTTCACACTAGGTAAAAGCGGGAATATGACACGAAACTGTAATGGAATGACCATCCAGACTACTGGCTGTTGAAAGTCTCCGAGAGCAATAAATCCAGACGGAGTCAGGCCTCCTCAATAATGGCAACCACGATGCAAATGCTAGATGCAAGTAACACTCAGGGGCATTTAGACATACCATTTGACAACTGTGATGCGTTCAGGCACAAAGTTCAAATTTTGATCGACTCAAGGGACATCATGCCAGAAGGTCTGCTCACATATTGAAGTCTCCTCATCAAATGGGTCTCCCAATTTGCAAAGGCATCTTCAGAAGCAATAAGTCCAGACGGAGTCAAGTCTCCTCAATGATGGCAATGTTCAGCTTCTTTACTGCATTTTCATTTGTAGTTTATATTGTTTGTTTAAACATTTGTATGCATGCATGAAACTTATTTGTTTTTGAATGATAACCATAATAAATGCACATGTTTTTCTTGAAGTAATCCATTCATATTCACTCATGATTTTGTCTATGTGCATTGCAATACCAACTGTTGAGCTTAAATTCTATCAGGGAGGATGACGAAATGAAAATGCAGGAATCTCTAATTGTGTGCTTTTGAGAAAGACCCTGTTGACGATGTACAGGCATTGTTTCAAATCCTAAACACCGGAGATATAAGGGAGATAGACCCTCGCCAACCCATTTGAGCCTTGAAGTAGGAGTTTCTTTTCGTATGAAAAAACCCTCGCACTTAACCCAGGGGCAGGGTAGATGTCAGCTAGTTGGACCGATCGTTCAAATTTCAAAAAGGAATGCACATCTGAGGATCTATTACCTTTCGTTGTACTAAATCAAGAGGTCCAGTGAGCAGAAACCACAATGGTTATCCCAATCAAGAGGTCCAAAGACCGGAGACCACAATGGTTATCCCTCAACAACCAAGAAGTGAGACAGTCACGACCCTTTCAAATCCATCAAGACTAACAGTGTCACACGATTTGTTCAAAAAAAAAAGAGAATGAAAAAAAAAGAAATGAAAAAGCCCGCTAAGTCGAAACTTGAAAACAAGCGACTTAGGCAAAAATTAGGGCATCCCGCTGGACTTCACAATCAAAGATTCACAAGAATCAGTCCAGGCAAAAGTTAGGGATAAAGAAAAAGAATGAAAAAGTGAAAGACGAAAAGGATTACAATAAATATCCTTGAACAAGAACAAAGTCGTGTGATACAGACACGAAAGACGAAGGGATGACTGACTCCAAACAACAACCTGAGTGGTGCTTAAACCGTTAGTGTAATTGGTTCCTCAACCATCACGAAACCTTTTTTGAGAAGTGAGCGCTTGTGAAAGCTAGCTGAAAATAGGAATGGAGAACATCACGAAGATGGGTGGGCAAAAATAAACTTCGAGCCTATATCCTTTGTTTTTATAACCATGAACCAGGCCACGATACAACCCTCAAAAGTCCTAACTGAAACAAGGTTATTTTTGAGAGCGTACTACCACGAGACCGCGTTCCTGACTCCTATGAGTGGTGTTGAAAGATATTTGTTGGTGTTGCATGTGCATGATATCTATTATTCAAAAAAATTAATGCCGTATCTTAACCAGTGATCCGCTCACAAAGGTTTGCGACATCTTTTTCAGTAAAACTTCAAAATTAACATGTGTGTTGCATTAGAATTTTCATTCTTAAAATAAACATTTTCTGCTTACATACATTTGTTTGGCATCATAAAAGTTTACATATGGAATTTCAGTCCATAAGCTTAATATTGCCAAGTTGAGAAGCCTGAAACTTCCGAAGGACGATTATATCGAGGTGCACTATTCAAGAAAACTCCATTGAGTAGGGACTTTACCAACCAGTCGTGGGAAGAGCTAGCCAATCCGGGGCAATCATGTCGAGCAATTTCTTCAAAATTCAACCAAACAGGGGCAATCACTTCGAGATTCAAATCTCTCAAAGAGTCATTAGTCTGAGGCATGTATTCAAATTTCAGCCAAACTGGGGCAATTACTTCGAGATCCAATCTCTCAAAGAACAGTTGATCTGGGTGTTTTCTTCAAAGCACATTCATTCAAAGGTGATCACTTCAAGACCTGTACTGGAGCCGGCTACCACGAGAGCATGAGAAGTCACTTTTTCCCGAAGACGGTAAATCCAAAGCACCTATCCAAAGGTCAAAATACTGGGGCAGAATATTTCACGGTGATATGAGGTTTTTCATGAATCCTTGCGAGGCAAATTCTTGCATAGACCATGCAGCCTGGGGCAGTTATTTCGAGGTCCGACGAATCTCTCCAAGAGTTTGAAGACACTGAGGCATCTTGTATGCCAGTTTTCTGTAAAATCCTTTTGAGACATTATCTTTTGATAGATCCTAGTAGGAGGCGAGTTGGAAATTGCAAAGAACCATTGTTCACTCATGATTAGTTGGCAACCTATCAACCCAGGGCTAGGGGCAAAGCCATTGTCAGCACAGTACTTCAAGAGTTGTTTCGTCGGCGGACTTCATCGATCAGAATTCCTTAGCAAGTCTCATTAGACAATCCCTTCTCCAGTAGTGCGGTAAATGGAAGATTACTTCTTGAGCAGAAGGATATCATCGTCTCTCATCCCCAGCATGAGACGCCTTACATCTCTCATTCCCAACATGAGAGGATTTATCTCTTATCCCCAGCAAGTGGCAACTTAAACTCTTATCTTCAGCAGGAAGCTTCATCATTGACATCCTCCATCATCCCCAGTAGAGTTGGAAGTTGAAATCTCCCCCCAGCAAGGCAGCAGAAGGTTGGTGCCATCCCCGAGCAGAAGTTTCCCTTCAGACAGGGGCAATTCTCAGCAGTATAAGGAGTGTTTTGCCTCCCCAGCAGTTGCTTCCTCAGAAGTATCATGCCTTTGGTTCCCCACCAGAGTTCAAGAAGGGTCCATCTCCAGCAGGGTCTTGGCGCTCCAATCTCAAAGTCCAATTTATTTTTGGCAGTGGTGGCTGTTCGGAGCCGGTGTATTATTGACAACTTTCCCCGCAGAGTTGTCTCTTCCTCATCAGGATGGATCAGATCGGTGCAGTGATCATCGTTTCTCCCCAGCCAAGTTATCTGGGATACCTGCAGTCTCCTTATCAGGAGATCTCCTTTGCATTATCATTCGCATAATCATCATTGCGTCTGCATCTTCCAAAGCGTAGCATTTCCATCATCATGGAGCATTACGCCATAAATTCAAACATATGCATACTAGCATGGGCCAGTTTTGAGGTATATTACATAAAACCCGTTACATCTCCAATCAGATTGAAGTGTTCCCCATAGAATACAACTTCATTTCCCAGGATGGATGCTTCTACCAAGTCTTGTTGTTATCCCCAATTGAGTCTTGTTTCAGTACAACAGTCTCATCTTTTCGCGTCTCCGTTTCAGTACAACGGTCGCGTCTTGGGCTCTCGTTTAAGTACAACGATCCCGTTCCTTTCGAGTCTCCATTTAAGTACAATGGTCTCGTCTTTGAGTCTTGTTTCAGTACAACAGTCTCATTTTTTCGCGTCTCCGTTTCAGTACAACGGTCGCGTCTTGGGCTCTCGTTTAAGTACAACGATCTCGTTCCTTTCGAGTCTCCATTTAAGTACAATGGTCTCGTCTTTGAGGTTTGTTTCAGTACAACAGTCTCATTTTTTTTCGCGTCTCCGTTTAAGTACAACGGTCGCATCTCGGGTTATCACTTAAGTACAATGATCCTGTTTTTCTTGGTTATGGATCGGTTGATACCATCTCCATGTTAGATCGGTTGATCTTATTTGAGTTATGAATCGGTTGATATCATTTCTCTTCGAGTTGTAAATCGGATGATATTACATTCTCGTTTTCTTGGTTATGGATCGGTTGATACCATCTCCATGTTAGATCGGTTGATCTTATTTGAGTCATGAATCGGTTGATATCATTTCTCTTCGAGTTGTAAATCGGATGATGTTACATTCTCGCATTTCTTGGTTATGGATCGGTTGATACCATCTCCGTGTTAGATCGGTTGATCTTATTTGAGTCTTGAATCGGTTGATATCATTTCTCTTCGAGTTGTAAATCGGATGATATTACATTCTCGCTTTCCGGGGTGGATCGGTTGATACCATTTCCGTGTTAGATCGGTTGATCATATTTGAGTTATGAATCAGTTGATATCATTTCTCTTTGAGTTGTAAATCGGATGATATTACATTCTCGCTTTCCGGGGTGGATCGGTTGATACCATCTCCGTGTTAGATCGGTTGATCTTATTTGAGTCGCAAATCGGTTGATGTTGCGTTAAGTCCTGTTTCGCCAACAGGCACCCTCCTTGTGGTTCCGATTCGTTCAGCAGTCGCAGTGATTGCATTGATTCAATTCCACCTGGTTTTATCCCCGTTACCTATTCAGAGGTCAAAATCAAAAAATATATATAAATAAATAAATGGGCAGATGGCATTTCCATTACCCTTGGTGTGCAAATTTTCAGGTTTTATTCGGGTATTCAATCACTCCATACCTTGAACGTCTAAAAGCTGTTGCAATTATCCGTTCTGGTATGCAGTTGATTGAATAGGGGCAGTTGTAATACCTCAAAATTTGCCCTCATTCTTTTTGCCTTAACTGGCTTTTCGCTTCGCATTCATCTGCATTTTTCGCTAGGTCATAACATCATAATCATGCACTGCATTACTTCCCAAGGCATGTGATCAAGGCCATACGAGATTAGGGTTTCATACCATATATGTATCTATCAGGGTTTGAAATGATGAAGGTTATTCAATGGTGCATTTAATCTATTATTGAGGTGGCTAATCAGATTTGCTTTGAACAAGAGTTTCGGCTCCTCTTAACATCTCAAATGGAATTTGGAATTCTTGCTCATGATTTGATTTGAGGACACTTCACCAGTTGAGGTCCAGTGTATTAAATAGTGGTTTGGATCCATTTGTTTTGGAGAAATAATTCGAGATTGTGTGGAGTTTATTATGGCGTCAAGAGTGGATTGTGCTGAAGGATTCGATTTAGGATTGAAGGAGAATGCACAATTTTTGGTTTATTTTGAAGGCATCATTCAAGTTTGAATTCAAGTACACCATGCCTATATGGGATATGAGCCGTTACCATTTGTCTTTCTTATTGTCCAATTTAAACCATTCATTAAAAAATCCATATTCGATTCCCGACATTCGGTCTCAATCCATATCTTTTTATATAATTCCACACTTTCTTCAATAACCAATTCCCACTTACTTTAACCCAATCCCTATTTTAGGCTCATATCCAAATATCCGATTGACCATTTCTTTTAGAATCCACCTCTTTAAATTTACATCCAATTTTATCCATTTTTGTTTATTTTCCAAACTCTATCTCTAACTAAAACCAAATCCATACACTTATCCATACTACACCATAACTGTTTTAAATCATTTGTGAAAGCCATTTTTATTTCTACATTTTTAATATCCAATCCCAAATCACATTTCTTGTTAAGCCCATTACTAGTCAAAGCCCAATACCATTTTTCTTACATTTTGGTCAAACCAAAGGTCCATTAGTTATTTTTGGTAATCCAATTTTAATTTTAATTTAATCATATTTTTTAATCACACTATGTTACATATTAATCCATTGGCTTGTTATTATACCAAGACATTTGACAGAAGATATAACATGAGATGGAGAACAAAACTGATAACTGAAAAAAAAACTGATACAACAAAAACTGATAACTGAAAAAAAAAACTGATACAACAGATAAATCTAAATAAAAAAATTCAGTTACAAGTTTTAACTGAATTCAGTTACAATCTTCAACAAAAATAACAGGAAAAAATTCAGTTACAAACTGATATAGCAGAAAAAAGGAAAGGATTCCAAGAAAAAATTCAGATACAAAAAATAGAGGGAAAAAGGGGGAAAACTCAGAATCAAAAAGGGTCTCAGCATCAATCTCCAAACCCCTCTTCTGCATCTCTTCAACGATCACCAATCTCTTCAAAAACTTATTCACAAAACTCTCAAATAAAAAAATTCATCTTAACTTCACCCAATTTTTTTCCTACACACCTTCTTCTTCCATAATCCTCTGCCACCACAAACCTTCATCCCACTTCACCAAGCATATTCATCAATCAGCAAGCTTCTTCATCTCAACCCCATCAATCAACAACATTTCGACGACCTGCAAAATGCAAGATTCGCCAAAAATCCATCACAACAGAATTCAGAAATAACAGAAAGAATAAAGACGAAGATTACAGAATTCAGAAAAGAGAAAAAAACTCTCCATCAATATCTTCATCCTCCAATCGCTCTTGCATCAGCGAAATCGTCTTCAGATCGACACATCTCCAATCGAACCCTTGTCAGCAACTTCATCAAGTTCTTTTCAATCTTCATCGCTCATGTTCATCATCACCTTGCAAAAACACAATGCAAGATTAATCAATCTGCAAAATACAAAACCAAACCACAACAATCTTTACAGAAGAATAAGAAGAAGATCGCTCAATAACCGCGACCAATTCGTCACAGCATCAACAAAAATTCAGATTCAATACATTCACAACAAATTCTCTTCAACCTCCACCTCATCACGAATTTAACAACAACGAAATCTGCAGAGCCGCATCAGCGAGAAGAGAAAACTGCGTCAGTAAGAGGAGCGAGGGATATCAAATTTTCGATGCTTACCAGAATGAGACACTGAGTCGATGTGAGTACTCTGATCAATATTATCTCTCCGTCTTATACGTGCTTGGAACGATGCTACGATTTGAGGTTTCTCGAGCCAGACTTGATTCAGCTAGTGCGTTGTTGACGGCGGTGAAGCCAGGAGTCGGTTTTCTATTGTTGGATCAGTTTTGGTTTGAAGCCAGAAGATGATGAAAACATACTTTGACGAGGGTTTTATTAGGGTCATTCTTGGTTGAACGGTCTCCTAGAAGCAAGTAGGTTGAGACGAAGAAGGTGATGGACGATCGGATTTGTTCTGGCGATGAAGCTGAGGAAGAAAGAGGAAGTAATGGCGACGGTAAAGTGAATATGAACGACCTAGAGCATGAGATACGCAAGGATCAGAATCGTGTTTGAAGAAGAAGCATCGAATTTCGCGATGCGATTCTTGGTCTGAAGAGTCGGTGGTTGACGTTTGGATGAGCTCCGGTTAATTCGCGGCGCTGAATGAGTTGAAGAAGAAGCCGCAGAAGCTTCAATGTGTGGCTAGGGTTTCGCCGTCGAAGACGATCCCTTCTCAATCAGGTCTTCGTTCATCGTGGAGTGGATGATGTTGCGGGTATTCGTGACGGCCGTGTTTATGAAGATGGTGAAGATAACCGGTGATGAATCTTCGTGACAACGAAGATCTTCTTTGGAGGTGAAGGAAGCCATAGCGGCGCTGAAGAAGAAGAAGAAGAGGATTGCTTTGTTTAGGTCAAGATGGGGATTTAGGGTTTCATACACCAATTGGAATTGGGCCTCAGACTTTGGTCATGGACTCACTATCAGCACCCCTAGACTTTTGTTCCTACCCGTCTCTACATCATCACCATTGTGAAATGGGCCTTCGGGCCAGGATTACGCTATTCAGGCCTCCCAAATTCCTATTTTCACCCCTGATCCGAGTTTGGAGAAGAGTTGGGCCTTAGGCCATTTTATTATCTATCTGCACCAGTGAATTCCACATACACCTCTCTCTGATTTCTTAATTTTGTTTTTTATTTAGAAAATTGTTTGTAATATTCTAGTAAAATTTTCTATTCATAATTAATTTTCTTGTTAATATATTTTTATGGATTTATATCTTAATCCATTTTTTATTGTGATTTTTCTTATTAGAATTTTTGTTGCTAATTTTTAATTATTATTTAGAACTTATTATGGATTAAAATGGTTCATTCACGTTTTTGATCGATTTGAATCGATTTCGATTATGGCCAAAGCTTCACAAAGTAATTATGGAAGATGGGCATTTATTTTGCTCATAGGAGACTACAAGACCTTGCTTGGGGCATTTTTTCGGATTTCTTTTATGAAGAATTGGCACTTCGATCAAGTAAGTAATTTCAAGTTTTTTCGGCCTTTACGCATCATTTTAGTCGTATGCGGCTTAGGATCATATAATTTAAGGTGCATACTGAGCCCTCCCACCTGAGGCATTGGTTATATTTGTGATTTTTGATGATATGTATCGATTTCGGAACTTAGGGATTAGGTTAAGAACCATTAGGATCGCTTCCTTTCACTTCCCCTTAAAATCCACTTTTTGGTCCGTTTCATCGCAATTATTAAAAATAGTTTTAGGTGAGATAAAATTCTGGAAAAATTCATGAGTGATCCTCATCCTCTTAATTAATTTGTCATATTTTTTGTTTCCAGATTTGGGTGGTTTTAATAATTAATTTGGATTTTAGGTCATAAGCTGTCCCAAAAGGGAGTGTTTTGGCATAAGGGACCGAAATCGATTTTTCCCCATAGGTGTGAAACCTATTTTTTGTGTGTGATTAATCACTGTAATTTGTGACATTTTTGATGCTCATTAGGCATTTTTTTCATAATTTTTAGTGCCCTTTTTGATCCACTTTGTGGAGTTGTTTTTTGGTGATCATGCTTTGTTACCTTGCTAGTCAAGGAATTTTTTTGGCACTTTGGTGCATAATTTTATGAAATCCTTTTGGACAATGTGATATAATGACTTTATTATTCCAGGGATTTAATTTCATAATTTTTAAAGGCTTTTTGCTATTTTTCCATGTCACCTAGATCCTAGGTTGATTCATGTGTGTATTTGCTCCATAACCTAAATGATGAGAAGGCATTCATGCCATTTGCTTGAGATGCTTTTTGGTAACTTTTAGGAGTTAATTATAGGTCACTTTTAGGTCCTTAATTCCAGTTATAGGTCACTTTTTGAACCATACTCATTTGGTTTGTTTTAGTGTTTCAAAGTGCATACTTGTGTGAACTAGTTTAACTTAAACGGGTTGCTAATCTCTTCTCATGTTTAACTTGAATTATGTGGAAATCATCAATGCATATTCATGCATTCTAATTGCATCTCATACCTTGTATGCTACTGACCCATAATCATTTCATTCATATTCACATGTCATTCTTCCTTAACTTTCATCATGTGCGATTTTATGCGATTTTTGTTCATTTCGTCTCATATCTTCTTCTCATTGCTCCATATGCCTAATCCATTGCATCCATGATTGTATATTTATTCACACATATTCATGAGCATTCACTACTGACTTTTATGTTCATTTCATGTACTAATTCATGCTTGTAAGCCATACGCATTCATACTTCATCCATAAACCCTAACTTGCATTTAGGTGAACTTAGGTGAATGTTTTGTACATAGTTTGACATAGTTTGATCTTGTGAGGTATCCTAGCATACTTAGGGACCTATATCATGTAGCTACTGACTTTAGAATTTATGTAACCTTTAGGTACCTTCACCTTTAGACTTAGGTCTTATTTTGAACCCTAGTTCCGTTCTAGGACGTTTATGGTACTTAATCGCTTTCATGCTTTGATTTTACTTCCAATGTGCATTTTCATGCTAACTTTTGTTTTTTAGGGGGGAAGATTGAGGTAATCATTACTTCATTCCCATCTCTTATGCATTTTAATTGTGTTTTCCTTAGCACCTTGTGCTTTTCTTTTAGGTTTTCCCTTTCCTTAGAGATAACTTAACTTCCTTAGAAAGTAAGTTAGTTTCTAAGCTCTCTTTTCTTCTTTTCCTTTTCTTTCTTAGGATTAGAATACTTCACAAACCATAGGATCCCTTGTAAATAAATCAATAAAAATTAGGATTGAGTCTTACTCCCCTATATTTTGTCCTTTTTGCAACTTGAGTCATTCTTTCTCATCTTATAAAGAAAAGCAATAAAACACTTAGTAAAATTCGAACAATCTTGTACGACACGAGACTTTGTTGCGGAGTGTTTATACGCGTCCTGTTTC
This sequence comes from Lathyrus aphaca, assembly GCA_963966055.1. Lineage (NCBI taxonomy): Eukaryota > Viridiplantae > Streptophyta > Magnoliopsida > Fabales > Fabaceae > Lathyrus > Lathyrus aphaca. The sequence goes on along the minus strand of OZ014519.1, from coordinate 723,137,449 downwards.
GGGGCGAGGTGTAAATACTTCCCGCGATGGATAGGTCTTAGTACAAGACAGTTCACAAACAAATTCAAAATACTTCTTTTAAAAGACAAAAACAAATAACAAGCGACTATCCTGCGGGAACTTCTCTTCTCATCTCATTCACTCACAACGCGAACTCGCGACGACTTGTCACACATGCAAGACGGTAAACGCACTCGCACTAGACGAGCCTGCAACACCTGAGCATAGACATACGCAGTTCCAGCTGTAAAAAACACAAACAAATAGTTCCCGCCTTAGTTAGGCGAACTACGTCGACTCTGATCCTCATTATCCCGATGAGGTACGTAGGCAGCGGGGTAGGGCCCGTTCGAGCACATTCTTTATTTTCCCTACATTTCCCCCTTTTTTATTCTCATTCTCTTATTCCAGTTCCTTTCTCATTTCTCATTCCAGTTCCAGTAGCAGTTTTATTCAGCAGCATTCTTTATTTCTCACCCTTTGAAACAAGCAAGCAAGTGTGGATCCCGTCGGGTACGACGGACGGATTGGGGTGCTAATACCTTCTCAATTCGTAACCGACTCCCGAACTCAAATCTTTGGTTCGTAGGACCTTGTCCTTTCCTTCTTCCTCAGGTTTGTGCAACATTACCTTTCCCATTCATTCGGGATAAAAATGTCTGGCTGGCGACTCTAACCTTTTCCGCGCCACTTTCGCGTTTGTACTAGGATGAAAATCCCGGGAGCGACACCCGGGAGCAACAATTATTTCAATTGTTAGAGGTATGGTCACTATTTTAGTGGTTGTCCAGAAAAGCAAAAGAATCAAGAATCTGATGTTAAGCTAGCAAAGCATGAAGAAGAAGAAGAAGAAGAGATGTTGTTGATGGTCACAATAAGAGATGAAGAGAGATTCCAAGATCAATGGTACTTGGAATTAGGATGCTCATCACACATGACTGGTAGGAAAGATTGGTTTGTCAATGTGAATCCCTCAATGAAGAACACGGTGAAATTCACAAATGACAATACTCTAGCAACTGAAGGTATTGATGATGTTATGATTAATAGGAAGGATGGCGAGAGGTTAGTAATTTCCAATGTTTTGTACATACCAGTCATGAAAAGCAATTTGCTTAGTATAGGGCAGTTGGTCGAAAATAACTACAAGGTGTTGGTTGAAGATAAGGTGATGTGAGTCGTCAACGCAGGTGGTAGGTTGATCTTGAAGGCTCCAATGTCTCAAAATAGAACCTTCAAGATTGAACAAAATGTGATGGAGCATAAGTGCCTTGCAAGTGCAGTCATCAAAGATGAATGGTTATGGCACTATAGACTTGGTCATCTCAATTTCAAAGACATCGGAGATTTGAAGAGAAGAAATTTGGTTTCAGGATTGCCAAAACTTGTCATCCCAAACGAAGTGTGTGAGGAATGTGTTCAGTCGAAGCAACACAAGAATAGCTTCAGCAAAGATGCAGGAAGCAGATCGAAGGAAATTCTTGAGGTCATATACTCTGATGTATTTGTAACTATCCAGGTGGATTCGATTGGAGGTAACCGATACTTTGTTAGTTTCATAGATGATTTCAGTCGAAAATTGATGATTTACCAGATTAAGAAGAAAAGTGAGATGATCGAGGTATTTTTCAAGTTTAAATCTATGGTCGAAAGATAAAGTGGTCGAAAACTTAAGATTATGAGGACTGATGGTGGTGGAGAGTATGTGTCAAAAGATTTTGATGCATTATGTGTGAAACAAAGGATTGTACATGAGGTGGTACCACCCTACACTCCACATCATAATGGAATTGCATAAATGAAGAATCGAACCATCATGAGTGTCGCTCCCAATAAATGGGAATGGCCCAAATAAAGGTACAGACGCGAACGGTCGGCGAAAGAGGGTGTGAGGACACACAGGAGTGAACTCACAGGGAATGAAAGAGTCGCCAGCTAGGCATTTTTATCCCGGAGGAAAGGTAATGCTGCATAGACCTAAAAAGATATGGATAAGACGGTTGCGAACCAGAGAGACTGAGAAAGGGGGTTGGTTACAACCTGGGAAGGTATTAGCACCCAGATTGTCCGCCGTACTCGACGGGATCCACGCTTAAAAGATTTGTGTTTTAAAGGGGTAGTGTCAGTGCAATTTGTGTATAAAGAGCTGGAAAAAATGCAAGTGTCAGTGTAAAAGGAATGTGAAGTGTATAAATGATGTGTCAGTGTAAGAACAAGAATGAAATGCTCAGGATCATCATGAGGCTAAAAGAATAAAGCTGGAAAGAGGGGGAATATACAGAGACTTTTGTTCGATAACCGTTAAGTTATGCCTACGTATCCTCTCGTGCAATGAGGAAGTCAGAACACCGTAGTTCGACCCAAAGAGACTGAAAGATGAATTGACTGATGAACTGCTTACTTGTCTATGCTCAAGTGTAAGACCTGTCTAGCTCAGGTGCAAACTGTCTTGCATTAGACGGAAGAAACAAGTTCTCGTTTATGAGTGAATGAGGTGAGAAAAGAATCCCGAAGGAGACGATTATTGTTTGTTTTTTGTACTTTTAGTCTTTTATTGCTTTTGGAAGTTTGTCATAAGTTAATGAGCTTAAGCCTAAACCAATGGGTTAGTAAACTCATCACATCCTCCCTCTGATTAGGGGTAATGAGAATACCTTAAGTGTGAAGTCAGCTTCTCACACTTAATCACCTTTGATGTAAGATTAAGATCATTAACCTACTTGTGATTATTTATATGTTTTTTGTTGTTTTTGTTTAGTGTTGAGTAATGAGATTAAGCCATAATCAGGGATTAAACAGACTCATTACACCATCCTAATAGAAGGATAATAGATGAGAATGTTTAAGCTGAGGAAGACTCCTCAACTTAATCCATGATTAGGGATTAAACTCATGACAAAACAAAGCCATTATTAGATGGATTTTAGTTAATGATAAGATGATGAAGTGTTTTTTAGGGTTTGTAAGACAACTTGAGGGGGACTTGTCCATTAACACTAGGGTTAGTCCTTCTCAACCGATTAAGGAAGAATTAGAACCCTAATGCAAGGCCCAAGTTACAAGTGTGATGTATTAATGATTATTAAGTGAATTGATTAAGAGATTTAAACACATTAAGGGTTTAACACTTAGGACTAAAGTTATACACTCCATCCTAATAGAAGGATGCAGGCATAAGCGTAATCACAAAGCCTTAAAGCCTTTAGGGTTTAGTCCTTGATTATGAGGTGAGAAGAGAAGACTCAATGAGACACAAAGGTAAAAACTAAGTGGGGAGACTAATCAAAACCCTAATCATTGTCATGCTTGGTTGTTCCTAAGGTTTGTGAGGTTTACAAGAGAAGTCTTCAATGGAACCACCAGGAAGCAGATGAAAGGATCAGGAGAAGCAAAGTAACTTGCTTCATTTAAGAAGACAAGTTACTTGAGGAAAGAAAGTAAGAAGAAGAAGAATGAGCAAGCTCAATCTCAAACACATAACAAAATGCAGCATGGGTGCAAGAGAGAGATGAAAAGAAAATGTGAGAAGTGAAGGCAAATTCACCTCTCAAAGCTGCTTACCACCTGAAAAGTTATTGAGAAAGATGCAATGCAATGCAAAATGGAATGAAATGGCATGAGACAAATCAAAACCAGAAGCATATATGAGAGGATAATGATGCTATGAGATGATGCAAACATGAATCATGGTATGAGGATGAACACATGAACAAATGGATGCAAATGGAGCAAGTTTAGAACCATGAACATACATGAAAAGTTATGAGATGCAAATGACATACAACATGGCATATACATGATGCAATGATCGAACATGCTTCTAATATGCCTTAAGATGCCCAATGAATCAAATGGATGCATAAAATGTCATGGCAAGTCATGGTATGAATGCAAATGCAAGATGAATGCAAAAGGAAGCCCAAATTAGGGTTTATGATCAATGCATCAAACAAAAACCAAAATCAGAAGCAAACCTTAAGATAAAAAATTGAAAATGCATTTAAAGCAAACCTAATCCTATACAAACTCACTGCCCAAAGGAGGGGTTCCAACTCTTAACCTAATTAGGGTTATGAATTTTCTAAGTTTCCTAGGGTTTTAAGGTACCTTTACAAGAAAAATGCCAAACAAATGGAAAATGAAAGATCAAATCAAACCAATTTAATCTCACAAACTACATGATATGCTAAACATAATGCAAAAAGAATCAAAGTCCAACTCTTAATGGTTAGGCAGAAGTGATTTTTGGAAGTTTGGATCAAATTAATGCTTTGAAAATGAATTAATTCCATGGAAAATTATCAAAATGCATCAAGATCAAAAAAGAAATTTGGTTTGAGGGTTGGACAATGTTTCTAAATGATTTTAAATGTTTCATGAATTTTTTGGTGATTTTTAAATACCTAAAAGTATTTTTAATTAATTAATTTTCATTAATTAATTAAAAATAAACTTTTAAATGATTTAAAAATATTTTTTAATGCAAAAAATAAAAATAAAAATGTTTTTGGTTTCTGAAATTAAATAAAAGCTTATACAAAAAATTTCAGAATTTTTGAATAATTTTTGCTATTTTAAAATAAATGGAGAAAGAAATACAAAATAAATGAATTAAAAATTAGAAAATGAAAAGTAAACGCATTGGACGGATCAGATTGAAACTGGGGGAGAGGCTGTTGACTGCGCGCGCAATCCTAAGGTCCACATTCAAACTGAGTTAATTTTTATTTATGAATTAATTAATCCAAATTAATAAAGTCAACTAGGATTAGGGCAAAATGGAGTGATCCTGGGCGTCCAAATGCGCGCGAGTCAACACATCCAAAGGACCAAATTCAAACTTCATTAAACACAGGGATTAACCCTAATTATTTTCAGGTGGCCGGAGAAGACCTCCGGTCGTCTTCTCCGGTGGGAACCCCACCTGAAAATCTCTAGAATCTTCAAATCTTTACTAAAATAAAAACTAACAACCCAGAAATCATTCCCACATCCCCCTGAATCAAAACCCCAACTTAAAACTCATTTATTCTTCTTCAATCAACTGAATCGAAACAAAACATCTTTTAGGGCAAAAGTTTCAGAACAAGATTAAATACTCATTTCTCAACCATTTTCAAAAACAATCACATATTCATGATCAGGGAAGCAAGTAGATTCAATTAGAAACTTAAAATACACGTTCTGGAAAAAAAGTTCATGAAGCTACCTGAGTTTGAAGCTTTTCAGTTTGGAACTTTCTGGCTGTTTCTTTGGCTCAAATCCACTCCAATGATCCTCCCAAGAAGCTTGCAATGTTTGTTTGAGGTTTGCAATGGCTGGTTTAGGAGTTTGCTTGAGTTCTGTTCAAGGGCAGGTGAGAATCGTGTTTGTGATTCTATGGCTTTCAGGCAAGGATGATGGGTGCTTTGTGTTCAGTGAAGCATGGTGAGATGGTTTGTGAAGTTTGTTTGGGTGTTTGTGGCCTGTGTGATGATTTTCGAATGCTTTTGCTCAAGAGGGTGAAAATGAGAATGCTGAGTTATGGCTGGTTTCAGGCTTGCTTCTCCTTATGTTTGGCTGGCATTTGATTTGTATAAACAATTCCCATTGGTCAGAAGATGTGATGTGTGCTTTTGTGATAGGTATGGGTGCTTTTGCCAAAAGGTCAAGTTTGTGTAAGAGAAGCATGGGCCACTTGCTAGTCTAGTACAACAAGTATGTCCTATGCATCATGATGAGGGAAAAGGCCTAGGATGGTTCAGCAAGCTAGCCAGCAAGTGGATGAGAGGCTATGATGAGTTTTGCAACTTGATTCACTTTTGCCTCTTATGAAAAATCTTGTTCCATAAACCATAAAAATGTGCAATCCTTTGGTCCATTCTGAACTTTAGATGTCACATGATCATGTTGTGTGGATTAGAAGTGCATTTGATAGCTTTAGTACACTTGATCAAGTCATTTTGCAAAATACCTCTTTGGTAGAAACTTTGAAATTTTGTGATTTTTGCCAATTTTGACAAGCCATAACTTTTGATCCAAAATGAATTAGGTCATGTTCTTGTACTTTTTGAAAAGGGAAAGATCTATTCTACAACTTTCATGACCAAAGTTTTTCCATTTGAAGCTTTTTTGAATCAAAAAGTAAGGGTTGAAAAAGTTGCCTAAAATGGCAATTTCATTAAAAGTCAAACTTGCCCAAAAAGTCAACTTTGCAAGAACTTGAAATTCTTGAATTTTGTAAGATTATAACATCTTCCATGATCAAATAAAAATCATATACAATCAAAATGATGAAGAACACCCTTTGGTTGGGTCATTGAGGGCCTCAGATGCCCTGATTTTGCAATGGCTTGCTTGAAAAGTCAACTCTTGATCAGATGACTTCCCCATGGAATTTCTTCATGAAAATTGATATGCATACTCTCTATACCATATAGAGACCCATAGAAACAAGAATGACCCAAAAATTTGGAGTTATGGCCTCTGAAACCAAAACCCTAATTTTAGGTCATCTGTACAGTTAAACCTGGCCCTGCTCCCATGCTATTCTCAGTTCTTGTGATTTTTTGACATTCTTGACTTTGAGAGGATATAATATGATGCTTGAACACACATGGACCCCTTTGAAGTGATTGATGGCCTTTGGAGTGGCTCAAGAAGCTCTTGGATTGCTCAGATCACAAACCCTAGATGCAGATGACTTTGAATCAATGCAGTGAATCAAAAATGCAATATGAGGTGCTATGATTGAGTTTATGCATATGAGGAGATCACAAGCCATGGTGTGAATGGGTGAGGGCAAATTTGGGGTGTTTACAGCTGCCCCTATTCAAACATGAGTTAGCTGTGCAGGATGTAAGCAATGGCTTAACAGGCAAACAAGATAACTTGTGGTTGAATACCAAAGACAGACCGAAATTTGCACTCACAGAATGAAGAAGAAAAGGGATATAGATTGTAAAAGAAAATAAAGTATATTGTAAAGTGTGGGCGATGGAGGACGACCGTCGAGCAGAGGACGACTGTCGGGTAAAGAGCAATGACGGGGACGGCCGACATGCTGGGAAAAGTGCGGAAAATAAAGCAATGACGGAGACGGCCGACATGCTGGGGATAAAAAGAATTATGATGGGGACGGCCATCAAGTAAAGCTGTAAAATCTCTGGGGATTAATGAAACATGACGGGGACGGACATCAAGTTCATAAAGTAAAGTAACCAACGATGGGGACGGCCATCGGGCTAAACTGATGAAGGACGATCATCAGGAAAAGGAAAAGAGACCACGACGGGGACGGCCATCGGGTTAAAGAATAAATGAAATAAACAGATGATGAGGTACGGTCATCAAAGGTGAAGGACGATCACCTAGAAGGGGACGGCTGCTCTGTTGGGGGTAAGATGAGGGACGGTCATCTAAGGTGGAGGACGACCACCTGGCAGGGTACGACTGCCGAAAATATCGCGACATAGGACGAATGCCGGATAAAAGGTCAACGATGGGGACGGCCATCGGACGAGCATGATGAAGGACGATCATCAAGAGGTGGAGGACGACCACCTAGCAGGGGACGGTGTAACACGGTGGGAGAACTGACTTTAGTTATGTTGCGGATAGCAAGAGTCGCCACCGACTTTTATTTTATCCAAAAGGAAAGGGTATAAAAGAACAGGAAAGACCTTAAGAGATATTTTTGGGTCCGGGGGGTAGGTTATGTAAAGGGAAGGTGTTAGCACCCTTTACATCCATGGTTATCCATGGGCTCTTAGTTACTTAGCTCACTTTAAATTGTTTTTGAAAAGTGTAGTGTGTGAATAGAAAAATTTTCATATGAGTTGATAATGATCCATGTACGGATGCGTAAAAACTTGTTTTTGAAAATTTGTTTGAAATTTGTTAAGTGTTTGAAAATTTGAATGGAGTGAGCAAGTAACTAGGAGGTACCTACCCTAAAGTTTTAAGTCTTTCTTGTTCTTTATCCTTTAATTGGTAAGACTATCCCTACTATTAAGGAGTAGGTAGTCATTACCTTGGATGTAAGGGACATGATAGGGACATCTGTTTTGTGAAGGCAACTGTGGGGTGTATTAAGCATACTGGAGGGACTATCATCATTATTCGAAGGGACTTGATTTGTAAAGGCAACCATTAGGGACTTGATGATTTTTTCTTTTAAGGGACTTGCTTTTTACACCCCACTTGACCTTGTGATTAGGCAACAATGAGGGATAATCTTAGAAATGTGAGATGGCGATTAGAAATCGACTTACGTGTGTGAGTGTTCAATATTATTTATCTTTAATTAAAATGAGCTAAGTTTATTTTTTAAATTGAATACATGTTTACACTCCCTAAATTACTAACCATAGCATAAAAATTAAATATTTAAAATATTTACAAAATTACACCAAGAAGCAATTACAACAATTATAATAAGCAATTAAAATATATAAGCAAAATAAATAGCAAAATATAAATAATAAGCAAAAAATAGTAAATTAGCAATAAATAAATAATGGGTTAGTGGTAATAAAAATTAGGAAATAGGGGTTAGTTAAAATAATAATAACATTAAATAATAATCAAAAAGTTAGTAATAATAAAATAAGTGAGGTTAATAAATAATAAAAATTAGTGAAATAATAATAATATATAAAATTAATAAAGCAAAATAAATAACATGGTTAATAACAATAACTAAATAAAATAGAATTAAATATTATAAACACAAAAATTGGATTTTAATATATAACATTTAAAAAAAAAATTTAAACATAATGTAATTATAAATTTTAATTATTACAAATTAAATCATTTTTAAGCATATATTAACATTTAGTTATTAAAAAAAACAATATTTATACATTATAAGGAAAAAATAAGTTTTAAATATTATATTCACAAAATTAATCATATCTATAAAATTTAATTTTTACTAATTATTATATTTACAAATTATTTTAAACATATACAAAATAGAATTATTGTAAGTTAAATTGTTTCTAAACATATACTAAAAAAAAAAAATTGGATTATAAATATATTTACAAATAAGTTATAATTATTTTTAAATAAACATGTACAATAATAATCACAAATTAGAAAATAAACAATTAGGTTTTTAATAGGCATTTAGAAAATAAATTAGGGTTTTGTTAGAAAAATATTTTTAGGGTTTAATTTATAATACAAAATTATTTTAATATATATATACATATTACAATTTAATCAGAAAATAATTTAAGAAAATACATATATTTTTTTGAATTTAGCAAGCATATACATTTATATTTTATAATTTAAAGGCTATTCTAATATAATATGAAAAATATAATAATAAAAGAAATAATAAATATAAAAAAAAACTGGACCTGGGATTTGAACCCAGGTCCCTAACCTGGACACTTGAGAGGTTTGCCAACTGAACCACACGCTGGTAATGCAACAAGAATGAGCATCCACTAGTTTTGTTCTTTGAGTTTGGGGAAAATCAGAAAAAAATGAAGCCAAAAGACCTGGGGTGAGGATTGAACCCAGGATCCTTACATACTCAAGCACGCGCATCACCACCCGGCTGGAAGAGCCAATCTGCTAGAATGCTGGCTATGATTGATAATATATTAAACCTGGAAAATAGACAAAATAAATGAGCAAAATGACACAAACGGGGATCGAACCCCAGACCAAACCCTTGTGTACGCACGCCTTCAACCACTGGGACACAAGTTCTTGTGTGACAAATAAACAGGATATAAAAATAATATTTTAAATCAAAATTTTAAACATGGAATTCGCGCCAAGCCAGTCATCTTCTTCCTCAAATTCGTAGGATTTTCCTGCGAATTTTTCTGAGGAATTTCCTTCCATTTTTCCTGCGCACATGAACCTGCAAATTCTTAACCATCATGAAACAGCAACATTACATCAAATTGATTACATATTTGTAATCCCCACACAGTATACAATTCAATTGTGGTCTCTAAATCAATTTATATTGGCTAAATCAAAAGTTCCTAATTTCAACTCAAGAACCCTAGCTATGGCCATTTGCGGTTTAAGCATTCATTCTTCAATCTAATTGTCCAGAATCACTCTAGGCATCAAAACAAACACATATCAGTCATCAAAATCAATTTATAATGCATATATTAATAGGTTCGAAAATTTGAGTTTCAAGAGAAAGATGAACTCGGGTTGGGCAATATAGCACAGCATTGATGCGTATGAGTGATGATAATGCTTCAGTGAGGTCCAATGAACATATCTATGTTCTTATTTTACCTTTTAATGTCCTGGATTGAAGAATCCGAATATGAGTTTTGGATGGATTTTTTGAGCTATGAAACTTACCTTTGGCTGCTGGAATTCGTGAATGAGGGTTTGCATTATGTTTGATACTTATATGTGAATGATTCTAGGTCAAAATATTGATGGATCATGTGGAAGAATTGATTTAAAAAGATTGAGATTGATCATGCTTTGAAAGTTCAATATTTGCTCATGAAAGCTTACTATTTTTGGATTAATCACATGATTTCCTTCTCTTTCAATTCAAATCAGTATTGATGAGATTCTAGAAGCTCAATCTTCATCCAAAAATATATTTTCATATTTTATATTTATTTAAAATGATTTTTTATGAATTAAATCAAAATAAATAAAAATAAAATAATAAAAATTATGATTTTTAATCAATTGGGTCGTGCATGATGATATGGTATGGATTGGATCACAATTTAGCAAGCCCATTTGGAAAGAAGTGGTTTTAAACCTCCATTTTCAACATAAACCATCATAAAATTTCCCAACTTTGCAAAGGCACATCTCCCTCAATTTTAAAGGTATGAGGGTGTTCTTGGACATTTTGGAAAGCTTGAAGAGTCCTCTAAACAACCCCATTGGTTTCAGGTCCATATCATTTACCAATCTCAAGTTATGCCCTTTTGAAGTTGTTGACTTTTTGTTGACTTTTGAAATGACCTATAATGTCTTAGCTCATATCTTCCAAATGAAGCATTTTTGGGCTTAACTTGCAAGATCAAAGTTGTAGAGAATTCAATTTCCTTCAAAATGAGCTTTGAGTGGAGACTTGGTGATGAAGTATGTGAAAGTTATGGCTGGTCAAAGTTCAGTTGACTTTTACTGAGGAAACCCTAATTTAGAAACTCCTGATTATTGATGATCTGGAATCTCCTTGATGAATCATGATCAACTCTTGATCAAATGATGAATTTTAATTCATATACTTGATGTTGGCAAAAAAATCATGAAGTTTGACTTTGGTTTGACCACAGTTGACCTCAGTTTGACTTTTTAACTGCATTGACTGATTTTGACTTATCTGATCATCTGACTGAGCAAACTTTTGAGAAAAGTCTTGAAACTTGTCATGGGGGTTCTTACACACATATAAGATGTTATGAAGCTCACTTGAGGTATTGGAAGTCCATTTAGCCTGATTAATGTCAAAACCCTAGTTTTGGATGTACTGCTTAGGAGGTGCATTATCTGAGGGAATTGTCAACTCCTTTGACCAATTGTGAACTTTGTGAACCTTGTGAACCATCATAAAATGTCTTGTGAACTTCATGAGAGGTATTGTGAATCTTGTGAACCTTGTGAACCTTCAAGAAGTAACTTGTGGACTTCATGAACCTCATGAAAGGTATTGAAAGCATTGTGAATCTTGTGAACCTTGTGAACCTTCATGAAGTGACTTGTAGACTTCATGAGCCTCATGAAAGGTATTGTAGATGTTTGAGAAACTTGTGAACCTTGTGAACCTTCAAGAAGTAACTTGTGGACTTCATGAACCTCATGAAAGGTTATATAAGCATTGAGGAACTTGTGAACCTTGTGAACCTTCTTAGCACACAAAGTCTTGTATTGTGAGGGCAAATTTTGGGGTGCAACAGCTGCCCCTGTTCAATTTTCTGAAACCTGAGGGGTTAGATTGGTACATTTGCCAGTCATGACCTGGAAGGTTGAAGGGGATTGAACACAAAAGCCCAAAAATTTGCACTCACCAGTGCATAGAGTGATATTGATGGTTGGTTGTATATGCTTGAGTGGGCTTAAAGATGCCACTAGGGGAAAGTTCTTCAGGTATATTTCTTGGAAGATAAAGCAGTCCAAAATATGGAGGTATAATGAAAGCTGTCAGGAGTCTGGAGCAGTCCTGAGGTATTGATGATATGCTTTCAGGAGACTGGAGTAATCCTGATGTAACAGCATGTCTTCGGGGAGGATAAAGCAATATTGATATATGAGAAACTATCAGGAAGCTGGAGCAGTCCTGAGGTAACAATATAATTTCAAGAGGATAGAGCAATCTTGAGAGATTGACGATATGCTTTCAGGAGACTGGAGTAATCCTGATGTAACAGCATGTCTTCAGGAGGATAGAGCAATCAATAATGATAACCCTAAAGCAGTCTTGAAGTAATAATATGATTTCAGGAGGATAGAGCAATCAATAATGATAACTCTAAAGCGGTCTTGAAGTAATGAGAAGTTGTCAGGAGGATAAAGCAACCCTGAGGTAATAATATGATATGCTTTCAGGAGACTGGAGTGATCCTGATGTAACGGCATGTCTTTAGGAGGATAGAGCAATCCTGATGATCATAAGTTTTTTTGTTGGATAATTACCCTGAAAACAAGGTAACGTTCTGTAAAATAATATTAGTTTATGCTTTATGTATGCATGTATAATATGATGCACTTAGGTAATGTATTATGCACTCATGTATATGTATGTTATGGTATGATGTAAATGGTGTATGTATGATATAATACTGCCGGAAGCGTCTGGATATCTTCGTATAACAACTGCTGGCCAGGGAAAATAAATCCCGATTCATTGTTGAAGAATATATTATACATAACTTTACGTCTGCTGGGGATAACAGGGTATAGATAACCTCCCGTATGCTGGGGATAACAAGGTATAGATAACCTCCCGTATGCTGGGGATAGCAAGGTATATATAGCCTCCCGTATGCTGGGGATAGTAAGGTATACATAACCTCCCGTCTTCGTTCGATAGTAGGATAGATATTACCTCCGTCTTTGTTCGTCGTATCTTTATTGGAAAGTATTTTCCCGTATATCCGTATGAGGATAAAAGAGATGGATATAAATTCCAGGGGAGATGAGACTTTATGAAGATGGATTCGTCCTACTGAGGGTTTGTAACTGTCTTGTAAGGATGAATCGGCGAAGCTTCGTTGAAATCCTTCCCTCGTTCGTCCTTAGTAAATACTATTACTGCATTTTCATGCATTTCTGGTAAACATCAATCATATTAAAAGCATTCATGCATTTTTGGTAGACATTAATCATATTCAAAAGCATACAGGCATTCAAACACAACCAATGGACATTTCGCTTATGTAAATAGGGTAAAAGTAAATCTGGATTCAAAAGATGGAATTTATTTATATCAAAAAGTGACCCATACACGGGTAAGTTTGTACAAGGAGACATAAACCCTAGTAAGAGGATTTTGTCATAAAGTTTTTTTTTTTTTTTTTACAAAATAGAGAAAATCAGCTATGTGGGAAACCATCCTATTGAGTTTCAATTCTACTATTGCCATTATCTTCAAGTATCTCATCTTCTGCTGTTGGGACGGCAATGATTGGATTGAACTTTATCTGTTCGAGCTTGAGTGAGTAGTACAACTGGTTGCAGTTTCAGGGGTAATCCAAACGAGACATAGTCATACGCTTTAATCCCTAACTTTTGCCTGGATTGCCCTTTCAGGTTTTCAATCCACCGGGATACCCTTTTTTGCCCAAGCCGCCTTTTCAGGTTTTCGACTTGCCGGGTGTACATCTTTTTATATATATCCCTAATTTTTGCCCAAACCCTTTTGGTTTGCCGGGATGCCCTTATTTTTGCCTAGGCCTGTCAACCTAGCGGGTCTCTTTTTATGCGTAGTATTTTTTAACTATGTCTGCGTTTACAGGTTGTGGAAAATCTTCACCATCCATTGTAGTCAGTATCATGGCACCTCCTGAGAACACTGTCTTGACTACAAATGGTCCTTCATATGTTGGAGTCCACTTGCCCCTAGGATCACCCTGTGGTAATATGATACGCTTGATTACCAAGTCACCAGCCTGATATACCTTTGGCTTAACCTTCTTGTTAAAAGCTTTGATCATTCGTTTCTGGTACATCTGGCCATGACAAACTCTGCTAACCTTTTCTCATCAATCAAATTTATCTGGTCCAGTCGAGTCTGAATCCACTCATCTTCATCCAAGCCTGCATCCTTCATAATTCTTAAGGAGGGAATCTGAACTTCAATGGGCAGAACTGCTTCCATACCATAGACTAAGGAGAATGGGGTTGCCCCTGTTGAAGTACTTATTGTGGTACGATAACCATGAAGAGCAAACGGTAACATCTCATGCCAATCCTTGTAAGTAACAGTCATCTTCTGTACAATCTTCTTAATGTTCTTATTAGCAGCTTCAACTGCCCCATTCATCTTTGGACGATACGGAGAAGAGTTGTGATGCTTAATCTTGAACTGCGTGCAGAGATCAGTAATCATAGTGTTGTTCAGATTAGAGCCATTGTCAGTGATAATCCTCTCAGGGATGCCATACCTACATATGAGATTGTTCTTAATGAATCGAGCCACAACATTCTTGGTAACAGATGCAAATGAAGCTGCCTCTACCCACTTCGTGAAATAATCAATAGCAACCAGGATGAAACGATGCCCATTGGAAGCAGTAGGCTTGATCTCACCAATCATATCAATGCCCCACATGGAAAAGGGCCAAGGAGCAGTTAACACATTCAATGGTGATGGAGGTACATGGACTTTATCAGCATAAATTTGACATTTGTGACAAGTTCTGGAGTGTTGATAGCAATCAGCTTCCATGGTAGACCAATAGTAACCTGCTCTCAAAATTTTCTTTGCCATAGTATGACCACTAGAATGAGTACCAAAGATCCCATCATGCATATCTTCCATAATCTCAATTGCTTCCTTCTTATCCACACAACGAAGCAAAGTTGAATCATGATTGCGCTTGTACAGAATCCCATTACTCAAGAAGAACTTAGCAGAAAACCTTCTCAGAAACTTCCTATCTTTGACAGATGCCCCTTCAGGGAATTCCTGAGCTTCAAGATATCTTTTCACCTCATAGAACCAAGGCTTCTCCTCTGCCCCTTCAGTGTCAATCTCATTGCAATATGCAGGCTTTTCAAATCTATCAATAGTAATCTTAGGAGCTTCATCATCCCAACTGATCTCAAACATGGATGCCATGGTGGCTAATGCATCTGCCAACTGATTCTCTCTTTGTGGAATATGCTCAAAGGTAATCTCTTTGAAATGTGGGATCAAAGACAACACATGCTCTCTGTAAGGAATGAGGTTATCATGCTTGGTATCCCAATCTCCTTTAATCTGACTTACTACCAGGGCTGAATCTCCATACACATCAAGGAACTGAATCTTCATATCAATAGCAGCTTTAATACCCAGGATACATGCCTCATACTCAGCCATGTTATTGGTACAATGGAAACAAAGTCTGGCAGTAATCGGGGTATGACAACCTTCAGGTGAACTAATCACAACACCAACAC
Source organism: Lathyrus aphaca (assembly GCA_963966055.1). Lineage (NCBI taxonomy): Eukaryota > Viridiplantae > Streptophyta > Magnoliopsida > Fabales > Fabaceae > Lathyrus > Lathyrus aphaca. The sequence goes on along the minus strand of OZ014519.1, from coordinate 723,121,846 downwards.
CATTACCAAGTGCATTAGAGGCATCATCAAAAACCATAGTCCATCGGGATCCTTGTTCAGGTCCGTCATATTGTCCAGGTTCTTTGGTAATAATCATAATGTCTTCATCAGGAAACTCAAAATTCATTGACTGATAATCATCCACTGCTTGATGAGCCAAATGATCAGCAACAACACTTCCTTTAATGGCCTTCTGAGTAGTATACTGTATATCATATTCTGTCAAGATCATTTGCCATCTTGCAATTCTTCCGGAGAGAGCAGGTTTCTCGAATATGTACTTAATTGGATCCATCTTTGAAATCAACAAGGTAGTATGGGTCAACATATACTGTCTTAGTCGGCGAGCAGCCCATGCCAAAGCGCAGCAAGTTTTCTCGAGTAGTGAGTATCTTGTTTCACAGTCGGTAAACTTTTTGCTAAGGTAGTATATTGCCTGCTCTTTTTGACCAGACTCGTCATGTTGCCCCAACACACACCCCATTGAGTTGTCTAACACTGTTAAGTACATAATCAAGGGTCTTCCATCAACTGGTGGCATCAAAATTGGTGGTTCTAGCAGATACTTCTTGATTTCATCAAATGCAGTCTGGCACTCATCATTCCACTCCATTACCTGATCTTTCTTCAACAACTTGAAAATTGGCTCACAGATGGTAGTTAATTGGGAAATAAATCTTGCAATGTAGTTCAATCGTCCCAAGAAACCTCTAACCTCCTTCTCAGTACGGGGAGCTGGCATCTCTCGTATAGCTTTCACTTTTGCAGGATCCACTTCAATACCTTTTCCACTGACAATAAAACCCAAGAGCTTTCCAGATCTAACTCCAAAAGTACACTTGTTTGGATTCAATCTCAACTTGTATTTCTTCAACCTCTCAAACAACTTGTCCAGATGATCAAGATGTTGCTCTTCATTCTGAGACCTGGCTATCATATCATCTACATATACCTCTATCTCATGATGAATCATATCATGAAACAAAGCCACCATAGCACGCTGATATGTTGCCCCTGCATTCTTCAAACCAAATGGCATCACCTTATAGCAAAAGGTTCCCCACTGTGTCACAAATGTTGTCTTCTCCATATCTTCAGGTGCCATCTTGATTTGATTGTAACCAGAGAAACCATCCATGAAAGAGAATACCTTATGCTGAGCAGTGTTGTCTACCAGAATATCAATATGAGGGAGTGGGAAGTCATCTTTAGGGCTAGCCTTGTTCAAATCTCTGTAGTCCACACACATACGTACCTTACCATCTTTCTTAGGGACTGGTACCACAATTGCAACCCACTGAGGATAAGAAGTCACTGCTAAGAACCATGCATTGAATTGTTTCATTACCTCTGCCTTGATCTTTTCTGACATTTCAGGACGCATACGACGAACTTTCTGCTTCTTTGGACGACAATCCTCTTTCACTGGCAAACGGTGAACCACAATGTCTGTATCCAACCCTGGCATATCTTCATAAGACCAAGCAAATATCTCCATATAGTCACGTAACATCTGAATCAGCCTGCTCTTGACACTGTCCTCTAAATCAGCCCCTATCTTGACCTCTTTCCTGTTTTCTTCAGTTCCCAGATTCACAACTTCGACTGGCTCTTCATGTGGCTGTATAGCTTTCTCTTCTTGTTGTAACAACCTAGCAAGCTCTACAGGTATTTCACAATCGTCCTCATTTTCGTCTTCAGTTTGATAGATCGGATTCTCGAAATTATAATTGGCAATAGTAGAACTGTTATCAACAGGATCCAGAGTGGATGAGGATCTGCATTTTAGTGATGTGGGTGTGTGTAAGAACACATAGCTGATAAAACAAAAAGAAAAGAAAAGAAAGACAAGGAACACAATATTTACGAAAACGAAACGCCCACTGATTTTATTGAATGAAGTATGCAAATGAAATGACAACCCGTAACAAGCACACCATTGTGCCCCGGGTAAGGCACATGGCTTGAAAGTTTTATTGTTCAAGAAATTACAAATTTAAAAACACAACACAGTAATAGTATTTACTCCTTACTAAAGGAGATAGGGATAACATCTTCAGCTTTCCAATTATTGAGTCCAGCACCCACAGTAGGAAAGATCCAAGCATCCAAGTTGTAGTCTTCATCATAGTCTCCCACAGCATTGATCTGATCTTTCATAACCCCTTGATTGGTGATACGAACAGCACGAGCACGACGAACAGCCTTCTGGGATTCTGCAGTGAAACCCAAACCAAACTTGTCAGACTTGTACGGAATATCAGGAAGCTGACCCCAAATAGTACAACCACCTTCATCTACCACAGCCCTAGCATCATTGAGGGAGGCCATTGCCATTGTTGGAGGCTTTCTGGTGACCACAGGAACTTTCTTCTCAACCCAGGGAACCACTTCAAATGTCTGACACAGAGTTTCAATGTATTCACCTTCCACTTCCAAGTACTTGAAAGTGTTTACATGGCTGACAAAGTATTCTTCTTCTCCATAGACAGTAACAACCTTTCCATCCACCGGATATCTCAGCTTTTGGTGTAATGTAGAGGTTACAACACCTGCCCCATGGATCCAGGGACGACCAAGCAAACAAGAGTATGAAGGACGAATATCCATCACAAAAAATGTAGCAGTAAACACCTGAGAGCCAACTTTGATAGGAAGATCAATTTCTCCATGCACTACTCTTCTAGAACCATCAAAAGCTTTTACCACAATATTACTGGGCTTTAGCACAGCATCTTCAGGACTCAGTTTGTTCAGTACTTCCTTAGGCAACACATTCAAAGAGGAACCATTATCTATAAGCACATGTGACAAGGTAGTGCCCCTGCATTCAATTGAAATATGCAAGGCCCTGTTATGATCCCTCTTGGCAGGGGTCAAATCAGCATCAGAAAATCCTAACCCATTATCATAGGTCAGGTGGGCAACACAATTCTCAAACTGGTCAACAGAAATGGCATTGGGCACATGAGCAGTCTTCAGAAACTTGATCAAGGACTTGGCATGAGCCTCAGAACATAACAACAAGGACAGCATAGAAATCTTTGAGGGAGTATGCCCCAGTTGATCAACAATGTCATAATCACTCTTGCGAATGATTTTCAATACTTCTTCCATCTGCTTAGAGAGATCATCAGCAGCTGGCACATCAGTGGACACAGGCTCAATAACAGGACCCTTGCCCCGAGCATCAGTGGTGGAAGTAGCAGCAGGAGTAGCTACATTCTTAGTAGCAACTGGAGGAGAGAAGACTCTTCCACTACGTGTGATCTTACTAGATCCAGCAATATTGTCAATATCAACAGGCACATCAGCTACAGGCTCTTGCTTAACACCATGGATGTAAACATCAGACCCATAGTGCCAAGGCACAGCTTTGTCAGACGTATACGGGATAGGACCAGGAGTAGTAATGATCACAGGAGCTACCCTGGCTTCAGCAACAACCTTCACAGGACCTTCAGCAGTAATCTTGATTGGACCCTGATGAGTGATTTTAATAGGACCCCTTGAAGTGATCTTCACCGGTATTTTGTCAACCATATCAACCTCTTCAATCTTTCTACCTTGAGTCAGATGATCCACCATACTTTCTACAGACGACGGAGTCCTTTCAAACACTATAGTATACTTATCCATGAGACGTTGAATTTCATCTCTCAATATGAAGCAACTATCCGGCTTATAGGTACAATACAAACAATCTTCACGACAACCTGGAAAGATCCCAGCTTGTACTAACCTCTTTTTGATAACAGACAATGGTGTGGTCAACTCCATAACTGAATAAACATGTAGATCTTCTTCAATGGCATTGACAGTCTTCTCGTGATTTGGCATTGGAGCAGTAATTACATTGGGAGTACCCGGAGGATCAAACTCAATTTCTCCAGCATCAATCATATCTTGAATTTTGTTCTTCAAGATCCAGCAGCTATTAGTATCATGTCCTGGGCAGTTTGAATGATATGCACATCGTGCATTGGGATTATACCTGGGAGAGGTAACATTGGGATTCTGAGGAGCCTGAGCCAAAGTGATAAGTTCAGCCTTCAACAAGTGTTGCAATTCCTGAGCCATTGACATGTTGATCTTCGTGAACTGTCTTCTAGCCCTCTGTTGGTTGCCCTGTGGCTGCTCTGTTGGTGCAGGAGTTGGATTTGAAATATGAACTGCACTAATAGACTGATGCCTTCTGTTACGATCAGGATGACCATAAACAGCATTGGATTCCTTCTTCCCAGTGGGAGGCTTCTTTGCAGCACCTGATGAGGAAGCACCCACTTGGATCTTACCATTCTTTATACCATTCTCTACTCGCTCTCCTGTCATGATCAACTCAGTGAAGCCAGATGATGAGCTTCCAATGAGATGACTGTAAAACGGACCATTCAACGTGCACATGAACATATCAACCAATTCCCTATCAGTCAAAGGGGGTTGAACTCTTCCAGCTAAATCTCTCCACTTCTGAGCATACTCTTTAAAACTTTCTTTGGCACCCATAGACATGCTCTGAAGCTGCATGCGAGTGGGGGCTAAGTCAGCATTGTATTGATACTGCTTATAGAAAGCTTCAGCAAGATCATTCCAATCTCTGATGTTGACACTCTCCAACTGATAATACCACTCCAGCTGAGCTCCAGATAAGCTCTCTTGAAAGAAATGGATCCACAACTTCTTATCAGCAGTGTGGGGTTGAATTCTTCTAACATAAGACCTCAGATGCAGTTTGGGACAAGAGACCCCATCATAGACAACAAATGTTGGAACCTTGAAACCAATGGGTATGACTACCCCAGATATCAGACTCAAATCCTCGAAATCTAGCCCAGATGACTTCTGTAACTCCATAGCATCCATCCTATCCACCAGCATCTTGAATTTGTCTTCATTAGGCTCATGGTAGTAGTTAGCCTCAGAATCAGAGTCCCCCATTGTATGGTGGAGACTGCCTACCTCTTGCTCAGATTCTTCAGAGTCATAGTCTTCAGCTGGTTCTTTGGTCTTGGCAAGACCTTTGAACCTTCTTCCCATGTTGATCAACCCAGTAGACCTTCTAGTCTTCTTAGTCTTTTTGGCCAGCAGTGCCTTCAATTCATCCTGCCCCTTGGACAGGTTCAAGATCAGCTCTTGGAACTGCGCGTTTTGTGCCTGGAGATCCTTAACTGATTGTTCAAGAGCCATTGCTGAAATAAACAGCGAGAAGATGAGAAACCTGTGCACAATATAAACCTGTGATGCAATGAAATGATATGGTAATGCATATGCAATGTTTTCAAGGACCGCAGGATTTAAATTTGCTTAGACAAACACGAAAGTAAACTTTTATTAGTAATAACTTGTTTTGCCTTTTAGGCATACAGAAAATGAAATAAAATAAGTACAAAAGATGGGGTTTTAAGTCTCCCATGGACGTTTCCTCTTTATGTTGAGGTATGAATTGAGGTTTCGTTCCTCATGAAGTTGCTTTGTTAGCTCTAGGATTCTTGCTTGGCTTGCTTTGTAATGAGCCTCGAAGGTATCCCTTTGCTCCTTCAGTTGGATCCATGATCTCTGCAAGTCTTCCTTATCAGTAGGCATGTCTGGGTGAAGGATGGTATAAGCTGTGTCTCCTTCAGCAACAGGTTCCATGGTAACTGGTAGGACGGCAGGATATGGCATCATGAGTGTCTGAGCACGAGATCGTACCCATCTGAGATAAGCTTCCATAGGAATAGTGTACTTAGGCTCCAGTGTCTTGCTGTCAACCCTGTTTACTTTTCCCCATGCTCGTATGAATCTCTGACGGTAACCCTGAAGATCGTTGTCGTAGTCAAATACAATGCCCTGAATCAACATATCATGTGGACCATCGCTCCGAGCATAACCAAACTGTCGTAAAGCTAGAGAGGGGTTGTAGGTGATGCCTCCTCTTATGCCTAGTAGTGGCACATTAGGAAACTCCCCACAACGGTCAATGATGGTGACGTTCTCCATAGATCTGGAGCACCAATGGATATCTGAGTGAGAAAGTGACATGATCCTCTTGGACCATCTGAACCCTTGCTCATTCTTCATTACGGAGCGAGGAAGGTGAGAAATAAACCACCTAGATAGCAAAGGTATGCAGCACATCAAAGTTCCTCTTGCCCTTGTAGTACGGGTATGAAGAGAATGTAGGATATCTCCAAGCAATGTAGGCACTGGATTGTGACTCAGGAAAATGTTGATGGCATGAACATCTATGAACTGATCTGGATTGGGGAACAATACTAAGCCATATATCAGCAAGGCTAAGATCTCCTCAAAAGCATCATAGCTCATGGCCTTCAAGAACATTTGAGCCTTATCCATTAGCACCTTGGCAAGAATACCCTTGACTCCGCTTCTCGTCTCCAGAACAATGTCAGATTTCTTCAGATGTAGAGCTGCAGCAATAACCTCTGGTTTGAGTTCCTTCTCCAAGCCTGTGAAGGGTCTTTGATCAAGAACAGGTATACCCAGAAGTTTAGAGAACTCCTCCATGGTTGGAACCAGCTGATAGTCGGGGAATGTAAAACAGTGGTGCTTAGGGTCAAAGAACTGAAACAGAACACTCATCATGTCTTCATTGAACCCTGAAGTGACTAGATCCAATAGGTGACCATGTCTCTTGATGAACTGGGAATGATCAGACACTTGAGAAACCAACTCTTTAAGCTTGGGAGGTATCCCCACAAAGTTGATCCTGATGGTGTTTCTACGAGCAGAAGCCATGACCTACAACAAAGAACAAAGATAAATCCCTTGGTCCTTGAAATGGTTAGTGAAAATGCTATGCTTATGATGCATGATGATGTCATGATGTTATGTTCAATCACAAACATGTGGCACACACAAACAAGTCACACCATAGCCCTAGGTTTAAAGGCTTGCATGAGGTTTAAGGTAAGTACCCTCCCCTGAAGTTAGATGGTTCATCCTGTCCTACAAAAGTAACCGGGTTCTAAGGGATCTCAATATCATTGATCCTTCACAAGGGTGGTTGATCAGAAGGCAACTTACTTGCCAACCAAAACCCTCCAAGTTTAAGATCTCAATGAGCGTAGTATCGAGTGTCAACCAGCTTCAGTCTGCACCAAAGCCGGTTACCTCACTACCTTCTAAAGGCCAAGATGAGTTAACTAGGGTTCTAAAAGTTAGTTAGTGCATTGACAACATATGGCAGCCTCATATTATCCTCAACTTGACTTAAGGAACATAAGCACCAACCAAGAAGTCGCACTAACTATGGCCACCAGATCAACCGTATCGATATACGTCGTACAGTTTCCTTGGTCTATTGCCATTTACCTAAGGTACACTAGATTCGGGTTAGGACCTTTCACACATAAGAGCACCCCAATATAATAATAAAGCAAACAAATCAAACAATATTAAAGTGATCTTAATTCCTAAGGGTACCCCTCTTAAATTTAAATCCCCAGCAGAGTCGCCAGTTCTATAACACGGTGGGAGAACTGACTTTAGTTATGTTGCGGATAGCAAGAGTCGCCACCGACTTTTATTTTATCCAAAAGGAAAGGGTATAAAAGAACAGGAAAGACCTTAAGAGATATTTTTGGGTCCGGGGGGTAGGTTATGTAAAGGGAAGGTGTTAGCACCCTTTACATCCATGGTTATCCATGGGCTCTTAGTTACTTAGCTCACTTTAAATTGTTTTTGAAAAGTGTAGTGTGTGAATAGAAAAATTTTCATATGAGTTGATAATGATCCATGTACGGATGCGTAAAAACTTGTTTTTGAAAATTTGTTTGAAATTTGTTAAGTGTTTGAAAATTTGAATGGAGTGAGCAAGTAACTAGGAGGTACCTACCCTAAAGTTTTAAGTCTTTCTTGTTCTTTATCCTTTAATTGGTAAGACTATCCCTACTATTAAGGAGTAGGTAGTCATTACCTTGGATGTAAGGGACATGATAGGGACATCTGTTTTGTGAAGGCAACTGTGGGGTGTATTAAGCATACTGGAGGGACTATCATCATTATTCGAAGGGACTTGATTTGTAAAGGCAACCATTAGGGACTTGATGATTTTTTCTTTTAAGGGACTTGCTTTTTACACCCCACTTGACCTTGTGATTAGGCAACAATGAGGGATAACCTTAGAAATGTGAGATGGCGATTAGAAATCGACTTACGTGTGTGAGTGTTCAATATTATTTATCTTTAATTAAAATGAGCTAAGTTTATTTTTTAAATTGAATACATGTTTACACTCCCTAAATTACTAACCATAGCATAAAAATTAAATATTTAAAATATTTACAAAATTACACCAAGAAGCAATTACAACAATTATAATAAGCAATTAAAATATATAAGCAAAATAAATAGCAAAATATAAATAATAAGCAAAAAATAGTAAATTAGCAATAAATAAATAATGGGTTAGTGGTAATAAAAATTAGGAAATAGGGGTTAGTTAAAATAATAATAACATTAAATAATAATCAAAAAGTTAGTAATAATAAAATAAGTGAGGTTAATAAATAATAAAAATTAGTGAAATAATAATAATATATAAAATTAATAAAGCAAAATAAATAACATGGTTAATAACAATAACTAAATAAAATAGAATTAAATATTATAAACACAAAAATTGGATTTTAATATATAACATTTAAAAAAAAAATTTAAACATAATGTAATTATAAATTTTAATTATTACAAATTAAATCATTTTTAAGCATATATTAACATTTAGTTATTAAAAAAAACAATATTTATACATTATAAGGAAAAAATAAGTTTTAAATATTATATTCACAAAATTAATCATATCTATAAAATTTAATTTTTACTAATTATTATATTTACAAATTATTTTAAACATATACAAAATAGAATTATTGTAAGTTAAATTGTTTCTAAACATATACTAAAAAAAAATAATTTGGATTATAAATATATTTACAAATAAGTTATAATTATTTTTAAATAAACATGTACAATAATAATCACAAATTAGAAAATAAACAATTAGGTTTTTAATAGGCATTTAGAAAATAAATTAGGGTTTTGTTAGAAAAATATTTTTAGGGTTTAATTTATAATACAAAATTATTTTAATATATATATACATATTACAATTTAATCAGAAAATAATTTAAGAAAATACATATATTTTTTTGAATTTAGCAAGCATATACATTTATATTTTATAATTTAAAGGCTATTCTAATATAATATGAAAAATATAATAATAAAAGAAATAATAAATATAAAAAAAAAACTAGACCTGGGATTTGAACCCAGGTCCCTAACCTGGACACTTGAGAGGTTTGCCAACTGAACCACACGCTGGTAATGCAACAAGAATGAGCATCCACTAGTTTTGTTCTTTGAGTTTGGGGAAAATCAGAAAAAAATGAAGCCAAAAGGCCTGGGGTGAGGATTGAACCCAGGATCCTTACATACTCAAGCACGCGCATCACCACCCGGCTGGAAGAGCCAATCTGCTAGAATGCTGGCTATGATTGATAATATATTAAACCTGGAAAATAGACAAAATAAATGAGCAAAATGACACAAACGGGGATCGAACCCCAGACCAAACCCTTGTGTACGCACGCCTTCAACCACTGGGACACAAGTTCTTGTGTGACAAATAAACAGGATATAAAAATAATATTTTAAATCAAAATTTTAAACATGGAATTCGCGCCAAGCCAGTCATCTTCCTCAAATTCGTAGGATTTTCCTGCGAATTTTTCTGAGGAATTTCCTTCCATTTTTCCTACGCACATGAACCTGCAAATTCTTAACCATCATGAAACAGCAACATTACATCAAATTGATTACATATTTGTAATCCCCACACAGTATACAATTCAATTGTGGTCTCTAAATCAATTTATATTGGCTAAATCAAAAGTTCCTAATTTCAACTCAAGAACCCTAGCTATGGCCATTTGCGGTTTAAGCATTCATTTTTCAATCTAATTGTCCAGAATCACTCTAGGCATCAAAACAAACACATATCAGTCATCAAAATCAATTTATAATGCATATATTAATAGGTTCGAAAATTTGAGTTTCAAGAGAAAGATGAACTCGGGTTGGGCAATATAGCACAACATTGATGCGTATGAGTGATGATAATGCTTCAGTGAGGTCCAATGAACATATCTATGTTCTTATTTTACCTTTTAATGTCCTGGATTGAAGAATCCGAATATGAGTTTTGGATGGTTTTTTTGAGCTATGAAACTTACCTTTGGCTGCTGGAATTCGTGAATGAGGGTTTGCATTATGTTTGATACTTATATGTGAATGATTTTAGGTCAAAATATTGATGGATCATGTGGAAGAATTGATTTAAAAAGATTGAGATTGATCATGCTTTGAAAGTTCAATATTTGCTCATGAAAGCTTACTATTTTTGGATTAATCACATGATTTCCTTCTCTTTCAATTCAAATCAGTATTGATGAGATTCTAGAAGCTCAATCTTCATCCAAAAATATATTTTCATATTTTATATTTATTTAAAATGATTTTTTATGAATTAAATCAAAATAAATAAAAATAAAATAATAAAAATTATGATTTTTAATCAATTGGGTCGTGCATGATGATATGGTATGGATTGGATCACAATTTAGCAAGCCCATTTGGAAAGAAGTGGTTTTAAACCTCCATTTTCAACATAAACCATCATAAAATTTCCCAACTTTGCAAAGGCACATCTCCCTCAATTTTAAAGGTATGAGGGTGTTCTTGGACATTTTGGAAAGCTTGAAGAGTCCTCTAAACAACCCCATTGGTTTAAGGTCCATATCATTTACCAATCTCAAGTTATGCCCTTTTGAAGTTGTTGACGTTTTGTTGACTTTTGAAATGACCTATAATGTCTTAGCTCATATCTTCCAAATGAAGCATTTTTGGGATTAACTTGCAAGATCAAAGTTGTAGAGAATTCAATTTCCTTCAAAATGAGCTTTGAGTGGAGACTTGGTGATGAAGTATGTGAAAGTTATGGCTGGTCAAAGTTCAGTTGACTTTCACTGAGGAAACCCTAATTTAGAAACTCCTGATTATTGATGATCTGGAATCTCCTTGATGAATCATGATCAACTCTTGATCAAATGATGAATTTTACTTCATATACTTGATGTTGGCAAAAAATCATGAAGTTTGACTTTGGTTTGACCACAGTTGACCTCAGTTTGACTTTTTAACTGCATTGACTGATTTTGACTTATCTGATCATCTGACTGAGCAAACTTTTGAGAAAAGTCTTGAAACTTGTCATGGGGGTTCTTACACACATATAAGATGTTATGAAGCTCACTTGAGGTATTGGAAGTCCATTTAGCCTGATTAATGTCAAAACCCTAGTTTTGGATGTACTGCTTAGGAGGTGCATTATCTGAGGGAATTGTCAACTCCTTTGACCAATTGTGAACTTTGTGAACCTTGTGAACCATCATAAAATGTCTTGTGAACTTCATGAGAGGTATTGTGAATCTTGTGAACCTTTTGAACCTTCAAGAAGTAACTTGTGGACTTCATGAACCTCATGAAAGGTATTGAAAGCATTGTGAATCTTGTGAACCTTGTGAACCTTCATGAAGTGACTTGTAGACTTCATGAGCCTCATGAAAGGTATTGTAGATGTTTGAGAAACTTGTGAACCTTGTGAACCTTCAAGAAGTAACTTGTGGACTTCATGAACCTCATGAAAGGTTATATAAGCATTGAGGAACTTGTGAACCTTGTGAACCTTCTTAGCACACAAAGTCTTGTATTGTGAGGGCAAATTTTGGGGTGCAACAGACGACTGCTCTCAAGGTTTGTCTTGACATAGGACGAATATCAGATAACCAAAATCAACAATGGGGACGGCCATTGGATAAAATGATGAAGGACGATCATCAAAAGGTGGAGGACGACCACCACGACATAGGACGAATGTCGGATAGAAAATTAACGATGGGGACGGCCATCGGATGAGCATGATGAAGGACGATCATCAAGAGGTGGAGGACGACCACCTAGCAGGGTATGGCTGCTCTCAAAATTTATCATGACACAGGATGAATGTCAGATAAAGAAGAAATTGCTTCGTTGGCGATCTACTAGGGAATAGTAAACACGGACGAGTGTTTACATCCGAGAAACAAAAGGTATAAGTGTTTAGGTGTTTGAGTATAGATTAAAGATGCGGACGAGCATCCTTAAGACTACGATACGGACGAGTATCGAGTAGAGACAAATACTGACACGTGTTCAGAGATGATGATACGGACGGGTATCAACTGATTAACAGAGAACACGGACGAGTGTTGAATCTGAAGAGACTCTTCTGGGGAATAGTAGATACAGACGAGTATCCATATTCAGGAAAACAAGAGTGTTTGACACAGTGTATGGATTTAAAGATGCGGACGAGCATCCTTAAGACTATGATACGGACGAGTATCAGGTAGAAACAAACGCTTGACGCATGTTCTGAGATGATGGTACGGACGAGTACCATCTGGTTAACAGAGAACAAGGACTAGTGTTGAATCTGCGGGGATATATAAATGGTCTATATTAGATACGGACGAGTATTTGTATAAGTATGAGTATGAGTGATGTATAGACGGGTATTTAACTGTTGGGGAGAGTGATACGGACGGATGTCAGGGAAAATATAAGTATATGTGAGTGCAAAGAGGATGTCTTTGGCTTTCTGCTGGGGATATGACACGGATGGGTGCCACAAGGAGTATATACTGGTGTTTGGGAATGTAAGGCAACTGTGTTTGCTGGGGAATCTGGGAGGTATTCTGTATATTGCGGATGGATTGTCATTATTCACAAGTGTTTGATTCAGAACATGGCTTATGATTATGCAATTCTGTTTGATTTTTGCCGTAATGCTCCGTATTAGACGGAATGCTACGCTTTGTGGGTGAATATGATGCGAATGCCATGATTATGCAAAGATACTAAACCGGGATTCGGATCCCGTTGCCATGAAGATCTCTGGCCAATCTGGTTTGAGATGGACATCCCAGCTGGGGATGAGATCATTGGTGGATCTGATGAGATGTATCTGCTTGGGGAAATGGGTCAATGATAGACCTATCTCAGTAATAAGGGACCCAGCTGGGATTTGTAGAAGCTTTCGTCACTCTGTTGTGATCCCTTCATGCGCTGCTCTTCTGGATAGAGGCTGAAGCTCTGTAGGGAGATGGTTCCCTGACTTTTGTACTCAGCTGAGGGGGAAAAATAGCAAGTGGAAACTCAGCTGGGGAGAAGACACTTTGGGTGCTAAGGCTGAGTGTTGATTTGTCAGCTTGCTGGAGTGAAACTTTCATGCCCCAAGTTGCGTTCTGGATACCTGCAATCCTGCAAAGATAGGGAAACGCACAAGTAATCCCGAGGTATCCTTTACTGGATTCCGTCATAGGAGTTTAGACACTCCTGAGAGTAAGTATATTTCCTGCAAGCATATGACTTTCATTGTCATTATTTTGTTTTGAAGATAAGCATCTGTATTTATGTAATCGGTTTTTCTTAAGACGTCAGACATTTTTGCAAATAAAAATGTTCAAAACGAAACATGACTGAAAATCTGATTTTATTAATTCGAATGCCCTGAATTGGCAAGGTACAGTCAAGGAAACATATCCCCTGAAATGAGGAGATTGTTACAAATTGAGAAACAAAATGCTGGCAATGTTGACGACGCTTCGAGGAGCTTCCCTTCTGCTATGACTCGTATGACATTTGACGTTCTTCTCATCTTGCTTTCTGAAGAAGGCTGATTCTGAAAGAAGCTTGATCCTTTAGAAGTTTACCAAGTTGTAAACGATACAGACGAATTCAACATGCAGTTGTTCGCTTATTCCCTTATTTTGCCTGGATCGCCCTTTCGGGTTTTCAATCCATCGGGATACCCATTTTTGCCTGAGTTGTCCAATGCGGCTTTTCAACTCAGCGGGTGTACATTTTTGTTTATTTTCCCTTATTTTTGCCCGAGTCTTTTATTCTGTTTTTTGACTCGCCGGGATGCCCTATTTTTGCCTGGACTCACATTCTGTTTTTATGTCCAGCGGGTCATTTTATGCGAAGTATTTTTTAACTGCATCTGAATTCACAGGGGACGGGAAGTCTTCACCATCCATGGTGCTGAGCATCAGTGCTCCACCAGAGAGAACTTTCTTTACCACGAATGGTCCTTCATAGTTCGGAGTCCACTTGCCCCTGTGGTCTGTATGAGGAGGGAGGATTCTTTTCAGCACAAGATCCCCTACTTGGTACTCTCGGTGCCTGACTTTCTGATCGAAGGCTTTCTTCATTCTTTTCTAATATAACTGCTCATGACAGATTGCAGCCAATCTTTTCTCTTCAATCAGACTCAACTGCTCGTATCGAGATCGGACCCACTTTGCTTCGTTCAGCTTAACATCCATCAATACCCGTAGGGAGGGTAATTCAACTTCAACAGGTAGGACTGCTTCCATACCATACACAAGCTGATACGGTGTTGCCCCAGTGGATGTTCTGATTGACGTGCGGTACCCATGCAAGGCAAATGGTAGCATCTCATGCCAGTCTTTGTAAGTAACTACCATCTTCTGCACAATCTTCTTGATATTCTTATTAGCTGCCTCAACAGCGTCGTTCATCTTTGGCCTGTAAGGAGAAGAATTATGGTGTTGAATCTTGAAGTCCCGGCATAGCTCTGCCATCATTTTGTTGTTCAAGTTGGAACCATTATCAGTAATGATTCGCTCGGGAACTCCGTATCGACAGATGATATCTCTCTTCAGAAATCTGGCTACCACTTGTCTTGTAACATTGGCATAGGAAGCTGCTTCGACCCACTTGGTGAAATAGTCAATGGCAACCAGGATGAATCTGTGGCCATTCGAAGCAGTCGGTTCGATCTTGCCGATCATGTCAATGCCCCACATAGCAAAGGGCCAAGGTGAAGACATCACATTCAAAGGATTGGGAGGCACATGCACCTTATCCGCATAAATCTGGCATTTATGGCATTTTCTAGCGTAAGCACAACAGTCGGCATCCATTGTGATCCAATAATAACCAGATCGTAGCAATTTCTTAGCCATCGCATGTCCTCCAGCATGGGTACCAAAGGACCCTTCGTGCACTTCATGCATCAACAAGTCTGCCTCTGTTCTATCAACGCATCTGAGGAGCACCATATCAAAGTTCCTCTTGTATAGGGAACCATCAGTATTCAGGAAGAAGCCGCCAGCAAGCCTTCTCAAAGTCTTCTTATCATTGGAAGATGCCTCAGGTGGGTATGTCTGATTCTCCAAGAAACACTTAATGTCATGGAACCAAGGCTTGTCATCCTTGACAACATCTGCCGCGAACACATATGCTGGTCTGTCAAGTCTGGATACTGAAATTTGAGGTACGAAGTTGGCAGCTTGAACTTTGATCATTGATGAAATGGTAGCCAGAGCATCTGCAAACTGATTCTCGTCCCGAGGGATATACTCAAGCTTGACCGTTGTAAAGAAAGTCAATAACCTCCTTGTATAATCCCTGTAAGGTATCAGATGATCCTGGTGGGTGTACCATTTGCCATTGGTTTGATTAACTACCAGAGCTGAATCTCCGAATACAGTCAACGTCTTGATCCGGAGGTCAATGGCTTCCTCAAGACCCATAATGCAAGCTTCGTATTCAGCTTCGTTGTTAGTGCAGTTAAAGGTGAGTTTTGCCGAGAAAGGCATGTGAACTCCCTTAGGCGTAATGAGTACTGCACCAACACCACGACCATTCATATTGACAGCCCCATCAAACATCATAGTCCATCCATCTTCCGGGTCAGGCCCTTCAGTGTGAACAGGCTCTTCATGATCTTTCGCTTTTATGAACATGATGTCTTCATCAGGGAAGTCAAATCTCATAGGCTGGTAATCATCAATGGGTTGCTTAGCAAGATATTCAGACAATACACTGCCCTTGATGGCTTTCTGAGATGTGTACTGGATGTCATATTCCGTGAGGATCATTTGCCATCTTGCAACCCGTCCGGTAAGAGCTGGCTTCTCAAATATGTACTTAACTGGGTCCATCTTTGAGATCAACAAAGTAGTGTGGGTCAGCATATACTGTCTCAGTCGGCGAGCAGCCCACGCTAAAGCACAACAAGTTTTCTCGAGCAGTGATTAACGTTGTTCACAGTCGATAAACTTTTTGCTTAGGTAGTATATTGCATACTCTTTTCGACCAGACTCGTCATGCTGGCCCAGCACACACCCCATTGACTCTTCTAATACTGTCAAGTACATTATCAGAGGTCTTCCTTCAACTGGAGGCATAAGGATTGGAGGCTCTTGTAAGTATTCCTTGATTTTGTCAAAAGCCCTCTGGCAGTCTTCGTTCCACCTGACCGTCTGTTCTTTTCTCAACAATTTGAACAAGGGTTCGCAGGTTGCCGTAAGGTGAGATATGAACCTTGAGATGTAGTTCAATCTACCTAGAAACCCTCGGACTTCTTTTTCGGACTTTGGTGCAGGCATTTCTTGAATGGCTTTGACTTTATCAGGGTCAACTTCAATCCCTTTCTCGCTCACAATAAAACCCAGCAGCTTACCGGATCGCACCCCAAATGTGCATTTGTTGGGTTTCAGCTTCAGTTGGTACTTCCTCAGACGCTTGAACAGCTTCAGCAGATTTACCAGGTGGTCCTCTTCAGTAAAGGACTTGGCAATCATGTCATCCACATAACATTCGATTTCTTTATGGATCATATCGTGGAATAATGTCACCATAGCCCGTTGATATGTTGCACCAGCATTCTTCAGTCCGAATGGCATCACCTTGTAACAGAACGTGCCCCAGGGTGTGATGAAGGTTGTCTTCTCCATGTCTTCAGGTGACATTTTAATCTGCTTGTATCCTGAAAATCCGTCCATGAAGGAGAATACCGAGAACTGAGCCGTGTTATCCACCAATACATCAATGTGAGGTAATGGGAAATCATCTTTCGGGCTGGCTCTGTTCAGATCCCGGTAGTCAACACACATTCTTACTTTGCCGTCTTTCTTAGGCACAGGCACAATATTAGCGACCCACGGTGGATAGCTAGTTACGGCAAGGAACCCGGCGTCCCACTGCTTCTGTACCTCTTCTTTGATTTTCATTACCATGTCTGGGCGAGTACGGCGCAGTTTCTGTTTAACCGGCGGGCATTCTTCTCTTAATGGCAGCTTGTGCACAACAATGTCGGTGTCCAACCCTGGCATATCTTGATAAGACCAAGAAAACACGTCCACATACTCTTGAAGCAGGTCAATCAGTTGTCTTTTCACTGAGTCTTGTAGGCAGGCCCCAATTTTAACTTCTTTTACGTCTTCATCTGTACCAAGATTAATTGTCTCTACCTCCTCCTGATGAGGAGTGATAACCCTTTCCTCTTGTCTCAACAACCTGGCTAGCTCTTCAGGAGGTTCATACTCTTCTTCAACCCCTTCATCAGCTTGATTGATTGGATTGTCAAAGTCATACGAAGTCATAGCCGTGCTGTTGTCGGTGCAGTCTGGAAGGCACTCTCTGCAAGGGTTCAGTTTGTTTATTTTAGTGATTGGTTTTAATCTTGTTTAGAAAAGTGAAATAAAGTTAACATTTTGAAAACACTGCCATTTATTTTTTTGTACAAAAAGAAAAATGAAAAAACAGTGAGCGGAAAAGAAAAAGACTCATTTGCAAAAGATGTCTGATATTTCATTAATTAATCTTGTTGCACAAAAATTACAGATGGCCCGATTACAAAATGAGTCTTGTCATCTTGGGCAAGATGTAAGACTTGATGCATGCTATAAAAATACAGGAAATAATAATTACTCTGCAGGAGTAACTCTTATAATTTCCTGGGAAGACCAGTTTGAGATACTGCTCCCCGGGACCTTTGGACGGATCCAACTCTCCAGGTTGCGGTCGCTTTCATCCTCGTCTTCCAAATTGTTGACAGCATCGGGGGTGAGCATCCCCCCACTAATAAAGTTGGGCTCCTTAGCAGCCTCTGCTTGATCTTGTTGAGTTGGTTTGTAACCCAACCCAAATCTATCCTCTTTCTTCTCTACGGGCAACAGCTTGCCCCAGCCTTGAGCGGTTCCTTCTTCAACAACCTTCTGGGCTTGTTGATAAGATGTCATCGAGGTTCCAGGTACAACGGATTTTTCATTTATGTTTAAGGCCTCAAACCCTTGACTCATTGTTTCATGGATCTCCCCATCCATCTCAATGTATTTGTATGTAGCCAGATGGCTAACAAAAATATCTTCCTCTCCACAAATAGTAACGACTTGGCCCTCCCACTCGAATTTTAACTTCTGGTGAAGGGTAGACGTAACTGCGCCGGCGGAATGAATCCATGGTCTACCCAACAAACAGCTGTAGGCAGGCTGAATGTCCATCACGTAGAAGGTCATTTTGAAAGTTTGTGGGCCAATAGTTATAGGCAACTCAATTTCTCCCAGAACTGATCTCTTAGAACCGTCAAAGGCTCTCACTACCAGGTTGCTAGGACGTAATGCCAATCCGTCATACTCTAGCTTCACAAGGGCTTTTTTAGGTAAGACATTGAGGGATGATCCTGTGTCTACCAGCACATGGGAAAGAACTGCACGTTTACATTCCATGGTAATGTGCAAAGCCTTGTTATGATTGCGGCCTTCAGTAGTCAAATCAGTGTTGGTAAACCCTAGTCCATTACTAGCATTAACATTCCCAACCACAGCTTCCAACTGATTGACTGTGATCTCTTCTGGCACATAAGCTGCGTGCAAGACTTTTAGTAGTGCGTTCCGATGAGCCTCGGAGCACATAAGCAATGATAGAATAGAGATCTTGGAAGGCGTCTGGTGAAGCTGGTCTACTATCTTGTAATCACTTTTCTTGATGATTCTCATGAATTCATCAACTTCTTAATCAAAGGGTGTTTTCAAAGCTTCCTTAACAATTTGCTCCTCTTGCACCACGCTCTTCCCTTTTGCCTTGGCAGCAGCTTCTGCTTCAGCAGTGGGTTTTTGAATTTGTGGGGCAAAGAGACGTCCGCTTCGAGTGAAGCCTCCGCCTCCCCCCACATTGTCTATTTGTGGTGAAGAAGTTGCTGTTTCAAGAGTGATTTTCTGTCCTTCGCAGTATAAATCGGAGCCGTAATGCCAAGGGATGGCATTATTGCTTTCATAAGGTACTGGCCCAGGAACTGTGATAGTGACTGGACTGATGGCAGCTGCAGAAGGGACCGTGATAGTCTGTGGATCATAGTATATTGTGACCGGTGCCCTGATAGGAGTGGCATTTTGTGAGTTGTAGGCAGAATCATTTTCAGGATCATAATAAATTGTAACCGTTGAGACATTTGCTGCTGAAGTTGTAGGAGACATTGTTGAATGGATGGGTGTTGTTGTTGTAGGAGATTCCGAATGAAGGGGTGCTGAAGTTGTAGAAGGGATGTTTGCTGATATTTGGTCCGTTGAAGTAACAGATGAAGCATTTGTTGATGAGATTGAAGAGTTGTTTGGAACAATGGTTGTTGCAGTTGTAGGAGACTCGGGAATCGCTGTTAAGGGGATTGTTGGATTGGTAGGTATTGACGTTGTGATTTGAAGCAGGCCACTCTGGATGAGACCATCTATGCCATCTCTCAAGTTATCACAACCATTCACTGAAATGTTGCAATAAGCACACCCTAGCTCACATCCCGGGAACATTTGACATTCAAGGAGTTGAGCTTTGATCTCTACCAAGGGTGTCCGAATCTGGCCCACACTGGTTATCAAGTAAGACGGCTTGTCTTCTTCAATAGCATTGATTCTGGGGCCACCATGGTTTGGCATAGGGTTCTTGTTAACATTGGGTGGTGGTGCAAAATTTAGAGCCTTAGAATCTACCAAGTCCTGTACCTTCATGTGCAAAGCTCTGCACTTCTATGTACTATGGCCAGGTGCATTCGAATGAAAAGCACATCTGGCGCTGGCGTCATAATTTCTGGGTAGACTGGCAGGATCTGGAGGTGCCAACGTCCTTAGCTCGACCAAGTTGAGCTTTAGGAGTTGTGGCAGTAATGTGGCATAGGGCATAGGGATCGGATCAATCACCCTATTGGCCTGAGAAGGTCTCTGTTGGAACGGTCTTTGCTGATTGTTGTTGCTGGTGTTGTTGTAGTTTCTCTGAGGAGGATACTGAGTCTGTTGCTGATAATTTTGTTGTTGTGGTTGATAAACTGGTTGTGGATGAATTGGAGCGGGAATGGTGACTGCTGCCACAGACCTATGAACATATTGGGGTCTGCCTCTGCTGGCATGGATAGCATTGGTCTCACCAGTTCTTCTTGGGCACACAAAAGGCTTTCTTGTGTTGCTGGATGAGCTGGCACCGTTGTCAGAAATTTTTCCCATCTTTAATAGGCTCTCAATTCTTTCCCCAGCTATAACGACATCTGCAAAACTGGTAGAAGAAAAGGCAGCTAGCCTATCAATGTACGTCCCTTGGAGGGTGTTCATAAACATATCTGCCATCTCCCTCTCTGACATAGGTGGCTGGACAGCAACAGCCAGCTGTCTCCATCTCTAGGCGTACTCCCGGAAGCTTTCTCTGGATGATTGTGACATTCCCATCAGGAGGGTCTTGTTGGGTGCCATATCCAAATTGTACTGGTATTGTCTAATAAAGGCCTCAGCCAGGTCCTTCCAGCACCTGATGGTTGCTCTAGTCAAATGGGAGTACCATTCCCTTGAAGCTCCAATTAAGCTATCCTCGAAATAAAACATCCATAGCTTTTCGTCCATGGTATATGCCTTCAGCCTCCCCAGAAAGGATTGCAAGTGGGTCCGTGGACAGGAAGTCCCGTTGTACTTCTCAAAGCACGGTGGTTTAAATTTATGGGGAATCCTGACCCCGTCCACTAAGCCCATGTCCATAACGTCAAAACCCAAGGAGTTTTAAGACTCCAAGGACCTTAATTTTTCAGCAATTTCATCCAGTCTTCTGTCATAGGCCTCATCCCCAGCTCCCATCACTGTGAACTGATCTTCCTGGGGGTCTTCCTGCAGCACTCTGCCCGTAGTAGCATTCCCTTACACATTAGCAGGGATGTTGATCTCTGGATGAAGGTGGGGTCCAAATACAGGGGGGTTGATATGAGGCTGAACCCTCTCATTGTTGCTTGTTCCTGCAGTCCCTAGATGGGGGTCTTCCTGATTCTGCCTCTCTACCATTGCTCTTAATCTCTCTAGGCTTTGAGCCATATTGTTCATCACCTCCATAAATTGTGTCATCTGAGCCCTCATTTCCAATCTCTCATTGGCCATTTGGTTCCTGGCCTCTGTAAGGTCCTGTTGTACCTGGTCCATCTGTATACCCGGAAGGTTGTTACGGGTTGGATATCTGTGTGGACGGTTGAGTGGGAACACCCGACGTCGAGCAATAGTTCCTGAGATCACAACAGAGTTAGTAACAAAAACAAAACAAACCTACAAAACAAACAAGGGTTAGTATGCAATGCAGTATGCTTATTTGTTTCCAAGGTATCCAACTTGGCACTTGGTTTTGACCTTTCCAGACCCTTGAAGATGTTGTTGATGTTGCCTGAAGAAATCAGATGGAACAAACTGATACATATATTACAAAAAAGTAAATGATACATAGTTCGTTTCTTACAAAACATGCCCTCTGAGGGGTCAAAATACAACATAAAAAGTACATGAAATGAAAGCAACAACAAGCAAAAGTCAGACACCAAGACCAAACTCATCCTCCTGAACTTCCTTGAGAAGTGCCTCAGTCACAGGATCAGCTGGTCGCTCTGTGAGGTTCCTGATAAGGAGATTCCTGGTAGTAACAGCTGCAGTTAGCTTCTTGTGTTGACTCTGGTCCTTTGACCTCTTCACTCCAGCTCTAATCTTCAACTCTGAGATTTCTCTTTAGGCTGCTAGCAGGGCTTCCTGTTGCTCCTTTACACTAGCCTCCAACTGCTCAATCTTGTCCTGAGTCCTCTTATCTTCCAGAGTACGAGCTTCGGTGATCCTGACCCACCTAGCTTGACTCTCCTTCAGATACAAATCAGTCCTGGCCTTCTGGAACTGAGCTTCCTTGCAGGCATTCTTCAAGATCTGCTCTCCAGCCCTAGACTTCTTGATGTAATCCTCTGACTTTTCAATCCTGGCCAGATGCTCCACCCTTAGCTTTTCTAACCTTTCAATGTCCAGCCGACCATCACTCCTCTCCCAAAGGGTCTTCTGCAGAGCCTGAGTCAACTTCTCATTTCTCACTTTAAAATTCTCAAACTCCTCTAAGCTGACAGTGGCAGGAGGTGGTGCTGAGGATGATCCAGGTATATCTTCCATGGTGAAGGGCATCCCGGAAAATTGAGCCCTGGCATGGGACCACTCATAGTACTGTGCTGAGGCCACATTGTTGCATTTTCCCAGAATGGTTACTCCTTTAGTCTGGACATTATCCCAAGCCCAGGATGCTTGCCTGACAATAGCCAGATTAGGCTTAATCTCACAGTAAAGAGTCTCAGCCAAGTCTTGTGCCTTAGGAGTGTGGACCAATGCATAGCCCAATTGTCTTTTGAATAGCAGAGGGTTGTAGTTGATGCAACCCTTAACTCCTATCAGGGGTACATTGGGAAACTGCCCACAACTGGTAATGATGTCCCTGCCTTTTGTGCTTTGAGTGCACCACCTGATATCAGCTGAAGTCAAAGCAGTGAGTCTTCTAGCCCAGTTCCTCTGTTGGTGAGGATTTAGAAATGCATCAGTTTTAGGCAAATGCCTGAGCAGCCAGGTATAGAACAGGGGAGCACAGCATCTCACTAATCTTCCTCTTTGTTTTTCATTCCTTTGGTGAACAGAGTAGTAAAAATCTCCCAGTAAGATGGGCACTGGGTTCCTCAGGATGAAAAGATGGATCGCATTCTTACTAACAAACTTAGGCTCATCTGCAAATAAAATAATCCCATATATGCTAAGGGACAAAAAAGCACAGACTGCCTTCCATTCTCCTGAAGAGGCCTTCAGAGTAGCTTGAGAGATCAAGAAATCCAGATGTAGACCAGAGATTCCAGCCTTGGTAGTCATATTTTGCCCAATCAGTACTGGTTCCAAATGCAATGCCTTTGCCACTTCTTCATTACTTGGAAAAGCCATCTCAGGGTTGAAAGGGACTCCACCCCTGATAGGTACACCAACCAATGATGAATACTCCTCTAATAAAGGTCCCAACTGAAAATCCTGAAAAGTGAAACACCTCAGAGGGGGATCATAGAACTGCAGGCAAGTATGAATCAGGCTCCTCTGTGAAGGGTCCAAATCCATAACCACATCAAGTATGCCTCCATAGTGTTCTCTGAATAGTGGTATATGGTCTGAAGTAATCAGGGTCTGAATCCTCCTGATGTCAGCTAGCACAGGCTGAAAGAAGTGGTAGGAGATATTACTCTTCTTAGGTGCCATGTTGCTGAAGAAGAGCTGAGACAGATGCTGATGATGGAGAATAATACTGAAGATGGGCCACTGACAGGCAGGTGCTGGTGGCTGAAGCAGGTAGCTGATAGCTGAAGTAGATACTGATGAAGATAAGTCTGTGCTGATGATGGGGTCAAAACCAAGCCAAAAAATAAAATAAAGGATGGATACCCTGAAAAACAAATGAGCAAATGTTAAAATGATGCAATGATGATGTATGCAAATGATATGCAAGGGTTTGTGACTGAGCTGGATCTGATCAAGTGCTCTGATATAAGTCCAGGTATGTTCAAGAAATCCAGATGGAGGTCCATAAGTCCAGTAACCAAGGTGGGGGACTCAAATAAAGAGTCACATGTCCAGGGTTAAAATCACAAGAACTGTTCCAACATGGAGTACTCTTAGTCAAAACAAAGTAACAGGGTATGTTGAGGTCAAGGGTACCTGCAAACCTGTAAACAGCCCAACCCCCTCACAGGTGGTGTTCTAAAACAAAGATCCTTAGACTTGGATCAGTTATGAGAAGTGTAAACACTTCTAACCCGAAGGTACAGTGTTTACAATAACCATAAAAGATCCTCCTCTAATTCACCTCAGTTTCTGAAGGTCAATACTAAAGGTCATCCAGACTTAGTAGGCTTCCCAGATAGCCCTAGTACTACAGGAAATCTGCAGCACAGAGTTCTCAAGAAGAAACCCATATCTGAACCGTGTTTCATATTCCCGCACCAGACCGAAATGGAATAGGAAAGAACATGAACCACTCTAGCCTAGGTGTCACTCAGGTCCCAGGTATAGGACCTCAACTCTCAATAGAACACCCACCCACTAAAGCAACAAAGCAGATCCAGCCAGCACAGTATGACAGTATGATATATGTAAAGCTATAAAGAAAGCAGTAAACAAACTGTACATAAAGCAAAAATAAATGCAAGTACAAGCACAAATAGCACATAACACCCCAGTAAACACAAATCAATCAAGCGCTAGGAGGAACCCACAAAAAGAACCAGAAGCCCTGGTTACAGTATAGGGGTCCCCAGCAGAGTCGCCAAGCTGTCGCTCCCGATAAATGGGAATGGCCCAAATAAAGGTACAGACGCGAACGGTCGGCGAAAAAGGGTGTGAGGACACACAGGAGTGAACTCACAGGGAATGAAAGAGTCGCCAGCTAGGCATTTTTATCCCGGAGGAAAGGTAATGCTGCATAGACCTAAAAAGATATGGATAAGACGGTTGCGAACCAGAGAGACTGAGAAAGGGGGTTGGTTACAACCTGGGAAGGTATTAGCACCCAGATTGTCCGCCGTACTCGACGGGATCCACGCTTAAAAGATTTGTGTTTTAAAGGGGTAGTGTCAGTGCAATTTGTGTATAAAGAGCTGGAAAAAATGCAAGTGTCAGTGTAAAAGGAATGTGAAGTGTATAAATGATGTGTCAGTGTAAGAACAAGAATGAAATGCGCAGGATCATCATGAGGCTAAAAGAATAAAGCTGGAAACAGGGGGAATATACAGAGACTTTTGTTCGATAACCGTTAAGCTATGCCTACGTATCCTCTCGTGCAATGAGGAAGTCAGAACACCGTAGTTCGACCCAAAGAGACTGAAAGATGAATTGACTGATGAACTGCTTACTTGTCTATGCTCAAGTGTAAGACCTGTCTGGCTCAGGTGCAAACTGTCTTGCATTAGACGGAAGAAACAAGTTCTCGTTTATGAGTGAATGAGGTGAGAAAAGAATCCCGAAGGAGACGATTATTGTTTGTTTTGTGTACTTTTAGTCTTTTATTGCTTTTGGAAGTTTGTCATAAGTTAATGAGCTTAAGCCTAAACCAATGGGTTAGTAAACTCATCACATCCTCCCTCTGATTAGGGGTAATGAGAATACCTTAAGTGTGAAGTCAGCTTCTCACACTTAATCACCTTTGATGTAAGATTAAGATCATTAACCTACTTGTGATTATTTAGATGTTTTTTGTTGTTTTTGTTTAGTGTTGAGTAATGAGATTAAGCCATAATCAGGGATTAAACAGACTCATTACACCATCCTAATAGAAGGATAATAGATGAGAATGTTTAAGCTGAGGAAGACTCCTCAACTTAATCCATGATTAGGGATTAAACTCATGACAAAACAAAGCCATTATTAGATGGATTTTAGTTAATGATAAGATGATGAAGTGTTTTTTAGGGTTTGTAAGACAACTTGAGGGGGACTTGTCCATTAACACTAGGGTTAGTCCTTCTCAACCGATTAAGGAAGAATTAGAACCCTAATGCAAGGCCCAAGTTACAAGTGTGATGTCTTGATGATTATTAAGTGAATTGATTAAGAGATTTAAACACATTAAGGGTTTAACACTTAGGACTAAAGTTATACACTCCATCCTAATAGAAGGATGCAGGCATAAGCTTAATCACAAAGCCTTAAAGCCTTTAGGGTTTAGTCCTTGATTATGAGGTGAGAAGAGAAGACTCAATGAGACACAAAGGTAAAAACTAAGTGGGGAGACTAATCAAAACCCTAATCATTGTCATGCTTGGTTGTTCCTAAGGTTTGTGAGGTTTACAAGAGAAGTCTTCAATGGAACCACCAGGAAGCAGATGAAAGGATCAGGAGAAGCAAAGTAACTTGCTTCATTTAAGAAGACAAGTTACTTGAGGAAAGAAAGTAAGAAGAAGAAGAATGAGCAAGCTCAATCTCAAACACATAACAAAATGCAGCATGGGTGCAAGAGAGAGATGAAAAGAAAATGTGAGAAGTGAAGGCAAATTCACCTCTCAAACCTGCTTACCACCTGAAAAGTTATTGAGAAAGATGCAATGCAATGCAAAATGGAATGAAATGGCATGAGACAAATCAAAACCAGAAGCATATATGAGAGGATAATGATGCTATGAGATGATGCAAACATGAATCATGGTATGAGGATGAACACATGAACAAATGGATGCAAATGGAGCAAGTTTAGAACCATGAACATACATGAAAAGTTATGAGATGCAAATGACATACAACATGGCATATACATGATGCAATGATCAAACATGCTTCTAATATGTCTTAAGATGCCCAATGAATCAAATGGATGCATAAAATGTCATGGCAAGTCATGGTATGAATGCAAATGCAAGATGAATGCAAAAGGAAGCCCAAATTAGGGTTTATGATCAATGCATCAAACAAAAACCAAAATCAGAAGCAAACCTTAAGATAAAAAATTGAAAGTGCATTTAAAGCAAACCTAATCCTATACAAACTCACTGCCCAAAGGAGGGGTTCCAACTCTTAACCTAATTAGGGTTATGAATTTTCTAAGTTTCCTAGGGTTTTAAGGTACCTTTACAAGAAAAATGCCAAACAAATGGAAAATGAAAGATCAAATCAAACCAATTTAATCTCACAAACTACATGATATGCTAAACATAATGCAAAAAGAATCAAAGTCCAACTCTTAATGGTTAGGCAGAAGTGATTTTTGGAAGTTTGGATCAAATTAATGCTTTGAAAATGAATTAATTCCATGGAAAATTATCAAAATGCATCAAGATCAAAAAAGAAATTTGGTTTGAGGGTTGGACAATGTTTCTAAATGATTTTAAATGTTTCATGAATTTTTTGGTGATTTTTAAATACCTAAAAGTATTTTTAATTAATTAATTTTCATTAATTAATTAAAAATAAACTTTTAAATGATTTAAAAATATTTTTTAATGCAAAAAATAAAAATAAAAATGTTTTTGGTTTCTGAAATTAAATAAAAGCTTATACAAAAAATTTCAGAATTTTTGAATAATTTTTGCTATTTTAAAATAAATGGAGAAAGAAATACAAAATAAATGAATTAAAAATTAAAGAAAATGAAAAGTAAACGCATTGGACGGATCAGATTGAAACTGGGGGAGAGGCTGTTGACTGCGCGCGCAATCCTAAGGTCCACATTCAAACTGAGTTAATTTTTATTTATGAATTAATTAATCCAGATTAATAAAGTCAACTAGGATTAGGGCAAAATGGAGTGATCCTGGGCGTCCAAATGCGCGCGAGTCAACACATCCAAAGGACCAAATTCAAACTTCATTAAACACAGGGATTAACCCTAATTATTTTCAGGTGGCCGGAGAAGACCTCCGGTCGTCTTCTCCGGTGGGAACCCCACCTGAAAATCTCTAGAATCTTCAAATCTTTTCTAAAATAAAAACTAACAACCCAGAAATCATTCCCACATCCCCCTGAATCAAAACCCCAACTTAAAACTCATTTATTCTTCTTCAATCAACTGAATCGAAACAAAACATCTTTTAGGGCAAAAGTTTCAGAACAAGATTACTCATTTCTCAACCATTTTCAAAAACAATCACATATTCATGATCAGGGAAGCAAGTAGATTCAATTAGAAACTTAAAATACACGTTCTGGAAAAAAGTTCATGAAGCTACCTGAGTTTGAAGCTTTTCAGTTTGGAACTTTCTGGCTGTTTCTTTGGCTCAAATCCACTCCAATGATCCTCCCAAGAAGCTTGCAATGTTTTTTTGAGGTTTGCAATGGCTGGTTTAGGAGTTTGTTTGAGTTCTGTTCAAGGGCAGGTGAGAATCGTGTTTGTGATTCTATGGCTTTCAGGCAAGGATGATGGGTGCTTTGTGTTCAGTGAAGCATGGTGAGATGGTTTGTGAAGTTTGTTTGGGTGTTTGTGGCCTGTGTGATGATTTTCGAATGCTTTTGCTCAAGAGGGTGAAAATGAGAATGCTGAGTTATGGCTGGTTTCAGGCTTGCTTCTCCTTATGTTTGGCTGGCATTTGATTTGTATAAACAATTCCCATTGGTCAGAAGATGTGATGTGTGCTTTTGTGATAGGTATGGGTGCTTTTACCAAAAGGTCAAGTTTGTGTAAGAGAAGCATGGGCCACTTGCTAGTCTAGTACAACAAGTATGTCCTGCGCAGCATGATGAGGGAAAAGGCCTAGGATGGTTCAGCAAGCTAGCCAGCAAGTGGATGAGAGGCTATGATGAGTTTTGCAACTTGGTTCACTTTTGCCTCTTATGAAAAATCTTGTTCCATAAACCATAAAAATGTGCAATCCTTTGGTCCATTCTGAACTTTAGATGTCACATGATCATGTTGTGTGGATTAGAAGTGCATTTGATAGCTTTAGAACACTTGATCAAGTCATTTTGTAAAATACCTCTTTGGTAGAAACTTTGAAATTTTGTGATTTTTGCCAATTTTGACAAGCCATAACTTTTGATCCAAAATGAATTAGGTCATGTTCTTGTACTTTTTGAAAAGGGAAAGATCTATTCTACAACTTTCATGACCAAAGTTTTTCCATTTGAAGCTTTTTTGAATCAAAAAGTAAGGGTTGAAAAAGTTGCCTAAAATGGCAATTTCATTAAAAGTCAAACTTGCCCAAAAAGTCAACTTTGCAAGAACTTGAAATTCTTGAATTTTGTAAGCTTCTAACATCTTCCATGATCAAATAAAGATCATATACAATCAAAATGATGGAGAACACCCTTTGGTTGGGTCATTGAGGGCCTCAGATGCCCTGATTTTGCAATGGCTTGCTTGAAAAGTCAACTCTTGATCAGATGACTTCCCCATGGAATTTTTTCATGAAAATTGATATGCATACTCTCTATACCATATAGAGACCCATAGAAACAAGAATGACCCAAAAATTTGTAGTTATGGCCTCTGAAACCAAAACCCTAATTTTAGGTCATCTGTACAGTTAAACCTGGCCCTGCTCCCATGCTATTCTCAGTTCTTGTGATTTTTTGACATTCTTGACTTTGAGAGGATATAATATGATGCTTGAACACACATGGACCCCTTTGAAGTGATTGATGGCCTTTGGAGTGGCTCAAGAAGCTCTTGGATTGCTCAGATCACAAACCCTAGATGCAGATGACTTTGAATCAATGCAGTGAATCAAAAATGCAATATGAGGTGCTATGATTGAGTTTATGCATATGAGGAGATCACAAGCCATGGTGTGAATGGGTGAGGGCAAATTTAGGGTGTTTACAATGAGCATAGTGAGAAGTATGTTGAAAGACAATCATCTACCCAAAGAACTATGGGAAAAAGTTGTGTCGACTGCAACATATATTTTGAACATGTTTCCGACGAAGAAGCTAGAAGGAGTTACGCCAAAAGAGTGTTGGTTTGGTGTCAAGCCTAGCTTTAGTCATCTGAAGGTGTTTGGATCTATAGAACATAGACATGTGCTAGATCAGTTGAGAAGAAAGCTTGATGACAAGTCTAGTCGAATGATTCTGATAGGATATCATTTGACTGAAGGTTACAAGTTGTTAGACCCAGTAAACAAGCAGGTTGTGATCAACAGGGACGTGATCATAGATGAGCTTAAAGAATGGTGTTGGACTCAAAATATCAAGGAAGATTCAGTTGGAATCTTATGTGAAGAACCAACTAGTGAAGTCGAAAGAGATGTTCGACGAGAAGATGTTAGAGGTGAAGCAGACCCAAGTAGACCTCAAAGAATAAGACATATGCCAGAAAGGTTGCAAGAATGTGTGATTACATCAGATGATGTGGTCGATAAAGAAGGTAAGCTGGTACACTATGCTTTCTATGCAGATGTTGAACCTGTCAATGTAGCTGAGGCATTGAAAGATTCGAAGTGGGTGAAAGCAATGAATGAGGAGATGGAGTCCATTGAAGTCAACAACACTTGGTCACTTGTCGAATTGCCTCAAGGCAAGAAGACAATTGAAGTCAATAACAGGAAGTTGCAAGAAGGAGATTGATGCGTGTTTTTCGCAAGTGTACGAACATGTCAGAGTAATATAAAAGATTGTCGAATCCATAGAGACCAAGTGTCAGTCTATCGTACCTGTTGTTATGGTGTGTATCTAAGGCAACTGAATATAAGGGTTTTAAGGAGTGTGCAATGGTAAATAAAACGGTAATTTTAAACAATTAATAAAGACAGGCTCGAATGTAATTCACATAATCAATAGATAATCTGGTACTTGTTAATAGAACTACTTATGGGCAATGTTTTCTCCTTTGAAAAGAACTAATTTAACAGGAACTGTCGCTTTCGCGTATTCAGAACCGAGTTGTACTCTCTAATCAATCCCTCATATTGTCACGGATAAAAAGGTGCGTACTGCGTTAGAGTAGTAAACCTATTTTTAAGAAATATAGTATCTTAACTAAGTTGAAAAGTATCTTAACCTGGATTTCTTAGCAAAAAGAGGTTCTTACGAACCAGACTCTAAACTTCATAACGCATCCGAAAATTGTTTTAAAATCTCTTTTCTTTTAAATCTAAAAACTCCTAATGAACTAGACAAAGCGCTTTTGGCTGTTTTTGAAATAGTTAAAACCAATTTCTTAAATTGAAAGATAAAATAGCCCTTAAGTGTTTCCACGAACAATTGTACGGATTACTGGTTTAATTACGATCCTTACATTCTAACCTTTATGGATTTAGTTAGACATGGTAAAGTAAAAGTTCTTTTTATAATTTTTCATAAAAGTAATTTAGTGCGAGTGCGGAAAGTAAATGAAAGTAGTGCGAGTGCAGGAAATAAAGGTATTTAAAGCGAGTGCGGAAAATAAACGAAAGTAGTGCGAGTGCGAGAAATAAATAAAGTAAAGCGAGTGCGGGAAATAAATAAAGTAAAGCAATGCGGAAAGTAAATAAAAGTAAAGCAATGCGGAAAAATAAAATACGAACTGGAATTAAAATGGCGGCAGGATTAACTTCCTCCCAGAGTGCTCCAAAACTCGATCACACAGACGTATACAGACTCGATCACTCGATTGCAGTAACACCCCGATGTGGAATGATAACTGCTTTAAAACTGATATATGCCTAAGAGATTCTAAGTTTGGATGATTGAAAACGAAAATCTAAGGCCCTATTTATAGGAAAACAAAAAGCAGGAAAAGACCAGGATGCCCCCTCCACTAAAAAATGGAAGGAAAAGTTTTTGCCTTGTGGCGCCCGCCATGAGACTAATGTGGGATGAGAGAGTGGGGATTGTGGGTCTTGGCAGTTGTGGAGTGGTCTTGAGACGTGGCCACGTCATGGCAGACCCCATGGCGCCCGCCATGGTGGATGTCGTAAGAGTAAAACGCTAAATTTCTTGGTTTTCGTCCGTTTCCACTCCTTTTTCGCTCCTTTTCTCGATTTAGGCCCCGATTACATAGAAATCCTGAAAACAAAGAAAAACAAAGTAATAACATAACAAAATAACAATAAAAACTAAGAATGCATGCGAAATCGGAGTCAGAAATACGGTGAATTTTAGTGTTATCAAATTCTCCCACACTTAGACATTTGCTTATCCTCAAGCAAACATTAAAGCTCAAGAAAAAATGGTGTCGACTCGTGATTTGGGCTAAATGGCTTCTAAGTTCAAGTCAGGATGCAGTGACAGGTACTAACTAAGTGAACCAAGGGTACCATAATAGCACAAACACAAACTTCAATCCTATATTAACCACCCCATGTCATCCCACAATACCTAGGCCTATCTTCTCATCTTTTTGGGTCCTTTTCATTCAGGCGCAATCACATTAAGCCCGTTATTCGTACATGCTTCATAGTAGAGTGACCGGTTAGTGATTTTGATCCATAACATAAGGTTTCTGGCACATAAGCATGTGTAAACCTGTTTTTATTTCGCCTAAACGTAGCTGCGGGGGATCGGATCGTAATCCGTCCTACCAAGTTCAGTGTCAGATACCTCTGAACCAACTAACAATAGGTGACTGCAATTTTTTCTTTTTGTGGCAAAAAAAAAAATTTCTCTTTTTTTTTCGGTTTAAATGACCTTATGAGGGTCACCTATCCCAGAGTTTGCCTTTTTTTTTCTTTTTTTTTTATATTAGCATTGGATCATCCACTTATGTTCATCGGCCCCCTACGTAGAGCATGCTTAGGCCGGAGCTGACTGCTAGAATAAACTACTTGGGACAATTTTTTTGAATGATAATAAAGGCCATGGTGTGGGGTTTAGGAGTGATTCCTATATTCAAGAGGTTTATGGTGCTACAATGGTGCTGATGTTTCAAAAAGTTGACCTAAGTCACCATATCCTAATTTAAACCTGTCTCAAAGCCCAAAAAACATGTGAAACAATATTGTTTTCTTTTTAAAAGTTTTTTGGTAAGGCTAAGGAAATGGGAAAAAATGAGGATGTACTAAAAATACACTATACTGGTGACTCGTCAGACTCATGCATTATCTAAGAAAATTAAACTAAATAACTTACTGGAAAAGGGAAATGACAGAAAGCAAATAAATAACTAAGAAGGAAAATGACAGAAAGCAATAAAATCCCCTCCCACACATAAATCGAACATTGTCCCCAATGTTTCGAAATAAGATAAGGAGGGTAACCTGAAAAACTACTGCGGAGGAGCACTGGTGCCCTCGCCGTCCTGCTGTGATGGTCTGGAATGACGGGATCTACTGCGTTGCTGGTCCCTCCGGTCAAGTCGTGCCGGTAAGGCAGCCTGGGCACCCGGACCTCTCGAAGGTTACCTAAGATGGAACCCTGAGTGGCCTCCATAAGCTAGTAGTGTCGGCGGTTGACTTCATGCTGACGGGCCTGCTCTGATGTGATATCGTTCAAGGCACGACAAACGTTGTTGTAAGCACGATCCGATACCGATCGCGATTGTTGCATGAAGCTCATGTTGTCCGTCAGTTGTTGTGAAAACTTGCATACTTTTTATGAAGGCAAAAATAAAAATATTTTTGTTCTTTTTTTTTTCATTATTCGATATAAAATAAAATAAAATAAAACAAAAGAAAAGAGAAAAAATGAGATTAGTGCATGAAATAATATATAAGATAAAATCAAAGTACATGAAAAAGAAAATGTAATAGATGAAATAATATAAAATATGTCTGGAGATGCGAGAAATAAAATAAAGCATGAAAAAGAAATTAAATATTAGGGTAATAACGTCAGTGTAAAACGAATCATGTGGTAGGCTTCTCTTCCTGGTTTGATCCACGAATCTCAGCTATCTCCCTCCGAAGCTCTTCAATCTCCTGATATAGAGCATCGGCCTCTAAGGCATGAGTGAGATCAGATACCTGAATCTGTAATTCCAAGTCTGCTACTTCCTGCTTGAGCAGGGTAGTCTCCTTGCAGAGCTCATAAATCTGAGTTTGTAGATCAGACGGCTGCAAAGACATATTATTAGACATAATAGTGATTCGGGGAGAAAGAGGTGTAGGAGTGTACTCAGCGGCGGGAGGTGATTTTGGCTCTTCGACAGTGTCTCCATAACCCTCTAAAGCATAACTCCAATTAGCAGGATCATGGACACTGGTCATCAGCGGGTCTGGTAATGTAAAGTAATGTATCACTTCACCGTCGATTAATAATCTAAACGTGTTGGGCTCAAAAGAGGCCCTCCTCATCAGTCCTCTGTCAAGACAAAAGTCAACATCCAGGGTGGTGTAGCAGCAGAAGGTCCTGAGGTGCAATAATTTGCAAGACAAACCCAATGCAGTAGCTATCTGTGTAACAATCCCACCAATATGTATAATTCCTACAGATGATCTGGCGACACTGGCAAGGCCCTTCAACAGGAAGTTGCCACAAGCAACTGGGCGAGACTGAGTCGCACAAAACAGTAGGAAAATATCCTCTTCACTCAGCAGAGTCTCTGTATCTGGCAAACCGAGGAAAGAATGTGCTAGAATCATCTGGAAGTACCTTAACGCAGGGTTTGGATTACCTGAGAAAACTGAGTGGAAGGATCTTGGCTCCCTCCACTTGAGATGTTAGACCAAAACTTTTCCACTTCTATGCTCATAAAATACCCCATCGGTGTTTCTGGAATAGCATCAGGAGTAGTCTGAAAACCTAGTAAATCACCAAACTCTTTGTGAGAGAAGGAGTAGTCAATCCCGAACAACCTGAAAACAACATATCCATCGGGTCCAGCCCAAGGATCATAATGAAACGAGCTGAGGAACTCTAGAGTCAAGTTCCTGTAAGTGTTGTTCATATCGTCAAACTGGTCCCACTGTAGTTGGTGACATAAGAATCTGACGCTTGGCTCTATCCCCAAGGCATCCATGCAGTCTTGGTCAGGGTACCTGGTAGGAGCCATATGGCGTCTCATGTGGACATAGTAACGCTCTCTCTGTGCGTCGTCTCTAAAGGCCACGTGTATGTCATCGGGGTTCTGCATTCTGCACAAGGTTAGCAAACAAGTCCTGAAATCACATAAAACATTCAATCGTTAGTCCTGACATAATAATAAAGTAAACAAATTAAAATAAAGTAAAAATAAATAAAAAGTACGTAAATAAGAAAACCATGGGTTGCCTCCCATGCAGCGCTTGTTTAACGTCATTAGCTCGACGACCGAATTTTATACATCATTTGAAGTATACGGTGGATCACTCAGAGTATGGCAGGTGTATGTTGTTGGGATGTCACCTCCTTCGTAGGGCTTCAACCTCTGTCCATTGATGATGAACGGTTTACATGGTTGGTTCTTGATTTCGATAGCACCAAATCTTAGAATCTTGGATACTTCGAAAGGGCCGGTCCATCTCGAACGAAGCTTCCCTGGAAAAAGTCGTAACCTAGAATCGAACAGGAGAACAGGATCGCCTATTTTGAAGTCTTTTCTTATGATTCTTTTGTCATGCCAAGCTTTTGTTCTTTCTTTGTATATGATGGCATTTTCGTAGGCAGATTGTCTGAGCTCTTCTAATTTGTGGATATCAAGGATACGTTTTTCACCAGCAGTCAAGTAATCGAAAATCAAAGTTTTGATGGCCCAATAGGCTTTATGCTCTAACTCAAAAGGTAAGTGACATGATTTTCCATAAACTAGTTGGTGGGGGGTTGTTCCTATAGGGGTTTTGAAAGCGGTTATGTAGGCCCATTTATCAAGCCATCTCACATATCCCTCACCTTTTCTTTTCTTCCTTCTATAGGTTGGCTCATTCTTTTGAACTTGTGGTGGTGGTTCTGGATCTATGCTAAGTATTAGCTTTTCAAATTCGAGCTTAGTCATTTCATTCACCACCTCAAAGGTTAACCTTACCCTTTTAGCACTAATTATTTCCCTAGTTTCATGGTCCTCAAGTTTTCTCTTTTTATGTTGGAGCTCGAATAAGGGTACATTGGTGCAGGTATAGTTCAATACCTCCACGTATGTTTTGGATTGGGATTCTACCTTAGCTTCCACAAAACTTTGCGGGACATGAAATGGTGGGATATATGGAGGGGTAACAAAAATAGTTACTTCATTCTCTACCTTTATGACACCCTTCCTTTCAGATGGCTTCAATGGATTTTTCTCTACTATTTCCTCACCACAACTCTCGTCATGCTCATTATCACTCTCCCTAGGATTTCCGATCTGTTTTTCACTACTAGTTGTTATAACATACGCATTCTCCTCAGGGGATGGTCCTATAGGTGTTTGTGCAAGTAGGAAGATCTGAGTCTCCAATGCCTTAGTGTGATTCATGAAGGACTCGACCTTAGTGTCTATTTGCCTAAAGGTTTCACAAGTATCGAGATGGTGTCTTCTAAACTCTTCATTCTTGAGGGTTTGTGTCTCCACAAAGCGCTTCATCATAGATTCTAGCCTAGAATTAGTTGTTGTTTCAATGAAATACTCCAATAATCTTTCGAGGTTTGGATTAACAGATTCTAGCGGTTTCTCAAAATACTGGAAGTTTTGCGGTTGGTAATTGTAAAGAAGATTTAGATGCCGCTCCTCAAAATTTTGGGAGTGGTGATTTGGGTGAGAATGAGTTAGTGATGCATAGAAATTCTCCATTTGTATTTCGAGGTTGGACATATGTGATTCTTGTGATCCCCCGAAATACTGGGAGTGGTGATTGTAGAATTTATTTGGGTGAAACATAGTGATTTTTTTTTATTTGTTGTAAAAGCCTTAGTCTATACGGTATAACTACAGGGTACGAAATTTGAGGAAATTGGTCCCCGGCAACGGCACCAAAAACTTGATGCGTGTTTTTCGCAAGTGTACGAACACGTCAGAGTAATATAAAAGATTGTCGAATCCACAGAGACCAAGTGTCAATCTATCGTACCTATTGTTATGGTGTGTATCTAAGGCAACTGAATATAAGGGTTTTAAGGAGTGTGCAATGGTAAATAAAACGGTAATTTTAAACAATTAATAAAGACAGACTCGAATGTAATTCACATAATCAATAGATAATTCGATACTTGTTAATAGAACTACTTATGGGCAGTGTTTTCTCCTTTGAAAAGAACTAATTTAACAGGAACTGTCGCTTTCGTGTATTCAGAACCGAGTTGTACTCTCTAATCAACTCCTCCTATTGTCACGGATAAAAAGGTGTATACTGCGTTAGAGTAGTAAACCTATTTTTAAGAAATATAGTATCTTAACTAAGTTGAAAAGTATCTTAACCTGGATTTCTTAGCAAAAAGAGGTTCTTACGAACCAGACTCTAAACTTCATAACGCGTCCGAAAATTGTTTTAAAATCTCTTTTCTTTTAAATCTAAAAACTCCTAATGAACTAGACAAAGCGCTTTTGGCTGTTTTTGAAATAGTTAAAAACAATTTCTTAAATTGAAAGATAAAATAGCCCTTAAGTGTTTCCACGAACAATTCTACGGATTACTGGTTTAATTACGATCCTTACATTCTAACCTTTATGGATTTAGTTAGACATGGTAAAGTAAAAGTTCTTTTTATAATTTTTCATAAAAGTAATTTAGTGCGAGTGGGGAAAGTAAATAAAAGCAGTGCGAGTGCGGAAAGTAAATGAAAGTAGTGCGAGTGCGGGAAATAAAGGTATTTAAAGCGAGTGCGGAAAATAAACGAAAGTAGTGCGAGTGCGAGAAATAAATAAAGTAAAGCGAGTGCGGGAAATAAATAAAGTAAAGCAATGCAGAAAGTAAATAAAAGTAAAGCAATGCGGAAAAATAAAATACGAACTGGAATTAAAATGGCGGCAGGATTAACTTCCTCCCAGAGTGCTCCAAAACTCGATCACACAGACGTATACAGACTCGATCACTCTATTGCAGTAACACCCCGATGTGGAATGATAACTGCTTTAAAACTGATATATGCCTAAGAGATTCTAAGTTTGGATGATTGAAAACGAAAATCTAAGGCCCTATTTATAGGAAAACAAAAAGCAGGAAAAAACCAGGATGCCCCCTCCACTAAAAAGTGGAAGGAAAAGTTTTTGCCTTGTGGCGCCCGCCACAAGGCCATGGCGCCCGCCATGAGACTAATGTGGGATGAGAGAGTGGGGATCGTGGGTCTTGGCAGTTGTGGAGTGGTCTTGAGACGTGGCCACGTCATGGCAGACCCCATGGCGCCCGCCATGGTGGATGCCGTAAGTGTAAAACGCTGAATTTCTTGGTTTTCGTCCGTTTCCACTCCTTTTTCGCTCCTTTTCTCGATTTAGGCCCCGATTACATAGAAATCCTGAAAACAAAGAAAAACAAAGTAATAACATAACAAAATAACAATAAAAGCTAAGAATGCATGCGAAATCGGAGTCAGAAATACGGTGAATTTTAGTGTTATCAGAGATCGAAGATTTCAAACGTGACCTGAGCGAGGAGTTTGAAATGTCAGACTTTGGAAATCTTTTATTTTCTTGGCATCGAATTCTACAAGAATGGTAGAGGTTTGATGATGCATCAAAAAAGATATACAAGAGAAATACTAAAGAGATTTGAGATGCAAGATTGCAACCCAACTTCGACTCCAGCTAAGCCCAGATTGCAACTGTCGAAGTATTCAGAAGACTAAGAGCTATGATGAATGTAGATAGCTTAGACACAATGAATTAGGTGGTGTGTTGAAAGAGTAATTCATTATGTAATATTTGATTTAGATTTAGTTTTAGATCTAGATTTGATTTAGACCAAAAATAGATATTTTGGACCTTTATAGTTTTTGGGTTTTGCCTTGAGTGCAAACAAACCTAACTCTATAAATAGGGAGTATCCCTCTTGTAATCATATCATCACAATTATATTGTAATTCACAATTTCTGCAGTTGCAGAGTGAATCCATAGAAGAAAAATCTCATAGCAAAACTTTCTCTCCAAACTCTCTTAGAATCCTAATTCTTTTCTACTTCAGATTTTTTCTTTTAACCTTTGTTGTTCAATAATAAAGGGTCAGAATTCTCGTATGTTTTGAGTTAATTCCAATCGTATTCAAGTTACCTAATATGTTTATTTTTATTTGAAATTTTTAAATGACTTTTTTTTTAATACAAAGTGCGTCTAGATTCAAAAACTTAAAATTTAGGGTAAAGAAGTACTTCCTCCAGTCTGATATATAAGTAAATTAAAAAAAAAATTAAGGTCTTAAAATATAAACAAAAATCATATATATTTATTATTATTAAAGGTTATTATTCCAAATATATCCCTATTTTTTTTCTTCATATTTCTATGTTTTTAACGATTTTCAAAATAAAAAGTAGGATAAAATTAGAAAAAACATAAGTATTTTTTTTTAAAGGATATGTTTTATTTTTTTTTTAAATTTGTTTACTAGACCGGAACCCGGAGGGGTATTTTAACTTTTTTTAAGATTTTTTTTTGAAGAGGAAAGAAAAAATAAAACGAAGAAGAAAGTGCCTCTGACATTGAGACAGAACTGTGAGAAAATGGAGGCGATAGAGTTAGACGAAGCCATGAAAGTATTAGATTCATCTTTATCGCAAATCAAATGGCGCCTCAAATCCACTTCCAAACGTCGATTACAATTAGGTCTCAAATTCTCTTTCACTTCTCTTTTCTCTCAATTCTCCAATTCAATTTCTTACATTCAATTCATTGCATCACAGATATTATTGCCCTAATCACAAGAATGAGACCAGTAATAATGATCGATTATGGAGGAATCATGCCTCAACTTCAACACCAACTCTCTTCACTCCTTCAACTTGCTCAAAAAGAATCATCAATTTTTCAACATCTAAGGATAATGGTTATACAAGAGATGA
Organism: Lathyrus aphaca; assembly: GCA_963966055.1. Lineage (NCBI taxonomy): Eukaryota > Viridiplantae > Streptophyta > Magnoliopsida > Fabales > Fabaceae > Lathyrus > Lathyrus aphaca. The sequence continues at coordinate 723,082,360 of OZ014519.1, read as the reverse complement.
TTTACTTGATTCATGTAACTGAAATAACTGAATTTGTTGATTCAACTTTGAATTCTCAATTGCTCTTTGTTGACCTTGAACATGAATCTCCAAAGGTATTATAATCTCTTCTTATGGTGTGTTTGAATTTTTGACTTGTTTGAGATTATTTGATGACGTAAATGCTTGTAAATTTGTAAGAGCTTATAGAAATTGATGCCACGTGTCCATAAGCCGATTTTAGCTTATGACTCTATTTGGTGAAAATAGTGATTGATCGATAAGCTAGCCTATAGTTTATAGCTGATGGTTGATAGTCGATGACCAAAACTTGTATCTTATATCTGATGGCTACTGAAAGCTTATAAGCTAATTGAAGTGTTTGGTAATATTAGTGTGTTTTAGTTAAAATATTAAGAGTAAAAGTGGAAGAAAAAATATAACTATAAACTATAAGTTAAAATGCTATTTGAAATAGCTTCTGAAAAATAAGCTATAAGTTCGTAGAATAAGCTATAAGCTCGCGATGAAAAGAATAGCATCTGAAAAATAAATTATAATTTAGTAGAATAAGCTATAAGCTCATGATGAAAAGACTTTTATCGAATAGGTCTTCTATTTTCGTATGAACTTATAAGCTATAAGCTCAAAGAGCCTATTTTTATAAACTTTTTAGGATAGCTTATAAAAATAACTGCTTGCTTATATGAACGGTTTGGCTTTATTTACCAATACATAAGCACTTATTGTATAATATGAGCTTATGCTATTAGTGCTTAATTATGTTGTTTATCTACTGTCTAACTTTTTTGTTCTCGATTTCATGAGTTTATTCCTAATGAATGTTTGGTAAAACCGGTGTTCAGTTGATAACAGAAATTGAAAAAAGCCAATTAGCCATACAGTTGGTTTCAATTCAGAAGCTGTTTTCGAAGTTTTTTTCTTCTTACAGGGTGGTGAAATTGGTGGATGATGCTAACTCTTCTGCTAACTGTTCTCAATCTTCTTCTACTGAGTGTATTGATCTTAGTTATTGTATGGATAACACTGACATCTTAGTGCCAACATTGAACGGGTAATTCCTTTTTCAATAATATATGTGTTCATTTCAATGGTTTTTTTCCCTCTTCTATCTTTCCCATCTTTTGTCATATAGTAGTACGAAGTATATTAGTTTGTTAGATTAGTTAGGATTCAGTTAGGTAGTTAATTGCTCTATATATGGAGAGAGAGCTCAATTTCACCATCTTTGTTAACATGATTGCCAATGAGAAATCTCTACTCCCGGCCTCCAAGGCTGAAACTTTCTCTCATTTCCCTCAAACTCTGATTCTTATGATGATATTAGATTTTATCTAGGATCCGTTGGGCTATCTATTATCGAGTCATTCGGGTCACGTTTCTCATGTTCAGCCTTGGGCGTGAAAGGGGTGTGTTGAGTACCAAGTTGAGTGATATACGGTATGAAAATGTATTTATAAGTGGAATCATCACTCACCTTATAAGCGGGTTTGTAAGGTTTAGTTAAACTCAAGCCGAAATTTTAAATGGCCAATGGCTTTTCTTGTTGTAATGAATAGAACTTCCCTGCTTCCCATAGAAAAAACTTGTTCAAGGCACACTTTTAAAAAAATACTATAGTTCTAATATGTGAATGGAATATTGGAATGTTTAGTTCCACTAATTTGAGCTCCCATTTTGTAGGGCAGCGCAAGCAAGATATGCCAATCAACCATGGGAACATCATTTGATGATATTTTATTATGATTTGTTATGCATGTGCAGCCAATGCAGCAATTATATTTTTGATCAATAACTGAGATTGTTTTAATTTCTATTTATTTAAATTAAGTTGTTTCTGACTCCACTAATGGGATAGGGCTTGGTTGTTGACATGTTGTATTTAAATTAAGTTTGTTCACTTTAGAGGAGCTAGATACATATCGTCCTTTGTTTTACTTAACTATATTTCATATATTGGATTCACTATAATTACAGATTTATTGGAGCTAGATACATATCATTTTCTGGTTCTTTATAAAGTGTTCCAAGTAAATCAGAGTTTGTGGAAATTACTAATAAGTAAAGTTAAGTCAGATTACATCTAGAAGTATTTTACAGCTTTTACATTTTTCCTGCTGGGTAGGTAGTTCACCTATGCCACATTCCCAGCTCTTTGCGGACTCGGTGATTTCAATCTTTTGTTTGACCCATGTCCTACACTCCTACTTGATTCTTTCAAGGAATGGGATCTGTTGAATAAAAACGGTTGCCTATACCTACAGTTATATTTACCCTGAAAGTAGTAGGAAGTTAGTATCCTCACATGTTGTAGACGATATTTGCCATGGTCTAATCTTATAGACCTGCTTGTGCAAAGAAATTGGAGTTTTTCGTAGCATTTAAATCTCTTTGGGGGGTCAATATCAACGTAGGCTTCCTTAATGGTGATTCCGTATAATAACGTAGCTATTTGTTCCTTATTAACTTGTAATATGTGGTGCGCTGTCTCATTTTAGTGTGTTTATTTGTTCAGATGGCTTCTAGGATATCCAGTGGTATATCTATTTGGGAAGGATCATATTGCTGATGCCGTTTATAATCTTTCTACCAAATATCTTCACATTTTCCAAGTGTTTGTCTGCAGGTTTGTTTTCCTTAGCCTTTTGTCCACGGTTTATTTTATGAAAAATTCAATTATAGGGTCTGAACCAGATCTCTATAGTGACTGTTAGTTAAATATGTTGGTAGTCTTTAATCAGACCTACAAACATATTTCTGTCTAATGCTGAAACTGTATTCAATTCTTAATCATGTAGTTTGTTCCCAAAAAAAGTATTCTTGAAAGCAGAAGTAAGAAAAAAGATAAATTAAATTAGACCAAGAAAGGGGTTTAAAAGAGATAATAAGATTCTGTGATATCCACTTTCAGTGTTTATGTCAACAATCAAAGAAGTGTGATAATGCTTGATTTGATAACTATTCAACCTTTCTTTAATTGAGATGATATTACTGACTTGTCAACTATAGTGGAATCACTAAATCTGGCAGTCTTTCATTTTTTTTTTCTTGTCAGACACTTAAACACAATTTGACTATATTAAAATTTGAGTTCTTGCAGAAATAGTAATCTCAAGAAAGGAAATCAAGCTGAAGAATTGTTGAGGTGAATACTACTTGTGGATTTGTAAACATCATTTAGTTAATCAAAATGTTTGACAGTTGAAACATGACACGCGGCTTAGTTCCAAGGGTGGACAAATACAATCTTTTTGAAATATTGGCATAACTTATCCTTAATATGATTTAGCCGCATGCAAAAGTTGGTATTAAAAGACAACTTTTATCAAGGATAGAGATATACATGAGTTAGTTCGCACTTATAATTTACAACACGAAAAACCAACTACCTGTACTCAAATTATTCAATCACTGAGCATATTGCTGATATTCTAATCATGTTTGAACAGTTTTTCAGTGCCTTATGATTTAAGCACTAGAGGGAGTAAAGAACAATGGGCAGAAGCTTTTTTAGCTCAAATGCAGACAAAATGGGAAAGATGTCCAAATGTTTGGAAGTCTCTAAAGATGGAGGTCAGTGAATGTAATCCTCAAGCTATTGTGTTATAGTTGTCCACGGCTTCTAGGCATAACAGAATTTGATTCCCCAAAACTATATAAGGTGCTTCAATATCTGTATGTACTCTTAAACAAATGGAACTATTTATGAGAAAACGACTTTCATTTATTGAAAATGTATTATCGTACTTCCCACATGGGCCATTTATAAAATGTAGAATTTTAGAGTTTTGAACCAAAATAATTCCTCTGGTATGTTGTTTGAGAAAGGGCATTGGATGATTATATAAAGTAATTTGGTAAACTTAATAAAAATAGCTACTACAAACATTGGGTCAGTAAAAGATAAATTGATCTCAATACACTAAAAAATATAATCAAACAGTCTTGACAATGCAAATCAAAATTACTTAAACTTTATCATAAGTAGGATTGGGAATGAGTTGAATTTAATTACACACGTAATTCAAGTTTGATGTGAATTATTTTTAATATGAAGTCTAGTCGTTTCAATTTAATGAACAATTCAATTTAGCGAATTAGCTTCAATTATGTAATTCAAAAATCAAGTATGTAAGATAATATCTTTTATATTTAACAATTTAATAGTAAACAAAAGCATAAGAATTTAATAGTAGGTTGTTAGAATAGAGATTAATTCTTATGCAGTGTTAATGTTAAAATTAATCACAATAATTCATAAGTATTTTTTAAATACATTTAAAATTTATCATTATTTTAAATATATTTAAAATAAAAGTCAAATGTAATTTAAGATCCGACAATTATCATTCACTATTCACTGACAGTGTAATGCATTCTAATTAAATTCTTTAGAATATATATTCTTCACATAAAATTGAAAATGCATATGAAAAGATTCCTGTTATTTTTTATAAAATTAGTTATTATTAAGATTCCTGTTATTTTTTATAAAATTAGTTATTATTATGTTTTAAATAAAAAACTAATTGTAAGTCAACAAAAGAGATCAACATCATCTCATGCCAATTTTTAAACCAGATATCACAAAGATATTCATCCAATCAAACAATTAGAATAAATGCTCAAAAAATATTATATTCTCAATACTATTAAGAAAATATCATAAAGGATAGCATTCAAATTAGCATTTTGGGACATAATTTTTCATTAAGACCTGACAATTTTCAAAATTCTAAAATATCATAATTTTATAAATTTATTTTATAAATTATTCTTTAATTTTAAATTTTAAACATAATTATTACATACAACAAAAATACAATTCAAATAAATTTTGAATAAAAATTTAATTACAACGTAACGTAAATAATTGATTGTGTCTAATAAATTTAATTTAAAAAAAGAGAATATTGTTCTAAATAAGTTTTAAATAAATAAGTTTTAAATAAAAAACGACAAAAAAACAACAAATATTTAACCAATCAATTTTTTAAAATCATCAATTCACCAGTTCTTATCGATATTAACTGTTTCAGTTTTAATTTTATTTAATTTTTGTTTTAAAATTATTATAATTTTTTTTAAAATTATCAAAAACAAAAAATTCTTATTGATTTTTGACCAATTCTGATCATTCTCGCTAGTCCAATAACTAACCTTGTCCAACAATCAGATTAGTTATTACACTAAGTTCATAAACAAAACTTAAAATAAATCTACATATGAGACCAGAAGAAATCGTTCAGTTAATTTCCAACCCTACAGCCAAGGAAATATAAATGCAGTTTTGCTTCGCATCACAAATAACTGTTTCTATCTCAGCATCACAGATAAAACCGAACAATCAGACACAGCAAAAGTTCACTCGTGAATCAAATTTTCATTCAACAGCTCATACCAAAATTCAATCAACATTATTTGGCCAAACTCATCATATGATTTTGCCACGGTTCAGACAAAAAAACAAAGAAAATTAGAGACAAATTCCCTCTTAAATTGTGATCAAAAGAGCACCTCCAACAAAAAAAAAGCTAAACAAGAAGAAAACGAAATATGCTCAATGAATCTATGCATTGATCAGTTTCAGTGCATCCTCCTCCTTGGGAAGAGCAGGAATTGCTCCCTTCTTAGTTGTCGTGATTGCTCCACAAGCATTCGCAAACTTAAGCACTTCTCTTAATCTCGGTTCATCCTGCAAATTAGTTCATCAAAATAAATCATCAATTATAAAACCCAAACAGTCACAGATCTTTGTAACTTTGTAATTTCCATTGGAGTAAGTTAGTAGCTAAGCACTCACTTCTAGTATGGACTGATCATCAACAATCTTAGCCAATAAAGCACCAACAAAAGAATCACCAGCACCAGTTGTATCAACTGTATTCACATGAAAAGCCTCCACTGTTCCATGGAAATTCTGCAAAAGTAAAAAAAAAAAAAAAAATCATTAGTTCTAACTAATCACCTCTCTATAACAACACTACATCATCGTCTTCATCAGTGGTACAACAAAAATTATACCTTGGTATAGTATTTTGCCCCGTGTTCGCCAAGGGTGACAAGGAGCAACTTCAAATTCGGGTGCCACAATGTCAAAGCAGTTTCATCATCAATCTTGTCACTTCCAGTCAAGAACTCCAGCTCATTATCACTAACCTTAATCAAGTCAGCCTTTTCCCATATACTCAATATTTGCTTGCGAGCTTCATCCGCCGACGGCCACAACGGTAGTCGGAGGTTGGGATCATAGGAAAGAAGACAGCCAGCCTCCTTGGCAACCTCCAATGCCTTCAAATGCGCTGATCTGCATGGCTCCACAATCAAACTGATGGATCCATAGTGGAACACTTTCGCCTAACAACAAATTAAGATTCATTAGTTTCACTAATCATAGTATCCGATGTCTCTGGACAGCTATCAACGGTAGGCACGCGCACATATGAGGCGCGCGCGATGAGAAAAGAGAAACTACTGGTAACACCAACCAACAAATCCACCAACCAAAACAAAAAACAAAATCATAGGATTTAACGTAATTTGAAAGTTTGTATCGAAAATTGCTACATAACGTAAGAGTACTCTCTATCTTAGATCTAACAAAAGGGTCCCACCACATGACCAAACCGAAGCTGAAGCGTCAATGTTCATTATCTCAACACCCACGTGTCCTCCCCCGCGCGTGCAACACAAACCGCAAACACCAAAAACCACTCATATGAATATGAAGTCGTTACAAACAAGACAACACCAAATACGAAAGAAAAACAAAAACAAATTCCGTATGAAAACTTGCTTTAGACAAAACAACGAAAAAAACAAACGATAGAGAAACCAACGTACAGATCTGATGAGTTCAAGGTTGAGTTCTTCAGGTTTAAGAAGCATGTCAGCACTAGGATTTCTGTAAAACATAAACTCACGCTCTCCGTCGGCGCGTAGAGTAACAAAAGCCAAAGCAGTTCTCGCGCCTTGATCGAATGTAATACCATCGGTTTTGACACCGTTTTCCTTCAAGATCCCGGCGAGCATGTGACCGAACTCATCGTCTCCGAGTTTACCGACGAAGGCGGCTTTGCCGCCGAGTCGGTTCACGGCGATGGCTACGTTAGCTGGTGCACCGCCGGGGGCTTTGAGGAAGCCCGGTGCCTCGGCGAGTGATACGCCGGAGACTGTGGGAACGAAGTCGATCAGCATCTCGCCGAAGCTGACGATGAGGCCGGTGCCGGTGGGTGGGAGGACATTGTTTGACGCCATTGGAAATTGTAAGAGAGAAAGTGTTTTGATTTTTGAGAGAATTTTCGGAGAGAGAATGAAGAATGGGTTTTGTGGTTAATTATATAGAAGGAGTTGGTGGTATAGTAATTAATATTTAATAATTAAGGTATATTTATTTATCCATTAATTTAAAAAATTAATAAAATGGATTTTATTCCCACCAAAATAAGAAAAGATTCAAAGAAATAATGCATTTTGGATTTTTGGATAATCATTTTTTTATTTTTGGATAATTATTTATTAATTTACTATGATTAAGAAAATTATAAGATTTTAATAGTTGTTATTTTTAATTAATTATCGTTATTTAACTTATTCTTTTTTCAGGAATCAGATTTTAATTTTTTTCTGTGGAATCAGATTTTATTATTGATTGAAGAGTCAAATTGGAATATTATAATTTGTTGAAATTTGACATTTTGGCGAATTGCCGTCGGTTTTGTGGGGGGCATGGATTTGGACTGTTTTAAACTTTTTTTTATTTAAATATTTCTTTTGGTGTTAATTTATAGATTTACACTTTTTTTTATTATTCTTTAGGCTGAGAGTGATTGGTGCCATTTAGATTAGAACTAAATCAAATATAAATTAGTTGCAACTAGCGTGTTTGCTGACTAGGCATGATTTAGATAGAATGAAAAAATAATATATAACAAAAATAATGCGGGTATTTTATTTTTATTTTAAGTTACAAGGAAATTTTAAATTAAGTGAGACATTAGAGTCTGTTTGGTCGTAGGATAAGAGATAAGATAATATATATGTATTATATCATATTTTAATTTAGTGTTTAATGACACGATAGAATATGATAAGTTAATTATGAAATTTATCATATTTTGTCTCACTAGTTCAAATTTTATCATAAATATGAGTTGGATTAGAATCCGATGGAATAAGATAAGAAAATAATTTACAAATTTACACATAAAATATTAAATATGATAAAAATATAAACATCATATCTATATCACATCTTATCTTTATCCTTATCATGTTGTGAAACAAACATAAGATAGTATAGTCTTATCATGTCTATATCATATTATATCCTTATCCTGTTTTATATCATATCATGTCTCTATCATATTCTGCGCACCAAACGGGCCCTTAGTACTTTAAATTGGACTAGATCAATCCACTTATTCACTATAAACACAAGGAATTTTTTCCAACTCTATACTGTTTTCACAAATCCTTTGTGAAAATTCAAACATATCTTTAATGTTCGGAGATGCATTTTTGAACATATATATTTCGCACAAACTTGAACGCAAAAGAGTGAGTCATTCCTATTATATTTAATTTTTTGTTTGGAATTGCATCTTCGAATATGTATTTGGTATATTTCGCATATACATATCTGAAAATGTCATTGATACTTCAAAACAGAAATAAAGACAATGTAAGCAAAACCTAGAAACCACAACACCTTGACATTAAATTAAAACACTCAACATTACATAAATAGTCGTTAACATAAATTTAACATTACATATCGTTATGAATGGATAGTTGCGGATGTTGCAACATATTGATAATACTTTCAACGGATCTTGCAATTTCTGCATCAACTTCAATCAGACTCTTTGATGCATAACAGTGAAAAGTATTCCACAAAACATTTAAATCTTCATTCATCTTCAATTCAAAGTTGGTGAATTTTATCTTCCATTCGCTGTCGAATGAGGGTGAATGATACTCGAGTTTGACAACTCTTTGATTTTTTAGATATCGCATGAGAGTATTCAGTTTGGATATCCGATCACCAAAAGGTATGTCATCTGTGACTTTAAATTGAAGTGACGGCTTCATGCCATTGAAATACATAAATGCAAGGTGAAGATATGCATTCAATCTTTGATTTTGGTATTTTGTAGAAAATATATGATTATAGATACCCTATTTATATAGTTTTGGATTACTTTAAACCTTAGAAACTTTATCATGTCATCAGGGCACTTTTCGGAGTTACTTTATCATCCTTCATCATACCATCCTCATCAAACCAAAGCATTTTCTAGTGACTGTAGACTTCATTTATAAGTATCAGAGCATCAAGCTTCATCTTTTTTAAATGGGATAAGCACATGGAAGACCTTAAGTCTTCCTAAGTGTGCATCCACACTTCAAAGTATCTGAACATGTCTTATCTTATTGACATGTTATTACGATAACGTGCATTGTATACATGTTTGATATTTGAAACACTTTCACATATTTTCCGTTTCAAATTTGCATGTATGTTTTTCGGCGCCACCTTGATTAAAGACATGCCAAAATAATTTCCTTCTTTTCTAGTTTAAGACCGCAACGATGAGATTACTGGCTAACTTGATTTGCAAGACATGATTATGTTTATCATAAACTACATTAAATTTTCATGTATCATTCACCTTAGAATATCCGTGCAATTTAAACAAAAATATACATTCATATTTTCTGGATCTGGTGTCATCACATTTCAACTTTTGAGTCAGTGGATCGTACATGTTACTTCTCTCGCATTTCATTGTCAAACCTTTCATTTACAATTCCAACCTCCAATTTTCTAGCCTCCATGTGGGTCCATTGAAACATATGTTCACGATCATTAAATAGTTGTTCATTTCTAAAATGTGTACCAACATCTGTAGATGTTTAGAATTGGCAGAATTTTTGACCAACAAGTGTAGATGTTTAAGAATTGGCAGAATTTTTGACCAAACAAGAAATGTTAAATTCAGTTCAGAATGTCCTATCAGATGTTGGGACATTATCAAACAGAGTATGTGAACTTATTTCAGGATGTCCTACCAGATGTTGGGACATTGTATAAATGACTAAGTTCAGTTTTGTCAGGATGTCCCAACAGATGTTGAGACATCTCAGACCTGCTACCAGAATTAATTATTGATTAACAGATCAGAGATATTTAAGGAGAACTATCTGGAATTAATTAATGCTGGATAAAAACAGAACAAGGCGCATCCGTAGGGAGTTTTAAATTGAAGATTCAGATTAAAACAGAAGACCTAATGCACCTAGAATATAGGAGGTAACAAACCCTAAATTCAAGGTGACAGTTGCTGCACATTAGGGCTGGATCATTCTACAGAAAGCCCAAAATTCAGATACCTATTTAAACAACAGAAACTCATAGAATTGAGCACGAATTTCAGAAGACAAAATAGGGTGTCTAGTGTTTTAATAGCAGGTTGTTTTTATGTACCACTTTATGAGCTTTTAAGCAAAAGTGCATTTGTGACTTGATTGAAACTGTTAAGTAAAATCAAGCTGTTATTGTTTGAAGGATGTCTTCAATTTCTGTAAACTTGTAAACTTGATCACTGGGTGATTGAGGGGGAGTGAGTAGGGTACTCTTATCTAAGTGAGTCTTAGGTAGAAATTGCATTGGGTAAGTATTAAGTGATAGATTAAACAGGGTGGTTTAAGTCTAGAATTAATATTACTAATAGTGGATTTCCTCCTGGCTTGGTAGCCTCCAGATGTAGGTGTGGTTATACACTGAACTGGGTTAACAAACTTCTGTGTTATTTATTTTTCCTGCTGTTTAAAGTTTTGGTTAAATTTGTCAAATGTCCTATTAAGTGTTGGAACATCTCTTAGGACATCTCATTACAGAATTTCAATTGGCATCAGAGCAGGCACCCTGCCTGTTTATACTGGGTGAGATCTAGGGAAAACAAATTCTGTAACATGGACAGAGACATAGGGTCAGTAAATAGACCACCTATACTGGATGGTTCTAATTATGACTACTGGAAGCCAAGAATGATTGCATTCTTAAAGTCTCTTGACAACAGGGCATGGAGAGCAGTAAAAGTTGGATGGAAACATCCTGTTCAAAACACCAAAGATGGATCAATAGTTCTGAAACCTGAAGAAGAATGGAGTAAAGAGGAAGAAGATTCAGAACTAGGCAACTCAAAAGCCCTAAATGCTTTATTCAATGGCATTGATAGAAATATTTTCAGACTGGTGCATCATTGTGAGCTCGCCAAAGATGTGTGGGATACCCTCAAGACAACTCATGAAGGAACATCAAAAGTAAAAATGTCAAGACTTCAACTTCTCACCACCAAGTTTGAAAACTTGAGAATGAAGGAAGATGAATCAATTCATGAGTTCTACATGAACATCTTGGATATAGCCAATACTTCTGGAGCCTTGGGAGAAAAGATGACTGATGAAAAGCTTGTAAGGAAGATTCTCAGATCTTTGCCAAAAAGATTTGACATGAAAGTCACAGCAATAGAAGAGGCACAAGACATATGCTCCATGAAAGCTGAAGAACTCATTGGTTCCCTTCAAACTTTTGAGATGGGAATGAATGACACACATGCTAAAAAGAACAAAAGCATTGCCTTGGTTTCAAATGCAGATGAAGAAGAAGATGATGAACTAGCAAATGATAAAAGCTTATCAGAAAACCTTGTATTGATTACAAGACAGTTCAAACAGATTCTCAGAGGTATGGAAGGTAAATCAAATTCCAGTGGAAGATTCACAAACTCTTCTGAAAACAAGAGAACCTATGATGCTAACAGAAGATCAAATCTTGCTGAAAAGACCAGTCAAGAAAAAGGAATCAAGTGCCATGAATGTGAAGGATATGGACACATCAAGAAGGAATGTCCTAACTTCTTAAAAAGACAAAAGAAGGGACTATCTGTAACCTGGTCTGATGAAGACTCAGGAGATTCAGAAGAAGAATCAGCTAAGCACATTGCTGCTTTAGCTGGACTGTGTGAATATGACAGTGATTCCAGCTGTGAAGAGCTTACTTATGCAGATCTTGAGCAAGCCTTCAAGGATCTGTACAAGAGAAGTACTGAAGTATGCAGTGAGGTCATAAAGCTAAAGAAGCAGAATGAAGTACTAGAAGAAGAAAAAGCAAGTGATCAAGTAATCATTGATACCTTAAAAAGTGAAGTAACTCTTCTCAATTCTAAGCTGGAACATATGTCCAAATCTGTTAGAATGATGAACAGCAGCTCAAATACACTGGATGCTATTCTCTGCAATAATAAACATTCAGGGGACAAAAGTGGACTGGGATATAACAGAGATGAAGCAAGCTCTAGCAAAACTACTTCAAAAACTATACAGTCAAACAAGATGTCCCAACAGATGCTTCACCATCAGAACACAAAGACAAACATAATGTTCCAACAGATGTCTCAACATTCTGGAAAGAACAAGATGAAGAAGAAGTATCAAAGATGGAGATGCCATCACTGTGGAAGATTTGGACATATCAAACCTCACTGTTATAAGCTACATGGATATCCAAATCAGATGTATCAGCAACCCTCCAAACAGAAAGTAGAAGGTACCAAGAAAGTGCTTAGACATCAAAGAAATCAGCAACCTCCTAAGCAGAAGACAGAGGTCATCAAGAAGGTTTGGAGACCAAAAGCTGACATTCAGACTGATCAAAGCCACAGTCCCAAGAACCAGATCAACAATCAAGCTTTGAGATCAGCTGAACAACACACAGGGCAGAGGCATCAAAAGAAATCTCAACTCATCTGGTCAAAGAAAAGTACTGCATACATAGCACATACATCACTGAAAGTATCAGCTAAAGAAGACTGGTATTTTGACAGTGGATGTTCAAGGCACATGACTGGGTTGAAGAATCTGCTAGTGAACTTAAAATCACATTCATCCAGGTATGTAACTTTTGGAGATGGAGCTAAAGGAGAGATCAAAGGAGTTGGAACCTTGGACTGTCAAGATGTTCCAAGACTAGATGATGTATTGCTAGTTAAAGGGTTAACTGCTAACCTGATCAGTATAAGTCAACTATGTGATCAAGGATACAGTGTAAACTTTACAAAAACTGAATGCATAGTGACTAACCAAGAGCAAGAAGTTGTCATGAAAGGTGCAAGGTCAAAAGACAACTGTTACATGTGGGAGCCATTAGACTTCAGTTCCACTTCAACTTGTTCTCTAGCTAGAGAAGAAGAAGTAAAACTATGGCACCAAAGGCTAGGTCATCTTCATTTCAGAGGCATAAAGAAGATCATATCTATGGATGCTGTAAGAGGTATTCCCAAATTGAAGATTGATGATGGCAAAATATGTGGTGAATGTCAAATAGGCAAACAAACCAAGATGTCCCATCCAAAGCTCCAACATCTGACAACTTCCAAAGTTTTGGAACTTTTACATATGGATCTTATGGGACCTATGCAGGTTGAAAGTCTTGGTGGAAAGAGGTATGCCTATGTTGTGGTTGATGATTTTTCAAGATATACATGGATAAACTTCATCAAAGAAAAGTCAGATGTATTTGATGTATTCAAAGAATTATGTCAAAGATTGCAAAGGGAAAAATCCAGCTGTGTGATCAGAATAAGAAGTGATCATGGAAAAGAATTTGAGAATCAAAAGTTCTTAGATTTCTGCTCTTCAGAAGGAATCAATCATGAGTATTCTTCTCCTATCACTCCTCAACAGAATGGGATTGTTGAAAGGAAGAATAGAACTATTCAAGAATCAGCAAGAGCTATGATTCATGCTAAAAAGTTACCTCTGTATTTCTGGGCTGAAGCTATGAACACTGCTTGCTACATCCATAACAGAGTTACCTTGAGAAAAGGAACCCTGTCCACAATATATGAAGTCTGGAAGGGCAGAAAACCCACTGTGAAGTACTTTCATGTGTTTGGAAGTAAATGCTATATTCTGACAGATAGGGAGCAAAGGAGAAAAATGGATCCTAAAAGTGATGAAGGAATTTTTCTTGGATACTCTATAAACAGCAGAGCATATAGAGTATTTAACTACAGAACAAATGTTATCATGGAGTCCATAAATGTGATAATTGATGATGCTCCTACAGATGTCCCAGAAGATGTTGGAACATCTGCTGATATCAAGATTGAAGCTGAAGAAAAGAATGATCAATATAACTTCACTCAAAATGATACAAAGTCAGAAGATTCAAGCAAACCTCCCTCCATCAGAATACAGAAGGATCATCCCAAAGATTTAATAATTGGTGATCCCAACAGAGGTGTGAGCACTAGATCAAGAGAAGTGATTTCAGGTTCTTGTTTTGTTTCCAAAATAGAACCTAAAAATATCAAGGAAGCTCTCACTGATGAATACTGGATTTGTGCTATGCAAGAAGAATTAGGTCAATTCACAACGAATGAAGTGTGGAATCTTGTACCTAGACCTGATGACATAAATGTGATTGGTACAAAATGGGTGTATAAGAACAAGTCAAATGAACAAGGAATTGTTACAAAGAACAAAGCTAGACTTGTGGCTCAAGGATACACTCAAATTGAAGGAGTAGACTTTGATGAAACCTTTGCACCAGTAGCAAGGCTTGAATCAATAAGACTACTGTTGGGAATTGCTTGTATCTTAAAGTTCAAGCTATTTCAAATGGATGTGAAAAGTGCCTTTCTTAATGGTTATCTTAATGAGGAGGTATATGTAGAACAGCCTAAAGGATTTGTTGATCCAAGCTGTCCAAATCATGTATACAAACTCAAGAAAGCACTTTATGGTCTGAAGCAAGCTCCAAGGGCATGGTATGAAAGACTTACCACATTTCTTATCAAGCAAGGATACAGAAAAGGTGGGATTGATAAAACCCTGTTTGTTAAAGATGAAGAAGGTAATGTCATGATTGCACAAATATATGTGGATGACATTGTGTTTGGTGGGATGTCTGATAAGATGGTCAAACATTTTGTCAAGCAGATGGAAGCTGAATTTGAAATGAGTCTAGTAGGTGAATTAACCTATTTTCTTGGTCTGCAAGTTAAGCAAATGGAAGACTCAATGTTCATCTCACAAAGCAAGTACTCCAAGAACATAGTGAAGAAATTTGGAATGGAAAATGCTTCTCATAAAAGAACTCCTGCTCCTACACATTTAAAGCTGACTAAAGATGAGAAGGGTGAGAATATAGATCATAGTTTATATAGAAGCATGATTGGGAGCTTGTTATACTTGACTGCTAGCAGACCAGACATTGCATTTGCAGTAGGAGTTTGTGCAAGATATCAAGCTGATCCAAAAGTCAGTCATCTCAATCAAGTCAAGAGAATCCTTAAATATGTTAATGGTACTTGTGACTATGGCATAATGTACTTTCATGGGTGCAAACCAATTCTCACTGGCTTCTGTGATGCTGATTGGGCAGGAAGTGCTGATGACAGAAAAAGCACTTCAGGAGGATGCTTCTTTCTAGGAAACAATCTGATTTCTTGGTTCAGTAAGAAACAGAATTGTGTATCCTTATCTACAGCTGAAGCTGAGTACATAGCAGCAGGTAGCAGTTGTTCTCAGTTGGTTTGGATGAAGCAGATGCTCACTGAGTACAATGTCCCACAGGATGTCATGACATTGTACTGTGACAACTTAAGTGCAATCAACATATCTAAAAATCCTATCCAACACAGCAGGACAAAGCATATTGATATCAGACATCATTTCATCAGAGATCTTGTAGAAGAGAAGGTGATTTCATTGGAGCATGTTGCTACAGATCTGCAATTAGCTGATATCTTTACCAAAGCATTGGATGCTACACAATTTGAGAACTTAAGGGGCAAACTTGGAATCTGTGTATGTGATATCTAGCAGTTAATGAGATGTGCCAACATGTCATATGACATTGCATGGCATAAGTTCCAGATGGCAAAGCTAGTCTGGACTAGATCCTTGGGAATTTCATTCCTAATCATTTGGACTGTAACGGCTACTTATTTGGTAATTCCTTATAAGCAGCTATCAAGAGTCTCATCACATCATCACAAGCGAATCACATTAACTAGTAATCCTTCAGAAATCTTAAACCCTAAAGCTGCACATTCATCTTCCTCAACAATGTCTCAAAACCCTAAAACTACTGAAGAAGTTCTCAACCAGGAAGACGTGGTTCATGCCACTCCTATTTCTATGGTGCCAATGCAATCAACACCATTAGACGAGCTCAGGGGAAATGCCTCTCACACTAAGAAGGCAAGAACACCAAAAAGAGGTAAAGATCAAATCAGAAGCAAAGCTAAAGAAATTCCTTCACATGTTAAATACTCCAAATATGTTGATGATTCCATCAAGGAGATTGTCAACCAAGTTTTCTCTGAACAAAGGGTAGTGAAAGGAATCTCTGTTCCCTTGAACACCATTCCTGCACCTCAAGAAGAACCTGCTCAAGATACAAAGAACACTGCTGCAGAACAAGATGTCCCAACGGATGTTGGAACATATGCAGATGAGAAAGCAATCTCATCTGATGCTGATACTGAACAGACTGAGGACAAGAAAGAGGTCTCAAGTGAAAGTGATAAAGAAGTTTCTATGGAACAGGCTAAAGACTCAAATGAAGATCAATCTTCTACTGATCAACAAGCTGATGAGGAGACTGCTCAATCCCCTCCAATAGTCAATCTGGAACAGGATTCTGATGCAGAGATCATATCATCTGTGAATCCCAGCATTGCCAAAAGGCTAAGGTCCAGAAAAGGAAAGATGCAAGATGAACCTGTCATTCCTGAGAAGAAGAAGGCTAGTCCAAAGAAAGGCAAGGCTAAAGCCACTTTTGGTCCAGCAAAACCATGGAGCAAGGTTCAAACTCAGAAGAGAAAAGCTGCAACACCATCAGATTCAGATGTTGGATCAGATATCCCAACATCTCCTCCCAAGAAGAAACCAGCTCCAGCTAGAGCTTCAACTGTTGTTCCAGAAGCTCCCTTGGACAATATATCCTTCCATCATGTCTCCAGTGTCAACAGATGGAAATATGTGTACCAAAGAAGGGTTGCTTTGGAAAGAGAACTGAGCAGCAATGCACTTGAGTGCACAGAACTCATTGACCTAATCTCTGCTGCAGGACTGTTCAAGACAGTCTCAGAGTTCTCTCCCTGTTATGAACTTCTTGTCAAAGAGTTCATTGTGAATCTTCAGGAGGATTGCTCAAATGGTAAGTCCTCTGAGTTTAGAAAAGTTTTTGTTAGAGGTAAATGTGTACAGTTTTCTCCTCAAATCATCAATGAGTATCTAGGAAGAGAAACAGATGGACCCAATGAACTAGGTAAGACAGATAATCAAGTCTGTAAAGTGATCACTGCAAACCAGGTCAAAGCTTGGCCTGTGAAGGGAAAGCTATCTGTAAGCATGCTTACCAGAAAGTATGCCATGCTGAACAGGATTGGTACATCTAATTGGGTGCCTACTAACCACACTTCCTCAATCTCAACTGGTCTAGCCAGATTTATATATGCTGTTGGGGACTCAAACCAAGATGGATTATGGAGCATATATTTTTGATCAGACTATGAAGCATGCCATCTCTACTGCAACAAAGCTACCAATAGCTTTTCCATCATTACTGTGTGGTATTGTTCTAAGTCAATACCCTGGAATTTTAACTGAGAAGGACATTGTCTGCAAGAGAGAGAGCTCCCTGGCTTTTCACTACAAATTATTTCTCAGTCACCATGCTGCAGATGTTGAAACACCTGCTGGGACATCTGCTGGTCCCTCCACTGCTAAGAATCCAATCTCTAAGAGGGCCTTGATTGCTGAGCTAAAGTGCACCTGCAAAGAGCTTGAAGCTAGAAAGAAGAAGCTGGAGGAAATAATTAAGAGGTTGGAAAGTGAAGAAGATCAGAATGCTGCATCTGGTGAAGACAGTGAAGCTGCAAGTGAAGCTGATAAAGATGAAGACACTGAAGTGGAGGAAGCTACTGAGAGTGATGAATCTGAGTGATCTGTGTATGTGAGGCATTTGTAATGACAGCAATAGTTCTTTGGCCCCTAATTTTGTGTCTACCAAGGGGGAGAACAACATCAAATGTAATTGCTGTTTAAATGAATGAAATCTGTTTGTTTATGCCTGAACTGAATAAGTGTGAATATTTCTGTTGAAACAAGACTGGACTCATATATGTTTGAGGGGGAGTAAAACTCAAATATGAATCAACAGAAAAGTAATGATATACTCTGATAAAAAGAACTTCTGCTGCACTCTGAAAACCAGAAAAGATGTTAGCCAAAAATTAGCCAAAGGGGGAGTTTGTAGATGTTTAAGAATTGGCAGAATTTTTGACCAAACAAGAAATGTTAAATTCAGTTCAGAATGTCCTATCAGATGTTGGGACATTATCAAACAGAGTATGTGAACTTATTTCAGGATGTCCTACCAGATGTTGGGACATTGTATAAATGACTAAGTTCAGTTTTGTCAGGATGTCCCAACAGATGTTGAGACATCTCAGACCTGCTACCAGAATTAATTATTGATTAACAGATCAGAGATATTTAAGGAGAACTATCTGGAATTAATTAATGCTGGATAAAAACAGAACAAGGCGCATCTGTAGGGAGTTTTAAATTGAAGATTCAGATTAAAACAGAAGACCTAATGCACCTAGAATATAGGAGGTAACAAACCCTAAATTCAAGGTGACAGTTGCTGCACATTAGGGCTGGATCATTCTACAGAAAGCCCAAAATTCAGATACCTATTTAAACAACAGAAACTCATAGAATTGAGCACGAATTTCAGAAGATAAAATAGGGTGTCTAGTGTTTTAATAGTAGGTTGTTTTTATGTACCACTTTATGAGCTTTTAAGCAAAAGTGCATTTGTGACTTGATTGAAACTGTTAAGTAAAATCAAGCTGTTATTGTTTGAAGGATGTCTTCAATTTCTGTAAACTTGTAAACTTGATCACTGGGTGATTGAGGGGGAGTGAGTAGGGTACTCTTATCTAAGTGAGTCTTAGGTAGAAATTGCATTGGGTAAGTATTAAGTGATAGATTAAACAGGGTGGTTTAAGTCTAGAATTAATATTACTAATAGTGGATTTCCTCCTGGCTTGGTAGCCTCCAGATGTAGGTGTGGTTATACACTGAACTGGGTTAACAAACTTCTGTGTTATTTATTTTTCCTGCTGTTTAAAGTTTTGGTTAAATTTGTCAAATGTCCTATTAAGTGTTGGAACATCTCTTAGGACATCTCATTACAGAATTTCAACAAGAAATGTTGAATTCAGTTCAGAATGTCCTATCAGATGTTGGGACATTATCAAACAGAATATAAGAACTTAATTCAGGATGTCACACCAGATGTTGGGACATTGTGTTAATGATTTAAGTTCAGTTTTTCAGGATGTCCCAACAGATGTTGTGACATTTCAAACCTGCTACCAGAATTAATTAATGACTAACTGATCTGAGTAATTTAAGGAAAGTTATCTGGAATTAATTATGGATGGACAAAAACAGAATAAGGCGCATCTGTAGGGAGTATTGTTATGAGACTTCAGCATAATCAGAAGAACTAAATCACCTAGAATCTAGGAAGTAACAAACCCTAATTCAAGGTGGAAGCTGCATGCGTTTTAGGACTGGATTAACCTACAGAAATCCCAAAATACAAACACCTACTTAAGCAACAGAATATCTCAGAATTGAGTACGAATTTCAGAAGACAAAATAGGGTGTTGTGTGTTTTAATAGCAGGTTGTTTTTATTGTACCACTTTATGAGCTTTTAAGCAAAAGTGTATTTGTGTCTTGATTGAAACTGTGAAGTAAGATCAAGCTGTTTTGTTTGAAGTATGACTTCAATTTTATTAAACTTGTAAACAAGATCACTGTGTGATTGAGGGGGAGTGAGTTGGTACTCATATCTAAGTTGTGTCTTAGGTAGAAATTGCATTGGGTAGATATTAAGTGAAAGATTAAACTGGGTGGTTTAAGTCTAGAATTAATATTACTTATAGTGGATTTCCTCCTGGCTTGGTAGCCTCCAGATGTAAGTGTGGTTATACACTGAACTGGGTTAACAAACTACTGTGTTGTTTATTTTTCATGCACTTTAAGTTTTGGTTAAATTTGTCAAGTGTTGGAACATCTCATTCGACATCTCATACCTGATCACAGAATTTCAATTGGCATCAGAGCAGGCACCCTGCCTGTTTATACTGGGTGAGATCTAGGGAATACAAATTCTGGAAACATGGACAGAGATATAGGATCAGTAAATAGACCACCTATACTGGATGAATCTAATTATGACTACTGGAAGCCAAGAATGATTGCATTCTTAAGATCACTTGACAACAAGGCCTGGAAGGCAGTCAACAATGGATGGGAACATCCTGTCCAAGACACCAAAGATGGAGCAAAAGTGTTGAAACCTGAAGAAGAATGGAGTAAGGAGGAAGAAGATTCAGCACTAGGCAACTCCAAGGCCTTAAATGCTTTATTCAATGGCATTGATAGGAACATCTTTAGACTTGTGCATCACTGTGAGCTGGCCAAAGATGTTTGGGACACTCTCAAAACAACTCATGAAGGAACATCAAAGGTAAAGATGTCAAGACTTCAACTTCTCACCACCAAGTTTGAAAACTTGAGAATGAAGGAAGATGAGACAATTCATGAATTCTACATGAACATCTTAGAAATAGCCAATACTTCTGGAGCCTTGGGAGAAAAGATGACTGATGAAAAGCTTGTAAGAAAGATTCTCAGATCTTTGCCAAAAAAATTTGACATGAAAGTCACAGCAATAGAAGAAGCTCAAGACATATGCACAATGAAAGTTGAAGAGCTCATTGGTTCACTTCAAACATTTGAGATGAGAATGAATGACACAAATGTAAAGAAGAACAAAAGCATAGCCTTGGTGACAAATACTGATGAAGAAGAAGAAAATGATGAATCAGAAACTGGTGAAAGTTTATCAGACAACATTGCTATGCTTGGAAGACAATTCAAAAAGATTCTCAGAAAGATGGAAGACAAATCCAAACCCAGTGGAAGATACACAAACTCTTCTGAGAACAAAAGACCTTATGATGCTAATAGAAGGTCAAATTATGATGAAAAGACCAGTCAAGAAAAAGGAATTAAATGCCATGGATGTGAAGGATATGGACACATCAGGAATGAATGTCCTACCTACTTAAAAAGGCAAAATAAAGGACTCTCTGTAACCTGGTCTGATGAAGACTCAGGAGGTGATTCAGAAGAAGAATCAGCTAAGCATATCACTGCTCTAGCTGGATTATGTGAATCTGAAAGTGAATCTAGTGATGGGGAGCTTACTTTTGAAGAACTTGAGCAATCATACAGAGAACTATTCAAAAGAAGCACTGAAATATGCAGTGAGAGTATAAAGCTAAAGAAGCAGATTAAGGCACTAAAGGATGAAAAAGCAAGTGATCTAGAGATCATTGACACCTTGAAAAGTGAAGTAAGTCTTCTCAACTCCAAGTTGGAACACATGTCCAAATCTGTTAGAATGCTGAACAGTAGCTCAAGTACACTGGATGTTATTCTCAACAAAAATAAGCATTCAGGGGATAAAAGTGGACTGAGATTTAACAGAGTTCATAAGGATGAAGCTAGCTCTAGCAAAACTACTTCAAAGTCCATACAGTCAAACAAGATGTCCCAACAGATGCTTCAACATCATGAAAAGAACACAAAGTCAAACATAATGTTCCAACAGATGTCTCAACATTCTGAAAAGAACATAATGAAGAAGAAGTATCAAAGATGGAGATGTCATCATTGTGGAAGATTTGGACATATCAAACCTCATTGCTATAAATTGCATGGATATCCAAATCAGATGTATCAGCAACCTCCTAAGCAGAAGATAGAAGTTACCAAGAAAGTGCTGCATAGACATCAAAGAGATCAGAAACCCCCTAAGCAGAAGACAGAGGTCATCAAGAAGGTATGGAGACCAAAAGCTAGTCTTCATGCTGATCAAAGCTACATGCCCAAGAACAAGATCAACAAACAACCTTGGAGCTCTACTGATGAACAATACACAGGGCAGAGGTATCAAAAGAAATCTCAACACAAATGGTCAAAGAAAGGTGTTGCATATATAGCTCATACATCACTAAGAGTATCAGCTAAAGAAGACTGGTACTTTGACAGTGGATGTTCAAGACACATGACTGGATTGAAGAATCTGCTAGTAGACTTAAAGTCATATTCATCCAGATATGTAACCTTTGGAGATGGAGCTAAAGGATAAATCAAGGGAGTTGGGACCTTGGACTGTCCAGATGTACCAAGACTAGATGATGTGCTGCTGGTTAAAGGTTTAACTGTTAACCTGATCAGCATAAGTCAATTATGTGATCAAGGGTACAGTGTAAACTTTACCAAAACTGAATGCATAGTGTCTAACAAAGAACAAAAGGTTGTCATGAGAGGAGCCAGATCTAAAGACAACTGTTACATGTGGGAACCTCAAGACTTCAGTCTCACTTCAACTTGCTCTTTAGCTAAAGAAGAAGAAGTGAAACTATGGCACCAAAGACTAGGTAATCTTCATTTCAGAGGCATAAAGAAAATCATATCTATGGATGCTGTGAGAGGTATTCCTAAACTAAAGATTGATGATGGCAAAATATGTGGTGAATGTCAAATAGGCAAGCAAATCAAGATGTCCCATCCAAAGCTCCAACATCTGACAACTTCCAAAGTTTTGGAACTATTGCATATGGA
Source organism: Lathyrus aphaca (assembly GCA_963966055.1). NCBI lineage: Eukaryota > Viridiplantae > Streptophyta > Magnoliopsida > Fabales > Fabaceae > Lathyrus > Lathyrus aphaca. Next base: position 723,059,564 of record OZ014519.1, on the reverse strand, counting down.
TCTTATGGGACCTATGCAGGTTGAGAGCCTTGGTGGTAAGAGGTATGCCTATGTGGTGGTTGATGACTTTTCAAGGTATACATGGATAAATTTCATCAAAGAAAAGTCTGATGTATTTGATGTATTCAAAGACTTATGCCAAAGAATACAAAGGGAAAAAGCCAGCTGTGTGATCAGAATAAGAAGTGATCATGGAAAAGAATTTGAGAACCAAAAATTCTTAGATTTCTGTTCTTCAGAAGGAATCAATCATGAATACTCTTCACCAATCACTCCTCAACAGAATGGGATTGTTGAGAGGAAGAATAGAACTATTCAAGAATCAGCAAGAGCTATGATCCATGCTAAAAAGTTACCTTTGTACTTTTGGGCTGAAGCTATGAACACAGCTTGTTACATCCATAACAGAGTTACTCTAAGGAAAGGAACTTTGTCCACAATTTATGAAGTCTGGAAGGGCAGAAAACCCACAGTTAAGTACTTCCATGTGTTTGGAAGTAACTGTTATATTCTGGCAGATAGGGAGCAAAGAAGAAAAATGGATCCTAAAAGTGATGAAGGGATTTTTCTTGGATACTCTATAAACAGCAGAGCATATAGAGTATTTAATTCTAGAACCAAGGTTATCATGGAGTCCATAAATGTGATAATTGATGATGCTCCTACAGATGTTCCAGAAGATGTTGGAACATCTGCTGATATCAAGACTGAAGCTGAAGAAAAGAGTGATCATTCTGACTTCACTCAAACTGATGCAAGGACAGAACAATCCAGCAAACCTCCCTCCATCAGAATCCAGAAGGATCATCCTAAAGATTTGATAATTGGTGATCCCAACAGAGGTGTAAGCACTAGATCAAGAGAAGTAATTTCAGGTTCCTGTTTTGTTTCTAAAATAGAACCTAAAAACATCAAGGAAGCTCTTACTGATGAATACTGGATTTGTGTTATGCAAGAGGAATTAGGTCAATTCACAAGGAATGAAGTGTGGAACCTTGTTCCTAGACCTGATGACATAAATGTGATTGGAACTAAATGGGTGTATAAGAACAAGTCAAATGAACAAGGAGTTGTTACAAAGAACAAAGCTAGACTTGTAGCTCAAGGATACACACAAATTAAAGGAGTAGACTTTGATGAAACCTTTGCACCAGTAGCAAGGCTTGAATCAATCAGACTACTTTTGGGAATTGCTTGTATCTTAAAGTTCATGCTATTTCAAATGGATGTGAAAAGTACCTTTTTAAATGGTTATCTTAATGAAGAGGTATATGTAGAACAGCCTAAAGGATTTGTTGATCCAAGCTGTCCAAATCATGTATACAAACTAAAGAAGGCTCTTTATGGTCTGAAGCAAGCTCCAAGAGCATGGTATGAAAGGATGACTACTTTTCTTATCAAGCAAGGGTACAGGAAAGGTGGAATTGACAAAACCTTGTTTGTTAAAGATGAAGATGGAAATGTCATGATTTCTCAAATATATGTAGATGACATTGTCTTTGGTGGGATGTCAGACAGGATGGTTAAACATTTTGTCAATCAGATGGAATCTGAATTTGAAATGAGCCTAGTAGGAGAATTAACCTACTTTCTTGGACTGCAAATAAAGCAAATGGAGGACTCCATGTTCATTTCCCAAAGCAAGTATGCTAAGAACATAGTCAAGAAATTTGGGATGGACAGTGCTACTCATAAGAGAACTCCTGCCCCCACACATTTAAAGCTGACTAAAGATGACAAGGGTGAGAATGTAGATCAAAGCCTATACAGAAGTATGATTAGAAGCTTGTTATATCTGACTGCTAGCAGACCAGACATAGCATTTGCAGTAGGTGTATGTGCAAGATATCAAGCTGATCCAAAAGTTAGTCATCTTAATCAAGTCAAGAGAATTCTGAAATATGTTAATGGTACTTGTGACTATGGCATAATGTACTTTCATGGATGCAAACCAATTCTCACTGGCTTTTGTGATGCTGATTGGGCTGGAAGTGCTGATGACAGAAAAAGCACTTCAGGAGGATGCTTCTTTCTAGGAAACAATTTGATTTCTTGGTTCAGTAAGAAACAAAATTGTGTATCCTTATCTACTGCTGAAGCTGAATATATTGCAGCTGGAAGCAGTTGTTCACAGTTGGTTTGGATGAAGCAAATGCTCGCTGAGTACAATGTCCCACAAGATGTCATGACATTGTACTGTGACAACTTAAGTGCAATTAACATATCAAAGAATCCTATCCAACATAGCAGGACCAAACATATTGATATCAGACATCATTTCATCAGAGATCTTGTAGAAGAGAAAGTGATTTCACTGGAACATGTAGCTACAAATCTGCAGTTGGCTGATATATTTACCAAAGCCTTGGATGCTACTCAATTTGAAAACCTAAGGGGTAAATTGGGAATCTGCTTATGTGAAATTTAGCAGTTATGGAGATGTGCCAACATGTCATATGACATTGTGTGGCATGATCACCAGATGGCAACACCAGTCTGGTCAAGCACCTTGGGTATTCCACTCCTAAAAATTCTCAAAGTAACGGCTACTTATAAAATATCAGCTTGCTTTCAGCTATCCATCTTCTCATCATACTATCAAAAACGAACTGCATTCTCTAACTGTTTTTCAGAACTCGTCAAACCTAAAACTCTTCATCCACCTCCTTCGAAAATGTCTCAAAACCCTAACATTTCTGAAGAAATCCTCAACAAGGAAGATGTGGTGCATGCAACCCCTATTTCTGTGGTACCCATGGATTCAACTCCAATGGACGAAATCAGAGGAAGTGTTCCTCTTGCTAAAAAGCCAAGAACTCCAAAAAGAACAAAAGATCAAGTTTTCAGCAAGTCCAAAGGCATACCTTCACCAGCAAACATCACTCCAAAAGCTTCTGAATACGTCGATGATTCCATAAAGGAGTTGGTAAACAGGATCTTAACTGAGCAAAGAGTGGTAAGTGGCATATCTATCCGTCTGAACACCATGCCAGCTCCACAAGAAGATCAACAAACTCAGGCTGAAAAGGACACTCCTGTTCAACAGGATGTCCCAATAGATGTTGAAACATCTGAGGACCAGCAAAAGGCCTCATCTGATGCTGCTGTTGAAACATCTGAGGACCAGAAAAAGGCCTCCACTGATAGTGATGAAGAAATATCTGAGGACCAGCACAAGGCCTCCACTGAAGATCAAATCTCTGTTGAACCACCAGCTGAAGAGGAGAATGCTCAATCTCCTCCTGTTGTGAACCTAGAGCATGATTCTGATACAGAAATCATTGCTTCTGTAAACCCTAGCATAGCCAAAAGGCTTAGGACTAGGAAAGAAAATATGAATGCAGGACATGCAATTCCTGAGAAGAATCAAGCTACACCAAAGAAGGACAAATCTAAAGTTGTCTTTGGTCCTACAAAACAATGGAGCAAGGTGCAAACACAAAAGAGGAAAGCTGTCACTCCTCCAGATTCAGATGTTGAAGAAGATGTCCCAACATCTCCTCCAAAGAAGAAATCAGCACCCTCAAGGTCATCAACTGCTGTTCCAGAAGCTCCCTTGGACAACATCTCCTTTCATCATGTTTCAAGTGTGAATAGATGGAAGTTTGTTTATCAAAGAAGGGTATCACTTGAAAGAGAGCTGAGCAGTAATGCACTTGAGTGCACAGAGTTAATTGATCTCATCTCTTCTGCTGGCCTCTTCAAAACTGTCTCCAACTTCTCTCCTTGCTATGAGCTGCTGGTCAAGGAATTCATAGTCAACCTCCAAGAAGATTGTGCTAATGGTAAGTCTGCTGACTTTAGGAAAGTATATGTAAGAGGAAGGTGTGTAGACTTCTCTCCTAGGGTTATCAACCACTACCTTGGAAGAGAATCTGATGGCCCAAATGAATTAGGAAAGACTGATAACCAGGTTTACAAGGTTATTACTGATAACCAGGTCAAGGCTTGGCCAGTTAAAGGGAAGCTCTCAGTTAGCATGCTGACAAGGAAATATGCCATGCTGAATAGGATTGGTACAACAAACTGGGTACCTACCAATCATACATCCTCAATATAAACTGGATTGGGCAGGTTCATATTTGTTGTGGGCACTCAAACAAAGCTGGATTATGGAGCTTATATATTTGATCAGACATTGAAGCATGCTGGATCATCTGCAACTAAGCTGCCAATTGCCTTTCCTTCCCTGCTGTGTGGAATAATACTGAGTCAGTATCCTGGTATTCTCACTGAGAAGGACACAATCTGCAAAAGAGAAAGCCCTCTGGCCTTCCACTACAAGTTGTTCCTGAGTCATCATGCAGCTGATGTTGAAGCACCCTCTGGGACATCTGCTGGTCCTTCAAAGGCAAAGTCTCCAATCTCCAAAGCTGCATTGATTGCTGAACTGAAGAGAACTTGCAAAGAACTGGATGCAAGGAAGCAGAAGCTTGAGGAGATTATCCAAAGGCTGGAGATTGAAGAAAGTGCTCAGAAAGCTGCTACTTCTGATGAGGAGACTGAGGAAGAGGAAGAGACTGACTATGAGGAATCTGAGTGAAAATTGTATGTGAGGAAAAATGTAATGACTGCTGCATTGTAATTTTGACTTAGTAACTTTGGCCCCAAATTTATGTCTAACAAGGGGGAGAACAACAACAACAATGTATGATGCTGTTTAGTTATTAATGAAAAACTTTTGTTTGCTTCTGAACTGAATCAGTGTGTTTTAATGAAAATTTCTGTTGCAACAAATCTGAATACATGTATGTTTGAGGGGGAGTAAACTCACACATGACTCAACAGAAAAGAACTGCTATACTCTGATAAAAGAACTTCTGCTGCACTCTGATAACCAGAAAAATATGTTAGCCAAAAATTAGCCAAAGGGGGAGTTTGTAGATGTTTAGAATTGGCAGAATTTTTGACCAACAAGAAATGTTGAATTCTGTTCAGAATGTCCTATCAGATGTTGGGACATTATCAAACAGAATATAAGAACTTAATTCAGGATGTCACACCAGATGTTGGGACATTGTGTTAATGATTTAAGTTCAGTTTTTCAGGATGTCCCAACAGATGTTGTGACATTTCAAACCCGCTACCAGAATTAATTAATGACTAACTGATCTGAGTAATTTAAGGAAAGTTATCTGGAATTAATTATGGATGGACAAAAACAGAATAAGGCGCATCTGTAGGGAGTATTGTTATGAGACTTCAGCATAATCAGAAGAACTAAATCACCTAGAATCTAGGAAGTAACAAACCCTAATTCAAGGTGGAAGCTGCATGCGTTTTAGGACTGGATTAACCTACAGAAAGCCCAAAATACAAACACCTATTTAAGCAACAGAATATCTCAGAATTGAGTACGAATTTCAAAAGACAAAATAGGGTGTTGTGTGTTTTAATAGCAGGTTGTTTTTATTGTACCACTTTATGAGCTTTTAAGCAAAAGTGTATTTGTGTCTTGATTGAAACTGTGAAGTAAGATCAAACTGTTTTGTTTGAAGTATGACTTCAATTTTATTAAACTTGTAAACAAGATCACTGTGTGATTGAGGGGGAGTGAGTTGGTACTCATATCTAAGTTGTGTCTTAGGTAGAAATTGCATTGGGTAGATATTAAGTGAAAGATTAAACTGGGTGGTTTAAGTCTAGAATTAATATTACTTATAGTGGATTTCCTCCTGGCTTGGTAGCCTCCAGATGTAAGTGTGGTTATACACTGAACTGGGTTAACAAACTACTGTGTTGTTTATTTTTCATACACTTTAAGTTTTGGTTAAATTTGTCAAGTGTTGGAACATCTCATTCGACATCTCATACCTGATCACAGAATTTCAACATCTATCTCAACAACAATCGATCTTGCACCCGGTTTAACATCATCCTTACATCAGCTTTGGAAAACATATTCAGGTGCACCATATCTAATATGAACCAAAACAGGAAAAACGGTTAAAGAACTCACAATCACAGCAAAATTCAGATATGTACATTTGAAACATGAAAAGGTTAATTTAGAGATACAATTATTGACGTAACATACATTTTTTCCAGCTTAAGAATAATATTAATGCAAACAATGAAGGATGAAATGGGTGAAGTTTGACTTAAATTGCAGATTTTTTGCTCTCATTGGTATGATAAAACACAAGAATTATGATTTGGAGTCGATAAGTTGATTGAGAATGACATATTTTTAAGGGTTTTGGGTTATGGATGTGGTATGGAGTGTGGGAGAGATGATCATGCTAGGTGGTGATATATTCAATTTTCCGTGTGATATTTTCGGAGATGCATCTCTGAATTCACGCAAAAAAATTATGGAGATGAATCTCCGAACCAAATTTTGGCAAAAAAAGGGGGTGTGAGTCATACCATAAGGGTGGGAAAAGAAATTCCCTAAACACAATCCAAAACACACACATTTAACTCGATTCATCATAAAGAAATGGCCATGATATTTTACTCTACATACATTTAGTTTCTCCTTTGTTTACTGGCTTGAATGTCTGTAAGAGTGTAATGACTCAATTTCAATAGTTTTTTTTTGTCGAAATAATGTCTAAATTGATGAAATCTACATCGATTCATTTTGGTTTGGTTTTCGGTATTTTTTTAACATTGAAACATTTCTTTTTACTATTGATTGTGACCTTGGTGTCACCTCCCTCTGGGGTAGCGTTTTATAAGTGTATTTTTTCAAAGTGGTGGTTCTTTGTAGAGTGGTCAAAATGGGGTAGACTAATCAATTTGGCCTGTAAGCCTTATATTTTAGCCTAGGTAGGGCCGTAATTTTTATAAAAAAAACATGAACTTGTCTTGTTTGCCCAGCCCACCAGACTTATGTTTTTTATGGGTTAGGTAAGGTCGGCCAAACGGGCTTTGGGCTATCCCATTATAATAAATTTATAAAATAACTTTAGTTAATTTTGAAAAAAAAAAAATGAGTTGGGATATGATTGCATAAATGTGTTTTCAAGTGAAAAGGAAAAATTAAAGAGGATGAAGATAGGTTTTCAAGATGATGTGATAAAAATTGTTGTGAGATGAAGAGAAAGTTTGATAAGTATTTGACATAATATTGTGTTACACTTTACTTTTACACAAATGTTTTTTGTGGTATTCATATATTGATATATGGATGTAATTTGATGAATATTTTAGCCATCATTTAACTAAATTTATGATTATTCTCTACTTATGATACATAGCTTTTGTCTATTACATTCATTTTTAGAGAATTTCTTACCCCACCCCTTAGGGTTCTTACGCACCATGTGCGCTTCCAAAAATGTCCCTCTGCTTCTGGAGATGTATCTCCAGACGCACGTTTTTTTTACTTAACATTGGTTTGTTTCGGAGATACATCTACAAAATGTTTCCATTTATGTAGCTCTAGAATATTTTTTGATACACTTCGCACCAGACCTTTTTTCCTTCCTCATTCTTCACTTTTTATCTTCTTCTCAGACCTTCAAACTCTCCAAAATCTCTCAAACCTCAAAAATTATATTTCTACCAAACCTGATTTTTTTCACTCGAGTTCGACATAGAGCATCAAATACAACGATCAACACACTTCAAATCATCCATAACTTAATATAATCAATAAGTTTTTTAGTTTTTGAGTTTTTGAGTTATTTTCGAGTTTTGTCCGTAGTCGATTTAGAATAGACTTCTTAGGTGTAGAAATCGTTAGATAATTTTAGAAACATAGTTTAGAGACAGTGTAGGTATTGTTTGTTGGCTTAAACAGACAATCAGGGCATCAAAAAGTCGATTTTCAAAGGTTGGCGACGACAATGGTGTAACTGTTAGAAGTTGCAGAATGTTTCAGAGCTTCATCTACAGAACAAGTTAACGTTAGGGTTTTTCCGTAGATGCAACTCCGAAAAACCCCAGATGTTGTGAATTTTGGATGCTTCCGTGGATACATCTACGGAAGTCTTTTGTGTGTATGCATTCGGAAACAAGAAAATATTTTTTTCTTTTTGTTTTTTAATTTATTTGTATCTAATTTTAAATTATTTTTTATACCTTGCAGACTTTATGGCTGACATAGACGACCGACTGATACATTGATGGATTGCACAACATGCACCTGTCTGACGTGCACGGACCCAGACAGATGCACAACCTTCTTCCTCACATGCCCCGAACACTCCATCGGCCTCGTATCCTACCACATCATCCATTTCTTCGTCCCGGAGGCGTTGGGATGCTACTGAGGGTTCATCACAGTCTATGCCCTCCCGCATGCCTCGTCGGGATAGTCTTGTTCTACTTCTAGAGCATGACATTGATTCGGTCCCACCTTCATATGGTGATGATCTAGCACAAGAGGATGTTGGTGACGATGATGATGCGCCTGATGGTTTCCCGAGGGGTCCATTCGATATGTCCCTGCTGATAGGGTACGTCGAGCATACTTCCAAACATGTCTGAGATGGAGAGGTAACATTACCCTAAGACATCCTCCTTCCATCTACCGCATGACAAGGTCACGATTATACTTGACGACATTTCATGTCTATTGCATATACCGATCAAGGGAGGTGGATAAGACTTGCGACGCTCATGTGAGTTTCTCCTTTCTGAAGTGTAAATTTACTGAGGTGTTCACTGATGCACGACAAGAAGATGGTAATCTAGCTGAGGTTGAGATACACAAACAACATGTGTTGAGGTGTTTCTTTCTATATTTGATCAGTATTCAGCTGTTTGTGGACACGAGCTCCACGTATACCGATGTCTCTTACCTCAGGTACGTTTTGGATCCCACACAGATCCATGAGTATAACTGGGGGGCGGCTATGCTGGCGTACACGTATTCGAGACTCTCAAAAAGGATTTTTGTGGAAGACCATGACTATTGCAGATAGTTGTTCATTATATGTGGTATAATCTTATATCCTTCGACTTTTTTTCATTTATTTTCATTATATATTCGTGATAATGCTTGATATCGATGTTTTTTATTTTCATTTCAGGCTTAGATCTTCCAACACTTTCCGATGATAAATGGGTGAGGGAGTGTGTCTGAGTACATTGAGGCATGGTCGCGTGCACGGGCCTTTCTCCTGCTCAGAGAGAACCAGGCGGTCGACCCGTACAAATTTAATCTCAATCGCATGGTTGCTAAAGACACCTGATATGATGCCTAAGCAGTTCACCGTGCGACACACCCGTTTGATGATATCTCATTATTCAATGAATGGTCGGCATGCAGTTTGATACCCCGACACCATGTCGTCTCTGCTCTTCTCGGCTTGACCCGTAGGCAGATAGATGAGTTTTTTGATGACTATCAGAACCACATGGTACTAGACGAGGCTCGGGCGACCAGAGTGTCTAGAGACTGGAGTTGCGTTGATAGATACATCATGTGGTTTTTTGTCGTCTCACACGCCTACATAGTGCCCACTGCAAAAGGATCACCTTTCAAACCAGCTCACCAGAAGATATTAAAGGAGCAGTAGTCTCAGTTGGACCACACTCAGGTTGTGTTGTCTCGCTGTCGTGAGATAGTTAAGATTGGACGGGAAGAATTGAGGTCGGTTTCTTCCCTGAGGGGTCTAGTGGCATGTGTATTATGGATGACATGATTGCGGTGGCAGATGGGGCACTTATGTACTGTAGACGTTGTGCCAGGACGGGTGGGATCGACGATCGAGGAGGCGGTAAAGGCAGAGGAGGCATAGACAGGGGAGATGATGCAAATATTGTCTGACACACACAGTAGTGATTGTGGTGTTTATTTTGATGATGTTTATGAACTTATATATATATATATATATATATATATATATATATATATATATATATATATATATATATATATATATATATATATATATATATATATATATATATAATTTTATTTACGAATGTATGTTATTTTATATTCATCTATGGAACTTTAATTTTTCCACAGATACATATTCGGAAGCATTCAACATAAAAAAAGTGGTGCGTCAGAATATGTATCTCTGTAAACAGAAAACATAAATAAAAATGCGTCAAGTAGTTGAGAATATCATAATATGGATTAAGAAATTCACCATTTTTATAAAATTAAAACTATAATTTTAAAATCTAGGTCGAATTGGTCCATTTGTTTACAAGACCCCTTGGAAACTAGATCAAACTCATTTTTAGTAGCCATGAAATAATCAAATCGACCAATTTCAACCCATTTATAGTTCTTATAATTCTTTGAAGTTCTTCTTTTTAGACGGCACTTAGATCTTTAGAGACAAAATATTATAACCAAAGAAATATATTACTGGTTTAATTCAAAGTATTGGTAATTGTAGGTATGAGATACGTTTTTAAATGATTAAATCCATTTCATTTCAGTCAATATAATTGGTTACTATAATTATTATTAAGGTCTTGTTAATAAATCATATCAGGACATTATTTAAGTATTTCATATTTAAAAATTATTCTTTAAATCATATCAGGACATTATTTAAGTATTTCATATTTAAAAATTATTCTTTAAAAAATTCAAACAGTTTAATTTCCAATACACATTATTACACATATTTTTATAAAAATTTATTATTTAAACTTCTTAAAAAATATCGATTAGCATTTCCATTATTATTATTATTATTATTATTATTATTATTATTATTATTATTATTATTATTATTATTATTATTATTGAAGTGCCTCAACAATTTGAAGGAATTTAGTATGATTAGTTTTTTCTACTAATAAGTGAATGATATTTCTCTTAAATTAATAAGTAAACTCTTGGTCTTTTGAGAAGCACCATTTAAGAAATAAATTTTCTCTCATTTTGTTGAGAAATGTAAAAGCTAGAGTTGAAGATGAAATCAATTATTCAGGTAAATCATTGATGAGAGTCCAAAACAAAGATGATACGTGATGCAATATTGAAGTGTTGTTTGTGTTTTAATCAATTGCTAATGTGCATATAGCTTTAGGCACACAAAACATTTTTTAAATGCAAAAATGCATGCTCGTGTGTTCACATATCATTTTCGCAGGTAATTTGAATTGGATGAAATATGGCCTTTTTTTTTGTTTGGTTAGGCTTTCAATTGGGTGATTGATAAAGACTCATAACTAGTATTTGATTTGCTAATAAAGTAGATCAAATTTCGTTGGCAGAGGGAAACATCAAGAAGAAAATACAATACTCTAGTGTGAGTGTTGGGTGATGTATTAGAAGTTGATATGAGTGAATTAATGAATTAAAATAATTAGTGAAAAGGATTCTATGCATTAAAGAATAATGTATACAAGTGAATTTTGTGATATCATATATTGAAGAATGTAAATTTTTTGAATAAGATAAAGATAAATATGTTGATGGTTCTAATGCGTGTAGACATATTAACCTTTATATAGAGTATCAAGGCCAACCTACTCATCTCATTTTTAGGCAAAGGTAGCTTTGAATGGATTAAGACAAGACAATACAAAGAAGAATATCCCTTGTGGGGGGAACCATCTCTACATTATTGGGGAACTATCTTTACATTGGTTGAGAAGATTGAATTGATAAAAGATTGAATTGAAATGGACTTTTAATTAGGGTGATTAAAATCGAACCGAATTAATAGAAAATTGTTAATTAAATTAAACTAAATTGAAATTTGTAAAAAAATGTGTTTGTTTTGAATGTATTTGAGCTATTTTTTTAACATAACTATGTGATTCGGTTCGGTTTGCGGTTTGTATTTTACAAATCAAATCAAATCAAAATAAATTACATTATGTTACAACTTAAAATTCACTTAATCCACATCCAACTCAAACATATTATATCTTAGGCTTACGATTACGAACAATTTTCTCTCACTCATACTTAGATTTTAGTTTCAGCATTCTCTAATCTCTTTTTGCAGTATTGAGTTATATTATCATCTTGTTCGCAAAATATATTACTAACACTTTTTTCACCATGTTCATCATTGCACACTGCCAAGGAAATGTGGAATGCTCTTGAGTGATACATGGATATGGATGAAAATAGATCAGATCGACCTACATGAACCTATAGTCTAACCTATTTAAGGTCATGTCAGGTTAGACCAATTTAATAAAAAAGTTAGACTTTGATTTTTTAAAAGTCTATTTAATTAAATATGTCAGACTTAGGCTATTAAAACATTAGGCACAACTATGACTTTTTTGTTAGGATCTTCCATCTCCAACGACAGTCGCTAGATGGCCGACACAACTAGGTGTCCTTCAAGCCGAGCAGGTTGTTTAAAGCATACTTGGAATCTGTTCGCCATTTCAAGGAACGGTTCTACATTATAAAACCTTGCTCACAAGAAGCTAAGGACTCCCTCGATTTTAAGGAGGTCGTGAACGGCGAGGAAACGATGTTGTCCAAGTTTCCTTTAAAGTTGGTGGAGGCACATTTTAATCATGGGAGCGATTACTACATAACCAAGCCTGGGAAGCTGGGCGCCGGTGACATGGATGCACACCAAAAGCTCGTGTAGTTTGCAGCGGGCTTTCGTTAGACAATACTTGTGGATACTGGAAAGCATGTTCTCTTGACTTCGAACGAGGTGCCCGTTGTGTCACCTCGACTAATAAATACAAAGGATTTTCTCAGTTGCCGGGATGACGTGATGGAATTGGTGCTCTTAGGTAGAATGTTTATTTTGTTGTTCAAGTGTTGTTTCTCAGGTCCTATTTGTTGTACCCCGAAAAATACGACCTCGCGACGAAAGACCGCAGAAAAATTAAAACAACAACAGAGTCGCCATCAAACTTATTTTATTCCAAAAAATAGGAAAAGGAAAATATCGAGAAACCTTTTTGAAAACGGATAGTGCTTGGTCTTTGAAACCAGATTTTGAGTTTGTGAGTCGATTCCGTAAGGGGAAGGTATTAATACCCCTTACGTCCGTTGTACCCAACAGGAACCTCTTAGTTTGATTTGTCATTGAATGTCTTACGAATGTCATTTATCTTCTTCAAATTATAAATGGAAAGTAAATGCGAACGATTCTAAACTAGGGTTAGTATTAAAGGGGAAATGGGCGGTTATGCTCCTATGGTGCTCGACAAGGAGTAAGATCTGTGTGCCTACGTATTCCCTCGTGCAATGGGAAAGTCAGAGCCTCATAGTTCGTGGTTATAAGGTTGGTTAGTTTGTTCGTTTTATTAGGTGTCAATTGCTCACACCCGAAGCAGATGCCTCACACCCAAGCAATTGAGGAAAAGCGTCGGAGATCCAACACTTGTCTTCTTCACCTTGTTTCAATAGTGTTCTGGACTGGGCCATGACGAGATGCACGGCATGGCCCAACGCCCGTCGGGTCCAGGACCAAACGTCCGAGCACACGAATGCGTCGAGCAAAGGTCCTTCCACCCACATCGGAGGGACATCACCTCGACGACTTGACTGCGTGTCGGGAAAAGAGCGCGTTCCTCGTTCAATGATCCTCATCCTCATACCACCAATCTACATCACGGGCATGTGAGCTATGTCCGGCAGAACCACTTCTGCCACCTCATCTGGCACGTCACCCAACTCCCCTGTATTATCTCCTTAGGGATAGGGGCAGTTGGACCAGGGAGCAGACCTTTGGTCTAGGTCTTCACGCTTCTTACGCGTCCCTTGGCAGCTCCTCCTTGGGCCTAGCTAAATCCAGCCCATTAGGAGCCTTGGCCTAGCGCTGGGGGCTCAATATAAATACCCTTTCATAGCAAAGGGCCAGGTATTCTGACTTACTCTCTAATAACCTTACTCTATACCTCTTCTGACTTAAGCATTGGAGCACCTTGCAGGTACCTCCCCCTCACTCACCTCACTCTCTGGCCCAGTCTGCAATCCTTGGAAGGCCCTCCTGATCAGGTAAGATCAGTGGCGCCGTCTGTGGGAACTAGCTATCCCCGTCTTCATCAACAGAGGACCAAAGCTCATCCATTCCTGTCCTTCCAACATGGTCGGAGAACAACCCAGCGAGCGCAGCCGTCCCCTTGTCGACTACACTATGGACGATGGCCCGCAGCCCCATGAAGCGGACGCTCGAGACGGTCGTCCGTCTACCCCGTCCCCAGAGCCTTAAAACAACGGGGATGTCTCTCACGCCCAAAACCAAGGGGCATAGACGTTTCATCCCATTCCCGTTCCCGTTGAAGGAGACGCAACAATGATTGCCATGGTGAATGCCCTCAACCAGGCCGGTTCTATGCTCTACCAGCAGCACGAAAGAATCATGGCTCTCGAAGCCGAGCGACAAGAGGCCCGACCCCAGCAGGAGAGGAGGATACAACAATGTCCAGAACCAACAAAGAAGCGCGGGCGTCGCTCTCCCGAACCTCACGTCAGCAGGGCACGTGCCCGTCGTGACAACGATCGAGCAGGAACATCACCAAGGCGCGGGCGCAGCCCCGACAACAATGAACTATCTCCATTAAGGAGCGACGAGGAAGACTTGCACTGCCCCCTGTCTCGGGCAATAATGGAGGCCCCGCTCCCCAAAGGCATGGAGAAACCGCCCAATCTAGCTGTATACGACGGGACTACGGATCCCGACGACCACGTTGACAACGTCAACGCAATGCTCGACTACCGCAATGATATCACCGGTCACCTCAAATGCCGACTGTTTTCAACAACCCTCAGGAAAGGGGCCATGGCTTGGTATAAAAGCTTGGCCCCCGAATCCATCACATCTTGGAGAGTCATGAGGTCCATGTTCACCAGGCACTTCACGGTTTCCCGTCGTCATCCCAAAACTGAGGCGACCCTCGAAGCCATAGTACAAAAGAAGAATGAAACACTGCGCTCGTACATCGAGCGATTCAACCAAGAAGCTGTCGAGGTGGATACCACCGAACACATGAAGAAGTATCTCCTCGAAAGAGGACTCTTGTCCGACAGTGAACTTAGCAGAGCCGTCGGGATCGAGCCTCCCCGCACCTTGAACGAACTTCTGCACAAGGCCCAGGCCTACATCAGATATGAGGAAAAACAGGTAGCACACAACGCCCGCACCGGCCGTAATGCTGGGGATACCGAGCATTCCAAACGTGAGGACCCGAACATCCCCCGTCGCAACGGGGACAAGCGAAGGGAAGAAAGACCTCGCGAACTCCGAGAAGGAAGAGGCCCCGCAGGCCGATACAGCGAGTACACCTTATTGACAGCTCCTCGAGAGCGCATCCTCGCGGAATGCATCAACTCTGAATTTAAACAGGGCAGAGTCAGGTTCCCAAAACCATCTGCGCCAAAACCTCACACCGACAAATCCAAATATTGTCGGTTCCACAGGAGCCACGGGCACGTGACCGAGGACTGCGTCCACCTGAAAGATGCAATAGAGATTCTAATCCAAGAAGGGCACCTAAAGCAGTATACGAGGAAGAACGAAACCCCCAGACACGACTAGGCAGAGAAGAAGAGACCCCGGGAAGAAACATCCCCCGACAACTCTCCTTATCAAGTGGCCCTCTGCGTGTCACGCCCGGAAGATTTCATCCTCCCCGAGCCATTGCCCGAAGGTAGAATCACTGCACTCAGCCCCTGGGAAGATTTCCCAACCGCACTGGTTATATCAGGCGGAGGAATTAACGGTGAAGCCGCCGCCCTCTCGGTCAAACGCAAGTTCGACGAGCTCCTACTAACTGCCCCCGAGCAAAAGGCGACGCTGACAAAATACCGGGGTAAATCCAAC
Organism: Lathyrus aphaca; assembly: GCA_963966055.1. Lineage (NCBI taxonomy): Eukaryota > Viridiplantae > Streptophyta > Magnoliopsida > Fabales > Fabaceae > Lathyrus > Lathyrus aphaca. The sequence continues at coordinate 723,043,890 of OZ014519.1, read as the reverse complement.
CCAATATCCTTCTTTCTGGAAGAACTCCCAGGCGGATCCCCGAATTCGGGCATCCCACTATTGATCAGGGCAAAAATGGCCCAGTTCGACGTCAGGCGCATCCTGGTCGATCAGGGCAGCTCGGTGGATATCATGTATGTCCACCTCTTCAAGACTCTGAAATTAGACAAGACCAACCTGGCCCCCTACGTCGGATCCGACCTCCAGGGATTCAACAGAGCGACAACAAGGCCGTGGGGATATGTCGAGCTCCTCGTCACCTTCGGGGAACAAGAAACGGCCAGGGAAGTCAAGATCCAATTCCTGGTCGTAGACTGTCCATCCCTTTACAATTGCATCTTTGGACGACCGACACTGGCCGAACTCACCGCGGTACCATCCACCGTCCACCTGAAGATGAAATACTACACCAAATTGGGTCGCGTGGTCACCATCCACGGTGACATCGAAGCTGCCCGACGGTGCTACGAAACTGCAGTAAAAGGACAGGCCACGGTCAACACCAAAAGCAGCAACAAAAAACTCAGGACCGAGGATCCCCCCCGGGGAGTTAACACCATCGATCTCGACTGTCGCATTGAGCCAAATGAAACCGAAGAAGGTAAGCCCACCGAGGAACGATCTCTCGAACACCCGGTCCGACTAATACCCGACGGAGAGTTCGAACTCATTCCTCTCGGAGACGATCCAGACAGGACAATGAAGATAGGCAAGGGACTGCCCGAGGAAACAAGAGAGAAGCTCGTGGCATGCCTCAAAGAGAACTCTGACCTCTTCGCCTGGAATGCCGCAGAAATGCCCGGGCTGGATCCTGAGATCGCATGTCACCAGCTAGCTTTAGATCGGGCAGTCAAGCCCATAGCACCGTGTAGACGCAAACAGTCACCCGAGAAGGCAGAGGCTGCCGAACGGGCTGTAAAAGACCTCTTAGAGGCAAATTTTATTTCTGAAGCTCAGTACACAACCTGGCTCTCTAATGTAGTCCTCGTTAAGAAAAATAATGGAAAATGGCGTATGTGTGTTGATTATACTGATCTTAATAGGGCTTGCCCGAAAGATGCTTTCCCCCTCCCTAATATAGATATGCTCGTAGACAATTCTGCAGGTTTTAAACTCTTGTCCTTCATGGACGCATATAGCGGATACAACCAAATCCCTATGTCGCCCACAGACAAAAGACACACAGCATTCATGACCCCAACGGGCAATTACTATTACAACGTAATGCCGTTCGGGCTCAAGAACGCCGGTGCCACGTACCAACGCATGATGAACAAAGTCTTCAAGGAAGAAATAGGGGACATGCTCGAAGTGTACATGGACGACATGATCGTCAAGTCACACGAGGAGATTACTCATGTTCGACACCTAACCAAAGTTTTCGAGCAGGCGAGGCAGTGCAAAATGAGGTTCAATCCTGAAAAATGCACGTTCGGGGTACGGGCAGGAAAATTCCTGGGGTTCTACCTCACCGAAAGAGGGATCGAAGCCAACCCCGACAAATGCCGGGCATTCTCAGAATTTCCGACCCCGAGGACCAAGAAATCAATCCAATCCCTCAACGGAGTGCTCGCCTCACTCTCCCGCTTCATTGCCAAATCCGCCCAACATGCACTGCCATTCTTCAGACTCCTTCGCAAAGAGGCCAGCTTCGACTGGACCGACGAGTGCGAGCAAGCATTGCTCCATTTGAAAAAGGTCCTCTCCGAACCCCCGGTCTTATCACGACCATTGGAAAAGGAAACTCTATACCTATATCTATCCGTGGCGACCGAGGCCGTCAGCGCCGTTCTAATAAGGGAGACCGACGAGGGACAAAAACCCATCTACTTTACGAGCAAAGCACTCCAAGGTCCCGAGCTCCGATATCAGCAAATCGAAAAGGTCGCCCTGGCCCTCATAAATGCAGCGAGGAGGCTACGTTATTACTTCCTCGCACATACGATAAAAGTAAGGACCGACCAGCCAATCAGACAGCTACTCGGGCGACCAGATATGGCCGGCAGAATGCTCAAATGGTCATTGGAACTCTCCGAATTCGACATACAATACGAAAATAGAAAGGCCTTGAAAGCCCAGGCACTGGCCGACTTCGTCGCGGAAATGACCCACTGCCCAACACCGGCGGACGGCGCCCACAAGTGGACGATCTTCGTAGACGGCGCCTCCAGCACATCAGGCAGCGGAGCAGGGATCATCCTCGAAAACGAGGATGGGATCCTGATTGAAGTCTCACTAGCACTAGCTTTCCCGACATCGAACAACCAGGCCGAGTACGAGGCCTTTATCGCCGGTCTGAGATTAGCCGAGGACCTCGGAGCAAAAGAAGTGAAAATATCCACAGACTCCCAACTTGTGGCATCACAAGTACGAGGAGAATACCAAACCAAGAACGACAACCTCGTCGAATACTTATCCCTTGTCAAAGAAAAACTTGAGAAATTCGAGAAGTGGGAAGTTCAACACGTACCTCGCGAGCACAACACACGGGCAGATATCCTCTCAAAACTAGCAAGCACGAGGAGAAAGGGCGGAAACAAATCCGTAATTCAAGAAATCCTTCCTCGACCTAGCATCGACAAACTACCTCCTCCCCTCGAGGTCAACACGATCGGGGATGCTCACTGTTGGATGACGCCCATCTACAATTACCTAACAAGAGACGAACTCCCAGCTGACCCAAAGGAGGCGGCCACTACCAAACGACGGGCATGCTCGTACGTACTCCTCGAAGGTAAACTCTACCGTAGAGGGTTCTCCATCCCGTTACTTAAGTGTGTCGAGGAAGAGAAAGTCCCCGACATACTTGGAGAAATACACCGAGGAATTAACGCTCAACACCTCGGCGGGCGATCGCTCGCACGAAAAGCCCTTCGAGCAGGTTACTACTGGACGACCATGCAAAATGACTCAAAGGAGCACGTCAAAAAATGCGACAAATGCCAACGACACGCCGACATGCACCTCGCGCCCCCGAATGACCTAAAATCACTGTCTTCCCCATGGCCCTTCGCTTGGTGGGGCATGGACATCCTCGGACCCTTCGTCACCGGATCATACCAGAATAAATACCTCATCGTCGGGGTGGATTACTTTACAAAATGGATCGAAGCGGAGGCACTGGCTAAAATAACCGCGCAGAACATTCTCCGGTTCTTTAAACGCAACATCCTCGCTCGGTTCGGCATACCCCAGGCCCTCGTCACGGACAACGGGACACAATTCATGGACGGAGGATTCCAGGACTTCGTCGCCAGCCTGGGTACTAAACAGCATTTCACGTCTGTCGAACATCCACAGACGAACGGGCAAGCGGAGGCGGCCAACAGGGTAATCTTACGTGGCCTTAAACGAAGACTCGGCGACGCGAAAAGGGCATGGGTCGAGGAACTACATAGCGTCCTATGGGCTTACCGCACAACACCGCATTCCACCACCGGGGAGACCCCATTCCGACTGACTTACGGCACCGAAGCAGTCATCCCGGTGGAAATACGGGCACCAACGAGGAGGATAGAGGAGCCCCTAGACGAGGAAATGAACGACGAGACCCTTAGAGCCGAACTCGACCTGGTCGAAGAGATTCGTTCCAAAGCAGCCCTCAGGGAAATGTCCCTCAAACAAAAAATAGCACTACGCCACGACGCGAAGGTCATAAGAAGAGAGTTCCAGGTCGGCACCCTGGTCCTCAGAAGAAACCAGAAAAACCCAAAAGAGGGCAAACTGGCCGCCAACTGGGAAGGCCCCTACCGCGTCCGCGATAAGACGAGCAACGGGGCCTATTACCTAGAAAACCTACAAGGGGAACAACTCGCTCGACCATGGAACGCAGAAAAACTTAAACAATATTACAGCTAAATGTATCACGGGGAGACGTGGGTGGTACGACCACGCTCTTCGTCTCCAAAACCCCTAAGAGGAACCGCGAGACCCGAGGACGATCCAGGGCCACACAGCGAACACAACCCTCCCCGACGGTGGGATCTTGATCGAGACTCAACGTCGAAGTACCACAACAGGCAGGGCACCCAGCTCGCGATGGGAAAGCCCAAGCCCCGAGGCCGGAGTTCGAACAACGATCCCGGGCTTCGATCCCAACGGGCACAAAGCCCGACGCTTCATCGGTTCCCTAAACCGAGGAGATTAACGAGGTCGAGCAGAGCATAAACTTATAAAAAGAAAAAATAACACATACACGAACACAATGAATGACAACAAAACATTCATATATTCAAAATAATCAATAACAACGACCGAAGTCAAGTACGCCCGAAGGCCATATTACATATGCCCAAAGGCCAAAACACATAATAAGGCACGCAGGCCATAATAAAAACAACAATACAGAAGAAAAATAATCAAGTCTCCGCCCGGAGCGCCTCCTCAACATCCTCCACTTCCTCCTCGTCTTCCCCTAGCTCCTCCTCGTCGTCCCCCAGCTCCTCCTCAGCTTCAAACGGGCAGACGATCTCCCCCTCCCTGACGCAATAGTTGTGGGCCGACCCCTCCGTCACCAACTCAGGATTCAGAACCCTAAGTTGTTCGACAGCATTGTCGAAGCCCTCCTTGAAAACGGCCACGAGGTCTTGGTTGAGAGAGCGTATATGCCCCAGCAGCTCACCGCGAGAACCAAAGGCATGCTCCTCCTCGGTCTCATTGGCCAAAGGACGGACCTTTTCCTCGAGCGATTCAATCTGAGCCCGCAGTCCGACATTGTCCTCGGCCAGCTTCTGGTGATCAGCCACCTGCTCCTCCAAGCTCACCTTAGCCGCCTTTAGCTGGTCCCGCTCCTTCTCTGCCTCTTCCAGTTTCTTGCTCAGCCCTTCCTGCAGCTGATGCTCCTCCTTATAGTCCGACAGGTCTTTGGCCAGCTTCTCCTTTTCCAACCGAACCTGCACCAGAGCGTCCTCCAAGGAGGCAGTAGAGACCGAGGTGTCGGTCAAGACCATGGCCGTCTCCATCACCCGGATGACAGCTGCCAGGTCTCTAGCCAGCTCCTTACGCCGGACACCAGCTTCTTGGTCCAGGATAGCCTTCGCTTCAGGCACCGGCACCGCAATCGCATCCTCGCCCTTGAAGAACGACCGTTCCACATAGCACGGAGGTAACAGATAGCTGCCCGGGCCACCCGGACTTCCCAAGGATGACCTCGCAAGAGTCCCCGCCGGACGTTTTCGCTTATGGAGTGGAGAGGCCGATCGAGGCGGACTATCAGGAATATTTATCGTTGACGCCCGAGGAGGAGAGGAGGGTGCCGGACTTGCTGTGTTCGAAGTCCCGACCCCAGCATCAGCAGCGGTCACCTGAACACGAGCCGCAGTCTTCTTTTTCTTCTTCGGCACCCGGTCAGCCGCACCGACCTGGTTGGCCAGCTTTAGGACCCGATCACGCGTACTGGGCATAGCACCTGCGAAACAATACACACAAACATTAGTGAGCGAAAACACTGACAAAAATAAAAGATCAATAAAAAATCTGCCTACTCAATAATTCTAAAGCCTTCTCCTCGGTTCCACACTCGAGCAAGGCCTTGGTATTGATGTATCGCGTCTCAGTGATTGGCATTCCGGCCTCGTCGAGATAGGGCACACCCTGTCGATCCGTCCAGACCCCCAAATTGAAACTCTGCATGTAATCAACCAGTTTTTTGTATGCGAGCCTGTCCTCAACGCCGAGCATCGAAAATTTGATCCTATAGTGGGCAGTGGAGAGGTCGAAATGATCGCGCTGCCACCTCGGCGGTATCTTCGACATCAACGTCTCCTCCCCATTTGATGCTCGTTGATAATAGTAAAGAGAGTGGAGGGCAGCACGGGTGGTCGGCATCACTACATACCAACGACCTTTGAAATGTCGGGCAGAATCCACATACGTCTTGAACAAACGCATGGGCTGTTTAAAAGAGACCCAACCATGGCGCCCGCGCTGACCGGACCGCTGAGGATGGAAGACGTGGAAGAAGAGGGCTCGAGTACACCCAATGCCGAGGAAGCGACAGACCAACTCGAATGCCCGCATGAAGGCGAGGGCGTTGGGATGCAGTTGGGACGGCGCCAGCCGAAGCCACTTAAAAATCGACATCTGAAAGGAATTGAAGGGCAGCCTGATCCCCGCCTCCCGGAAAGCGAATTCATACATAGTAAACTGCTTCCCCGGGAAATGATGGCAGATACGGTCTTCCTCCTTGGGGGCACAGCAGTACCAATTCGGTGGGTCTTCCCGGCTTATGTCTTTGACCACGGCGTAAGCGGGGATAGCCTCGTCGCAGAAATATGACTCCTCCTCCAAAGGTTCATCCGCAACCCAGGAGAGATCAATCTGCCCGGAGGATGAGGCGTGTTTAGTGCCGTCCCTGACACTCCCATCCCCAACAGGGAGACGAGCGATAGCCGTATCTTCAGTCGAGGACCCGGAATCTTCCCTCCTCGGTCGTAAACGCCCGGTAGCACCTGAAACGCAGACATAAAGAGTGAATTCAACGTCATATCAAATCCACCCTTCCACCGCAGGTCAAGTGAAAGGGCGTAGCAGCGACAGACACTAACTGTGCTCGACTCAGAGATACGCACGTTCTTGAGAGACCGGGCAGAAAATTCATACAACCTATGCAAATATTGCCCGGCATATGTAATTTCTGCCCGGTACAGTATAAACCTAACCCTATTTTTCTACCATCTACAGTCCATCTACGGTCCATTACACTATTCCTAAGTCAAATCTAACCACATGCTACAAATATCACACACATTGTAGACATTTGACATAAAACAGAAGGTAAAATGATGAATTACAGAAGCAAAATGGTACCTGACATAGAGAAGTTGAGAAAGGGACGGTGGCTCACGAGCGTAGACGGTGGTTCAGGCGATGAGACGGGCGGAGACGGCGGTTCAGACGGCCAGACGAGCAGACAAGGGAGAAATCTTCAGAACTTCCGGTGAACGTAGGAGCGAAAAAGTGAAAATGAAGTTACCCAACTTCCTTTTATAGTCCCTGGCGCGTGGGCCAACGCGCTAGGTCATCATTACCTACTGCCTACGCCGTCTTTGCACACAAAACGAAGCGACGCCATTAAGTCTGAGACACGTCTATCCAAAAAAGAAACTGAAACGACACCGGGCATCCGATCACCTCCCCGACTCATCAAGACGTCATATCCCCTCGTCGAATCCTCGGCCGTTACGAGGAAGATGCGTGCCCATAATGTCACTTTCCTTCCCCGACACTACCATGGAAAGGGGAGCTCGCGAGCGAATCTATTATAACCTCATATGCCGAACGACCGCACCTCTCCTTCAACGCAGGGAACCCCAGTTGCAATACAAGTCATCACTCTGACTCAGAGACTCGACTTGGGGGGCTCTTGTTCTGGACTGGGCCATGACGAGATGCACGGCATGGCCCAACGCCCGTCGGGTCCAGGCCCAAACGTCCGAGCACACGAATACGTCGAGCAAAGGTCCTTCCACCCACATCGGAGGGACATCACCTCGACGACTTGACTGCGTGTCGGGCAAAGAGCGCGTTCCTCGTTCAATGATCCTCATCCTCATACCACCAATCTACATCACGGGCACGTGAGCTATGTCCGGCAGAACCACTTCTGCCACCTCATCTGGCACGTCACCCAACTCCCCTGTATTATCTCCTTAGGGATAGGGGCAGTTGGACCAGGGAGCAGACCTTTGGTCTAGGTCTTCACGCTTCTTACGCGTCCCTTGGCAGCTCCTCCTTGGGCCTAGCTAAATCCAGCCCATTAGGAGCCTTGGCCCAGCGCTGGGGGCTCAATATAAATACCCTTTCATAGCAAAGGGCCAGGTATTCTGACTTACTCTCTAATAACCTTACTCTATACCTCTTCTGACTTAAGCATTGGAGCACCTTGCAGGTACCCCCCCCCTCACTCACCTCACTCTCTGGCCCAGTCTGCAATCCTTGGAAGGCCCTCCTGATCAGGTAAGATCAAATAGTTATTAGGTGTTTTATTACCTAAGACCGCTTGATGTTGGATCAAGGGTTTGGTTCTAAAAGTAACGTTTTGGTTTTTTGAGTTTGATGGCGATGCACAAAGCACTCGACTTACGGGTAAATGCAAATGGAAGTTTATTATTTGAGTTGGTTAGGTGGATCCGATTCCTAGTCCTTAGGGGTGCTCCTAGTAATACGAAACCATAATCTAATGAAATGTGCAAATGTGCGAGTGAAACCGCTTGGTGTTGGACCAAGGGTTCGCGAATGAATTAAAAAACGATAAATGTGGAAAAGTAAATTGCGTACAAGGTAATCGGGAGAGGGGTACAAGTAAGTTACACGGGATTGCACGAAATAAAAGGGTTCATTGTATTTTTCCTAAGAGAAAGCGTGTGTGCAGTGTCCTAAACTATTCAGAGGCGTTGAACCTTGAATTTGATCGAATGCATCGAAATATAGTTATTTAACTACCTTATAATCGATTCAATGTTTAGAATCGTTCTATGAGGAGTCGAGCGTTTATGTATATTGAAAATGCAAAAAAAAAAGTAAATTAAATTAAATGAAATAAAATGGTCTCATCATTAATCGAGATTTCAAGTCGGCTTGCGACGAATCTCAAGATATTTGAATGTTCATCGACCATAAAAATAAAATAACCGATATAATAAAATAAACTAAATTAATTTGACAAAATAGAAAATAAATGATAAATAAAAATAAATCTAACTACTTTGGCCTCATATTGACTGATTCTTGCCGATTTAATGAAATCGGACCAAAATCAATCGTTTATTATATCATCTGCCCAAAAATAAAATTAAGAGGAGCAAATATAAGATTAAATTTTTTAGAAACATTTTCTTAAGCAAAGAGGTCCTTCATTAAAAAATGAAATCATAAAAAGTAGACTATGTATAAAAATAGCAAGTTCTAAACCTTGTGAAATACTAATAACAAAATAATATATATATATATATATATATATATATATATATATATATATATATATATATATATATATATATATATATATATATATATATATATATATATATATATATATATATATATATATAAAGAAGAAATAAATAGGAGCAGGGAGGTGCCACGGTTCAGATGGTGTGTGTATGTAGCAGAGTGAAAATTCCTGGTGGGTCTTTGAAGCCCCAAAGCCCAAAGACAAAAAATAAATAAAAAAATAAAAAAATAAAAAAAAATAAAAAGTAAATTAATGTAAAAGAAATAACAGTTAAACATCAGAACACATAAAAACTGTGAACGATAAAAAGTGACCCACCCCTGTTTCTTTTTAAAAACGCTGAACAAACTCCACCGTCTCGTTTCTCCGGTTCTCTCACTCAGTTCTGATTCACAGTAACAGTTTCTCTGTCTTGCGATTTTTCAGATCTGTTGCGTCTCAACTCACAGTTGTATGCGGTTTTGTTCGGATTAGTTTCTTTTCAGTTGCGATTTCAGATTTGTGGTTTCTGCATTTTTGGAAGGTTTGTGTTCCGGTTCGGATGGTTTTCGAAAGTTCAAGGCGGCTTTGTGTTGTTTGTTTGAAGACATATGCGGTTTTTTCGTTTGGATTTGCAGATTGGTGGCGGTGGTTTATTTGATTTGGTTCTGTGTCGTTTCAGTGGGTTTGTGTTATGGTCAAAGGTGGTCACGGATTTGGATCAGTGGTGAGTTGTTCAAGGTTTTTTTCGGGTTCTGTGGGTTGGATATGGATTATGCTGATAAAACAAAATAGGGTCAACTTATTTTGTGTGATGCTGAAAATTGAAATAAAATTGGAAGTTCGTGATATGTGTTGGGGGAGAAAACAAATACAAATAATAAAAAGAGAAATTTAGATGATGATAATAATAATAATAATAATAATAATAATAATAATAATAATAATAATAATAATAATAAAGGGATAATAATACTAATATGATGATGAATAGTGGAATGATTTTTTTATAGTTTTAATTGGGATAAAAAGAACATGTAATAATAAAAGAAAATATGGATTTGAAAAAAAGAAACCATGGATAAAAAGAAATATGGTTTAGTGATAATGAAGATAAATTTGGAAGCATATATGAATAACATGAATAATAATAAAAAGATTGGATAATTAAAGATGAAATTGATTTGAAATAAAAGATGAGACAAATAGTTTAATCGGAAATGGATAAAAATGATAAAATAAAATAAATAACAAGAAGGATATATGAATATTTTATTAAAAGTGGAGTAATAAAAGTGAAATTATGAATTTGTTTTTTTTAGAATTTTCATGATATAAAGAAATGATATATGGAAAATGAATATGATAAACAGACAAAAGGCCTCCACACAACATACTGCACACACACACACACACACACACACACACACACACACACACACACACACACACACACACAATCGACAACCTCAAAATGAACCCCGATTTCTCGCACAAACCTCGAAGAAAATAAAAGACATATTTTTTTGGATTTTTCGAATATGATTAAAGAGAAAAATAAAATGGTATACATGTAGGACAAATTTGGGGTATGACAGTTGCCCCATCGAATTGGCTTAGACCGAGTAAGGTGAATTGGCATGCATTCATACTTTCAAGGTATAAGACAATTAGATACTAAAAGACTCCGAATTTGTCCGAAGAAAGTGGAATGACAATAGCTGATGATTAAAACTGGATAGATGACCGACGCCAAAAGAAAGAAACAGGTTGACTGAAAATAAATAAATCGCTATCACCAAAAGGATGATAAGGCGACCCCGACACTCGATCTTCAACGATCGATCTGGATGCCGAGTGACAGAAATTAAATAACTGTTACCACCAAAAGGATGGTATGAAGACCCCCGCCACTAAAAGGAATACCGAGTGACTGAAAATTAAATAATCGTTACCACCAAAAGGATGACATTACAATTTGGTTGGGAAATACTGGTATAATGAGTAAAGGTACTTGGGGAAATCAACAAAAGGTTGAGAAAATGATCCAATGGGGGACGACCACTGGATAACACTTGGTAAAAATTTGTTTGGAGAAAAAAACTGATTGAAGTTGAGAATCAGAGCTTTATTAACAAAAGGTTAAAGAGAAAAGTTCCATGGGGAACGCCCACTGGATTTGCTGAGGAAAGGTCTGGAATCTTCAATTGATCCTGGATCCTGACTTATGCATGTATGTTTGATTTTTTTTGTTGAAATGGTATGGAAATACGATGCAAATTCTTATACAATGAAATGCGAGTTGAAATGTAAATGTTGGGGATATGAAAAGTTGTTTTATTTATGTATGCAAAATTATGTAGATGATGCATAATGATGCATACGAGTGTTGATGATGCATAATGATGCATATGAGGTGATTGGAATGAAATATGAAAGATGTCAGCTTAGTGGACTTTGGTTTGGTAGTTGCCAATAATAATTGGACTTTGGGTGGGTGAAGGGTTTGATTCCCCGACACTCGATCTTTGATAATGCATGGTTAGAAGATAGATCTGGATGCTCCAAGTTTGATCACTTGCTGATGAGCGAAGCGACTTAATTAACGCACGAAGATTGCTTTTGCTTTGAATGGTTGCCAATGTATAGCAAGATCTGTTTGTTCAGCTGGGGAGTAGAGATAGAAATATTTGCTCCTTGTTTGTTTGCCCCTGTCTGTAGGGTGTTTGAAAGAATTCTGGTGGGGAAGCTTTGAGAGTGACCATGACATGATCTGCCCCGATGTTTGGATTTGATAGGAGTCTGCCTCTGATTGAGCTTTTGAAGGTGATTTTCCCCTGATTGAGTTGTTGAAGATGATTTTGCCCCTGATTGAACTGTTGAGTGTCTTGCCTCTGGTTGAAAGGATTTTGAGGATGTCTTGATTCATATTAGCACCAATGAAGTTCAAGTTCCTCTTTGATTTCCCCTTGTTGGGATTGCTTTGATGTCAAGCACTGATTTGCAATTAAATTGTTCATACACAAGTGGTAGTGTTAATGCAATGTTCATGCAAGTTTGGAAAAGGTCAATTTATTTGAATGATAGTGATAGTGTGACGAATGAACCGTTAGTCCAAATGTGGTGCTAATTTAGAAAGTGAGTGAAAAATGCAACAAAAATACCATGCTATCGAGATTGAAGATTAGCAAATATATGGGAGTCAGTTTACGCAACCTTGTTGGTAGCATGCTTTCAGAAAAAACCGTGCCTCAATTAGGTCTTTTAAGGGTTGTAACGTGGCCTGGTTCATGGTTTGAGAAACAAAGGTATAAGGCTCAATTTTTTTGTACCCACCCCTTCTTCGTGATGTCCTCTAGTCCTACGTTTAGTTAACTTTACACATGCACTCGTTTTGACGTTGTAAGAGCGAAGATGAAGCGTTAAGGTTCGCTTGGAAATGACAGTCATCTTATTTTGTTGGATGTTGGTGACCCTTTGATTCTTGATTTGGTGGTCACTGATATTTGTTATGTCTTTGCTAAGGATCTGAGCTCCTCTTCTTGCTTGATTCTTATTTTTTTGTTCTCGCTTAAATCTCCCTTTGGGTGCTCGATTTAGCGGTTTTCTTGATTTCTTCAGCCTAAGTCTCCCTTTGGGTGCTCAACTTAGGGTTTTTTTTTCTCTCTCGCTTAAGTCTCCCTTTGGGTGCTCGACTTAGTGATTTTTTTCCCTCTTTTTTATTGTATTTTGTTGAATGTTGTGACTGCCAAGTCATTTGTTGATGGTCCTCCGACGGGATGTCTCATCTTGCGATTTGAATGTGTAGTAAGGTTAACTGAAAAAACTACCCTGCCCCGGGTTAAACGTAAGGGTTTGAATCCGAAAGAAACTCATACTTTTATACTCGAAGTGGTTTATTATGGATTAACTCCTTATCTCTCCAGTGTTTGGGGATTTGAAAAATACTTGTACATCATTGATGAGGTTTTATCCAAAATCATACCAGAACAATTATGGGTATTTAGTTTTCATCATCCTCCCTCAAATCTTTGCTAAAGTGAAGTGGGGAAATATTTTTGTGATTTTGTGATAAATGTGAAATAATGAGCGAATGCAAATAGACTAATTCAAAACATGCATAAACATAATATTAACAAAACCAAATACGAATAACAATGTTCAAAGTAAATAGTACTTAAACAAACAATACAAAATAACAAGAATGTGAAATGATAAATGGCGACAACTGCCTTGATTTGAGGAGTTGGACTTCTCTTGATTTCAATGGATCTGAGTTGGAGACTATTCAGCTTGATTTTCGGCAACCTCTTCAAAAGCATTCGTTGAATGGCCACTTGCAGCGACATGGGATTGTTGAATCTGATCCATTACTCGTCTGACATTGGCTTGAGCAGCGTGGGAGTGTCGAGGAATCAACTTGATGATCTTTGTTGGATAAGATTTTTTGTTTTTTTTAATGAAATGCAAGATGCATAGTCGATGCAATAACATGATTTGTATGGATGCAAAATGAAAGACCCAGGATCAAAAGTTCGACGTGCTCTGAGGTCGGTCACAGTAATAGGATAAGTAACTGGTATTACACCAAAGGTAGGTTTTGAACGGGTTGGTGCCCAGAGTTGTGGATCATTGTCAAGTACATTATAGACATGAAGGAGATCCATCAGACGATAATATCTTTGAAATGATCAACTCTAGGTGAAGTCTTCGTATCGTCCTACGAAGTAGATTCCTCATAAGTGTTTACTACACAACCATCAATCCATGTTTAAGGTTCTCAGACATCGTCGATCAAGATTGAAAATATTACTGTCAGATAATAATACGTTCAAGGGATCTAGTCTGATTGTGGTTTTTGCATTAACCTATTAAGTCACATCGATCTCGTAGGTTAACACTACTAACCATTATGAATTGGTTTGAAAGTTCATAGAGTCGACAATTCAAATTAGAAACATTGTCAACACGACGAAGGAACATCACATCAAAACATTTCCAAGAGAATCTATTCCAGGCGATGGTTTTCGCTTCGTCCCCCGGAGAATATTCCCCGTGGTTTTCCACTACACAACCATCTTCTAATCCTATGGGTTTTTCTCAGACATTGGTAGTGAGCCTATCTCACTCAATACCAATGATCAAAGGACCCAAGTAGCAACAACAAGTAAGTAAGTAAATAAACAGAAGAAGATAAATAATCAAGGTTGACATTTAATCACAAATCAAACTAAGTTAGGCTTGACTCACTCCCCAGCAGAGTCGCTAGCTGTCGTACCCCGAAGAATACGACCTCGCGAAGAAAGATCGCGGAAAATTAAAACAACAACAGAGTCGCCATCGAACTTATTTTATTCCAAAAAATAGGAAAAGGAAAATATCGAGAAACCTTTTTGAAAATGCATAGTGCTTGGTCTTTGAAACTAGATTTTGAGTTCGTGAGTCGATTCCGTAAGGGGAAGGTATTAGCACCCCTTACGTCCGTTGTACCCAACGTGAACCTCTTAGTTTGATTTTTGATTGAATGTCTTACGAATGTCATTTATCTTCTTCAACTTATAAACGGAAAGTAAATGCGAACAATTCTAAACTAGGGTTAGTATTAAAGGGGAAATGGGCGATTATGTTCCTAGGGTTCTCGGCAAGGAGTAAGATCCGTGTGCCTACGTATTCCCTCGTGCAATGGAAAAGTCAAAGCCTCGTAGTTTGTGGTTCTAAGGTTGGTTAGTTAGTTAGTTTTATTAGGTGTAAATTGCTCACACCCGAAGCAGATGCCTCACACCCAAACAATTGAGGAAAAACGTCGGAGATCCAACACTTGTCTTCTTAACCTTGTTTCGATATTTATTAGGTGTTTTATTACCTAAGACCGCTTGATGTTGGATCAAGGGTTTGGTTATAAAAGTAACGTTTTGGTTTTTTGGGTTTGATGGCGATGCACGAAGCACTCAACTTATGGATAAATGCAAATGGAGGTTTATTGTATGAGTTGGTTAGGTGGATCCGATTCCTAGTTCTTAGGGGTGCTCCTAGTAATACGAAACCATAACCGAATGAAATGTGCAAGTGTGCGAGTGAAATCGCTTGGTGTTGGACCAAGGGTTCACGAATGAATTAAAAAACGATAAATGCGAAAAATTAAATTGCGTACAAGGTAATCGGGAGAGGGGTACAAGTAAGTTACACAGGATTGCACGAAATAAAAGGGTTCATTATATTTTGCCCAAGAGGAAGCGTGTGTGCAGTGTCCTATACTATTCGGAGGCGTTGTACCTTGAATTTGATCGAATGCGTCGAAATGTAGCTCTTTAACTACCTTAGAATCAATTCAATATTTAGAATCGTTCTATGAGGAGTCGAACGTTTATGTATATTGAAAATGCAAAAAATAAATAAATTAAATGAAATAAAATGGTCTCATCATTATTCGAGATTTCAAGTCGGCTTGCGACGAATCTCAAGATAATTGAATGTTCATCGACCATAAAAATAAAATAACCGATATAATAAAATAAACTAAATTAATTTGACAAAATAGAAAATAAATGATAAATAAAAATAAATCTAACTACTTTGGCCTCATATTGACTGGTTATTGCTGATTTAATGAAATCGGACCAAAATCAATCGTTTGTTATATCATCAGTCCAAAAATAAAATTAAGAGGAGCAAATATACGATTAAATTTTTTTAGAAACATTTTCTTAAGCAAAGAGGTCATTCATTACAAAATGAAATCATAAAAAATAGACTATGTATAAAAACAACAAGTTCTTAACCTTGTGAAATACTAATAACAAAATAATAAATAAAATATATATATAAAAAAAGAAGAAATAAATAGGAGCAGGGAGGTGCCACGTTTCAGATGGTGTGAATAGGTAGCAGAGTGAAAATTCCCGGTGGGTCTTTGAAGCCCCAGAGCCCAAAGACAAAAAATAAAAAATAAAAATAAAAATAATAAAAAAAGTAAATAAATGTAAAAGAAATAACATTTAAACATCATAACACATAAAAACTGTGAACGATAAAAAGTGACTCACCCCTGTTTCTTTTTAAAAACGCTGAACAAACTCCACCGTCTCGTTTCTCCGGTTCTCTCACCCAGTTCCGATTCACAGTGACAGTTTCTCTGTCTTGCGGTTTTTCAGATCCGTTACGTCTCAACTCGCGGTTATATGCGATTTTGTTCGGATTAGTTTCTGTTCAGTTGCGATTTCGGATTTGTGGTTTATGCGTTTTTGGAAGGTTTGTGTTCCGGTTCAAATGGTTTTCGAAAGTTTAAGGCGACTTTGTGTTGTTCGTTTGAGGACAAATACAATTTTTTCGTTTGGATTTGCATATGGGTGGCGGTGGTTTATTTGATTCGGTTATGCGTCGTTTCAGTGGGTTTGTGTTATGGTCAAAGGTAGTCACTGATTTGGATCAGTGGTGAGTTGTTCAAGGTTTTTTTCGGGTTATGTGGGTTGGATATGAATTATGCTGATAAAACAAAGTAGGGTTAACTTATTTTGTGTGATGCTGAAGATTGAAATAAAAGTGAAAGTTCGTGATATGTGCTGGGGGAGAAAACAAATACAAATAATAAAAAGAGAAATTTAGATAATAATAATAATAATAAAGGGATAATAATACTAATATGATGATGGATAATGAAACAATTTTTTTTTTGTAGTTTTAATTGGGATAAAAAGAACGTGTAATAATAAAAGAAAATATGGATTTGAAAAAAAGAAACTATGGATAAAAAGAAATATGGTTTAGTAATAATGAAGATAAATTTGGAAGAATATATGAATGACATGAATAATAAAAAAAAGAGATTGGATAATTAAAGATGAAATTGATTTGAAATAAAAGATGAGACAAATAGTTTAATCGGAAACAGATAAAAATGATAAAATAAAATAAATAACAGGAAGGATATATGAATATTTTAATAAAAGTGGAATAATAAAAGTGAAATTAGGAGTTCCTAAGTAGAAGTTGCATTAGTAGTGATTAAGTGAGAAAACTGTAAACCGTAGGTGTTTGCTGAGAAGTCTTTGAATTTTTACTACATAATGAATTTCCTTCCTGGCTTGGTAGCCCCCAAAGTAGATGAGTTTGCATCGAACTGGGTTAGCAATTTGAATGTGTTCTTTACAGCTTCTCTGTTTATTTTATGCAGTATGTGTGCAAAATGTCATATCAGATGTCTAAACACCCTGAAGATTGTTTGAATATGGCATATCAAAATTTTAAAATACTATTGTTTGTATCTTTCCATGTTTATATGTAACAAATAAGATGTCTCAACATCATATTCGACATCTGAGTCTATTACACCAGAATTTCACCTAGAAACTTCATCCACCTTCTAGGCCTCTTCCTGTCGGGAGCTCCTTCCTTGGTATACTTCTTCAGGTGATTCTCCTTGATGAGGATCTTTATTGCGCCCTTCAGGTGGATGCAATATTATGTGACGTTCCCGTGACTGCATTGAAATCAACAATATTTTCTCTTGTCGGTATTGCACTTCAAAGCATTGGACTTTGGGAACTAGACTCCTCCCTGTTTGAATTTTGTGTAGATGCACTCATATAAGATGCGCTCGCGGGGAGCGACGTGACTTTCGAGGAGGAGAACGATATACCTTTTGATCTTTTCTGGGCGTGACCTTTCTTGCTCTGACTGATCCTTCAGGGGAGAAAGATTTCGAGTAACATCCCGCTTGCACTTCTAAGGCAGGGAACACGAACAGGGAGAAGGACTGAATGTCTCACTCTGTTGGTGTCTCCGCGGGGGAGAATAAAACCGACGTTTGTTTTCCAGCATCTGCAGACGCTCGTTCTGCTTAAAAATGGCCAAGTTATATTTTTTAAGAGCAGCGATGGGGGCTGCGGTGTTGGAATTCGCGTCTTGAGGGACGGGGATAAGCTCAAAAGTGTTATCCTCTTGAGTGATGGCAATAGATTTTAGGTTGTTAGAGGACAGGGAAGTGTTGCGTCCGTCAAGAATATTAGATTCGTGAACGATAGTTCCACGATGGTTGAGGTTGTCACTGTCGCTGAAGAGGATGGTGACAAAAGGGTTGTTGATGACGTTGTTGTGTTGAGCAACCATGATGATGAAAAATATTGAAAGAAGCTTTGATCTTTGGTAGAAAAGATGGTGGATCTTGATTCAAGAAAGACGGGGGAACTTGTTTCCCACAGACGACGCCACTGTTCTGATAAGGTCAAACAAGTTCTTATGGCCTTCAGCGTTGGCCAACAACAACATTTGTAGGAGAGGGGGTCGTTACCTTAAAGGTACTCTGAAGCTCAAGTAAAATCTAGTGGGAGAGTGAGAATAAAGCAAAAGCGTTTAGGTAAAAATATAAAATTGAGTTGAATACCTGACCCTCCAAAAGGGGGAGGGGAGGGTATCTATAAGAATCCACATGGTTGAAATATGTGGACGCGTGGTCCACGACCTGATGCAATTGTATCCATGAATTACAGAGGAACAGTTGGTCGCGTGAACTACCAAACGCGTGAGAGAGAGAGAGATCTTCAGCGACTATAACTCTAACGACTATATTCTCCCCAACAACTATATTGCTCATTGGACTTTTTGCCCATAATTGGACTGGATTGGACCTTGCCCAACTGTGAAGCATCTGCCAGTCCAGTCCAGAACATGTATTGTAAAAGAAGTTTTTCTATCATGAATATGGTAATATCGTAAAATGTGGGGTGCAATGTTAAATCATGTGGGGGCAAGATAAGTCCTCGTAATAGGTAGACGCAGGCCCAAGTTGATGATCCGGGTTGGAAATATAAGAGGCCCATATTAAGAAAGAAACAGCTACGGCACACAGAAGATTACATACGGCTTTCCATACCTGAATCCTTCTCCTACAACACCTCACAACTGAATCTTCTCTGAACTGCACGGAACCAACCAAACTCAAAAACAAAACAAAGAAAAACTAAATAAATTTATTTTTCTAAATAATCATCATCTCTCTTCCTACGACAAACCCAAATTGCGTCACCCTCATTTCTCAGTAAGCTTTTCCTATTTTCCCATTCCCAAATTCAATTCAATTTTAGGGTTTTTTACTTTCATCTCAATTACTGCATTATGTCTCTTATATTCAAGCTATTCAAACTTTTTACTTTCATTTTGTTTTTAGAATTTCAAACGGAATTACCCAAGTAACTCAAAATTGAAGCTTTTCTGTTTTATGTATTTATGTATTCTGAATTTCTGATTACAATGCTTAATTGAGGTTTAATAAAGCCTAATTCAAACCATTGATCTCATTTTAGTTGGATTAGAGATAGATTTATAGTACATTAAGCATCTTTTGGATGTACCTATTGTTTTGATACTATTTAATTTTGGGGTTAGATTAAAGCTTCAGTATGATATGATGAGTTGTTAAAACTACTAATCAATTTGCAGATTTTTTTTTTTTATTCTTTTGAATGTTTTAACAATTGGCAGTTTCGTGATTCATCACCATTCTTAAATTTGGTCCACATATTCCCAAATTCTGGCATTTTTTGTTTAGCTGTGTAGCATTTATTCATAATTGATTCCCTATAAGAGGCTGAAATATGGAACATAAACAGAATAAATTGTGATTGCTTCTTTTAGTATGAAAAAATGACTCAGCTGTTTTTGTTATAATTCTTATCTTCACAGACAGAGTATTTCATTAGTTATATACACTGCTTTGTAGAGTATCATCTGGCAATGAATATCTTATGGCAGATCTTTTGTTGCTGCAGTGGAGTTTGAGATTGATGACTCCAGTAATGGTGATGCAGTAGGAAATGTTACTACTGGAGAGGTTAGCAGTAGCATAGCTGACAAAGACAAAGTTGACTGCAGTTCTTTCGATCCAACTGATGAACAAGATCAAGATGATAATACGACTCAAGATTCTTCTGGAGTGGACCAAATCCCGTTAGCAATTACTGCATTATCGGCTGTGAGAACAGTTGATGAACCCTACATGGGTCAGGAGTTTGTATCGGAAGCTGAAGCACATGCATTTTACAATGCATATGCTACACGTGTTGGATTCGTCATACGTGTAAGTAAGCTCTCGAGGTCAAGGCGTGATGGGTCTGTTATCGGACGGGCTCTTGTTTGTAACAAAGAAGGTTTCAGAATGCCCGACAAGCGGGAAAAGATTGTAAGGCAGAGGGCAGAAACAAGAGTTGGTTGCAGGGCAATGATTATGGTGAGGAAATTAAATTCTGGTCTATGGTCTATAACAAAGTTTGTAAAGGAGCACACACATCCTCTGACACCTGGAAGAGGCAGAAGGGACTTCGTTTATGAGCAATATCCGGTTAGTTCATTTTCTTTCATTATTGATAGCTGGTATATAAGTATACATGATATGTATTATGTTAATCGATACTTTATGCTTAATGGATTAGATTGTTACTCATGAAGAGCCACTAACTGTTTATCAGGCCCATCAATGTAGTTTGAATTCAGTTGTATTTTTAATTTTGCTTCAAAAACATTTTGATAACATATCCCCGATTGGGTGTATATCCATGTATTTGTCTCTCTGAAACCGTTATATATGAGTAACATCCATGTATTTGTCTCTCTGAAACCGTTATATATGACTAACTCGAGCAATTCATGTATCATGTCTTTGTTGTCCCTTTTCAATTTTCTACACTTCTCACGCCTTGGGTTTTATGCAATTTGCAGAGTGGACATGACAGAGTTCGAGAACTATCGCAGCAGTTGGCTCTAGAGAAAAAGCGATCTGCAACCTATAAAAGGAGTCTTGAGTTGTTATACGAATACATCGAGGAGCATAATGAATCCGTTTCAAGGAAGATACAACACATAGTAGAGAGTGTGAAGGAGATGGAAGCCAACGAACAAGAGAGTCTTAGATAGTTTCAATTCTCTGTTATCTAGACTTGAAATTCTTTTTCAATGAACAAATGGTGGTAGATAAATTGTGCAATAATATAATTGCTGATCTAGGTATCTGGTTCAGTCCAGCATTAGGGGTCGAGTGAATTCTGTTGTTCAATGGAATTCAATTATTCATTGGATTGCTTTGATAATTTAGTCATTAGAAGAGACTAGTTCAGTCAATGTACAGGTCCTTTGAGTCCATTCTTGTGAATTTATCCTAACAATATGAGGACGACTCATAACATACAAGCATTGTAATGCTTAGATACAATTTTCCTATTCCATTGTTAATTTTGTAAATTTTTTTTTTATACTTTTAGACAGGTGAGAAACCAAAATCTTTACTTTTATTCAATTATTGCATTGTTTTTTTTTATAGATTTTTGCAAACAGATTTTCACTATAGTAATAAGTTTCAGGTTTGTCCATTTTGATTCGGTTCATAATTGATAAGTAGAAAGCATTTATGAGTCAGCCTTATTCTAAAAACATAATTCAACTGGGATTTTGAGGTGGTGAAGTTGACACTAATCTACAATAAATGAAATAGGTGTGGTGTGGTGGATTAAATAATAAATTGCATATGTCTAATATTGATTGCATCTAATCTAATAATCTTTGCTATGATTAATTTGGTAATCTGTCTATTCCAATATTTAATGTATTAAACAATGGAAATAGAATTATCAAACATTTCAAATAAAAAATAAAAAGTCATCTTTTAAAATAAGAATATGAAGACCTCTTTTTCATAATTTTTTTTAATTTTTAAAATTGGGTATTCTTTGCGTGCAATTTTTTTTTAAATTTTTAAAATTGAGTATTCTTTGCGCGTAACTGCAGAGATTAATCTCTCGAACCATGTAAGACCACAATAGACGGTAAACTCTCCCTAAGATATTTAACATTGTGTGTGTCAAGAATTGAATTCGAATCCAAAACATCTGATTAAGTTGGAAGAGACCCTGTCATCTCACCCAAGTATTCTATTTTTAAATCGGGTATCTTTGCGCACAATTATGAAGACTAATTACTTGAGCTATGAATGACCACAATAGAATGCAAACTCTCCCTAAAATATTTAACACTACCGTGTGTTGAGAACTGAATTCAAACCCAAAACATGTGACTAAACTGAAAGAGATTCCATCATCATTCAAGTGTTCTTGGTCTTTTAAAACTTTTTATTTCTTAAAAGACAAAAATTCAAAAGGTCCATAAATTTAACTCAGACAATCTTCATAATTTTGTTGTGCCAAAAATATTTTTAGTTTTGATTTCTTCTTTTATATAAAAGAAAACGTAATTTGAATTCTTCAATATTTATTAATAAAAATTGTAATTTATAGTTTATGTTTTCTTCTTGTGAAAACATATAACGAGTAGCCCTTATAGCTCAGTGGTAGAGCGCCAGTCTTGTAAACTGGAGGTCCGCAGTTCGATCCTGCGTGAGGGCATTTATCAAATTTTTTGCATATTAAATCCTGTTTTGAATAAATAAAATGAGATACACATTAAATCCTAGTTGCATGAAAAGAATGAAAGCTTCACTAAAATTCTAATACATAGCTCTCAAAAGATACAATACAATTACAAAGACTGAACAATCTCAAATATTGCATATTCATAATCAAACTAAACTAAAACAAAACAAAAAATTACATGCAACATTAAATCTAAACGATGATGTTTTTGTGTTTTTAATCTAAAATCAAAAGTTGTGTTGCAAGAAGAGTCTCTCTTGAGGAGAAGCAGGACCAATCTCTTCTTCAAGACTTCTCAAAACATCACCACCACCACCAAAGTTTCTCCCTTCAATCTTCACTTCAACTTCGCCTTCTGATTCAGACGATTTTCTTCTTTGAGAAGATGTAACACTTGGAAAAGTTATCCATGAAGGTGCTCTAAACTCGAACCTTTGATCTTCGCCTTCGACCACGTCGGTTTCTGAAGCCGACCGGTTCGATGATCTTTGAGATGTTTTCTTATGCATTCTATTACTTCCTAAAACAACTTCTGTTGGTAGAATTGGTTGATCAATACAAGGACTTCCCATTAACATTGCTAATGCTCTTTCCAAACTTGTTGTTACTTTGTCCATTGAAGGCCTATCTTTACCTCTCATTCTCACACATTTGCAAGAAACATTTGCTATCCTTTTCAATGCTTCAATATCAGACGGTTGTTTTAAACAAGGGTCTAAGATCGAAGCTATGTCGCCCGATTTTATTAACGGTACCGACCATTGAACAATGTTACCTTCTTCATATTGCATATCAATAGCTTTTCTACCACTTAGGATTTCTAATAGTAAAACACCAAAGCTATAGACATCTGATTTTGTTGTGAGGTAGTGAAGTCTATAGTATTCGGGGTCGAGATAACCTAGCGTCCCCGCTGGTAACTCGGCCAACGGGGAGCTACTATCTGTCGGACCAAGTAAAGATAAACCGAAATCCGAAACTCGAGCATTGTGTTCTTCATCTATTAAGATATTTGAAGATTTGATATCTCTATGGATAACTGGTGGACATGCGTAACCGTGTAAGTACTCGATTCCTCGCGCGGCTTGGACCGCGATTGTTACCCTTCTTATCCAATCCATTTGCTCTTTCAACTCCTTGTTTTTGCCATGGAGGTGTTGATGCAATGATCCATGAGCCATGTACTCATAAACAAGTAACCTTTCACCGCCTTCTTCGCAATAGCCTAATAGATTGAGCAAATGAGCATGATTCAACCTCGATAGCAAGTCGAGTTCTGTGTGAAACTCTTTCGAATTTTTCTGCATGTTTGGTGACATTATAGCCCTTTTAACAGCAACAACTGTTCCATCTTTGAGAACACCTTTGAACACACAAGAGAAACTTCCTTTACCTACTATGGATTCTTCTTTGAATCCACTAGTTGCATTTTCAAGTTCCTCATAGGTGAACTTCTGAGCTCTCCTTATCTTAAACTCCTCCCCGTCCGGTCGAATCTTTCCGTTATCCTTTTGTACCGAAGAACCAACATTGAGTCTCGTCGTCGAGTTTAACGCTGTTGTTGAACACTCGCAATCTCTCAGCTTGTAACGAACATACATAACCGCGGTTATCGACACAACACTAACTATGAAAACAACAAACACTATCTCAGAAACAACAACTATCAACTGCATAGACCAAAATCTTTCACTTTTCTTCCCATTATCACCATTGGAATAAGAAGAGGAGGAACAATTCGAGAAACATTCCGGCGAGGAACAAACCGAACAATTATATTCACACAATATATCAGATTTCGAATCGCAACCACTTTTCTCATACATTTCATCAGGACAAACACCACTGCATGGAACACAAAGGTGTGAATTCGAATCCTTACAAACTAGACCCATTTGTTGATCCTTTTCAATTTCATAATAACTTGGAGGACAAGGTTCAGAGAAACACTTTCTCGTTCTTGGCGAAACAGCCAAAGGTAGAGAAGTTGGAAATCCAACACCCCAACAAATAGGTTCGAGCGATTTCGCAGCAAGAATTCCGCACGTAAAATAATTACCAGCTGCAATTTCAAACACTTTAATCTCTTTAGGAACTGTTGTGCTTGTTTTCAAACTCAAACCCCAACAAATCACACCATGGTCATAGCTCTTAATTCCACAAGCATGAAACTTTCCTCCAACAACAGAAAGCATAGGATCATTTGGTGCCAACTCAACACTACCCCCTTGTCCTTGATTCGGAATCAACGAAATCTCTTCCTCTATATCCAAACTCCTCCCCCAACAAACAGTTCTAGAATTCACACCTTCCAAGATTCCACACACATGATACCCTCCACAAGAGACCTTCTGAAATCTCATACCGCGAGGAATCAACCTAATAACTTGACTACTAACCTCATCACCCCAACAAAAAACCGTCCTATTCTGCGAAAAAAGTCCACAATTGAACTCAGAACCCGCCGAAATCGATTGAATCTGTCCATCAAACACGTAGTTATTCGTCATATTGTACCCCCAACAATCAACAAAAGAAATGTTCCTGAATCTTCCTGTTAAAGGCTTCCTCAATCCACAAACATGATAATCTCCGGCGCTTATTTCTAAATACTGAGCTCCTTTAACCATAGGTTGTGGCACACCCATTTCTATATGGCTACTACTCCCCCAACAATACGGTTGATTCGAACTCATCAAAAGTCCGCAAACAAAACCATCTCCAGAAGTTAAACCGATAAACGGAAAATGAGACGGTGTTCCATAAACTATAGCCGAATTGAATCCATAACATGTCACAGTATGAGATCCATCAGATTTCAAGCCACAGAAAGCTGAACCTTTATCTCCATAAGACACAGCAATTGATGACATGGAACCAAGACTAGTAACATGTAACCATAACCATGAAAAAACAACAACCTTAAATAGTATAGTATTCAAAAGGTAGGTTGGGAATTGGTTTTTTGAGAACCCCATTAGACCTAGAGACTCAAAAACTATATTTTATACCAAAAAGGTTGAATCTTTAACAAAAGTGTTAGTTGAAATTGAGACAACATAAACCCTTGTTGGCTTGATGAATAAAATATACCTATTAATTACTCAGCAAGAAACATGACTTCATCAACAAAGGTGTAATTTTTTCCCACAATTTCTCTAAAAAAAGCATCAATGCAGAAGAAAAGGACTTAAAAAATGGTGGGTGAGAATCAGAATCTTCAAAATGGCTTTTTATATGGAATTACTTGCAAGCAAAAAGCAAGGAATTTTAATGGATCTTGTATACATTTAGCATGGTAAAAAGAGAAAGTTCCATACTTTTTGATGATTCATCCAGAAAGATAAACTTACCAAGAAGAAAAAAGCAAACTTCAAGTCCCAATAAGTGCTTTTTTTAAATCAAGTGAAGAAGCTATTGTTCTTGAGCTTGTAACAAAACACACATAATGCAAAAGTTGACAGAAAAAAACACTTTCTGCACCATTTTTTGTAACTAGAGATTTGAAACAAAGCAAGAGAAGATTGTTGAAGGGTGGTTTAGAGGGTGGTGAAGATGTGCTACCGGCAACCAAAGACAAAGAGAGAGGGTGCAATAAATGAGATAAAAGTGCTAGTTATGAAAATGGGGTAAGTGTAGGTGGAAGCAATAAATGTGGAAGTTAATGCTTGTTGATGTTTTCATGCCACTAGTACTACTATACACAATTTTACTTTCATAAAAAAAGTGAAGAGAGGTGTGTGAATTATGTGTATGGAACAATTATAATCTTGAATCATGAAAATGTTTGAGTCCCTATTCCTACTCTTTTTCAATCCTTTATTTTTCTGGGTTTGGTGTGGAGTTAATGGACTTTGTTTTCTCATCATAATAGCTTTCATAGTTTTGTTTCATATTTTTTACTCACTTCATTAGATATCATCTAGAACTAGATATGAGTTTAGTCAAAGTTGAGTCAAACTTTATCATTTTTCTTTCATTTTTATTGTATTGTTTTAATTAAACTAATTTTATTTCTTAACTAATTTTTGTTTAAAATTTAAATGCAAATATAAAAAAGTCAAACTTTGTATTTATAAAAAATCATGGATCTTGTAGTATAAGGTTTTTTTAATCCTATTTTTGGGTTGATTTCATTTCACCCTATTCTATTATCTTGTTGTATATTGTAATATTTAGTTTTATAGAATGAAAAATAGTTAAATAATATGATAATATATAAAAGATAATGCAATTGTTAATTTAGTAAAAAGAATTCTTTTATATTATTTTAAAAACTTTGATTTTTCTATTTTGCTTGGTTTTTTAGTTTTGGTCTTCTAATTTTAATTTTAATTTTTTTAATTCTTTTTTAAGTTTTGTGTTGGATTTTAGTTCTAAAAACGAGATTATAATCCAATCCAAAATTTAAAAAAGAGACTAAAATCATGATTTTTAAAATTAGAAGATCAAAATTAAAAAACAAAATAGAGGGGTCAATTTTATTAATTAATAAAATTAATAATATACCTCAATTAAATTATTTATGATCAGTCATCATTATATAATTATTAATAATAAACAATCAATTATCCGTTATAAACTTAGTATTGATTAATCATCATTAGTATAAACGGATAATTTTGACATTTTTGAGATAGATAACTTGACTAATTCAAAATATATTCAATAGGTAATAAATCCTAATTAATAATTTATTTAGTTATAGTTTAAATTTGTCTTTTTTTTTAAATATAATTATTTTTATATAAAATTTATTACTTAGTTGAGTTGAATTAATTATTTCGTATTTTGCATATAAATTTAATTATAATATTATTTCTTGAAAAATCATTTACTTATTTCTTCCCAAGTGTATTTTTCCAAGGGTTTTTTCCTTACTAACCAAAAAAGTCAATATAATATATTGTTTTTGATGAAATTATTAGTCACTTTCCTATTATGCCTCTAAGTAATTCATTTCCTCAATATATACTAATAAAATTTGAATTTTTGAACTTTGAAGATGACAATTCTTCTAAAATAATAGTAGATAATACTTATAAAAAAATAGAGTAAAATGATTATTATCCATGGTTTTATTTCCTTTTATACAATTTTGGCATTTGATTTGGATTCTCATACTACTTGCATGAAATGATTATTATCCCCAAATAATATTTGTATACAATATATGGAAAGTTGGAAAAATGCACTATTATTAAACATGATGGATAATGAATTAGTGTGCTTACAAAACTTAGAAAGTTTATTTAATTGAAGAAAATAACCTTACTAAAGAGAGTAAGAGGAAATTAACAAGTAACAATCATAACTAATTACAAGTTTTAGATGGAAAACATTTTGACAATTACTTTTGCATATGTGTCTCTCCCTAGAGAGAGTGATAGAAACATTTTTGCATTATTAGTTTATAAAATAACACTTTCCTAACTAATGTTGAAAATCTAATTGTAGAAAATTCAATCTTTATAATAATTCATGATTCATGATACATAGATTTAAAGCACATTGATCATGACTTTGAGAATTGTGGGTCCTTATAATTAAGTAAGAAATTAATCTTACAAATTATGGAGTTAATACTCTATTTACTATCTTTGACTTCATTTTAAATATCATGTAATCTATACTTTTTCAAAAATTATTACTCTCATTAGGATTAAATTTAATGTGTAATTTTAATATAATAAATAAAAGAAAAAATGTGATGCATCATAGTCGATGCTTTATGAAGCACAATTCATCTATCATTTTCCTTAGCACCAACTTAATCAAGTGATTTGCATAGTAGTTAGTTAGTAGTTACTACCTTATTTAAGATTCTGCTGCCACAAAATCTCATTTGCCATGAAAGATTAGATTAATTATGGCAATAACCAACTCATTTTTGTAGAGTTTTTTTTCTTCTTATAAATTATCTAATAGTTCAATTAAGTCATTGGCTATAACTTTATAAGTAAATCTTGTTAAAAGAATTAAACTAATAAGAAGATCTTTAGGTCTTTATCAAGGCATTTGATATTTCCCCTACTTTTCTTACTCTATTAGATAATATTAAGAGAGAAATTTGATCGGTTGATTGAATTTTATTCATCAAGATTGATTCGGAATTATGAAAGTTTTAAGTTAATTTCCAACAAAAAGGACATCTTAAAACTAAACAAACATTGAAATTATTATTGGAGAGTATGGAAGTATCAATGAGTTAAGACTCCTGAAAGAGAGAAATAATATATTTCAATTTAAAATTTTAAGATATTAAATATATGAATCACTTATTTTATCTATTCAATATTTACTCATTCATAGTAGAAGTAAGACTTAACCATTCATATTTTAAGACAACAATTTCCTTCTAAATATGATTCACTTATTTTATCTATTCAATATTTACTCATTCATAGTAGATGCAAGACTTAACCATTTATATTTTAAGACAACAATTTCCTTCTAAATATGATTCTACTTCTATAGCATGATCCATTGTCAGGATCCACTTTTGTCTTCCCTCAAAGTGGTATCAGAGCTATGATACTACTTATTGACAAATCTAGAAGAACATTGGAAAAACAAGAAGTTAATGTTCAACGACCACAAGAGAGAGACAATACATCTATATCTAAAATATAAGACATTAGGAACACAAGTTACCATTATTATACATTAATTCAACATTTTTCTATTCATAGTAGATGGATGACTATTTGATATCACTTGAAACAAACAATCTTTCTATAAAGTTTGAGTCTACCACATCCTATAATAGGATTTAACACAATGTTTCATTCTCGCTCCCCCACCAAGTTTAACTCTAACTCTGATGCCACTTGTCAGATATTGATTAAAAAACAAGGGTGAATTAACCTTTGAGAAACAAAGTGTGAGGAAGTCCTACATTAATTAGAAAAATGGAGACTTGAGCATTTATAAGTGAAAGAACTTACACATATCACCTTAAGGTTTGAGTGAGTATGTGGTATGCCTCTCACAAGGTGTTTTGCTCAGAAGTTGCTAATAAAGAAAGGTCCCAATGAATGTAAAAATGATTCCTCATGTTGACCCCTTAATTGAAACCCCAATTGTTGTAACTCACACATATCACCTTAAGGTTTGAGTGAGTATGTGATATGTCTCTCATAAGGGTTTTGCTCAGAAGTTGCTAATAAAGAAAGGTCCCAATGAATGTAAAAATGATTCCTCATGTTGACCCCTTAATTGAAACCCCAATTGTTGTATCAGAAATCTTTGGTTCGAGTGAATGACCAATTTCCTTGTATCGAAAGAACTCCCCACAAACGGTAGATATGAGGTTTTCTGTTGAAGAGTGTCAATGATAGTACAAGTCTATGTGGATAAAAGAGCTTCTGCTTGAAGTGGAACATTGTGGATAAACTCACACTTGATTAGGAGTGTTAAGAAAAAAATAGGTGTGAGTTCATAACTTTGAGAAACAAAGTGTGGTAAAGTTTCACATTAATTAGAAAAGTAGAGACTTGAGCATATATAAGTGAGATAACCCACACACATATCACCTTAAGGTTTTGTGTGAATATGTGGTGTGTCTCTCACAAGGTGTGTTGTTGCTCGTAAAGAAAGACTCCAATAAATATAAAAATGCCCCATCAAGTTGACCCTCAAATTGAAACCCTAAAATTAGATAGTTTAAAGGAGATTCAAGATCAATATATGGTCAATACTTCATGATCACAAGAGAATGTGACATCATATCTCAACCAAAAATCTTAAGGCAATAATTATATAGACAGATCCGTTCCTGATATTTTATGGCCCCTAGAGTAAAACTGGGAAAAATAATCCGTCATTTAATATAATACGCTTTAATAGATAACAATAATTTTACAAAAAATACTACTCTTTACTAAAATATTCATAAGAAGTGGTTTCTTAAATATTTTGAGATTCAAAATCACTTATAATCACATCAACATTAATATTCTCCAACAAATCTTTCTCAATTGACAAAGTTGTCAAACCGTTCAATATCTGTGACATTGATGATATCAAGTAGGTTTTAACCAAATTTATTTTTGAAAACTTCTTTCGGTTAAGGCTATCGTTACGAGCACCGTCAGTAAATTCTATAAGCAATTGATACATTTGGATAACAATATGCAAGTTTGACAAATTTAAGAATATCAAAGGCAAACATTGTTTCGTTTGGAAAAATAAATTGCAACTTTCTTAATAGAAATGATCATCTACATCAACATCCAATAAATTTCCATGAGAAAAATTTGAGTGAATTTTAACATAACATTCTTTCAACTCATTATCATCCAATGAATTTCACTTTTGTGAACCATATGAAGTTCAAAGATACTTACAAATATCTTCAGTTTCTCAAATCTATTTTCAAAGAAGTGATTATCATATCAAACACAAGAAAAAAATAGTTGATTTTAAATTATTCTTCAAGTGATTGATTTTCATGTTCTTCATTGTTCGCTCCAAAATATTTTTTTCCTTCTAATCACAAGACAATTTGTTGGGAAGACGGGCTCAACATTCATAACATGTTAAAAGAAAACAAGGAAAAAATTTGAACAATTCTAAACAAGATTCAAGTGGATTGGAGATTAGGAATGATTCAACAATAAAAAATCAACAGAAAACTCTATTTAGTGATCAATTGAATTAGAGTAGTATTGAAATTGGGGATTGAGTATTGAAGTAATATTTAATGTTTCAATTGGTGATTATAATTTCTATTGATGGATTCAAAAAAAATTTCTATCTATGGGTGCAAATTGATTTTCCTTTCCAAATTGAGAGGGCTTCAATTGTGGCTTGATGATGAATGATGAAAATTATATTAGAGTTGAAAGTTGTAGTAAAATAAAGTGACATATATAAAAACTTGGGCCTAACATGTGTATAATATATATTTTTATAATACTACGAATAAAAACTGAACCCTAGGCCGTTGTACTCTTGGACTTAGTCCAGAGTCGGCCATGTGTATAGGTCACCTTATATGTACAATATTGTTAACTACTAACACCTGAATCAAATAAATTAGAGCTAAGGAAGTTAATCAAGATGGATATGCAACATAAATTTAATTGTCAAATGTATTTTATACCGGTCTTATTATTTGAATAAAAAATGATTTAAATGTTGCTGTCCAGGATCGAACTGGAGACCTTTAGTGTGTAAGACTAACGTGATAACCACTACACCACAGCAACATGCATATATTAGTTAATTCTAATATATTAGTTTTAGTTTTTTGTATTGTTTATATTTGACTATGTTGTAAAAAAAAACTGGTAGAATAATTCAAAGCACTTGATAGAATTATTTAGAGTTCAAACACACCAAACAAATTTAACGTATAAAGACAAATAATAATGACAACTAAAATAAATGGACCCAAGCAAGCCAATAACTTGTCAAGAGTGAATACAAAAACACAACAAATCAGAAGAAGATAAAATACAAGAATAAAAAGAAACTTATTTATCCTATTTGATCAAACTAATATACTATGGGGAAGAAATCGATCTACCCTTGCTAGTTACCTCTCTAAATTTCCCCTAGGATTGTCACCACCTCCCTCTAATCTTCAGGTTCTATTTTGAAACTCATAAAGACTAAAATGATAGAGATACACATTTATAACTATTAAAATACAAAAGATTCTTAACAGACCAAAAATAGAACACATTAACTTTTATAGCATCTTAGAATATATCTAGCATATTAGAGTATCTCTTAATTAATATCAAAGATATTTATAATATTCTAACATTAACAAACGAATTCGTGAATCGAAACGACCTAGCCCAATATCCATGAACCATCCAGACCAGACCCATCACCCGTCAGACTCCCCCGACACCGTCAAACTTCCACCACTGTAGCTTTAATGTCTTTTGTCAACTTTTTTGTTACTTTATGCCATTTTTTTTGCAATATGAAAAAACGTAGTCTTTCCATTCATCACTGAATATTTTAAGACACACTTCTACAATTATCCACATTCACTTTAAACCGTGGTGATACCAATTTACCCATAAATCATATTGTTATTCTCTACCATGTTGATCTCGCCACTTGCAATCACTTTCCTCCAACTAACTTTTCATGCCCTTTTCCCGCAGGACAAAACAATTATTATGTGCCCTTTGCCCGTAGGAGAGTTCAAAGTCATAACCTTTGGAGATAACCCCGACAAGGAGTCCATATCGGCACAGGTCTCCCCGACGATGTGAAGGAATATCTGAAACAATGACTGCGCAGCAATGCAGATCTCTTTGCTTGGAGCGCCGCTGATATGCCCGACATTTCTCCCGAGATTGCATGCCATTAGCTAGCCATCAACCCATCAACATGCGCAATTGCCCAACATAGACGAAAGCAATCCGAAGAAAAAACTTTAGCTGTTGAGAAACTAGTTAAGGAACTATTAGAGGCCAAATTTGCAACTGAGGTCAGGTATACAACCTGACTCTCGAACACTATACTCGTGAAAAAATCTAATGGGAAATGGAGCCTCTGTGTTGACTACACTGATCTTAATCGGGCTTCCTCGAAAGATTCTTACCCTCTGCCTAACACAAACAAATTGGTAGACAATTCTGTAGGTTTTAAATTATTGTCCTTCATGGACGTGTACTCTGGGTACAATCAAATACCCATGGCCGACAAAGATAAAAGGCACACCGCAATCATGACCCCGACGAGAAATTATTACTACAACGTAATGCCATTCGGGTTGAAGAACTCTGGAGCCATATACCAACGTCGGAGCCATATAACGCATTGAAGAACAATGCTTTTGGGATTGTTTGATTATATGAGCAATTAAAGGAATAATCCTTACTCCAACACTTACAATTCGGGGTTGCCCCCTCAGGTTGATCCTCAAATTGAAACCCTAAAATCAGAGAGTTTAAAGGAGATTTGAGATCAATATATGGTCAATACTTCATGATCACAAGAGAATGTGACATCATATCTCAACCAAAAATAAGGCAATAATTATATAGACAAACCCGTTCTTGATATTTTATGGCCCCTAGAGTAAAACTTGGAAAAATAATTTGTCATTTAACATAATACACTTTAATACATAACAATAATTTTACAAAATATCAAAATACTTCTCTTTACTCAAATATGCATAAGAAGTGGTTTCTTAAATATTTTGAGATTCAAAATCACTTATAATCACATCAACATTAATATTCTCCAACAAATATTTCTCAATTGACAAAGTTGTCAAACCGTTCAATATCTTTGTGACATTGATGATATCAAGTAGGTTTTAACCAACTTTATTTTTGAAAACTTCTTTCGGTTAATGCTATTGTTATGAGCACCGTCAGTAAAATTCTATAAGCAATTGATACATTTGGATAACAATCCGCAAGTTTGACAAATTTAAGAATATCAAAAGCAAACATTGTTTCGTTTGGAAAAATAAATTGTAACATTCTTAATAGAAATGATCATCTACATCAACATCCAATAAATTTCCATGAGAAAAAGTTGAGTGAATTTTAACATAACATTCTTTCAACTCATTATCATCCAATGAATTTCACTTTTGTGAACCATATAAAAGTTTAAAGATACTTTCAAATATCTTCAATTTCTCAAATCTATTTTCAAAGAAGTGATTGTCATATCAACAACAAGAAGAAAATAGTTGATTTTGAATTATTCTTTAAGTGATTGATTTTCATGTTCTTCATTGCTCGCTCCAATTTTTATTTTGGCAAAATAACACCAGATGTCCTTTAAGTTATTTTATGTTACCACTTAAATTCTTTAAGGTTTTTTTGTAACAGTTGGATCCTTAATGTTTTAAAAAGCTTGCACCGTGACCCTTTTCTGGAATTTCCATTAAAAAATACATATGTGGCAAAAATGAAGCTTAAGTGGTATTTATGTGGCATTTTATTTTATTTTTTTATTTATTTAATAATTCCACGTGGATTTTATTTTATTTATTTTTTTAAAATTATTTTTAAAAAAAATATTTTTTTAAATATTTTTTAATAATTTTTCTTTTATAATTTTTATAAATAAATATATTTGTTTAAATTTTTAATTTTAATTTTTTTTACTAAGATATTTAATACTTAATATTTATTTATTTTTCGCTATAGTAACATTTCAATTTTATTGATAATTTAATTTACTAATTGACTAATTTACTAGTATAATAATATAATTTTAAAAGTGAAAGTATTAAAAAACGTTAATTATAAACTTGAAAATTCAAACTAAAATTCACTAATTTACTAATATATGAATGAGGTGAATTATAAGCTTAATGCATGTGGTGAATTTTCAAAATAAAATGCATTAATATTAAAAAAAACGTTAATTATAAAATTTAAAGTAAAATTAATTATAATTTATTAAATATATAGTTTATATAATTTATATAGTTTAAATAGATTAAATATATAGTTTTTAATACTTTTTTAATATAATGTACGTTTTTAGTTAATATAGTTTAAATAATTAAAAACAGTGGATGAACTAAATATATAGCTTTAGTTAATATAGTTTAGAAAACAAAAATATAATACTACAATATTAATAATTTAGTTTGTTATCCTATTAATAATGCTACAATATTAATTTAGTTTAATCTATTAATTTAATTTAACTAATTTTTATTAATACACTATGTTTTTAATACTCTAGTAATATTTAACTAAACATTTTTTTTTATTTACGAACTATTTTACTAATAGTTTTATTAATTATTCACATACAATATTTATTAATAGTTTCATCAATACAATATTTATTAAATTAAATGAAATAAATACTAATTTTATGATATATATATATATATATATATATATATATATATATATATATATATATATATATATATATATATATATATATATATATATATATATATATATATATATATCAAAACTGAAAAAAAATTAAACAAGATCTATTGAAAATTTGTGAGAGTTGCTCAATATATATTATCGAGAGAAAACAAAAATTAAAGGGTTAAATATGTTTTTGGTCCCTATAAATATATCAATTTTCATTTTTAGTCCCTATTAAAAAATAATAAATTTTAGTCCCTAAATTTTTGTATACATGCAATTTTAGTCCCTGATGTTCTCTAAAATTTTGAAAACTGTTTAATTACCCTTAAACTTTTAAATTTTTGAATAATTTTTTTCATCCATGTTTAGAACACTATAAAATATTTATTTACTAAATTTTAGAATTTTTTAAAATGAGATGAATTAAATATGAATTTTTTAAATTTCAAAATATAATGATAAAATGAAAACCTCGACTTAGAAATCAAATTTTGAGTTTTTTTTTTAGAAACTTTTTATAACATTCTAAAGATATCGGTAAATTAATCATTTAAAAATACATATTGGTTTAACATGAGAGACTAAAACTACGTGCATAATAATTTTGTAATAATTAAAATATCATATTTTTTTAATAGGGACTAAAAATGAAAATTAAGATATTTATAGGGCCTAAAAACATATTTAATCCAAAATTAAAATTAAAAAAAAATCCACGTGGAATTATTAAATAAATAAAAAATAAAATAAAATGCCACATAAATCCACCTAAGCTTCATTTTTGCCACATATGCATTTTTTAATGGAAATTCCAGAAAATGTTCACGGTGCAAGCTTTTTAAAACGGTAAAGAACCAACTGTTACAAAAAAATCTTAAAAGACCTAAATGGTAACATAAAATAATTTAAAGGACTAAAAATACTATTTTGCATTTTTTTCTTTCTAATCACAAGACACTTTGTTGGGAAGATGGGCTCAACATTCATAACATATTAAAAGAAAATAAGGAAAAAATTTGAACAATTCCAAACAAGATTAAGTGGATTGAAGATTAGGAATGATTCAACAAAAAAAAATCAACAGAAAAACTCTATTTAGTGATCAATTGAATTGGAGTAGTATTGAAATTGGGGATTGAGTATTGAAGTAGTATTTAATGTTTCAATTGGTGATTATAATTTCTATTGATGGATTCAAAAAAATAATTCTATATATGGGTGCAAATTGATTTTCCTTTCCAAATTGAGAGGGCTTCAATTGTGGCTTGATGGATGAATGATGCAAATTATATAAGAATTGAAAGGTGTAGTAAAATAAAGTGACGTATATAAAAATTTGGGTCAAATATGTGTATAATATATATTTTTATAAGGATTTAATGAGAGTGTCCTAACAGTGTAAAACAGTTTTACACCGTCAGTGAATAATAACTGTCAAATTTTAAATCACATTTGACTTTTATTTTAAATATATTTAAAATAATACTTATGAATGATTGTGATGAATTGATTGTGTAAAAAAATTTACACTACAATGCAATGCATGACTATTAATCCCTTTTTATAATACTACGAGTATAAAAAAAATATGGGTTTGATATGTGTATATATTTTTTATAATACTCTGTAAGTATTAAAAAAAATTGAACCCTAGGTCTTTGTACTTAGCCCAGAGTCGGCCATGTGTATAGGTCATCTTTCTTATATGTATAATATTTTACCCGTTTAGGTTTAGTTGATGCAACATTTAACTACTAACACCTGAATCAAATAATTTCTCTATCAATTGTGAGTCTTCCATGACCTATAAAAAGTTTTTTTTTTGAAAGATCCTATACAAAGTTTTAAAACTTCCAAAAACTTCATGGTGAAGAAAGGTAGATAGCTAAGAGAATACAATTTCTCTTAGAGATGTATCTAACTAAAACAATAATCATTGTTGTTGTTTACCGAAAAATATTAGAATTAAATAGAATATAATATTGAGGGAGAAAAATTAGAGCTAAGGAAGTTAATCAAGATGAGTATGCAACATAAATTTAATTGTCAAATGTATTTTATATTGAATAAAAAATGGTTTAAATGTTGTTGCCCAGGATCGAGCTGGAGACCTTTAGTGTGTAAGACTAACGTGATAACCACTACACCACAACAACATGAATATATTAGTTAATTCTAATATATTAGTTTTAGTTTTTTGTATTGTTTATATTTGACTCTATTGTAAGAAAATCAGGTAGAATAATTCAAAGCACTTGATAGAATTATTTAGATTTCAAACACACCAAAAAAATTTAACGTATAAGGACAAATAATAATGACAACTAAAATAAATGGACCCAAGCAAGCCAATAACTTGTCAAGAGTGAATACAAATACACAACAAATCAGAAGAAGATAAAATACAAGTATAAAAAGAAACTTATTTATCCTATTTGATCAAACTAATATACTATGCTGAAGAAATCGATCTACCCTTGCTAGTTACCTCTCTAAGTTTCCCCTAGGATTGTCACCACCTCCCTCTATCCTTCAGGTTCTATTTTGAAGCTCATAAAGACTAAAATGATAGAGATACATATTTATAACTATTAAAATATAACAAATTCTTAACAAACCAAAAATAGAACACATTAACTTTTATAACATCTTAGAGTATATCTAGAATATTAGAGTATCTCTTAATTAATATCAAATATATTTATAATATTCTAACATTAACAAACAAATTCGTGAATCGAAACGACCTAGCCCAATATCCATGAACCATCCAGACAAGAGCCACCACCCGTCGGACTCCCCTAACACCGTCAAACTTCCACCACCGTAGCTTTAACGTCTTTTGTCAACTTTTCTGTTACTTTCTGCCATTTTGATTTTTTGCAATCTGAAAAAACGTAGTCTTTCCATTCATCACTGAATATTTTTAGACAACTTCTACAATTATCCACATTCACTTTAAATAGTGGTGATGCCAAACCCATAAATCACATTGTTATTCTCTACCATGTTGATCTCGCCACTTGAATTCACTTTCCTCCAACCAACTTTTCATGCTTAGATAATCAAACAATCCCAAAAGCATTGTTCTTCAATGATATTTGACTCTACTTGCTTTCAAAGGCCTCCCCGAAGTTTCATATTTCTAAGTTTTGCAACCCTTCATGCACATTCAAAGCATAACATATAAGGCCAATATAATCGTAGATTTGAGATGTCAAAATCTCTATCCTTACCCTATCACGAGTAACATGATAATCAAATGCCTCTATGATCATTCTCTCACTACTACTACTACTAGTATCCATAGCAGTAACCTCCACCTCAAACTAAGTCTTCTCCATCATAATAAAATGAATACATGTCAACCAAGTGAGTTATTTTGGCACCACCCTTACCTTCTAAATTCAATGATAACTCAGTAGTCAAATTCATTTTTATTCATTATCTATTGCAAAACTCATTAGGGTGATATGGGGCAACCTTCAGACATCCACCATGCTTTGACCTCAAATCACATAACCCGTTTTTGTCATGAAAATCTTCAACGAGTGATGATGAATGAACAACAATATTAAAAGATTCTAAATAATATAACCTATATATTTTTCAACCATTTAGACATGATCACACCACAATGTGAAATCTTCAATACCCTACATTAAAATCTAGTGTAATAGCTTACATCATCAAACAGACTTATGGATAACAAAATCTACATGAGATCTAGAACACCCCTCATGTTGTTGATTATTTAAGTCTGACCATATCAATACGATAAACCTTACAAGGCTTATTTTCACCAAGGCGAACTAATCCACATTCCTCCAGCTTCAAAGTCTCAAAGTATTATGTTCTTGGACATATGTGATAGAGCATATGGATTATATAACCCAACTTTCTTAAATATCCAAACTCAACACCACTAGTGCACCAATAATATCATGATTATCTCCATTCGACACAACAAAAATCCAAACAAAAACCATCATTGCCTTTCCTCTCATAACAATTCCTCATAAAGTGGCCAATTTTATAACAAGTGAAACATTTTAAACTTAGCTTGTCAAAACTCTTTGATTTTGACATCCCGTTATGCTCAATTCCTCCTATATACACTTAACTTTTCACCATTATCACCAATATTCAAATAACCCCCCTTTAAAAATTCCTTGGATCATAAAGTCATATGGACTTCATCCAAAGTAATAATATATTTTCTTACAATAAATAAGGGTATCCTTAAAATGCTCAAAGAATATGAGTAATGATCTTAACAGGAGTAAAGTCTTATCCTCATCATTAATCTTCACCTCCTAATCATCAATGATCTTGTGAAATTTTGTCAATTGCTATGACACCCTAAATCTTAAAATAATGTATTTGGTATTTATAGATATATAATGTATTCATAACTAATAAAATTTATGAGTTTCAAAAAAATTATGAGATAAAGGACATCACTTTGTCCACTTACGCATTATAAATGATTCTTAAAAAAATCCATTAAATTAAAACAATTTTGCATCACTATACTGAATATTTATAATCTTTTAATATGGAAAGTAGAAACATTTTAAAAATAATTTTCCCAATCTGACATCACCTATTAGAGCGTGATTTCTCCCAAACTTAAACTTTAAGACTCGTTAACTTGTAATTACCACGATTTCACAACTGCAGGGCCTAGCCAGAAAAACACAAACATGAAAGAGTGAGCTTTGAAAACATATAACAATATGAAATAATTGAGAAAAACACGCAAATTATCAGGTAAACTGATAAGTGGAATTTGCATCACTTTTTACTAGTATTTTTCATCTTTATTTTACCGCATTTCGGTTACTTTCTTTATGTTTTCCGTATTTTATGCTTTGGTTTTATGTTTTTGTTGTTTTCAGGGCTTCATAGTCATTTCGAGAGAAAAGAATGAAAAATTGGGCAAAAACTGAAGAAATGAGCAAGGGTTGGAAAACCCCCATTGAAAATCTAGAGCTCCGTTACGGGTGCCCGTAACACACGTTACGACTCATAACAAAGGTGTGAAATCCAAAGTTTTGTTTTCTTCTTCATCAAGTTTTGACCTTTGATTTGGAGATCCTTGGCATTGATTTCTGAAGATTCTCTTCTGGAAATAGCTTTGGAGATTCTATTATCAAATAATATTGAAGATTCTATCATGAAAATAGCATTGAAGACCCAAATATTTGATTTTATTTTATTTAGTTTAGTCTCAATTAGTCTAGATCTAGTCCTAATTTAGTTTTGCCTATAAAAACCCCATTAGAGGTTGGTTGTAGCTAAGATTTTCATTACCGTATTTTATTCTTTTAACCTTTATTTTTCGCCATTATTTTCCCTATACCAAACCTATTTTCAATTCAAGTATTTTATTCAATTATGCCTTTCGTTTTCTTTACCGCCTTCTTTGTTTCCAACCTCACCATGAGTGAGTAGTACTCTAGGGATGAAGGGTCATGAAACCCACTCAAGATTATCCATATGATTAAATAAAAAGCAACACAAGGGTTTTTATCACGTTCAATATTCTAAAGTTCGAGGATTACTACAAGCCTTTCCACGAGAGTGGGAGGTTTAATTCTTAGGCATTGGAGATGATGTGAAAGCACTTCAACGATACCGAAAAACAAGTAGTTAGACAACATGAATTCGATGATACAAGGGCAATCAGAGGAAGGTTGAGAAGAATATAGTTGCGTGAGTGCCCTAAAGGTTTCAATAGATTCGCTTGAATACACCATTGGCTGACAGATTATCTACCGCGATCAAGATAATGGATTGCGAGAGCCAGAGTTATCTATAAAATCTATCTTCTAAGGCGTGTAAAAGATCCTTGTAGCACTATGAACCATGTCATAAGGAGATGTTAGTGGGGATCATGATCTTAAATCCTGTTTTTATCTAATTTTCTAAATTTCATTTCTCTCTAACTGTTTTACTTAGTTTTTATTTCAGATTGTTTCTCCAATAACATTTGGTCACTCTAGATTTACAAAGACCAAACAAAAGTCAGTACTTAAGCATTAACCCATGTGATTCAATACTTTTTATTACTACAATATAGTCGTGCACTTGCATACTTGTCGAGTTTTGAGCACCATTACTGGAGACCAATTGCGTTAATATTGAATTTTTGTTTTATCACTATAGAGACTAGAGTTTTATTTTCTTTGTTTTGCAGTTTATGCGCACAACGCGTTCCACTGTCCTCCAACTGAATCCGTTGACGATTGTTATACCCCAAAATTTGCCATCCCACATTCAAGATTATGTATTCCAAGAGGTCTCTTAATAGTCACAGGATTCTCAATTGGACAAAGGAATTGAAGGTTTCATCAAACAAAGCCTCCTCCTGAACAATGGATCTTAGAACTAGGGTTTTGAGTTTCCCCAAGCAAAGTGGATTTCCAAAGCCTCAAGTTAACTTAATAACATCCCATATATCTTAAAGAATTCTCATGTTAAGTTTCAAAGCTTTCCCAACAAGTTTGGTCAGTCAGATGCTCTGATACCTAAAAATCAGTTAACTTGGTCAAAAAGTCAACTGAGGTAAATTGTGTTCAACTCAAAGTCAAACTTCAAGATTTTTGGTCAACATCAAGATTATGAGGTGAAATTCATCATTTGATCAAGGGTTAATCATGATTCATCAAGGAAACCTCAGAATCATCAAGAATCCGAAGTTGCTAAATTAGGGTTTTCATAGTAAAAGTCAACTGGACTTTGAGCAGCCATAACTTTCACATACTTCATCAAGCACTTCCCATCCAAATCTCATTTTAAAGGAAATTCAATTATCTACAACTTTGTGTCTCACAAGTCAAGTCCAAAAATTTTTCATTTAGAAGGTATGAGCCAAAACATTATAGGTCTTTTTGAAAGTCAACAAAAAGTCAACTTTTTCCATAGCTCATAATTTGAAAATGGTAAATGATATGGACATGAGACCAAAAGGGTTGATTAGAGGACACTCTAAGATTTCCAAAAAATCCTAGAACACATCTATGGCATTAAAATGGAGGAAATTATTCATTGTCAAAGTTGGGAACTTTTCAAGGGGTATATGAAGCAAAAAGGGTCTAAATTCAAGATTTTGTAAAATGGGCCCATAATATTGCAACCCAAACTTGAAGATGAAGCCATGCACGACCCAATGATCAATTATTCTGATTTTATCATTTATTTTATATTATTTTGGATTTTAATTATTAAAATTCAATTTTAATAGAAATAAAATATGAAAATCAAATATTTGATCTCATACTTATTTTTGGATCAAATATTTTGCATTCAAGTTAATTGGAAATCACTCAAAATCATACAAGACCAAAATAGTATGTGAATATTTGATTTTTTGGCAAAATTGGTAAGGATATTTCTTCACAATAAAGCAACACAAATCCATACAACAAAGGCCCATTCCTTGACCTAATTTGCTTTATTATATATACACAACAAGAATGCAATGCAAGGGGACGAAAATTCAGAGGCAAGAGACACTTTCACATTAAATTTTTTTCAAGAAAAATTGATTTTAAGATTTATTGTTTTAAGAGGTTTTCACAGGTTTGAAAGACCCCATTACATTCTTAGAGACTTCCTGAACGTATTGCAATCATCAATATCATCTAACTCGTCCAAAATTGCATGTACCAATTATGTTTTTTGTTCTTGTTTTCTTGGATTTCGATTTCGGTTATACAATTGTTTTTACTTCAATTTGATTATGCAATGTTGTTTAGAATGATGATCAGAATGTTTCTGGGCTGGTTAATTGCGTTTTCTATGCAGGTATCATGATTCGCCATTCTTAGGGTTCGAAGCTCCCAATTTGGGGGTCGTGGATAGAGGCTATTTTGGGACAAATTAATGGCATAATTGGACTCACAAGACCTCTTTTGATAGGTTTACACCATTGGAACAAATTTATATTGTGTATCTAACGTTTTGTGATGTGTAGGTGTGGCGGTAAAAACATGAGTGTAAACTATCAATTAGTTTAACTCAAAATAAACAGAGTCGCCACCGCGCTTTTATTTTATTCCAAGAGGAAAAGGAAAAAAAGAGCGAATAAGTCCTAATGAATCTAAAAGCAAAAAAAGCTAAAGAAACACAATAGAGAAACAGGTAAGGGGATATGTTACACAATGGGAAGGTTTTACGCACCCAAAATGTCTGTGGTAGTCCACAGGAGCCCTTTGAAAAATTTATTGCTTTTGGTTTGAAAATGGTTTGTAAAATGTGAGTGGAGGGATGAGAAAAGAATTATTTTTTAATATTTTTGTGTTTAGAGAGGTTTACCACCTCATGCCTACGTACCCACAGTGCAATGCAAGATCAAAACCCCGTAGTTCGTGGTACAAATAGTGAAAAGGGTGGGTTACGATTCATTTTATTAAGTGAAGAGAATTTGTCATCTTCAAGTGGATGGCCAAACAAATCTACCATGAGAATGAAGGCATGGACTCATACATCATTATGGGGAGGGCGCCAACTCGGATAAAATCGACGAGTATGCCACTAAACCCCCACAAATGACAAGAGACTCAATTACATCAAACTACAACCATGGAGATTGAGAGACTTGCACCCGACTAAAGAATAATGACTCATAATCGGCACTCTTTAAAAGAAAATAAACAAAAGTGTACAAAGGCACAAAACAAATTGAATGAGTTTGATTCTTTTTATTTTTTTTTTTGAATTAAGATCATTAGATTCATTGATTTTAAAAGAAAATAAAAAAGTAAAAGGCACTTGACAAAAGTCAAGGTTTTGCTTATTAAAGAGGTGGTGATTTAAAAAGGGATAAGGTTTTGAAAATTAAAGAATGAGAGGAGATGAAGGGACTATCCTAAAAAAGAAAATAAGGAGATAATGGAAGAAAGATCTAACCAAACTTGATGACATTCCAAATTATGAGCATAAGAGTTCCATCCTTATGAGCTAGAAAATGGCCAAATAAAGGCTAAATCCAACTTCATGAAGATCAAAGCAAGAGGAAGGGGTCCTGCAATCTAAGTCCAAAATCTCCATTCCAATGCCAAGGATATTAACCAAAAGTCCACAAATTAAAGTCACAAGTCTTTAGAAGTTTAATCCTTTATTAATGTTCTTGTGTCCAAATGGACAAAAGGAAAATAACAACAAAATAAGAGCAAATAATAAACATGATATGCATGAATAAAGCAAAATAAGATAAATGCAATAAAAGTACAAAAATTAAATGTTAGTAACAAAAGAAATTAAAGTGCAAGAATCTAAAATATTAATAGTAGTAATAGTATAATAATATTTACATAATAATGGTATGGTGAACTTAATCAACCACAACCAAAAGAGTAACCAAAATTGAAGGCAATTGGATCTGCTTAGCATCTTACACTATAATGATTAATCAAGGCAAACCGAACCGAATTCAATGAAATTTGAAAGGCGATTGGGAGACCCAAAGCACCTACACATCAAACATTCATAAGTCTCGATTCTCGATGCAATATGATTAACCACTTTGGGATTACGCAATCAACAAGAGATCCGGTCCATGAAAGTGAAAGTACCCAATTAGATTTTTATTCCGAAGTCGGGACACATTTAGGTCTATGTTAAGCAATCACCGAGTAATTTACGAAGTAATTACCCTACAAATGAGGCCGGCCACCACCAATTAAGGTGCATAATGTTAGTGCTAATGCATGCGAGATAAACAATATGTAAATCGTTATTCGGACGCGATACCGCACAAAACTAAAGGTGAATAC
The DNA here is from genome assembly GCA_963966055.1 of Lathyrus aphaca. Classification (NCBI taxonomy): domain Eukaryota; kingdom Viridiplantae; phylum Streptophyta; class Magnoliopsida; order Fabales; family Fabaceae; genus Lathyrus; species Lathyrus aphaca. The sequence continues at coordinate 722,998,928 of OZ014519.1, read as the reverse complement.
CAAATTGAGCCGCACTTATGGTATTCTTCCATCCTTAAGTTCAATCACTCATCTTGGTGGATTCAAGCATAAAAATGTATCACTAATGCAAAGTACCTTATATGAATTGAATAATACACTTAAAGGTAGTTTTGAATTAATGAACATTAACTACTCTAATCTACACCCAAAGTTCATTGAAATTAAGGAGAAATCACTCCCAAAAGTGCCTCCCAAGGTAAAAATAAAAAGGAGGAAGAAGAAGAAGAAAGAGGAACCAAAAAGGGGCTTGAAACAAGCCAAAAACACCATTATGACTTGTGTTAACCGGTTAACTTGGTTAACCGGTTAATGCAAGTAGATTTTGAATAATTTGTGCTGTTTTGAAGATGGTTAACCGATTAACCAAATGGTTAACCGGTTAACGTTGTACCAGAAGCTGAAAAATGCAGAAAATTCAGCATGATCCATTTTGAAACCTTTTCTCAAACATTGGATGATCATGATCTGAATTTGCACGAATTTTAAAACCAAAATACAGTGGAATCCCTGCAATCAAACAACAAATAAAGATCCAAAGGATCTAGAAACAAAACCACCAAAGATCTACATCTTGAATGTTGATGGTTGTCGCTCCCGAAGATTTGCATCCCGGTACAAGCGCGAACGGTCGGCGAGAGGGAACAGTGAGAACACACAGCCGTGAACTCACTGGAGAATGAAAAGAGTCGCCAGCTAGGCATTTTTATCCCGGAGGAAAGGCAATGCTGCATAGACCTAGAAAGAGATGGATAAGACGGTTGCGAACCAGAGAGACTGAGAAAGGGGGTTGGTTACAACCTGGGAAGGTATTAGCACCCAGATTGTCCGTCGTACTCGACGGGATCCACGCTTGAAAGATTTGTGTTTTAAAGGGGTAGTGTCAGTGCAATTTGTGTGTAAAAGAGCTGGAAAGATGTACAGGTGTCAGTGTAAAAGAAAGTGATGTGTATATATACAGTGTCAGTGTGAGATCAGGAATGAAATGCTCATGATAATGAGGCTTAAAGAGTGAAGCTAGAAGGAGGGGGAATGAACAGAGACTTTTGTTCGATAACTGTTAAGTTATGCCTACGTATCCTCTCGTGCAATGAGGAAGTCAGAACACCGTAGTTCGACCCAAAGAGACTGAAAGGTGAATTGACTTGTGAACTGCTTGCTTGTCTATGCTCAAGTGTATGACCTGTCTGGCTCAGGTGCTGACTGTCTTGCATTAGACGGAAGAAGCGAGTTCTCGTTTGTGAGCGAGTGTGATGAGAAAAGAATCCCGAAGGAGACGATTATTGTTTGTTTTTTGAGTTTTCAGTCTTTTATTGCTTTTGGAGTTTGTCATAAGATAATGAGCTTAAGCCTAAACCAATGGGTTAGTAAACTCATCACATCTTCCCTCTGATCAGGGGTAATGAGAATACCTTAAGTGTGAAGTCAGATTCTCACACTTAATCACCTTTGGTGTAGGATTAAGATCATTAACCTACTTGTGATTATTTAGATATTTTTGTGGTTTTTGTTTAGTGTTGAGTAATGAGGTTAAGCCATAATCAGGGATTAAACAGACTCATTACACCATCCTAAAAGAAGGATAATAGATGAGAATGTTTAAGCTGAAGAAGACTCCTCAACTTAATCCATGATTAGGGATTAAACCCATGACAAAACAAGCCTTTATTAAGTGAATTTTAGATTAATGGTATGATGATGAAGTGAGTTTTATTGTTTGTAAGACAACTTGAGGGGGACTTGTCCATTAACACTAGGGTTAGTCCTTCTTAACCACTTAAGGAAGAATTAGAACCCTAATGCAAGGCCCAAGTTACAAGTGTGATGTCTTGATATTTATTAAGTGAATTGATTAAGAGATTTAAACACATAAAGGGTTTAATACTTAGGATTAAAGTTATACACTCCATCCTAAGAGAAGGATGCAGGCATAACCCTAATCACAAAGTCTTAAAGCCTTTAGGGTTTAGTCCCTGATTATGAGATGAGAAGAGAGGACTCAAGGAGACACAAAGGTAAAAACTATGAGGGGAGACTAATCAAAACCCTAATCATTTTCATGCTTGGTTGATCCTAAGGTTTGCGAGGTTTTCAAGAGAAATCTTCAATGGAACCACCAGGAAGCAGATGAACAGGATCAAGAGAAGCAAAGCAACTTGCTTCATTCAAGAAGTCAAGTCACTTGAAGAAAGAAAGTGGGAAGGAGAAGAATGAGCAAGCTCAAACTCAAACACACATAAAAATGCAGCAATGGATGCAAGAGAGATGAAAAGAAAAGTTATGAGAAGTGAAGGCAAATTCACTTCCCAAGTTACTTACCACCTGAAATGTTAGAAAGAAATGCAATGCAATGCTAAATGAGATGAAATGGTATGATGCAAAGCAAGACCAGAAGCATGTTGATGATGATTATGATGTTATGAGGTGCTTCAAACATGAGGCAAAGCAATGGGGATGTTCATACAAGCTTATGAATGCATATGATGCAAGTTAAGGAGCATGAACAAACATGGAATGTTATGAAGCATACAAGACAAATGACATGGCAAGTATGTAATGCAATGATCAAACATGTTTCCTATATGTCTTAAGATGTCAAATGAATCATAAACATGTACAAAATGCAAAGACAAGTCATGTTATGCAAGAGAATGTAAGAATGATGCAAAAGAAAGCCCAAATTAGGGTTCATGGATCAATCATCAAACAAAAACCCAAAACAGAAGCAAACCTCATGATAAAAAATGGAAAATGGCACTCAAAGAAACCCTAGACCTATAACAAGCCACTGCCCAAAGGGGAGCTCTCAACTCTCAACCAAACTCAAGATATGATTTTCCTAAGTTATTAGGGTTTTTTAGGGTTCTTAACAAAACAAATGCCAAACAATTTGAAAATGCAAGAACAATTCATGGCCTTTTTATCCTAGGAACTACATGCAAAACAAAAGACAATGCAAGAAGAATCAATGTCTCAACCTTCACCAATTGGCAGAAATGAATTTTTGAATCCATGATCAAAATAATGCATAAAAAATGATTTAATTCAATGAAAAATTCTTAAAATGCATCAAGATCAAAAAAGAAATTTGGTTTGAAGGTTGGACAATGTTTCTAAATGTCTTAGAACATTTCATGAATTTTTTTGTAATTTTTAAATACATAAAAGTATTTTTAATTAATTAATTCCCATTAATCAATTAAAAATAATCTTTTAAATATTTAAAAATACCTTTTTAATGATAAAAAAATAAAATAAAAATATTTTTGTGTCTTAAAAATTAATAAAACTTTAAAGAAAAAGTTTCATAATTTTTAAGATATTTTTGCTATTTTAAAATAATTATGCAAAACAAATGAAAAAGAAATGAATTAAAATTAAAGAAAATGAAAAGTAAACGCAAGGGGTGGCCAGGATTGAATCTGGGAAAGAATGCATTGACTTGGCGCGTGATCTGAGGGTCATAATTCAAACTAACTTAAACCTGATTAATTAAATAATAATCCAAAGTTAAAACTTAATGACATGATCTGAACCACTCATATGCGCGCGGGAAGCCAGATCCAAGGGCCCAAATTCAAACTTTGCCCTAACCCTAAATTAATGACTAATCACTTTCAGGTCACCGGAGACAAGCTCCGGTCGTCTTCTCCGGTGACCTCCTCCCCTGAAAACTTCAAACTTCCTAAAAACGCATCAAAAATGAAAAATAGAAACTGGGAAATGATCCTTACACTCTCACGAATCAAACCCCTCTCTCAAAACAAATTTATATTTCCTAAACAAGCTGAATCGAAGAAAGAAAGTTCTAGGTCACGCAAGCTTCAGAAACAAATTAAATGCTCAAATCACAACCATTTTCAAAACCAATGGTACCAGAATGATCAGTGAAGCTAGTAGAACAAGTTTGTAACAAGAAAAGCAGCTTCTGGAAAAATAAATTTCAGGCTACCTGAGATTCGAAGCTTTCAGTTTAGGAACTTTCTGGCCACCTCTCCTTGTGCAATCTACTCCTTAGAACCTCTTGATGATGTTTGAATGCTCAAATGGAGTTTAAGTTGGCTTGATGATGAGTTTCGAAAGGAACTGCTTCAGCTTGATCAAAAATGGCAATGGTGTTTCTGGAGGTTTCAGGCCATGGTGAGTGATTGTTTGTGGTCTAGATGATGTGTGGAAAAGCTTTGCAAGGTTTGTTTGGCTGTTTGTGAGCTAGGATGGAAGATTCGAATGGAACTGCAAACTGAAGTGAGAAATGGCAGTGGGATCTCTTGGCTGTTTCAGGCTTGTGCTTTGGGTGGTTTGAGGTCTATGGAGCAAGGTGAGATGATTGGTGAAGTTGGCTTGAATGTTTAGTGGCTGTGGAGAGGAATTCGAAGCAAGTTGCAAGATGGTGAGTTTTTGTGTATGTGATGAATGAGTTGGTTTCAGCCTTGCTTAGTCTTATGTTTAGCTTGCAAAGGGATAACATAAACAAATCTGATTGGCTTTGTGATGTGACATGGCCTGCTATGATAGGTAAGTTTGCTTTTGCATAAAGGTCAACTTTTGTGTAAGTGAGGCATGGCTCAAGGTCTAGGCAAGTACAAGGCATGGGCTGGCGCAGCAAGGATGAGGGAGAGGTCTAGCAAAGCTCAGCAGCCAATGCATCAAGTTGGTGAAGTGATCATGATGGTTTTTGCAAGTTGTTGCTTTATGGAATTCTATGAGAAAATGCCTTGTTACACAAACCAAACCATGGGCAAACTTGATCCAATTCTGATTTTATGACTTAGAGAAATGTTTGTGTACTGGTTTGAGAGGAATTAGAAGTCACATAATGCATTTGTCCAAGATTTTGCAAAGTTTCACACTTGGTGCATACCTTGAAAAACAATGATTTTTGCCAACTTTGCATTGCTATAACTTTTGATCCAAGAAGAGTTTGATCATGTTCTTGTACTTTTTGAAAAGGGAAAGATGAGATCTACAACTTTCATGACCAAAGTTTTTCCATTTGAAGCCTTTTTGGATCAAGAATCAAGGCTTGAAAAATGACCTAAAATGATGCATTCTTGAAAAGTCAACTATGCCCAAAAGTCAACATTTGCAAAAACCCTAAATTCTTGATTTCTATGAACTTCAACCTTCTTCCATGATCAAATAAAGATCATATACACTCAAAATGATGAAGATCACCCATTGGTTGGGTCGTTGGGGGCCTCAGATGCCCTGATTTTGCACTGACTTGTCTGAAAAGTCAACTCTTGATCAGATGACTTCCCCATGGAATTTCTTCATGAAAATTGATATGCATACTCCCTATACCATATAGAGATCAATGGAAACAAGAATGACCAAAAAATTTAGGGTTATGGCCTCTGAAACCAAAACCCTAATTTTCAGTCAACTGTGCAGTCAAACCTGGCTCTGCATCCACTCAAACCCTAGTTCTTGTGATTCCTCTGCAACTTTGACTTTGAGGAGATGAAATATGATATAAGAACACACATGGACCCCTTTGAATTGATTGGTGGCCTTTGGAGTGCCTCAAGAAGCTTTGAGGTTGCTCAGATCACAAACCCTAGGTGCAGATGCCTTAGAAACTATCCAGTGAATCAAAAATGAGATGTGAGATGATATGATTGTATTTATGCATATGAGGATGATCACAAGCCATGGTGTGAATGGGTGAGGGCAAATTTGGGGTGTTTACAGCTGCCCCTATTCAAGCATGAGTTAGCTGTGCAGGTTGTAAGCGACGGCTTAACAAGCAAACAGGATAACTTGTGGTTGAATACCAAAGACAGTCCAAAATTTGCACTCACAGAATGAAGAAGAAAAGGGATATAGATTGTAAAAATAAAGTATATTGTAAAGTATGGGCGACGGAGGACGACCGTCGAGCAGGGGAAGACTGCTGGGTAAAGTGGTATGTGAAGCAAAGCGATGACGGGGACGGCCGACATGCTGGTAAAGTGCAGGAAATAAAGCGATGACGGGGACGGCCGACATGCTGGGGATAAAAAGTAAAGCTAAGACGGGGACGGCCGACTAGCTGGGGAAAAACAAGTAAAGCTAAGACGGGGACGGCCGACTAGCTGGGGAAAAACAAGTAAAGCTAAGACGGGGACGGCCGACTAGCTGGGGAAAATAGGATATTATGATGGGGACGGCCATCAAGATAAAGCTGTAAAATTTTTCTGGGGGTTAATGAAACATGACGGGGACGGCCATCAAGTTCATAAAGGTAAAGTAACCAACGATGGGGACGGCCATCGGGTTAGAAGGAGAAGGGACCACGACGGGGACGGCCATCGGGTTAAAAGGAAAAGGGACCACGACGGGGACGGCCATCGGGTTAAAGAATAAATGAAACAAACAGCTGATGGGGTACGGCCATCAAAGGTGAAGGACGATCACCTAGCAGGGTACGGCTGCTCTGTTGGGTATAAAAGAAAAAATGATGGGGACGGCCATCAAAGGTGGAGGACGACCACCTGGCAGGGTACGGCTGCCGAAAATATCAACGATGGGGACGGCCATCGGATAGATAAGGTCAACGATGGGGACGGCCATCGGACGAGCAAGATGGAGGACGACCATCAAGAAGTGGAGGACGACCACTCAGCAGGGGAAGGCTGCTCTCAGGGTTATCATGACACAGGACGAGTGTCAGATAACCAAAAATCAACAATGGGGACGGCCATTGGATAAAGTGATGAAGGACGATCATCAAAAGGTGGAGGACGACCACCTAGCAGGGGACGGCTGCTAAAAATCAACGATGGGGACGGCCATCGGATGAGCATGATGGAGGACGACCATCAAGAAGTGGAGGACGACCACTCAGCAGGGTACGGCTGCTCTCAAAGGTATCATAACACAGGACGAGTGTTAGATAAAAAGAAAATTTGTTGGTGATCTACTGGGGATATAGTAAACACGGACGAGCGTTTACATCCGGGAAACAAAAGGTATAAGTGTTTGGTATTGTGTATAGATTAAAGATGCGGACGAGCATCCTTAAGACTATGATACGGACGAGTATCATGTAGAAACAAACTGACACATGTTCAGAGATGATGATACGGACGAGTATCAACTGGTTAACAAGGAACACGGACGAGTGCCGAATCTGTGGGGATATGAGTGATGATGTATACAAGATACGGACGAGTATCTGTATAAGTGTACCATGAGTAGTGAGTATTGTATTGTATAGATGAGTGTTTTTAACTGCTGGGGAGAATGACACGGACGAGTGTCAAGAGAGAAAAGTATAATATTAACAAGTATATGAGTGATGAAAGGTGTAAGCGACTGCGCTGGGGATATGACACGGACGGGTGTCAAGAAAGTGTATATATAGGTATATGTGAGTGCAAAGAGGACGTCTTTGGCTTTTTGCTGGTGATTTGACACGGACGGGTGCCATGAAGTATCTGCAGTGTGGGTGATTTTGTTTGTAGAGTGTATTCAGGCGACCTGTTTGGGGAAGGATGACACGGACGGGTGCCAAAAGGTGTATATACTGGTGTTTGTGATTTGAAAGGGCAGCTGCTTTTGCTGGGACTCTGGTGGGGACTCTGGGGGAAAGTAATCTGTATTCTGATGAATGGTTACTAATCACAAGCGTTCAATTCACAACATGACTTATGATTATGCTATGTATTTGATTTTTGCCGTAATGCTCCGTATTAGACGGAATGCTACGCTCTGAGGGTATAATATGATGCGAATGCTATGATTATGCAAAGAGACAGATCCGGGATTCGGATCCCATTGCTGTGAAGATCTCTGGTCGATCTGCTTGAAATGGACATCCCAGCTGGGGATGAGATCATTGGTAGATCTAATGATGTATCTGCTCGGGGATATAGGTCGCTGATTGACATAACCTTGTAAATGAGGGACCCAGCTGGGGTTTGTGGAAGCTTTCTTCACTCTGTTGTGACTTCTTCGTGCGTTGCTCTTCTGAATAGAAGCTGGGGATTCTGTGGGGGAGATGATTCCTTGACTTCTGCATTCTGCTGAGGAAGAATGGTTGGCACTACAGCTGGGGAATGCTGTTGATAACTCAGCTGGGGAGAGTAATGAGAGGCAACTCGGCTGGCGAGAAAACATCCTGAGTGTTAAACCTGTTAGTTGATTTGGCAACTTTGCTGGGGGAAGCAATGGGGAGCAACTCAGCTGGGGATAGAGCATTTCGGATGCTGAGATTGAGTGTATGCTGATTTGGCAGCTCCGCTGGGGAAATGGGCACCTTCTAGTGCCATGTGGAATATAGACCGAGTTGATAATGATTCGCCTACTTGCTGAGACATAACCTGCATGCCCCAGGTTGCGTTCTGGATACCTGCAATCCTGCAAAGGTAAGGAAACGTACAAAAGGTCCCGAGGTATCCCTCACTGGATTCCGTCATAGGAGTCAAGTACTTTCGAGAATAATCACATTCCCTGTAAGCATGTGTTTTTTTCTTTTTATTTTTAGAGAAAGGCATCTGTACTTATGCAATTGTATTATTATTTTTTTAGAGATATCAGACAACTCTTTGCAAAGCATAAATGTAAAACGAAACATGACCGAAAATCTGATTTTATTAATTCACGTGCCCTGAATTGGCAAGATACAGTCAAGGAAACATATCTCCTGAAATGAAGAGATTGTTACAAATTGAGAAACAAAATGCTGGCGATGCTGACGACGCTTTCAAGGAGCTTCCTCTTCTGCTATGACTCGTATGACAATGACGTTCTTCTCGTCTTGCTTTCTGGAGAGAGTTGATTCTGATTGAAGTTTGATCCTTTGAAGCTTACCAAGTTGTAGGTGATACAGACGAATTCAGAGTGCAGTTGTTCGCTTATTCCCTTATTTTGCATGGATCGCCCTTTCGGGTTTTCAATCCATCGGGATACCCATTTTTGCCTGAGCTATCCAATGCGGCTTTTCAACTCAGCGGGTGTACATTTTTTATTCATTTTTTTCCCTTATTTTTGCCCGAGTCTTTTATTCTGTTTTTGACTCGCCGGGATGCCCTATTTTTGCCTGGACTTACATTCTGTTTTTATGTCCAGCGGGTCATTTTATGCGAAGTATTTTTTAACTGCATCTGAATTCACAGGGGACGGGAAATCTTCACCATCCATGGTGCTGAGCATCAGTGCTCCACCAGAGAAAACTTTCTTTACCACGAATGGTCCTTCATAGTTTGGAGTCCATTTGCCCCTATGGTCTGTATGAGGAGGGAGGATTCTTTTCAGCACAAGATCTCCTACTTGGTACTCTCGGTGCCTGACTTTCTGATCGAAGGCTCTCTTCATTCTCTTCTGATATAGCTGTCCATGACAGATTGCAGCCAATCTTTTCTCTTCAATCAGACTCAGTTGTTCGTATCGGGACCGAACCCATTCTGCTTCACTCAGTTTAACATCCATCAATACCCGTAGAGAGGGTAATTCAACTTCAACAGGTAGGACTGCTTCCATACCATACACAAGTTGATACGGTGTTGCCCCAGTGGATGTTCTGATTGATGTGCGGTACCCATGCAAGGCAAACGGTAGCATTTCATGCCAGTCTTTGTAGGTGACTACCATCTTCTGCACAATCTTCTTAATATTCTTATTTGCTGCCTCAACAGCGCCATTCATCTTTGGCCTGTAAGGAGAAGAATTGTGATGTTGGATCTTGAAGTCCCGGCACAGTTCTGCCATCATCTTGTTGTTTAAATTGGAACCATTATCAGTAATGATTCGCTCGGGAACTCCGTATCGACAGATGATATCTCTCTTCAGAAATCTGGCTACCACTTGTCTCGTGACGTTTGCATATGAGGCTGCTTCAACCCACTTGGTGAAATAGTCAATGGCGACCAGGATGAATCTGTGGCCATTGGAAGCAGTTGGCTCAATCTTGCCAATCATATCAATGCCCCACATAGCAAAGGGCCAGGGTGAAGACATGATGTTCAAAGGATTGGGAGGTACATGCACTTTATCTGCATAGATCTGGCATTTGTGACATTTTCTGGCGTAAGCACAACAGTCTGCATCCATTGTGATCCAGTAATAGCCTGATCTTAACAATTTCTTAGCCATGGCATGCCCTCCTGCATGGGTGCCAAAGGATCCTTCGTGCACTTCGTGCATCAACAAATCTGCTTCCGTCTTGTCAACACATCTGAGGAGTACCATGTCAAAGTTCCTTTTGTACAGGGAACCATCAGTGTTCAGAAAGAAATTACCAGCGAGCCTTCTTAAAGTCTTCTTATCATTGGGAGATGCCCCAGGTGGGTATGTTTGATCCTCCAAGAAGCATTTAATGTCATGAAACCAAGGCTTATCGTCCTTGACAACTTCTGCTGCGAACACATATGCTGGTCTGTCAAGTCTGGACACCGAAATCTGAGGTACAAAGTTAGCAGTCTGAACTTTGATCATGGACGAAATGGTAGCCAGAGCATCTGCAAACTGATTCTCGTCCCGAGGGATATACTCAAGCTTGACTGTTGTGAAGAAAGTCAATAACCTCCTTGTATAATCCCTGTAAGGTATCAGATGATCTTGGTGTGTGTACCATTTTCCGTTGGTTTGATTGACTACCAAAGCTGAATCCCCGAATACGGTCAATGTTTTGATCCTGAGGTCAATGGCTTCCTCAAGACCCATAATGCAGGCTTCGTATTCAGCTTCGTTGTTAGTGCAATTGAAAGTGAGTTTTGCCGAGAAAGGCATGTGAACTCCTTTAGGTGTAATGAGTACTGCACCAACACCACGACCATTCATGTTAACAGCCCCATCAAACATCATAGTCCATTCTTCTTCCGGGTCGGGCCCTTCAGTGTGAATAGGCTCTTCGTGATCTTTTGATTTAATGAACATGATGTCTTCATCAGGGAAATCAAACCTCATAGGCTGGTAGTCATCAATGGGTTGCTCAGCAAGATATTCAGACAATACACTGCCCTTGATGGCTTTCTGAGATGTGTACTGTATGTCGTATTCTGTGAGAATCATCTGCCATCTTGCAACCCGTCCGGTAAGAGCTGGCTTCTCGAAAATGTACTTAACTGGATCCATTTTTGAGATTAATAAGGTGGTGTGGGTCAACATATACTGTCTCAGTCGGCGAGCAGCCCACGCTAAAGCACAACAAGTTTTCTCGAGCAGTGAATAACGTTGTTCACAGTCGGTAAACTTTTTGCTTAGGTAGTATATTGCATACTCTTTTCGACCAGACTCGTCATGCTGGCCCAGCACACACCCCATCGACTCTTCTAATACTGTCAAGTACATAATCAAAGGTCTTCCTTCAACTGGCGGCATGAGGATTGGAGGTTCTTGTAAATATTCCTTGATCTTGTCAAAAGCCTTCTGGCAGTCTTCGTTCCACCTGACCGTTTGTTCCTTTCTTAACAGCTTGAACAAGGGTTCACAGGTTGCTGTGAGGTGAGATATGAACCGGGAAATGTAGTTCAATCGACCTAAGAACCCTCGAACCTCTTTCTCAGTTTTCGGTGCAGGCATCTCTTGAATAGCTTTGACTTTATCTGGGTCAACCTCAATCCCCTTCTCGCCTACAATAAAGCCCAGCAGCTTACCAGATCTCACCCCGAATGTGCATTTGTTGGGGTTCAGCTTCAATTGGTACTTCCTCAGACGCCTGAATAATTTGAGCAGATTCACCAGGTGGTCTTCCTCTGTAAGGGACTTGGCGATCATATCATCCACATAACACTCGATTTCCTTATGGATCATATCGTGGAACAATGTCACCATAGCCCGTTGATATGTGGCACCAGCATTCTTCAGTCCGAATGGCATCACTTTGTAACAGAACGTGCCCCAAGGTGTAATGAATGTTGTCTTCTCCATGTCTTCAGGTGACATCTTGATCTGATTATATCCTGAAAATCCATCCATGAAGGAGAATACCGAGAACTGAGCCGTGTTATCCACCAATACATCAATGTGAGGTAATGGGAAGTCATCTTTCGGGCTGGCTCTGTTCAGATCCCGGTAGTCCACACACATTCTTACTTTGCCATCTTTCTTAGGCACAGGTACTATGTTAGCAACCCACGGCGGGTAGCTAGTCACAGCAAGGAACCCGGCGTCCCATTGCTTTTGTACCTCTTCCTTGATTTTCATAGCCATGTCTGGGCGAGTTCGGCGCAACTTCTGTTTGACCGGTGGGCATTCCTCTCTCAAAGGCAGCTTGTGCACAACTATATCGGTATCCAACCCTGGCATATCTTGATACGACCAAGCAAACACATCAACATACTCTCGAAGCAGATCTATCAGTTGTCTCTTCACTGAGTCTTGCAGGCAGGCCCCGATTTTAACTTCTTTCACGTCTTCATCTGTACCAAGATTAATCACTTCAATCTCCTCCTGGTGAGGAGTAATAACCTTTTCCTCTTGTCTTAACAACCTGGCTAGCTCTTCAGGAAGCTCATATTCTTCATCAACCCCTTCATCAGCTTGATTGATCGGATTGTCAAAGTCATACGATGTCATAGCCGTGCTGTTGTCGGTGCTGTCTGGAAGGCACTCTCTGCAAGGGTTAAGTTGGTTCATTTTAGTGATTGATTTTAATCTTGCTTTAGAAAAAGTGAAATGAAGTTATCATTTTGAAAACACCGCCATTTATTTTTGTACAAAAAGAAAAATGGAAAAACAATGAACAGAAAAGAAAAAGACTTGTTTGCAAAAAGATGTCTGATATTTCATTAATTTAATCTTGTTTGCACAAAAGTACAGATGGCCCTGATTACAAAATGAGTCTTGTCATCTTGGGCAAGATGCAAGACTTGGATGCATGCTATAAAAATACAGGAAATAATAATTACTCTGCATGAGTAACTCTTATAATTTCCTGGGAAGACCAGTTCGAGACACTGCTCCCCGGGATCTTCGGACGAATCCAATTCTCCAGATTGCGCTCCTCTTCCAGCTCGTCTTCCAAACAGTTGATAGCATCGGGGGTAAGCATCCCCCCACTGACAAAACCAGGCTCTGCAGCAGTCTTTGCTTGATGTTGAGTTGGTCTGTAACCCAACCCAAATTTGTCCTTCTTCTCCTCCACAGCTAAGACCTTGCCCCAGCCTAGGGCAGTTCCTTCTTCAACGACCTTCCGGGCTTGTTGATAAGATGATATGGAGATACCAGATACAGCAGATGCTTCATTGACATTCAGGGCTTCAAAACCTTGGCTCATTGTCTCATGGATCTCTCCATCCATTTCAATGTACTTGTAGGTTGCCAGGTGGCTGACAAAAATGTCCTCCTCTCCACAGATTGTGACAACTTGGCCTTCCCACTCAAATTTTAACTTTTGGTGAAGGGTAGACGTTATTGCGCCGGCGGTGTGAATCCAGGGTCTACCCAACAAACAGCTGTAGGCGGGCTGAATGTCCATCACATAAAAGATAGTTTTAAAGGTCTGCGGGCCAATTGTCACGGGCAGCTCAATCTCTCCCAGAACCGATCTCTTCGAACCATCAAAGGCTCGCACCACCAGGTTGCTGGGTCTCAATGCCAATCCATCATATTCTAACTTCACCAGAGCCTTCTTTGGTAAGACATTCAGGGAAGAACCTGTGTCCACCAGCACATGAGAAAGGACAGCTCCTTTGCATTCCATGGTTATGTGCAAGGCTTTGTTGTGGTTGCGACCATCCGCTGTCAAGTCAGAATTGGTAAACCCTAGCCCATTGCTAGCAGTAACATTTCCAACCACGGTTTCCAATTGGTTGACAGTAATCTCTTCAGGCACGTAAGCTGCGTGCAAGACTTTAAGTAGTGCATTCCGATGGGCTTCGGAGCACATAAGCAGTGAGAGGATAGAGATTTTGGATGGCGTCTGGTGAAGCTGATCCACAATTTTATAATCACTCTTTTTGATGATTCGCATAAACTCATCAACTTCCTGATCAAATGGAGTTTTCAGGGCTTCTTTGGCAGCTGGATCTTCCTGCACCGGGCCTTTTCCTTTTGCCTTGGCAGCAGCTTCTGCTTCGGCCGTAGGTCTTTGAACTTGTGAAGCAAAGAGACGTCCGCTTCGAGTGAAGCCTCCGCCTCCCCCCACATTATCTACTTGTGGTGCAGGTGTTGATGTTTCCAGAGTGATTCTTTTTCCTTCGCAGTATACGTCAGAGCCATAGTGCCAAGGGATGGCCCTATTGCTTTCATATGGTACTGGTCCAGGCACCGTGACAGTGACTGGACTGATTGCTGCTGCTGAAGGGACTGTTATTGTTTGTGGATCGTAAAAGATTGTAACTGGTGCTCTGGCGGGAGCAGCACCTTCTGAATGGTAGGCGGAGTTATTTTCAGGATCGTAGAATATGGTGACCGTAGAGACATCTTCATGATTGATTGCTGGTGTTGTAGGAGGTACTGTTGGGAGGACTGATGTTGTTGTTGATGGAGAGTCGAAATGGAATGAAGCTGAAGTTGTAGCAGGAGGAACTGTTGAAAACTGATCATTTGGAAGGACAGGTGAAGTACTTGTTGATGCTGCTGATGAATTGTCGGGAACAGTAGTTGTTGCGTTTGTTGATGAAGTTGTCGGATTTGCCGGAAATGATGTAGTGATCTGTAGCAAGCCACTCTGAATAAGGCTGTTGATGCCATTCCTCAAGTCCTCACACCCATTCCATGAGATATTGCAGTAGGGACACCCTAGTTCACACCCCGGAAATATCTGGTTTTCGCGGAGTTGAGCTTTGATTTCCACCAATGGTGTCCTGTTCTGATCCACACTGGTTATTAAATAAGACGGTTGGTCTTCTTCAATAGCGTTAATTCGAGGACCACCATGGTTTGGCATTGGGTTTTTATTGACATTGGGCGGAGGTGCAAAATTCAGAGCCTTGGAATCTACCAAGTCTTGTACTTTCATATGCAGAGCTCTGCATTTTTCTGTACTGTGACCAGGTGCGTTTGAATGAAAAGCACACCTAGCATTGGAGTCATAGTTTATTGGTAGACTGTTGGGATCCGGAGGTGCCAACGTTCTTAGCTCAACTAGGTTGAGTTTCAGAAGTTGCGGCAGCAAAGCAGCATACGGCATTGGGATCGGGTCGATCACTCGGTTAGCTTGGGATGGCCTCTGTTGGAATGGCCTTTGTTGATTGTTGTTGTTGGAGTTGCTGAAGTTTCTTGGAGGATACTGATTCTGATGATACTGAGGTTGTTGTTGGAAGTTTTGTTGAGGAGGTTGATAGACTGGCTGAGGATGAGCTGGAGCAGGGATAGTGACTGCTGCTATTGACCTTTGAACATATTGGGGCCTACCCCTGTTGGTGTGAATGGCATTGGTCTCGCCAGTTCTTCTCGGGCCTGCAAAAGGCTTTCTTGTACTACTGGACGAGCTTGCACCGTTGTCTGAGATCTTTCCCATCTTTAACAGGCTTTCAATTCTCTCCCCAGCTATAACAACATCCGCAAAGCTGGTGGAGGAGAAAGCAGCTAACCTGTCAATATACGTTCCCTGGAGAGTGTTCATAAACATGTCTGCCATTTCCCTTTCGGACATTGGTGGTTGAACGGCAGCAGCCAATTGCCTCCACCTTTGGGCATACTCTCGGAAACTCTCCCTCGAAGACTGTGACATTCCCATTAGGAGGGTCCTGTTGGGTGCCATATCTAGATTATACTGATACTGTCTGATGAAGGCTTCTGCCAGGTCCTTCCAGCATCTCACAGTTGCCCTTGTCAAATGGGAATACCACTCTCTTGATGCTCCAGTCAAGCTGTCTTCGAAATAGAACATCCACAATTTCTCATCCATTGTATAGGCCTTCAGCCTTCCCAGAAATGATTGCAAATGAGTCCGGGGGCATGAAGTCCCATTATACTTTTCGAAGCAAGGAGGCTTGAACTTATGGGGGATCCTGACCCCTTCTACCAAACCCATGTCCATAACGTCGAAACCCAAAGAATTTTGAGACTCTAAGGACCTCAACTTCTCAGCTATTTCTTCCAACCGTCTATCATAAGTTTCCTCTCCGGCACCCATTACTGTATACTGGTCTTCCTGAGGATCTTCCTGAAGTACTCTGGCTGCAGTAGCTGTCCCTTGAATGTTGACTGGGATGTTGGCCTCTGGATGGAGATGGGGGCCAAAAACTGGGGGATTGACATGTGGTTGCACCCGTTCATTGTTACTTGTGCCAGCAGTCCCCACATGGGGTTCCTCTTGATTTTGCCTCTCCACCATGGCCCTCAGTCTCTCCTGGCTCTGGGCCATGTTGTTCATAACTTCCATGAACTGCGTCATCTGCGTTCTCATCTCTAACCTTTCATTTGCCATCTGATTTCTGACCTCTGTAAGGTCTTGTTGCATCTGATCCATCTGAATTCCCGGAAGGTTGTTTCTAGTTGGGTACCTGTGTGGCCTGTTGAGAGGAAATACCCGGCGGCGAGCAATAATTCCTGAGATTCACAACAGAGGTTAGTAACAACAAAACAAAAACCTACAAAACAAACAAAAGGGTTAGCATGCAATGCAGTTATGCTTATTTGTTCTCAAGGTATCCGGTTTGGCCTTCAGTTTTGACCCTTCCAGACCCTTGAAGATGCTGCTGTTGAAGTTGCTTTTGATGTGAACCCAGATAGAAACCAACACAGATATATTACAAAAGTGAAATAATACAATTTGTTCATTTTTACAACACAAGCCCTCAAAGGGGTCAAAATACATCACAAAAAGCAAAAGT
The DNA here is from genome assembly GCA_963966055.1 of Lathyrus aphaca. Lineage (NCBI taxonomy): Eukaryota > Viridiplantae > Streptophyta > Magnoliopsida > Fabales > Fabaceae > Lathyrus > Lathyrus aphaca. The sequence continues at coordinate 722,982,204 of OZ014519.1, read as the reverse complement.
ACATGGAAAAGGAACAACAACAAGCAAATGATCAAACTCCAAGGCCAAACTCATCCTCACGAACTTCCTTAAGAAGTGCTTCGGTCACAGGATCAGCCGGGCGCTCCGTGAGGCCTCTGATGAGAAGGTTTCTTGTTGCAACAGCTGCAATCAAATTTTTGTTCTGACTTTGGTCCTTAGACCTCTTCACTCCAGCTCTGATTTCTAGCTCTGATATCTCCTTCTGGGCTGCTGTCAGGGCTTTTTCCATCTGTTCCATCTTGTCCTGAACTCTCTTGTCTTCTAGAGTACGGGCCTCAGTGATCCGGACCCACCTGGCCTGACTCTCTTTCAAATACAAGTCTGTCCTTGCTCTCTGAAACTGGGCTTCCTTACAAGCATTCTTCAGAATCTGCTCACCAGCTTTGGACTTGTTGATGTATTCTCCAGACTTCTCAATTTTAGTCAAGTGTTCCACCCTCAGTTTCTCCAATCTCTCAATCTCCCTCACACCTTCACTCCTCTCCCTGAGGGTCTTCTGCAAGGCTTGGGTTAGCTTCTCATTTCTTTCTTTCAAGCTCTCAAACTCCTCCAGACTGATAGTGGCAGGGGGTGGTGCTGAAGATGACTCAGGCATGTCTTCTATGGTAAAGGGCATTCCAGAGAATTGAGCCCTAGCATGGGACCACTCATAATATTGGACTGATGCCACATTATTGCACTTCCCCAAAATGGTGATTCCCTTGGTTTGAACATGATCCCAGGCCCAGGCAGCCTGCCTAACAGTTGCCAGACTAATCTTGTTCTCACAGTAGAGGGTCTCAACCAAGTCTTGTTCCCTAGGAGTATGAACCAGTGCATAGCCCAATTGCCTCTTGAACAACAGAGGGTTGTAGTTGATACTTCCCTTAACTCCTATTAAGGGCACATTGGGAAAGTGCCCACAGCTGGTGATCATATCTCTGCCCTTGGTGCTCTGAGTACACCATCTGATATCTGCTGAAGTGAGAGTAGTGAGCCTCTTAGCCCAGTTGCTTTGCTGATGAGGATTTAGAAATGCATATGTCCTGGGTAGATGCCTGAGAAGCCAAGCATGGAATAATGGAGCACAAATCCTCACTAATCTTCCCCTCTGTTTCTCATTCCTCTGGTGCACTGAGTAATAGAGATCTCCTAGCAAAGTTGGCACAGGGTTCTTCAGGATGAACAAGTGGATTGCATTCTTGCTGATGAATCGAGGCTCATCTGCAAACAACACAATTCCATATACACTTAAGGCCAACAGAGCACAAACAGCTTTCCACTCCCCCAAGGAGGCCTTCAGACTAGCTTGAGAAATCAGGAAGTCCAGATGAAATCCAGGGATCCCAGCTTTAGAGGTCATGTGCTGTTCAATCAAAACAGGCTCCAGATACAAAGCTTTTGCTACCTCTCCATTGCTAGGAAAGACCATTTCAGGGTTGAATGGGATTTCTCTTTTGATGAGCAGACCAGTCAATGATGAGTATTCTTCCAGAAGAGGCCCCAACTGAAAGTCTTGAAAGGTGAAACATCTCAATGGGGGGTCATAAAACTGAATACAGGTGTGGATGAGGCTCCTCTGGGATGGGTCCAGATCCATGACCAAGTCAAGTATATCCCCATAATGCTCCCTGAACAAGGGTATGTGCTCTGGAGTGATCAGGGTTTGGATCCTCCTGATGTCTGACAAGTCTGGTTGGAAGAAATGATAAGTGATGTTACTTTTCTTTGGAGCCATGATGCTGAGGACTGAGCAGAATAAGTGCTGATGAAGATGCTGAGGAGTGGGCCACTGGCTGGCTAGTGCAAGTATCTGAAGTATATGGCTGACAAGCTGAAGCAAGTACTGGTGGAGATAGGTCAAAACTGCAGATGGGGTCAAAACCAAAACCAGAGGAATATGGATACCCTGAAACACAAATAAGCACATGTTAATATGATGCAATGAGTATGTATGCAGATGATATGCAAGGGTTTGTGACTGAGCTGGATCTGATTAATTGCCTTGGTATAGATCCATGTGTGTTCAAGAATTCCAGATGGAGGTCTATAAATCCAGTAACCAGGGTGGGGGACTCAAATAAAGAGCCACAAATCCAGGGTTTTAGAATCACAAGAACTATCCAACATGGAGTACTCTTAACAAAGTCAAAGTAACAGGGTATTCTGAGGTCAAGGTACCTGCAAAACTGTAAACAGCCCAACCCCCTCACAGGTGGTGATCTAGAACAAGGATCCTCAGACTTGGATCAGTTATGAGAAGTGTAAACACTTCTAACCCGGAGGTACAGTGTTTACAATAACCATAACAATTCCTCCTCTAATTCACCTCAGTTTCTGAAGGTCAATACTAAAAGGTCATCCAGACTTAGCAGGCTTCCCGGATAGCCCTAGCATTGCAGGAAATCTGCAACACAGAGTTCTCAAGAAGAAACCCATATCTGAACCGTGTTTCATATTCCCGCACCAGACCGAAATGGAATGGGAAAGAATATGATTCACTCTAGCCTAGGTGTCACTCAGGTCCCAGGTATAGGACCTTAACTCTCAATGAATCACCCACCCACCAAAGCAAATAACCAAATCCAGCCAGCAATAATGACAGTATGATATATATAAATGCAATAAAGAAAGCAGTGAAGCAACTGTACATAAAGCAATAAACAAAAATAAATACAAGCACAAATAAGCACATAACACCCCAGTAAACACAAATCAATCAAGCGCTAGGAGGAACCCACAAAAAGAACCAGAAGCCCTGGTTGCAATATAAGGGTCCCCAGCAGAGTCGCCAAGCTGTCGCTCCCGAAGATTTGCATCCCGGTACAAGCGCGAACGGTCGGCGAGAGGGAACAGTGAGAACACACAGCCGTGAACTCACTGGAGAATGAAAAGAGTCGCCAGCTAGGCATTTTTATCCCGGAGGAAAGGCAATGCTGCATAGACCTAGAAAGAGATGGATAAGACGGTTGCGAACCAGAGAGACTGAGAAAGGGGGTTGGTTACAACCTGGGAAGGTATTAGCACCCAGATTGTCCGTCGTACTCGACGGGATCCACGCTTGAAAGATTTGTGTTTTAAAGGGGTAGTGTCAGTGCAATTTGTGTGTAAAAGAGCTGGAAAGATGTACAGGTGTCAGTGTAAAAGAAAGTGATGTGTATATATACAGTGTCAGTGTGAGATCAGGAATGAAATGCTCATGATAATGAGGCTTAAAGAGTGAAGCTAGAAGGAGGGGGAATGAACAGAGACTTTTGTTCGATAACTGTTAAGTTATGCCTACGTATCCTCTCGTGCAATGAGGAAGTCAGAACACCGTAGTTCGACCCAAAGAGACTGAAAGGTGAATTGACTTGTGAACTGCTTGCTTGTCTATGCTCAAGTGTATGACCTGTCTGGCTCAGGTGCTGACTGTCTTGCATTAGACGGAAGAAGCGAGTTCTCGTTTGTGAGCGAGTGTGATGAGAAAAGAATCCCGAAGGAGACGATTATTGTTTGTTTTTTGAGTTTTCAGTCTTTTATTGCTTTTGGAGTTTGTCATAAGATAATGAGCTTAAGCCTAAACCAATGGGTTAGTAAACTCATCACATCTTCCCTCTGATCAGGGGTAATGAGAATACCTTAAGTGTGAAGTCAGATTCTCACACTTAATCACCTTTGGTGTAGGATTAAGATCATTAACCTACTTGTGATTATTTAGATATTTTTGTGGTTTTTGTTTAGTGTTGAGTAATGAGGTTAAGCCATAATCAGGGATTAAACAGACTCATTACACCATCCTAAAAGAAGGATAATAGATGAGAATGTTTAAGCTGAAGAAGACTCCTCAACTTAATCCATGATTAGGGATTAAACCCATGACAAAACAAGCCTTTATTAAGTGAATTTTAGATTAATGGTATGATGATGAAGTGAGTTTTATTGTTTGTAAGACAACTTGAGGGGGACTTGTCCATTAACACTAGGGTTAGTCCTTCTTAACCACTTAAGGAAGAATTAGAACCCTAATGCAAGGCCCAAGTTACAAGTGTGATGTCTTGATATTTATTAAGTGAATTGATTAAGAGATTTAAACACATAAAGGGTTTAATACTTAGGATTAAAGTTATACACTCCATCCTAAGAGAAGGATGCAGGCATAACCCTAATCACAAAGTCTTAAAGCCTTTAGGGTTTAGTCCCTGATTATGAGATGAGAAGAGAGGACTCAAGGAGACACAAAGGTAAAAACTATGAGGGGAGACTAATCAAAACCCTAATCATTGTCATGCTTGGTTGATCCTAAGGTTTGCGAGGTTTTCAAGAGAAATCTTCAATGGAACCACCAGGAAGCAGATGAACAGGATCAAGAGAAGCAAAGCAACTTGCTTCATTCAAGAAGTCAAGTCACTTGAAGAAAGAAAGTGGGAAGGAGAAGAATGAGCAAGCTCAAACTCAAACACACATAAAAATGCAGCAATGGATGCAAGAGAGATGAAAAGAAAAGTTATGAGAAGTGAAGGCAAATTCACTTCCCAAGTTACTTACCACCTGAAATGTTAGAAAGAAATGCAATGCAATGCTAAATGAGATGAAATGGTATGATGCAAAGCAAGACCAGAAGCATGTTGATGATGATTATGATGTTATGAGGTGCTTCAAACATGAGGCAAAGCAATGGGGATGTTCATACAAGCTTATGAATGCATATGATGCAAGTTAAGGAGCATGAACAAACATGGAATGTTATGAAGCATACAAGACAAATGACATGGCAAGTATGTAATGCAATGATCAAACATGTTTCCTATATGTCTTAAGATGTCAAATGAATCATAAACATGTACAAAATGCAAAGACAAGTCATGTTATGCAAGAGAATGTAAGAATGATGCAAAAGAAAGCCCAAATTAGGGTTCATGGATCAATCATCAAACAAAAACCCAAAACAGAAGCAAACCTCATGATAAAAAATGGAAAATGGCACTCAAAGAAACCCTAGACCTATAACAAGCCACTGCCCAAAGGGGAGCTCTCAACTCTCAACCAAACTCAAGATATGATTTTCCTAAGTTATTAGGGTTTTTTAGGGTTCTTAACAAAACAAATGCCAAACAATTTGAAAATGCAAGAACAATTCATGGCCTTTTTATCCTAGGAACTACATGCAAAACAAAAGACAATGCAAGAAGAATCAATGTCTCAACCTTCACCAATTGGCAGAAATGAATTTTTGAATCCATGATCAAAATAATGCATAAAAAATGATTTAATTCAATGAAAAATTCTTAAAATGCATCAAGATCAAAAAAGAAATTTGGTTTGAAGGTTGGACAATGTTTCTAAATGTCTTAGAACATTTCATGAATTTTTTTGTAATTTTTAAATACATAAAAGTATTTTTAATTAATTAATTCCCATTAATCAATTAAAAATAATCTTTTAAATATTTAAAAATACCTTTTTAATGATAAAAAAATAAAATAAAAATATTTTTGTGTCTTAAAAATTAATAAAACTTTAAAGAAAAAGTTTCATAATTTTTAAGATATTTTTGCTATTTTAAAATAATTATGCAAAACAAATGAAAAAGAAATGAATTAAAATTAAAGAAAATGAAAAGTAAACGCAAGGGGTGGCCAGGATTGAATCTGGGAAAGAATGCATTGACTTGGCGCGTGATCTGAGGGTCATAATTCAAACTAACTTAAACCTGATTAATTAAATAATAATCCAAAGTTAAAACTTAATGACATGATCTGAACCACTCATATGCGCGCGGGAAGCCAGATCCAAGGGCCCAAATTCAAACTTTGCCCTAACCCTAAATTAATGACTAATCACTTTCAGGTCACCGGAGACAAGCTCCGGTCGTCTTCTCCGGTGACCTCCTCCCCTGAAAACTTCAAACTTCCTAAAAACGCATCAAAAATGAAAAATAGAAACTGGGAAATGATCCTTACACTCTCACGAATCAAACCCCTCTCTCAAAACAAATTTATATTTCCTAAACAAGCTGAATCGAAGAAAGAAAGTTCTAGGTCACGCAAGCTTCAGAAACAAATTAAATGCTCAAATCACAACCATTTTCAAAACCAATGGTACCAGAATGATCAGTGAAGCTAGTAGAACAAGTTTGTAACAAGAAAAGCAGCTTCTGGAAAAATAAATTTCAGGCTACCTGAGATTCGAAGCTTTCAGTTTAGGAACTTTCTGGCCACCTCTCCTTGTGCAATCTACTCCTTAGAACCTCTTGATGATGTTTGAATGCTCAAATGGAGTTTAAGTTGGCTTGATGATGAGTTTCGAAAGGAACTGCTTCAGCTTGATCAAAAATGGCAATGGTGTTTCTGGAGGTTTCAGGCCATGGTGAGTGATTGTTTGTGGTCTAGATGATGTGTGGAAAAGCTTTGCAAGGTTTGTTTGGCTGTTTGTGAGCTAGGATGGAAGATTCGAATGGAACTGCAAACTGAAGTGAGAAATGGCAGTGGGATCTCTTGGCTGTTTCAGGCTTGTGCTTTGGGTGGTTTGAGGTCTATGGAGCAAGGTGAGATGATTGGTGAAGTTGGCTTGAATGTTTAGTGGCTGTGGAGAGGAATTCGAAGCAAGTTGCAAGATGGTGAGTTTTTGTGTATGTGATGAATGAGTTGGTTTCAGCCTTGCTTAGTCTTATGTTTAGCTTGCAAAGGGATAACATAAACAAATCTGATTGGCTTTGTGATGTGACATGGCCTGCTATGATAGGTAAGTTTGCTTTTGCATAAAGGTCAACTTTTGTGTAAGTGAGGCATGGCTCAAGGTCTAGGCAAGTACAAGGCATGGGCTGGCGCAGCAAGGATGAGGGAGAGGTCTAGCAAAGCTCAGCAGCCAATGCATCAAGTTGGTGAAGTGATCATGATGGTTTTTGCAAGTTGTTGCTTTATGGAATTCTATGAGAAAATGCCTTGTTACACAAACCAAACCATGGGCAAACTTGATCCAATTCTGATTTTATGACTTAGAGAAATGTTTGTGTACTGGTTTGAGAGGAATTAGAAGTCACATAATGCATTTGTCCAAGATTTTGCAAAGTTTCACACTTGGTGCATACCTTGAAAAACAATGATTTTTGCCAACTTTGCATTGCTATAACTTTTGATCCAAGAAGAGTTTGATCATGTTCTTGTACTTTTTGAAAAGGGAAAGATGAGATCTACAACTTTCATGACCAAAGTTTTTCCATTTGAAGCCTTTTTGGATCAAGAATCAAGGCTTGAAAAATGACCTAAAATGATGCATTCTTGAAAAGTCAACTATGCCCAAAAGTCAACATTTGCAAAAACCCTAAATTCTTGATTTCTATGAACTTCAACCTTCTTCCATGATCAAATAAAGATCATATACACTCAAAATGATGAAGATCACCCATTGGTTGGGTCGTTGGGGGCCTCAGATGCCCTGATTTTGCACTGACTTGTCTGAAAAGTCAACTCTTGATCAGATGACTTCCCCATGGAATTTCTTCATGAAAATTGATATTCATACTCCCTATACCATATAGAGATCAATGGAAACAAGAATGACCAAAAAATTTAGGGTTATGGCCTCTGAAACCAAAACCCTAATTTTCAGTCAACTGTGCAGTCAAACCTGGCTCTGCATCCACTCAAACCCTAGTTCTTGTGATTCCTCTGCAACTTTGACTTTGAGGAGATGAAATATGATATAAGAACACACATGGACCCCTTTGAATTGATTGGTGGCCTTTGGAGTGCCTCAAGAAGCTTTGAGGTTGCTCAGATCACAAACCCTAGGTGCAGATGCCTTAGAAACTATCCAGTGAATCAAAAATGAGATGTGAGATGATATGATTGTATTTATGCATATGAGGATGATCACAAGCCATAGTGTGAATGGGTGAGGGAAAATTTGGGGTGTTTACAATGGTGAATATGGGTTTATGGAGGAAGATGAATTACCAAAAGCTTTTCTTCAAATTGGACCAACACAAGCTTAGATCTACTGAAATTGATGAGAAAAAGAATGAAAGGATGAAGGTTTACCTCAAGTTAATCAAGAATTCAATGTGAATTCTTGATAACTTCAAAAGAAAGAAAGATGAGCTTTGGAGAATTTTGGTGTTGGGGGAGTATTTTGCAAGAGGTTTTGTGGCTATCAAAAGCTTATCAAATAAATGAAATTATGGTCCTATTTAAAGGCCTTAGGTATGGAAATTTGGTGGAATAGAGCTTGCTTTGGTAATTTGAATTTAGGTTTAGTAATTGGAATTTTGGTGGGAAATGGAAAAGAGTGGTGATTAATGAGGGTTTATGGTAGGAAATGATCAAAGTGATGTAGAGAAATCAGAAACCAATGGATCTAGAATATTCCAATTAAATCAATGATCTAAGGGTGCTGAATTTGAATAAAAAAATTCAAATTTCGCACTGGTTAACCTGTTAACTATGGTTAACCGGTTAACCAAGCTGAATTTTGAAATTTTGTTCAAACATAACTACTTGGTTGTTTCTGCCCGATTCTTGTTGCGCGTCGAAGAAATAAACACATGGTCCTTGGAAATCCTTTGAATGAATCAATTAACTCAGGAAATCCTTGATCAGATAAAAATTTGAATTATTTGCGGATCAACATCGACTTTTTTTTTCTGTGAAATTTCGCTCGAGCTGCAAGACTGCTGTTTTTGGTATTTTCACATGGTTCCTCTTCCTGAAAAAGGTTAGCAAAAGGAAACAAACTATTTTTGGATTTTGATTAATGGTTAGTAAACACAAACGAATAAAGTAATTAAAGACAACAGTGATCCCCTGCGAGGCATAAACCTAACCCGAGAAGAACCGCGCAACCAGGATGATCTTGTTTGTATGCAAGATGCAGATGAAAAATGCAAAGAAAACTTAGGGCAAAAATTAAGGTGCAACAGCTGCCCCTATTTAAGTTTCTTCAATCTGAAGATATGAAGATTGACATCTTCGTCTCTGCAAGATGGGAGAGACTTAAATACAGAAAAAACCCAAATTTTTGTCCTAAGAGAACATGATATGATATGAATATGATATTCAACCCCAAGATCTCTATGGAGAACATACGCCCATCAGAGGAAAGCAAAATCTTGGGGACACAAAAGAAAATCCCGTCGGGGAAAACAAAAGACACCAAAAGAATTTCCAGGAAAATAAATCACTGGATAACCGACTCAACATGAGGAAAAGATATGATATAATCAAAGTAACAGGGTTCAATGGGAAAGAGCAAACGCTCTTCCGGGAAATATCAACCAAACAAAGTATTCAAGTTCAACAAATGGAGGAATACCGAGTTGGAACAGAATCATCAACTACCAGTTTACTGGGTAGGAAAACAAGGGACTCGACTATCAATTTACTGGATAGGAGCAAAACAAAGAGGGATAACTTCCACTACCTTTTTACTGGGTAGAGAAATTCTCAACTACCTGATTTACTGGGTAGGAGCTCAAGCAGAGTGAAACAACTTCTATTACCTTTTTACTAGGTAAGAAGATGAACTCTCGACTACCGGATTTACTGGGTAGGAGTACAAGCAAAAGAGCTTGATTAATTTGGTAATATTACCCACTATCAAAAAATTGATAGCTTAATTCCAAAGTAATATACACAAGCTGGAGAAAATATTGCCCACTATCAAACAATGATAGCTTAATTCCAAAGCAAACATTACTCACAAAGGGGACCAAAATTCAATCCAAGAACAAATTGGAGAGAAACGGTCAAACAAGAATCATCCTGAGGAGGAAATATCTCAACTGGGGAAGTTCCATCCAGATAATAAACTGGGGAGGAAACTGAATCAAAATTATCCACCAGAAATAAACTCAGTGGAGAAATAGAAAAGATAAACATTTTCTGCTTAAGGGTTGACATTCTAAACTTGAGAGGAAAACCACATACACACTCTGTGGGGAAAGATCACACCAAAGAGCGGGGAACAAGGATAAATGCGAGAATGCAAGCAAAAAAAAATTGTATGCTCATGCGTATGAATATGCTGACAAAACAGACATAAAGGTAAGCAACGGGTGACATAAACACCACAACAGCCGGATACTCGGCTAACCAGGGCAACAAGTTCGGGGACCATGCTGGAGATTCGATTCAAAATCCTGCAGGGAAATATCAAAAAACATCAAAGGAATAAAGTCCTACTATAAAGCATAACTCAGATTGGGGATTACAACTGCTAGGGATCCAATCCACAAAGCAATCTTCCATAATCCATAAAAGGATAACATCAAAAAATTCTATTCTACGAGGATAACATGTCGGAGATATCTCAACAACTCAAAATCTTCCATACTTTGGGGAAAAAGGAAATGTCCCTGTTAAACTCTGATGGGGACAAATATCTTTACAACTTTGTCTGAGGAAACAAGATAAAGATCTACCAGTGATGCAAATAAAGCATAGCCTACTGGAGTATCAAACACCAATCATCAACTCTGCATAGGAATACCACATTGCCGAGGAGAGGTAGAAATCTGCCGAGGATGGGGAATATTTCCATGATCCATGCTGGGGAAAGAAATGCTTCTAATCAAATTCCTGCAGGGAATAATCATCATACTATTTCTGCTCTATTCGGGGAAAGAGTTATACCACTCTCACTTTGCTTGGGGGAAGAGTTACACCACTCCAGCTCTGCTTAGGGAAAGAGTGCAAAAATTGTCAAAGAAATCTGCTGGAAACCATCACACGCAGACTTACTAGGGATCTATGAAGATCTTTCATCACCGAACATTTGAACTTTTCGACCCATGGGGGATACCAGAAGTTAACATCATAACAAATCATAATTACGAGGGATTTTAAATCAATAATCACCAACAGGTGAAAGAAAACCTCTACACTGATTGATATACCAATACTTCTGCTGAGGGATGCAACCAACTTACGCTGAGGAGCAATGGCTCGGCTAGGGGCTTCCAATACTTTTCAAGTCAATGGTAAACTACTAAGGAAGAGATCAAAACTCAGCTGGAGATTTTCTAGGATATATCTTCCAACAACTCTTCTGGGGAAAAGGAACAGAATTAAGAGTATTTACAATCCTTGCTCATGCTGGTTGCTGGGGAATAAAACATCATTAACATTGACATGCCAGGACCAATCAGGAATTCCATAAGGACACGAACGGATCAAACCCTGCTTTGGGAGAGACAAGTTACACACATCTGGACTTTACCATCTCTGGAATCACTATTGATATCCTTTCTTTGTTCACAAATTAAGAGAAAATGTTTTTATAATCTTCGAAGATTAAATTTATTAAATTTGTTTCAAAAATCATCATCAACAATAAATTGAAATTTTGTAAACTGAAAAAATATAAAGAATTTCAAACAATTGGATAAAAGCTCAAATTTATTGATAGAATGGTAGTCAGCAAATGGCGTGACTCCATGGATCATTATAAATTTAAAAAATGGTAAATACATGGAAAAGGGCTACATTGAAATACAATGATCACTATTCTCCCTATCAACCTTGAACTCCACTGTGTGTGAAGCTTCATTCAAGGATGAATGAATAAGAATCTTTGATGGGCATTTCGTCTGAAGGATAGAATCTGAAATCCTCAGTCGTTACAAGTGATCCAGTTTGTCGATGCAGTTACTTGCCATGATCCCTAACTTTTTCCTAGATTGCCCTTCCGGGTTTTCAATCTACCGGGATAATTATTTCTATTTTTGTCTCTAATTTTTGCCTGGACCGCCCTTTCGGGTTTTCAATCCACCGAGACGCTCATTTTTGCCTAAGCCGCCCTTTTGGGTTTTCAACTTAGAGAGCTGTTCTTTTATTATTTTTTTAGGCAAAGTATTTCTTGACTGCATCCGCATTCACATGATGAGTGATCTCCTCACCATCCATAGTTGCAATAATTAATGAACCGCCAGAGAAGGCTTTCTTGACAACATATGGGCCATCATAGTTCAGAGTCCACTTGTCCCGAGAATCTGTAATGAAAGACTGGATCTTTTTGAGCACGAGGTAGCCTTCTCTAAATACACGAGGTTTGACCTTTTTGTCAAAAGCTTTCTTCATTATTTGCTGGTACAACCGACCATGACACAAAGCTGTTATTCTCTTTTCCTCAATCAAATTCAACTGATCAAATCTACTCTGACACCATTCAGCCTCAATCAACTTGGCTTCCATCAGAATTCTCATTGATGGGATCTCAACCTCGACGGGGAGCACTGCTTCGGTGCCATAAACAAGTGAGAAAGGGGTTTCCCCTGTTGAAGTGCGAACAAATGTACGATACCCATGCAAAGCAAAAGGGAGTATCTCATGCCGATCCTTATATGTCACAACCATCTTCTGAATGATCTTCTTAATGTTTTTATTTGTAGCTTCAACAACCTCATTCATCTTCGGTCTATAAGGAGAAGAATTATGGTGTTGAATCTTGAATTCTTCACAAAGCTCTTTCATCATCTTATTATTCAAGTTCGAACCATTATCAGTAATGATTCTATTTGGAACACCATATCTACAGATAATGTTATTCTTGATAAACCAAACCACAACTTGCTTGGTCACATTAACATACGATGCCGTTTCCACCCACTTGGTGAAGTAGTCAATTGCCACAAAAATAAAACGATGTACATTCGAATCCTTGGGTTCAATCATACCAATCATATCAATTCCCCACATAGAGAAAGGCCACGGGGAAGAAATTACATTGAGATGAGTTGGTGGCACATGAATCTTATCAGCATATACTTGGCACTTATGGCACTTTTTCACATACTTACAACAATCAGATTCCATTGTCAGCCAATAGTAACCTGCTCTTAACATCTTTTTAGCCATTGAATGCCCATTAGCATGAGTACCAAAAGATCCTTCATAAATTTCCTTCATTAACATGTCTGCTTCGTGTCTATCCACACATATAAGCAAGACCATGTCAAAATTCCTCTTATAAAGCACATTTCCATTCAAGAAGAAATTTCCTGCCAATCTTCTCAAAGTCCTCTTATCTTTATCGAATGCCCCAAGTGGGTATTCCTGACTCTGGAGAAAACATTTAATATCATGATACCAAGGCTTGTCATCATGGACCTCTTCAATTGCAAACACATGAGCTGATCTTTTAAGCCGCGTCACTCTGATTATGGGAACTTCATTCCACTGGTGCACTTTTATCATAGAAGCTATAGTTGCCAAAGCATCTACAATCTGATTTTCATCACGAGGCACATAATGAAACTCAACTTTAGTGAAGAAAGTTGATATCCTCCTGGCATAATCTCTATAAGGGATCAAGTGGGGTTGATGAGTTACCCACTTACCCTTGATCTGATTGATTACCAAGGCAGAATCTCCATACACATCAAGATGCTTAATCCTCAGATCAATAGCTTCCTCAAGACCCATAATACAGGCTTCATACTCAGCTTCATTATTGGTACAAGGAAAAGTCAACCTTGCATCAAAAGGAATATGCGAACCGTGGGGAGTAATGATCATTGCCCTAATTCCTCTTCCACGTGCATTCACAGCACCATCAAAAACTAAACCCCATAGAGATCCATGCTCCGGCCCTTCCTCAATCAAAGGTTCATCACAATCTTTCATTTTCAAGTACATCACATCCTCATCTGGAAAATCAAACTTGATAGGCTGGTAATCATCAATCGGTTGATGTGCCAAATGGTCAGCCAAGATACTACCTTTTATAGCTTTTTGAGCTCGGTACTCGATATCATATTCTGACAACAACATTTGCCAACGAGCAATCCTCCCAGTCAAAGCAGGATTTTCAAATATATACTTGATCAGATCCATTTTAGAGATCAACCAAGTTGTATGATTTAGCATATACTGGCGATGACGCTTTGCAGCCCAAGCTAAGGTACAACAAGTTTTTTCAAGCATGGAGTACCGAGACTCACAATCAGTGAATTTCTTACTCAAGTAGTAAATTGCATATTCTTTTCTTCCAGATTCATCTTGCTGACCAAGCACACAACCCATGGAATCTTCCAACACAGTCAAGTACATAATCAACGGTCTACCTTCCACCGGAGGAGACAAAATAGGAGGTTCAAGCAGATATTCTTTGATACTTTCAAACTCTTTCTGACAATCATCTTTCCAGACACAACCCTTGTCTTTCCGAAGCAACTTAAAGATCGGAGCACATGTGGCAGTCATGTGAGAGATAAACCTCGAAATATAATTCAAACGACCCAAGAATCCTCTTACTTGCTTTTCAGTTCTTGGAGCATGCATTTCCTGAATAACTTTCACTTTATCAGGATCAACTTCAATGCCTCTTTGGCTGACAATGAAACCTAACAACTTTCCAGAACGTACACCAAACGTGCACTTGTTCGGATTCAAACGAAGCTTAAACTTCCTTAACCTCTGAAACAACTTCAACAAATGTTCAACATGATCCTCTTCAGTCCTCGACTTAGCGATCATATCATCAACAAATACCTCAATTTCTTTGTGCATCATATCATGGAAAAGTGTGGTCATAGCTCTTTGGTATGTCGCACCAGCATTCTTCAATCCAAAGGGCATCACTCTGTAGCAGAATGTTCCCCATGGTGTAATAAATGTGGTCTTTTCCATGTCCTCGGGTGCCATCTTTATTTGATTATAACCGGAAAATCCGTCCATAAAGGAGAACACATCAAACTTAGCCGTATTATCTACCAACACATCAATGTGTGGCAATGGAAAATCATCTTTTGGACTGGCTTTATTCAAATCTGTGTAATCAACACACATTCGGACTTTTCCGTCTTTCTTTGGAATAGGCACAATATTGGCCACCCATTGAGGATAATTAGATGTCACAAGAAAACCTGCATCAATCTGATTTTGAACCTCCTCTTTGATCTTTACTGCCATATCAAGATGAGTTCTTCTTAACTTTTGCTTCACAGGTGGACATTCGGGCTTTAGCGGCAATCTATGCTCCACAATATCAGTATCAAGACCTGGCATGTCTTGATAAGACCAAGCAAACACATCAACATACTCTCTAAGAATCTCTACAATCCTCTTCTTAACATCAGGATCAAGCAATGCTCCAACTTTGACTTCTTTCTTATCATCTTCAGAACCCAAGTTGACTATTGTCGCTCCCGACAAATGACAATGGATCAAATGAAGGTACAGACGCGAACGGTCGGCGAAGGGAACAGTGAGAACACACAGCCGTGAACTCACTGGAGATGAATAGAGTCGCCAGCTAGGCATTTTTATCCCGGAGGAAAGGCAATGCTGCATAGGCCTAGCAAAAGATGGGTAAGACGGTATGCGAACCAGAGAGACTGAGAAAGGGGGTTGGTTACAACCTGGGAAGGTATTAGCACCCAGATTGTCCGTCGTACTCGACGGGATCCACGCTTAAAAGATTTATGTTTTAAAGGGGTAGTGTCAGTGCAATTTGTGTATAAAATAGCTGGAAAAGATGTACAGGTGTCAGTGTAAAGTGTATAAGTGATGTGTATAAATGAAGTGTCAGTGTGAGATCAGGAATGAAATGAATTGCTCATGATAATGAGGCTAAGAGAAAGAAGCTGGAAGAGGGGGAATGTACAGAGACTTTTGTTCGATAACTGTTAAGTTATGCCTACGTATCCTCTCGTGCAATGAGGAAGTCAGAACACCGTAGTTCGACCCAAAGAGACTGAAAGGAGAATTGACTTGTGAACTGCTTGCTTGTCAATGCTCAAGTGTATGACCTGTCTGGCTCAGGTGCAAACTGTCTTGCATTAGACGGAAGAAGCAAGTTCTCGTTTATGAGTGAAGGTGATGAGAAAAGAATCCCGGAGGAGACGATTATTGTTTGTTTTTGTGTGTTTTCAGTCTTTTATTTCTTTTTGGAGTTTGTCATAAGATAATGAGCTTAAGCCTAAACCAATGGGTTAGTAAACTCATCACATCCTCCCTCTGATTAGGGGTAATGAGAATTACCTTAAGTGTGAAGTCAGATTCTCACACTTAATCACCTTTGGTGTAAGATTAAGATCATTAACCTACTTGTGATTATTTAGATGTTTTTGGTGTTTTTGTTTAGTGTTGAGTAATGAGGTTAAGCCATAATCAGGGATTTAACAGACTCATTACACCATCCTAAAAGAAGGATAATAGGTGAGAGAGTTTAAGCTGAGGAAAGCTCCTCAACTTAATCCATGATTAGGGATTAAACCCATGACAAAACAAGCCTTTGATTAAGTGGATTTTATTTAGTGGTATGATGATGAAGTGTTTTTTTTATGATTTGTAAGACAACTTGAGGGGGACTTGTCCATTAACACTAGGGTTAGTCCTTCTTAACCACTTAAGGAAGAATTAGAACCCTAATGCAAGGCCCAAGTTACAAGTGTAATGTCTGGATGATTATTAGATGGATTAATTAAGAGATTTCAACACCTTAAGGGTCCAAGACTTAGGATTAAAGTTATACACTCCATCCTAAAAGAAGGATGCAGGCATGATCTTAATCACAAAGTCTTAAAGCCTTGAGGGTTTAGTCCCTGATTATGAGATGAGAAGAGATGACTCAAGGAGAGACACAAAGGTAA
Source organism: Lathyrus aphaca (assembly GCA_963966055.1). Lineage (NCBI taxonomy): Eukaryota > Viridiplantae > Streptophyta > Magnoliopsida > Fabales > Fabaceae > Lathyrus > Lathyrus aphaca. The sequence goes on along the minus strand of OZ014519.1, from coordinate 722,965,634 downwards.
AAGCTATGGGAAAGACTAATCAAAACCCTAATTCATCATCATGCTTGGTTGGTCCTAATGTTTGTGAGGTTTTCAAGAACAATCTTCAGATGAACCACCAGGAAGCAGATGAACAAGATCAAGAGAAGCAAAGTGACTTGCTTCATTCAAGAAGTCAAGTCACTTGAAGAAAGAAAGTGGGAGAAGGAAGAATGAGCAAGCTCAAACTCAAACACAAGTAAGAATGCAGCAAGGTATGCAAAAGAAGATGAGAAGAAAAGTTATGAGAAGTGAAGGCAAATTCACTTCTCAAGATTACTTACCACCTGAAATGTTAGAAACAAATGCAATGCAATGCTAGATGAAATGAAATGACATGATGCAAAGCAAAACCAGAAGCATGGTGATGATGATTATGATGTTATGAAGTGCTGCAAACATGAGGCAAGGCAAAGGGATGCTCATACAAGATCATGAATGCAGATGATGCAAGTTAAGAAGCATGAATAAGCATGGAATGTTATGAATCATACAAGACAAATGGCATGGCAAATGTGTAATGTAATGATCAATGATGCTTCATACATGTCTTAAGATGTTAAATGAATCATAAGAATGCACAAAATGCAATGACAAGTCATGTTATGCAAGGAAATGCAAAGGGGATGCAAGAAAAAGCCCAAATTAGGGTTTACAAAGCAAACATCAAACACAAACCAAAAACAGAAGCAAACCTTAACATAAAAAATGGAAAATGGTACCCAAGGAAACCCTAGACCTATAATGAACCACTGCCCAAAGGGGAGCTCTCAACTCTCAACCAAACTCAAGTTATGAATTTTACAAGTTATTAGGGTTTTTTAGGGTTTGTAACAAAAGAAATACCAATCAAATAGAAAATGCAAGATCAAATCTTGGCCTTTTTATCCTTGAAAGCTCATGTCAAATGGAAAATAATGCAAAAAGAATCAATGTCTCAACCTTTACCAAAAGACAGAAATGAATTTTCAAACTTAGGATCAAAAAAATGCATCAAATATGATTTAATTCAATGAAAAATTCTTAAAATGCATCAAGATCAAAAAAGAAATTTGGTTTGAAGGTTGGACAATGTTTCTAAATGTCTTAAAACATTTCATGAATTTTTTTGTAATTTTTAAATACCTAAAAGTATTTTTAATTAATTAATTCTTATTAATCAATTAAAAATAATCTTTTAAATATTTAAAAATACTTTTTAATGATAAAAAATAAAATAAAAATATTTTTGTGTCATAAAAATTAATAAAACCTTAAAGAAAAAGTTTCATAATTTTTATGATTTTTTTTGCTATTTTAAATAATTGATACAAATTAAATGAAAATAAATGAATTAAAAATTGAATAAAAAGAGAAGTAATCAGATTGGACGCGTGAGATTGATTCTGGGGATAAATTCATTGACCACGCGCCACATCCAATGGTCCACGTTTGAACTGACTAAATTAAATAAATTAAGATTAATTAACCCTAACACGTGGATTAGGGTTAATCAAACACAATCTGGGCCACTCAATCTGGAGGGAAGTCAACAAGTCAGCGCATATCCACGGCCAGCATTCAAACTGTCATTAATTATGGGATTAAACCCTAATTACATTCAGGTGGCCGGAGAAGACCTCCGGTCATCTTCTCCGGCCAGAGGGTCACCTGAAAATCTTCAAGATCTCTCAAAACGCATCATAAATGAAAACTAAGCTATGGGAAATGATCTCCAACACCTCACGAACTAAACCCCTAACCTAAAACAAATTTATCTAACCTAAACAGGCTGAATCGAAGAAAACAAATTCTAGGGTTCGTGAGCTTCAAACAGCAATTAAACTCTCAAAACGCAACCATTTTCAAAACCAATGGTACCAGAATGACCAGCAAGACATGTAGAGCAAGTTTGTAACAATCAAATTGATTTCTGGAAAAATTAATTTGGAGCTACCTGAGATTTGCAACCTTTGATTTTGGAACTTTCAGGCCTCTTCTCCTTGCTCAATCTGCTCCTCTTGGTCCCCCAAAGTTGCTTGAATGCTCAAATGGAATTTATATTTGTTGGATGATGAGTTTCGAAGAGAACTGCTTCTGCTCAGTCAACAATGGCAGATGAGTTCTTGGCACTTTCAGGCTGTGAAGAAGGGTTGTTTATGACCTATGAGGTGTGTTAAGAAGGCTTGTGGTGTTGGTTGATGTGTTTGTGGCTTGTAGAGAGAGATTCGATAGAATCTGCAGCATGAAGGTGAGCTATGGCAGATGGGGATTCAGGGTGTTTTTGGCTTTGTTTCTTGATGCTTTGTGTTCTATAGATCAAGGTGAGATGAATGGAGGCAAAGGTTTGGGTGTTTGCAGGCTGTGTAATGAAAATCGAATGAAGTTGCAAGTTGGGGTGTTTTTTGTGTAAGTGATGAATGAGTTGGTTTCAGCCCTTGTTCTTGTTATGTTCCACTTGCAAAATGAAATGATAAACAAATCTGATTGGTTGCTTGATGTGACATGGCCTGCTATGATAGGTGAGGCTACTTTTGCTAAAAATCCACTTTTGTGTAAGATAGGGCATGGCTCAAAGTTAAGCAAGTACAAGGCATGGCTGGTGCAGCAAAAGGTGATGGATAGGCCTAGCAAAGCTCAGCAGCCAATGTCATAAGTTGGTGAAGTGGTCATGAGTGAAAATGCAAGTTGGCTAGCTTTATGGATTTTCATGAGAAAAGTCAAATTACATGAACCAAACCATGAGCAAACTTGGTCCATTTCTGATTTTTGTGACTTAGAGGATGTTCACATGCTGGTTTGACATGAATTTGAGGCAGCAATCATGCATTGATTCAAGACTTAGCAAAATTTCCACTTGGTGCATAACTTGAAAAACAATGATTTTTGGCAACTTTGCATGGCCATAACTTTTGATCCATGAAGAGTTAGATCATGTTCTTGTACTTTTTGAAAAGGGAAAGATAAGATCTACAACTTTCATGACCAAAGTTTTTCCATTTGAAGCCTTTTTGGATCATAAATCAAAGCTTGAAAATTGACCTAAAAGGAAGCATTCTTGAAAAGTCAACAAAACCCAAAAAGTCAACTTTTGCAAAAACCCTAAATTCTTGATTTTTATGAACTTCAAACTTCTTCCATGATCAAATAAAGATCATATACACTCAAAATGATGAAGATCACCCATTGGTTGGGTCATTGGGGGCCTCAGATGCCCTGATTTTGCACTGACTTGTCTGAAAAGTCAACTCTTGATCAGATGACTTCCCCATGGAATTTCTTCATGAAAATTGATATGCATACTCCCTATACCATATAAGGATCAATGGAAACAAGAATGACCAAAAAATTTGGGGTTATGGCCTCTGAAACCAAAACCCTAACTTTCAGTCAACTGAGCAGTTCATCCTGGCTCTGCATCCACTCAAACCCTAATTCTTGTGATTCCTCTGCATTTTTGACTTTGTGAGGATGTAATATGATATAAGAACACACATGAACCCCTTTGAGTTGATTGGTGGTCTTTGGAATGGCTCAGGAGGCCCTGAGGTTGCTCAGATCACAAACCCTAGGTGCAGATGCCTTAGAAGCTATGCAGTGAATCAAAATGAGATGTGAGATGATATGTTTTGTGTATATGCATATGAGATGATCACAAGCCATGGTGTGAATGGGTGAGGGCAAATTTGGGGTGTTTACAGCTGCCCCTATTCAAACACGAGTTAGCTGTGCAGGCTGTAAGCGACGGCTTAATAGGCCAAACAAGATAACTTGTGGTTGAATACCAAAGACAGTCCAAAATTTGCACTCACAAAAATGAAGAAGAAAAGGGATATAGATTGTAAAAGACAAGTAAAGTATATTGTAAAGTGTGGGCGACGGAGGACGACCGCCGAGCAGAGGACGACTGCTGGGTAAATAGCAATGACGGGGACGACCGACATGCTGGGAGAAGTGTGTAAAATAAAGCGATGACGGGGACGGCCGACACGCTGGGGATAAAGGTAAAGCTAAGACGGGGACGGCTGACTAGCTGGGGAAATAAGATATCATGACGGGGACGGCCATCAAGATAAAGCTATAAAATTCTCCGGGGATTAATGAAACATGACGGGGACGGCCATCAAGCTCACAAAGGTAAAGTAGCCAACGATGGGGACGGCCATCGGGCTAAAAAAGGAAAAGGGACCACAACGGGGACGGCCATCGGGTTAAAGAATAAACGAAATAAACAGATGATGGGGTACAGCCATCAAAGGTGAAGGACGATCACCTAGCAGGGGACGGCTGCTCTGTTAGGCATAAAAGAAATATGATGGGGACGGCCATCAAAGGTGGAGGACGACCACCTGGCAGGGTACGGCTGCCAAAAAAAAAAAATATCAACGATGGGGACGGCCATCGGATAGAAAAGGTCAACGATGGGGACGGCCATCGGACGAGCATGATGGAGGACGACCATCAAGAAGTGGAGGACGACCACTCAGCAGGGGACGGCTGCTCTCAAGGTTTATCATAACACAGGACGAGTGTTAGATAACCAAAATCAACAATGTGGACGGCCATTGGATAAAGTGATGAAGGACGATCATCAAAAGGTGGAGGACGACCACCTAGCAGGGGACGGTTGCTAAAATCAACGATGGGGACGGCCATCGGATGAGCATGATGGAGGACGACCATCAAGAAGTGGAGGACGACCACTTAGCAGGGTACGGCTGCTCTCAGGGTTATCATAACACAGGACGAGTGTTAGATAAAAGAAAATTTGTTTGTAATCTACTGGGGATGGTAAACACGGACGAGTGCTTATATCCAAGAAACAAAAAGTATAAGCGTTTGGTATTGTGTATAAATTAAAGATGCGGACGAGCATCCTTAAGACTATGATACGGACGAGTATCATGTAGAAACAAACTGACACATGCTCAGAGATGATGATACGGACGAGTATCAACTGGTTAACAAAGAACACGGATGAGTGTTGCATCTGAAGGGATTCTTCTGGGGAATAATAGACACAGACGAGTATCTATATTCAAGAAGACACAAGTGTTTGACACGGTGTATGGATTAAAGATGCGGACGAGCATCCTTAAGACTATGATACGGACGGGTATCACGTAGAAACAAACATTAGACGCAATGTTCTGAGATGATGGTACGGACGAGTACCAACGGGTTAACAAAGAACAAGGACTACTGTCGAATCTGTGGGGATATAAAGGATGTATACAAAATACGGACGAGTATTTGCATAAGTGTACCAATGAGTAGTGGATATGTATAGATGAGCATTATCTGCTGGGGAGAGTGACACGGACGAGTGTCAAGAAAGAAAAGTATAACATTAACAAGTATATGGGTCAAGAAAGTGTATACAGGCATAGGCGACCATGCTGGGGATATGACACGGACGGGTGTCAAGGATGAGTATATATGAGTATATGTGAGTGCAAAGAGGGTGTCTTTGGCTTTCTGCTGGTGATTTGACACGGACGGGTGTCAGGACATATCTGCAATACTGGTGATCTTGTTTGTAAAGTATATTCAGGCAACCTGCTGGGGAAAGATGACACGGACGGGTGTCAAAAGGGGTTATGCACTGGTGTTTGTGATTTGAAAGGCAGCTGCTTTTGATGGGACTCTGATGGGGATGTTTCTGTATATATTCTGTACGCTGACAGGTTGTCAATACTTACAAGTGTTCGATTCACATCATGACTTATGATTATGCTATGCATTTGATTTTTGCCGTAATGCTCCGTATTAGACGGAATGCTACGCTCTGAGGGTATAATATGATGCGAATGCTATGATCATGCAAAGAGGCACAGATCCGGGATTCGGATCCCGTTGCTGCAAAGATCTCTGGTTGATCTGCTTGAGGTGAACATCCCAGCTGGGGATGAGATCATTGGTAGATCTAATGATGTATCTGTTTGGGGATATAAGCCACTGATTGACATATCCTTATAATACGGGACCCAGCTGGGGTTTGTAGAAGCGTTCCTCCCCTCTGTTGTGATTCCTTTGTGCGTTGCTCTTCTGAATAGAGGCTTGAAGCTCTGCGGGGAGATGATTTCCTGATTCTGCATCCTGCTGAGGAGGGATAGTTGGTATTTTAGCCGGGGAAATGCTATTGGTATATCAGCTGGGGAGAGCAATGGGAAGCAACTCAGCTGGGGATAGAGCATTTCGGATGCTGATATCTTTTGTTGATTTGCCGGCTTGCTGAGATATACCTTGCATGCCCCCAAGTTGCGTTCTGGATACCTGCAATCCTGCAAAGATAAGGAAACGCACAAATGGTCCCGAGGTATCCTTTACTGGATTCCGTCATAGGAGATAAGTACTTTCGAGAGTAAGTATATTCCCTGTAAGCACGTGCTTTATTTTTAGAGAAAGGCATCTGTACTTATGCAATTGTGTTTTTAGAGATATCAGACAATTCTTTGCAAAACATAAAATGTAAAAAACAAGACATGACTGAAAATCTGATTTTATTAATTCATGTGCCCTGAATTGGCAAGATACAGTCAAAGAGACATATCTCCTGAAATGAGGAGAATGTTACAAATTGAGAAACAAAGTGCTAGCAGTGTTGATGACGCTTTGAGGAGCTTCCTCTCCCGCTATGACTCGTATGACAATGACGTTCTTCTCGTCTTGCTTTCTGGAGAGAGTTGATTCTGATCGGAGCTTGATTCTGTCAAAGCTTTCCAAGTTGTAAGTGATACAGACGAATTCAGAGTGCAGTTGTTCGCTTATTCCCTTATTTTGCATGGATCGCCCTTTCGGGTTTTCAATCCATCGGGATACCCATTTTTGCCTGAGTTGTCCAATGCGGCTTTTCAACTCAGCGGGTGTACATTTTTTTGTTTATTTCCCTTATTTTTGCCCGAGTCTTTTATTCTGTTTTTGACTCGCCGGGATGCCCTATTTTTGCCTGGACTTACATTCTGTTTTTATGTCCAGCGGGTCATTTTATGCGAAGTATTTTTTAACTGCATCTGAATTCAAAGGGGACGGGAAATCTTCACCATCCATGGTGCTGAGCATCAGTGCCCCACCAGAGAAGACTTTCTTCACCACGAATGGTCCTTCATAATTTGGAGTCCATTTGCCCCTGTGGTCTGTATGAGGAGGGAGGATTCTTTTCAGCACAAGATCTCCCACTTGGTACTCTCGATGCCTGACTTTCTGATCGAAGGCCCTCTTCATTCTCTTCTGATATAACTGCCCATGGCAGATTGCAGCCAATCTTTTCTCTTCGATCAGACTTAGTTGCTCGTATCGGGCCCTCACCCATTCTGCTTCACTCAGTTTGACATCCATCAATACCCGTAGCGAGGGTAATTCAACTTCAACTGGTAGGACTGCTTCCATACCATACACAAGCTGATACGGTGTTGCCCCAGTGGATGTCCTGATTGATGTGCGATATCCCTGCAAGGCAAATGGTAGCATTTCATGCCAATCTTTATAGGTAACCACCATCTTCTGCACAATCTTCTTGATATTCTTGTTAGCTGCCTCAACAGCGCCATTCATCTTTGGCCTGTAAGGAGAAGAATTGTGATGTTGGATCTTGAAGTCCCGGCATAACTCTGCCATCATTTTGTTGTTTAGATTTGAACCATTATCAGTAATGATTCGCTCGGGAACTCCATACCGGCAGATGATGTCTCTTTTTAGGAATCGGGCTACCACTTGCCTTGTAACATTTGCATATGAGGCTGCTTCAACCCACTTTGTAAAATAGTCGATGGCGACCAGGATGAATCTGTGGCCGTTCGAAGCAGTTGGCTCAATCTTGCCGATCATGTCAATGCCCCACATGGCAAAAGGCCATGGTGAAGACATGATGTTCAAAGGGTTGGGAGGCACGTGCACTTTATCTGCGTAGATCTGGCATTTGTGACATTTTCTGGCATAGGCACAACAGTCTGCATCCATTGTGATCCAATAATAGCCTGATCTTAACAACTTCTTAGCCATTGCATGTCCTCCAGCATGGGTACCAAAAGAGCCTTCATGCACTTCATGCATCAGTAGATCTGCTTCCGTTTTGTCAACACACCTGAGGAGTACCATGTCAAAGTTCCTCTTGTATAAAGATCCATCAGTATTCAGGAAGAAACTTCCAGCAAGCCTTCTCAAAGTCTTCTTATCATTGGAAGATGCCCCAGATGGGTATGTTTGATCCTCCAAGAAGCACTTGATGTCGTGGAACCAAGGCTTATCATCTTTGACAACATCTGCTGCAAATACATATGCTGGTCTATCAAGTCTCGATACTGAAATCTGAGGCACAGAGTTAGCTGCTTGAACTTTGATCATGGACGAAATGGTAGCCAAGGCATCTGCAAACTGATTCTCGTCCCGAGGGATATACTCAAGCTTGACTGTTGTGAAGAAAGTCAGTAACCTTCTTGTATAATCCCTGTAAGGTATCAGATGGTCTTGGTGGGTGTACCATTTTCCGTTGGTTTGATTGATTACCAAAGCTGAATCTCCGAATACGGTCAATGTTTTGATCCTGAGGTCAATGGCTTCCTCAAGACCCATAATACAAGCTTCGTATTCAGCTTCGTTGTTAGTGCAGTTGAAAGTGAGTTTTGCCGAGAAAGGCATGTGAACTCCTTTTGGTGTAATGAGTACTGCACCAACACCACGGCCATTCATGTTGACAGCCCCGTCAAACATCATAGTCCATTCTTCTTCTGGGTCAGGCCCTTCAGTGTGAATGGGCTCTTCATGATCTTTCGCTTTAATGAACATGATGTCTTCATCAGGGAAGTCAAACCTCATTGGCTGGTAATCATCAATGGGTTGCTCAGCAAGATATTCAGATAGTACACTGCCCTTGATGGCTTTCTGAGATGTGTACTGTATGTCGTATTCTGTGAGAATCATCTGCCATCTTGCAACCCGCCCAGTAAGAGCTGGCTTCTCAAATATGTACTTGACTGGGTCCATTTTTGAGATTAATAAGGTAGTGTGGGTCAACATATACTGCCTTAGTCGGCGAGCAGCCCACGCTAAAGCACAGCAAGTTTTCTCGAGCAGTGAATATCGTTGTTCACAGTCGGTAAACTTTTTGCTTAGGTAGTATATTGCATACTCTTTTCGACCAGACTCGTCATGCTGGCCCAGCACACACCCCATTGACTCTTCTAATACTGTCAAGTACATAATTAAAGGTCTTCCTTCAACTGGCGGCATAAGGATTGGAGGTTCTTGCAGATATTCTTTAATTTTGTCAAAAGCCCTTTGGCAATCTTCATTCCACCTGACCGTCTGTTCTTTTCTTAACAGTTTGAACAAAGGTTCACAGGTTGCAGTTAGGTGAGATATGAACCTTGAAATGTAGTTCAATCTACCTAAGAACCCTCGAACTTCTTTCTCAGTTTTCGGTGCAGGCATCTCTTGGATGGCTTTGACTTTATCAGGGTCAACCTCGATCCCTTTCTCGCTTACAATAAAGCCCAGCAGCTTACCGGATCGCACCCCAAATGTGCATTTGTTGGGGTTCAACTTCAGTTGATACTTTCTCAGACGCTTGAACAACTTGAGCAGATTCACTAGATGGTCTTCCTCCGTGAGGGACTTGGCAATCATGTCATCCACATAACATTCTATTTCCTTATGAATCATATCGTGGAATAATGTTACCATAGCCCGTTGATATGTTGCACCGGCGTTCTTGAGCCCAAATGGCATTACCTTATAGCAGAACGTGCCCCAAGGTGTGATGAATGTTGTCTTCTCCATGTCTTCAGGTGACATTTTGATCTGGTTGTATCCCGAAAATCCATCCATGAAGGAGAATACCGAAAACTGAGCCGTATTATCTACCAATACGTCAATGTGAGGTAATGGGAAATCATCTTTCGGGCTAGCTCTATTCAGATCCCGGTAATCAACACACATCCTTACCTTACCGTCCTTCTTAGGCACAGGTACTATGTTAGCAACCCACGGCGGGTAACTAGTCACAGCAAGGAACCCGGCGTCCCATTGCTTTTGTACCTCCTCCTTGATCTTCATAGCCATGTCTGGACGAGTACGGCGCAGCTTCTGTTTGACTGGTGGGCATTCTTCCCTCAAAGGCAGCTTGTGCACAACTATATCGGTATCCAACCCCGGCATGTCTTGGTAGGACCAAGCAAACACATCGACATACTCTTGAAGCAGATCTATCAGTTGCTTCTTCACTGAGTCTTGCAGGCAGGCCCCGATCTTGACTTCTTTCACATTTTCCTCTGTACCAAGATTAATCACTTCAACCTCCTCCTGATGAGGGGTAATAACCTTTTCCTCTTGTCTTAACAACCTGGCTAGCTCTTCAGGAAGCTCGTATTCTTCTTCAACCCCTTCGTCAGCTTGATTGATCGGATTGTCAAAGTCATACGATGTCATAGCCGTGCTGTTGTCGGTGCGGTCAGGATGGCACTCTCTGCAAGGGTTTAATTGGTTCATTTTAGTGATCTGATTTTAGTTTTATTTAGAAAGGCGAAATGAAGTTGTCATTTTGAAAAACACTGCCATTTATTTTTGTACAAAAAGAAAAATGGAAAAACAGTGAGCATAAAAGAAAAAGACTTGTTTGCAAAAAAGATTGTCTGATATTTCATTAATTTAATCTTGTTTGCACAAAAGTACAGATGGCCCTGATTACAAAATGAGTCTTGTCATCTTGGGCAAGATGCAAGACTTTGATGCATGCTTAAAAATACAGGAAATAATAATTACTCTGCTCGAGTAACACTTATAATTCCCTGGGAAGACCAGTTCGAGACACTGCTCCCCGGGATCTTCGGACGAATCCAATTCTCCAGGTTGCGCTCCTCTTCCAGCTCGTCTTCCAGACAGTTGATAGCATCGGGGGTAAGCATTCCCCCACTGACAAAACCAGGCTCTCCAGCAGCCTTCTCTTGACGCTGAGTTGGTCTGTAACCCAACCCAAACTTGTCCTTCTTTTCCTCCACAGCTAAGACCTTGCCCCAGCCTAGGGCAGTTCCTTCCTCAACAACCTTCCGGGCTTGTTGGTATGACGACATGGAGATCCCTGAAACAGCAGATGCTTCATTCACATTCAAGGCCTCAAAACCTTGGCTCATGGTTTCAACGATCTCTCCATCCATTTCAATATACTTGTAAGTAGCCAGATGGCTAACAAATATATCCTCCTCCCCGCAGATTGTGACAACTTGGCCTTCCCACTCATATTTTAACTTTTGGTGAAGGGTAGACGTTATAGCGCCGGCGGCGTGAATCCAGGGTCTACCCAACAAACAGCTGTAGGCGGGCTGGATGTCCATCACATAAAAGATAGTTTTAAATGTCTGCGGGCCAATTGTCACAGGCAGCTCAACTTCTCCCAGCACCGATCTCTTCGAGCCATCAAAAGCTCTAACCACCAGGTTGCTGGGTCTCAATGCCAGTCCATCATATTCAAGCTTCACCAGAGCCTTCTTTGGTAGGACATTCAGGGATGATCCTGTGTCCACCAGCACATGTGAAAGGACAGCTCCTTTGCATTCCATAGTTATGTGCAAGGCTTTATTGTGATTGCGGCCATCCACTGTCAGGTCAGAATTGGTAAACCCTAGCCCATTGCTAGCAGTAACATTTCCCACAACGGTTTCCAATTGGTTGACAGTAATCTCCTCGGGCACGTAAGCTGCGTGCAGTACTTTCAGTAGTGCATTCCGATGGGCTTCGGAGCACATAAGCAGTGAGAGGATGGAGATTTTGGACGGCGTTTGGTGAAGTTGATCCACAACTTTATAATCACTCTTTTTGATGATCCGCATAGACTCATCAACTTCCTGGTCAAACGAAGTCTTCAGGGCTTCTTTGGCAACTGGATCTTCCTGCACCGGGCCTTTCCCTTTTGCCTTGGCAGCGGCTTCTGCTTCGGCATTAGGTCTTTGGACTTGTGAAGCAAAGAGGCGTCCGCTTCGGGTGAAGCCTCCGCCTCCGCCCACATTATCAATTTGTGGTGCAGGTGCTGATGCTTCAAGAGTGATTCTTTTCCCTTCACAGTAAACGTCAGAGCCATAGTGCCAAGGGATGGCCCTATTGCTTTCATATGGTACCGGTCCAGGTACTGTGACGGTAACCGGACTGATTGATGCCGCCGAAGGGACTGCAATTGTTTGTGGATCATAAAAGATAGTAACTGGTGCTCTAGTAGGAGCAGCACCCTCTGAATGGTAGGCGGAGTTATTTTCTGGATCGTAGAATATGGTAACTGTGGAGACATCTTCATGATTGATTGCTGGAGTTGTAGGAGGTTCTGTTGGAAGGACTGTCGTTGTTGTTGATGGAGAGTCGAAATGGAATGAAGCTGATGTTGTAGCAGAAGAAACTGTTGAAAACTGATCATTTGGTAGGACAGATGAAGTACTTGCTGCTGTTGCTGATGAATTGTCGGGAACAAGAGTTGCTGCAGTTGTAGTAGGGTCTGGGACCGTTGTTGATGAAGCTGCCGGATGTGCCGGAAATGATGTTGTGATTTGTAAGAGGCCACTCTTAATAAGGTTGTCAATGCCATTCCTCAAGTCTTCACACCCATTCCATGAGATATTGCAGTAGGGGCACCCCAATTCACATCCCGGAAATATATCATTTTCACGGAGCTGAGCCTTGATTTCCACCAATGGTGTCCTGATCTGATCCACACTAGTTATCAAATAAGACTGTTGGTCTTCTTCAATAGCATTAATTCGGGGACCACCATGGTGTGGCATTGGGTTTTTATTGACATTGGGCGGAGGCGCAAAGTTCAGAGCCTTGGAGTCTACCAAGTCTTGTACCTTCATATGCAGAGCCCTGCATTTTTCTGTACTGTGACCAGGTGCGTTGGAATGAAAAGCACACCTAGCGTTGGAGTCATAGTTTCTTGGTAGACTGTTTGGATCCGGAGGTGCCAACGTTCTTAGCTCAACTAGGTTGAGTTTCAGAAGTTGTGGCAATAAGGCAGTATATGGCATTGGAATCGGGTCTATCACCCTGTTAGCTTGAGAGGGCCTCTGTTGGAATGGCCTCTGTTGATTGTTGTTGTTGGAGTTGTTGTTGTAGTTGTTTCTTGGAGGATATTGATTTTGCTGGTACTGGGGTTGTTGTTGGAAATTTTGTTGAGGAGGTTGATAAACGGGCTGAGGATGAGCTGGAGCAGGGATTGTGACTGCTGCTATTGTTCTTGGAACATACTGGGGCCTGCCCCTGTTGGTGTGAATGGCATTGGTCTCGCCAGATCTTCTCGGGCCTGCAAAAGGCTTTCTTGTACCACTGGACGAGCTTGCACCATTATCAGATATCTTACCCATTTTCAACAGGCTTTCGATTCTCTCCCCAGCTATGACAACATCGGCGAAGCTGGTGGAAGAGAAAGCAGCCAACCTGTCAATATACGTTCCCTGGAGAGTGTTCATAAACATGTCTGCCATTTCTCTCAGACATTGGTGGTTGAACGGCAGCAGCCAATTGCCTCCATCTTTGGGCGTATTCTCGGAAACTTTCCCTTGACGACTGCGACATTCCCATTAGGAGAGTCCTATTAGGTGCCATGTCTAAGTTATACTGATACTGACGGATGAAGGCCTCTGCCAGGTCCTTCCAGCATCTTACAGTTGCCCTTGTCAAGTGGGAATACCATTCCCTTGATGCTCCAGTCAAGCTATCTTCGAAGTAAAACATCCAAAGTTTCTCATCCATTGTGTAGGCCTTCAGCCTTCCCAGAAACGATTGCAGATGAGTCCGGGGGCATGAAGTCCCATTATACTTTTCGAAACATGGAGGCTTGAACTTGTGGGGGATCCTGACCCCGTCTACCAGCCCCATGTCCATGACGTCAAAGCCCAGAGAATTTTGAGACTCCAGTGATCTCAACTTTTCAGCTATCTCATCCAAACGCCTATCATAGGCCTCTTCTCCAGCACCCATCACTGTAAATTGGTCCTCCTGAGGATCTTCTTGAAGCACTCTGGCTGCTGTAGCTGTTCCCTGAACGTTTGCAGGAATATTAATCTCAGGGTGTAGGTGCGGGCCAAAAACAGGAGGGTTAATATGGGGTTGCACCCTTTCATTATTACTTGTGCCAGCAGTTCCCACATGAGGCTCCTCTTGATTCTGTCTTTCAACCATGGCCCTCAGCCTCTCCTGGCTCTGAGCCATGTTGTTCATGACCTCCATGAACTGCGTCATTTGGGTCCTCATCTCCAATCTTTCATTGGCCAGTTGATTTCTAACATCAGCAAGATCTTGTTGAACTTGATCCATCTGGATGCCCGGAAGGTTGTTCCTAGTTGGGTACCTGTGTGGCCTGTTGAGAGGAAACACCCGGCGACGAGCAATACTGCCTGAGATTCACAACAGAGGTTAGTATCAATAAAACAAAACCTACAAAACAAACAAAAAGGTTAGTATGCAATGCAGTTGTGCTTATTTGTTCTCAAGGTATCCGGTTTGGTCTTCAGTTTTGACCCTTCCAGACCCTTGAAGATGATGCTGTTGAAGTTGCTTTTGAGATGAACCCAGATGGAAACAAACACAAATATATTACAAAGGTGAAATAATACAAACTGTTCTTGTTTTACAACACAAGCCCTCAAAGGGTCAAAATACATTACAAAAGAAAATCAAAAGTACATGGAATAGAAACAACAAGCAAATGCTCAAACTCCAAGGCCAAACTCATCCTCGCGAACTTCCTTAAGAAGCGCTTCGGTCACAGGATCAGCCGGGCGCTCCGTGAGACCTCTGATGAGAAGATTTCTTGTTGCAACAGCTGCAGTCAACTTCTTGTTCTGACTTTGGTCCTTAGATCTCTTCACTCCAGCTCTGATTTCTAGCTCTGAAATTTCCTTCTGGGCTGCTGCCAGGGCTTTTTCCATCTGCTCCATTTTGTCCTGAACTCTCTTGTCTTCTAGAGTGCGGGCTTCAGTGATCCGGACCCATCTGGCCTGACTCTCTTTCAAGTACAAGTCTGTTCTTGCTCTCTGGAACTGGGCTTCTTTACAAGCGTTCTTCAGAATCTGCTCACCAGCTTTAGACTTGTTGATGTACTCTCCAGACTTTTCAATTTTAGTTAAGTGCTCAACTCTCAGCTTCTCCAATCTTTCAATCTCCCTCACACCTTCACTCCTCTCCCGGAGGGTCTTCTGCAAGGCTTGGGATAACTTCTCATTTCTTTCCTTCAGACTTTCAAACTCTTCCAGACCAACAGTGGCAGGGGGTGGTACTGATGATGACTCAGGCAAGTCCTCTATGGTGAAAGGCAATCCAGAGAATTGGGATCTAGCATAAGACCACTCATGATATTGGGCTGATGCCACGTTATTGCACTTTCCCAAAATGGTGACTCCTTTGGTTTGAACATGATCCCAAGCCCAGGCAGCCTGCCTAACAACAGCCAAGTTAACCTGGTTCTCACAGTAGAGGGTTTCAACCAAATCTTGCTCCCTAGGAGCATGGACCAATGCATAGCCCAATTGCCTCTTAAACAGCAGAGGGTTGTAGTTGATACTTCCCTTAACTCCTACCAAAGGCACATTGGGAAAGTGCCCACAGCTTGTGATAATATCTCTGCCCTTGGTGCTCTGAGTGCACCATCTGATATCTGCTGAAGTGAGAGTAGTGAGCCTCTTAGCCCAGTTGCTTTGCTGGTGAGGGTTCAGGAATGCATCTGTCCTGGGTAGATGCCTGAGAAGCCAAGCATGGAATAGTGGAGCACAGCACCTCACTAACTTCCCCCTTTGCTTCTCATTCCTCTGGTGCACTGAGTAATAGAGGTCACCCAGCAAAGTTGGCACTGGGTTCTTCAGGATGAACAAATGGATTGCATTCTTGCTGATGAATCTGGGCTCATCTGCAAACAACACAATTCCATATACACTTAAGGCCAACAGTGCACAAACAGCTTTCCAATCCCCCAGGGAGGCCTTCAGACTAGCTTGAGTAATCAGGAAGTCCAGGTGAAAACCAGGGACCTTAGCCTTAGAGGTCATATGTTGCTCAACCAAAACAGGCTCCAGGTGCAAAGCTTTGGCTATCTCTCCATTGCTGGGAAAGACCAATTCAGGATTGAAAGGGATCTCTCTCTTAATAGGCAGGCCAGTCAAATATGAGTATTCTTCCAATAGAGGCCCCAGCTGAAAGTCCCTGAAAGTGAAGCACCTCAATGGGGGGTCATAGAACTGGATGCAGGTATGGATGAGGCTCCTCTGAGATGGGTCCAGATCTATGACCAAGTCAAGTATATCCCCATAGCTTTCTCTGAACAAAGATATGTAATCCGGAGTGATCAGGGTCTGGATCCTCCTGATATCTGACAAGTCTGGTTGGAAGAAATGATAAGTGATGTTGCTCTTCTTTGGAGCCATGATGCTGAAGACTGAGTAGAATAAGTACTGATGAAGATGCTGAGAAGTGGGCCACTGACTGGCTAGTGCAGGTAACTGAAGAACTGAAGCAAATGCTGGTGGAGACAGGTCAAAACTGCAGATGGGGTCAAAACCAAAACCTGATGAAAGTGGATACCCTGAAAAAACAAATAAGCACATGTTAAAATGATGCAATGAGTATGTATGCAGATGGAATGCAAAGGTTTGTGACTGAGCTGGATCTGATAAACTGCCTTGGTATAGATCCATGTGTGTTCGAGAATTCCAGATGGAGGTCTAAAAAAATCCAGTAACCAAGGTGGGGGACTCAAATAAAGAGTCACAAGTCCAGGGTTTTAGGATCACAAGAACTATCCAACATGGAGCATTCTTAACAAAGTCAAAGTAACAGGGTATTCTGAGGTCAAGATACCTGCAAACCTGTAAACAGCCCAACCCCCTCACAGGTAGTGATCTAGAACAAGGATCCCCAGACTTGGATCTGTTATGAGAAGTGTAAACACTTCTAACCCGGAGGTACAGTGTTTACAATAACCATAACAATTCCTCCTCTAATTCACCTCAGTTTCTGAAGGTCAATACTAAAAGGTCATCCAGACTTAGCAGGCTTCCCAGATCCCCCTAGCACTACAGGAAATCCGTAGCACAGAGTTCTCAAGAAGAAACCCATATCTGAACCGTGTTCCATATTCCCGCACCAGACCGAAATGGAATGGGAAAGAATATGGTTCACTCTATCCTAGGTGTCACTCAGGTCCCAGGTGTAGGACCTTAACTCTCAATGAAATACCCAACCACCAAAACAGAGAATCCAGATCCAGCCAGCAACAGCATGCCAATATGATATATATACAAATACAAAAAAAGAAAGCAGTAAAAATAAACTGTACATAAAGCAATAAACAAATACAAGCACAAATAAACACATAACACCCCAATAAACACAAATCAAACAAGCGCTAGGAGGAACCCACAAAAAGAACCAGAAGCCCTGGTTGCAATATAAGGGTCCCCAGCAGAGTCGCCAAGCTGTCGCTCCCGACAAATGACAATGGATCAAATGAAGGTACAGACGCGAACGGTCGGCGAAGGGAACAGTGAGAACACACAGCCGTGAACTCACTGGAGATGAATAGAGTCGCCAGCTAGGCATTTTTATCCCGGAGGAAAGGCAATGCTGCATAGGCCTAGCAAAAGATGGGTAAGACGGTATGCGAACCAGAGAGACTGAGAAAGGGGGTTGGTTACAACCTGGGAAGGTATTAGCACCCAGATTGTCCGTCGTACTCGACGGGATCCACGCTTAAAAGATTTATGTTTTAAAGGGGTAGTGTCAGTGCAATTTGTGTATAAAATAGCTGGAAAAGATGTACAGGTGTCAGTGTAAAGTGTATAAGTGATGTGTATAAATGAAGTGTCAGTGTGAGATCAGGAATGAAATGAATTGCTCATGATAATGAGGCTAAGAGAAAGAAGCTGGAAGAGGGGGAATGTACAGAGACTTTTGTTCGATAACTGTTAAGTTATGCCTACGTATCCTCTCGTGCAATGAGGAAGTCAGAACACCGTAGTTCGACCCAAAGAGACTGAAAGGAGAATTGACTTGTGAACTGCTTGCTTGTCAATGCTCAAGTGTATGACCTGTCTGGCTCAGGTGCAAACTGTCTTGCATTAGACGGAAGAAGCAAGTTCTCGTTTATGAGTGAAGGTGATGAGAAAAGAATCCCGGAGGAGACGATTATTGTTTGTTTTTGTGTGTTTTCAGTCTTTTATTTCTTTTTGGAGTTTGTCATAAGATAATGAGCTTAAGCCTAAACCAATGGGTTAGTAAACTCATCACATCCTCCCTCTGATTAGGGGTAATGAGAATTACCTTAAGTGTGAAGTCAGATTCTCACACTTAATCACCTTTGGTGTAAGATTAAGATCATTAACCTACTTGTGATTATTTAGATGTTTTTGGTGTTTTTGTTTAGTGTTGAGTAATGAGGTTAAGCCATAATCAGGGATTTAACAGACTCATTACACCATCCTAAAAGAAGGATAATAGGTGAGAGAGTTTAAGCTGAGGAAAGCTCCTCAACTTAATCCATGATTAGGGATTAAACCCATGACAAAACAAGCCTTTGATTAAGTGGATTTTATTTAGTGGTATGATGATGAAGTGTTTTTTTTATGATTTGTAAGACAACTTGAGGGGGACTTGTCCATTAACACTAGGGTTAGTCCTTCTTAACCACTTAAGGAAGAATTAGAACCCTAATGCAAGGCCCAAGTTACAAGTGTAATGTCTGGATGATTATTAGATGGATTAATTAAGAGATTTCAACACCTTAAGGGTCCAAGACTTAGGATTAAAGTTATACACTCCATCCTAAAAGAAGGATGCAGGCATGATCTTAATCACAAAGTCTTAAAGCCTTGAGGGTTTAGTCCCTGATTATGAGATGAGAAGAGATGACTCAAGGAGAGACACAAAGGTAAAAGCTATGGGAAAGACTAATCAAAACCCTAATTCATCATCATGCTTGGTTGGTCCTAATGTTTGTGAGGTTTTCAAGAACAATCTTCAGATGAACCACCAGGAAGCAGATGAACAAGATCAAGAGAAGCAAAGTGACTTGCTTCATTCAAGAAGTCAAGTCACTTGAAGAAAGAAAGTGGGAGAAGGAAGAATGAGCAAGCTCAAACTCAAACACAAGTAAGAATGCAGCAAGGTATGCAAAAGAAGATGAGAAGAAAAGTTATGAGAAGTGAAGGCAAATTCACTTCTCAAGATTACTTACCACCTGAAATGTTAGAAACAAATGCAATGCAATGCTAGATGAAATGAAATGACATGATGCAAAGCAAAACCAGAAGCATGGTGATGATGATTATGATGTTATGAAGTGCTGCAAACATGAGGCAAGGCAAAGGGATGCTCATACAAGATCATGAATGCAGATGATGCAAGTTAAGAAGCATGAATAAGCATGGAATGTTATGAATCATACAAGACAAATGGCATGGCAAATGTGTAATGTAATGATCAATGATGCTTCATACATGTCTTAAGATGTTAAATGAATCATAAGAATGCACAAAATGCAATGACAAGTCATGTTATGCAAGGAAATGCAAAGGGGATGCAAGAAAAAGCCCAAATTAGGGTTTACAAAGCAAACATCAAACACAAACCAAAAACAGAAGCAAACCTTAACATAAAAAATGGAAAATGGTACCCAAGGAAACCCTAGACCTATAATGAACCACTGCCCAAAGGGGAGCTCTCAACTCTCAACCAAACTCAAGTTATGAATTTTACAAGTTATTAGGGTTTTTTAGGGTTTGTAACAAAAGAAATACCAATCAAATAGAAAATGCAAGATCAAATCTTGGCCTTTTTATCCTTGAAAGCTCATGTCAAATGGAAAATAATGCAAAAAGAATCAATGTCTCAACCTTTACCAAAAGACAGAAATGAATTTTCAAACTTAGGATCAAAAAAATGCATCAAATATGATTTAATTCAATGAAAAATTCTTAAAATGCATCAAGATCAAAAAAGAAATTTGGTTTGAAGGTTGGACAATGTTTCTAAATGTCTTAAAACATTTCATGAATTTTTTTGTAATTTTTAAATACCTAAAAGTATTTTTAATTAATTAATTCTTATTAATCAATTAAAAATAATCTTTTAAATATTTAAAAATACTTTTTAATGATAAAAAATAAAATAAAAATATTTTTGTGTCATAAAAATTAATAAAACCTTAAAGAAAAAGTTTCATAATTTTTATGATTTTTTTTGCTATTTTAAATAATTGATACAAATTAAATGAAAATAAATGAATTAAAAATTGAATAAAAAGAGAAGTAATCAGATTGGACGCGTGAGATTGATTCTGGGGATAAATTCATTGACCACGCGCCACATCCAATGGTCCACGTTTGAACTGACTAAATTAAATAAATTAAGATTAATTAACCCTAACACGTGGATTAGGGTTAATCAAACACAATCTGGGCCACTCAATCTGGAGGGAAGTCAACAAGTCAGCGCATATCCACGGCCAGCATTCAAACTGTCATTAATTATGGGATTAAACCCTAATTACATTCAGGTGGCCGGAGAAGACCTCCGGTCATCTTCTCCGGCCAGAGGGTCACCTGAAAATCTTCAAGATCTCTCAAAACGCATCATAAATGAAAACTAAGCTATGGGAAATGATCTCCAACACCTCACGAACTAAACCCCTAACCTAAAACAAATTTATCTAACCTAAACAGGCTGAATCGAAGAAAACAAATTCTAGGGTTCGTGAGCTTCAAACAGCAATTAAACTCTCAAAACGCAACCATTTTCAAAACCAATGGTACCAGAATGACCAGCAAGACATGTAGAGCAAGTTTGTAACAATCAAATTGATTTCTGGAAAAATTAATTTGGAGCTACCTGAGATTTGCAACCTTTGATTTTGGAACTTTCAGGCCTCTTCTCCTTGCTCAATCTGCTCCTCTTGGTCCCCCAAAGTTGCTTGAATGCTCAAATGGAATTTATATTTGTTGGATGATGAGTTTCGAAGAGAACTGCTTCTGCTCAGTCAACAATGGCAGATGAGTTCTTGGCACTTTCAGGCTGTGAAGAAGGGTTGTTTATGACCTATGAGGTGTGTTGAGAAGGCTTGTGGTGTTGGTTGATGTGTTTGTGGCTTGTAGAGAGAGATTCGATAGAATCTGCAGCATGAAGGTGAGCTATGGCAGATGGGGATTCAGGGTGTTTTTGGCTTTGTTTCTTGATGCTTTGTGTTCTATAGATCAAGGTGAGATGAATGGAGGCAAAGGTTTGGGTGTTTGCAGGCTGTGTAATGAAAATCGAATGAAGTTGCAAGTTGGGGTGTTTTTTGTGTAAGTGATGAATGAGTTGGTTTCAGCCCTTGTTCTTGTTATGTTCCACTTGCAAAATGAAATGATAAACAAATCTGATTGGTTGCTTGATGTGACATGGCCTGCTATGATAGGTGAGGCTACTTTTGCTAAAAATCCACTTTTGTGTAAGATAGGGCATGGCTCAAAGTTAAGCAAGTACAAGGCATGGCTGGTGCAGCAAAAGGTGATGGATAGGCCTAGCAAAGCTCAGCAGCCAATGTCATAAGTTGGTGAAGTGGTCATGAGTGAAAATGCAAGTTGGCTAGCTTTATGGATTTTCATGAGAAAAGTCAAATTACATGAACCAAACCATGAGCAAACTTGGTCCATTTCTGATTTTTGTGACTTAGAGGATGTTCACATGCTGGTTTGACATGAATTTGAGGCAGCAATCATGCATTGATTCAAGACTTAGCAAAATTTCCACTTGGTGCATAACTTGAAAAACAATGATTTTTGGCAACTTTGCATGGCCATAACTTTTGATCCATGAAGAGTTAGATCATGTTCTTGTACTTTTTGAAAAGGGAAAGATAAGATCTACAACTTTCATGACCAAAGTTTTTCCATTTGAAGCCTTTTTGGATCATAAATCAAAGCTTGAAAATTGACCTAAAAGGAAGCATTCTTGAAAAGTCAACAAAACCCAAAAAGTCAACTTTTGCAAAAACCCTAAATTCTTGATTTTTATGAACTTCAAACTTCTTCCATGATCAAATAAAGATCATATACACTCAAAATGATGAAGATCACCCATTGGTTGGGTCATTGGGGGCCTCAGATGCCCTGATTTTGCACTGACTTGTCTGAAAAGTCAACTCTTGATCAGATGACTTCCCCATGGAATTTCTTCATGAAAATTGATATGCATACTCCCTATACCATATAAGGATCAATGGAAACAAGAATGACCAAAAAATTTGGGGTTATGGCCTCTGAAACCAAAACCCTAACTTTCAGTCAACTGAGCAGTTCATCCTGGCTCTGCATCCACTCAAACCCTAATTCTTGTGATTCCTCTGCATTTTTGACTTTGTGAGGATGTAATATGATATAAGAACACACATGAACCCCTTTGAGTTGATTGGTGGTCTTTGGAATGGCTCAGGAGGCCCTGAGGTTGCTCAGATCACAAACCCTAGGTGCAGATGCCTTAGAAGCTATGCAGTGAATCAAAATGAGATGTGAGATGATATGTTTTGTGTATATGCATATGAGATGATCACAAGCCATGGTGTGAATGGGTGAGGGCAAATTTGGGGTGTTTACAACTATCTCTATAGACTCTCCATGAGGCTGAATAACCTTCTCCTCGTGCTCAAGCAACCGAGAAATCTCATCGGGAATCTCTTCAACATCCTCTTCCTCAGCTTCGAACATATGGAATTCAAAGTTGGGAGTGGGCATAAGATCATTGTTTTCAATGGGTTTATCAATCAATCTGCATAATGATTTTATTTTTATTTTAGAGTATGAACAAAAGTGAAAACATTATGTAGATAAACAATTATTATTTTTATTTTTTAGGTTTTTTATGTTACCATTTTTCAGAATAAAGCAAAAAGGAAAAACACATATGGAAATAACAAAATAGCATTTTATTGATGATGATAAAATTTGAAACAAAGCCCAACAAACATCACTTTCACCTTGGGCAGAGTGAAAGGATTTTTGAAAGAAAATAAAACAAATTACTTTGAAGCATGAACAATAAAAGGAACATCAACAACAATCCAGTTCTTGCAAATCTTTCTGTGCGTAACAAAGTTAGGCATTTCTTCATCTTCATCATCTTCAATGATGGCAGCAGCGGAATGATCGTTGATAAACCCAACACTTCGAAATCCTTCCTGAATAGTCTTCGGGTCATTGAGAACCACGCCTGGTGCAAAGCCGATACCAAATCCTTCCTTGTTGTCGACAACATCAATAACTCGTCCCCAACCGTCAGATCGACCAATTTCAAGCACGCGCAGAGCATCCTTGAGAGAAGACATAGGCATGACATTCTTCTTAGCAGCATTATCAACAACAGAAAGAGCCTGAAATGAAGTTCCCACCTTTTCTTCAGTATCAATATAGGAGAAAGATGACAAATTGCTCACAAGCATCGCCTTTTCACCGCCAATAGTCACTAATTTCCCATTTTTCACAAACATCAGCTTCTGATGAAGAGTAGATGTCACAGCTCCTGCCTCATGAATCCAGGGTCTTCCAAGGAGACAACTGTAAGCGGGACGTATATCCATTACTTGAAAAGTAATTTGGAATATAAATGGTCCAATAAGAATAGGAAGATCCACTTCACCAATCACTATCTTCTTCGATCCGTCAAAAGCTTTCACAATAATTCTACTATGCCTCATGGAAGCGCCTTGGTACGTAAGCCTTGACAAAGTTGACTTCGGCATCATGTTCAGAGAAGACCCAGTATCAACCAGCACTTTAGACATAGCATCTTCCTGACAATTCACTGAAATATGCAGAGCCAAATTATGGTTCCTTCCTTCTTCAGGAAAATCATCATCACAGAAACTCAGATTATTGCACGATGTGATATTAGCCACAATACTATCAAACTGATCAACAGTCACATCGTGGTCAACATAAGCTTGATCAAGAATCTTCTGCAAAGACTGCCTATGAGCCTCAGAGCACATCAAGAGTGATACAACTGATATCTTTGACGGAGTATGCAACAACTGCTCAGTAACGTTGTACTCGCTCTTCTTTATCAATTTCAACACCTCATCTTCACTATCACTGAATTGGCCTGATCGGGCAACAACATCCATAATCTGTTTACTCGCACTTGTATCCTCAACTCTCTTTGGAGGATCCGAAGCATAAACCCTACCACTTCGAGTCACCTTTGTCATATCAGCAATGCTAACCACAAACCTTGGAGAAGGAATAGGAACTTCCTTACCATTTTCTATCATCGTAGCATTATACCGGTACGAAACAACTTTATCAGACTCATATGGCATTGGACCAGGCAAATTGATCACCAAGGGAGTAACAACATATTTGCGGCTATCAAAAGAAATAACCACCTTCTCAGGAACAACCTTATCAGGAATATTGAACTGAGGCACAATAACGTTCACTTCATTTTCATACTCATCTCTTTTTGCTGTCACTTTAATCAACTTATCATCCATCATCTTTTGAATGTCTCTCTTAACAATCACGCAACCATGAGGGTTCACCGAGCAGATGCAACACCCAGCATAATTGTGATCAATATCATGATATTCACTTAAGAAAGCATGCATCTCAACCAAATACCTTCGAATATGGCGGACCTTATAGATCTTGAACAAACCAGGACAACCATCCGCCATATTCATAGACACATTACCATGCTTCGGAAGCGGATTTGTCTTTACATTTGGATTAATATCATTGAAGAACAGAACATTGTTCCTTATCAACTTCTGCACTTCAAACTTCAAGGGATAACAGTTCTCAACATCATGCCCCGGGGCACCTTGATGAAAAGAACAGTGAGCCTCTGGCTTATACCACCATGAGATAATCTCTGGAACTGGAGGTGGAGAACGTGTTTGCATAAGATTCTTTGCAATCAAAGAAGGAAGAAAATCCGCATACAACATCAGAATGGGATCAAAACTTGGCTTAGCGCGAACCTGTTGATTACCACTCTGTTGCACAGAAGGCGGTTGATAACGTGACTGATACTTTGGAGCTACTGGCACAGTTGGAGTCACATTAATCACCAGAGTTACAGAAGCTACATGCTGCGGATGATGATTCTCACGACCACGAGGTCTTCTGTAACTTTCACGAGACACAACATTAGTCTCTCCTTCTTTCTTTTTACCAAAGTTGAACCTCCTAGAGCTCGAGCCCGCACCACTCTCTTGGCTCAACCGTCCCTCACGAACACCTTCTTCTAGTCGCATCCCCATACTCACCATTTCAGTGAAATCAGAAGGAGCACTTGCTATCATCTTCTCATAGTAGAAGTGTAAACACCCCAAATTTGCCCTCACCCCTTCACATCATGGCTTGTGATCATTTCATATGCATAAACTCAATCATAGCATCTCATATCACAGTTTTGATTCATTGCATTGGTTCAAAGTCATCTGCATCTAGGGTTTGTGATCTGAGCAATCCAAGAGCTTCTTGAGCCACTCCAAAGATCATCTATCACTTCAAAGAGGTCCATGTATGTTCAAGCATCATATTATATCCTCTCAAAAGTCAAGAATGTCAAAGAATCACAAGAACTGGAAATGGTGTGGAAGCAGAGCCAAGCTTGACTCCACAGATGACCTAGAATTAGGGTTTTGGTTTCAGAGGCCATAACTCCAAATTTTTTGGTCATTCTTGTTTCTATTGGTCTCTATATGGTATAGGGAGTATGCATATCAATTTTCATGAAGAAATTCCATGGGGAAGTCATCTGATCAAGAGTTGACTTTTCAAGCAAGTCAGTGCAAAATCAGGGCATCTGAGGCCCCCAATGACCCAACCAAAGGGCATTCTTCATCATTTTGATTGTATATGATCTTTATTTGATCATGGAAGATGTTGTAAGTTCACAAAATTGAAGAATTTCAAGTCTTTTGCAAAGTTGACTTTTTGGGCAAGTTTGACTTTTAATGAAATTGCCATTTTAGGCAACTTTTTCAACCTTTACTTTTTGATTCAAAAAAGCTTCAAATGGAAAAACTTTGGTCATGAAAGTTGTAGAATGGATCATTCCCTTTTCAAAAAGTACAAGAACATGACCTAATTCATTTTGGATCAAAAGTTATGGCCTTGCAAAGTTGGAAAAAATCACAAAATTTCAAAGTTTCCACCAAAGAGACAAAGTTGCAAATTCATTTCTCAAGGCAAATTTAGTCATCAAATGCACTTATAAACTTCACCACATGATCACACAAGACCTAAAAACCAGAATGGGCCAAGAAACTTCTCACTTTTGTGGCCTATGGATCAAGATATTTCATAAAGATCACAAGCAAGGCAAGTTGCAAAACTCATCATAGTTTATCATCCACTTGTTGGCTAGCCTGCTGAGCCACCCTAGGCATCTCCCCTCATCATGCTGCGCAGGACACACCCTTTGTCCTTGGCTAGAAAGTAGCCCATACTTCTCTTACACCAACTTTGACATTTTGGCAAAAAGACCCATACCAATCAATAAAGCACACATCACTTCTTCTGACCAATCATGATAGTTTATACAAGCCAAAAGCAAGCCAAAGCAACAAGAGAGCAAGCCTGAAACACTTCATAACTCAGCATTCTCATTTTCACATCATCTTGCAAGAGCCTTCGAAACTCATCACACAGGCCAAAAACACATAAACAAACTTCACCAATCAACTCAACACACCTTCCTGATCACAAAGCACCCTTCACCACAACCTGAAAGCCATTGAATCAAAAACACGATCACCACCTGCCATTGAACAGAACTCAAGCAAACTCTCAAACCAGCCATTGCAAACTTCAAACAAACCTTGCAAGCTTCTTAGGAGGATCAGTGGAGTAGATTTGAGCCAAAGAAACAGCCAGAAAGCTCCTGAATCGAAAGCTTCAGTTCAGGTAGTCAACTCAAAACTTTTTCCAGAAACATGTTTTTAAGTTCTTAATAGCTTCTATGCACTCCCCTGATCATGAATATGTGCTTACTTTTGAAAATGGCTGAGAAACCAGCATGTATGAACTGTCTGAAATTTTTTGCCCTAAAACTGTTTGGCTTCGATTCGTTTGATTGATGAAGAATAAATGATGTTTGAATGGGGGTTTTGATTTAGTTTGGCATGTGGTTGATTTCTGGATAGTTAGTTTTCGTTTTCATGAAGTTTTGAGGGTTTTAGGGATTTTCAGGTGGGAGTCCCACCGGAGAAGACGACCGGAAGTCTTCTCCGGCCACCTGAGTTCAATTAGCCCTAACCTGAGTGATTAATGAAGTTTGAATAATACCCCTTGGATGTGTTGACTCGCGCGCATTTGGACGCCCAGGATCTCTCTATTTTGCCCTAATCTTAAGTTGACTTTATTAATTCAGATTAATTAATTTTTAATTGGGATTAATGAAGTTTGAATGTCAGCCTTTAGATTGCGCGCGCAGTCAACAAACCCCTCCCCAGATTCAATCCTGGCCTCTCATTCAGCATACTTCTCATTAATTCAATTTTATTTTCTTTTTTATTCATTTAATTTGTCCATTTAATTTAAAATAGCAAAACAATTTTAAAAATTCTGAAATTTTTTGTATAAACTTTTATTAATTTTCAGAAACCAAAAACATTTTTATTTTTATTTTTTGCATTAAAAAATATTTTTAAATTATTTAAAAGTTTATTTTTAATTAATTAATGAGAATTAATTAATTAAAAATACTTTTAGGTATTTAAAAATCACCAAAAAATTCATGAAACCTTCATAATCATTTAGAAACATTGTCCAACCCTCAAACCAAATTTCTTTTTTGATCTTGATGTCTTTTGAGAATTTTTCATGGAATTAAAATCATTTCAAGGCATTATTTTGATCCAAACTTCAAAAAATCATTTCTGCCTAACCATTGAGAGTTGGACTTTGATTCTTTTTGCATTGCATTTTGTTTAGCATGTAGTTTGTGAGATTAAATGGGCATGATTTGATCTTTCATTTTCAATTTGTTTGACATTTTTCTTGTTAAGGTACCCTAAAACCCTAGAAAACTTAGGAAATTCATAACTTACATTAGGTTAAGAGTTAGAACCCCTCCTTTGGGCAGTGAGTTTGTATAGGATTAGGGTTCCTTTGAGTGCATTTTCAATTTTTTTATCTTGATGTTTGCTTCTGATTTTGGTTTTTGTTTGATGCATTGATCATAAACCCTAATTTGGGCTTCTTTTTGCATTCATCTTGTATTTGCATTCATACCTTGACTTGCCATAGCATTTTGTGCATCCATTTGATTCATTAGACATCTTAAGACATATTGAAAGCATGTTTGATCATTGCATCATGTATTTACCACTTTGTATGCCATTTGCATTCCATAACTTTTCATGTATGTTCATGGTTCTAAACTTGCTTCATTTGCATCCATTGGTTCATATGTTCATCCTCATGCCTTGATTCATGTTTGCATCATCTCATAGCACCATTATCATCTCATATATGCTTCTGGTTTTGATTTTCATCATGCCATTTCATTCCATTTTGCATTGCGTTGCATTCCTTTCACTAACTTTTCAGGTGGTAAGCAACTTTGAGAAGTGAATTTGCCTTCACTTCTCACAATTTCTTTTCATCTCTTTCATGCATCCTTGCTGCATTTTGTTATGTGTTTGAGATTGAGCTTGCTCATTCTTCTTCTTCTCACTTTCTGTCTTTAAGTGACTTGTCTTCTTAAATGAAGCAAGTTACTTTGCTTCTCTGCTCCTTTCATCTGCTTCTTGGTGGCTCCATTGAAGATTTCTCCTGTAAACCTCACAAACCCTAGGAACAACCAAGCATGATGACAATTAGGGTTGATTAGTCCCCCATTAGTTTTACCTTTGTGTCATCTTTGTGTCTTCTCTTCTCATCTCATAATCAGGGACTAAACCATAAAGGCTTTAAGGCTTTGTGATTAAGCTTATGCCTGCATCCTTCTATTAGGATGGAGTGTATAACTTTAATCCTAAGTGTTAAACCCTTAATGTGTTTAAATCCTTTAATCAATCCACTTAATAATCATCAAGACATCCAGCTTGTAACTTGGGACTTGCATTAGGGTTCTAATTCTTCCTTAATTGGTCAAGAAGGACTAACCCTAGTGTTAATGGACAAGTCCCCCTCAAGTTGTCTTACAAACCATAAAAATAATTTCTTCATCTTATCATTAACAAAAATCCATTTAATAAAGGCTTTGTTTTGTCATGAGGTTAATCCCTAATCATGGATTAAGTTGAGGAGTCTTCCTCAGCTTAAACATTCTCATCTATTATCCTTCTATTAGGATGGTGTAATGAGTCTGTTTAATCCCTAATTATGGCTTAATCTCATTACTCAACACTAAACAAAAACAACAAAAACATCTAAATAATCACAAGTAGGTTAATGATCTTAATCCTACATCAAAGGTGATTAAGTGTGAGATGCTGACTTCACACTTAAGGTATTCTCATTACCCCTAATCAGAGGGAAGATGTGATGAGTTTACTAAATCCATTGGTTTAGGCTTAAGCTCATTAACTTATAACAAACTTTCAAAAGCAATAAAATACTGAAAACACAAAAACAAACAATAATCGTCTCCTTTGGGATTCTTTTCTCATCTCATTCACTCATAAGCGAGAACTTGCTTCTTCCGTCTAATGCAAGACAGTTTGCACCTGAGCCAGACAGGTCATACACTTGAGCATAGACAAGTAAGCAGTTCACAAGTCAATTCAACTTTCAGTCTCTTTGGGTCGAACTACGGTGTTCTGACTTCCTCATTGCACGAGAGGATACGTAGGCATAACTTAACAGTTATCGAACAAAAGTCTCTGTATATTCCCCCTCTTTCCAGCCTTATCCTTTAAGCCTCATGATCTTGAGCATTTCATTCTTGTTCTTACACTGACACTGTACATTTACACACTTCACTTCTTTCACACTGACACTTGCCATCTTTCCAGCTTTGATACCCAGATTGCACTGACACTACCCCTTTAAAACACAAATCTTTTAAGCGTGGATCCCGTCGAGTACGGCGGACAATCTGGGTGCTAATACCTTCCCAGGTTGTAACCAATCCCCTTTCTCAGTCTCTCTGGTTCGCAACCGTCTTATCCATATTTTTCTAGGTCTATGCAGCATTGCCTTTCCTCCGGGATAAAAATGCCTAGCTGGCGACTCTTTTCATTCCCTGTGAGTTCACTCCTGTGTGTTGTCACACCCTCTTTTCGCCGACCGTTCGCGTCTGTACCTCATTTGAGCCCGGTCTCATCTGGTGGGAGCGACAGCTTGGCGACTCTGCTGGGGACCCTTATGCTGTAACCAGGGCTTCTGGTTCCTTTTTGTGGGTTCCTCCTAGCGCTTGATTGATTTGTGTTTACTGGGGTGTTATGTGCTATTTGTGCTTGTATTTGTATTTATTTTTGCTTTATGTACAATTGTTTTACTGCTTTCTTTATAGCTTTACATATATCATACTGTCATAATGTGCTGGCTGGATCTGTTTTGTTGCTTTGGTGGGTGGGTGTTCTACTGAGAGTTAAGGTCCTATACCTGGGACCTGAGTGACACCTAGGATAGAGTGGTTCATGTTCTTTCCCATTCCATTTCGGTCTGGTGCGGGAATATGAAACACGGTTCAGATATGGGTTTCTTCTTGAGAACTCTGTGCTGCAGATTTCCTGTAGTGCTAGGGCTATCTGGGAAGCCTGCTAAGTCTGAATGACCTTTAGTATTGACCTTCAGAAACTGAGGTGAATTAGAGGAGGATCTTTTATGGTTATTGGAAACACTGTACCTCCGGGTTAGAAGTGTTTACACTTCTCATAACTGATCCAAGTCTGAGGATCCTTGTTTTAGAACATCACCTGTGAGGGGGTTGGGCTGTTTACAGGTTTGCAGGTACCCTTGACCTCAGCATACCCTGTTACTTTGTTTTGATTAAGAGTACTCCATGATTGGAACAGTTCTTGTGATTTTTAACCCTGGACATGTGACTCTTTATTTGAGTCCCCCACCTTGGTTACTGGACTTATGGGCCTCCATCTGGATTTCTTGAACATACCTGGACTTATATCAGAGCACTTAATCAGATCCAGCTCAGTCACAAACCCTTGCATATCATTTGCATACATCATCATTGCATCATTTTAACATTTGCTTATTTGTTTTTCAGGGTATCCATACTTTATTTTGGCTTGGTTTTGACCCCATCATCAGCATAGACCCATCCTCATAAGTATCTACTTCAGCTATCAGCTACCTGCTTCAGCCACCAACATCTGCCTGTCAGTGGCCCATCTTCAGTGATATTCTCCATCATCAGCACCTGTCTCAACTCTTCTTCAACAACATGGCACCTAAGAAGAGCAATATCTCCTACCATTTCTTTCAGCCTGAGCTAGCTGACATCAGGAAGATCCAGACCTTGATTACTCCAGACCATATACCACTATTCAGAGAACATTATGGAGGCATACTTGATGTGGTTATGGATTTGGACCCTTCACAGAGGAGCCTGATTCATACTTGCCTGCAGTTCTACGATCCCCCTCTGAGGTGTTTCACTTTTCAGGATTTTCAGTTGGGACCTTTATTAGAGGAGTATTCATCATTGGTTGGTGTACCTATCAGGGGTGGAGTCCCCTTCAACCCTGAGATGGCTTTTCCAAGTAATGAAGAAGTGGCAAAGGCATTGCATCTGGAACCTTGCCTGATTGGACAGAACCTGACTACCAAGGCTGGAATCTCTGGCCTACATTTGGATTTCTTGACCTCTCAGGCTATTCTGAAGGCCTCCTTGGGGGAGTGGAAGGCAGTCTGTGCATTATTAGCCCTTAGCATATATGGGGTTATTTTATTTGCAGATGAGCCTAAGTTTGTTAGCAAGAATGCAATCCATCTTTTCATCCTGAGGAACCCAGTGCCCACTTTACTGGGAGATTTCTACTACTCTGTTCACCAAAGGAATGAAAAGCAAAGAGGAAGATTGGTGAGGTGCTGTGCTCCCCTGTTCCATACCTGGCTGCTCAAGCACTTGCCCAAGACTGATGCATTCTTGAATCCTCACCAGCCAAAGAATTGGGCTAGAAGACTCATTGCTTTGACCTCAGCTGACATCAGGTGGTGCACTCAGAGCACCAAGGGCAGGGACATCATCACTAGTTGTGGGCAGTTCCCCAATGTACCCCTGATAGGAGTGAAGGGTTGCATCAACTACAACCCTCTGCTATTCAAAAGACAACTGGGCTATGCATTGGTCCACCCTCCTAAAGCACAAGACTTGGCTGAGACCCTTTACTGTGAGATTAAGCCTAATCTGGTCATTGTCAGGCAAGCATCCTAGGCTTGGGATAATGTTCAGACCAAGGGAATAACCATTCTTGGGAGATGCAACAATGTGGCCTCAGCTCAGTACTATGAGTGGTCTCATGCCAGGGCACAAATTTCTGGGATGCCCTTTACCATTGAGGATGCACCAGGGCCATCCACAGCATCACCTCCTGCCACTGTCAGCTTAGAGGAGTTTGAGAATTTGAAAGAGAGAAATGAAAAGCTGACTCAGGCTCTACAGAAGACCCTCTGGGAGAGGAGTGATGGGCGCTTGGACATTGAAAGGTTAGAAAAGCTAAAGGTGGAACATCTAGCCAGGATTGAGAAGTCAGAAGACTACATCAAGAAGTCAAGGGCTAGAGAGCAGATTTTGAAGAATGCCTGCAAGGAGGCTCAGTTTCAAAAGGCCAGGACTGATTTGTATCTGAAGGAGAGTCAAGTTAGGTGGGTCAGGATCACTGAAGCTCGTACTCAGGAGGATAAGAGGACTCAGGACAAGATTGAGCAGTTGGAGGCTAGTGCAAAGGAGCAACAGGAAGCCCTGCTAGCAGCCCAGAGAGAGATCTCAGAGTTGAAGATTAGAGCTGGAGTGAAGAGGTCAAAGGACCAGAGTCAACACAAGAAGCTAACTGCAGCTGTTACTACCAGGAATCTCCTTATCAGGAACCTCACAGAGTGTCCAGCTGATCCTGTGACTGAAGCACTTCTCAAGGAAGTTCAGGAGGATGAGTTTGGTCTTGGTGTCTGACTTTTGCTTGTTGTTGCTTTCATTTCATTGTACTTTTCCTTCTTTGTGTTGTATTTTGACCCCTCAGAGGGCATGTATTGTAAAAAAGAAACAAACTATGTATCAGTTACCCTTTTTTTTTGTAATATATGTATTGGTTTGTTTTATCTGAATTCTTCAAGCAACATCAAAAGCATCTTCCTCAGGGGTCTGGAAAGGTCAAAACCAAGTGCCAAGCCGGATACCTTGGAAACAAATAAGCATACTGCATTGCATGCTAACCTTTGTTTGTTTTGTAGGTTTGTTTTGTTACTAACTCTGTTGTGATCTCAGGAACTATTGCTCGACGTCGGGTGTTCCCACTCAACCGTCCACACAGATATCCCACCCGCAACAACCTTCCGTGTATACAGATGGACCAGGTACAACAGGACCTTACAGAGGTCAGGAACCAAATGGCCAATGAGAGATTGGAAATGAGGAATCAGATGACACAATTTATGGAGGTGATGAATGGATTGGCACAGAGCCAAGAGAGATTAAGAGCCTTGGTAGAGAGGCAGACTCAGGAAGATCCCCATCTAGGGACTGGTGGGACAAGCAACAACGAGAGGGTTCAACCTCATATCAACCCACCTGTATTTGGACCCCACCTTCATCCAGAGATCAACATCCCCGCTAATATGCAAAGGAATGCTACTACAGGCAGAGTGCTGCAGGAAGACCCCCAGGAAGATCAGTTCACAGTGATGGGAGCCGGGGATGAAGCCTATGACAGAAGACTAGATGAAATTGCTGAAAAATTAAGGTCCTTGGAGTCTCAAAACTCCTTGGGTTTTGATGTTATGGACATGGGCTTAGTGGACGGGGTCAGGATTCCCCATAAGTTTAAACCACCATGCTTTGAGAAGTACGACGGGACTTCCTGTCCACGGACCCACTTACAATCCTTTCTGGGGAGGCTGAAGGCATATACCATGGATGAAAAGCTATGGATGTTTTATTTCGAGGATAGCTTGACAGGAGCTTCAAGGGAATGGTACTCTCATCTGACTAGAGCCACCATCAGATGTTGGAAAGACTTGGCAGAGGCCTTCATTAGACAATACCAGTATAATTTGGATATGGCTCCCAACAGGACCCTCCTGATGGGAATGTCACAATCATCCAGAGAAAGCTTCCGGGAGTACGCCCAGAGGTGGAGACAGCTTGCTGCTGCTGTCCAGCCACCCATGTCAGAGAGGGAGATGGCTGATATGTTTATGAACACCCTCCAAGGGACATACATTGACAGGCTAGCTGCTTTTTCTTCTACCAGCTTTGCGGATGTAGTTATAGCTGGAGAAATAATTGAGAGCCTATTGAAGATGGGCAAAATTTCTGACAACGGTGCAAGCTCTTCCAGCAACTCAAGGAAGCCTTTTGTGGGCCCAAGAAGAACTGGTGAGACCAATGCTATCCATACCAACAGGGGCAGACCCCAATATGTTCATAGGTCTGTGGCAGCAGTCACCATTCCCGCTCCAATTCATCCACAACCAGCTTATCAACCACAGCAACAAAATTATCATCAACAAACTCAGTATCCTCCTCAGAGAAACTACAACAACACCAACAATCAGCAAAGACCGTTCCAACAGAGACCTTCTCAAGCCAATAGGGTGATTGATCCGATCCCTATGCCCTATGCCACATTATTGCCACAACTCCTAAAGCTCAACCTGGTTGAGCTAAGGACGTTGGCACCTCCAGATCCTGCCAGTCTGCCCAGAAATTATGACGCCAGCGCCAGATGTGCTTTTTACTCAAATGCACCTGGCCATAGTACAGAGAAGTGCAGAGCTTTGCACATGAAGGTACATGACTTGGTAGATTCTAAGGCTCTAAATTTTGCACCACCACCAAATGTTAACAAGAACCCTATGCCCAACCATGGTGGCCCCAAATTCAATGCTATTGAGGAAGACAAGCCGTCTTACTTGATAACCAGTGTGGGTCAGATTCGGACACCCTTGGTAGAGATTAAAGCTCAACTCCTTGAATGTCAAATATTCCCGGGATGTGAGATAGGGTGTGCTTATTGCAACATTTCAGTGAATGGTTGTGATAACTTGAGAGATGGCATAGATGGTCTCATCCAGAGTGGCCTGCTTCAAATCACAACATCAATACCTACCAATCCAGCAATCTCCTTAACAACAGTTCCCGAGTCTTCTACAACTGCAACAACCATTGTTCCAAACAACTTTTCAGTTTCATCAACAAATGCTTCATCTGTTACATCAACGGACCAAATATCAGCAAACATCCCTTCTACAACTTCAGCACCCCTTCATTCAGAATCTCCTACAACAGCAACACCCATCCATTCAACAATGTCTCCTACAACTTCAACAGCAAATGTCTCAACGGTTACAATTTATTATGATCCTGAAAAATGATTCTGCCTACAACTCGCAAAATGCCACCCCTATCAGAGAACCAGTCACAATATACTATGATCCACGTACTATCATGGTCCCTTCTGCAGCTGCCATCAGTCCAGTCACTATCACAGTGCCTGAGCCAGTACCTTATGAAAGCAGTAATGCCATCCCTTGGCATTACGGCTCTGATCTATACTGCGAAGGACAGAAAATCACTCTTGAATCATCAGCTTCTTCACCACAAATAGACAATGTGGGAGGAGGCGGAGGCTTCACTCGAAGCGGACGTCTCTTTGCCCCGCAAATTCAAAGACCCACTGCTGAGGCAGAAGCTGCTGCCAAGGCAAAAGGGAAGAGCATGGTGCAAGAAGAGCAAATTGTTAAGGAGGCTTTGAAAACACCTTTTGATCAAGAAGTTGATGAATTCATGAGAATCATCAAGAAAAGTGATTACAAAATAGTGGACCAGCTTCACCAGACACCTTCCAAGATCTCCATTTTATCATTGCTAATGTGCTCCGAGGCTCATCGGAACGCATTACTAAAAGTCTTGCACGCAGCTTATGTGCCATAAGAGATCACAATCAATCAGTTGGAAGCTGTGGTTGGGAATGTTAATGCTATTAATGGACTAGGATTTACCAACACTAATTTGACTACGGAAGGCCGCAATCACAACAAGGCTTTGCACATTACCATGGAGTGTAAGGGTGCGGTTCTTTCCCATGTACTGGTAGACACGGGATCATCCCTCAATGTCTTACCTAAAAAAGCCCTTGTGAAGCTAGAGTATGAAGGATTGGCATTACGCCCCAGTAACTTGGTAGTAAGAGCCTTTGACGGCTCTAAGAGATCAGTTCTGGGAGAAATTGAGTTGCCTATAACGATTGGCCCACAAACTTTCAAAACGACCTTCTACGTGATGGACATTCAGCCTGCCTACAGCTGTTTGTTGGGTAGACCATGGATTCATGCCGCCGACGCATTTACGTCTACCCTTCACCAGAAGTTAAAATTCGAGTGGGAGGGCCAAGTCGTTACTATTTGTGGAGAGGAAGATATTTTTGTTAGCCACCTGGCTACATACAAATACATTGAGATGGACAGGGAGATCCACGAAACTATGAGTCAAGGGTTTGAGGCTTTGAACATAAATGAAACATCTGCTGTACCTGGAACCTCAATGACATCTTATCAACAAGCCCGGAAGGTTGTTGAAGAAGGGACTGCCCAAGGCTGGGGCAAGTTGCTGCCTGTAGAGAAGAAGGAGGATAGATTTGGGTTGGGTTACAAACCAACTCAACAAGATCAAGCAGAGGCTGCTAAGAAGCCCAACTTTGTTAGTGGGGGGATGCTCACCCCTGATGCTGTCAACAATTTGGAAGACGAGGATGAAAGCGACCGTAATCTGGAGAGTTGGATACGTCCAAAGATCCCGGGGAGCAGTACCTCAAACTGGTCTTCCCAGGAAATTATAAGAGTTACTCCTGCAGAGTAATTATTATTTCCTGTATATTTTAAGCATGCATCAAGTCTTTCATCTTGCCCAAGATGACAAGACTCATTTTGTAATCGGGCCATCTGTAATTTTTGTGCAACAAGATTAATCAATGAAATATCAGACATCTTTTGCAAATGAGTCTTTTTCTTTTCCGCTCACTGTTTTTCCATTTTTCTTTTTGTACAAAAAAATAAATGGCAATGTTTTCAAAATGACAACTTTCTTTCACTTTTCTGAACAAGATTAAAATCAATCACTAAAATGAACAAACTGGACCCTTGCAGAGAGTGCCTTCCAGACTGCACCGACAACAGCACGGCTTTGACTTCGTATGACTTTGACAATCCAATCAATCAAGCTGATGAAAGGGTTGAAGAAGAGTATGAGCTTCCTGAAGATCTATCCAGGTTGTTGAGACAAGAGGAAAGGGTTATCACTCCTCATCAGGAGGAGGTAGAGACGATCAATCTTGGTACAGATGAAGATGTGAAAGAAGTTAAAATCGGGGTCTGCCTACAAGACTCAGTGAAGAGACAACTGATTGACCTGCTTCAAGAGTATGTGGACGTGTTTGCTTGGTCTTATCAAGATATGCCAGGGTTGGACACCAACATTGTTGTGCACAAGCTGCCTTTAAGAGAAGAATGCCCACCGGTTAAACAGAAACTGCGTCGTACTCGCCCAGACATGGCAATGAAGATCAAAGAAGAGGTACAAAAGCAGTGGGACGCCGGGTTCCTTGCTGTAACTAGCTATCCGCCGTGGGTCGCTAATATTGTGCCTGTGCATAAGAAAGATGGCAAAGTAAGGATGTGTGTTGACTACCGGGATCTGAATAGAGCCAGCCCGAAAGATGACTTCCCATTACCTCACATTGATGTATTGGTAGATAATACGGCTCAGTTCTCGGTATTCTCCTTCATGGACGGATTTTCAGGATACAATCAGATCAAAATGTCACCTGAAGACATGGAGAAGACAACCTTCATCACACCCTGGGGCACGTTCTGTTACAAGGTGATGCCATTCGGACTGAAGAATG
Organism: Lathyrus aphaca; assembly: GCA_963966055.1. Taxonomy (NCBI): domain Eukaryota; kingdom Viridiplantae; phylum Streptophyta; class Magnoliopsida; order Fabales; family Fabaceae; genus Lathyrus; species Lathyrus aphaca. The sequence continues at coordinate 722,927,602 of OZ014519.1, read as the reverse complement.
CTGGTGCAACATATCAACGGGCTATGGTGACATTATTCCACGATATGATCCATAAAGAAATCGAATGTTATGTGGATGACATGATTGCCAAGTCCCTCACTGAAGAAGACCACCTGGTAAATCTGCTGAAGCTATTCAAGCGTCTGAGGAAGTACCAACTGAAGTTAAACCCCAACAAGTGCACATTCGGGGTGCGATCCGGTAAGCTACTGGGTTTTATTGTAAGTGAGAAAGGGATTGAAGTTGACCCTGATAAAGTCAAGGCTTTTCAAGAAATGCCTGCACCGAAGACAGAAAAAGAAGTTCGAGGGTTCTTAGGACGATTGAACTACATTTCGAGGTTCATATCTCACCTTACAGCAACCTGCGAACCCTTGTTCAAATTGTTGAGAAAAGAACAGACGGTCAGGTGGAACGAAGACTGCTAGAAGGCTTTCGACAAGATCAAAGAGTACTTACAAGAGCCTCCAATCCTTATGCCTCCAGTTGAAGGAAGACCTCTGATAATGTACTTGACAATATTAGAAGAGTCAATGGGGTGTGTGCTGGGCCAGCATGACGAGTCTGGTCGAAAAGAGTATGCAATATACTACCTAAGCAAAAAGTTTACCGACTGTGAACAACGTTATTCACTGCTCGAGAAAACTTGTTGTGCTTTAGCGTGGGCTTCTCGCCGACTGAGACAGTATATGTTGACCCACACTACTTTATTGATCTCAAAAATGGACCCAGTTAAGTACATATTTGAGAAGCCAACGCTTACCGGACGGGTTGCAAGATGGCAAATGATCCTCACGGAATATGACATCCAATACACATCTCAGAAAGCCATCAAGGGCAGTGTATTGTCTGAATATCTTGCTGAGCAACCTATTGATGATTACCAGCCTATGATATTTGACTTCCATGATGAAGACATCATGTTCATAAAAGCAAAAGATCATGAAGAGCCTGTTCACACTGAAGGGCCTGACCCGGAAGAAGAATGGACTATGATGTTTGATGGGGCTGTTAACATGAATGGTCGTGGTGTTGGTGCAGTACTCATTACGCCTAAGGGAGTTCACATGCCTTTCTCGGCAAAACTCACTTTCAACTGCACTAACAACGAAGCTGAATACGAAGCTTGCATTATGGGTCTTGAGGAAGCCATTGACCTCAGGATCAAGACATTGACTGTATTCGGAGATTCAGCTCTGGTAGTTAATCAAACCAACGGCAAATGGTACACCCACCAGGATCATCTGATACCTTACAGGGATTATACAAGGAGGTTATTGACTTTCTTTACAACGGTCAAGCTTGAGTATGTCCCTCGGGACGAAAATCAGTTTGCAGATGCTCTGGCTACCATTTCATCCATGATCAAAGTTCAAGCTGCCAACTTTGTACCGCAAATTTCAGTGTCCAGACTAGACAGACCAACATATGTGTTCGCGGCAGATGTTGTTAAAGATGATAAGCCTTGGTTCCATGATATTAAGTGCTTCTTGGAGGATCAAACATACCCACCTGGGGCATCTTCCAATGATAAGAAGACTTTGCGAAGGCTTGCTGGAAGTTTCTTTCTGAACACTGATGGTTCCCTGTACAAGAGAAACTTTGATATGGTACTCCTCAGATGCGTTGATAAGACAGAAGCGGACTTGTTGATGCATGAAGTGCACGAAGGATCCTTTGGTACCCATGCTGGAGGGCATGCCATGGATAAAAAGTTGCTAAGATCAGGTTATTACTGGATCACAATGGATGCTGACTGTTGTGCCTACGCCAGAAAATGCCATAAATGCCAGATTTATGCGGATAAGGTGCATGTGCCTCCCAATTCTTTGAATGTGATGTCTTCACCCTGGCCCTTTGCTATGTGGGGCATTGATATGATTGGCAAGATCGAACCGACTGCTTCAAATGGCCACAGATTCATCCTAGTTGCCATTGACTATTTCACCAAGTGGGTCGAAGCAGCTTCCTATGCAAATGTTACAAGGCAAGTGGTAGCCAGATTTCTGAAGAGAGATATCATCTGTCGATACGGAGTTCCCGAGCGAATCATTACTGATAATGGTTCCAACTTGAACAACAAAATGATGGCAGAGCTATGCCGGGACTTCAAGATTCAACACCACAATTCTTCTCCTTACAGGCCAAAGATGAACGGCGCTGTTGAGGCAGCTAATAAGAATATCAAGAAGATTGTGCAGAAGATGGTAGTTACTTACAAAGACTGGCATGAGATGCTACCATTTGCCTTGCATGGGTACCACACGTCAATCAGAACATCCACTGGGGCAACACCGTATCAGCTTGTGTATGGTATGGAAGTAGTCCTACCTGTCGAAGTTGAATTACCCTCCCTACGGGTATTGATGGATGTTAAGCTGAACGGAGCAGAGTGGGTCCGATTCCGGTATGAACAACTGAGTCTGATTGAAGAAAAGAGATTAGCTGCAATCTGTCATGGGCAGCTGTATCAGAAAAGAATGAAGAAAGCCTTCAATCAGAAACACAGGCACCGAGAGTACCAAGTAGGAGATCTTGTGCTGAAGAGAATCCTCCCTCCTCATACAAACCACAGGGGCAAATGGACTCCAAACTATGAAGGACCATTCGTAGTAAAGAAAGTTTTTTCTGGCGGAGCACTGATGCTCAGCACTATGGATGGTGAAGACTTCCCGTCCCCTGTGAATTCAGATGCAGTTAAAAAATACTTCGCATAAAATGACCCGCTGGACACAAAAACAGAATGTAAGTCCAGGCAAAAATAGGGCATCCCGGCGAGTCAAAAACAGAATAAAAGACTCGGGCAAAAATAAGGGAAAATAAACAAAAAATGTACACCCGCTGAGTTGAAAAGCCGCATTGGACAACTCAGGCAAAAATGGGTATCCCGATGGATTGAAAACCCGAAAGGGCGATCCATGCAAAACAAGGGAATAAGCGAACAACTGCATGCTGAATTCGTCTGTATCGTTTAAAACTTGGTAAGCTTCAAAAGGATTAAGCTTCTTTCAGAATCAACCGACTTCAGAAAGCAAGATGAGAAGAACGTCGAATGTCATACGAGTCATAGCAAGAGGGAAGCTCCTTAAAGCGTCGTCAACATTGCCAGCATTTTGTTTCTCAATTTGTAACAATCTCCTCATTTCAGGGGATATGTTTCTTTGATGTATCTTGCCAATTCAGGGCATTTGAATAAATAAAAACAGATTTTTCAGTTACACGATGTCTCGTACATTTTTATTTGCAAAGAATGTCTGATGTCTTTAAAATATTGATTGCATAAATACAGATGTTTCTCTTCTAAAAAAAACTACGTGCTTGCGGGAAATATACTTACTCTCAGAAGTGTCTAAACTCCTATGACGGAATCCGGTAAGGGATACCTCGGGATTACTTGTGCGTTTCTCTATCTTTGCAGGATTGCAGGTATCCGAAGCGCAACATGGGGCATGTAAGCTTCATCCCAGCCAGCTGGCAAATCAACACTCATTCTTAGCACCCAAAGTGTCGTCTCCCCAGCTGAGTTGCCATTTGACACTTCTCCTAGCCGAGGTGCCAATCATTCTTCCTCAGCCAAGTACAAAAGCCAGGGAACCACCTCCCCCACAGAGCTTCAGCCTCTACTCAGAAGAGTAACGCCTGAAGGAATCACAACAGAGTGACGAAAGCTTCTACAAACCCCAGCTGGGTCCCCTCATTACCAAGGGTGGGCCTATCAGTGACCTGTATCCCCAAGCATATATCATCTCATTAGATCTACCAATGATCTCACCCCCAGCTGGGATATCCTTTACAAGCAGATCGGCCAGAGATCTTCGCAGCAACGGGATCCGAATCCCGGTTTGGTATCTTTGCATAATCATGGCATTCACATCATACTCACCCACAAAGCGTAGCATTCCGTCTAATACAGAGCATTACGACAAAAATCAAACATATTGCATAATCATAAGCCATGTTTTAAATCAAGCACTTGTGAATGATAACAATCCATCAATATACAGAATACCTCCCAGATTCCCCAGCAAACACAGTTGCCTTACATTCCCAAACACCAGTATATACTCCTTGTGGCACCCGTCCGTGTCATATCCCCAGCAGAAAGCCAAAGACATCCTCTTTGCACTCACATATACTTATATATATACATTTCCTTGACATTCGTCCATGTCATTCTCCCAGTGCAGTAACATAAACACTTTGTACATCAGATACTTGCTTATATTATACGTCTTCTCCTTTCGACACTTGTCCGTGTCACCCTCACCAGCAGATTGAACACTCATCTATACATCACTCATACTTACTACTCATACAGATACTCGTCCGTATCTTGTATATACCACTTATATCCCCGCAGATTCAACACTAGTCCTTGTTCTTTGTTAACCAGTTGATACTCGTCCGTATCATCATCTCAGAGCATGTGTCAAGCGTTTGTTTCTACCTGGTACTCATCCGTATCATAGTCTTGAGGATGCTCGTCCGCATCTTTAATCCATACACCGTGTCAAACACTTTTGTCTTCTTGAATATAGATACTCGTCTGTGTCTACTATTCCCCGGAAGAGTCCCCTCAGAATCAACACTCGTCCGTGTTCATTGTTAACCAGTTGATACTCGTCCGTATCATCATCTCTGAACACGTGTCAGTTTTTGTTTCTACCCGATACTCGTCCGTATCGTAGTCTTAAGGATGCTCGTCCGCATCTTTAATCTATACACAAACATCTAAACACTTATACCCTTTATTTCTTGGATGTAAACACTCGTCCGTGTTTACTATTCCCCAGTAGATCGCCAACGAAGTAAAATTTTCTCCTCTGACACTCGTCCTGTGTCATGATAAACTTTGAGAGCAGCCATACCCTGCTAGGTGGTCGTCCTCCACCTCTTGATGATCGTCCTTCATCATGCTCATCCGATGGCCGTCCCCATCGTCGATTTTCTATCCGACATTCGTCCTATGTCGTGATATTTAGCAGCCGTCCCCTGCTAGGTGGTCGTCCTCCACCTCTTGATGATCGTCCTTCATCATGCTCATCCGATGGCCGTCCCCATCGTCGATTTTCTATCCGACATTCGTCCTATGTCGTGATATTTAGCAGCCGTCCCCTGCTAGGTGGTCGTCCTCCACCTTTTGATGATCGTCCTTCATCATTTTATACAATGGCCGTCCCCATTGTTGACTTTGGTTATCTGACGTTCGTCCCATGTCATGATAAAACTTGAGAGCAGCCGTCCCCTGCTAGGTGGTCGTCCTCCACCTCTTGATGATCGTCCTTCATCATGCTCGTCCGATGGCCGTTGTTGCACCCCAAAATTTGCCCACACGATACAGTACTTTGTGTTCTAAGAAGATTCACAAGGTTCACAAATTTCTCAACACTTTCAAGACCTTCCCTGAGGTTCATGAAGTCTACAAGTTACTTTATGAAGGTTCACAAGGTTCACAAGTTTCTCAACTTTCAATACCTTTCATGAGGTTCATGAAGTCTACAAGTTACTTCTTGAAGGTTCACAAGGTTCACAAGATTCACAATGCTTATATAACCTTTCATGAGGTTCATGAAGTCTACAAGTTACTTTATGAAGGTTCACAAGGTTCACAAGATTCACAATGATTACAAAGCTTTCCTGAGGTTCATGAGGTCTACAAAGTCACCTTATGAGGTTCACAAGGTTCACAAACTTCACAATACTTCCCATGAGGTTCACAAGACATTTTATGATGATTCACAAGGTTCACAAGGTTCACAATTGGTCAGAAGAGTTGACAATTCCCTCAGACAATGCACCTCCTAAGCAGTGCATCCAAAACTAGGGTTTTGACTTTAATCAGGCTAAATGAACTTCCAAGACTTCAAGTGAGCTTCATAACATCTTATATGTGTGTAAGAACCCCCATGACAAGTTTCAAGACTTTTCTCAAAAGTTTGCTCAGTCAGAGGATCAGATAAGTCAAAATCAGTCAATGCAGTTAAAAAGTCAAACTGAGGTCAACTGTGGTCAAACCAAAGTCAAACTTCATGATTTTTTGCCAACATCAAGTATATGAATTAAAATTCATCATTTGATCAAGGGTTGATCATGATTCATCAAGGAGATTCCAGATCATCAATAATCAGGAGTTTCTAAATTAGGGTTTCCTCAGTAAAAGTCAACTGAACTTTGACCAGCCATAACTTTCACATACTTCATCACCAAGTCTCCACTAAAAGCTCATTTTGAAGGAAATTGAATTCCCTACAACTTTGATCTTACAAGTCAAGCCCAAAAATGCTTCATTTGGAAGGTATGAGCTAAGACATTATAGGTCATTTCAAAAGTCAACAAAAAGTCAACAACTTCAAAAGGGCATAACTTGAGATTGGTGAATGATATGGACATGAAACCAATGGGGTTGTTTAGAGGACTCTTCAAGCTTTCTAAAATGTCCAAGAACACCCTCATAGCATTAAAATTGAGGGAGATGTTCCCTTGCAAAGTTGGGAAATTTTGTGATGGTTTATGATGAAAATGGAGGTTTAAAACCAATTCTTTTCAAATGGGCTTGGCAAATTATGATCCAACCCATACACTATCATCATGCACGACCCAAATGACTAAAATTCAGAATTTTTATTATTTTGTTTTTATTTATTTTGATTTAAATCATTAAAAATCATTTTAAATAAAAATAAAATATGAAAATAAGAGATTTTATGTTGATTAGGCTTCTAGAAAGTCTTAATTGATGATTTGAATTGAAAGGGAAGGAAATCATGAGATTGGTACAAAAATAGCAAGCCTTCATGAACAAATATTTGAATTTTAAACCATGATCTTTTTCAATCTTCAAATATCAAAATCTCCACACAACAATTCAATTTTCTTAACCTAATTCATTCACATATAAGTACTAAACTCATTGCCCTTGCCCATACACGATTTTGCTGCCTCTAAGTGTAAGTTCCAAACCTCAAAAATCCATCCAAAACTCATATTCGGATTCCTTGATTCAGAGCACTAGAAGGTAAAAGAAGGACATGGCAAGCTTCATTAGACATCACTGATCATAAACCATCAATCATATGCATCAATACCATCTCATATGGCTCTACCCGAATCAAACTTTGTCTTGGATTTAAATTTTTCGAATTCGATAACATATGCATTATGAATTGTTTTTGATGACTGATATGTGTTTATCTTGATGCCTAGAACGATTCTGGACAATTGGATTGAAGCTTCATGACCTATACTACCCGCGGCCATTGTTAGGGTTTAGAACTCAATTTTAGGGTTTCATGATTCAAACCATATAAATGAATTTTAACAACGTAGAAAGATTATATGAGTCATAAGGAACTCATTGATGTCTTTAATTTCTTGAATCGTTACTGCTTTGTACAAGTTTCAATTTCGCAGGTGTGAAACCATGAAGAACTTGTAACAAAGTTCGTAGGAAAAAGGGAAACAAATTTCGCAGGAAATTTGGAGAAGGAGAAGTTCTATGGCGCGCTCAGGAAATTTAAATTCTTGGTTAAGATATTTTATCTTATTTCATTGATTTTGTTATCACCACAGACTGTGTGGTCCAGTGGAAAGCCATGCGCATGTTTGACTATAGGGCCAGGGTTCGAATCCTGCCTTGTACCATTATTTTGCTATTTTTTTCAGGATAATAAGAAGACTTAATATATTATGTTCTATTGCCATTCTATTACCAGAAGGGCTCTCCCAGCCAGGTGGTAATGCACGCGTATGTATAGCTATGAGGTCCTGGGTTCAACACCACCCCAGGCCTTTTGTTTTCTTTGTATTTTCCTGATTTTTCCAGATAAGAAACAAAACCAAATGGAGTTCATTCCTCTTGCATCAACCAACACATGGCACAGTGGTAGGGCATGGAAATTGGGAACAAAGCCTCCTGGGTTCAAATCCCAGCCAGGTTTGTTGTCATTTATTTTTTATTTTATTTTTGTTTTGTCTAATTTTATTTAATTGATTTAATTTATTAATAATTATATATATCATAAAAATAATTCTATAAAATATATATTCAATGTTTTATATTCAGAAATTATTTTGTAATTCAAAAATTATTTTCTTTATTATATATGTAAATATAATATATGCATATTATTAAAATAGTTTCGTATATTAAATTAAAAACCCTAAAAAATATTTTTCTAAACAAAACCCTAATTTTTCAAAACCCTAATTTTTCAAAACCCTAATTTTATTTTCTAAATGATTTTTTTTATCTTCTAATTCTTATTATAATTGTCATGTATATATCTATTTAATATAATCTTTAATATAATTAATTTTTTGTAAATATAATCTATTATTAATAATATGTAAATATATTTTATATACTATATCTATAATCCAAATTATTTTCTTTTAATATATGTATAGAAACAATTAAACTTATAATAATTTAATTTTTTACAATTATAAATAATTTAATAATTAGTACATAAATTAAAATGCTATAATTGTTTAGTTGTTCATATTAAACTTTTGGTTATTATTTTAATTTTGTTCTTATAATATTTTTGTTAATTCAATTTATTTTGATTTCTATTATTATTATTAACCATATTATTACTAACTTTTGCTTATTATAATTTTACTAACCTTTATTTAATTTTTTTTATATTATTACTAACCCTTATTATTGCTTATTTATTTATTTTTCACCTATTATTGCTTCTATATTTATTTTGCTATTTATTTTTAATTTGCTTATTATTATAATTATTTTGTAATTGCTCCTTGGTGTAAATTTTGTAATATTTAATTTTTATGCTATGGTTAGTAATTTAGGGAGTGCAAATATGTATTCTATTTAAAAATTAATTTAGATCACTTTAATCATAAGATAAATAATATCGAACACTCACACACGTAAGTCGAATTTTTAATCGCCATCTCACATTCCTAAGGTTATCCCTCAATGTTGCCTATTAATAAGGTCAAGTGGGGTGTATAAAGCAAGTCCCTTAAAAGAAAAAATCATCAAGTCCCTAATGGTTGCCTTTAAAGATCAAGTCCCTTCGAATAAATGATGATAGTCCCTCCTATATGCTTAATACACCCCACAGTTGCCTTCATAAACAGATGTCCCTCACATGTCCCTTACATCCAAGGTAATGACTACCTATTCCTTAATAATAGGGATAGTCTTACCACTTAAAGGATAAAGAACAGAAAAGACTTAAACTTTAGGTAGGTTCCTCTTATGTACTTGCTCACTTCATTCAAAACTTTTCAAACTTTTCACAATTTCAAACAAATTTTCAAAAACAAGTTTTTACGCATCCGTACATGGATCATTATTAACTATTATGGAAATTTTTCTATTCACACACTACACTTTCAAAAACAATTCAAAAGTGAGCTAAGTAACTAAGAGCCCATGGATAACCATGGATGTAAAGGGTGCTAACACCTTCCCTTTACATAACCTACCCCCCAGACCCAAAAATATCTCTTAAGGTCTTTCCTGTTCTTTTATACCCTTTCCTTTTGGATAAAATAAAAGTCGGTGGCGACTCTTGCTATCCACAACATAACTTAAAGTCAGTTCTCCCACCGTGTTACAGCCGTCCCCATCGTTGACCTTTTATCTGGCATTCGTCCTATGTCGCGATATTTTCGGCAGCCGTACCCTGCCAGGTGATCGTCCTTCACCTTAGATGACCGTCCCTCATCTTACCCCCAAAAGAGCAGCCGTCCCCTGCTAGGTGATCGTCCTTCACCTTTGATGACCGTACCTCATCATCTGTTTATTTCTTTTATTCTTTAACCCAATGGCCGTCCCCGTCGTGGTCCCTTTTTCTTTCCCTGATGATCGTCCTTCATCAGTTTAGCCCGATGGCCGTCCCCATCGTTGGTTACTTGCTTTATGAACTTGATGGCCGTCCCCATCATTTTTCATTAATCTCCAGAGAATATTACATATTTGCTTGATGGCCGTCCCCATCATAATCCCTTTTATCCCTAGCATGTCGGCCGTCCCCGTCATTGCTTTATTTCCCGCACTTTTCCCAGCATGTCGGCCGTCCCCGTAATTGCTCTTTACCCAGCAGTCGTCTTCTGCTCGACGGTCATCCTCCGTCGCCCGTACTTTACAATATACTTTATTTTCTTCCACAATCCATATCCCTTTTCTTCTTCATTTTGTGAGTGCAAATTTTGGACTGTCTTTGGTATTCAACCATAAGTTATCTTGTTTGCCTGTTAAGCCGTTGCTTACAACCTGCACAGCTAACTCATGTTTGAATAGGGGCAGCTGTAAACACCCCAAATTTGCCCTCACCCATTCACATCATGGCTTGTGATCATTTCATATGCATAAACTCAATCATAGCATCTCATATCACAGTTTTGATTCATTGCATTGGTTCAAAGTCATCTGCATCTAGGGTTTGTGATCTGAGCAATCCAAGAGCTTCTTGAGCCACTCCAAAGATCATCTATCACTTCAAAGAGGTCCATGTATGTTCAAGCATCATATTATATCCTCTCAAAAGTCAAGAATGTCAAAGAATCACAAGAACTGGAAATGGTGTGGAAGCAGAGCCAGGCTTGACTACACAAAGGACCTAGAATTAGGGTTTTGGTTTCAGAGGCCATAACTCCAAATTTTTTGGTCATTCTTGTTTCTATTGGTCTCTATATGGTATAGGGAGTATGCATATCAATTTTCATGAAGAAATTCCATGGGGAAGTCATCTGATCAAGAGTTGACTTTTCAAGCAAGTCAGTGCAAAATCAGGGCATCTGAGGCCCCCAATGACCCAACCAAAGGGAATTCTTCATCATTTTGATTGTATATGATCTTTATTTGATCATGGAAGATGTTGGAAGTTCACAAAATTGAAGAATTTCAAGTCTTTTGCAAAGTTGACTTTTTGGGCAAGTTTGACTTTTAATGAAATTGCCATTTTAGGCAACTTTTTCAACCTTTACTTTTTGATTCAAAAAAGCTTCAAATGGAAAAACTTTGGTCATGAAAGTTGTAGAATGGATCATTCCCTTTTCAAAAAGTACAAGAACATGACCTAATTCATTTTGGATCAAAAGTTATGGCCTTGCAAAGTTGGCAAAAATCACAAAATTTCAAAGTTTCCACCAAAGAGACAAAGTTGCAAATTCATTTATCAAGGCAAATTTAGTAATCAAATGCACTTCTAAACTTCACCACATGATCACACAAGACCTAAAAACCAGAATGGGCCAAGAAACTTCTCACTTTTGTGGCCTATGGATCAAGATATTTCATAAAGATCACAAGCAAGGCAAGTTGCAAAACTCATCATAGTTTATCATCCACTTGTTGGCTAGCCTGCTGAGCCACCCTAGGCATCTCCCCTCATCATGTTGCGCAGGACACACCCTTTGTCCTTGGCTAGAAAGTAGCCCATACTTCTCTTACACCAACTTTGACATTTTGGCAAAAAGACCCATACCAATCAATAAAGCACACATCACTTCTTCTGACCAATCATGATAGTTTATACAAGCCAAAAGCAACAAGAGAGCAAGCCTGAAACACTTCATAACTCAGCATTCTCATTTTCACATCATCTTGCAAGAGCCTTCGAAACTCATCACACATGCCAAAAACACATAAACAAACTTCACCAATCAACTCAACACACCTTCCTGATCACAAAGCACCCTTCACCACAACCTGAAAGCCATTGAATCAAAAACACGATCACCACCTGCCATTGAACAGAACTCAAGCAAACTCTCAAACCAGCCATTGCAAACTTCAAACAAACCTTGCAAGCTTCTTAGGAGGATCAGTGGAGTAGATTTGAGCCAAAGAAACAACCAGAAAGCTCCTGAATCGAAAGCTTCAGTTCAGGTAGTCAACTCAAAACTTTTTCCAGAAACATGTTTTTAAGTTCTTAATAGCTTCTATGCACTCCCCTGATCATGAATATGTGCTTACTTTTGAAAATGGCTGAGAAACCAGCATGTATGAACTGTCTGAAATTTTTTGCCCTAAAACTGTTTGGCTTCGATTCATTTGATTGATGAAGAATAAATGATGTTTGAATGGGGGTTTTGATTTAGTTTGGCATGGGGTTGATTTCTGGATAGTTAGTTTTCGTTTTCATGAAGTTTTGAGGGTTTTAGGGATTTTCAGGTGGGAGTCCCACCGGAGAAGACGACCGGAAGTCTTCTCCGGCCACCTGAGTTCAATTAGCCCTAACCTGAGTGATTAATGAAGTTTGAATAATACCCCTTGGATGTGTTGACTCGCGCGCATTTGGACGCCCAGGATCTCTCTATTTTGCCCTAATCTTAAGTTGACTTTATTAATTCAGATTAATTAATTTTTAATTGGGATTAATGAAGTTTGAATGTCAGCCTTTAGATTGCGCGCGCAGTCAACAAACCCCTCCCCAGATTCAATCCTGGCCTCTCATTCAGCATACTTCTCATTAATTCAATTTTATTTTCTTTTTTATTCATTTAATTTGTCCATTTAATTTAAAATAGCAAAACAATTTTAAAAATTCTGAAATTTTTTGTATAAACTTTTATTAATTTTCAGAAACCAAAAACATTTTTATTTTTATTTTTTGCATTAAAAAATATTTTTAAATTATTTAAAATTTTATTTTTAATTAATTAATGAGAATTAATTAATTAAAAATACTTTTAGGTATTTCAAAATCACCAAAAAATTCATGAAACCTTCATAATCATTTAGAAACATTGTCCAACCCTCAAACCAAATTTCTTTTTTGATCTTGATGTCTTTTGAGAATTTTTCATGGAATTAAAATCATTTCAAGGCATTATTTTGATCCAAACTTCAAAAAATCATTTCTGCCTAACCATTGAGAGTTGGACTTTGATTCTTTTTGCATTGCATTTTTTTTAGCATGTAGTTTGTGAGATTAAATGGGCATGATTTGATCTTTCATTTTCAATATGTTTGACATTTTTCTTGTTAAGGTACCCTAAAACCCTAGAAAACTTAGGAAATTCATAACTTACATTAGGTTAAGAGTTAGAACCCCTCCTTTGGGCAGTGAGTTTGTATAGGATTAGGGTTCCTTTGAGTGCATTTTCAATTTTTTTATCTTGATGTTTGCTTCTGATTTTGGTTTTTGTTTGATGCATTGATCATAAACCCTAATTTGGGCTTCTTTTTGCATTCATCTTGTATTTGCATTCATACCTTGACTTGCCATAGCATTTTGTGCATCCATTTGATTCATTAGACATCTTAAGACATATTGAAAGCATGTTTGATCATTGCATCATGTATTTACCACTTTGTATGCCATTTGCATTCCATAACTTTTCATGTATGTTCATGGTTCTAAACTTGCTTCATTTGCATCCATTGGTTCATATGTTCATCCTCATGCCTTGATTCATGTTTGCATCATCTCATAGCACCATTATCATCTCATATATGCTTCTGGTTTTGATTTGCATCATGCCATTTCATTCCATTTTGCATTGCATTGCATTCCTTTCACTAACTTTTCAGGTGGTAAGCAACTTTGAGAAGTGAATTTGCCTTCACTTCTCACAATTTCTTTTCATCTCTGTCGCTCCCGGGATTTTCATCCTAGTACAAACGCGAAAGTGGCGCGGAAAGGTTAGAGTCGCCAGCCAGACATTTTTATCCCGAAAGAATGGGAAAGGTAATGTTGCACAAACCTGAGGAAAAAGGAAAAGACGAGGCCTTGCGAACCAAAGATCTGAGTTCGGGAGTCGGTTACGAACTGGGAAGGTATTAGCACCCCAATCCGTCCGCCGTACCCGACGGGATCCACGCTTGCTTGTTTGTTTCAAAGGGTGAGAAAATACGAATGCTGCTGAATAAAACCGCTACTGGAATAAAGGGAATGAGAAATGAGAAAAGAACTGAAATAAGAAAATGGGAATAAAAGGGGGAAATGTAGGGAAAATAAAGAATGTGCTCGAACGGGCCCTACCCCGCTGCCTACGTACCTCATCGGGATAATGAGGATCAGAGTCGACGTAGTTCGCCTAACTAAGGCGGGAACTATTTGTTTGTGTTTTTTACAGCTGGAACTGCGTGTGTCTATGCTCAGGTGTTGCAGGCTCGTCTGGTACGAGTGCGTTTACCGTCTTGCATGCGAGACAAGTCGCCGCGAGTTCGCGTTGTGAATGAATGAGATGAGAAAAGAAGTTCCCGCAGGATAGTCGGTTATTGTTTGTTTTTGTCTTTTATGAGTTTTGTATGAATTTGGCACAAGGAAGTGAATTCAAACTCTTTTCCATGGAATGTACACTTGACTCTACATTCCAAGATGGAATAATAGAACAAGCATACCCAGCAAGGAGAATTTATCCAAGACTGGTTTCCTAGGATTAGGGTTTAAGTTCACTGGCTTGTTGAACTTTATTAAGTGTTTTTGTTGCTTTTGTGAAGAAGTATTTTTTAAGCTTTTCTTTGTGAACAACTCCTTGATGAGACTTGTGCATCATGATAGACAAGCTTACACCACTCCAAGATGGAATGAATGCAAGTGTTTCATGGAATAAGGCTATACACAAGGAATCATTTCATTTATTTGTTAAGTGTTTTTGGATTTTGTTTGAGATGAGAAAGAGAATGACTCAAGTTGATAAAAGGAAAAATCTAAGGGACTAAGACTCAATCCTAATGTATTATGTATTTACAAAGTGATCCTAGTGGTTAGTGAGGTTTTCTATTCCTAATGGAAAAAAGGAAAAGAAAAACAGGAAAAAGGATGCAACTTACTTCCTAAGGAAGATAAGTTGGTCCTAACAATGGGGAATCCTACCAATCACAAACATGGAAGGAAAAATGAATTAAAAAGCCTAAAAGAAATGCATAAAAAATAAAGGATAAAGTGGAGTAAACTTACCTCAATCTTCCCCACTACAAAACAAGTGTTAATGCACATTTTTATTAAAAAGAATAAGGCAAACACACATTAATTAAATCCTAATTAAATCCTAAGGCACCTTAGACCTAAACTAGACTCTATTTTAATCCTAAAGGAACTAGAAAAATGCTAAAATCAAAATACAACACCTATTACAGCCCCTTAATACACAAACAGCTATGAAACTAAGCCTAACACCCACCAGCTTTTTACAGCCAGCATGCAACATGAAAAAGTAGGTGTAGAAAGTCACACACATCATACTAATATAATAAACACCATGTATCTTACAGCAGCTACATACAAAAACAGTTATGAAATGCCAAATCCAAATTTGATTATTTTTATTTATGTGCACAAAGTGAATGATAAACAACACATTAATGTCACTTGACATGAATCTACATGCATCACAAAATGAACTCAAACATGTGAATTTATTTACATCATCTATTTGATTAAAAATGACAATGATCAATCAAGAACAAACATACTTTTTTCATTTTGCACACATGAGCATTTTATCATGAGATTGAACAAGTATCACTACAAGCATCAATTGTTACACATGCATGGCATAAAATCAGAATTGAACTCATGTTAAGATATGGTCAATTAAGCACAAGAAACTTGCATGAACATGTGAAGCATTTAATCACTTTTTGGCAAAAAAATCAACATGGTATTTAATCACTTTATCAATCAAGCAAGCAATGACAATAATCATGAAGCATATGTTGGATTTAAGCAAGCAATTAACATGTGAAACAAATGATTAAAGTGTAGCAAACAACATCAAGAATCACTTATATCACATTTGCACCTTTAACACAAAACATAGAAAAGTAAATGGAATCATGTCGAAACGACTCGAAAAAAATAAATTGGCTACTGGAAATGGACCCAAAAATTCCCTAAAATCACTACCTAAACATACATGAACATTAGAGGCACTAGGAAGCAATATTGAGCAAGAAAATAGGCTAAAAATCCAAAAATGAACAGCGTTAACCGGTTAACCATATAGGTTAACCCGTTAACGGGCAGAAAAATACAGCATTCTGGCCAAAAACGCATGCGTTAACCGGTTAACCATATGCGTTAACCGGTTAACACTGAACAAAAAGTGAAAAATGCTTTTGAAAAAAGTGCTTTTGGCCACAATCTTCCTTCTAAACAATCCTAACCCCCACTTAATCATGCTAACACAAATTTCTACTCAATTGGAGCTTATTTACACATGGTAGAACCTATATCTATTAACACCTTAAATCCAAATTCAACCAAAATCACAAATCACAAGCAAACATAATCGAAACGGAATTGATTTTAAACAAAGCGAAAAGCACTTAAAGAATGCCAAAAATGGCGAGATGGAGAGAATAACTTAAAGAAGAAATGATTAAGATCACCAACCTACGAAGCGGAGGAGTGCTTCGGTGATTGTTGCAAGAATCGGAACTTGAATCGAAGAGAAAACCGAAAACCAAGAAATCGCAAAATAAATGCGTTCTTGAGCTTGAATCTTCGTGTGCTTCTGATAAGTCGATAATCCTCACAAAAATTCAGTAGCTTATCCTTCTTCAATCCACAAAATATGAAGGTTGGAGGCTTAAGCTTCAAGATCTTCAAGTTTCAATGTGAAACTTGAAGAGCTTATTTGAAAAAGCTTTGGTGAGAGGGAGAGGAAAAGTGAGAGAAAAAAGTGCTTATCAAAGAGTGAGATTGGAAAATGGTGTTCAACCCTTTTTGTTTGGATGAAAATGGCTTAAATAGAGACTAGGCTAGGAGCTAGGTTTGGGTTTGGGGCCCAAATATTAGGTTTGGGATCCAAAATTAGGTTTGGAAGTTAGTTAGGGTTAGGGTTGGAAAAGGGAATATTCCTTGGAATATTCCTTGGAATATTCCTTAGAACACTCTAGAAGATGGTGGAAGGTGGTGGAAGTTTCCAAGGGAAATGGA
This sequence comes from Lathyrus aphaca, assembly GCA_963966055.1. NCBI lineage: Eukaryota > Viridiplantae > Streptophyta > Magnoliopsida > Fabales > Fabaceae > Lathyrus > Lathyrus aphaca. The sequence goes on along the minus strand of OZ014519.1, from coordinate 722,910,731 downwards.
GTGGAATTGAAGTGGAAAAATGAGACGGAAAGAATGAAAGGAAGTGTGGAAAGAAAGTGGAAGGAAAGGTGGAGGGAAATGGTGAAACTAACTACCTTTCAAATGATTTTTCTTTGGTTTTTCTATGATTCCTCCATCATTTCTTGATCAAGTTTGAACCATAGGATCATTGTAACCCTAATTTCACGATCTCGATCTTAAAAGTCCGGAGTCGACCCTTTTTACCTAGCCCGATTGCCTTTTCTCCAATTCCTCGATTTTCCGTCGTCCGGCCAGTCGAACCCCTTCCAAAATGAATTTGTGGACGAGATTTGAACCCTAGGCACTTGACATCATATATAAGTCAAAGAAATCCACTTCGACTCAAAAATTTATGTAGAAGCCCTGTAGAAATGAAACCCTAATTCGGCTCTTTTCCCTCAAGAAGTATTGCACTGCTTGCCTCCTTCAATCAAACCAAAACTTTCCATGACTTGTGGCTTCAAGTGAAGACTTGTGGGATATTGTGAACCCTTTGCACAAGGTTGAGAAGCTTTGTGGCCCTTCGGTAGCCTCTTCATAACTTTCGGTTGCTCCGATCATTGATCACATACCCACGCCTCGGCTATGCTATATATGATGCAATGTTTTTGGTTATTTTATGAATCCATATATGCAAAATGCTATGCAAAATGTTGAGGAAATGAGAGGGCAAATTTTGAGGTATTACAGCTGCCCCTATTCAATCAACTGCAGACCTGAACGGATGATTGCAACAACTTTTAGGCGTTCAAGGTATGGAGTGATTGAATACTCGAATAAAACCTGAAAATTTGCACACCGAGGGTAATGGAAATGCCATCTGCCCATTTATTTATTTATGTATTTTTTGATTTTGACCTTTGAATAAGTAGCGAAAATAGAACGAGGCGGAATAGAATCAGTGCAATCAATGCGACTGCTGAGCGAATCAAAACCACACCGAGGGTGCCTGTTGGCGTAACAGAGCTTAACGCAACATCAACCGATTTGCGACTCAAATAAGATCAACCGATCTAACACGGAGATGGTATCAACCGATCCATCCCGGAAAGCGAGAATGTAATATCATCCGATTTACAACTCGATGAGAAATGATATCAACCGATTCATGACTCAAATAAGATCAACCGATCTAACATGGAGATGGTATCAACCGATCCATAACCAAGAAAAACGAGAATGTAATATCATCCGATTTACAACTCGAAGAGAAATGATATCAACCGATTCATGACTCAAATAAGATCAACCGATCTAACACGGAGATGGTATCAACCGATCCATAACCAAGAAAAACGAGAATGTAATATCATCCGATTTACAACTCGAAGAGAAATGATATCAACCGATTCATGACTCAAATAAGATCAACCGATCTACACGAAAATGGTATCAACCGATCCATTATCTTCGCACTGAAACGAGACCATTGTACTTAAATGGAGACTCGAAAGGAACGGGATCGTTGTACTTAAACGAGAGCCCAAGACGCAACCGTTGTACTTAAACGGAGACGCGAAAAATTGAGATTGTTGTACTGAAACAAGACTAAAAAACGAGACCATTGTACTTAAATGGAGACTCGAAAGGAACGGGATCGTTGTACTTAAACGAGAGCCCAAGACGCAACCGTTGTACTGAAACGGAGACGCGAAAGGAAATGAGGCTGTTGTACTGAAACAAGACTCAAAGACGAGGCCATTGTACTTAAATGGAGACTCGAATGAAATGGGGTCGTTGTACTTAAACGAGAGCCCGAGCAAACAGGATCATTGTACTTAAATGATAACCTGAGACGCGACCGTTGTACTGAAACGGAGACGCGAAGAGAAATGAGACTGTTGTACTGAAACAAGACTCAAAGACGAGACCATTGTACTTAAATGGAGACTCGAATGAAATGGGGTCGTTGTACTTAAACGAGAGCCCGAGCAAACAGGATCATTGTACTTAAATGATAACCTGAGACGCGACCGTTGTACTGAAACGGAGACGCGAAAGGAAATGAGGCTGTTGTACTGAAACAAGACTCAATTGGGGATAACAACAAAACTTGGTAGAAGCATCCATCCTGGGAAATGAAGTTGCATTCTATGGGGAATATATCAATCTGATAGGAGATATAACAGGTCTCATGTAATATACCTCAAAACTGGCCCATGCTGGTATGCATATGTTTGAATTTATGGCGTAATGCTCCATGACGAGGGAAATGCTACGCTTTGGAGGATGCAAATGCAATGATGATGACAATGCAAAGGAGATCTCCTGATAAGGAGACTGCAGGTAATTCCATACAACTTGGCGGAGAAGAAACGATGATCACTGCATTGATCTGGCTCATCCTGATGAGGAGGAAACAACTCTGCGGGGAAAGTTGTTAATAATTCACTGGCTCTGAATAGCCGCCACTGCCAAAAATAAATTGGACTTTGAGATGGGAGCGCCAAGACCCTGCTGGAGGTGGACCCTTTTTTGAACTCTGATGGGGAAGTGAGGACTTCCTGGGAACCAAAGACGTGACACTGCTGAGGAAGCAACTGCTGGGGAGGCAAAATACTCTTTACGCTGTTAAGAATTGCCCCTGTCTGCACGGAGACTTCTGCTTGGGGATGATACCCACTCTCTGCTACCTTATTGAGAGATTTCAACTTCCACCTCTACTGGGGATGATGGAGGATGTCAATGATAAAGCTTCCCGCTGAAGATAAGAGCTCAAGTTGCCACTTGCTGGGGATAAGAGATAAATCCTCTCATGTTGGGAATGAGAGATGTTAGGCGTCTCATGCTGGTGATGAGAGACGATGATATCTTTTTGCTCAAGAAGTAACCTTCCATTTTCCGCACTACTGGAGAAGGAATTGTCTAATGAGACTTGCTAAGGAATTTTGATCAATGAAGCTTGCTGATGAAATAACTCTTGAAGTACTGTGATGACAACGGCTTTGCCCCTAGCCCTGGGTTGATAGGTTGTCGACTAATCATGAGTGAACAATGGTTCTTTGCAATTTTCAACTCGCCTTCTACTATGATCTATCAAAAGATAATGTCTCAAGAGGATTTTACAGAAAACATGACATACAAAATGCCTCAGTGTCTTCAAACTCTTGGAGAGATTCGTTGGATCTCGAAATAACTGCCCAGACTGCATGGTCTGTGCAAGAATTTTCCTCGCGAGGATTCATGAAAAACCTCATATCACTGTGAGATAGTGTGTCATAGTATTTTGAACCTTGGGTAGGTGCTTCTGATTAACCGTCTTCAGGAGAAAGTAACTTCTAGTGCTCTTGGGGTGGCCTGCCCCAGTACAAGTCTTGAAGTGACCACCTCTGAATAACTGCTTTGAAGAAAACACCCAGATCAACTATTCTTCGAGATATTGGATCTCGAAGTGATTGCCCCAGTTTGGCTGAAATTGGAATAATGCCTCCGCCTGATGGCTCTTTGAGAGATTTGAATCTCGAAGTGATTGCCCCAGCTTGGCTGAACTTTGAAGAGACAGCTCGACATGATTGCCCCGGATTAGTTGGCTCTTACCAGGAATGTTGGGAAAGTCCCTACTCAATGGAGTTTTCTTGAAAAGTGAACCTCGACAGATTGTCCTTCGGAAGTTTCAGACTTCTCAACTCGGCAAGATTAAGCTTCTGGACTGAAGTTTCGTATGTGAATTTTTGTGATGCCCAACAAATGTATGCAAGCAGAAAATTTTTATTCTAAGAATGAAAATTCTAATGCAACACACATATTAATCTTGAAGTTTTACTGAAAAAGATGTCGCAAACCTTGGTGAGCGAATCACTGGTTAAGATACGACATAAAATTTGTTTGAATAATAAAAAGCATGCACATGCAACACCAACAAGGATCTTTCAACACCACTCATAGGAGTCAGGAACGCGGTCTCGTGGTAGTATGCTCTCAAAAATAACCCTGTTTCAGTTAGGACTTTTAAGGGTTGTATCGTGGCCTGGTTCACGGTTATAGAAACAAAAGATATAGGCTCGAAATTTATATGTGCCCACCCATCTTCGTGATGTTCTCCATTCCTATGTTCAGCTAGCTTTTACAAGCGCTCACCTCTCAAAAAGGGTTTTGTGATGGTTGAGGAACCAATTACACTAACGGTTTAAGCACCAATCAAATTATTGTTTAGAGTCAGTCACCCCTATTGTCTTTTGTGTCTGTATCACACGACTTTGTTCCTGCTCAAGGATCTTTCTTGTGTAATCCTTTTCGTCTTTCACTTTTGCATTATTTTGTTTATCCCTAACTTTTGCCTGGACTGAATTCTTGTGAATCTTTGATTGTGAAGTCCAGCGGGATGCCCTATTTTTTGCCTAAGTCGTTTTTTCAAGTTTCGACTTAGCGGGCTTTTTCATTCATTTTTTTTCAATTCTTCTTTTTTTTTTGAACAAATCGTGTGACACTGTTTGTCTTGATTGCTTTGAAAGGGTCGTGACTGTATCACTTCTTGGTTGAGGAAGGATAACTTTTGTGGTTTCCGATCTTTGGACCTCTTGATTGGGATAACCATTGTGGTTTCTGGTCATTGGACCTCTTGATTTGGTACAACGAAAGGTAATGGATCCTCAGATTTGCACTCCTTTTTGAAATTTGAATGCTCGGTCAAACTAACTGACGCCTACCCTGCCCCTGGGTTAAGTGCGAGGGTTTTTTCATGCAAAAAGAAACTCCTACTTCAAGGCTCAAATGGGTTGGCGAGGGTCTATCTCCCTTATATCTCCGGTGTTTAGGATTTGAAACAATGCCTGTACATCGTCAACAAGGTCTTTCTCAAAAGCACACAATTAGAGATTCATGCATTTTCATTTCGTCATCCTCCCTGATAGAGTTTAAGCTCAACAGTTGGTATTGCAATGCACATACACAAAATCATGAGTGAATACGAATGGATTACTTCAAGAAAAACATGTGCGTTATATTATGATTAACATTCAAAAACAAATAAGTTTCATGCATGCATACAAATGTTTAAACAAACAATATAAACTACAAATGAAAATGCAGTAAAGAAGCTGAACATTGCTATCATTGAGGAGACTTGACTCCTTCTGGACTTATTGCTTCTGAAGATGCCTTTGCAAATTGGGAGACCCATTTGATAAGGAGACTTCAATATGTGAGCAGACCTTCTGGCATGATGACCTTTGAGTCGATCAAATTCGGGACCTTGTCTTCACCTGTGCCTCTGAAGGACTTGCAATCTTCAATTAAAAGGTCAGGTGCCCCAGAATGGTAATCATACTTGGCATTGAAACCCCAAAGGAAGCTTTGTCGGAGATGATCCTGATGCAATTAGCTAAACCACTCCGAATTTGCGTAAATGATGAAACTTGTTGCACGTACGTCATCAGAATATGATCAAACTTCTTCTCAAGTGGTTTTGGCCTTTACCCGTATGCTCTGGCCCTAGGACTCTCTTGGGAAGCTGAGGTTGGATGCTGACAACGACATATGGAGGGAAGAGGTTGATAAAGTTAATATATAAGGTTGCTCGGAAAGATCTTGCACGATCTCCTGCCTACGTATCTCCATTGACAAATGGAGAATCAGAGCAGCGTAGTTCCCCTCACTAGGGATGAAAATAGCTTCATTTCCTTGACACCACATTCATGATTTCCATAACCGGTTTATCTGAGTCTTCATCTGGTTGACTTCCTGTTTCAGCAGTTTCTGGTTTTGAAATAAAGCTTATACCTCTGCCCTGAATGGCCTCAGCTGGGTATTCCTTCGATTACCTCCGCCCGGAGTTGCTTCAAATATATACCTTGATAACTATGATTCAATTTGTCCATTCTGATGAGAAATCAAGTCAGGAAAAGAATTTGTCTCTGAACACCTGTCAAGAATGCAAGGATGTATGCAAATGCCATGTTCAATTATTTCTGAGGAATCTATCTGCTTTGATTCAAGTTTTTGATACAGAAAAATCCAACAGCATGATTCAGACATGTGATCCTCGAAAATAACTGAACATGTGTGCAGAAATGCTATGATGTCATGTATGCAGCAGGCATGTGATCAATAGTCTGATATTAGTGTTGATGTTGAGCAACGAGTCAAGTGTCTGAATAGAACCATAATAGCAACACCATCTCTGTACAGAACCCCATAACTGAGAACCCAATAACTGTAGAACTGGATCACATAATTGAACAGTCACTGATGGTGTTGAAGCTGAACAACGAGCCAAGTGTCTGTGGAGAGTCACAATATCAAGGTCATAATGGTAATCACAGTAACAATTTCTCTGAATAGAAATCCCAGATCTCAGAATCAAAGAACCATAGAACACTGAACAATACTGGCAAAGTGGGTATGTTGAAGTTTAGGGTTCCTGCAAACCTGTAAACCCCTCCCAATCTCACGGGTGTGCTACTCGGGTCAACATCACGGACTCTCAAAGCCGAATAGCAATAATACGTTCACCATTTCCGAGAAATGGCTCATGACCAAATCAGGGAATCGGTTTGGCATTATGTACTACTCAGGGAGGTCTCAGTTGAGTCCGGAAAAACAAGCATCCCTCACAAGTCTCCAGCTTCAAGCACCGAATCGAGAAACAATAGTACATTCATCCCGAAGGGTACAATACTATCGTCATACAAACAGTTTTGCTTTAACTGAATTCCTGTGAGAGAACCAGGCCATCCTATGCGAGTTCCCAGTGGGCCCTCGGATGCGAGTGGGTTTGCCAACAAATGTGGTCTGCCACTGTCATCACTGGAGAGGGATGTTTCCACAAAGGTTCTCAATGATCGGTCCCCTGACTGCACATAACTATCAAGGTAGCGCATCAACCCAGAAAGATTCCGGTATCAATACATTCCCGAGAAGGTCGCAAGTCAAGGTGTGGAACTCACTACTACCAACATAGCAAGATGCCATGAAGCCAAAGTGGAACCACTCTAAGTCCTAGGGTGCACTCGAGCCGGGTAGTTGGCTTATCTCACAGTAACTCCCAACCCACAGAAAAAATGAAAACCAGCACAGCCAGACAGTCTAGTATAATATGATGCATGGAAAATAAAATACTGAAAGCGATAAATAAATGCGATAAAGTAAAGCTGTAAAGTAAAAACTGTAAATGAAAACAATAAAGCTAAACTAAAGCACACAGCAACAAACAGATATACACCCAAAGAAACAAAACCAAACAGGCGCTAGGATTGACTCTACAAGGGAAACCAGAGATTCTGGGTTCCCCAGCAGAGTCGCCAGCTGTCGCTCCCGGGATTTTCATCCTAGTACAAACGCGAAAGTGGCGCGGAAAGGTTAGAGTCGCCAGCCAGACATTTTTATCCCGAAAGAATGGGAAAGGTAATGTTGCACAAACCTGAGGAAAAAGGAAAAGACGAGGCCTTGCGAACCAAAGATCTGAGTTCGGGAGTCGGTTACGAACTGGGAAGGTATTAGCACCCCAATCCGTCCGCCGTACCCGACGGGATCCACGCTTGCTTGTTTGTTTCAAAGGGTGAGAAAATACGAATGCTGCTGAATAAAACCGCTACTGGAATAAAGGGAATGAGAAATGAGAAAAGAACTGAAATAAGAAAATGGGAATAAAAGGGGGAAATGTAGGGAAAATAAAGAATGTGCTCGAACGGGCCCTACCCCGCTGCCTACGTACCTCATCGGGATAATGAGGATCAGAGTCGACGTAGTTCGCCTAACTAAGGCGGGAACTATTTGTTTGTGTTTTTTACAGCTGGAACTGCGTGTGTCTATGCTCAGGTGTTGCAGGCTCGTCTGGTACGAGTGCGTTTACCGTCTTGCATGCGAGACAAGTCGCCGCGAGTTCGCGTTGTGAATGAATGAGATGAGAAAAGAAGTTCCCGCAGGATAGTCGGTTATTGTTTGTTTTTGTCTTTTATGAGTTTTGTATGAATTTGGCACAAGGAAGTGAATTCAAACTCTTTTCCATGGAATGTACACTTGACTCTACATTCCAAGATGGAATAATAGAACAAGCATACCCAGCAAGGAGAATTTATCCAAGACTGGTTTCCTAGGATTAGGGTTTAAGTTCACTGGCTTGTTGAACTTTATTAAGTGTTTTTGTTGCTTTTGTGAAGAAGTATTTTTTAAGCTTTTCTTTGTGAACAACTCCTTGATGAGACTTGTGCATCATGATAGACAAGCTTACACCACTCCAAGATGGAATGAATGCAAGTGTTTCATGGAATAAGGCTATACACAAGGAATCATTTCATTTATTTGTTAAGTGTTTTTGGATTTTGTTTGAGATGAGAAAGAGAATGACTCAAGTTGATAAAAGGAAAAATCTAAGGGACTAAGACTCAATCCTAATGTATTATGTATTTACAAAGTGATCCTAGTGGTTAGTGAGGTTTTCTATTCCTAATGGAAAAAAGGAAAAGAAAAACAGGAAAAAGGATGCAACTTACTTCCTAAGGAAGATAAGTTGGTCCTAACAATGGGGAATCCTACCAATCACAAACATGGAAGGAAAAATGAATTAAAAAGCCTAAAAGAAATGCATAAAAAATAAAGGATAAAGTGGAGTAAACTTACCTCAATCTTCCCCACTACAAAACAAGTGTTAATGCACATTTTTATTAAAAAGAATAAGGCAAACACACATTAATTAAATCCTAATTAAATCCTAAGGCACCTTAGACCTAAACTAGACTCTATTTTAATCCTAAAGGAACTAGAAAAATGCTAAAATCAAAATACAACACCTATTACAGCCCCTTAATACACAAACAGCTATGAAACTAAGCCTAACACCCACCAGCTTTTTACAGCCAGCATGCAACATGAAAAAGTAGGTGTAGAAAGTCACACACATCATACTAATATAATAAACACCATGTATCTTACAGCAGCTACATACAAAAACAGTTATGAAATGCCAAATCCAAATTTGATTATTTTTATTTATGTGCACAAAGTGAATGATAAACAACACATTAATGTCACTTAACATGAATCTACATGCATCACAAAATGAACTCAAACATGTGAATTTATTTACATCATCTATTTGATTAAAAATGACAATGATCAATCAAGAACAAACATACTTTTTTCATTTTGCACACATGAGCATTTTATCATGAGATTGAACAAGTATCACTACAAGCATCAATTGTTACACATGCATGGCATAAAATCAGAATTGAACTCATGTTAAGATATGGTCAATTAAGCACAAGAAACTTGCATGAACATGTGAAGCATTTAATCACTTTTTGGCAAAAAAATCAACATGGTATTTAATCACTTTATCAATCAAGCAAGCAATGACAATAATCATGAAGCATATGTTGGATTTAAGCAAGCAATTAACATGTGAAACAAATGATTAAAGTGTAGCAAACAACATCAAGAATCACTTATATCACATTTGCACCTTTAACACAAAACATAGAAAAGTAAATGGAATCATGTCGAAACGACTCGAAAAAAATAAATTGGCTACTGGAAATGGACCCAAAAATTCCCTAAAATCACTACCTAAACATACATGAACATTAGAGGCACTAGGAAGCAATATTGAGCAAGAAAATAGGCTAAAAATCCAAAAATGAACAGCGTTAACCGGTTAACCATATAGGTTAACCCGTTAACGGGCAGAAAAATACAGCATTCTGGCCAAAAACGCATGCGTTAACCGGTTAACCATATGCGTTAACCGGTTAACACTGAACAAAAAGTGAAAAATGCTTTTGAAAAAAGTGCTTTTGGCCACAATCTTCCTTCTAAACAATCCTAACCCCCACTTAATCATGCTAACACAAATTTCTACTCAATTGGAGCTTATTTACACATGGTAGAACCTATATCTATTAACACCTTAAATCCAAATTCAACCAAAATCACAAATCACAAGCAAACATAATCGAAACGGAATTGATTTTAAACAAAGCGAAAAGCACTTAAAGAATGCCAAAAATGGCGAGATGGAGAGAATAACTTAAAGAAGAAATGATTAAGATCACCAACCTACGAAGCGGAGGAGTGCTTCGGTGATTGTTGCAAGAATCGGAACTTGAATCGAAGAGAAAACCGAAAACCAAGAAATCGCAAAATAAATGCGTTCTTGAGCTTGAATCTTCGTGTGCTTCTGATAAGTCGATAATCCTCACAAAAATTCAGTAGCTTATCCTTCTTCAATCCACAAAATATGAAGGTTGGAGGCTTAAGCTTCAAGATCTTCAAGTTTCAATGTGAAACTTGAAGAGCTTATTTGAAAAAGCTTTGGTGAGAGGGAGAGGAAAAGTGAGAGAAAAAAGTGCTTATCAAAGAGTGAGATTGGAAAATGGTGTTCAACCCTTTTTGTTTGGATGAAAATGGCTTAAATAGAGACTAGGCTAGGAGCTAGGTTTGGGTTTGGGGCCCAAATATTAGGTTTGGGATCCAAAATTAGGTTTGGAAGTTAGTTAGGGTTAGGGTTGGAAAAGGGAATATTCCTTGGAATATTCCTTGGAATATTCCTTGGAACACTCTAGAAGATGGTGGAAGGTGGTGGAAGTTTCCAAGGGAAATGGAGTGGAATTGAAGTGGAAAAATGAGACGGAAAGAATGAAAGGAAGTGTGGAAAGAAAGTGGAAGGAAAGGTGGAGGGAAATGGTGAAACTAACTACCTTTCAAATGATTTTTCTTTGGTTTTTCTATGATTCCTCCATCATTTCTTGATCAAGTTTGAACCATAGGATCATTGTAACCCTAATTTCACGATCTCGATCTTAAAAGTCCGGAGTCGACCCTTTTTACCTAGCCCGATTGCCTTTTCTCCAATTCCTCGATTTTCCGTCGTCCGGCCAGTCGAACCCCTTCCAAAATGAATTTGTGGACGAGATTTGAACCCTAGGCACTTGACATCATATATAAGTCAAAGAAATCCACTTCGACTCAAAAATTTATGTAGAAGCCCTGTAGAAATGAAACCCTAATTCGGCTCTTTTCCCTCAAGAAGTATTGCACTGCTTGCCTCCTTCAATCAAACCAAAACTTTCCATGACTTGTGGCTTCAAGTGAAGACTTGTGGGATATTGTGAACCCTTTGCACAAGGTTGAGAAGCTTTGTGGCCCTTCGGTAGCCTCTTCATAACTTTCGGTTGCTCCGATCATTGATCACATACCCACGCCTCGGCTATGCTATATATGATGCAATGTTTTTGGTTATTTTATGAATCCATATATGCAAAATGCTATGCAAAATGTTGAGGAAATGAGAGGGCAAATTTTGAGGTATTACAATCTCTTTCATGCATCCTTGCTGCATTTTGTTATGTGTTTGAGATTGAGCTTGCTCATTCTTCTTCTTCTCACTTTCTTTCTTCAAGTGACTTGTCTTCTTAAATGAAGCAAGTTACTTTGCTTCTCTGCTCCTTTCATCTGCTTCTTGGTGGCTCCATTGAAGATTTCTCCTGTAAACCTCACAAACCCTAGGAACAACCAAGCATGATGACAATTAGGGTTGATTAGTCCCCCATTAGTTTTACCTTTGTGTCATCTTTGTGTCTTCTCTTCTCATCTCATAATCAGGGACTAAACCATAAAGGCTTTAAGGCTTTGTGATTAAGCTTATGCCTGCATCCTTCTATTAGGATGGAGTGTATAACTTTAATCCTAAGTGTTAAACCCTTAATGTGTTTAAATCCTTTAATCAATCCACTTAATAATCATCAAGACATCCAACTTGTAACTTGGGCCTTGCATTAGGGTTCTAATTCTTCCTTAATTGGTCAAGAAGGACTAACCCTAGTGTTAATGGACAAGTCCCCCTCAAGTTGTCTTACAAACCATAAAAATCATTTCTTCATCTTATCATTAACAAAAATCCATTTAATAAAGGCTCTGTTTTGTCATGAGGTTAATCCCTAATCATGGATTAAGTTGAGGAGTCTTCCTCAGCTTAAACATTCTCATATATTATCCTTCTATTAGGATGGTGTAATGAGTCTGTTTAATCCCTAATTATGGCTTAATCTCATTACTCAACACTAAACAAAAACAACAAAAACATCTAAATAATCACAAGTAGGTTAATGATCTTAATCCTACATCAAAGGTGATTAAGTGTGAGATGCTGACTTCACACTTAAGGTATTCTCATTACCCCTAATCAGAGGGAAGATGTGATGAGTTTACTAAATCCATTGGTTTAGGCTTAAGCTCATTAACTTATAACAAACTTTCAAAAGCAATAAAAGACTGAAAACACAAAAACAAACAATAATCGTCTCCTTTGGGATTCTTTTCTCATCTCATTCACTCATAAGCGAGAACTTGCTTCTTCCGTCTAATGCAAGACAGTTTGCACCTGAGCCAGACAGGTCATACACTTGAGCATAGACAAGTAAGCAGTTCACAAGTCAATTCATCTTTCAGTCTCTTTGGGTCGAACTACGGTGTTCTGACTTCCTCATTGCACGAGAGGATACGTAGGCATAACTTAACAGTTATCGAACAAAAGTCTCTGTATATTCCCCCTCTTTCCAGCCTTATCCTTTAAGCCTCATGATCTTGAGCATTTCATTCTTGTTCTTACAATGACACTGTACATTTACACACTTCACTTCTTTCACACTGACACTTGCATTCTTTCCAGCTTTGATACCCAGATTGCACTGACACTACCCCTTTAAAACACAAATCTTTTAAGCGTGGATCCCGTCGAGTACGGCGGACAATCTTGGTGCTAATACCTTCCCAGGTTGTAACCAACCCCCTTTCTCAGTCTCTCTGGTTCGCAACCGTCTTATCCATATTTTTCTAGGTCTATGCAGCATTGCCTTTCCTCCGGGATAAAAATGCCTAGCTGGCGACTCTTTTCATTCCCTGTGAGTTCACTCCTGTGTGTTCTCACACCCTCTTTTCGCCGACCGTTCGCGTCTGTACCTCATTTGAGCCCGGTCTCATCTGGTGGGAGCGACAAGAAGGAACTTAAAGTCTTCAAAAAGAGCTTCGTCATTTCTTTCTCTTCTAGAGGAGAAACAATCTGATTTGCTAGCTCGCGCCATCTCTCTGCATACTCTTTGAAAGTCTCTTTGTCCTTCTGGGACATAGCGCAAAGCTGATCTCTATCTGGTGCCATATCAACATTATACTTGTATTGCCTAACAAAAGCCTCTCCCAAATCATTGAAAGTCTTGATTTGGCTATTATCTAAAATCATATACCATCTCATGGCTGCACCAATCAAACTATCCTGGAAATAATGAATCAGCAGCTTATCATTGTCTGTCTGAGCAGACATCTTTCTTGCATACATAGTCAAATGACTCAGAGGACAAATGTTGTCTTTATACTTCTCAAACTCAGGCAACCTGAACTTGTGCGGAACTTTGACATTAGGAACCAAACAAAGATCATAAGCATCTTTTCCGAACAAATCCTTATGCTTCAAGGCCCTCATCTCCTTCTATATCTTAGCAAAACGAACTTGAAAATCATCAAGTCTTTCAATCACACCAGCGCCTTCATTGGGCTCAGCATGGTAAATCATTTCATCATGGTGTGGAATAGTGTGCATCACAGGCGGTGCGGTAGTCATCATTGGCGGAAGAGTAGTCATCACTGGCGGAAGAGTATTAAATGCAGCCGTCTCATGAGGAGGAGGATGATAACCAACAGGAATGAAATCAACTGGCATGCCCCATGTAACTCCCCGAAAATCTAAATTTTATTAAATTACATATTTATTTAATTGATTTAGAAAGGACTGGAGGTTTTGGGCGAATTTGGTGGATTTTAGGAGGAAAAGAATATTTTTATAATATAAATAAGTAATATTTTATTATGCTCTTATTATTATTATTATGAAATATTAAGAAAGGGTAAGGTGGGAGTAAGAGGAAAAAGTAAGGATATGTTGGGAAACTCATAAACTGGGATAATGTATCCAAATAGGGAATACGACTAGTTTTCTAACATTATCGTGTTTTTGGGTGAAGAAGTGCTATGAAGAAAAGAGGAGAGAAAGCTCAGAGTCAGGAAGTTACAAAGAATCTTGGAGAAGAGTATTGATCTTTGGATTTCTCTAAGGTATGGGGAGTTTTTATAATCTATTGTAAATGTGTAGGAATTGGATTATGAATAGTTTAGGATTGTATGAGTTTTATGAGTTTTTGGGGTTTTTGAGTTAGGTTGAGTTTATGAGAAAAACCTTGATGAATTAGAGTGGTAAAAGTGAGTTGAATCACATAATTGATTGTATAATTGTTATCATGATGTTGTTGGTGTTTGGTTGATGTTTTTGAGTGATTTTTGGGTGATTTGAGGTGGAACCCGTAATGGGATTTGGAGGTTTTGAGGTTATAAAGCAGTCTGCATTTGAGTAGCAGAAAACTGCTGTAAAACGTGCGTTAACCGGTTAACGCTTTTGGTTAACTGGTTAACCATTGAAAATTTTGGGTTATTTCTGAAGTTGTGCAGGCGTTAACTGGTTAACGCTTTTGGTTAACCGGTTAACACTGTTTGGATGCCAAATTTTAATTCTTGAAAAATCCGTAACTTTCAAACTGTAAATCCGATTCGCATTCCGTTTGAAGCGTCGGAAAAGGTATAAACGGAACTTTATTTTGATGAATAAAAATGAGAAAAATGCAATAATTTAATAAATGAATTTATGAAATAATCTTGTAATTGCCTCATAATTTACCGGGTATGGGTCAATTCTTGATGTGTCAGAGTGGTTATAGAACCAGTGTTCTGGGTGTAATGTCATGATGATATATATGATTATTTGATGATTGGTTTGCTGATGTGAAATGAATGATGCAAATTATTTTGATGAATTTTACGATGTAGCGCATCATTGCATTTCATAACATTCACGATGGGGCTTCGGCCTATTTAATTGCTTCAATCCCATTGTGTGGATTGAAGTGTCTCGATGATTTACGATGTGCTCCTTTGTGGAGGGTTGATGGTCATGTATCCATCTCACGATGAAAATGGTACCACATGCATATTGCATATCAGGATGTTAGAATTGCATAATTTAGATGAATTCATGATGGTGTTGTTGTTAATGATGAATTGTGTTGATGATGATGTTATGTTGTGTCGTCCTAATTTTATTTATATCCTGTATTCTTGTATATTTATGATATATTATGATTACTCACCCTGCCTGCTTGGAAATGTTACCTCATTCGTGGGTAACTTGCAGATGACGAAGAATAGTCTTACAGTGAATAGGAGTTTTTCATGAGTCTCGGAGCGTGCTTTAGTGTTCCTTAGAAGTGGTTCTGGTCTATGTGTCCTGCTCTGTGTCATGTAACACTGGGATGAGTTTTTTTGCTAAACTGTTCAGTTATGTTATTATTTGGATAAATGTTTTCCCATTTTATGATGTTAAATTCCGGATGGAGAAAATTATGTTTATGAAGTGAACTAATGAAGTTTTGAATTATGAAGTTTAAATTTCGCTGCGAAATGTTATATGTTATTCTTGGTTTAACAAACCCGTGTTACGAGACAAGATACTGTTTGTTTGAATTATGATGAAATGGGATACCCTTCTCGATGATTACTCTGATATTACTTAAATATTTTGTTTTGGGGTAGAAGGGTGTTACACCCCACGGTGTGCTAGCAGGCATGCGATAGTGAGGAGAAAAAACTATCTCAATAGGAATTGATGCAATAATAATCTCAGAGATGACTGTATTATGAACAGGAAAATTAGGAGGAGGTGGCTGATTCTGAGCAGCCACCAAGCTTTCCATCATAACGGTAACTCTTTCCAAGCTTTCCCTCAGATATGTAACTTCCTCGCGCAGCTCGCGATTCTCTTGTTGCAAAGTTTCCGACATCTTCTTCCGATTAGCCCGAGTATCAACCTTGTGAGTCAGCTTGACAAGAGAACTGAATGAAGACCAAGAAACAACATAAGATCCCTGGAAAACACTAAAAAATCAAGACAAATGCGGGTATGATGCATGGTATGCATATGCAAATGCAAAGATTTCAAAGGAATATAAGATAAATTGCAATATTTATAAAGAAACACTTTTTTGAAGTACTTAAAAACTCATTCTCATTAAAATCAAAGTAAGGATTACAAGTGAAGTACAAGCCTCAACAATCCTAATATATGAGAGAGAAAGTAAAATAGTCCTAGGGGATCACATCCGAAGAAGATCCAAATCCCGGCTGGTACTTCATGCGAATCCTCTTAATCTCTTTCTTGTATGGATTCTCCATGTCTTCCTTATCCTTCACCAACTGGTCAACAATGGTTTTCCAAGCACCGGATGCAGGAGGAATGGTAGATGGAGTACTAGAGGAAGATAAATCCTCTCTTGGCCTCTTCATAACGCGCCGCTCAAGTAACTCAATGAGATCATCCTTCTCCTTCAGTTGCTCTTGCATCATAGTCTTCTCAAGTAGCCATTCTTCTTTCTCTTTCTTCATCTTGTCCAACTCTTCTTGAAGAGCAACTTTCTCATCAACGGGAGGAAGAAAAGTAGACAATGGTAGTATAGGAAACAAAGGTTCCTCGGATGGATAAGGCATCTTGAGCTTGGAAGCCCTAGATTGAACCCACTGGATGTAACACTCAGAGGGAGCAAGGTGTTGTCTTCCCAATTGACCCTTCTCTTTCCGATGAATCGCATGCCAAGAATGAGCAATCCTTTTCTTCATTTCTACATGATCTGCACCATTAAGAAAGAAGAAACGGGATAAGGAAAGGGTATTTGGTATGTGTAGGCTCATAATTTCGACACCATGAGTTTGAGATATAAAGTCATTTTTTGCTAAAGGGATAATCATCATATAAGAGAAAGAAGAAGTGAAGATATTCAGAAGATGTTGACAAGGTTAAATACTCAAGTATTTCGACAGGAGTACCAATAATGTTATGGCAAACAAAGTTTTGGAAACCTTTTTATATTTTAACATTGGACATGATAAGTATATTTTTCGACACTTCGACAAAAGAGAAGTGTTTGACAGAAGCATTGGTTTGTGAGGTTTGAAGAGTTTCTTCTTCTTCGACATTTCGAAAAACGAAGAGATGCAACACTTCGTCACCAAAAGGGAAGGATTCAAAATTAAAAGTTGCAATTGTTGGCAGTTGGACACGTGGAAGTTTCAGAAAAGAAAATTCATGCAGGCTGACAATTGTCATTTAGTTAGAATTTTTCCGTTCTAGGCAGTTATTTTGTTTGTATATAAATATGATAGTTTGTTTTTAGAATGCGTGTGTGAAAACTTATACAATAATCCTGTAAATACTCTAAGTACCCAGTGTGAGAGAAATGAGTCTGATATTTGGAACAATGTATGTGTTGAACACCGTTTTTCTTTCAAGTTATTTAAATTATTAGTTTTGTTTTATCAAATTACCTTACTTTCAGTCTCTTTACTTTTCTGCAAATTTTACATACTTTTCGTCACTTTTCTTACTTTTGTTCAATTTTCATTTTATTTTACTTTTACATTCAAAACATTCAACATTGTTACATCATTAGCAAGACAAACCACAAACAATTAACAACACTAAGAGTAATTCGACAACCAATTGCACATGTGTCCTATGACTTGTTTGGTTGGTCCTGCAAGTAACCCAGTCTTCTAAGAGATTGGTTAACCAGAGGTTGTTCGTCAGAAATCACAGCGAACAAATTGGCACACCCAGTGGGACCAGTGCAATTAATAAAAATTAATACGAATCCTCTTAGTTAGAAAGTTCTTTGCTGTGTTGTATGATTCTTAGAAGCGGTAAATTAGCCGTAACTGACGTAGAAAGACCAAAAAGAACAAGAGGAAGAAAGATGGCTAACCTGCCAAATACTTCAAACAATCCTAACGAAACCATTCCAGTTTCCAATCCTATCCCTTCGTCAGAAGGAGTAGCAGTTTCTGGCCCTGTTTTAGAACAGATCAGGCCTCCATCAGTGGATTCGATACCAGCGGGTTCAAGATCCCAAAATGCGCCTAGTTCTTCCACCATGGGGCACTCAATGCCCATGGGAATGCCCCCTCCTGGAGGAAATACCTTTAGTCCATTTATTAATTATTCCATGCCCATGTCTGGGAGAGAACAACCATATGGAATGCTAACTTCAATGATGGCAAACTTACATAATTCGTCACCATTATTTTCTGATGCTATGGTTCAAATGTCTTCACCATTACAAGGATCGGGATATGGTGGAAATGGGAGTAGATTAAATCAGATTCCACCAGGATTCCATATGCCAACTATGACGAACCATTCTACGCAAGTAATTCGTCAACAGATGGATGAAAGTAACCATGATATGGTGCAGGCATTGACACAACAAATGGGGGAAGTGTTTAATCCTTTAATACAAAATACTACCCAAACAAACCAGATATTGGCAGAGCAAATGGCACGCATTGCTAATTTTTTTGGAGTCCCTCAAACACAGCAAAGAATGCAATTGAATCAAAATCCTGCCAATAGGCCTGTCGAAGAGGAACTCACTATAAACCAAAGACCAGTGGGAAATCCTCAGGAAAATCCTAGGGGCCAAGAGGTAGTAGTCGAACAACCTCATATAGAAACACACCCCTCATGGGATTCTGCGCAGAACAATGGAAGACCCAAAAGAAAAGCCAATTGCACAATGTTGCAAGTACATCCATAAAGGATTACACCCAAAAAGCAGTATGAATCAGTTAAAAGAGAATATCCCTGAGGCAAAAATAAGGGCATCCCGGCAAACCAAAAAAGTTTGGGCAAAAATTAGGGATATATATAAAAAGATGTACACCCGGCAAGTCGAAAACCTGAAAAGGCGGCTTGGGCAAAAAAGGGTATCCCGGTGGATTGAAAACCTGAAAGGGCAATCCAGGCAAAAGTTAGGGATTAAAGCGTATGACTATGTCTCGTTTGGATCACCCATGAAACTGCAACCAGTTGTGTTACTTACTCAAGTTTGAACAGATAAAGCTCAATCCAATCGTTTTCGTCTCAACAGCAGAAGATGAGATACTTGAAGATAATGGCAATAGTAGAATTGAAACTCAATAGGATTATTGCCCACATAGCTGATTTTCTTTGTTTTGTAAAAATTTTACGACGAATTCCTCTTACTAGGATTTCTGTCTCCTTGTACAAACCTACCTATGTATAGGTTACTTTTTGATATAAATAAAATTCCATTTTTGAATCCAGATTTACTTTTACCTTATTTACATAAGCGAAACGTCCATTGGTTGTGTTTGAATGTATGTATGCTTTTGAATATGATTGATGTTTACCAGAAATGCATAAAATGCTTAATATGATTGATGTTTACCAGAAATGCATGAAAATGCAGTAATAGTATTTACTAAGGACGAACGAGGGAAGGATTCCAACGAAGCTTCACCGGTTCATCCCTACAAGACAGTTACAAATCCCCAGTAGGGCAAATCCATCTTCATGAAGTACTTCAAGTCACATCTCCCCGGGAATTTATATCCATCTCTTTTATCCTCATACGGATATTCGGGAATTTATTTCCCAATGGGAGTACGACGAACGAAGACGGAAGGTTATGTATACCTTACTATCCCCAGCAGACGGGAGGTTATGTATACCCTACTATCAAATGAAGACGGGAGGTTATGTATAATATATTATCAAACAAGACGGGAACGAGTTCCTCATATTCTTCAGCAACGAATCGGGATTTATTTTCCCTGGCCAGCAGTTGTTATACGAAGATATCCAGACGCTTCAGGCTGCATGATGCATACATACATCATTTATATCATATCATACATATACCTAGATACATAATACATTACTTAAGTGCATCATGTTATACATGCATACATAATGCATAAACTAATATTATCATACTGAATGTTATAATCTTGTTTTTCAGATTAATTCTCCAGCAGACAGACTTCATTAACAACTTGTGACTATTGGGCCGTTGTTTATCTTCCCAAAAGTTATCATTACCTCAGGACGTTGTTTATCCTCCTGAAAGCATATTATCTCCTCAGGACGTTGTTTATCCTCCTGAAAGCATATTATCTCCCCGGGACGTTGTTTATCTTCCTGAAAGCTATCATCACTTCCTCAGGACGTTGTTTATCCTCCTAAAAGCATATTATTACCTTGGGCCGTTGTTTATCTTCCCAAAGGTTACATCATTATACCTCAGGACGTTGTTTATCCTCCTGAAAGCATATCACGACCTTGGGCCGTTGTTTATCTTCCCAAAGGTTATCTCCTTACCTCAGAACGTTGTTTATCCTTCTGAAAGCATATTATCTCCTCGGGACGTCGTTTATCCTCCTGAAAGCATATTATTACCTTGGGCCATTGTTTATCTTCCCAAAGGTTACCACTTCCTCAGGACGTTGTTTATCCTCCTGAAAGCATATCATTACCTTGGGCCGTTGTTTATCTTCCCAAAGGTTACACCACTACCTCAGGACGTTGTTTATCCTCCTGAAAGCATATTATTACCTCAGAACGTTGTTTATCCTTCTGAAAGCATATCATTTCCTCAGGACGTTGTTTATCTTCCTGAAAGCTATCATTATACCTTCATATTTTGGACTGCTTTATCCTCCAAGAAATGTACCTGAAGAACCTTTCTCCAAGTGGCATCTTTAAGCCCACTAAAGCATACTCAACTAGTCATCAGTATCACTCTACGCACCAGTGAGTGCAAATTTTTGGGCTTTTTTGTTCAATCCCCTTCAACCTTCCAAGTTACGACTGGCACATATACCAATCTAACCCCTCAGGTTTCAGAAAATTGAACAGGGGCAGCTGTTGCACCCCAAAATTTTCCCTCACAATACAAGACTTTGTGTGCTAAGAAGGTTCACAAGTTTCACAAGGTTCACAATACTTACAAGACCTTTCATGAGGTTCATGAAGTTTACAAGACACTTTATGAGGTTCACAAGGTTCACAATACTTACAAGACCTTTCATGAGGTTCATGAAGTTTACAAGACACTTTATGAGGTTCACAAGGTTCACAAGGTTCACAAGGTTCACAAGGCTCACAAGACCTCCCATTAGGTTCACAAGACATCTTATGAGGTTCACAAGGTTCACGAAGTTCACAAATAGTCAGAAAGTTTGACAATTCCCTCAGACAATGCATCCTCCTAAGCAGTGCATCCAAAACTAGGGTTTTGACTTTAATCAGGCTAAATGGATTTACAAGACTTCAAGTGAGCTTCATAACATCTTATATGTGTCTAAGAACCCCCATGAAAAGTTTCAAGACTTTTCTCAAAGGTTTGCTCAGTCAGATGATCAGATAAGTCAAAATCAGTTAAAGTAGTTAAAAAGTCAACCTGAGGTCAACTGTGGTCAAACCAAAGTCAAACTTCATGATTTTTTGCCAACATCAAGTATATGAAGTAAAATTCATCATTTGATCAAGGGTTGATCATGATTCATCAAGGAGATTTCAGATCATCAAGAATCAGGAGTTTCTAAATTAGGGTTTCCTCAGGAAAAGTAAACTGAACTTTGACCAGCCATAACTTTCACATGCTTCATCACCAATTTTCCATCCAAAGCTCATTTTGAATTAAATTTAATTCTCTACAACTTTGTGTCTCACAAGCCAAGCCCAAAAATGCTTCATTTGGAAGGTATGAGCTAAGACATTATAGGTCCTTTTGAAAGTCAACAAAAAGTCAACAACTTCAAAAGGGCATAACTTGAGAATGGTAAATGATATGGACATGAAACCAGTGGGGTTGGTTAGAGGACTCTTCAAGCTTTCCAAAATGTCCAAGAACACCCTCATATCATTAAAATTGAAGGATGTGTGCCCTTGCAAAGTTGGGAAATTTTTGGTTGGTTTATGAAGAAAATGGAGGTTTAAAACCAATTTTTTCTAAATGGGCTTGCCATATGATGATCCAATCCATACCAATACTTCATGCACGACCCAAATCTCAATTATTCAGATTTTTTATCATTTTATTTTATTTATTTTGATTTTATTCATTTAAAATCATTTTAAATTAAAATAAAATAGGAAAATCAAATATTTAAAAGAGATTGAGCTTCTAGAAAGTCATAAAGGTTGTTTGGATCAAATTGATACAAAAATAATGGTGATTGGCTTGAAATAGAAAGGGTTTATTCAAGAATATTTGAATTTTAAGTCTTAATATTTTTCAATCTTTTTCAATCAATTTCTTCACACAACAATCAATTATTTTTGACCTAATCCACTCTATTATAAGTACACAACACAAACCTAATGAAAGGGGACGAAATTCTGCCTCCAAGAGTAAGTTCAAGTTTTCAAAAATCTCACAAAAAACTCAAATTCGGTTTCCATATTACAAGGCTTGTAAAGGTATTTTAAGGACATGAGAATGATCCTTGGACTTCACTGATCATGTACCAATGCTCATTTACATCCAAGACCCCTTACATTGCATAAACCGAATTCATGTTCTTCACTTTTTTTTCAATTTTTGATTTCATTCATTTAACCATTATAAATTGTTTTTGTGTTGTTAATCTTGTTTGTTGTGGTGTTTAGATGATTTCTGGGCAAGAACATTGAAGAATCATGCCCTAAACCGAAAACCACCATTGTTAGGGTTAGAGTTCTTAAATTGGGAATTCACGATTTATTTGAGATAAATGAATTCTAAGAACATGATTATGATGTATAAGCTCCATATGATTGATCTGGACTGTCAATTTGCATTAATATTGTTGTTTGCTTGATGTTTCAAAAACCTAGGATTTCTGGTTTATGAACACGCATGAAATTTCGCAGGAAAAATCGTATCAATTTTCGCAGGAAATTCAAGGAAGAAGATGATGCCCTGGCGCGAATTTCAGATTTTAAATACTGGATATAATATTTTTTGTTTTGATTTTGATATTATTTCACAGTTGGTGGCTGGCTCAGTTGGTTGTGAACGCGCGCGTATTGCTTGAGGGTCTTGGTTCGATTCCTGGGCCAAACCACTTTTTCTTGTTTTTTCATTTAATTAGCAGGTTTAATATATTATGAATTGTGATGAGGTTATTGACAGAAGCGCCCTCCCGGCTGGAATGGTAAACGCGTTTGTGAATTGAGTAAAGGTCCTGGGTTCGATCCCCCCCAGGCCTTTTGTGTTGTTTTTATTTTTTCATGATATTTTCAGGAACAAACAAACAAAACCAATTGGACCCCTCTCTTTAGCACCTGCGCGCGCTGGCCCAGTGGTTAGTCTTGCTGGCTGGAGTTCATGAAAGCAAAGGGGCTGGGTTCAATTCCCAGCCAAGGTAAGTTCTTTTTATCTTTTTCTTCATTATTTGTTTTGTTTGTTTATTAATATTATTAATTTTAATTAAAACCTTAGCTTAATAAACCCTAAAAATATTTTCATAAATCCTAATTTTCTATTAATTGTAAATATCATTTATTTGTTTATATTTTAATTGGTTTATAAATCCTAATAATTTTCACAAAAACCCTAATTTTCTTCTATTTGACATTTAATTCTATTATAATTTTTAATTTTTAATTTATCATTTAATCATGTATGTATATTACATAATTTGTTTATAACTTAACTCTTATATATAAATAATTTTCAATATAAGCTTAAAAATAATTAAAACTTGTTAAAATAATTTTTTGTAAATATAATTATAGTTAATCTTATTTTCATAATATGCATATATTCTATAGCTTATTTATAATTAAGTTTTTGTAATTTTTAATATATGTTTAGAAATAGTTAAAAAATTGCTAATTTAATTTTGTAATTATAATTTTATTTTCATAATATGTTCATAATTAATTTAATTTTTATAATTTGCATATACCTTAAAATTTCATAATAATTAGTATAATTGTTTATATTTTATTCTTAATCTTAAAAAATAATTGTTCATTAATCTTTTAATACTTTTTGCTTATATTATTAATTATGTTTATTTTTATATTTATTTCATTATTACTAACCCCATTGTGATTTATTATTATTATTATTATTTCACTAACCCAATTATTATTATTATTATTTATTTTTGCTTATTATATTTAATTTGCCTTAATTATTATTATGTAATTGTTCCTGGATGTAATATTTAGTAGTAATGTGTAAATATTTATTTTATGCTATGGTTAGTAAATAGGGAGTACATGTTTGTATGTTTAAAATTAACTTAGCTCACTAATTTAAAAGATAAATATTAAAATTGTACACTCACACACGTAAGTCGATCTTTGATCACCATCTCACTTCCTTAGGGATACCTCTCATGTTGCCTAAAATAAAAGGTCAAGTAGGGTGTATAAAGTAAAGTCCCTCAATTTCACATCATCTAGTCCCTACAGTTTAAAAAAGATCAAGTCCCTTCGAATGTTGCCTTCGTAATGATCTTGTCCCTTTCGAATAAAGATGATAAGTCCCTTCGAATTGCTTATACACCCCACAGTTGCCTAAATAACAGATGTCCCTTCACTTGTCCCTCACATCCAAGGTAATGACTACCTACTCCTTAATAATAGGGATAGTATTACCATTTAAAGGATTCAAGAACAAAAAAGACTTAAAACTTAGGGTAGGTTCCTCTTAGATACTTGCTCACTCTTCAAAACAATTTCAAACACTTCACACATTTCAAACAATTTTCAAAACAAAGGTTTTTTACGCATCCGTACATGGATCATTATAAAACTCTTAAGAAAATTTTTATTCACACACTTCACATTTCAAAAACATTTTAAAGTGAGCTAAGTAACTAAGAGCCCATGGATAACCATGGATGTAAAGGGTGCTAACACCTTCCCTTTACATAACCTACCCCCCGGACCCAAAAATCTTTTAAAAGGTCTTTCCTGTTCTTTTATGCCTTTCCTTTGGATAAAATAAAAGTCGGTGGCGACTCTTGCTATCCGCAACATAACTAAAGTCAGTTCTCCCACCGTGTTACAGCAGGACACTCCTTTGTCCTTGGCCTGCCATTGACCCATACCTCTCTTACACAAAACATTGACTTTATGCAAAATGGCCCATACCAATCAAGATAGGCCAGCAACAACTCTCTGACCTATCCAAGTGTGTTACATGGACAAAATGAGACTCAACACATAACACAACTAAGCCTGATCTCCCTCATAAGCCATAGTTCACAAAACTCTCCTCTTATGCACTTTCCTTCGAATCTCATCACACAATCATCAAACCTCAAAACCAACTTCACCATTCATTCAGAAAAGTTTCATAGAGCATAAACCACCCTTCACCTTGCCTTAAAAGTCCCTGAAACTCAAACACGATTTCCCTCCCTCTCTGAACAAAACTCCACCAATCTCATAAACCAGCCAAAATAAACTTCATACAAGCTTTGCAAACTCCTGGGTTCATTTTGGAGCAAGGAAGCAGTCAAAAAGCTTTAGAGCTCCAGAAATGGCCTGGGGAGTGATTTGGGAAATTCTCAGGGGAGATGTGGTCGGAGAAGATGACCGGAGGTCATTTCCGGCCACCTGAAAGTGATTAAATGCTAATTAGGGTTAGGGCACCAGGTTTGAATGTAGGCCATTAGATGAGGGTTCCCGCGCGCGTTTGAAAGGTCAGGATCATGTCATTAGTTATTAATTAGGTTAATTTAATTAATCAGAATTAAGGAAGTTTGAACTTGGGCCGTAGGATTGCGCGCCAAGTCAATGAATTCAAGCCTAGATTGCATCCTGGCTCTCCATTGTGCATACTTCTCATATTTTAATTTTTATTTCATTTTCTTTTCATTTAATTTGTACGAATTTTTAAAAATAGCAAAATACATTAAAAAATTCTGAAAATGTTTATCAAATCTTTTATTAATTTTCAGGACCCAAAAATATTTTTATTTTTATTTTTTGCATTAAAAATCATTTTTAAATCATTTAAATGTTTATTTTTAATTAGTTAATGAAAATTAATTAATTAAAAATGCATTTAGGTATTTAAAAATCACCAAAAAATTCACATTGCATTTAGAAACATTTAGAAACATTATCAAACCCTCAAACCAAATTTCGTTTTTGTTCTTGATGCCTTTTGATCATTTTCTTTGGAATTAAATTTATTTTAAGGCAATATTTTTGTGCAAACTTTGAAAAATCCATTCTGCCTAACCCTTGAGAGTTTGATGATGATTCTTCTTGCATTGCATCCTTCATAGCATGTAGTTTATAGGATAAAATTGGTTTGAATTGATCTTCCATTTTCATTTTGTTTTGCATTTTTCTTGATAAGGTACCTTAAAACCCTAGTAATCTTAGGAAATTCATAACTTGCACTAGGTTAAGAGTTGGATCCCCTCCTTTGGCCAGTGAACTTGTATAGGTATAGGGTATTTTTGATTGCATTTTCAATTTTTTATCATGTCATTTGCTTCTGGTTTTGGATTTTTGCATTGCATGATGCATGTAACCCTAATTTGTGCCTTCCTTTGCATCCATTTCTCATTTGCTTGCATCCAATGACTTGCCATGACATTTTGTGCATCCACATGATTCATAATACATCTTAGGACATATTAGAATCATGTTTGATCATTTCATCTTTCATTTTCCATGTTATATGTCCATTGCATTTCATAACTTTTCATGTACAATCATGGTTCAAAACATGCTTCACCTGCATCCATGTCCTTGTATGATCATTCTCATGTCTTGCCTCATGTTTGTATCATTTCTTAGCATCATTAACATCATGAATATGCTTCTGACTTTGGTTTGCATCATGACATTCCATCTCATTTGCATTGCATTTCATTTCTTTTGGCTAACTTTTCAGGTGGTTAGTTGTTTTGAGAAGTGAATTTGCCTTCACTTCTCACAATATCTTCTCATCTCTCTTGCATCTTTTCTGCATTTCATCTTGTGTATTGGATTGAGCTTGCTCATTCATGTTCATCTTACTTTCTTTCTTCAAGCAACTTGTCTTCTTAAGTGAAGCAAGTTGTTTTGCTTCTCATTGCTTCTTCCTCCTTTCATCTGCTTCCTTCCTGGTGGTTTCTCTGAAGATCTTCTTGTAAACCTCATTAACCCTAGGAATGACCAAGCATGATAACAATTAGGGTTTTATTAGTCCCCCATTCAGCTTTTACCTTTGTGTCATCTTTGAGTCTTCCTTTCTCACCTCATAATCAAGGACTAAACCCTAAAGGCTTTAAGGCTTTGTGATTAAGCTTATGCCTGCATCCTTCTATTAGGATGGAGTGTATAACTTTAATCCTAAGTGTTATACCCTTAATGTGTTTAAATCCTTTAATCAATTCACTTAATAATCATCAAGACATCAAGCTTGTAACTTGGGCCTTGCATTAGGGTTCTAATTCTTCCTTAATTGGTTAAGAAGGACTAACCATAGTGTTAATGGACAAGTCCTCCTCAAGCTGTCTTACCAACCATAAAAAACACTTCTTAATCTTACCATTAACTATAATCCACTTTAATAAAGGCTTTGTTTTTTCATGAGGTTAATCCCTAATCATGGATTATGTTGAGGAGCCCTCCTCAGCTTAAATGTTCTCATCTATTATCCTTCTATTAGGATGGTGTAATGGGTCCATTAAATCCCTGATTATGGCTTAAACTCATTACTTAACACTAAACAAAAATACCAAAAACATCTAAATAATCACAAGTAGGTTAATGATCTTAATCCTACATCATGGTGATTAAGTGTGAGGTGCATACTTTATACTTAAGGTATTCTCATTACCCCTAATCAGAGGGAAGATGTGATGAGTTTACTAACCCTTGGTTTAGAGTTAAGCTCATTTTCTTATGACAAACTTCAAAAAGCAATAAAAGACTGAATGCCAAAAACAGACAATAATCGTCTCCTCCGGGATTCTTTTCTCACCTCACTCACTCACAAACGAGAACTTGCTTCTTCCGTCTAATGCAAGACAGTTAGCACCTGAGCCAGACAGGTCATACACTTGAGCATAGACAAGTAAGCAGTTCACAAGTCAATTCATCTTTAAGTCTCTTTGGGTTGAACTACGGTGTTCTGACTTCCTCATTGCACGAGAGGATATGTAGGCATAACTTAACAGTTATCGAACAAAAGTCTCTGTATATTCCCCCTCTTCCAGCATCATTCTTTTAGTCTCATTATCTTGAGCTTTGCACTCCTATTCCAGCACTGACACTTCACATATTACACTTCACACTTCTTTTACACTGACACTTGCATTCTTTCCAGCCTTGATACATAAATTGCTCTGACACTACCCCTTTAAAACACAAATCTCTTAAGCGTGGATCCCGTCGAGTACGACGGACAACCTGGGTGCTAATACCTTCCCAGGTTGTAACCAACCCCCTTTCTCAGTCTCTCTGGTTCGCAACCGTCTTATCCATATCTTTTCTTAGGTTTTTGCAGCATTACCTTTCCTCCGGGATAAAAATGCCTAGCTGGCGACTCTATTCATTTCTTCTCTTTCGCCAACCGTTCGCGTTTGTACCCCTTCTGACCAAGCCTCATTTGGTGGGAGCGACAGCTTGGCGACTCTGCTGGGGACCCTTATACTGTAACCAGGGCTTCTGGTTCTTTTTGTGGGTTCCTCCTAGCGCTTGTTTGATTTGTGTTTACTGGGGTGTTATGTGCTAATTGTGTTATATAGTTGCTTTATTTATTGCTTTATTTACAGCTTTATTTATTACTTTCTTTACAGTTTTTCATATTTCATACTGTCATTATCATTGTTGGATCTGTTCTTCTGTCTTGGTGGGTGGGGTTTCTTTGAGAGTATAAGGTCCTATACCTGGGACCTGAGTGACACCTAGGCTAGAGTGGTTCATGTTATTTCCCATTCCATTTCGGTCTGGTGCGGGAATATGAAACACGGTTCAGATATGGGTTTCTTCTTGAGAACTCTGTGCTACAGATTTCCTGTAG
Source organism: Lathyrus aphaca (assembly GCA_963966055.1). Classification (NCBI taxonomy): domain Eukaryota; kingdom Viridiplantae; phylum Streptophyta; class Magnoliopsida; order Fabales; family Fabaceae; genus Lathyrus; species Lathyrus aphaca. Next base: position 722,881,854 of record OZ014519.1, on the reverse strand, counting down.
TGCTAGGGCTATCTGGGAAGCCTGTTAAGTCTGGATGACCTTTATTATGACCTTCAGAAACTGAGGTGAATTAGAGGAGGTTCTTTTATGGTTATTGTAAACATTGTACCTCCGGGTTAGAAGTGTTTACACTTCTCATAACTGATCCAAGTCTGAGGATCCTTGTTTTAGAACACCACCTGTGAGAGGGGTTGGGCTGTTTACAGGTTTGCAGGTACCATTGGCCACATCATACCCTGTTACTTGTTGTGTTTAAGAATGCTTCACTTTGGACAGTTCTTGTGATTTAACCCTGGACATGTGACTCTTTATTTGAGTCCCCCACCTTGGTTACTGGATTTCTGAACCTCCATCTGGACTTCTTGAACATACAGGGACTTTATATCAAGACAGTAATCAGATCCAACTTGATCACAAACCCTTGAATATCATTTGCATACATCATCATTGCATTATTTAACATTTTTTATTTGTTTTTCAGGGTATCCACATTATATTTTGGCTTGGTTTTTACCCCTTCATCTGCTTAGACCCCTGTTTCATCAGATATCTGCTTCAGCTATCTTCATCAGTTGTTTGCTTCAGTTATCTTCATCATTATCAGCCCATCAGTGGCCCATCTCCAGCACCAGTCTTGATCCTCATCAGCACTTGTCTTCATCTCTTCATCAGCAGTCATGGATCCTCCCAGGAAAAGCAACATTTCATACCATTTCTTTGAGCCTGTGCTGACTGGCATCAGGCAGGTCCAGGCACTTATCACTCCAGACCACATCCCATTATTCAGAGAGCATTATGGAGGCATCCTTGACATGGTTATGGACCTAGATCCTTCTCAGAGGAGTATGATCCACACCTACCTACAGTTTTATGACCCTCCTTTGAGATGCTTCACATTCCAAAACTTTCAGCTAGGACCTCTTTTGGAGGAGTTTTCATCATTGATTGGAGTGCCTGTCAGGGGTGGGATCCCTTTCAACCCAGAGATGACTTCTCCCAGCAATGGAGAAGTGGCAAAAGCACTAGACCTGGAGCCTACTTTGATTGAGCAGAATATGACAACAAAGGCTGGGATACCTGGTTTACACTTAGACTTCTTGATTTCTCATGCCATCCTGAAGGCCTCTTTGGGAGAGTGGAGGGCAGTTTGTGCATTACTAGCTCTCAGCATATATGGGGTTGTACAGTTTGCAGATGAGCCTAAATTTATCAGCAAGAATGCCATTCATCTATTTCTTCTGAGGAACCCAGTACCCACCTTGCTGGGAGACTTCTATTACTCCATTCATCAGAGGAATGAGAAACAAAGGGGGAAGTTAGTGAGATGTTGTGCTCCTTTGTTTCACACCTGGCTGCTCAAACACTTGCCTAAGACAGATGCCTTCCTGAATCCCCACCAACAGAAGAATTGGGCTAAGAGACTTATTGCTTTGTCTTCAGATGATATCAGATGGTGTACCCAGAGCACCAAAGGCAAAGACATCATCACTAGCTGTGGGCAATACCCAAATGTACCTCTGATAGGAGTAAAGGGTTGCATCAACTACAATCCTTTGCTGTTCAAAAGGCAACTGGGCTATGCTTTGATTCATCCTCCTAGAATGCAAGATTTAGCTGAGACCCTGTATTGTGAAATAAAACCTAATCTAGCTGCTGTCAGACAAGCATCCTGGGCTTGGGACAACATCCAGACAAAAGGGATGGCTATTCTTGGAAGGTGCAATAATGTTGCTTCAGCTCAGTACTATGATTGGTCTCATGCTAGAGCTCAGATTACTGGAATGCCCTTCACCATTGAAGATATACCTGGACCATCCACAGCACAACCAGCAGCCACTGTCATCCTAGAAGAGTTTGAAAAGCTGAAGGAAAGGAATGAGAATTTGTCTCAAGCTCTGAAGAAGACCCTTTGGGAAAGGATTGATGGTCGTCTGGACATTGAGAGGTTGGAGAAGCTTAAGGTGGAGCATCTGGCTAAGATTGAGAAAACAGAGGACTACATCAAGAGAGCAAGAGCTGGGGAGAAAATATTGAAGAATGCCTGCAAAGAGGCCAAGTTTCAGAAGGCTAGGACTGATCTCTATCTGCAAGAAAGTCAGGCTAGGTGGGTCAGGATCACTGAAGCTCGGACGCAAGAAGATAAGAGAACTCAGGCCAGGATTTAACAGTTAGAGGCCAATGAAAAGAAGCAACAAGAAGCTTTGCTGGCAGCCCAGAAGGAGATTTCAGAGTTGAAGCTCAGGGCTGGTTTGAAGAAGTCAAAGGACCAGGACAGGCACAAGAAGCTGACCACTGCCATTGCCACCAGGAACCTCCTCATCAGGAACATTACAGAGCATCTAGTTGGTCCAGTAACGGAGGCACTTCTGAAGGAAGTTAAGGAGGATGAGTTTGGACTTGATGTCTGACCTGTTTGATTGTTGTTTCTTTCATTTGATGTACTTTCCATTTTGTGTTGTATTTTGACCCTTTAAGGGCATATGTTGTAAAAACAAACTATGTATTGTTCAGTATTTGTAATATATTTCAGTTTGTTTCCATTGTGGGGTTTCTTTTTCTTAACAACATCAAGGCATCTTCCTAGGGGTCTGAAAAGGTCAAAACCAAGAACCAAGTCGGATACCTTGGAAAACAAATAAGCATACTGCATTGCATACTAACTTTTGTTTTGTTTTGTAGGCTTTGTCATTATTTTGTTTCTAACTCTGTTGTGGTTCAGGAATTATTGCTTGCCGCCGGGTGTTCCCTCTCAACCGTCCGCACCGGTATCCTACTCGCAACAACCTTCCTGGTATCCAAATGGACCAAGTACAGCAGGACCTGACAGAGGTCAGAACTCAGATGGCTAATGAAAGAGTGGAGATGAGGAACCAAATGGCTCAATTCATGACTGTGATGACTAACTTGGCCCAAAGTCAAGAGAGGTTAAGGGCATTGGTAGAAAGACAGAACCCCGAGGAACCTCATCCTGGGACTGGAGGAACTAGTAATAATGAGGGAGGCCAGCCTCATGTTAACCCACCAGTATTTGGACCTCATCTGGATCCGGATGTCAACATCCCAAGGAATGTACCGGGCAACACTGCTGCAGGCAGGATCTTGCAAGAAGATCCTCAAGAGGAGCAGTTTACTGTAATGGGAGCTGGGGATGAAGTTTATGATAGAAGGTTTGATGAAATTGCTGAGAAGTTGAGATCTCTAGAGTCTCAAAATTCCTTAGGCTTCGATGTAATAGATATGGGGTTAGTGGATGGGGTAAGGATTCCCCACAAGTTTAAACCCCCGTGCTTCGAGAAGTACAATGGAACTTCTTGTCCACGAACTCACTTACAGTCCTTCCTGGGGAGACTTAAAGCATATACCATGGATGAAAAGCTGTGGATGTTCTATTTTGAAGACAGTTTGACTGGGGCTTCAAGAGAATGGTATTCACACTTGACCAGAGCTACTATCAGATGCTGGAAGGACTTAGCTGAAGCTTTCATCAGGCAGTACCAATACAACCTGGACATGGCCCCTAACAGGACCCTTCTGATGGGAATGTCTCAATCCTCCAGGGAAAGCTTTAGGGAATATGCCCAAAGGTGGAGACAGCTTGCTGCTGCTGTCCAGCCACCCATGTCGGAAAGAGAGATGGCCGACATGTTCATGAATACTCTGCAAGGAACATATATTGATAGGCTAGCTGCCTTTTCTTCCACCAGTTTCGTTGACGTAGTTATAGCTGGGGAAAGGATTGAAAGCCTTTTGAAGATGGGTAAGATTTCTGATAACGGTGCAAGTTCGTCCAGTAATCCCAGGAAGCCTTTTGTGGGACCTAGAAGAACCGGTGAGACAAATGCCATTCATGCCAACAGGGGCAGACCTCAGTATGTTCATAGATTAGTGGCAGCTGTCACTATTCCAGCTCCGATTCCTCAACAACCAGCATATCAACCACAACAACAACCACATTATCAACAGCAAGTTCAGTATCCGCCACAAAGAAGCTACAACAACAACAACAACAATCAACAACAAAGACCTTTTCAGCAAAGACCGTCACATGCAAATAGGGTAATCGACCCTATCCCTATGCCTTATGCTGCCTTATTGCCACAACTCCTGAAACTCAACTTGGTTGAATTAAGGACATTGGCACCACCAGATCCCTCCAATCTTCCAAGGAATTATGATGTCAATGCCAGATGTGCTTTCCACTCCAATGCACCTGGCCACAATACTGAGAAATGCAGGGCTTTACAAATGAAAGTACAAGATCTGGTGGATTCTAAAGCCCTCAACTTTGTACCTCCTCCAAATTTCAACAAGAATCCTATGCCTCATCATGGAGGACCAAGGATTAATGCCATTGAGGAAGACAGACCATCTACCTTGATCACCAGTGTTGCACAGATTCGAACACCTCTGGTCGAAATTAAAGCTCAGCTTCTAGAGTGCCAGATGTTCCCCGGGTGTGAGCTCGGTTGTGGGTATTGCAACATTGCAGTCAATGGGTGTGATAACTTAAGAAGCGGTATAGATGGTCTTATCAAAGATGGTATACTTCAGATCACAACAACGGCGCCTACAAATCCAACAATTCCTTTGACAATGATTCCTGATTCTCCTACAACTGCAGCAACAATCATCCCTACCGATTCATCAATATCATCAGCAACGACTTCATCCATCACTTCAACAAATCAAATGTCAACAAATTGCATTCTTTCCAGTACGACACTACCCCTTTTACACTTCACACTTCTTTTACACTGACACTTGCATTCTTTCCAGCCTTGATACACAAATTGCACTGACACTACCCCTTTAAAACACAAATCTCTTAAGCGTGGATCCCGTCGAGTACGACGGACAATCTGGGTGATAATACCTTCCCAGGTTGTAACCAACCCCCTTTCTCAGTCTCTCTGGTTCTCAACCGTCTTATCCATATCTTTTCTTAGGTTTTTGCAGCATTACCTTTCCTCCGGGATAAAAATGCCTAGCTGGCGACTCTATTCATTTCTTCTCTTTCGCCAACCGTTCGCGTCTGTACCCCTTCTGCAAAGGCCCTAGCTGGAAGTCTGGAAAGGTGAAACATCTCAATGGCGGATCATAAAACTGCAAGCATGTGTGGATCATGCTCCTCTGAGAAGGGTCAAGGTCCATAACCATATCCAGGATACCTCCATAGTGTTCTCTAAACAATGGGATGTGGTCAGGTGTGATAAGTGACTGGACCTGCCTGATACCAGTCAACACAGGCTCAAAGAAATGGTAGGATATGTTGCTCTTCCTGGGGGTAGTCATAAGTGTTGAGGAAGATCACAGACTGATGCTGGAAATGAGCCACTGACAGACTGATGCTGGTGATGATGAAGATAGCTGAGGCAGATAACTGATGAAACACAGGTCTATGCAGAAGAAGGGGTCAAAACCAAACCAGATATAATGTGGATACCCTGAAAAACAAATAATAAAATGTTAAATGATGCAATGATGATATATGAAAATGATATGCAAGGGTTTGTGATCAAGAGCTGGATCTGATTATCTGTCTTGATATAAGTCCATGTATGTTCAAAAGTCCAGATGGAGGTTTAGAAATCCAGTAACCAAGGTGGGGGACTCAAATAAAGAGTCATATGTCCAGGGTTAATCACAAGAACTGTCCAAAGTGAAGCATTCTTAAACAATACAGTAACAGGGTATGATGGGGCCAAGGATTCCTGCAAACCTGTAAACAGCCCAACCCCCTCACAGGTAATGTTCTAGAACAAGGCTCCTCAGACTTGGATCAGTTATGAGAAGTGTAAACACTTCTAACCCGGAAGTACAGTGCTTACAATAACCATAAAAGATCCTCCTCTAATTCACCTCAGTTTCTGAAGGTCATAATAAAGGTCATCCAGACTTAGCAGGCTTCCCAGATAGCCCTAGCACTACAGGAAATCTGTAGCACAGAGTTCTCAAGAAGAAACCCACATCTGAACCGTGTTTCATATTCCCGCACCAGACCGAAATGGAATGGGAAAGAATATGAACCACTCTAGCCTAGGTGTCACTCAGGTCCTAGGTATAGGACCTCAAACTCTCAATGGAACCCCACCCATCAAAACAGAAGCCAGATCCAGCAATGATAATGACAGTATGAAATATGTAAAACTGTAAAGAAAGCAATAAATAAGGCTGTACATAAAGCAGTAAATAAAGCAACTAAATAAACACAATTAGCACATAACACCCCAGTAAACACAAATCAAACAAGCGCTAGGAAGAACCCACAAAAAGAACCAGAAGCCCTGGTTACAGTATAAGGGTCCCCAGCAGAGTCGCCAAGCTGTCGCTCCCACCAAATGACACTAGGTCATATAGGGTACAGACGCGAACGGTCGGCGAAAAGAGAGAACACACAAGGGTGAACTGGAAAGAAAAGAGTCGCCAGCTAGGCATTTTTATCCCGAAAGAAAGGTAATGCTGCATAAACCTAGAAAGATATGGATAAGACGGTCGCGAACCAGAGAAACTGAGAAAGGGGGTTGGTTACAACCTGGGAAGGTATTAGCACCCAGATTGTCCGTCGTACTCGACGGGATCCATGCTTGAAAGTTTGTGTTTAAAATGGGTAGTGTTAGTGCTATTTGTGTGCAAAAGTCGGAAAAGAATGCAAGTGTCAGTGTAGAAGAAATGTGAAGTGTATAAGAGAAGTGTCAGTGTAAGAACAAGAGTGACATGCTCAAGACTATGAGGCTCAAAGAATAATGCTGGAAGGAGGGGGAATATACATAGACTTTTGTTCGATAACTGTTAAGTTATGCCTACGTATCCTCTCGTGCAATGAGGAAGTCAGAACACCGTAGTTCGACTCAAAGAGACTGAAAGATAAATTGACTTGTGAACTGCTTACTTGTCCATGCTCAAGTGTATGACCTGTCTGGCTCAGGTGCAAACTATCTTGCATTAGACGGAAGAAGCAAGTTCTCGTTTGTGAGTGAATGGGGTGAGAAAAGAATCCCGGAGGAGACAATTATTGTTTGTTTTTGGTGTTTTCAATTTTGTTATTGCTTTTGGAGTTTGTCATAAGAAAATGAGCTTAAGCCTAAATCAAGGGTTAGTAAACTCATCACATCTTCCCTCTGATTAGGGGTAATGAGAATACCTTAAGTATGAAGTAAACACCTCACACTTGATATCCATGATGTAGGATTAAGATCATTAACCTACTTGCAATTATTTAGATGTTTTTGTTGTCTTTGTTTAGTGTTAAGTAATGAGTTTAAGCCATAATCAAGGATTTAATGGACCCATTACACCATCCTAATAGAAGGATAATAGATGAGAACATTTAAGCTGAGGAAGGATCCTCAACTTAATCCATGATTAGGGATTAACCTCATGACAAAACAAAGACTTTATTAGAGTGGATTTTAGTTAATGGTAAGGTTAAGAAATGGATTTTAGGGTTTGTAAGACAACTTGAGGGGGACTTGTCCATTAACACTAGGGTTAGTCCTTCTTAACCAATTAAGGAAGAATTAGAACCCTAATGCAAGGCCCAAGTTACAAGTTAATGTATTAATGGTTATTAGATGGATTGATTAAAGGATTTAAACACATTAAGGGTTTAACACTTAGGATTAAAGTTATACACTCCATCCTAATAGAAGGATGCAGGCATAACCCTAATCACAAAGCCTTAAAACCTTTAAGGTTTAGTCCTTGATTATGAGATGAGAAGAGAAGACACAAAGATGACACAAAGGTAAAACTAATGGGGGGACTAATCAAAACGTAATTGTGATCATGCTTGGGTATTCCTAGGGTTTATGAGGCTTGCAAGAGATCTTCAGGAGAAAAGCCATCAAGGAAGAAGCAGATGAAAGGAGAAGGAAGCAGAAGAAGCAAGTCAACTTACTTCACTTAAGAAGATAAGTTGCTTGAAGAAAGAAGGTGAGAAGGAGACATGAATGAGCAAGCTCACTCTAAATCACAAGTAAAATGCAGAAATGATGGATAAGAGGGATGAGAAGAGATTATGAGAAGTGAAGGCAAATTCACTTCTCAATGACTTACCACCTGAAAAGTTAGTAACAATAAATGAGATGAAATGAAAATGAGATGAAATGCAATGATGCACACCAAAGTCAGAAGCATAAACATGATGTTAATGATACTAAGAGATGATGCAAACACAAGTCAAGAGTTGTGGATAATCATACAAGGATGAGGATGCAAATGAAGCATGTTTTGAACCATGAAAGTTCATGAAAGTTTATGAAATGGAATGAATGCAAAACATTGCAAATGAATGATGCAATGATCAAACATGATTCTAATGTGTCCTAACATGTCTTAGGAGTCATGTGAATGCACAAAATGCCATGGCAATCTCTTGTATGCAAGCAAATGAGAGATGAATGCAAATGAAGGCAAAAACTAGGGTTTATGCACAAGACACAAAGCAAAATCCAAAATCAGAAGAAAATGACAAGATAAAAAAAATAAAATGGGATCAAAGGAACCCTAACCCTTCACAAGTTTACTGCCCAAAGGAGGGGACCTAACTCTTAACCTAATGGGAGTTATGATTTTTTCAAGTTGGCTAGGGTTTTAAGGCACTTCACAATGATAAATGCAAAATAAATTGAAAATGAAAGATAAATTCAAACCAATTTTACCCTAGAAACTACATGATATGAAGAATGCAATGCAAAAAGAACCAACATCAAACTCTTCATGATTAGGCAGAATGAATTTTTCTAAGTTAGGACAAAAATATTGCCTTTTAAGAACTTTAATTCCAAGGAAAAAAGTCAAAATAGGTCAAGAACCAAAAAGAAATTTGTTTGAAGAGTTTGATAATGTTTCTAAATATATCAAAATGCAATGTGATTTTTTTTGGAATTTTTAAATATTTAAATGTATTTTTAATTAATTAATTCTCATTAACTAATTAAAAATAATCATTTAAATGATTTAAAAGTAATGTTTAATGCAAAAATAAAAAATAAAAATATTTTTGGGTTCTGAAAATTATTAAAAGATTTGATAAAAATTTTCAGAATTTTTTGATGTATTTTACTATTTTTTATAAAATGATAAAGAAAATGCAATTAAGATGAATTTAAAATACGAATTAATGAAAGTAATCAGATCCAGTGGTTGAGGTTCAAAGAGAAAAGGGAGGGAATTGACTTCGCGCGCTAATGGACGGCCCATATTCAAACTCACTAATTACGCAATTAAGCCCTAATCTGAACCCTAATGACCTTCAGGTGACCGGAACAGTGTTCCGGTCATCTTCTCCGGCCAACTCTTCTCTCAATCTCTCTCAAAACGCCATAAAAACTCATCAAACTCTCCAGAATCAACCCTTGAACATTATTAAACATAAACCCCACAACAAAAATCATTTATTTTTCATAAATCATGAGAATCAGATCAAAACACATTTCACGGGCAAAGTTTCAGAACAACATAAAATCCTCAAAACTCAACTATTTTCAAAAAGAAAAGCATCAGCATGATCAGTGCAACATAAGGAACAAATCTATAACCTAAAATCAAGCTTCTGGAAAATTTGTTCTTGAGGTTACCTGAGCTGAAGCTTTCGAAAATGGCACTGTCTGGCTGCTTCTTTGCTTCAAAGTCTCTCCAATGATCTCCCTCAAGAGTTTGCAATGCTTGGTTGGAGTTTAAATGGCCCCAAAATGAAAATGGCAGAAGCTCAGTTCATGAAGTGTGAAAATCGTATTTTTGATTCTGGGCTCTTTAGGGCAAAGTGATGGTTGGGAAATGATCAGAGGTTGATGGCGAGTTGTTCTGTGTAATTTGTTTTGAGGTTTGAGGCTTGTGTGATGAGTTTCGAAGAAAAATGCACAAGAGAGGATTTTGGTGAATGTTGTGTTGTGAGAGGTTTCAGCTTGTGTTGTGTTATGTGTCTGGTTGCTTTTGGTACACATATCAATCCTTGATAGGTCAGAGAGTTGTTGTGGAGCAGTGTGATTGGTATGGAGCAAAATGCATAAAGTCAACATTTGTGTAAGTGAAGGCATGGGCTGGTTCAGTCATGGTACAAGGGTATGGTTCGATTCAGCTTGCTTCAAGGAGGTCCATGGAAGTCATATTTGGCAGCTGGCACAAGTGGATGAAGAGTTATGGAGCATTTTGCAATTTTGTCCAACTTTGGCCCCTTTTGAAATTCTTGAAGTTTAAGGCATGGAACTTAAGAAATTTTTGGGCCAATCTGAAGTTTAAGTCATGTATGATGTTTTTGTAATGCTTAGACATCAATTAGAGGTCACATTTTGCTTTGGTACAAGAATTTGCAAGTTTCCCTCTTTGGCACATAAGTGAATTTTTGTGATTTTTCCCCACTTTGACAAGCCATAACTTGAGTTCTAGGATGAATTAGATCAAGTTCTTGTACTTTTTGAAAATGGGAGGATCCAATCTACAACTTTCATGACCAAGAATTTTTCATTTGAAGCATTTTTGAATCAAAAAGAAGAGGTTGAAAAACTTTCCCAAAATGGCAAGTTTACATTACAAGTCACTTTCCCAAAATGACAACTTTTCAAATGGCTTGAAATTCTTCAATTTTGTGAACTTCTAACATCTTCTAAGATCAAATAAAGATCATACACATTCAAAATGATGGAGAAAACCCTTTGGTTGGATGATTGGGGGCCTCAGATACCCTGATTTTGCACTGACTTGCTTAAGAAGTCATCTTTTGATCAGATGTCCTCCCTATTGAATTTCTTCATGAAAATTGGTATGCATGATCCTTATGACATATAGAAACAAATAGAAACAAGAATGACCAAAAAACTTGGAGTTATGGCCTTTGAAACCAAAACCCTAATTTTAGGTCATCTGTGCAGTTAAGCTTGGCTCTGCTTCCATGCCTTTCTCAGTTCTTGTGATTCTCTGACTTCTTTGATCTTTGGAGGATATAATATGATGATTGAACATACATGGACCCTCTTGAGATGATTGGTGACCTTTTGGAGTGGCTCAGATGGCTCAGGGATTGCTCAGATCACAAACCCTAGATGCAGATGACTTGGAACCAATGCAGTGAAGCAAAAATGAAATATGAGATGCTATGATTGAATCTATGAAAATGAAAAGAACCACAAGCCATGGTGAAATGAGTGAGGGAAAATTTGGGGTGTTTACACCTAGGGTACACTAGATCCGGGTTAGGATCTTTCCCACAAAAATCCCAACAAGTAATATAAAGAAAACAAAGCAAACAATTTAAGTGATATAATTCCTAAGGGTACCCCTCTTTTACTTAGTATTCCCCAGCAGAGTCGCCAGTTCTGTAACACGGTGGGAGAACTGACTTTCTATAAATGTTGCGGATAGCAAGTGTTGCCACCAACTTTTATTTTATCCAAGTGGAAATGACATAAAAGAACAAGAAGGACCTATTTTTAAAAGACTTGAGTTCGGGGGGTAGGTTATATAAAGGGAAGGTGTTAGCACCCTTTTGTCGCTCCAGGGATTTTCATCCTAGTACAAACGCGAAATCACCATACTTTTCCTTGAAGTAACCCAAATGACCCGGGGTAATCAGAGACACCAATTGGTTGATCAGGTCCATCTTGGTATCAAAGAATTTGTAGTGCACAGTTCTCTTTTTGACATCTTCCATTATGAAGCAATGATATGACCAGGAACCGGGAATAAATGCAGACCCTGAGAATAAAAGAAACACAAATGATTAATGATGATATGATGTTTATGCAAGACAAGGCATGTGATCAGTGAAGTGTCTGTGATGTGCCAATCATATAATCAGGTGTCGGTGCACGGTGTCAAAATCCACATATCACAATAATCATCCCTCTGATCCGGGATCCATATCTTAAAACCAGAAATCCAGATCATAAAACTGAACCAAAGGCAAAGTGGGTATGCTGAAGGTATTAGGGTTCCTGCAAACCTGTAAACCCCTCCTAATCTCACAGGTGTGCTACTCGAGTCAACATCACGGACTCTCAAAGCCGAATAGCAATAATACGTTCACCATTTTCGAGAAATGGCTCATGACCAAATCAGGGAATCGGTTTGGCATTATGTACTACTCAGGGAGGTCTCAGCTGAGTCCGGAAAAACAAGCATCCCTCACAAGTTTCCAGCTTCAAGCACTGAGTCGAGAAACAATAGTACATTCATCCCGAAGGGTACAATACTATCGTTATACGATCAGTTTGCTTTAACTGAATTCCTATGAGAGAACCAGGACATCCTATGCGAGTTCCCAATGGACCCTCGGATGCGAGTGGGTTTGCCATTAAGGTCCTCGAAGATCGGTCACCAGATGCACATAACTATCAGGGTTGTACCCTGAAGTGGAGAAGAACCCCCACACAGAATAGTCCCGAGACAATCACAATTTGGGTGTGGAACACATCACCACTCATGTAACCATGCGAGCACAACGTGTCCACGCTAATCCTATAGTGCACTCAAGCCGGGTAGTTGGCTTATCTCACAGTAACTCCCATCCCACAGAAAAAATGAAAACCAGCATAGCTAGACAGTCCAGTATAATATGATGCATGGAAAATAAAATACTGAAAGCGGTAAATAAATGCGGTAAAGTAAAGCTGTAAAGTAAAAACTGTAAGTGAAAACAGTAAAGCTAAACTAAAGCACACAACAACAAACAGATAAACACCCAAAGAAACAAAACCAAACAGGCGCTAGGATTGACTCTACAAGGGAAACCAGAAGAATCAAGTTAAGTCCCCAGCAGAGTCGCCAGCTGTCGCTCCCGGGATTTTCATCCTAGTACAAACACGAAAGAATGGGAAAGGTAATGTTGCACAAACCTGAGGAAGAAGGAAAGGACAAGGTCCTGCAAACCAAAGATCTGAGTTCGGGAGTCGGTTACGACCTGGGAAGGTATTAGCACCCCAGATCGTCCGCCGTACCCGACGGGATCCACGCTTGCTTGTTTGTTTCAAAGGGTGAGAAAAATAAAGTGCTGCTGAATAAAAATGCTACTGGAACTGGAATGAGAAATGAGAAAGGAATAAGAGAATGAGAATAAAAGGGGAAATGTAGGGAAAATAAAGAATGTGCTCGAACGGGCCCTACCCCGCTGCCTACGTACCTCATCGGGATAATGAGGATCAGAGTCGACGTAGTTCACCTAACTAAGGCGGGAACTATTTGTTTGTGTTTTTTATAGTTGGAACTGCGTATGTCTATGCTCAGGTGTTGCAGGCTCGTCTGGTACGAGTGCGTTTACCGTCTTGCATGCGAGACAAGTCGTCGCGAGTTCGCGTTCGGAGTGAATGAGATGAGAAAGAGAAGTTCCCGCAGGATAGTCGCTTGTTATTTGTTTTTGGTTTTTTAAGAGAAGTGTTTTGAATTTGTTTGTGAACTGTCTTGTACTAAGACCTATCCATCGCGAGAAGTATTTACACCTCGCCCCGAAACAGGACGCGTATAAACACTCCGCAACAAAGTCTCGTGTCGTACAAGAACGTTCGATTTTTATTAGGTGTTTTATTACTTTTCTTTATGATATGAGAAAGAATGACTCAAGTTGCAAAAGGGAAAATCTAATGGGAACTAAGACACACCCTAAATTTTTATTTGATTTATTTACATGGGAGATCCTATGGTTTGTGGGGTTTTCTAAACCTAATGGAAAAAGCACCTAGAACTAATAGAATGCAACTTTCTTCCTAAGTAAGATAAGTTGATTCTAAAGCCAAGGGAAGACCTAAAACAACATTAATCAACATACAAAAAATATTGAAATTAAATGACTAACTAGAATTCAAAGACAATTCAAATAAAAGCATGAATTAAATTAGTCCTATTTATTTATTCTAATTAAAATGAAACCTAAGCCTAAATTCCAAACTAAGGTCCTACCTAATATTTTTTTCTTCTAAAATCAAAATCTAAACTAGCCTAAGTCCACATTAAATTCTAAAACTAAATCTAAACTAAACTATATTTTTTTATTGAATTTAATATCAAAGCATAAACTAAAAGAAATTGTATGTAACAAAGCCTAAGACTAAAAATCCTAAAAAATAGCAAAACCTCTGGAAAAATTATGAAAATTAATCTGTGGGGTCCTAAGATTATCTATAACATTGTATTAAAAGGAATCATAAAAAATCATAATTTTGCTATGCCTAAAAATTGTTTATTTTCACCTAAGAATTAACTACTATTTCCTAAGGATTAAGCCACTAAAACCTAAGATAAAATGACCTAAAAAATCCACTAAAATTATTCTAAGTACTATTATAAGTCCTCTAACTATAGTAAAAAGAATGGGCAAAAAAGTTAATGGAATACCTAAAAATAAAATCTACAAAATCATGTATATTTGAAGAAAATCTAATAAGAACTATTTACATGAAAAATTCACAATAAAATAAAAAATACAGAAAAATCAAGAAAATAAAATTTCAAATATTTCTAATATGAATTAAAAGTCTACCTAATTTTTTATGGAATTTTATTATGAATTTTACTATTCTTTATGCATTATTTTCTAACTATGACTAAACAAAAAAATAAAATCTAATGAAAATGAAGGGAGGGTGGTTTTAGTGATTTATTCTAGTTATTTTATACATGGACCAAAAAACACAGGTGTGAATAGCAACATATGAGGGCCCATTTTCACTGGGAACCAGGGGGTGCAGATAACAGTCTTTTTTTTGCTTATTTTTATAACGGGCCCCAAATGGGGGGTGAAATTAGCAGTGCTATGAAGCCTATTTTCGCAGGCTTGCTAAGAGGTGTAGATAGCAAATTTTTAGCTTGTTTTTATTTATGGGCTTGAGAGAAGGGTGTGGTTAGCAGAAATATAAGAGCCTACCGGACGGTGACAAGTGTCACCGCCGGTATGGCCAGGGAATCTCAAGAATCCATCTTAATCTTATCTCATATCTTTGAAATATAATACGATTTAAATGGGATTAATCTGCCTTCATTGCAAGTTAATGGACAATTAACAAATAATAAAGCCTATTAACTTTCCATTACTAATAATCACTTTATAAACAAAAACCAAAAATTGAAACAAACTAAACCAAACCCTAATTCCCTTCCTACCCTCTTCTTCCGCCGCCGAAACCTTAGTTTCACCTTATTCTTCCTCTTCCAATTCGAAACCCTTGCCGTCTTAACTTCTTCTTCTTCCGCAACACCGCCTCTCTCACCACCTAAACTTCCTCCTCTTCTTCGAATTCATCATCGTCCTAACCATCACCTTCTTCCGTTTCCTTCTTCTTTCCGAAACCCAACGCCACCATCACCACCTCAACTTCCTCCTCTTCTTCGAATTCATCATCGTCCCAACCATCACTTTCTTAATTCAACCAAATGAAAACCCTAACTATTAACCTAATCCCCAATTTGAAAGTGAATCCCTCATAGCTCTATCTCACAAAGTCAAACCGCAAATAATCAAAGCCTACGAACAAAGAGAAGACGTCGTACCTGGACGTGAAAAGGCTTTGTCAAAGACTCTGAGCGAAAAGATGATAAGGTGCCGTGTACGAATCCGTGAAGGTGAAGACGTGTCGAAGTCTCGATTGATGACTGAAAAATAAGCCGATGAAGATGATGCAAGGGTCAAGGGCTTTCCAAAATCGCCGTTTCACTTGATATGCTTCCGTGTGTGCAGGTTGGTGTTTGCACGTTGTTGCTGAATGAAGTCGTGAAAGAAACGATTCAGTGACGAGCCGAAGCAATCGTATCTTCGATTGGTATAGATTCAGCCGCTTTACTTGCGGAAGACATCAACATCGATTCTTGATGATGGAGTTTTCTCAGGTATGAATATCTCAGAATCTTGGCTACAACTTTGAATATTATTGCCTTAGCTTCCAACACATTCGAGCTTCTCATCTCTTACCTCCTGTTGACATTGATAATTTGCCTTATTCAATTCGTGCAGTTGACATAGATGGAGGAAAAAGAAAGACAATGATTAGGAGAAGGATGATTGGAGCTGTGATGAAAGAAGCATGGAGCAGAATGGTGAGATTGCAGGGTTGAAGAGAGGTCGAAGAAAACAGAAAATGGATTGGGAGATTGAAGAATAATGGAAAAAGATTGGGGAAGGGTGAAGAAGGAAGAAGAAGTTGTGAAGTGAATTGAAGAGAGGGTGAGGAAGATTGAAAGGAGATTGAAGTGTGGAAGAGATTGTGAAGAGAATTGAAGAAATGTCAAGCCAAAAAAATGAAATTCTGGTGAGCTTGATTTATATCGAATTCAGGTGAGGTTCTAGAAACTTTTCTGTTATTCTGGTTGGGTTAGTTATAATTCTGTTAGAATTTGTTGTGAAATTTTGTTAAAAAGGTTTGTTGGAATTCCGTTATGAGCAGATTATTCTTTTCTGATAATCTCCCCACTATGAGCTTTCTTCTTTTTCCCTTGTGAATTGTGATGTTTTTTCCTTTTTAGTGAATGCTGATCTTTTTTTTCAGTTCAAATTTGCAGAATTCTTCTGTTGAAGGTGTGTGAAGATGAGGATTGGAGGACTTTAATGAAGACCATTGAAACTCATAGTGACAATGCTAAGGGTCTGCTCCTTGGGAAGTCTTTATGCAGAGACCGACTGTGATGGAGCCAAACAAATACTGCAACCACCATATCACTTGCGGTTGTGAAGTAGTTAAGTTCAACTTGTGAGATTTTGAGTACGAATTTCATGGTGGATGAATAAGATAAGTTTAGAAAACCTGTTTCAGTTCCTCTTTTTCTTTGTTTTGACCTTCTGTACGAATCTCTTGCGAAATTCGGATTGCCATTGAATTGCTTATGGCTACTGAATTCATGTCCCAGCTTCTTCTTCTTCTGATATGGTATAAACTGACTTATCAATCATGACTTCTGATATTGGAGACTTTAACTTCTTCTGATGTTTGCAGGTTTTAAACTTGAAGGAGACTTGATGAAGCTCTTTGGATTGAAAGGTCTCGAAGAATAGCTCATGCTGAAGAAGAATGACCGAAGATCGTGATGGAGGAATAGAGTTGAAGATGGTTGTTTGAAGATGACCTTTTTTTGAAGATTTAGAATAGAAATTTTTTACTCTTAAGATTATAAGGATAATGAAAGTTATAAATCTTGTTTCTGAACTTTGTCACTGCATTTTTTTTTGTTATAACTGATTTTCTCCCATGTGACCTCAAAACTCTTTTTTTTTTAAATTCTGGTGGTGAAGTTAAAACAGAAATGAATTACAATGAATGACACAACTTTTATGAAATTCCTTACAAATGCTATATAATTCCGAATATATACAACACTCACTCTTCCACATTTCATACAAAACTCAGTAATTTTCTACTACTGGCCTAGAAGGGAATAGTCTCAAAAGAAAAAGTCATTAACGACCAAAGGCACACAACTCCTAGTAACTGGAAGATCACCATCATTCCAAACAAAGTTCCACTTCGTTCTAGTACTTCAGGTGATGCTGGTAGGTCCTTCATAGAGTACATCAACTTATCCGCGAAGGTAGCAACTTTCGTAAGCTGATAAAGTATGTATACCTCAAATATAATAGGAACTAGAGGCCAGCACGATGACCCACGTTTTTCCAAATATCTCTCAAAATGCAAAATGAGTGAAACAGCCAACTACGAAGGGAGCTGTAGCAACAATTGCGGCCATGCGAACCACTGACCAGGTCACGTACAAAAGAAGGAGAGGAACGATAATCTTCAAACCCATTGCGAGGAAAGCAGAGGTTATGTATCCTTTGAGGCCAGTGATGAGACCACATGTTTTAGAGTTGTACTGCAAATATGACCTCTGGACACTATCAGCCACCCCAAAAATATTTCAAATCCGATATAGAACAGTACCTCAGAAGAGATTGAAGTTACAATATCTTTTAAAATCAAAACACTAGTAAAATAATAAAAAAACTTCAACAACCGTGCCAATGAAGAACTGTGGCAGAATCAAAGATGATATGAATGCAACAGGACCCCATATCCAGAAGCAAGAGCTCTCGTCGGGTTTGATTGGAGCAGATTCCAATTTCCCTTCTTCAACAGACTGGTGTGTCAACCCATAAAAAGACACAGAACTTGATTTACCATGAAACGGTTCCACTTCCACCATATTAACAGGAACACTAGAACTCTGGGTCGACTCAACTTCCAAAGCACCATTTACAGTGGAATCAGAAACATGTACATGAGTCCTGTGAAGTTTGTTCAACCCTACCCCTTTTAACCATTTGAATGCTTTTTCAAACCCAAATCTATGTCTCTGATATCTGAATCAAGAGTTTGTAGAATCAAAATGAAATGAGTGAAATTGATGATTACTCACATGACAACATGATCTTTGAATATGCAATGTTTAAGGAATAGTCCAGTGGTCCAAAATAATCTTGCAATTGCAGTGATCTTTTGACAATTTGACCAAAACTAGGTCAAACTCCCATTTGAATCAAAACGCAAATGAACAAACCGCATTTGAAATGGAATCGTTGTCCAGTGAATATTCTCCACCATTTCAATCCCTGGCAGATACAGCTAAGGTACGAAACCCTAAATTCAAAGGGCCTAAATCACATGCCTTATAAAGCCATGAAATGCACTATTATGGTGTTAATGAACTGATGAGAAATGCAGATGAATGCGAAACGATAAGCCAGTTAAGGTAAACGAATGAGGGAAAATTTTGAGGAATTACACCTTTATATCCATGGTTATCCATGGGCTCTTAGTTACTTAGCTCACTTTAATTGTTTTTAATAAGTGTAGTGTGTGATTAGAAATTTTCTAAGTACTTTATAATGATCCTCGTATGGATGTATACAAAGCCTTGTTGAAAATGTTTGAAAATGTTGTGAGGTGTGAAACGTATTTTATTAAAGGTGTGAGCAAGTAACTATGAGATACCTACCCTAGACTAAGTCATTCATATTCTTTTATATTCTTTCAAGGGTAAGACTATCCCTATTATTAAGGAATAAGTAGTCATTACCTTGGATTTGTTTAAGGGATGGACGTAGGGTCATCGTATGGTCAATGAAGGCAACTTAAAGGGTGTCTTTAGTAATTCGTAAGGACTATCATCATTTATTCAAAGGGACAAGATCATTATTCCGTAGGCAACCTCGAAGGGACTTGATCTTTTAAATCTATAGGGACTTGATGATTTATACGTGAAGGGACTTTGCTTAAGACACCCCTATATTCGAGGGACTTGACCATTTAAAGAAGGCAACCAAGAGGGATACCCTAAGAAGTGTAGACAACGATCTTAGATTGACTTACGTGTGTGAATGATTTATTTCAGATATTTATCTTATTTAATTAAGTTATCTAAATCCGTATTAATATTCAATTAGTTCTCACTCCCTATTTACTAACCAAGCATTTAAATAATAATAATTAAAAGGACGAAAAAGTAAATCTAAGCTATTACAAGGTTTTGGGCAGTTACAAAATAATCGAGCGAAAAATAAATTACAACATACAAACCTATACATTTTTTTTCTAATAATTAAAATAAAAGCAAGAATTAAGTATAAATAAAAAATAATAATAAAGCAATATTAAAAATAAAATAATTAGGGTTAGTATTTATTTAGGGTTAGAAAAAATTAGGGTTTATTATAATTAATTAAAAAATTAGGGTTTGGAAGAATTAGTTTAACTTTAATTAATTAATTTTATTTACAAAATTATTTTTATAAGAAAAAAGAATATATTAAAATAAAGTTATTATTATAAATAAATAAAAAATGTATCTCCTTTTTTTTAAAAAAATAAAATAAAATTTTAATTAAGAAAAAGTTAAATTTAATAAGTTAATTAAAATAAAATTAATTAAAACAATAGAAACTAGGGAATAAGAAAAAATAAGAAAATTGCTCAAAAAGATAGGACCTGAGAATTGAACCCAGGTCCTTTACCTCAACAACGTATCACAAAACTAACAGGGCCAGCGCACGCTGGTGTTAATCCTATAGGACAAAGCTATTATATTTTTAACCTGCAAACAAAAAATAAAACGTAAAAAAATGTTGGAACCAGGGATCAAACCCAACCCCTATGATCACCCGCGCGCATACACTACCACTGGGCCAAGCATGTCTTGGTGAAATATAACCAAAACGAAAACTATATAATATATGATGAAAATTCAAATTCCAGAAAAGGCACCATCATCTTCAACCTCAGTCTGTCCAATTAGGGTTTTAGTTAGATCCATCCGTCGTTATAGCCTATAGTGACGCTTTTTTTCGTCACCGAAAGTCCTGCATCTCATAAAATCAACAATACACAACATAAATTCATTCTAAATACATTAATCGATTGCAAATGCTTCTATGAGTCCAAAGAATCCATCAATTTGTGCTAAAATTGCCTTTAACCGAAAAACCTAAATTCGAAAATTTTAAACCCTAACAATGGCGTTTTGGGCATTTGGCTATGGAACTCCAATCTAACCACCCAGAATCGTTCTACACGTTCAAACAAACAATGTTATGCAATCAAAATCAATTTATCATGCATAAATAAGTGAAACCAAAAAATTAATAAAAAAGAAAGAAATATGAATTCGGTTATGGCGTTTTGGTGCATGAATGGATGGGCTGATGATTGGTTTACGTTCAATGATGTTCAAGGAAGACAATGCAACCTTAAAATTGCCTTGAAAATGCCTGCAACTTTGAAACTGAATTTGAAATTTTCTTTGTATTTTTTAGCTTTGATACGTGTTCTTGGCTACCAAAATTCGTCCCTTGTGTTTGTGTTCAATTGTGTATATGTAGGAGAGTCAAATTAGGTCAAAAGACTAATGGATCATTGGGCTTTTGTGGTTTCTTAAGTGTGAAGAAATATCCTTCATAATTTTGTCCAAAAATCAAATGATATCCTTCCAAATTAGTTGTGCACGAAATTAGATAGCATCTAATCATCTTGAATGGTCTTTAAGAGTGTCTAGAAGAAGAATCAAATCAAATATTTGAATTTTTATATTTTATTTTGATTTAAAATGAATTTTAATGAATAAAATCCAAATAAATAATAAATAAATTATAAAAATCAGAAATAATTTGAATTGGGTCGTGCTTGATGTTATTGTTAAGATTGGGTTGCAAATTCATGGACCTATTTGGAAAAAAATGGATTTAACACCTTATTTGCTTCATACACCCCTTGAAAATCTCCCAACTTTGACAAGGCATAGATACCTCAATTTTAAGGCTATGAAGGTGTTCTTGGACATTTTGGAAATCTTAAAGAGTCCTTTAACAAACCTCTTTGGTCTCATATTCATATCTTTTACCATTTTCAAATTATGCTCTTTGGAAAAAGTTGACTTTTTGTTGACTTTTGAAATGACCTGTAATGTTTTAGCTCATACCTTCCAAATGAAGCATTTTTAGGATTGGCTTGTGAGACACAAAGTTGTAGATAATTCAATTTACTTCAAAATGAGATTTGGATGGGAAATATTTGATGAAGCATGTGAAAGTTATGGCTGGTCAAAGTTCAGTTGACGTTTCCTAGGAAACCCTAATTTAGAAACTTCCTGATTCTTGATGATCTGAGACTTCTTTGATGAATCTTGATAAAACATTGATCAATAGATTAATTTTACTTTATAAAATTTATTTTGGCAAAAAATCTTGAAGTTTGACTTTAATTTGACCACGGTTGACCTTAGTTTGACTTTTTAACTACTTTGACTGATTTTTGCATATCTGATCATTTGACTGGTCAAACTTATTGGGAAAGCCTTGAAACTTGACATGGGAATTCTTTAATACATGTGGGATTTTATGAAGCTCACTTGAGGCCTTGGAAGTCCATTTAGCTCAGATAAACTCAAAACCCTAGTTGTGGATCCATTGTTTAGGAGGATGCTTTGTCTGAGATAACTCTCAAACTTTCTGACCAATTGTGAACCTTGAGAGAACTCTAGGGACACCTTGCTTTGATTGTGGGAGGGCAAATTTTGGGGTACAATAGAGTCCTACAAACTTTTCTTGAGTTGATCCAAACTACACCAATAAATTTCAAGTTTCAAGTTCTTCAGCCTGCACCATCTTTCTAACAGAAAAACGAAGAGACACATCCATTCTACAGGTATATCGCTGCCATAGTTCGTCTATTGTCCAAACAGCTTGCAAATGCCACCTTCGTATCAGTTCATCCATCCTGCAAAATAACACAGCCAAACCAACATTAAGACCCAAAGATTAGCAAAAAACATTCTTTTTCAATCTGCAAAAACAACAGCAGCGATGTCTTTTGGTGACTTCCCCGCATCTGCAACTGTCTTCATCAATCATGAAGAAAGAGAATTGAATCTATGTCCATTATCCAATGTTGGATTCCAATCATTCTCGCAAAACATAACTATGTCACCAGCTTCCATTTTGATCTTTGCCAACATTATCTTACACCTATCGAAATCATTGAGTGTTGCTCTAGTCTTCTTCACAATCAGTTTTCTCCTCCAAGAGCTCTTTGCCCAGTTGTTCTTAACGGCAACAACCTCTAAAGCTTTGACAATGTCCTTCTTCTTGGGAACCCTCTTAATATCAATCTTAAGATCAGTGAGTTAAAGCCTTTTGAAATTTCTAAGGGGGGCTCTCCATATTAGGAGCATCAACAAGAGTAGTTGGTTGGTCTCTTACAGTGATGTTCCCAAGTTTTGTAGAAATGTAATTTTTCCCAGTATGTTTCCTTCTGGCAAAGGAAACCAGGATCTTGATAATGGTAATCTAATGTTGACATGGAGGATGACATTACTAGTTTAGAAAATGGAAAAACTGAAGATGGTGTTAAATTACTAGAGAATCTGGTGACGTCTGAGTCTGCTGATGAAGTTTCGGCTTTTCCTCTAGAGCATTGCATGAGGATATTGCCTCATGATCAGAACACCGGGGCCTTCTTTATTGTTGTGCTGCAAAAAGTTTCTCCTCTTCCAGCTGTTACAGAGAAAACCTTGCAAACAAAATGATGAACAAAATGTAGAACCACCAAACCAGTGTCTTGAGAGTGTACAAGCACCGCAGATCAATTCACCTGACAATACAATTGAAGAAGTTGTCAAAGCAGTCCCAGAGGAAAATATGATTGACAATGTATCCAATATTGAAGATTTGGAAGTTAGTCCTTTTACCCGTGATGAACAGAATTCTGAGGAAAACTTAAGTGCCACATAATGCACTGGACACGACAAAGAAGGTTCCAGGCAAAAGAAAGTTGCAGATTCAAGGCCAATGGAGAGGTGTTGACCCTGTTGTCTTTTTTAAAGATGATACAATTATTAATAACATAAGGGACTTTTATGGGATTGATGAGGGTTTTCCATTTAATGGACACCTTATTACACGAAACAGTGATACAAGTCACGTGAAAAGAATTTACTATGTCTCCAAGTTTGTCAAGGATATTTTTGAGTTAAACTTCTCAGCTGGGCATCAACTAAAAATAACCTCAGTTGGCATGAAGATGTTTGTTTTGCAGAGGTGTGGCGAGTCTGTCAAACTTCTTGATGTGTCTAGTGAGCTTCCACAACTAAATCGTCGGCCAGGTCTCAAGAGATGGAAGGTATATGATTAAGAGCATAGACTCCGGTCATCAACTAAACCTTCAGTTGTCCCCTTCATGCCAAATTATTTTTGAGTCAAGCTGCTTCTTTGTTTGGCCCATTCATCTGACTTCATTAATCCTGCAAAAGGTTTTATTTTTATTACAATAGTAAAAAAAGAATAAGCAGTTGAAAAGTAGAAGTTTCATGACAGTAAAAAGCAAGGCTAAGTCAGTTAAAAAAAACAAACTAATTCAATCCGAACCGAACTGGTCCAGTTCACCTCAAACCAAGGGGAACTAAGTCAAAAGATGCAGTGACAAGGACAAGTAGATGAGAACAATAACAAGGTTACAGAGCCAAGGTTTCACAAATTTAGCAAAAACAACTTTTGATACAAAAAAGTTATAGCAGGCATAGCCAAATATGCTCAAACTCAGCAGATTTTAAATCCACAAACCCTAAGTCTCCCACTATAAAAAGGGGTGAAAATTGACAGAAAATGGGGGGAAGAAACGACGGAGGAACAAGGTCATGAAACCCTAGCTGCACATCACGAATCCGAAAAAACCTAACCATAATAACAACAACATTCATTCAACGCTCGCCCAATACCCGTCACAGGCGTAACTCTTAAGAATACATGATCACCCGCTTGGAATTCTAAATCCTTCCTTCGATTATCATGATAAATTTTCTGCCGACTTTGAGAAACTTTCATCTTCTCTCGAATCAACTTCACCTTCTCGATAGTTTCTCGAACTATCTCTGGTCCAAGCACCACACTTTCACCATATTCATACCAACACATCGGAGTCCTACATCTTTGATCATACAATGCCTCAAAAGTTGCCATTCCAATAGTAGAATGGTAACTGTTATTATACGTGAACTCGATCAATGGAAGATAAGTATCCCACAAACCTCTTTGCTCAAGTAACAAGCTCTCAACAAATTCTCCAACGACTGAATCGTCCTCTCAATTTGACCATCTATCTGAGGATGATACGCTGAACTCAACCTTAACTTAGAACCCAACGCTTCTTGCAGACTCTTCCGAAACTCCAATGTAAACCTCAGATCTCTATCTGACACAATACACAAAGGAGCACTGTGCAACTTCATAATTACTCTGACATAAATCTCAGCTAACTTCGATACTCGAAAACTGATGTTAATAGGAATGAAATGAGCCGACTTAGTAAGCATATCAACAATTACCCAAATCGAATTATGTCCTTTTGAAGTATTAGGCAATCCCATTACAAAATCCATAAAAATTCTATCCCATTTCCATTATGGAATTTCCAACGGTTGCATACAAACTAACAGGCTTATGATGTTCAAATTTTTACTTCTGACAAATCAAACAGGAATACACAAAACGTGCTACATCATTCTTCACCCCAGGCCACAAAAACAACTTCTTCAAATCCCGATACATCTTATTCGCTCCTGGATGAATACTCAAATTACTCCTATGACTTTCTTCAAGGATCATTCTTTTCATTTCAGCATCATCAGGTATACAAATCCAATCATGCAGTCTAAAAACACCATGTGCATCCAACTTAAAACCATTCTTCTCTGATTCTCCACAGTCAACTAGGATATCCACTAATTTCACGTCCAATTTATGAGCTTCTCTAATATTGTCCAGAAAATCATTATTAATCTTTAACATACCCAACATAACACATTTTGGCGTCATTTTGCAAACCAAACTCATATCTCGAAACTGCTCAATCAACTCTAACTCTTTAACCATCATTGCCGACATATGCAATGTTTTCCGACTCAAAGCATCTGCTACAACATTAGCTTTAGCCGAGTGGTAATTTAAACCAAAATCATAGTCCTTCAACAATTCCAACCATCTTCATTGCCTCTTGTTCAACTCTTTCTGATCAAACAGATACTTTAAACTCTTATGGTCACTAAACACTTTAAATCTAGAACTATAAAGATAATGTCCCCAGATTTTCAATACAAAAACAACTACAACAAGTTCCAAATCATGTGTAGGATAGTTCTTTTCATGAACCCTCAATTGTCTCGATGCATAAGCAATCACCTTGCCATTCTGCATAAGAACACCTCCTAAACCCATTAATGAAGCATCACAATACACAACAAACAGTTCCTTTGAATTTGGTAAAGTCAAAACTAGAGTCGACGTCAACCTCTTCTTCAACTCTACAAAACTTTCTTCATATTAGACATCACACACAAAAGCTTTACTCTTACAATTCAACCGAGTCAACAAAAGTGCCAACTTAGAAAATCCTTCAATGAATCTTCGGTAAACACCGACCAATCCCAAGAAACTTCTAATCTCAGTAGCCGACTTTGGAGTTTCCCATTGCAAGACAACATCTATCTTAGAAGGATCCACTACAATACCACTTACCGAAATCACATGACCAAGAAAAATGACTTCCTTCAACCAAAATTCATACTTGGACAACTTCTCATACAACCTTTTATCCCTCAAAACTTCCAATATTGTTCTCAAATGCTCTGCATATTCTTCTTCTGACTTAGAATAAACCAAGATATCATCTATAAACACAACTACGAAATGATCCAGATAAGCATGAAAAATACTATTCATGTACTCCATGAATACTCCCGACGCATTAGTTACACCGAAATGCGTCACTGAATACTCGTAATGTCCATACCGTGTTCTGAACACCATCTTCTGAATATCCTCATCTTTCACTTTAATATGGTGATAGCCCGATCTCAAATCGATCTTGCTAAACACATGAGCACTTACTAATTGATCCATCAAACCATCTATTCTTGGTATCGAATACTTGGTTTTAATTGTCACCTTATTCAATTCTCTATAATCCACACAAAGCCTCATACTTCCATCCTTCTTCTTAACTAACAAAACTGGAGCTCCCCACAGCGATGTACTTGGTATCACAAACTTCTTCTCAAGCAACTCTTCTAGCTGCTTCTTTAATTCAGCCAACTCAGATGCAGACATCGTGTACGGTGCCATAGACATAGGTTTAGTACCAGGTACAAGATCAATCACAATCTTAACTTCTCTCTCAGGTGGTACATCAGGAATTTCATCAGGTAAAACCTCGAGAAATTCACTCACCAATTGCAACTCTTTAAGATTAGCTTTACTCTCTACAGATAATGATACCATCAATGAAAACATTTGGGCTTCCTCTTTCATCAACTTTTGAAACTCTCTAAACAACAACAATCCAATTTCTTCCTCTTCTAGAGTAGAAAACCTCACTGACTTACGAGAACAATTAATATGAACATAGTTTTACTCTAACTAGTTCATACATAGGATTACATACATCCTATTCAATGGTAAACACACCAAATCAACATAAAAATCTCTATCAAAGATAGACAACGGGCAACTCAAACACACTAGAGAAGTAGTCACTGATCCCTTAGCTGGAATCTCTACGACCATTTCTCCTTTCATCTCAAACAACTCAAGACCCAACCTCTAAACACAATCAGCAGCAATAAAATAATGGGTAGCACCTGTGTCAATAATAGTAATTAAAGGAATACTATTAATTAAAGACGTACCTCTGATGATCTTGTCCTCATTAGCTGTTTGAGTCCCAGCTAAAGCGAACATTTTTCCTCCAAACTTTGCTTTCGTTGGCTTCTGGCATTGGCTACCAATATGCCCTTCTTCACCATAGTTAAAGCAGATCATCTCTTTATGCATGCAATCGGATATCGCATGCCCAACTTTTCCATAATGGAAACAACGCTTCACCTCAGTAGTACACACACTGCTCTTATGTCCAGCCTGCCCACACTTGAAACAAACAATACCAGCAGGAGCATCTCCCCCACTAGTTCTCTGACTCGAAGCAACTTTTTGCTTACCCTTACCAGCTGGAGTATCATAAGGATTACCATGGTTTTGCTTATTCTTGCCTCGTCTATCAGTAACAGTCTTGTAGTGAGCATTGTTATCTTCCTCGAAGATCCTGCAACTATCAACTAAATCAGCAAAAACACGAATCTTCTGATATCCAACCGCTTTCTTAATCTCCAAATGCAACCCTTTCTCAAACTTGATACACTTCGAAAATTCAGCAGTTGTCGCATCATGGTGCGTATAGAACTTCGACAACTCCATAAACTTCGCAGCATAATTCGTCACTGATATATTCCCCTGCTTCAGCGCAAGAAATTCAATCTCTTTCTTACCATGCATATCTTCAGGGTAATACTTCCTCATAAACTGTCTACGAAAAACAACCCAAGTGATCTCTTCACCTGCAACTTCCAACCTTTCACTGGTTTCCAACCACCAATCATCAGCCTCGACTTCCAACATGTGAGTTCCATAACGAACCTTCTGTGTTGGAGTCCAATCCATCACACGGAAAATCCTCTCAATTTATTTCAACCAGATCAACTCAGCATCAGGGTCCTACTTAACCTTGAAGGTAGACATATTCTCTCTCTGAAAAGTTGCAAAAGTATGAGACTCATCATTCTTGCCAGTATTCGGTAAGTTCTGCACAACCTGAGCCATTTCTTGCATTGTAGCATCCATCTCATCATCATTTCTTCCAGCCATCTCAACTCAACACTACAACACAACAAAAGTTAGAACCACATAATAATACTTGATTGTTAGACAACTATGACTCGACAACTTGGTCAGACAGACCGACCTGCTCTGATACCACTAATGTAACACCCCATTTCTATCCAACTTTTAAAATTAAATCAGTGTTATAAAAATTCATCCACAAACATGGTATATTACATTTTCAACTTTAAAATCAAATAACAAGGCTTCATTAATAATCATGCTTCACAAACTACGCAGCGGATTTCAACAAAAATGTTTCAACTTTAAAACAACTTTCAAAATATTCAACATCAAATACTTCAACATGGTTTTCAACATAATTCAACCAAAATAATCTTCAACTAAATAGAAATCCAACACAAAATAAAACATGTGTTCATCCACTCGAAGTGCTACGTATCAGAGTGACAAACACCGACTTGAGACGACTAGGTACTCGAATCTTAGTTACTTGCACGTTACCAACAGATGGAAACATTCAAACATAAGGGGTGAGATATTGAATAACATAAACAAGAATATAATAATCAATATGTAAGCAAGAAAATCATATAATCACACTACTTCACACAACAAGAAACATCAACATACAACTTACATCCAACAACTGATAACAACATAAACAAAATGCAGCTCGAATGCGACTCAACTTATATATGCATGTGGTACCATTTGGAGTAAACTCCCAACTTGAAATCTTGCCAGTTTGTCGAGGCATCAACAACTTATTTGCCAATCCAGGCCAACTTGAATCGAGCATTCGCTCCAACTTGAAAATATGCAAATGTATGCAACTATGAATGGAATACAACAACAACGACATAATCAACAACTTAGCAACATAACAACTTAACAACTCAGCAACATGAAACAACATTGGTCATAAGATCTGCAACTTAATAATCTTCCCCAAGATCGGGACAACACGACTTATAACAACTTCAACGTGAAAAATGACAAATTTCGGCTTAATCGATTAGATTACTAATTTAATTATTTTTAAATCTTCAAATCTACTATAATCAACTTATTTTATCTCTACTTAAAGTCTAAGAACGACCTAACTCGAAACGGATGCAAAAATAGGACGAATCGCCAAAAACTGCATTTTTGAACTCACTCTGCTCATACGCGTAATGCCCAACCTGTTACGTGTAATGCCTTAACCTGTTACGCGTAAGGCCTGCATAAGGGGATTTGTTACGCGTAATGCCCATCTTGTTACGCGTAACACCATATCTGTTATGAATTCCACCAGAATGTATACAATTCTACCTCTGCTACGATTTACACAACACCATCACACCATTCAAGCTTATTTGGGTTTCTACATCAATTTTACACTCTAAATATTCTGTATTTATTCATCTATTAATCTCTACGATTGAATTTTTTTACGAACCCTAACTTCTTTCTACACGAATTCCTACAACTACGAGTCAAACAGCACAGACACAACAATAATTTCAACAATAACACAACTTGTATAGCAGCAATTTCAACAAGAACAACATAAACCTTCATGAGATATCAACACGAAAATCAAAACAACAATTCATACAAAACACAGCGACGAAAACCATATGAAACTCAACCTACATACAAATCATCTAGTCCCGGTTATGGAATTCGAACCCCACCCTTACCTTGGATTGAAGGCAGCTCGAATTCACCGAAAAATCTCCGCAAAAATCATCAACCTAGCCTTCTCTATATCTTCCTCTAAGACTTGTTCTTCTTTCTCACAAAATTCTGATTACTCCCTAATTATGTTTTCAACTTGTTTTTACTAAACTCTCACTAATCAACTAAATTACTAACGGGTCTAAAATAGCACCCCTCAACTTACTGCTCTCACCACACAACTAAGCCCAACTTAATATTATATCTCTACTACTTATTTTTTATTCGACTTAATTAAATTAAATACCCAAACACAACTTAATCCGCAACATAATATCAACTTAAACAACTTAAACAATTTAACGACACAAATGGCCAAAACAACACCAACCTAACAACAATTAATCAGGAAACTACTTAATAATATTTAATAAAATACATAATTAAATGCGGGTGTTATACATAGTGGATGACATTCTTGCAGAGGCACGTGAGACACTTTGGTACCGCAAATATCGTGTGAGGACGGGGGATCAATGACTGAGGACGCAGACCAAGCAATCAAGAAGGCGGTAGCGGAAGAGGAGATATGAGAAAGGTTGTCAGGCACACTCAGTAGTGTATGTTGTGTTTTTATTTATTTACTAATTTCCGTGCCTTGTGACATATATATATATATATATATATATATATATATATATATATATATATATATATATATATATATATATATATATATATATATATATATATATATATATATATATATATATATATATATATATAATTTTTTTTTTGTGTGTATGTTATTTTGTATTTCATTTGCAAACAACAAAACTTTGAATTTTAAAAATAAATAAAAAATTGTTCCGATAAGATTTCGCAGATGCATCTCCGGAATTTCTCCCGCATATACATCTTTAGAACAATTTAATATTGAGTAAAAAAAAATATTTTCGAAGATATATCTTTAAAATCTAAAGACATTTAAGAAAACACGTTAGGTGTCTAATAACCCCGAGGAAAGCCATAAGAAATCTTCAATTAAAAAGACAATTTTTTTCTACTTAAAATTGGACCTAATGCGTGATAAACTTATGTTGCCGAAAGAACTTCTTAATAATCCAAATGGGCCTATTCAACTTTCTATCAGTTGATGGCGTTGTGAACAAACATAAAGTTAAACTAGTTGATAAAGGATATCATCAACTACACGGATTTGAAATTCATGGAAAATTCTCTCTAATTATTAAGCCAAAGACTATTAGGCTCATTATCACCATTGATCTTACTTAAAAGTGGTTCATTCAACAATTGAACATCAATAGTTATTTTCTCAATAGTCTTCTAGATAAAGAGTCTTCATGGAACAATCTTCTGGATTTTCAAATGGTAATGTTACTCTGGTATGTCATCTTCACAAAGCCTCTATAGTCTAAAATAGCCTCTTAGACAATGGTTTTAGAGGTTAAAGTGGATTTTACTAGACTATGTTTTTGTACTCAGTAAGTGTGAATCCTCACGGTTCACTTACATTAATGTATATGTTAACTAGTAAATGATTCGTGTGTCGCGTTGCCACGCGTTATTAGTTAATTAATTATATAGATGCATTTTTATTGTTTGTTTAAATATTATATGACTGATATTGTTCCGTGTTATAATTTCATCCAATGAGTAACAATTCAAATGCGCAATGAGAGAAAAATTTACGTTTTTTTTTCTTTCTGAATCTAACGGGTATGTCCCGTGTTATAATTTCATATCTTAAATTCATAGTTTTAGTGATACAATTCATAGGAATTACATTACAAATTTAGTAGAAGTCTCGTACGCACGGGTAACGGATAAATTTATTTTATAAGATATAAAATTTATTTATATGTATATATAAATTTAAAATAAAGCCATGGAATCTATCCCATATAATCACACAACTTCACACAACAAGCAACATCAACGTATAACTTACATCCAACAACTGATAACAACATAAACAAAATGCAACTCGAATGCGACTCGACTTATATATGCATGTGGTACCATTTGGAGTAAACTCCCAACTTGAAATCTTGCCAATTTATCGAGGCATCAACAACTTATTTGCCAATTCAAACCAACTTGAATCGAACATTTGCTCCAACTTGAAAATATGCAAATGTATGCAACTATGAATGACATACAACAACAACGACATAATCAACAACTTAGCAACATAACAACTTAACATCTCAGCAACATGAATCAATATTGGTCATAAGACCTGCAACTTAATAATCTTCCCTAAGATCGGAACAACACGACTTATAACAACTTCAACGTGAAAAATGACAAATTTTGGCTTAATCGATTAGATTACTAATTTAATTATTTTAAAATCTTCAAATCTACTATAATCAACTTATTTTATCTCTACTTAAAGTCTAAGAACGACCCAACTCGAAACGGATGTGAAAACAGGACGAATCGCCAAAAACTGCATTTTTCTGCACTCACTCTGCTCATACGCGTAATGCCCAACCTGTTACGCGTAATGCCTTAACTTGTTACGCGTAAGGCCCGCGTAAGGGGATTTGTTACGCGTAATGCCCATCTTGTTACGCATAACACCAGATCTGTTACGATTCCACCAGAATGCATACAAAGTTAGGACATAAAGCATAAAAAACTATGTCTCGCAAGTATCTGGAACATTAAAAGAGTGCTTGACTTAGAAATCACAAAATACAAACAATTTGATACAAATTACAAGCACATGATAACAAAATGCAATTGCAGTTTCAACTTACAAACATTAATCCAGAAAGACTATCAATGTGAAGCTCTACCATTCCATTTTAAATATATATAAAAAAAACATATGATTTTACATCTAACAAATTAAGCTTCTAGGATAATTTGTCCTAGGCATGAAATCAGAGCCTTTGTGGCATACAAAAGAGATGGGCATATATTGTACCTTTGCTGAGTTGGCCCCCTCAAATGGGACAACCATTTCAATTTTCTCTATTGTTGAATTAGGCCATATTGCCCATACTATTGTTGAATCATCCTCCACGTGCCTCATCTTCTCAGAGACATAAAGAAATAGGTTTTCTTAAATAGTATATAACTATATATGATAAGCTTTAACACAATGGTATTAAAAATATAATTGCATGTGCACAAAACATATGCTTACTTACAGTCGATTAATGATTTTTTAAAAGCAAAAAACGCATTCAAACAGAGCACAAGATGTGCTAGATCAATATCATTTACAAAGGGACAAAACAAATCAGTGTCCAAACACTGCTAAAACCAAAAACAAATTACAACATGAGGAAAGTAGCAAGTATTGCACTGCTAACCCCAAAACTAAACAACAAAAGCATAAAATGTCCAATAGCGATACTAAAAATAATGCCACTATCCAAAAACAGAATGACCCACTACATGGAGGACATAACTGGTAAGACGGAAATGAAGGCATGTTGCACCATAAGTATACAGTATAGTCAGCCCAACAAAAAATATTAAGATAAGAGCTTGAAGTTCCAAGAAGCCCCAAAAAAATTGGGCTAAAATGCGACTTGCCATAAACACCAATGCCACACCGCTGAGAATGCAAAACGCCACACCACAAAGAAAATTTGAATCTTACATAGTAAGCAAATAATAATTATAGAATAACTCAAAATATCCATACACTACCAATATGAACCAGTTAACAGAAATTTCCAAATAAAGATATGCCAATTGTCTCATCCAAGCAATACAATTTAACCCTCTACAACAACACAGAACAACTAGCAATATAATTTAACTCCCCTGCCGCAACACAGAATAGCCATCAGCTGATGGCCCATACCAAACCAGACCCCTCCTAACTACTTCCAACAGAACCAAACAACAGAAAGGCAGAAAAGACCACAATAGCATCCCCCCATGGAAAGATTTTTCAGGAATAATTTCAGCACAACCAAACTCTCACATCAGAAATAATGATCTTACTGCTAGCACACAAAAACAAACATCTATGTGGTGACAGTACCTTAAAGGAACTCCTAGAAAGTTTGTTTGTGAAAATTACTGAAACATATATCGTGCCACCAACAACATGTTTCCTTAAATTAACTACATGCAAACTGAAACACCAGCACCTAGACTTCACCATGGTCTTTACCAAAGTATCAGTAAAAAGTTTAACCTGAATGAAAGGTAACTACTGTTAGCACGAAATATCATCTGATACAACATGATAAAATTCAGAAAGAAAGCTAGCAAAAAGTCACTTGAAACACTAAGGAAGTTCAAAGAATAAATGAGCATATGTTGCAAAATGTGAAATGGAAAAGGCTGAACAGTGTTGTGCAA
This sequence comes from Lathyrus aphaca, assembly GCA_963966055.1. Classification (NCBI taxonomy): domain Eukaryota; kingdom Viridiplantae; phylum Streptophyta; class Magnoliopsida; order Fabales; family Fabaceae; genus Lathyrus; species Lathyrus aphaca. The sequence goes on along the minus strand of OZ014519.1, from coordinate 722,847,707 downwards.
CGGATCATAAGACCAACTCTACTTAAGTACTCTGTATAATGCTAAACATAAACACACTAATCTATAGGATCGGTAAACAGACTCTTGATTCAATATGAAAAATAAAAAAATGAAATAATTGAGTATTTAATCCCTCTTATATTTACTATGAAGGTTACAACAGGGAAGTTTAAACAATGACTATCGCTCTAGCATTATGATAAAGAAACATAACAGTTAGAGAAAAAATATTGTCAGGACTGGATTATTGGATTCATAGTGAATAAGCAATGCAAATCTTTCTATGTGATCAAAAGGGGGCCGTGACTTGCCCCTGCAAAAGTTTGAAAATGTCCAAGTAGCATGTTGAGTAGAAAGCTACAAAACAATTAGTAATTGCATTGAATTCAAAAACCAGAAAAAGAATAAATCAACAACTAAATATAACTTATATATTCAGATTTAAATACACATAGAAGGCAAGATTTCTTAGTTAATTAAAACACTAATTAGGGAGGTGTAAGTTTCATTATTCAAAATTTACATTCCTCCAAAAAACAATAATAACCAAAATCAAACTAAACCATAATAGGAACATGAGAAAATAAATAAGAACAACTATTAATACTTAATTGAAACCTGGAGATGAATTTCATCGGAAGGATTTCGTCAATGATCCGGTACAGCCCCTGCTTCACTTGGTACATCACCTCGTTTAGTGTCGGCATCGTGAACTCCTGAATATTCTCCGTGCATAACCGACTATTCATCCTAACAACAAATAGTTTCAAAGTAAATATTGTTTCGAAAAAGGAAAAGAATGAATATATAAGCACATTTTCCAATCAGCCACATATTGTTTCAGAAAAATCTCTACCCTTTTATTTTCCTCATCTGTGACAGCATGAAGAGCTTCCTTTGTGATATCACTACGATTAACATACCACTATAGCTTTATCATGGGCTCTATTACATCATTGCTTCTCTGACCTGGATAAATTCCTCGTTTCTTGTACCAGTAATACATGATGCAGAAATATCAGAAAAAATATAATTTATGGATGTTAGTGCAATTACAACAGGAGTGCTCAAAACTCCAAGCCTAATCACATATAAGTCAAAAAATCATAGTATGGATATTTATTTATACTAACAATGAGAATTGAAACAAACTTGGGAAATCAATTTTTAAAAACACACCAACTTTCAAACTCATCATAACAAAGAAATTGAGAAGAAAATAAATATTTTAGTCACTTAAACTTTATTTTTAATGCTAATACCATCTGTGTTCAAGGCTAACAATACTTTCCACCCAACTCTTCTTCCCTGGAAATTGAAGCAAGGTATTGAAAAATATTAAAACAATCTGTTAAAGGCCATTTTCACACCAAAACGTCAGCATTGAAATGTTAAATGTGTAGTGACGAATTAGTGAAGAAAAAAGCATAACAAAATGGAGATCATAAAAAATAGAAAAATGTGATTTTAAGAAGAAACATTGAAGTGTTAAATGTATAGTGATGAACTTACTGAAAAATTGTAGAATAAGGCTTGAAGGTTCGAATTAGATTTTCCTTTTCTTTGTAGATCGAGATCTCATTGTCCAAAGAATCTCGTGTTTTAATTTCCATCATACACCATTGTCAAAACATAATAAAAGAAATAGAATAAAAAACCAAAGTCAAATCCACACAATCAAATCAGAGGGTTTGTAACAATATGAAGAACATCTACAAAAAATGAACATGAGTGATACACAAAGATCTAACCGATTCATTGCGAACCCCATGAAATAAGGAATACAAATATGGAATTGATTTTTTTCATTTGAGTTAATGGTGGCCGGAGACATGGTGGAGAAATGGACGACGACTAAGGTTTCAAAGTAAAAGAGAAAGGAGAAGAGAGAAGATGGGAGAGAGAAAATGGAAATATGAAAAACTGAAAATAGGGGAAGACGAGAGTGAGAGGAAAAAGTTAAAAAAGAGGGGGGAATAAATCAATTAGGATCAATAGATGATTGACATGTGAAAGAATAGAGTGATAATAAGCATTGTCCAATTCTGAATTAACTTTTTACACTATAATTCTTTGGTTAGGCATAAAGTTAAAATGGGAAAAGGATATATTAGTAAGTTTAATGACACTTAATAATAATGGGTAGATAGTTGATGATATTTATAATGCTTGGATTCTATTACAATCAAATGATATTATATATGATTGGAATCTATTACAACCAAATTCCACTATGTGTTTTCCTTAAAACAACTAGGTGATCTTGATTATTATTTGGAAATTGAAGTAAAATCTACCAATGATACTCTCTATTACTGTGCCATTCCAAATACAATTGTTACATATTCCACAAAACCAATATGGTTGAGGCTAGTGATGTTCATATTGTCGTAATGACCACTAGCTTTTTGTATAAACAAAGGAATGTAACCCAAAGAGAGTCACATTATATTTAATTTAGTAAAAGCACCACGAGCTTTAGACATCAACATTAAAAAAAAAAGTGATAAGTCTTTCCCCTAAAGATATTTGATGGACCCTTGGTATATGAATCATATACACGACGGTTAGATCTATGGGTATAGGCATTATAGTAAAAGAAATTATACAGGAAATCATTTTAAGATTAAATTGTTATTGTTATTTTCTTCCAATAAAAACAACAATAAATGATGAATATTTTAAGGTTACAATATTCTATACAAATATAGTAAAATATTTTATTAAAAAAAAATTATTTTTGTCAATTAAAAAATTCTATAAATAAAAACATGATTAAATTCTTATTTTTAGTGGGAAAAAACATATTTGCTTTCATTGAGAGTTGAACTCAAGACCTCCCGCTTACTAAACAGGTGCTCTAACCAACTGAGCTATAAAAGCTTTTTATTGTTTGTATTATTAATAATAGTATAAGAAATAATTGCACTCACTATTAAAATATTTCAACATATATTATAAATAGCACAACAAGTTTTTTTTGGCTATTATCGGGGATTGTGTCATTAATACTTTAATTCTCTAAATTTTTAGTGAATAGTATATTTGAGATTTTGAAATTTTATGTCTTCTAATGACACGACAAATGTGTGGTTAGTGCATACCCAGATTGTTGAACCTAGTATACATAGGACACTCTGAACCTAAGAAACCATTTAGATTACTAAAGAGATTTTAAGTTATTGATCACTCACTAGGAATCCCGATTCCTACTCATTTGTTTGAAGTTTTTGAAGAACACTTTGAAGAATTAAAACTAGAGCAAGAAAGAGTCATGGTAGAAAATGACATCATTGGCACTGCCAATGATATAACAAAAAAACATTAGAGATTATGTTGTGTTTGATCCCAATTCCATGAATACAAGAATCATACGACTAGAGATCATAGTGGCACAATTTGAGTTCAAGTCTATGATGTTCCAAATTTGACAAGCTAATTGTAAATACTCATTATCTTCTAACGAGTGTCGCTCCCGGGATTTTTATCCTAGTACAAACGTGAAAGTGGCACGGAAAAGGTAGAGTCGCCAGCCATGCATTTTTATCCCGAAAGAAAGGGAAAGGTAATGATGCACAAACCCGAGGAAGAAGGAAAGGACAAGGTCCTGCGAACCAAAGATCTGGGTTCGGGAGTCGATTACGACCTGGGAAGGTATTAGCACCCCAGACTGTCTGCCGTACCCGACGAGATCCACGCTTGATTGTTTTGTTTCAAAGGGTGAGAAATAAAGTGCTGATGAAATGAACTGCAAACTGGAAACTGGAACTGCAATGAGAAAGGAGTTGAAAAAGAGAACACAAAAAAAGAGGCAAATGTAGGGAAAATAAAGAATGTGCTCGAACGGGCCCTACCCCGCTGCCTACGTACCTCATCGGGATAATGAGGATCAGAGTTGACGAAGTTCGCCTAACCAGGCGGGAACTTTGTTTATGTTTTTTATAGCTGGAACTGCGTAAGTCTATGCTCAGGTGTTGCAGGCTCGTCAGGTACGAGTGCGTTTACCGTCTTGCATGTGAGACAAGTCGTCGCGAGTTCACGTTATGAGTAAATGAGATGAGAAGAGAAGTTCTCGCAGGATAGTCGCTTATTGTTTGTTTTTGTCTTTTAAGAGTTTTGTATGAATTTGGAACAAGGAAGTGAATTCAAACTCTTTTCCATGGAATGTGTATTCGCTACTACACTCCAAGATGGAATAATATGACAAGCACACCAAGCAAGGAGAATTTATCCAAGACTTGTTTCCAAGGATTAGGGTCTAAGTTCACTAGCTTGTTGAACTTTGTTACAAGTTTTTGTTGCTTTTGTGAAGAACTATCTTTTATGTTTTCTTTGTGAAACAACCCCTTGATAAGACTTGTACATCATGTTAGACAAGCCTACACCACTCCAAGATGGAATGAATGCAAGTGTCCCATGGAATAAGGCTATACACAAAGGATCCTTTCATACATTTATTAAGTCTTTTTGGATTTTGTTTGAAGATGAGAAAAGAAGACTCAAAAGGCAAAGTTCAAAGCTAATGGGGGACTAAGACACAACCTTAAGTCATTATTATTTACACAAGGTGATCCTATTGTTTGTGAGGTATTCTAACCTAAGGAAGAAAGAAACAAGTTAGAATTCAACTTACTTCCTAAGGAAGTTAAGTTGAATCTAAAGAACAAAAGGGACCTATGAACAAAGCACCAAGACGCTAAAGCAAAGACAAATAAATGCATAAGAGATAGGAATGAAGAATGATTACCTTATTTTCCCCTTACGAAACAAATGTTAGCATGATGAAGTGATATGAACAATTACAGCATGACAAATTTCAATGAAGAACTCACGCTAATTAATAAAGGCATTAATGAATTTCTAAGCCTAAAGTCAAGTCCTAAGGTACCTTATATGCTATCTAGCTTCTAAGGACAAGAGCTAAGTCATACCAAAATGATCTAAGGTTGAAAAGAGAAACACACTCAAACTATGCCCTAAATGGCACTAAAACCCCTAAGTGGAAACTAGGTGGATTTGCATGGAAAACTTGAATAAATCCAAAGCACTAAAAAAATGGTAAAGGTCCTGGAAAAATATGAGATTAATTCCTTAAGGTCCCTAACCTAAATCTAATATTGTGTCAAAAAAAATCCAAAAAATTCATAACCTAACTATGCTAAAATGTCACTTAAATCTGCATAGGATTTGTTCACAAACTTGCACAAACTATGCTTCCAAAACAGTGGATAAAAAGGACCTAAAAATATGACAAAAATAATTACAGGTTCTATTATGAGTCCTCTAATAAAAAAAAGAATGGGATAAAAAGATAACTGGAAGTGGGAGAAATAAAATGAACAAAATGAAGTGTAGCTGAAAGAATTCCATAGAAAAACTAATTGAATGGAAAATCGACCAAAAAATGGGAAATGGCTAAAAAACAGAAAGTAAAAGTGTGGAAATTTTCTAAAATGAGTTAGGAAGTCTCTATGATTTTTGGGGAATTTTATCAGTTTTGGTATTTTTATTGGATTAAAATTGAAAGTTATGTAAAACAGAAAAATAAAGAAAACAAGGCAAATGGAGAGGGGTGCAGGAAGTGGAAAGTTGAACTGAATTGGGCTGGACCCAAACATGCTGGGGTGCAAATAGTGATCTGAAAAACTCTTCACAAAATATGGCACATGATTGGCACATGTTCATTAATGTGGTGGCAGAATCTGAAGCATTGGATTAAACTAATCTAAGGGTTGTGTTATGTTTTCCACTTAATGCTAGGTTTATTATTCCGGTCACCAGAGCTAAACTCCGGTCATCTTCTCCGATCATTATCCGGTTAGGGTTTGGACAAATGTCTACCAAACTGAAAAATAAGGCCATGGACAGATTCGTCTCCTCAAGTACATCAACAATCTAGGCTTGACTTTCTCCTAAGGCTCATGAATAATGCAAATCGAAGCACACAAGAATCAACCTAAAAATTGAATCTAAGCACCTAAGGTTCCTATCAACTAGCCAACACAAGCATTGCTCCTATTGAGCTCATATCAACACAAAATAACCAAAAAAACAGAATTCGTGTCAAAAGAATTGAAGATGAAACCTGAAATTCAGTGGTGTTTTGAGTTATAGAAATCCAAAGGTGAGGTTCCAATGTCTTCTATGCTTGATCTTGATCCTTTGTGAAGTGAAATAAACACTTTGTTGATGAAGAATCTTGAGAAATTGATGAAGATGCAGAAAATTCAGAAGTGATTTCTTGACGATTCAAGCTATAAACTCCATGGATATGTTGCAAATCATGATGCTAGTGATGAATTGATGCTCAATGAGGCTTGTTGGATGATGATTTAGCTTGTTCAATCCAAAAGGTAGAAATGTTGTGACGATGCAACTTCAAATTTCCAGCTTCAAATCTCCATGAAAATGCACTATGAATGGTGCTTGAAGAAGCACAAGGAAGAAGAAGATCAATGTTATGGTTGTGGAAGCTTAATCCTTCAAAATGCAGAGAATTTGCAGAGAAAATGCAGAGCCAAATTTGGAGGATTTTGGTGTGATTTGAGTGAAAATGAAGTCGAACCCCAAACTCAGTCACTACTCATCCTTTTATAGAGCATTAGACCTCTGGTTAACAGTTATAACTAGGGTTAATTAGCCTTGGTTAACTGGGTGAAGTGAGTTAAATGAGTGAAGTTAGTTATGACAGTTATGCCAGCTGGATTTCTAGAACCTTCTTCAGTTGAAATCAATCCAATGTTGCAGAGAACATGAAGCTTATGCTGAAAAATAGTGAAGTGAAACACCATCTTAATTGCCCAAGGATTGCAGCTTGAGTTTGCTCACTTGGTTGTGAGATGCACAACAATTAAAGTGGTCCTGCATACACTTAATGCCAGCCTGCTGATGCAACAAAAACAAAGTCCAAATACAGCTTAAGACCATGAACCCAATGTACACCAGATCATGATCACTGGTGTGAGGATGCGTTCTGATGTAGCAGCAATGTTCGAAGTTTAAATTGAAGCAAATGTGAAGCTAAATAAGCTCTAGTACGTGCACACATCACCCTTGAACTCAGCCCCAAGATAGCACTGTCATTACCCATTGCTATATATCACACAACAACTTTTTAGCAGAAAAAATGGCCTATGTATTGATACATAACACAGATGCATCGATACAAGTCAGTTTTTTAACTGATATGTATCGATACATGCATGTATGCATCGATGCATACTGAAGCATTGTCAATTTTCAGCAAAAAAAAAACAACTGTGTATCGATACATAACACAGATGCGTCGATACATGTTAGTTTTTAACTGATGTGTATCGATACATAAGTCGTATGCGTCGATACATAGACTGTTGTATTGCCTTGTTTTTGTCCAAACTTTGAACAATCATATCTCTCTCAATTTTGATCTGATGGAGGAGTTCCACATATGGATTTGAAGCTTAGGATTCCCTCTTTCATTTGCTCAAGGTAGAATTTTCATAGGCCTCTTATTTTTAGGGAAAAAACCTCTCTTGAAGTGGCTGCAAAAATGACCAAAACTTGCCATTTTTGGAAACCCAAGTTTTCCAAAAATGGTAAGTTTTAGTTTTCTTGATTTTTCATGATCCCTCCATCATTTCTTGAGCAAATTTGAAACATAGGATCCTTGTAACCCTAATTTCATGATTTTGATCTCAAAAAGTCAGGAGTTGACTTTTTCTTCAGCATGGTTGACTTTTCCCCAAACTCCTGATTTTCAATCATCTGACCAATTGAACCTCTTCCAAAATGAATTTGTGGATGAAATTTGAACCATATACACTTGTTGTCATATAGAACACAATGGAATCCACTTTTGCTCAAAAATTCATGGAGAAGCCCTTCACAATTGAAATCCTAATTTGGATCATTTCCTCAGGAGATGTTGCACTGCTTGCATTCCTTGGAGCCATTCACTTCTTTCCAAGACTTGAGACTTAAAATGGAGACTAGTGGGATGTTGTAGACCCTTTGCACAAGATTGAGGAGCTTTGTGGCCCTTTGATTGTCTTTTTATAGCCTCCAATTGCTCCAGTCATTGACCACATACCTATGCCTCAACTACGCTACACATGATGCAATTGTTTTTTGGTTATTTTGTGAACTTATGTATGCTAAATGCTATGCCAAATGTTGATGATATGAGAGGGAAAATTTTGAGATATTACAGCTGCGCCTATTCAATCATCTGCAAGCTTGAATGAGTAATGGCGAAAGCTTTTAGACATTCAAGGTATGGAGTGATTGAATACTCGAATAAAACCTGGAAATTTGAACTCGGTGGATAATAGAAATGCCATCTGCTTTTTATTTTTATTTTTTTGTTTTGTTTTGTTTTGCTCTGAATAGGTAGCGGGGAAAGAATAAGGTGGAACGGGGTCGTTTTACATAAACGAGAGCCCAGGAAAACAAGACCGTTGTACAAAACGAGAACCTGCGACGTGACTGTTGATTGAATCAGGCCACGGAAAGGGAGCCTGTTGTACAAAACAGGGCTTAAAACGAGACCATTGTACAAAATGGAACTCGATGACGTGACTGCTGAGCAAATCAAGCCACAAAGAAGGTAAACATTGACCCGGAAAGACAAAGGAGAGAAGCAACATTAACCGATTTACGACTCAAATAAGATCAACCGATCTATCATGGAGACGGTGTCAACAGATCCATAACAAGGACAATGAGAATGTAATATCATCCGATTTACATCTCAAAGAGAAGTGATATCAACCGATTCACAACTCGAATAAGATCAACCGATCTAACTGGGAAATGGTATCAACCGATCCATAACCCGAAAAAACGAGAATGTAATATCATCCGATTTACGGCTCGAAGAGAAGTAATATCAACCAATTTACAACTCAAATAAGATCAACCGATCCAACCAGGGAATGGTATCAACCGATCCATAACCCGGAAAAAACGAGAACGTAATATCATTCGATTTACGGCTCGAAGTGAAGTAATATCAACCGATTTACAACTCAAATAAGATCAACCGATCTAACTAGGAAATGGTATCAACCGACCCATAACCAAGAAAATGAAACCATCGTACTGAGATGAGACCAAAAAAGAACGAGATCATTGTACTTAATTGATAACCCGACATGAAAACGTTGTACTGAAACGGGGAGGCGAAAATATTAGACTGTTGTACTGAAACAAGACCCAAAGACGAGACTATTGTACTTAAATGGAGACTCGTAAGGAACGGAATCGTTGTACTTAAATGAAAGCCCGAGACGCGACTGTTGTACTTAAACAGAGACGGAAAAAATGAGATTTTTGTATTGAAACAAGACTCAACTTGGGATAACAAACAAGACTTGGTAGAAATAACCACACTGGGAAATGAAGTTGCATTCGGTGGGGAATACTTCAGTCTGATTGGAGATGTAACGTTTCGGGCGTTTGTACAAGGTACCACAACTGGCTTATGCTTCATATGCATATGTTTGAATTTTCCATGGCGTAATGCTCCATAATGATGGAAATGCTACGCGTTTGTGGATGTAAATGTAATGATGATTACTAGATGAAAATGCAAATGCAAAGGGGTCTCCTAATGAGGAGATATCAGATATCCCAAATGGGTTGACTGGGGAGAAATAATCACTGAATTGATTTGATGAATTCCTGTGGGGGAAAACAACTTTGCAGGGAATGATGTTAATGATACACCGGCTCTGAACTGCCATCATTGCCAAAAATAAATTGGACTTTAATATCGAAGAGCCAAGACCCTGTTGGGGATGAACTTGATTCGAGAGGTATGTTACCTGTTGAAATTTGTTGGGGAAGTGATCCTCCTAGCTCGGCTGGGGAAACAAATGTGTTGGTACTCTGTTGAGGAAGAAACCTGCTGGGGAGTAAGGAACTCCTTGTACTGTTGGGGGATTGCTCTTGTGTTGAAGGAAAATACCTGCTCGGGGAAGACACCAGTCTTCTGTTGCCTTGATGGGGGAGATTTCAACTTCCAACTCTACTGGGAATGAGAGACGATGATACCCTTCTGCTCAAGAAGTATCATTCCCTTTGCTACAATGTTGGAGAAGGGATTGTCTAATGAGACTAGCTAAGGAATTCTGATCAACGAAGCTTGCTGATGAAACAACTCTTGAAGTACTGTGTTGACAATGGCTTTGCCTCCAGACTCTGGGTTGATAGATTGCCAACTAATCATGAGTGAACAATGGTTCTTTATAATTTTCAACTCGCCTCATATTAAGGTCCATCGGAAGAAAATTTCTCAAAAGGATTTTACACAAGACATGATATACGAAATTCCTCAGTGACCTCAAACTCTTGGAGAGATTCGTCGGATCTCGAAATAACTGCCCCAGACTGCATGGTCTGTGAAAGAATTTGCTTCGCGAGGATTCATAAAAAACCTCATATTACTGTGAGATATTCTGCCCCAGTATTTTAAACTTTGGGTAGGTGCCTCTAATTAACCGTCTTCGAGAGAAAGTAACTTATAGTGCTCTTGGGGTGGCCTTCCCCATACGAGCCTTGAAGTGATCACCTATGACTAACTGTGCTTTGAAGAAAACACCCATACCAATTGTTCTTTGAGAGATTTGATCTCTAAGTGATTGCCCCAGTTTTGCTGAAATTTGAATGCATGCTTCAGACTAATGGCTCTTTGAGATTTGAATCTCAAAGTGATTGCCCCAGTTTGGCTGAACTTTGGAGAGATTGCTCGACGTGATTGCCCCAGATTGGCTAGCTCTTACCACGACTGGTTGGGAAAGTTCCTACTCAATGGAGTTTCTTGGAAAAGTGCATCTTCATATGTTGGTCCCTTGGAAGTTTCAAACTTCTCAACTTTGGCAAGATTAAGCTTCTGGACTGAGGTTCCACATGTGAACTTCTTATGATGCCAAACAAATGTATGCAAGCAGAAAATGTTTTTTTTAGAATGAAAATTCTAATGCAAAACACATGTTAATCTTGAAGTTTTACTGTAAAAGGATGTCGCCAACCTTTGTGAGTGAATCACTGGTTAAAATACGACATTGATTTTTGATAGAAGAAAACATGCACATGTAACACCAACAAAGAACTTTTAGCACAACTCATAGGAGTCAGGAACGTGGTCTAGTGGTAGTACGCTCTTAAAATAACCCTGTTTCAGTTAGGACTTTTGAGGGTTGTATCGTGACCTGGTTCACAGTTATAGAAACAAAGGATATAGGCTTGAAAGTTTTTGGTACCCACCCCTCTTCGTGATGTTCTCCATTCCTATGTTCAGCTAGCTTTCACAAACGCTCACCTCTCAAAAAGGGTTTTGTGATGGTTAAGGAACCAATTACACTAACGGTTTAAGCACCAATCAGGTTGTCATTTGGAGTCAGTCACCCATACTATCTTTTGTGTCTGTATCACACGATTTTTTTCTTATTCAAGGATCTTTCTTGTGTAATCCTTTTCGTCTTTCGCTTTTGCATTTTTTGCTTATCCCTAACTTTTGCCTAGACTGATTCTTGTGAATCTTTGATTGTGAAGTCCAGCGGGATGCCCTAATTTTTGCCTAAGTCGCTTGTTTTCAAGTTTCGACTTAGCGGGCTTTTTCATTTCTTTCTTTTTTTCAATTCTCTTTTTTGAACAAATCGTGTTGTCATACCCCAAATTTGTCCTACCTTTATTTTATTATTCTAGTATTTCCAGCATCTTGGCATCGTATCATTGGCATATTTGTTGTGCATCTAAAAGAGAGAATACAATATTATGTGTGCGCTTTGTTATCGTCATTTTTACTGTCTAGACAGATGTTTGTAAGTTTGTGTCAAGTTTCTGTCAAGGATGTCAAGGCAAGAGGTTCATATGGGCAAATATGTTCATCATAATTCAAATGGATATGTATGAGGGAATTCTCAATTGCACGAGCGTATCTTGTTTTGAGATTGTGTTGATCAAGAAATGGTTTAGATCGCTTAGGATGGTCTAAGTTTGCAATAAAAAGGTCAAAGGCGATGCATAGAAATTCTTCATTTAAATTGTGGTTCCTAAAGTTAAGGATTGTCATGAGAAGTCATTTTAAGGATTAATTTAGTTATGATTTATGTATGGGGTGGTGATGTTGAGAGATCATCATTTAGTCTTACAGAAAGTTATTCAAAAGGTTTATCATTTTACAAATCAGGCATGTGGTTTAAATACTGTTCAAGGGTAATTTATTGTTCTTACAAAACAAGGCTAGGCTTGCATTCCAAAAGTCCATTTGCAAAATTCGATCAATGGTTCATTTACAAGAATATCCCACTATATTACACAAAGAAGGATTGCAAAATGATGATTGTAATATAATGATTAGTACAAATGTTCTCAAGATAATCACGTTTCCGGAATAATAGAGAGGATTTTATCAAAGAAAGTACAATTTATTCTTAGGATTACAAAAAGAAAGATTTGTTTTGGAATGTGATTCATCATTTAAAAAAACTGTAAGGTGCACTTGAGAACTAGAGTACCAAGAGGGAGTGTTGCCCTTTAGAAATTTCAAGCTCACAATCAGAATTACAAAGCAAAATGTAGGCACGACTATTGTTTCACCATCGCCTATCCAAGATGCACGTGTCTGGAGTTGTCTCATATGTCCACCATTCTGGAAGTTCTATTTGAAGTACAATGAATAAAGTGAAGAAGGTTAATAGTTGTACTCATGTGCAAGTAATCTCAAAGGCTTCAGTCAGCATCCAATGGGGGTAAGTGTGATAAAATTCGGGATTTAGGAGTTTGGCTTCCGGAATACCATTCAGTAGGTATTGCAGCAGGTTTGTATTAGTTTGTCTCTTCGCGAGTTTTCGAATTGAAGTAAACTGAATACAAGATAAGCTTCTAAGGACATTCCCGAACCTGATAATAAAGGGATGTTGATTCAAGTAAGTCAGTAGAACATCATCTTTTGTATATCAACTGTGAATCAGAAGAATGTCATACGTAAAACTACAACGTACCTAGCACTAAACAAGTGCTAATTGTACCGGATGCTGTAATCATATGACATTCGGTGGAATCTTTATCAAACTTTCAGACTTTTCTTCATTTAAAAATCAGCTGTGGTCATGACTCTTCGCGCCAAGGCCAAGCTTATTTACGTCGCTGCGGTCCCGCATATTTGCATCAGAGTCTTTACCAATCCCCAAGTTTCATCATTGCTTCATTAAACATCATAAAGCATAAGTTAACATTAAATCGCAAGTGAAACTAAGAGGTTCCCGTTGAGTACAACGGACATAAGGGGTGCTAATACCTTCCCCTTATGTAACCGACTCCCGAGCTTAGAATTTGGTTTCGATGACTTTGTTCTATCCATCTCTCTTTATTAGGTTTTATCTATATCTTCATATTCTTTCATTAGAATAAATAGAATTAGGTGGCGACTCTGTTATTTCCATTTGTTCCGCGGTCGGCGCGAGGATCGTATTTTTCGAGGTATGACACGTGTGACACTGTTTGTCTTGAATGCTTTGTGAGGTTTGTGACTGTGTCACTTCTTGGATGTTGAGGGATAACCATTGTGGTATCCGGTCTTTGGACCTATTGATTAGGATAACCATTGTGGTTTTTGGTATTTGGACCTCTTGATTTGGTACAACGAAAGGTAATGGATCCTCAGATGTACACTCCTTTTTGAAATTTGAATGCTCGGTCAAACTAACTGACGCCTACCCTGCCCCTGGGTTACATGCAATGGTTTTTTCGTGCGAAAAGAAACTCCTACTTCAAGGCTCAAATGGGTTGGCGAGGGTCTATCTCCCTTATATCTCCGGTGTTTAGGATTTGAAACAATGCATGTACATCGTCAATGTCGCTCCCACCAAATGACACCCGGCCAGAAGGGGTACAGACGCGAACGGTCGGCGAAAGAGAAAGAACACACAAGGGTGAACTGGAAAGAAAAGAGTCGCTAGCTAGGCATTTTTATCCCGAAGGAAAGGTAATGTTGCATAAACCTGGAAAGATATGGATAAGACGGTTGCAAACCAGAGAAACTGAGAAAGGGGGTTGGTTACAACCTGGGAAGGTGTTAGCACCCAGATTGTCTGCCGTACTCGATGGGATCCACGCTAGAAAGATTTGTGTTTTAAAGGGGTAGTGTCAGTGCTTTTCTTGTGTGCAAGAAGCTGGAAAAGAATGCAAGTGTCAGTGCTAAAAGAATGTGAAGTGAAATAGGAGAGTGTCAGTGTAAGGAAAGAATGAAGCTCAAGACTATGAGGCTTAAAGAATAAGGCTGGAAGAAGGGGGAATATACAGAGACTTTTGTTCGATAACGGTTAAGTTTTGCCTACGTATCCTCTCGTGCAATGAGGAAGTCAGAACATCGTAGTTCGACTCAAAGAGACTGAAAGATAAATTGACTTGTGAACTGCTTGCTTGTCTATGCTCAAGTGTATGACCTGTCTGGCTCAGGTGCTAACTGTCTTGCATTAGATGGAAGAAGAAAGTTCTCGTTTGTGAGTGAATGAGGTGAGAAAAGAATCCCGGAGGAGACGATTATTGTTTGTTTTTGTGTTTTCAGGTTTATTATTGCTTTTGGTGTTTGTCACAAGTTAATGAGCTTATGCCTAAACCAAGGAATAGTAAACTCATCGCATCTTCCCTCTGATTAGGGGTAATGAGAATACCTTAAGTGTGAAGTAAACACTTCACACTTAATCACCATGATGTAGGATTAAGGTCATTAACCTACTTGTAATTATTTAGATGTTTTTGGTATTTTGTTTAGTGTTAAGTAATGAGTTTAAGCCATAATCAAGGATTTAATGAACCCATTACACCATCCTAATAGAAGGATAATAGATGAGAACATTTAAGTTGAGGAAGGCTCTTCAACTTAATCCATGATTAGGGATTAACCTCATGACAAAACAAAGCCTTTATTGAAATGGATTTTAGTTAATGGTAAGATCAAGAAGTTGATTTTATGGTTTGTAAGACAACTTGAGGGGGACTTGTCCATTAACACTAGGGTTAGTCCTTCTTAACCAATTAAGGAAGAATTAGAACCCTAATGCAAGGCCCAAGTTACAAGCTTGATGTCTTAGTGATTATTAGATGTATTGATTAAAGGAGTTAAACAAATTAAGGGTTTAACACTTAGGATTAAAGTTATACACTCCATCCTAATAGAAGGATACAGGCATAACCCTAATCACAAAGCCTTAAAACCTTTAAGGTTTAGTCCTTGATTAAGAGATGAGGAGAGATGACACAAAGATGACACAAAGATGACACAAAGGTAAAACTAAAAGGGGGACTAATCAAACCCTAATTGTTATCATGCTTGGATGTTCCTAGGGTTTATGAGGCTTGCAAAAGATCTTCAAGAGAAAAGCCACCAAGGAAGATGCAGATGAAAGGAGGAAGAAACAGAAGAAGCCAGACAACTTACTTCACTTAAGAAGATAAGTTGCTTGAAGAAAGAAAAAGGGGAGGGAGCATGAATGAGCAATCTCACTCTAATACAAAAGTAAAATTCAGCAATGATGCATAAGAGAGATGAAAAGAGATTGTGAGAAGTGAAGGAAAATTCACTTATCATAGTAACTTACCACCTGAAAAGTTAGCAAAAGAGAATGAAATGAAATGAAAATGAGATAAGATGCAAGGATGAACACCAAAGTCAGAAGCATATCAAGATGTAAATGATGATAAGAGATGATGCAAAAGCATACCAAGATATGTGGATGATCATACAAGTAATGAGGATGCAAATGAGACATGGAAGGAAGCATGAAAGTTCATGAAAACTTATGAAATGCAATGGATGCATAACATGGCAAATGAGTGATGCAATGATCAAACATGATTCTAATGTGTCCTAAGATGTCTTATATGTCATGTGGATACACAAAATGTCATGGCAAGTTCATGTATGCAAGCATATGAAGAATGGATACAAATGAAGGCAAAAATTAGGGTTTATACATAACATGCAATACAAAATTCAAAACCAGAAGCAAATGACATGATAAAAAATTGAAAATAGGATCAAAGGAAACCTAACCCTATACAAGTTCACTGCCCAAAGGAGGAGACCTAAATCTTAACCTAATGGAAGTTATGATTTTCTCAAGTTTGTTAGGGTTTTAGGATACCTCACAATGATAAATGCAAAAAAAAATTGAAAATGAAAGATGAATTCAAACCAATTTTATCCTAGAAACTACATGATATGAGGAATGCAATGCAAAAAGAACCATCATCAAACTCTTCATGGTTAGGCAGAAAGGATTTTTCTAAGTTAGGGCAAAAATATTGACTTTTAAGAACCCTAAATCCAAAGAAAAATGTCAAAATAGGTCAAGAACCAAAAAGAAATTTGTTTGAAGGGTTTGATAATGTTTCTAAATGTATCAAGATGCAATGTGATTTTTTTGGTGATTTTTAGAAACTTAAATGGTATTTTAATTAATTAATTCTCATTAATCAATTAAAATAAACATTTAAATATTTTAAAAATACGAATTTTATATAAAAAATAAAATAAAAATTATTTTCAGAATGAGAAAATATTTTAAGTCATGATGCAAAAAATAAAATTTTTTAGGAGGGTTTTACTATTTTTAATAAAATGTGGAAAGAAATGTAATTAAAATGAAATAAAAATATGAATTAATGGAAGTAAGCTGATCCAGTGGCCCTGATTCAAATAAAAAGAGGAGGGAATTGACTTCGCGCGCTAATGGACGACTCACATTCAAACTCACTAATTATGTCATTAAGCCCTAATCTGAACCCTAAACATTTTCAGGTGACCGGAACAGTGTTCCGGTCATCTTCTCCGGCTAGCCTCTCAAGCTATCTCACTCAATACGCAACCCCAAGCCCTAAAACTCTCCAGAAATGATCCTCTCCTCAACCCCAACAAGAATCAGCCATCAAAATTCATTTATTCATCATCAAAAACAAGAATCGAAGCAAAACAAAAAACATAACAGAAATTTCAGAAGCTTATGAAATGCTTATTTCTCAATCATTTTCAAAAGTAAAGACATCATGGCAATCAGGGGAACACATAGAATCATTCTATAACATAAAATGAAGGTTCTGGAAAAATAAATGCCATGGCTACCTGAAGTTGAGCTTTCAAAACAGGAGCTTTCTGGCCAGTTCTTTGCCTCAAATCCACTCCAATGATCCCCCTCAAGAGCTTGTGATGCTTGGTTGGAGTTTAAATGGCCTCAAAATAAAGTTGGCAGAAGTTCAGTTCATGAAATGTTGAAATCGTGTTTTTGATTCTGAGTGTTTTAGGGCAAAGTGAAGGGTGGGAAGTGATCAGTGATGATTATGGAGTTGTTCTATGGAATTTGTTTTGAGGTTTGATGGCTGAGTTGTGAAATTCGAAGGCTTTTGCAAATTTGGGGGATTTTGTGTATGTTGTGTTCTTGGAGGTTTCATCTTATGTTGTGTTATGTGTTGGCTTGCTTTTGGTACACATATCAATCCTTGATAGGTCAGAGAGTTGTTGTGGAGCAGTGTGATTGGTATGGAGCAAAATGCATAAAGTCAACATTTGTGTAAGTGAAGGCATGGGCTGGTTCAGTCATGGTACAAGGGTATGGCTCGAGTCATCTTGCTTCAAGGAGGTCCATGGAAGTCATATTTTGCAGCTGGCACAAGTGGCTGAAGAGATTTGATCCATTTTGCAATTTTGGGGAAGTTTGGCCCCTTTTGAAATTTGTGAAGTTCTAAGCATGAAAGCTTGTGATTCAAGGCACAAATCTGATCCAAATGAGTTGCACTAGGATGATATGATGTGTAGATATGCATTAGAGGTCCCAAATTGGCTTGGCATAAGAATTTTCAAACTTCCCTCTTTGGTACAAAAGTGAAAATTAAGTGATTTTTCCCAACTTTGCAAAGCCATAACTTGAGTTCTATGATGAATTAGGTCAAGTTCTTGTACTTTTTTAAAAGGGAATGATCCAATATACAACTTTCATGACCAAGAATTTTTCATTTGAAGCATTTTTGAATCAAAAAGAGGAGGTTGAAAAACTTTCCCAAAATGGCAAGTTTGCATTACAAGTCACTTTCCCAAAATGGCAACTTTGCAAATGGATTGAAGTTCTTTAATTTTGTGAACTTCTAACTTCTTATAAGATCAAATAAAGATCATATACACCCAAAATGATGGAGAAGACCCTTTGGTTGGATGATTGGGGGCCTCAGATGCCCTGATTTTGCACTGACTTGTTCATGAAGTCATCTATTGATCAGATGCCTTCCCCAGTGAATTTCTTCATTAAAATTGGTATACATGATCCTCATATCATATAGAGACCAATAGAAACAAGAATGACCAAACAATTTGGAGTTATGGCCTCTGAAACCAAAACCCTAATTTTAGGTCATCTGTGCAGTTAAACCTGACTCTGCTTCCATGCCTTTCTCAGTTCTTGTGATTTTCTGACTTTCTTGATCTTGGGAGGATATAATATGATGCTTTAACATACATGGACCCCATTGAGATGATTGAAGACCTTTGGAGTTGCTCAGATAGCTCAGGGATTGCTCAGATCACAAACCCTAGATGCAAATGACTATGAATCAATGCAGTGAAGCAAAAATGCACTATGAGATGATATGATTGAACTTATGCAATATGAAAAGAATCACAAGCCATGGTGAAACATTAGTGAGGGAAAATTTGGGGTGTTTACAGCTGCCCCTATTCAAGCATGAGTTAGCTGTGCAGGATGTAAGCGACGGCTTAACAGGCAAACAAGATAACTTGTGGTTGAATACCAAAGACAGTCCAAAATTTGCACTCACTGATTATGAAGAAGAAAAGGGATATATATTGTAAAAGGAGGTAAAGTATGATTATAAAGTGCGGGAGACGGAGGACGACCGTCGGGCAGAGGACGACTGCTGGGGGATAAAGCAATGACGGGGACGGTCGATACGCTGGGGAAATGGAGGTATCATGATGGGGACGGCCATCAAGCAAAGAAATAAGACTCTCTGGGGATTTTAAGTTAAAGGCAATGATGGGGTCGGCCATCAGGTTCAAAGCATAAATGAAATAAATGATGAGGTACGGTCATCAAAGGTGAAGGACGATCACCTAGCAGGGGACGGCTGCCCTGTTGGGGATAAGATGAGGGATGGTCATCTAAGGTGAAGGACGATCACCTAGCAGAGGACAGCTGCTCTGTTGGGGATAAAATGAGGGACGGTCATCTAAGGTGAAGGACGATCACCTGGCCAGGTACAGTTACCGAAAGTATCACGACATAGGACGAATGTCGGATAGAAAAGGTCAACGATGGGGACGACCATCGGATAATCATGATGAAGGACGATCATCAAGAGGTGAAGAACGATCACCTAGCAGGGTACGGCTGCTCTCGGGGTTTATCATAACATAGGACGAATGTCAGATAACAAGATCGACGATGGGGACGGCCATCGGATAAAATGATGAAGGACGATCATCAAAAGGTGAAGGACGATCACCTAGCAGGGTACGACTGCTAAAAATATCACGACATAGGACGAATGTCGGATAGGAAAGGGTTCCAGTAACGGAGACTCCGCTGGAGGAATGATGAAGGACGATCATCAAAAGCTGAAGGACGATCACCTGGCAGGGTACGGCTGCCGGAAGTATCATGACATAGGACAAATGTCAGATAGAAAAGAAATTTGCTTTTACTGGGGATTTGCTGGGAACTCTTCTGGGGAATGGTAGACACGGACGAGTGTCTAAATTCAAGAAAGAAAAGGTATAAGTGTTTGACATTGTGTATGGATTAAAGATGCGGACGAGCATCCTTAAGACTACGATACGAACGAGTATCGGTAGAAACAAACACGGACGCATGCTCAGAGATGATGGCACGGACGAGTACCAACTGGTTAACAAAGAACACGGACGAGTGTTTAATCTGGGAGCAGATAAGCGGTGTGTACAAGATACAGACGAGTATCTGTATGAGTGAAGTATGTATGAGTGAGACATAGACGAGTGTTCGACTTGCTGGGGAGAGTATGATACAGAAGAGTATCATAAGAGGAAGTGTAGATGTAAGAGATATTCTGACACTCCGCGGGGATAGGATGACACGGACGAGTGTCTGGAAAGCATAATAAGCAAGGTTTTAGGCAACTGCTGGGGATATGACACAGACGAGTGTCAAGAAATATCCATTACGTGGAAGTATCTGTTTGTGGAGAATGTTCTGGCGACTTTACTGGGGAATGATGACACGGACGAGTGCCAAAAGGAGTACGTATCCGTATTGGTGAGTGCAAAGGGACGCTTTGGCTTTCTGCCGGGGAATTTTGAGAGGTATTTTGTATATTGTTGATGTGGTATTTACAGGTGTCGATTCAAGACATGGCTTATGATTATGCAATATGTTTGATTTTTGCCGTAATGCTCCGTTTTAGACGGAATGCTACGCTCTGAGGGGAAATATGATGCGAATGCTATGATTATGCAAAGATACCGATCCGGGATTCGGATCCCGTTACAGTGAAGATTTCTGGCTGATCTGCTTTGAAAGAATATCCCAGCTGGGAAAAGATCATTGGTAGATCTGATAAGATGTATGACTGCTTGGGAAAACAGGTCATTGATAGGCCTATCTTAATGATGAGGAGCCCAACTGGGGTCTGTTGAAGCTTTCGTCACTTTTGTTGTGAGATCTTCAGACATTGCTCTTCTGGATAGAGGTTGAAACTTTGCGGGGAGACGATTCCCCGTCTTTGCACTTGGCTGGGGAGGAACGATCACTGAATGATCTTCCTTGAGATGTCTGTGGGGATTTTGCTGAGGATGATGATTTTTTATAACTTAGCTGGGGAGGATGAGCACCTACAATCCTGTTATGACAAAGAAACATACAAGTATCCCGAGGTATCCCTTACTGGATTCCATCATAGGAGTTTAGACACTCCCGGGAGCAAATATATTTCCTGTAAGCATGTAATAAAAAAGGGCACATCTGTATTTATGCAACTATTATATTAAGGACATCAGACATTTTTGCAAATGAAAATGTACGAGACGAAATGTGACTAAAAATCTGATTTTATTAATTTGGGTGCCCTGAATTGGCAAGTACAGTCAAAGGAACAGATCCCCTGAAATGAGGAGATTGTTACAAATTGAGAAACAAAAAGATGCTGACAATGTTGATGACGCTTCAGTGCTTCCCTTTCGCTATGACTTGTATGACATTGACGTTCTTCTCATCTTGCTTCCTGAAGAAGGCTGATTCTGACCGATGCTCGAACCTTTTGAAGTTTTCCATGTTGTAAGTGATACAGATGAATTCAGAATGCAGTTGTTCGCTTATTCCCTTATTTTGCGTGGATCGCCCTTTCGGGTTTTCAATCCACCGGGATACCCATTTTTGCCTGAGCTGTCCAATGCGACTTTTCAACTCAGCGGGTGTACATTTTTTTTATTTTCCTTTATTTTGCCCGAGTCTTTTATTCTGTTTTTGACTCGCCGAGATGCCCTATTTTTGCCTGGACTTACATTCTGTTTTTATGTCCAGCGGGTCATTTTATGCGAAGTATTTTTTAACTGCATCTGAATTCACAGGGGACGAGAAGTCTTCACCATCCATAGTACTGAGCATCAGTGCTCCACCAGAGAATACTTTCTTTACTATGAATGGACCATCGTAATTTGGAGTCCACTTGCCCCTGTGGTCTGTATGAGGAGGAAGGAGTCTTTTCAGCACAAGATCTCCTACTTGGTATTCTCGAAGCCTGACTTTCTGATCGAAGGCTTTCTTCATTCTTTTATGATATAACTGCCCATGACAGATTGCAGCCAACCTCTTTTCTTCGATCAGATTCAGTTGATTATATCGGGATCGGACCCATTCTACTTCATTCAGTTTGACATCCATTAGTACCCGCAAGGAGGGTAATTCAACTTCAACAGATAGGACTGCCTCCATACCATAAACAAGTTGATACGGTGTTGCCCCAGTGGAAGTTCTGATTGACGTTCGGTACCCATGTAAAGCAAATGGTAGCATTTCATGCCAGTCTTTGTAGGTGACCACCATCTTCTGCACAATCTTCTTGATATTCTTGTTAGCTGCCTCAACAGCGCCATTCATCTTTGGCCTGTAAGGAGAAGAGTTGTGATGTTGGATCTTGAAGTCCCGACATAGTTCCGCCATCATTTTATTGTTTAAGTTGGAACCATTATCAGTAATGATTCGCTCGGGTACTCCGTATCGACAGATGATGTCTCTCTTCAGGAATCGAGCTACCACTTGCCTGGTGACATTGGCATAGGAAGTTGCTTCAACCCACTTGGTAAAATAGTCAATGGCTACCAGGATGAATCTGTGACCGTTTGAAGCAGTCGGTTCGATCTTTCCAATCATATCAATGCCCCACATGGCAAAGGGCCAAGGTGAAGACATCACATTCAAAGGATTCGGAGGCACATGCACTTTATCTGCATAAATCTGGCATTTATGACACTTTCTGGCATAAGCACAACAGTCTGCATCCATTGTAATCCAGTAATAACCTGATCTTAGCAACTTTTTAGCCATGGCATCAACAAGTCTAACAAGTCTGCTTCTACCCTATCAACACATCAAAGGATCCTTCGTGCACCTCGTGCATCAACAAGTCTGCTTCTACCCTATCAACACATCTGAGAAGTACCATATCAAAGTTCCTCTTGTACAGGGAGCCATCAGCATTCAAGAAGAAACTACCAGCCAGCCTTCTTAATGTCTTCTTATCATTGGAAGATGCCCCAGGTGGGTATGTTTGATCCTCCAAGAAGCATTTGATGTCATGGAACCAAGGCTTATCATCTTTAGCAATGTCTATAGAGAATACGTATGCTGGTCTATCAAGTCTGGATACTGAAATCCGAGGCACAAAGTTGGCAACTTGAACTTTGATCATGGATGAAATGGTGGCCAGAGCATCTGCAAACTGATTTTCATCTCGAGGGATATACTCAAGCTTGACTATTGTGAAGAAAGTCAATAACCTCCTTGTATAATCCCGGTAAGGTATCAGATGATCTTAGTGAGTATACCATTTGTCGTTGGTTTGATTAATTACCAGAGCTGAATCTCCGAACACAGTCAAAGTCTTGATCCTGAGGTCAATGGCTTCCTCAAGACCCATAATACAAGCTTCGTATTCAGCTTCGTTGTTAGTGCAGTTAAAAGTGAGTTTTGCCGAGAAAGGCATGTGAACTCCCTTAGGTGTAATGAGTACTGCACCAACACCACGACCATTCATATTAACAGCCCCATCAAACATCATAGTCCATTCTTCTTCTGGGTCAGGCCCTTCAGTGTGAACAGGCTCTTCATGATCTTTTGCTTTTATGAAAATGATGTCTTCATCAGGGAAGTCAAATCTCATAGGCTGGTAATCATCAATGGGTTGCTCAGCAAGATAATCCGACAATACACTGCCTTTGATGGCTTTTTGAGATGTGTATTGAATATCATATTCTGTGAGGATCATTTGCCATCTTGCAACCCATCCGGTGAGCGCTGGCTTCTCAAAAATGTACTTAACTGGGTCCATCTTGGATATCAATAAAGTAGTGTGGGTTAACATATACTGCCTTAGTCAGCGAGCAGCCCACGCTAAAGCACATCAAGTTTTCTCGAGCAGTGAATAACGTTGTTCACAGTCGTTAAACTTTTTGCTTAGGTAGTAAATTGCATACTCTTTTCGACCAGACTCGTCATGCTGGCCCAACACACACCCCATTGACTCTTCTAATACTGTCAAGTACATTATCAGAGGTCTCCCTTTGACTGGAGGCATAAGGATTTGAGGCTCTTGTAAATATTCTTTGATTTTGTCAAAAGCCCTTTGGCAGTCTTCATTCCACCTGACCGTTTGTTCTTTTCTCAACAACCTGAACAAGGGTTCACAGGTTGCAGTAAGATGAGATATGAACCTTGAAATGTAGTTCAATCTACCTAAGAACCCCCGAACTTCTTTTTCAGTCTTCTGTGCAGGCATTTCTTGAATGGCTTTGACTTTATCAGGGTCAACTTCAATTCCTTTCTCACTTACAATAAATCCCAGCGGTTTACCGGATCGCACCCCGAATGTGCATTTGTTGGGGTTTAACTTCAGTTGGTATTTCCTTAGATGCTTGAATAGTTTCAACAGATTCACTAGGTGGTCTTCTTCTTCAGGTGACATTTTGATCTGATTATATCCTGAAAATCCATCCATGAAGGAGAACACCGAGAACTGAGCCGTATTGTCAACCAACACATCAATGTGGGGTAAAGGGAAGTCATCTTTCGGGCTGGCTCTATTCAGGTCCCGGTAATCTATACACATCCTCACCTTTCCATCCTTCTTAGGCACAGGTACAATGTTAGCGACCCACGGCGGGTAACTAGTCACAGCAAGGAAAACGGCGTCCCATTGTTTTTGTACCTCTTCTTTTATCTTCATGGCCATATCTGGACGAGTACGGCGCAACTTCTGTTTTACTGGCGGACAGTCTTCTTTCAGAGGCAGCTTGTGCATAACAATGTCGGTGCCAACCCTGGCATATCCTGATAAGACCAAGCAAAAACATCCACATACTCCCGGAGCATGTCAATAAGTTGCTCTTTTACTGAACCTTGCAGGCAGGCCCCGATCTTAACTTCTTTCAAGTCCTCTTATGTACCAAGATTAACCATCTCAACCTCCTCCTGATGAGGAGTGATAACCTTCTCCTCTTGTCTCAACAACCTGGATAGCTCTTCAGGTAGGTCATAATCTTCTTCAACCCCTTCATCGACTTTATTAATCGGATTGTCAAAGTCATACGAAGTCATAACAGTGTTGTTATCGGTGCAGTCTGGAGGGCACTTTCTGCAAGGGTTTAGATTTGTTCATTTTAGTGATCAATTTTATCTTGCTTAGAAAAAGTGGAAATGAAGTTATTATTTTGAAAAACATTGCCATTTTATTTTTGTACAAAAAATGAAAAATGAAAAACAGTGAGTGGAAAAGAAAAGACTCATTTGCAAAAGATGTCCTGATATTCATTAATTGATCTTTGCACAAAATACAAGATGACCCGATTACAAAATGAGTCCTAACATCTTGGGCAAGACGCAGGACTTGATGCATGCTTTAAAACACAGGAAATAATAATTACTCTGCAGGAGTAACCCTTATAATTTCCTGGGAAGACCAGTTTGAGACATGGCTCCCCGGGATCCTTGGACGTATCCATCTTTCCAGGTTGCGCTCGTCTTCTGACTCGTCTTCCAAGCTATTCACAGCATCCGGGGTGAGCATCCCCCCGCTGACAAACTTGGGCTCCCTTGCAGCCTCTGGTTGATCTTGTCGAGTTGGTCTGTAACCCAACCCGAATCGGTCTTCTTTCTTCTCCACGGGAAGCAGCTTGCCCCAACCTTGAGCGGTACCCTCTTCAACAACCTTTCGGGCTTGTTGATATGATGTGATGGAGGTCACAAGCACAGCAGATGCTTCATTGATATTCAGGGCCTCAAACCCCTGACTCATGGTTTCATGTATCTCCCCATCCATTTCAATGTATTTGAAAGTAGCCAGCTGGCTAACAAAAATATCCTCCTCCCCACAAATGGTAATGACTTGGCCCTCTCACTCGAATTTTAACTTCTGGTGAAGGGTTGACGTCACGGCGCCAGCGGCGTGTATCCATGGTCTACCCAATAGACAGCTGTAGGCAGGCTGTATATCCATCACAAAGAAGGTCGTTTTGAAAACCTGTGGGCCAATCATTATTGGCAACTCTATCTCTCCCAGAACTGATCTTTTAGAACCGTTAAAGGCTCTCACTACCAAGTTACTTGGGCGTAATGCCAATCCATCATACTCCAGCTTCACAAGGGCTTTCTTGGGTAGGACATTGAGGGATGACCCTGTGTCTACCAACACGTTGTCGCTCCCAAAAGATGAGACTGGCTCAAATAAGGTATAAACGCGAACGGTCGGCGAAAAGAGGATGAGAACACACAGGAGTGAACTCAAGAAAAGAAAAGAGTCGCCAGCTAGGCATTTTTATCCCGGAGGAAAGGCAATGCTGCATAGACCTAGAAAGATATGGATAAGATGGTTGCGAACCAGAGAGACTGAGAAAGGGGGTTGGTTACAACCTGGGAAGGTATTAGCACCCAGATTGTCCGTCGTACTCGACGGGATCCACGCTTAAGAGATTTGTGTTTTAAAGGGGTAGTGTCAGTGCAATTTTGTGTATAAAGAGAGATGGAAAAAAGATGTACAGGTGTCTGTGTAAAAGAAGTGTAAAGTGTAATATATACAGTGTCAGTGTAAAAGAAGTGTAAAGTGTAATATATACAGTGTCAGTGTAAGGACAAGAGTGAAATGCTCATGATAATGAGGCTAAAAGAATAAGGCTAGAAAGAGGGGGAATATACAGAGACTTTTGTTCGATAACTGTTAAGTTATGCCTACGTATCCTCTCGTGCAATGAGGAAGTCAGAACACCGTAGTTCGACCCAAAGAGACTGAAAGATGAATTGACTTGTGAACTGCTTGCTTGCCTATGCTCAAGTTTATGACCTGTCTGGCTCAGGTGCTAACTGTCTTGCATTAGACGGAAGAAGCAAGTTCTCGTTTGTGAGTGAATGAGATGAGAAAAGAATCCCGAAGGAGACGATTATTGTTTGTTTTTGAGTTTTCAGTCTTTTATTGCTTTTGAAAGTTTGTCATAAGTTAATGAGCTTAAGCCTAAACCAGTGGATTTAGTAAACTCATCACATCTTCCCTCTGATTAGGGGTAATGAGAATACCTTAAGTGTGAAGTCAGCTTCTCACACTTAATTACCTTTGATGTAGGATTAAGATCATTAACCTACTTGTGATTAATTAGATGTTTTTGGTGTTTTTGTTTAGTGTTGAGTGATGAGGTTAAGCCATAATCAGGGATTAAACAGACCCATTACACCATCCTAATAGAAGGATAATAGATGAGAATTTTTAAGCTGAGGAAAGCTCCTCAACTTAATCCATGATTAGGGATTAAACTCATGACAAAACAAAACCTTTATTAAGTGGTTTTTAGTTAATGGTAAGATGATGAAGTGATTTTTAGGGTTTGTAAGACAACTTGAGGGGGAATTGTCCATTAACACTAGGGTTAGTCCTTCTTAACCAATTAAGGACGAATTAGAACCCTAATGCAAGGCCCAAGTTACAAGCTTGATGTCTTGGTGATTATTATGTGAATTGATTAAAGGATTTAAACACATTAAGGGTTTAACACTTAGGATTAAAGTTATACACTCCATCCTAATAGAAGGATGCAGGCATAAGCCTAATCACAAAGCCTTAAAGCCTTTAGGGTTTAGTCCTTGATTATGAGGTGAGGAGAGAAGACTCAATGAGACACAAAGGTAAAATCTACATGAGGGGGACTAATCAAAACCCTAATCATTGTCATACTTGGTTGTTCCTAAGGTTTGTGAGGTTTACAAGAAAGGTCTTCAGAGAAACCACCAGGAAGCAGATGAAAGGAACAAAGAGAAGCAAAGTAACTTGCTTCATTTAAGAAGGCAAGTCACTTGAAGAAAGAAAGTAAGAAGAACAAGAAAGAGCAAGCTCAAACTCAAACACAAAAAAAAATGCAGCAAATGAAATATGAGAGAGATGAAAAGAGATTGTGAGAAGTGAAGGCAAATTCACTTCTCAATGAACTTACCACCTGAAAAGTTAGCAAAAGGAATGAAATGCAATGCAAATGGAATGCAATGAGATGATGCAAACCCAAAAACAGAAGCATGTGTGTGATGATAATGATGCTATGAGATGATGCAAACATGAAACAAGGTATGGGGATGATCATACAAACATATGGATGCAAGAGAAGCATGCTTAGAACCATGAACATACATGAAAAGTTATGAAATGCAAATGACATACAAAATGGCAAATGAAAGATGCAATGATCAAACATGCTTCTAATATGTCTTAAGATGTGTCATGAATCAAATGGATGCACAAAATGTTATGGCAAGTCATGGTATGCAAGCAAAGGCAAGATGAATGCAAAAGAAAGCCCAAATTAGGGTTTATGATCAATGCACAACAAAAAAATCAAAACCAGAAGCAAACATCAAGATAAAAAATAGAAAATGCATTCAAGGGAACCCTAAACCTATACAAACTCACTGCCCAAAAGAGGGGACCCAATTCTTAACCTAGTGAAAGTTATGAATTTCTTAAGATTTCTAGGGTTTTAAGGTACCTTGTCAAGAAAAATGTCAAACAAATTGAAAATGCAAGATCAAATCATGCCAATTCAATCTTATAAACTTCATGATATGCAAGATACAATGAAAAAAGAATCAAAGTCCAACTCTTAAAGATTAGGCAGAAATGAATTTTCAAAGTTAGGATCAAAATAATGCCTTGAAATGAAATTAATTCCATGAAAAATTGTCAAAAGACATCAAGATCAGAAAATAAATTTGGTTTAAAGGTTGGACAATGTTTCTAAATGATTTTAAAGGTTTCATGAATTTTTTTGTAATTTTTAAATACCTAAAAGTATTTTTAATTGATTAATTCTCATTAATTAATTAAAAATAATCTTTTAAATGATTTAAAAATATTTTTTAATGCAAAAAATAAAAATAAAAATGTTTTTGGTTTCTGAAAATTAATAAAAGGTTGTATAAAAATTTTCAGAATTTTTAAATGATTTTTGCTATTTTAAATAAATTATAGAAAACAAATGAATTTAAATGAAAATAAAACTGAATTTAAATGGAAGTAAGCATGATCAATGGCTGAGGTTTGAACTTGGAAGCGCGCGCATTGACTGGCGCCACATCTAAAGGCTGATATTCAAACTAACCTAATTAAATTAATCTGAATTAATTAATTTAAATAAAATGAGATTAGGGCTAAGCAAAGGATCTGGACCCTTGAACACGCGCGGGAGTTGACTAAGTCAGACAGATCAACGCACCACATTCAAACTACATTAATTACACAGATTAAACCCTAATCACTTTCAGGTGGCCGGAGAAGACTTCCGGTCGTCTTCTCCGGCAAGACCCTCACCTGAAAGTTGCTAAATCCCTCAAAACTTCATGAAAATGAAATCTAATTGCCCATAATCAAACCCCATTCCAAACTAAATCAAAACCCCCAAACAAAAACCATTTTTCATGCATTAATCAGGCAAATCGAAGCAAGACATTTCTAGGGCTGAAAAGTTTCAGAGCATTCATACATCCTGGTTTCTCAACCATTTTCAAAAATAATCATATCCCCATGATCAGGGGAGTACATAGAAGCATTTAAGAACTTAAAATGGAGTTTCTGGAAAAAAAGTTCTTGAGATACCTGAGCTTTGAGCTTTCCCAGTTTACAACTTTCTGACCTTCTTTCTTTGTGCAAACCACTCCTCTTAGGCCCCTTATGAAGTCTTGATACTTGGAAGAAGTTTGTGATGGCTGGTTTGGAAGATTACAGAAGTTCTGTTCAAGGGGGGTGGTGATCGTGTTTTTGATTCAGGGAGTTTCAGGCAATGGTGATGGGTGGTTTTTGATCAGTGAAGTATGCTGAGTTGGTTTGTGAAGTTTGTTTGTGTGTTTGCAGCTTGTGGGGAGTGTTTCGAAAGCTTTTGCAAAATGGGGTGAAAATGAGAGAGTTGTGTTCTTGGTGCTTTTAGGCTTGTGTGTTATGTGTTTTGGCTTGCTTTTGGTTTGTATAAACAAATGGGATTGGTCAGATGAGTTGATGTGTGCTGTTGTGATTGGTATGGCTCAAGTTGCCAAAATGTCAAATTGGTGTAAGAGAGGCATGGGATACTAGCTAGCCAAGGACAAGTGGGGTGTCCTGCGCAGCAATAAGTGTGGAGAGCCCTAGGGTTGATTATGAAGTCAGCAAGCAAGTGGATTCATACTTGAGTGAGTTTTTGCAACTTGCTTCACTTTGGTTTCTTTTGAAAATTCTTGCTCCATAAGTCATGAAAATGAGTGATCCCTTGGCCCATTTTGAATTTTAGATGTCACATGATCATGTTGTGAAGAAATGATACACATTTGAGGCCCTTAGAACACTTGATTAAACCATTTTGCAAAATGTCTCTTTGGTAGAAAACTTCAAATTTTGTGATTTTAGCCAACTTTGACAAGCCATAACTTTTGATCCAAAATGAATTAGGTCAAGTTCTTGTTCTTTTTGAAAAGGGAATGATCCATTCTACAACTTTCATGACCAAAGTTTTTCCATTTGAATCATTTTTGAATCAAAAAGCAAGGGTTGAAAAAGTTTCCCAAAATGGCAATTTTCATTAAAAGTCAAACTTCCCAAAAAGTCAACTTTGCAAATGACTTGAAATTATTTAATTTTGTGAACTTCCAACATCTTCCATGATCAAATAAAGATCATACACAATCAAAATGATGAATAACACCCTTTGGTTGGGTCATTGAGGGCTTCAGATGTCCTGATTTTACACTGACTTGCTTAGAAAGTCAACCCTTGATCAGATGACTTCCCCATTGAATTTCTTCATGAAAATTGATATGCATGCTCCCTATACCATATAGAGACGAATAGAAACAAGAATGACCAAAAAAATTGGAGTTATGGCCTTTGAAACCAAAACCCTAATTCTAGGTCATCTATGCAGTCAAACCTGGCTCTGCTTCCATGCCATTTTCAGTTCTTGTGATTCTTTGACATTCTTGACTTTGAGAAGATATAATATGATGTTTGAACATACATGGACCCCTTTGAAGTGATTGATGACCTTTGGAGTGGCTCAAGAAGCTCTTGATTTGCTCAGATCACAAACCCTAGATGCAGATGACTTGAATCTATGCAGTGAATCAAAAATGTGATATGAGATGGTATGATTGAGTTTATGCATATGAGGGGATCATAAGCCATAGTGTGAATGGGTGAGGGCAAATTTGGGGTGTTTACAGCTGCCCCTATTCAAGCATGAGTTAGCTGTGCAGAATGTAAGCAACGGCTTAACAGGCAAACAAGATAACTTGTGGTTGAATATCAAAGACAATCCAAAATTTGCACTCACAGAATGAAGAAGAAAAGGGATATAGATTGTAAAGGAAAATAAAGTATATTGTAAAGTATGGGCGACGGAGGACGACCGTCGAGCAGAGGACGACTGCTGGGGAATGAGCAATGACGGGGATGGCCAACACGCTGGGAAAAGTGTGGGAAATAAAGCAATGACGGGGACGGCCGACATGCTGGGGATAAAAGGGATTGTGATGGGGACGGCATCAAGTAAAGTTATAAGATTCTCTGGGGATTAATGAAAAATGATGGGGACGGCCATCAAGTTCATAAAGTAATGTAAACAAACGATGGGGACGGCCATCGGGCTAAACTGATGAAGGACGATCATCAGTAAAAGGAAAAGGGACCACGACGGGGACGGCCATCGGGTTAAAGAATAAATGAAATAATGATGAGGGACGATCATCAAAGGTGAAGGACGATCACCTGGCAGGGTACGGCTGCCGAAAATATCGCGACATAGGACGAATGCCGGATAAAAGGTCAACGACGGGGACGGCCATCGGACGAGCATGATGAAGGACGATCATCAAGGGGTGAAGGAAGATCACCTAGCAGGGGACGGCTGCTCTCAAGGTTTATCATGACATAGGACGAATGTCAGATAACAAGATCAACGATGGGGACGGCCATCGGATAAAATGATGAAGGACGATCATCAAAAGGTGAAGGACGATCACCTAGCAGGGGACGGCTGCTAAATATCACGACATAGGACGAATGTCGGATAGAAAAGGTCAACGATGGGGACAGCCATCGGATGAGCATGATGAAGGACGATCATCAAGAGGTGAAGGACGATCACCTAGCAGGGTACGGCTGCTCTCAGGGTTTATCATGACATAGGACGAATGTCAGATAACAAAAGAAATCTTGCTTTGTTGGTGATCTACTGGGAATAGTAAACACGGAGGAGTGTTTACATCCAGGAAATAAAAGGTATAAGTGTTTTGACGATGTGTATAGATTAAAGATGCGGACGAGCATCCTTAAGACTACGATACGGACGAGTATCGGGTAGAAACAAATACTGACACGTGTTCAGAGATGATGATACGGACGAGTATCAACTAGTTAACAAAGAACACGGACGAGTGTTGATTCTGAGGGGACTCTTCTGGGGAATAGTAGACACGGACAAGTGTCTATTTTCAAGAAGATAAGAGTGTTTGACACAGTGTATGGATTAAAGATGTGGACGAGCATCCTCAAGACTATGATACTGACGAGTATCAGGTAGAAACAAACGCTTGACGCATGTTCTGAGATGATGGTACGGCGAGTACCAACTGGTTAACAGAGAACACGGACGAGTGTCGAATCTGAGAGGTAATAAGTATGAGCGGTGTATAGACATGTATTTAAACTGTTGGGGAGAGTGACACGGACGAGTGTCGAAAGGAGAAAAGTATAGTATAAACAAAATCTGATATACAAAGTGTTTATGTTAATGTGCTGGGGAAAATGACATGGACGGATGTCAAGGAATTGTATATATATGTATATGTGAGTGCAAAGAGGATGCTTTGGCTTTCTATTGGGGATATGACACGGACGGGTGCCAAGGAGTATATACTGATGTTTGTGAATGCAAGGCAACTGCTTTAGCTTTAGCCCTCTGCTGGGGAATCTGGGGAGTTTTCTGTATACTGTTGATGGATTGTCAATATTCACAAGTGTTTGATTCAGAACATGGCCTATGATTTATGCAATATGTTTGATTTTTGCTGTAATGCTCCGTATTAGACGGAATGCTACGCTTTGTGGGGGTGAATATGATGCGAATGCCATGATTATGCAGGGATACCAATCCGGGATTTGGATCCCGTTGCTGTGAAGATCTCTGGCCGATCTGCTTGAAATGGACATCCCAGCTGGGGATGAGATCATTGGTAGATCTGACAAGATGTATCTGCTTGGGGAAATAGGTCAATGATAGACTTATTCCGGTAAATGAAGGACCCAGCTGGGGTTTGTAGAAGCTTTCGTCACTCTGTTGTGATTCCTTCACGCGTTGCTCTTCTGGATAGAGGCTGAAACTCTGTGGGGAGGTAGTTCCCTGGCTTTTGTATTTAGCTGAGGAGGAAAAATGACTGGCACCTTGGCTGGGGAAAAATAACAAGTGGCAACTCAGCTGGGGAGAAAACACTTCAAGTGCTAAGACTGAGTGAGTGTTGATTTGTCAGCTTGCTGGGATGAAGCTCACATCCCCCATGTTGCGCTTTTGAATACCTGCAATCCTGCAAAGACAGAGGGACGCACAAGTAATCCCGAAGTATCCTTTACTGGATCCCATCATGAGAGTTCAGACACTCCCGGGAGTAAGTATATTTCCTGCAAGCACGCATTCTTTAGAAAGGAAACATCTGTGTTTATGCAATCAGTATCTCTAAAGACGTCAGACATTTTGCAAATGAAAATAAAATGTACGAGACGAGACATGACTGAAAATCTGATTTTATTAATTCATATGCCCTGAATTGGCAAGATACAGTCAAAGAAACATATCTCCTAAAATGAGGAGATTGTTACAAATTGAGAAACGAAATGCTGGCAATGTTGACGACGCTTCAAGGAGCTTCCCTTTTGCTATGACTCGTATGACATTTGACGCTCTTCTCGTCTTGCTTTCTGAAGAAGGCTGATTCTGAGAGACGCTTGATCCTTTCGAGGTTTACCAAGTCGTAAGTGATACAGATGAATTCAGCATGCAGTTGTTCGCTTATTCCCTTATTTTGCATGGATCGCCCTTTCGGGTTTTCAATCCATCGGGATACCCATTTTTGCCTGAGTTGTCCAATGCGGCTTTTCAACTCAGCGGGTGTACATTTTTTATTTATTTTCCCTTATTTTTTCCCGAGTCTTTTATTCTGTTTTTGACTCGCCGGGATGCCCTATTTTTGCCTGGACTTGCATTCTATTTTTATGTCCATCGGGTCATTTTATGCGAAGTATTTTTTAACTGCATCTGAATTCATAGGGGACGGGAAGTCTTCGCCATCCATGGTGCTGAGCATGAGTGCTCCACCCGAGAAGACTTTCTTTACTACAGATGGTCCTTCATAGTTCGGGGTCCACTTGCCCCTGTGGTCTGTATGAGGAGGGAGGATTCTTTTCAGCACAAGATCTCCTACTTGGTATTCTCGGAGCCTGACTTTCTAATCGAAGGCTTTCTTCATTCTTTTCTGATACAGCTGCCCATGACAGATTGCAGCCAATCTCTTCTCTTCGATCAGGCTCAGTTGTTCGTATCGGGATCGGACCCACTCTGCTTCGTTCAGCTTAACATCCATTAATACCCGTAAGGAGGGTAATTCAACTTCAACTGGTAGGACTGCTTCCATACCATACACAAGCTGATACGGTGTTGCCCCAGTGGATGTTCTGATTGACGTGCGGTACCCATGCAAGGCAAACGGTAGCATCTCATGCCAGTCTTTGTAGGTGACTACCATCTTCTGCACAATCTTCTTGATATTCTTATTAGCTGCCTCAACAGCGCCATTCATCTTTGGCCTGTAAGGAGAAGAATTGTGGTGTTGGATCTTGAAGTCCCGGCACAGCTCTGCCATCATTTTGTTGTTCAAGTTGGAACCATTATCAATAATGATTCGCTCGGGAACTCCGTATCGACAGATGATATCTCTCTTCAGAAATCTGGCTACCACTTGTCTTGTAACGTTTGCATATGAAGCTGCTTCGACCCACTTGGTGAAATAGTCAATGGCGACCAAGATGAATCTGTGGCCATTTGAAGCAGTCGGTTCAATCTTGCCAATCATATCAATTCCCCCACATAGCAAAGGGCCAGGGTGAAGACATCACATTCAAAGGATTGGGAGGCACATGCACCTTATCCGCGTAAATCTGGCATTTATGGCATTTTCTGGCGTAGGCACAACAGTCGGCATCCATTGTGATCCAATAATATCCTGATCTTAGCAATTTCTTGGCCATTGCATGCCCTCCAGCATGGGTAACAAAGGATCCTTCGTGCACTTCGTGCATCAACAAGTCCGCTTCTGTTCTATCAACGCATCTGAGGAGTACCATATCAAAGTTTCTCTTGTACAGGGAACCATCAGTGTTCAGAAAGGAACTACCAGCAAGCCTTCTCAAAGTCTTCTTATCATTGGAAGATGCCCCAGGTGGGTATGTTTGATCCTCCAAGAAGCACTTAATGTCATGGAACCAAGGCTTATCATCCTTGACAACATCTGCTGCGAACACATATGCTGGTCTGTCAAGCCTGGACACTGAGATGTGAGGTACAAAGTTGGCAGCTTGCACTTTGATCATGGATGAAATGGTAGCCAGAGCATCTGCAAACTGGTTCTCGTCCCGAGGGATATACTCAAGCTTGACTGTTGTGAAGAAAGTCAATAACCTCCTTGTATAATCCCTGTAAGGTATCAGATGATCTTGGTGTGTGTACCATTTGCCGTTGGTTTGATTAACTACCAGAGCTGAATCTCCGAATACAGTCAATGTCTTGATCCTGAGGTCAATGGCTTCCTCAAGACCCATAATGCAAGCTTCGTATTCAGCTTCGTTGTTAGTGCAGTTGAAGATGAGTTTTGCCGAGAAAGGCATGTGAACTCCCTTAGGTGTAATGAGTACTGCACCAACACCACGACCATTCATATTAACAGCCCCGTCAAACATCATAGTCCATCCTTCTTCTGGGTCAGGCCCTTCAGTGTGAACAGGCTCTTCATGGTCTTTTGCTTTTATGAACAGGATGTCTTCATCAGGGAAGTCAAATCTCATAGGCTGGTAATCATCAATAGGTTGCTCAGCAAGATATTCAGACAATACACTGCCCTTGATGGCTTTCTGAGAGGTGTACTGGATGTCATATTCTGTGAGGATCATTTGCCATCTTGTAACTCGTCCGGTAAGCGCTGGCTTCTCAAAAATATACTTGACTGGGTCCATCTTTGAGATCAAGAAGGTAGTGTGGGTCAACATATACTGTCTCAGTCGGCGAGCAGCCCATGCTAAAGCACAGCAAGTTTTCTCGAGCAGTGAATAACGTTGTTCACAGTCGGTAAAATTTTTGCTCAGGTAGTAAATTGCATACTCTTTTCGACCAGACTCGTCATGCTGGCCCAACACACACCCCATTGACTCTTCTAATACTGTCAAGTACATGATTAGAGGTCTTCCTTCAACTGGAGGCATAAGGATTGGAGGCTCTTGTACGTATTCCTTGATCTTGTCAAAAGCCTTCTGGCAGTCTTCGTTCCACTTGACCGTTTGTTCTTTTCTTAGCAGTTTGAACAAGGGTTCGCAAGTTGCTGTAAGGTGAGATATGAACCGTGAAATGTAGTTCAATCGTCCTAAGAACCCTCAAACTTCTTTTTCTGACTTTGGTGCAGGCATTTCTTGAATAGCTTTGACTTTATCAGGGTCAACTTCAATCCCTTTCTCACTTACAATAAATCCCAGTAGTTTACCGGATCGCACCCCGAATGTGCACTTGTTGGGGTTCAACTTCAGTTGGTACTTCCTCAGACGCTTTAATAGCTTCAGCAGATTTACCAGGTGGTCTTCTTCGGTGAGGGACTTGGCAATCATGTCATCCACATAACATTCAATTTCTTTATGGATCATATCATGGAATAATGTCACCATAGCCCGTTGATATGTTGCACCCGCATTCTTCAGTCCGAATGGCATCACCTTGTAACAAAACGTGCCCCAGGGTGTGATGAAGGTTGTCTTCTCCATGTCTTCAGGTGACATCTTAATCTGATTGTATCCTGAAAATCCGTCCATGAAGGAGAACACCGAGAACTGAGCCGTGTTATCCACCAATACATCGATGTGAGGTAATGGGAAGTCATCTTTCGGGCTAGCTCTGTTCAGATCCCGGTAGTCAACACACATTCTTACTTTGCCGTCCTTCTTAGGTACAGGTACTATATTAGCAACCCACGGTGGATAGCTAGTTACAGCAAGGAACCCTGCGTCCCACTGCTTTTGTACCTCCTCTTTGATTTTCATTGCCATGTCTGGGTGAGTACGACGCAGTTTCTGTTTAACTGGTGGGCAATCTTCTCTTAAAGGCAGCTTGTGCATGACAATATCGGTGTCCAACCCTGGCATATCCTGATAAGACCAAGCAAACACATCCACATATTCCTGAAGCAGGTCAATCAGTTGTCTCTTCACTGAGTCTTGTAAGCAGGCCCCGATTTTAACTTCTTTCACATCTTCATTTGTACCGAGATTAATCGTTTCGACCTCCTCCTGATGAGGGGTGATAACCTTTTCCTCTTGTCTCAACAACCTGGCTAGCTCTTCAGGAAGCTCATACTCTTCTTCAACCCCTTCATCAGCTTGATTGATTGGATTGTCAAAGTCATACGAAGTCATAGCCGTGCTGTTGTCGGTGCGGTCTGGAAGGCACTCTCTGCAAGGGTTCAGTTTGTTCATTTTAGTGATTGATTTTAATCTTGTTTAAAAAGAGTGAAATGAAGTTATCATTTTGAAAACATTGCCATTTATTTTTTGTACAAAAAGAAAAATGGAAAAACAGTGAGCGGAAAAGGAGAAAAAAGACTCATTTGCAAAAGATGTCTGATTATCATTGATTGATCTATTTGCACAAAATTACAGATGGCCCGATTACAAAATGAGTCTTGTCATCTTGGGCAAGATGCAAGACTTGATGCATGCTTAAAAAAAATACAGGAAATAATAATTACTCTGCAGGAGTAACTCTTATAATTTCCTGGGAAGACCAGTTTGAGATACTGCTCCCCGGGATCCTTGGACGTATCCAGCTTTC
The DNA here is from genome assembly GCA_963966055.1 of Lathyrus aphaca. Lineage (NCBI taxonomy): Eukaryota > Viridiplantae > Streptophyta > Magnoliopsida > Fabales > Fabaceae > Lathyrus > Lathyrus aphaca. The sequence continues at coordinate 722,809,834 of OZ014519.1, read as the reverse complement.
CAGGTTGCGGTCGCTTTCATCCTCGTCTTCCAAGTTGTTCACGGCATCTGGGGTGAGCATCCCCCCACTAACAAAATTGGGCTTCTTAGCAGCCTCTGCTTGATCTTGTTGAGTTGGTTTGTAACCCAACCCAAATCTGTCCTCCTTTTTCTCTACAGGCAGCAACTTTCCCCAGCCTTGGGCAGTCCCTTCTTCAACAACCTTCCGGGCTTGCTGATAAGATGTCATTGAGGTTCCAGGTACAACTGATGCTTCATTTATGTTCAAGGCCTCAAACCCTTGACTCATAGTTTCGTGGATCTCCCCATCCATCTCAATGTATTTGTATGTAGCCAGATGGCTGACAAAGATATCTTCCTCTCCACAAATAGTAACGACTTGGCCCTCCCACTCGAATTTTAACTTCTGGTGAAGGGTTGACGTCACGGCGCCAGCGGCGTGTATCCATGGTCTACCCAATAGACAGCTGTAGGCAGGCTGTATATCCATCACGAAGAAGTTCGTTTTGAAAGTCTGTGGGCCAATCATTATAGGCAACTCAATTTCTCCCAGAACTGATCTCTTAGAACCGTCAAAGGCTCTCACTACCAAGTTGCTGGGGCGTAATGCCAATCCTTCATACTCCAGCTTTACAAGGGCTTTCTTAGGTAGGACATTGAGGGATGACCCTGTGTCCACCAGTACATGAGAAAGAACTGCACCCTTACACTCCAAGGTAATGTGTAAAGCCTTGTTGTGATTGCGACCTTCCGTTGTCAAATCAGTGTTGGTAAATCCTAGTCCGTGACTAGCGTTGACGTTTCCAACCACTGCCTCTAACTGATTGACGGTAATCTCCTCTGGCACATAAGATGCGTGCAAGACTTTTAGTAGTGCGTTCCGATGAGCCTCGGAGCACATTAGCAATGATAGAATGGAGATTTTGGAAGGTGTCTGGTGAAGCTGGTCCACTATCTTGTAATCACTTTTCTTGATGATTCTCATGAATTCATCAACCTCTTGGTCAAAAGGGGTCTTTAAAGCTTCTTTAGAAACTTGCTCTTCTTGCACCATGCTCTTCCCTTTTGCTTTGGCAGCAGCTTCTGCTTCAGCAATGGGTCTTGGAATTTGCGGGGCAAAGAGACGTCCGCTTCGGGTGAAGCCTCCGCCTCCCCCCACATTGTCTATCTGTGGTGAAGAAGTTGATGATTCTAAGGTGATTTTCTGCCCTTCGCAGTATAGATCGGAGCCGTAATGCCAAGGGATGGCATTATTGCTTTCATAAGGAACTGGCCCAGGCACTGTGATAGTGACTGGACTGATAGCAGCTGCAGAAGGGACCATGATAGTGTGTGGATCATAGTATATTGTAACTGGTGCTCTGATGGGAGTGGCATTTTGTGAGTTGTAGGCAGGAACATTTGCAGGATCATAATATATTGTAACCGTTGAGACACTTTCATTAATTGTTGTTGATGTTGTAGGAGACATTGTTGACTGGATGGATGTTGACGTTGTAGAAGAGAAGGTTGCTGATATTTGGTCCGTTGAAGTAACAGATGAAGCATTTGTTGATGAGATTGAAGAGTTGTTTGGAACAATTGTTGTTACAGTTGTAGAAGACTCGGGAATTGTTGTTAAGGAGATTGCTGGATTTGTAGGTATTGATGTTGTGATTTGAAGTAAGCCACTCTGGATGAGACCATCTATGTCGTTTCTCAAGTTATCACACTCATTTACCGAAATGTTGCAATAACCGCACCCGAGCTCACACCCGGGGAATATTTGACATTCAAGGAGTTGAGCTTTAATCTCTACCAGGTGTGTCCGAATCTGCCCCACATTGGTTATCAAGAAAGACGACTTATCTTCCTCAATAGCATTGATTTTGGGTCCTCCGTGGTTGGTCATAGGGTTCTTGCTGACATTTGGCGGGGGTGCAAAGTTTAGAGCTTTGGAATCCACTAGATCCTGCACTTTCATGTGCAAAGCTCTGCATTTCTCTGTACTGTGGCCAGGTGCGTTGGAATGAAAAGCACATCTGGCGCTGGCGTCATAATTTCTGGGCAGACTGGCAGGATCTGGAGGTGCCAATGTCCTTAGCTCAACTAGGTTGAGTTTCAGGAGTTGTGGCAATAATGCGGCATAAGGCATAGGGATCGGATCAATCACCCTATTGGCCTGAGATGGTCTCTGTTGAAACGGTCTTTGCTGATTGTTGTTGCTGGTGTTGTTGTTGTTATAATTTCTCTGAGGTGGATACTGAGCTTGTTGCTGGTAGTGGGGTTGTTGCTGTGGTTGGTATGCTGGTTGTTGATGAATTGGAGCGGGGATAGTGATAGCTGCCACTGACCTATGAACATACTGGGGTCTGCCCCTGCTGGTATGGATAGCATTAGTCTCACCAGTTCTTCTTGGCCCCACAAAAGGCTTTCTTGGGTTGTTGGACGAGCTCGCCCCATTGTCGGAAATCTTACCCATCTTTAGTAGGCTCTCAATTCTTTCTCCAGCTATAACTACATCAGCGAAGCTGGTGGAAGAAAAGGCGGCTAGCCTGTCAATGTATGTCCCTTGAAGGGTGTTCATAAACATGTCGGCCATTTCCCTTTCCGACATGGGTGGCTGGACAGCAGCAGCAAGCTGTCTCCACCTCTGGGCGTACTCCCGGAAGCTTTCTCTGGATGACTGGGACATTCCCATCAGGAGGGTCCTGTTGGGAGCCATATCCAGGTTGTACTGGTATTGTCTAATGAAGGCCTCAGCCAGGTCCTTCCAGCATCTGATGGTCGATCTGGTCAAATGAGAGTACCATTCCCTTGAAGCTCCTGTTAAACTGTCTTCGAAATAAAACATCCACAGTTTTTCATCCATGGTGTATGCCTTCAACCTCCCCAGAAAGGATTGCAAATGGGTTCGTGGACAGGAAGTTCCGTTGTACTTCTCAAAGCACGGAGGTTTAAACTTGTGAGTTATTCTTACCCCATCCACTAAGCCCATGTCCATGACATCAAAGCCCAGAGAATTTTGAGACTCTAGGGACCTTAATTTCTCAGCAATTTCATCTAGCCTTCTGTCATAGGCTTCATCCCCAGCTCCCATCACAATGAATTGATCTTCTTGGGGGTCTTCTTGTAGTACTCTGCCTGTAGTAGCATTCCCTTGCACATTAGCAGGGATGTTGATCTCTGGGTGAAGGTGAGGCCCATACACAGGTGGGTTGACATGAGGCTGAACCCTCTCATTGTTGCTTGTTCCACCAGTCCCTAGATGGGGGTCTTCCTGAGTCTGCCTCTCTACCAATGCTCTTAATCTTTCTTGGCTCTGTGCCAATCCATTCATCACCTCCATAAACTGGGTCATCTGATTTCTCATTTCCAGTCTCTCATTGGCCATTTGAGCCCTGACCTCTATAAGGTCCTGCTGTACCTGGTCCATCTGTATACCCGGAAGGTTGTTGTGGGTAGGATATCTGTGCGGACGGTTGAGTGGGAACACCCGACGGCGAGCAATAGTTCCTAAACCACAACAGAGTTAGTAACAAACAAAACAAAAGCCTACAAAACAAAACAAAAGGTTAGTATGTGTAAACACCCCAAATTTGCCCTCACCCATTTCACCATGGCTTGTGATCATCTCATATGCATAAACACAATCATATCATCTCATACCTCAGTTTTGAGTCACTGCATAGTTTCTAAGGCATCTGCACCTAGGGTTTGTGATCTGAGCAATCTCAGGGCATCTTGAGCCACTCCAAAGGCAACCAATCAATTCAAAGGGGTCTACATGTGTCCAAGCATCATATTACATCCTCACAAAGCCAAGAATTCAAAAGAATCACAAGAACTAGGGTTTGAGTGGATGCAGAGCCAGGATTGACTGCACAGTTGACCTAAAATTAGGGTTTTTGGTTTCAGAGGCCATAACCCCAATTTTTTTGGTCATTCTTGTTTCCATTGGTCTCTATATGGTATAGGGAGTATGCATATAAATTTTCATGAAGAAATTCCATGGGGAAGTCATCTGATCAAGGGTTGACTTTTCAGACAAGTCAGTGTAAAATCAGGGCATCTGAGGCCCCCAATGACCCAACCAATGGGTGATCTTCATCATTTTGAGTGTACATGATCTCTATTTGGTCATGGAAGAAGGTTGAAGTTCACAAAAATCAAGAATTTAGGGTTTTTGCAAATGTTGACTTTTTGGGCATAGTTGACTTTTCAAGAATGCTTCATTTTAGGTCATTTTTCAAGCCTTGATTCTTGGTCCAAAAATGCTTCAAATGGAAAAACTTTGGTCATGAAAGTTGTAGATCTCATCTTTACCTTTTCAAAAAGTACAAGAACATGATCAAACTCTTTTTGGATCAAAAGTTATGGTGTGACAAAGTTGGCCAAAATCATTGATTTTCAAGGCATGCCTCAAATGAGAATTTTGCAAAACCATGAACCAAAGCCAATTGCAACTTCTAGTTCATTTCAAACCAGTATGAAAACATTCTATAAGTCATAAAAATCAGAATTGAACCAAGAATGCCCATGAATTATGGCTTGTGGGATTAGGAAATCACATGTGAACCAAAAAGCCAACAACTTGCAAAGTCATCATTGTGCTTCTACCACTTGATGCATTGGATGCTGCACTTTGGCTAGCCTCTCACCTCACCTTGCTGCACCAGAACCAGCCCATGTACTAGCTATAGATCAACCCATACTTTCCTTACACAAAATTTGACTTTTTGCAAAAGGTGACTTACCAATCAATAAAGCACATGTCCAATCATCTGACCAATGAGAGAGGTTTATGTGGACAAAGAGCAAGCCATTCCATACATCTAGCAAGGCTGAAACCATTCACAAGGAGACATTCACAAAAACACTCCTTTTTGCATAAGCCTTCGAATCTGCCTCCACAAGTTCAGAACACTCAAACCATTTCCACACTTCAACTCACCATACTTCATAGACCTCAAACCACCAAGAGTCAGGCCTGAAACAAGCAAGAACACCCCACTGCCATTTCTCACCTCAACTTGCAGTTTCATTCGAAACTCTTCCCACAGCACACAAACATACAAACAGACACCACAGACCTTCTCCATTCACCATCTGGATCACAAAGAACCATTTACAATGACCTGAAACTGCCTGAAACTCCATTTCCATTTCTGACTGAGCTTGAGCAGAAGCTTGTCAAACTCCTCATCCAGCCAACTTAAATTCCTTTTGAGCATTCAAACATCATCTGGGGATCAAGTGGAGTGGATTGCACTGAAGGAAGTGGCCAGAAAGTCATCAGAGTAAAAGCTTCGAATCTCAGGTAGCTTGAAAATTATTTTTCCAGAAATCGTTTTTCATGTTATAAACTTGTTCTCTATGCTTCACTGAGTATCCTGGTGCTTTTGGTTTTTGGAATGGCTTTGAAATGAGCATTTAATTGATCTCTGAAACTTGCGTGCCCTAGTTCTTTCTTGCTTCGATTCAGCCTTGTTAGGAAGAATAAATTTGTTTTGAGTGAGGGTTTTGATTCGTGAGTGAGTGGGGATCATTCCTGTGTTCTTAGTTTTCATTTTAAATACGTGTGGAGAGAGTTAGGGATTTTGGGTGAACGGAGAAGATGACCGGAACACTGTTCCGGTCATCTGAATGTGTTTAACGGCGAGATTAGGGCATAAGCATTGATTAGTGAAATTTGAATCTGAGCCGTGAGATGTGGCGCGCAGTCAACTCCCGCGCGTGTGAGTTTGAATCTCCACCTTAGGATCTGATTACTTCTCATTAATTCATTAAAAATTCATTTTAATTTCTTTTCTTTTCATTTGTTTTGCATAATTATTTTAAAATAGTAAAAAAGCCTTAAAAATTATGAAACTTTTTCTCCTGAGTTTTATTAATTTTCATGACACAAAAATATTTTTATTTTTATTTTTTTCATTAAAAAAGTATTTTTAAATATTTAAAAGTTTATTTTTAATTGATTAATGGAAATTAATTAATTAAAAATACTTTTAGGTATTTAAAAATCACCAAAAAATTCATGAAATGTTCTAAGACATTTAGAAACATTGTCCAACCTTCAAACCAAATTTCTTTTTTGATCTTGATGCATTTTGAGAATTTTCCATTGAATTAAATCATTTTTGGTGCATTATTTTGATCATAAGTTCAAAAATTCATTTCTGCCTATCTAAGAAGAGTTGGACATTGATTCTTTTTGCTTTGTTTTGTGTTTGGCATGTAGTTTCTAGGGTAAAATGGCCATGATTTGTTTCCTCATTTTCAATTTGTTTGGCATTTCTTTTGTTTAGGGACCCTAAAAACCCTAATAACTTAGAAAAAATCATATCTTGAGTTTGGTTAAGAGTTGAGACCTCCCCTTTGGACTTTGGTTTAGTATAGGTTTAGGGTTTCTTTGGGTGGCATTTTCCATTTTTTAAATTAGGTTTTGCTTCTGTTTTTGGTTTTTGTTTGTTGTTTGATCCATAAATCCTAATTTGGGCTTTCATTTGCATACCTCTTGCATTCTCTTGCATAACATGACTTGCCATGACATTTCAATCATCCATTTGATTCATTTGACATCTTAAGACATATAGAAAGCATGTTTGATCATTGCATTACATATTTGCCATGTTGTATGCTTTGTTTGCTTCCTAACTTTTCATGTAAGTCCATGCTTCTAAGCTTGCACCATTTGCATCCATGATCTTGTATGAGCATATCCATGCCTTGCCTCATGTTTATAGCATCTCATAGCATCATTAGCATCATGTAAATGCTTCTGGTTTTGTTTCTCATCATGTCATCTCATCCCATTTTGCATTGCATTGCATTTCTTTTCTAACATTTCAGGTGGTAAGTAATGTTGAGAGGTGAATTTGCCTTCACTTCTCATGACTTTTCTTTTCATTCCTCTTGCATCCATGCTGCATTTTTATATGTGTTTGAGATTGAGCTTGCTCATTCCTCTTCTTCTTACTTTCTTTCTTCAAGTGACTTGACTTCTTGAATGAAGCAAGTCACTTTGCTTCTCTTGATCCTGTTCATCTGCTTCCTGGTGGCCTTTGAAGATTGTTCTTGTTTAACCTCACAAACTTTAGGAACAACCGAGCATGACAATGAATTAGGGTTTTGATTAGTCCCCCCTTCTTAGTTTTACCTTTGTGTCTCTTTTGAGTCTTCTCCTCTCATCTCATAATCAGGGACTAAACCCTAAAGGCTTTAAGGCTTTGTGATTAAGCTTATGCCTACATCCTTCTATTAGGATGGAGTGTATAACTTTAATCCTAAGTGTTAAACCCTTAATGTGTTTAACTCCCTTAATCAATCCACTTAATAAGTATCAAGACTTCACACTTGTAACTTGGGCCTTGCATTAGGGTTCTAATTCTTCCTTAATCTGGTTAAGAAGGACTAACCCTAGTGTTAATGGACAAGTCCCCCTCAAGTTGTCTTACAAACCATAAAATTCACTTCATCATCTTATCATTAACTAAAATCCACTTAATCAAAGGCTTGTTTTGTCATGAGTTTAATCTCTAATCATGGATTAAGTTGAGGAGTTTTCCTCAGCTTAAACATTCTCATTTATTATCCTTCTATTAGGATGGTGTAATGAGTCTGTTTAATCCTTGATTATGGCTTAACCTCATTACTTAACACTAAACAAAAACAACAAAAACATCTAAATAATCACAAGTAGGTTAATGATCTTAATCCTATACCAAAGGTGATTAAGTGTGAGAATCTGACTTCACACTTAAAGTACTCTCATTACCCCTAATCAGAGGGAAGATGTGATGAGTTTACTAACCCTTTGGTTCAGGCTTAAACTCATTAACTTATGACAAAATCCAAAAACAATAAAAGACTGAAAACTCAAAAACAAACAATAATCGTCTCCTCCGGGATTCTTTTCTCATCTCATTCACTCACAAACGAGAACTTGCTTCTTCCGTCTAATGCAAGACAGTTAGCATCTGTGCCAGACAGATCATACACTTGAGCATAGGCTAGTAAGCAGTTCACAAGTCAATTCATCTTTCAGTCTCTTTGGGTCGAACTACGGTGTTCTGACTTCCTCATTGCACGAGAGGATACGTAGGCATAACTTAACAGTTATTGAACAAAAGTCTCTGTACATTCCCCCTCCTTCTAGCCTCATTCTTTTAGCCTCATGATCATGAGCAGTTCTTTTTCATTCTCACACTGACACTTTCATACTTCATATCACTTATACACTTTACACTGACACCTGTACATTCTTTTCCAGCTATTTTGTACACAGATTGCACTGACACTACCCCTTTAAAACACAAATCTTCTAAGCGTGGATCCCGTCGAGTACGACGGACAATCTGGGTGCTAATACCTTCCCAGGTTGTAACCAACCCCCTTTCTCAGTCTCTCTGGTTCGCAACCGTCTTATCCATCTCTTTCTAGGTTTATGCAGCATTACCTTTCCTCCGGGATAAAAATGCCTAGCTGGCGACTCTATTCATTCTCCAGTGAGTTCACGGCGGTGTGTTCTCATTGTCCCTCTCGCTGACCGTTCGTGTCTGTACCCTTATTTGGACTTAGTTTCATTTATCGGGAGCGACAACTTGGCGACTCTGCTGGGGATGTTTTATATTGTAACCAGGGCTTCTGGTTCTTTTCGTGGGTTCCTCCTAGCGCTTGATTGATTTGTGTTTACTGGGATGTTATGTGCTTATTTGTGCTTGTATTTATGTACAGTTTGCTTTACTGCTTTCTTTATTGCACTTTGTATATATCATACTGTCATGTTGCTGGCTGGATCTGTTGTTTGCTTTGGTGGGTGGGGTCCTATTGAGAGTTAAGGTCCTACACCTGGGACCTGAGTGACACCTAGGCTAGAGTGAATCATATTCTTTCCCATTCCATTTCGGTCTGGTGCGGGAATATGAAACACGGTTCAGATATGGGTTTCTTCTTGAGAACTCTGTGTTGCAGATTTCCTGCAATGTTAGGGCTATCTGGGAAGCCTGCTAAGTCTGAATGACCTTTAGTACTGACCTTCAGAAACTGAGGTGAATTAGAGGAGGAATCGTTATGGTTATTGTAAACACTGTACCTCCGGGTTGGAAGTGTTTACACTTCTCATAACTAATCCAAGTCTGAGGATCCTTGTTTTAGAACACCACCTGTGAGGGGGTTGGGTTGTTTGCAGGTTTGCAGGTACCTTGACCTCAGAACACCCTGTTACTTTGTTTGTTAAGAGTACTCCATGTTGGACAGTTCTTGTGATTCTGAAACCCTGGACATGTGGCTCTTTATTTGAGTCCCCCACCTTGGTTACTGGATTTGTAGACCTCCATCTGGAATTCTTGAACACACTTGGACCTATATCAGGGCATTTTGATCAGATCCAGCTCAGTCACAGACCCTTGCATTTCATTTGCATACATACTCATTGCATCATATTGACATTTGCTTATTTGTGTTTCAGGGTATCCATCTTCATTTGGTTTTGGTTTTGACCCCATCTTCGGTTTTGACTTGTCTTCATCAGCTATCTGCTTCAGTTATCACCAGCACCAGCCAGTCAGTGGCCCTCTTCTTCAGCATCAGCATCAGCACCTGTCTCTACTCGGTCTTCGGCATCATGGCTCCTAAAAAGAGCAACATCACCTATTATTTCTTCCAGCCAGAGTTATCAGACATCAGGAGGGTTCAGACCCTGATCACTCCAGATCACATACCTTTGTTCAGGGAGCATTATGGAGATATACTGGACTTGGTTATGGATCTGGACCCCTCACAGAGAAGCCTGATCCACACCTGCATTCAGTTTTATGATCCCCCATTGAGATGTTTCACCTTTCAAGACTTTCAGCTGGGCCCTCTGTTGGAAGAGTACTCCTCATTAGTTGGCATACCTATCAGGGGTGGAATCCCTTTCAACCCTGAGATGGTCTTTCCTGCTAATGGAGAGGTGGCAAAAGCTTTGCACCTGGAACCTGTTTTGATTGAGCAGCATATGACCTCTAAAGCTGGAATCCCTGGCTTTCATCTGGACTTCTTAATTTCTCAAGCTGCCTTGAAAGCTTCTTTAGGAGAGTGGAAGGCTGTCTGTGCCTTGTTGGCTTTGAGTATATATGGAATTGTATTGTTTGCAGATGAGCCTCGATTCATTAGCAGGAATGCAATCCACCTGTTCATCTTGAAGAACCCAGTGCCAACATTATTAGGGGATCTTTACTATTCAGTGCATCAGAGGAATGAGAAGCAGAGGGGAAGGTTAGTGAGGTGTTGTGCTCCATTGTTCCACACTTGGCTTCTCAGGCATCTACCCAGGACAGATGCATTTTTAAACCCTCATCAGCAAAGCAACTGGGCTAAGAGACTCACTACTCTAACTTCAGCAGATATCAGATGGTGCACTCAGAGCACCAAGGGCAGGGATATCATCACCAGTTGTGGACCTTTTCCCAATGTGCCTTTGATAGGAGTTAAGGGCAGTCTTAATTACAATCCTCTGCTGTTCAGAAGGCAACTGGGCTATGCACTGGTCCATACTCCTAGGGCACAGGACTTGGTTGAGACCCTCTATTGTGAGAACAAGATTAGTTTGACTGTTGTTAGGCAGGCTGCTTGGGCCTGGGATAATGTTCAAACCAAGGGAATAACCATTCTGGGGAAGTGTAATAATGTGGCATCAGCACAATATTATGAGTGGTCCCGTGCCAGGGCCCAATTCTCTGGAATGCCCTTTACCATAGAAGACATGCCTGAGTCATCTTCAGCACCACCCCCTGCCACCATCAGTTTGGAGGAGTTTGAGAGCTTGAAGGAAAGAAATGAGAAGCTAACCCAGGCTTTGCAGAAGACCCTCCGGGAGAGGAGTGAAGGTATGAGGGAGATTGAGAGATTGGAGAAGTTGAGAGTGGAGCATTTGACTAAGATTGAAAAGTCTGGAGATTATATCAAAAAGTCTAAGGCTGGTGAACAAATTTTGAAGAATGCTTGCAAAGAAGCCCAGTTCCAGAGAGCAAGAACAGACTTGTACTTGAAGGAGAGTCAAGCCCGGTGGGTCAGGATCACCGAGGCTCGTACCCTGGAAGACAAGAGAGTTCAAGACAAGATGGAGCAACTAGAAGCAAGTGCAAAAGAACAACAAGAAGCCTTGGCAGCAGCCCAGAAGGAGATATCAGAGCTGAAGATCAAAGCAGGGGTGAAGAGGTCCAAGGACCAAACTCAGCACAAGAAACTAGCAGCAGCTATTGCAACCCGGAACCTCCTTATCCGGAATCTCACAGAGCGTCCGGCTGATCCTGTGACCGAAGCACTTCTCAAGGAAGTTCGTGAGGATGAGTTTAGCCTTGGTGTTTGACCATTTGCTTGTTGTTGTTTCTATTCCATGTACTTTTACTTTTTGTGATGTATTTTGACCCCTTAAGGGGCTTGTGTTGTAAAATGAACAAGCTGTATTATTTCACCTTATGTAATATATTCATGTTAGTTTACTTCGGAAGCAACATTCAACAGCATCTTCAAGGGTCTGGAAGGGTCAAAACTGAAGGCCAAACCGGATACCTTGAGAACAAATAAGCATAACTGCATTGCATGCTAACCCTTTGTTTGTTTTGCAGGTTTTTGTTTTGTTGTTGCTAACCTCTGTTGTGATATCTCAGGAACTATTGCTAGGCGCCGGGTATTTCCCCTCAACCGTCCGCACCGTTATCCAACCCGAAACAACCTTCCGGGAATTCAGATGGATCAGATGCAGCAGGACCTTACTGAGGTCAGAAATCAAATGGCAAATGAAAGGCTAGAAATGAGGAACCAAATGACTCAGTTTATGGAAGTTATGAACAACATGGCTCAGAGCCAGGAAAGATTGAGAGCCATGGTGGAAAGGCAAAATCAAGAGGATCCACATATAGGGACTGCCGGTACCAGTAACAATGAAAGAGTCCAACCTCACGTCAACCCTCCGGTATTTGGACCACACCTCCATCCTGAGGTCAATATTCCCGCAAATGTTCAAGGGACTGCCACCGCAGCTAGGGTACTTCAAGAGGATCCTCAGGAAGACCAATTCACAGTAATGGGTGCTGGGGAAGAAGCTTATGATAGGAGATTGGATGAGATAGCTGAGAAGTTGAGGTCCTTAGAATCTCAAAACTCTTTGGGCTTCGACGTCATGGATATGGGCTTGGTAGACGGGGTTAGGATTCCCCACAAGTTCAAGCCTCCATGTTTTGAAAAGTATAATGGGACTTCTTGTCCTCGAACCCATCTACAATCTTTCCTCGGGAGATTAAAAGCTTATACCATGGACGAGAAATTGTGGATGTTCTATTTTGAAGATAGCTTGACTGGAGCTTCGAGGGAGTGGTATTCCCATCTGACAAGAGCAACTATTAGATGCTGGAAGGACCTGGCAGAGGCCTTCATCAGACAGTATCAGTATAATCTAGACATGGCACCCAACAGGACCCTCCTGATGGGAATGTCACAGTCTTCAAGGGAGAGTTTCCGAGAATATGCCCAGAGATGGAGACAACTGGCTGCTGCTGTTCAACCACCTATGTCTGAACGGGAAATGGCAAATATGTTCATGAACACCCTTCAGGGAACATATATTGACAGGTTGGCTGCTTTCTCTTCTACTAGCTTTGCAGATGTTGTCATAGCTGGGGAGAGAATTGAAAGCCTGTTGAAAATGGGTAAGATCTATGATAATGGTGCCAGCTCGTCCAGTAATGCAAGAAAGCCTTTTGCAGGCCCGAGAAGAACTGGCGAGACCAATGCCATCCACACCAACAGGGGCAGACCCCAATATGTTCAAAGGTCAATAGCAGCAGTCACCATTCCTGCTCCAGCTCATCCTCAGCCAGTCTATCAACCTCCTCAGCAAAACTATCAGCCGCAACCTCAGTACCATCAGCAAAATCAGTATCCTCCAAGAAATTACAACAACAGCCACAACAACAATAACCAGCAAAGGCCGTTCCAACAAAGGCCATCTCAAGCTAACAGAGTGATTGATCCGATCCCCATGCCATATGCTACTTTGCTGCCTCAGCTTCTGAAACTCAACCTGGTTGAGCTAAGAACGTTGGCACCTCCGGATCCCAACAGTCTACCAAGGAATTATGACTCAAATGCTAGGTGTGCTTTTCATTCAAACGCACCTGGCCACAGTACAGAAAAATGCAGGGCTCTGCATATGAAGGTACAAGACCTGGTAGACTCCAAGGCTCTGAATTTCGCACCACCGCCCAATGTTAATAAAAACCCCATGCCAAACCATGGTGGTCCCCGAATTAACGCTATTGAAGAAGACAAACCGTCTTATTTAATAACCAGTGTGGGACAGATCAGGGCACCATTGGTAGAAATTAAGGCTCAGCTCTTGGAATGCAACATGTTCCCGGGGTGTGAGATGGGTTGTGCTTACTGTAATATCTCAGTAAATGGGTGCGATAATTTGAGGAATGGCATAGATGGCCTTATTCAGAGCGGCCAGCTCCAGATCACTACATCATTTCCAACAAATCCAACAGTATCATCAGCAACGGTTTCAGAACCTCGTACAACTGCAGCAACTATTGTTCCTGACAATTCTTCGGCTTCATCAACAAGTACGTCATCCATCATCTCAACTGATCAGTTTACAGCAAATCTTCCTGCTACAACTTCAGCTTCACTCCACTTCGAGACTCCTACAACGACAACATCCATTCTTCCGCCAATATCTCCTACAACTCCAGCAACAAATCATGAAGATGTCTCTACTGTCACGATATTTTATGATCCTGAAAACAACTCTGCCTATCATTCAGAAGGTGCTGCTCCCATCAGGGCACCAGTTACAATCTTTTATGATCCGCAAACAATTACAGTCCCTTCAGCAGCAGCAATCAGTCCAGTCACTGTCACGGTGCCTGGACCAGTACCATATGAAAGCAATAGGGCCATCCCTTGGCACTATGGCTCAGACGTGTACTGCGAGGGAAAAAGAATCACTCTGGAAACATCAACACCTGCACCACAAGTAGATAATGTGGGGGGAGGCGGAGGCTTCACTCGAAGCGGACGTCTCTTTGCTCCACCAATGCAAAGACCTACTGCCGAAGCAGAAGCTGCTGCCAAGGCAAAAGGAAAGAGCCCGGTGCAGGAAGATCAAACTGTTAAAGAAACCTTGAAGACATCGTTCGATCAAGAAGTTGATGAGTTTATGAGAATCATCAAAAAGAGTGATTACAAAATTGTGGATCAACTTCACCAGACGCCATCCAAAATCTCTATCCTCTCACTGCTTATGTGCTCCGAAGCCCATCGGAATGCACTGCTCAAAGTACTGCACGCAGCTTACGTGCCTGAGGAGATCACTGTCAACCAGTTGGAAACCGTGGTTGGGAATGTTACTGCTAGCAACGGGCTAGGGTTCACCAATACTGACTTGACAGCGGATGGCCGCAACCACAACAAAGCCTTGCACATCACCATGGAATGCAAAGGAGCTGTCCTTTCTCATGTGCTGGTAGACACAGGTTCATCCCTGAATGTCTTACCAAAGAAGGCTCTGGTGAAGCTAGAATATGATGGACTGGCATTGAGACCCAGCAACCTGGTGGTAAGAGCCTTTGATGGTTCTAAGAGATCGGTCCTGGGAGAGATTGAGCTGCCTGTGACAATTGGCCCACAGACCTTTAAAACTATCTTTTATGTGATGGACATTCAGCCCGCCTACAGCTGTTTGTTGGGTAGACCTTGGATTCACGCCGCCGGCGCAATAACGTCTACCCTTCACCAAAAGTTAAAATTTGAGTGGGAAGGCCAAGTTGTTACAATTTGCGGGGAGGAGGATATATTTGTTAGCCATCTGGCTACTTATAAGTATATTGAAATGGATGGGGAGATCCATGAAACAATGAGCCAAGGATTTGAAGCCTTGAATGTGAATGAAGCATCTGCTGTATCTGGGATCTCCATGTCATCATACCAACAAGCCCGGAAGGTTGTTGAGGAAGGAACTGCCCTGGGCTGGGGCAAAGTTTTAGCTGTGGAGGAGAAGAAAGACAAATTTGGGTTGGGTTACAGACCGACTCAACATCAAGCAAAGGCTGCTGGAGAGCCTGGTTTTGTCAGTGGGGGGATGCTCACCCCCGATGCTATCAACAATTTGGAAGACGAGCTGGAAGAGGAGCGCAATCTGGAGAATTGGATTCGTCCGAAGATCCCGGGGAGCAGTGTCTCGAACTGGTCTTCCCAGGAAGTCATAAGAGTTACTCATGCAGAGTAATTATTATTTCCTGTATTTTTATAAGCATGCATCAAAGTCTTGCATCTTGCCCAAGATGACAAGACTCATTTTGTAATCGGGCCATCTGTACTTTTTGTGCAAACAAGATCAATTAATGAAATATCAGACATCTTTTTGCAAATGAGTCTTTTTCTTTTCGTTCACTGTTTTTCCATTTTTCTTTTTGTACAAAAAATAAATGGCAGTGTTTTCAAAATGGCAACTTCATTTCACTTTTCTAAATAAGATTAAAATCAGATCACTAAAATGAACAACTTAACCCTTGCAGAGAGTGCCTTCCTGACAGCACCGACAACAGCACGGCTATGACATCGTATGACTTTGACAATCCGATCAATCAAGCTGATGAAGGGGTTGAAGAAGAATATGAGCTTCCTGAAGAGCTAGCCAGGTTGTTAAGACAAGAGGAAAAGGTTATTACCCCTCACCAGGAGGAGGTTGAAGTGATTAATCTTGGTACAGAGGAAGACGTGAAAGAGGTTAAAATCGGGGCCTGCCTGCAAGACTCAGTGAAAAGACAACTGATAGACCTGCTTCAAGAGTATGTGGACGTGTTTGCTTGGTCTTACCAAGATATGCCAGGATTGGATACCGATATTGTTGTGCACAAGCTGCCTTTGAGAGAAGAATGCCCTCCAGTCAAACAGAAGCTGCGCCGTACTCGTCCAGACATGGCTATGAAAATCAAGGAGGAGGTACAAAAGCAATGGGACGCCGGGTTCCTTGCTGTGACTAGCTATCCGCCGTGGGTTGCTAACATAGTACCTGTGCCTAAGAAAGACGACAAAGTAAGGATGTGTGTTGATTACCGGGACCTGAACAGAGCCAGCCCAAAAGATGATTTCCCTTTACCTCACATTGATGTATTGGTGGATAATACGGCTCAGTTCTCGGTATTCTCCTTCATGGATGGATTTTCAGGATACAACCAGATCAAAATGTCACCTGAAGACATGGAGAAGACAACATTCATCACACCTTGGGGCACGTTCTGCTACAAAGTAATGCCATTTGGGCTCAAGAATGCCGGTGCGACGTATCAACGGGCTATGGTAACATTATTCCACGATATGATCCACAAAGAAATAGAATGTTACGTGGATGATATGATTGCCAAGTCCCTTACTGAAGAAGATCATCTGGTGAATCTGCTCAAGTTGTTCAAGCGTCTGAGGAAGTATCAACTAAAGCTGAACCCCAACAAATGCACATTCGGGGTGAGATCCGGTAAGCTGCTGGGATTTATTGTAAGCGAGAAAGGGATTGAAGTTGACCCTGATAAAGTCAAAGCCATCCAAGAGATGCCTGCACCGAAAACTGAGAAAGAAGTTCGAGGGTTCTTAGGACGATTGAACTACATTTCACGGTTCATATCTCACCTCACAGCAACCTGTGAACCCTTGTTCAAGCTGCTAAGGAAAGAGCAAACGGTCAGGTGGAATGAAGATTGCCAGAAGGCTTTTGACAAGATCAAGGAGTATCTGCAAGAACCTCCAATCCTTATGCCTCCAGTTGAAGGAAGACCTCTAATCATGTACTTGACAGTATTAGAAGAGTCAATGGGTTGTGTGTTGGGCCAGCATGACGAGTCTGGTCGAAAAGAGTATGCAATATACTACCTAAGCAAAAAGTTTACCGACTGTGAACAACGTTATTCACTGCTCGAGAAAACTTGCTGTGCTTTAGCGTGGGCTGCTCGCCGACTGAGACAGTATATGTTGACCCACACTACTTTATTGATCTCAAAAATGGACCCAGTTAAGTACATTTTCGAGAAGCCAGCACTTACCGGACGGGTTGCAAGATGGCAAATGATTCTCACAGAATACGACATACAATACACATCTCAGAAGGCCATCAAGGGCAGTGTACTATCTGAATATCTTGCTGAGCAACCCATTGATGACTACCAGCCTATGAGGTTTGACTTCCCTGATGAAGACATCATGTTCATTAAATCAAAAGATCATGAAGAGCCTATTCACACTGAAGGGCCCGACCCGGAAGAAGAATGGACTATGATGTTTGATGGGGCTGTTAACATGAATGGTCGTGGTGTTGGTGCAGTACTCATTACACCCAAAGGAGTCCACGTGCCTTTCTCGGCAAAGCTCACTTTCAACTGCACTAACAACGAAGCTGAATACGAAGCTTGCATTATGGGTCTTGAGGAAGCCATTGACCTCAGGATCAAGACATTGACCGTATTCGGAGATTCAGCTTTGGTAATCAATCAGACCAATGGGAAATGGTATACACACCAGGATCATCTGATACCTTACAGGGATTATACAAGAAGGTTATTGACTTTCTTCACAACAGTCAAACTTGAGTATATCCCTCGGGATGAGAATCAGTTTGCAGATGCTCTTGCTACCATTTTGTCCATGATCAAAGTTCAAGCTGCTAACTTTGTACCTCAGATTTCAGTATCGAGGCTTGATAGACCAGCATATGTATTCGTAGCAGATGTTGTCAAAGATGATAAGCCTTGGTTCCATGATATTAAGTGCTTCTTGGAGGATCAAACATACCCACCTGGGGCATCTTCCAATGATAAGAAGACCTTGAGAAGGCTTGCTGGAAGTTTCTTTCTGAACACTGATGGGTCTTTATACAAGAGGAACTTTGATATGGTACTCCTCAGATGTGTTGACAAGACGGAAGCAGATTTGTTGATGCATGAAGTGCATGAAGGCTCTTTTGGTACCCATGCTGGAGGACATGCTATGGCTAAGAAGTTGTTAAGATCAGGCTATTATTGGATCACAATGGATGCAGACTGTTGTGCCTATGCCAGGAAATGCCACAAATGCCAGATCTACGCAGATAAAGTGCATGTACCTCCGAATCCTTTGAACATCATGTCTTCACCATGGCCCTTTGCCATGTGGGGCATCGACATGATTGGCAAGATTGAGCCAACTGCCTCAAACGGCCACAGATTCATCCTGGTCGCCATCGACTATTTCACTAAGTGGGTTGAAGCAGCCTCATATGCAAATGTTACAAGGCAAGTGGTAGCCCGATTTCTGAAAAGAGATATCATCTGTCGATATGGAGTTCCCGAGCGAATCATTACTGATAATGGTTCCAATCTCAACAACAAAATGATGGCTGAGCTATGTCGGGACTTCAAGATCCAACACCACAATTCTTCTCCTTACAGACCAAAGATGAATGGTGCTGTTGAGGCGGCAAATAAGAATATCAAGAAGATTGTGCAGAAGATGGTAGTCACCTACAAAGACTGGCATGAAATGCTACCATTTGCCTTGCATGGGTATCGCACATCAATCAGGACATCCACTGGGGCAACACCGTATCAGCTTGTGTATGGAATGGAAGCAGTCCTACCAGTTGAAGTTGAATTACCCTCCTTGCGAGTATTAATGGATGTTAAACTGAGTGAAGCAGAATGGGTTAGGTCCCGATACGAGCAACTGAGTCTGATTGAAGAGAAAAGATTGGCTGCAATCTGTCATGGACAATTGTATCAGAAGAGAATGAAGAAAGCCTTCGATCAGAAAGTCAGGCACCGAGAGTACCAAGTAGGAGATCTTGTGCTGAAAAGAATCCTCCCTCCTCATACCGACCACAGGGGCAAATGGACTCCAAACTATGAAGGGCCATTTGTGGTAAAGAAAGTTTTCTCTGGTGGAGCACTGATGCTCAGCACCATGGATGGTGAAGATTTCCCGTCCCCTGTGAATTCAGATGCAGTTAAAAAATACTTCGCATAAAAATGACCCGCTGGACATAAAAACAGAATGTAAGTCCAGGCAAAAATAGGGCATCCCGGCGAGTCAAAAACAGAATAAAAAGACTCGGGCAAAAATAAGGGAAATAAATGGAAAGATGTACACCCGCTGAGTTGAAAAGCCACATTGGACAACTCAGGCAAAAATGGGTATCCCGATGGATTGAAAACCCGAAAGGGCGATCCATGCAAAAATAAGGGAATAAGCGAACAACTGCATTCTGAATTCGTCTGTATCACTGACAACTTGGAAAGCTTCAACAGAGTCAAGCTTCAATCAGAATCAGCCTTTTCAGAAAGCAAGACGAGAAGAACGTTATTGTCATACGAGTCATAGCAGAAGAGGAAGCTCCTTAAAGCGTCATCAACACTGCCAGCACTTTGTTTCTCAATTTGTAACAATCTCCTCATTTCAGGAGATATGTTTCCTTGACTATATCTTGCCAATTCAGGGCATTCGAATTAATAAAATCAGATTTTTTTCAGTCATGTTTCGTTTTGTATATTTTATTTGCAAAGGATGTCTGGTGTCTCTAAAAAATCAATTGCATAAGTACAGATGCTTTTCTCCCAAAAAATAATAATAATAAAACACATGCTTACAGGGAATATACTTACTCTCGAAAGTACTTAACTCCTATGACGGAATCCAGTAAAGGATACCTCGGGACCTTCTTGTGCATTTCCTTATCTTTGCAGGATTGCAGGTATCCAGAACGCAACTTGGGGCATGCAAGATACATCTCAGCAAGCTGACAAATCAACAAAGGACCTCAGCACCCGAAATGCTCTATCCCCAGCTGATTTGCCTCTCATAATTCCCCAGCCGAGTTGCCATTTCATCCTCAGCTGAATGCAAAAGTCAGGGAACCATCTCCCCACAGAGTTCCAGCCTCTATCCAGAAGAGCAATGCATGAAGATCACAACAGAGTGAAGAAAGCCTCTGCAAACCCCAGCTGGGCCTCACATTTATTAAGATAGGTCTATCAGTGACCCGTATCCCCAAGTGGATACATCACCCCAAGTCTATCAATGGTCTCATCCCCAGCTGGGAGGTCCACTTCAAACAGATCAGCCAGAGATCTTCACGACAACGGGATCCGAATCCCGGTTTGATATCTTTGCATAATCATGGCATTTTGCATCATATTATCCCCCCAGAGCGTAGCATTCCGTCTAACACGGAGCATTACGGAAAAAGTCAAACGCATAGCATAATCATAAGCCATGTTCTGAATAAACACATGTGAATAATAACCGTTCATCATCATTGTACAGAAATCCTCACCAGAGTCCCAGCAAAAAACAGTTGCCTCATATTCACAAATACCAGCATATTTCCTTTTGATACCCGTCCGTATCATCACTCCCCAGTAAAGTCGTCTGAACACTCTTTATAACAAAATCACCCGTATTACAGATACTTCATGACACCCATCCGTGTCATATTACCAGCAGAAAGCCAAAGACATCCTCTTTGCACCCACACATACCTATATATACACTTTCCTGACACCCGTCCGTGTCATATCCCCAGCGCAGTCGCCTAGACTTTGTATAGCAGATACTTGTTCATATTACACTTTTCTCTCTTGGCACCCGTCCGTGTCATTCTCCCCAGCAGTTAAAACACTCATCTATATATACTCACTACTCACGATACACTTATACAGATACTCGTCCGTATCTTGTATACACCATCACTTATCTCCCCACAGATTCGACAATAGTCCTTGTTCTTTGTTAACCAGTTGGTACTCGTCCGTATCATCATCTCAGAACATTGCGTCTAATGTTTGTTTCTACATGATACTCGTCCGTATCATAGTCTTAAGGTTGCTCGTCCGCATCTTTAATCCATACACTGTGTCTTCTTGAATATAGACACTCGTCCGTGTCTACTATTCCCCAGAAGAGTCCCTTCAGATGCAACACTCGTCCGTGTTCTTTGTTAACCCGTTGATACTCGTCCGTATCATCATCTCTGAACACGTGTCAGTTTGTTTCTACCTGATACTCGTCCGTATCATAATCTTAAGGATGCTCGTCCGCATCTTTAATCTATACACAATACCAAACACTTATACTTTCCTTTCTTGGTTGTGAACGCTCGTCCGTGTTCACTATGTCCCCAGTGGATCGCCAACAAAGCAAATTTTCTTTTATCTAACACTCGTCCTGTGTTGTGATAAACCTTGAGAGCAGCCGTCCCCTGCTGAGTGGTCGTCCTCCACTTCTTGATGGTCGTCCTCCATCATGCTCGCCCGATGGCCGTCCCCATCGTTGATCTTTTTAGCAGCCGTCCCCTGCTAGGTGGTCGTCCTCCACCTTTTGATGATCGTCCTTCATCATTTTATCCAATGGCCGTCCTGTCGCTCCCGACAAATGAAACAGGGTCATATGAAGGTACAAACGCGAACGGTCGGCGAGAGGGACAATGAGAACACACAGTCGTGAACTCACTGGAAATGAAAAGAGTCGCCAGCTAGGCATTTTATCCCGGAGGAAAGGCAATGCTGCATAGACCTAGAAAGAGATGGATAAGACAGTCGCGAACCAGAGAGACTGAGAAAGGGGGTTGGTTACAACCTGGGAAGGTATTAGCACCCAGATTGTCCGTCGTACTCGACGGGATCCACGCTTAAAAGATTTGTGTTTTAAAGGGGTAGTGTCAGTGCAATCTGTGTGTAAAATAGCTGGAAAAGAATGTATAGGTGTCAGTGTAAAAGAAGTGTGAAGTGCATAAGTGAAGTGTCAGTGTAAGGAAAGAGTATGCTCATGATCATGAGGCTAAGAGAATAAAGCTGGAAAGAGGGGGAATATACAGAGACTTTTGTTCGATAACTGTTAAGTTATGCCTACGTATCCTCTCGTGCAATGAGGAAGTCAGAACACCGTAGTTCGACCCAAAGAGACTGAAAGGTGAATTGACTTGTGAACTGCTTGCTTGTCTATGCTCAAGTGTATGACCTGTCTGGCTCAGGTGCTAACTGTCTTGCATTAGACGGAAGAAGCAAGTTCTCGTTTGTGAGTGAAGGTGATGAGAAAAGAATCCCGGAGGAGACGATTATTGTTTGTTTTTGTGTTTTCAGTCTTTTATTGCTTTTGAAAATTTGTCATAAGTTAATGAGCTTAAGCCTAAACCAATGGATTTAGTAAACTCATCACATCTTCCCTCTGATTAGGGGTAATGAGAATACCTTAAGTGTGAAGTCAGATTCTCACACTTAATCACCTTTGGTGCAAGATTAAGATCATTAACCTACTTGTGATTATTTAGATGTTTTTGTGGGTTTTGTTTAGTGTTGAGTAATGAGGTTAAGCCCTAATCAAGGATTAAACAGACTCATTACACCATCCTAATAGAAGGATAATAGATGAGGATGTTTAAGCTGAGGAAAGCTCCTCAACTTAATCCATGATTAGGGATTAATCTCATAACAAAACAAACCTTTGATTTAAGTGGATTTTATTTAATGATATGATGATGAAATGATTTTTATGGTTTGTAAGACAACTTGAGGGGGACTTGTCCATTAACACTAGGGTTAGTCCTTCTTAACCAATTAAGGAAGAATTAGAACCCTAATGCAAGGCCCAAGTTACAAGTGTGATGTCTTGATGATTATTAAGTGAATTGATTAAGGGAGTTAAACACATTAAGGGTTTAACACTTAGGATTAAAGTTATACACTCCATCCTAAGAGAAGGATGCAGGCATAAGCTTAATCACAAAGCCTTAAAGCCTTTAGGGTTTAATCCCTGATTATGAGGTGAGAAGAGAAGACTCAAAGAGATGACACAAAGGTAAAATCTAAGAAGGGGAGACTAATCAAAACCCTAATCATTGACATGCTTGGTTGTTCCTAAGGTTCGTGAGGCTTAAGAGAGAAAGAATCTTCAAAGGCCACCAAGGATGAATCAGATGAAAGGATCCAGAAGCAAAGAGAAGCAAAACAACTTGCTTCACCTAAGAAGTCAAGTTGCTTGAAGGAAGAAGGTAAAATAAACAGGGAGGAGCAAGCTCACTCCAATACACATACAAAAAATGCAACAATGATGCACAAAGGAGATGAAAAGAAAATGCGAGAAGTGAAGGCAAATTCACTTCTCGGAGTACTTACCACCTGAAAAGTTAGCACGAAAGAAAGAAATAAAGTGAAAATGAACTTGATATTAGGATGCAAACCGAAAATAAAAACATGTTCAGGATACAAGGAGAGTTATAAGATGATATGAATTATTGCGCAAGTGAAAACGAACGAAAATAAATGGCTAAGTTAAGATGAGATTAATTAACAGAATGGATTAATTAACTAAAATAACTTCCCCTCATATAACTACCCAAAAAATGCTTTCTCTCTTTTTTTGAAATTTTTACTATATATAATTATATCTAAAAAAGGAAAAAAAAGAAAAAGAAAAGAAAAGTTTTACATAATTTATCTAAAGAAATAAGTAAATGATTTACAAAATTTATCTAAAGAAATAAATAAATGATTTACAAAATTTATCTAAAGAAATAAATAAATGATTTACAAAATTTATCTAAATAAATAAATAGTTTACAAAATTTATAATGTGAACAAAAGAAAATAGAAACAAAAAGGACAACAAGGGCCCTTCTGCTGGTAACACCCTCCTAAATGGGCCCGGGTCAACAAAGGCCTGAATACCCCAAAATTCTTTGCCAAACGTTTAACATTCTGAGGAAAGAAAAATGCAGACCCTAGCCAAAGCACCTGTGACGTGTCGATGGGAGAACGGTCGGTGGCCTTTGGAAGAAACAGGCAGCAACACGTGTGGTATTGGAAACAAAATCAAGGCTGCATTCACGATAAGAAGTAGAAAAGTCTCAAAGACTTTCATCAACCTTCCGCCTCTCTCCTTCTTAACTATCTGAGTCTAAAACTCAACCCAAAACCCTAACATTTATCAAAACTAAACAACAATCATTCTAGTACCCACCCAAACAACAGAGATTCGACGAACGACGAAAGGAAGAAAGAGATTCGAAATCGGCGCTCAACAATAACAGCAGGAGAAAAGGGAAGTCAAAAGAGAACTGGATCTTATACCTGCTCTGAATGTTATCAGAGGTATAGTCTCCTTTCAAAGCACTCTGTTCTTCAGCTCGAACCCTCCTTCTCCTTCTTCGAATTTGCTTTTTCTTTCGACGGGGAAACTTTCTAGGGTTTCTCTTGTTTGATTTTGATTCTCTTCTGGTAAAAGTGATTTAGGGTTTTTCTCTGTGTTGTTTGTGATGCGGCTATGCGTTTTTTTTTATTCATGAGTTCAGCTTGATTTTATAGTGACAATTAGGGTTTCAACAATCTCAATCTGGATATGTCTTTTTTCTTCTTTTTCGTAACAGAAAAATTGTCTTTGCTATTTTGTGAAATTTCGCCCTGCAACCTGCTGACACTTCTGCTATGGATTTTTGTCTGTTTATGCCTCTTGGTTTCGCACCTTTGTTGAATTAGTTTTTGAAATGAAACCGGATTGATGGTGTCTTAATTGGATTAGTTACTCTTTTTACTGCTGTAAACTTAATTTCACTGCTAACCATTGTGGCAATTATTTCAGGAGATTTCCATGCTTTTTCTTCCAAAGAAAGTCGAGAAAAGCCAATAATATCTTCTGTCTTATCATCATCAGACCTTGAGAGACTCTCCCCTTCTTTTCCATCAAACTCAATAGCATCACCACCACCAGCCTCTGATGTGGACAAAGCAATATCCTGTGATTTTACTTCCTGACTTTCTCCTATTCCTTCAAGAGCTTTGTGCAGATTCCCAGCATGGAGATTAGCTGTTCTTACTAACCTAGTTAACAACAAATAAAGTCCCTTCACAGCTGATGTCAGAGATGGCACCAAGGGCTTAAAGGTCTGACAAGAATTCCTGATCCTTAAACAGTATGATTGATATATAGCTTGTCCATGGATGTGTGATATTTCCTTCTTGGTCTCACTTTCCCTAGCTATAGCATCAGCCATAGCAGCTGCATCCTTAGACAACACAGGTTCAAGTGGAAAAAGAATGGCATTCACCTTTGAAAGATTTTCCATGAGAGAGAGAGATGGATTGAAGTTGCCTCTTTCCCCAGATTGTAAACATCGTGTACATCTTCAGTTATTGCTAAAACCTCTTCAAGCATAGAACCACACTCAGAAGTTAAAGCAGTATGCATCCTTGAAACCTGAGCAAAAGCAGACAAAGCAACACTTGCCTCATACGCACAATCCCTCATGGAAAGAACTGTGCTTTGTAAGTCACCAGAAGCTGATTTTGCTTTCAGAGAGGCAATGTCGAGTTCATTGGCTGCAAACTAGGGGCAACTCTTTCTTTCTATGATCATCATACAATTGGAACAATTCGACTGAAGCTTTGTTCATCTTGAGCCTGCTCGGAGTCAAGCCTGTCAGAATCATACAAGACACCTATATTACCATCAGTGTCCAGGTTAGACTCATCCCCAATCACACATACATTAGAATTCATATTCACATCTTCATGATCTACTCTCCTGATTCATCTTAAAAAAAAAACCTTGCAATGATATTGTGATCTTGTAAACAATGCAGATGGTTCTGATGGAGGCGAGATAAATTTTGCAGTTGACAAGGGAGGCAGGTCACTATGTCTTGCATAATATGATCCGGATGATTCTGATGGAGGGGAGATGAATGGCAAAAAATTGTTTTACTTTCCAATTTATCAAATGAAGTATGTGGTTTATCACTGTGAACTGTTGGCTCTTCTTTTAATGTAGGAGTTGCTGAAGTGATAACATCCACGAGCATAATAACAGGTATGGCACTATTTTCTACTGTCTTTAGAGAATCATTCTTCACCCATTCTTGATTGGTAAGTTACTTAGCTGCATGCTGAAAACATGTTTAATTAATACCATTACGACCTTCTAATATTCCAGCTTCTCTAATAGGTTCCAAGTCCCTCACTGGAGGTAGACAAACCACAAGGTCAACATCACTTGTTGGAAGAGCCAGAATTGGAACCAAATATGCTTGTCCTGGATCTGGGTCATAGAACCTGTAGAGATCGGGTAGCTCTCTTGACAGCCTAGTTAATGTAAAACCTCCTTGCCATGTTTTCTGCGGAAACCTTTCAGACAAGAATCTTTACAATACATCAAGACTTGGGATGATTTTTGGAATCAGTTTGTAAGATGGCTTAGAGCATGACTCGTCGGCAACATTCTCTAACTTGGATTCAGGCAAAGAAGACACTGATTGGCTTAAGTTGTTATCATTCAAGTGGCTTCTAGTACTGCCGTTTTTGAGGTTTTTTCGAAGAATCAGCTGAACTAACAGAAGCAGTTCTGGCGGGGAGTCTTGGGAGAAAGAATCGAACAAACTTCAAAGGCAAGTAACCTATAATCCCTTGCCTTTGTATTTGCTTAACTTCCTTTTGAATACTCATCCTTGGTATGAATCATTCTAATATCATTCAAACATTGTTCTGACATTCTTCTTCTCTCTTTTTTTTTGCTATCCATGAGTTTGGTTTCAACATGACTACGCTCCTCGGTTGCATTGACATCAGCTTCAGGATTTTGTGACTTTTGGGACAGGTTTCGATCAAACCTCTGACTCTTCAGATTTGTCACCTTCACTTCTTTCATTGAGGCTTTGAACAGCTTCAGCATCATGATTGGCAGCGTCGGCATTTTGCGAGTCGTTCTCCTAAACCTTGAGAAGCTTCCAACTCCTCATTAATAGAGACCAACTGCTGCAGCCCATCACTTATGGTATAAAGCCTCAAAGAGTATTTCTTCAACATTTGTTATGCTTCTGTAATGACTGAAAGAGATGTTTTGCAGGTTGCACGTAGGACTTGGCAGTAAGAGCGCAACAGGGCATGCGATGATGTCCTTTCGGGTCGTAGAAGATAGAGGCAAGAATAAACAGTTTGTGCCAGCGAATGGCCCTTGTGCCATGTTGCCTCACATGCTAGCGGATGGTCCCTGATGTCCCTTATGCATCGGTCATCAGTATTTATCATCACTAAGAAACCGAAGCAACACCGTTCTCAATAGCCTTAGTAGGTAGCAGCCATACCAGAGTCCATTTTCGGATACATTATCTCCAAAACAGACATGGCAGCATATAGATTGGAATTAACTTTTGATTTGCAATGTCATGATTTTGCAACAAGTAGAATTGGAATTTGTAACATAAATATTATTTGGGATAGCAATAGATGTTTGAAGTGTAGTTAGGACTTTTTGGAGCATGGCCTCGAGCCTTCAACAATTAACACAAAATGTTATGCATTTATATTCTTCAATTTTATTGTCTTCGGTTTTCACTTTCATTTATTTTGACAATGCACCAATCAAGACTTCAATATCTTGCAAAACTTGGACAATATCAACATTAACATGCTTGAAAACAATGTACTTGAAGTAACACATAGCCACGTAAAATGAACCATAACTCCAAACATATGCGCCTCCAAATCCAACTTAATCCAAATCCAACATACTCCCAATCACACATAACACCACAAAAGGCCCATGAAATGCCGTTTGAATCTGAGTCCAATACGATACCATGAAATTCCTTTCCTCCTTTCCCTTTTTGAAATCAAAGAATCAATTCCAACGAGCCATCCTCCTTAGGTTTGAAACCGATGAATCAAAGAAACCATACTTGTCATTTTTCTTAACAAAAAATGCAATAAGTTAACCCACGGCCTATTAAATTAAATATTCAAAATAACTCAAAACCACTTTGAAATTTTAGTGACGCTTAAACATCAATGAAACTCCAATTGATTGGAATGTTTCGCGGGAAACGTATTTGTAAGGTCTTTGATGAGTAAGAATAACTGGTGTGGCTCAGGCCTATGGATCAGACCTTGGGGAATTGCAACAAGTAGAGGCATAGCCACATGGGCTTTTGCAAATTGGTACAAGCTTGCCCCCTTTGTGATCCCTTGAGGCACGAGTCGTGAAACCTGGAGATTCTTTGGTGCATTCAGAATTTAAGGCCCTGATTCATGTTTGCGTGATGATTGGAAGTCGCACTGGAGTCACACAAAAGCTTGCCATGAGAATTTACAAGTTCTCCAATTCAAGGCAATTTTGCAAAGTGCCTCAAAATTCTCAGTCTTGTGAACTTCTGGCATCCTTTATGACCAAATAAAGATCATACGCAATCAGAAATGACGAAGAACACCCTTTGGTCGGGTCAACGGGAGCCTCAGACATCCTGGTTTTGTATTGACTTGTTCCAGAAGTCGTCCCTTGATCAGATATCCTCCCCATGGAATTTCTTCATGAAACTTGATATGCGCGAACCTCATAACCTGGCCCTGTTTCCATGCCATTTTTCAGTTCTTGCGTTTCTTTGGCATTTTTGACTTTGAGGGCATACAATATGATGCTTGAACATTGAAGACCTTTGGAGTGGCTCTTGAAGCTTCTGGATTGCTTAGATCGCAAACCCTATATGCAGATGACTTTGAACCAATGCAGTGAATCAAAAATGCGGTATGAGATGCCATGATTGAGATTATGTATATGAAATGATCACAAGCCATGGTGTGAATGGGTGAGGGAAAATTTGGGGTGTTTACAGCTGCCCCTATTCAAACATGAGTTAGCTGTGCAGGTTGTAAGCAACGGCTTAACAGGCAAACAAGATAACTTGTGGTTGAATACCAAAGACAGTCCAAAATTTGCACTCACAGAATGAAGAAGAAAAGGGGTATAGATTGTGAAGGAAAATAAAGTATATTGTAAAGTGCGGGCGACGGAGGACGACCGTCGAGCAGAGGACGACTGCTGGGTAAAGGGCAATGACGGGGACGGCCGACATGCCGGGAAGAAGTGCGGGAAATAAAGCAATGACGGGGACGGCCGACATGCTGGGGATAAAAGGTAAAGCTAAGACGGGGACGGCCGACTAGCTGGGAAAAATGAGATGTTACGATGGGGACGGCCGTCAAGATAAAGTTGTAAGATTCTCTGGGAATAGTGAAACATGACGGGGACGGCCATCAAGTTTATAAAGTAAAGTAAACAACGATGGGGACGGCCATCGGGCTAAAAAGAAAAGGGACCACGACGGGGACGGCCATCGGGTTAAAGAATGAATGAAATAAACAGATGATGGGGTACGGCCATCAAAGGTGAAGGACGATCACCTAGCAGGGGACGGCTGCTCTGTTGGGTATAAGATGAGGGACGGTCATCTAAGGTGGAGGACGACCACCTGGCAGGGTACGGCTGCCGAAAACATCGCGACATAGGACGAATGCCGGATAAAAGGTCAGCGATGGGGACGGCCATCGGACGAGCATGATGGAGGACGACCATCAAGAGGTGGAGGACGACCACCCAGCAGGGGACGGCTGCTCTCAAGGTTTGTCATGACATAGGACGAATGCCAGATAACCAAAATCAACAATGGGGACGGCCATTGGATAAAGTGATGAAGGACGATCATCAAAAGGTGGAGGACGACCACCTAGCAGGGGACGGCTGCTAAATATCAACGATGGGGACGGCCATCGGATGAGCATGATGGAGGACGACCATCAAGAGGTGGAGGACGACCACCTAGCAGGGTACGGCTGCTCTCAAAGTTTATCATGACA
Source organism: Lathyrus aphaca (assembly GCA_963966055.1). Lineage (NCBI taxonomy): Eukaryota > Viridiplantae > Streptophyta > Magnoliopsida > Fabales > Fabaceae > Lathyrus > Lathyrus aphaca. The sequence goes on along the minus strand of OZ014519.1, from coordinate 722,780,172 downwards.
TAGGACGAATGTCAGATAAGAAGAAAATTCACTTTGTTGGTGATCTACTGGGGATATAGTGAACACGGACGAGTGTCTACAACCAAGAAAAGAACGTATAAGTGTTTAGATGCTGTGTATAGGTTAAAGATGCGGACGAGCATCCTTAAGACTATGATACGGACGAGTATCATGTAGAAACAAACTGACACATGTTCAGAGATGATGATACGGACGAGTATCAGCGGGTTAACAGAGAACACGGACGAGTGTTGAATCTGAGAGGACTCTTCTAGGGAATAGTAGACACAGACGAGTATCTATATTCAAGAAGGCACAAGTTTTTGACACGGTGTATGGATTAAAGATGCGGACGAGCATCCTTAAGACTATGATACGGACGAGTATCATGTAGAAACAAGCACTAGACGCAATGTTCTGAGATGATGGTACGGACGAGCACCAACTGGTTAACAAAGAACAAGGACCACTGTCGAATATGTGGGGATATAGATGGTGTAGTGAGTATGAGTATTGTATAGATGAGCGTTTAATCTGCTGGGGAGAGTGACACGGACGAGTGTCAAGAGAAAAGTGTAATAATATCAACAAGTTTATGGGTCGTAAAAATGTAGGCGACTGCGCTGGGGATATGACACGGACGGGTGTCAAGAAAGTGTATATATAAGTATATGTGAGTGCAAAGATGATGTCTTTGGCTTTCTGCTGGTGATCTGACACGGATAGGTGTCAGGTAGTATCTGTAATACGGGTGATTTGTTTGTAAAGTGTATTCAGGCAACCTTACTGGGGAGAGATGACACGGACGGGTGTCCAAAAGGTGTATATACTGGTGTTTGGGAATTGTGAGGCAGCTGCTTTTGCTGGGACTCTGGGAGTTTTTTTTTTGTATATATTTTGCATGCCGACAGATCGTCATTATTTACAAGTGTTAATTCAGAACATGGCTTATGATTATGCTATGCGTTTGATTTTTGTCGTAATGCTCCGTATTAGACGGAATGCTACGCTCTGAGGGTATAATATGATGCGAATGCTATGATTATGCAGAGATAACGATCCGGGATTCGGATCCCGCTGCTGTGAAGGTCTCTGGTCGATCTGCTTGAAATGGACCTCCCAGCTGGGGATGAGATCATTGATAGATCTGGTGAGATGTATTTGCTTGGTGATCTAGGTCGCTGATTGACATACCCTTGTAATATGGGACCCAGCTGGGGTTTGTAGAAGCTTTCCGTACTCTGTTGTGACTCCTTCATGCGTTGCTCTTCTGGATAGAGGCTGAGGATTTTGTAGGGAGATGATTCCCTGATTCCTACATTCTGCTGAGGAAGAATGATTGGTACTACGGCTGGGGAGAGTTATAGGTAGCTCAGCTGGGGAGAGAGCACCTTGAGTGCTAAGACTGTTTGTTGGTTTACCAACTTGCTGGAATGTAACTTGCATGCCCCAAGTTGCGTTCTGGATACCTGCAATCCTGCAAAGATAAGGAAACGCACAAAAGGTCCCGAGGTATCCTCTACTGGATTCCGTCATAGGAGTTAAGTACTTTCGAGATTAATTACATTCCCTGCAAGCATGTGCTTTTATTCTTTTGAGAAAAACATCTGTACTTATGCAATTATATTTTTAGAGACATCAGACAATTCTTTTGCAAATAAAAAATGTACAAAACGAAACATGACCGAAAAAATCTGATTTTATTAATTCGTGTGCCCTGAATTGGCAAGATACAGTCAAGGAAACAAATCTCCTAAAATGAAGAGACTGTTACAAATTGAGAAACAAAATGCTGGCGATGTTGACGACGCTTTCAAAGAGCTTCCTCTTCTGCTATGACTCGTATGACAATGACGTTCTTCTCGTCTTGCTTTCTGAAGGAGGCTGATTCTGATCGAAGCTTGATCCTTTTGGAGCTTTCCAAGTTGTAGGTGATACAGACGAATTCAGAATGCAGTTGTTCGCTTATTCCCTTATTTTGCACGGATCGCCCTTTCGGGTTTTCAATCCATCGGGATACCCATTTTTGCCTGAGTTGTCCAATGCGGCTTTTCAACTCAGCGGGTGTACATTTTTATTTATTTCCCTTATTTTTGCCCGAGTCTTTTATTCTGTTTTTTGACTCGCCGGGATGCCCTATTTTTGCCTGGACTTACATTCTGTTTTTATGTCCAGCGGGTCATTTTTATGCGAAGTATTTTTTAACTGCATCTGAATTCACAGGGGACGGGAAGTCTTCACCATCCATGGTGCTGAGCATCAATGCTCCACCAGAGAAAACTTTCTTTACCACGAATGGCCCTTCATAATTTGGAGTCCATTTGCCCCTGTGGTCTGTATGAGGAGGGAGGATTCTTTTCAGTACAAGATCTCCCACTTGGTACTCTCGGTGCCTGACTTTCTGATCGAAGGCCTTCTTCATTCTCTTCTGATATAACTGCCCATGACAGATTGCAGCCAATCTTTTCTCTTCAATCAGACTCAGTTGCTCGTATCGGGACCTAACCCAATCTGCTTCACTCAGTTTAACATCCATCAATACCCGTAGAGAGGGTAATTCAACTTCAACAGGTAGGACTGCTTCCATACCATACACAAGCTAATACGGTGTTGCCCCAGTGGATGTTCTGATTGACGTGCGGTACCCATGCAAGGCAAACGGTAGCATTTCATGCCAGTCTTTGTAAGTGACTACCATCTTCTGCACAATCTTCTTAATATTCTTATTAGCTGCCTCAACAGCGCCATTCATCTTTGGCCGGTAAGGAGAAGAATTGTGATGTTGTATCTTGAAGTCCCGGCATAACTCTGCCATCATTTTGTTGTTTAAATTGGAACCATTATCAGTAATGATTCGCTCGGGAACTCCGTATCGACAGATGATATCTCTCTTCAGAAATCTGGCTACCACTTGCCTTGTAACATTTGCATATGAGGCTGCTTCAACCCACTTGGTGAAATAATCGATGGCGACCAAGATGAATCTGTGGCCATTTGAAGCGGTTGGCTCAATTTTGCCGATCATATCAATGCCCCACATAGCAAAGGGCCATGGTGAAGACATGATGTTCAAAGGGTTGGGAGGCACATGCACCTTATCTGCGTAGATCTGGCATTTGTGACACTTTCTGGCATAGGCGCAACAGTCTGCATCCATTGTGATCCAGTAATAACCTGATCTTAGCAATTTCTTAGCCATGGCATGCCCTCCTGCATGGGTACCAAAAGATCCTTCGTGCACTTCGTGCATTAACAAGTCTGCTTCTGTTCTATCAACACATCTGAGGAGTACCATATCAAAGTTCCTTTTGTACAGGGAACCATCAGTATTCAGGAAGAAACTACCAGCAAGCCTTCTCAAAGTCTTCTTATCATTGGAAGATGCCCCAGGTGGGTATGTTTGATCCTCCAAGAAGCTTTTTATGTCATGGAACCAAGGCTTATCATCTTTGATAATGTCTGCTGCGAACACATATGCTGGCCTGTCAAGTCTGGATACTGAAATCTGAGGTACAAAGTTAGCAGCTTGAACTTTGATCATGGATGAAATGGTGGCCAGAGCATCTGCAAACTGATTCTCGTCCCGAGGGATATACTCAAGCTTGACAGCTGTAAAGAAAGTCAATAACCTCCTCGTATAATCCCTGTAAGGTATCAGATGATCCTGGTGTGTATACCATTTGCCGTTGGTCTGGTTGATTACTAGCGCTGAATCTCCGAATACGGTCAATGTTTTGATCCTGAGGTCAATGGCTTCCTCAAGACCCATAATGCAAGCTTCGTATTCAGCTTCGTTGTTAGTGCAGTCGAAAGTGAGTTTTGCCGAGAAAGGCATGTGAACTCCTTTGGGTGTAATGAGTACTGCACCAACACCGTGACCATTCATATTAACAGCCCCGTCAAACATCATAGTCCATTCTTCTTCCGGGTCGGGCCCTTCGGTGTGAACAGGCTCTTCATGATCTTTTGCTTTCAGGAACATGATGTCTTCATCAGGGAAGTCAAATCTCATAGGCTGGTAATCATCAATGGGTTGCTCAGCAAGATATTCAGACAATACACTGCCCTTGATGGCTTTCTGAGATGTGTACTGAATGTCATATTCCGTGAGAATCATTTGCCATCTCGCAACCCGTCCGGTAAGAGCTGGCTTCTCGAAAATGTACTTAACTGGGTCCATCTTTGAGATTAATAAGGTAGTGTGGGTCAACATATACTGTCTCAGTCGGCGAGCAGCCCACGCTAAAGCACAGCAAGTTTTCTCGAGCAGTGAATAACGTTGTTCACAGTCGGTAAACTTTTTGCTTAGGTAGTATATTGCATACTCTTTTCGACCAGACTCGTCATGCTGGCCCAGCACACACCCCATCGACTCTTCTAATACTGTCAAGTACATTATCAAAGGTCTTCCTTCAACTGGAGGCATAAGGATTGGAGGTTCTTGTAGGTATTCTTTGATCTTGTCAAAAGCTTTTTGGCAGTCTTCATTCCACCTGACCGTCTGTTCTTTTCTTAACAGCTTGAACAAGGGTTCACAAGTTGCCGTAAGGTGAGATATGAACCGTGAAATGTAGTTCAATCGTCCTAAGAACCCTCGAACTTCTTTCTCAGTTTTCGGTGCAGGCATTTCTTGAATGGCTTTGACTTTATCAGGGTCAACCTCAATCCCTTTCTCGCTTACGATAAAACCCAGCAGCTTACCGGATCGCACCCCGAATGTGCATTTGTTGGGGTTCAGCTTCAATTGGTACTTCCTCAGACGCTTGAATAATTTGAGCAGATTTACCAGGTGATCTTCCTCTGTAAGGGACTTGGCGATCATATCATCCACGTAACATTCTATTTCCTTATGGATCATATCGTGGAATAATGTCACCATAGCCCGCTGATATGTTGCACCAGCATTCTTCAGTCCGAATGGCATCACTTTGTAACAGAACGTGCCCCAAGGTGTGATGAATGTTGTCTTCTCCATGTCTTCAGGTGACATCTTGATCTGATTATATCCTGAAAATCCGTCCATGAAGGAGAATACCGAGAACTGAGCCGTGTTATCCACCAATACGTCAATGTGAGGTAATGGGAAGTCGTCTTTCGGGCTGGCTCTGTTCAGATCCCGGTAGTCAACACACATCCTTACTTTTCCATCCTTCTTAGGCACAGGTACTATGTTGGCAACCCACGGCGGGTAACTAGTTACAGCAAGGAACCCGGCGTCCCACTGCTTTTGTACCTCCTCTTTGATTTTCATTGCCATGTCCGGGCGAGTGCGGCGCAACTTCTGTTTGACCGGTGGGCATTCTTCTCTCAAAGGCAGCTTGTGCACAACTATATCGGTGTCTAACCCTGGCATATCTTGATACGACCAAGCAAACACGTCAACGTATCCTTGAAGCAGATCTATCAGTTGTCTCTTCACTGAGTCTTGCAGGCAGGCCCCGATTTTAACCTCTTTCACGTCTTCATCGGTACCAAGATTAATCACTTCAACCTCCTCCTGGTGAGGAGTAATAACCTTTTCCTCCTGTCTCAACAACCTGGCTAGCTCTTCAGGAAGCTCATACTCTTCATCAACCCCTTCATCAGCTTGATTGATTGGATTGTCAAAGTCATACGAAGTCATAGCCGTGCTGTTGTCGGTGTTGTCAGGAAGGCACTCTCTGCAAGGGTTCAGTTTGTTCATTTTAGTGATTGATTTTAATCTTGCTTAGAAAAAGTGAAATAAAGTTATCATTTTGAAAACATCGCCATTTATTTTTTGTACAAAAAGAAAAATGGAAAAACAGTGAGCAGAAAAGAAAAAGACTCATTTGCAAAAAGATGTCTGATATTTCATTAATTAATCTTGTTTGCACAAAAAGGTACAGATGGCCCGATTACAAAATGAGTCTTGTCATCTTGGGCAAGATGCAAGACTTTGATGCATGCAATAAAAATACAGGAAATAATAATTACTCTGCTCGAGTAACTCTTATGACTTCCTGGGAAGACCAGTTCGAGATACTGCTCCCCGGGATCTTCGGACGAATCCAATTCTCCAGATTGCGCTCCTCTTCCAGCTCGTCTTCCAAATTGTTGATAGCATCGGGGGTGAGCATCCCCCCACTGACAAAACCGGGCTCTTCAGCAGCCTTTGCTTGACGTTGAGTTGGTCTGTAACCCAACCCAAATTTGTCTTTCTTCTCCTCCACAGCTAAAACCTTGCCCCAGCCTAGGGCAGTTCCTTCCTCAACAACCTTCCGGGCTTGTTGGTATGATGACATGGAGATCCCAGATACAGCAGATGCTTCATTCACATTCAAGGCTTCAAATCCTTGGCTCATTGTTTCATGGATCTCCCCATCCATCTCAATGTATTTATAAGTAGCCAGGTGGCTAACGAATATATCCTCCTCCCCGCAGATTGTGACAACTTGGCCTTCCCACTCAAATTTTAACTTTTGGTGAAGGGTAGACGTTATTGCGCCGGCGGCGTGAATCCAGGGTCTACCCAACAAACAGCTGTAGGCGGGCTGAATGTCCATCACATAAAAGATAGTTTTAAAGGTCTGTGGGCCAATTGTCACCGGCAGCTCAATCTCTCCCAGAACCGATCTCTTCGAACCATCAAAGGCTCTTACCACTAGGTTGCTGGGTCTCAATGCCAATCCATCATATTCTAACTTCACCAGAGCCTTCTTTGGTAAGACATTCAGGGAAGAACCTGTGTCCACCAGCACATGAGAAAGGACAGCTCCTTTGCATTCCATGGTTATGTGCAAGGCTTTGTTGTGGTTGCGGCCATCCGCTGTCAAGTCAGTGTTGGTGAACCCTAGCCCATTGCTAGCAGTAACATTTCCAACCACGGTTTCCAATTGGTTGACAGTAATCTCCTCAGGCACGTAAGCTGCGTGCAAGACTTTAAGTAGTGCATTCCGATGGGCTTCGGAGCACATAAGCAGTGAGAGGATAGAGATTTTGGATGGCGTTTGGTGAAGCTGATCCACAATTTTGTAATCACTCTTTTTGATGATTCTCATAAACTCATCAACTTCTTGATCGAACGGTGTCTTCAAGGCTTCTTTAACAGCTTGATCTTCCTGCACCGGGCTCTTTCCTTTTGCCTTGGCAGCAGCTTCTGCTTCGGCAGTAGGTCTTTGCATTGGTGGAGCAAAGAGACGTCCGCTTCGAGTGAAGCCTCCGCCTCCCCCCACATTGTCAATTTGTGGTGCAGGTGTTGATGTTTCCAGAGTGATTCTTTTTCCCTCGCAGTACACGTCTGAGCCATAGTGCCAAGGGATGGCCCTATTGCTTTCATATGGTACTGGTCCGGGCACTGTGACAGTGACTGGACTGATTGCTGCTGCTGAAGGGACTGTAATTGTTTGTGGATCATAGAAGATTGTAACTGGTGCTCTGGTGGGAGCAGCACCTTCTGAATGGTAGGCAGAGTTGTTTTCCGGATCATAGAATATCGTGACAGTAGAGACGTCTTCATGATTTGTTGCTGGAGTTGTAGGAGATAACGGTGGCAGAATGGATGTTGTCGTTGTAGGAGTCTCGAAGTGGAGTGAAGCTGAAGTTGTAGAAGAAAAATTTGTTGTAAACTGATCAGTTGAGATGATGGATGGAGTACTTGTTGATGAAACCGAAGAATTGTCAGGAACAATAGTTGCTGCAGTTGTAGGAGGTTCTGAAACCGTTGCTGATGAAATTGCTGGATCTGCGGGAAATGATGTAGTAATCTGAAGTTGGCCACCCTGAATGAGGCTGTCTATACCATTCCTCAAATTATCGCACCCATTTACAGAGATATTGCAGTAAGCACAACCCAATTCACATCCTGGGAACATCTGACATTCCAAGAGCTGGGCCTTGATTTCTACCAATGGTGTCCTGATCTGTCCCACACTGGTTATTAAATAAGACGGCTTGTCTTCTTCAATAGCGTTAATCCGGGGACCACCATGGTTCGGCATCGGGTTTTTATTGACATTGGGCGGCGGCGCAAAATTCAGAGCCTTGGAGTCTACCAAGTCTTGTACCTTCATATGCAGAGCCCTGCATTTTTCTGTACTGTGACCAGGTGCGTTGGAATGAAAAGCACACCTAGCATTGGAGTCATAGTTTCTTGGTAGACTGTTGGGATCCGGGGGTGCCAACGTTCTTAGCTCAACTAGGTTGAGTTTCAGAAGTTGTGGCAGCAAGGCAGCATACGGCATTGGGATCGGATCGATCACTCTGTTAGCTTGAGATGGCCTTTGTTGGAATGGCCTTTGCTGGTTGTTGTTGTTGGTGTTGCTGTTGTTGTAATTCCTTGGAGGATATTGATTCTGTTGTTGATACTGGGGTTGATGCTGATAGTTTTGCTGAGGAGGTTGATAAACTGGTGGTGGATGAGCTGGCGCGGGAATGGTGACTGCTGCCACAGACCTATGATCATACTGGGGTCTGCCCCTGTTGGCGTGGATGGCATTGGTCTCACCAGTCCTTCTCGGACCCGCAAAAGGCTTTCTTGTATTACTGGATGAGCCTGCACCGTTGTCTGAGATCTTACCCATCTTCAATAGGCTTTCAATTCTCTCCCCAGCTATGACAACATCTGCGAAGCTAGTGGAAGAGAAAGCAGCCAACCTGTCAATATACGTTCCCTGAAGAGTGTTCATAAACATGTCTGCCATTTCTCTCTCAGACATAGGTGGTTGAACGGCAGCAGCCAATTGCCTCCATCTCTGGGCATATTCTCGAAAACTTTCCTTTGACGACTGTGACATGCCCATTAGGAGAGTCCTATTGGGTGCCATGTCCAGGTTATACTGATACTGTCTGATGAAGGCCTCTGCCAGGTCCTTCCAGCATCTAATTGTTGCCCTTGTCAAATGGGAATACCATTCCCTAGAGGCTCCAGTCAAGCTATCTTCGAAGTAGAACATCCAGAGCTTCTCATCCATTGTATAGGCCTTCAGCCTTCCCAGAAATGATTGCAAATGAGTCCGGGGGCATGAAGTCCCATTATACTTTTCGAAACAAGGAGGCTTGAACTTATGGGGGATCCTGACCCCGTCTACCAAGCCCATGTCCATGACATCGAACCCCAAAGAGTTCTGAGACTCTAAGGACCTTAATTTCTCGGCAATTTCATCTAGCCTTCGATCGTAGACCTCATCCCCAGCTCCCATCACTGTGAACTGGTCTTCTTGGGCGTCTTCTTGGAGTACCCTTCCTGTAGCAGCATTCCCTTGTACATTAGCAGGGATATTGACCTCCGGATGAAGGTGAGGGCCGAATACAGGTGGGTTGACCTGAGGCTGACCCCCCTCATTGTTGCTTGTTCCGCCAGTCCCTAGATGGGCATCTTCCCGAGTCTGCCTCTCTACCCAGGCTCTCAGTCTTTCCTGGCTCTGAGCCATGTTGTTCATCACTTCCATAAACTGAGTCATCTGCGTTCTCATTTCCAATCTTTCGTTTGCCATTTGATTTCTGACCTCCGTAAGGTCCTGCTGCATCTGATCCATCTGAAATCCCGGAAGGTTGTTTCTAGTAGGGTATCTGTGTGGCCTGTTGAGGGGAAACACCCGGCGACGAGCAATAGTTCCTGCTCATCACAACAGAGTTAGCAATCAACAAAAACAAAACCTACAAAACAAACAAAAGGGTTAGCATGCAATGCAGTATGCTTATTTGTTCTCAAGGTATCCGGCTTGGTATTCAGTTTTGACCCTTCCAGACCCTTGAAGATGTTGTTGATGTTGCTTTCGAAGTAAACTCGGATGGAACAAAATAACACAAATATATTACAGAAGGTGAAATAATACAACTTGTTCATTTTACAACACAAGCCCTTAAAGGGGTCAAAATACATTACAAAAAGATAAAAGTACATGGAAAGCAAACAACAACAAGCAAATGGTCAAACACCAAGTCCAAACTCATCCTCACGAACTTCCTTGAGAAGTGCTTCGGTCACAGGATCAGCCGGACGCTCCGTAAGGTTCCTGATGAGAAGGTTCCTTGTAGCAATAGCTGCAGTCAGCTTCTTGTGCTGACTTTGGTCCTTTGACCTCTTTACTCCAGCTCTGATCTTTAGCTCTGATATCTCCCTCTGGGCTGCTGCCAGGGCTTCCTCCATCTGTTCCATCTTGTCTTGAACTCTCTTGTCCTCCAAAGTACGAGCCTCGGTGATCCTGACCCACCTAGCCTGACTCTCCTTCAGATACAAGTCTGTCCTAGCTTTCTGGTACTGGGCTTCTTTGCAAGCATTCTTCAGGATTTGTTCTCCAGCCCTAGACTTCTTGATGTAATCTTCAGACCTCTCAATCTTAGCCAGATGCTCTTTCTTCAGTTTCTCCAATCTTTCAATATCCAATCTCCCATCACTCCTCTCATAGAGGGTCTTCTGCAAAGCTTGAGTCAACTTCTCATTTCTCTCCTTTAACTTCTCAAACTCCTCCAGGCTGACAGTTGCTGGAGGTGGTGCTGTGGAAGGTTCAGGCACATCTTCAATAGTAAAGGGCATCCCGGAGAATTGAGCCCTAGCATAGGACCAATCACAGTATTGTGCTGATGCCACATTGTTACATTTTCCCAAGATGGTTATCCCCTTAGTTTGAACATTATCCCAGGCCCAGGCTGCCTGCCTAACAATTGCCAAACTAATCTTGTTCTCACAGTAAAGGGTCTCCACCAAGTCTTGTGCCTTAGGAGTGTGGATCAGTGCGTAGCCCAGTTGTCTTTTAAACAGCAGAGGGTTGTAATTGATACTACCCTTAACTCCTACTAGGGGCACATTGGGAAAATGCCCACAGCTGGTGATGATACCCCTGCCTTTTGTGCTCTGAGTGCACCATCTGATATCAGCTGAAGTGAGAGTAGTAAGCCTTCCAGCCCAGTTTCTCTGTTGATGAGGGTTCAGAAATGCATCTGTCCTGGGTAAGTGCCTGAGAAGCCAAGTATGGAACAACGGAGCACAACACCTCACTAGTCTTCCCCTCTGCTTCTCATTCCTCTGATGCACTGAATAGTAGAGATCACCCAATAATGTTGGCACTGGGTTCTTCAAGATGAACAAGTGAATTGCATTCTTACTAATGAATCGAGGCTCATCTGCAAACAATACAATTCCATATATACTCAGGGCCAACAAAGCACAGACAGTTTTCCACTCCCCCAGGGAGGCCTTCAGACTAGCTTGAGAAATTAGGAAATCCAGATGGAAACCAGAGATTCCAGCTTTAGATGTCATATGCTGCCCAATCAAGACTGATTCTAGGTGCAATGCTTTGGCTATCCCTTCATTACTTGGAAAAGCCATCTCAGGGTTGAAAGGGATTTCTCTCCTGATAGGTATGCCAACTAATGATGAGTATTCTTCCAACAAGGGCCCCATCTGAAAATCCTGGAAAGTAAAGCATCTCAGTGGGGGATCATAAAACTGAAGGCAGGTGTGGATGAGACTTCTCTGTGAGGGGTCCAGATCCATAACCATGTCAAGTATATCCCCATAATGCTCCCTGAACAAAGGTATGTGATCTGGAGTGATCAGGGTCTGAATCCTCCTGATGTCTGATAAGTCTGGCTGGAAGAAGTGATAGGTGATGTTGCTTTTCTTTGGAGCCATGATGCTGAAGACTGAGTAGAGGCAGGTGCTGATGACAATGCTGAAGGAAAGAGCCACTGATTGGCTGGTGCTGGTGATAGCTGAAGCAGACAGCTGATAACTGAAGCAAGTGCTGATGAAGACAGGTCAATACTGAAGATGGGGTCAAAACCAAAACCAAATGAAGATGGATACCCTGAAACACAAATAAGCAAATGTCAATATGATGCGATGATTATGTATGCAAATGATATGCTAGGGTTTGTGACTGAGCTGGATCTGATCAAATGCTCTGATATAGGTTCTTCGTGTATAAGAAATCCAGATGGAGGTCTATAAGTCCAGTAACCAAGGTGGGGGACTCAAATAAAGAGTCATATGTCCAGGGTTTTAGAATCATAAGAACTGTCCAACATGAAGTACTCTTATCAAACAAAGTAACAAGGTATTCTGAGGTCAAGGTACCTGCAAACCTGTAAACAGCCCAAACCCCCTCACAGGTGGTGTTCTAAAACAAGGATCCTCAGACTTGGATCAGTTATGAGAAGTGTAAACACTTCTATCCCGGAGGTACAGTGTCTACAATAACCATAACAATTCCTCCTCTAATTCACCTCAGTTTCTGGAGGTCAGTACTAAAAGGTCATCCAGACTTAGCAGGCTTCCCAGATAGCCCTAGCATTGCAGGAAATCTGCAACACAGAGTTCTCAAGAAGAAACCCACATCTGAACCGTGTTTCATATTCCCGCACCAGACCGAAATGGAATGGGAAAGAATATGATTCACTCTAGCCTAGGTGTCACTCAGATCCCAGGTATAGGATCTTATCTCTCAATGAAACACCCACCCACCAAAGCAAACAACCAGATCCAGCCAGCAGCATGACAATATGATATATACAAAAGCAATAACGAAAGCAGTAAAGCAACTGTACATAAAGCAGTAAAAACAAAACAAGCATACAAACACAAGTAAGCACATAACACCCCAGTAAACACAAATCAATCAAACGCTAGGAGGAACCCACAAAAAGAACCAGAAGCCCTGGTTGCAGTATAAGGTTCCCCAGCAGAGTCGCCAAGCTGTCGCTCCCGACAAATGAAACAGGGTCATATGAAGGTACAGACGCGAACGGTCGGCGAGAGGGACAATGAGAACACACAGCCGTGAACTCACTGGAAATGAAAAGAGTCGCCAGCTAGGCATTTTTATCCCGGAGGAAAGGCAATGCTGCATAGACCTAGAAAGAGATGGATAAGACAGTCGCGAACCAGAGAGACTGAGAAAGGGGGTTGGTTACAACCTGGGAAGGTATTAGCACCCAGATTGTCCGTCGTACTCGACGGGATCCACGCTTAAAAGATTTGTGTTTTAAAGGGGTAGTGTCAGTGCAATCTGTGTGTAAAATAGCTGGAAAAGAATGTACAGGTGTCAGTGTAAAAGAAGTGTGAAGTGCATAAGTGAAGTGTCAGTGTAAGGAAAGAGTATGCTCATGATCATGAGGCTAAGAGAATAAAGCTGGAAAGAGGGGGAATATACAGAGACTTTTGTTCGATAACTGTTAAGTTATGCCTATGTATCCTCTCGTGCAATGAGGAAGTCAGAACACCGTAGTTCGACCCAAAGAGACTGAAAGGTGAATTGACTTGTGAACTGCTTGCTTGTCTATGCTCAAGTGTATGACCTGTCTGGCTCAGGTGCTAACTGTCTTGCATTAGACGGAAGAAGCAAGTTCTCGTTTGTGAGTGAAGGTGATGAGAAAAGAATCCCGGAGGAGACGATTATTGTTTGTTTTTGTGTTTTCAGTCTTTTATTGCTTTTGAAAATTTGTCATAAGTTAATGAGCTTAAGCCTAAACCAATGGATTTAGTAAACTCATCACATCTTCCCTCTGATTAGGGGTAATGAGAATACCTTAAGTGTGAAGTCAGATTCTCACACTTAATCACCTTTGGTGCAAGATTAAGATCATTAACCTACTTGTGATTATTTAGATGTTTTTGTGGGTTTTGTTTAGTGTTGAGTAATGAGGTTAAGCCCTAATCAAGGATTAAACAGACTCATTACACCATCCTAATAGAAGGATAATAGATGAGGATGTTTAAGCTGAGGAAAGCTCCTCAACTTAATCCATGATTAGGGATTAATCTCATAACAAAACAAACCTTTGATTTAAGTGGATTTTATTTAATGATATGATGATGAAATGATTTTTATGGTTTGTAAGACAACTTGAGGGGGACTTGTCCATTAACACTAGGGTTAGTCCTTCTTAACCAATTAAGGAAGAATTAGAACCCTAATGCAAGGCCCAAGTTACAAGTGTGATGTCTTGATGATTATTAAGTGAATTGATTAAGGGAGTTAAACACATTAAGGGTTTAACACTTAGGATTAAAGTTATACACTCCATCCTAAGAGAAGGATGCAGGCATAAGCTTAATCACAAAGCCTTAAAGCCTTTAGGGTTTAATCCCTGATTATGAGGTGAGAAGAGAAGACTCAAAGAGATGACACAAAGGTAAAATCTAAGAAGGGGAGACTAATCAAAACCCTAATCATTGACATGCTTGGTTGTTCCTAAGGTTCGTGAGGCTTAAGAGAGAAAGAATCTTCAAAGGCCACCAAGGATGAATCAGATGAAAGGATCCAGAAGCAAAGAGAAGCAAAACAACTTGCTTCACCTAAGAAGTCAAGTTGCTTGAAGGAAGAAGGTAAAATAAACAGGGAGGAGCAAGCTCACTCCAATACACATACAAAAAATGCAACAATGATGCACAAAGGAGATGAAAAGAAAATGCGAGAAGTGAAGGCAAATTCACTTCTCGGAGTACTTACCACCTGAAAAGTTAGCACGAAAGAAAGAAATAAAGTGAAAATGAACTTGATATTAGGATGCAAACCGAAAATAAAAACATGTTCAGGATACAAGGAGAGTTATAAGATGATATGAATTATTGCGCAAGTGAAAACGAACGAAAATAAATGGCTAAGTTAAGATGAGATTAATTAACAGAATGGATTAATTAACTAAAATAACTTCCCCTCATATAACTACCCAAAAAATGCTTTCTCTCTTTTTTTGAAATTTTTACTATATATAATTATATCTAAAAAAGGAAAAAAAAGAAAAAGAAAAGAAAAGTTTTACATAATTTATCTAAAGAAATAAGTAAATGATTTACAAAATTTATCTAAAGAAATAAATAAATGATTTACAAAATTTATCTAAAGAAATAAATAAATGATTTACAAAATTTATCTAAATAAATAAATAGTTTACAAAATTTATAATGTGAACAAAAGAAAATAGAAACAAAAAGGACAACAAGGGCCCTTCTGCTGGTAACACCCTCCTAAATGGGCCCGGGTCAACAAAGGCCTGAATACCCCAAAATTCTTTGCCAAACGTTTAACATTCTGAGGAAAGAAAAATGCAGACCCTAGCCAAAGCACCTGTGACGTGTCGATGGGAGAACGGTCGGTGGCCTTTGGAAGAAACAGGCAGCAACACGTGTGGTATTAGAAACAAAATCAAGGCTGCATTCACGATAAGAAGTAGAAAAGTCTCAAAGACTTTCATCAACCTTCCGCCTCTCTCCTTCTTAACTATCTGAGTCTAAAACTCAACCCAAAACCCTAACATTTATCAAAACTAAACAACAATCATTCTAGTACCCACCCAAACAACAGAGATTCGACGAACGAAGAAAGGAAGAAAGAGATTCGAAATCGGCGCTCAACAATAACAGCAGGAGAAAAGGGAAGTCAAAAGAGAACTGGATCTTATACCTGCTCTGAATGTTCTCAGAGGTATAGTCTCCTTTCAAAGCACTCTGTTCTTCAGCTCGAACCCTCCTTCTCCTTCTTCGAATTTGCTTTTTCTTTCGACGGGGAAACTTTCTAGGGTTTCTCTTGTTTGATTTTGATTCTCTTCTGGTAAAAGTGATTTAGGGTTTTTCTCTGTGTTGTTTGTGATGCGGCTATGCGTTTTTTTTTTATTCATGAGTTCAGCTTGATTTTATAGTGACAATTAGGGTTTCAACAATCTCAATCTGGATATGTCTTTTTTCTTCTTTTTCGTAACAGAAAAATTGTCTTTGCTATTTTGTGAAATTTCGCCCTGCAACCTGCTGACACTTCTTCTATGGATTTTTGTCTGTTTATGCCTCTTGGTTTCGCACCTTTGTTGAATTAGTTTTTGAAATGAAACCGGATTGATGGTGTCTTAATTGGATTAGTTACTCTTTTTACTACTGTAAACTTAATTTCACTGCTAACCATTGTGGCAATTATTTCAGGAGATTTCCATGCTTTTTCTTCCAAAGAAAGTCGAGAAAAGCCAATAATATCTTCTGTCTTATCATCATCAGACCTTGAGAGACTCTCCCCTTCTTTTCCATCAAACTCAATAGCATCACCACCACCAGCCTCTGATGTGGACAAAGCAATATCCTGTGATTTTACTTCCTGACTTTCTCCTATTCCTTCAAGAGCTTTGTGCAGATTCCCAGCATGGAGATTAGCTGTTCTTGCTAACCTAGTTAACAACAAATAAAGTCCCTTCACAGCTGATGTCAGAGATGGCACCAAGGGCTTAAAGGTCTGACAAGAATTCCTGATCCTTAAACAGTATGATTGATATATAGCTTGTCCATGGATGTGTGATATTTCCTTCTTGGTCTCACTTTCCCTAGCTATAGCATCAGCCATAGCAGCTGCATCCTTAGACAACACGGGTTCAAGTGGAAAAAGAATGGCATTCACCTTTGAAAGATTTTCCATGAGAGAGAGATGGATTGAAGTTGCCTCTTTCCCCAGATTGTAAACATCGTGTACATCTTCAGTTATTGCTAAAACCTCTTCAAGCATAGAACCACACTCAGAAGTTAAAGCAGTATGCATCCTTGAAACCTGAGCAAAAGCAGACAAAGCAACACTTGCCTCATACGCACAATCCCTCATGGAAAGAACTGTGCTTTGTAAGTCACCAGAAGCTGATTTTGCTTTCAGAGAGGCAATGCCGAGTTCATTGGCTGCAAACTAGGGGCAACTCTTTCTTTCTATGATCATCATACAATTGGAACAATTCGACTGAAGCTTTGTTCATCTTGAGCCTGCTCGGAGTCAAGCCTGTCAGAATCATACAAGACACCTATATTACCATCAGTGTCCAGGTTAGACTCATCCCCAATCACACATACATTAGAATTCATATTCACATCTTCATGATCTACTCTCCTGATTCATCTTAAAAAAAAAAACCTTGCAATGATATTGTGATCTTGTAAACAATGCAGATGGTTCTGATGGAGGCGAGATAAATTTTGCAGTTGACAAGGGAGGCAGGTCACTATGTCTTGCATAATATGATCCGGATGATTCTGATGGAGGGGAGATGAATGGCAAAAAATTGTTTTACTTTCCAATTTATCAAATGAAGTATGTGGTTTATCACTGTGAACTGTTGGCTCTTCTTTTAATGTAGGAGTTGCTGAAGTGATAACATCCACGAGCATAATAACAGGTATGGCACTATTTTCTACTGTCTTTAGAGAATCATTCTTCACCCATTCTTGATTGGTAAGTTACTTAGCTGCATGCTGAAAACATGTTTAATTAATACCATTACGACCTTCTAATATTCCAGCTTCTCTAATAGGTTCCAAGTCCCTCACTGGAGGTAGACAAACCACAAGGTCAACATCACTTGTTGGAAGAGCCAGAATTGGAACCAAATATGCTTGTCCTGGATCTGGGTCATAGAACCTGTAGAGATCGGGTAGCTCTCTTGACAGCCTAGTTAATGTAAAACCTCCTTGCCATGTTTTCTGCAGAAACCTTTCAGACAAGAATCTTTACAATACATCAAGACTTGGGATGATTTTTGGAATCAGTTTGTAAGATGGCTTAGAGCATGACTCGTCGGCAACATTCTCTAACTTGGATTCAGGCAAAGAAGACACTGATTGGCTTAAGTTGTTATCATTCAAGTGGCTTCTAGTACTGCCGTTTTTGAGGTTTTTTCGAAGAATCAGCTGAACTAACAGAAGCAGTTCTGGCGGGGAGTCTTGGGAGAAAGAATCGAACAAACTTCAAAGGCAAGTAACCTATAATCCCTTGCCTTTGTATTTGCTTAACTTCCTTTTGAATACTCATCCTTGGTATGAATCATTCTAATATCATTCAAACATTGTTCTGACATTCTTCTTCTCTCTTTTTTTTTTGCTATCCATGAGTTTGGTTTCAACATGACTACGCTCCTCGGTTGCATTGACATCAGCTTCAGGATTTTGTGACTTTTGGGACAGGTTTCGATCAAACCTCTGACTCTTCAGATTTGTCACCTTCACTTCTTTCATTGAGGCTTTGAACAGCTTCAGCATCATGATTGGCAGCGTCGGCATTTTGCGAGTCGTTCTCCTAAACCTTGAGAAGCTTCCAACTCCTCATTAATAGAGACCAACTGCTGCAGCCCATCACTTATGGTATAAAGCCTCAAAGAGTATTTCTTCAACATTTGTTATGCTTCTGTAATGACTGAAAGAGCTGTTTTACAGGTTGCACGTAGGACTTGGCAGTAAGAGCGCAACAGGGCATGCGATGATGTCCTTTCGGGTCGTAGAAGATAGAGGCAAGAATAAACAGTTTGTGCCAGCGAATGGCCCTTGTGCCATGTTGCCTCACATGCTAGCGGATGGTCCCTGATGTCCCTTATGCATCGGTCATCAGTATTTATCATCACTAAGAAACCGAAGCAGCACCGTTCTCAATAGCCTTAGTAGGTAGCAGCCATACCAGAGTCCATTTTCGGATACATTATCTCCAAAACAGACATGGCAGCATATAGATTGGAATTAACTTTTGATTTGCAATGTCATGATTTTGCAACAAGTAGAATTGGAATTTGTAACATAAATATTATTTGGGATAGCAATAGATGTTTGAAGTGTAGTTAGGACTTTTTGGAGCATGGCCTCGAGCCTTCAACAATTAACACAAAATGTTATGCATTTATATTCTTCAATTTTATTGTCTTCGGTTTTCACTTTCATTTATTTTGACAATGCACCAATCAAGACTTCAATATCTTGCAAAACTTGGACAATATCAACATTAACATGCTTGAAAACAATGTACTTGAAGTAACACATAGCCACGTAAAATGAACCATAACTCCAAACATATGCGCCTCCAAATCCAACTTAATCCAAATCCAACATACTCCCAATCACACATAACACCACAAAAGGCCCATGAAATGCCGTTTGAATCTGAGTCCAATACGATACCATGAAATTCCTTTCCTCCTTTCCCTTTTTGAAATCAAAGAATCAATTCCAACGAGCCATCCTCCTTAGGTTTGAAACCGATGAATCAAAGAAACCATACTTGTCATTTTTCTTAACAAAAAATGCAATAAGTTAACCCACGGCCTATTAAATTAAATATTCAAAATAACTCAAAACCACTTTGAAATTTTAGTGACGCTTAAACATCAATGAAACTCCAATTGATTGGAATGTTTCGCGGGAAACATATTTGTAAGGTCTTTGATGAGTAAGAATAACTGGTGTGGCTCAGGCCTATGGATCAGACCTTGGGGAATTGAAACAAGTAGAGGCATAGCCACATGGGCTTTTGCAAATTGGTACAAGCTTGCCCCCTTTGTGATCCCTTGAGGCACGAGTCGTGAAACCTGGAGATTCTTTGGTGCATTCAGAATTTAAGGCCCTGATTCATGTTTGCGTGATGATTGGAAGTCGCACTGGAGTCACACAAAAGCTTGCCATGAGAATTTACAAGTTCTCCAATTCAAGGCAATTTTGCAAAGTGCCTCAAAATTCTCAGTCTTGTGAACTTCTGGCATCCTTTATGACCAAATAAAGATCATACGCAATCAGAAATGACGAAGAACACCCTTTGGTCGGGTCAACGGGAGCCTCAGACATCCTGGTTTTGTATTGACTTGTTCCAGAAGTCGTCCCTTGATCAGATATCCTCCCCATGGAATTTCTTCATGAAACTTGATATGCGCGAACCTCATAACCTGGCCCTGTTTCCATGCCATTTTTCAGTTCTTGCGTTTCTTTGGCATTTTTGACTTTGAGGGCATACAATATGATGCTTGAACATTGAAGACCTTTGGAGTGGCTCTTGAAGCTTCTGGATTGCTCAGATCGCAAACCCTATATGCAGATGACTTTGAACCAATGCAGTGAATCAAAAATGCGGTATGAGATGCCATGATTGAGATTATGTATATGAAATGATCACAAGCCATGGTGTGAATGGGTGAGGGAAAATTTGGGGTGTTTACACGTCCCCATTGTTGATTTTGGTTATCTGACACTCGTCCTGTGTTGTGATAAACCTTGAGAGCAGCCGTCCCCTGCTGAGTGGTCGTCCTCCACTTCTTGATGGTCGTCCTCCATCATGCTCGTCCGATGGCCGTCCCCATCGTTGACCTTTTTATCCGGCATTCGTCCAATGTCGCGATATTTTCGGCAGCCATACCCTGCCAGGTGGTCGTCCTCCACCTTTGATGGTCGTCCCCATCATATTTCTTTTATCCCCAACAGAGCAGCCGTCCCCTGCTAGGTGATCGTCCTTCACCTTTGATGGTCGTACCCCATCATCTGTTTATTTCATTTATTCTTTAGCCCGATGGCCGTCCCCATCGTTGGTTACTTTGCTTTATGAACTTGATGGCCGTCCCCGTCATGTTTCATTAATCCCAAGAGAATTTTACAACTTTACCTTGATGGCCGTCCCCATCATATAATCTTATTTTCCCCAGCTAGTCGGCCGTCCCCGTCTTGGCTTTACCTTTTATCCCCAGCTAGTCGGCCGTCCCCGTCTTGGCTTTACCTTTTATCCCCAGCATGTCGGCCGTCCCCGTCATTGCGTTGTTTCCCACTTTACAATATACTTTATTTTCTTTTACAATCTATATCCCTTTTCTTCTTCATTCTGTGAGTGCAAATTTTGGACTGTCTTTGGTATTCAACCACAAGTTATCTTGTTTGCCTGTTAAGCCGTTGCTTACATCCTGCACAGCTAACTCATGTTTGAATAGGGGCAGCTGTAAACACCCCAAATTTGCCCTCACCCATTTCACCATGGCTTGTGATCATCTCATATGCATAAACACAATCATATCATCTCATACCTCAGTTTTGAGTCACTGCATAGTTTCTAAGGCATCTGCACCTAGGGTTTGTGATCTGAGCAATCTCAGGGCATCTTGAGCCACTCCAAAGGCAACCAATCAATTCAAAGGGGTCTACATGTGTCCAAGCATCATATTACATCCTCACAAAGCCAAGAATTCAAAAGAATCACAAGAACTAGGGTTTGAGTGGATGCAGAGCCAGGATTGACTGCACAGTTGACCTAAAATTAGGGTTTTTGGTTTCAGAGGCCATAACCCCAATTTTTTTGGTCATTCTTGTTTCCATTGGTCTCTATATGGTATAGGGAGTATTCATATCAATTTTCATGAAGAAATTCCATGGGGAAGTCATCTGATCAAGGGTTGACTTTTCAGACAAGTCAGTGTAAAATCAGGGCATCTGAGGCCCCCAATGACCCAACCAATGGGTGATCTTCATCATTTTGAGTGTACATGATCTCTATTTGGTCATGGAAGAAGGTTGAAGTTCACAAAAATCAAGAATTTAGGGTTTTTGCAAATGTTGACTTTTTGGGCATAGTTGACTTTTCAAGAATGCTTCATTTTAGGTCATTTTTCAAGCCTTGATTCTTGGTCCAAAAATGCTTCAAATGGAAAAACTTTGGTCATGAAAGTTGTAGATCTCATCTTTCCCTTTTCAAAAAGTACAAGAACATGATCAAACTCTTTTTGGATCAAAAGTTATGGTGTGACAAAGTTGGCCAAAATCATTGATTTTCAAGGCATGCCTCAAATGAGAATTTTGCAAAACCATGAACCAAAGCCAATTGCAGCTTCTAGTTCATTTCAAACCAGTATGCAAACATTCTATAAGTCATAAAAATCAGAATTGAACCAAGAATGCCCATGAATTATGGCTTGTGGGATTAGGAAATCACATGTGAACCAAAAAGCCAACAACTTGCAAAGTCATCATTGTGCTTCTACCACTTGATGCATTGGATGCTACACTTTGGCTAGCCTCTCACCTCACCTTGCTGCACCAGAACCAGCCCATGTACTAGCTATAGATCAACCCATACTTTCCTTACACAAAATTTGACTTTTTGCAAAAGGTGACTTACCAATCAATAAAGCACATGTCCAATCATCTGACCAATGAGAGAGGTTTATGTGGACAAAGAGCAAGCCATTCCATACATCTAGCAAGGCTGAAACCATTCACAAGGAGACATTCACAAAAACACTCCTTTTTGCATAAGCCTTCGAATCTGCCTCCACAAGTTCAGAACACTCAAACCATTTCCACACTTCAACTCACCATACTTCATAGACCTCAAACCACCAAGAGCCAGGCCTGAAACAAGCAAGAACACCCCACTGCCATTTCTCACCTCAACTTGCAGTTTCATTCGAAACTCTTCCCACAGCACACAAACATACAAACAGACACCACAGACCTTCTCCATTCACCATCTGGATCACAAAGAACCATTTACAATGACCTGAAACTGCCTGAAACTCCATTGCCATTTCTGACTGAGCTTGAGCAGAAGCTTGTCAAACTCCTCATCCAGCCAACTTAAATTCCTTTTGAGCATTCAAACATCATCTGGGGATCAAGTGGAGTGGATTGCACTGAAGGAAGTGGCCAGAAAGTCATCAGAGTAAAAGCTTCGAATCTCAGGTAGCTTGAAAATTATTTTTCCAGAAATCGTTTTTCATGTTATAAACTTGTTCTCTATGCTTCACTGAGTATCCTGGTGCTTTTGGTTTTTGGAATGGCTTTGAAATGAGCATTTAATTGATCTCTGAAACTTACGTGCCCTAGTTCTTTCTTGCTTCGATTCAGCCTTGTTAGGAAGAATAAATTTGTTTTGAGTGAGGGTTTTGATTCGTGAGTGAGTGGGGATCATTCTTGTGTTCTTAGTTTTCATTTTAAATACGTGTGGAGAGAGTTAGGGATTTTGGGTGAACGGAGAAGATGACCGGAACACTGTTCCGGTCATCTGAATGTGTTTAACGGCGAGATTAGGGCATAAGCATTGATTAGTGAAATTTGAATCTGAGCCGTGAGATGTGGCGCGCAGTCAACTCCCGCGCGTGTGAGTTTGAATCTCCACCTTAGGATCTGATTACTTCTCATTAATTCATTAAAAATTCATTTTAATTTCTTTTCTTTTCATTTGTTTTGCATAATTATTTTAAAATAGTAAAAAAGCCTTAAAAATTATGAAACTTTTTCTCCTGAGTTTTATTAATTTTCATGACACAAAAATATTTTTATTTTTATTTTTTTCATTAAAAAAGTATTTTTAAATATTTAAAAGTTTATTTTTAATTGATTAATGGAAATTAATTAATTAAAAATACTTTTAGGTATTTAAAAATCACCAAAAAATTCATGAAATGTTCTAAGACATTTAGAAACATTGTCCAACCTTCAAACCAAATTTCTTTTTTGATCTTGATGCATTTTGAGAATTTTCCATTGAATTAAATCATTTTTGGTGCATTATTTTGATCATAAGTTCAAAAATTCATTTCTGCCTATCTAAGAAGAGTTGGACATTGATTCTTTTTGCTTTGTTTTGTGTTTGGCATGTAGTTTCTAGGGTAAAATGGCCATGATTTGTTTCCTCATTTTCAATTTGTTTGGCATTTCTTTTGTTTAGGGACCCTAAAAACCCTAATAACTTAGAAAAAATCATATCTTGAGTTTG
Source organism: Lathyrus aphaca (assembly GCA_963966055.1). NCBI lineage: Eukaryota > Viridiplantae > Streptophyta > Magnoliopsida > Fabales > Fabaceae > Lathyrus > Lathyrus aphaca. The sequence continues at coordinate 722,756,737 of OZ014519.1, read as the reverse complement.
GTTAAGAGTTGAGACCTCCCCTTTGGACTTTGGTTTAGTATAGGTTTAGGGTTTCTTTGGGTGGCATTTTCCATTTTTTAAATTAGGTTTTGCTTCTGTTTTTGGTTTTTGTTTGTTGTTTGATCCATAAACCCTAATTTGGGCTTTCATTTGCATACCTCTTGCATTCTCTTGCATAACATGACTTGCCATGACATTTCAATCATCCATTTGATTCATTTGACATCTTAAGACATATAGAAAGCATGTTTGATCATTGAATTACATATTTGCCATGTTGTATGCTTTGTTTGCTTCCTAACTTTTCATGTAAGTCCATGCTTCTAAGCTTGCACCATTTGCATCCATGATCTTGTATGAGCATATCCATGCCTTGCCTCATGTTTATATCATCTCATAGCATCATTAGCATCATGTAAATGCTTCTGGTTTTGTTTCTCATCATGTCATCTCATCCCATTTTGCATTGCATTGCATTTCTTTTCTAACATTTCAGGTGGTAAGTAATGTTGAGAGGTGAATTTGCCTTCACTTCTCATGACTTTTCTTTTCATTCCTCTTGCATCCATGCTGCATTTTTATATGTGTTTGAGATTGAGCTTGCTCATTCCTCTTCTTCTTACTTTCTTTCTTCAAGTGACTTGACTTCTTGAATGAAGCAAGTCACTTTGCTTCTCTTGATCCTGTTCATCTGCTTCCTGGTGGCCTTTGAAGATTGTTCTTGTTTAACCTCACAAACTTTAGGAACAACCGAGCATGACAATGAATTAGGGTTTTGATTAGTCCCCCCTTCTTAGTTTTACCTTTGTGTCTCTTTTGAGTCTTCTCCTCTCATCTCATAATCAGGGACTAAACCCTAAAGGCTTTAAGGCTTTGTGATTAAGCTTATGCCTGCATCCTTCTATTAGGATGGAGTGTATAACTTTAATCCTAAGTGTTAAACCCTTAATGTGTTTAACTCCCTTAATCAATCCACTTAATAAGTATCAAGACTTCACACTTGTAACTTGGGCCTTGCATTAGGGTTCTAATTCTTCCTTAATCTGGTTAAGAAGGACTAACCCTAGTGTTAATGGACAAGTCCCCCTCAAGTTGTCTTACAAACCATAAAATTCACTTCATCATCTTATCAACTAAAATCCACTTAATCAAAGGCTTGTTTTGTCATGAGTTTAATCTCTAATCATGGATTAAGTTGAGGAGTTTTCCTCAGCTTAAACATTCTCATTTATTATCCTTCTATTAGGATGGTGTAATGAGTCTGTTTAATCCTTGATTATGGCTTAACCTCATTACTTAACACTAAACAAAAACAACAAAAACATCTAAATAATCACAAGTAGGTTAATGATCTTAATCCTATACCAAAGGTGATTAAGTGTGAGAATCTGACTTCACACTTAAAGTACTCTCATTACCCCTAATCAGAGGGAAGATGTGATGAGTTTACTAACCCTTTGGTTCAGGCTTAAACTCATTAACTTATGACAAAATCCAAAAACAATAAAAGACTGAAAACTCAAAAACAAACAATAATCGTCTCCTCCGGGATTCTTTTCTCATCTCATTCACTCACAAACGAGAACTTGCTTCTTCCGTCTAATGCAAGACAGTTAGCATCTGTGCCAGACAGATCATACACTTGAGCATAGGCTAGTAAGCAGTTCACAAGTCAATTCATCTTTCAGTCTCTTTGGGTCGAACTACGGTGTTCTGACTTCCTCATTGCACGAGAGGATACGTAGGCATAACTTAACAGTTATCGAACAAAAGTCTCTGTACATTCCCCCTCCTTCTAGCCTCATTCTTTTAGCCTCATGATCATGAGCAGTTCTTTTTCATTCTCACACTGACACTTTCATACTTCATATCACTTATACACTTTACACTGACACCTGTACATTCTTTTCCAGCTATTTTGTACACAGATTGCACTGACACTACCCCTTTAAAACACAAATCTTCTAAGCGTGGATCCCGTCGAGTACGACGGACAATCTGGGTGCTAATACCTTCCCAGGTTGTAACCAACCCCCTTTCTCAGTCTCTCTGGTTCGCAACCGTCTTATCCATCTCTTTCTAGGTTTATGCAGCATTACCTTTCCTCCGGGATAAAAATGCCTAGCTGGCGACTCTATTCATTCTCCAGTGAGTTCACGGCGGTGTGTTCTCATTGTCCCTCTCGCCGACCGTTCGCGTCTGTACCCTTATTTGGACTTAGTTTCATTTATCGGGAGCGACAGTATGCAATGCAGTATGCTTATTTGTTTCCAAGGTATCCGGCTTGGCACTTGGTTTTGACCTTTCCAGACCCTGAGGAAGATGCTTTTTGATGTTGCTTAGGAGAGAGAGATTCAAATGAAACAAACTAATGAATTATATTACAAAAAAGTGAATGATACATAGTTTTTTTTTTACAATACATGCCCCTAAGGGATCAAAATACAACATAAGAAAGAAAAGTACAATGAAATGAAAGCAACAACAAGCAAAAGTCAGACATCAAGACCAAACTCATCCTCCTGAACTTCCTTCAGAAGTGCTTCAGTTACCGGATCAGCTGGACGCTCTGTGAGATTCCTGATAAGAAGATTCCTGGTGGCAATAGCTGTAGTTAGCTTCTTGTGTCTGCCCTGGTCCTTTGACCTCTTCACACCAGCCCTAATCTTCAACTCTGAGATCTCTTTCTGGGCTGCTAGCAGGGCTTCCTGTTGCTCTTTTGCACTGGCCTCCAACTGTTCAATCTTGTCCTGAGTCCTCTTATCTTCCTGAGTACGAGCTTCAGTGATTCTGACCCACCTAGCTTGACTCTCTTTCAGATATAGATCAGTCCTGGCCTTCTGGAACTAAGCCTCCTTGCATGCATTCTTCAAAATCTGCTCTCCAGCCCTTGACTTCTTGATGTAGTCTTCTGACTTCTCAATCCTGGCTAGATGCTCCACCTTAAGCTTTTCCAACCTTTCAATGTCCAGCCGACCATCACTCCTCTCCCAGAGGGTCTTCTGTAGAGCCTGAGTCAGATTCTCATTCCTCTCTTTCAGTTTCTCAAACTCTTCCAGGCTAACAGTGGCTGGAGGGGGTGCTGTGGATGGTCCAGGTGCATCCTCAATGGTGAAGGGCATCCCAGAAATTTGAGCCCTGGCATGAGACCACTCATAGTACTGAGCTGAGGCCACATTGTTGCATCTCCCAAGAATGGCCATCCCTTTGGTTTGGACATTGTCCCAAGCCCAGGATGCTTGCCTGACAATAGCTAGATTAGGCTTAATTTCACAATAAAGGGTTTCATCCAAGTCTTGTGTTCTAGGAGGGTGGACCAATGCATAGCCCAATTGTCTTTTGAAAAACAGAGGGTTGTAGTTGATGCAACCCTTCACTCCTATCAGGGGTACATTGGGAAACTGCCCACAACTAGTAATGATGTCCCTGCCTTTGGTGCTCTGAGTGCACCACCTGATGTCATCTGAGGTCAAAGCAATGAGTCTTCTAGCCCAATTCTTCTGTTGGTGAGGATTCAAGAATGCATCAGTCTTGGGCAAGTGTTTGAGCAGCCAGGTATGGAACAGGGGAGCACAACATCTCACCAACCTTCCTCTTTGCTTTTCATTCCTTTGATGAATAGAGTAATAGAAATCTCCCAGTAAGGTGGGCACTGGGTTCCTCAGAATGAAAAGGTGAATGGCATTCTTGCTAATAAACTTAGGCTCGTCTGCAAAAAGTATAACCCCATATATGCTGAGGGCTAACAAAGCACAGACTGCCTTCCATTCTCCCAAGGAGGCCTTCAGGATAGCCTGAGAAGTCAAGAAATCCAAATGTAGACCAGAGATTCCAGCCTTGGTCGTCATGTTCTGCTCAATCAGAAAAGGTTCCAGATATAGTGCCTTTGCCACTTCTTCATTGCTGGGAAAAGCCATCTCAGGGTTGAAGGGAACACCACCCCTGACAGGTACACCAATCAGTGATGAATACTCTTCCAATAAGGGTCCCAACTGAAAGTTTTGGAAGGTGAAACACCTCAGAGGGGGATCATAGAACTGTAGGCAAGTGTGAATCAAGCTCCTCTGGGAAGGGTCCAAATCCATAACCACATCAAGGATGCCTCCAAAATGTTCTCTAAATAGTGGTATATGGTATGGAGTAATAAGGGCCTGGATCTTCTTGATGCCAGTCAGCTCAGGCTCAAGGAAATGGTAAGAGATATTGCTCTTCTTAGGTGCCATGACTGATACTAGAAGATGGGATACTGATAAGCTGGTGCTGGTGATGTAGGTGACTGAAACAGGTAGCTGGTGAACAGGGGCCTAATCAGATAAAGGGGTCAAAACCAAGCCAAAATATCTGATGTGGATACCCTGAAAAAACAAATAAGCAAATGTTAAATGATGCAATGATGATGTATGCAAATGATATGCAAGGGTTTGTGATCAAGCTGGATCTGATCACTGCTTTGATATAAGGCCCATGTATGTCTAAGAAGTCCAGATGGAGGTTCATAAGTCCAGTAACCAAGGTGGGGGACTCAAATAAAGAGTCGCATGTCCAGGGTTAAAAATCACAAGAACTGTCCCAAAATGGAGTACTCTTAACCAAAACAAAGTAACAGGGTATGCTGAGGTCAAAGGTACCTGCAAACCTGTAAACAACCCAACCCCCTCACAGGTGGTGTTCTAAAACAAAGATCCTCAGACTTGGATCAGTTATGAGAAGTGTAAACACTTCTAACCCGGAGGTGCAGTGTTTACAATAACCATAAAAGATCCTCCTCTAATTCACCTCAGTTTCTGAAGGTCAATACTAAAGGTCATCCAGACTTAGCAGGCTTCCCAGATAGCCCTAGCACTACAGGAAATCTGTAGCACAAAGTTCTCAAGAAGAAACCCATATCTGAACCGTGTTTCATATTCCCGCACCAGACCGAAATGGAATGGGAAAGAACATGAACCACTCTAGCCTAGGTGTCACTCAGGTCCCCAGGTATATGACCTCAACTCTCAATAGAACCCCACCCACCAAAGCAACAAAACCAGATCCAGCCAGAACAGTATGACAGTATGATATATGTAAAGCTGTAAAAAAAGCAGTAAAACAACTGTATATAAAGCAAAAAAACAAAACAAATATACAAACACAGATAGCACATAACACCCCAGTAAACACAAATCAAACAAGCGCTAGGAGGAACCCACAAAAAGAACCAGAAGCCCTGGTTACAGTATAAGGTTCCCCAGCAGAGTCGCCAAGCTGTCGCTCCCAAAAGATGAGACTGGCTCAAATAAGGTACAAACGCGAACGGTCGGAGAAAAGAGGATGAGAACACACAGGAGTGAACTCAAGAAAAGAAAAGAGTCGCCAGCTAGGAATTTTTATCCCGGAGGAAAGGCAATGCTGCATAGACCTAGAAAGATATGGATAAGACGGTTGCGAACCAGAGAGACTGAGAAAGGGGGTTGGTTACAACCTGGGAAGGTATTAGCACCCAGATTGTCCGTCGTACTCGACGGGATCCACGCTTAAGATATTTGTGTTTTAAAGGGGTAGTGTCAGTGCAATTTTGTGTATAAAGAGAGCTGGAAAAAAGATGTACAAGTGTCTGTGTAAAAGAAGTGTAAAGTGTAATATATACAGTGTCAGTGTAAGGACAAGAGTGAAATGCTCATGATAATGAGGCTAAAAGAATAAGGATAGAAAGAGGGGGAATATACAGAGACTTTTGTTCGATAACTGTTAAGTTATGCCTACGTATCCTCTCGTGCAATGAGGAAGTCAGAACACCGTTGTTCGACCCAAAGAGACTGAAAGATGAATTGACTTGTGAACTGCTTGCTTGCCTATGCTCAAGTGTATGACCTGTCTGGCTCAGGTGCTAACTGTCTTGCATTAGACGGAAGAAGAAAGTTCTCGTTTGTGAGTGAATGAGATGAGAAAAGAATCCCGAAGGAGACGATTATTGTTTGTTTTTGAGTTTTCAGTCTTTTATTGCTTTTGAAAGTTTGTCATAAGTTAATGAGCTTAAGCCTAAACCAGTGGATTTAGTAAACTCATCACATCTTCCCTCTGATTAGGGGTAATGAGAATACCTTAAGTGTGAAGTCAACTTCTCACACTTAATTACCTTTGATGTAGGATTAAGATCATTAACCTACTTGTGATTAATTAGATGTTTTTGGTGTTTTTGTTTAGTGTTGAGTGATGAGGTTAAGCCATAATCAGGGATTAAACAGACCCATTACACCATCCTAATAGAAGGATAATAGATGAGAATGTTTAAGCTGAGGAAAGCTCCTCAACTTAATCCATGATTAGGGATTAAACTCATGACAAAACAAAACCTTTATTAAGTGGTTTTTAGTTAATGGTAAGATGATGAAGTGATTTTTAGGGTTTGTAAGACAACTTGAGGGGGACTTGTCCATTAACACTAGGGTTAGTCCTTCTTAACCAATTAAGGAAGAATTAGAACCCTAATGCAAGGCCCAAGTTACAAGCTTAATGTCTTGGTGATTATTATGTGAATTGATTAAAGGATTTAAACACATTAAGGGTTTAACACTTAGGATTAAAGTTATACACTCCATCCTAATAGAAGGATGCAGGCATAAGCCTAATCACAAAGCCTTAAAGCCTTTAGGGTTTAGTCCTTGATTATGAGGTGAGGAGAGAAGACTCAATGAGACACAAAGGTAAAATCTACATGAGGGGGACTAATCAAAACCCTAATCATTGTCATACTTGGTTGTTCCTAAGGTTTGTGAGGTTTACAAGAAAGGTCTTTAGAGAAACCACCAGGAAGCAGATGAAAGGAACAAAGAGAAGCAAAGTAACTTGCTTCATTTAAGAAGGCAAGTCACTTGAAGAAAGAAAGTAAGAAGAACAAGAAAGATCAAGCTCAAACTCAAACACAAAACAAAATGCAGCAAATGAAATATGAGAGAGATGAAAATAGATTGTGAGAAGTGAAGGCAAATTCACTTCTCAATGAACTTACCACCTGAAAAGTTAGCAAAAGGAATGAAATGCAATGCAAATGGAATGCAATGAGATTATGCAAACCCAAAACCAGAAGCATGTGTGTGATGATAATTATGCTATGAGATGATGCAAACATGAAACAAGGTATGGGGATGATCATACAAACATATGGATGCAAGAGAAGCATGCTTAGAACCATGAACATACATGAAAAGTTATGAAATGCAAATGACATACAAAATGGCAAATGAAAGATGCAATGATCAAACATGCTTCTAATATGTCTTAAGATGTGTCATGAATCAAATGGATGCACAAAATGTTATGGCAAGTCATGGTATGCAAGCAAAGGCAAGATGAATGCAAAAGAAAGCCCAAATTAGGGTTTATGATCAATGCACAACACAAAAATCAAAACCAGAAGCAAACATCAAGATAAAAAATAGAAAATACATTCAAGGGAACCCTAAACCTATACAAACTCACTGCCCAAAGGAGGGGACCCAATTCTTAACCTAGTGAAAGTTATGAATTTCTTAAGATTTCTAGGGTTTTAAGGTACCTTGTCAAGAAAAATGTCAAACAAATTGAAAATGCAAGATCAAATCATGCCAATTTAATCTTATAAACTTCATGATATGCAAGATACAATGCAAAAAGAATCAAAGTCCAACTCTTAAAGATTAGGCAGAAATGAATTTTCAAAGTTAGGATCAAAATAATGCCTTGAAATGAAATTAATTCCATGAAAAATTGTCAAAAGACATCAAGATCAGAAAAGAAATTTGGTTTAAAGGTTGGACAATGTTTCTAAATGATTTTAAAGGTTTCATGAATTTTTTTGTAATTTTTAAATACCTAAAAGTATTTTTAATTGATTAATTCTCATTAATTAATTAAAAATAATCTTTTAAATGATTTAAAATATTTTTTAATGCAAAAAATAAAAATAAAAATGTTTTTGGTTTCTGAAAATTAATAAAGGTTGTATAAAATTTTTCAGAATTTTTAAATGATTTTTGCTATTTTAAATAAATTATAGAAAACAAATGAATTTAAATGAAAATAAAACTGAATTTAAATGGAAGTAAGCATGATCAATGGCTGAGGTTTGAACTTGGAAGCGCGCGCATTGACTGGCGCCACATCTAAAGGCTGATATTCAAACTAACCTAATTAAACTAATCTGAATTAATTAATTTAAATAAAATGAGATTAGGGCTAAGCAAATGATCTGGACCCTTGAACACGCGCGGGAGTTGACTAAGTCAGACAGATCAACACACCACATTCAAACTACATTAATTACACAGATTAAACCCTAATCACTTTCAGGTGGCCGGAGAAGACTTCCGGTCGTCTTCCCCGGCAAGACCCTCACCTGAAAGTTGCTAAATCCCTCAAAACTTCATGAAAATGAAATCTAATTGCCCATAATCAAACCCCATTCCAAACTAAATCAAAACCCCCAAACAAAAACCATTTTTCATGCATTAATCAGGCAAATCGAAGCAAGACATTTCTAGGGCTGAAAAGTTTTAAAGCATTCATACATCCTGGTTTCTCAACCATTTTCAAAAATAATCATATCCCCATGATCAGGGGAGTACATAGAAGCATTTAAGAACTTAAAATGGAGTTTCTGGAAAAAAAGTTCTTGAGATACCTGAGCTTTGAGCTTTCCCAGTTTGCAACTTTCTGACCTTCTTTCTTTGTGCAAACCACTCCTCTTAGGCCCCTGATGAAGTCTTGATACTTGGAAGAAGTTTGTGATGGCTGGTTTGGAAGATTACAGAAGTTCTGTTCAAGGGGGGTGGTGATCGTGTTTTTGATTCAGGTAGTTTCAGGCAATGGTGATGGGTGGTTTTTGATCAGTGAAGTATGCTGAGTTGGTTTGTGAAGTTTGTTTGTGTGTTTGTAGCTTGTGGGGAGTGTTTCGAAATCTTTTGCAAAATGGGGTGAAAATGAGAGAGTTGTGTTCTTGGTGCTTCCAGGCTTGTGTGTTATGTGTTTTGGCTTGCTTTTGGTTTGTATAAACAAATGGGATTGGTCAGATGAGTTGATGTGTGCTGTTGTGATTGGTATGGCTCAAGTTGCCAAAATGTCAAATTGGTGTAAGAGAGGCATGGGCTACTAGCTAGCCAAGGACAAGTGGGGTGTCCTGCGTAGCAAGAAGTGTGGAGAGCCCTAGGATTGATTATTAAGTCAGCAAGCAAGTGGATTCATACTTGAGTGAGTTTTTGCAACTTGCTTCACTTTGGTTTCTTTTGAAAATTCTTGCTCCATAAGTCATGAAAATGAGTGATCCCTTGGCCCATTCTGAATTTTAGATGTCACATGATCATGTTGTGAAGAAATGATACACATTTGAGGCCCTTAGAACACTTGATCAAACCATTTTGCAAAATGTCTCTTTGGTAGAAAACTTCAAATTTTGTGATTTTAGCCAACTTTGACAAGCCATAACTTTTGATCCAAAATGAATTAGGTCAAGTTCTTGTACTTTTTGAAAAGGGAATGATCCATTATACAACTTTCATGACCAAAGTTTTTCCATTTTAAGCATTTTTGAATCAAAAAGCAAGGGTTGAAAAAGTTTCCCAAAATGGCAATTTTCATTAAAAGTCAAACTTTCCAAAAAGTCAACTTTGCAAATGACTTGAAATTCTTTAATTTTGTGAACTTCCAACATCTTCCATGATCAAATAAAGATCATACACAATCAAAATGATGAAGAACACCCTTTGGTTGGGTCATTGAGGGCTTCAGATGTCCTGATTTTACACTGACTTGCTTAGAAAGTCAACCCTTGATCAGATGACTTCCCCATTGAATTTCTTCATGAAAATTGATATGCATGCTCCCTATACCATATAGAGACCAATAGAAACAAGAATTACCAAAAAAATTGGAGTTATGGCCTTTGAAACCAAAACCCTAATTCTAGGTCATCTATGCAGTCAAACCTGGCTCTGCTTCCATGCCATTTTCAGTTCTTGTGATTCTTTGACATTCTTGACTTTGAGAAGATATAATATGATGTTTGAAAATACATGGACCCCTTTGAAGTGATTGATGACCTTTGGAGTGGCTCAAGAAGCTCTTGATTTGCTCAGATCACAAACCCTAGATGCAGATGACTTGAATCTATGCAGTGAATCAAAAATGTGATATGAGATGGTATGATTGAGTTTATGCATATGAGGGGATCATAAGCCATAGTGTGAATGGGTGAGGGAAAATTTGGGGTGTTTACACACGTGAGAAAGAACTGCACCCTTACACTCCAAGGTAATGTGCAAAGCCTTGTTGTGATTGTGACCTTCCGTTGTCAGATCAGCGTTGGTAAATCCTAGTCCATGACTAGCATTGACATTTCCAACCACAGCTTCTAACTGATTGACAGTAATCTCCTCCGGCACATAAGCTGCGTGTAGGACCTTTAATAGTGCGTTCCGATGAGCCTCAGAGCACATTAGCAATGATAGTATGGAGATTTTAGAAGGCGTTTGGTGAAGCTGGTCCACCACCTTGTAATCACTTTTCTTTATGATTCTCATGAATTCATCAACCTCTTGATCAAAAGGAGTCTTCAAAGCTTCTTTAGCAACTTGTTCTTCTTGCACCATGCTCTTCCCTTTTGCCTTGGCAGCAGCTTCTGCTTCAGCAATGGGTCTTGGAATTTGCGAGGCAAAGAGACGTCTGCTTCGAGTGAAGCCTCAGCCTCCCCCCACATTGTCTATCTGAGGTGAAGAAGTTGATGATTCTAAAGTGATTTTCTGTCCCTCGCAGTATAGATCTGAGCCGTAATGCCAAGGGATGGCATTATTGCTTTCGTAAGGAACTGGCCCAGGCACTGTGATAGTGACTGGACTAATAGCAGCTGCAGAAGGGACCATAATGGTGTGTGGATCATAGTATATGGTAACTGGTGCTCTGACAGGAGTAGCACTTTGTGAGTTGTTGGCAGGAACATTTGCAGGATCGTAGTATATTGTAACCGTTGAGACACTTTCATTAATTGCTGCTGATGTTGTAGAAGGCACTGTTAACTGGATGGGTGTTGAAGTTGTAGCAGGAATATTGACTGAACTTGCATCCGTTGAAGTGATTGATTGAGCAGTTGTTGGAGTTGTAATAGAATCCGTTGGAACAATGGTTGCTGACGTTGTAGGAGTATTTGTGACTGTTGGTGAAGGGATTGTTGGAGTTGTAGTCGTTGTTGTCGTAATCTGAAGAATGCCATCTCTAATGAGGCCATCTATGTCGTTTCAAAGTCTTTCACACCCGTTGATGGTAATATTGCAATATCCACAGCCGAGCTCACACCCGGGGAACACTTGGCATTCTAACAGCTGAGCTTTGATTTCAACCAAAGGTGTTCGAATTTGTGCAACACTGGTGATTAAGGTGGATAGTTTGCCCTCTTCAACAGCATTAATCCTAGGCCCGTTGTGACTAGGCATTGGATTTCTTGTGACATTCGGAGGAGGTGCAAAGTTGAGAGCTTTTGAATCCACCAGATCTTGGACTTTCATCTGTAGGGCCCTGCATTTTTCAGTGTTATGCCCCGGTGCGTTTGAGTGAAATGCACACCTGGCATTTGCATCATAATTCTTTGGCATATTAAGAGGATCTGGAGGGGCCAATGTCCTTAACTCAACTAGGTTGAGCTTCAGGAGTTGTGGCAAGAGTGCAGCATACGGCATTGGGATTGGGTCAATCACCCTGTTTGCCTGTGATGGCCTTTGTTGGAAAGGACGCTGTTGTTGGTTGTTGTTGTTGTTGTAGGTTCTCTGTTGCGGATAATGAACTTGTTGTTGATAATGTGGTTGTTGTTGAGGATATGCTAATTGCTATGGAATTGGAGATGGAATGGTAACTGCTGCTATTGACAGGTGCACATACTGAGGCCTGCCCCTGCTTGTATGAATGGAATTTGTTTCACCAGCCCTTCGGGGTCCCACAAAAGGCTTTCTGGGATTGCTAGATGAACTTGCACCACTGTCGGAAATTTTGCCCATCTTTAAGAGGCTTTCAATCCTCTCACCAGCTATGACCACATCAGCAAAACTGGTAGAGGAGAAGGCAGCCAATCTATCAATATAGGTCCCTTGCAATGTATTCATGAACATGTCAGCCATTTCCCTCTCTAACATGGGTGGTTGGACAGCAGCAGCAAGCTGTCTCCATCTTTGGGCATACTCCCGGAAGCTCTCTCTGGAAGACTGAGACATTCCCATCAGGAGGGTCCTGTTGGGAGCCATGTCCAGGTTGTATTGATATTGTCTGATAAAAGCTTCAGCCAAATCTTTCCAGCACCTTATGGTGGCTCTAGACAAATGTGAATACCATTCTCTCAAAGCTCCAGTCAGACTGTCTTCAAAGTAGAACATCCACAACTTTTCATCCATAGTATAAGCTTTGAGCCTTCCCAAGAAAGACTGCAGATGAGTTCGAGGACAGGAGGTACCATTGTACTTTTCAAAGCATGGGGGTTTGAATTTGTGGGGAATTCTCACCCCATCCACTAGCCCCATGTCCATCACATCGAAGCCCAAAGAATTCTGAGACTCCAAAGATCTCAACTTTTCAGCAATTTCGTCCAATCTCCTGTCATATACTTCATCTCCAGCCCCCATAATGGTAAACTGTTCTTCTTGAGGATCCTCTTGCAAGATTCTCCCCCCAACAGTATTACCCTGCACATTTCTCGGGATATTAACTTCCGGATCCAGATGAGGTCCAAATACTGGTGGGTCAATACGAGGCCGGCCCCGTTCATTGTTACTAGTCCCTCATGTTCCAAGATGAGGCTCCTCAGGAGTTTGTCTTTCCACTAGCTCTCTTAACCTTTCTTGACTCTGGGCTAAGCCAGTCATCACTGTCATTAATTGAGACATCTGATTTCTCATCTCCAATCTCTCATTGGTCATCTGATTTCTGACCTCACTCAGATCCTGTTGTACTTGTTCCATTTGAATACCGGGAAGGTTGTTACGAGTCGGGTACCGGTGCGCGCGATTGACAGGGAACACTCGGAGACGAGCAATGTTTCCTGAGATCACAACAAAGTTAGAAACAAAGATAATAACAAAACCTACAAAACAAAACAAAGTTAGTATGCAATGCAGTATGCTTATTTGTTTTCCAAGGTATCCAGTTTGGTTCTTGGTTTTGACCTTTCCAGACCTCGAGGAAGATGCTTGATGTTGTTGAGAGAAAAGCCCAAATGAAAACAAACTAAAATATATTACAAATGCGGAGCAATACATAATTTTGTTTTACAACACATGCCCATGGAGGGTCAAAATACAATAAAAGGAAAAGTACATCAAATGGAAATAACAACAAACAAAGAATCAGACATCCAGTCCAAACTCATCCTCTCTGACTTCCTTCAGGAGTGCCTCAGTCACTGGACCAGCTGGGTGCTCTGTAATGGTCCTAATGAGGAGGTTCCTGGTAGCAATGGTAGTGGTCAGCTTCTTATGCTTGTCCTGGTCCTTTGATCTCTTCACTCCTGCTCTGAGCTTCAACTCTGAAATCTCCTTCTGGGCTGCCAACAAAGCTTCCTGCTGCTTCTTCTCATTGGCCTCTAGCTGTTCCATCTTGGCTTGAGTCTTCTGTTCTTCTTGTGTACGGGCCTCAGTGATCCTGACCCACCTAGCCTGACTCTCTTGCAGATAGAGCTCAGTCCTAGCCTTCTGAATTTTGGCCTCTTTACAGGCATTCTTCAATATTTGTTCCCCAGCTCTTGCTTTCCTGATGTAGTCCTCTGTTTTCTCAATTTTGTTAAGATGCTCCACCCTAAGCTTCTCCAATCTCTCAATATCCAGACGACCATCACTTCTTTCCCAAAGAGTCTTCTTCAAGGCTTGAGATAGGTTCTCATTCCTTTCCTTCAGCTTCTCAAATTCTTCTAGGCTGACAGTTGCTGCTGGTTGTACTGTGGATGGTCCAGGCATGTCTTCCAAGATGAAAGGCATTCTGGTAATTTGAGCTCTAGTACAGGACCAGTCTAAATATTGAGCTAAAGCAACATTATTACATCTTCCAAGGATAGCTACCCCCTTTGTCTGCATGTTGTCCCAAGCCCAGGATGTTTGTCTGACAGCAGCTGAATTAGGTTTTACTTCACAATACAGGGTCTCAGCTAAATCTTGTCCTCTGGGAGGGTGAACCAAAGCATAACCCAGTTGTCTCTTAAACAGCAAAGGATTGTAGTTGATGCATCTCTGGGTTGAAAGGGATTCCACCCCTGATAGGTACTCCAATCAAAATAGGAAAACTCTTCCAGCAGAGGCCCTAGCTGAAAGTTTGGAAAGGTGAAGCATCTCAAAGGAGGGTCATAAAACTGTAAGCAGGTGTGGATCATGCTTCTCTGAGAAGGGTCAAGGTCCATAACCATATCCATGATACCTCCATAATGCTCTCTAAACAATGGGATGTAATCAGGGGTGATGAGTGACTGGACCTGCCTGACACCAGTCAACACAGGCTCAAAGAAATTGTAGGATATGTTTCTCTTCCTGGGAGTAGTCATGAGTGCTGCTGAAGAAACTGAAGGTAAGTGCTGATGAAGATCACAGACTGATGCTGGAGATGAGCCATTGATAGGCTGATGCTGGTGATGATAAAGATAGCTGAAGCAGATAACTGATGAAGATAGCTGAAGCAGATAAATAGTGAAGATAGCTGAAGTAGAGGTCTATGCAAAAGAAGGGGTCAAAACCAAACCAGATATGATGTGGATACCCTGAAAAGCAAATAAACAAATCTTAAATGATGCAATGATGATATATGCAAATGATATGTAAGGGTTTGTGATCAAGCTGGATCTGATTATCTGTCTTGATATAGGCCCATGTATGTTCAAAGGTCCAGATGAAGGCTTAGAAATCCAGAAACCAGGGTGGGGGACTCAAATAAAGAGTCACATGTCCAAAGTTTAATCACAAGAACTGTCCAAAATGAGGTACTCTTAAACAATATAGTAAATGGGTATGATGTGGCTAAGGGTTCCTGCAAACCTGTAAACAGCCCAACCCCCTCACAGGTAGTGTTCTAGAACAAGGATCCTCAGACTTGGATCAGTTATGAGAAGTGTAAACACTTCTAACCCGGAGGTACAGTGTTTACAATAACCATAAAAGATCCTCCTCTAATTCACCTTAGTTTCTGAAGGTCATAATAAAGGTCATCCAAACTTAGCAAGCTTCCCAGATAGCCCTAGCACTACAGGAAATCTGTAGCACAGAGTTCTCAAGAAGAAACCCACATCTGAACCGTGTTTCATATTCCCGCACCAGACCAAAATGGAATGGGAAAGAACATGAACCACTCTAGCCTAGGTGTCACTCAAGTCCCAGGTATAGGACCTCAAACTCTCAATGGAACCCCCACCCACCAAAACAGTAAACCAGATCCAGCAGATGACAGTATGACAGTATGATGTATAAAGCTGAAGTAAAGCAATAAATATAAAGCAGTAAATAAGGAAAAAAACAAATAAACACATATAGCACATAACACCCCAGTAAACACAAATCAAACAAGCTCTAGGAGGAACCCACAAAAAGAACCAGAATCCCTGGTTGCAATATAAGGGTCCCCAGCAGAGTCGCCAAGCTGTCGCTCCCACCAAATGACACCCGGCCAGAAGGGGTACAGACGCGAACGGTCGACGAAAGAGAAAGAACACACAAGGGTGAACTGGAAAGAAAAGAGTCGCAAGCTAGGAATTTTTATCCCGAAGGAAAGGTAATGCTGCATAAACCTGGAAAGATATGGATAAGACGGTTGCGAACCAGAGAAACTGAGAAAGGGGGTTGGTTACAACCTGGGAAGGTGTTAGCACCCAGATTGTCCGCCGTACTCGACGGGATCCACGCTTGAAATATTTGTGTTTTAAAGGGGTAGTGTCAGTGCTTTTTTTGTGTGCAAGAAGCTGGAAAAGAATGCAAGTGTCAGTGCTAAAAGAATGTGAAGTGAAATAGGAGAGTGTCAGTGTAAGGAAAGAATGAAGCTCAAGACTATGAGGCTTAAAGAATAAGGCTGGAAGAAGGGGGAATATACAGAGAATTTTGTTCGTTAACGGTTAAGTTATGCCTACGTATCTTCTCGTGCAATGAGGAAGTCAGAACACCGTAGTTCGACTCAAAGAGACTTAAAGATAAATTGACTTGTGAACTGCTTGCTTGTCTATGCTCAAGTGTATGACCTGTCTGGCTCAGGTGCTAACTGTCTTGCATTAGACGGAAGAAGCAAGTTCTCGTTTGTGAGTGAATGAGGTGAGAAAAGAATCCCGGAGGAGACGATTATTGTTTGTTTTTGTGTTTTCAGGTTTATTATTGCTTTTGGTGTTTGTCACAAGTTAATGAGCTTAAGCCTAAACCACGGGCTAGTAAGCTCATCACATCTTCCCTCTGATTAGGGGTAATGAGAATACCTTAAGTGTGAAGTAAACACTTCACACTTAATCACCATGATGTAGGATTAAGGTCATTAACCTACTTGTAATTATTTAGATGTTTTTGGTATTTTGTTTAGTGTTAAGTAATGAGTTTAAGCCATAATCAAGGATTTAATGAACCCATTACACCATCCTAATAGAAGGATAATAGATGAGAACATTTAAGCTGAGGAAGGCTCTTCAACTTAATCCATGATTAGGGATTAACCTCATGACAAAACAAAGCCTTTATTGAAATGGATTTTAGTTAATGGTAAGATTAAGAAGTGGATTTTATGGTTTGTAAGACAACTTGAGGGGGACTTGTCCATTAACACTAGGGTTAGTCCTTCTTAACCAATTAAGGAAGAATTAGAACCCTAATGCAAGGCCCAAGTTACAAGCTTGATGTCTTAGTGATTATTAGATGTATTGATTAAAGGAGTTAAACACATTAAAGGTTTAACACTTAGGATTAAAGTTATACACTCCATCCTAATAGAAGGATACAGGCATAACCCTAATCACAAAGCCTTAAAACCTTTAAGGTTTAGTCCTTGATTAAGAGATGAGGAGAGATGACACAAAGATGACACAAAGATGACACAAAGGTAAAACTAAAAGGGGGACTAATCAAACCCTAATTGTTATCATGCTTGGATGTTCCTAGGGTTTATGAGGCTTGCAAAAGATCTTCAAGAGAAAAGCCACCAAGGAAGAAGCAGATGAAAGGAGGAAGAAACAGAAGAAGTCAGACAACTTACTTCACTTAAGAAGATAAGTTGCTTGAAGAAAGAAAAAGGGGAGGGAGCATGAATGAGCAATCTCACTCTAATACAAAAGTAAAATTCAGCAATGATGCATAAGAGAGATGAAAAGAGATTGTGAGAAGTGAAGGAAAATTCACTTCTCATAGTAACTTACCACCTGAAAAGTTAGCAAAAGAGAATGAAATGAAATGAAAATGAGATAAGATGCAAGGATGAACACCAAAGTCAGAAGCATATCAAGATGTCAATGATGCTAAGAGATGATGCAAAATCATACCAAGATATGTGGATGATCATACAAGTAATGAGGATGCAAATGAGACATGGAAGGAAGCATGAAAGTTCATGAAAACTTATGAAATGCAATGGATGCATAACATGGTAAATGAGTGATGCAATGATCAAACATGATTCTAATGTGTCCTAAGATGTCTTATATGTCATGTGGATGCACAAAATGTCATGGCAAGTTCATGTATGCAAGCATATGAAGAATGGATGCAAATGAAGGCAAAAATTAGGGTTTATACATAACATGCAATACAAAATTCAAAACCAGAAGCAAATGACATGATAAAAAATTGAAAATATGATCAAAGGAACCCTAACCCTATACAAGTTCACTGCCCAAAGGAGGAGACCTAAATCTTAACCTAATGGAAGTTATGATTTCGTCAAGTTTGTTAGGGTTTTAGGATACCTCACAATGATAAATGAAAAACAAATTGAAAATGAAAGATGAATTCAAACCAATTTTATCCTAGAAACTACATGATATGAGGAATTCAATTCAAAAAGAACCATCATCAAACTCTTCATGGTTAGGCAGAAAGGATTTTTCTAAGTTAGGGCAAAAATATTGACTTTTAAGAACCCTAAATCCAAAGAAAAATGTCAAAATAGGTCAAGAACCAAAAATAAATTTGTTTGAAGGGTTTGATAATGTTTCTAAATGTATCAAGATGCAATGTGATTTTTTTGGTGATTTTTAGAAACTTAAATGGTATTTTAATTAATTAATTCTCATTAATCAATTAAAATAAACATTTTAATATTTTAAAAATACGAATTTTATATAAAAAATAAAATAAAAATTATTTTCAGAATGAGAAAATATTTTAAGTCATGATGCAAAAAAATAAATTTTTTTAGGAGGGTTTTACTATTTTTAATAAAATGTGGAAAGAAATGTAATTAAAATGAAATAAAAATATGAATTAATGGAAGTAAGTTGATCCAGTGGCCCAGATTCAAATAAAAAGAGGAGGGAATTGACTTCGCGTGCTAATGGACGGCTCACATTCAAACTCACTAATTATGTCATTAAGCCCTAATCTGAACCCTAAACATTTTCAGGTGACCGGAACAGTGTTCCGGTCATCTTCTCCGGCTAGCCTCTCAAGCTATCTCACTCAATACGCAACACCAAGCCCTAAAACTCTCCAGAAATGATCCTCTCCTCAACCCCAACAAGAATCATCCATCAAAATTCATTTATTCATCATCAAAAACAAGAATCGAAGCAAAACAGAAAACATAACAGAAATTTCAGAAGCTTATGAAATGCTTATTTCTCAATCATTTTCAAAAGTAAAGACATCATGGCAATCAGGGGAACACATAGAATCATTCTATAACATAAAATGAAGGTTCTGGAAAAATAAATGCGATGGCTACCTGAAGTTGAGCTTTCAAAACAGGAGCTTTCTGGCCAGTTCTTTGCCTCAAATCCACTCCAATGATCCCCCTCAAGAGCTTGTGATGCTTGGTTGGAGTTTAAATGGCCTCAAAATAAAGTTGGCAGAAGTTCAGTTCATGAAATGTTGAAATCGTGTTTTTGATTCTGAGTGTTTTAGGGCAAAGTGAAGGGTGGGAAGTGATCAATGATGATTATGGAGTTGTTCTATGGAATTTGTTTTGAGGTTTGATGGCTGAGTTGTGAAATTCGAAGGCTTTTGCAAATTTGGGGGATTTTGTGTATGCTGTGTTCTTGGAGGTTTCAACTTGTGTTGTGTTATGTGTTGGGTTGCTTTTGGTACACATATCAATCCTTGATAGGTCAGAGAGTTGTTGTGGAGCAGTGTGATTGGTATGGAGCAAAATGCATACAATCAACATTTGTGTAAGTGAAGGCATGGGCTGGTTCAGTCATGGTACAAGGGTATGGCTCGAGTCAGCTTGCTTCAAGGAGGTCCATGGAAGTCATATTTTGCAGCTGGCACAAGTGGCTAAAGAGATTTGATCCATTTTGCAATTTTGGGGAAGTTTGGCCCCTTTTGAAATTTGTGAAGTTCTAAGCATGAAAGCTTGTGATTCAAGGCACAAATCTGATCCAAATGAGTTGCACTAGGATGATATGATGTGTAGAGATGCATTAGAGGTCCCAAATTGGCTTGGCATAAGAATTTGCAAACTTCCCTCTTTGGTACAAAAGTGAAAATTAAGTGATTTTTCCCAACTTTGCAAAGCCATAACTTGAGTTCTATGATGAATTAGGTCAAGTTCTTGTACTTTTTGAAAAGGGAATGATCCAATCTACAACTTTCATGACCAAGAATTTTTAATTTGAAGCATTTTTGAATCAAAAAGAGGAGGTTGAAAAACTTTCCCAAAATGGCAAGTTTGCATTACAAGTCACTTTCCCAAAATGGCAACTTTGCAAATGGCTTGAAATTCTTCAATTTTGTGAACTTCTAACTTCTTCTAAGATCAAATAAAGATCATATACACCCAAAATGATGGAGAAGACCCTTTGGTTGGATGATTGGGGGCCTCAGATGCCCTGATTTTGCACTGACTTGTTCATGAAGTCATATATTGATCAGATGCCTTCCCCAGTGAATTTCTTCATGAAAATTGGTATGCATGATCCTCATATCATATAGAGACTAATAGAAACAATAATGACCAAAAAATTTGGAGTTATGGCCTCTGAAACCAAAACCCTAATTTTAGGTCATCTGTGCAGTTAAACCTGGCTCTGCTTCCATGCCTTTCTCAGTTCTTGTGATTTTCTGAGTTTCTTGATCTTGGGAGGATATAATATGATTCTTGAACATACATGGACACCCTTGAGATGATTTAAGACCTTTGGAGTTGCTCAGATAACTCAGGGATTGCTCAGATCATAAACCCTAGATGCAGATGACTATGAATCAATGCAGTGAAGCAAAAATGCACTATGAGATGATATGATTGAACTTATGCAATATGAAAAGAATCACAAGCCATGGTGAAACATTAGTGAGGGAAAATTTGGGGTGTTTACAATCAACAGGGTCTTTCTCAAAAGCACACAATTAGAGATTTTTGCGTTTTCATTTCTTCATCCTCCCTCACAGAGTTTAAGCACGACAGTTGGTATTGCAATGCACATACACAAAATCATGAGTGAATATGAATGGATTACTTCATGAAAAACATGTGCATTTATTATGGTAAACATTCAAAAACAAATAAGTTTCATGCATGCATACAAATGTTTAAACAAACAATAGAAACTACAAATGAAAATGCAGTAAAGAAGTCGAACATTGCCTTCATTGAGGAGACCTAACTCCGTCTGGACTTATTGCTTCTGAAAATGCCTTTGCAAATTAGGAGGTCCATTTGATGAGGAGACTTCAATATGTGAGCAAACTTTTTGGCATGATGACCTTTGAGTCGATCAAATTTTGAACCTTGTGCCTGAACGCATCACAGTTGTCAAATGGTATGCCTAAATTCCCCTGAGTGGTATTTGCATCTAGCATTCCCATCGTGGTGGTCATTGTTGAGGAGGTTTGACTCCGTATGGATTTATTGCTCTCGGAGACTTTCAGCAATCAGCAGTCTGGATATTCATTCCAGTACTGTTTTGGTGCCATATTCCCACCTTTACCTGGTGTGAACACAATAGTCTTGGAGTCAATAAAATTTGTGACCTTGTATTTACCTTTGCCTCTGAAATACTTATAATCTTCAATTAGATGGTTAGGTGCCCCATAATGGTAGTCAAACCTGACGCTCGACATTGAAACCCCAAAGGAAGCTTTATCGGAGATGATCCTTATGTGACCAATTCAACTAGCCTGAATCTGAGCAAATGAGGAAACTTGTTGCGTGTGTACGGAATCAGGATATCATCAAACTTCTTCTCAAGTTGTTCTCTGGCCTTTAACCATATGCTCTACCCCTAGGAATCTCTTGGGAAGCTCATGTTGGATGCTAATAAATGACATCCGGAGGGAAGAGGTTGATAAAGTTAATAAATAAGGTTGCTCTCAAAGATCTCATGTGATCTTCTGCCTACGTATCTCCATTGACCAATGGAGAATCAGAGCAGCGTAGTTTACCTCACTAGGGATGAAAATAGCTTCGTTTACTTGACACGACATTCAGGATTACCAAGCTCATCTAAGTCTTCATCTGGTTGACTTCATGTTTCAGCAGTTTCTGATTCTGAAATAAAGCTTGTACCTTTGCCTGAATTGCCCTAGTTGGGTCTTTATTCGGTTACCTCCGCCCGGATTTATACCTTGATAATTTTGATTTAAGTTGGCCATTGTGAAGGGAAACCAAGTCATGATACTAATCAGTCTCTGAACACCTGTCATGAATGCAAGGATGTATGCAAATGCTATGTCCAGACATTTCTAAGGAATCTATCTGCTTTGATTCAAGTTTTGACACAGAAAAATCCAACAACATGATTCATATATGTGATCCTCGGAAATAACTGAACATGTGTGTTGGAATGCTATGATGTTATGTGTGCAGTAATCATGTGATCAATGATGTGTCTGTGTAGTGAATCAAGTGATCAAGTGTCTGTGCAAGGCCACAACATCATCACAAGTATCTCTGATCAGGAGTTCATGACTTCCCAATCTCACAGGTGTGCTACTCGGGTCAACATCACGGACTCTCAAAGCCAAATAACAATAATACGTTCACCATTTCCGAGAAATGGCTCATGACCAAATCAGGGAATCGGTTTGGCATTATATACTACTCAAGGAGGTCTCAGGTGAGTCCAAGGAAACAAGCATCCCTCATAAGTCCCCAGCTTTAAGCACTGAATCGAGAAACAATAGCATATTCATCCCGAAGGGTACAATACTATCGGCATACAATCAGTTTGCCTTAACTAGATTCCTATGAGAGAACCAGGCCATCCTATACGAGTCCCCAGTGGGCCCTCAGATGCGAGTGGGTTTGCCAACAAATGTGGTATGCCACTGTCATCACTGGAGAGGGATGTTTCCACAAAGGTTCTCAATGATCGGTCCCATGATTGCGCATAACTATCAAGGTTGTGTATTGCTCCAGAAAGATTCCGGCATCAATACATTTCCGAGAAGGTCGCAAGTCAAGGTGTGGAACTCACTACTACCAACATAGCAAGATGCCATGAAGCCAAAGTGGAACCACTCTAAGTACTAGGGTGCACTCGAGCCCCGGTTACGAGCTCATCTCACAGTAACCTCATCCCACATAAAAAATCAAAGCCAAATAGTCCAGCATATGATGCATGTGAAAATAAATACTGAAAGCAGTAAATAAAGATGTAAAATAAACTGTAAACGAAAACAATAAATAAGCACAACAACACACACATATAAACACCCAAAGAAAGCAAAAATAAACAGGCGCTAGGATTGACTCTATAAGGGAAATCAGAGATTCTGGGTTCTTTCCCCAGCAGAGTCGTCGCTCCCGGGATTTTTATCCTAGTACAAACACGAAAGTGGCCCGGAAAAGGTAGAGTCGCCAGCCATGCATTTTTATCCCGAAAGAAAGGGAAAGGTAATGTTGCACAAACCTGAGGAAGAAGGAAAGGACAAGGTCCTGCGAACCAAATATCTGGGTTCGGGAGTCGGTTACGACCTGGGAAGGTATTAGCACCCCAGACCGTCCGTCGTACCCGACAGGATCCATGCTTGATTGTTTTGTTTCAAAGGGTAAGAAATAAAGTGCTGATGAAATGAACTGTCAACTGGAAACTGGAACTGCAATGAGAAAGGAGTTGAAAAAGAGAACAGAAAAAAAGAGGGAAATATAGGAAAATAAAGAATGTGCTCGAACGGGTCCTACTCCGCAGCCTACATACCTCATTGGGATAATGAGGATCAGAGTCGACGTAGTTCGCCTAACCAGGCGGGAACTTTGTTTGTGCTTTTTATAGCTGGAACTGCGTAAGTTTATGCTCAGGTGTTGCAGGCTTGTCTGATACGAGTCTGTTTACCGTCTTGCATGCGAGACTAGTCGTCGCGAGTTTGCGTTATGAGTGAATGAGATGAGAAGAGAAGTTCACACATGATAGTCTCTTATTGTTTGTTTTTGTCTTTTAAGAGTTTTGTATGAATTTGGCACAAGGAAGTGAATTCAAACTCTTTTCCATGGAATGTGTATTCGCTACTACATTCCAAGATGGAATAATAGGACAAGCACACCAAGCAAGGAGAATTTATCCAAGACTTGTTTCCAAGGATTATGGTCTAAGTTCACTAGCTTGTTGAACTTTGTTACATGTTTTTGTTGCTTTTGTGAAGAACTATCTTTTATGTTTTCTTTGTGAAACAATCCCTTGATAAGACTTGTATATCATGCTAGACAAGTCTACACCACTCCAAGATGGAATGAATGCAAGTGTCCCATGGAATAAGGCTATACACAAAGGATCCTTTCATACATTTATTAAGTCTTTTTGGATTTTGTTTGAAGATGAGAAAAGAAGACTCAAAAGGTAAAGGTCAAAGCTAATGGGGGACTAAGACACAACCTTAAGTCATTATTATGTACAGAAGGTGATCCTATTGTTTGTGAGGTATTCTAACCTAAGGAAGAAAGAAACAAGTTAGAATTCAACTTACTTCCTAAGGAAGTTAAGTTGAATCTAAAGAACAAAAGGGACCTATGAACAAAGCACCAAGGTGCTAAAGCAAAGAAAAATAAATGCATAAGATATAGGAATGAATAATGATTACCTTATCTTCCCCCCTACAAAACAAATGTTAGCATGATGAAGTGATATGAACAATTACAGCATGGAAAATTTCAATGAAGAACTCACGCTAATTAATAAAGGCATTAATGAATTTCTAAGCCTAAAGTCAACTCCTAAGGTACCTTATATGCTACCTAGCTTCTAAGGACAGGAGCTAAGTCATACCAAAATGATCTAAGGTTGAAAAGAGAAACACACTCAAATTATGCCCTAAATGGCACTAAAACCCCTAAATGGAAACTAGGTGGATTTGCATGGAAAACTCGAATAAATCCAAAGCACTAAACAAAATGGTAAAGGTCCTGGAAAAATATGAGATTAATTCCTTAAGGTCTCTAACCTAAATATAATTTTGTGTTAAAAAATATCCTAAAAATTCATAATCTAACTATGCTAAAAGGTCACTTAAATCTACATAGGATTTGTTCACATACTTGCACAAACTATGCTTCCAAAACAGTGGATAAAAAGGACCTAAAAATATGACAAAAATAATTCCAGATTCTATTATGAGTCCTCTAATCACAGAAAAAAGAATGGGACAAAAAGATAACTGGAAGTGGGAGAAATAAAATGAACAAAATGAAGTGTAGCTGAAAGAATTCCATAGAAAACTAATTAAATCGAAAATCGACCAAAAAATTGGAAATGGCTAAAAATAAGAAAGTAAAAGTGTGGAAAATTTCTTAAAGGAGTTAGGAAGTCTCTGTGATTTTTGGGGAATTTTATCATGAGTTTTGGTATTTTTGTTGGATTAAAATTGAAAGTTATGTAAAACAGAAAAATAAAGAAAACAAGGCAAATGGAGAGGGGTGCAGGAAGTGGAAAGTTGAACTGAATTGGGTTGGACCAAAACATGTTGGGGTGCAAATAGTGATCTGAAAACTCTTCACAAAATATGGTACATGATTGGCACACGTTCATTAATGTGGTGGCAAAATTTGAAGCATTGGATTAAACTAATCTAATGGTTGTGTTATGTTTTCCACTTAATGCTAGGTTTACTATTCCGGTCACCAGAGCTAAACTCCGGTCATCTTCTCCGATCACTCCCCGGTTAGGGTTTGGACAAATATCTACCAAACTGAAAAATAAGGCCATGGACAGATTTGTCTCCTCAAGTACATCAACAATCTAGGCTTGACTTTTTCCTAAGGCTCATGAATAATGCAAATCGAAGCACACAAGAATCAACCTAAGAATTGAATCTAAGCACCTAAGGTGCCTATCAACTAGCCAGCACAAGCATTGCTCCTATTGAGCTCATATCAACACAAAATAACAAAAAAAAATAGAATTCGTGTCAATGGAATTGAAGATGAAACCTGAAATTCAGTGGTGTTTAGAGTTGTAGAAATCCAGAGGTGAGGTTCCAATGTCTTCTATGCTTGATCTTGATCCTTTGTGAAGTGAAATAAACACTTTGTTGATGAAGAATCTTGAGAAATTGATGAAGATGCAGAAAATTCAGAAGTGAATTCTTGACGATTCAAGCTATAACCTCCATAGATGTGCTGCAAATCATGATGCTGGTGATGAATTGATGCTCAATGAGGCTTGTTGGATGATGATTTAGCTTGTTCAATCCAAAAGGTGGAAATGTTGTGACGATGCAACTTCAAATTTCCAGCTTCAAATCTCTATGAAAATGCACTATGAATGGTGCTTGAAAAAGAACAAGGAAGAAGAAGATCAATGATATGGTTGTCGAAGCTTAATCCTTCAAAATGCAGAGAATTTGCAGAGAAAATGCAGAGCCAAATTAGGAGGATTTTGGCGTGATTTGAGTGAAAATGAAGTTGAAGCCCAAATTCAATCACTACTCATCCTTTTATAGAGCCTTAGACCTCTGGTTAACAGTTAGAACCAGGGTTAATTAGCCTTGGTTAACTGAGTGAAGTGAGTTAAATGAGTGAAGTTAGTTATGACAGTTAGGCCCGCTGGATTTCTAGAACCTTCTTCAGTTGAAATCAATCCAATGATGTAGAGAACATGAAGCTTATGCTGAATATTAGTGAAGTGAAACACCGGCTTAATTGCCCAAAGATTGCAGCTTGAGTTTTCTCACTTGGTTGTGAGATGCACAAAAATTAAAGTGGTCCTGCATACACTTAATGCCAGCCTGCTGATGCAACAAAAACAAAGTCCAAATATAGCTTGAGACCATGAACCCAATGTACACCAGCTCATGATCACTGGGTGAGGATGCGTTTACATGTAGCAGCAATGTTCAAAGTTTAAATTGAAGCAAACATGAAGCTAAATGAGCTCTAGTACGTGCACACATCACCCTTGAACTCAGCCCCAAGATAGCACTGTCATTACCCATTACTATATATCACACAACAATTTTTTTTAGCAGAAAAACTGGCCTATGTATCGATACATAACACGGATGCATCGATACATGTCAGTTTTTTAACTGATATGTATTGATACATGCATGTATGCATCGATGCATACTGAAGTGTAGATGTTTAAGAATTGGCAGAATTTTTGACCAAACAAGAAATGTTAAATTCAGTTCAGAATGTCCTATCAGATGTTGGGACATTAGCAAACAGAGTATATGAACTTATTTCAGGATGTCCTACCAGATGTTGGGACATTGTGTAAATAACTTAAGTTCAGTTTTTCAGGATGTCCCAACAGATGTTGAGACATCTCAGACCTGCTACCAGAATTAATTAATGATTAACTGATCAGAGATATTTAAGGAGAAGTATCTGGAATTAATTAATGATGGATAAAAACAGAACAAGGCGCATCTGTAGGGTGTTTTATATTGAAGACTCAGATTAAAACAGAAGACCTAAATCACCTAGAATATAGGAAGTAACAAACCCTAAATTCAAGGTGACAGCTGCTGCACATTAGGGCTGGATCATTCTACAGAAAGCCCAAAATTCAGATACCTATTTAATCAACAGAAACTCATAGAATTGAGTACGAATTTCAGAAGACCAAATAGGGTGTCTAGTGTTTTAATAGCAGGTTGTTTTTATGTACCACTTTATAAGCTTTTAAGCAAAAGTGCATTTGTGACTTGATTGAAACTGTGAAGTAAGATCAAGCTGTATTGTTTGAAGGATGTCTTCAATTTCTGTAAACTTGTAAACTTGATCATTGTGTGATTGAGGGGGAGTGAGTAGGGTACTCTTATCTAAGTGAGTCTTAGGTAGAAATTGCATTGGGTAAGTATTAAGTGATAGATTAAACAGGGTGGTTTAAGTCTAGAATTAATATTACTAATAGTGGATTTCCTCCTGGCTTGGTAGCCTCCAGATGTAGGTGTGGTTATACACTGAACTGGGTTAACAAACTTCTGTGTTGTTTACTTTTCTTGCTGTTTAAGTTTTGGTTAAATTTGTCAAATGTCCTATTAAGTGTTGGGACATCTCTTAGGACATCTCATACCTGATCACAGAATTTCAATTGGCATCAGAGCAGGCACCCTGCCTGTTTATACTGGGTGAGATCTAGGGAATTCAAATTCTGTAACATGGACAGAGATTTAGGGTCAGTAAATAGACCACCTTTTCTGGATGGATCAAATTATGACTACTGGAAGCCAAGAATGATTGCATTCTTAAGGTCACTTGACAACAGGGCATGGAGAGCAGTCAATGTTGGATGGGATTACCCTATCCAAGACACCAAAGATGGATCAAAAGTGCTGAAACCTGAAGAAGAATGGAGTAAGGAGGAAGAAGACTCAGCACTAGGCAACTCAAAAGCCTTAAATGCTTTATTCAATGGCATTGATAGGAATATTTTCAGACTTGTGCATCATTGTGAGCTGGCCAAAGATGTTTGGGATACTCTCAAAACAACTCATGAAGGAACATCAAAAGTAAAAATGTCAAAACTTCAACTTCTCACCACCAAGTTTGAAAACTTGAGAATGAAGGAAGATGAATCAATTCATGAGTTCTATATGAACATCTTGGATATAGCCAATACTTCTGGAGCTTTGGGAGAAAAGATGACTGATGAAAAGCTTGTAAGAAAGATTCTCAGATCTTTGCCAAAAAGATTTGATATGAAAGTCACTGCAATAGAAGAAGCTCAAGACATATGCTCCATGAAAGTTGAAGAACTCATTGGTTCCCTTCAAACTTTTGAGATGGGAATGAATGACACAAATGCTAAAAAGAACAAAAGCATAGCCTTAGTGTCAAATACAGATGAAGAAGAGGATGATGAATCAGCAAATGATAAAAGCTTATCAGAAAACCTTGCCTTGCTTGGAAAACAGTTCAAACAAATTCTCAGAGGAATGGAAGGCAAATCCAAACCTAGTGGAAGAAACACAAACTCTGAGAACAGAAGACCTTATGATGCTAACAAAAGATTAAAGTATGCTGAAAAGACCAGTCAAGATAAAGGAGTCAAATGTCATGAATGTGAAGGATATGGACACATCAAGTTTGAATGTCCTACCTACTTAAAAAGGCAAAAGAAAGGACTCTCTGTGACCTGGTCTGATGAAGACTCAGGAGAGTCAGAAGAAGAATCAGCTAAGCATATTACTGCTTTAGCTGGACTGTGTGAATATGATAGTGATTCCAGTTGTGGAGAACTTACTTATGAGGAACTTGAGCAAGCATTCAAAGATCTATACAAAAGAAGCTCTGAAATATGCAGTGAAGTTATAAAGCTAAAGAAGCAGAATGAGAAATTAGAAGATGACAAAGCAAATGATCAGGAGATCATTGACACCTTAAAAAGTGAAATAAGCCTTCTCAACTCTAAATTGGAACATATGTCCAAATCTGTTAGAATGTTGAACAGCAGCTCAAACACACTGGATGTTATTCTCAGCAATAATAAACATTCAGGGGACAAAAGTGGACTGGGATATAACAGAGATGAAGCCAGCTCTAGCAAAACTACTTCAAAAACTACACAGTCAAACAAGATGTCCCAACAGATGCTCCAACATCAGAACACAAAGACAAACATAATGTCTCAACATTCTGGAAAGAACAAAATGAAGAAGAAGTATCAAAGATGGAGATGCCATCATTGTGGAAGATTTGGGCATATCAAACCTCACTGTTATAAGCTACATGGATATCCAAATCAGATGTATCAGCAACCTTCTAATCAGAAAGTAGAAGGTACCAAGAAAGTGCTGCATAGACATCAAAGAAATCAGCAACCTCCTAAGCAGAAGACAGAGGTCATCAAGAAGGTTTGGAGACCAAAAGCTGACATTCAGACTGATCAAAGCCACATACCCAAGAACCAGATCAACAATCAAGCTTGGAGATCAGCTGAACAACACACAAGGCAGAGACATCAAAAGAAATCTCAACTCATCTGGTCAAAGAAAAGTACTGCATTCATAGCACATACATCTCTGAGAGTATCAGCTAAAGAAGACTGGTACTTTGACAGTGGATGCTCAAGACACATGACTGGATTGAAGAATTTGCTAGTAAACTTAAAATCACATTCATCCAGGTATGTTACCTTTGGAGATGGAGCTAAAGGAGAAATCAAGGGAGTTGGAACCTTGGATTGTCAAGATGTTCCAAGACTAGATGATGTGCTGCTAGTTAAAGGTTTAACTGCTAACCTGATCAACATAAGTCAACTATGTGATCAAGGATACAGTGTAAACTTTACAAAATCTGAATGTATAGTGACTAACAAAGAACAAGAGGTTGTCATGAAAGGAGCCAGATCTAAAGACAACTGTTACATGTGGGAATCCCAAAATCTTAGTCTCACTTCAACCTGTTCTCTAGCTAAAGAAGAAGAAGTGAAACTGTGGCATCAAAGACTAGGTCATCTTCATTTCAGAGGCAAAAAGAAGATCATATCTATGGATGCTGTAAGAGGTATTCCTAAACTAAAGATTGATGATGGAAAAATATGTGGTGAATGTCAAATAGGCAAGCAAACCAAGATGTCCCATCCAAAGCTCCAACATCTGACAACTTCCAAAGTTTTGGAACTTCTACATATGGATCTTATGGGACCTATGCAGGTTGAAAGTCTTGGTGGTAAGAGGTATGCTTATGTGGTGGTTGATGACTTTTCAAGATATACATGGATAAATTTTATCAAAGAAAAGTCAGATGTATTTGATGTATTCAAAGAATTATGTCAAAGATTACAAAGGGAAAAATCCAGCTTTGTGATCAGAATTAGAAGTGATCATGGAAAGGAATTTGAGAATCAAAAGTTCTTAGATTTCTGCTCTTCAGAAGGAATCAATCATGAATATTCTTCTCCTATCACTCCTCAACAGAATGGGATTGTTGAAAGGAAGAATAGAACCATTCAAGAATCAGCAAGAGCTATGATCCATGCTAAAAAGTTGCCTCTATACTTTTGGGCTGAAGCTATGAACACTGCCTGTTACATCCATAACAGAGTTACTTTAAGGAAAGGAACTTTGTCCACAATATATGAAGTCTGGAAGGGCAGAAAACCCACTGTGAAGTACTTTCATGTGTTTGGAAGTAAATGCTATATTCTGGCAGATAGGGAGCAAAGGAGAAAAATGGATCCTAAAAGTGATGAAGGGATTTTCCTTGGATACTCTATAAACAGCAGAGCCTATAGAGTATTTAATTACAGAACAAAGGTTATCATGGAGTCCATAAATGTGATAATTGATGATGCTTCTACAGATGTCCCAGAAGATGTTGGAACATCTGCTGATATCAAGATTGAAGCTGAAGAAAAGAATGATCAATATAACTTCACTCAAAATGATACAAGGTCAGAAGATTCAAGCAAACCTCCCTCCATCAGAATACAGAAGGATCATCCCAAAGACTTAATAATTGGTGATCCCAACAGAGGTGTAAGCACTAGATCAAGAGAAGTGATTTCAGGTTCTTGTTTTGTTTCCAAAATAGAACCTAAAAATGTCAAGGAAGCTCTTACTGATGAATACTGGATTTGTGCTATGCAAGAGGAATTAGGTCAATTCACAAGGAATGAAGTGTGGATTCTTGTTCCTAGACCTGATGACATAAATGTGATTGGTACAAAATGGGTGTATAAGAACAAGTCAAATGAACAAGGAGTTGTTACAAAGAACAAAGCTAGACTTGTGGCTCAAGGATACACTCAAATTGAAGGGGTAGACTTTGATGAAACCTTTGCACCAGTAGCAAGGCTTGAATCAATAAGACTACTGTTGGGAATTGCTTGTATCTTAAAGTTCAAGCTATTTCAAATGGATGTGAAAAGTGCCTTTCTTAATGGTTATCTTAATGAAGAGGTATATGTAGAACAGCCTAAAGGATTTGTTGATCCAAGTTGTCCAAATCATGTATACAAATTAAAGAAAGCTCTTTATGGTCTGAAGCAAGCTCCAAGGGCATGGTATGAAAGACTGACCACATTTCTTATCAAGCAAGGATACAGAAAAGGTGGGATTGATAAAACCCTGTTTGTTAAAGATGAAGAAGGAAATGTCATGATTGCACAAATATATGTTGATGACATTGTGTTTGGTGGGATGTCTGATAAGATGGTCAAACATTTTGTCAAGCAGATGGAATCTGAATTTGAAATGAGTCTAGTAGGTGAATTAACCTACTTTCTTGGTCTGCAAGTAAAGCAAATGGAAGACTCAATGTTTATTTCCCAAAGTAAGTACTCCAAGAACATAGTGAAGAAATTTGGAATGGAAAATGCTTCTCATAAAAGAACTCCTGCTCCTACACATTTAAAGCTGACTAAAGATGAAAAGGGTGAGAATGTAGATCAAAGTTTATATAGAAGCATGATTGGAAGCTTATTATACTTGACTGCTAGCAGACCAGACATTGCATTTGCAGTAGGAGTTTGTGCAAGATATCAAGCTGATCCAAAAGTCAGTCATCTTAATCAAGTCAAGAGAATCCTTAAATATGTTAATGGTACCTGTGACTATGGCATAATGTACTTTCATGGGTGCAAACCAATTCTCACTGGCTTCTGTGATGCTGATTGGGCAGGAAGTGCTGATGACAGAAAAAGCACTTCAGGAGGATGCTTCTTTCTAGGAAACAATCTGATTTCTTGGTTCAGTAAGAAACAGAATTGTGTATCCTTATCTACAGCTGAAGCTGAGTACATAGCAGCAGGTAGCAGTTGTTCTCAGTTGGTTTGGATGAAGCAGATGCTCACTGAGTACAATGTCCCACAGGATGTCATGACATTGTACTGTGACAACTTAAGTGCAATCAACATATCTAAGAATCCTATCCAACACAGCAGAACTAAGCATATTGATATCAGACATCACTTCATCAGAGATCTTGTAGAAGAAAAGGTGATTTCATTGGAGCATGTAGCTACAGATTTGCAATTAGCTGATATCTTTACCAAAGCATTGGATGCTACTCAATTTGAGAATTTAAGGGGTAAACTTGGAATCTGTTTATGTGATATTTAGCAGTTAATGAGATGTGCCAACATGTCATATGACATTGCATGGCATAAGTTCCAGATGGCAAAGCTAGTCTGGTCTAGATCCTTGGGAATTCCATCCATAATCATTTGGACTGTAACGGCTACATATTTAGTAACTACTTATAAGAAGCTATCAAGATTCTCATCATACCATCATAATCGAATCACATTCACCAGCTATTCTCCTGAGATCATAAACCCTAAAGTTTTTCTTTCATCTTCTTCAACAATGTCTCAAAACCCTAAAACAGCTGAGGAAATTCTCAACAAGGAAGACGTGGTTCATGCCGCTCCAATCTCTGTTGTGCCAATGTCATCAACACCATTGGACGAGCTCAGGGGAAGCGCCTCTCACTCTAAAAAGGCAAGAACACCAAAGAGATGTAAAGATCAAATCAGAAGCAAAGCTAAAGGCATTCCCTCTCCTGCTAACATGTCCTCAAGATACTCCAAATATGTTGATGATTCCATCAAGGAGATTGTCAACCAAGTTTTCTCTGAACAAAGAGTGGTGAGAGGGATCTCTGTTCCTTTGAACACCATTCCTGCACCTCAAGAAGAACCAGCTCAAGATACAGAGGACACTGCTGCAGAACAAGATGTCCCAACAGATGTTGGAACATCTGAAGGTAAGAAAAAGAACTCATCTGATGTTGATCTGGAACAAACTGAGGACAAAGCCTCAAAAGAAAATGATGAAGAGGTCTCTGAAGAACAGGCTCAAGGCTCAAATGAAGATCAAATCCCTGCTGATCAACCAGCTGAAGAGGAGGCTGCTCAATCTCCTCCAGTGGTCAATCTGGAGCAGGACTCTGATGCAGAGATCATATCATCTGTGAAACCCAGCATTGCTAAAAGACTAAGGTCCAGGAAAGGAAAGATGCAAGCTGAACCTGTCATCCCTGAGAAGAAGAAGGCTAGTCCAAAGAAAGGCAAAGCTAAAGTCACTTTTGGGCCATCAAAACAATGGAGTGAAGTCCAAACCCAGAAAAGGAAAGCTGCCACATCATCAGATTCAGATGTTGGATCAGATGTCCCAACATCTCCTCCCAAGAAGAGACCAGCAACATCCAGAGCTTCAACTGCTGTACCAGAAGCTCCCTTGGACAACATATCATTTCACCATGTCTCCAGTGTCAACAGGTGGAAATATGTGTACCAAAGAAGGGTTGCCTTGGAAAGAGAACTAAGCAGCAATGCACTTGAGTGCACAGAACTGATAGACCTCATCTCTGCTGCAGGACTATTCAAGACGGTCTCAGACCTATCTCCCTGCTATGAACTTCTTGTCAAAGAGTTCATTGTGAATCTTCAGGAGGATTGCTCAAATGGTAAGTCTTCTGAGTTTAGAAAAGTTTTTGTTAGGGGTAAATGTGTACAGTTTTCTCCTCAAATCATCAATGAGTATCTAGGAAGAGAAACAGATGGACCCAATGAATTAGGTAAGACAGATAATCAAGTCTGTAAAGTGATCACTGCAAACCAGGTCAAGGCATGGCCTGTGAAGGGAAAGCTCTCTGTGAGCATGCTTACCAGAAAGTATGCCATGCTGAACAGAATTGGAACTGCTAATTGGGTGCCTACAAACCACACTTCCTCAATCTCAACTGGTCTAGCCAGATTTATATATGCTGTTGGAACTCAAACCAAAATGGACTATGGAGCTTTCATCTTTGATTAAACCATGAAGCATGCCAACTCTTCTGCAACAAAGCTACCAATAGCTTTTCCTTCATTGCTGTGTGGTATTGTTCTAAGTCAATACCCTGGAATTTTAAATGAGAAGGACACAGTCTGCAAGAGAGAGAGCCCCCTGGCTTTTCACTACAAATTATTCCTAAGTCACCATGCTGCAGATGTTGAAGCACCTTCTGGGACATCTGCTGGTCCCTCCACTGCTAAGAATCCAATCTCCAGGAAGACTTTAATTGCTGAACTCAAAAGCACCTGCAAAGAGCTTGAAGCTAGAAAGCAGAAGCTTGAGGAAATCATCAAAAGGTTGGAAAGTGAAGAAGATCAGAATGCTGCATCTGGTGAAGACAGTGAGGCTGATGAAGAAAGTGAAGCTGATAAAGATGAAGACACTGAGGTGGAGGAAGCACCTGAGAGTGATGAATCTGAGTGATCAATGTATGTGAGGCAAATGTATTGATAGCAATGTAATGACAGTAGTAGTGTCTTTGGCCTCTAATTTTGTGTCTACCAAGGGGGAGAACAACAACAATGTAATTGCTGTTTTAAGTATGAATGAAAAAATCTGTTTGTTTGCTTCTGAACTGAATATGTTTTTTTTCTGTTGCAACAAGACTGGATACATATTTGTTTGAGGGGGAGTAATCTCAAATAAGAATTAACAAAAAAAAAATGATATACTCTGATAAAAAGATCTTCTGCTGCACTCTGATAACCAGAAAAGATGTTAGCCAAAAATTAGCCAAAGGGGGAGTTTGTAGATGTTTAAGAATTGGCAGAATTTTTGACCAAACAAGAAATGTTAAATTCAGTTCAGAATGTCCTATCAGATGTTGGGACATTAGCAAATAGAGTATATGAACTTATTTCAGGATGTCCTACCAGATGTTGGGACATTGTGTAAATAACTTAAGTTCAGTTTTTCAGGATGTCCCAACAGATGTTGAGACATCTCAGACCTGCTACCAGAATTAATTAATGATTAACTGATCATAGATATTTAAGGAGAAGTATCTGGAATTAATTAATGATGGATAAAAACAGAACAAGGCGCATCTGTAGGGTGTTTTATATTGAAGACTCAGATTAAAACAGAAGACCTAAATCACCTAGAATATAGGAAGTAACAAACCCTAAATTCAAGGTGACAACTGCTGCACATTAGGGCTGGATCATTCTACAGAAAGCCCAAAATTCAGATACCTATTTAATCAACAGAAACTCATAGAATTGAGTACGAATTTCAGAAGACCAAATAGGGTGTCTAGTGTTTTAATAGCAGGTTGTTTTTATGTACCACTTTATAAGCTTTTAAGCAAAAGTGCATTTGTGACTTGATTGAAACTGTGAAGTAAGATCAAGCTGTATTGTTTGAAGGATGTCTTCAATTTCTGTAAACTTGTAAACTTGATCATTGTGTGATTGAGGGGGAGTGAGTAGGGTACTCTTATCTAAGTGAGTCTTAGGTAGAAATTGCATTGGGTAAGTATTAAGTGATAAATTAAACAGGGTGGTTTAAGTCTAGAATTAATATTACTAATAGTGGATTTCCTCCTGGCTTGGTAGCCTCCAGATGTAGGTGTGGTTATACACTGAACTGGGTTAACAAACTTCTGTGTTGTTTACTTTTCTTGCTGTTTAAGTTTTGGTTAAATTTGTCAAATGTCCTATTAAGTGTTGGGACATCTCTTAGGACATCTCATACCTGATCACAGAATTTCATGAAGCATTGGCAATTTTCAGCAAAACAAAACCCAACTGTGTATCAATACATAACACGGATGCGTCGATACATGTTAGTTTTTAACTGATATGTATTTATACAAAAGTCGTATGCGTCGATACATAGACTGTTGTATTGCCTTGTTTTTGCCCAAACTTTGAACGATCATATCTCTCTCAATTTTGATCCGATGAAGGAGTTCCACATATGGATTTGATGCTTAGGATGCCCTCTTTCATTTGCTCAAGGTAGATTTTTCATAGGCCTCTTATTTTTTGGGAAAAAACCTCTCTTGAAGTGGCTGCAAAAATGACCAAAACTTGCCATTTTTGGAAACCCGAGTTTTCCAAAAATGGTAAGTTTTAGTTTTCTTGATTTTTCATGATCCCTCCATCATTTCTTGATAAAATTTGAAACATAGGATCCTTGTAACCCTAATTTCATGATTTTTATCTCAAAAAGTCAGGAGTTGACTTTTTATTCAACATGGTTGACTTTTCCCCAAACTCCTGATTTTCAATCATTTGACTAATTGAACCTCTTCCAAAATGAATTTGTGGATGAAATTTGAACCCTATACACTTGTTGTCATATAGAAAATAATGGAATCCACTTTTGCTCAAAAATTCATGGAGAAGCCCTTCACAATTGAAACCCTAATTTGGATTATTTCTTCAGAAGATGTTGCACTTCTGGCATTCCTTGGAGCCATTTACTTCTATCCAAGACTTGAGACTTCAAATGGAGACTTGTGGGATGTTGTAGACCCTTTGCACATGATTGAGGATCTTTGTGGCCCTTTGATTGTCTTTGTATAGCCTCCAGTTTCTCCAGTCATTGACCACATACCTATGCCTCAACTATGCTACACATGATGCAATGTTTTTTTGGTTATTTTGTGAACTTATGTATGCTAAATGCTATGCCAAATGTTGAGGATATGAGAGGGCAAATTTTGAGGTATTACAGCTGCCCCTATTCAATCATCTACAAGCTTGAATGAGTAATGGAGAAAGCTTTTAGACATTTAAGGTATGGAGTGATTGAATACTCGAATAAAACCTGGAAATTTGAACTCGGTGGATAACAGAAATGTCATCTCCTTTTTTTTTATTTTTTTTGTTTTGACCTCTGAATAGGTAGCGGGGAAAGAACAAGGTGGAACGGGATCATTGTACATAAACGAGAGCCCAGGCAAACAGGACCGTTGTACAAAACGAGAACCTGCAACGTGACTGCTGAGCGAATCAAGCCACAGAAAGGGACCCTGTTGTACAAAACAGGGCTTAAAACGAGACCATTGTACAAAATGGAACTCGATGACGTGACTGTTGAGCGAATCAAGCCACAAAGAAGGTAAACATTGACCCGGAAAGAAAAAGGAGAGAAGCAACATTAACCGATTTACGACTCAAATAAGATCAACTAATCTATCATGGAGATGGTATTAACCGATCCACAACCAGGACATCGAAAATGTAATATCATCTGATTTACATCTCGAAGAGAAGTGATATCAACCGATTCACAACTCGAATAAGATCAACCGATCTAACTGGGAAATGGTATCGACCGATCCATAACCCGAAAAAACGAGAATGTAATATCATTTGATTTACGGCTCGAAGAGAAGTAATATAAATCGATTTACAACTCAAATAAGATCAACCGATCCAACCGGGGAATGGTATCAACCGATCCATAACCCGGAAAAAACGAGAACGTAATACCATCCAATTTACGGCTCGAAGAGAAGTAATATCACCCGATTTACAACTCAAATAAGATCAACCGATCTAACTAGGAAATGGTATCAACCGACCCATAACCAAGAAAATGAAACCATCGTACTGAGTCGAGACAAAAAAAGAACGAGATCATTGTACTTAAATGATAACCCGACATGAAAACGTTGTACTGAAACGGGGACGCGAAAAGATTAGACTGTTGTACTGAAACAAGACCCAAAGACGAGACTATTGTACTTAAATCAAGAGTTGACT
This sequence comes from Lathyrus aphaca, assembly GCA_963966055.1. Lineage (NCBI taxonomy): Eukaryota > Viridiplantae > Streptophyta > Magnoliopsida > Fabales > Fabaceae > Lathyrus > Lathyrus aphaca. The sequence goes on along the minus strand of OZ014519.1, from coordinate 722,718,711 downwards.
TTTTCTTCATCATGGTTGACTTTTCCCCAAATTCCTGATTTTCAATCATCTGACCAATTGAACCTCTTCCAAAATGAATTTGTGGATGAAATTTTAACCCTATACACTTGTTGTCATATAGAACACAATGGAATCCACTTTTGCTAAAAAATTCATGGAGAAGCCCTTCACAATTGAAACCCTAATTTTGATCATTTCCTCAAGAGATGTTGCACTGCTTGCATTCCTTGGAGCCATTCACTTCTTTCCAAGACTTGAGGCTTCAAATGGAGACTTGTGGCATGTTGTAGAACCTTTGCACATGATTAAGGAGCTTTGTGGCCCTTTGATTGTCTTTGTATAGCCTCCAGTTGCTCCAGTCATTAACCACATACCTATGCCTCAACTATGCTACACATGATGCAATGTTTTTTTGGTTATTTTGTGAACTTATGTATGCTAAATGCTATGCCAAATGATGAGGATATGAGGGAAAATTTTGAGGTATTACAACGAGGATCCACATCTACATTTAAGGTCGTTTTTGGAGCTTTTTAGTAATTTAAAAATCCCTAGGATTACTGATTAAGCCTTGAGATTGAGGTTATTTCCATATTCTTTAAGGGTCTTGTCGCTCCCGAGATTTTCATCCTAGTACAAATGCGAAAGTGGCACGGAAAAGGTAGAGTCGCCAGCCAGACATTTTTATCCCGAATGAATGGGAAAGGTAATGTTGCACAAACCTGAGGAAGAAGGAAATGACAAGGTCCTGCGAACCAAAGATCTGGGTTCGAGAGTCGGTTACGACCTGGGAAGGTATTAGCACCCCAAATCGTCCGCCGTACCCGACGGGATCCACGCTTGTTTGTCTTTTTCTAAGGGTGGGAAAGAATAAAGCTGTTGAATAGAAGTACTGCTAACTGGAACTAGAATAAGAGTGGGAAATGGAAAAAGAGAATGAAAAGAGAGGGAAAATATAGGGAAAATAAAGAATGTGCTCGAACGGGCCCTACCCCGCTGCCTACATACCTCATTGGGAAAATGAGGATCAGAGTCGACGTAGTTCGCCTAACTAAGGCGGGAACTTTGTTTGTGTTTTTTATAGCTGGAACTGTATATGTTTATGCTCAGGTGTTGCAGGCTCGTTTGGTACGAGTGCATTTACCGTCTTGCATGCGAGACAAGTCATCGCAAGTTCGCGTTTAGAATGAATGGAGTGAGAAAAGAAGTTCCCGCTGGAAAGTTGCTTATTGTTTGTTGTTTTCTTTCTAAGAGTTTTGTATGAATTTGGCACAAGGAAGTGAATTCAAAATCTTTTCCATGGAATGTGTACTTGTTACTACATTCCAAGATGGAATAATAGAACAAGCACACCAAGCAAGGAGAATTTATCCAAGACTGATTTCCATGAATTAGGGTTTAAGTTTGCTAGCTTGTTGAATTTTATTAAGTGTTTTTGTAGCTTTTATGAAGAAGTATCTTTTAAATTTTACTTGGTGAAACCACTACTTGATAAGACTTGTACATCATTCTAGACAAGCCTACACCACTCCAAGATGGAATGAATGCAAGTGCCCCATGGAATAAGGCTATACACAAGGGATCCTTTCATGCATTTATTAAGTCTTTTTGGATTTTGTTTGAAGAGGAGAAAGAAGACTCAAGTCGGAAAAGGACAAAAATTAAGGGGGACTAAGACACAACCCTAAGTTATTTATTAAAATGGTGGTCTTAATGGTGAGTGAGGCTTTTCTAATCCTAAAGAGCAAAAGGAAAAGAGAGAAGAAAAATGATGCAACTTACTTCCTAAGGAAGATAAGTTGGTCCTAACAAAAGGGAAATCCTACCAATCACAAATATGGAAGTAAAAGGTGAATTAAATGCATAAAGGGAATGCATAAAAAAAATAAAAAGGATAAGGTGTAAGGAAACATACCTTTCCCTCCCTACAAAAAAAAACATTAGTGTGCATTTTATTAAAAATAATAAGGCAAACAAACAATAATTAAATCCTAATAAATCTAGGACTCTATCTAAACTCTATCTTAATTCTAGAGGAACTAAAAAAAGTTAAAACAAAAATTCAGCACCTACTACAGCCCCTAACTGCACAAACAGTTATGAGAACAATGCACAAAACAAGGCAACTTTCTACAACCAGCACACAACATGAAAAGATAGGTGTAGAAAGTCACATACAACATGAACAACATAACAAACAACATGTATTTTACAGCACCTATATACAAAGTCAACTATGAAAACCTGGGGCAGATTTAATTCTTTTCATTTATAAATGATAAACAATACATTAATGTGAATTAAAATGGATCTACCTACATCACAAAATGAACTCAAATATGTTAATTTATTTACATCATTTATTTGATTAAAAGGAACAATGATCAACAAGAATAACCACACTTTCCATATTGCACAAATGAGCATTTATCATGACTTTGAACAAGTATCACTACAAGCATCAATTATTTCATATGTATTACATAAAAATCCAGAATTGAATTCATGTTAAGATATGATCAATTTAGCACAAGAAACTTGCATGAACATGTGAAGTATTTAATCACTTTTGGAAAAAAAATCAACATGTAACACTTAATCATTTAATCAATCCAACAAGCAAGGATCATAATCATGAAGCACATATTGAAATTAAGAAAGCATTTGACATGTGAAACAAGTGATTAAAGTGTAGCAAAACCCATCAAGAATTAATCATAACACATATGCATATTTAACACCAAACATGGAAAAGTGAATGGAATCATGTCGAAACGACTCGAAACAAATGAATCGGCTACTGGAAATAGACCCAAAAATTCCCTAAAATCAATACCTAAACATACATGAACCTTAGAAGCACTAGGAAGCCATAACAAGCAAGCAAATAAGCTAAAATTCTGAAATCTAACAGCGTTAACCGGTTAACCGAATGGTTAACCCGTTAACGCACCCCAGACAGCACTAAAAATGGCCAAAAATGCATGTGTTAACCGGTTAACCAAAGCGTTAACCGGTTAACACTGAACAAAAAGTGAAAAATGCTTTTGAAATAAGTGTTTTTGGCTATAATATTACTTCTAAACAACCCTAACCCCCACCTAATCATGCTAACACGAATTTCTACTCAATTAGGGATTATTAACACATGTTAGAACCTATAACAAGCTACAACCTAGCTTCTAATCCATTAAACTCCACAATTCGCAAGCAACACATAACGAAAAGGTAATTGATCACAAGCAATACGAAAAGCACTTAAATAATGCCAAAATGGCGAGATGAAGAGAATAACTTAAAGGAAAAGTGATTTTAGACAACCAACCAACGAAGCGGAGAAATGCTTCACTAAATGTTGCACTTCTGATAAGTCGAAATCTTCTCAAAAATCAATAGCTTCTTCTTCTTCTACAATCCACAATAAAATGGAGGTTGGAGGCTAAGCTTTAAGATCTTCAAGTTTCAATGTGAAACTTGAAGAGCTTCTTCATAAAAGCTTTGGTGAAAAGGGAAATGGAGGAAAAGTGAGAGAGAAAAACTAATTCTAGAAATTATGAGAGAGTGAAAAAATTGGGAACCTTTTGCATTGAAGTGATTAATGATTATATAGGGGCTAGGCTTGGAGCTAGGTTTGGGAATGGAGTTAGGTTTAGGAATGGAGTTAGGTTTGTAGTTAGTTAGGGTTAGGGTTGGAGAAGGGATATTGGAATATTCCTTGGAATATTCCATGGAATACTCTAGAAGGTTGTTGAACATGGTAGAAGCATCCAAAGGAAATGGAGTGGAAAAACAAGAGGGAAAGGATGAAAGGAAATGTAGAAGGAAAGTGGAAGGAAAAGTGGAGGGAAAGGTGAAATCAACCATTTTTCAAATGATCTTTTTCCCCTTGATTTTTTATGATTCCTCCATCACTTCTTGACCAAATTTGAACCATAGGATCCTTGTAAACCTAATTTCATGATTTTGATCTTAAAAGTCAGGAGTCGGCCTTTTTTACCTAGCTCAGTTGCCTTTTCCCCGATTCCTTGATTTTCAGTCATCTGGCCAATCGAACCTCTTCCATAATAAATTTATGAATGAAATTTGATCCTTATGCACTTGTTATCATACATAGGACAATGGAATCCACTTTGAATCAAAACTTCACTGAGAAGCCCATTGGAAGTGAAACCCTAATTTGGCCTTTTTCATCAGGAGATGTTGCACTGCTTGCCTCCTTTGATCAAATCAAATCTTTCCATGGCTTGTAGCTTCAAATGAAGACTTGTGGGATGTTGTGAACCCTTTACACAATGTTGAGAAGCTTTGTGGCCTTTTGATTGCCTTTTTATAGCCTTCAGTTGCTTCAATCATTGATCACATACCTATGCCTCAGCTATGCTACACATGATGCAATGTTTTAATTATTTCATGAACTTATGTATGAAAAATGCTATGCAAAAAATGTTGGGGAAATGAGAGGGAAAATTTTAAGGTATTACAACTTCCCCTATTCAATCATTTGCAGGCCTGAACGAATAATTGCAAGAGCTTTTCGACGTTCGAGGTATGGAGTGATTGAATACTCGAATAAAACCTGGAAATTTGAACTCGGTGGATAAGAGAAATGTCATCTGCCTTTTATTTATCTTTTTATTTTTGACCTCTGAATAGGTAATGGGAATAGAATAAGGTGGAATAGAATTATTGCAATAACCTGCAATTTGACTGCTGAGCGAATCAAGCCACAAAGAGGATGCCTATTGGCGAAACAGGGCTTAACGAGACCGTTAGCGAAACAGAACTTGACAATGTGACTGCTGAGCGAATCAAGCCACAAAGAAAGTGCCTGTTGGCGAAATAGGGCATAACAAGACCATTAGCGAAATGAGACTCGACAATGTGACTGCTGAGCGAATCAAGCCACAAAGAAAACACGCGACTGCTGAGCGAATCAAGCCACGGAAAATTCCTGTTGGCAAAACAAGGCTTAACAAGACCATTAGCGGAATGGGACTCGGCAATGTGACTGCTGAGCGAATCAAGCCACAATGGAAGTTCATGTTGGCGAAACAGGGCTTAACGAGACCATTAACAGAATGGAACTCGACAATGTAACTGCTGAGCAAATCAAGCCACAAAGAAGGTGTATGTTGGCGAAACAGGGCTTGAAAACGAGACCATTAGCGAAACGGAACTCGACAATGTGACTGCTGAGCGAATCAAGCCACAAAGAGAGGGTGCCTGTTGGCGAAACAGGGCTTAAACGCATCATCAACCAATTTGCGACTCAAATAAGATCAACTGATCTATCATGGAGATGGTATCAACCGATCCATAAGCAGGAAAATGAGAACGTAATATCATTTGATTTACGGCTCGAAGAGAGGTAATATCAACTGATTTACAACTCAAGTAAGATCAACCAATCTATCATGGAAATGGTATCAACCGATCCATACCCAGGAAAGCGAGAATGTAATATCATCTAATTTACAACTCGAAGAGAAGTGATATCAACCGATTCATAACTCAAATAAGATCAACCGATCTATCATGGAAATGGTATCAACCGATCCATACCCAGGAAAGCGAGAATGTAATATCATCCGATTTACAACTAGAAGAGAAGTGATATCAATTGATTCACAACTCAAATAAGATCAACCGATCTATCATGGAGATGGTATCAACCGATCCATAACCAGGAAAATGAAACCATCGTATTGAGACGAGACAAAAAAGAACGGGATCATTGTACTTAATGATAACCCGACATGAAAGCGCTGTAATGAAATGGGGATGCAAAAAAATGAGACTGTTGTACTGAAACAAGACCCAAAGATGAGACTATTGTACTTAAATGGAGACTCGAAAGGAACGGAATCGTTGTACTTAAACGAGAGCCCGAGACACAAAAAATGAGATTGTTGTACTGAAATAAGACTCAACTGGGGATAACAAACAAGACTTGGTAGAAATAACCACAATGGGAAATGAAGTTGCATTCTGTGGGGAATACTTCAGTCTGATTGGAGATGTAATGTTTCAGACGTTTGTGCAAGGTACCACAACTGGCTTATGCTTCGTATGCATATGTTTGAATTTTTCTATGGCGTAATGCTCTATAATGATGGAAATGCTATGCTTTTGAGGATGCAAATGTAATGATGATTACTAAATGTAGATGCAAATGCCAAGGGTCTCCTGATGAGGAGATAACAAGTATCCCAAGTGGCTTGACTGGGGAAATAATGATCACTGTAATGATCTGGTTAGTCCTTGTAGGAGAAAACAACTCTGCGGGGAATGTTGTTAATGATACGCCGCCTCTGAACTGCCGCCACTGCCAAAAATAAATTGGACTTCAAGATTGGAGAGCCAAGACCTTGCTGGAGATGGACTCTTCTTACTAGGTACGCTACTCGTTGAACTCCGTTGGGGAAGTGAAACCTTCTGACTTGGCTGGGGAAACAGATGTATGATACTGCTGAAGTAGCAACCTGCTGGGGAGGAAAGAAACTCCTTGTATTGTTGAGGATTGCCTCTATATTGGCAAGAAGTCTTTGTTGGGGGATACCATCAATCTTCTTTCACCACTGCTGGGGAATATTTCAATTTCCACTCTACTGGGGATGATGGAGAATGTCGATGAGAAGGCTTCCTGTTGAAGATAAGAGTTCAAGTTGCCCCTCGCTGGGGATGAGAGGTGTAAATCCTCTCATGTTGGGAATGAGAGATGTAAGGAGTCCCATGTTGGGGATGAGAGACGATGATACCCTTCTGCTCAAGAAGTACCCTTCCATTTGCTGCACTGTTGGAGAAGGGATTGTCTAATGAGACTTGCTAAGGAATTTTGATCAATGAAGCCTGATGATGAAACAACTCTTGAAGTAATATGTTGATAATGGCTTTGCTCCCAGCCCCTGGGTTGATAGATTGCCAACTAATCATGAGTGAACAATGGTTCTTTGCAATTTTCAACTCGCCTCAGATTAAGGTCCATCGGAAGAAAAATGTCTCAAGAGGATTTTACAGAAAATGTGACATACGAAATGCCTCAATGTCTTCAAACTCTTGGAGAGATTCGTCGAATCTCGAAATAACTGCCCCAAACTGCATGATCTGTGCAAGAATTTTCCTCGCGATGATTCATGAAAAACCTCATATTACTGTGAGATATTCTGCCCCAGTATTTTGAACTCTGGATAGGTGCTTCTGATTACCGTCTTCGGGTGAGAGTACTTCTCATGCTCTTGGGGTGGCCTACCCTAGTACGAGCCTTGAAGTGATTACCTCTGACTAACTGTGCTTTGAATAAAACATCCATACTACATACTCCTAGAGAGATCTGAATCTCAAAGTGATTGCCCCAGTTTGGTTGAATTTTGAAGAGACTGCCTGACGTGATTGCCTCGGATTGGCTGGCTCTTATCAGAATTGGTTGAGAAAGTCCATACTCAATGGAGTTTTCTTGAAAAGTGCACCTCGATATGATCTTCCTTCGGAAGTTTCAGAATTCTCAACTTGGCAAGATTAAGCTTCTAGATTGAGATTCCATACATGAACTTTTATGATGCCAAACAAATGTATGCAAGCAGAAAATGTTTATTTTTAAAAATGAAAATTCAAATGCAAAACACATGTTAATCTTGAAGTTTTACTGTAAAAGATGTCACAAACCATTGTGAGTGAATCACTGGTTAAGATACGACATTAACTTTTTTGGATAATGGAAAGCATGCTCATGCAACACCAACAAAAATCTTTCATCACCACTCATAGGAGTCAGGAACGCGGTCTCGTGGTAGTACGCTCTCAAAATAACCCTATTTTAGTTAGGACTTTTGAGGGTTGTAGCGTGGCCTGGTTCACAGTTATAGAAACAAAGGATATAAGCTCGAAGTTTATAGGTACCCACCCCTCTTCGTGATGTTCTCCATTCCTATTTTCAGCTATCTTTCACAAGCGCTCACCTCTCAAAAAGGGTTTTGTGATCGTTAAGGAACCAATTACACTAAAAGTTTGAGCACCAATTAGGTTGTCGTTTGGAGTCAGTCACCCCTTTTATCTTTGGTGTCTGTGCCACACAATTTTGTTCTTGTTTGAGGATCCTTCTTGTGTAATCCTTTTCGTCTTTCGCTTTTGCATTATTTTGCTTATCCCTAACTTTTTCCTGGACTAATTCTTGTGAATCTTTGATTGTGAAGTCCAGCGGGATGCCCTAATGTTTGCCTAAGTCGCTTGTTTTCAAGTTTCGACTTAGCGGGCTTTTTCGTTTCTTTTTTCAATTCTCTTTTTTTTAACAAATCATGTGACATTGTTTGTCTTGATTGCTTTGCGAGGGTCATGACTATCTCACTTCTTGGTTGTTTGAGGGATAACTCTTGTGGTTTCTGGTCTTTGGACCTCTTGATTGGGATAACCATTGTGGTTTCTGGTCATTGGACCTCTTGATTTGGTACAACGAATGGTAATTGATCCTCATATGTGCACTTCTTTTTTAAATTTGAACGCTCGGTCAAACTAACTGACTCTTACCCTGTCCCTGGGTTAAATGCAAGGGGTTTTTCATGCGAAAAGAAACTCCTACTTCAAGGCTAATGGGTTGGCAAGGGTCTATCTCCCTTATATCTCTGGTGTTTAGGATTTGAAACAATGCTTGTACATCGTCAATAGGGTCTTTCTCAAAAGCACACAATTAGAGATTTTTGCGTTTTCATTTCGTCATCCTCCCTCACAGAGTTTAAGCACAACAGTTGGTATTGCAATATACACACAAAAAATTATAAATGAAATACAAATGGATTACTTCAAGAAAAACACGTGAATTTTATTATGGTTAACATTCAAAAACAAATAAATTTCATGCATGCATACAAATGTTTAAACAAACAGGAGAAATTACAAATGAAATTGCAGTAAAGAAGCTGAACATTGCCATTGTTGATGAGACTTGACTCCTTCTGGACTAAATGGACTTGTGGTCTAATGGTCGCATATCCGAAATGGCAGTCATACATCTTCTATTTATTCTGACTTTGATATGAGACGTCTGAAAGAAGGAGTAAAGCTGGGGAATGAAGTTTCCCAATAAGGTTGCTCGGAAAGACCTGACGATCTTCTGCCTACGTATCTCCATTGACCCCAGACCAATGAAGAATCAGAGTGACGTAGTTCCCCTCAATAGGGATGAAAATTCTTTGAGAGAAACAATGCCATTATTGGGAGTATTGGGATGTCCTTTCCCTTATCTGTTTGGTGCAAGGTTGACAACTTTTAAGTCGATTAAATCCTGCACCTTGTGGTGAAAAGCTTTACACCCATCGATATGATGCCCTGGTGCCCCGGAATGAAAATCGCAGCGGGCGTTGGCATCCCATCCGTCCGGTAGTAGGAAAGGAGGTGGGGACAGCTTGCGAAGCTCAATCAGTTTCAACTGATGCAAATGTTGTAGTAGGTCGGTATGAGACATTGGCAAAGGGTCGAAAATTATTTCCCTCCTTTGCGGATGCTGACAACCTTGTTGAGGGTTATGTTGGTGACAATTTGGCTGTTGCAACTGGCTTTCCCTGGGGAAGGTCACGGATGCTGTCTGGTAATATGAACCTTGATTTCTCCTCTTTTGTTGACCATAGACTGCCCCGACTTCTTCATACAGTCTATTTTGCCCGTATGAAGATGACTTCTTGGTTCCAAAAGTAGAGGCATCATTGTTCTGTATTTTTCCTCGTTTCAACCAGTTTTCAACTCTTTCACCAGTCAGGATGACATCAGAGAAACTGTTGGACGAACAACCTACCAATCGTTCTATAAAGTGCCCAGGAAGAGTATCTATGAAAAGGCCCACCATTTCTCTTTCCAGCAACGATGGGTGTACTCTGGCTGTGACCTCGTGCCATCTCTGTGCACACTCCTTAAAGCACTCAGAGTTCTTTTGAGACAGGCTCTGAAGCTGAGTTTGGCTAGGAGCCTTGTCAATGTTATATTGGTACCGCTTAAGGAATGCTTTTCCTAGTTCCTTCCAGTTATGAACAGAATTCTTCTCCAGTTTCATGTACCACTCTAGTGAGACCCCGAACAAGTTGTCCTGGAAGTAATACATCCAAAGCCTCTCGTCCTTGGTATGTGCAGCGATTTTGTGATAGAAGACCTGCAAGTGAGTTTTCGGGCAAGAGTTGCCATTGTACTTGTCGAAAACAGGAGGTCTGAACTTTGGAGGGATGACCACTCCTGAAACCAACCACATGTCAACAACATCAATGCCAAGGGTGTCTCTGCATTCCAGAGCCTTTACCCTCTTGGTCAGCCTTTGAAAGTCGTGGTTATTGGCCCCAACACCAAATCCCATATCTTCATTGAGAAAAGTGAGTTGATCCTCCTGTCGGTCTGTTACATGGACAGGAATCGGTCCACCGCCATCAAGAGTAGGAGGCCTATTCTCGATAGGTGGAATGACAGTGTTGTTGATCAAATTTCCTTGGGTGTCCAAGGTAATCATTGGAGGATCAGCTTGCAGGTGATTGAGCCTATGCATGACGGTTCTGATTTCTTGTTGTCCCTGCACTATACCCTGCATTGCTGCCATGAACTCCCCCATCTGAGTGTCAAGCTCATTCAGCTCGGTCTGTACTGTATTAATGACTTGGCTCTGATTTCGGCGAGTAGCGTACCAGTACGTATGACACTTCTCCTGAAATAGTCAAATAAATTAGGAAATTCGGGTAACTCGTTAGTATGCAAAAATGATATGCATTAAAATGCCATGTCATTGATCCCACTTCATTCAGATGGGGGGACATATGCCCCACAAAGTGCCACACTATCAGATAAAGTGCTAGGTGAGTGTGTGCGGAGAACGTGTTGAGCGTTGGGAGTTCAATATCAAAATAAAATTACAAGGATAGAAAAGTTGACACAATGGCACCTGAAAACTTCCATAAAGCAATAATGCGCCAATGTGCGAAAAGTTGTACAATCACTGCCAATAGTACTGAAATACAGGAAAATACCACAATCAACAACAGAAATACAAAAGATTCCTTCAACAGCTCTGAAGATAATCTCGGAATACAATAAAGCAATTCACATGCATCAAAGAAATCTGCGTCTCTTAACTTGAGCTTCGCGCAGTCTACATGACCAGATGGGTCAAGAAGCTTCAACTCCTGAGGTACCCCTCTGGTGTAATGATCCCTGAATCCATTAGATCTTAGACATTGTGCCTGAAGGCTTTGCACTCGTCGATGGTATGCCCGAATGTTCCGGAGTGGAATTCACACATAACACTCATATTGTAATATGGGGGAATGGAAGAGGGCATTAGCAAGGCATTCCTTGGCTGAATCAAATAACTCTTGAGCAAACGGGAAAACACTTGACTAGGAGGGCTAAGACTTGGAGTAAACACTCCTTCAGGCTGCTTGAGTTTGAGTCTCCCCTGTTGTTGATAGTTCTGATGCTGAGATGAATTCGAACACCCGAAGTTCTTCTGCACTTTCTTCTCCACGTTGGATCGGTTAATGGGTAGAGGTGACTGGCGCGATGTCTTTACGACCCATAGTGGAGGCACACACCCCTAATTGGGGATAATTTTTGTGGTAAGGAAAGGAGAAGTACCTTCTATCGATTTGAAATCCCTTGACACATCCCCGCTGATTGGTGCAAACTCGATCACTTTTGAATCAATGAGCTCTTGAACTTGATATTTGAACCTCTTACAGTTCTCCACATGATAACCCGGTGCCCCATAATGGAAAACGCACTGGGCACTGGCGTCAAAATCTAAAGGAAGCTTTTTTGGCATGATTGTCATGGTGACAAGTTCAACCAGATCAAGCTCGGGCAAACATGGAAGCAATTGTGCATATGACACCGGAATCAAATCATACTTAGCTTCAGGCGTCTTCGGCCTTTGTCCGCAGTTTTTGCCTTTACCCTTCCTTTGATGAGATGGACGAGTCTGCAAGTTGGGAGGCTTAGGAGCCAAACGTTGAGGAGAATTTCCGTAAAACACTCCCTGATCTTGGAATAAACCCAATGAACGGGGAGGACCCACAACTTTAGCAGCTGTAAAGGGGACATGGTGCCCTTCTTGGAGCTCTGGGGCTTCCCTGGTCTAGTTCTCTTATTTCTTCAGTTGGTAAACTTTATCTATCAATAGAATGTGGCCCTGGCACAAGGTCTGCATGTTCACCAGGAGTTGTTCCATTTCGGATTTTCATTTCAGCTATCTCTGCTTGGCATTGTTCCATGTCCATCTCTTGATGAATGTGATTCAAATTGGTCATTCTAGAGAGTAACCAAATCAGGATAAGAATTTGTCCCCGAACACCTGTAATGAGTGTAAGGATGCATGCAAATGCCATGTTCGATTATTTCCAAGGGATCCATCTGCTTTGATTCCAGTTTGGATATAGGAACATATAATGACATGGTTCAAACATGGGATCTTTGGAAATAACCGAACATGTATGATAAAATGCCATGATGTTATGTATGCAACATGTATGTGATCAAGGGTCTGATGTTGGTGTTGGGCGGTGAACCAACTGTGGATAGTCACTTTTGTCTTTGTCTAGATACTTCAGAACTCATAATCAATGCAACATAAAACCAGATCATACTACTGAAAAATACTGGCGAGGTGGGTGTGTTGGAAGTTTCAGGGTTCCTGCAAACCTGTAAACCCCTCCCAATCTCACGGGTGTGTTATTCGGGTCAAACATCACGGACTCTCAAAGCCGAATAACAACAATGCGTTCACCATTTCTGAGAAATGGCTCATGACCAAATCAGGGAATCGGTTTCGCATTATGTACTACTCAGGGAGGTCTCAGCTGAGTCCAAGGAAACAAGAATCCCTCATAAGTACTCAGATTCAAGCACTGAATCGAGAAACAATAGTACATTCATCCCGAAGGGTACAATACTATCATCATACGAACATTTTGCCTTAACTGGATTTCTATGAGAGAACCAGACCATCGTATGCGAGTTTCCAGTGGGCCCTCAGATGCGAGTGGGTTTGCCAACAAATGTGGTCTGCCACTGTCATCACTGGAGATGGATGTTCCCACAAAGGTTCTCGATGATCGGTGTAATACCTCAAAATTTGCCCTCATATTTATCCCCTTTACTGGTGTATCATTTCGCACTCATCTGCATTTCTCACCAGGCCACTAACATCATAGTAGTTCACTTCGTTGTTTCATAGGGCATGTGATCAAGGCCCTGGGAAATTAGGGTTTCGTACCTTATCTGTATCTGCCAGGGATTGAAATGATGAGGAATATTCACTGGACAATGATTCCACTTCAAATGCGGTTGTTCAGTTGTGTTTCGATTCAGATGGGCATTTGACCTAATTTTGGTCAAACTACCAGAAGATTATTGCAACTGCAAGATTATTTGGGCCATTGGTTTGTGTCTTAGACAACGCATATTCAAAGTTCAGGTTGTCGTGTGTTGATATTCATCAGTCTATCGAGCAGTGTTTTGCATGAAGTTTGGTTTGAATCTTCAGTTTATCAGGGATTCATCTGGCCTTGGATGGTCATGGCACGTTTCAGACGATTCAAAAGGGGTGTGATTTATCTGGAAAAAAATTATTCAGTGGTTCAGAAGTGGTCGTGTTCATGGGATTGTGGAGAGAATTCAAGATAGGCTTTGGGCTAAAATCGAGACTTCATATCCATTCATTGCTTTGTTCTCATTGTTATACTATCCATTTATTTTGGTCCATAATCCATTGTGAACCACCTTTTTAAGGTCTAGTTGTCCAGAGTCATATTCAAATTTCAAGTCCAAGATTCCAATATGCCTTTCTGTACCTGAATTACACCGATCCTAAATCTTCATTTTTGTACACATTCATTTTAATCCATTGTATTAACCCAAGAATCATTTCATTTGTACTAATACCACATATCATTTTTTTAGAGGCCCAAGAATCACTAAATCTTCATTTTTGTACACATTCATTTTAATCCATTGTCTTAACCCAAGAATCATTTCATTTGTACTAATACCACATATCATCTTTTAGAGGCTAACCAATCATTGATAAAAACTAACTTCATAGGCTAAGTCAAGTTACTCAAACTCATTAATTTCACTTCAAATTGTGATTGAGAAACAAATTTTTACAAAGGGAAAACACACGACAATAAAGTTCATCAATGAAGTTCATACAAGGCCAAGTTTTTTCTACAATATGAAAATTAAAAAAAAAAGTAAGAAAGGATGACAAAAAGAAAAAGCAATGCAATCTAGCCAAAGAATCAGAAAGCTAGTTACAAGGAAATAAGCTGGAAAAAAATCAGAAACGTTGCTCTACGATTTTCACTAATCTTCAACAATTTCATCAAACAACCATAACTGAAACCGTTCTTCTGTCTGCAACTCAGATTCAGGATGAGAATACTCCAAAGGATTTCAAAATCCTCACCTTCTTTTCCCCGGATTCTCTTGACTGCTTGTATACTTGCCATCCACCTTCAATGACACCCTTCATCAACCGCTAATAACCTACATCAATCTCAACTCAGACACATCTGCAGAAATTTATAACAGAACTTAGTAGAAAAACAGAAACAGAAAAGAGAAAAAGAAACTCTCGAATATCCTTCAACTCCAATCTCTAAAACCTCTCCATTCAGCCTCATTCAATAATCACCTGCATACACCAGCATTTCTCCAAATCAACAACAGAACCAAATTGAAAATTGACAGAGTTAACCGAATTAACTAACAGAGTTAACAGAATCTCATTTAGCATATAACACCCTAACAGAATTTCCTAAAGAGGAGAATCAGAAGGAATTTCATACAATTTCATAACAGAAGTGAAAATGAGAAATGAAATCAATAACAGAAATAACAAACTTATCTTCCAGAAGCTTCATCCAATCTAAGCCTATAAATCAGAGTCTTCACCATTTTCTCATTTTTTCTGACACAATCTTCAACCCTTCATCCAATTCTCCCTCTCTTCAACCATCTTCTTCACCATTTTTCTAATCTCTCCTTCACAACTTCCTCACTCTCTCCTCCTTCAATTTTCTTCAGTTCTTCCCCCAGCACCTTCTTCCTAATCTTCAATCTTTTTCTCAATCTTTCTCCTCTTAAACCATCCTTCACTTCAACCTCAATTCGATCCCTCTCATCCCTGTCTTCATCAATTCTCCTTCAACCTTCAGAGTTGTTATCAATCCGCATCTGTTGTTCATAATGGAAAGGACCTGCAAGAAGTGAACAAGGTGAATCATCAACACCAACAGGAGAAAGAAACGAATGGCATGAATGTATCAGAAGCTAGAGCAACAATAGCCAGAAGACGGATTCGTGCGAAAAGAATAGTTGATAGTTGTTAACACGGAACTTACCAAAGGCATCACAGATTCGTAGGCGATTCGAGAGTACGTCGTCGGTATCGTCATTTGCCTTGAATCCTTCATATTCTTCGCGCAAGGTTTTCAGAGGGTTTGAGCGGAAGCTTCATTTCGTCTTTTTCTCTCCGTTATTCAAGGTACGAATCTAAGCTTTATTTATAGGATTGGTGTTAGGGTTTAAATGCAAATCCCTTTCTGAATCAATTGAGTGAGCTAGGTTTAGAGAGGATTGAGCTATGGGTATTTCATTTTGCTGATCGGAAATAGGTGAGAGGTGAGGAAGATGAGGCCGATAGAGGGGTGGTGAGTGGAGGAGAGATTAGGAGAATTTAGGGTTCTGTTTGGGGGCTCAAGTTGTTTTGCTGTTTCGATGGATGAAGAGGCGGCGTGAGGAAGATGAAAGAGGATGAAGCTGAGAAAGCTGAGGTGAAGTGAGGAAGAGGGTCGACGGCGAGGCGAATTGAAGAAGGTGATGAGACGAGGGTGGCGGCGTGAAAAGGGAGAAGGAGAACTAGGGTTCTCTCCAAGTTTAGTTCTTCAGTTTTTATTTTATGTAATATTAGAATATTATTTAATTTTTGTTTAATTTCAATAATGTAAGATTTTATAATATTAGAATATTATTAAGTTTTGTTTAATTTCAATAATGTAAGATTTTATAGAATTAGAATATTATTATAAGATTAAGATTTGTTTAATTTCAATGATGTAAGAGTTTATAGAGTTTATAAAAAAAAATATTAAGATTAGAGTTTAATTCATTTTCTTAAGATAAGAGTTTATAAAAAAAATATTAAGATTAGAGTTTAATTCATTTCCTTAAGATAAGAGTTTATTAAAAAAAATATATTATTAAGATTAGAATTTAATTCAATTTTTAAGTTAAGAGTTTATAGAATGTTAAAAAGTATTATTATAAGATTAATAGTTTAATTCAATTTTTAAGTTAAGAACTTATAGAATTAAAAAAATATGTTATAAGATTAAGGGAATAATAAGGAAGATTTGATCTCTTAATTCCTAGAACCACCCCTTTATACGATTGCTATTTACACACCCCATTTCTAAGCCTGCTAAATAAAACAAGCATAAAAAATCACTTTCTGCACCTCCCCAGGCTTCCTGCATTCTGGGCCTCACTCATATTGCTAGTCGCACCCCTTCATTGTAGGCCCAATAGAAAAGCAACTAAGAAGAACTGTTGTTTGCACCTCCCCACTGGCTTATGCGAAATGGGCTTAGCCCTGTTGTTATTTTCACCCTCCTTTTACAGCCCATTAGAATAATAACTAAATAAATTACTTCTTGCACCCCTGTTTTATTTCTTTAGATTTTTTTATTTTTTAGTTAATATAGTTTCAAATTAAATCCAATAAAAATAGCAAAAATCATTAGAAAATTCTATAAAAATTACAGTGGGCTATTAATTCACATTAGAAATATTGGACATTTTTATTTTCTGAATTAATTTTTATTTTTGAGCTAATTCTGAATTTTTTATTTAAATAGCTTTATTGAATTTCTTTTAATTGTGCTGAATTTTGTTCATTTTATTTTTATGACTTCCAGTAGGATTTTTGAGCCACCCTTTTTCTGTAATTAGAGGACTCATGGTAGTACTTAGTGTATTTTTTATGGATTTTTTAGGACCTTTTATCTTAGGTTTTAGTGATGTAATCCTTAGGAATTAGTGGTTAATTCTTAGCTGAAATCAAATAATTTTTAGGCATAGAAAAAATAAGATTTTTTAGGATCCCTCTTAGTACAATTTTATAGATAGTGTTAGGACCCTATAGTTTAATTTTCATAATTTTTCTAGAAGTTTTAATATTTTTTTAGGATATTAGTTCTTAGGCTTAGTTTCATATAATTCCCATTAGTTTAGGCCATTAAAAAATAAAGTTCAATACGAAAAAATAATAATAGTATAGATTAGATTTAGCATTAGAATTTAATTTAGACTTAGGCTAGTTAAATTTGATTTTTTAGAATGAATATTAGGCTTAACTCAGTTTAGAACTTAGGCTTAAAGTTCCATTTTCATTAGAACTAGAATAAATAAAATAGACTATTTTTATTTCATGCCTTTAATGTGTTGTTTAGAAGTTTAATTCTTAATTCAATTCTTTTGTTTTTGCTTTATCTTGATCTTATAATTTGTATAGGCTTCCCCATTGTTCTTAGAATCAACTTAACTTCATTAAGAAGTAAGTTGAATTCTAGTAGTTTCTAGTTTCTCATTAGGATTAGAATACCTCACTAACCATAGAACCTCTCTTGTGAATATATCAATTAAATTAGGATTGAGTCTAAGTTCCATTAGATTTTCCCTTTTCCAATTTGAGTCATTCTTTCTCATCTCAAGAAGAAAAGCAATAAAACATTTAAGAATAAAAGCCGAACAATCTTGTACGACACGAGACTTTGTTGCGGAGTGCTTATATGCGTCCTGTTTCGGGGCGAGGTATAAGTACTTCCCGCGATGGATAGGTCTTAGTACAAGACCGTTCACAAACAAAATTCAAAACATTTCTCTTAAAAGACAAAAAAACAAATAACAAGCAACTATCCTGCGGGAACTTCTCTTCTCATCTCATTCACTCACAACGCGAACTCGCGACGACTTGTCTCATGTGCAAGACGGTAAACGCACTCGTACCAGACGAGCCTGCAACACCTGAGCATAGACATATGCAGTTCCAGCTGTAAAAAACATAAACAAATAGTTCCCGCCTAGGTTAGGCGAACTACGTCGACTCTGATCCTCACTATCCCGATGAGGTACGTAGGCAGCGGGGTAGGGCCCGTTCGAGCACATTCTTTATTTTCCCTACATTTCCCCTTTTATTCTCATTTTCTTATTTCAGTTCATTTCTCATTTTCCATTCCAGTTAGCGGTTTTATTCAGCAGCACTCGTATTTTCTCATCCTTTGAAACAAGCAAGCAAGCGTGGATCCCGTCGGGTACGACGGACGATCTGGGGTGCTAATACCTTCCCAGCTCGTAACCGACTCCCGAACTCAGATCTTTGGTTCGCAAGGCCTTGTCTTTTCCTTCTTCCTCAGGTTTGTGCAACATTACCTTTCCCATTCTTTCGGGATAAAAATGTCTGGCTGGCGACTCTAACCTTTCCACGCCACTTTCGCGTTTGTACTAGGATGAAAATCCCGGGAGCGACAATCGGTCCCTTGACTGGACATAACTATCAAGGTAGTGTATTACCCCAGAAAGATTATGGCATCAATACATTTCCCAGAAGGTCACAAGTCAAGGCGTGGAACTCATTAATACCAACATAGCAAGATGCCATGAAGCCAAAGTGGAACCACTCTAAATCCTAGGTGCACTCAAGCTGGGTATTTGGCTTATCTCACAGTAACAAAGCCCATCCCACAAAAAAAAAATGAAACCAGCACAGTCCAGTACATGATGCATGTGAAAATAAATACTGAAAGTAGTGAATAAAGTTGTAAAGTAAACTGTAAACGAGAACAGTAAATAAGCACACAACAACTTACATGTAAACACCCAAAGAAAACAAAAAAAAACAGGCGCTAGGATTGACTCTACAAGGGAAACCAGAGATTTTGGGTTCGATCCCCAGAAGAGTCGCCAACTGTCGCTCCCGGGATTTTCATCCTAGTACAAACGCGAAAGTGGCTAGGAAAAGGTAGAGTCGCCAGCCAAACATTTTTATCCTGAATGAATGGGAAAGGTAATATTGCACAAACCTGAGGAAGAAGGAAAGGACAAGGTCCTACTAACCAAAGATCTGGGTTCGGGAGTCGGTTACGACCTCAGAAGGTATTAACACCCCAGATCGTCCGCTGTACCCGACGGGATCCACGCTTGTTTGTCTGTTTCAAAGGGTGAGAAAGAATAAAGTTGTTGAACAGAAGTATTGCTAACTGGAACTGGAATAAGATTGAGAAATGGAAAAGGAGAATGAAAATAGAGGGGAAAATGTAGGGAAAATAAAGAATGTGCTCGAACGGGCCCTACCCCGCTGCCTACGTACCTCATTGGGAAAATGAGGATCAGAGTCAACATAGTTCGCTTAACTAAGGCGGGAACTTTGTTTGTGTTTTTTATAGCTGGAAATGCATATGTCTATGCTCAAGTGTTGCAGGTTCGCGTTCAATATGAATGAGGTGAGAAAAGAAGTTCCCGCAGGAAAGTCGCTTATTGTTTGTTGTTTGCTTTTTAAGAGTTTTGTATGAATTTGGCACAAGGAAGTGAATTCAAACTCTTTTCCATGGAATGTGTACTTGTTACTACATTCCAAGATGGAATAATAGAACAAGCACACCAAGCAAGGAGAATTTATCCAAGACCGATTTCCATGAATTAGGGTTTAAGTTCATTATCTTGTTGATTTTACTAAGTGTTTTTGTAGCTTTTTTGAAGAAGTATCTTTTAAATTTGTCTTGGTAAAACCATCCCTTGATAAGACTTATACATCATGCTAGACAAGCCTACACCACTCCAAGATGGAATGAATGCAAGTGCCCCATGGAATAAGGCTATACACAAGGGATCCTTTCATGCATTTATTAAGTCTTTTTGGATTTTGTTTGAAGATGAGAAAGAAGACTCAAGTCGGAAAAGGACAAAAATTAAGGGGGACTAAGACACAACCCTAAGTTATTTATTAAAATGGTGGTCCTAATGGTGAGTGAGGTTTTTCTAATCCTAAAGAGCAAAAGTAAAAGAGAGAAGAAAAAGGATGCAACTTACTTCCTAAGGAAGATAAGTTGGTCCTAACAAAAGGGAAATCCTACCAATCACAAATATGGAAGTACAAGGTGAATTAAATGCATAAAGGGAATGCATAAAAAAATT
Source organism: Lathyrus aphaca (assembly GCA_963966055.1). Taxonomy (NCBI): domain Eukaryota; kingdom Viridiplantae; phylum Streptophyta; class Magnoliopsida; order Fabales; family Fabaceae; genus Lathyrus; species Lathyrus aphaca. The sequence continues at coordinate 722,698,497 of OZ014519.1, read as the reverse complement.
AAAAAGGATAAGGTGTAAGGAAACATACATTTCCCTCCCTACAAAACAAAGATTAGTGTGCATTTTATTAAAAATAATAAGGCAAACACACAACAATTAAATCCTAATAAATCTAGGACTCTATCTTAATTCTAGAGGAACTAAAAAATGCTAAAACAAAAATTCAGCACCTACTACAGCCCCTAACTGCACAAACAGTTATGAAAACAATGCACAAAACAAGGCAACTTTCTACAGCCAGCACACAACATGAAAAGATAGGTGTAGAAAGTCACATACAACATGAACAACATAACAAACAACATGTATTTTACAGCACCTATATACAAAGTCAGCTATGAAAACCTGGGGCAGATTTGATTCTTTTCATTTATGTGCACAAAGTGAATGATAAACAACACATTAATGTGAATTAAAATGGATCTACTTACATCACAAAATGAACTCAAATATGTGAATTTATTTACATCATTTATTTGATTAAAAGGAACAATGATCAACAAGAATAACCACATTTTCCATATTGCACAAATGAGCATTTATCATGACTTTGAACAAGTATCCGTACAAGCATCAATTATTTCACATGTATTACATAAAAATCCAGAATTGAATTCATGTTAAGATATGATCAATTTAGCACAAGAAACTTGCATGAACATGTGAAGTATTTAATCACTTTTGGAAAAAAATCAACATGTAACACTTAATCATTTAATCAATCCAACAAGCAAGGATCATAATCATGAAGCACATATTGAAATTAAGCAAGCATTTGACATGTGAAACAAGTGATTAAAGTGTAGCAAAACCCATCAAGAATTAATCATAACACATATGCATATTTAACACCAAACATGGAAAAGTGAACGGAATCATGCCGAAACGACTCGAAACAAATGAATCGGCTATTGGAAATAGACCCAAAAATTCCCAAAAATCAATACCTAAACATACATGAACCTTAGAAGCACTAGGAAGCCATAACAAGCAAACAAATAAGCTAAAATTCTGAAATCTAACAGCGTTAACCGGTTAACCAAATGGTTAACCCGTTAACGCACCCCAGACAGCACTAAAAATGGCCAAAAATGCATATGTTAACTGGTTAACCAAAGCGTTAACCGGTTAACATTGAACATAAAGTGAAAAATGCTTTTGAAATAAGTGTTTTTGGCCACAATATTACTTCTAAACAACCCTAACCCCCACTTAATCATGCTAACACGAATTTCTACTCAATTAGGGCTTATTAACACATGATAGAATCTATAACAAGCTACAACCTAGCTTCTAATCCATTAAACTCCACAAATCGCAAGCAACACATAACAAACACGTAAATGATCACAAGCAATACGAAAAGCACTTAAATAATGCCAAAATGGCAAGATGAAGAGAATAACTTAAAGGAAAAGTGATTTTAGGCAACCAACCTACGAAGCGGAGAAGTGTTTCGCTAAATGTTGCAAGAATCGGAGCTTGATCGAAGAGAAAACCAAGAAAACTGTGAATCTGCTAAATAAATACGTTCTTGATGCTTGAGCTTTCTTGCACTTCCGATAAGTCGAAATCTTCACAAAAATCAATAGCTTATTCTTCTACAATCCACAATACAATGGAGGTTGGAGGCTAAGCTTTAAGATCTTCAAGTTTCAATGTGAAACTTGAAGAGCTTCTTCATAAAAGCTTTGGTGAAAAGGGAAATGGAGGAAAAGTGAGAGAGAAAAACTGATTCTAGAAATTATGCGAGAGTGAAAAAATTGAGAACCTTTTGCATTGAAGTGATTAATGATTATATAGGGGCTAGGCTTGGAGCTAGGTTTGGGAATGGAGTTAGGTTTAAGAATGGAGTTAGGTTTGTAGTTAGTTAGGGTTAGGGTTGGAGAAGGGATATTGGAATATTCCTTGGAATATTCCATGGAATACTCTAGAAGGTTGTTGAAAATGGTAGAAGCATCTAAAGGAAATGGAGTGGAATTGAAGTGGAAAAACAAGAGGGAAAGGATGAAAGGAAATGTGGAAGGGAAGTGGAAGGAAAAGTGGAGGGAAAGGTGAAATCAACCATTTTTCAAATGATCTTTTTCCCCTTGATTTTTTATGATTCCTCCATCACTTCTTGACCAAATTTGAACCATAGGATCCTTGTAAACCTAATTTCATGATTTTGATCTTAAAAGTCAGGAGTCGGCCTTTTTTACCTAGCTCAATTGCCTTTTCCCCGATTCCTTGATTTTCAGTCATCTGGCCAATCGAACCTCTTCCATAATGAATCTGTGAATGAAATTTGATCCTTAGGCACTTGTTATCATACATAGGACAATGGAATCCACTTTGAATCAAAACTTCACTGAGAAGCCCAGTGGAAGTGAAACCCTAATTTTCCCTTTTTCATCAGGAGATGTTGCATCGCTTGCCTCCTTTGATCAAATCAAATCTTTCTATGCTTGTGGCTTCAAATGAAGACTTGTGGGATGTTGTGAACCCTTTACACAATGTTGAGAAGCTTTGTGGACCTTTGATTGCCTTTGTATTGCCTTCAGTTGCTCCAATCATTGATCACATACCTATGCATCAGCTATGCTACACATGATGCAATGTTTTAATTATTTCAAGAACTTATGTATGCAAAATGCTATGCAAAAAATGTTAGGGAAATGAGAGGGAAAATTTTGAGGTATTACAGGTCTGTTTGGAAGTTTTGAGGGGAATGGAGAGGAGAGATTTTAAAAGAAAGAATGATTGAGTGGAAAGAATTAAAGGATTTTGGTTATGAAGGTTTTAGAGGGTATGCTTTTATTCAAAGCACTAAAAACTTCCTAATTTGGGGGAACTCGAAATTTGTATTGAATGAGGGTTTTGGAGGGCTTGCATAAATTTTCCAAATATCTTTTATGTTGTTATAGTATTATGAAAATTAAAAATATAGTAATGATTAACACTTTTTATCATTATATACAAAATCATTTTTTTTCAAAATATGTCAAATATTTTGCTATATTTTTTTTTAAAAATCGTTTTCGAAAGTCTTCCATTCCCCTCCCCTCCAAACTCCCAAACAAATCCTAAGGGATAAAGCAAAATGTTGGCTCAATTCCTTAGAGCCTGATTCCAACACCACATGGAATGCGTTGGCTGGAAAGTTTTAGCTAAGCATTTTCCTCCTGTCAAGAATGCAAAAATGAGAAATGAAATCATTTCATTTAGGTAAGGAGATTATGAGTCTTTGTTTGATGCTTTTGAAAGATTCAATAATTTTTTGAGGCAATATCCACACCATCGGAACCCAAGTTGTATTCAGTTGGAAACATTTTATGATGGACTATTGCGATCATCAAGAAATGTGTTAGATGCATCTTCTGGTGGTACATTGTTATCTAAATCATATGAAGAATGATACAAGTTGATTCAGAACATTAATAACAATACCTACCAGTAGATAGTCACTTGATCAACCACTATAGTTTTCCAAAAGAAGCCAATTGTTCCATGAAATCACTGAGACCACAACCATGGTTATTTAAGTTGCCCAAATACACCAAATGATGAAAAATATGTTGATAAGTTTTATTGTTTCCTTGATGGATATATAAGGTATAGTCAAATTTTAATATCCATTGAAGATCAAGAGAAAATAATGTTTACATGTCCTTATGGAACCTTTGCCTTTAGAAGGCTTCCATTTAGATTATGTAATGCTCTAGCAACCTTCAAAAGATACCTGATATTATTGAGTGCTCCAAGGAAGTGTTTATGGATGATTTTTCAGAATTTTCAAAGACATTTAAAAGATCCTTAGATTATATGAAGTTGGTAATAACAAGATGTGAGGAAAGAAACTTGGTGTTGAATAGGGATAAATTTCATTTCATGGTAAAGAAGGAATAACCCTAGAGTATAAAAGTTCAAAAGAAAGATTGGAGGTAGATAAAGCCAAGATTGAAGTAATTTAAAAGCTACCTTCACCCTCTAACATCAAGGGAATAAGAAAATTTCTTTGTCATAGTTGTTTCTATAGGAGGTCCATACAAGATTTTTCAAAGATCACAAAGCCTTTATGGCAACTACTAAATCATAATGTTTAATATGTCTTTAGTGTTGAATATGATGCATCATAATGTGTCATATGTCTTCAGTGCTGAATGTGATGCATCATAATGATCCATATATCTTCAATGAAGAATGTGATCAAGATTTCAAGTCTTTATATCTGCACCAATTATGAAGGAACCTTATTGGACCAAGCCATTTGAGCTCATGTGTGATGCAAATGACTTTGTCATTGGAGTTGTCAATTTTAGTGGAAAAGATAAAAATGTTAGGTTTCAATAAAAAAATCTAAGGACCTTGTCTTTATAATTATAACATGTGATCATTTGTTGAGACATCATTTTCTATATGCATTTGGCGCTTTTTTCCTTCTATTTTATTTGCTATTGAAAGTAAGTTAGATAATACTTGGATTAGATTCATTTCAATTATATAATTTTATTTTCCCAAATTCTCCAGATATTTTCATTGGAAAATATATAAGTGAAGATGGAAAATGTTTTCTAGAAGACTTAAGGGAAAGAATGAAAGAAAACAAAAAGGGAAATGTTAGCTTTCAATTAAATTTTTAAATAACGTCGTATTTAAAGTTATAACATGTGAAATATGTTAAGCCATAATTTTTTATATGTCATCGATATATAAAAGCATACTAAACTTCCTCTTTAATTATAGTATTATAACATGTATTGGACCGCTCATAAGGTATAAGGATAAAGGCAAAATAGTGAAGCAAAATGAATAAAGTTCAGATTAGGTAGACATTTTTCCTTCTTAGAGCATGCGATTCTACATGCAAGAACAATGTTGGACATCCATATAAATCTGACAGTTAATCGTGATCCATGCCTCAATTTAACTCTCAATTTCCAACAACTTCTCCTATTTATGAAGGAAAGTGTGCCAATTTTCAGGTATTCAAATGAATTTTCATTATCTCATCACTTTTCACTCCCTTGCATACTTGAGAACTATATTTCTAACATTGTAGGTCAACTCCCCTCCATCGCATTGGATGATCAGGACCTTTACAAAACGATTTTCCTCCTTGGAGTAACTGGAGATGGGCTTACAAATGCCATTCAAAGTGTCTGTTGGTAGGAGTATCAAAATGTGTCTACGTTTGAATCTATCTGAATATTTTCACTAAACTATGTATAAAACCTAGATCTTCATCTCGATCGTCTCTGAAGTGTCTCTGTAAAATATCCCGAATTAAGTATCAAAACTAGATCTTCGTTTTGATCGTCTATGTACTGTCTCTGGAGAATACCCTGAATTAAGTATCAGAACTAGATCTTCGTTTCGATCGTCTTTGTACTGTCTCTGGAAAATGTCAAAACTAAGTATCAAAACTAGATCTTTGTCTTGATCGTCTCTGAACTGTCTCTGGAAAATGTCAGAACTAAGTATCAGAATTAGATCTTTGTCTTGATCATTTTTGTATTGTCTTTGGAAACATGTCAGAACTAAGTATCAGAACTAGATATTCGTCTTGATCGTCTCTGTACTGTCTCTAGAAAAATATCTTGAACTAAGTATCAGAACTAGATCTTTGTCTCGATCGACTCTATAATGTCTCTGGAAAAAATATCTTGAACTAAGTATCAGAACTAGATCTTCATTTCGATCGTCTCTGTACTGTCTCTAGAGAATACCCTGAACTAAGTATCAGAACTAGATCTTCGTTTCGATCGTCTTTGTATTGTCTCTGGGAGTTGATAATGTTTATATGGCCATGAACTAACCTGAAAAGTAAAGGTTAGTTTTATGCAAGATCATTTGATGTATGCATGCATGGTATGACTTTCTTAATGTAAATGAGAATGTCATATGCATTATGGATGTGTATGCCATGATATGATGTAAATGATGTATGAACTATGTATTAGAATCCTAATAGTAGCTTTGTATAACAAAATGCTAGCTAGGGAAAATAAATCCCGACTCGTTGCTGAGGAGAATGAAGACATGGTTCCCGTCTTGTTTCGGAATATTGTACTTAGGATTTTCCTTTTTCCGTTGTCGCACTTTTTATTGAAAGATTAAATTCTTGAACACCCTAACTGGGGATAAAATACACGGACATTACCCTGAGGGACTTATCTTACCAAGTGTAAGCTTCAGGCTTGAGAGAAATCTGTCTGGGACTTTGTAGAGCTGGAAGTACAAGAGGCTACCTGGAATACTTCGCTGGAATAAATCCGTAAAGATTACTCTGTAGGGATGAGCATGCAAAGATCTGTTGGATATGAACTTTTTTGGGGATTCCAACCTCCAAGAGTTTTCAATAAATGTTATTATTGTAATTTTGGTAAACAGCAATCATATTCGAAAGCATATATTCATTCAAAGTAATCAATGAATTCAAAATTTCTGACATTCTCGATTTCCCCGAGCAATTTTCTAGGAATTATAATGACTAAATTTGAAGACATGATACTGACACCATCTGATACTATTGACACAGACAATTCATTTCCACAATGGCTTTTGATGACACCCAATATTAAGGAAATGTAATGAGAGGAATGTGTTTTCAGACTACGGTGGATTGTGTACACCCTGGGTAATGGTTAAGGATCTTGCAATTGAATTTGATTTGATTAGATTTGAAAAGAGAGTGTTACTCCAAGCTGAGGATGATTTTTCCCAGATTGGAAGTATTTGAAAAGAGATGCCTTAAGAGAAATAAACGAGATGCCTCATAATAGCATGCCCCTGGCATCGTGAACTCGGTAATGTTACTTCTGGAAATTCAGATGAGGAGATATGCCCCTAGCTATTATGTATCATTGAATCTTGACCGAACTGCCCCAGATGAATTGGAAAATAACATGGCATGCCCCCTTAATTGGAAGATAGTGATTGTGCCCCTTGTATACATTGGCTTTGATCCAACTGAGTCAGGCCCAATAAGTAACTTTGTCTGTCAGGAGTACTTTGGTTTATTGAATGTTCATCATGTAAGCTTCCTTGATATCAAACACTTAGTTATATGCAAACAATGATATCCAAAATGCAATGCTTATGTCTGTCTTGAAGTTTTGAAAAAGCATTATTTTAGCAAAACAATGTTTGTAAACATTGTGATATTAACTCAAGTTTTATAATAAGCCCTAAAGGAGTCAGGATACCTTTTTGTAGTAGTATGCTTTCGAACTAACCATGCTTCAGTTAGGACTTTTAAAGGGTTGTAACGTGGCATGGTTCACGGTTTAAGAAACAAAGGATAAAGGCTTAAATTTTATTTGTACCCAACCCATCCTTCGTGATGTTATTCAGTCCTATGTTTGATTAACTTATACATTGAGGCTCCAAAGGAGTTTGGAATTGTAACATTGACATAAGTTTATTTGAAAATCCAATCATCTTTTTTTTTTGTTGAGGATTTGTAGTGACCTTTTTTTCTTTTGACTTTGTTATCCCTTCCTTTTGCCTGAACTGTTTGTTTCAAGATTACAGTCAGCGGGATGTCTCAATTTTTACTAAGTATCCTTCATAGGTTTTGACTTAGTGAGCTTTTCTTTTGCTAGATATTGATTGTCGGACTTAGCGATTATAGGGAACCTTCATTAGTTGTGTACAAAAGGACAACTAGCATAATTGAGTTAACCGAAGAACTACCCTGCCCCAAGTTATGATTAAGGGTTTTAATTTGCGTGAGAATGAAAACTCCTACTTCATAGGCTCAAAAGGGTTGACTAGGGATTAACTTCCTTATATCTCCACTGTTTAGGAATCGAAACAATGCCTGCACATCGTCAACATATTCTGTTCAAAAGCATACTATATGAAATTATGGTATCGTTTTCGTCATCCTCCCTCTAATGGCTTACAACTTTAACAAGAGTTAAATATCACAAAATAGAAGTAAGAAGCATAATTTAAATATAGTGAAACAAATGGATTAATTCAAGATAAACATATGCAATGCATTATCGTGAAAATGAAAGTTTGACATAATAGTAAGTGTTTAAGCCAACAAAAGAAATTACAAATGAAAACTCAAATGTTCTCAAAGCTTCCTCCTCTAAACTTATCACTCCGGAAGTTTGGTAGCTTCGATGTTTGATGGACGATAGAAGAACTCAATCTAGTCTTCTAGCGTAACCTCGAGGACTCCTTCGTCAACCAGGTCTTGAATATTATTCCCCAATGCCCAGCAATTATTAGTGTTATGTCCAGGATAGTTGGAGTGATATATACACCTTACATTTGGATTATAGCGAGGAGAGGAAGTATTGGGATTCTGAGGAGGGTCTTTCAAGGTAATCAACTTCATCTCCAACAAGCATTGCAAAGTTTGCGACATTGGCGTGTTGATTTTGATAAACTGTATTTTATGTTCCTTGTGTTGAGGTGGATTAATCTTATAAGACCTTCTTCCTTTAATTGAAAGACTATCAGTAGTAACCTGTCTATTTCCTTCTCTTATCCTCTTCTTCTTGTCGACCAAGTTAGCTTATTTCACCAGAGGTTGGCTGATGATTAGATTCCCGACTCTGTTGTCTTGAAGTTTATTGATGAAGACTCTCAACTATTCTTGCCCCTGGGCTAAGTTTTGGATAAGAGCCACCTGACCATTAATCTGGATTCTCATCTCTTCCATCTCGGCTTGCAGTTGTTCCAACTGGTCATCCTTGCTAACTTTAGGATTCTTCTTTTCCATGTCCTTATTAAGGAAGGCTTTCAACTCTTCTTGCCCCTTGGAAAAATCTAGAATCACTTCTAGAAATTGAGTATTTTGGGTTTGGAGATCTTTTACAGACTGTTCGAGAGCCATTTCCACTGAAATAAATAGCGAGAAGATAAGAAACATGTCACAGAAACTTGTTATATGATGGTATGGTATGTATATGCATATGCAATGTTTTCAAGGACCACATAGGATTTAAATTTGTTAAAGAGAAACAAAACCAAAACTCTAATTAGTAAGTTTAAAATATAATTACCCCTTGGGCTTACAATGAAGGAAAACAAAAAGTTACAAAGAATTTGAGACTCAAGTCTCCCATGGACGTTTCCTCTTTGTGTTGAGATATGTATTGAGGTTCTGCTCTTCGTGAAGTTGCCTTATTAGCTCCAACACTTTCTCTTTGCTAGCATTGGACTGAGCCTCAAAAGTATCCATTTTCTCGTTCAGTTGGATCCAATATTTTTGCAACTTTTCCAGATCAGTAGGCATATCAGGATGAATAATGGTATACGGAACATCTCCTTCAATAATAGGCTCAACAATCACCGATAAAACAGCAGGATATAGCATCATAAGAGTCCTAGCAAGAGACCGCACCCATCTGAAGTAAGGTTCCATAGGAATGGAGTATTTTAGCTCCAGAGTATTACTGTTAATCATGTTCACCGTGCTCCAAGCTCATATAAATCTTTGACGGGACCTTTAGGATCATTTTCATAATCGAACACAATACCTTGAATAATCATATCATAAGTGTAACACCCAAAATTTGCCCTCTGGTTTTTCTTCTTTTGTATGCTTTTCGTTTTGCATTCATATGCATTCTCATTAGATCTTTTGCATCCATATCATTCGCACAGGCACTTAAGACATGGGATCAATAATTTTTTGAGAATTGGGGCTTCACACCTTATTCGCAGATTATTAGAAGGAATCCAAGGCTTTCAATAGGCAGCCATCAGCGACATCATCCTCTCATTGCTTTTGTCACTGAATTAGGGTTCATTTCCCTGATCTGGTTGTCTTCAAGGGTTTCACGTGTGAAGACCATTCACTGGCGCATCTGGCACATCATCAGTAATTAAGTGTGAATAAGAGGTCTTCTCTTTGTCAAGTTACAAGGCCATTATTTTCTTCCCAGCATCTCAGGAACTTGTTTAAATTCAAGTTATTGGTTTTGGTGGTTTATTTGTCAGTCAATGTGCGTCCAAGATCAAATTGTTGTGAGGAATTTATTGGGGTCTTAAGCAGTGGGTCATGATTTGTTTAGTCATAAATTCAGAAGACGCTTAATTCAAATAGTTATTATTTCAATGGTGAATTGTTAGTGGTAGTTGTGTTATTCTTAATCAGTGATTTTTGTGGAGGCGGTGCAAGTTAGGTTGCGAGTTGAAAATCGAAGTTTTATGGTTGTGTGCATATTGGCGGTTGTCGGTCCATTCCATAACAGATCAATTCATACCCATTTTTTCCTTATCCATTTCTCATTTTCATTTATGCCCGTCCATTATCCAAGTTTTCTCATTAGTCATTTTTCATCCGCTTTATCCATTTCTGTTATATAAAACCACTCTTTTCTTTCCTTTTCCAATTTAAGCATAATTAAATTTTATATATCCATTTTAAAACCATGTCCTTTTTATTTCAAAAATCAATATTCATTTGCCAAGGCCAAATATTTTTTTTATTTAATCCATTAATATCCTTTTAATACCCATATTATTCATAATAACCAGTTCTATGGCCATTTTAAATATTCATTTCACTGTCCAATTTTCTTTTGTTTTTAATCCATTTAATGAACTTTTTCCCATTTTAAATCCATATTCCATTTTATTCCATTTTCAAATATAAAATCCATATTCCATTTTATTCCATTATTTACATTATTTTCTAATCCATAGATTGACCATCAAGCCATACTTAATATCCATTTTATTATATCACACAAATTGCAATTCATACACACAAAAAAGGTCTCAGTAAGTAAAAAGGAAAAAAGATCACCCACACTCAAAGTTTCAACGTACATGCCACCCACACTCAAGAAGGTCACACGCAATTTTCATGACAAAGAAAAATGATCAATTCCACTCTCATAATGTGACCCCACTCGCATAGCAGCAACACGCATTTTCTTTTTGCCATCCACAACCATAAACTTCAGCAAAAGGCATAACAAAAAGATCGACTCACACATTGCTCACTCGCCAAAATAATAGAAAACTAACAACATTTTCTCATAACTCACTCTTAACAAACCTCAACAACTATCTTCGAAAACCAACACAAATCCTCCATCAAAAACCTGCACAAACAACCCTTCGTCACCTACACTTTCGGCTTTCCACAACCAATCACGCACCTCATTCTTTCATGATTCACAAAATCACAACCACATATAAACAACAACATTCATCGCAGACACCTAACCATCATTTTCTTCATCACCATTTTACAATATCAACAAAACCTTCCGCTTCTTCATAATCACCACCCTTAACCTCCTTCTGTTGTTTCTGTTTGAAATCCATCCAAATCCACAACAACAAACTTCAACACGCAGCCTCCTTCACCAACAACACACGCACCTTCATCATAACTCATCACTCTTCAAACCAACCTTCATACCTTCCATCATTACTCTCCGCCAATCCCATTCTCTCAAACCATCTTCAACGACCACAACAACCCAGTCTTCATCACTTCAAATCAACCACTCAGCCACACAAACATCAAATCAGAAAACAGAAGAAGAAGATGAATCGAGGAAGAGAACCGAGAACTCAGTGACAAACCGAAGCTGAGATCACAAACTCAGAACCTGTGACAAACCGAGAAATCCGAATCAAATACAAACCATTTGCGAGACAGAGACGGAGATGTAAGTTGAAATAGAGGAAGCGGAGTCGCCGGTGATAGGTTTAAGGATGGAGACGCGGTGACGGAGAGATGACGGCGCGATTTGAAGAAGCTCGGCCGGCGCCTTTGTGTTCTTCTCCGTCGAATTCAACGACTGCTTAAACAAGAGAGAGACCTTGAGAATGAGATCGATTGTTGGTTTGAGAGAAGGAAGACTGTGTCGCGAGGTCGCGGTGGGGGTTGTTTCGCCGGTGGTTTCGCGTTTCCCGTCATGGGGGACTCGATTGTTTCCCCTGTTTCTTTTGTGTTCTTCTGAGTTTCTTAACCCTTGTGTTTTTTTCTTATTATTGTAATTTTGTTTTTGTTGTTTGATAGTGTAAACACCCCAAATTTGCCCTCACCCATTCACACCATGGCTTGTGATCATCTCATATGCATAAACACAATCATATCATCTCACATCTCATTTTTGATTCACTGCATAGATTCTAAGTCATCTGCACCTAGGGTTTGTGATCTGAGCAATCCAATAGCTTCTTGAGCCACTCCAAAGGCAACCAATCAATTCAAAGGGGTCTACATGTGTTCAAGCATCATAGTACACCCTCTCAAAGTCAAGGATTCAAAAGAATCACAAGAACTAGGGTTTGAGTGGATGTAGAGCCAGGATTGACTGCACAGTTGACCTAAAATTAGGGTTTTGGTTTCAGAGGCCATAACCCCAAATTTTTTGGTCATTCTTGTTTCTATTGGTCTCTATATGGTATAGGGAGTATGCATATCAATTTTCATGAAGAAATTCCATGGGGAAGTCATCTGATCAAGGGTTGACTTTTCAGACAAGTCAGTGCAAAATCAGGGCATCTGAGGCCCCCAATGACTCAACCAATGGGTGATCTTCATCATTTTGAGTGTATATGATCTTTATTTGGTCATGGTAGAAGGTTGAAGTTCATAAAAGTCAAGAATTTAGGGTTTTTGCAAATGTTGACTTTTTGGGCATAGTTGACTTTTCAAGAATGCTTCATTTTAGGTCATTTTTCAAGCCTTGATTCTTGATCCAAAAATGCCTCAAATGGAAAAACTTTGGTCATGAAAGTTGTAGATCTCATCTTTCCCTTTTCAAAAAGTACAAGAACATGATCAAACTCTTCTTGGATCAAAAGTTATGGTGTGGCAAAGTTGGCAAAAATCATTGATTTTCAAGTTATGCACCAAGTGTGAAAATTGCAAGATCATGTACCAAGGCAAATTGCAACTTCTAATTGGCATCAAACCATCACATAAACATTCTATAAGTCATAAAATTCAGAATGAACCAAGAATGCCCATGGTTTAGGTTTGGTTGGATAAAGAGAATCACATGTGAACCAAAGTTGTAACAAGTTGCAAAACCACTCATTTCATCTCACCAACTTGATGCATTGGCTGCTGAACCAAGCTAGCCTCACACACACATCATGCTGCGCAGCCCATGCCCATTGTACTAGCTATAGATCAAGCCATACTTGCCTTACACAAAATTTGACTTTTTGCAAAAGGTGACTTACCAATCAATAAAGCACATGTCCAATCAACTGACCAATGAGAGAGGTTTATGTGGACAAAGAGCAAGCCATTCCATACATCTAGCAAGGCTGAAACTCACTCATTCACCACATACACAAAACACACTCCAGCTACATATTCATTCGAATCTCTCTGCCCAGCCTTCAAACATACAAACCATCTTCATCATTCATCTCACCACACTTCATAGACCTCAAACCACCAAAAGCCAGGCCTGAAACAAGCAAGAACACCCCACTGCCATTCTTCACCTCAACTTGCAGTTCCATTCGAATCTCTCTCCCTAGCTCACAAACATCAAAACAAACACCACAGACCTTCTCCACACATCATCTGGATCACAAACAACCACTCACCATGGCCTGAAACTGCCTGAAACTCCATTGCCATTTCTGACTGAGCTTGAGCAGAAGCTTGTCAAACTTCTCATCCAGCCAACATAAATTCCTTTTGAGCATTCAAACATCATCTGGGGATCAAGTGGAGTGGATTGCACTGAAGGAAGTGGCCAGAAAGTCACCAGAGTGAAAGCTTCGAATCTCAGGTAGCTTGAAAAATATTTTTCCAGAAATCATTTTTCTTGTTCTAAACTTGCTCTTTATGCCTTCCTGATCATGAATGTGCTTTTAGTTTTTGAAATGGCTTCGAAATGAATATTTAATTAGCTTCTGAAACTTGCGTGCCCTAGTTCTTATTTTCTTCGATTCAGCTTAATTAGGAATTATAAATTTGTTTTGAGAGAGGGTTTTGATTCGTGAGTGGTTGGAGAACATTTCCCAATTCTTAGATTTCATTTTAGTTAGCTTTTTAGGGTTTTGGGGATTCTCAGGGGAGAGGCTGGCCGGAGAAGACGACCGGAAGTCTTCTCCGGCCACCTGAAAGTGATTTGTGCCCTAATCACGTAATTAACTCCAGTTTGAATTTGGACCTTTGGATGCGTTGAAATGTTTGACTCCCCGCGCGAATGGATGGTTCAGATCAAGTCATTATGCCCTAATCCACGTGTTTAACTTAATTAATCCATAATTTAATTAATTTGATCAGAAGCAATCCTGGCCTTTCAAAAACGCGCGTGGTCAACATGTTTGAATCCAGACCCAATCCTGGCCTTCCATCCTGATTACTTTCCCTTTTATTTCATTTATTTTCATTTTCTTTTCATTTGTTTTGCATAATTATTTAAAAATAGCAAAAATGTCTTAAAAATTATGAAACTTTTTCATAAAAGTTTTATTAATTTTTAAGACCCAAAAATATTTTTATTTTATTTTTTATCATTAAAAAAATATTTTTAAATATTTAAAAGATTATTTTTAATTGATTAATGGAAATTAATTAATTAAAAATACTTTTAGGTATTTAAAAATCACCAAAAAATTCATGAAATGTTCTAAGGCATTTAGAAACATTGTCCAACCTTCAAACCAAATTTCTTTTTTGATCTTGATGCATTTTGAGAATTTTCCATTGAATTAAATCATTTTTGGTGCATTATTTTGATCATAAGTTCAAAAATTCATTTCTGCCTATCTAAGAGGAGTTGGACATTGGTTCTTCTTGCATTGTTTTGTGTTTAGCATGCAGTTTCTAGGATTAAATGGCCATGATTTGTTCCCTCATTTTCAATTTGTTTGGTATTTCTTTTGTTTAAGAGCCCTAAAAAACCCTAATAACTTAAAAAATTCATATCTTGAGATTGGTTGAGAGTTGAGACCTCCCCTTTGGACCTTGGTTTAGCATAGGGTTAGGTTTTCTTTGGTTGGCATTTTCCATTTTTTATCTTAGGGTTTGCTTCTGTTTTTGGTTTTTGTTTGTTGTTTGTTTCATAAACCCTAATTTGGGCTTTCATATGCATCCATCTTGCATTCTCTTGCATAACATGACTTGCCATGACATTTCAAGCATCCATTTGGTTCATTTGACATCATAAGACATATTGAAAGCATGTTTGATCATTGCATCATGTATTTTCCATGTTGTATGCCATGTGCACTTCATAACTTTTCATGTATGATCATGGTTCCTAGCTTGTTTCATTTACATTCATGAACTTGTATGAGCATATCCATGCCTTGCCTCATGTTTGTAGCACTCCATAGCATCATTATCATCATCAACATGCTTCTGGTTTTGTTTTTTCTTCATACCCTTTCATCCCATTTAGCATTGCATTGCATTTCTTTCTAACATTTCAGGTGGTAAGTAAACTTGAGAAGTGAATTTGCCTTCATTTCTCATAACTTTTCTTTTCATCTCTCTTGCATCCATTGCTGCATTCTTATATGTGTTTGAGTTTGAGCTTGCTCATCCTTGTCCTTCCCACTTTCTCTCCTCAAGTGACTTGACTTCTTGAGTGAAGCAAGTCACTTTGCTTCTCCTGATCCTTTCATCTGCTTCCTGGTGGTTCCATTGAAGATTGCTCTTGAAAACCTCACAAACCTTAGGAACAACCAAGCATGACAATGATTAGGGTTTTGATTAGTCTCCCCTCTTAGTTTCACCTTTGTGTCTCTTTTGAGTCTTCTCTTCTCACCTCATAATCAGGGACTAAACCCTAAAGGCTTTAAGGCTTTATGATTAAGCTTATGCCTGCATCCTTCTCTTAGGATGGAGTGTATAACTTTAATCCTAAGTGTTAAACCCTTAATGTGTTTAAATCCTTTAATCAACTCACTTAATAAGTATCAAGACATCACACTTGTAACTTGGGCCTTGCATTAGGGTTCTAATTCTTCCTTAATTGGTTAAGAAGGACTAACCCTAGTGTTAATGGACAAGTCCCCCTCAAGTTGTCTTACAAATCATAAAATCCATTTCATCATCATATCATTAAATAAAATCCACTTAATTAAAGGTTTGTTTTGTCATGAGTTTAATCCCTAATCATGGATTAGGTTGAGGAGTTTTCCTCAGCTTAAACATTCTCATCTATTATCCTTCTATTAGGATGGTGTAATGAGTCTGTTTAATCTTTGATTATGGCTTAACCTCATCCCTCAACACTAAACAAAAACAACAAAAACATTCAAATAATCACAAGTAGGTTAATGATCTTAATCCTGCACCATAGGTGATTAAGTGTGAGAATCTGACTTCACACTTAAGGTATTCTCATTACCCCTAATCAGAGGGAAGATGTGATGAGTTTACTAAATCCATTGGTTTAGGCTTAAGCTCATTAACTTATGACAAACTTTCAAAAAGCAATAAAAGACTGAAAACACAAAAACAAACAATAATCGTCTCCTCCGGGATTCTTTTCTCATCATCTTCACTCCTAAACGAGAACTTTCTTCTTCCGTCTAATGCAAGACAGTTTGCATCTGTGCCAGACAGATCATACACTTGAGCATAGACAAGTAAGCAGTTCACAAGTCAATTCATCTTTCAGTCTCTTTGGGTCGAACTACGGTGTTCTGACTTCCTCATTGCACGAGAGGATACGTAGGCATAACTTAATAGTTATCGAACAAAAGTCTCTGTACATTCCCCCTCCTTCCAGCATTATTCTTTGAGCCTCATTATCATGAGCATTTCATTCCTTTCTTACACTGACACTTTCATACTTCACATCACTTCACACTTTTGCACCGACACCTGTACATCCTGTTCCAGCTATTTTACACACAACTTGCACTGACACTACCCCTTTAAAACACAAATCTTTTAAGCGTGGATCCCGTCGAGTACGGCGGACAATCTGGGTGCTAATACCTTCCCAGGTTGTAACCAACCCCCTTTCTCAGTCTCTCTGGTTCGCAAACCGTCTTATCCATCTTTTTCTAGGCCTATGCAGCATTGCCTTTCCTCCGGGATAAAAATGCCTAGCTGGCGACTCTTTTCATCTCCATTGAGTTCACGGCTGTGTGTTCTCATTGTTCCTTTCGCCGACCGTTCGCGCTTGTACCTGGATGCTAATCTTTGGGAGCGACAGCTTGGCGACTCTGCTGGGGAAGTAAACTGCAACCAGGGCTTCTGGTTCTTTTTGTGGGTTCCTCCTAGCGCTTGATTGATTTGTGTTTACTGGGGTGTTATGTGCTTATTTGTGCTTGTATTTATTTTTGTTTATTGATTTATGTACAATTTGCTTTACTGCTTTTCTTTAGTGCATTTGTATATATCATACTGTCATACTGCTGGCTGGATCTGTTGTTTGTTTTGGTGGGTGGGTGATTCATTGAGAGTTAAGGTCCTACACCTGGGACCTGAGTGACACCTAGGCTAGAGTGAATCATATTCTTTCCCATTCCATTTCGGTCTGGTGCGGGAATATGAAACACGGTTCAGATGTGGGTTTCTTCTTGAGAACTCTGTGTTGCAGATTTCCTGCAATGCTAGGGCTATCTGGGAAGCCTGCTAAGTCTGGATGACCTTTAGTATTGACCTTCAGAAACTGAGGTGAATTAGAGGAGGAATTGTTATGGTTATTGTAAACACTGTACCTCCGGGTTGGAAATGTTTACACTTCTCATAACTGATCCAAGTCTGAGGATCCTTGTTCTAGAACACCACCTGTGAGGGGGTTGGGCTGTTTACAGGTTTGCAGGTACCTTGGCCTCAGAATACCCTGTTACTTTGTTTGTTAAGAGTACTCCATGTTGGACAGTTCTTGTGATTCTAAAACCCTGGACATGTGGCTCTTTATTTGAGCCCCCTACCTTGGTTACTGGATCTATAGACCTCCATCTGGAATTCTTGGACACACTTGGACATATATCAGAGCATCTTGATCAGATCCGGCTCAGTCACAGACCCTTGCATATCATTTGCATACATAATCATTGCATCATATTGACATTTGCTTATTTGTGTTTCAGGGTATCCATCTCCATCTGGTTTTGGTTTTGACCCCATCTTCAATTTTGACTTGTCTTCATCAGCTGTCTACTTCAGTTATCACCTACACCAGCCAGTCAGTGGCCCCACTTCTTCAGTATTATCATCAGCACCTGTCTCTATTTAGTCTCAGCATCATGGCTCCTAAAAAGAGCAATATCACCTATCACTTCTTCCAACCAGAGCTATCAGACATCAGGAGGATTCAAACCCTGATCACTCCAGATCACATATCCTTGTTCAGGGAGAACTATGGAGATATACTTGATTTGGTTATGGATCTGGACCCTTCACAGAGAAGCCTGATCCACACTTGCATTCAGTTTTATGATCCCCCATTGAGATGTTTCACTTTTCAAGACTTTCAGTTGGGCCCTCTTTTAGAAGAATACTCATCATTGGTTGGTTTGCCTATCAGGGGTGGAATCCCTTTCAACCCTGAGATGATCTTTCCTACTAATGGAGAAGTAGCAAAAGCTTTACATCTGGAGCCTGTCCTGATTGAGCAGCATATGACCTCTAAAGCTGGGATCCCTGGTTTTCATCTGGACTTCTTAATCTCTCAAGCTATCCTGAAAGCTTCTCTAGGAGAGTGGAAGGCTGTTTGTGCTTTACTGGCCTTGAGTATATATGGGATTGTATTGTTTGCAGATGAGCCTCGATTCATTAGCAAGAATGCAATCCATCTGTTCATCTTGAAAAACCCAGTGCCAACTTTATTGGGGGACCTTTACTATTCAGTGCATCAGAGGAATGAAAAGCAGAGGGGGAGGTTAGTGAGGTTTTGTGCTCCATTGTTCCACACTTGGCTTCTCAGGCATCTACCCAGGACAGATGCATTTTTAAACCCTCATCAGCAAAGCAACTGGGCTAAGAGACTCACTGTTCTAACTTCAGCTGATATCAGATGGTGCACTCAGAGCACCAAGGGCAGGGATATCATCACCAGCTGTGGACATTTTCCCAATGTGCCTTTAATAGGAGTTAAGGGAAGTATCAATTACAACCCTCTGCTGTTCAGGAGGCAATTGGGCTATGCACTGGTCCACACTCCTAGGGCACAGGACTTGGTGGAGACCCTTTATTGTGAGAACAAGATTAGTTTGGCTGTTGTTAGGCAGGCTGCCTGGGCCTGGGATAATGTTCAAACCAAGGGAGTCACCATTCTGGGGAAGTGTAATAATGTGGCATCAGCACAATATTATGAGTGGTCCCGTGCCAGGGCCCAATTCTCTGGAATGCCCTTTACCATAGAAGACATGCCTGAGTCATCTTCAGCACCACCCCCTGCCACCATCAGTTTGGAGGAGTTTGAGAGCTTGAAGGAAAGAAATGAGAAGCTAACCCAGGCTTTGCAGAAGACCCTCCGGGAGAGGAGTGAAGGTATGAGGGAGATTGAGAGATTGGAGAAGTTGAGAGTGGAGCATTTGACTAAGATTGAAAAGTCTGGGGATTATATCAAAAAGTCTAAAGCTGGAGAACAAATTCTGAAGAATGCTTGCAAAGAAGCCCAGTTCCAAAGAGCAAGGACAGACTTGTACTTGAAGGAGAGTCAAGCCCGGTGGGTCAGGATCACCGAGGCTCGTACCCTGGAAGACAAGAGAGTTCAAGACAAGATGGAGCAACTTGAAGCTAATGCAAAAGAACAGCAAGAAGCCCTGGCAGCAGCCCAGAGGGAAATATCAGAATTGAAGATTAAAGCAGGGGTGAAGAGGTCCAAAGACCAAAGTCAGCACAAGAAGCTAGCAGCAGCTGTTGCAACCCGGAACCTCCTTATCCGGAATCTCACGGAGCGTCCGGCTGATCCTGTGACCGAAGCACTTCTCAAGGAAGTTCGTGAGGACGAGTTTAGCCTTGGTGTTTGACCATTTGCTTGTTGTTGTTTCTATTTCATGTACTTTTACTTTTTGTGATGTATTTTGACCCCTTAGAGGGCTTGTGTTGTAAAATGAACAAATTGTATCATTTCACCTTCTGTAATATATTTATGTTAGTTTGCGTCACCTGAGTTTTCTTCAAGCAACAACGACAATATCTTCAAAGGGTCTGGAAGGGTCAAAACTGAAGACCAAACCGGATACCTTGAGAGCAAATAAGCATAACTGCATTGCATGCTAACCCTTTGTTTGTTTTGTAGGTTTTTGTTTTGCTGTTGCTAACCTCTGTTGTGATAAATCAGGAACTATTGCTAGGCGCCGAGTTTTTCCCCTCAACCGTCCGCACCGTTATCCAACCCGAAACAACCTTCCGGGAATTCAGATGGATCAGATGCAGCAGGACCTCACTGAGGTCAGAAATCAAATGGCAAATGAAAGGCTAGAAATGAGGAACCAAATGACTCAGTTTATGGAAGTTATGAACAACATGGCTCAGAGCCAGGAAAGATTGAGGGTCATGGTGGAAAGACAGAATCAAGAGGATCCACATGTAGGGACTGCCGGTACCAGTAACAATGAAAGGGTACAACCTCATGTCAACCCTCCGGTATTTGGGCCACACCTCCATCCTGAGGTCAATATTCCAGCAAATGTTCAAGGGACTGCCACCGCAGCTAGGGTACTTCAAGAGGATCCTCAGGAGGACCAATTCACAGTAATGGGCGCTGGTGAAGAAGCTTATGATAGAAGATTGGATGAGATAGCTGAGAAATTGAGGTCCTTAGAATCTCAAAACTCTTTGGGCTTCGATGTCACGGATATGGGCTTGGTAGACGGGGTTAGGATTCCCCACAAGTTCAAGCCTCCATGTTTTGAAAAGTATAATGGGACTTCTTGTCCTCGAACCCATCTACAATCTTTCCTCGGGAGATTAAAAGCTTATACCATGGACGAGAAATTGTGGATGTTCTATTTCGAAGACAGCTTGACTGGAGCATCAAGGGAATGGTATTCCCATTTGACAAGGGCAACTATTAGATGCTGGAAGGACCTGGCAGAGGCCTTCATCAGACAGTATCAGTATAATCTAGACATGGCACCCAACAGGACCCTCCTGATGGGAATGTCACAGTCGTCAAGGGAAAGTTTCCGAGAATATGCCCAGAGATGGAGGCAACTGGCTGCTGCTGTTCAACCACCTATGTCTGAACGGGAAATGGCAGATATGTTCATGAACACCCTTCAGGGAACCTATATTGACAGGTTGGCTGCTTTCTCTTCCACTAGCTTTGCAGATGTCGTCATAGCTGGGGAGAGAATTGAAAGCTTGTTAAAAATGGGAAAAATCTCAGACAACGGTGCAAGCTCGTCCAGTGGTACAAGAAAGCCTTTTGCAGGCCCAAGAAGAACCGGCGAGACCAATGCCATCCATTCAAACAGGGGCAGGCCCCAATATGTTCAAAGGTCAATAGCAGCAGTCACCATTCCTGCTCCAGCTCATCCTCAGCCAGTCTATCAACCTCCTCAACAAAACTATCAGCCGCAACCTCAGTATCATCAACAAAATCAGTATCCTCCAAGAAATTACAACAACAGCAACAACAACAATAACCAGCAAAGGCCATTCCAACAGAGGCCATCTCAAGCTAACAGAGTGATCGATCCAATCCCTATGCCATATGCTACCTTGCTGCCACAACTTCTGAAACTCAACCTGGTTGAGCTAAGAACGTTGGCACCTCCGGATCCCAACAGTCTGCCAAGGAACTATGACTCCAACGCTAGGTGTGCTTTTCATTCAAACGCACCTGGCCACAGTACAGAAAAATGTAGGGCTCTGCATATGAAGGTACAAGACTTGGTAGACTCCAAGGCTCTGAATTTCGCACCGCCACCCAATGTCAATAAAAACCCCATGCCAAATCATGGTGGTCCCCGAATTAACGCTATTGAAGAAGACAAACCGTCTTATTTAATAACCAGTGTGGGTCAGATCAGGACACCATTGGTAGAAATCAAGGCTCAGCTCTTGGAATGTCAGATGTTCCCAGGGTGTGAATTGGGTTGTGCTTACTGCAATATCTCCGTAAATGGGTGCGATAATTTGAGGAATGGCATAGATGTCCTTATTCAGAGTGGTCAACTTCAGATCACCACATCATTTCCAACAAATCCAACAATTTCATCAGCAACGGTTTCAGAATCTCCTACAACTGCAGCAACCATTGTTCCTGACAATTCTTCGGTCTCATCAACAAGTACTTCATCCATCATCTCAACTGATCAGTTTACAACAAATTTTCCTGCTACAACTTCAGCTTCACTCCATTTTGAGACTTCTACAACAACAACATCATTTCTTCCGACAATATCTCCTACAACTCCAGCAACAAATCATGAAGATGTTTCCACCGTCACAATATTTTATGATCCTGAAAACAACTCTGCCTACCATTCAGAAGGTGCTGCTCCCACCAGAGCACCAGTTACAATCTTTTATGATCCACAAACAATTACAGTCCCTTCAGCAGCAGCAATCAGTCCAGTCACTGTCACGGTGCCTGGACCAGTACCATATGAAAGCAATAGGGCCATCCCTTGGCACTATGGCTCTGACGTATACTGCGAAGGAAAAAGAATCACTCTTGAAACATCAACACCTGCACCACAAGTAGATAATGTGGGGGGAGGCGGAGGCTTCACTCGAAGCGGACGTCTCTTTGCTCCACCAATTCAAAGACCTACTGCCGAAGCAGAAGCTGCTGCCAAGGCAAAAGGAAAGAGCCCGGTGCAGGAAGATTAAGCTGTTAAGGAAGCCTTGAAGACACCGTTCGATCAAGAAGTTGATGAGTTCATGCGAATCATCAAAAAGAGTGATTACAAAATTGTGGATCAGCTTCACCAAACGCCATCCAAAATCTCTATCCTCTCACTGCTTATGTGCTCTGAAGCCCATCGGAATGCACTACTCAAGGTCTTGCACGCAGCTTACGTGCCTGAAGAGATTACTGTCAACCAGTTGGAAACCGTGGTTGGAAATGTTACTGCTAGCAATGGGCTAGGGTTCACCAATACTGACTTGACAGCGGATGGCCGCAACCACAACAAAGCCTTGCACATAACCATGGAATGCAAAGGAGCTGTCCTTTCTCACGTGCTGGTAGACACAGGTTCGTCCCTGAATGTCTTACCAAAGAAGGCTCTGGTGAAGTTAGAATATGATGGACTGGCATTGAGACCCAGCAACCTGGTAGTAAGAGCCTTTGATGGTTCTAAGAGATCGGTTCTGGGAGAGATTGAGCTACCTGTGACAATTGGCCCACAGACCTTTAAAACTATCTTTTATGTGATGGACATTCAGCCCGCCTACAGCTGTTTGTTGGGTAGACCCTGGATTCACGCCGCCGGCGCAATAACGTCTACCCTTCACCAAAAGTTAAAATATGAGTGGGAAGGCCATGTTGTTACAATCTGTGGGGAGGAGGATATATTTGTTAGCCATCTGGCTACTTATAAGTATATTGAAATGGATGGGGAGATCCATGAAACAATGAGCCAAGGATTTGAAGCCTTGAATGTCAATGAAGCATCTGCTGTATCTGGGATCTCCATGTCATCATACCAACAAGCCCGGAAGGTTGTTGAGGAGGGAACTGCCCTGGGCTGGGGCAAAGTTTTAGCTGTGGAGGAGAAGAAAGACAAATTTGGGTTGGGTTACAAACCAACTCAACATCAAGCAAAGGCTGTTGGAGAGCCTGGTTTTGTCAGTGGGGGGATGCTTACCCCTGATGCTATCAACTGTCTGGAAGACGAGCTGGAAGAGGAGCGCAACCTGGAAAGCTGGATTCGTCCAAAGATCCCGGGGAGCAGTGTCTCGAACTGGTCTTCCCAGGAAATTATAAGAGTTACTCATGCAGAGTAATTATTATTTCCTGTATTTTTATAAGCATGCATCAAAGTCTTGCATCTTGCCCAAGATGACAAGACTCATTTTGTAATCGGGCCATCTGTACTTTTTGTGCAAACAAGATCAATTAATGAAATATCAGACATCTTTTTGCAAACGCGTCTTTTTCTTTTCGTTCACTGTTTTTCCATTTTTCTTTTTTGTACAAAAAATAAATGGCGGTGTTTTCAAAATGACAACTTCATTTCATTTTTCTAAATAAAGATTAAAATCAAATCACTAAAATGAACAACTTAACCCTTGCAGAGAGTGCCTTCCTGACAGCACCGACAACAGCACGGCTATGACATCGTATGACTTTGACAATCCGATCAATCAAGCTGATGAAGGGGTTGAAGAAGAATATGAGCTTCCTGAAGAGCTGGCCAGGTTGTTAAGACAAGAGGAAAAGGTTATTACCCCTCACCAGGAGGAGGTTGAAGTGATTAATCTTGGTACAGAGGAAGACGTGAAAGAAGTTAGAATCGGGGCCTGCCTGCAAGACTCAGTGAAGAGACAACTGATAGACCTGCTTCAAGAGTATGTGGACGTGTTTGCTTGGTCTTACCAAGACATGCCAGGGTTGGATACCGATATTGTCGTGCACAAGCTACCTTTGAGAGAAGAATGCCCGCCAGTTAAACAGAAACTGCGCCGTACTCGTCCAGACATGGCAATGAAAATCAAAGAAGAGGTACAAAAGCAATGGGACGCCGGGTTCCTTGCTGTAACTAGCTACCCGCCGTGGGTTGCTAATATAGTACCTGTGCCTAAGAAGGACGGCAAGGTAAGGATGTGCGTTGACTACCGGGATCTGAACAGAGCCAGCCCGAAAGATGATTTCCCTCTACCTCACATTGATGTATTGGTTGATAACACGACTCAGTTCTCGGTATTCTCCTTCATGGATGGATTTTCAGGATACAACCAGATCAAAATGTCACCTGAAGACATGGAGAAGACAACCTTCATCACACCCTGGGGCACGTTCTGCTACAAAGTGATGCCATTCGGACTGAAGAATGCTGGTGCAACATATCAACGGGCTATGGTGACATTATTCCACGATATGATCCATAAAGAAATAGAATGTTATGTGGATGATATGATCGCCAAGTCCCTTACGGAAGAAGACCATCTGGTAAATCTGCTCAAATTGTTCAAGCGTCTGAGGAAGTACCAACTGAAGTTGAACCCCAACAAATGCACATTCGGGGTGAGATCTGGTAAGCTGCTGGGCTTTATTGTAAGCGAGAAAGGGCTTGAAGTTGACCCTGATAAAGTCAAAGCCATCCAAGAGATGCCTGCACCGAAAACTGAGAAAGAAGTTCGAGGGTTCTTAGGTCGATTGAACTATATCTCACGGTTTATATCTCACATCACAGCAACCTGTGAACCCTTGTTCAAGCTGTTAAGAAAAGAACAGACGGTCAGGTGGAACGAAGATTGCCAGAAGGCTTTTGACAAGATCAAGGAGTATCTGCAGGAACCTCCAATCCTTATGCCGCCAGTTGAAGGAAGACCTCTGATTATGTACTTGACAGTATTAGAAGAGTCAATGGGGTGTGTGCTGGGCCAGCATGACGAGTCTGGTCGAAAAGAGTATGCAATATACTACCTAAGCAAAAAGTTTACCGACTGTGAACAACGTTATTCGCTGCTCGAGAAAACTTGTTGTGCTTTAGCGTGGGCTGCTCGCCGACTGAGACAGTATATGTTGACCCACACTACTTTGTTGATATCAAAAATGGGCCAAGTTAAGTACATTTTCGAGAAGCCAGCTCTTACCGGACGGGTTGCAAGATGGCAAATGATCCTTACAGAATACGACATACAGTACACATCTCAGAAAGCCATCAAGGGCAGTGTATTGTCTGAATATCTTGCTGAGCAACCCATTGATGATTACCAGCCAATGAGATTTGACTTCCCTGATGAAGACATCATGTTCATTAAAGCAAAAGATTATGAAGAGCCTATTCACACTGAAGGGCCTGACCCGGAAGAAGAATGGACTATGATGTTTGACGGGGCTGTTAACCTGAATGGTCGTGGTGTTGGTGCAGTACTCATTACACCTAAAGGAGTTCACATGCCTTTCTCGGCAAAGCTCACTTTCAACTGCACTAACAACGAAGCTGAATACGAAGCTTGCATTATGGGTCTTGAGGAAGCCATTGACCTCAGGATCAAGACATTGACCGTATTCGGAGATTCAGCTTTGGTAATCAATCAGACCAACGGAAAATGGTACACACACCAGGATCATCTGATACCTTACAGGGATTATACAAGAAGGTTATTGACTTTCTTCACAACAGTCAAACTTGAGTATATCCCTCGGGACGAGAATCAGTTTGCAGATGCCTTGGCTACCATTTCATCCATGATCAAAGTTCAAGCTGCTAACTTTGTACCTCAGATTTCAGTATCAAGGCTTGATAGACCAGCGTATGTATTTGCAGCGGAAGCTGTCAAAGATGATAAGCCTTGGTTCCACGACATCAAGTGCTTCTTGGAGGATCAGACATACCCACCTGGGGCATCTTCCAATGATAAGAAGACTTTGAGAAGGCTTGCTGGAAGTTTCTTTCTGAACACTGATGGATCTTTATACAAAAGGAACTTTGATATGGTACTCCTCAGATGTGTTGACAAGACGGAAGCAGATTTACTGATGCATGAAGTGCACGAAGGCTCCTTTGGTACCCATGCCGGAGGGCATGCCATGGCTAAAAAGTTGTTAAGATCAGGCTATTACTGGATCACAATGGATGCAGACTGTTGTGCTTATGCCAGGAAATGCCACAAATGCCAGATCTACGCAGATAAGGTGCATGTGCCTCCCAATCCTTTGAACATCATGTCTTCACCATGGCCCTTTGCCATGTGGGGCATCGACATGATTGGCAATATTGAGCCAACTGCTTCAAACGGCCACAGATTCATCCTGGTCGCCATCGACTATTTCACAAAGTGGGTTGAAGCAGCCTCATATGCAAACGTCACAAGGCAAGTGGTAGCCCGATTCCTAAAGAGAGATATCATCTGTCGGTACGGAGTGCCCGAGCGAATCATTACTGATAATGGTTCCAACTTAAACAACAAAATGATGGCAGAGCTATGCCGGGACTTCAAAATCCAACATCACAATTCTTCTCCTTACAGGCCAAAGATGAATGGCGCTGTTGAGGCGGCAAACAAGAATATCAAGAAGATTGTGCAGAAGATGGTAATCACCTACAAAGACTGGCACGAAATGCTACCATTTGCCTTGCATGGGTACCGCACGTCAATCAGAACATCCACTGGGGCAACGCCGTATCAACTTGTGTATGGTATGGAAGCAGTCCTACCGGTTGAAGTTGAATTACCCTCGTTACGGGTATTAATGGATGTCAAATTGAGTGAAGCAGAATGGGTTAGGTCCCGATACGAGCAACTGAGTCTGATTGAAGAGAAGAGATTGGCTGCAATCTGTCATGGACAATTGTATCAGAAGAGAATGAAGAAAGCCTTCGATCAGAAAGTCAGGCACCGAGAGTACCAAGTGGGAGATCTTGTGCTGAAAAGAATCCTCCCTCCTCATACAGACCACAGGGGCAAATGGACTCCAAACTATGAAGGACCATTCGTGGTAAAGAAAGTTTTCTCTGGTGGAGCGCTGATGCTCAGCACCATGGATGGTGAAGATTTCCCGTCCCCTGTGAATTCAGATGCAGTTAAAAAATACTTCGCATAAAATGACCCGCTGGACATAAAAACAGAATGTAAGTCCAGGCAAAAATAGGGCATCCCGGCGAGTCAAAAACAGAATAAAAGACTCGGGCAAAAATAAGGGAAATAAATGAAAAAAAAGGTACACCCGCTGAGTTGAAAAGCCGCATTGGACAGCTCAGGCAAAAATGGGTATCCCGATGGATTGAAAACCCGAAAGGGCGATCCATGCAAAATAAGGGAATAAGCGGACAACTGCATTCTGAATTCGTCTGTATTGTCAGCAACTTGGTTAAAACTCCAAAGGACCAAGCTCCAATCAGAATCAACCTTCTTCAGAAAGCAAGACGAGAAGAAAGTCAAAAGTCATACGAGTCATAGCGGAAGAGGAAGTTCCTTAAAGCGTCGTCAACACTGCCAGCACTTTGTTTCTCAATTTGTAACAATCTCCTCATTTCAGGAGACATGTTTCTTTGACTGTATCTTGCCAATTCAGGGCACATGAATTAGTAAAATCAGATTTTTCAGTCATGTTTCGTTTTGTGTATTTTTATTTGCAAAGGATGTCTGATGTCTCTAAAAAATCAATTGCATAAGTACAGATGCTTTTCTCCCAAAAATAATAATAATAAAACACATGCTTACAGGGAATATGCTTACTCCCGAAAATGCTTAACTCCTATGACGGAATCCAGTAAAGGATACCTCGGGACCTTTTGTGCGTTTCCTTAGCTTTGCAGGATCGCAGGTATGCAGGACGCAACTGGGGGCATGCAAGCTACATCTCAGCAAGCTGGCAAATCAACAAAAGACCTCAGCACCCGAAATGCTCTATCCCCAGCTGAGTTGCCTCTTGTTGCTCTCCTCGGCTGAGTTGCCTCTCGTAATTCCCCAGCCGAGTTGCCATTTCATCCTCAGCTGAGTACAGGAGTCAGGGAATCATCTCCCCACAGAATCTTCAGCCTCTATCCAGAAGAACAGCGCACGAAGAAGTCACAACAGAGTACAGAAGGCTTCTGCAAACCCCAGCTGGGTCCCGCATTATAAGGATATGTCAACCAGGTGGCATATATCCCCAAGTGGATATATCTCCCCAAGTCTATCAATGATCTCTTCCCCGGCTGGGAGGTCCATTTCAAACAGATCAACCAAAGATCTTCACGGCAACGGGATCCGAATCCCGATTCGATATCTTTGCATAATCATGGCATCTGCATCATAATATCCCCTCAGAGCGTAGCATTCCGTCTAATACGGAGCATTACAGCAAAAATCAAACACATAGCATAATCATAAGCCACGTTCTGAATTAACACTTGTGAATAATAACCGTTCATCATCATTGTACAGAAATCCTCACCAGAGTCCCAGCAAAAACAGCTGCCTCATATTCACAAATACCAGCATATTTCCTTTTTTGATACCCGTCAGTATCATCACTCCCCAGTAAAGTCGTCTGAACACTCTTTATAACAAAATCACCCGTATTACAGATACTTCATGACACCCGTCCGTGTCATATTACCAGCAAAAAGCCAAAGACATCCTCTTTGCACCCACACATACCCATATATACACTTTCCTGACACCTGTCCGTGTCATATCCCCAGCGCAGTCGCCTAGACTTTGTATAGCAGATACTTGTTCATATTACACTTTTCTCTCTTGGCACCCGTCCGTGTCATTCTCCCCAGCAGTTAAAACACTCATCTATATATACTCACTACTCACGATACACTTATACAGATACTCGTCCGTATCTTGTATACACCATCACTTATCTCCCCACAGATTCGACAGTAGTCCTTGTTCTTTGTTAACCAGTTGGTACTCGTCCGTATCATCATCTCAGAACATTGCGTCTAATGTTTGTTTCTACATGATACTCGTCCGTATCATAGTCTTAAGGATGCTCGTCCGCATCTTTAATCCATACACTGTGTAAAACACTTATGTCTTCTTGGATATAGACACTCGTCCGTGTCTACTATTCCCCAGAAGAGTCCCTTCAGATGCAACACTCGTCCGTGTTCTTTGTTAACTAGATGGTACTCGTCCGTATCATCATCTCTGAACACGTGTCAGTATTTGTTCCTACATGATACTCGTCCGTATCATAGTCTAAGGATGCTCGTCCGCATCTTTAATCTATACACAATACCAAACACTTACACTTTCCTTTCTTGGTTGTGAACGCTCGTCAGTGTTCACTATATCCCCAGTAGATCACCAACAAAGCTTTTTTTCCTTTATCTAACACTCGTCCTGTGTTATGATACCCCGAGAGCAGCCGTACCCTGCTGAGTGGTCGTCCTCCACTTCTTGATGGTCGTCCTCCATCATGCTCATCCGATGGCCGTCCCCATCGTTGATCTTTTTAGCAGCCGTCCCCTGCTAGGTGGTCGTCCTCCACCTTTTGATGATCGTCCTTCATCATCCAATGGCCGTCCCCCATTGTTGATTTTGGTTATCTGACACTCGTCCTGTGTCATGATAAGCCTTGAGAGCAGCCGTCCCCTGCTGAGTGGTCGTCCTCCACTTCTTGATGGTTGTCCTCCATCATGCTCATCCGATGGCCGTCCCCATCATTGACCTTTTATCCGGCATTCGTCCTATGTCGCGATATTTTCGGCAGCCGTACCCTGCCAGGTGGTCGTCCTCCACCTTTGATGGCCGTCCCCATCATATTTCTTTTATCCCCAACAGAGCAGCCGTCCCCTGCTAGGTGATCGTCCTTCACCTTTGATGGCCGTACCCCATCATCTGTTTATTTCATTTATTCTTTAACCCGATGGCCGTCCCCGTCGTGGTCCCTTTTCCTTTTAGCCCGATGGCCGTCCCCATCGTTGGTTGCTTTACTTTATGAACTTGATGGCCGTCCCCGTCATGTTTCATTAATCCCCAGAGAATTTTACAGCTTTATCTTGATGGCCGTCCCCATCATAATTCTTTTATCCCCAGCATGTCGGCCGTCCCCGTCATTGCTTTATTTTCCGCACCTTTCCAGCATGTCGACCGTCCCCGCCATTGCTCTTTACCCGGCAGTCGTCCTCTGCTCGACGGTCATCCCCCGCCGCCCGCACTTTACAATATACTTTATTTTCTTTTACAATCTATATCCCTTTTCTTCTTCATTCTGTGAGTGCAAATTTTGGACTGTCTTTGGTATTCAACCACAAGTTATCTTGTTTGCCTGTTAAGCCGTTGCTTACATCCTGCACAGCTAACTCATGTTTGAATAGGGGCAGCTGTAAACACCCCAAATTTGCCCTCACCCATTCACACCATGGCTTGTGATCATCTCATATGCATAAACACAATCATATCATCTCACATCTCATTTTTGATTCACTGCATAGATTCTAAGTCATCTGCACCTAGGGTTTGTGATCTGAGCAATCCAATAGCTTCTTGAGCCACTCCAAAGGCAACCAATCAATTCAAAGGGGTCTACATGTGTTCAAGCATCATATTACACCCTCTCAAAGTCAAGGATTCAAAATAATCACAAGAACTAGGGTTTGAGTGGATGCAGAGCCAGGATTGACTGCACAGTTGACCTAAAATTAGGGTTTTGGTTTCAGAGGCCATAACCCCAAATTTTTTGGTCATTCTTGTTTCTATTGGTCTCTATATGGTATAGGGAGTATGCATATCAATTTTCATGAAGAAATTCCATGGGGAAGTCATCTGATCAAGGGTTGACTTTTCAGACAAGTCAGTGCAAAATCAGGGCATCTGAGGCCCCCAATGACCCAACCAATGGGTGATCTTCATCATTTTGAGTGTATATGATCTTTATTTGGTCATGGTAGAAGGTTGAAGTTCATAAAAGTCAAGAATTTAGGGTTTTTGCAAATGTTGACTTTTTGGGCATAGTTGACTTTTCAAGAATGCTTCATTTTAGGTCATTTTTCAAGCCTTGATTCTTGATCCAAAAATGCCTCAAATGGAAAAACTTTGGTCATGAAAGTTGTAGATCTCATCTTTCCCTTTTCAAAAAGTACAAGAACATGATCAAACTCTTCTTGGATCAAAAGTTATGGTGTGGCAAAGTTGGCAAAAATCATTGATTTTCAAGTTATGCACCAAGTGTGAAAATTGCAAGATCATGTACCAAGGCAAATTGCAACTTCTAATTGGCATCAAACCATCACATAAACATTCTATAAGTCATAAAATTCAGAATGAACCAAGAATGCCCATGGTTTAGGTTTGGTTGGATAAAGAGAATCACATGTGAACCAAAGTTGTAACAAGTTGCAAAACCACTCATTTCATCTCACCAACTTGATGCATTGGCTGCTGAACCAAGCTAGCCTCACACACACATCATGCTGCGCAGCCCATGCCCATTGTACTAGCTATAGATCAAGCCATACTTGCCTTACACAAAATTTGACTTTTTGCAAAAGGTGACTTACCAATCAATAAAGCACATGTCCAATCAACTGACCAATGAGAGAGGTTTATGTGGACAAAGAGCAAGCCATTCCATACATCTAGCAAGGCTGAAACTCACTCATTCACCACATACACAAAACACACTCCAGCTACATATTCATTCGAATCTCTCTGCCCAGCCTTCAAACATACAAACCATCTTCATCATTCATCTCACCACACTTCATAGACCTCAAACCACCAAAAGCCAGGCCTGAAACAAGCAAGAACACCCCACTGCCATTCTTCACCTCAACTTGCAGTTCCATTCGAATCTCTCTCCCTAGCTCACAAACATCAAAACAAACACCACAGACCTTCTCCACACATCATCTGGATCACAAACAACCACTCACCATGGCCTGAAACTGCCTGAAACTCCATTGCCATTTCTGACTGAGCTTGAGCAGAAGCTTGTCAAACTTCTCATCCAGCCAACATAAATTCCTTTTGAGCATTCAAACATCATCTGGGGATCAAGTGGAGTGGATTGCACTGAAGGAATTGGCCAGAAAGTCACCAGAGTGAAAGCTTCGAATCTCAGGTAGCTTGAAAAATATTTTTCCAGAAATCATTTTTCTTGTTCTAAACTTGCTCTTTATGCCTTCCTGATCATGAATGTGCTTTTAGTTTTTGAAATGGCTTCGAAATGAATATTTAATTAGCTTCTGAAACTTGCGTGCCCTAGTTCTTATTTTCTTCGATTCAGCTTAATTAGGAATTATAAATTTGTTTTGAGAGAGGGTTTTGATTCGTGAGTGGTTGGAGAACATTTCCCAATTCTTAGATTTCATTTTAGTTAGCTTTTTAGGGTTTTGGGGATTCTCAGGGGAGAGGCTGGCCGGAGAAGACGACCGGAAGTCTTCTCCGGCCACCTGAAAGTGATTTGTGCCCTAATCACGTAATTAACTCCAGTTTGAATTTGGACCTTTGGATGCGTTGAAATGTTTGACTCCCCGCGCGAATGGATGGTTCAGATCAAGTCATTATGCCCTAATCCACGTGTTTAACTTAATTAATCCATAATTTAATTAATTTGATCAGAAGCAATCCTGGCCTTTCAAAAACGCGCGTGGTCAACATGTTTGAATCCAGACCCAATCCTGGCCTTCCATCCTGATTACTTTCCCTTTTATTTCATTTATTTTCATTTTCTTTTCATTTGTTTTGCATAATTATTTAAAAATAGCAAAAATGTCTTAAAAATTATGAAACTTTTTCATAAAAGTTTTATTAATTTTTAAGACCCAAAAATATTTTTATTTTATTTTTTATCATTAAAAAAATATTTTTAAATATTTAAAAGATTATTTTTAATTGATTAATGGAAATTAATTAATTAAAAATACTTTTAGGTATTTAAAAATCACCAAAAAATTCATGAAATGTTCTAAGGCATTTAGAAACATTGTCCAACCTTCAAACCAAATTTCTTTTTTGATCTTGATGCATTTTGAGAATTTTCCATTGAATTAAATCATTTTTGGTGCATTATTTTGATCATAAGTTCAAAAATTCATTTCTGCCTATCTAAGAGGAGTTGGACATTGGTTCTTCTTGCATTGTTTTGTGTTTAGCATGCAGTTTCTAGGATTAAATGGCCATGATTTGTTCCCTCATTTTCAATTTGTTTGGTATTTCTTTTGTTTAAGAGCCCTAAAAAACCCTAATAACTTAAAAAATTCATATCTTGAGATTGGTTGAGAGTTGAGACCTCCCCTTTGGACCTTGGTTTAGCATAGGGTTAGGTTTTCTTTGGTTGGAATTTTCCATTTTTTATCTTAGGGTTTGCTTCTGTTTTTGGTTTTTGTTTGTTGTTTGTTTCATAAACCCTAATTTGGGCTTTCATATGCATCCATCTTGCATTCTCTTGCATAACATGACTTGCCATGACATTTCAAGCATCCATTTGGTTCATTTGACATCATAAGACATATTGAAAGCATGTTTGATCATTGCATCATGTATTTTCCATGTTGTATGCCATGTGCACTTCATAACTTTTCATGTATGATCATGGTTCCTAGCTTGTTTCATTTACATTCATGAACTTGTATGAGCATATCCATGCCTTGCCTCATGTTTGTAGCACTCCATAGCATCATTATCATCATCAACATGCTTCTGGTTTTGTTTTTTCTTCATACCCTTTCATCCCATTTAGCATTGCATTGCATTTCTTTCTAACATTTCAGGTGGTAAGTAAACTTGAGAAGTGAATTTGCCTTCACTTCTCATAACTTTTCTTTTCATCTCTCTTGCATCCATTGCTGCATTCTTATATGTGTTTGAGTTTGAGCTTGCTCATCCTTGTCCTTCCCACTTTCTCTCCTCAAGTGACTTGACTTCTTGAGTGAAGCAAGTCACTTTGCTTCTCCTGATCCTTTCATCTGCTTCCTGGTGGTTCCATTGAAGATTGCTCTTGAAAACCTCACAAACCTTAGGAACAACCAAGCATGACAATGATTAGGGTTTTGATTAGTCTCCCCTCTTAGTTTCACCTTTGTGTCTCTTTTGAGTCTTCTCTTCTCACCTCATAATCAGGGACTAAACCCTAAAGGCTTTAAGGCTTTATGATTAAGCTTATGCCTGCATCCTTCTCTTAGGATGGAGTGTATAACTTTAATCCTAAGTGTTAAACCCTTAATGTGTTTAAATCCTTTAATCAACTCACTTAATAAGTATCAAGACATCACACTTGTAACTTGGGCCTTGCATTAGGGTTCTAATTCTTCCTTAATTGGTTAAGAAGGACTAACCCTAGTGTTAATGGACAAGTCCCCCTCAAGTTGTCTTACAAATCATAAAATCCATTTCATCATCATATCATTAAATAAAATCCACTTAATTAAAGGTTTGTTTTGTCATGAGTTTAATCCCTAATCATGGATTAGGTTGAGGAGTTTTCCTCAGCTTAAACATTCTCATCTATTATCCTTCTATTAGGATGGTGTAATGAGTCTGTTTAATCTTTGATTATGGCTTAACCTCATCACTCAACACTAAACAAAAACAACAAAAACATTCAAATAATCACAAGTAGGTTAATGATCTTAATCCTGCACCATAGGTGATTAAGTGTGAGAATCTGACTTCACACTTAAGGTATTCTCATTACCCCTAATCAGAGGGAAGATGTGATGAGTTTACTAAATCCATTGGTTTAGGCTTAAGCTCATTAACTTATGACAAACTTTCAAAAAGCAATAAAAGACTGAAAACACAAAAACAAACAATAATCGTCTCCTCCGGGATTCTTTTCTCATCATCTTCACTCCTAAACGAGAACTTGCTTCTTCCGTCTAATGCAAGACAGTTTGCATCTGTGCCAGACAGATCATACACTTGAGCATAGACAAGTAAGCAGTTCACAAGTCAATTCATCTTTCAGTCTCTTTGGGTCGAACTACGGTGTTCTGACTTCCTCATTGCACGAGAGGATACGTAGGCATAACTTAATAGTTATCGAACAAAAGTCTCTGTACATTCCCCCTCCTTCCAGCATTATTCTTTGAGCCTCATTATCATGAGCATTTCATTCCTTTCTTACACTGACACTTTCATACTTCACATCACTTCACACTTTTGCACCGACACCTGTACATCCTGTTCCAGCTATTTTACACACAACTTGCACTGACACTACCCCTTTAAAACACAAATCTTTTAAGCGTGGATCCCGTCGAGTACGGCGGACAATCTGGGTGCTAATACCTTCCCAGGTTGTAACCAACCCCCTTTCTCAGTCTCTCTGGTTCGCAAACCGTCTTATCCATCTTTTTCTAGGCCTATGCAACATTGCCTTTCCTCCGGGATAAAAATGCCTAGCTGGCGACTCTTTTCATCTCCAGTGAGTTCACGGCTGTGTGTTCTCATTGTTCCTTTCGCCGACCGTTCGCGCTTGTACCTGGATGCTAATCTTTGGGAGCGACAGATAGAGACAGATCCTAAATGCACCCTCATTTTCCATCACTCCATCCAGCATGTGTTTTTTTTTGTTTGTTTCTGTTGTTCGCCGATGGGCCTTAAGGGTCCGTTGATGTTGCTGCTTGCACCCCATTTAAACGGACCCCTCCCCCTTTAATTGTTTATTTTCCTATTTTATTTGGTTTCTATCCTTGTTATTTTAATTCAATTTTCTTTATAGTTTTATTTTTTATTATATATATAGTAGAAGTTATATGTAAGATTTATTAGAAATTTATTTTAATCTTGTATAGCTTAGTTTGGATTAATTATTTTGGTTTAGTATAATTTTGGTTATTAATCTCATCATAGTTTAGTTTTTATTTTAGTTAATCAATTTGGTTTAATATAATTTTGGATTGATCTTGGTTTTAGTTTGTTTTATCTGAGGTGTTGTCGGCTTATTGCT
Organism: Lathyrus aphaca; assembly: GCA_963966055.1. Lineage (NCBI taxonomy): Eukaryota > Viridiplantae > Streptophyta > Magnoliopsida > Fabales > Fabaceae > Lathyrus > Lathyrus aphaca. The sequence continues at coordinate 722,662,123 of OZ014519.1, read as the reverse complement.
TGAAATTCGAGGATGGCAGGTTAGACTTGGGGATAGCTTTGCAGTTGATTTGTATGTTCGTGGATTATTGACTTGTTAATGTTCGTGGAGTTCTTGATACAATTTATGAAGAATAATGGACTACTGCTTGGGATTGAAGACTTGTTTTGATAAATGCTCTTGTTGATTATTCTCTTTGTTGGATGGCTTGGATACTGGAAGCTTATATTTGACCTTTTGGTTTGATATCCTGATAATGGACACTTGTGCTTGACAATTGAATCCACTTTGGACTTGATATTTCCTTCTGAGTTCTTGTGCGCGTTTTGAAGAGGCAACGGACCTTCTCCGTTAGGTATCACTGTGGCCTGATTTTATTTATTGCATGCTGCTGCATCTGGAAGTCCTACTGGTGTAGGCTCTGTTTGTGCATTGTTCGATTACTTCATTTTGCATCCTCATCTCCTTATCTTCATTCTTATTCATCTTAATTCTTCCTCCTCATCTTCTGCTCTTATTCATTCTCGACCTAAGGTGTGCTTAGGCCACCATGGAGCTTCTCCTTTCATCTTTCTCTTCTTCTTTCTTTCTTCTTTAGGATAGTAAGCCTCACTAACCTAGGACCATCCGAGCATGTGAATATTAGGATTAGACTTTTCCCATTTGACTTTTGCCTTTGTGATCCTTTGGTTTTTCTTCTCTTCTCATCTCATAACCTTAAAGAAAGCACTTAATAATGTTTGAGGTGATACCTTGAGCAATAGCCTTATCCCATGAGGTACTTGTAGTCTTCCCATCTTGGGATAGTACAAGTCTACCTTGTGATGCACAAGTCTGATCAAGGTATCTTCTTCACCAAGGAAAGCATAAAAAACACTTCTTCGCAAAAATTACAAAAACACTTAATAAATTCAATGAGTTAGTGAGCTTAGGCCCTAATCTCTGGATTCAAGTTTTGGGGATCTTCTCCTTACTTGAGTGTGCTTGTTCTATTATTCCATCTTGGAATGTAGTGAAAAGTGCACATTCCATGGAAAAGAGCTTGAGTTCACTTCCTTGTGACACACTCATAAAAAGCTTCATAAAAAACACAAACAAACAATAAGCGTCTTTCCTTCGGGAATTCTTTTCTCATCTCATTCGCTCTATACGCGAACTTGCTCCTACTTGTCATTTTGCAAGATGGTTACGCACTCGTCGTCCGAGTCTGCAACACCTGAGCAATGGCATAGGAAGTTCAAGCACAATCTTTATTTTCCCTACATTTTTTCTCTTTGTTTTCTTTCTCAGTTCCTTTTCCAGTTCCAGTTCCTTTTCTTTCGCAACAACTTTCATTCCCTCACCCTTTGAAACAGTTTCTTTGCAAGCGTGGATCCCGTCGGGTACGGCGGACGATCTGGGTGCTAATACCTTCCCAGGTCGTAACCGACTCCCGAACTCAGTCTCTTTGGTTCGTAAGACCTTTTTCCTTCCTTTTCTTTCTTTTGGTTTGTGCAGCATTACCATTCCCGTTCCTTCGGGATAAAAATGCCTGGCTGGCGACTCTATTCTTTTTCGCGCCACTTTCGCGTTTGTACCAGGATAGAAATCCGGGGAGCGAAAATTAGGACCATCACTCCGAGCATAACCAAACTGACGTAGTGCTAAGGAAGGATTGTAAGTTATGCCCCCTCTTATGCTAAGGAGTGGAACATTAGGGAACTCTCCACAACGGTCAATGATAGTAATATTCTCCATAGACCGGGAACACCAATGAATATCTAAATGAGAGAGTGACATTATCCTTCTAGACCATCTCAAACCTTGTTCATTCTTCATCACAGATCGAGGAAGGTGTTAAATAAACCACCTTGATAGTAGAGGCATACAACACATTAGAGTTCCTTGTGCCTTCGTAGTACGAGTGTGAAGAGAGTACAAGATATCTCCAAGAAAGGTAGGCATAGGATTATGAGTCAGAAATATGTTAATGGCGTACACATCTATGAATTGGTCCGGATTAGGATCAATACCAAACCATAAATCAACAAGGCTAAGATCTCCTCAAAAGCATCATAACTCATAACATCCAAGAATACCTGAGCTCTCTCTATCAATACTTTAGCAAGAATACCCTTAACTCCACTTCTTGTTTCTAATACAATGTCTGACTTCTTCAGATGTAAGGTTGTTGCACTAATTTATGGTTTAGACTCCTTCTCTAAGCCTGTGAATGGTTTCTGATCAAGAATAGGCACGCCAAGTAGTTTGGAGAATTCTTCCAATGTGGGTACCAACTGATAATCGGGAAATGTGAAATAGTGATGTTTAGGATCAAAGAACTGGAACAAAACACTCATCATGTCTTCATTAAACCCCGAGGTAACCAAATCCAGTAGACGATCATGCTTCTTGATGAATTGAGAGCTCTCAGGAACTTTCGAGACCATTTCTTTAAGCTTGGAAGGTAAATCCTTTGGTCCTTGAAATGGCTAGTGAAAATGCTATGTTATGATGTCATGATGTTATGATGTCATGTTCAAACAAGCAGATGGAAAACACAAACAAGTCACACAAGGGCCTTAGATTAAAGGCTTGCATGAAGTTCATAGGTAAGTACCCTCCCCACTGAAGTTAGTTGGTTCAACTTATTCTAGTAATAGTAACCAGGTTCTAAGGGATATCAATATCACTGATTCTTTTCAAAGGCTGTTTTTCAGAATGGCAACTGACTTGCCAACCAAAACCTCCCAAGATTAGAATCTCAATGAGCGTAGCATCGAGTATCAACCAACTTTAGACTTCACCAAAGTCAGCCATCTCACTACTTTCTACTTCCCAAGATGGGTCAATTAGGGTTCTAAAGGGTAGTTAGTGTTAATGACAACATATGACAGCCTCATGTTATCCGCAACTTACTTAAGGAACATCAGAACCAACCGAGATGTCACACTAACTGTAGCCACCAGATCAACCATATCGGTATACGCCGTACAGCTTCCTTGGTCTATTGCTACTTACCTAAGGTACACTAGATTCGGGTTAGGATCTTTCTCACAGTAGCCCCACAATAAGTACCCTTAAAAATAAAGCAATTACTTCAAACAAGTAAATTTTCCTAGCTCTAAGGTAACCCCTCTTTTAATTAGTCTCCCAAGAAGAGTCGCTAGTGTTGTATGCATCTGAATTCGTGGATCTAAATCTTGAATTTCTTGTGTGTATTTGAATCTACTTGTTTCACTGATTATCATGATGTGTTTGGTTTGGAAAATGATCAAGAATTGAGCATGTATGGTGTATTTAAAGTTTGATGTTAGAATTTTATTTCTTCGATCTGCCTTGTATGTTAGTCATTTGTGCTTTTTGAGCTTGGATTCGAAATCTATGTGGTTGAATTAGTGGATCTGGAGCATTTGGTAAATTTATGTGGATGTTTATTCATGTGTATGAGTTTTCTGGTGCCATGGCCCTAGCTCCGGTCACCGGATTCTGGAATTTGAATGCAGGTTTGAGAGGAAGGAGATGTAATCGTGAGCGTTCAATCTTAGATCTGAATGGTGTTTAGCTTGCCAACACATTAAAATTGCGCCATCTTCCGCACATGACTTTTGTTTCACAATAATGCTGATTGTTTGCCTGATCATTTTAATTACCATGTGTGTGTGTTTGTGATCCGTTTGATTGGCTGACTTATGTGATTTGTTGACTGAATATGGAGCCTTGGATTGATCATGCGTGCGTGAGTGATTCTGATAATTTGTGAATTCCATGGTATGTGTTGTGTGGTGCGTGAATGTGGACTGGGCCTCTTTGCTATTAAAACCCCCCATTCTAAGCCCAAGTTGGGATTAAAACGTGAACTGGATTTCTATTACACCTCCATTGTTTTGTTCTCATTTTATTTTCATTTTTATATCAGTTTCCTTTTTGATTTTTACAAAATAGAAAAACCTTTTGGAAAATTCTAAAAACATTCATAGTTGATATTTAGAGTTTTATAAAATTTCTCCAAATTTTATTTTCTTTTTACCTTTATTTTTCATTTTTGAATTAATTTTGCCATTAATTTCCTTTTATTTTGTTTCTTCCATGAGTAACCTGCCTTGTCTAATTTTAGTTTGAGTTCTGAAATAGTTATGAACTTCATTCTTTTTGATATAGCTTCTTAACATGTTGAAGTTCCTTTGAGATTTATTTCATGATTTTTAGGACTTAGTTGCTTATGTTTTTCCATGTTGCTTTGTGATGAACTTTATAAAACCCTAATTGAACTTTGTGCAATTCTTTGACCTAGTTTGCTTCTGATTCTTGACTTGTGCTTTTGGTATGTTGACCTTGCATGTTTAAGGAGTCTTGGTGCTTACTTGTAGAATTTTTTAAGCTTGTTTCCATTTTATGTGGATTTTATGTTTGCCATGACCTATTTTGGATGTTTTCTTGACCGTTGCTTGCTCATTAGGTTAGGAGGGCACTTGTGCCAACTCCTAGGGTTTGTTTTTGAGTCTCTTACCATGATAACATTTCTCTGGTCCTTGTATGATGATTTCACTTTGGTTTTCTTTGGGTTGCTTGTCCATTAAGTACCACACATGTATGAGTGTCCACATCACTTCTTACTTCCATATGCTTAACTTGTTTGACATTGTATGAGTCTATATGCTTCCATTGTGATTGATCTCTTTGCTTAGGCACTTCTTTACCATGCTAGGGTTATGACCTTGAGGTTTGTGGAACATTTTTGGATTGTATGATCTTTTCCATATCATGTATGCTTTTGTTTCTTTCATGGTAACCTGTGATACTTTATTGTGGTTAGTTTGTTCCAATTTTTTATGATGTTAGATGATTGATCTTGGTACTTGATATTTAAGTTCCAATTCTGGTTGTAATGATTTAATATGACCTTTCACTTGTTTGTACTTCATCTGGTCTTAATTTCTTTTATTTTATCATTTGCTCGTGTTCTAACCCTTTTGTAGGTGCAATGGTAAGTGAAGTGTGGATGTTGTCCACATTTCAAATCTTCTTCCCCTCTCTCTTATTTGTTTTCTTAATTGTATTTGAGATATGCCTTATGCCATTATTTGTTCAACTTCTTTCCATCCCTCTTAGAAATCAACTTATCTTCTTTAGAAGAAGTAAGTTGACTTTCTACTTCTTCCTCCTTCTTCTTTTCTTCTTTCCTTCTTCTTTAGGATAGTTGAAGCCACACTAACCTAGGACTCCCATGCATGATAACATTAGGATTAGCCTTTCCATTTATATTTTTCCTATAGATCCTTTTGGTTCTTCTCTTCTCATCTTCATATAAAAGCTAAAAAATACTTTAATAAAGGTTTGAAGTAGTCTCTTATGTTATGGCCTTATTCCATGGATATTCTTATTCACCTCATCTTGGTGGTGTCATAAGTTTGTCTATGATGTACAAGTTCAATCATGAGACTAATTTTACAAAGAAAACCATAAAAAAAATACTTATTCACTTTAATTCACAAAACACCTAATAATTTCAAACAAGTTAGTGAACTTAAACCCTAATTTTAGGAAACAAGTTTGAGGGTCTTCTTCATTCTTGGTGGACTTGTTACTAATTTTATTTAGGGATGTGGTAATAAGGAGACATTCCTTAGAAAAGGATTTGTTTTCACTTCCTTGTGCCACACTCATAAAAAAATCATAAAAAACACTGGACAAAGAATAAACGTCTCTCCTTTGGGACTTCTTTTATCATCACCTTCACTCATTACGTACGAACTTGCTCCTACTTGTCACTTTGCAAGACGGTAACTCACTTGAAGTTTACCAAGCCAATATTAATACTGTTAAAGATGAGATTAAAAGCATGCGATTGGATGTTATAGGTTTAACTGACATAACGTGTGAGCAATTCTACCACCTAAACTCCGCAATTGAAGATTTGAAGAAGCACTTTTGAAAAATGTTGTAGTGATCTAACTTATTTTACTTCTTGTTTTTGTTTCTAGTTAGTTTTCACATTTTGCAACATTTTCGTACCTTATTTTTATTAATGTAATTTTCCTTAAATTATGTCAAAAGCAAAGCACTTCTAGTTTTACCATTTTCCAATTTAATCAATTTCTATGATTTCCATTAGTTACTGTTATATTTAAATTGATTAATATTTTTATTTCTCGTGTGATGAAATTTGCTCTAATTTATGTTGATCTAAAAATAATATATATTGTTTGTGTTGGAAATAAAATGAGAAGTGATAATAAAAAGAAAATAAATGTATTGAACATGTGAGATAATGCGTTCTGTGAAGAAAATATTATAAGTTTTAATCCCTCACGGTCGTCATCATCCTATCACGATCGTGACAAGCTAATTAGCGCGTCACGACCGTCACTCACCCATCACGACCGTGACGACCCCTGTTATACGAATTCTGAGAAACAGAACCGTTCTTCTTCACATGAACCTCTTTTCCACTTCCACAAAAATTTAGAAACCCCCCATTATCTCCTCACTATCCCGTAACCTCCCATTACCCTAAATAAATTCCATTAACCTCTCCATTATTTCCAAACCTCTCACATTCACTTCTTTCACTATAATCAGAACCAATTTCTTCACATTTTTCATTTTTCTCACAAAACTCAAAAACCTCTCATCTCTCATTCCCGTACCTTGCATGCAATGGAAGAAATTCAATTTAGAGATGGTGAACATGGAGAAAATCAAAGACAAAAGTTCATCAGGTTTCAAAACCATGGTGTCCAACCCACTCGGTATGTCGACACTGACTGCTTGAGGGAGTTGGGACTGCTCAACGGCGTGAAGCTCCTGCTTAGGAAGGTTGGTTTGTGGCACTTGTGCAGTCAACCACAGCCGACATTCGAACTCCTTTCATTGGAATTTCTGAGTTCGTCTCAATATGTTACGCCTCCCGGTTCACAAAGTCAACTCACCGGCATTGCTAAGTTCAGAATGCTTGGCCGAGAGTTCGAAGTTACACAAACAAGGATCGCCGAACTGTTAGGTTTCGATCACGGTGACGATGCTCATCTCCGCGTGCCGGACAACTTCAGTGAAACCGCTTTCACCTTATGGCACGACATCACCAACACCCGTGCCACTGCCTTTCAGAGCCTGAATGCTACCCACATCCATAACCCGACGATCCGATACTTTCATCGCATCATCTGCAATACCATTTTTGCAAGAGAGAGCAATCACAAGCTTAACTTCAGGGAGCTCATGTTCTTGCATTGTGCCTTAAATGATGAGCGCATCAATGCTGCCCCATTCCTGTTGTCCCATATCCAATCCGTAGTGCAAAGAGGCGCAACCCCCTTCTACATAGGTGGTATTGTCACCACCCTCGCCATTCAGCTGGTGCTTGGTGACTTGATTATCCATTTGCCTCACAGAGCCGCAGAGTTGCTAACATAGAACTATTGCAGGTTAGCCCACTTGATTTCTCAGAGAGAGGATGGCAGGTTCAGCCCTGTTATCCAAGGCACCGTTTATCACCACATCACCTTGTCGTGCCGCGACCGCATCGATCCGTCAAACTCAGCCAACTGGCTATTTGCTTTACCGGATGTTGCCGGCCATGTCCCCATTATTGATGAGCAGGCCGATCCACCAGTGGACGAGATGCAAGACACCATGGATGCAGCTGAGCCTGTACAGGACATTCCTGAGTCCTCCACCCGACAACCACCTGCGCAAGAATTCACACTTGAAGACGTCCTCTGTGCGATTCATCAGCAAAATCAGATGAATACCGCAATAGAGTGAAGGCAAAAAGAGCAACATGATGCACTACTTTTAGTTGTTGCCACCAACCAGAGGACGACTGATGAGAAGCTTGGAGAGATCTTTAGCGAGCTAGAGTCTTTGCGAATTGATATCACTGCTCTCACCGGCACCGGTTCTGATCCTGAAGCGACTCCGACCAGACGCTCACGCACCAGAAGTCGAGGCCGTGGTCATCAGCAGCCTTAGTTTTAGTTTTTGTTTATGGTTTTCCATTTCCGTTGTTTGTATTGTATTTTACCCGCTATTATATCACAACATTGAGGACAATGTCTGATATAGTGTGGGAGAGATACCTTTCCTTTTTCTGCATTTCCCATTCCGCACTTTCCATTCCGTTGTATTTCCTTTTCGTATTTTAATGAAACAAAGTAATATGTGTGCTATTTCTTTAGTTTCGAATTTTCCCCGTTTGTTTAGCCATACCGAAAAAAATTTTAATTTTATCTTTGCATTACCCGACTTACCTATGAAATCATAGCTAGGAAGCTGAGAACGATTCAACAAGATCAATACAGTCTTGACACCTTAGACTTCCTACTTAAGCATTTCGTTCCGATAATTGTTACGACTACACCTTAAGTTTCAGTTCTAAAGTAACCCCTAGTAGTATATACTAGCAGTCAGCACCGTCTGAACACAAACCACGTGGGGAGCCGATGAACATAAGTGTTTGATGCCTAAATCTATAATGATCCTTCATATCTCGATGCCAATAAAAAGAAATTGCACCAAAGTACACAGTCGCATATAAGAAACGAGAAATATGATAAGGAGTCCATTGCGGGTTGGTTCAGAGGTACCTGGTTCTGAACTTGGTAGGGCGTGCTACGGCTCGATCCCCCACAACCTCCAAATCGGATAATATATGTAGGGTTGCCACATTCGTGTACCAGACCCCGTGCTTATAAAGGATCAAAGTCACTAACCGGCTACTCCACTACGTGCGTGCTAAGGCAAAGGGCTTAATGTGATTGCGCTAGAATGAAACCGGGTGAAATAAGATCGAAAGACTCTAGGTGGAATCATAACGCAATTATCGAATGTTTCGTTTAAAGGGAAGTCAACGACTTAGCTTGTTGCTTGTGTCATTAGTGTATCGTTGGTATTTTAATCTAGTACCGGTTTATCTAGAAAAACGATTCCTCGTATGGTTTGTTATGTGTGTGCGTCGATGAAAACCTATCCGATCATTTTTCAACCGACTATTTGCTTGAGGACAAGCAAAGGTTTAAGTTTGGGGAAGTTTGATAACGAGAAAAAGTATCATTTTATTACTATGTTTAACTACCGTTTTATCGCACATTTATCGTTTTAACACCCGATTCCTCGAGTTTTCTTTGTCATTTTGCAGGTATATCAATTACAGAGCTAAAACATAAGCCACAAGTGAAATGAGCAAAAATAACCATGAAAAGAAGAAGAAGAGAGGAATTCTGCATAATCTGCATTTTTTGTAATTGTCACGACCGTCACCTAGGAGTCACGACCGTGACACGCTAAAGGGAGCAGTCACGATCGTCACCAGTCCCTCACGACAGTGACGCGCTAAGTACAAGGGTAACGAGCGTGACACCCTTGTCACGAACGTGACAAGGGGAAATTAGGTTTACTTGCTGAGAATTGGTCATGTACGTGTGCTACGTGAAGTCAATGTTTCCTATTCTTCCGCAGACCCAGTAACTCAACTTTTCCTGGATTCTCTCAGCAACTACGAAGCCCAAGGCATTATTCCAACTGCCAAGCCCAAATATTGTTTCCTATAAATAGCTTAGTTTCAAAGAACAAATTACAGAGTTTTATTTTAATTTTTCTTGCGGAAGCTCTGCCGTATTTCCATTGCACCTTATTTCAATTTATTTTTCCATGTTCTTGTTTTAATTCTTTATATCCCAACCAACTCAAATAACAATTTCCAACATCAGGAAATTGTTATTGTTTAATTTCTTTCAAAGCCTTCAGCATTTCTTTTTATAATTTTATTTCTGATTCCGGTCCGTACTCCGAGCTTGCCAGATTGTGGAAGAAGGAGTCTAACATTATATTTGTTATTCAGGTTTTTAATTAATTCGCATTTATATTAATGTTAAAAATTTATTTTATAATGCATATTTTATTTTGTATTCCTCTGTTTCTGCATTTGTCTGGTACAACAATCATGAGTAGCTAAACACTTTAGGCGGTATGTAATTAAAATCAACTGAATCGGTAAAATCAATTCTAGGCTTAAAATAATTAAGAACTTAAATTTCTGGCTGTGACTTTTTATAATAAAATCAATCTTTTTGTTACGAGAGTAAGGAAAGTGTAATAGGTTAGGTCGAGACCACGAGAGTGTGAGATTTTAACCAGATAGCTAAAGTTAGGCATTTAATTTAAACACAGTGAGAGCGCTTTAAAATGAATTAGACTTATTAAGTTTCCAAAAATTATTTCTAAACACTTATGGGCTAGCGAGAGCAGGCATAGGGATTTAGGGGTAAGATCTGAGATAAGACCACGAGATTAAGTGAACCATCTTTATAAGCCTAGGTTAGATTGACCCGCCTAAGTTAACATAATTACATACCGACCGCCTTATTATCATTTTATTAAACTAAAATTTAATTCCCGTCTTTAATCCTTAAAAACAACCAAAAATCGTGACAACCATTCACCTTAGCTAAACTAGTAAATCCTCTAGCACTAAGTAATCATAAAGTCCCTGTGGGATCGATAATCTTAAATATTACTTCGATAGGCTGTGCGCTTGCAGTTAAGATACCGCTAGACACATATTAGATCACGTCTTTAGCCCATCAAGTTTTTGGCGCCGTTGCCGGGGACCTTAATTTAGTTACTAGTGCACTTTAGAGTAGCATTGTCTAGACTAAGGTAACAACTATTTATTTTCTTAATTTAAATTCCCGAGTGTATGCCAAGTACTCGCTCTCAAGGAGAAGACTTGTAACCTCTAATCCCAGAATCGGAACGCTTCTTACACGTAAGAAGACGGATATTCAATACGAACAAAATTACAACATTCCAGATCTTCAAATAGATCCACCTAAACCAGTCGGAACATTCAAAGGACGCAGAGATGGCTGAAGAACCGAATCATCCACTCAAATATTACGCTAGTCCTTCGCAAGCTGAACCGCATTCCAGCATTGCCGCACCGGCTATCAACCGAAACGATTTCGAACTGAAACCTTTGCTGATATCAGCCGTGCAACAAAATCAATTCGCCGTAAAAGCCAATGGAGTTACCCAAGAAGCTATTAGACTACGCCTTTTTTCCTTTTTCACTTCGAGACAGAGTGAGAGCCTGGCTTCAATCTCTACCCTCGAATTCAGTAACTACGTGGGAGGAACTAAAGAGAGTCTTCTTGACAAGATATTTCCCACCTAGCAAGACAGCTATGCTAAGAGCTCAGATCAACGGATTTAAGCAAAAGGAAAACGAATCACTTTTCGAAGCTTGGGAACGCTATAAAGATATGCTGAGACTTTGTCCACATCACGGATTAGTAGAATGGATGGTCATCCATACCTTCTACAATGGACTCTTTTACAACACAAGAATGACAATTGACGCTGCCGCAGGCGGTGCACTAATGGACAAAGAATTTAACGATGCTTATGCACTTATCGAGAGTATGGCTCAAAACCATTGCCAATGGGGAAGCGAGAGAGTCGCAACTGAGAAACCAACAAAAGGAGGTATGTACGAAGTAAGTAGTATGGACCAAGTCAATGCAAAATTTGACCAACTAAACCAAAAGATCGACAACTTGGCCATAACACCAACAGCCACCGTGGCTGCGGTAACACCTAACTGTGAGTTATGTGGAGTTCCAGGACATGATGTCCCTGATTGTCAACTATTAGCAGGAATTCCCACAGATCAAGTGAATTATGCTCAAGGAAACCCGTACTCAAACACATACAACCCAGGTTGGAAGAATCATCCGAACTTCTCCTATAAGAACAACAATGCTTTATACGCACCAGGTCAAGCACCAGCTACACCACCAGGATATCAAAAGACTGCTCCTAATGTCCCTAGAAAATCGAACCTTAAGTTTATGATGGAGAACTTCATAGCTAACCAATCTCAAACAAACAAGGACTTCTTGAACCAAAACATACACACTAGTGAGCAGATTAAGCAATTAGTGAGCAAGGTAGATGCATTAGCTACACATAACAAAATGCTTGAAACTCAGATTTCACAAGTAGCTCAACAACAAGCACCTACCGTTGCACCAGCTGGAGTATTTCCTGGACAACCTCAACCTAATCCGAAAGGACAGGCCAATGCTGTGATATTAAGAAGTGGCAAGGAACTTGACGGACCTACCGATCCAAGACTTTACAATCCAGCCATGTACCAAAAACCGGATAAACCGACTGAAATGGTGAACGAACCAGAAGAAAAGGAAGATAATCAAGAGGCAGTGGAGAAAGAAAAGCCTTATGTACCTCCACCACCCTATAAACCACCAATTCTGTACCCTCAGAGATTAACCAATTCCAAGACGGTGGGCCAGTTTAAGAAATTTGTTGAACTTCTGAAACAGTTGAATATTACTATTCCATTTACAGAAGCTATCACTCAAATGCCCTCGTACGCTAAGTTTTTAAAACAAATCTGATCCAATAAGAAAAAGATAGAGGATAACGGAACCGTTACACTTACTGCTGAGTGTAGCGCAATAATTCAGAATAATATGCCTCCTAAGCTAAAAGATCCAGGAAGTTTCTCTATACCCTGTGTAATAGGAAAATTCGTCATTGACAAAGCTCTATGCGATTTAGGAGCCAGTATCAGTGTTATGCCCTTAACAATTTGCAAAAGGCTAGACATGGGAGACCTAAGACCAACTAAAATGTCTGTTCAACTAGTCGATCGCTCTGTTAAATATCCTGTAGGCATACTAGAAAACATCCTAGTACGTATAGGACAATTCTATATTCCTACTGATTTCATAATCATGGACATCTCTGAAGACTCCACTACACCTATCATACTAGGAAGGCCATTCTTAGCTACCGCCGGAGCTATAATAGACGTAAAGAAAGGAAAGCTAACCTTTGAAGTAGGTGAAGAGAAAGTTGAATTTATTTTAACACAATTCTTACAATCACCAGCTATAGAGGATACATGCTATCTATTGGACGTAATTGACGAATGTGTAAGAGAAATGGAAATGAAAGAAACTACCTATTCTGAAATTATGAAAATTCAAATCCCTCCGATTTTCGAAGATGACAATTGGCGTGAACCATATCAGGATGATAGTCTAAGCGAAAGTTTAGCACTTACACCGGATCTCATGCCAAGTAAGAATAAACCTACATTAGGGTTAAAAACTTTACCTAAGAACCTAAGATACGAATTCTTAGACACAGAATGTACAAGACCAGTTATAATCAATTCCAGTTTAGGAACAATTGAAACAAAGAAACTTTTAGATGTCTTAAAGAAATATCCAACTGCATTAGGATATAACATATCTGATCTCAAAGGAATATGCCCTTCAGTCTGTATGCATCGTATTCTGCTAGAAGAAGATTGCAAAACCTCCAGAGAATCTCAAAGAAGAATTAACCCAATCCTTAGCACTGTAGTAAAGGAAGAAGTTAAGAAACTACTAGATGCTGGAATAATATATCCAATCTCTGATAGTAAATGGGTTAGTCCAGTACATGTAGTACCAAAGAAAGGAGGTATCACTGTTGTGAAAAACGCTAAAGGCGAATCGATATCACAAAGAGTAGTGACAGGACATAGAGTGTGCATCGATTATCGTAAACTAAACAAAGCCACTCGAAAAGATCATTTCCCGCTACCTTTTATAGATCAAATGTTAGAACGATTAGCCAAGCATTCATATTTTTGTTATCTTGATGGTTACTCAGGATTTTTCCAAATCCCTATCCACCCAGATGATCGAGAGAAGACTACATTCACATGCCCTTATGGAACGTTCGCTTATAGACGAATGCCCTTTGGATTATGCAACGCTCCTGCAACCTTTCAAAGATGTATGATGTCAATCTTTGCAGATTTCATAGACAACATCATGGAAGTGTTCATGGACGACTTCTCTGTATGCGGGCAAAGTTTTGAAGGATGTTTATCAAATTTAGAAATGGTGTTAGAAAGATGTGTAAAAGTAAACCTCGTGCTTAACTGGGAGAAATGTCATTTTATGGTCAGAGAAGGAATCGTACTAGGACACGTTATATCTGACAAGGGAATTGAAGTTGATAAAGCTAAGATAGAAGTCATAAAATATCTTCAACCCCCTAAAACCGTTCGAGAAATACGAAGCTTTTTAGGACACGCCGGTTTCTACCGACGATTCATCAAAGATTTCTCGAAAATCACTAAACCTCTTACCGGTTTATTAATGAAAGACGCTGAGTTCATATTCAATGAAGATTGTCTTAAAGCATTCGAAACTCTAAAAATAGCCCTCATCACCGCACCAATCATGCAACCCCCTGACTGGAGATTACCTTTCGAAATCATGTGTGATGCGAGTGACTTTGCTGTAGGCGCAGTTCTAGGCCAGAGGAAGGACAAGAAACTTCACGCAATTTACTATGCCAGTAGAACCTTAGATTCTGCTCAGATGAACTACGCCACTACTGAAAAAGAATTGTTAGCAGTTGTCTTTGCGCTTGACAAATTCCGTTCTTACCTAGTGGGAGCGAAAATAATCGTTTACACAGACCACGCTGCTATCAGATATCTATTAACTAAGAAAGATGCTAAACCAAGACTCTTGAGATGGATTTTACTCTTACAAGAGTTTGATCTTGAAATTAAAGATAAGAAAGGTACTGAAAACGTCGTAGCGGACCATTTATCTAGAATAGAAGGTATTAAACCCGAACAAGTGCCGATTAACGATGATTTTCCGTATGAACAGCTGATAGCACAAGTAGGAAGCGACCCAGTTCAGTTAGACATAGATGAACCAGAACCCGTGGAAACAATCCAAACAACCGTAGGACTGCCATGGTACGCTGACATTGTCAACTACCTAGCTGCAGGAGCTCTTCCACCTGATTTAACCTATCAGCAGAAAAAGAAATTCTTTCACAATCTCAAACACTACTATTGGGATGAACCATTATTGTTCAAAAGAGGACCCGATGGAATCTTTCGTCGATGTATTCCCGAAGAAGAAATAGAAGATGTCATTGCTCATTTCCATTCATCTCCTTATGGTGGACATGCAAGCACTTCCAAGACTTGTGCAAAATCTTACAAGCTGGCCTATTCTGGCCTAATTTATGGAAAGATGTCCACATCGCTGTTATAAATTGCGATCGGTGTCAACGCACCGGTAATATTTCAAGAAAAGATGAAATGCCTCAAAAAGGAATATTAGAAGTAGAAGTCTTTAACGTCTGGGGAATAGATTTCATGGGACCATTCCCATCATCTTTCGGTAATAATTACATACTCGTAGCTGTTGATTACGTTTCAAAATGGATTGAGGCTATAGCTTCTCCTACAAATGACACACGAGTAGTAATCAAGCTTTTCAAAAATATAATCTTTCCCAGATTTGGTGTGCCTAGACTCGTCATAAGTGACGGTGGCTCGCACTTCATTTCAAAAATCTTTGACAAATTACTATCTAAGTATGGATTCAGACACCGTGTAGCAACACCATATCACCCACAAACAAGTGGACAGGTCGAAGTCTCGAACAGAGAAATTAAACAAATCTTAGAAAAGACTGTCGCCATATCTCGGAAAGATTGGTCATCTAAACTTAATGAAGCTTTATGGGCTTATAGGACAGCTTACAAGACACCCATAGGAACTACACCTTTCAAATTAGTATATGGAAAATCTTGCCACCTCCCAGTAGAACTAGAACACAAAGCATATTGGGCGATCAAAACTCTCAATATAAACTATAATGCTGCAGGAGAAAAGCGAATCCTCGATATTAACGAATTAGAAGAGTTAAGGTTAGATGCTATTGAGAATGCTAAGATATATAAAGAAAGAACTAAGCGATGGCACGATAAACGCCTATCTAGGAAAGAATTTAGTGTGGGAGACGTTGTACTCCTCTTTAATTCAAGACTTAGGCTCTTTCCTGGAAAACTAAAATCTAGATGGTCAGGACCCTTTGAAATAACTAGAGTGTTCCCGAGCGGAGCAATAGAAATTAAGGGTAGGAATAGTGAACCGTTCACAGTAAACGGACAACGAGTTAAACATTACCATAGATTTGAAAATAGAGATTATGCAAATAGTCTAAGGCTTTTAGAGTTGTCCACTAATTTCTCTGATTAATCTACACCTAAGCATTACGGCAGGCTTTTGACGATAAAAACAGCGCTTAGTGGGAGGCAACCCATTTAATCATTTTATCATTTTGTCATTTATCATTTTATCATTTATCGTTCTATTGTTTTATCATTTTTTTGTTTTATTTCATTATTATTATTGCTTTTATTCATGCATTTATTTTCTTATTTTCCTTATTTTAATTTTTAAATCACTTTTACAGATTTTCTAAAGTCTTTTCCACTTTCCTTCTCCCCCTGATTTGTTTCCTCCATATTTACACTAACTATGGCTAACCAACCGAGAAACATTATGGAAACCAAATTTAGAGGTAGGAACCAAAGAATGAAATTTGAAGAGTTATCACAGAGACCAATGGATTTGACTCTGTACCCGGATGATCTGACTATGGAAACCTTAGGTATACATGATAGCATCCTATACTTGTTTAACCAACTTGGATGGGAGAATGCACTGATAAAACAAAAGTTTGTGACTTACCGCGAGCTCACCCTTGAGTTCCTAAGCTCCTTAATTTACTTACCCGAGCGCGGTTTTGGATTCAGGAAAGGATTTATCAGTTTCCGACTATTCGGAATAGAATATGACTTTAACCATAGAGAACTAGCTGACTTATTAGGATTCCCTAGTGGACCCTTTGCTTTTACTACCACACAGGTAGAATTGATGGACATTGAGCTGGACTTCTTTTGGGGAACCTTAACCGGAAATTACCATCCTGAGCCAAATAACATGAACAATGATGAGATACATAACCCTGCTATCCGCTATTTCCATAAGATCCTTGCCCACACCTTCTTTGGAAAAGAAGAGAACCTTACTGGAGTATCTAAAGATGAGATATTCATTATGTCGTGTCTGACTAATGGACAGCCAGTTAATGGTGTGCCTTTCATGATGCAAACCTTCACCCGAATCCAAGAATAACCTGATTTACCCATATTGGTAGGAGGTCTTGTCACCATGATTGTTGATGCCTTAGGACTTAGATACCAATTACACAGGTGTAACCGCTTAGGTACCATCCGTCCTATGAATCTGAACTTTTGCTTTAACCGCCATATCATAAGAAATTTAGGACAACCACCTTAAGAGTACCTAATCAGGAATGAAGTAGTAACCCTGTTCACACTACCAAACCATACTAGAGTCAGTGTTCATAATAAAGATAATTGGCTTTATGAGCTTACCCCTCCTGACTATCCATCCACTCCCGAAACACCTCAATCTTACAAGATAAGGGATGATATAATGACCGATGTAGAAAGTGACCCAGAGACACCTCCTGGTTACCATGACATTGCACACACTGATGAAGTGATTGAACCCCCTGAAGTGAATCAAGTAGAATATGCTGACAACTTGAAGAAAATTATGAATACTCTTGAAGTTTACCAAGCCAATATTAATACTGTTAAAGATGAGATTAAAAGCATGTGATTGGATGTTATAGGTTTAACTGACATAACGTGTGAGCAATTTTACCACCTAAACTCCGCAATTGAAGATTTGAAGAAGCACTTTTGAAAAATGCTGTAGTGATCTAACTTATTTTACTTCTTGTTTTTGTTTCTAGTTAGTTTTCACATTTTGCAACATTTTCGTACCTTATTTTTATTAATGTAATTTTCCTTAAATTATGTCAAAAGCAAAGCACTTCTAGTTTTACCATTTTCCAATTTAATCAATTTCTATGATTTCCATTAGTTACTGTTATATTTAAATTGATTAATATTTTTATTTCTCGTGTGTTGAAATTTGCTCTAATTTATGTTGATCTAAAAATAATATATATTGTTTGTGTTGGAAATAAAATGAGAAGTGATAATAAAAAGAAAAAAATTGTATTGAACATGTGAGATAATGCGTTCTGTGAAGAAAATATTATAAGTTTTAATCCCTCACGGTCGTCATCATCCTATCACGATCGTGACAAGCTAATTAGCGCGTCACGACCGTCACTCACCCATCACGACCGTGACGACCCCTGTTATACGAATTCTGAGAAATAGAACTGTTCTTCTTCGCAGGAACCTCTTTTCCACTTCCACAAAAATTTAGAAACCCCCCATTATCTCCTCACTATCCCGTAACCTCCTATTACCCTAAATAAATTCTATTAACCTCTCCATTATTTCCAAACCTCTCACATTCACTTCTTTCACTATAATCAGAACCAATTTCTTCACATTTTTCATTTTTCTCACAAAACTCAAAAACCTCTCATCTCTCATTCCCGTACCTTGCATGCAATGGAAGAAATTCAATTTAGAGATGGTGAACATGGAGAAAATCAAAGACAAAAGTTCATCAGGTTTCAGAACCGTGGCGTCCAACCCACTCGGTATGTCGACACTGACTGCTTGAGGGAGTTGGGACTGCTCAACGGCGTGAAGCTCCTGCTTAGGAAGGTTGGTTTGTGGCACTTGTGCAGTCAACCACAGCCGACATTCGAACTCCTCACGTTGGAATTTCTGATTTCGTTTCAATATGTTACGCCTCCCGGTTCACAAAGTCAACTCACCGGCATTGCTAAGTTCAGAATGCTCGGCCGAGAGTTCGAAGTTACACAAACAAGGATCGCCGAACTGTTAGGTTTCGATCACGGCGACGATGCTCATCTCCGCGTGCCGGAAAACTTCAGTGAAACCGCTTTCACCTTATGGCACGACATCACCAACACCCGTGCCACTTCCTTTCAGAGCCTGAATGCTACCCACATCCATAACCCGGCGATCCGATACTTTCATCGCATCATCTGCAATACCATTTTTGCAAGAGAGAGCAATCACAAGCTTAACTTCAAGGAGCTCTTGTTCTTGCACTGTGCCTTAAATGATGAGCACATCAATGTTTCCCCATTCCTGTTGTCCCATATCCAGTCCGTAGCGCAAAGAGGCGCAACCCCCTTCTACATAGGTGGGATTGTCACCACCCTCTCCATTCAGCTGGAGCTTGGTGACTTGATTATCCATTTGCCTCGCAGAGCCGCAGAGTTGCTAATAAAGAACTATTGCAGGTCAGCCCACTTGATTTCTCAGAGAGAGGATGGCAGGTTTAGCCCTGTTATCCAAGGCACCGTTTATCACCACATCACCTTGCCGTGCCGCGACCGCATTGATCCGTCCAACTGAGCCAACTGGCTATTTGCTTTACCGGATGCTGTCGGCCATGTCCCCATTATTGATGAGCAGGCCGATCCACCAGTGGACGAGATGCAAGACACCATGGATGCAGCTGAGCCTGTACAGGACATTCCTTAGTCCTCCACCCGACAGCCACCTGCGTAAGAATTCACACTTGAAGACGTCCTCCGTGCGATTCATCAGCAAAATCAGATGAATGTCGCACTAGAGCGAAGGCAAAAAGAGCAACATGATGCACTACTTTTAGCTGTTGCCACCAACCAGAGGACGACTGATGAGAAGCTTGGAGAGATCTTTAGCGAGCTAGAGTCTTTGCGAATTGATATCACTGCTCTCACCGGCACCGATTCTGATCCTGAAGCGACTCCGACCAGACGCTCCCGCACCAGAAGCCGAGGCCGTGGTCATCAGCAGCCTTAGTTTTAGTTTTTGTTTATGTTTTTCCATTTCCGTTGTTTGTATTGTATTTTACCCGCTATTATATCACAACATTGAGGACAATGTCTGATATAGTGTGGGAGAGATACCTTTCCTTTTTCCGCATTTCCCATTCCGCACTTTCCATTCCGTTGTATTTCCTTTTCGTATTTTAATGAAACAAAGTAATATTTGTGCTATTTCTTTAGTTTCGAATTTTCCCCGTTTGTTTAGCCATACCGAAAAAAATTTTAATTTTATCTTCGCATTACCCGACTTACCTATGAAATCATAGCTAGGAAGCTGAGAACGATTCAACAAGATCAATACAGTCTTGACACCTTAGACTTCCTACTTAAGCATTCCGTTCCGATAATTGTTACGACTACACCTTAAGTTTCAGTTCTAAAGTAACCCCTAGTATTTTATACTAGCAGTCAACACCGTCTGAACACAAACCACGTGGGGAGCCGATGAACATAAGTGTTTGATGCCTAAATCTATAATGATCCTTCATATCTCGATGCCAATAAAAAGAAATTGCACCAAAGTACACGGTCGCATATAAGAAACGAGAAATATGAGAAGGAGTTCATTGCGGGTTGGTTCAGAGGTACCTGGTTCTGAACTTGGTAGGGCGTGCTACGGCTCGATCCCCCACAACCTCCAAATCGGATAATATATGTAGGGTTGCCACATTCGTGTACCAGACCCTGTGCTTATAAAGGATCAAAGTCACTAACCGGCTACTCCACTACGTGCGTGCTAAGGCAAAGGGCTTAATGTGATTGCGCTAGAATGAAACCGGGTGAAATAAGATCGAAAGACTCTAGGTGGAATCGTAACGCAATTACCGAATGTTTCGTTTAACGGGAAGTCGACGACTTTGCTTGTTGCTTGTGTCATTAGTGTATCGTTGGTGTTTTAATCTAGTAACGGTTTATCTAGCAAAACGATTCCTCGTATGGTTTGTTATGTGTGTGCGTCGATGAAAACCTATCCGATCATTTTTCAACCGACTATTTGCTTGAGGACAAGCAAAGGTTTATGTTTGGGGAAGTTTGATAACGAGAAAAAGTATCATTTTATTACTATGTTTAACTACCGTTTTATCGCACATTTATCGTTTTAACACCCAATTCCTCGAGTTTTCTTTGTCATTTTGCAGGTATATCAATTACAGAGCTAAAATATAAGCCACAAGTGAAATGAGCAAAAATAACCATGAAAAGAAGAAGATAAGAGGAATTCTGCATAATCTGCATTTTTGTAATTGTCACGACCGTCACCTAGGAGTCACGACCGTGACACGCTAAAGGGATCAGTCACGATCGTCACCAGTCCCTCACGACCGTGACGCGCTAAGTACAAGGGTAACGAGCGTGACACCCTTGTCACGAACGTGACAAGGGGAAATTAGGTTTACTTGCTGAGAATTGGTCATGTACGTGTGCTACGTGAAGTCAATGTTTCCTATTCTTCCGCAGACCCAGTAACTCAACTTTTCCTGGATTCTCTCAGCAACTACGAAGCCCAAGGCATTATTCCAACTTCCAAGCCCAAATATTGTTTCCTATAAATAGCTTAGTTTCAAAGAACAAATTACAAAGTTTTATTTTAATTTTTCTTGCGGAAGCTCTGCCGTATTTCCATTGCACCTTATTTCAATTTATTTTTCCATGTTCTTGTTTTAATTCTTTATATCCCAACCAAATCAAATAACAATTTCCAACATCAGGAAATTGTTATTGTTTAATTTCTTTCAAAGCCTTCAGCATTTCTTTTTATAATTTTATTTCCGATTCCGGTCCGTACTCCGAGCTTTCCAGATTGTGGAAGAAGGAGTCTAACATTATATTTGTTATTCAGGTTTTTAATTAATTCGCATTTATATTAATGTTAAAAATTTATTTTATAATGTTTATTTTATTTTGTATTCCTCTGTTTCTGCATCTTTCTGGTACAACAATCATGAGTAGCTAAACACTTTAGGCGGTATGTAATTAAAATCAACTGAATCGGTAAAATCAATTCTAGGCTTAAAATAATTAAGAACTTAAATTTCTGGCTGTGACTTATTATAATAAAATCAATCTTTTTGTTACGAGAGTAAGGAAAGTGTAATAGGTTAGGTCGAGACCAAGAGAGTGTGAGATTTTAACCAGATAGCTAAAGTTAAGCATTTAATTTAAACACAGCGAGAGCGCTTTAAAATGAATTAGACTTATTAAGTTTCCAAAAATTATTTCTAAACACTTATGGGCTAGCGAGAGCAGGCATAGGGCTTTAGGGGTAAGATCTGAGATAAGACCACGAGAGTGTGAGTTAAAGATATTTAAACTGGTAACCTCTACAGAATAGATTAAGTGAACCATCTTTATAAGCCTAGGTTAGATTGACCCGCCTAAGTTAACATAATTACATACCGACCGCCTTATTATCATTTTATTAAACTAAAATTTAATTCCCGTCTTTAATCCTTAAAAACAACCAAAAATCGTGACAACCATTCACCTTAGCTAAACTAGTAAATCCTCTAGCACTAAGTAATCATAAAGTCCCTGTGGGATCGATAATCTTAAATATTACTTCGATAGGCTGTGCGCTTGCAGTTAAGATACCGCTAGACACATATTAGATCACGTCTTTAGCCCATCACTTTCCCTACATTTCCCCCCATTTCTTTTCTTTTATCCAGTTCATTTCCTATTCTTTGCAGCAACTTTCATTCTTACACCCTTTGAAACAGTTTCTTTGCAAGCGTGGATCCCGTCGAGTACGGAGCACAATCTAGGGTGCTAATTTTTCCCCTGGTCATAACCGACTCCCGAACCTAGATTCTTTGGTTCGCATGACCTGTGTCCTTCCTTTTCTTTTCTTCTAGTTTGTGCAGCATTACCATTCTCTTCCTTCGGGATAAAAATGTCGGGTCGGCGACTCTACCTTTTTCCGCGCAACTTTCGCGTTTGTACCAGGAAGAAATCCAAGGAGCGACAACTGGCTACTCTGTTGGAGACCTCCTAACCAGAGTATCTCTGGTTCCCCTTGAGAGTCTCTCCTAGAGCTTGTGTGTTTCTGTTTCTTTAGGTGTTTGATTGTTTGTTGTTGCATGTTTATTTCATTGTTGTTTGTTTACAGTTTTATTTACAGCTTTATTTACAATTTTTCAGTATTTTATTTTCCATGCATCATATTATTATTGGACTGTCTGGACTGATTTTCTGTTTGGCGGGACTTGGGGGTTACTGTGATTTGTGAGATGAGGTTAGCCAAATACCCGGCTTGAGTGCACCATATGACTTAGCATGGGAAATCACTTTGGCCCTATGGTATCTTGTCATGGGGTATTAGTGTGTTCACACCCAAATTCGCGACCGTCTTGGAAGTGTTTTGATATAGAGGTCTTCTCTACTTCATTACATGACCTTGATAGTTATGTGCGGCTGGGGACCGATCATTGAGAACCTTGTGGAAACATCCCTCTCTAGTGGTGACAGTGGCAGACCACATTTTGTGGCAAACCCATTCGCACCCGAGGGCCCACCTGGAACTCGCATAGGATGGCATGGTTCTCTTATTGGAACTCAGTCAAAGCATTTGGTCGTATGACAATAGTATTATACCCTTCGGGATGAATGTACTATTGTTTCTCGATTTCAGCGCTTGAAGTTGGGGACTTATAAGGGATGCTTGTTTTTCCCGGACTCATGCTGAGACCTCCCTAAGTAGTATATAATACTTAACTGATTCCCTGATCTGGTCATGAGCCATTTCTCGGAAATGGTGAACGTATTATTGTTATTCGGCTTTGAGAGCCCGTGATGTTTGACCCAGAGCACACCCGTGAGATTGGGAGGGGTTTACAGGTTTGCAGGTACCCTTGACATCAACATACCCTCATTACCAGTGCAATTTTATGTGTTCTGAGTTGGTTACTTTGATCCTGAGGTTCCCAAGTGTTATCTATTGGTCCTTAATCTGACATATCTGTGACTATCTGAGTTCTTATTTGGGTTGTTATTCAGAGGATTTGGGGTTTCTGTTCACCTGGCTCTGATATCCAGTTTCCAGACAGTTCAAGATTGATCATATGTGCCTTGCATTGCATTTGCATCATACCATAGCATATTAACATTTTTGTGTTTTCATTTCTCAGGTTGCATTTCTGTTTACACCCAGTTCTGGTATCTTCTAGCTACTTACATCCAGATGGTAGAAGTCATTATAGTTCCCCGAAAGAATAACACGCATTACACCTTCCCATAGCCATAGGTAAAAAAACCTACACAAGCTGAAAGGTCTGATGAATGACAAGGTTTAAGGTGACTTTGGGGCTAAGTTCGGGCAGATTCTCAGGTATATGGACAAGCCAACAAAAGAGCAGAAAGACAATCTTCATACTCTCTTGCAGTTTTATGATGCTCCACTGTGTTGCTTCGTATTCCCTGATTACGTGTTGGCGCCCACTTTGGAGGAGATTTCTAGTATGTTGCATATCCCCCTCAGAGGCAGACAACCCTATTACAATTCTGGAAGGGTGATCCAAGTAGACGAAATTTCCCAGAAGTGTCATCTACCGTTGAATAGGGTTGAGTTTGGTTTAAACAGTAGCAAGGGAAAGGGGTTGCCCTGCAATGTACTCATTCAGGAAGCCTTAGTATACACACAGGAGGGTCAGTGGGCACAATTCAGTGTGTTGTTAGCGTTGTTGATATATGGAATCAGTTTATTTCCAGGTGACCAATGTGTTGTAAGCTTAGAAGCCATCTTTATCTTCTTCAGAGAAAACCCTACACCTACTCTGTTGGATGATTTCTATTACGGGGTACACTATAGAAATGAGAGAAAAGGGGGGCATGTGAGCTGTTGTGCACCCTTGTTCACTGATTGGTTCGCCAAGAAATTGCCCAAGTCTGGACCATTCAAAGAATTAAGAGGAGAACGGAAATGGTCTCGAAGATTAATGGGATTGACTACAAAGAATATAGCTTGGGGTTGTGACAGAGATATGCTAGGAAAGGAAATGATTGTCAAATGTGATGGTTTTCCTAATGTCCCATTAATAGTAAGGAAGGGATTGATCAATTATAACCTGGTGTTAGCTAGAAGACAGTTAGGGTATCCGTTGAAAGATTCTTCGTCCGAAGAGGAAGTTGCTGAGTCTTTGTATATTCCTGTTGAGGGAAATAGGGAAATGGTTGTCAAAGTATTTCAAGCTTGGGCTATAAGGACGCAAAAAGGGAAGAAAGAATTTGGTAGGGTAGACCCAAATATGTATGATCCCTTTGCAGCTTGGTTGAAGGAGCGTGTTGGGATTACATTATTTCCTTTCTCAGTGGAGCCTCCCAAGACCAAGAGGAGTACAAGAAGAGCGAAGAAGTATACAAGTTGCATATCGCTTCTCAGAAGGAGGAACTGGAGAGTGCCTATAATGACGCTTGCGTGTTTCTTTGCTATTGTGCAGACTACTGTTCCCTTAGAGGATTACCAAAAGCTGGAAGCTCAGTTGCGGGAGTTGAAAGTTGAAAATGCGGAAATGACTAACTTGTATCATCAGATGGCTCACTCCAAAACAGTTGTAGAAGAAAAGCTGCATAAAGTACAGGTAGCTCGGGAGGCTAAGGAGAAAGAGTTTTCAGAAAGAGAAGCCTACTTTCAGAGAAGAGGTTTGATGGATACTAAAAGCGAGGAAGAGTTCACAAAGACTAAGAAGACTCTCATGGAAGCCAATCAATCTCTCACCTAGATGCAAGAACAGAGAAACCAATACCAAGAGGAGTACAAGAAGAGCGAAGAAGTATACAAGTTGCATATCGCTTCTCAGAAGGAGGAACTGGAGAGTGCCTATAGGGGTCAACAGGAAACTTCTCAACAATTGAACAAAGCACTCATAGAGATGGCAGATCTCAGGAGGAAAGCAGATGAGAAGAGGGCTAGGATGGAGCTGGATTTCATAGAGGAAGGGCCAGAGTCTTCCTGTAGTTTAGAATTTTAGTCTGTTTTCTTTCTTGTATTTCAAATTACCCACAGGTTTTTTGTGGGAATCTTATTTATCTTTCTGTGCTTGTTGATTTTTGTAAGACTTGTAACCCTACGAGGATGTTACTTTTGCTCTAGGGCTTTGTGTTTATGCAGTTTTCATTTCAGATCCTTTTAGTTTTGTGTGCTTTAGTACTGGTTGTGGAAAGGTGTGGAAATTTTGAAGAGAGTAATCTCAAAAGAATTTCCTCAATGGTCATTTGGATTCTTTAACATATACCATAACCGGGGCAAAAATATCCTGATAATGAAAATACGAAAGTTTTGCATTGCATACATATCACCCTTTGCTTGTTTTGCAGGTACGGCCACATGTTCTAACGTTTCTTCTGTTTCAGGCACTATTGCTACGAAGAAGGTCCACAAGAAGGTCCACAGGTATCCTACAAAAGAAAACAGAGGGCGAGTTATGGATCAAATGCAAGCTGATCTGGCAGAATTACGCAATAGGATGGACCAGTTCATGACCCTCATGACTGGTATGAATCAGAACCAAGAGCGTCTGCGAGAGATGATTGATAGGAATCAAGATGGCAACAGTGGAGGTCCTAAAGGTACTGGTGCTCTTGGTGGTGGTGGTCCTCAACGTCAACCCTAACCTGAGGTTATTGTTAATGATAGTGGGGGTCCTCAACCTCAAATGGATAATCAAGAAGAACAATTCACTATACTGGATGAAGTTGAACGTCAGGGGGTCGAGGTGAATCACCGTTTTGAAGAAATGGCTTAGCAGATCCTTTCTATTCAATCCCAAAACTCCTTGGGGTTTGATATTACTGACTTAGGTCTCGTTCCTGGAGTAAGAATTCCCTATAAGTTCAAAGCTCCCACTTTTAACAAGTACAATATGCCCGAAGGCTCATCTTTAATCTTTCGTCGGTAGAATTGCTGCTAATACCGACGACGAAAAGTTGTGGATGTATTACTTTCAGGATAGTCTCATCGGGGCATCCCAAGAATGGTACATGAAATTGAGTAGGGTCTCTATCAGAAACTGGAAGGAATTGGCTGAGGATTTTGTTAAACACTATCAGTATAACTTGGGCATGGCTCCCAATTGCACACATCTTTAGAGCATGTCACATAATTCGAAAGAAAACTTCAAAGAGTACGCCCAGAGGTGGAGTCAGCTAGCTGCAAGGGTGCAACCTCCGTTACTGGAGAATGAAATGGCTGATATGTTTATGGGCACCTTGCAGGGGGTATTCATTGTTCACTTGGCGTCGTGTTCAGCAACCAAGTTTACTGATCTTATTATAGCAGGGGAAAGAGTTGAGAACTTGTTGAAGATGGGAAACATTCAAGACACTATTGCTAGCAGTTTGTCTGGGGCGAGAAAGCCTTTTGCAAGTCCTCGGAAGAGGAGAGAGGGAGAAACTAATGTTGTTTTTGGAAGAGGTCGTGGGCGCAGAAGTTCATATGATCATGTGGAAGCTGTCACCATACCTTCAAACACTGCTCCTCAATAGCAGTAACAACGCAACAACCAGCAAAGATCTTTCCAACAACGTCAGCCCATGCATACAGATCATGTTTTTGATGCCATTCCAATGACATTCACAGCCTTGTTACAGAGATTGCTAAATTTGAATATGGTCCAACTGAGAACCTTGGCTCCACTTGTGGGTAATCCTCCTCCAGGTTATGATGCTAATGCCAGGTGTGCTTTCCATTTCGGTGCTCCCGGACATTCTACCGAGCATTGTAGGGCATTGCAGATGAAGGTGCAAGACCTGATAGATTCAAAAGCTATCAATTTCTCACCACCATTGAATGTTAACAACAACCCTATGTCTAATCATGGTGGGACTAGAGTTAATTATGTCGAGAGTGGTGAACGGTTGAATCTAGTTTCAGATATTGAGGAGGTGCAGACTCCCCTCCTGGTTGTAAAAGAAAGGTTATTGAAAGGACAAGTGTTTCACGGTTGCGGATTTGACTGTGAAAAGTGTGTAGTTTCTCCCAATGGTTGCGACAAGTTAAAAGTTGGGCTTCAAGGTTTGATAGATGAGGGTTCACTGCAGTTTGATAAGGTGAACAACCAAGGTGACTGCATATCCACTGTGACAATATATTATACCCCTACTGATATTTCGGTGCCTCCCTGGCCGGAACCCGTCACCATATATGTGCCTCAAGACATAAGCTATATTACCATTACTGTTCCTGGACCTGTACCGTACAATGATGATAAAGTTGTTTGACATTACGGCTTTGATGTTTATGTGCGAGGTCAGAAGGTGGAAGATAAACCAGTGACAATCAATCCTGATGTTGTGAATGTTGGGGGTTTGGGTGGTTTTAATCATAGTGGACGGATATTCGCTCCACAAACTCTTTGAACAAATATTGAAGCCGAAGCAACTGCCAAAGCTAAGGGTAAGAAAATAGCCACAAAAGAAGTTGTGACTCCAGCCACCAAGCAGAGTGTGTTTGATAAAAAGGTGGAAGATTTCATGCGAATCATAAAGAAAAGTGATTACAAAGTGGTGGAGCAATTGAATCAGACACCATCTAAGATTTCTATCCTATCATTTCTGATGTGTTCAAAAGCGAATCGAGAGGATCTTCTGAAGGTATTACAGTTGGCCTATGTACCTCAAGAGATCATTGTCAATCAGCTGGAGGCAGTGGTGGCCAATGTAAATTCTAGTCAGGGGCTGGGGTTTACAGATGGAGACCTTACGTCCAAGGGGAGAAATCACAATAAGGCTTTGCATATCACCTTGGAATGCAAAGGTGTTGTGTTGTCCCACGTCCTGGTGGATATGGGTTCCTCTCTGAATGTGCTCCTAAATCTCTAATGAAGTTGGATGTAGAGGGTATAATTCTCAGGCCAAGTGATCTAGTTGTGAGGGCCTTTGATGGGTCCAAGAGATCGTTTTTTGGAGAAGTGGAGCTGCCAGTGAAAATAGGGTCACAGGTGTTCAAAAGTACTTTTTATGTCATGGACATCCAACCAGCATATAGTTGTCTGTTAGGTCACCCTTGGATTCATTTTGCAGGCGCTGTGACGTCTACTCTGCACCAAAAATTGAAATATGTGGTGGATGGTTAAGTGGTCACCGTATGCGGGGCGGAGACATTTTTGTTAGCCACTTGTCCACGTTTAAATACATTGAAATGGATGGTGAGATCCACGAAATGTTATTCCAGGAATTTGAAGTTGTGAATGCCAGTACAGTCGCTCCTACTTCCATGACCAAGAGCAGTGAGAGGGTGGGGACTTCCATATCTTCTTACAAGCAGGCTAAAGAGGTAGTGCAATCAGGATAGGCCCAGGGCTGGGGCAAACTGTTGGAGGTTGATAAGAAAGATGGCGAATTTGACATTGGCTATCAACCGGGGCAAGCTGGGTGGTCTCAAGGTAGCCAGGAAATGAGCTTCACCAGTGCTGGAATGATTGATCTGAACCGGGTGTGTGTTCTGGAAGAAGATGTTGACAATAATTACGATATGGACAACTGGGTGCGCCCATTCGTTCCCGGGGAAGAGCTTCAGAACTGGTTTGCAGAGGATTTCATCCAAGTCACTTGTCAACCAGAGTAATTTTTCCTGTTTTCCCATTTATCATTTGCATGTTAAGTCCAGCACTATGCCCAAGGTGTATGGATCCGTTGTAGGGACACCTTGCATGTTATGCGGTTAATTTTATCATAAATAAAAGACATTTTTCATTCAAATTGTGTTCCCTTTCTTTCTTTTCTAAATTTTTCACAAAAAAACAATAAAAATGGCAATGTTTTCCTTTTTTGTTTGTCTTGTTGTTTTCATAAAAGAAGAATCTGAAATAAGCACATCACTTGTGTAGAGCCAATCATCTGATTCCTTTGATAACTTTTCTGCTATGACCAAGCATGACTTTGATAATCCAATCTACCAAGTTGATGAAGGGGTTGAGTAAGACTGTGAACTCCCTGAAGAATTAGCCAGGTTATTGAGACAGGAGGAAAGGGTTATTCAGCCTCATCAAAAGGAGATTGAAGTTATCAACATCGGAACAAAAGACGCAAATAAGGAAATTAAGATAGGGGCCAGTCTGCAGGCCAGTGTAAAAGAAGA
Source organism: Lathyrus aphaca (assembly GCA_963966055.1). Lineage (NCBI taxonomy): Eukaryota > Viridiplantae > Streptophyta > Magnoliopsida > Fabales > Fabaceae > Lathyrus > Lathyrus aphaca. Next base: position 722,632,390 of record OZ014519.1, on the reverse strand, counting down.
GTTAATTGGCATGCTTCGAGAGTATGTGGATATCTTTGCTTGGTCATATCAAGATATGCCAGGTTTGGATACCGACATTGTTATGCATAAGCTGCCACTGAGGGAAGACTGCCCTCCTGTTAAGCAAAAGCTCAGAAGAACCCGTCCTGATATGGTAATGAAGATTAAGGAAGAGGTTCAGAAGCAATGGGACGCTGGTTTCCTTGCCGTAACTAGTTATCCACCCTGGGTAGCTAATATTGTGACACTACCGAAGAAGGACGACAAGGTCTGGATGTGCGTTGACTACCAGGATTTAAATAGAGCAAGCCCAAAAGATGATTTCCCATTATCTCACGTCGATGTATTGGTTGATAATACGACTCAATTCTCGGTATTCTCCTTCATGGATGGCTTCTCCGATTATAATCAGATTAAAATGGCGCTGGAAGACATGGAGAAGACAATGTTCATTACCCCTTGGGGTACGTTTTGCTACGAGGTCATGCCTTTTGGTTTGAAGAACACCGGGGCAACCTATCAGCGGACAATGGTGACCTTGTTTCATGATATGATCCACAAAAAGATCGAATGTTATGTGGACAACATGATCGCCAAGTCCCGAGACGAAGAAGAGCGTTTGGTTAACCTTAAGAAGTTGTTGGAACGACTAAGAAAATATCGTCTGAGGTTAAATCCTAACAAGCGCACCTTTGGGGTGCGTTCTGGAAAACTGCTGGGTTTCATTGTAAGTCAAAGAGGAATTGAGGTAGATCCTGCAAAAGTCAAAGATATACAAGATATGCATGCACCGCAAACTGAAAAAGAAGTGTGTGGTTTCCTGGGGAGATTGAACTACATTTCTCAGTTCATATCTCACCTCACAACCACATGTGAACCAATATTCAAACTGCTAAGAAAAGAGCAGGTGGTCAGGTGGAACGAAGATTGTCAAAGAGCTTTTGAAAAGATTAAAGAATACTTGAAAGAACCTCCAATCCTAATGCCTCCAGTTCCGGGGAGGCCACTCATCATGTATTTGATTATGCTGGAAGGGTCAATGGGGTGTGATCTAGGCCAACATGACGAGTTGGTCGAAAAGAGCATGCAATATACTACCTTAGCAAAACGTTTACCGACTGTGAATCCCGTTATTCATTGCTCGAGAAAACTTGCCGCGCTTTGGCATGGGCTGCTCGCCGACTGAGACAGTACATGTTGACTCACACAACCCTATTAATCTCAAAAATGGATCCTGTCAAATAAATTTTGAGAAACCAACGTTAACTGGAAGGGTTGCACGATGGCAGATGGTGCTAACATAGTATGACATTCAATACACTTCCCAGAAAGCCATCAAAGAAAGCGTACTTTCAGACTATCTCGCACAACAACCTCTTAAGGATGATTATCAGCCAATGAAATTTGACTTCCCTGATAAGGAAATCATGTACCTCAAAGCAAAGGAATGTGAGGAACCACTTCCGGAGGAGGGGCCAGACCCTGAATCCAAATGGAAATTGATGTTTGATGGGGAAGTCGATATCAACGGGCGCGGAGTTGGTGTTGTTCTAATTACTCCTGAAGGTGTTCACTTTTCCTTCGCCGCCAAAATCATTTTTGGCTGCACCAACAATGAAGTGGAATACGAGGCGTGCATTATGGGAATAGAGGAGGCTATTAGTCTCAGGATTAAGACCCTCAACATATTCGAAGATTCAGCCCTCGTGATTAATCAAATTACCGGTAAGTGGTATACACACCAAGATCATTTAATTCCTTACAGGGATTATGCCATAAGACTGTTGATGTTCTTCACAACAGTAAAGCTTCAGTATATACCACGCGATGAAAATCAATTTGCTGATGCATTGGCTACGCTCTCTTCGTCTATCAAAGTCATGTGTTGGAATTATGTCCCTAGAATTGATATCTCCAGGCTAGATATACCTGCTTATGTGTTCTCGGTTGACACAGTATCTGATGATAAGCCTTGGTATTATAATATTAAGCACTTCCTGGAAAGCAAAGAATATCCAACTGGGGCATCTTCCAATGATAAGAAGACCTTAAGGCGACTTGCTGATAGTTTCTTCTTAAACATTGATAATGTTCTGTATAAGAGAAACTTTGACATGGTCCTGCTCAGATGTGTAGATAAGCCGGAAGCGGACATGTTAATGTAGGAATTCCACGAGGGATCTTTTGGTACGCATGTAGGAGGATATGCAATGGATAAGTTGTTGAGATCGGGGTATTACTGGTTAACAATGGATGCAGACTATTGTTCATATGCCCGCAAATGTCACAAATGCCAGATTTATGTAGATAAAATGCATGTTCCTCCGAGCCCGCTCAATGTCATGTCGTCTCCTTGGCCCTTTTCCATATGGGGCTACATGATCGGGAAAATAGAGCCTACTACTTTGAATGGCCATCGTTTCATATTGGTCGCAATCGATTACTTTACCAAGTGGGTCAAAGCAGCGTCTTATGCCAACATTACTCGCCAAGTGGTGGCCAAGTTTCTGAAAAGAGATATTATCTGCAGATACGGAGTTCCCGAGCGAATCATTACTGATAATGGTTCCAATATGAACAACAAAATGATGGTTGAACTGTGTCGGGACTTCAAAATTCAACATCACACTTATTCTCCCTACCGGCCAAAGATGAATGGCGCGGTCGAGGCAGCAAACAAGAATATTAAGAAGATTGTGCAGAAAATGGTCATCACCTATAAATATTGGAATGAGATGTTACCGTTTGCTTTACATGGGTACCGAACGTCAGTCGGGGGCATCTACTGGGGCAACTCCCTTTTCCCTGGTATATGGTATGGAGGCAGTATTACCTGTTGAGGTCGAAATTCCTTCTTTGCGAGTAATGATGGATGTTAATCTTGAAGAGGCTGAATGGGTGCGTGCCCGATACAACCAATTATGCTTAATTGAGGAAAAAAGATTAGCAGTTGTATGTCATGGTCAACTTTATTAGAGGAGAATGAAGCGGTCATTTGATCAGCGAGTACGCATTCGGGAGTATCAAGTTGGTGAGCTTGTACTCAAGAGAATCATTCCTCCTGGTTCAGATCATAGGGGAAAGTGGACTCCGAATTTTGAAGGCCCATTCATAGTAAAGAAAGTTTTCTATGATGGAGCACTGTTGCTAACCACTATGGATAGTGAAGACTTCCAGTCCCCTGTTAACGTAGAGCAGTTAAAAAGTATGTCGCATAAACAGACCCGATGGACAAAAACAGAATAAAGCTCCAGGCAAAAAAGGGGCATTCCGGCGAGCTAAAAACAGAATAAAAAGCTCGGGGAAAAGTTAGGGAAATAAATAAATAAAATGTACACCTACTGAGTTGAAAAGCCGCATTGAACATCTCAGGCAAAAAAGGCTATCCTGGTGGATTGAAAACCCGAAAGGGCGATCCACGCAAAATAAGTGAATAAGCAAATGACTGCAGTCTGGGTAATCTGAACCACATCATCGTCCCAGTTAGCCTGGTAATCTCATAAGGGTAGGAATCGGTCCAATCTTCTTCTTTAGAAAGTAAAGGCAGGAACGGAAAATCTTGAAGACATACTGGTCATAGCAGAGAGGAAACTCATTGGAATGTCGTGCACATTGCCATTAGGATAGTTTTTTTCTCAATTTATGGTGATTACCTCTTTCTAGGTGATTGCTTCCTGATGTAAATATTGGCCTATTTGCAGGCTCATCAATAAAAGAGTATTCAGTCAGAAAGTTTTATCCTTGTTTTTATTTTACTTGCTTTGTTTGCAAAAATGTCTTGAATTTTTTATAAAAGAACATTGCATTTAAACTCGATGGATTTAAAAATGGAATGCGAAGGGAAAACATTTAAAATTACTTTGAATGTTAGGTGACATGGGATGATTAACGCGTACCATGCAATTTCCCGAGGAATATGTGTGTACTTTGTTATTGCAGGCTTGCAGCCAATAAGGAGATGTTACCAGACAACATTTTTCCAAGCAGGGTGTTTCTCCCCAGCAGGAGACACTTTACATTTCCTACTTCCAGCAGGAAGATGATCCACAACATCCTTGGCAGAGTTGAAGCAGAACCTTCCCCAGTTGAGTCAGAACCGACAATGTTCCAGCAGAACTTCGAGATCAGTTGAACAGTTCTCTTCCCCAAACAGAGTCCTCATTCCCAACAAGCGGCTGAATGCATTGTCCTTTCCACAAGGTTAGAATTGTCAGAATTCTCTCCCCAACTAGGTTCTGGCAGATTATTCAATAGCCGAGTTGGAAGTTTGTCACTCCCCTGCAGAGTTGTGCGATTGAGATTCAACCCAATGATGAAATACTACCCCGAGAGGTTGCCAAGTTATCTTTGGTAGACATGACAAATCAAAGAAACACATGCCCATATGTAGTTTTGTTCTTATCCTTCTCCAGTAGATTGATATCCCCAGCAGGATCCAAGAGGTGGTTATCTCATTGCCTCAGCACAATGTTGCCCAAGACGTTGTTATCCCCAGTAGATGTTTGTCTCTAGTCAGAGTTTCGATATTGATTCAATGTTCATTTTATTCCCCAGCCAAGTCGGAAGATTGTTATTCCCTACAGAGTTTCATGATAGGAAGTCAACCATCATTGAAATTTTCCCTTGTGAGGTCACCAATTTATTTTTGGCTAGTGTGACACAGTAAGGTAGACGGTGTTCTCATTCCTCAGTTAAGATCAAGTATTGTCTTGATGTCTTTTCTTCAGCATAACATTACTCAGAGTGTTCTCATCCTCAGCAGAGTTACAAACAATATTCTTCCTTGTAGAGTTGTTACTCTCCTCAACAAATCTTGTATTGATCGCGTTGTCTAGTGTCAACAGACTCCTTATATCCAATTCGCGTTGTCCAGTGTCAACGAACTCCTCTCATTCATCGCTTTGTCCCGTGTCAACGGACCTAGGTTTGAAGTCCTGATGGTAGAAATCATCGAAACTTTGCTTTAGAATTCTAAGCGCATGTTAAGGTGTGGATTCTAATTAGGTTCGTTCAAGCACAATTAAGTCTAGATCTTAACAGTGGGTTTATATTGTCAAAATAGTGTCGAGGATCATAAGCGCTTGTTAAGATGCGGAATCTCCTAGTTGTACGCGTTCACTGTATATCCGACCCGAGGATATATGAAGAGAATCGTAAGCACATATTAAGATGCGGATTCTAATAAGTATTGTAAGCGCATGTTAGGATGCGGATCTTGATCAGTGCATGTCAACCCCACAAACTCAAATGCACCAAGGGAAGCGTATGAAGACGTGATATTCGTGAGGAATTACCCATTCCAAAGTCCACCTTCGTGGCGTCGTTCAAAGGACAGTGCCAAAGTCCACCGTCGGTGTGGCAAGCCAGTAGTCGTTTGGCATCGTTCAAAAGACAGGATCAAAGTCTACCGTCATTGTGGCAAGCCAGTAGTCTCCTAGCGTCATTTAAAAGGCATCTTCTCAGTTACTAGTTACTTGTTACCTCGTCAGGGTTTGCGGTTGTTCTCCTTGGTTGGGTTTATTTCCCTTTCCTTTCTCCAGCAAAGTTCAAATTCTTGTTATTTTGGTATTCAACCACAGTTCATCTTGAACGACCGATAGTTGTTGCTTTTGCCCTTTTCAGATTAACAGTTGCTTGAATAGGGGCAGTTGTATCACCCTAAATTTTCCCTCTTTGTTTGATACCATTTTGCATATCATAAGCATAACATGTAGATACCATATTCTAGCATTTGGCATAGAAAAATGAAGCATAAGCATACATGATCACAAACATAAGGCATATGATCAATTATCTGGAAATTAATGATTATACAAGTCAAGCAAAGAGCCAAGTGACATTTCAAGAAGCTCACAAGGCCTCCTCATATCTTGTACAAACTCAAAGTCATTCCCAAAGTCCAAGAAGGGTGAAGTATCATCAGAAGCTCATCAGTGCAAAAATTCTCATAGCTTTGACCAATTCTTGTGGTTAAAGGCTTTCATATGATATATAAAGCCTATGTATGAAGTTTGATGCAAAAATTCATTGAGAAAGACAGTTAATTCTTCAGTTACTTGTAAATGAAGAAAGAGGCCAACTGTGTATCTGAAAAGTCAATTGTTGTATTTCAAGGCCTCCAATCATGTTTTCCAAGTCAATGGACCTTCCTAAGGTCAAAGAAGAGCTTTGGTGATCTCAAAGATCAATAATCAAGAGGTTATGAAGAATTTTCCAAATTTAGTAAGTGACTTGTAATGGAAACTTGTTATTTTTGGTATATTTTGCCCTAATCTTCAAGTGGTTCTTACATGGCCAAGATGACTCCAAATGGATTTTCCTTGAACATGAAACCTGTAGGGCATCCTCTCACCTTTCCAAAAAGTACAATAAATTGTTCATAGCATGTTTAGAACTCAAGATATGGCCATTGGAAGTTTGAACATTTTTAGGGTTTTACCATTTATTTAAGTTTCTACAACTTTGCAAATTGCCTTATAACTCATTTTCAAGTCATGCTATGGATTAAGTGTGGTCATAAGCATCAAATATAAGGCATAAGAAGCAAGTTTTCCCAAATAAATCAAGGAACTCGTGGATTGAATGAAGAACATTTCACAAAGTGTATTTTTGCAAAATCATGAGGAAAGCATGATACACTTGATCCTAAGTTGTAAGATCAATCCAAGGGTCCTTATGGCTTCATTTTGAATCAAAACATGCACATGGGAAGGAGGTTGCACGAGCAAATCATTCTCTCACACTCTTCATGCAAGTTTGCAAAAGTGCCATCATCACACTTTCCTTCCCCTCTCTAAGCACAAAACCCTAATCAGCCTTGCACTCACACCATATATAATGCCTTGCGCACGAATTTGAACCCTAATTCTCTCTCATTCATCAGATTCATATTTTCTTGCACCAAATCATTTTCTTTAGAATCACTCTCCACAAGCTTTCATCCCTTCATTTCTCTGCATAAGCTTCATCCTCAAGCTACAAGGAAATCATTCCACTCATTGATTCAAGCTGAGAGTGAAGAATCATTGGAGTGCCATTCAAGAGCAAGAGCATACGAATTCTAAGATTCAGCCTCTCTCAAGATCCATCTTTCATTTATTTTGCAAGAGGAGGTCAAACCCAGTGGATCTGCATCATTTGGAGGGATTTCTTGGTGGATTTGAAGATCTTCAAGTTCATGTATGCATCTGAATTCTTGGATCTAAATCTTGAATTTCTTGTGTGTATATGAATATACTTGTTTCACTGATTATCATGATGTGTTTGGTTTGGAAAATGATCAAGAATTGAGCATGTATGGTGGATTTAAAGTTTGATGTTAGAATTTTATTTTCTTCGATATGCCTTGTATGTTAGTCATTTGTGTTTTTTGAGCCTGGATTTGAAATCTCCATGGTTGAATTAGTGGATCTGGAGCGTTTGGTGAATTTCTATGGATGTTTGTTCGTGTGTATGAGTTTTCCGGTGCCGAAGCCCTAGCTCCGGTCACCGGATTCTGGAATTTGAATGCAGGTTTGAGAGGAATGATATGTAATCGTGAGCGTTCAATCTTTGATATGAATGGTGTTTAGCTTGTCAACACATTAAAAATTGTTAGAACAAATATGGTTCTGAACCTCTAAGTGTTTTGATGATAACAAAGCCTTTCATATTAGAAGTTCTAATGAATATATTTATCCTTGTGTAGAAGTAAATCTTAGCTAAGTAATTCGTACAAGCTAAGGAGAACCATTATAGAAGATACTCTCAAAGAAGAATCCAGCATTAAATTACATATTTATTGGCTGCGCATATCTTATTTATTATCTCTGATTTCCGCTTAGAAGATGCTGGTACCCTTATTGAAAGACTTTAATTAAAGAATATTTCCTTTAATATACAAAGACAAGTATCTCTTCTTATGGAAAGAAATTAAGGTATTAAAGTATATCCTAATTTGATTCAAGATGTCTCCAACGGCTACTTTATCAAGAACTATTTAAAGGACATCATTTGAAGAAATCAGTACGCAACGCAACACAACGCTATATAACGTACCTCATATATTCAAGCAAATTATTTTTATCTTGTGCTTATTATTGTAACTATCACTTAGTGATACCTGCTTATCTAGAAGCATTCTAAGTTACGTCTTTATTATTATTCTTGTAATAATTATCTTTTTCCTTGATTGACTAAGTTTAGTCAGAAGACTCAAGAAGACATTGACTATAGGTCTTTGTGTGTATTCTTATTGAATAGTGGATTAAGACCTCAGTAGAGGCAAAATCACCTTGGCGGGTGGACTGGATGTAGTTTGAGTTCAAACGAACCAAGATAAATTAAACGTGTCACTAGAAGTTAATTTTATTTATTCCAGAAAACCCAATTCCTACCCCCCCTTCCTTGTGTTTTGCGCACCTTCAATTGGCATCAGAGCGCTAGGTTCTGAGTATTACACCTAACCGTGTCAGTAAAAGATCCAGAAGATAAACACATGGCAGAAACTGGAATTAACAATGACTATCAGAATGACAAGATCAATGCTAAACCACCAATGTTCAATGGTGACAATTTTGACTACTGGAAGGATGTTCTGGAGAGTTTCTTTCTAGCTCTAGATGGAGATCTCTGGGACATGGTGACAGATGGATATACTCATCCTGTTGGAGAAGATGGTCAGAAGATTGAAAGAAAAAATATGACAGTTCAACAGAAGAAGGAATTCAGAAATCATCACAAAGCTAGGACCATACTTCTAAGTGCCATCTCGTACACAGAATATGAGAAGATCACAAACAGGGATTCAGCCAAACACATGTTTGATTCTCTAAGGATGACACATGAAGGCAACTCTCAAGTCAAAGAGACCAAAGCTCTAGCTCTTATCCAGAAGTATGAAGCTTTCAAGATGGAAGAAGATGAAACCATTGAAAAAATGTTTTCAAGGTTCCAAATTCTGGTTGCTGGACTAAAAGTTCTGGACAAAGGCTACTCAACAGCAGATCATGTGAAGAAAATCATCAGAAGTTTACCAAAAGCTTGGAGACCCATGGTCACTGCCTTAAAATTATCAAAAAATCTGAATGAAATTTCCTTAGAAGAACTGATCAGCTCCTTGAGAAGTCATGAGATTGAATTAGAAGAAGATGAGCCCCAGAAGAAAGGTAAGTCTGTAGCTCTTAAATCTAACAAACATGTTTCTAAAGCTTTACAGGAAGAAGAAGAAGAAAGCTCTGGATGCTCATCAGAAGAAGATGAATTATCTCTCCTGTCAAGAAGAGTTCAACAACTCTGGAAGCATCGTCAGAAGAAGTTCAGAAATACTAGAAGATCAAAAAATTATTCTGAATCAACATCCAGTCACAAGAAACCCAGAAGCAAAGAAGTTGTGTGCTACGAATGCAAAGAACCAGGACACTATAAAAGTGAATGTCCAAAACATCAGAAAGACAAACCCAGAAACAAATTCAGCAAAGAAAAGAAAAAGAGTCTCATGGCAACATGGGATGATTCTGAATCATCTGAAGCAGAGTCAGATTCTGAAGATGAACAAGCTAATATTGCATTAATGGCAAATATACCAGAAGATGATCACTTATCTGAATCAGAGTTATCTGAATCAGAGTTAGAATCAGATTCAGAAGAGGTATTTTCTAAATTCTCTAGATCTCAGTTAGAAGCTAGTCTTTCAGAAATTCTTGAAAAATATCAGAAGCTTCAATTCAAATACAAAGATGTTAAACAAAGTCTAGTATCTGAATTAGAAGATGTTAGAAAACCGAAAACAGAAAACTCTGAGCTGAAAGAAAACCTCTTTGAATGTAAAAACTATTTTGAGAAGCTCAAAGCTCAGAAGAAATCTGAATTAGAAGATCTAATCAATTCTGATAATATCATAAAACAATATGATTATAGTTTTCAACAATTTCTTACTAAAAGCTTAGATAGAAGTAAGATTGCTTCTATGATCTATGGTGTTAGCAGAAATGAAAGAAGAGGCATAGGCTATGTGAAAAATAAAGAAACTCTGAAGTTAAAAAATATTGATGACATTGTCATAAATACTAATACTCCTCTAAGTTCTCATTTCACCTATGGTCATAATCATGATCTTATATACACTAGTGAGTCATCTTGCTCTACAAGGTCTGATTTAAAACCTAAAATAAATCAGAAGTTTGTAAAATCTAACAAACAAGGACCCAGAAGAATATGGGTACCCAAGGATAAAATTGTGTATGTTGCAGATGTCTTTAACAGCAAAACTGAAACACCAATCATGGTACCTGGACTCTGGATGCTCACGTCACATGACGGGAAGAAAGCATATGTTCCAAAGTCTTGAATTAAAAGATGGAGGCCACGTAGGTTTTGGAGGCAATCAAAAAGGAAGAATTATTGGCTCCGGAACTATTGGTAATGGAAATCTTCCTTCTATATCTAATGTTCTTCTTGTAGAAGGATTAATGCATAACTTATTATCCATAAGTCAATTAAGTGATAATGGCTATGACATAATCTTTAATCAAAAGTTCTGTAAAGCTGTCAGTCAGAAAGATGGAACAATCCTCTTTAGTGGAAAGAGAAAGAACAACATTTATAAAATAAAGCTTTCAGAATTAAAAATTCAAAATGTAAAATGTCTAATGTCTGTGGAAACTGAGCAATGGGTCTGGCACAGAAGATTGGGACATGTTAATATGAGAAGATTATCTCAACTTAACAAACTCAATCTAGTCAGAGGACTTCCAAATTTGAAGTTCAACTCAGAAGCTCTATGTGAAGCATGTCAAAAAGGCAAATTTTCAAAAACTGGATTCAAAGCTAAAAATGTTGTATCTTCCTCTAGACCATTAGAACTTCTGCACATTGACTTATTTGGACCAGTGAAAACTGCTTCTGTCAGTGGCAAGAAGTATGGATTGGTGATCGTAGATGATTTCAGCAGATGGACATGGGTAAAGTTTCTTAGACACAAGGATGAGTCAATTGCTGTATTTTCTAACTTCTGCAAACAAGTTCAAAATGAAAAAGAATCAAAGATCATTAAAGTCAGAAGTGATCATGGTGGAGAATTTGAAAATAAACAATTAGAATCATTTTTCAATGAAAATGGCATCTCTCATGATTTCTCTTGTCCTAGAACTCCACAACAAAATGGGGTGGTAGAACGTAAAAATAGAACTTTACAAGAGATGGCCAGAACCATGATAAATGAGACTAATATGGCTAAACATTTTTGGGCAGAAGCAGTAAATACAACATGTTATATTCAGAATAGAATCTCTATAAGACCTATTCTTGAAAAGACTCCTTATGAATTGTGTAAGAACAGAAAGCCCAACATTTCTTATTTTCATCCTTTTGGATGTATTTGTTTTATGTTAAACACTCTTGATACTCTGAATAAGTTTGATTCTAAGGCACAAAAGTGTTATATGTTAGGATACTCTGAACGCTCTAAGGGATACAGAGTATACAATACAGAAACACGCATTGTGATAGAATTTATTCATGTCAGATTTGATGATAAGCTTGGTTCTGAAAAACCAAAGCAGAATGAATTTACTGCAGATATAGAAGTAGAAATCTCTACAAACAGAACTTCTAAAGATCAATCCTCTAAAGTTCAAAACAATACAACTGCTCCATCATCACCTGAAGAACCCACCCAAAAGAAGCTATCCAGAAGCAATATTAATCACCTAGAAGATAAAATCTTGGGGAAGAAAGATGAACCAATCAGAACAAGATCCTCATTCAAAAACTCTGAAGAGACGCTACTAGGACTTGTCTCTCTGATTGAACCATCTTCTGTAGAAGAAGCTCTATCAGAAAATGATTGGATTCTGGCTATGCAAGAAGAACTTAATCAATTCACCAGAAATGATGTGTGGGATCTAGTTCCTAGACCCAGAGGATTCAACATCATTGGCACCAAATGGGTATTCAGAAACAAACTCAATGAGCAAGGAGAAGTTGTCAGAAACAAAGCAAGACTGGTTGCACAAGGTTATAGTCAACAAGAAGGGATTGACTACACAGAAACCTATGCACCAGTCGCCAGGTTAGAATCAATAAGACTTCTAATATCATTTGCTGTAAATCATAATATCATTCTATATCAAATGGATGTCAAAAGTGTATTTTTAAATGGTTATATTGATGAAGAAGTGTATGTACACCAACCCCCTGGTTTTGAAAATACAAAATTTCCAGAACATGTTTACAAACTCAAAAAATCATTATATGGTTTAAAACAAGCTCCCAGAGCTTGGTATGAAAGATTAAGTAATTTTCTTCTGGAAAATAAATTCATCAGAGGGAAAGTGGATACAACTTTTTTCAGTAAAAACATTAAAAATGATCTTCTGATATGTCAAATTTATGTAGATGATATAATTTTTGGTTCTACTAAAAGTTCCCTGGGAAAGGAATTTGCTAAATCTATGCAGGCAGAATTTGAAATGAGCATGATGGGAGAATTAAAGTTCTTTCTGGGAATTCAAATAAATAAAACATCAGAAGGAACATATATCCATCAAAGCAAATATGTAAAAGAACTTCTGAAGAAATTTGATTTATCAGAAAGTTCAATATCCAAAACTCATATGCATCCTACTTGTATCCTGGAGAAAGAAGAGGTAAGTAAGAAAGTAGATCAGAAGCTCTACAGAGGTATGATTGGATCTCTTCTCTATCTAACTGCTTCTAGACCAGACATTCTATATAGTGTATGTTTATGTGCTAGATTCCAATCAGATCCTAGAGAAACTCACTTAACAGCAGTTAAGAGAATCTTTAGATATCTGAAAGGTACTACTAATCTTGGTCTGTATTACAGAAGATCAGAAAAGTATAAACTTGTAGGATATTGTGACGCTGACTTTGCTGGAGATAGAACAGAAAGAAAAAGTACCTCTGGAAGTTGTCAATTTCTAGGAGACAATCTAATCTCTTGGTCTAGCAAAAGACAACCAACTATAGCATTATCAACTGCAGAAGCTGAATACATTGCAGCAGCTGGATGCAGTACTCAGATGCTCTGGATGAAAAATCAGCTTGAGGATTTCAACATCTATGAGAGTAACATTCCAATCCTCTGCGACAATACTTCGGCTATTTGTCTCTCTAAAAATCCAATTTTACATTCTAGAGCTAAACACATAGAAGTTAAACATCACTTCATTAGGGACTATACTCAGAAGGGAATTTTAATGTTAAAATTTATAGACACAAATCACCAATGGGCTGATATTTTTACTAAACCCCTTTCCGAAGATAGATTTAATTTCATTCTAACTAACCTTAGCATGAAGTTATGTCCAGAATGAAAATGCTTTAATCATATGTTTTATCTCTAGAAGTTCTGATATTTATCTTCTATATGATTATCTCAGAAGATTCTATGCTCTAATTATCTTACTCTTAGAAATTCTGTTCAAAGGATTAACTTGCAGATCTTCATATCAAACAACTGTTAACAAAGCTCTAAGGACTTCCATCAGAATCAAAACACGTGTCCAAATTCTAAAGAGTGACAGAACGTGCCTTGGCAACTGTTCGCTCAGAAGGATAACTGTTGAGATTCTGGAATCTGATACGGCTAGGTTTGACACCAAAAAGGCAAGAAAATCTCTTGGGTAACTGTTCCAGAATCGTTTACGCTTTACCCCATGTCAGCGCATTTAATGTTGTTAATCATTATGTTTTCAAACTTAATTTTTCCCCACAAATTTCTCAATTAATTAAATGCTTTAATTTTCTCTATAAATGTCAAGTGTCTCTCTCATTTTTCAAATTTTACCCGCATCTTACTCTCTGAATTTTCTCAGTCTTTTGTTTTCTCTCATTTTTTTTTAAAACCCTAAACCCTAACAGTTCATCTTAGTAACTAAATGGCTTCATCATCTCAACGCAAAAATTTCTCTGATGATTACTATGTTGAACCCTCAAAGACTCTTTCCATTCCTTCTGAGAAATTGGAAGTACTGTGTGAGTTGTTCGTGGATTTCGCAAGCTTAAAGGAAAATGGTTTTGACCTCCTCCCACATGTTGAAGCTCAGGGCTGGGAAAAGTATTTTGACAGGTTAATGGGACCAGTCTTTCCTAAACTGGTTAAAGAATTTTGGGTGTATGCCTATTCAAATGACGCACAGGTTACCTCTTATGTGCTTGGTAAACAGATTGTTATCTCTGAAGAACACATTGCCAAACTCTTTGAAACTGATGGCAATGGTATCAAATGTAGTGATATGGACAAAGTATCTGACACTGCTGTGATTGCTAAAGAAATTTTCACCGCTAGAAAACCATCAAATAAGATCAAAGACCTAAAGACTCCTCTGTGTATTTGGGCAAAAATTATTCTTGGGACAATCTGTCACAGGAAACCTACAAATTCTCCAGACTACATCAATCTGGATCAACAATTCCTCCTTTACTTTATTTCCAAACAAAAGAAAATCAACCTTGCACACACTCTCTTTCAGAACCTTAGAGTCGCTGTGAAAGAAACAAGGGATGGTGAGAAGACCAAAAGGGATTGGATTCCTTTTGGACGATTAGTTTCTGATATACTTTGCCAGAACAAGCTAGTGGACTTCCTAGCAGAATTAAAACAAACTGAACTGTTAGAAACAGATGTTGGAAAACCCTTGAATGCTAAAAACCTGAAAAAGATGAAGTTCATCACATCTATTCAGCAAGAACCCACTCTTCACTCTAGAGAAGTTATCAGCACCAGAAGAATCCCTTTGGAAGACTTTCCTCTCTTTTCTTCTGATACCCCAGCAGACGTTGTCATCAACTATATGGATATATGCAAGCGTCAAGGTTCGGTCCCTGATTTCAATCCAATAGAACTTCAACAAAAAGCTCCAGACGTTTCTTCTCTCCGACTAAAGAAAAGAAAGACTGCTGAAGACCCTTCTCAGAAGATGTCAAAATCCTCTAGAACAACAGGTAAGTCTTCTGCTTCTAATCCTGATTCCATTACTGTAGTAGAAGCTGTAAATGTAGAAGTGTCTGAACAACCTTCTAACACCTTACCTTCTAGCAAACCAGCTTCTCCTGATATTCTATCTGAACATATTCCTGATTCTGAACCACCTCAAAATATTAGTCCCATTCAAACTGAAGTTCCTGCAACTTCTGCTGTTGCATCCATCCTATCCTCACTATATCCACCAGAAACAGAAACAGAAACCCATCAACCTCAAAATATTTCTGACTTTGACATACCAATTGATGACACCCCTATTTCTGATATTGATTGTTCCCCTACAAAAGAAACACAAACTGCTTTGCAAGATGCCTTAGATCTTGATCTTGAACACTATCAAGATTCAGATGTTGCCCCACCTTCTTCCTCTGAACATCAACCCAGAATATCTCCCACTCAAGCAAACTCACTTTCCTCTCATATATCAACACCACAAAATTCACCTATCATAAACATCCCTGATTCACCTGAAGAAACCGTGACTGAAAATGAAAATCCCCTTAGAACTACAATTGATTTTGAAGCACTCCAAAAACTTTCCTCTGTATCCAACAAAAGAGCTATACCCATCCCAAAACCTAAACCATCTAGATCAGACATTTCTACTTTACTTCTAGCTTTCGAAACAGTTTTGAAATTGAAATTAGAAGATCTGAAGATTGCTTGTGCAGAGCTTACTGATCCTGCTGCGTCTGATTTTCTATGGGCTGACCTCAGAAAATGGTTTAATGCTGAGTCCAGAAGACTCAAGGACATCTGCTATGATGTGGCTCATCAGAACTTCTGTGAGTACCTCCAAGCAGTAGTCTCAAAGGTTAAACAGGCTAAACCACTTCTGCTGGATAACAAGCCTTGGAAAGAATCAGAACCCTTGGATGAGCACTCAGCACTTCAGATGGTTTTGGTATCTTCTGTAGAAGATAATGCTAATGGTCCTGATAATCAAGCTGCTCCACAAACTGAAGAACCTCTGGAAACAAATTTTGTCCTACAAACTCTACAAGAATTGAAGAAGGAAAATCAACTAGTGAAAGAACGTCTAGACAAGCAAGAAGAAACAACTGCTGAAATGAAGACTCTACTCACCAAGCAAGTGGAATCTTCATCAGACATCAAATCTTTGCTGGAGACTTTAGTCACTAAGATGAACTCCTGATTTTCTTATCTTCTGCATTGGCTGTCCTGTTATTTTGCTATTTTGTTGTTTTCTCTTCTAATTTTGCATAACTGCTTGAACTTCTATTTTTGTTGCGACTGCTTATAATCTCACTCTATTGGTTTTGTTTTATAATTCATTTTCTCTTGCTCTAAATCTTTTTGATTATGACAAAAAGGGGGAGAAACGTAAATGATTCTGATTCATAGCAGTTTACCATAATCTGCCTTTTACATATTCTAACAAAATTATTTGAGTTATCACTATGAAAAGAAACAGGTCAAGTAATCAACTCAGGGGAACTAAGAATCATAGAACATCTAAAAGAAGTTTTCTTCTAATCAAAGGGAGTTCACTTAAATTCATTAAACTCTATTCTCTTAAATTAAAATGTTTTGTCATCATCAAAAAGGGGGAGATTGTTAGAACAAATATGGTTCTGAACCTCTAAGTGTTTTGATGATAACAAAGCCTTTCATATTAGAAGTTCTAATGAATATATTTATCCTTGTGTAGAAGTAAATCTTAGCTAAGTAATTCATACAAGCTAAGGAGAACCATTATAGAAGATACTCTCAAAGAAGAATCCAGCATTAAATTACATATTTATTGGCTGCGCATATCTTATTTATTATCTCTGATTTCCGCTTAGAAGATGCTGGTACCCTTATTGAAAGACTTTAATTAAAGAATATTTCCTTTAATATACAAAGACAAGTATCTCTTCTTATGGAAAGAAATTAAGGTATTAAAGTATATCCTAATTTGATTCAAGATGTCTCCAACGGCTACTTTATCAAGAACTATTTAAAGGACATCATTTGAAGAAATCAGTACGCAACGCAACACAACGCTATATAACGTACCTCATATATTCAAGCAAATTATTTTTATCTTGTGCTTATTATTGTAACTATCACTTAGTGATACCTGCTTATCTAGAAGCATTCTAAGTTACGTCTTTATTATTATTCTTGTAATAATTATCTTTTTCCTTGATTGACTAAGTTTAGTCAGAAGACTCAAGAAGACATTGACTATAGGTCTTTGTGTGTATTCTTATTGAATAGTGGATTAAGACCTCAGTAGAGGCAAAATCACCTTGGCGGGTGGACTGGATGTAGTTTGAGTTCAAACGAACCAGGATAAATTAAACGTGTCACTAGAAGTTAATTTTATTTATTCCAGAAAACCCAATTCCTACCCCCCCTTCCTTGTGTTTTGCGCACCTTCAAAAATGTGCCCTCTTCCTCACGTGACTTTTGTTTCACAATAATGCTGAGTGTTTGCCTGATCATTTTAATTACCATGTGCGTGTGTTTGTGATCCGTTTGATTGGCTAACTTATGTGATTTGTTGACTAAATATGGAGCCTTAGATTGATCATGCATGTGTGAGTGATTATGATAATTTGTGAATTCCATGGTATGTGTTGTGTGGTGCGTGAATATGGACTGGGCCCCTTTGCTATTAAAACCCCCATGATAAGCCCAAGTTTGGATTAAAACGTGAACTGGATTTCTATTACACCTCCATTATTTTGTTCTTATTTTATTTTCATTTTTATTTCAGTTTCCTTTTTGATTTTTAAAAAATAGCAAAACCTTTTGGAAAATTCTAAAAAAATTCATAGTTGATAGTACTTGTGCCAACTCCTAGGGTTTGTTTTTGAGTCTCTTACCATGATAACATGTCCTTGGTACTTGTATGATGATTTCATTTTGGTTTTCTTTGGGTTACTTGTCCATTAAGTCTCACACATGTATGAGTGTCCACATCACTTCTTACTTCTATATGCTTAACTTGTTTGACATTGTATGAGTCTATATGCTTCCATTGTGATTGATCTCTTTGCTTAGGAACTTCTTCACCATGCTAGGGTTCTGACCTTGAGGTTTGTGGAACATGTTTGGCTTGTATGATCTTTTTCATCTCATGTATGCTTTTGTTTCTTTCATGGTAACCTGTGATGCTTTATTGTGGTTTGTTTTTTCCAATTTTTTATGATTTTAGATGATTGATCTTGGCACTTGAGATTGAAGTTCCAATTCTGGTTGTAATGATTTGATATGACCTTTCACTTTTTTGTACTTCATCTGGTCTTAATTTCTTTTATTTTATCATTTGCTCATGTTCTAACCCTTTTGTAGGTGCAATGGTAAGTGAAGTGTGGATGTTGTCCGCATTTCAAATCTTTTTCCCCTCTCTCTTATTTGTTTTCTTAATTGTATTTGAGATGTGCCTTATTCCATTATTTGTTCAACTTCTTTCCATCCCTCTTAGAAATCAAATTATCTTCTTTAGAAGAAGTAAGTTGACTTTCTATTTCTTCCTACTTCTTATTTTCTTCTTTTCTTCTTCTTTAGGTTAGTTGAAGCCACGCAAACCTAGGACTCCCATGTATGATAACATTAGGATTAGTATTTCCATTTAGATTTTTCCTTTAGATCCTTTTGGTTCTTCTCTTCTCATCTTCATAAAAAAGCTAAAAAATACTTTAATAAAGGTTTGAAGTAGTCTCTTGTGTTATGGCAGTGTTTTAAAAATTGGACCGGTCATCAAACCGGAGATGGTACTGGGTCACTGGTTTATTGGTTGAACCACTGGGTCACAGGTCGAACCGCATGACCAAACCGAGTTAAACCGAATAACTCGGTTAAATAGACCAGTCTTTATAAGAATATTATATAGATATAAAATTGGTCGAACCGGATGATTCAGTCTCGATAAAATATAAATAACACTTAAACTTTTTTAAAATATCATAAATTCACAAGTTCATAATCTAAATTCAAATTTTAAATAAAGGTATCACACATAACAAAATTGTATAAAATTACAACGTCTAATTGCAAACAAAATATATTGCAATATAATTTAATTAAATAGTTTATACAAAAATAACTCAAATGTGTATCAAATTTAATTTAAAGTGTCGCTCCCGGGATTTTCATCCTAGTACAAACGCGAAAGTGGCGCGGAAAAGGTAGAGTCGCCATCCATGCATTTTTATCCCGAAGGAATGGGAAAGGTAATGCTGCACAAACTTAAGGAAGAAGGAAAGGACGAGGCCTTGCGAACCAAAGATCTGGGTCCGAAAGTCGGTTACGAATTGGGAAGGTATTAGCACCCCAATTCGTCCGCCGTACCCGACGGGATCCATGCTTGTTAGTCTGTTTCAAAGGGTGACAAATAAGATGTTGTTTGGACGAAAGAATTGCTAACTGGAATGTAAGTGAAATGAGAAAAGGAAAAGAGAATGGAAGGAAAGAGGTAAATGTAGGGAAAATAAAGAATTTGCTCGAATGGGCCCTACCCCACTGCCTACGTACCTCATCGGGAAAATGAGAATCAGAGTCGCCGTAGTTCATCTAACTAAGGCGGGAATTTACTTATGTTTTTTAGGATGATGTTGCCATAGCTCTAGCTCAGGTCTTACCGGCTCTGACTCGAGGGTGTTTACTGTATCGTTGTTTGAACTGTCAAGGCAAGTCGTGTTCGTCCGCAAAGAGTACGAGATGAGGAGAGAAGACGCGATGTCTTTGTTGGTTGTCTTTTATAAGAAGTGTTTTTGAATTTGTTGTTTGTGAAACATTCTCATACTAAGACTTATCCATCGTGGTAGATAACCTACACCTCGCCCCGAAACGGGACGTGCAAAAGTACTCCGCAACAAAGTTTCATGTCGTATGAGAACATTCAACCTTTATTAGGTATTTTATTATTTCTTTATGAGATGAGAAAGAATGACTCAAATAGGAAAAAGGAAAGAACTAAGGGGGACTAAAACACAACCCTAAGTTATTTACTATATTCCAAGAGAGGTCCTAATGGTTTGTGAGGTTTTCTAATCCTAATGATGAAGAGGAAAAGAAGAAGAGAGAACTTAGAAATCAACTTACTTCCTAAGGAAGGTAAGTTGTTTATGAAGAAGAGGAAAATCTATAAGCAAGCACAAAGTGCTAAGGCAAACACAATTAGAAAGCATAAAGAGATGATAAAGAAGTAATATTTTCCTCAATCTTTCCCCCTACAAAACAAATGTTAGCTTAACAATGCATATTGAAAGCATGAACAGAGCATAAAAGCGATTAAGTACCCCACACGTCCTAGAATGGAACTAGGGTTCAAAATAAGACCTAAGTATAAAGGTGAAGGTACCTAAAGGTTACATGACTTCTAAAGTCAGTAGCTACATGTTATAGGTCCCTAAGTATGCTAGGATACCTCACAAGATTAAACTATGTCAAACTAGGTACAATAAGTTCTCCTAAATGCAAGTTAGGGTTTATGGATGAAGTATGAGTGTATATGGCATACAAGTATGGATTAATACATGAAATGAGTATCAAAGTCAGTAGAGAATTCTTATGAATGAAGATGAATGATCATACCATCATGGATGCAATGCTTTAGTCCTATGGAGCAAGGAGGAGAAGATGTGGGAAGAAATGGAGCAAACATCGCATAAGATCACAAATGATGCAAGTTAAAGATGAATGGCATGTGAATATGCATGGGATGATTATGGGTCAGTAGCATAAAAGATATGATATGAATTTATAATGCATGTCTTGGAATTAATGATTCCCGCATAAATCATGTTAATATTTAGAGGAGAAGAGAAACTAGTTTCAAGCAAAATTAGTTCACATAAGTATGCATTTTGAAACACCAAAACAAATCAAATGAATATGGTTCAAAAGGTGACCTATAACTGGAATTAAGGACCTATAAATGACCTATAATTAACTC
This sequence comes from Lathyrus aphaca, assembly GCA_963966055.1. Taxonomy (NCBI): domain Eukaryota; kingdom Viridiplantae; phylum Streptophyta; class Magnoliopsida; order Fabales; family Fabaceae; genus Lathyrus; species Lathyrus aphaca. The sequence continues at coordinate 722,611,493 of OZ014519.1, read as the reverse complement.
CTAAAAGTTACCAAAAATTGTCTCAAGCGAATGGCATGAATGCCTTCCTAACATCTAGGATATGGAACAAATAAGCACATAATCGGACCTATAATCTAGGTGACATGAAAAATTGCAAAAAGGCTTGAAAAATTATGAAATTAAATCCCTGGAATGTTGAAGTCATTATCTAACATGGTCTAAAAGGATTTCACAAAATTATTCACCAAAGTGCCAAAACAATTACTTAACGATTGGGATAACAAGGCATGATCGCCGAAAAACAACTCCACAAAGTGGATCAAACATGGTACTAAAAATTATGAAAAAAATGCTTAAGTAGCATTAAAATGTCACAAATTCCAGTGGTTAATCACACACAAAAAATAGGTCTCATACCTATGGGAAAAAATAGTTTTTGGTCCCTTTAACTAAAACAATGCATTTTGGGACAACTTGTAATAAAAAATCCAAATTAATTACTAAACCCAACCAAACCTGGAAACAAAAGTTATACAAAATTAATTAAGAGGATAAGGGTCACTCATGAATGTTTCCATAATTTTATCACACATAAAACTATTTTTAATAATTGTGACGAAACGAGTAAAAAACAGTGTTTTAAGGGAAAGCGAGAGGGAGTGAATCCTATCGTTCTTAACCTAATCCCTAAGCTCCGATATCGACACATATCAACATAAATCACAAATAAATCCAGTGCCTCGGGTGGGAGGGCTTAATATGCACCTTAAGTTACATGATCCTAAGTCGCATACAACTAGAAGGTGCATTAAAGTGGAGAATCGAGATTACTTACTTGATCGAAGTGACGATTCTTCATATAAAACAAATCCAAAAACTTCATGCAAGGTCTTGTAATCTTCCATAAGCAAAATAAATGCTTATCTTCCATAATTACTTTGTAAACATCCACCATAATCGAAACAAAAATAATGGCACAAAATATCATTTGAATCCAAAGGTATCCCACAAATAAAGTGGAATATCAACCACACGACCGTCGTTAATATCTTTGCGAGAACCTTGCATGAACTCAACAAACGCATTAGAAACCAAAAAGAGGTGCAACCAGAAGTTGCACCTATGCCTCACAACTCAAAATCAAGTAGAAAGATGAATATACGAGTCATGGACATGCATTGAAATTTATGTTTCAAAACGGGACAACACTTATGCTCTAACATAAACAACATGCAAACTCAAACCGGAATCGAACAAATTTACATGCAATGAATGGAAAATGATCAACAAACATAAGTACAAGTCAAAACAAGATCAATGCATCAAAATCGCACCAAACCGAACTTAAAAAGCCTTAAAATGAAAAAACGCATCAAAAATCACTGACTCGGAATTGAACGAAAATCGCATGGTAACTTGAAAACGTGCCAACGAATTCAAATATACAATCGGTTTTTGAAAATTCCGCTCGGAAGTGGTACTTTTTGGCCGATTTCGTTGGCTGGCAGTAGTGAAATAGCCGGAAAAAAATTTCCGAAATCGACTAAAAAGTTTATCAATGGCTCCGGAATAATCAACAAAGTCAATTTACACTATTCACATTCGCGAAAACGCGCTACGGTTAGGAAGTTATGACCAAAACATATTATCGACACGCGATACATGAACAACATCATCAATTAGATATCAATCTATCATATTCCGGATTTGCACATTGAAACAAGCATGAATTCAAAAGTCAATCACTTCAATCAATATCAAGTCACAATAATTAACTCTCTTAAGAATTTTGTCAAACACCTAACATGCACCGATTATTCTATGTCAATTTTAACAATCATTTCCAATTATGCACCACAACAATTATTAGGATCAATTAATCAAGCATCAATCAACAACCACATCAAGAATCAATGCGCATAATCTCCACAATATTAATTCAACTTGAAAATTCAATTCAAAAAACAATTCAACAATTATTCATGAGTTAAAGTTTAAGAAACTAACTAAGTGAAGAATCGACGAAGAAATTGTGAATCCGGAGGGAGTGAGACGCGATCGCGAATGGAGAAGAGGAGGAGAGGTAGCGTGGCTTCTGGAGGCGGAAGATGGTGGTCGCACGGTGGTGAAGTTGACCGGAGGTGGTGGTTCGTGGCGGCTCGGCTACCGGAAGCTTGATCGGAATTGTTGTGTTCTTGAGTTCTTGATGAAGTTGTTGTTGTGTTCTTGAGAAAGAGTTGAGAGAATGAACTTTGATCCTTTAGAGAGAGTTTGTGATATTTTTTGGTGTTTGTGAATTATGATTGAAGTTGAGACAAATTGTGGGTCAAAAGAATATATAGTGGAGTGTAAAATGAAAGGGAAAAGGTAGAATTTCGGCTTAAGTGAAAATAACAATATCTTCGGCAAGAAATTTCGACTCTGAGCCTTCCACAACATCGTCCGCCTCTGAATCACGGTTGCAATGCAAAAAGAACGGACGTCATACGATCAAAATCGAGTGCGATCGATACATTTAAGCTGCAAGACATCACTGAATAAGTTATTTTTTTGGCTTATTTGGTGTCCGCTACTCGAAAATGTGACGAGGTCAAACTCTTAGGAGCATAATCTCGATTCGACTTTGTCGGCAAAGTTGTAGATCTATGAGTCAGTGACCTGGTGTTAAAATGTAAGCTCAACCGGACAAACGAAGAGGGAGATATGAATTTTCTCGTGAAACCACTTTCAACCTTTTTCTTCGGTTCATCACTTCAGTTTTGTGAAATAAACCAAAACGATAATCTTTGGAGCACCGTTCAAACTCGTGTTTGTCTTTGAACTTGAAGAGGATAAACTTTGTGAACCAACGCTTCAAGAACGGGTGACATCCGATGAAAATTGACCGAGTTAGGAATTTTACAAAATCTGACAGACAGTGCGCTGCATCAAAGATACTTACTGGTAATTCGCATTTTCGGGATCCTTCCACTCAGACCTAACCCAAACTAAATTCACATAATGAAGATAACATCTAAATGGAATTTTAGGCACCGGAACGACATCAATCCGATGAACGAGCCAAGAGTTATGAATTTTTTAGTGTTCAAAACTCACTGGTTCAACACTGTTTTTCATTATGTCGACTCTAAAAACTCGCACATTCGGAGATCTTCTTCAAAGAATTATTTCTCGTCCAAAACCCAAAAGTTGGAAAGGATATCAAGACGAAACTTTTGGAATATGAATCTCTCAGATATGTTGACCCAATTAGAAGTTACAAACTCTTGAATACCGCTAGCACAATTAATCGGCCAAACCGAAATTTCAGAAACAAGTAATTCCCACCATTTTACTTGATGAATTGGCCTCCAAGCCGAACACAAAAGTTATAGAGAATACCAAAACGGTCTAAACTATTGAGTTTCAAGCCAAAATGAGCTTCCGAGCATAAGTTACAACTTTTGCAAAATGCACCATAAAATTGATATTCTGCTTAAACTCCTCTGAATCAACCGAGAACTTTTGGCTTCTTTTGAGATTCTTGTGCACGTGCCACATGAAGAAATAAAGGTCAGTCGCAACCTATGAAATCTCAAATGGAGATGTATGTTTATGTATGTTTATGATGCAATTGTGATCTTAATGCAATGCAATGTATGAAAAGATATGCTAAATGGCATGGAAATGAAAGGGCAAATTTTGGGGTGTTACATAAAGGAAAGAAAATTGTTTCAATGTTGGGATCTACTTCTTTAATATTAAAATAATTTGTAGTAAAATCAATCGCATCCACAACAATTTCCTTGTCAATGATATCATTACTATGTTTTATTTTTTATTTTTTTATTTTTTTATTTTTTATTTCATCTATTTTATTTTATATTTTATATTTTTTTTAATTTTTAATTTTAATTTTAATTTTTTAATTAAAATAATAATAAAAAAATATTTTTAAAAAAAAGCTGCAATTAAACCGCCGGTTTTTCCGGTTTTCCTGGTTTACACCGATTTTTACCGGTTCGCACCTGTTCAATGACATAAGCGATCCAACATTCGAACCAGATCAGTACCTGGTCGGTTCCCGGTCCGATTTTTAAAACAATGTGTTATGGTCTTATTCCATGGATATTCTTATTCACCCCATCTTGGTGGTGGCATAAGTTTGTCTATGATGTACAAGTTCAATCATGAGACTATTTTCACAAAGAAAACCATAAAAAAAATACTTCTTCACTTTAATTCACAAAACACCTAATAATTTCAAACAAGTTAGTAAACTTAAACCCTAATCTTAGGAAACAAGTTTGAGGGTCTTCTTCATTCTTGGTGGACTTGTTACTCATTCTATTTAGGGATGTGGTAATAAGGGCACATTCCTTAGAAAAGGATTTGTTTTCACTTCCTTGTGCCACACTCATAAAAAACACTGGACAAAGAATAAACGTCTCTCCTTTGGGACTTCTTTTCTCGTCACCTTCACTCATTACGTACGAACTTGCACCTACTTGTCACTTTGTAAGACGGTAACGCACTCGTGTCAGACGAGCCTGCAAAACCTGAGCATTGACATAGGCAGTTCAAGCCTTAATTCACAAGCAATCTTTCCACCCCTAGTTAGGGGAACTACAACGACTCTAATCCTCATGTCTAGATGAGGTACGTAGGCAGCGGGGTAGGGCCCGTTCGAGCACTCTTTTATTTTCCCTACATTTCCCCCTTTTTCTTTTATTCAGTTCATTTCCTTTTCTTTGCAGCAGCTTTCATTCTTACACCCTTTGAAACAGTTTCTTTGCAAGCGTGGATCCCGCCAGGTACGTCGGAAGAATTGAGGTGCTAATACCTTCCTAAGTCGTAACCGACTCCCGAACCCAGATTCTTTGGTTCGCAGGACCTGTGTCATTCCTTTTCTTTTCTTTTGGTTTGTGCAACATTGTTATTCCCGTTCTTTCGAGATAAAAAAAGTCTGGCTGGCGACTCTACCTTTTTCTGCGTCACTTTCGCGTTTGTACCAGGATGGAAATCCAGGGAGCGACAGACATAAGTAGTTCAGTCATAAAAAAACACCAACAAAGTTCCCGCCTTAGTTAGGAGAACTACGTCGACTCTGATTCTCATATCCCATGAGATACGTAGGCAGTGGAGTAGTCCCCATTCGAGCACACTCTTTATTTTCCATACTACATTTTCCCGTACCTTTTATATCTCTTTTCCAGTTCCCTCTCTCATTCCAGTTCCAGTTAGCAGCTCTTTTGTTCAACAATAGTTTTATTCTCACCCTTTGAAACAGTACAAGCAAGCGTGGATCCCGTCGGGTACGGCAGATGATCTGGGGTGCTAATACCTTCCCAGGTTGTAACCGACTTTCAAACCCAGTTCTTTGATTCGTATGACATTGTCCTTTCCTTTTTCCTTAGGTTTATGCAGCATTACCTTTCCCATTGATTCGGGATAAAAATATCTGGTTGACGACTTTACTTTTTCCGTGCCACTTTAGCGTTTGTACTAGGATGAAAATCCCGGGAGCGACATTCATCATATATCATTATGACATAAATAGGTAAAAGAAACACTTACGTACAAAGTAGGAAATAATGTTGAAACAATATTACCTCAGTGTACACAAGACGGAGGATGCACACGCATTCCATGATGACCTTTCGAATGAAAGTTTGAGCTGAATGCATTTAGTGCCACAAAACACACACAAAAACTTAAACATTATTACCACTTCCTTTATGTAAAAGTGTTTGATAATGAGATCAATAACATATCCAACAATGTTTGCTCAATTGTGATGATAATCTCGATTCATATCATGCATCATCATTTTAGGTTGATCACTCCTAGCTTGATGTACTTGACCAAGTTAAGTCAAAGATAATCAGCATAATTGAACAAATGAACATCTTTCTGATACTTCTCGAATATCATGTTAGCAATACTTCATATTCTTTTACCACTTAAAATAAAATAAAAACACAAAAATGTAACCCAATTGGTAACACAAAACGCCTTATTTGTCATATAGATCAAAACAATAAGGACATGTCACTATGTTGTGCCTTGATACTCCATGAATGAGATCTCATACTATCTCCATTAGAGTCAAGATATTTGTCCTGCATGATTAACAAGTTGTGTTAGGACCCAATATTAATTGGATCCTTGAGGGTTAGTAAAACCTTGGTTTCACTTAGGCATCCATTGGAAAGCACCATTAGGAACAAAAAGTTACATAACTCTGCACTTTGCAATAGTATGTGCATTGTTGCAACAATAGTGACAATAAAAATTAGAAGACAATCTCTTGCTATTTGGTTCCTTCTTAATGTAAGTATACCTCCGATACGGATTGTGAGATAGTAAGTCATACTTGGATGTATCTATAACAAAAGTAACTTTGGGTGTAAAGCTTTATCAAGTTTATCTTTAAGAGTCCTAGACTCCTTTTCCCAAATGTGACATGTTCCACAACTGATATTCCAAAAAGATATAGGGTACTCATTTTGATCTTCTAAAATATCTGACATAAATTTCCTTAGTGTTTCCATGTGCTATTCATTTTATGCAATCATAGCTTCCAAATGCGAGATAATTTTCTTGTTTGAAGCTAATTTCTTAAGAGGATATATGACTTGTCTTTAGAGATTCTAAAAAGACTTTTGAAGTTGTGACAAGACTAAATCAAGATAAACTTGAAGTTTAAAGTTACTTACAACCTTTTTCTTTCCTTTGTTTTCCATATAGCAAAACTATATTGATTCTTCACTTATTATAGAACTATCATCGCTTGAAAAATCACTTATGATGACCTTTTTCATTCTTAATCTTGGGACACTCCGACTTATAATGATCGAGTTTACCACAATTGTAGCACATACTTCTCATCTTCCTTTTTTTGCTCTCATCTTCTTCTTTAGATGAGCTTGATGACTGATAACTCGAATTTGTATCGATTATTTAATGTGGTTTCCGATTGTTTAACATGTTAATTTATGTATTTTGGATGATATTACGTGAGAATTGTGTTTGTTTTGTAGATATTTGATCAAACATGACTTTTGGAGGCAAAAGTATAAAAGGAAGCTTATTAGACAAGAAACGAGGGAAAAACATAAGGAAAAGAGAAAGAAAAAACCATTATGCATAATCCATCTGTAGGATGGCCGTCTCAAACTCAAGTTGGTCGTCTAATATGTGAGACGCCCGTCTCAATGCCAAGGTGACCGTTTCACATCCAATTTGCTCGTCTCACTTTTAAAACGCTCGTCTCAAGTCAAAATTCCAGAAACCTAAATTATGAAACAGAATTCAACAGAGAGAGACGTTATGAGAATCGTTCGCTTCAACCAGAGAATTTTCATCCACCCTAATTAGCTCAGTCCATGCAACTCAGTTCAAAGCCCTATCGAAGTCCAAGCCTACAAATGCTCAATAGACCTAAGCCAACATCCTATAAATAGAAGCCACTGCAATTTGCAAAGGGAGATTCGTTCAAGTCCAAATTTCTTCTATTTTCTTTCTTTCGAAGTTCGCAAGTTTATTTTTCAGCATTTGTTTTTATTTTCCTTTACCGACCCCTAGTGATAGTTTCTATCATTAGGAAATTATCGTCATTTTAATTGTTTCCAGCCATTGAATTGTTGTTTACTTTTCAACTTTTCGGAAGTTTGGTTGATCAAGAACATTGCAACCAAGTTTCTAATATTTTATAATTTATTGTTATTTATCGTTGCATTTATTTATTATATGAATTCAATTTCCTTTTACCTTTCTTTGTTCTTATTCAATATGTCTGGTTAAACCGTTAATCGACATGTAGTTGTCTAACCGGAACGAATTCGGTAGAATTAGGCTATTGCTTTAAATTAAGTTATTTTCCGATTTCGATTTCTTATTTTAAATAACTTTCGTTACGAGAGTAAGAGAGTATAAAGGATTAGGATTAAAACCACGGGAGTGTGAGATCATTATCAGATAGCTAAAATCAGACATTTGTTTTAAATACAGCGGAAGCGTTTAAAACCAATTAGAACCTTTAGGTTTCCAAAAAACATTTCTAACTTGAATTGACACAGCGAGAGCACTCAATTAAACTTAGGAGTATAGTAATAGGCAAGACCACGAGAGTGTGAGTCAACGGCTTTTAAACCGAGAGTTTCTACGGAGAGATAACTTAACAACTGTTAAATACCCGAACCTCTATTGAATTCGCGAAGACGAATCAATTACGTACCGATATCATTACCATTAATTTAAATTAAGTAATTCTTCATTTTTATTAAAACTTAACACATAGCTCACCTTAGCTAAACATAGTAACACCCAACTGCACTAGGTTGATTATCGAGTCTCTATGGGATCGATATCTTTTATTACTACGGGATAGATTGTGCACTTACATTTAGTAACCGTTAGACTCAGAAAGTCGTCACCAATGACCTTCTTGATTTATCATGGTATTTGTTAGGATACGTGTCACCATGTTTTGACATGTATTTGTTTACTCGCTTTATGAACAGTCTCATATCATCTTCATTGGATTCCTTGTCATCTTTAGGTTCACTATCATTTTGCTCATCTTGAGTGGGCCTTTTGATAGAAGTCTTTAGAGCAATAAACTTATTTCCTTTTTCTTTGTCTTTCCCTTTTTCATTCTTTGTCTTTTCCCGTTCCTTCTCGTATTTTGACGAGTTTGTAAGCTCTTGCTCGTGTTCTTCCAACTTATCGAACAATGTCGTAAGATCAAGCGTATTAAGATCATTTCCCTCTTTGATAGCGGTGAACTTTGGTGTTCATTCCCTACTAAGACATCTCCGAATTTTGTTAGTAGCAAGTTCATTGGACACATGATTACCAAGTGCATTTATTCAATTTATAAGGTGTGAGAACCTTTTCCGCATATTCCCAGTGTTTTCACCATGCTCAATACGAAACATCTCAAACTCTTGATTTAATGTGTTGATCCTAGATTGTTTGACATAATTAGTACCCTCATGGGCAATCTATAATGCATCCCACATAGCTTTGACAGTCTCACAATGATAAACGCAATAAAACTAATCAACTCCCAAAGCGGAAGTGAGAATGTTTTTCTCTTTCCAATCATGTGACCACACTTTCCAATAATTGGCATCCCATTATGCTTCCGATTTAAGCAGTGTTACACCTTCCTCATTGGTCATAGTTATTTCTTTTGGAAGAATTTAGATGGCATCCCAAATACCTTTGCCAATGGGGTTGACATGTGTATGTATAAATACTTTCCAATAGCCATAATTCTCGCAGTTGAAAATTGGTGCTCTATAGTACGCACCCTTAGACCTGGAAGCATTTCTTCTAAGTAATGTATCTCAAGCATGAAATAACCAGGATATGATACCATTTGTTAGAGGATATTCTTCGATCTAGAGGGGGTGAATAAATCAAAAAATTTGCAACTATAAAGTTTGGCTAAAAATTCTTTTTCAAAGCGTAGTGCATCAGAAAACTACCGAAATCGAGTCGTTTAATCGAACCTACTATCAAAAAGCAATATGCATATTGCAAACTAAACAAAATGATAATAAATGTAAATGTTCAATTATTATCAAGCTACGAATCAATTGAATGCAATAGTATTCGTAACTAGTGTATCCAATGAGCCAAACAACAATTAAAACACACACAGACAATTTATCAAACACTTGGCGTGTAATTGATATCTATCGAAAATTTAATTTATTTTGTTGATGTCAAAAGCCAATCACAATCAAAATATTATGATTATATCAACAAAAACACTTTTAGAATATAATCGAAAAACAATTTCCAATTGTAACAATAAAACAATGATGAACTTGATAAATTGTTAAAACAAAAATTAAAACAATAAATAAGTAAAAGAGAGAGACCGAGATATGTTTAGGCAGTTCCACAATCGGCCTCGCTATGGGTATGTCTACCCTCAATTCGAAATCGAATTGAGATATTTGCAATTAACCTTTTCTTTGCAAAAATATTTATACAAGAGATGAAGAATGCAAACCCCAAAAACCCTATTGTTTTGTGTTGATTCTTCCACCTCCAAACCATTGATCAAATCTTGATCAAGTGACCAACAATACGTCTCCAATCCACCGATTGTGTCAAGCTCGCAAATTGTTGAAACCCGATATTCCCAAACACAATTCATCGTCTCACGCTACTCCCTTGCAAGGAACCACCTTGTCCCAAGGCTTTCACTCGATTAAATATGTGTTGACGTGATCTTGTCCAAAACCTTCAAATTAAACCCGATGTTGAAGGAAAATCCCACCTTTCTTTTCTTATTTGAAACTACAAAGTTCTCAACCCAATATTCTCAGTTACACCAAACCTAATTGGACGTTATCAACCCTAATATAGATGGTCACCCAATCAAAAATGATTATGTGTAGTTCAATTGTGTGTATGCATGAAAGAGAGGTTGAAGATGATGATCAACTTTTGTGATAGTGTTTCATTAGTTTTTTTACTCTAAGAAAAAACCTTGAAAATGAACGAGGTGTATGTATGAGTATATATATGTGTGTGTATGGACAAAGGCAAATAGGATGCATGAAAAATAGGATTCAAAAATAAAATTGGAAAAATAACAAGCTTGGGTCGGCTTGTAATGGTCATAGGTCGACCTATTAAGGTCTTCAGGCCAGCCTATGAGGAAACCTGAGTTGCAGCCTGTGCATAGAAGCTACAGGCTCCGTTCTTGGAGCTTAGGAGTCGGCATGTAGTATTCATGTACCGACATATACTAAAGCAAAGGCTTCCATAGGTCGGCCTATACTCGTATATGTCGGACTGTGCAGTGTTTTTGACACACAAACATGACTTTATCAAGTGTATGATTATCCTAAGATCTTTCTAACATGTTCAAAGACTTGTTTAATGCTTCCTAAGGCTAAGGGAACAAGCGAACATCTAAATTCAAGTTGATACCATCTAATATACACGAAAACGCTACTATAACTACCTTGTTTGACAAATTCCAGTTGACATCATTCAAAACCAAAAACAATTATGTTTGTAGGAAGCACCCACACAAAACCCTCTAACTTTGAAAGCTCAAGTTCTTGCAACGAATTTCTTGCATCTTCAACTTCAATTTGATTAAGATCTTGATAACAATATATTTGTAATTGATTGAAGGAGACAGGCTCTTGAAACTAATCGCTCTTTAAGGTTTGGTTGATATTTTCAAGTAGTTTGCAAGATTGAGGTTGTTGTCATTGGTGCTCATAAATTCCCGTGAAAAGAAGGAGGTTCTTCTCTACAGATTGCCTTGGTAGTGATTGTGTAGAAGGATACATATAAGATTGATTTCTACACACAAAGGCTTGGAGCAGATTGGTTATATCTGAATATTCTAGAAGCGTCAATCAAGTAATAATTATGCATAAGAGTTTGGCATTACGTTGTATACAAGTTAAGATCCTGATAGGAGATTTTATAATTCTCAACATTATTATAGATTGGTGATTGTATGAACTCTTGCAATTATTTTTCAAATAAAAAGGAACAATGTGGGCTCCAATGGGAAACCATTGAAGAGTGCATGTAGGCAAACCGAGGATGAACGATGAAACATTATAAATCTTGGTGTCATCTCTCTCCCTTACTCATGTATTTAATTTTCGTAGGACTTACATGCTTAGGTATTTCAATTCTATCATAGTTTATCGTTTATTCAATTGATAACGATTTATTGTGTAAGCTTAGGTTTAGTTAGAATTGGTGTCTAATCTAGTTGCATTGATGATTTTTTTTTTAAATCTGAGAAACAATTGAGGTTAGAATTCATTATCATTGAATCATTGTATAATCACATCTTGTGAAATATACACTTGAATAAATTTAACACCCTTGTGTATCATCGATAAACCACCTATAGTGTTTGTGAATCGATTTAGTATTAATTGATCAAGCTTCGAAAAGTATAATTTTCATATTTTTACTTCAAACCTTTCGCGCACACTTTTGAAAAATCTATGATATTCAGTTTTTGAAAAAGCGGTTGATTTTCCAATAAGGGTTTATTCACCCCATTTTGAGTGTTTTTATACTTCCATGTTCTCACCCAACAATTGACATCAATAGATGATCTTTAGATTGTGTCTAATCGGCATCAAAAAGTTGTGAATATGACGGACGATGACGATCCTAAGGGAGCGTATAATAGATCACTTGTTTTTAAATGCGAAAATTATACTTGTTGGAAATTGAACATGTATGTACACTTTTTATCAATTGAAAAAAATCTATGGTGTTCTGTCACCGAGGGACCATATATCCCTAAGGATGCTAAGGTTGTTGTTAAACATCATAAGGATTTTGGACATATGATGAGACCAAAAAGGCTTCATATGATTTGATAGCGAAGAACATACTTATCTTTGCTTTAAGTACGAAAGTATTATACTCAATTTTACATCATACAGGTATTAAAGGTATGTGGGACACTCTCCAAACTCTCTTTGAGGAAACATATGACATCCAGGATTCTAAAATCAATATGTTTACAGAGGAGTTTGAACTAGAACCTAGAAATTTTGTGGATTTTGTACAAACTAGCTTCATCCATTTAATCAAGAAATTATGCAACTTGGGAAAAACATTTTCTAACAAAGATTATACTAACAAAATATTGAGATCTATGTGTAGGGAGTGGCAACCAAAAGTTACCGCTATTAAATAATCTAATGATCTAATACTTTGGATATTACAAAACTGTTTGGAAAGTTAGTCGAGCATGAGAATGAGCTGAACGACATGTCAATGACAAAGTATAATCAAAAAAGAAATATAAAGGAAAAGAAGAGAAATGGAATCTTTATTTGAAAATTGTGTTGTCTAAAGGGAAGAATTCAATGGAAGAAAGTGACAACTCTGACGAAGAAACTTCTAAAAAATAAGATATGGATTTATTCGTCAGACACTGCAATAGATATTTAAAAAGAAACAAACTCATTTTTATTGGCGAGATGGAGATATAATGACTTCTTCCTAAGTTGACTTAAAAAGTTTGTTTATTTTTAATTGTCGAAGAAAGAAAAAAATGACTAAATTTTATTTTCATATCCATTAGAACAATTATTTTTTTAGATTTAAATGTTTTTGAATAATTTATTAAAATAAATGTAATTTTAATATATATTTTATTCAGAAAAACACTCGAGTCTCACATTGATTAAATATAAAAATCACAGAATTTAAATAGAGTGACACTCTTCACCTTACCAATCTCTAATTCTAATCTATCTTTAAAGTTTTTAATAAATATATGTGATATTATTTATATTTATGAATTAATATAAAAAAATTACTGATATTTATAAGTAATTTATTGTTTAATATTGTAAAGTAATTTATTGTTTAATAATATAAAAATAATTTATTGTTTAATATGTAAAAAATGCAAAAATAATATATAATAATTAAAGAGAAGTATTAATTAACATCATGAATAAACTTAAGACAAGTAAAATAACCTTAGGTTAGAACTTGGTAGCAACAATTAGAGTATGGTCTTTTAGACATAAGAAATTAATTTGGAGGATAACTAAAGACAGAAGAACCACAGTATAAACATTTTATACCTTTAAGAAGATATAAGCAACAAGTCGCTTTGGCCGAGTGGTTAAGGCGTGTGCCTGCTAAGTACATGGGGTTTCCCCGCGAGAGTTCGAATCTCTCAGGCGACGACAATTTTGTTTTTCACAATTTTCTCTGTCTCGAGTGATATTAAAGAAAACGCAAGCTCAGTAAGACATGCATGTAGCTTGGGCTCAAAACATGCAGCAGGGCCATGAAATTTGGAGTCCGTATTTAAATAAATAAATCCGTTCCTTGCAATTTTAAATATGTTTATTTACGAGGATTTGTATCTTAGATTTTCATCTTAAGTGTCAGAGCAAACATTACTTATGAAAATATAAAAACATACTTCCTGATTATATATATTTTTTAAATTTAAAATAATAATATAGTAAAAGAGTTATACCTTTGAATTTGATTGAGTACTAATATTCTATTGGTAAAATTTATCTAAAATTTTCAATTTAATTTTTAAAAAAATAAATATAAAAATATGATATGACATTAAATAATTGAATGACACTATATTTAAATATATCAGGGGTAATATATCAGGGTGTTCTCGCACACTGACATTTTTATTTTGAATTTGTTACTCATATATATGCATATGAGCCCTTTAAAACACATTTCACATGTAAAATTTGAATTTTTCTAAAATAGAGAGATTTTATATTATATAAAAATTGATTTTTTTCGGTGATCAAAACCTTTAGTGGGTCACATACTATGCTGAAGATGCTCGGTCGTCGAGAAGAAGAGAGGGTGTACCTACAAGAAACTCTGATGCTAAAGTAAGACAACGAGTAAATAAGTGAGCAAGCACGAGAGAGAGTATTGTTAGAGTGAATATTTGGTATATGACCCTCTCATGTGAGGGTTTATATAATTTCCCCAGTGCGTGACCAGCGATCCCTATTTTGGATCTGGATCCTGGATCGTCCGGAAATAGGTAACTGCCAGGAACTAGCAGTTGAACTGGGCATATCTGCTCGGACAAGATGCATGTCGGGCATGTGATAAACCGAGCAAGAGGTATCCATGGCTGATCCTGGGTGACTTCCCCCTGGTGTCGAGCAAAAGTGTTGAGAGGAGCATGGAGAATGACCATGTCAAACCTAGTCGATATGCTTTTCTCGGTTGAGGGGAAGAAGCAGAGTGGGTCCCCCTTGCCTTTGGGCCATTGGGCCATCCTGGGTGCAATAGTGGATTGGGTCGTGCCTAGTCGTTGGGTCATTCCGGAACAGAAGCCCCCAAGTCGTTGCTTCTGGTCGTAGAAGTGATGACTTAAGGGCAGCTCAAGATTTTGGGGATGCATCGTGTGACTAACAGATTTCTGTAGATCTGCTCGATTGAAGGCGTGATCGAGTCATGCTAGTCGTCGTATGATGCTTGTGAAACCCTTTCCACCTCATCACAATTATAATACATCTTAATCACAAAATCAGAGTTTCCTCATAAAAGGGTATCACATTTA
The DNA here is from genome assembly GCA_963966055.1 of Lathyrus aphaca. Lineage (NCBI taxonomy): Eukaryota > Viridiplantae > Streptophyta > Magnoliopsida > Fabales > Fabaceae > Lathyrus > Lathyrus aphaca. The sequence goes on along the minus strand of OZ014519.1, from coordinate 722,596,462 downwards.
CTCATTTACTCATAAACCTCATATTGAGTCATGTCCCGTAACACGGGTTACGAAATCCAGATCATCAATTATAATATTCAACAATTATGCAGCGGAAACAAAACATTCATCTTTTATCTTTAATAAAAAGAAAACTCGGTAAATTAATCCAAAACCATCATTAATAAAAACCAAAAGTAGTCGAAATGAACAACATCTTCATTCAATTAACAAAACAACTCAAACGAAACTCATCCCGATGTTACTAGACACAGAGCAGGACTCTACTTCTAACTAACAAGACAACTCACTAACTCCGAGCTAACCTTGATTATCTGCGGGATGACGTAATAGACCATCACAAAAGGCAGGCATGGTGAGTAAATTCACATTCAATAAAGTAATATAGAAATGAGAATTTAAAACATAAGAAACAACAACAATGGTCATCATCAACAACTCATTCATACACAACAACGAATACAACACATCAACACACAAACTCAATGCAAATCATGCTATGTCATTTATGCATGTGGTACCGAAACATCCTCATGGATGGACACTGGGCCATCAATCCTCCACTAAGGGAGCACATCATAACATCAAATCACTTTAATCCGCACAATGGGATTAAAACTACCAATGGACCAAACGTCCCCTCATAAAATCCTGCTATGAATGCAAGACGCAATATACATACATCATCCTCAAAACATCATAAACATTGCATCCGCATTCATCTTTAGTCATCATGTTACACACTCATTCAATTATCATACTACATACTCATTTAACATCATACTACATACTCATTTAACATCATATCTCTATATCATGTAATCATACTTCATAAATCCAAGTAATCATTTAAGTCATCATACATCATTTAATCACTAATCTTACTCATATAGCCTCTAAAAACATACAACAGCTCTAAAACATCACAGCAGCTTACGACATAAACCGCATCGAGTAAAATATTTTTCTGAATTAAAAAATATTTTCAAACATGCCAGGCCTCGCTAAGCGAGACACCTTGCTCGCTAAGCGACTAGCTCTCGGGTTTTTGGTTTTCAAAGTTTTTACTTGTTCGCTAAGCAAGCTTCGCAATTTCGCAAACCTCTCTGTGATTTCCAGAATCTCTCTTCTGCGACAAAACTCAACAAAAACTCAATATTCACAACAACACGACAGAAAATCGTCATCAACATCAACATTACCCATAGTATCATCATATACATCATTACATGCATCAAAATAATCAATCAAAACCCTATACCCTAAAACTATACCTCAAAACCCCCAATTTTATTCCCACATTACAATATTGAACGAAAAATACTTCTCATACCTTAGGTTTCGTAATCCTTTTGATAATCTTCTCGCAAAATCTCCCCAACCTTCAAGTCCTAGCTTTTCCTCTTCAGAGCTCTTATCCTTTCTCCCAAAAGTGCGATCTTCCAATTGATCGTACACAAACCAATTTTACTTCTTTAGTCACTCTTGCCCCTAAGACCTCAATAAACTTTCCTCATAATACCCTCACTAATCCTCCACCAAAAGACCATCTTACCCTTATCCTTTAATTCCTCTTAATTTGTTTAATTTAATCTCAAATAATTAAATAAACCCACTATAGTTAATATCCTAATATTATTAAAATATTAGTCACACTCATAACCCCTACAAAACATCAAATAACATCATAAATCATCAAAATTCACAAGAAACACATCAAATAAATCAGAATCGTCCTCGGAAATGTACCTGAAGAAAATAACATCGGATACGATTATTTCGTTTGATCCTCTCGTTCCCAAGTCCAACTATCACCAGCTGGTCCACCCCATAATATCTTTACCAATTCAATCTCTTTACCTCTTAATCGTTTCATCTCTCTACCATCTATCTGTACTGGCGACACTTCCACAGTTAAATTATCTCTTACTCGAACATCATCCATCTGAATCATATGTGATGGATCTGAAATGTACTTCCTCATTTGATCATAAGCCAAGGATTATACCTTATTTTGTAGAAGGGTCTTATTCTGTAAGAAGAGTTATTCTCGGTATTCTTCACTAGATTAAATTAACTAAGCAGTGAGGAGAGTTTTCTAATTTGTTTAATAATTGAGTTGCATCTCTTACTACTATGCCAAAAATTAGTTATTTATTGTGCATTTGTTTGTTTGAAAGAGAGTAGGATTTGTGTTATTTACTATTATGCAAAATCTCAAAATATCAATTGACAACATGCTTGATACTTCCTTGATTATTGAAGGAACCAACATCCACCTTATGTTGTGGGATCATATTACGATTATCGATTAAAACTTGTGCTTCATAAATTTGATAGGTTTGTAGGCATATTTAAATATGAATTCCATAAATGAAATATGAATTCCATGAATGGTGAAAGAAGGACCTTTCGTTGTTGAAAAAAATTCTAGATGATTGTGTTGATCTGTTTTGGGGGTCTATAAGGTGGCCTACGATTTTAATTGGGAGAGGATTCTAGGGTTGAGAGGTGGATCTAGAAGGTCAAAGTGACTTGGAGTTATTCTAGATTGCATTGCAGTTGTTAAGTTGTGCCAATTACTAATTTGAATAATTTGTTATTATCTTTAGGTCAGACACTTTTTTTATGTAGAAATGAAAGCTCATGGTGATGAAATAATGTCACAGGTATTTCTTTGAATATAAACTCCTCTGTTATTGTCAATGGATTTTTAAATTGAACATATGTAGTTGTTTGATTGCAATTGAGCATTTTGTTTTCAGAGATATCTCTCACAAGTTCCAATGGCAATGGTGGTTAAATTTGTTTGTTGTCTAAATTTTATTATCTAAATTGTGTTCATTTACTTTATATATATATATATATATATATATATATATATATATATATATATATATATATATATATATATATATATATATATATATATATATATATATATATATATATATATATATTTGTAACTGTAACATCAAATTACCTGTTTATAAAAAAAATAATAGTTTTATGGTTGATTGTTAAATTGCATAATTCAATATATTATATTGTGTTTAAAAACTATTTAAGGACAAAGCACACTATCCTTGTAGTGGATTATAGGCTATTATACTTCATTTTGCTGATAAAGTCTGGTCAAATTCATGTTAAAACTGTATTTATTGATGCACTTCCTCCTTCACGGGATGAAAATTATGTCTGGAGTCTTCTCAAGAAATACGGCAAGGTTGAGAAAACTCCATGAACATGCCAGCTACTCGTAGGAAAGACTATGGGTTTGTTACCTTTGGGTTACATGATACAACTATAAGATGCGCTAAAAGCATTACTGATATCGAGTTGGATGAAGGGGAGAAGAGGGTGTATGACATTTTAAAATGATATCTGCAGTTAAATTTGGAAATTTATAATGCTTTCATCTTCTTTCTGGAAAAAGTGAGGGCTAGGTTATCAAAGCCACTTCAAAGAGGCTGCGAAAAATATGTTGGTCGTGGGGATTGTCGTTCGGGTCGTGAATCTGCAATATTGTGAAGACCTTCTTGGAGATGACTTGCACCCTGTAGTTTTTCTTAACTATGAAGTATTGACACTGGTGATTATTTTAGAAAATTAATTAATCGAATATAATAATATATGTGCTAATGTATATGTTATAATGAAAAAGTGAAAAACTGTATGGATATTTACTTAGATTAATTTTATTATAGGTGTTATAGTGAAAAGTGTATGGATATTTTGTAAGGTTAATTTTACTATAGGTGATATCAGAATTGGTTATTTTCCACTTTTGAAAAAGGGAAAAAGTGTGGTTATTTTCCACTTTTTCTCGAAATATACATTTAGATATATCATACATTTTATGCAAATTGGTGAGATAAGAATCTATGCATAACAGAGTAAAATAATATGCATGGATCATAAGAGCTTATAGTTAGTCTTCAAAATTATTGCATTATTAGAACAAATATTAATCTCAAGCACACACATATATTAATCCCAAATGAATGTTATCCCTAAATGCCTTTTAAATCATGTACATTATATGCATAAACACTACTGAGTGAAATATGGAGAAAAGAAAACACAAGTGCATGAAGAAATTAAATGAAACGCGAATAGAAGTGACATTGATCACATTTCATATTTTAGTTTCTTTCAACATAAAAGCAAACATCTACTGTCACGAAAAAACCTTATCTTTCACCAGTTGTAGATATTGTTTCAGAGTTGTGATCCGGAATCATAGCAACCAATTAAAATAATGCGTCGTCTTCTTTCGTAATCACTCCCAGCAAAGTCAGTATATGTCTCCTCCTCAGAGTCTACTATCACGCAACAGCGTCGATCGATGCAGGAATCTCATATCTAACCTTCAATTTGTTATAGCAGTTTACTTAACCTTCATTTTGCTCTATATATGTACTGTTAATACTAATAAGTTGTTGGTTGGTTAATCAAGTTCTCTAAAAATATAACTTCTCATATTGTTTTGTCCAAGTTTTATTTGCATAGAAGAATTGCAGTTGAAAACAGTTATTTGGTACTTTTCTCATCCAAGTTGTTTGGTTTTATGTTACCCAAAGCTGGAAGATGTTTTTACCAACCATCCTGAAGTAAGTTTTAAGAGTTACAGTTAGGACAAGTATAATTTTGTTTTGTGGAATGCAACTAGATCTAATTTTATACAAATTAGTTAAATTAAAAAAGTTGGTTGTTGAGATAAAACGACTAATCAATTAACACTATTAAATCTATAATTTTTTTTTACCACTTCTCTATCAATATGTTTAATACTATATTTCAATTTTTTTCTCCTACCAGTGCGGACGCACAGGTCTTTTACTAATTTATTGGAAAAAATTGCATATGTTTGAAAATGCACAAACACTTTCTACCTTTATCCTATTTTAAAAAAAAAAAGTGAAATAATTGTTTTAGGGTACAACATTTTGTTGATAAATACAATGGTTAAAATATGTTTTTGGTATCTATAAATATCTCAATTTTGATTTTTAGTCCCTATAAAAAAACGTTGAGTTTTAGTCCCTATAAAATTACTTTTGCACACAGTTTTAGTCCTTCTATAGGGACTAAATCTACGGGCAAAAGTAATTTTATAGGGACTATAATTCGACGTTTTTTTATAGGGATTAAAAATCAAAATTAAGATATTTATAGGGACTAAAAATATATTTAATCATAAATACAATGAAAATCCTTAACTGAATACCGCATTTATCCAAAAAATGTGGTGGCACCCCATAATTCACTTGTATATTACTACAAATGTCGTATAACCCAAAAAAAACTTAAATTTATGAGTTTTTAGTGCGGTTTTTCTAAAAGTTCGCTATAACCCCTTAGAGCAACTTTAATGTAGGTGAAGTAAAGCATTGGTTTGTTATAGCTACTAGTATTTATAGTTTATTACTATTGGACCAAATCTATGTGGCAGTAACTATAGCATATCGTGCTTTTTATAGCCAACGGCAACTAACACGGTTTGCAGAAATATTTAGCATTAAAATATTATTTAAAGGTCATTTTGATACTTGGAACATTTATGTGGGGTCAAGTTTGAATTATTTATAAGCAACCACCATTGGAATAAAAATAAATTAGATCAACTAAAGATTTTCTAAATCCTACGTGGCAATTTGATCCCCCAAAAAGTAACTTAATTAACCAAATTTAATTTCTTATAATTCACTCCATTAAAGATGCTCTTACAAAACTCAAATGTTTATGTATTTATATCAGATTTTTTAATAATTGTGATAAAACCATACCACTTTTATATATTATTAATGAAAATATACTAATTTCAACCAAAAAAATTGCTTGTTAATATGCCTAGTTGGTAGAACGGTTAAAATTGATTAGTCTATTAGACTTATATCGGTATAAATTTTAAAAAATTATATTAGTATTCATATTGTCTTACTACAAATAATACATTTATTTTTCTAACCTCACTAAAATTTATCTTCATTCTATTCAATCTTTCTCTTTTAAATATTATATATTAATAATCAACACTCTTTTCTCATATTTAATTAGTTTCTATTATGTTAAATATTTGAGTATTATTTTATACAATTTAGACATGTATTGTATTTAAAAGCACATTATTATAGTATTTATAAAAGATAATATAGTACTAAAAAATATTATGACATTTTTATTTTATTTTTTTATGACATTTTTAATATAATTTATAATAAATATTATGACATTTTTATTTTATTTTTTATTTAAAAAAAATTCATTTAGAGGCGGGTAGTCTGAAATCCATCTAGGGTCAGGTTCGAGTAGTAATTTTCAAACTTATATTAGAAATTGATTTTTTTTATCCAGCCCTAAAAAGCCCAAATCCATCTAGGTCGGTCCGTTTAGGGCTAGGTAACTCATTTTGACAGCTCTACTAGTTGGTCTAGATAATTGCAAAATTTACTAAAAAAAATTATAAGTGCGAATGAGATTAAAAAAATTTATTGTTTAAATTATTTTCCATTAAATGTAATATAACATTTTTTCATAATACATAAAGGGGGTGAGAGATGCAAGCATAAGGGCGTCGTGTAAAAAAACTCACAAACTTAGGTATAGAGTTTAAAATGGACCTTAAATAAACTCACACTTAAAACAAAATACACTATTTTGTATATCTAAAATAAATTATAGGTTTAATTGCAATTTTGATCTTTCTAATTTCATTTATTTTGAGTTATGATCCTCTATTTTAAAATCCAGAATTTTTGTCTCTCTATTTTTATTTATTTTTAGTTTTTATTCCCCTATTTTAAAATCCGAAATTTTGGTCCCTCTATTTATTTGGTCGCCTATTTTAAGTTTTTTTTTTTCGGGGCTTTTTTAGTCAAGTCCTAAAAAGCCTGTTATCCATTAGGTTAGTCCTTATAGGTCATGGATAGTCCATTAGGCCCATATCGATATAAATTTTAAAAAATTATACTAATACTCATACTGTCTTACTCCAAATAACACATTGATTTTTCTAACATTACTAAAATTTATCTCCATTCTATACAATCTATCTCTTTTAAATATTATATATTAACATAATCAACACTCTTTTCTTATATTTTAATAGTTTCTATTATGTTAAATATTCTAATATTATTTTATACAATTTATATATGTATTGTATTTAAAAACATTAAAAACACATTATAAGTATTTATAAAAGATATATAGTACATAAAAATGTTATGACATTTTATTTTATTTTTTTGACATTTTTAATATAGTTTTTAATTTTATTTAAAATAAATATTATCATTTTTTATTTTATTTTTTTATTTAAAAAAGTTTATTTATGGTCGGGTAGTTCGAAGTCCATCTAGAGTTGGGCTCATGTAGTCATTTTCGAGTCCATATTAGAAATGAGTTTTTTTTACCCAGTCATGTAAAGCTCGAGCCCATATGGGTTGACACGTTTAAAGTCGGCTAGCCCATTTTAACATCTCTACTAATTGGTTTAGATAATTACAAAAATTTGCTGAAAATATTATAAGTGTGAATGAGATTAAAAAACTGATTGTTTTAATTATTTCCATTAAATATAATATAACATTTTTTTATAATACATGAAGGGGTGAGGGATACAAGCATAAAAGTGTCGTGTAAACAAATCACAAACTTAGTTGTTCTGGACCGGCCCAATCCCTCCAATTGGGCCAAGAAAACCAATCCATTAAGCATGCTCGACGTCGAGCATAATCATGAAAAGTGGTCCCAGTCGACCACAAACAATCCGGGCACGATGGAGTTCCCTAACGGCTAGTACTGACCGTTGCATATTTTCACGGATCCCTCAATATGCACCTCACAGAATGAACCAATAATCTTCCAGTTAGTCCCTTATATAAACCCTCTCATTTGAGAGGGTCAGGTATTCAATTTCTCTGACCTTTATACTTGTACTTGCCCACTCTTGCTCGGTTACTTACTTTGGCATCGGAGTGCCTTGCAGGTACAACCCCTTTTTCTCCTCAACGACCATCTCCATCTGCTCTCGAGGCCAGCCGCATCGGATCCTGATCTCTAGGTACGATCAGGTGGCGCCGTCTGTGGGAAACTGATTTCCCCGTTCTTCTTTCAAGATCCTCAAAGAACCAAAGTTTTAACAAGATCCATGGCTGCTCGGAACAACCAGTAAAATCGATCGAACGATGGTATGATTCTCACACAACGTGAGAGCAACATCCATCCTCCTCCTCTACATGACAAAACGGTGCAAGACCGTCCGGACGGGAAGGCGGCATCACCCACACCCGATCACGACCAACCTTTGGAAAGTCGCCCGGAAACTCTTTTTCCTTCGACTCCTTCAGGGTCAGATTTCGCCGCATTGACCGAGATCCTAAATCAAACAAACTTGCTGCTCCTCACCCATGGCGAGAAGATCGCCCGTCTTGAAGATAATTCTCGTCGACCTCAATCTCCCACGAGACACCAAAGGGAACATACTCCGTCTCCTGCGAGGAAGAAGAGGAGAGGACACACCGACGAATCAACAGGCGACAAACGCTTTCGTTAGTCTTCCCCACGACCCTCTCCTAGAAGAAAATCAAGAAGGAGCAGATCAAGATCTGCCTCTCCCCGAAGAACAAAGAAACATGCTCACAGGTCTTCATCGCTCAATTCCAGCGACGATGAGGACGCTCGGGGTCCCCTATCGTCTGAAATTATGGCGGCCAAGCTTCCAAGAGGCTTAGAGAAACCCCCTCCGTTAGGCTCGTATGATGGAACCACCGACCCAGACGAGCACATCGAGAATATCGATGCACTGCCGAACTATCGGGGTGTACGAGGGGCAATTAAATGTCGACTCTTTCCTACAACGCTGAGGAAAGGAGCTATGACATGGTACAAAAGCCTTGAGGCTGAATCCATCACATCATGGAAACAACTTGGGTGCACGTTCTCCAGGCACTTTACCGCATCAAGACGACACCCAAAGACAGAGGCTTCGCTCGAAGCAATAATCCAGGGGAGGGACGAGCCTTTACGAACTTACATCGAAAGGTTCAATAAAGAAGCGGTCCAAGTGTCCACGACCGACGACATGAAAAAATACTTGCTGGAACGAGGGTTACGCCCCTCAACCGATTTCCATCGGGCGGTCGCCATTGAAACCCCGACCACCCTCGACGCGTTCCTACTGAAAGCCCAAGCTTACATCCAATATGAAGAAAAGCAAGCGGCCAGTTCAGTAAGAGACGCCCGACGCCGTGAAGACGCCAAACCACATCGGGTCGATGAACCCTCGACATCTCGTCGAGGAGGAGACAAAAGAAAGGATGATCGCTCCCGTGAACCGCGGGAGCACCGGGGACCTATCGGTCGGTTCCACGAATACACACCTCTCCTGGACTCCAGGGAGAAAATTTTGTCCGAGTGCGCCAATTCGGAATTCAAACAGGCAGGGGTACGTTTCCCGAGGCAACAACCTAGCAAGCCCGGCACGGATAAAACGAAATACTGCAGATTCCACAAGAGTCACAGACACAACACAGAGGATTGCATCCACCTCAAGGACGCGATCGAAATCCTCATCAAAGACGGGCACCTGAAGCAGTTCACCAAGTCCAGAGACACCCCTCGACAGGATACACAAGAGACCCAGAAAGTCGAGGAAGCCGTACCCATCCCTGCAGATGCTAACATGCAGGTCACTCTAAGCATTTATCGCCCAGAAGACTTCTTCCTACCGGATCACGCCGAAAGCTCGGGGTACCTCTCCTCCCACAGCCCATGGGAAACTTTTCCTTCGGTAATGGTCATATCGGGAGGAGGATTCAACAAAATCACGGTCGGTTCCGTGAAACGAAAATTCGACCAGTTAATTGCAAAGGGCCCGCGCAAAACGCCACCCTGGACCCACCAAGAGAGGGCTCCGTACCCCTTGCATTCTATCGGGAGGAACTCCTAGGAGGGGCGCCCAACGCTAGCATTCCTCTGCTCATCCGAGCGCGCATGGCGAACTTCGATGTGAGGAGGATCCTGGTGGACCAAGGTAGCTCCTGCGACATCATGTACTCCCAGCTGTTTTCGACACTTCAGCTAAACGAGACACACCTAACTCCATACGTCGGATCAGACCTACAGGGTTTCAACGGAGCAGTATCCCGACCATGGGGCTATGTCGACCTATTTGTTACATTCGGGGCGGGCGAGACGGCCAGGACGGTTAGAGTCCAATTCCTAGTCGTTGACTGCCCACCGCTGTACCAATGCATACTAGGACGACCAACTTTGGCCGAGCTAATCGCTGTGCCATCCACCGTCCACCTGAAGATGAAGTATTACACTACTTCAGGTAAATTCGCCACATTGCACGGAGACGTCGACGCTGCCCGCAGATGTTTCGAAGCAGCATCAAAAGGTCTCAGCTCGATATCATACCAACCAAGTCCCCTGACATCGAATTCGCCAGATATTCCCAGGGCTTTCCCTCAAGTAGACTCGATCGACCTAGACTGCAGATTTTCGGATAGTAGCGAGGGCGTCCAAAGACCAACCGAGTCGTTATCCCGACCAATACCGGATGGAGACTTCGAGCTAATTCCTTTGGGAGAGGACCCAACCCGGTGTAAACCTATAATTTCGACAAGGTGAAATTTAGAAGTGTGAGGTTGTCCTTGTCGAAAGATGATAAAAGGAAGTAATTTCAAGGATTGCTGATAGGGTTTAAAACCCCATTATTTCGACAGAGAGGTAGATGTTTGTTCTGGCAGAATAAAGTTTGAGAAGTGATTTGTGACTAAGTATGTGGCAGAGGAAGGTTCTCTTTCGACATTTCGACAGAAGATAGTCTTTCAATGATTTCGACAGAAGAGGACATCTGACAAAAGAATATTTGGCAAGTGCTGAAGAGTTTCGTTTCTTCTTTAAAAAGGGTTTCGACAGTTTGAAAAGTTATAAGGTTTTCGTCACTAAGGAAGGGATTCAAATTCAAAAGGTTGTAACCTTTGGCAGTTGGACACATGGAGGTTTCAGAGAAGAAATTTACATGCAGGCTGACACTTGTCGTCTAGTTATAGTTTTTCCGTTCTAAGCAGTTATTTTGTTTATGTATAAATAGGATAGTTTGTGTTTAGAATAGGGGTGTGAAAATTTGTACAAAATTCCTGTAAAAGCTCTAAGTACCCAGTGTGAGAGAAAATGAGTTTAGTATTTGGAACAATGTACGTTTAAAACACCAGTTATATTTCAAAGTCATTTTTAAATTACTTGTTTATTCTTCAAGTTCATGTCATTTTAAATGTTATTTACTTTTTCTGCAAGTTTACAGCCTTCGACAGTTTCTTTGTTCTTGTTTAAATTTTTAACTTTATTTCGTCTTTAAGTTCAAACTTTACTTTACTCGCAAAATCAAAGTTCTTAATACTTTGACAATACTGATAAAACAAACCACAAATCAGTAACCAAATTCTAAGAGTAGTTCGACAGAAACAATGCACATGTATCCCAGGACTTGTATGGTTGGTCCTGCAAGTAACCCAGTTTTCTGAAGAAATTGGTTAACCAGAGGTTGTTCGCCAGAAACCACTGCGAACAAATTGGCACACCCGGTGGGACCAGTGCATTTGATAAAATCCTGATAAATAATTTCTTAGACAAATTGTTCCTTGCTACGTTGTATGATTCTTAGAAGCGGTAAACTAGCCGTAACCGACGTAGAGAGACCAAAGAGAACAAGAAGAAGAAACATGGCTAACTTGCCAAATACTTCAAATAATCCTGACGAAACAATATCAGTTTCCAACCCTATCCCTTCGTCAGGAGCAATACCAGCGTCTGGCCCTGTTTTAGAACATATTAGGCCTCCTTTGGGGGATCCCATACCAACGGGTTCAGGATCCCAGAATGCGCCTAGTTCTTCCACCATGGGACACGCTAGACCCTTGGGAACCCCTCCCCCTGGAGGAAATACATTCAGGCCATATCTGAATTATTCTCAGCCTTTGACTGGGAGGGAACAACCGTATGGAATGCCAACTTCAATGATGGCAAGCCTACATAATTCGTCACCATTATTCTCTGATGTTATGGTTCAAGTGTCATCACCATTGCAGGGATCAGGATATGGTGGAAATGGAAACAGAATGAATCAAATTCCACCAGGTTTCCATATGCCCGCTATGACGAACCATTCTGCACAAGTAATTCGTCAACAGATGGATGAAAGCAATCATGATATGGTGCAGGCTTTGACACAACAAATGGGAGAAGTGTTCAATCCCCTAATACAGAACACTACCCAAACAAACCAAATATTGGCAGAACAGATGGCACGCATTGCTGACTTTTTCGGAGTCCCGCAAGTACAGCAAAGAATGCAGTTAAATCAGGCCCCTGCCAATAGGGCTGTCGAAGAAGAACTTACTATAAACCAAAGGCCCTTAGGAAATCCTCATGAAAATCCCAGGGGGCAAGAGGTGATAGTCGAACAGCCTAATGTAGAAGAGCCTATTCGACAGGAACCAAGAAGGATAATAGTCCAGAGAAATCAAAATGCTGACGAAGTGTTACAGCAGAGAATGCGTTACAATAACATGCCTGTCGAAAACAATATTGCCACCATGGTTGAGAGAATAATGGCACAAAATGGAGTAAACGTAGGATTACAAAGGCCTAGTTATACTTCCCCTTTGTCTGAATTTGTCTTACAACAAGAATTACCACCAAGGTGGAAAGTCCCCAAATTTACAAAATTTTCAGGGGATACTAGTGAGTCCACCATAGAACACGTGGCGCGTTACTTGATAGAAGCAGGAGAAATTGCGAATAATGAGAACCTAAGGATGAAATATTTCCCAAGTTCTTTAACAAAAAATGCGTTCACTTGGTTCACATCACTTCCTGCAACTTCAATTTTTACTTGGGCCCAATTGGAAAGATTGTTCCATGAACAATTTTATATGGGACAAACCAAGATAAGTTTGAAGGAGTTGGCAAGTGTCAAAAGAAAGTTTTTTGAACCTATAGATGACTACTTGAATAGGTTTAGATTACTAAAAGCCAGATGCTTTACGCAAGTGCCGGAACAAGAACTAGTCGAAATGGCTGCAGGGGGTCTAGATTATTCCATAAGGAAGAAACTGGATACCCAGTACTTGAGAGATATGGCACAACTAGCAGACAGAGTGAGGCAAATAGAAAGACTAAAAAATGAAAAATTCAGATCAAACAAAAACAAGAAGGAAAGAGTGGCCTATGTAGGAGTAATTCATGAAGATGATTATGACGAAAACGAACAAGTCATCTTCGACCAGCAAGAAATTGATCTGGCAGAATTAAAACAAGGCCCTCCATATTCTTGTAAAGTTTTAGCCCCGTCGAATGGAAAAAATCCAGTCGAAGTAGAAAAGAATGACAGGTTCCCTAAAAGAACCTATACATTCGACATCACTAAGTGTGATGAAATATTTGATTTATTAGTCAAAGATGGTCAGTTAATAAAACCAGCAGGCACGAAAGAGCCTCCTGTAGACCAACAGAAAAAGAGAGGTTTTTGTAAATACCATAATTTCTTGGGTCATAAAACTTCTCAATGTTACCTTTTCAGGGATCTTGTCCAGAACGCAATCCAAAATGGAAGGTTGAAGTTTGGAGACAAAGCCAAGCAGCAGATGAGGATTGACTCTAATCCTATGCAGGTGGTAGAGGCCAATTATGCTGAACCAGAAATGGTAAATGTGGTCGAAATGGAGATCGTGGCTGAAGAAAATTTTGAAATGGTGGAAGTTACTGAAAGCTTCGACACCAACTTCACCATGATAGAAGCTGCTGAAGGTTTCGACACCCATGTAAATGTGGTGGAAGAAGGTGATGATCTTGCTGACCAGACTGAAGGGAAAGAAGTCAAAGTTTCTGAAGACTTCGACAGTGATAATGCTAGCGAAACTACTGAAGGTTTCGACGAAAGAAATGCAGTCAAAGTGGGAAGAAGCTTCGACAAGAAAAACTACGAAAAAGATGCTGAGCAGGGGGTGATCTGGGATACTTTGGGAGAGTCAAATGGAAAGTTCGATTTCATGGTGAAATATTCAGCACCACCAAGCTCCAAAGCAGATATCAACAAAATCAAACCCACAGGGTGGGGAGATTCCTTCAAAAAGGATGACAAAGAGGAGGGTGACAAAACCCCCATTGTTCATAAAGAGGCCACTAAGGGCCTTGGTCAAGAGGAGATCAAAACAGCAGGGACTGATGACCATTCCCCCACTGTCGAACCAATAAACATTGGTACCATCAGAACTGAAGGGCATCCTGTCGAAAGGGTTGCACACTGCTGCAACTACATCTACAAGAGTTTACACCCAAAAGGCAATGTGAGTCAGTCAAAGGAGGACATCCCAGAGGAAATCATGCTGGTCGAAAAAATGAATAAATTGAAGATCACAACTGAACAGAATGCTGGGATTCACATGGTGGAAGTCACTCAGAGGGTGGGACCAGACACAAACAAGGGAAAGAGACATCAAGAGAAGCATCAGAAGCTGGTCTATCCAGAAGAAAATGAAAGTCTTGTTGAATTTATCCAGAGGTGTCAAAGGAAGAATGCAGAAGTCATGCTTTGCCCAAGATGCAGTGCTGTGTTCGACAAGAAAGCAGCTGATGACTTAGAAGCAGCAGAAAAGACCCAGAAGAAAGGAAATTGGGGAACAGTCCCACCAACCAGAAACGAAAGATTCGACCCAAGAAGAGGGAAGCATCACAGTCAAGGAGTGGGAGAAAGACGTTCCAACACCTACAAACCATCTAACAGGCCAAATGATGACAAATGGGTTCAGCCTATAAGGGATGCCCAAGGTCAGAAGAGATGGAAGAGTTTTGAAGTGAACAGAGGTCCTTCAATGGAAGTTAAAAAGGAGGCAAGGCCAAAATATGTCTCTGAAAACTACAAAGGGAAGAATCCTATGTCCAGATCCCAATGGAGAAGATTCCAAAGGCAGAAGAAAATTGGAAAGGGAACAGTAGAACACCAAAGGGTTGGGCAGAGGAGAGCTGAATCAAGCGAATGTGTGCAGATTACAAACAAGGGGATGCCTCTGGCAGAAAAAGAAACCTTTCAGGAGAATAGATCTGGTGACACCACAGAGATGCAAAAGACAAACAACAGAATTCCAGTGGACGAAGAAGTCACAGATGAATTTGGTTCAGAATCAGATGCCTCTTTCGACGTAACCTGCAATGTGGTCTCTGTACTGCCCAGAGATTATGACAGGACAATGGAAGTCGAAGACGAAGAAGATGACATGGTAGATGACAGCATAGGCTTGAAGCCCGTGTGCTACTACATAATGAATAATGGCTGTGTCGAAGAGCAAAATGCTTTCTTCGAAAAGCCAGATGATTCAATGAAGGCTCACTTAAAGCCTCTTTTCATAAAAGGAAAGGTAGAAAATGTGGGTGTCAACAAAATTCTGATAGATGGTGGAGCAGCTGTGAATTTAATTCCTCATTATATGATAAAGAGGATTGGAAAAGATGACTCTGACACTAAGCCTCACAATATGGTGTTGTCCAACTATGAAGGTAAAGTAGGGACAACGTTGGGGGTAATACAACTGAATTTGACTGTAGGATCTATCACCAGGCCTACCATGTTTGTGGTAATAGCATCAAAGGCAAATTACAACTTGCTGTTGGGAAGGGAATGGATCCATGGGATTGGGGCTGTGCCATCTTCCATGCATCAAAGGATAGCAATCTGGAGGCCAGATGGGATTGTCGAAAACATTGAAGCAGATCAGAGTTACTTCACAGCTGATGTGAACAATGTTACTAGTCGTAATTTCGACAAAAACCTAGCCCATATAGCACCATGCAACCCTGCTGCTTTCGACCTAACAGCTTCCGACAATGCTTACTGTTCCATGTACCTCCATCCTACGCATGGTTTCCAGTGGGATAAAGAAATAATTGGGGAGACAAATTACACCTGGGGAACTACCCATGTCAACCCAACTGGATGGGGGAGTGAATTCAGTGAAGATGACTGAAGCATCAGCCATGAAAAGGATTTCGGCTTATATAGCCGAAAAACAACTCAAAGCGGCCCTTGAGGCTGAAGTTAGAAATATGGCTGTCGAAGCCAGCACTCAAATTGTCAAAGAACAACATCCTCAAGAAAACATTGAGGAGCAACATGCAAATCAGAGTTTTGAAGAAGACTCAAATGGTGAATGGCAGAACCAAAGACTTGATGCCATTTATGATGACGAACCTTTGGGGTTCGAAAAGGATCCAACCTCCACCAATATGAAAATGGTGGCACAGGATCCTTTGGAGGAGATTGATCTGGGACTGGGGGCAGAGAAAAGGCCCACTTACATCAGTGCCAAGTTGAATCCTCAACTCAGAGTCGAAATAATCCAACTGCTGAATGAGTTTAAAGACTGCTTCGCCTGGGATTATGACGAAATGCCTGGTTTAGACAGAAGTTTGGTGGAATTGAAGTTGCCAATACTAGAAGGGAAGAAGCCAATAAAGCAGACCCCCAGACGTTTTGCACCTGAGATTCTGTCGAAAATCAAAGAAGAGGTCGAAAGACTTCTAAAATGCAAATTCATCCGTACAACAAGGTATGTCGAATGGATTGCTAATATTGTTCCTGTGATTAAGAAAAATGGCACACTAAGGGTGTGTATTGATTTTAGAGATCTAAACTCAGCCACCCCTAAAGATGAGTATCCTATGCCAGTAGCAGAAATGCTAGTAGATTCTGCAGCAGGCCATGAGTATTTAAGTATGCTGGATGGATATTCTGGTTATAACCAGATTTTTATTGCTGAAGAAGACGTTCCAAAAACAGCTTTTCGTTGTCCAGGAGCAATAGGAACATATGAATGGGTAGTTATGCCCTTTGGTTTGAAAAATGCTGGAGCTACTTACCAAAGGGCCATGAATTCTATTTTTCATGATTTCATCGAAACATTTATGCAAATTTATATAGATGACATTGTGATTAAATCTGCTTCAGGTTTGGACCATATCAGCCATCTTCGACAGTCCTTTGAAAGGATGAGGAAGTTTGGTTTGAAAATGAATCCTCTTAAATGTGCTTTTGGTGTGCAGGCTGGGGATTTCTTAGGCTTTGTGGTCCACAAGAAAGGGATTGAAATTAATGAAAACAAAGCTAAGGCAATAATGGAAGCAAAAGCGCCATCGACAAAGAAGGAATTGCAGTCTCTGCTAGGGAAAATCAACTTCCTTAGAAGGTTCATCTCCAACCTTAGTGGAAAGACTCAGGCCTTCTCACCTCTGCTTCGACTGAAGAAGGGGGGTTTCATTTGGGGGCAAGAGCAGCAAGATGCCTTCGACAAGATCAAGGAGTATCTGGCAAACCCTCCAGTTTTAATATCTCCTTGTCGAAAAAGAAGCATGAGGCTCTATATATCAGCATCTGACAGAACATTAGGAAGTATGCTTTGTCAAGAAGATGAACATGGCGTCGAAAGAGCCATTTATTATCTCAGCAGAGTCTTGAATGATGCTGAAACTAGATATAGTATAATAGAGAAATTATGTTTATGTGTATATTTCTCTTGTATAAAGTTGAAGCATTATATAAAACCCGTTGATGTACATATATCTTCTCATTTCGACGTAATAAAACATATGTTGTCTAAGTCTATTTTGCATAGTCGAATTGGAAAATGGGCTTTAGCCTTGACTGAATATTCTTTAAAATATATGCCTCTAAAAGCTGTTAAAGGGCAAGTAGTTGCTGACTTTATAGCTGACCACTCCATACTTGAAGATGAGACAAATTATGTCGAAAAAGAGCCTTGGAGGTTGTATTTTGATGGTTCCAGTCATAAAAATGGAACAGGAGTTGGGGTGTTAATTATTTCTCCCAATAAAATTCCAACAAAGTTCAAGTATAAAATAGAAGGATTCTGTTCAAATAATGAGGCAGAATATGAAGCTTTAATTGCTGGACTTGAAATTTTGTTGGAACTGGGGGCAACAGAGGTCGAAATAATGGGTGACTCTGAGCTGGTGATAAAACAATTGACGAAAGAGTATAAATGTGTCAAAGAAAATTTGATCATGTATTTTGTGATAGCTAACAGACTCCTCAAGAGATTCGACAACGTAGTCTTCAGACACATTCCCAGATTAGAAAATCAGGAAGCAAATGACTTGGCTCAGATGGCTTCAGGGTATAAAGTGTCGAAGGAAAATCTGATGAAGGTTGTCGAAGTAAGAGGCAAAGTCTTATCCACCAAACTGTCCCCATCTGATTTGGAGACAATGAGATTGGGATATGGTGATGAAGAGAACTTTGAAATTTTCAATGTAGGTGATCTAGAAGTTGGAGATTGGAGAAAACCCATCAAAGATTATTTACAAAATCCAAATCAAACAGTCGAAAGAAAGATAAGGTACAGAGCTATAAGTTATGTACTCTTTGGAAATGAATTGTTTAAAAAGACTGCAGAAGGAGTTCTACTAAAATGCCTTGGAGAGACTGAAGCTTATATAGCTTTGTCGAATATACACAGTGGTGCATGTGGTGCCCACCAAGCAGGACATAAAATGAAATGGTTATTATTTCGACAAGGGATGTACTGGCCAACCATGCTAAGGGACTGTGTCGAATTTGCAAAAGGCTGTCAGGAATGTCAAATCCATGCAGGCATACCTCATGTGCCAGCAAGTGAGTTACATTCTATTATAAAGCCTTGGCCATTCAGAGGTTGGGCTTTAGATTTGATTGGTGAAATTCGACCAGCCTCTTCAAAAGGGCAGAAGTACATTTTAGTAGGAGTAGACTATTTCACTAAATGGATTGAAGCCATACCTTTGACAAATGTGGATCAGGAAGCAGTCATAGATTTCATCCAGAAACACATAATGTATAGATTTGGAATACCAGAGACTATAACCACTGATCAAGGATCTGTGTTTACTGGCAGAAATATGCAAGCATTTGCAAGAGAGACAGGTTTTAAGTTGTTGACTTCGACACCTTATTATGCCCAAGCAAATGGCCAGGTCGAAGCAGCCAACAAAGTGGTGATAAACCTGATAAAGAAGCATGTGGGGAAAAAACCCAGAAATTGGCATAAGACCCTGGATCAAATCCTTTGGGCTTGTCGAACATCTCCTAAGGAAGCAACTAATTCCACCCCATTTAAATTAACTTATGGACATGATGCAGTGTTGCCTGTCGAAATTTGTTTACAGTCAATACGAATTCAAAGACATCATGAGATTCCATCTGAAATTTATTGGAGTATGATGATGGATGAATTGGTTGATTTAGACGAAGAAAGGTTGCGTGCTTTAGAACTAATAAGAAGGCAGAAAGAAAGAGTTGAAAAGTTTTATAACAAAAAAGTAAAATTCAAAGCCTTTTTAGTAAATGATCTAGTCTGGAAAGTGATCTTGCCCATGGAGAAGAAAGACAGAGTGATGGGAAAATGGTCCCCTAAGTGGGAAGGACCTTTCAAAATTCTAAGAGTTTTTTCCAATGGTGCATACGAAGTCGAAGAAATAGAAAGAGATAGAAGAGTGATGAAAATAAATGGGAAGTACTTAAAGAAATATAAACCAACATTGCAGGAAATAAAAATAGGAACAAATTAAAATTGCAAACGAAACTTGTCTTCGCCAAACAAATGGCGTAAAATAGCATTACATATAAAAGTGCTAAGAAAGGAAATATCCTTAAAACAAATAAAATTCCTAAGTTCTATTACAAAATTACTGTCGAAGGAATGTGGCTTTAAGCTCGTCGAATTTTTTCTTTTGGAGTTGGATTCGACGCTCACAAAGGCTTTTGCTGACAGTCATTTCGTCAAGCTCCCTATGAAGTTGCTGGGCTGTTTCTGCATGTTGTAGCCCTTTCTGGAGTTCACTGTCTATTGCTTCCTGATTTGGTTTTTTGAGAGAGGCTTGGCGTTCTTTTTCTTGGAGGATTTTTCTTTGGAGATCAGCAATCTGGGCTTGGTAAGTTTGAATATTGTTTTCACAATCAGCAGCAGCTTTGGTGTATTCATCAGAAAGTTTATTCAGCTCTGAAATCCTTTCTGTCGAAGAAGCCACTGTGTTCCATGCTGAAACTTGCTCCTCAGACTTGGCTGTGATCTTTTGGGAAAATTCTTTTTGTCGAACCAGATCAGCGCTGACAGAATCAATCAAAGATATCAAATCCATCACCAAATGGCTTTCCTCAGTCGAAGCTTCCAGCAAGTTGGCACTTTTTAGGAGCTTCTTCAGATCATATTGAGCAGAAGTATTCTCAGCCAAGACTTCAAACAGGTCAACTCCAAGGATCCTTGTCTTGATCTCATCCATGATGACATTGATTGGTTGAAGGTCAGAAGTGGCCCCTGAAGCTGTTGAACCACTGGCAGAAGAATCTTGGAAGTTATACCTGGTGTCGAGCAAGGCTTTTAAATACTCAAAGGGTTTTCTAACCTTCAAACTCTCAATTTCTTCATGTGATAAACTTGTCGAATCAGTACCCAAAGAGGTTTCGACAGGAGCCTTTGATGAAGAAGGAATGTTTTGAGAAGTTCCTCCAACGCTCAGGTTGACTCCTGGTTGATTCGACAGAGTGACTTCCTCTTCGACATTTTCTTGGTCAGTTGGGTCTGGAGTTGGTACATCCTGAGCAGAGACATCTTCATTAACTTCTGGTATAGCAGCTGGTGGTGGAAGTGGTGCATCTTGATCTGGAATTATTTGTTCTGCAGTGGGGTCTGGTCGAAAGGGGGAGTTGTTGTCAGAAGACTCAGAATCACTGAGGTCGAATTCATCCAAGGTTTGAGGCCCATGGACTCCTGCATCTGGAGTGGCATCATCCTGGAGTCTTTCAGCCAGAGTCCTCTCAGAATTAGAGGGAGCTTGCTCTTCTGGGTTTGCAGAGGTCTCTTCGACGTCAATAACAACCTACAAGCAAAAAAAAAAAAAAAAAAAAAAAAAAAAAAAAAAAAAAAAAAAACATAAGAGAAGAACTGTAAGATAAAGATACATTCAGTCAAGGCTAGGGTAGTGTTTGTCGAAATGATTACCTGAGGAATTTCAGTATGGGCACTTGAGTCCCCACTTCTTTCACTCCTTGAAGGAACTTTGTTGACTGGACTGGCAGGGGGAGTTCGTCTTTGGACCAGAGATCTTTGAGATGCCACTGTTTTGATTCTTAGACCTTTGTTTCTTTTCAAAGGCTGGGGTTCAGGGGATTCGTCCTCAGACTCTTCGACGCTTGTTTCCTTTTCTTCTGGTTTCCTTTTCTTTGCTGGGGTACGAGTTACCTATAAGAGAAAGAGAAGAAGTGTTAGTATAAGAAAATATGAAGTGTGCAAATAAAGGGGGATGTTCTGTTTGTGTCGAAACCTTCTTGGCAGTTGCAGGAGACTTTTCGACTGTTTTGGAAGAAGTTCCTTCGCCAGTAGTCTTCCTGACAATTCTAACAGCTGAAAAGGAAAAGTTGCATGAACATTGATATAATAATAAAAGAGTTAGAAGCAAAAAAGAAGAATTTAATTTCTTCGACACCTTCAAGAATGGGTTCGTCCACAGTAACATGTTCTATCCCAATATGAAGGTGCCCAGTGAAGTTGTGCAGATGATACTTCGTCGCAACCACGCGTTCGGCAGGTTTTTTGTTGCTTTCACGAAGCAGTTTTAAATATGATCCACATACAAACCAATCTGGAAATGGAGGACTCAAGGCCACTCCAAATTCTGCAGAAGGGAGTGGAGGGAATTTTGGAGGAAAAGTGGTGAAAGCAAAATCATAGTGTGCATGTGGTGGAAGAGATGAGGGAAACCACAACTTATTTAATTTCTCTGTGAATTTGAATTTTAAAGATACTGCTGCTTCAGCTATGGTTCGACGAAGATCATCAGGCCTGTAAATAGTTTCAAAATACTTTTGAAACTTGTGAACTTCTTTGATATGCTGATCTGTACCTTTTTTCTTCCTGTCCTGCACAAAGGTAAAAGCATTCGTCAGAAGAGTAGTGAGAATTGCTACGTCGAAAAATCTGTTGATATAGTATTCCTTCCACCAGACGTCGAATTCTTCAGTACAGAGGAAGTTTGGTAGGAAAATGGTGGGATAAACTTCAAGAGAAGGGTCAAAAAACTTGTTGTACAGTTCCAAACATTTGTCGAAATGGTGACATGAGTTGTAGAAGATAATGGCACCTTTCTTGTGGTAGATAGGCTTCGTCTTTGTTTGAATTAATCCAAACTGCCTAGCTACCAGATTGGGTTGGTAAACAATGAGAGATACCTTTGTGTTATTGAGGCTATGATGAGAAAAGAAGTGTCTGGGCATGAGAAAAGCTTCCCAAATGGAGATGTAGGAATCTTCATCTTTCTGATTCTCCACTGGTAGTTTTCTAGTAAACCATCTTGGACCTACTTGCCTGTTGGCGAATGGTGCCATTGAAGGGGAAAATTTGTAGCGTTTGGCGAACATCATGATGTAGCCAGTAAATGCTTGTCGAAGGCTTGTATTTTCATCAGTAGGGGTCAGTTGAACCAATCTAGGCCATTCGACGCGTCTTTCTTTGACTGCCTCTTCGACAATTGGCATTTTTATAGGGATGAAGTTTTCAAAAGTGGCATTCAGCCATAGTTGTAGGAGCCAAAAAGGGCCTGTGAGACTTATGTTACCTTTGTCCTTAAGGGTTTTGAGGTTGCTTACACCTTCACTTAAGGATTCATAGAGGTTGGCCAAAAGTAGCTCACTTAGGCAAAATGCAACTCCATTGTGAAGTTGATTCGCCATAATGATAAAACTTCTGGCTACCTGAAGGGACCTTGTACAGAATACAAATTTGGACAACCACAGGCTAAGGAAGGCAATGTGTTCTATGTCAGAGACTTCTTCATTGTTTTCACCTTGGTAATGGGCTATGAAAACAGAATACCCTGCATACTTTGTGTCGAAGCTTATGGGGTCCTTGTTCAAGTGTTCAGGGTTGAATATTTCCCCTAAAGGACTAAGGCCAGTTATGGCTGCTATGTCGAATAGGGTGGGGGTCACCATTCCACAAGGTAAGTGGAAGGTATTGTAAGTACTGTCCCAGAAATACAAGGAGGCCAACAGCATGTTTTGGCAGTAACGGGGACCCTCCTTCGACAATTGGATCAAGTCATAAATCCCAGTTTTCTTCCAAAATTTTTCTTTGGCCTTTTCGACCCTAGTAAGCCATGCTAGGTAATCAGAGGGATCTTTCGTCAGAGGGGGACTCCTAAAAATCCTGTTTTGGTTTAGATAAGACAGATCTATTTCTGTCGAAGCCATAAGGACTTCAGGTTCCTTTGATGAGGTTTCGACAGGTTTGGGGTTCTTGTTAGCAGCTATGGGTTTTAAAGCGGAATAGCAGGGGTAAAACTCTTTCAAACGTTTAGAATCAGCATTGGGATCAAAAATAGGGCCTAACATGGCATGATGAATTCCAGAAACAGAAAGGGGGATCATTACCTGTGACCTGTAAATGCTTGCCTTTTCCCTTTCATTAGGGGGTTCTGGGAAGTACTGTTGATGCTGTGTTTGAGTAGGCCCAGATAACACGTGAGCAGGAGGAAGATCCGTGGTTTTCTTTGTCTTCTTTGCACTTTGTCCAGTGGTAGTCTTTTGGGGAGCCATTGATTAAATGAGGAAATTAAAGGAAGCAGAAGCTCTGAAAAGTCTTGAAATGGAGGTTTTGCGTTTGGAAGAGAAGAAGTGAGAAGGTGGAAAGTGTGAAATGTTATTGAAAGTGGTATTTATAGAGTTTGAAATAAATGATTAATATTAAATAGAGGGAAAATGAAAAGATTTCTTTTAATTGAGAAGTGGAAACGTGTGTTTTTGAGCCTTTAGTGGAAGTTAGAAAGTGGCAGTTGTTGGGAGGCCATGATTTACCTACAATCTAGGGTTATGGGAGATTGTGTAAAAACGTGGGCTAGACATGACGTTTTGGTAAAGTGGAAATCATGATGTTTTCTTGGGACTCAACAAAATCACTTTACAATAAATGCAATTGACAGGGAGTCAAAGGTCATTTCGACAGCAAAAGACATTTCTCCAATGATAGTCGAAAATATCTTTGCTGGGGGGCAATTTGTAAACCTATAATTTCGACAAGGTGAAATTTAGAAGTGTGAGGTTGTCCTTGTCGAAAGATGATAAAAGGAAGTAATTTCAAGGATTGCTGATAGGGTTTAAAACCCCATTATTTCGACAGAGAGGTAGATGTTTGTTCTGGCAGAATAAAGTTTGAGAAGTGATTTGTGACTAAGTATGTGGCAGAGGAAGGTTCTCTTTCGACATTTCGACAGAAGATAGTCTTTCAATGATTTCGACAGAAGAGGACATCTGACAAAAGAATATTTGGCAAGTGCTGAAGAGTTTCGTTTCTTCTTTAAAAAGGGTTTCGACAGTTTGAAAAGTTATAAGGTTTTCGTCACTAAGGAAGGGATTCAAATTCAAAAGGTTGTAACCTTTGGCAGTTGGACACATGGAGGTTTCAGAGAAGAAATTTACATGCAGGCTGACACTTGTCGTCTAGTTATAGTTTTTCCGTTCTAAGCAGTTATTTTGTTTATGTATAAATAGGATAGTTTGTGTTTAGAATAGGGGTGTGAAAATTTGTACAAAATTCCTGTAAAAGCTCTAAGTACCCAGTGTGAGAGAAAATGAGTTTAGTATTTGGAACAATGTACGTTTAAAACACCAGTTATATTTCAAAGTCATTTTTAAATTACTTGTTTATTCTTCAAGTTCATGTCATTTTAAATGTTATTTACTTTTTCTGCAAGTTTACAGCCTTCGACAGTTTCTTTGTTCTTGTTTAAATTTTTAACTTTATTTCGTCTTTAAGTTCAAACTTTACTTTACTCGCAAAATCAAAGTTCTTAATACTTTGACAATACTGATAAAACAAACCACAAATCAGTAACCAAATTCTAAGAGTAGTTCGACAGAAACAATGCACATGTATCCCAGGACTTGTATGGTTGGTCCTGCAAGTAACCCAGTTTTCTGAAGAAATTGGTTAACCAGAGGTTGTTCGCCAGAAACCACTGCGAACACCCGGTGTGTTAAAATCGGAGCACATATGCCCGAATTGGTGAAGCGACAGTTGGAAGCTTGCCTTAAAGGGAACGCAGATTTATTTGCCTGGAGCGCCGCAGAAATGCCAGGGCTCGACCCCGAGATAGCTTGCCACCACCTCTCCATCGACCCAACGCACAAAGCGGTCGCTCAACGCAGGAGGAAGCAGTCGACCGAGAAGACCGAAGATGTTGAATCTGCTGTTAAAGACCTCTTAGAGGCTAAATTTGTAACTGAGGTCAGGTATACGACCTGGCTCTCGAATGTTGTACTTGTGAAAAAATATAGTGGAAAATGGAGGATGTGCATTGATTATACCGATCTCAATCGGGAATGCCCGAAAGATGCATACCCTTTACCTAACATCGATAAATTGGTCGACAATTCGTCCGGTTTCAAGCTGCTATCCTTCATGGACGCATATTCAGGGTACAATCAAATTCCCATGGTCGTGTCTGACAAAAAATACATGGCCTTCATGACCGAATCGGGCAACTACTTTTACAACGTTATGCCCTTCGGTCTAAAAAACGCGGGCGCAACATATCAGTGCATGATGAATAAGGTTTTCCGAGCCGAAATCAGAGATATGCTCGAAGTATACATGGACGACATGATCGTCAAATCTCAACAAGAAACGGACCACGCGTCCCATTTACGAAAAGTGTTCGATCAAGCACGAAAGTGCAAAATGCGCTTCAACCCTGAAAAATGCACGTTTGGTGTCCGAGCAGGAAAATTCCTCGGATTCTACTTAACCGAACGGGGCATCGAGGCCAACCCCGACAAGTGTCGGGCATTCACGGAGCTCCCAACTCCCACTTCCAAAAAATCCATACAATC
Source organism: Lathyrus aphaca (assembly GCA_963966055.1). NCBI lineage: Eukaryota > Viridiplantae > Streptophyta > Magnoliopsida > Fabales > Fabaceae > Lathyrus > Lathyrus aphaca. The sequence goes on along the minus strand of OZ014519.1, from coordinate 722,570,520 downwards.
ACTAAACGGGGTCCTTACCTCCCTCGCTCGATTCGTGGCAAAGTCCGCTCAACACGCTCTCCCTTTTTACAAACTCCTCCACAAAGAGGCAACTTTCGAGTGGACGGTGGAGTGCGAGCTAGTGCTATACCACCTCAAAAAGGCACTAAGTGAACCCCCAGTCTTATCCAGACCTGAAGAAGGGGAGATACTGTATCTCTACCTTGCAGTCGCAAACGAAGCAGTAAGCGCGGCACTCGTGCGCGACCTACCCGAAGGGCAAAAACCTGTATATTTCACAAGTAAAGCACTCCATGGCCCAGAAATTCGATACCTCCAGATAGAAAAGGTTGCTTTGGCCCTCCTTCTCGCGGCTAGAAGGCTACGCCATTACTTTCTAGCTCACACCATCATCGTAAGGACCGATCAGCCCACAAGACAGTTGCTCGGTCGACCAGACATGGCCGGACGAATGTTAAAATGGTCATTAGAACTATCTGAGTTTGACGTCAAATTTGAAGGAAGACAAGCTCTCAAAGCTCAAGCGCTGGCCGACTTCGTGGCTGAACTTACATTCACCGAGTAAGACCCGAAATTTTCGTCCAGGTGGGTTATTTTCGTGGACGGTGCATCTGGCCCGGCGGGTAGCGGAGCCGGCATTATCTTGGAAAACGAAGAGGGGAACGTTATCGAAGTGTCCCTAACCCTATCTTTCCCCACTTCTAATAACCAAGCAGAGTACGAAGATTTTCTAGCGGGCATACGACTCGCGACCGATCTGGAAGCAGAAGAGATCACGATCTGCACGGATTCTCAGTTGGTCGCAAGCCAGGTCCGAGGAGATTTTCAGGCCAAAAATGATAACATGGCCGAATATTTGGCCCTCGTAAAAGGCGAACTAAAACGATTCAAAAGCGTGGAAGTCAAACACGTTCCGAGGGAAAACAATACCCGCGCGGACATCCTATCCAAATTAGCAAGCACTAAAAGGAAAGAAAACAACAAGTCCGTCGTACAGAAAATGCTTCCCCGGCCAAGTATCGGACAATCATTGACTCATGTAGACATTAACATCGTGGGCGATACGAGCTGTTGGATGACCCCAGTATTCAACTATTTAACTAAAGGAGAATTACCGACCGACCCAAAAGAGGCTAGTACTATACGACGAAGAGCATGTTCATATTCTCTAGTGGGTGGACGTATGTATCGTCAAGGATTCTCTACACCCCTCCTCATATGCGTAGAGGAAGAAAACATCCCACACATATTAAGGGAAGTCCATGAAGGAATCAATGCGCAACATCCTGGCGGACGGTCGTTGGCTCGAAAAATCTTACGGGCGGGATACTATTGGCCCACCCTTCAACACGATGCGAAAGAGCACGTAAAGAGGTGCGACAAATGCCAACGACACGGAGACGTGCACGCAGCACCCCCGTCCAAGTTAAAATCATTATCGTCACCTTGGCCGTTCGCGTGGTGGGGAATGGATATCTTGGGACCATTCATCGTCAGGTCCGGTCAGAATAAATACTTAATTGTAGGTGTCGACTATTTTACCAAGTGGATAGAAGCTGAGGCCTTAGCCAAAATCACGGCGCTCAACATACTACGTTTCTTCAAGAGAAACATCCTTGCCCGATTCGGGGTGCCCCTCGCCATCGTGACCGACAACGGTACTCAGTTCACAGACAAACACTTCAAAGAATTCGTCGCATCAATGGGAACGAAACAAAATTTCACTTCAGTCGAGCATCCCCAAACTAACGGGCAAGCAGAGGCCGCGAACAGGGTAATCCTGAGAGGTTTGAAACGAAGATTGGACGAGCATAAGAAACACTGGGTCGAAGAGTTACATAGCGTACTATGGGCATATAGGACCACACCCCACTCAAAAACCGGGGAATCCCCATTTCGATTAGCATATGGAACCGAAGCGGTGATCCCCATAGAAATGCACGTCTGATCGAGGCGCACAGAATCCCCCATGGAACAAGATACCAATTCTGAAGCCTTAAGAGACGAGCTCGACATGGTCGAAGAAGTTCGATCGGAGGCCGCTCTTCGAGAAATCGCTCTCAAACAGAAAATAGCCGCTCGGTATGATTCTAAGGTCATAAGGCGGACGTTCGAGGTAGACAGCCTTGTCCTTAGAAGAAACCACAGAGACCCCCGCGAGGGAAAACTAATGCCCAATTGGGAAGGCCCGTATCGCGTCCGAGCGAAAACCGAGAACGGAGCTTATTATTTGGAAAATCTACACGGGGAAGAGCTCGCTCGGCCTTGGAACGCCGAGAAACTCAAACAATACTATAGCTAAATCACAAAGTCACCTTACTCAACTTCCAAGCGAGGAGAAAGGGAGACCGACGGAAAACTGCGTGCCTAGGTACGAGCACGACAGCCCAAATATAACAAAGTCAAGCAAGATCTCCTTTCAAACAAAAGAGAAGCTTGCCGCACGAACGGATACTCAAACGAGTCCGACGTCGCCTAAGTACCACGACCAGGTAGAACCCCAGCTCGCGATGGGATGTTCACGCCACGGAGCCCGGGCCATTATCTTAGCCCGGGCACCGATCGGGAGTAAAACTCTCAAATACTGATTGGTCTCCCCTAACCAACAGATCACTCACACACCCCGTATCCATTCGATTACATCTAATTAATGCAAAGACGCATACCAAACACTTATTAAAAATAACAAGTAAACTATGTCCTCCGACAGACGCATTGTTACGAGCAAACAAAATATGAAACCGACCATCAAAGTCGAACACATGACATTAAAAAAATGCGACACCAAAGGGACGACTTGTTCAGGGTTACAAATAAAGGGGGCCACGCCCCCCAAAAGAGAACACATCATAAATTACAAAGGCACGCAGGCCATAAATTAATTATCCTCGCCTCCCGGGCGGCCTTCATCTTCACGGGCACCCTCCTGGTCCAGCTGCGCTTCAGGTTGACCAAGCTGATCAGTCGACCCCGGCTGAGAGTCGTCCACCACCAAATCCGAAGGGACCACGATCCGGCCATCCACGACCTTGTACAGGTAGCTAATGCGACCAACGTCCAAGGCCATGTCAGGGTGAAGAGCTTTCATCTGATCCACCGCATTCTGGAAGCTGAGCTCAGTTGATGAATTCAGATATTCCATGTCCACGTCAATCCGAGCAAGAAACTAAGCCCTCGTCACCAGATGTTTGGTCTCCTCATACTCGTCCTCCTTGGGGAAAAAGGCGTCATTTAGCTTCTTATTTTGCTCAAGCACCCTCTTCTTGTCGACCTCCAGTTTAGCGATGACGGAAGCTCGTTTGGTCGACTCTTTGGTAGCAGCTTTAGCCTCCTCAGTGGCCGCTTTCAGCTTAGCTTCAGAAGCAGCCAGCTGCTCCTTAAGCCTGCTATTCTCCCGCTCCAGCCCAGGACTCCCTTCGGCCGTTGTAAACACCCCAAATTTTCCCTCACCCATTCACACCATGGCTTGTGATCATTTCATGTGCATAAATCCAATCATAGCATCTATATTACATTTTTGATTTATTGCATTGGTTCAAAGTCATCTGCATCTAGGGTTTGTGATCTGAGCAATCCAAGAGCTTCTTGAGCCACTCCAAAGGTCATCAATCACTTCAAAGGGGTCCATGTATGTTCAAGCATCATATTATATCCTCTCAAAGTCAAGAATGTCAAAAAATCACAAGAACTGAGAATGGCATGGAAGCAGAGCCAGGTTTGACTACACAGATGACCTAGAATTAGGGTTTTGGTTTCAGAGGCCATAACTCCAAATTTTTTGGTCATTCTTGTTTCTATTGGTCTCTATATGGTATAGGGATCATGCATATCAATTTTCATGAAGAAATTCAATGAGGAAGTCATCTGATCAAGGGTTGACTTTCTAAGCAAGTCAGTGCAAAATCAGGGCATCTGAGGCCCCCAATGACCCAACCAAAGGGTGTTCTTCATCATTTTGATTGTATATGATCTTTATTTGATCATAGAAGATGTTGGAAGTTCACAAAATTGAAGAATTTCAAGTCATTTGCAAAGTTGACTTTTTGGGAAGGTTGACTTATGATGAAAATTGTCATTTTAGGAAACTTTTTCAACCCTTGCTTTTTGATTCAAAAATGCTTCAAATGGAAAAACTTTGGTCATGAAAGTTGTAGAATGGATCATTCCATTTTCAAAAAGTACAATAACATGACCTAATTCATTTTGGATCAAAAGTTATGGCTTGTCAAAGTTGGCTAAAATCACAAAATTTGAAGTTTTCTACCAAAGAGACATTTTGCAAAATGCTATGTTCAAGTGTTCTAAAGGCCTCAAATGTGTATCATTTCTTCACAACATGATCATGTGACATCTAAAATTCAGAATGGGCCAAGAGATCACTCATCTTCATGACTTATGGAGCAAGAATTCTCAAAGGAAACAAAAGTGAAGCAAGTTGCAAAAACTCACTCAAGTATGAATCCACTTGCTTGCTGACTTCATAACCAATCCTAGGGCTCTCCACACTTCTTGCTGCGCAAACTTGACATTTTGGCAACTTGAGCCATACCAATCACAGCAGTACACATCAACTCATCTGACCAATCCCATTTGTTTATACAAACCAAAAGCAAGCCGAAGCACAAATACACAAGCCTGAAAGCACCAAGAAGACAGCTTTCTCATTTTCCACCCCATTTGCAAAAGCATTCGAAACACTCTCCACAAGCTGCAAACACACAAACAAACTTCACAAACAAACTCAGCATGCTTCACTGATCAAAAACCACCCATCACCATAGCCTGAAAGTCCCAGAAACCAAAATACGATTTCCACCCCCCCTTGAACAGAACTTCAGCAATCTTCCAAACCAACCATTATAAACTTCAAACAAGTATTGAAAGCTTCTCAGGAGGTCTATTGGAGTTGATTGGAAGCAAGAAACCAGCCAGAAAGTGCCAGAAATCAAAGCTTCGATTCAGGTAGCCATGGAAATTCATTTTTCCAGAACTCCTCTCTCTTGTTTCTAAAATGATCTACATGTTCCCCTGAGTCCATTGAACCTTTTACTTTTGAAAATGATTGAGTTTTGAGGTTGTATGCTTGATCTGAAAGTTTGCCCGTAAATTTGTTCTTGCTTGTTTCCTTTGATTCAGTGAAAATAAATGTTGTTTGAGTTAGGGTTTATGCTTAGGGTTGTTCATAGATTGATTCTGGAGAGTTTGGTGAGGATTTGATACGTATTGAGAGAGATAGAGGTTTGGTCTCGCCGGAGAAGATGACCGGAACACTGTTCCGGTCACCTGATTTTGTTTAGGGTTCAGATTAGGGCACTAATCATAATTAGCAAATTTGAATGCTGGTCGTCCAGATGCGCGCCAAGTCCACTCCCGCGCGTGTGAGTTTGAACCTCAGCCATTGATCATGCTGACTTTTCCATTTTTCAGTTTTATTTCATTTTATTTTCATTTAATTTCATTTGTTTTCTACATTTAATTTAAAATAGTAAAAATCATTCAAAAATTCTGAAAATTTTTATGCAACCTTTTATTAATTTTTCAGAAACCAAAAACATTTTTATTTTTATTTTTGGCATTTAAAAATAATTTTAAATCATTTAAAAGATTATTTTTAATTAATTAATGAGAATTAATTAATTAAAAATACTTTTAGGTATTTAAAAATCACCAAAAAATTCATGAAACATTTAAAAATCATTTAGAAACATTGTCCAACCTTCAAACCAAATTTCTTTTTTGATCTTGATGTCTTTTGACAATTTTCCCATGGAATTAATTTCATTTCAAGGCATTATTTTGATCTAATCTTCAAAAATTCATTTCTGCCTAGTCTTTAAGAGTTGGACTTTGATTCTTTTTGCATTGCATCTTGTATAGCATGTAGTTCATAGGATTAAATTGGCATGATTTGATCTTGCATTTTCAATTTGTTTGACATTTTTCTTGACAAGGTACCTTAAAACCCTAGCCATCTTAAGAAATTCATAACTTTCACTAGGTTAAGAATTGGGTCCTCTCCTTTGGGCAGTGAGTTTGTGTAGGGTTAGGGTTCCTTTGAATGCATTTTTAAATTTTTATCTTGATGTTTGCTTCTGGTTTTGATTTTTGTTTTGTGCATTGATCATAAACCCTAATTTGGGCTTCCTTTTGCATTCATCTTGCATTTGCTTACATACCATGACTTGCCATGACATTTTGTGCATCCATTTGATTCATTAGACATCTTAAGACATATTAGAAGCATGTTTGATCATTGCATCATTCATTTTCCATTTTGTATGTCATTTGCATTCCATAACTTTTCATGTACATCCATGGTTCTAAGCATGTTTCTCTTGCATCCATATGTTTGTATGATCATCCCCATGCCTTGTTTCATGTTTGTGTCATCTCATAACATCATTAGCATCATACTTATGCTTCTGGTTTTGGTTTGCATCATGCCATTCCATCTCATTTTGCATTGCATTGCATTCCTTTCACTAACTTTTCAGGTGGTAAGTTACTTTGAGAAGTGAATTTGCCTTCACTTCTCACAATCTCTTTTCATCTCTCTTATGCATCATTGCTGCGTTTTGTCTTGTGTTTGAGATTGAGCTTGCTAATTCTTCTTCTCCTTACTTTCTTTCTTCAAGTGACTTGTCTTCTTAAATGAAGCAAGTTACTTTGCTTCTCTTTGTTCCTTTCATCTGCTTCCTGGTGGTTTCTCTGAAGATCTTTCTTGTAAACCTCACAAACCTTAGGAACAATAAAGCATGACAATAATTAGGGTTTTGATTAGTCCCCCATTTAGATTTTACCTTTGTGTCTCATTGAGTCTTCTCTTCTCATCTCATAATCAAGGACTAAACCATAAAGGCTTTAAGGCTTTGTGATTAAGTTTATGCCTGTATCCTTCTATTAGGATGGAGTGTATAACTTTAATCCTAAGTGTTAAACCCTTAATGTGTTTAAATCCTTTAATCAATCCACCTAATAATCATTAAGACATCAAGCTTGTAACTTGGGCCTTGCATTAGGGTTCTAATTCTTCCTTAATTGGTTAAGAAGGACTAACCCTAGTGTTAATGGACAAGTCCCCCTCAAGTTGTCTTACAAACCATAAAAATCACTTCTTCATCTTATCATTAACTAAAATCCACTTAATAAAGGCTTTGTTTTGTCATGAGTTTAATCCCTAATCATGGATTAAGTTGAGGAGCTTTCCTCATCTTAAACATTCTCATCTATTATCCTTCTATTAGGATGGTGTAATGAGTCTGTTTAATCCCTGATTATGGCTTAAACTCATTACTCAACACTAAACAAAAAACCACAAAAACATCTAATTTATCACAAGTAGGTTAATGATCTTAATCCTGCATCAAAGGTGATTAAGTGTGAGAAGCTGACTTCACACTTAAGGTATTCTCATTACCCCTAATCAGAGGGAAGATGTGATGAGTTTACTAACCCATTGGTTTAGGCTTAAGCTCATTAACTTATGACAAACTTTCAAAAGCAATAAAAGACTGAAAACTCAAAAACAAACAATAATCGTTTCCTTCGGGATTCTTTTCTCATCTCATTCACTCATAAACGAGAACTTGCTTCTTCTGTCTAATGCAAGACAGTTTGCACCTGATCCAGACAGGTCATACACTTGAGCATAGACAAATAAGCAGTTCATCAATCAATTCATCTTTCAGTCTCTTTGGGTTGAACTACGGTGTTCTGACTTCCTCATTGCACGAGAGGATACGTAGGCATAACTTAACAGTTATCGAACAAAAGTCTCTATATATTCCCCCTCCTTCTAGCATTGTTCTTAGCCTCATTATCATGAGCACTTCACTCTTGTTCTTACACTGACACTGTACATTTACACACTTCACACTTCTTTTACACTGACACTTGCATCCTTTTCCAGCTCCTTATACACAGATTGCACTGACACTACCCCTTTAAAACACAAATCTTTTAAGCGTGGATCCCGTCGAGTACGACGGATAATCTGGGTGCTAATACCTTCCCAGGTTGTAACCAACCCCCTTTCTCAGTCTCTCTGGTTCGCAACCGTCTTATCCATATCTTTCTAGGTCTATGCAGCATTACCTTTCCTCCGGGATAAAAATGCCTAGCTGGCGACTCTTTTCATTTCATCCTTTCGCCGACCGTTCGCGTCTGTACCTTTATTTGAGCCAGTCTCATCTGTCGGGAGCGACAGCTTGGCGACTCTGCTGGGGACCCTTATACTGTAACCAGGGCTTCTGGTTCTTTTTGTGGGTTCCTCCTAGCGCTTGCTTGATTTGTGTTTACTGGGGTGTTATGTGTTATTTGTGTTTGTATATTTATTTTGTTTATTGCTTTATGTGCAGTTGTTTCATTGCTTTCTTTACAGCTTTATATATATCATACTGTCATACTGTTCTGGCTGGATCCGGGTTTTTTTGCTTTGGTGGGTGGGGTTCTATTGAGAGTTGAGGTCCTATACCTGGGACCTGAGTGACACCTAGGCTAGAGTGGTTCATGTTCTTTCCCATTCCATTTCGGTCTGGTGCGGGAATATGAAACACGGTTCAGATATGGGTTTCTTCTTGAGAACTTTGTGCTATAGATCTCCTGTAATGCTAGGGCTATCTGGGAAGCCTGCTAAGTCTGGATGACCTTTATTATGACCTTCAGAAACTGAGGTGAATTAGAGGAGGATCTTTTATGGTTATTGTAAACATTGTACCTCCGGGTTAGAAGTGTTTACACTTCTCATAACTGATCCAAGTCTGAGGATCCTTGTTTTAGAACACCACCTGTGAGGGGGTTGGGCTGTTTACAGGTTTGTAGGTACCCTTGACCTCAGCATACCCTGTTACTTTGTTTTGATTAAGAGTACTCCATTTTGGGACAGTTCTTGTGATTTTAACCCTGGACATGTGACTCTTTATTTGAGTCCCCCACCTTGGTTACTGGACTTATGAACCTCCATCTGGATTTCTTGAACATACATGGACTTATATCAAGGCAGTTAATCAGATCCAACTTGATCACAAACACTTGCATATCATTTGCATACATCATCATTGCATCATTTAACATGTGTTTATTTGTTTTTCAGGGTATCCATATCATATTTGGCTTGGTTTTGACCCCTTCATCTGCATAGACCTATCTTCACCAGCTATCTGCTTCAGCTACATTCATCAGCTACCTGCTTCATTCACCTGCATCACCAGCATCAGCTTACCAATGGCCCATCTTCTAGTATCAGTCATCATCATCAGCATCTGTTTCAGCTCTTCTTCAGCAACATGGCACCCAAGAAGAGCAACATCTCATATCATTTCTTTGAGCCTGAGCTGACTGGCATCAGGAAAATCCAGGCCCTTATTACTCCAGACCATATACCACTATTCAGAGAACATTATGGAGGCATCCTTGATGTGGTTATGGATTTGGACCCTTCTCAGAGGAGCTTGATTCACACTTGCCTACAGTTCTATGATCCCCCTCTGAGGTGTTTCACCTTCCAGAATTTTCAGTTGGGGCCCTTGTTGGAAGAGTATTCATCACTGGTTGGAGTACCAGTCAGGAGTGGTATCCCCTTCAACCCTGAGATGGTTTTTCCCAGCAATGAAGGAGTGGCGAAAGCACTATATCTGGAACCTATACTGATTGAGCAGAACATGACAACAAAGGCTGGAATCTCTAGTCTAAACTTGGATTTCTTGACTTCTCAGGCTATCCTGAAGGCCTCCTTGGGAGAATGGAAGGCAGTCTGTGCATTATTAGCCCTCAGTATATATGGGGTTATACTTTTTGCAGATGAGCCCAAGTTTATTAGCAAGAATGCTATCCACCTTTTCATTCTGAGGAACCCAGTGCCCACCTTACTGGGAGATTTCTACTACTCTGTGCACCAAAGGAATGAAAAGCAAAGAGGAAGATTGGTGAGATGCTGTGCTCCCCTGTTCCATACCTGGCTGCTCAAACATTTGCCCAAGACTGATGCATTCTTGAATCCTCACCAACAGAAGAATTGGGCAAGAAGACTCATTGCTTTGACCTCAGATGACATCAGGTGGTGCACTCAGAGCACCAAAGGAAGGGACATCATTACTAGTTGTGGGCAGTTCCCCAATGTACCTCTGATAGGGGTGAAGGGTTGCATCAACTACAACCCACTGCTATTCAAAAGACAATTGGGCTATGCATTGGTCCGCCCTCCTAGAACACAAGACTTGGCTGAAACCCTTTATTGTGAGATTAAGCCTAATCTAGCTGTTGTCAGGCAAGCATCCTGGGCTTGGGACAATGTCCAGACCAAGGGGGTGGCCATTCTTGGAAGGTGCAACAATATGGCCTCAACACAGTATCATGAATGGTCTCATGCCAGGACTCAAATTTCTGGGATGCCCTTCACCATTGAGGATGCACCTGGACCATCCACAGCACCACCTCCAGCCACTGTCAGCTTAGAGGAATTTGAGAAACTGAAAGAGAGGAATGAGAACCTGACTCAAGCTCTGCAAAAGACCCTCTGGGAGAGGAGTGATGGTCGTCTGGACATTGAAAGGTTGGAAAAGCTTAAGGTGGAGCATCTAGCCAGGATTGAGAAGTCAGAAGACTACATCAAGAAGTCAAGGGCTGGAGAGCAGATTTTGAAGAATGCCTGCAAGGAGGCTCAGTTTCAGAAGGCCAGGACTGATTTATATCTGAAAGAGAGTCAAGCTATGTGGGTCAGGATCACTGAAGCTCGTACTCAAGAGGATAAGAGAACCCAGGACAAGATTGAACAGTTGGAGGCTAATGCAAAGAAGCAACAGGAAGCCCTGCTAGCAGCCCAGAAAGAGATCTCAGAGTTGAAGATTAGGGCTGGTGTGAAGAGGTCAAAGGACCAAAGCAGGCACAAGAGGTTGACCACTGCTATCACCACCAGGAATCTCCTTATCAGGAACCTCACAGAGCATCCAGCTGACCCTGTAACTGAAGCACTTCTAAAGGAAGTTCAGGAGGATGAGTTTGGTCTTGGTGTCTAACTTTTGCTTGTTGTTGCTTTCATTTCATGTACTTTTCCTTTTATGTTGTATTTTGACCCCTCAGGGGCATGTATTGTAAAAAACAAACTATGTACCATTCACTTTTTGTAATATATCCGTTAGTTTGTTTCATTTGAATCTCTTTCTCCTAAGCAACATCAAGGTATCTTCCTCAGGGGTCTGGAAAGGTCAAAACCAAGTGCCAAGCCGGATACCTTGGAAACAAATAAGCATACTGCATTCCATACTAACCTTTTGTTTTGTTTTGTAGGTTTTGTTTTGTTTGTTACTAACTCTGTTGTGCTTCAGGAACTATTGCTCGTCGTCGGGTGTTCCCACTCAACCGTCTACACAGATATCCCACTCGCAACAACCTTCCGGGTATTCAGATGGACCAGGTACAACAGGATCTTACAGAAGTCAGGACTCAAATGGCCAATGAGAGGTTGGAAATGAGAAACCAGATGACTCAGTTCATGGAGGTGATGAATGGATTGGCACAGAGCCAAGAAAGATTAAGGGCATTAGTAGAAAGGCAGACCCAGGAAGACCCCCATCTAGGGACTGGTGGAACGAGCAACAATGAGAGGGTCCAGCCTCATGTCAACCCACCTATGTATGGCCTTCATCTTCATCCAGAGATCAACATCCCTGCTAATGTACAAGGGAATGCTACTACAGGCAGAGTACTACAAGAAGACCCCCAAGAAGATCAATTCACTGTGATGGGAGCTGGGGATGAAGCCTATGACAGAAGGCTAGATGAAATTGCTGAGAAATTAAGATCCTTGGAGTCTCAAAACTCCTTGGGTTTTGATGTTATGGACATGGGCTTGGTGGACGGGGTAAGGATTCCCCACAAGTTTAAACCTCTGTGCTTTGAGAAGTACAATGGAACCTCCTGTCCACGAACCCACTTGCAATCCTTTCTGGGGAGGTTGAAGGCATACACCATGGATGAAAAACTGTGGATGTTTTATTTCGAAGACAGTTTAACAGGAGCTTCAAGGGAATGGTACTCTCATTTGACCAGAGCAACCATCAGATGCTGGAAGGACCTGGCTGAGGCCTTCATTAGACAATACCAGTACAACTTGGATATGGCTCCTAACCGGACCCTCCTGATGGGAATGTCCCAGTCATCCAGAGAAAGCTTCCGGGAATACGCCCATAGGTGGAGACAGCTTGCTGCTGCTGTCCAACCACCCATGTCGGAAAGGGAAATGGCCGACATGTTTATGAACACCCTTCAAGGGACATACATTGACAGGCTAGCTGCCTTTTCTTCCACCAGCTTCGCCGATGTAGTAATAGCTGGAGAAAGAATTGAAAGCCTATTAAAGATGGGCAAAATTTCTGACAACGGTGCGAGCTCTTCCAGCAACCCAAGAAAGCCTTTTGTGGGGCCTAGAAGAACTGGTGAGACTAATGCTATCCATACCAGCAGGGGCAGACCCCAGTATGTTCATAGGTCAGTGGCAGCTGTCACCATTCCCACTCCAATTCATCCACAACCAGCATACCAGCCACAACAACAACCCCACTACCAGCAACAAGCTCAGTATCCACCTCAGAGAAATTATAACAACAACAACACCAGCAACAACAATCAGCAAAGACCGTTTCAACAGAGACCATCTCAGGCCAATAGGGTGATTGATCCGATCCCTATGCCTTATGCCGCATTATTGCCACAACTCCTGAAACTCAACCTGGTTGAGCTAAGGACATTGGCACCTCCAGATCCTGCCAGTCTGCCCAGAAATTATGACGCCAGCGCCAGATGTGCTTTCCATTCCAACGCACCTGGCCACAGTACAGAGAAGTGCAGAGCTTTGCACATGAAAGTACAGGATCTAGTGGATTACAAAGCTCTAAACTTTGCACCCCCGCCAAATGTCAGCAAGAACCCCATGCCCAACCACGGAGGACCCAGAATTAATGCTATTGAGGAAGGTAAGCCGTCTTTCTTAATAACCAGTGTGGGGCAGATCCGGACACCCCTGGTAGAGATTAAAGCTCAACTCCTTGAATGCCAGATGTTCCCCGGGTGTGAGCTCGAGTGCGGTTATTGCAACATTTCGGTAAATGGGTGTGATAACCTGAGAAATGGCATAGATGGTCTCATCCAGAGTGGCTTACTTCAAATCACAACATCAACACCTCCAAATCCAGCAATCTCCTTAACAACAATTCCCGAGTCTTCTACAAATGCAACAACAATTTTTCCAAATAACTCTTCAATCTCATCAACAAATGTTTCATCTGTCACTTCAACGAACCAAATATCAACACCCGTCTCTTCTACAACTTCAACATCCATCCAGTCAACAGTGTCTCCTACAACATCAACAGCAAATAATGAAAGTGTCTCAACGGTTACAATATATTATGATCCTGCCAATGTTCCTGCCAACAACTCACAAAATGCCACTCCTATCAGAGCACCAGTTACAATATACTATGATCCACACACTATCATGGTCCCTTCTGCAGCTGCTATCAGTCCAGTCACTATCACAGTGCCTGGGCCGGTTCCTTACGAAAGCAATAATGCCATCCCTTGGCACTATGGCTCAGATCTATACTGCGAGGGGCAGAAAATCACTTTAGAATCATCAACTTCTTCACCACAGATAGGCAATGTGGGGGGAGGCGTAGGCTTCACTCGAAGCGGACGTCTCTTTGCCCCGCAAATTCCAAGACCCATTGCTGAAGCAGAAGCTGCTGCCAAGGCAAAAGGGAAGAACATGGTGCAAGAAGAACAAGTTGCTAAAGAAGCTTTAAAGACCCCTTTTGATCAAGAGGTTGATGAATTCATGAGAATTATCAAGAAAAGTGATTACAAGATAGTGGACCAGCTTCACCAGACACCTTCCAAAATCTCCATTTTATCATTGCTAATGTGCTCCGAGGCTCATCGGAACGCGCTATTAAAAGTCTTGCACGCAGCTTATGTGTCAGAGGAGATTACCGTCAATCAGTTAGAGGCTGTGGTTGGAAATGTCAACGCTAGTCATGGACTAGGATTTACCAACACTGATTTGACGACGGAAGGTCGCAATCACAACAAGGCTTTGCACATTACCTTGGAGTGTAAGGGTGCAGTTCTTTCTCATGTATTGGTGGACACAGGGTCATCCCTCAATGTCCTACCTAAGAAGGCCCTTGTGAAGCTGGAGTATGAAGGATTGGCATTACGCCCCAGCAACTTGATAGTGAGAGCCTTTGACGGCTCTAAGAGATCAGTTCTGGGAGAGATTGAGTTGCCTATAATGATTGGCCCACAAACTTTCAAAATGACCTTCTTCGTGATGGATATACAGCCTGCCTACAGCTGTCTATTGGGTAGACCATGGATACACGCCGCTGGCGCCGTGACGTCAACCCTTCACCAGAAGTTAAAATTCGAGTGGGAGGGCCAAGTCGTTACTATTTGTGGAGAGGAAGATATCTTTGTTAGCCATCTGGCTACATACAAATACATTGAGATGGATGGGGAGATCCACGAAACTATGAGTCAAGGGTTTGAGGCCTTGAACATAAACGAAGCATCCGCTGTACCTGGAACCTCAATGACATCTTATCAACAAGCCCGGAAGGTTGTTGAGGAGGGGACTGCCCAAGGGTGGGGCAAGTTGCTGCCCGTAGAGAAGAAGGAGGATAGATTTGGGTTGGGTTACAAACCAACTCAACAAGATCAAGCAGAGGCTGCTAAGAAGCCCAATTTTGTCAGTGGGGGGATGCTCACCCCAGATGCCGTGAACAACTTGGAAGATGAGTCGGAAGATGAGCGCAACCTGGAGAGTTGGATACGTCCAAGGATCCCGGGGAGCCGTATCTCAAACTGGTCTTCCTAGGAAATTATAAAGGTTACTCCCGCAGAGTAATTATTATTTCCGGTATATTTTAAGCATGCATCAAGTCTTGCATCTTGCCCAAGATGTCAAGACTCATTTTGTAATCGGGCGATCTGTAATTTTGTGCAAATAGATCAATCAATGATAATCGGACATCTTTTGCAAATGAGTCTTTTTCTTTTCCGCTCACTGTTTTTCCATTTTTCTTTTTGTACAAAAATAAATGGCAATGTTTTCAAAATGATAACTTCATTTCACTCTTTCTAAACAAGATTAAAATCAATCACTAAAATGAACAAATCTGAACCCTTGCAGAGAGTGCCTCTCAGACCGCACCGACAACAGCACGGCTATGACTTCGTATGACTTTGAAAATCCAATCAATCAAGCTGATGAAGGGGTTGAAGAAGAGTATGAGCTTCCTGAAGAGCTAGCCAGGTTGTTGAGACAAGAGGAAAAGGTTATCACTCCTCATCAGGAGGAGGTCGAAACGATTAATCTTGGTACAGATGAAGATGTGAAAGAAGTTAAAATCGGGGCCTGTTTACAAGACTCAGTGAAGAGACAACTGATAGACCTGCTTCAGGAGTATGTGGATGTGTTTGCTTGGTCTTATAAGGATAGGCCAGGGTTGGACACCGACATTGTTATGCACAAGCTGCCTTTAAGAGAAGATTGCCCACCGGTTAAACAGAAACTGCGTCGTACTCGCCCAGATATGGCAATGAAGATTAAAGAAGAGGTACAAAAGCAGTGGGACGCCAGGTTCCTTGCTGTGACTAGCTATCTGCCGTGGGTTGCTAATATTGTGCATGTGCCTAAGAAAGATGGCAAAGTAAGGATGTGTGTTGACTACCGGGATCTGAACAGGGCCAGCCCGAAAGATGACTTCCCATTACCTCACATCGATGTATTGGTGGATAACACGGCTCAGTTCTCGGTATTCTCCTTCATGGACAGATTTTCGGGATACAATCAGATCAAAATGTCACCTGAAGACATGGAGAATACAACCTTCATCACACCCTGGGGCACGTTCTGTTATAAGGTGATGCCATTCGGACTGAAGAATGATGGTGCAACATATCAATGGGCTATGGTGACGTTATTCTACGATATGATCCATAAAGAAATCGAATGTTATGTGGATGACATGATCGCCAAGTCCCTCACCGAAGAAGACCACCTGGTAAATCTGCTGAAGCTATTCAAGCGTCTGAGGAAGTACCAACTGATGTTAAACCCCAACAAATGCACATTCGGGGTGCGATCTGGTAAGTTGCTGGGATTTATTGTAAGTGAGAAAGGGATTGAAGTTGACCCTGATAAAGTCAAGGCTATTCAAGAAATGCCTGCACCAAAGTCAGAAAAAGAAGTTCGAGGGTTCTTAGGACGATTGAACTACATTTCACGGTTCATATCTCACCTTACAGCAACTTGCGAACCCTTGTTCAAACTGTTGAGAAAGGAACAAACGTTCAGGTGGAACGAAGACTGCCAGAAGGCTTTTGACAAGATCAAGGAATACTTACAAGAGCCTCCAATCCTTATGCCTCCAGTTGAAGGAAGACCTCTAATCATGTACTTGACAGTATTAGAAGAGTCAATGGGGTGTGTGCTGGGCCAGCATGACGAGTCTGGTCGAAAAGAGTATGCAATATACTACCTAAGCAAAAAGTTTACCGACTGTGAACAGCGTTATTCACTGCTCGAGAAAACTTGTTGTGCTTTAGCGTGGGCTGCTCGCCGACTAAGGCAGTATATGTTGACCCACACTACCTTATTGATCTCAAAGATGGACCCAGTTAAGTACATATTTGAGAAGCTAGCACTTATCGGACGGGTTGCAAGATGGCAAATGATCCTCACAGAATATGACATCCAGTACACATCTCAGAAAGCCATCAAGGGCAGTGTATTGTCTGAATATCTTGCTGAGCAACCTATTGATGATTACCAGCATATGAGATTTGACTTCCCTAATGAAGACATCATGTTCATAAAAGCAAAAGATCATAAAGAGCCTGTTCACACTAAAGGGCCCGACCCGGAGGAAGAATGGACTATGATGTTTGATGGGGCTGTTAATATGAATGGTCGTGGTGTTGGTGCAGTACTCATTACACCTAAAGGGGTTTACATGCCTTTCTCGGCGAAACTCACCTTTAACTGCACTAACAACGAAGCTGAATACGAAGCTTGCATTATGGGTCTTGAGGAAGCCATTGACCTCAGGATCAAGACATTGACTGTATTCGGGGATTCAGCTTTGGTAGTTAATCAAACCAACGGCAAATGGTACACACACCAGGATCACCTGATACCTTACAGGGATTATATAAGGAGGTTATTGACTTTCTTCACAACAGTCAAGCTTGAGTATATCCCTCAGGACGAGAATCAGTTTGCAGACGCTCTGGCTACCATTTCGTCCATGATCAAAGTTCAAGCTGCCAACTTTGTACCTCAAATTTCAGTGTCCAGACTCGACAGACCAACATATGTGTTTGCAGCAGATGTTGTCAAGGATGATAAGCCTTGGTTCCATGACATTAAGTGCTTCTTGGAGGATCAAACATACCCACCTGGGGCATCTTCCAATGATAAGAAAACTTTAAGAAGGCTCGCTGGTAGTTTCTTTCTGAATACTGATGGTTCCCTGTACAAGAGAAACTTTGATATGGTACTCCTCAGATGCGTTGATAGAACAGAAGCAGACTTGTTGATGCACGAGGTGCACGAAGGATCCTTTGGTACCCATGCTGGAGGACATGCAATGGCCAAGAAGTTGCTAAGATCAGGTTATTACTGGATCACAATGGATGCCGACTGTTGTGCCTACGCCAGAAAATGCAATAAATGCCAGATTTATGCGGATAAGGTGCATGTGCCTCCTAATCCTTTGAATGTGATGTCTTCACCCTGGCCCTTTGCTATGTGGGGCATTGATATGATTGGTAAGATTGAACCGACTGCTTCAAATGGCCACAGATTCATCCTGGTTGCCATTGACTATTTTACCAAGTGGGTTGAAGCAGCTTCATATGCAAACGTTACAAGACAAGTGGTAGCCAGATTTCTGAAGAAAGATATCATCTGTCGATACGGAGTTCCCGAGCGAATCATTACTGACAATGGTTCCAACTTAAACAACAAAATGATGGCAGAGCTATGCCGGGACTTCAAGATCCAACACCACAATTCTTCTCCTTACAGGCCAAAGATGAATGGCGCTGTTGAGGCAGCAAATAAGAATATCAAGAAGATTGTGCAGAAGATGGTAGTTACTTACAAAGACTGGCATGAGATGCTACCATTTGCCTTGCATGGGTACCGTACCTCAATCAGAACATCCACTGAGGCAACACCGTATCAGCTTGTGTATGGTATGGAAGCAGTCCTACCAGTTGAAGTTGAATTACCCTCCCTACGGGTATTGATGGATGTTAAGCTGAGCGAAGCAGAATGGGTCCGATCCCGATACGAACAACTAAGTTTGATCGAAGAAAAAAGATTGGCTGAAATCTGTCATGGGCAGTTGTATCAGAAAAGAATGAAGAGAGCCTTCGATCAGAAAGTCAGGCACCGAGAGTACCAAGTAGGAGATCTTGTGCTGAAAAGAATCCTCCCTCCTCATACAGACCACAGGGGAAAGTAGACTCTGAATTATGAAGGACCATTTGTAGTAAAGAAGGTTTTCTCGGGTGGAGCACTCATGCTCAGCACCATGGATGGTGAAGACTTCCCGTCCCCTGTAAATTCAGATGCAGTTAAAAAATACTTCGCATAAAATGACCCGCTGGACATAAAAACAGAATGTAAGTCCAGGCAAAAATAGGGCATCCCGGCGAGTCAAAAACAGAATAAAAGACTCGGGAAAAAATAGGGGAAAATAAACAAAAACATGTGTACACCCGCTGAGTTGAAAAGCCGCATTGGACAACTCAGGAAAAAATGGGTATCCCGATGGATTGAAAACCCGAAAGGGCGATCCATGCAAAATAAGGGAATAAGCGAACAACTGCATTCTGAATTTGGCTGTATCACTTACAACTTGGTAAGCTTCAAAAGGTTCAAGCGCCAATCAGGATCAACCTTCTTCAGAAAGCAAGACGAGAAGAACGTCAAAAGTCATACGAGTCATAGCAAAAGGGAAGCTCCTTGAAGCGTCGTCAACATTGCCAGCATTTTGTTTCTCAATTTATAACAATCTCCTCATTTTAGGAGATATGTTTCTTTGACTGTATCTTGCCAATTCAGGGCACATGAATTAATAAAATCAGATTTTCAGTCATGTCTCGTCTCGTACATTCTATTTTCGTTTGCAAAATGTCCGATGTCTTTAAGATACTGATTGCATAAACGCAGATGTTTCTTTTCTAAAGAATACGTGCTTGCAGGAAATATATTTGCTCCCGGGAGTGTCTGAACTCCTATGACGGAATCCGGTAAAGGATACTTCGGGATTACTTGTGCATCCCTCTGTCTTTGCAGGGTTGCAGGTATTCAAAGCGCAACATGGGGCATGTAAGCTTCATCCCAGCAAGCTGGCAAGTCAGCACTCACTCAGTCTTAGCACCCAAAGTGTTTTCTCCCCAGTTGAGTTTCCACTTGTTACTTCTCCCAACCGAGGTGCCAATCATTCTTCCTCCTCAGCTAAGTACAAAAGCCAGGGAACCATCTCCCCACAGAGTTTCAGCCTCTATCCAGAAGAGCAACGCATGAAGGAATCACAACAGAGTGACGAAAGCTTTTACAAACCCCGGCTGGGTCCTTCAGTTACTGGAATAAGTCTATCATTGACCCATTCCCCAAGCGGAATCATATGCATCAGATCTACCAATGATCTCATCCCCAGCTGGGATGTCCATTTCAAGCAGATCGACCAGAGATCTTCACGGCAACGGGATCCGAATCCCGGATTGGTATCCTTGCATAATCATAGCATTCACATCATATTTTCCCCACAAAGCGTAGCATTCCATCTAATACGGAGCATTACGGCAAAAATCAAACATATCGCATAATCATAAGCCATGTTCTGAATCAAGCACTTATGAATAATGACAATCCAGCAACAATATACAAAAAAAATGCTCACCAGATTCCCCAGCGGAGAGCTAAAGCTAAAGCAGTTGCCTTGCATTCACAAACATCAGTATATACTCCTTGGCACCCGTCCGTGTCATGTCCCCAGTAGAAGACCAAAGCGTCCTCTTTTCACTCACAAATGCTTATATATATATACATTTCCTTGACATCCGTCCGTGTCATTTTCCCCAGCACAGTAACATAAACACTTTGTATATCAGATTTTGTTTATACTATACTTTTTTCCTTTCGACACTCGTCCGTGTCACTCTCCCCAGCAGGTTAAACACTCATCTATACACCATTCATACTTATTACTCTTATACAGGTACTCGTCCGTATCTTGTATGCACCACTTATATCATCTCAGATTCGACACTAGTCCTTGTTCTTTGTTAACCAGTTGGTACTCGTCCGTACCATCATCTCAGAACATGTGTCAAGCGTTTGTTTCTACCTGATGCTCGTCTGTATCATAGTCTTAAGGATGCTCGTCCGCATCTTTAATCCATACACGTGTCAAACACTCATGTCTTCTTGAATTTAGACACTCGTCTGTGTCTACTATTCCCCAGAAGAGTCCCCTCAGATTCGACACTCGTCCGTGTTCCTTGTTAACCAGTTGATACTCGTCTGTATCATCATCTCTGAACACGTGTCAGTATTTGTTTCTACCTGATACTCGTCCGTATCGTAGTCTTAAGGATGCTCATCCGCATCTTTAATCTATACACAACGTCAAAACACTCATACCTTTATTTCTTGGATATAAACACTCGTTCGTGTTTACTATTCCCCAGTAGATAGCCCGCAAGACAAAATTTCTTTTCTATCTGACATTCGTCCTATGTCATGATAAACCTTGAGAGCAGCCGTCCCCTGCTAGGTGATCGTCCTTCACCTCTTGATGATCGTCCTTCATCATGCTCATCCGATGGCCGTCCCCATCATTGATCTTTTCTATCTGACATTCGTTCTATGTCGTGATATTTTTAGCAGTCGTCCCCTGCTAGGTGATCGTCCTTCACCTTTTGATGATTGTCCTTCATCATTTTATCCGATGGCCGTCCCCATCGTTGATATTGTTATCTGACATTCGTCCTATGTCATGATAAACCTTGAGAGCAGCCGTCCCCTGCTAGGTGATCGTCCTTCACCTCTTGATGATCATCCTTCATCATGCTCATCCGATGGCCGTCCCCATCGTTGACCTTTTATCCGGCATTCGTCCTATGTCGCGATATTTTCGGCAGCCGTACCCTGCCAGGTGATCGTCCTTCACCTTAGATGACCGTCCCTCATCTTATCCCCAACATAGCAGCCGTCCCCTGCTAGGTGATCGTCCTTCACCTTTGATGACCGTCCCTCATCATTATTTCATTTATTCTTTAACCCGATGGCCGTCCCCGTCGTGGTCCCTTTTCTTTTTCCTGGTGATCGTCCTTCATCAGTTTATCCCGATGGTCGTCCCCATCGTTGTTTACATTACTTTATGAACCTGATGGTCGTCCCCATCATTTTTCATTAATCCCCAGAGAATCTTATAACTTTACTTGATGGTCGTCCCCATCATAATCCCTTTTATCCCCAGCATGTCGGTCGTCCCCGTCATTGCTTTATTTCCCGCACTTTTCCCAGCGTGTCGGCCGTCCCCGTCATTGCTCATTCCTCAGCAGTCGTCCTCCGTCGCCCACACTTTACAATATACTTTACTTTCCTTTACAATCTATATCCCTTTTCTTCTTCATTCTGTGAGTGCAAATTTTGGACTGTCTTTGGTATTCAACCACAAGTTATCTTGTTTGCCTGATAAGCCGTTGCTTACATCCTGCACAGCTAACTCATGTTTGAATAGGGGCAGCTGTAAACACCCCAAATTTGCTCTCACCCATTCACACCATGGCTTGTGATCATTTCATGTGCATAAATCCAATCATAGCATCTCATATTACATTTTTGATTTATTGCATTGGTTCAAAGTCATCTGCATCTAGGGTTTGTGATCTGAGCAATCCAAGAGCTTCTTGAGCCACTCCAAAGGTCATCAATCACTTCAAAGGGGTCCATGTATGTTCAAGCATCATATTATATCCTCTCAAAGTCAAGAATGTCAAAAAATCACAAGAACTGAGAATGGCATGGAAGCAGAGTCAGTTTGACTACACAGATGACCTAGAATTAGGGTTTTGGTTTCAGAGGCCATAAATCCAAAGTTTTTGGTCATTCTTGTTTATATTGGTCTCTATATGGTATAGGGATCATTCATATCAATTTTCATGAAGAAATTCAATGAGGAAGTCATCTGATCAAGGGTTGACTTTCTAAGCAAGTCAGTGCAAAATCAGGGCATCTGAGGCCCCCAATGACCCAACCAAAGGGTGTTCTTCATCATTTTGATTGTGTATGATCTTTATTTGATCATAGAAGATGTTGGAAGTTCACAAAATTGAAGAATTTCAAGTCATTTGCAAAGTTGACTTTTTGGGAAGGTTGACTTATGATGAAAATTGCCATTTTAGGAAACTTTTTCAACCCTTGCTTTTTGATTCAAAAATGCTTCAAATGGAAAAAATTTGGTCATTAAAGTTGTAGAATGGATCATTCCCTTTTCAAAAAGTACAAGAACATGACCTAATTCATTTTGGATCAAAAGTTATGGCTTGTCAAAGTTGGCTAAAATCATAAAATTTGAAGTTTTCTACCAAAGAGACATTTTGCAAAATGCTATGTTCAAGTGTTCTAAAGGCCTCAAATGTGTATCATTTCTTCACAACATGATCATGTGACATCTAAAATTCAGAATGGGCCAAGGGATCACTCATCTTCATGACTTATGGAGCAAGAATTCTCAAAGGAAACAAAAGTGAAGCAAGTTGCAAAAAACTCACTCAAGTATGAATCCACTTGCTTGCTGAATTCATAACCAATCTTAGGGCTCTCCACACTTCTTGCTGCGCAGGACACCCCATTTGTCCTTGGCTAGCTAGTAGCCTATGCCTCTCTTACACAAACTTGACATTTTGGCAACTTGAGCCATACCAATCACAGCAGTACACATCAACTCATCTGACCAATCCCATTTGTTTATACAAACCAAAAGCAAGCCGAAGCACAAATACACAAGCCTGAAAGCACCAAGAAGACAGCTCTCTCATTTTCCACCCCATTTGCAAAAGCATTCGAAACACTCTCCACAAGCTGCAAACACACAAACAAACTTCACAAACAAACTCAGCATGCTTCACTGATCAAAAACCACCCATCACCATAGCCTGAAAGTCCCAGAAACCAAAATACGATTTCCACCCCCCCTTGAACAGAACTTCAGCAATCTTCCAAACCAACCATTATAAACTTCAAACAAGTATTGAAAGCTTCTCAGGAGGTCTATTGGAGTTGATTGGAAGCAAGAAACCAGCCAGAAAGTGCCAGAAATCAAAGCTTCGATTCAGGTAGCCATGGAAATTCATTTTTCCAGAACTCCTCTCTCTTGTTTCTAAAATGATCTACATGTTCCCCTGAGTCCATTGAACCTTTTACTTTTGAAAATGATTGAGTTTTGAGGTTGTATGCTTGATCTGAAAGTTTGCCCGTAAATTTGTTCTTGCTTGTTTCCTTTGATTCAGTGAAAATAAAATGTTGTTTGAGTTAGGGTTTATGCTTAGGGTTGTTCATAGATTGATTCTGGAGAGTTTGGTGAGGATTTGATGCGTATTGAGAGAGATAGAGGTTTGGTCTCGCCGGAGAAGATGACCGGAACACTGTTCCGGTCACCTGATTTTGTTTAGGGTTCAGATTAGGGCACTAATCATAATTAGCAAATTTGAATGCTGGCCGTCCAGATGCGCGCCAAGTCCACTCCCGCGCGTGTGAGTTTGAACCTCAGCCATTGATCATGCTGACTTTTCCATTTTTCAGTTTTATTTCATTTTATTTTCATTTAATTTCATTTGTTTTCTACATTTAATTTAAAATAGTAAAAATCATTCAAAAATTCTGAAAAATTTTATGCAACCTTTTATTAATTTTCAGAAACCAAAAACATTTTTATTTTTATTTTTATTTTTTGCATTTAAAAATATTTTTAAATCATTTAAAAGATTATTTTTAATTAATTAATGAGAATTAATTAATTAAAAATACTTTTAGGTATTTAAAAATCACCAAAAAATTCATGAAACATTTAAAATCATTTAGAAACATTGTCCAACCTTCAAACCAAAATTCTTTTTTGATCTTGATGTCTTTTGACAATTTTCCCATGGAATTAATTTCATTTTAAGGCATTATTTTGATCCAATCTTCAAAAATTCATTTATGCCTAGTCTTTAAGAGTTGGACTTTGATTCTTTTTGCATTGCATCTTGTATAGCATGTAGTTCATAGGATTAAATTGGCATGATTTGATCTTGCATTTTCAATTTGTTTGACATTTTTCTTGACAAGGTACCTTAAAACCCTAGCCATCTTAAGAAATTCATAACTTTCACTAGGTTAAGAATTGGGTCCTCTCCTTTGGGCAGTGAGTTTGTGTAGGGTTAGGGTTCCTTTGAATGCATTTTTAAATTTTTATCTTGATGTTTGCTTCTGGTTTTTATTTTTGTTTTGTGCATTGATCATAAACCCTAATTTGGGCTTCCTTTTGCATTCATCTTGCATTTGCTTACATACCATGACTTGCCATGACATTTTGTGCATCCATTTGATTCATTAGACATCTTAAGACATATTAGAAGCATGTTTGATCATTGCATCATTCATTTTCCATTTTGTATGTCATTTGCATTCCATAACTTTTCATGTACATCCATGGTTCTAAGCATGTTTCTCTTGCATCCATATGTTTGTATGATCATTCCCATGCCTTGTTTCATGTTTGTGTCATCTCATAGCATCATTAGCATCATACTTATGCTTCTGGTTTTGGTTTGCATCATTCCATTCCATTTCATTTTGCATTGCATTGCATTCCTTTCACTAACTTTTCAGGTGGTAAGTTACTTTGAGAAGTGAATTTGCCTTCACTTCTCACAATCTCTTTTCATCTCTCTTATGCATCATTGCTGCATTTTTTCTTGTGTTTGATATTGAGCTTGCTCATTCTTATTCTCCTTACTTTATTTCTTCAAGTGACTTGTCTTCTTAAATGAAGCAAGTTACTTTGCTTCTCTTTGTTCCTTTCATCTGCTTCCTGGTGGTTTCTCTGAAGATCTTTCTTGTAAACCTCACAAACCTTAGGAACAATCAAGCATGACAATAATTAGGGTTTTGATTAGTCCCCCATTTATATTTTACCTTTGTGTCTCATTGAGTCTTCTCTTCTCATCTCATAATCAAGGACTAAACCATAAAGGCTTTAAGGCTTTGTGATTAAGTTTATGCCTGTATCCTTCTATTAGGATGGAGTGTATAACTTTAATCCTAAGTGTTAAACCCTTAATGTGTTTAAATCCTTTAATCAATCCACCTAATAATCATTAAGACATCAAGCTTGTAACTTGGGCCTTGCATTAGGGTTCTAATTCTTCCTTAATTGGTTAAGAAGGACTAACCCTAGTGTTAATGGACAAGTCCCCCTCAAGTTGTCTTACAAACCATAAAAATCACTTCTTCATCTTATCATTAACTAAAATCCACTTAATAAAGGCTTTGTTTTGTCATGAGTTTAATCCCTAATCATGGATTAAGTTGAGGAGCTTTCCTCAGCTTAAACATTCTCATCTATTATCCTTCTATTAGGATGGTGTAATGAGTCTGTTTAATCCCTGATTATGGCTTAAACTCATTACTCAACACTAAACAAAAAACCACAAAAACATCTAATTAATCACAAGTAGGTTAATGATCTTAATCCTGCATCAAAGGTGATTAAGTGTGAGAAGCTGACTTCACACTTAAGGTATTCTCATTACCCCTAATCAGAGGGAAGATGTGATGAGTTTACTAACCCATTGGTTTAGGCTTAAGCTCATTAACTTATGACAAACTTTCAAAAGCAATAAAAGACTGAAAACTCAAAAACAAACAATAATCGTCTCCTTCGGGATTCTTTTCTCATCTCATTCACTCATAAACGAGAACTTGCTTCTTCCGTCTAATGCAAGACAGTTTGCACCTGAGCCAGACAGGTCATACACTTGAGCATAGACAAATAAGCAGTTCATCAATCAATTCATCTTTCAGTCTCTTTGGGTCGAACTACGATGTTCTGACTTCCTCATTGCACGAGAGGATACGTAGGCATAACTTAACAGTTATCGAACAAAAGTCTCTGTATATTCCCCCTCCTTCTAGCATTGTTCTTAGCCTCATTATCATGAGCACTTCACTCTTGTTCTTACACTGACACTGTACATTTACACACTTCACACTTCTTTTACACTGACACTTGCATCCTTTTCCAGCTCCTTATACACAGATTGCACTGACACTACCCCTTTAAAACACAAATCTTTTAAGCGTGGATTCCGTCGAGTACGACGGACAATCTGGGTGCTAATACCTTCACAGGTTGTAACCAACCCCCTTTCTCAGTCTCTCTGGTTCGCAACCGTCTTATCCATATCTTTCTAGGTCTATGCAGCATTACCTTTCCTCCGGGATAAAAATGCCTAGCTGTTGCACCCCAAAATTTTCCCTCACAATACAAGACTTTGTGTGCTAAGAAGGTTCACAAGGTTCACAAGATTTACAACACTTACAAGACCTTTCATGAGATTCATAAAGTCTACAAGTTACTTTATGAGGTTCACAAGGTTCACAAGATTCACAATGCTTATAAGACCTTTCATGAGGTTCATGAAGTCTACAAGTCACTTTATGAGGTTCACAAGGTTCACAAGGTTCACAATACCTCCCATGAGGATCACAAGACATCTTATGATGGTTCACAAGGTTCACAAAGTTCACAATTGGTCAGAAAAGTTGACAATTCCCTCAGACAATGCACCTCCTAAGCAGTGCATCCAAAACTAGGGTTGTGACTTTAATCAGGCTAAATGAACTTCCAAGACTTCAAGTGAGCTTCATAACATCTTATATGTGTTTAAGAACCCCCATGACAAGTTTCAAGACTTTTCTCAAAAGTTTGCTCAGTCAGATGATCAGATAAGTCAAAGTCAGTCAAAGCAGTTAAAAAGTCAAACTAAGGTCAACTGTGGTCAAACCAAAGTCAAACTTCATGATTTTTTGCCAACATCAAGTATATGAAGTAAAATTCATCATTTGATCAAGGGTTGATCATGATTCATCAAAGAGATTTCAGATCATCAAGAATCAGGAGTTTCTAAATTAGGGTTTCCTAAGTAAAAGTCAACTGAACTTTGACCAGCCATAACTTTCACATGCTTCATCATCAAGTCTCCATCCAAAGCTCATTTTGAAGGAAATTGAATTCTCTACAACTTTGTGTCTCACAAGCCAAGCCCAAAAATGCTTCATTTGGAAGGTATGAGCTAAGACATTATAGGTCCTTTTGAAAGTCAACAACTTCAAAAGGGCATAACTTGAGATTGGTAAATGATATGGACATGAAACCAGTGGGGTTGGTTAGAGGACTCTTCAAGCTTTCCAAAATGTCCAAGAACACCCTCATAGCATTAAAATTGAAGGATGTGTGCCCTTGCAAAGTTGGGAAATTTTGGGTTGGTTCATGAAGAAAATGGAGGTCTAAAACCAATTTTTTCCAAATGGGCTTGCCAAATAATGACCCAATCCACATCAAAACATCTTGCACGAAATTAAATTGATTTATTCATAATTTTATTCATTTTGTTTTTATTTATTATGATTTTTATATTAAAAAATCATTTTAAATTCAAATAAAATATAAAATAATGAAAATTAAATTTGATTTGGTTTCTAGAAGGTCTTAAATTATATTTAGACTTGATTGATACAAGAGTAATGAGAATCATACCAAAATAGCAAGTGTTTATGCAAAAAAAATTTGATTTTCAAAGGCCATCTTTTTGAATCTTTTTGGATCAAATCTTCTACACAATGACCTAATTTTTCAGCCTCAATTAATCACTCAATAAGTATAGAAGAGAACCCTAGCACAAGACACGATTTCCAGCCTCCCCAAGAGTAAGTTTGCATTGTCCAAAATCTCTCCAAAAACTCAAATTCGGTTTCCATTATTCAGGACATTTGAAGGTAATCTAAAGACATAGCAATGATCCTTGGACCTCCTTGAATCAAAACCAACCATTACATTGCATCATAGCATGATATATTGAGAAATCCGAACTGTTTTTGTTCACTTTCGATTTTTTCTTGTTCTTGCATTTTCTTGTAATATTAATCAAGTTTGACTGTTGGTTTGTGTTTAGACAAGTGCAAGGATGAGTTTTGGGCAATCGAATTGATGGTTTAGTGACTGAATCGTGAAACACCATTCTTAGGGTTTTGGCCAAGGTTTAGGGTTTCCTGATTTGTGGAATATAAATGGATTCTAAAACCATAGAATGATTCAAATGAATATCTGGATCATATTTATAGGTTTAATTTTATGAAATTTTATGGTTTTGTTGATCATTGGATTTCGTAGGTTTTGCTGCCATTGTAATTTCGCAGGAAATATGGTAGAAAAATTTGTAACAAAATTCGCAGGAACCAAGGTTGAAGATGAAGACCAGTGGCGCCAATTTCTCTGTTTAAAATTTGTTATAATATTTTATTTTATATTGTGGATATGTTATCAGCGTTGGTTGTTTGGCCTGATGGTAAGATGCGCATGTACACTGCCTGCAAGCCTGGGTTCGAATCCTGGCTTTGTACAATTTTTCTTATTTTTTCAGGACAATTATGAATCTTCATATATTATGCATCATAGTCACTATATTATCAGATGCGCTCATCCAGCAGGAATGGTAATGTGTTTGTGTATTGCTTGCAAGGCCCTGGGTTCGATTCCCCCCAGGCCTTTTGGTTTTTCTTCTTTTTGTGATTTTTCAGGATTAGTGCATAAAACCAATTCAACCTATCCTTGTACTGCCTGCGCATGCTGGCCTGGTGGTGGGTGTTGTTGGCCTGGGTATTTGCAATCAGAATGTCCTGGGTTCAAACCCCAGCCAGGTAAGTTTTCTTTTTACTTTTTCTTTCTATTTGTTTATATTAATTTAATTAAAATTATAATTCTAAAATCCTAATATTAATCTTAAAATATTTTCTAAAAAAACTAATTTCTTTTTTTTTTAATATGTGTATATTGTTATTATATATATAATTTATTTGAATTAATATTTATAATTTTTTGTACATAAAACCTAATTTATTTTATAAACCCTAAAAATATATTTTTTAAAAACCCTAATTAATTATGTTAATTTTCAAAACCCTAATATCTTTGTATATAAATTAAATCCTAATTATTTTCACAACTCTAATTCTTTAATATTATTATTTGTATATATATTATATTTATGGTGTAATTAAAAATTCTAATCCAATTTCTAATTAAACATATAAATTGCTTATAATTTAAATTTTTTTTTGTACATAAAAATTAAAATCCTTAATTTATATTTTTATATATGACATAAATTGTTTATTTTTTGGTTAAATTTTTATAGTTAAAAGTTGTTAATTTAATTTTATAATTATAATATGTTCATAATTAATATAATTTTATAATATGCATATACTTTAAAATTCTATAATAATTGTTCATATTTTCTTATTAACATTTAAAAAATTTGTTTATTATAATACTTTTTGTTTATTTTTAGTATTATTATATGATTATTACTAACCCCCTTTATTTTAAATTATGATTATTATTATTATTTTCACTAACCCAATTTTTATTATTATTATATATTTTGCTTTATTTATTTAAATTGTTTATTTATCATTGTTGTAATTGCTCCTTGGTGTAAATATTTTTATAATGTTTAAATTATTTAATCTTATGTTATGGTTAGTAAATAGGGAGTGAAAACTATTTGTATTTAAAATTAAATTTAGATCATTTAAATTACAAGATAAATATTTAAAATTAAACACTCACACACGTAAGTCGATCTTTGATCGCCATCTCACTTTCTAGGGTTGCCTCTCAATGTTGCCTAATAAAAAGGTCAAGTAGGGGGTATAAAGCAAAAGTCCCTTAAAAGAAAAGTCATCTAGTCCCTTCATAATCAAAGATCAAGTCCCTTAATGGTTGCCTTACATAAAGATCTTGTCCCTTTCGAATAAAGATGACAGTCCCTCCAAAATGCTTAATACACCCTACAGTTGCCTTCATTAAACAGATGTCCCTTTACTTGTCCCACCCATCCAAGGTAATGACTACCTATTCCTTAATAATAGGGATAGTCTTACCATTTAAAGGATAAAGAACAGAAAGACTTAAACTTTAGGGTAGGTTCCTCATAGTTACTTGCTCACTATTTCAAAATAAATTTCAAATACTTAACAATTTCAAACAATTTTCAAACACAAGTTTTTTACGCATCCGTACATGGATCATTATCAAACTCTTATGAAAATTTCTATTCACACACTCCACCTTTTCAAAAACAATTCAAAGTGAGCTAAGTAACTAAGAGCCCATGGATAACCATGGATGTAAAGGGTGCTAACACCTTCCCTTTACATAACCTACCCCCCGGACCCAAAAATCTTTTTAAAAGGTCTTTCCTGTTCTTTTATGCCTTTCCTTTGGATAAAATAAAAGTCGGTGGCGACTCTTGCTATCCGCAACATAACTAAAGTCAGTTCTCCCACCGTGTTACACTAGCTGGCGACTCTTTTCATTTCATCCTTTCGCCGACCGTTCGCGTATGTACCTTTATTTGAGCCAGTCTCATTTATCGGGAGCGACAACCGTCAGCTAGGCCATTGTCAGGACCCGCATGACTGCGCTCGCGTCCTGAGCCAGAGATAGTCGTCGAGCAGGACGGTCCATCCCCTCCAAGAACAGAGAGTCCGCACGATCCACCTTCATGCTGGTTCCCTCAAAGAAATTGCGCATCACAAAACATGGGGGCAGCCCGTGCTTGGGCTTTGGAGGAGCGCTGGCCGTTAAATCTACAGTGGCCGCTGATTTGTGTTTCTTCATCAAGGAGCCAATCGATGCGCTCGGCGAACCCTGGACCAAGGGGCCCGACCCCGAGCCACTCGTCTCGGTCAGCTTGGTTTGCACGACCCTTGATCGTTTCCTCTGCTGCTGGACCAAACGTTCTTGAATTTTGTCCAAAGGATTCGTCAGGGAGCCTGAAAAAGGAAAAGGATCAAGTTAGTCATAAGCAACAAAATTAAACCAAAAATCTTAACAAACGCAAATAAACGGATACCAAAGAAGTTGGACACTTCCTTCCCGTTACGATAAGCCAGCAGCTCAGTAACGTTGATCAAGGGACGCTCCACAGCTTCCCCCCATCCTGATCAACTATAACCTTCCCATCTCCGTCCAACAGAGGGGTCGGAGTGAAGGAGGCTATTAACTTTCTGAAGGCCTTGAAACTAGCCGCATCGTCATCATTCAACGTATCCCCCACTTGAACGAATTCCCCCACAGGTTTTTCATAGTGAGCATGACTCCAAGAAAAAGGGAACAGCCACAGTCTCCTCGGAATCACCTGACCTTGGTCGTCGAGCTTGGGCTCGTCATTCTCGTCAGTGTCTATTCTGAGAAAGCTCATAGCTCTCACGGCCGCCGCGCTCGCGGGTTTTATCGGGAAGTAGTCAGTTTTGAAGGCCCAGATGGATTCTGAATGGGCCTTAAAAATCTTGGTCCGCTGCTTGAAGGACACGAACCCCTTTCAGTAAGTTCCTCTCCCAACTTGGCGCTGTAAGGAGAAGAGGCGGAAGAAGAGGGGAAGAGTGGCACCAACACCCAGATGGGCGCACGTCACCTCAAACGCCCTTAGAAATGCATATGAGTTAGGGTGTAACTGGGAAGGAGCGACACAGAGATGCCCGAGCACAACACTCACAAAGTCGCTGAAAGGCAATGTCACCCCCAGGACTGAAGTCGCATATTCGTACATGGAGAATGCCCGACCACGAAAATCTGAGAAGATACGGTCGTCATCTCCCGGGCAAGTTACAACCCAATCAGCAGGATCACCAACAACTGGCAGCGGCTCCGTTCGAGGTCTTGAAAATGAAGACACCTTATCCAGCAAATCTTCCACCACCCATTCTTCGGGCGAGACCCTCGTCTGATCAGGACACTGAGGCGAGTCTGTCGACGCTCCTGTAGTGCTTGTATCCGAACTCTCCGAGGAGTTCCCAGAACTTGAAGGAATAGACGTGGACGACCCTGAATCTCCCGAGGACGTCTCCTCAGAAAGCACGTCCAGCGGATTCACGAGCGAGTTTTCACCTGAAAAGCAGAGGAAAGGCGTCAGTGAATTCGATTAAGAATATCAAATCCACCCTTCCACCGCTCGACAAGTGAAAGGGCGTGCATCAGCTCAGAGACTATGTCCCGAGCTGTAGCCCTGGCTGACCATCGCTCGGAGCGACGGCTTACGCCCAATATTCTATATGTCAAGGATCTAACCTAATATCCATCAAAATCCATATCTAAGTCGACCAATACCTAAGTCGACCCCAAAGTTAGGGTTTGCAACCGACCGGCTACGGTGGCGGAAGTCCTAAGGTTTGCCGATTCCAAATCTAAAACCTACCGTTTAAAATCATCCTAAACCGCATACATTTCTACAAAATCTAAGCTATAAACACCTAGAGAGAAGAAAAAGAGCCGTACCTTGCGCTTGAGAAGACATTCTTGAAGAAAATGAGCTTCTGAAGATGGTGGTCGGTAAAGAATGGCGGTGGTCGACGGCTGAGACGGTGGCGGTTGAGCGAGCAGAGTCTTGAGGAAGAAAATGAAACGAAAAGGTCAAAATGGGCCCTGAGAATCCTATTTATAGAAAAGGAAACACGTGCGCACACGCGTGACTCCTACACGCTAGCCCCTAGACGAGCCGTCAAATCATTAA
Organism: Lathyrus aphaca; assembly: GCA_963966055.1. Taxonomy (NCBI): domain Eukaryota; kingdom Viridiplantae; phylum Streptophyta; class Magnoliopsida; order Fabales; family Fabaceae; genus Lathyrus; species Lathyrus aphaca. The sequence goes on along the minus strand of OZ014519.1, from coordinate 722,537,601 downwards.
TAGGCGCGAATTCCCAGATATTCCAGCTTTTCGTTTCACATTCTACTGCCGAGCAACGCATCATCTGCCCGTTCCCAGAAGATCGACAGCGTAGATCCCCGACCTTAACATTATGCATCACCGAGCACAACATCACTCTTAAGTCACTGCTCTACATCACGAACAATGACTTGGGGGGCTCCTATTCTGGACCGGCCCAATCCCTCCAATTGGGCCAAGAAGACCAATCCATTAAGCTTGCTCGACGTCGAGCATAATCATGAAAAGTGGTCCCAGTCGACCACAAACAATCCAGGCACGATGGAGTTCCCTAACGGCTAGTAATGACCGTTGCCTATTTTCACGGATCCCTCAATCTGCACCTTACAGAATGAACCAATAATCTTCCAGTTTGTCCCTTATATAAACCCTCTCATTTGAGAGGGTCAGGTATTCAATTTCTCTGACCTTTATACTTATACTTGCTCACTCTTGCTCGGTTACTTACTTTGGCATCGGAGTGCCTTGCAGGTACAACCCCTTTTTCTCCTCAACGACCATCTCCATACGCTCTCGAGGCCAGCCGCATCGGATCCTGATCTCTAGGTACGATCATTAGTTATAGTGTTTAAAATGGACCATAAATAAGTCCACACTTAAAATAAAATACACTAGTATATCTAAAATAAATTATAGGCTTAATTATAATTTTGATCCCCCTAATTTCATTTATTTTGAGTTATGATCCTCCTATTTTAAATCCAAACTTTTTGTCTCTCTATTCTTATTTATTTTTAGTTTTTGTCCCCCTATTTTAAAATCCGAAATTTTGGTATTTTTTTAAGTTTTTCTGAAAAAAGGTTTCGATATGCTTATGCGGTTTAGTATTTATTAAGAAATGAAATGAAAAGAGTAAAATCGTTTGACTTAAGTCAAGGTTTGATTATGAAAGTGGTTAAGGTTTGAAAACAAAGAAGGTTTTGAAAAGACGGAGAAGTTTTGAAAATTAAAGAAGTTGGAAGAGATGAAGAGATTATCCTAAAACTTGAAGTAAAAGTTAGGGTAAGAACAATCGAACCGTATGACGAGCATTCTTCGAAACAACAATAGTATTTCATCTTCATAAACAAGTGAACCAAATCAAGGCTAAGGTCTTCAATCCATAATAACTCAAGCAAAGGAAATGATCCTAAAATCTAGGTCCAAAACTCCAAGTCTAATGCTAAGGATAGTAGCCATAGTCTAAAATTAAAGTCACATGTCTTTTAGATGTTTAATCATTTATTAATATTTTTGTGTCCAAATGGATAAAATAAAAAGCACAAGAATATGAATATAAACATAAACAATATGATGAATGATATAGCATAATAAAAGAGATAAGGAGCGAGAGATTAAAATAAAGAAGATAAGGTGCGAGAAGGAATTAAAATGTTATTATAGTAATAGTATAATAATATTTACATAATAGTGGTATGGTGAACTTAATCATCCACAACCAAAAGAGTAATCAAGGTACTTAGTATCAAAAATCGAAAAAATAACTGTAACACGGTGGGAGAACTGACTTTCTATAAATGTTGCGAATAGCAAGAGTCGCCACCGACTTTTATTTTATCCAAGTGGAAAAGACATAAAAGAATAGGAAAGACCTATTTTTAAAAGACTTGAGTTCGAGGGTAGGTTATATAAAGGGAATGTGTTAGCACCCTTTATATCCATGGTTATCCATTGGCTCTTAGTTACTTATCTCACTTAATTGTTTTGAAAAGTGTGAAGTGTGTGATAAGAAAAAATTTCTTAGTACTTTGTAATAATCCTCGTATGGATGTATACAAAGCCTTTGTTTTGAAAATGTTTGAAAATTGTGAGGTGTGAAAAGTATTTTAAAGGGTGTGAGTCAGTAACTTAGAGTTCCTACCCTAGACTAAGTCATTCATGTTCTATTATATTCTTTCAAGGGTAAGATTGTCCCTATTATTAAGGAATAGGTAGTCCTTACCTTGGATGTGTTTAAGGGACGGGCGTAGGGTTATCGTATGGTCAACGAAGGAAACTTAAGGGGTGTCTTTAGTAATTGGGAGGGACTATCATCTTTAATCGAAGGGACAAGATCATTATCATAGGCAACATCGTAGGCAACATCATAGGGACTTGATCTTTTAAACCGGGAAGGGACTATGATGATTTATTTTGTAGGGACATTGCTTTTTAGACACCCCTTATTCGAGGGACCTGAACATTTGTTTTAAGGCAACTGAGAGGGGTAACCCTAGGAGGTGCAGATGGCGGTCATAGAACGATCGACTTACGTGTGTGAGTGATTTTATTCATATATTTAATCTTTTTAATTAAATTATCTAAATTCGTATTAATTTCAATTAGGTTTTGTCACACCCTAAATTACTAACCACGCAGTTATATTTACAGAAATTAAAAGCGGAAATTAAATATTCTACGCTATTACATTGAGGAGAAGGGAACATTAGTCCTTTTTTAAGGGGATTGCAAAAAAATAGAAATGCGGAAAATAAAAACCTATTGAAACATTACATGAAGGGAACAATTACATAATCGAAAATAAAAGCAAATATAAATTATAAGAAAATTAATACCTAATAGAAGCAATTAATCGTTTTTAGAAAATCATGATTTATTAGGGTTTTTAAGAAAATTAAAGTTTATATAGAAAAATATTAATCTAATTACTCATTAATTTATAAATTAATAAAAATTAATTTACATAAGGAAAATATCTTTAAAAAAAATAATTAGTGAAATTAATTTTAAGAGAATACTTAAGGATTAATTAGTGAATTTATTAATAAAAAGAATGAAGTTTAATTAACTAATTTACAAATAATACTAAAACCAATTTATTTAAAAAAAACATTATGTGAGAAAAAATATTTGAGGACAAGAAAAGAAATTTGTTTTTTTATTTTGTTTATTTTTTAAAAAAGAAAAATTAGTAGTGGTTATTTTAATTAAATTAATTATGATTAATTACCTAATTAACCTAATATAATATAATTATAAAAATAAAAACAAAAATAAGAAAAAGAAGGAAAAAGCCAGGCGCACAAAAAATATGAGGGAGTTTGGGATCGAACCCAGGCCCTCAAGCTCCAAACAATCATGCTCCACCACCAGGCTACCTGCACCATTTGAATTATTACGTAAAAGAATAATATATAAAACAAAACGTTTTTTTGAATTTTATGAAATCGCGCCAAGACACCTTCTTCTTCCTCCGTCCGTCTGGTAAACTTTTAGTGACACTCGTCCGTAACTAAAACTTGTAGTGACGGATTTTTTTCGTCACTATAAACCCTGCACAATCAAACATTGAAAATACGATGAATAAATTAGTTTTAATGGTCCAAGTTAATTAATATGAGGTCCCTAAACACAAATAAGTCATTAATTTCTCCATAAATTGCTTCTATCATGCGCCCCTAAATCGAACCCTCAAGAACCCTAATTATGGTTTTGTCTCCATATGGCCACGAATCTCCAAATTGTTTGCCTAGAAATGTTCCTTGTGACACCATAAACAATAGAAAACCATCAAATTTAGTTTATAACAAGTATAATTACAGAATCAAAAAAAATGTATAAACCAAAAAAACAAGATTCGGTTAGCATGTTTTGGCATGATTTTGATGCGAATGGAGGTTGGGTTACGATCAATGATCTTCAAGGAATCTAATGCCACCTTTATTTTGTTCTGAAATAGTCCCTAAGTGCCAAACCGAATACCTCTTTTTCTTGTTGTTTTTTGAGTTTGAAACCAAGTGTTTTCCTGCAAAAAATCGTGTCTTATGCCTTGGTCCTCATATGCACTTATAGTAGAATATATCTAGGTTAAGAAATCGGGCCTTTGATTCATGGATTAAATTCCTTGATCATGAAGAAACCAATCACTCATAATGATCCAAAAATCATATTAAATCCTACCAAATATGATTTGCGCGAATTTGTAATATCTTCAATCAATCTTAAATGCAATATATTTGGTTCTAGAACAATTATTTGATCCATTATTTGATTTTTCATATTTTATTTTCATTAAAATTGAATTTTAATAAATAAAATCCAAAATAATATAAAATTAAATTAAAAAATCAGAATAATTTGTCATTGGGTCGTGCATGCCTTTATTTTTTAGATTGGGTTGCAATTTTATGGGCCCATTTGGGAAATTTTGAAGTTAAGACCTTTTTTGCTTCATACACCCCTTGAAAATTTCCCAACTTTTACAAGGCACACCTCCCTCAATTTTAAGGCTATGAAGGTGTTCTTGGACTTTTTAGAAATCTTAGGTAGTCCTCTAACCAACCTCTTTGGTCCCATGTCCATATCTTTTACCATTTTCAAATTATGAGCTTTGGAAAAAGTTTTTGGTTGACTTTCAAACGGACCTATAATGTTTTAGCTCATACCTTCTAAATGAAGCATTTTTAGGCTTGGCTAGTGAGACACAAAGTTGTAGGGAATTCAATTTCTTTTAAAATGAGATTTGGATTGGAAATTTTTTATGAAGTATGTGGAAGTTATGGCTGGTCAAAGTTTAGTTGACTTTTACTATGAAAACCCTAATTTAGAAACTTCTTGATTCTTGATGATCTGAGATTTCCTTGATGAAACATGATCAATCCTTGATCAAATGATGAATTTTACCTCATAATCTTGATGTTGACAAAAAATCTTGAAGTTTGACTTTGAGTTGACCTTAGTTTGACGTTTTCACCAAGTTAACTGATTTTTGGATATCTGAACATTTGACTGGTCAAACTTATTGGGAAAGCTCTGAAACTTGACATGGGGATTATTGAAGATATGTGGGATGTTATGAAGCTCACTTGAGGCCTTGGAAGTCCATTTAGCTTGGAGAAATTAAAAACCCTTGTTCTGGATCCATTGTTCAGGAGGAGGCTTTGTCTGATGAAATCTTCAATCCATTTGACCAATTGGGGACCTTGAGAACCTTATGACCATTGAGAAATATTGAGACACATTTCCTTTATTGTGGGAGAGCAAATTTTGGGGTACAACAGCCGCCCCTGTTCAATTTTTTGAAACCTGAGGAGTTAGATTTGGCATGCACGCCATTCGTGACTTGAAGGTTGAAGAGGATTGAACACAAAAGCCCAAAAATTGTGCGTAAATGATGGGCGCGAAGACGCAATATGTGTCTAGCAGTATCTGAACTGCAAGCGCACAGCCTATCGAAGTAATATAAAAGATTGTCGATCCCACAGGGACTTTGTAATCACTTTGTGCTAGAGGGTCTGCTAGTTTAGCTAAGGCGGATGTTTGTCACGATTTTGGTTTTAAGGATTAAAAACGGGAACTAAATTTAGTTTTAAGGAAATAATGAGAAGGCGGTCGGTATGTAATTATGATAACCTATGCGGGTCAATCTAACCTAAGCTTATAAAGATGGTTCACTTAAATTGTTCTGTAGAGATTATCAGTTTAAATACCCTCGACTCACACTCTCGTGGTCTTATCTCAGATCTTACTCCTAAAGCCCTATGCCTGCTCTCGCTAGCCCATAAGTGTTTAGAAAATAATTTTTGAAAACTTAATAAGTCTAATTCATTTTAAAGCGCTCTCGCTGTATTTAAATCAAATGCCTAACTTTAGCTATCCGGTTAAAATCTCACACTCTCGTGGTCTCGACCTAACCTATTACACTTTTCTTACTCTTGTAACAAAAAGATTAATTTTAATTATAAAAAGTCACAGCCAGAATATAAGTTCTTAATTATTTTAGCTTAGATTCGATTTTACCGGTTTGGTTTAGTTTATTACATACTGCCTAATTAATTTAGCTACTCATTTTTGTTGTACCAGACAGATGCAGAAATAAACAAATATTAATTAAAACATACATTATAAAAGAATAACAATATCTTAACATAAACAAATAAATAACTTAATATAAATGCGAAAATATAAAAACCTGAATGATTAAAATCTTAAAACTCCTTCTTCCACAGATTGGCAAGCTCGGAGTGCGGAACCGGAATCAAAAACTAATACTAAACAAATTCTGAAGGCTAAAAAGAAATTAATAATAACAATTTCCTAATGTTGGAAATTGTTATTGTTTTTGGGTTGGATATAGAAGCAGAAAAATAACAAAAACAATGCTGGAAAAATTAAATAAGGGTTCAACAAAATTACGGCAGAGCTTCCGCGGAAAAGTTAAAAATAAAACTCTGTGTTTTTTCAATTGTAACTAGGGTATTTATAAAACATCAATTTTGGGCTTGGGCAGTTGAATTTTGATGAGCGTGGTCATCGTTCCATGAAGCGAGAATCCAGCGAAAGTGCATACTGGGTTTGAGAAATAATAGGAGTCACATTTGACTCACGTTGCACACGTCCTTATGAATTCTTCAATTTAATTAAACCTACTTTCCTTTGTCACGTTCGTGACAATGGCGTAACGGCCACTTTTTCCAATTCAAGCGTGTCACGGTCGTGACACTTGAGTAACGGTCGTGAGACCTCAAAGTAGGGTGTCACGGTCGTGGTGATGTTATGACGACCGTGAGTGTTACAAAATATACAGACTTTAGCAGAATTCTCCTCTTCATCTTCTTTTCATTCTTTTTTTTGTTCATTTGATCTTTTTCTGATTTAGCTCTAGAAATGTTATACCTGCAATGTGACATAAAAAACTCGAAGAATCAAGAGTTAATAGGATCAATGTGCGATAAAATGGACTTCAAACGTAGTAAAATAGTGATACGATTTCTCGTTATCAAACTTCCCCAAACTTAAACCTTTGCTTGTCCTCAAGCAAATAGTCGGTTGAAAAATGATCGGACAATTTTCATCGGACGCATACACATAACAAACCATACGAGGAATCATTTAGCTAGATAAACCGGTACTGGAATAGAACACTAACGATACACTAATGACACAAGCAACAAGCTAAGTCGTCGACTTCCCGTTTAAACGAAACATTCGGTAATTGCGTTATGATTCTACCTAGAGTCTTTCGATCTTATTTCACCCGGTTTCATTCTAGCGCAATTACATTAAGCCCTTTGCCTTAGCACGCACGTAGTGGAGTAGCCGGTTAGTGACTTTGATCCTTTATAAGCACGGGGTCTGGTACACGAATGTGGCAACCCTATATATATTATCCAAATTGGAGGTTGTGGGGGATCGAGCCGTAGCACGCCCTACCAAGTTCAGAACCAGGTACCTCTGAACCAACCCGCAATGGACTCCTTCTTATATTTCTCATCTCTTATATGCGACCGTGTACTTTGGTGCAATTTCTTTTTATTGGCATCGAGATATGAAGGATCGTTTATAGATTAGGCATCAAACACTTATGTTCATCGGCTCCCCACGTGGTTTGTGTTCAGACGGTGCTGACTGCTAGTGTAAACTACTAGGGGTTACTTTAGAACTAAAACTTAAGGTGTAGTCGTTACAATTATCGGAACGGAATGCTTAAGTAGGAAGTCTAAGGTGTCAAGACTGTATTGATCTTGTTGGATCTTTCTCAGCTTCCTAACTACGATTTCATAGGTAAGTCGGGTAATTCAAAGATAAAGCAAACATTTTCGGTATGGCTAAATAAACGGGGAAAATTGAAACTGAAGAAATCGCACAAATATTACTTTGTTTAATTGAAAATACGGAAAGGGAAATACAATGAAATGGAAAATGCGGAGAGGGAAAGGTATCTCTCCCACACTATATCAGACATTGTCCTCAATGTTGTGATATAATAGCGGGGAAAATACAATACAAAAACAGAAATGCAAAAACAAAAACATAAACTAATGTTGCTGACGACCACGGCCTCGGGTTCTTGTGCGGGAGCGTATGGTAGGAGTGGCTTCCTGATCAGAGCCGGTGGTGGTGAGAGTAGTGATATCTATACGCAAAGCTTCCAGCTCGCTAAAAATCTCTCCTAGCTTTTCATCTGTCGTCCTCTGGTTATTGGCAACAGTTGAAAGGAGTGCATCGTATTGCTCTTTCTGCCTTCGCTCGAGTGCGGCATTCATCTGATTCTGCTGATGAATGGCACAGAGGATGTCTTCTAGGGTGATGTCATCTGAAGGTGGCTGCCTGGTGGAGGACTCAGGGATGTCCTGAACTGGCTCAGCAGCATCCATCGCATCCTGCATCTCGTCCACAGGTGCATCAGGCTGCTCGTCAATAATCGGAATATGGCCTGCGGCATCCGACAAATCAAATAGCCAATTGGCTCTGTTCGATGGATCGATGTGGTCCCTGCAAGGCAAAGTGATGTGATGATAGATGGTGCCTTGGATCACAGGGTTGAACCTGCCATCCTCTCTCTGAGAAATCAAATGAGCGGACTTGCAATAGCTCTTTGTAAGCAGCTCCGCTGCTCTATGAGGCAAATGAGTTATCTGGTCACCAAGCTCCAGCTGTATGGAAAGGGTGGTGACAATCCCGCCAATGTAGAAGGGAGTTGCGCCTCTATGCGCTACAGACTGAATATGGGCTAAAAGGAACGGGGCAGCATTGATGCGTTCCTCATTCAAGGCACAATGCAAGAACAAGAGCTCTTTGGAATTAAGATTGTGGTTGCTCTCTCTTGCGAAGATAGTGTTGCAGATGATATGATGGAAATACCGAATCGCAGGATTATGGATGTGGGTGGCATTCAGACTCTGGTAGGCGGTAGCACGGCTGTTAGTGATGTTGTGCCACAAAGTGAAAGCAACTTCGTTGAAGTTGTCGGGCACGCGGAGATGAGCATCGTCGCTGTGGCTGAAACCTAACAGTTCAGCGATCCTTGTTTGAGTGATTTGGAACTCTCTTCCAAGCATTCTGAATTTTGCAATGCCGGTGAGTTGACTTGTTGAACCGGTTGGTGTGATATACTGAAACGAACTCAGAAACTCCAAGGTGAGGTTTTCGAATGTCGGTTGCGGTTGACTGCACAAGTCCCACAAACCAACATGCTCAAGCAGTAGCTTCACGCCGTCTAGCAATCCTAACTCCCTCAAGCAGTCAAGGTCGACATACCGAGTGGGTTGGATACCACGGTTTTGAAACCTGACAAACTTTTGTCTTTGTGCTTCTCCTTGGTCACCATCTCTAAACTGTATATTCTCCATTGCATGCAAATAAGGTAAATGAGATATAAGTGCTTTTGAGGTTTTGTGAGAAAATGAAGAAATGTGAAGAAATTGTTCGGATTATAATGGGATGAAGTGAATGTGAGAAGTTGTGAATAAATGGAGAGGTTGAACGGGTAAATGGAATTGATTGAGAGTTATGGGTGGTTATGGGAGAAGAGGAGATAATGGGAGGTTTTCAATTTTTATGAAAATGGAAATGGGGTTCTGCGAAGGTGAACGGTTCTGTAACTTCAGAATTCGTAAAATAGGGTTGTCACGGTCGTGAGGGGGGTCTTACGGTCGTGACGCGCTAAATAGCCCGTTACGATCGTGAGGGAATGGTGACGACCGTGATGACTACAAAACATGTAATTTTCACAGAATGTATTACCTCAGTTCAGTTCAATTGCAATTTCTTATCACTTCCAATTAATTCCAACATAAACATAATAGTGGATCAATATATATAAGCAGTAGATTTCATCACACGAGAATTCATAAAATATAAAGCAATTCAAATATAGCAGCAAATAATGAAAAGCATGGAAATTGATTAAATTGGAAAGTTGCAAAAATAGAAGTACTTTGCTTTTGACATAATAGAAGGAAATTACAATATGAAAAATAAGCTATGAAATGTTGCAAACTAACTAGAAATAAAAGCGAAAAGTAAAATAAATCAAATCACTACAACATTATCAAAGTTGCTTCTTCAAATTTTCAAGTGCGGAGTTTAAATGATAGAATTGTTCACATGTTATGTCAGTTAAACCTATAACGTCCAATCGCATGCTTTTAACCTCATCCTTAACAGCATTAATATTGGCTTGGTAAACTTCAAGAGTGTTCATAATTTTCTTTAAGTTGTCAGCATATCCTACTTGATTTATTTCAGGGGTTTCAATAACTTCATCAGTGTGGTCGATGTCATGGTAACCAGGAGGTGTTTCAGGGTCACTTTCTACATCAGTCATTATGTCATCCCTAATTCGGTAAGATTGTGGTGTTTCGGGTGTGGATGGATAGTCAAGAGGGGTAAGCTCATAAAGCCAATTATCTTTATTGTGAACACTGACTTTAGCATGGTTCGGTAATGTGAACAGGGTTACTATTTCATTTCTGATTAGGTACTCGTAAGGTGGTTGTCCTAAGTTTCTTATAATTTGGCGGTTAAAGCAGAAGTTCAGATTCATAGGGCGGATGGTACCTAAACGGTTGCACTTGTGTAATTGGTATCTAAGTCCGAGGGCATCAGCAATCATGGTGACCAGGCCTCCTACCAATATTGGTAGATCAGGTTCCTCTTGGATTCGGGTAAAGGTTTTCATCATGAATGGTACAGCATTAACGGGTTTTCCCTTGGTCAAACAGGACATTATGAATATCTCATCTTTAGATACTCCAGTGAGGTTATCTTCCTTTCCAAAGAAGGTGTGGGCAAGGATCTTATGGAAATAGCGGATAGCAGGGTTATGTATTTCATCATTGTTCATGTTATCCGGCTCAGGATGGTAATTTCCGGTTAAGGTTCCCCAAAAGAAGTCTAGCTCAATATCCATTAATTCTACCTGGGTGGTAGTAAAGGCAAAAGTTCCACTAGGGAATCCTAGTAAGTCAGCTAGTTCCTTATGGTTAAAGTCATATTCGATCCCGAATAGTCGGAAACTAATAAATCCTTTCCTTAATCCAAATCCGCGCTCGGGTAAGTAAACTAAGGAGCTTAAAAACTCAAGGGTGAGCTCGTGGTAAGTTACAAACTTTTGTTTTATGAGAGCATTCTCCCATCCAAGTTGGTTAAACAGATATAGGATGCTATCATGTATACCTAAAGTTTTCATGGTCTGTTCATCATAGTACAGAGTCAAATCCATTTGTCTCTGTGACAATTCCTCAAATTTCATTCTTTGGTTTCTACCTCTAAATTTGGTTTCCATAATGTTTCTTAGTTGGTTAGCCATAGTTAGTGTAAATGTGGAGGAAACAAATCAGGGGAAAAGGAAAATGGAAAAGACTTTAGAAAATCTGTAAAAGTAATTTAGAAAATAAAAATTAAAATAAAGAAAATAAGAAAATAAATGCATAAATAAAATCAATAATGATAATAATGAAATAAAACAATAAAATGATAAGATGATAAAATGATAAAATGATAAAATGGGTTGCCTCCCACTAAGCGCTGTTTTTATCGTCATAAGCCTGACGTAATGCTTAGGGGTAGATTAATCAGGGAAGTTAGTGGACAACTCTAAAAGCTTTAGACTATTCGCATAATCTCTATTTTCAATTTTATGGTAATGTTTTAATCATTGTCCGTTTACTGTGAACGGTTCACTATTCCTACCCTTAATTTCTATTGCTCCGCTCGGGAACACTCTAGTTATTTCAAAGGGTCATGACCATCTAGATTTTAGTTTTCCAGGAAAGAGACTAAGTCTTGAATTGAAGAGGAGTACAACATCTCCCACACTAAATTCTTTCCTAGATAGGTGTTTATCGTGCCATCGCTTGGTTCTTTCTTTATATATCTTAGCATTCTCATAAGCATCTAACCTTAACTCTTCTAATTCGTTAATGTCGAGGATTCGCTTTTCTCCAGCGGCATTGTAGTTTATATTGAGTATTTTAATCGCCCAATATGCTTTGTGTTCTAGTTCTACCGGGAGATTAAAAGCCTTACCATACACTAGTTTGAAAGGTGTAGTTCCTATGGGTGTCTTGTAGGCTGTCCTATAAGCCCATAAAGCTTCATTAAGTTTAGATGACCAATCTTTCCTAGATATGGCGACAGTCTTTTCTAGGATTTGTTTAATTCTCTGTTTGAGACTTCGACCTGTCCACTCGTTTGTGGATGATATGGTGTTGCTACACGATGTCTGACTCCATACTTAGATAGTAATTTTTCAAATATTTTCGAAATGAAATGCGATCCACCGTCACTAATGACAAGTCTAGGCACACCAAATCTTGGAAAGATTATATTCTTGAAAAGCTTAATTACTACTCGTGTGTCATTTGTAGGAGAAGCTATATCCTCAATCCATTTTGAAACATAATCGACAGCTACGAGTATGTACTTATTACCGAAAGATGATGGGAATGGTCCCATGAAATCTATTCCCCAGACGTCAAAGATTTCTACTTCTAATATTCCTCTTTGAGGCATTTCATCTCTTCTTGAAATATTTCCGGTGCGTTGACCCCGATCGCAATTTATAACAACGATGTGGACATCTTTCCATAAATTAGGCCAAAATAGGCCAGCTTGTAAGATTTTTGCACAAGTCTTGGAAGTGCTTACATGTCCACCATAAGGAGATGAATGACAATGAGCAATGACATCTTATATTTCTTCTTCGGGAATACACCGACGAAAGATTTCGTTAGGTCCTCTTTTAAACAATAATGGTTCGTCCCAATAGTAATGCTTGAGATTGTGAAAGAATTTCTTTTTCTGCTGATAGGTTAAGTCAGGTGGAAGTGCTCCTGCAGCTAAGTAGTTGACAATGGCAGCATACCATGGCAGTCCAACGGTTGTTTGGATTGTTTCCACGGGTTCTGGTTCATCTATGTCTAACTGAGCTGGTTCGCTTCCTATTTGTGCTATCAGCTATTCATACAGAAAATCGTCGTTAATCGGCACTTGTTCGGGTTTGATACCTTCTATTCTAGATAAATGGTCCGCTACGACGTTTTCAGTACCTTTCTTATCTTTTATTTCGAGATCAAACTCTTGTAAGAGTAAAATCCATCCCAAGAGTCTTGGTTTAGCATCTTTCTTGGTTAATAAATATCTGATAGCAGCGTGGTCTGTGAGACGATTATTTTCGCTCCCACTAGGTAGGAACGAAATTTATCAAGCGCAAAGACAACTGCTAACAATTCTTTTTCAGTAGTGGCATAGTTCATCTGAGCAGAATCTAAGGTTCTACTGGCATAGTAAATTGCGTGAAGTTTCTTGTCCTTCCTTTGTCCTAGAACTGCGCCTACAGCATAGTCACTCGCATCGCACATGATTTCGAAAGGTAATCTCCAGTCAGGGGGTTGCATGATCGGTGCGGTGATGAGGGCTGTTTTTAGAGTTTCGAACACTTTAAGACAATCTTTATTGAATATGAACTCAGCGTCTTTCATTAATAAACTGGTAAGAGGTTTAGTGATTTTTGAGAAATCTTTGATGAATCGTCGGTAGAAACCGGCGTGTCCTAAAAAGCTTCGTATTTCTCGAACGGTCTTAGGGGGTTGAAGATCTTTTATGACTTCTATCTTAGCTTTATCAACTTCAATTCCCTTATCAGATATAACGTGTCCTAGTATGATTCCTTCACTGACCATAAAATGACATTTCTCCCAGTTAGGCACGAGGTTTACTTTTACACATCTTTATAACACCATTTCTAAATTTGATAGACATCCTTCAAAACTTTGCCCGCATACAGAGAAGTCGTCCATGAACACTTCCATGATGTTGTCTATGAAATCTGCGAAGATTGACATCATACATCTTTGAAAGGTTGCAGGAGCGTTGCATAATCCAAAGGGCATTCGTCTATAAGCGAACGTTCCATAAGGGCATGTGAATGTAGTCTTCTCTTGATCATCTGGGTGGATAGGGATTTGGAAAAATCCTGAGTAACCATCAAGATAATAGAAATATGAGTGTTTGGCTAATCGTTCTAACATTTGATCTATAAAAGGTAGTGGGAAATGATCTTTCCGAGTGGCTTTGTTTAGTTTACGATAATCGATGCACACTCTATGTCTGGTCACTACTCTTTGTGATATTGATTCGCCTTTAGCGTTTTTCACCACAGTGATACCTCCTTTCTTTGGCACTACGTGTACTGGACTAACCCATTTACTATCAGAGATTGGATATATTATTCCAGCGTCTAGTAGTTTCTTAACTTCTTCCTTTACTACAGTGCTAAGGATTGGGTTAATTCTTCTTTGAGATTCTCTAGAGGTTTTGCAATCTTCTTCTAGCTGAATACGATGCATACAAATTGAATGACATATTCCTTTGAGATCAGATATGTTATATCCTAACGCAGTTGGATATTTCTTTAAAACATCTAAAAGTTTCTTTGTTTCAATTGTTCCTAAACTGGAATTGATTATAATTGGTCTTGTACATTCAGTATCTAGGAATTTGTATCTTAGGTTCTTAGGTAAAGTTTTTAACTCTAATGTAGGTTTATTCTTACTTGGCATGGGATCCGGTGTAAGTGCTAAACTTTCGCTTAGACTATAATCCTGATATGGTTTACGCCAATTGTCATCTTCGAAAATCGGAGGAATTTGAATTTTCATAATTTCAGAATAGGTAGTTTCTTTCATTTCCATTTCTCTTACACATTCGTCAATTACATCCAATAAATAGCATGTATCCTCTATAGCTGGTGATTGTAAGAATTGTGTTAAAATAAATTCAACTTTCTCTTCACCTACTTCAAAGGTTAGCTTTCCTTTCTTTACGTCTATAATAGCTCCGGCGGTAGCTAAGAATGGTTTTCCTAGTATGATAGGTGTAGTGGAGTCTTCAGAGATGTCCATGATTATAAAATCAGTAGGAATATAGAATTGTCCTATACGTACTGGGACATTTTCTAGTATGCCTACAGGATATTTAATAGAGCGGTCGACTAGTTGAACAGACATTTTAGTTGGTCTTAGGTCTCCCATGTCTAGCCTTTTGCAAATTGTTAAGGGCATAACACTGATACTGGCTCCTAAATCGCATAGAGCTTTGTCAATGACAAATTTTCCTATTACACAGGGTATAGAGAAACTACCTGGATCTTTTAACTTAGGAGGCATATTATTTTGAATTATTGCGCTATACTCAGCAGTAAGTGTAACAGTTGCGTTATCCTCTATCTTCTTCTTATTGGATAAGATTTCCTTTAGAAACTTAGCATACGAGGGCATTTGAGTGATAGCTTCTGTAAACGGAATAGTAATATTCAACTGTTTCAGAAGTTCAACAAATTTCTTAAACTGGCCCATCGTCTTAGAATTGGTTAATCTCTGAGGGTACGGAATTGGTGGTTTATAAGGTGGTGGAGGCACATAAGGTTTTTCTTTCTCCACTGCCTCTTGATTATTATCTTCCTTTTCTTCTGGTTCATTCTCCTTTTCAGTCGGCTTATCTGGTTTTTGGTACATGGCTGGATTGTCAAGTCTTGGATCGGTAGGTCCATCAAGTTCCTTGCCACTTCTTAATATTACAGCATTGGCCTGTCCTTTCGGATTAGGTTGGGGTTGTCCAGGAAATACTCCAGCTGGTGCAGCGGTAGGTGCTTGTTGTTGAGCTACTTGTGAAATCTGAGTTTCAAGCATTTTGTTATGTGTAGCTAACGTATCTACCTTTCTCACTAATTGCTTAATCTGCTCACTAGTGTGTATGTTTTGATTTAAGAAATCCTTGTTTGTTTGAGATTGAGTAGCTATGAAGTTCTCCATCATCAACTCAAGGTTTGATTTTCTAGGAACATTAGGAGCAGTCTTTTGATATCCTGGTGGTGTAGCTGGTGCTTGACCTGGTGCGTATAAAGCATTGTTGTTCTTATAGGAGAAGTTCGGATGATTCTTCTAACCTGGGTTGTATGTGTTTGAGTACGGGTTTCCTTGAGCATAATTCACTTGATCTGTGGGAATTCCTGCTAATAGTTGACAATCAGGGACAGCATGTCCTGGAACTGCACATAACTCACAGTTAGGTGTTACCGCAGCCACGGTGGTTGTTGGTGTTATGGACAAGTTGTCGATCTTTTGGTTAAGTTGGTCAAACGTTGCATTGACTTGGTCCATACTACTCACTTCGTACATACCTCCTTTTGTTGGTTTCTCAGTTGTGACTCTCTCGCTTCCCCATTGGTAATGGTTCTGAGCCATACTCTCGATAAGTGCATAAGCATCATTATATTCTTTGTCCATTAGTGCGCCGCCTGCGGCAGCGTCAATTGTCATTCTTGTATTGTACAAGAGTCCATTGTAGAAAGTATGGATGACCATCCATTCTACTAATCCGTGATGTGGACAAAGTCTCATCATATCTTTGTAGCGTTCCCAAGCTTCGAAAAGTGACTCGTTTTCCTTTTGCTTAAATCCGTTGATTTGAGCTCTTAGCATAGTTGTCTTGCTAGGTGGGAAATATCTTGTCAAAAATACTCTCTTTAGTTCCTCCCACGTAGTTACTGAATTCGAGGGTAGAGATTGAAGTCAGGCTCTCGCTCTGTCTCGAAGTGAAAAAGGAAAAAGGCGTAATCTAATAGCTTCTTGGGTAACTCCATTAGCTTTTACAGTATCTGCGTACTGCACAAATATCGAAAGATGAAGGTTCGGATCCTCGGTATGATTTCCGGCGAATTGGTTTTGTTGCACGGCTGATATCAGCGAAGGTTTCAATTCGAAATCGTTTCGCTTGATAGCCGGTGCAGCAATGCTGGAATGCGGCTCAGCTTGTGAAGGACTAGCGTAATATTTGAGTGGATGATTTGGTTCTTCAGCCATCTCTGCGTCCTTCGATGTTCCAACTGGTTTAGGTGGATCAACTTGAAGATCTGAAATGTTGTATTTTCGTTCATAATCGAATATTCGTCTTCTTACGTGTAAGAAGCGTTCTAATTCTTGGACTGGAGGTTGCAAGTCTTCGCCTTGAGAGCGAGTACTTGGCATACACTCGGGAAATTAGATTAGGAAAAGAATAAGTTGTTACCTTAGTCTAGACAATGCTACTCTAATAGTGCACTAGTAACTAAATTAAGGTCCCCGGCAACGGCGCCAAAAACTTGATGGGCGCGAAGACGCAATATGTGTCTAGCAGTATCTGAACTGCAAGCGCACAGCCTATCGAAGTAATATAAAAGATTGTCGATCCCACAGGGACTTTGTAATCACTTAGTGCTAGAGGGTCTGCTAGCTTAGCTAAGGCGGGTGTTTGTCACGATTTTGGTTTTAAGGATTAAAAACGGGAATTAAATTTAGTTTTAAGGAAATAATGAGAAGGCGGTCGGTATGTAATTAAGTTAACCAATGCGGGTCAATCTAACCTAAGCTTATAAAGATGGTTCACTTAAATTGTTCTGTAGAGATTATCAGTTTAAATACCCTCGACTCACACTCTCGTGGTCTTATCTCAGATCTTACTCCTAAAGCCCTATGCCTGCTCTCGCTAGCCCATAAGTGTTTAGAAAATAATTTTTGAAAACTTAATAAGTCTAATTCATTTTAAAGCGCTCTCGCTGTATTTAAATCAAATGCCTAACTTTAGCTATCCGGTTAAAATCTCACACTCTCGTGGTCTCGACCTAACCTATTACACTTTTCTTACTCTCGTAACAAAAAGATTAATTTTAATTATAAAAAGTCACAGCCAGAATATAAGTTCTTAATTATTTTAGCTTAGATTCGATTTTACCGGTTTGGTTTAGTTTATTACATACTGCCTAATTAATTTAGCTACTCATTTTTGTTGTACCAGACAGATGCAGAAATAAACAAATATTAATTAAAACATACATTATAAAAGAATAACAATATCTTAACATAAACAAATAAATAACTTAATATAAATGCGAAAATATAAAAACCTGAATGATTAAAATCTTAAAACTCCTTCTTCCACAGATTGGCAAGCTCGGAGTGCGGAACCGGAATCAAAAACTAATACTAAACAAATTCTGAAGGCTAAAAAGAAATTAATAATAACAATTTCCTAATGTTGGAAATTGTTATTGTTTTTGGGTTGGATATAGAAGCAGAAAAATAACAAAAACAATGCTGGAAAAATTAAATAAGGGTTCAACAAAATTACGGCAGAGCTTCCGCGGAAAAGTTAAAAATAAAACTTTGTGTTTTTTCAATTGTAACTAGGGTATTTATAGAACATCAATTTTGGGCTTGGGCAGTTGAATTTTGATGAGCGTGGTCATCGTTCCATGAAGCGAGAATCCAGCGAAAGTGCATACTGGGTTTGAGAAATAATAGGAGTCACATTTGACTCACGTTGCACACGTCCTTATGAATTCTTCAATTTAATTAAACCTACTTTCCTTTGTCACGTTCGTGACAAGGGCGTCACGGCCACTTTTTCCAATTCAAGCGTGTCACGGTCGTGACACTTGAGTAACGGTCGTGAAACCTCAAAGTAGGGCGTCACGGTCGTGGTGATGTTGTGAATACCGTGAGTGTTACAAAATATACAGACTTTAGCAGAATTCTCCTCTTCATCTTCTTTTCATGCTTGTTTTTGTTCATTTGATCTTTTTCTCATGATTTAGCTCTAGAAATGTTATACCTGCAATGTGACATAAAAAACTCGAAGAATCGGGAGTTAATAGGATCAATGTGCGATAAAATGGACTTAAAACGTAGTAATAAAGTGATACGAATTCTCGTTATCAGTAAAGTAGCATGTTGGTTGGTTGTATTGCTTGAATGGGCTTAAAGATACCATTCGGAGAAAAAGTTCTTCAGATATACTTCCTGGAGGATACAGTTGTCCAAATAGTAGATTGATGCAATCTTGGGGGGTGTAGCAGTCCAAGAGGTTGTTTGATGTGATCCTGGAGGGTAGAGCAGTCCAAGATTATCCTGGGGTTTAGCAGCCCAAGGTACTGTGATATAGCCTTTGGGAGGATAAAGCATCCCAAGGTATTGTGATATAGCTTTCAGGAGGATAAAGCATCCCAAGGTATTGTGATATAGCTTTTGGGAGGATAAAGCAGCCCAAGTATTATGATATAGCTTTCGGGAGGATAAAGCAGCCCAAGGTATTGTGATATAGCTTTTGGGAGGATAAAGCATCCCAAGGTATTGTGATATAGCTTTTGGGAGGATAAAGCATCCCAAGGTATTGTGATATAGCTTTTGGGAGGATAAAGCAACCCAAGGTATTATGATATAGCTTTTGGGAGGATAAAGCAGCCCAAGATATAAGTTGTTGATGACGTTTATCTGCTGGAGAATTAACCTGAAAAACAAGATTAGTTCTATGCAAATATCATGAGGTATACAACACTTTGCAAGATGATATCTCTTAAGAATGTTGTATGCGTATGATATGATATGATGATGATGTATGTATGAATTATGTAGTTGAGGCGTATAAGTAGCTTCGTAGAAAAACGGCTGGCTGGGGAAAATAAATCCTGATTCGTTATTGAGGAATATGAAGACTTCGTTCCCGTCCCGTTTCCGAATATCGTACTTAGAACCTCCCGTTTTCGTTCTTCGCACTTCTTATTGAAGGATTAAATTCCTGAATATCCTGACTGAGGATAAAAGAGATGGACATTGCTCCGGGAGATTTATCCTGTTAAGTATCAATTCTTCGGAGGATATATTGTATTTGAAATGAAACTATTTGAAGACCTCGTAGTGTTGGAAGTACAAGATATAACTTGAAGTATTCCATAAGAATATCCATAAAGATTATTCTGTGGGGATGAACCGGCAGACGTTTCTCGCTTTAGTAAAAAGGAAAAAGTAAACTTGAATTCAGAAAACATTTCTTACTTGAATAAAGAGGGAAAAGTAAACCTGAATTCAGAAAACATTCCTTACTTGAATAAAGAGGGAAAAGTAAACCTGAATTCGAAAATGGGATTGTATTAATAAAATGGCCTATAACAGGCAAGTTTTTTTTTAACAAAGAGACAGAACTCCTAGTAAGAGGAATTTGTCGTAGAAAAAATAAGAGAAAATAGTACAAAAACAGATAAAATAGCTATGTATAAATGATCCTATTGAGTTTCAACTCCGCTATTGCCATTATCTTCAAGTATCTCATCTTCAGCTGTTGGAAAAGAAACGATTGGACTGATCTGTATCTGTTTAATTTGACATAGATGACACAACTAGTAGAGGTTACATGGGTGATCCAACGAGACATAGTCATACGCTTTAATCCCTAACTTTTGCCTTGATCTTCTTTTCAGGTTTTTAATCCATCGGGATACCCTTTTTTGCTCAAGCTGCCTTTTCAGGTTTTCGACTTGCCAGGTGTACATTTTTTTATATATATCCCTAATTTTTGCCCGAAACCTTTTGGTTCGCCGGGATGCCCTTATTTTTTCCTGGGCCAGTCAACCTAGCGGGTCTCTTTTTATGCGTAGTATTTTTTAACTATGTTTGCGTTCACGGACTGTGGGAAATCTTCACCATCCATAGTGGTAAGAATCATGGCACCTCCAGAAAATACTCTTTTAACAACAAATGGTCCTTCATAGGTGGGAGTCCATTTTCCTTTGGGATCACCTTGTGGTAATATGATACGCTTAATCACCAAATCACCAGCCTGATATACTTTCTGCTTAACTTTCTTATTGAAGGCTTTGATCATACGTTTTTTATACATCTGACCATGACAAATAGCTGCCAACCTTTTCTCATCAATCAAGTTTATCTGGTCAAGTCGAGTCTGAATCCATTCATCTTCATTTAAGCCTGCCTCTTTCATAATTCTCAAGGAAGGAATCTGAACTTCAATGGGTAAAACTGCTTCCATACCATAGACAAGGGAGAATGGGGTTGCCTCTGTTGAAGTACGTATTGTGGTACGATAACCATGAAGAGCAAATGGTAATATCTCATGCCAATCTTTATATGTAACTGTCATCTTCTGCGAGATCTTATTAATATTCTTGTTGGCGTCTTCCACTGCGCCATTCATCTTTGGCCGATATGGAGAAGAATTGTGATGCTTAATCTTGAACTGCGTGCAGAGTTCAGTAATCATAATATTGTTCAAATTAGTACCATTATCTGTGATAATCCTTTCAGGGATGCCATACCTACATATATGATTATACTTGATGAATCGAGCCACAACATTCTTGGTAACAAAAGCAAATGAAGTTGCCTCTACCCACTTCATGAAGTAATCAATAGCAACAAGGATGAAACGATGTCCATTGGAAGCAGTAGGTTTGATCTCACCAATCATATCAATGTCCCACATGGCAAAAGGCCAAGGAGCAGTCAGAACATTCAATGGAACTCGAGGCACATGAACTTTATCAGCATAAATATGGCATTTGTGACAAGTTTTGGAGTGTTGATAGCAATCAGCTTCCATGGTAGACCAATAGTAACCTGCTTTCAATATCTTCTTAGCCATGGTATGCCCACTAGAATGAGTACCAAAGATCTCATCATGCATGTCTTCCATAATCTCTATTGCTTCATTCTTATCCACACAACGAAGCAAAGTTGAATCATGATTGTGCTTGTACAAAATTCCATTACTCAGGAAACATTTAGCAGAAAATCTCCTCAGAAACTTCTTATCATTGACAGATGCCCCTTCAGGGAACTCTTGACCTTCAAGATACCTTTTCACTTCATAGAACCAAGGCTTTTCTTCTACTCCTTCAGTATCAACCTCATTACAGTATGCAGGTTCATCAAATCGATCAATAGTAATTATGGGAGCTTCATCATCCCAATTGATTTCAAACATAGATGCCATGGTGGCTAATGCATCTGCCAACTGATTCTCTTCTCGTGGAATATGTCCAAAAGTGATCTCTTCAAAGTATGGGATCAAAGACAACACATGCTCTCTATAAGGAATAATATTTGGATGCTTGGTGTCCCAATCTCCTTTAACTTGACTAACTACCAGGGTTGAATCTCCATACACATTCAAAAGTTGAATCTTCATCTCAATGGAAGCCTTGATACCCATGATGCACGCTTCATATTCAGCCATATTATTAGTACAATCAAAACAAAGTCTTGCAGTAATTGGTGTATAACAACCTTTAGGAGAGATAATTACAACACCAACACCATTTCCAAATGCATTAGAAGCTCCATCAAAAACCATAGTCCATCGGGATCCTTGTTCAGGTCCTTCATATTGTCTAGGTTCTTTAGTAACAATCATAATATCTTCATCCGGAAACTCAAAATCCATAGACTGATAATCATATACTGCCTGATGAGTCAAATGAACAACTACTACATTTCCTTTAATTGCTTTTTGAGTAGTGTATTGTATGTCATATTCTGTCAGGATCATTTGCCATCTCGTTATTCGTCCGGAGAGAGCAGGTTTCTCAAATATGTACTTGATTGGATCCATTTTTGAAATCAATAAAGTGGTATGAGTCAACATATACTGTCTTAGTCGGCGAGCAGCTTATGCTAAAGCGCAGCAAGTTTTCTCGAGCAGTGAGTATCTTGTTTCACAGTCGGTAAAATTTTTGCTAAGGTAGTATATTGCCTGCTCTATTCGACCAGACTCGTCATGTTGCCCCAACACACACCCCATTGATTTATCCAATACTGTCAGGTACATAATCAAAGGTCTTCCTTCAACTGGTGGCATCAATATTGGAGGTTCCTGTAGGTACTTCTTGATCTCATCAAAAGCTACATGGAATTCGTCACTCCATTCCATTACTTGATCTTTCTTCAACAACTTGAAGATTGGCTCACAAGTAGCAGTTAACTGGAAAATAAATCTTACAATATAATTCAGTTGTCCCAAGAAACCTCTAACTTCCTTCTCAGTACGGGGGGCAGTCATCTCTTGTATAGCTTTTATCTTTGCAGGATCCACTTCAATACCCTTACCACTGACAATAAAACCCAAAAGTTTACCAGATCTAACTCCAAAGGTACACTTGTTTGGATTTAATCTCAATTTGTATTTTTTCAATCTTTCAAACAACTTGTGTAGATGATCAAGATGTTCTTCTTCAGTCTGAGATCTGGCTATCATATAATCCACATATACCTCTATCTCATGGTGAATCATATCATGGAACAAAGCTACCATAGCACGCTGATATGTTGCCCCAGCATTCTTCAAACCAAATAGCATCACCTTATAACAAAAGTTTCCCCACTGTGTAACAAACGTAGTATTCTCCATATCTTCAGGTGCCATCTTAATCTGATTGTAACCATAGAAACTATCCATAAAAGACAATACCTTATGTTAAGTAGTGTTGTCTACCATTACATCAATATGTGGAAGTGAAAAATCATCTTTGGGGCTGGCTTTGTTCAAATCCCTGTAATCTACACACATGCATACTTTACCATCTTTCTTAGGCATCGGTACCACATTTGCAACCCACTGAGGATAAGAAGTAACAGCTAGGAACCCTGCATTGAATTTCTTCATCACTTCTGCCTTGATCTTTTCTGACATTTCAGGACGCATACGACGAACTTTCTATTTTATTGGGCGACAATCCTCTTTCACTGGTAGACGGTGAACCACAATATTAGTATCCAGCCCCGACATGTCTTCATAAGACCAAGCAAAAATTTCCACATAGTCACGTAACATCTGGATTAACCTGTTCTTAACACCGTCTTCCAATTCATCACCTATCTTGGCCTCTTTCATGTTTTCCTCAGTTCCCATATTCACAACTTCAATTGGTTCCTCATGTGGCTGTATAGCTTTCTCTTCTTGCTGTAGTAACCTGGCCAGCTCTACAGGTACTTCACAATATTTCTCCTTTCCATCTTCGGCTTGATAGATCGTATTCTCGAAGTTATAATTGGAAATAGCATAACTGTTATCAACGGGATCCAAAGTGGATGAGGATCTCCATTTTAGTGATGTGGGTGTGTGTAAGAACACATAACTTTTTATAAAGGAAAAAAAATAAAAGAAAGACAAAGAGCTCAATATTTACGAAAGCAAGAAACGTCCATTGATTTTATTGAATGAAAATATGCAAATGAAATGACATCCCTAACAAGTACACCATTATGTCCTGGGAAAGGCACAAGGCTTAAAAGTATTTAATTGTTCAAAATTACAAAATTAAAATTAGAAAAACAAAACAACATTTACTCCTGACTAAAGGAGATAGGAATAATGTCTTCAGTCTTCCAATTGTTAAGTCCATCACCAATGGTAGGAAAGATCCAATTATCCAGATTATAATCTTCATCATAATCTCCCACGACATTGACTTGGTCCTTTATGATTCCTTGGTTAGTGATACGAACAGCACGAGCACGATGAACAGCCTTCGGTTATTCTGCAGTAAAACCCAGACCAAACTTGTCAGACTTGTAAGGAATGTTAGGAAGCTGACCCTAAATAGTACAACCACCTTTTTCAACCATAGCTTTAGCATCCTTGAGAGAGGCCATTGTAGGAGGTACTCTGGTAATCACATGAACTTTTTTAGTAGCCGGAACAGGCTGAGGAGCAGGAACCACTTCAAATGTCTGGAAAGGAGTTTCAACAAATTCACCCTCCATCTCAACATATTTAAAAGTGTTCACATGACTGGCCATGTATTCTTCTTCACCATAAACAATGACGATTTTGCCTTTCACTAGATACTTCAGTTTCTGATGTAAAGTGGAGGTTACAACACCTGCCACATGGATCCAGGGGATCCCAAGCAAACATGAGTACGCAGAACGAATATCCATCACATAGAAAGTGGAATCAAAGACTTGAGAGCCTACTTTGATTGGGAGATCCACTTCTCCATGCACCATTCTTCTTGAACCATCAAAGGCCCTTACTACCACATTACTTGGTCTTAACACAACATCTTCAAGGTTGGGTTTGTCCAGAACCTCCTTGGATAACACATTCAATGAAGAACCATTATCCACCAACACATGATACAGAGTAGTGCCCCTACACTCAATGGAGATGTGCAAAGCTCTATTATGGTTTCTTTTAGCAGGAGTCAGATCAGCGTCAGAAAAACCCAAACCATTATCACTAGTCAGATGAGCAACACAATTCTTAAACTGGTCCACAGAGATTTCATGTGGCACATGAGCAGTCTTCAGGAACTTGATTAAAGCCTTAGCATGGACTTCAGAACATAATAGCAGAGACAACATAGAGATTTTAGAGGGAGTATGCCCCAACTGGTCAACAATATTATAATCACTCTTGCGGATGATCTTTAGTACTTCTTCCATTTGTTTAGAGAGATCTTCAGTAGCTGGTGCCTCAGCTTGAACAGGTTCAATCACTAGTCCTTTCCCCCGAGCCTCAGTACTTGGCCCAGAGTTAGAGATATGGACCGGAGCAGCAGCAGACTTTGAGGTGTCTTCTGGAGAGAAAATTATTCCACTCCTGGTAACCTTACTAGACCCAGCAATATTGTCAACATCAGGATTAGCATCAATAGCAGGTATATCAGTCAAAGGCTCTTGCTTGACACCATGGATATAAACATCAGAACCATAATTCCAAGGTATAACCTTATCAGAAGTATATGGAATTGGACCAGGAGTAATAATAATCATTGGAGCCACCTTTGGCTCAGCAGTAATCTTCACAGGACCTTCAGAAGTGATTCTCACTGGACCCTTGGAAGTGATTTTCACAGGACCTTTGGAATTAATCTTCACAAGAGTCTTATCAACTATAGCCACATCTTCAAGCTTCAGATTTTGGGTCATACCTTCACATAAACTCTCTACGGAAGGGGTCTTCTCAAATAATATAGTATGGTTGTCCATCAGACGCTGAATACCTTCCTTTAGCTTCCAACAACTATTAGATTGATAGACACAGTAAAAACAATATGCATTACAACCCGGAAATAAATCGGCTTGCATCAGCTTCTTTTTGACAACTGATAGAGGAGTAGTTAATTCAGCCACAATATAAACATAAGAAACTTCATCAACAGAATTAACAGTCTTCTCATACTTAGGAATAGGAGCAGTAATCACATTATGAGTTTTAGGAGGGTCAAACTCAATTTCTCCATTTTCAATCATATCCTGAATTTTGTTCTTCAACGCCCAGCAATTACTGGTATCATGTCCAGGACTGTTGGAATGATATGCACACCTTGCATTGGGATTGTAACAAGGAGAGGAAGTGCTGGGATTCTGAGGAGGATCCTTCAAATTAATCAACTCTCCTTTCAACATATGTTGCAAAGCCTGAGCCAACGACATATTGATCTTCGTAAATTGCCTCCTAGGCTTGGGATGACTATTTTGCTGCTGCTCTTGTGGTGTAGGTGCAGGATTAGAAATCAAAACAGCTCCCACAGATTGGTTACGATTATTACGACCCTGTTGGCCATACACAACATTAGATTCCTTCTTCCCATTGTAAGGCTTCTTAGTGGTACTTGAAGAGGAAGTCATCTGAATCTTTCCACTTCGTATTCCACTCTCCACACGTTCTCCAGTCATTATCAGCTCAGTGAAACCAGAGGATGAGCTTCCAATAAGATGACTGTAGAAAGGACCATTCAACGTACTCATAAACATATCAAACAATTCCCTGTCAGTCAAAGGGGGTTGAACTCTACTTGCAAGATCTCTCCATTTCTGAGCATACTCCTTGAAGCTTTCTTTAGAACCCATGGACATGCTTTGGAGCTGCATGCGAGTTGGTGCTAAGTCAGAGTTATATTGATACTGCTTATAGAAAGCCTCAGCAAGATCATTCCAATTACGAATGTTGGTACTTTTCAGTTGATAATACCATTCCAGTTGAGCTCCAGACAAACTCTCTTGAAAGAAATGAATCCACAACTTCCTATCAGGAGTATGTGGTTGAACTCTCATGACATAAGATCTTAGATGCAACTTTGGACATGACACACCATCATACACCACAAAAGTATGAACTTTGAAACCAATAGGGATTGAGACCCCATAAATCAAGCTCAAATCTTCAAAGTCAAACCCAGAAGTCTTTTGTAGTTCTATAGCATTCACCCGGTTCTCCAGTATCTTATATTTCTCCTCACTAGTCGAATCATGGTAATAATTCTCCTCATAATCAGAATCTTCAGTAGTACCATGGAAACTTATTTATTCTTTCTCAGAATTTTCATCCCCCGAATTTTCAACTTCTTCATTTGTCTTGACTGGACCTCTGAAACTTCTACCCATGTTGATGAAGCCAACTAGTTTTTTGGTCTTCTTCTTTTTTTGGTCAGAAGTGTCTTCAGCTCATCTTGTCCCCTGGACAAAATCATAATCATCTCTTGAAATTGGGCATTCTGAGCCTGAAGTTCCTTGATAGTTTGTTCGAGAGTCATTTCTGCTGAAATAAACAGCAAGAAGATAAGATACCTGTTATAAGAAACCTGTGATGCAGTGATATGGTATGTATATGTATATTCAATGTTTTCAAGGACCATATAGGATTTAAATTTGTTTAAAGAAAAACAAAAAAAATAAAACAAAACTTTTATTAGTAAATGTTTAATATAAATTGCCCATTGGGTTTACAATGAAAGGAAATAAGAATAAAGTACAAAGAAATAAATATATGGGACTTAGGTCTCCCATGGACGCTTCCTCTTTGTGTTGAGGTATGTGTTGAGATTCCGCTCCTCGTGAAGTTTCTTTGTTAGATCCAGTACTCTTTCTTGGCTAGCCTTGAACTGAGTCTCAAAGGTATCTCTTTGCTCCTTCAATTGGATCCAAGACTTCTGCAGCTCCTCTAGATCAGTAGGCATACCAGGATGGAGAATGATGTAAGGAACATCTCCTTCAACAATAGGCTCCATGGAAACTGGTAGGACAATAGGATATGGCATCATAAGAGTCTGAGAATGAGATCTC
Source organism: Lathyrus aphaca (assembly GCA_963966055.1). NCBI lineage: Eukaryota > Viridiplantae > Streptophyta > Magnoliopsida > Fabales > Fabaceae > Lathyrus > Lathyrus aphaca. The sequence continues at coordinate 722,509,942 of OZ014519.1, read as the reverse complement.
ACCCATCTGAGGTAAGGTTCCATAGGAATAAAGTACTTTGGTTGCAGAGTTTTGCTATCAACTTTGTTCACCTTGTTTCAAGCTCGTATGAACCTTTGGCGATAACCCTGAAGATCGTTGTCGTAATCAAATACGATACCCTGAATAGGCATATCATGAGGACCATTACTCCGAGCATAACCAAACTGTCGTAGAGATAAAGAAGGATTGTAAGTAATGCACCCTCTTATGCCAAGGATTGGCACATTAGGGAATTCTCCACACCGTTCAATGATGGTGACATTTTCCATAGATCGGAAACACCAGTGAATATCTGAATGAGAAAGTGACATCATCCTTTTAGACCACCTCAACCCTTGTTCATTCTTAATCACAGATCGAGGAAGGTGCGAAATAAACCACCTAGACAGTAGAGGTATGAAACACATCAGAGTTCCTCTTGCTTTCGTAGTACGAGTGTGAAGAGAGTGCAAGATATCTCCAAGTGAGGTAGGCATAGGATTGTGAGTCAGAAATATATTGATGGTGTGTACGTCTATGAACTGGTTTGGATTAGGGAACAAAACTAAGCCATAGATTAATAGGGCTAAGATCTCCTCAAAAGCATCATAGCTCATAGCATCCAATAACACCTGAGCTTTCTCTATCAATACCTTAGCAAGAATACCCTTAACTTCGCTTCTCATTTCTAGGATAATGTCTGATTTCTTCAAATGTAGGGTTGCAACAATGACTTTTGGTTTAGGCTCTTTCTCTAAGCCTGTGAAGGGTCTCTGATCAAGGATGGGCACACCCAATAGCTTGGAGAATTCCTCCATTGTAGGTACCAGTTGATAGTCGGGGAATGTGAAGCAATTATGTTTAGAATCAAAGAATTGGAACAGGACACTCATCATATCTTCATTGAATCCTGAAGTAACTAGATCCAGCAGGTAACCATGTTTCTTGGTGAATTTGGAGCTTTCAGAAACTTTAGAGACCAATTCCTTAAGCTTAAAAGGTATCCCTATAAAGTTGATCTGGATAGTATTCCTACGAGCAGAAGTCATGACATGCAACAAAGAACAAAGATAAATCATTTGGTCCTTGAAATGGTTAGTGAAAATATTATGCTTATGATGTCATGATGTTATGCTCAATCGCAAACATGTGGCACACACAAACAAGTCACAAAATAGCCCTAGATTTAGAGGTTTGCATGAGGTTTAAAGGTAAGTACCCTCCCCCTGAAGTTTTAGATGGTTCATCATGTCCTAGAAATAGTAACTAGGTTCTAAGGGATCTCAAAATCATTGATCCTCCCCAAGGGTTATTGTTCAGTAGGCAACTTACTTGCCAACCAAAACCCCCCAAGATTAGGATCTCAATGAGCGTAGCATCGAGTATCAACCAACTTTAGACTTCTCCAAAGTCGACTATCTCACTACTTTCTAAAGGACAAGATGGGTCAATTAAGGTTCTAAAGGGTAGTTTGTGTTAATGACAATGTATGGCAGCCCCGTATTATCCTCAACTTACTTAAGGAACATAAGCACCAACCAAGAAGCCACACTAACTATGACCACCAGATCAACCATATCGGTATACGCCTTACAGTTTCCTTGGTTTATTGCCATTTACCTAGGGTACACTAGATCCGGGTTAGGATCTTTCACACATAAGCCCAACATATAAATATAAAGCAAACAAGTCAAACATTAAGTGATCATAATTCATAAGGTAACCCCTCTTTAAGTAATCCCCAGCAGAGTCGTCAGTTCTGTAACACGGTGGGAGAACTGACTTTCTATAAATGTTGCGGATAGCAAGAGTCGCCACCGACTTTTATTTTATACAAGTGGAAAGGACATAAAAGAACAGGAAAGACCTATTTTTAAAAGACTTGAGTTCGGGAGTAGGTTATATAAAGGGAAGGTGTTAGCACCCTTTATATTTATGGTTATCCATAGGCTCTTAGTTACTTAGCTCACTTAATTGTTTTGAAAAGTGTGAAGTGTGTGATTAGAAAACTTTTCTAAGTACTTTGTAATGATCCTCGTATGGATATATACAAAGCCTTTGTTTTGAAAATGTTTGAAAATTGTGAGGTATGAAAAGTATTTTAAAGGGTGTGAGTCAGTAACTTAGAGTTCCTACCCTAGACTAAGTCATTCATGTTTTTTTATATTCTTTCAAGGGTAAGATTGTTCATATTATTAAGAAATAGGTAGTCCTTACCTTGGATGTGTTTAAGGGACGGACGTAGAGTCATCGTATGGTCAACGAAGGCAACTTAATGGATGTCTTTAGTAATTGGGAGAGACTATCATCTTTAATCGAAGGGACAAGATCATTATCGTAGGCAACATCATAGGGACTTGATCTTTTAAACCGGGGAGGGACTATGATGATTTATTTTGTAGGGACATTTCTTTTTAGACACCCCTTATTCGAGGGACCTGGCCATTTGTTTTAAGGCAACTGAGAGGGGTAACCCTAGGAGGTGCAGATGGCGATCGTAGAACAATCAACTTACGTGTGTGAATGATTTTATTCAGATATTTAATCTTTTTAATTAAATTATCTAAATTCGTATTAATTTCAATTAGGTTTTGTCATACCCTAAATTACTAACCACGCAGTTACATTTACAGAAATTAAAAGCGGAAATTAAATATTTTACGCTATTACATTGGGGAGAGGGGTACATTAGTCCTTTTTTAAGGGGATTGCAAAAAAATAGAAATGCGGAAAATAAAAACCTATTGAAACATTACATGAAGGGAACAATTACATAATCGAAAATAAAAGCAAATATAAATTATAAGAAAATTCATACATAATAGAAGCAATTAATCGTTTTTAGAAAATCAGGATTTATTAGGGTTTTTAAGAAAATTAAAGTTTATATAGAAAAATATTAATCTAATTACTCATTAATTTACAATTAATAAAAATTAATTTACATAAGGAAAATATCTTTAAAAAAATAATTAGTGAAATTAATTTTAAGAGAATATTTAAGGATTAATTAGTGAATTTATTAATAAAAAGAATGAAGTTTAATTAACTAATTTACAAATAATAATAAAACTAATTTATTTTATAAAAAAAACATTATGTGAGAAAAAATATTTGAGGACAAGAAAAGAAATTTGTTTTTTTATTTTGTTTATTTTTTAAAAAAGAAAAATTAGTAGTGGTTATTTTAATTAAATTAATTATGATTAATTACCTAATTAACCTAATATAATATAATTATAAAAATAAAAACAAAAATAAGAAAAAGAAGGAAAAATCCATGCGCACAAAAAATATGAGGGAGCCTGGGATCGAACCCAGACCCTCAAGCTCCAAACACGCATGCTCCACCACCAGGCTACCTGCACCATTTGAATTATAACACAAAAGAATAATATATAAAATAAAACGTTTTTTTGAATTTTATGAAACCGCGTCAAGACACCTTCTTCCTCTGTCCGTCTGGTAAACTTTTAGTGACACTCGTCCGTCACTAAAACTTGTAGTGACATATTTTTTTTTCGTCACTATAAACCCTGTGCAATCAAACGTTGAAAATATGATGAATAAATTAGTTTTAATGGTCCAAGTTAATTTATATGAGGTCCCTAAACACAAATAAGTCATCAATTTCTTCAGAAATTGCGTCTATCATGCGCCCCTAAATCGAACCCTCAAGAACCCTAATTATGGTCTGTCTCCATATGGCCACGAATCTCCAAATTGTTTGCCCAAAAACGTTCCTTGTGACACCATAAACAACAAAAAACCATCAAATTTAGTTTATAACAAGTATAATTACAGAATCGAAAAAAATGTATAAACCAAAAAAACAAGATTCGGTTAGCATGTTTTGGCATGATTTCGATGCGAATGAAGGTTGGGTTACGATCAATGATCTTCAAGGAATCTAATGCCACCTTTATTTTGTTCTGAAATTGTCCCTAAGTGCCAAACTGAATACCTCTTTTCTTATTGTTTTTTTAGTTTGAAACCAAGTGTTTTCCTGCAAAAAATTGTGTCTTATGCCTTGGTCCTCTTATGCACTTATAGTAGAATATATCTAGGTTTAAAAATTGGCCATTTGATTCATGGATTGAGTTCCTTGATCATGAAGAAACCAATCATCCATAATGATCCAAAAATCATATTAAATCCTACCAAATAGGTTTTGCACGAATTTGTAATATCATCAATCAATCTTAAATGCAATATATTTGGTTCTAGAACAAATATTTGATCCATTATTTGATTTTTCATATTTTATTTTCATTAAAATTGAATTTTAATAAATAAAATCCAAAATAATATAAAATTAAATTAAAAAATCAGAATAATTGGGTCGTGCATTCCTTTATCTTTGAGATTGGGTTGCAATTTTATGGGCCCACTTGGAAAATTTTGAAGTTAAGACCTTTTTTGCTTCATACACCCCTTGGAAATTTCCCAACTTTGACAAGGCATAACTCACTCAATTTTAAGGCTATGAAGGTGTTCTTGGACTTTTTAGAAAGCTTAGGGAGTCCTCTAACCAACCTCTTTGGTCCAATGTCCATATCGTTTACCATTTTCAAATTATGAGCTTTGGAAAAAGTTGAGTTTTGGTTGACTTTCAAAGGGACCTATAATGTTTTAGCTCATACCTTCCAAATGAAGCATTTTTAGGATTGGCTTGTGAGACACAAAGTTGTAGAGAATTCAATTTCTTTCAAAATGAGCTTTGGATGGGAAATTTTTTATGAAGTATGTGGAAGTTATGGTTGGTCAATGTTCAGTTGACTTTTACTATGAAAACCCTAATTTAGAAACTTCTTGATTCTTGATGATCTGAGATTTCCTTGATGAATCATAATCAACCCTTGATCAAATGATGAATTTTACCTCATAATATTGATGTTGACAAAAAATCTTGAAGTTTGACTTTGAGTTGACCTCAGTTTGACTTTTTCACCAAGTTAACTGATTTTTGGATATCTGAACATTTGATTGGTCAAACTTATTGGGAAAGCTCTGAAACTTGACATGGGGATTTTTGAAGATATGTGGGATGTTATGAAGCTCACTTGAGGTCTTGGAAGTCCATTTAGCTTGGAGAAATTCAAAACCCTAGTTTTTGATCCATTGTTCATGAGGAGGCTTTGTCTGATGAAATCTCCAATCCATTTGACCAATTGGGGACCTTGAGAACCTTATGACCATTGAGAAATCTTGAGACACATTGCCTTGATTGTGGAAGGGCAAATTTTGGGGTACAATAGTAACCGATTCCGATTAGTATCTTACACTGTAGTGATTAATCAAGGAGATTAGATCCAAATTCAATGAAATTTGAAAGAAGATTGGGAGATCCAAGCAACTACACATCAAACTTCACAAGTATTTGACCTTAACGCAAAGAGATCAATCAATTTGGGATTAATCGTACAACACGAGGTCCGGTCCACGAAAGTGTAAGTATCCAATTGGATTTTTATTCCGAATTCGGGATACATTTAGGTCTATGTTAAGCAATCGCCGAGTAATTTACGGAGTAATTACCCTACAAATGAGACCGGCCAACACCAATTAAGGTGAACGATATTTGTGCTAATGCATGCGATATAAACGATATTTAAATCGCCATCTGAACGCAATGTCGCACGAAACCAAAGATGAATACCAAATTGAATTATACTTATGGTATTCTTTCATCTTTAAGTTCAATCACTCATCTTGGTGGATTCAAGTATGAAAATATCTCACTAATGCAAAGTACCTAAAGTGAATTAAATAATTCACTTAGAGATAGATTTGGACTAATGAATATTAATCACTCTAATCTACACTCGAAGTCCATTGAAATTAAAGAGAAATCAGTCCCAATAATGTCTCCCAAGGTAAAAATAAGAAGGAGGAAGAAGAAGAAGCAAAAGGAACCAACAACAAGTTCAAAACAAGCCAAAAACAACTTCTGGAACATTGTTAATCGGTTAACCAATTGGTTAATCGGTTAACACAATAAATTTTCAAATTCTAGTGCAAAATAACACTGGTTAACCATTTTGTACTGAAATTGGTTAACCGGTTAACACCGAACTAGTAGCAGAAAAATAGCCAAAATTCAGCATGATCCTATTTCAAAAATTAACACAATAAATTTTCAAATTCTAGTGCAAAACAACACTGGTTAACCATTTTGTACTGAAATTGGTTAACCGATTAACACCGAACTAGTAGCAGAAAAATAGCCAAAATTCAGCATGATCCTATTTCAAAAACACTTCCAAAAACCATATGATCATGAACTGAATTGGAAAAAATTTTAAAGTTAAAAACAAGTGAAATCCCTGCAATCAAACAATAATTTATGATCCGAAGGATCAACAGTCAAAGTAACCAAAGATCTACATCTTGAATGTTGATGATGAATGTAGAACCATGGAAAAAGTTAATTACCAAGAACAATCTTCAAATTGATCTAATATTAAGCTTGTTATACTGAAATTGATGAACAAAAAGAAATAGGATGAAGGTTTAGCTCAAAGTTGATCAAGCATTCAAGGTAAATTCTTGATAACTTTCAAAAAGAGGGAAAAATGAGCTTTGGTGATTTTGGGGTTTGGAAGGATATTTTGCAAGAGATTTGTTGGCTATCAAAAGCTTGAGAATTGAATGAGAAAATACATTTATTTAAAGAGTTTAGGTATAGAAATTTGGTGGAATAGAGCTTGCCTGGAAATTCAAAATTAGGATTGGAAATTCAAATTTAAAGGGAAATGTAAAATAGTGGTGATTAGTGAGGGTATATGGTGGGAAATGATCAAGTGATATAGAGAATTAAGATGAAAATTGATCTAGAATATTCCAATGAGATAAATGGCTAAGATGTGTTGAAATTGAATAAAAAAATTCAAATTTCACACTGGTTAATCGGTTAACACATTGGTTAACCGGTTAACCAGGTCAAATTTTGAATATTTTGTTTAATTTTGATTGCTTGATTGTTTCGGCCCGATTCTTTTGCGCATCGAAGAAGGCATGGAAATAAACACATGAACCCTGGAATTCCTTGAATAAATAAAATAAATTGGAAAATCCTTGATCCAATAAATTTGAATTATTTGCGGATCGACTTCGGCTTTTATCTATGAAATTCATTTGAGTCGTGAGACTACTATTTTTGGTATTTTTGACTTGTTCTTCCCCTGAAAATTTTAATAAAAGAAAACAAAATATTTTTGGATTTTGATTAAAGATTAGTAAACATAAACAAATAAAAGGAAAACAAAAACAATGTTGATCCCCTGTGAGGTATAAACCTGCAACCAAAAAGGATAGATGAACCAGTGCATGATCTTGTTTGTATGCAAGATGCAGATGAGATGCGAAAAATCTTAGGGTCAAAAATTAGGGTATGACAGATGCCCCTATTTAAGTTTCTTCAATCCATAGATATGAAGATTGACATCTTCGTTTCATCAAGATGGAAGATACTTAAATAATTTTAGTTGGCTAAAATTATACAATATGTTGTATTAAGAACTTATTGTATTTCAGTACCAAATGTTGAATTTATATATGAAAAATATGCTTTGATGTATATATTTTATATATGGATAATACAGCATTATCTCAACGATTTTTGTTGAAACATATGGGACAACCTCACTACTTTTTGGGTATTGAAATAATACCAACAATCTCTGGAATTTTTCTTTCTCAACACCAGTACATTCGTGACCACTTACAAAATTTTGACATATGGGCGAAACCATTTCCCACACCACTTTCTTCCACAATAGTGCTACAACTTCATGATGGTACATCATTCACCGATGCCACAGAGTTTCATCGAATTATTGGTGGATTTCAGTACCTTAATCTTACTCGTCCAGGCTTGTCATACTGCATCAATAAGGTGTCCCATTTCATGCATAAACCAACCTCTCTTCACTTGCAGCACTTGAAACGCATCCTTCGGTATATCAAACAAACCATTAATCATGGTCTCATGCTACAAAAAACCACCGCAAATAATTTAACAATAGACTTTGATGTTGATTGGGGCGAGAGCAATGATGATCGCACATCTACTTCAGCTTACATCATTTTCTTTGGAGGCATCCCAATTTCGTAGCTCTCAAGGAAGCAATGAACAGTTGCACAGTCATCTACTGAGGCCGAATATCGTGTGATTGCTATCGTTACCACTGAGTTCATGTGGCTACAAAACTTACTTCATGATCTAAGAATACTTATACATGAACCTCCACGACTATTATGTGACAATGTGGATGCCACATACCTTTGTTCCACTCATGTACTTCATTCAAGAATGAAACATATATCATCAAATTACCATTTTGTCAGGGAACAGGTTCAAACCAACAAGCTCATCGTAACACACGTGTCTACCAAGGATCAACTGGCAGATTTACTTACTAAACCACTCCCCACAACCAAGTTCACTGAATTCATGTCCAAGATAAAGGTAATTGATGGAACCTTTATCTTGAGGGGGCGTAATGGACCAACAGAATCAAAGTGAATAATCAAGCAATAAAAGAATATTTTAATTGGTCATCAAATATTAAAGGAGAATTATTTGGTTATTATTAGTATTTAGAGGTTTATATCTTTGTCTAGCAGTAACAGCTATTTAGCTAAAGTTTAGGCTTATTTCAAGTATTTCCTATTCAATTCTCACTATATATATATATATATATATATATATATATATATATATATATATATATATATATATATATATATATATATATATATATATATATATATATATATTGTTGTGTATCACTGTAAAACAATTCATTCTAAAATATATTCACTTATAATTAAAAGTTCTGAATTTTAAAATAGAGGAACCAAAAATAATAATAAATGAAAATAGGTGGACCAAACTTACAATTAAGTCAAAATTTTATTTGTTTACATTTAAAAATTATAAATTTCAGTCATTAAAAAATTATAATAAATCCTTAGACTTAGTAAGTAAGTAAGTGGTGATGATGAGTTTACTTTTATGAGATAAAGTTTAAGTGATTTTCATTTCTTTCATTTTTTCTTTCTAAAAATAAGATGCATTGATATAGATTAAAAGGGGTGCTCTCACCCTTTACAAAACAAAATATATAATAAGAGATTTTCAACCAACACCAACTATCATAAGTAAAATGAGTCATGCTAAAGTCATAAGAGTTAGAGTTGGAGTAAGAAATTTCTACTATGCAAGACCACTTCCAGGCCAAATATTAAATACTCCCTATAATATCGTTCAAATTACATATACCGTTTTCAAAAACGATATCATTCCTAACCTTCCAAAAGTTCCAAACAACCAACAACCAAATTAAACCCTTATTGACCTTCCTTACTTGGCTATTTGACAAACCACACCAGGATATAAAATGCTTCCACGAGATGTCTGCAAAAGAAACATAACAACCAGATCAAGCTTTCATCAAGTCCCAAACATTCGAGGAAAACGAACAGACGAAAAGAAGATGGTTCAAATCTTCTGCGGATTAAGAACATGATATACAACTTTCATTGTTATTAGAAAGGTATAAACCTTTTTTCTTCAGTTGATCTTTTGTTGCCAATTTGTTTAAGAAGATCTTCCAACCAAAGGATTTAATCCTCACTGGAGCTTGTGTCCTCCACAACAAACTAAAAGCACGACAAAGGTTTGGATCCAGCTAGGGGTGGCGAAACGGGTCAGGCCCGTTGGGCATGCCCGTTTTGCCCGCACTTTAGTGCGGGGTGGGCCAAGGATTTAGGCCATCACCCTCTAAAGTGTCTGCCCGTCCCGCAACGTTTTCGTCACGGGCTTTTGCGTGCATGCACATTTACTTAAATTTTTGTATTTTTAGACTTAAAAAGTGCAATACATGTGGACTTTCCCCGCCCCGCCCTCACTTTTTTGCGGGGAGGGCTTAGGTTTTAGGCCCGCATCCTAAATTTTGACCGTCCCGCCCCATTTTTTTGCAGACTTTTGCGGGGCGGACATGCCCGTTTTCCACCCCTAGATCCAGCTTATCCTCAATTTTAGTTCTCAATAAACTTTGGCAACCTTCTCTTGCAGAATAAACATCATTATTGATTCCACTCCATTGCAAAGAATCATCTGCTCAAACAACTGGTTGAAGTTCAGACAACAAATTCTGCAAACACAAAATTTTGTCTTAGATAGAGTTCTGCAGCTCCCTTGGGATACTTAAGTCTCCCCAAATCCAATTGCCACTATGCCAGCCACCCAAATTCACTACAAAATTTTCTTTGTTGTGACTGATTTTAAACAAATTAGGAAAGGAACTAGCTAGAGAAGGACATCCACACCAGTTAGCAGACCAAAAAGGGACTAATGTTCCCTCTCCAAGATTGTATTTAACGGATCTTGCAAAATAAAAACCTTTATTAGTGGTTAAATTTCCATTGTTGCATAAGTCCTTCCACAAATTTAATGTAGATCTTTTAAGGTTGCAACTTTGCTACATCGATATTTGATGCTCAACTCCTCCATATCTAGCTTTTAAAACTCTCTTTCATAACGCTTTCTCTTCACCTAAAATTCTCCACTTCCATTTAGTTAGAAGAGTCAAATTGAATTCTTCAATACTTTTGATTCCAAGCCCCTCCCTCACTTTTTTTGCGGGGAGGGCTTAGGTTTTAGGCCCGCATCCTAAATTTTGACCGTCCCGCCCCATTTTTTTGCGGACTTTTGCGGGGCGGACATGCCCGTTTTCCACCCCTAGATCCAGCTTATCCTCAATTTTAGTTCTCAATAAACTTTGGCAACCTTCTCTTGCAGAATAAACATCATTATTGATTCCACTCCATTGCAAAGAATCATCTGCTCAAACAACTGGTTGAAGTTCAGACAACAAATTCTGCAAACACAAAATTTTGTCTTAGATAGAGTTCTGCAGCTCCCTTGGGATACTTAAGTCTCCCCAAATCCAATTGCCACTATGCCAGCCACCCAAATTCACTACAAAATTTTCTTTGTTGTGACTGATTTTAAACAAATTAGGAAAGGAACTAGCTAGAGAAGGACATCCACACCAGTTAGCAGACCAAAAAGGGACTAATGTTCCCTCTCCAAGATTGTATTTAACGGATCTTGCAAAATAAAAACCTTTATTAGTGGTTAAATGTCCATTGTTGCATAAGTCCTTCCACAAATTTAATGTAGATCTTTTAAGGTTGCAACTTTGCTACATCGATATTTGATGCTCAACTCCTCCATATCTAGCTTTTAAAACTCTCTTTCATAAAGCTTTCTCTTCACCTAAAATTCTCCACTTCCATTTAGTTAGAAGAGTCAAATTGAATTCTTCAATACTTTTGATTCCAAGCCCCGCCCTCACTTTTTTTGCGGGGAGGGCTTAGGTTTTAGGCCCGCATCCTAAATTTTGACCGTCCCACCCCATTTTTTTGCGGACTTTTGCGGGGCGGACATGCCCGTTTTCCACCCCTAGATCCAGCTTATCCTCAATTTTAGTTCTCAATAAACTTTGGCAACCTTCTCTTGCAGAATAAACATCATTATTGATTCCACTCCATTGCAAAGAATCATCTGCTCAAACAACTGGTTGAAGTTCAGACAACAAATTTTGCAAACACAAAATTTTGTCTTAGATAGAGTTCTGCAGCTCCCTTGGGATACTTAAGTCTCCCCAAATCCAATTGCCACTATGCCAGCCACCCAAATTCACTACAAAATTTTCTTTGTTGTGACTGATTTTAAACAAATTAGGAAAGGAACTAGCTAGAGAAGGACATCCACACCAGTTAGCAGACCAAAAAGGGACTAATGTTCCCTCTCCAAGATTGTATTTAACGGATCTTGCAAAATAAAAACCTTTATTAGTGGTTAAATTTCCATTGTTGCATAAGTCCTTCCACTAATTTAATGTAGATCTTTTAAGGTTGCAACTTTGCTACATCGATATTTGATGCTCAACTCCTCCATATATAGCTTTTAAAACTCTCTTTCATAAAGCTTTCTCTTCACCTAAAATTCTCCATTTCCATTTAGTTAGAAGAGTCAAATTGAATTCTTCAATACTTTTGATTCCAAGCCCCCCCCCCCCCCCCCCCAAACTCTTTATTTTTGCAAACATTATCCCTTTTTACCCAATGGATCTTTGTCTTCAATTCCGATCCAGCCCCCCCCCCCCCCCCCCCCCCCCCCCAAACTCTTTATTTTTGCAAACATTATCCCTTTTTACCCAATGGATCTTTGTCTTCAATTCCGATCCACTCCCAAAGAAAACGATGTCTGGTTTTATTTGTCTCTCCAAACTTTCACCAATGCATTATAGAATGATAGAAAAAAGATAGGAAGGTTGTTGAGGAACGAGTTAATGCGGGTTATCCTTCCTACAAATGATAGTAACCTCCCTCTCCAAAGAGTCGGCTTCGATTCAAAATTTTCAACAATAAAAGGCCAAATTTTAATCCTTCTAGAGTTGGAACCAATAGAAATCCTCAAGAAGATAAAACTAGTTTCCTAAATCTTGCACGACAGAAAATTAGACACAACAACCATAAAATGATCAGATACCAATTAAAGTCTTAATCTTAAAAAAAGTTTACAAACTTAGAGTTTATATTTGATTTATTTTGAAATGAGAATCATCTAAAGTTTTTTACATGTAAATTAAGCTATATAATAAAGTTGTTAAAATATACTACATTTTATTAAACTCAAATTAACATGCTAAAAATAGTGTATGTGATAAAATAAAACAAATTAGTCAAGTGGTAAGATTTGTAATAAGTCCAGCTCAGAGTGATAGTGTGTGGGAGGGTGGAACAAGAGACAAGACATGTTCCCTAACAGTAAGTAGTATGATAATTTAATTATAGCTCATAGTAGTTAATTATGATGATAGTTGTCTCTTGTCTGGGAGTAACCTAGTGGCAATGGCAAAGATAACTCAAAACACACAGCAAGCACATATGAATATCCCACACACGGCGCTGTCTAGGGGATATTCTTTTGAGTATCTATAATAATTACATTAGATTTCACGTTCGTTGACCCTTTATCTATGGACCTGAAGTTCCTACTACTATTATCGATAATAATTATATCAGTTTTCATGATAATAATACATGTTTAAGTGTGTATATTTGAATGATTCAAACAACATGCTCAGGAGGATATCTCTCTGGCAAGGGTAGAAGTATGTATTTGGGTAGAATACAACACTTTTGTCAAATCAACATATTATTTGAGGTTGTCATGTTCATCACATTTTATATTAGTAATCTTTAATCATGAGAACCGTTTTTAATTTTTTTTTTATAATCAAAAGTAAATATAATAAAGGGAGTACTAGGGGTATTTCAATCCAATAAACAAATCCAAAACGACCAACAACAAACCCCGACCGATCAGACGATTAAAAAAAATCAATAAAATGATTGAACCAATCATAAAAAGGGCACCTTGATTTTGAATGGACAATCACATTTTTCCGTAGCATTTATGTTACACTATCAATTTTATTGTATTTTTCATCTTTATCATAATCAAATATTAATTTTTTTAAATATATCTTAAAATCTTAAGTGATAAAGAAGAAAACATTTTTCAAAATTATATAAACAATAAAGTAAAAAACTGTCAGAAAATCTTCAGAGGGATTGTAATCGTGAAAGACATTTTAGAGAAGGTGACTAGTGGCGGGAGACGGCTGTCAAAAATAAGCGATGGTCGGGTGGCGGAGTGACGAAGTAGACAGAGGTCAGAGCGCGACGACGCATAGCAGCAGGTCGGGTTGTACGAGGTCCGGGAATTTTCGATCATCTTGCCATTATTCTAAATTTGTGTATTTTTAGACGTTTCTGGTTCCTTTTGTGGATCTTCTCGTTAATGAGTTATGTTTTAGGCCTGTTATAAATTTGTTGGGTTTCAATATATATTTTGTTAGAGCAATTTTCAGAGAGAGGGAGAGGGAGGGAGAGAGAGAGAGTTTAGGAATCCTAGTGTGTTAAACTTAGAGAGATAAGGGTTTAAGGAAACCTTTTAAGGTATCTGAGAGAATTGGGAAACACTTCTAAACACATTGGATTTGTGTGATTCTTATATTGAGATTTGGAGATATTGCAAAATAATTGGGGTAGCATATAGGGTTTTTTCTTGAGAACTTTGAAGACTATTATAACTCATTTGCAATCTTTTGTAACAATTTTTGGAAGTATAGTGAATTTTTCTCAACCCCAAACGTAAATCAAGAAGGGTTTAAGAATCCTAGTGTGTTAAACTTAGAGAGATAAGGGTTTAAGGAAACCTTTTAAGGTATCTGAGAGAATTGGGAAACACTTCTAAACACATTGGATTTGTGTGATCTTATATTGAGATTTGGAGATATTGCAAAATAATTGGGGTAGCATATAGGGTTTTTTCTTGAGAACTTTGAAGACTATTATAACTCATTTGCAATCTTTTGTAACAATTTTTGGAAGTATAGTGAATTTTTCTCAACCCCAAACGTAAATCAATTTGATCGAAATGAGTAAACAAATTTCTTATGTTCTCGCCTTTTTTATTGCTTGAGGTCATTTGCTAGTTGTCATTATACTTTGTCTCACACATCAAATTCCTTTGTGTGATTGAACTTTGAATAATTATTTTGAATTTATTTTAATTGTTCTATAAATTCTGTAACAAGTATTGAAGCTTTGAAGGGTGAGGCACCAGTGGTTGCACGCATAACAAAAGCAAATAAGATCGAGATGGTGGATAAGGCCAAAAGTGTCATTATCTTGTGCCTCGGGGATAAACTTATAAAGTCACCAGGGAACAATTGTGGCTTTGATGTGGGTAAAACATGAATCATTGTAAATGATCAAGTCTTTGGCTCAAATGAGGTGTCTGAAACAATAACTCTACTCATTTTAAATGGTCAAAAACAAATACATAGTGGATCGATTAATAGAATTTCACAAGATTATTGATAATCTTGAGTGTTGGTTTGCCAGAAGTCTCCAGAAACAACATCAGTGGCAGTAGTGTGGTGGTGGTCAAAAAATCGATACCAGAAAGAATCATGGGAGTGAAAAGAAGGAAAATCGGAGTTAGGACACAGTTTACCCAGAAAAATTTATCATCAAAATATAGTAGATAAACCGAATAAAGCACGGTAAAAAATTATCTCTCAATAGACTCTAGATATCATATTGAAATAGAAGAGAATGAGCCATTTGAATATTTGAATAATCTTTGTGCTTAAAAAACACTATAATGACTATATTATATAGAGAAAATTTTATAACTAATTACATGATCAATATGAAACTTTGTATATACAAATATCAATAATTATTATTATTATTTTGCCTTTTAAAAAAATCACCACCAACCCAACGTATACTTTTTTTTTAACCTCCATCAAATCTATTAAAAAAAATAGAAGTAAAAAATATGTTTTTGAAAAAAAAGCATTAATTAAACTTGTGAAGAGATAGTGGAAGAATGGATGCCACGTGTCAACAGGAGAGTAAAGACGCGCAAAGAGCTGTTGGAGTGAGTGCATAACACAATGCCGGCCCCTGCCTGCTCACTTTCTCCAACGTCTAGATCCGTTTTCAACGGTCATTCAAATCTTCACCAAAAAAGACGCTCACACAACAAAAGTCACCAATGTTTTTTTATACTACTCGTTTCATCTCATAAAAATACTAATATACTTACTTATTCAACTCAATCTCAACACTAAATCAAGTATTCGAATCATAATCAAGAATTAGTCTTGTCGAATAAAGAGTCGTTTGGACAGAATTCTTTCATGTCTTCTACTTTAAGATACAACAACACACGTTATTTGTCGACTAAGACATCTTTCTGAACAAAGAAAAAAAAAATTGATAACAAGTGTTTGAATTTTGTTAAACCAATTTAGTTTATGAGTTTAATCTATAAAATTAATATACAGGCTTGTGAAAGAGAGCTGAGTATACATTATTTGTTAGTTAAACCATCAATACTACACCAACATGGTGTGACAAATAATAAATATGAATCGATCTTTGATCGAGACTTAAACTTTCATATATCTTTATATTGATTATTATTTTATTATTAATGTATTTTGTATTTGTTGTATTTCTAACCCACTTAATTTATTAATTAAAATTAAGTCGTCTAATTTCTTAAAAACTAGGTATGATTGAGATATTATAATAGTTGAGAGAAGTAAACAAGGCAAACAAATAGAACCAACCGAGTTGAAGTAACACACGAGGCAAATTAAAGAAACAGTAGAATACTCCTTCAACCGAATAATTCAACGAAAACGCGCTTTTGTACAACCAAGTCATTATTATTATTAATGTTTCACTTATTAGTCTTAAAAAAGTGAACAACCAAAACACAAATACGCGTGAAAAATTAAACAGCCCCACCACCTTAAATCAAACACAATAAAGAGCCTCCTCCACCACCTCAATCTTAAAACCCCACCCAAAAAAGAAACAACTCAACTCTCTCTTTCTAGTAGTTGTTGTTACTTTAATTTCTCCAAACTTTCCTTTTATATTCTACAAACAACCAACAGAAAAAACATCACACAGTACTTTCCTTGTTTCAAATGCCAACTATCTTTCTTAGGATTTTCCTTCTCTACAACGTTGTCAATTCATTTCTCATTTCTCTTGTTCCTAAGAAACTTATAACCTTCTTCCCACTTTCTTGCTTCTCTCATCAAACCTTAACCAATCTCATCCAAAATAACAACAACGCTACTGCTACACTTTCATCATCGTCGAAAAGAGGTTTTGTTAGTACTGATACTACAACAACAATGGATCCAAATGAACTCAAGCGTGTTTTCCAGATGTTTGACCATAACGACGACGGTCGAATAACGAAGAAGGAGCTGAACGATTCGTTGGAGAATTTAGGAATTTTCATCCCGGACGTAGAGCTGAGTCAGATGATTGAGAAGATCGACGTGAACCGGGACGGGTGTGTGGATATTGAGGAGTTTAGAGAGCTGTATGAGTCGATTATGGACGAACGTGTTGAAGAGGAGGAGGAAGATATGAGGGAAGCGTTCAATGTGTTTGATCAAAATGGAGACGGTTTTATTAGTGTGGATGAGTTGAGATCTGTTTTGGTGTCGTTGGGATTGAAACAGGGAAGAACTGTGGAAGATTGTAAGAAGATGATAGGGAAGGTTGATGTGGATGGAGATGGGTTGGTTGATTATAAGGAGTTTAAGCAAATGATGAAGGGTGGTGGTTTTTCGCCTCTCAGTTAGTTGTGTTGGGTTTTGGTGTTTTCGATGTTGAATTTCAATTCTCTCTTTGTAAATAATAAGTACCGTAGTATGATTCAGGTTCATGTCGTGATCGATGTGTTTTGTAATAGGCATGTTTTTCGACTTCTGTTTTTTGTCATCTTAGTTTGTTTGTTTTTTCCTATCCCAGATGTTTGGATGGTTAGTATGGGAATGCATATGATGCTGTGGGCTAGATGTTATTGCAGTCAATGATCTCAACTGTTGATAAAAATTGGACACGTTGAGGTTTCAAGTTATCGATTCGACCGACGCAAGTCCTTGAAATGGAATCTCAATCCAACAACTTAGATTGACTCAGTACAGTGAATCTGAGTCGAGTTAGATTAACACTAGGCTTGACACGAATGTGTTCTGCCCAGGTACTACTAATGGATTTTTTGGAGGAGGAGGAAGGTAATTGCAACGAAGGACACACATTACCGTTGTGACAAGAAGTGTCTGTGTTTTCTTTCTTTTTTCCTTGGTTTTGGGACAAGGGTTGATTCTGTTTTCCGTTTGTAATGTAAACTTTTGTTTTAAGATATATTTCTTGAATTTTTTTTCCTACTCTTTCTATTGAAATCACTTGAAAGACACGAATCTAGTTTTATCAATTAATGTAAGAATACAATGGCTATGGTTTTCATAAGAGAAACAATTTTCGACAAGAACATGCTAAAGTTTTAAGTATTTAATCCCCAACACGATACGATACATAGCAGAAAATGATTTTCTTGGTAAACTATATACTGCATGAAGTTTTAATATATGACCACAGCATAACTTCAAGCCAAATGTTGATAAAATTATATCGGAAAACTTTGAATTGAGAATAGGACTAACTATCTCACCAGGATATCTGGCAGCCATGGAATGTGCTACAATGGCATCATTTTTTACCTGTCTATTGAATCTGACTTTTGTTCCTCGATCTCTCTTATATTTCGGACTACTTCAGCAACTTTTTTAGAGATGTGTTCTGTGTGCTTTTCCAAATCGTTCAGAATCGCATTTAACTGTTCTTCGTACGCTGCACAGCGTCGTTTGTACTTCTGCCTTTCATTGTACAACTCAAGCGATAGCTCGCGAATTCTCCTATCTTTCTCATCCTGTGACTCAAATAAACTACACAAGTTTGAGGTAGAAAAATGGAACAGACATAGCATAGACATTAGATCGTAATCTATACGCGAATCAAAATGTCCTAATCCAGCATCTGCAGGTAATAAATTGAGATGGAGACATGCATACCTCACTAACCAAGTGCTTCTCAGATCTTCGCCATGGAACTTCACTAGGACTCATCAGTTTATGTGTATGCTCCTTCACAACTTTGGTGACAATCCACTTCCCTTCGTCCCGTAAAGCCAGCCTTATCATGGCTTGACAACCTTCTCGGGTGGCTGGTGGAGGAGGGAGCACTCTATCTTTTCTGTGCACATACTTCTTTGCACGAAACCCTTCTTTTGAGCAGACAAAATCTTGACCAATAACCTGGTTATTTACTCGTGAACGTCGGTTATGGTGTACTCGTACTGTAAATCCCATCCGCCTACCATAGGCATTGTAAAATTCTCTGGCTTCCTCCCTTGAGTTGAACTGCATGTCTATGAATGGTTCTAATGCTTCTGAATCTGGTACAGGTTGTTCCACAAACTTTTCAGCTTCAGCTTCACCTGTACATAATTCTAAATTGTTTGAAAACTCATCTTTTATTCTCTCGTGTTTCTCATTGATTTCTGCTAGCACGTCAAGGTGGTTACCATCTGAAACAAATCCCTGGCCAGATTGGTGATCCAACATCCTATTATAGTAGAATTACACAACACAGATAAGTAGATGTCGAAAATCCAATCATCTTTTATCCAAATGGTATTAGCAAAAAGATATTCACACATCCTTAGTGGTTCCCATAATAAACAAACAATAGTAAATAATGTTCAACCAAAAAAGAACATGTACAACGAAATCTAATATGTCCAAGATAATACAACCCGCAACACCAATTCACCAAATGTTCTATGGTTAGGACTGGGGAGATTGTGGGTCTAATTGATGGAGTAGTGCAGCCCAACAAGAAATATTTCTTATTCAATAACAATTAACAAATACAATCACTATCATATTATTTAATTTTAAGTCGAACATTGGTTCAACATGCCAAATACCATTGTTGGAGCTGTCGGGGATACTACCATGGATTCTCATCGGACTTAACTAGAAGCTGCGGTGAAGGAGTTAATTGACAGATAAGCAATAATGTGAACAGATATGCATAACTACTTTCAGCAAATGCTTGAGGAGTTGTGTCTATCACAGGCGTGTAACCACATATTACTCCCCATTCAAGTGGTCATTTAGGAATCAAAGGGGAATCAAAGAACGATCAAAATGGACAGAAAGATCTAGAGTATGGTTTTGACAACGGAGTTACTATCCAAATCCCGTTAACAGCAAAGCAAATTGAGCTACCTAGTTTTGATGGCACTCACCCTAGTGTTGGATGTCCAAATCATAGGCTTACTTTGACATGTAAGAATCACCCAGAACTTAAGAAAAAGTTGAGCAAGATACGCATGGAGAGATTCACCGTTACTTTTTCTTTAATGACAAATTGTTAGAGGTTAATTGTTAGTATATATTTACACTCTTGCCAGAAGAACTTGAACCCTGACCTCCAACTCCTTTTAACCCTTAACTATTTCAAGTTGAGCTACCCTCCCACCCCAGACTCACCATTACATTGGTTCAATGTGTGGGGAGAGAATGCGCCAAAGCATACCCTACCTTAGTTTTTTGGTTTAATTGTACCTGTTAACTATTCCCAATTCTTTATATGAACTACTCCATAATGAACCTTCTGCATATATTCTCCAGACATATCGAAAAACACTAAAGGTGAAACTTATGTCATGTACTTCATCTCTAATGCATTTGTTCCTAATCCCATCCTCTTTTGTGCATTCATCATTCATTGCAATATTCTCATTTTTTCAACAATAAATTACTTCCTTATCTCATCCAAAGAAAAAAACATAAACAGATCAATGCCCAAATGGAAGAAGATTTTACCTATTCAGAATATGAACCAGATTTATTAAAGCATCACATAGAAGAAAGAACCTGCAAGCAAGTTAAAATTTAGTAACATCTACAAATGTTCCATTCCATGGCTCCAATCAATTCATTTCATAAAGTTGGAAGAGCAAAGATTTTATAGTGTTTCAAGAAATTGAAAAGGGTAAATAAACAATTGCATTGGTAAAATTGAATGAGGTAGCAGAAAAAATGGGAGGGGAAAGAGAAAGCTGATGAAGGCTTTGTTATTACTTACCAACACGGTGAGGTATAGAAGCTCCGGCAAGTAATTACGGAGGCGGAAGGTGAAATTAGGGAGTAGAAAGACGAAGGAAATAAGGGTTACTCGGAATGAGTACAGTGAAGATGGAAATGGAAGTAACCAGAGAAAGCAACAACACTAGTGTGTCTTGTGTTGAACTGTTAAGGTTTATGTCGTTTTGTTTTTACTAATATTTATTTTCGGAAAGAAAATAAATAAATGGAGATCAACCACTTAGTAGGTATAGAATATGTCAAGAAAAACTAAAAGTGACTAGTAAAAATGTTATAAATATTAGAATGTAAATAACATTGTAATTAGTTTATGGCTCTTAGATTAAAGACTATTAAAAAATTATGTAAATTACTTGTATTGAAATCAGAAATGGAGTGAGAATTGACCATAAGGATGGATCTTAGTTTTGATGTGGCGAAGAGAAGATTGATCTATAAGATTAGTACTTAATCATTCAAGTCAATGTGTGAGAGAGATGAGTGAATTCAAATTGAATTTAAAATTGAATACTTGAACTGACGCGCTTTCTATATATAGTGGAAAGGAAATAACAACAAACTATTTGTTTGACGAGAATCACGAGGAGTTGTTGGATGTATTTGGAATTTGGATCATTTATATTTATCTAGAGAGTAGCTCTCGTGTGATGAGAAGGTTTTGAAAGGATTTCATCTTCTTGAACGTGGTTGGTCGAGGATCAATATGGTCGGCCTGAAACATTTTATCCTCAAGCTCTTGTTTCTGCGTAACAAGGCAGAGGTTTATTATATTAGCCTCGGTCGTTGACCATTCTCTCATTTATCCCGAAAGAGCAAAAATGGGTGTTTCAATTTTTTGGAAATTCACGGCTTTAATGGCCCATACTTCAAACGTCTTTTCGGAGGTATCCTCGTTGTGACCATTGGGAACTAAAACACTTGAGTATTTCGTGTGAAAGACTTAAAGTGTTAATATAGTATATTCTCCTTTAAATGCTAGCCTACGATTCTTTAAGAGTTAGCTCTGTCATTATTTTAGTTATATTTCCCAAATCGCGATTATCTTATTTCCTTTTATATTTTTTGCTTTACAGTGTCTAGAAAAAATAATATACATCATGAGTCAAAAATTATAGAAGAATGTTTAATCTTCATGGGTGGACTTTGTTTACTCTTCAACTACTTATGTTTCTGCCAAAGAGGGTAATCTTGACGAAGTATTTCTCGATGTTGGTCCATCTTTAGACTGTGGTGCTTTGACCCTTAATGAAAATGACATAATATGCAGCGAGTATGGTGATTGCGTCATTCCTTCTTATGAATGTAACTTCTCAATCTTGGGCTTTCGACTTCCCTTCAATAATTTTAAGATGGAAGTTCTTAATCACCTGGTAGGGGCTATATCGCAACTTCATCCAGCGAGTTGGACGTATGCGAAAGTCTTTCAATATTGGTGTGAGTACTTGAAGAGGAAGTCTTCTCTAACCTTTTTTCTTTCATCTCTTCAAAGTTCACAGTGGCCTTGACGCGTACACGGGATAGAGGTTTTGTCTCTCTAGCGTCAACCGTTCGAGGCTTTTTTCTGAGAATTTGCATAATTTTGAAGACCGGTTCTTTCTTGTTACCCCTATCAACCCAGAGGCTCATACAATGGTTTGTGTTGTTACAAATAGAGCAGAGGGTAGATGTGCTGAGTTTTTCCCATAGTACTGGTTCGAGAATATTTTTCCTAGTGGGAAATGGATTGTATGTCTACAAAGAGGAAGAGCTTTCTTAGGAAAAGTTGCATCAAAAGAAGCAGTTGATGAGCTTTTTCAATGAGCTTTTCTAATGAGCTTTGTCAAAGACCTTGGTTACCTCAAGAAAAGTTGCATCAAATGGTTTGTATGTTTTATGGGTTTACCTTCAAACCCAATAAAACAATCAATAAATGGATAAAATGTTTAACTAATACAACAGCAAAACGTCATTTGTGAACTTATAAAACCATCCTTCCAGAAATACAAATTCCTCATTAGTAAAATGATTTTCTCAAAAAACACTTCGACTAAACATTTTAGTGAGATAAAGGAGACAAAAGAATTTCTTAGAGAGAAAGTGTGAGAAATGAGAAATGAAACCATGTTTCTGGATGTGAAAATGTGTGGGAACTGGAAATGGACTTAAATTTATAGGCTAGAGGTTGAAAGAAAAAAAAAATTGTATGACCAATAATGATGATTAATATCAATTAGGACCAATTTTTTAACTTCTCCATTCGATTGCCACAAGGTGTCAATAGATTGATAAGAACAAAAAATTGTTCATATCTTTTCTAAGGCATTTTTAAAAATATTTTATTGAGAAAAATAAGTCAGAAAAATTATTATTCGGAGAGCTCATCCAGTTGCTAATTTATGGACATTGACAAATAGCATGACAGATTTGTGAAGTTGTGATGACTAAAATCAGCCCAGTAGCAGATAATTTGTCCTACTAACCATTTAGTTTGACCTTACACCCCCTCCCATTGTGTACAATTTTAATAAAAGTGTTTGATTTTTGAAAAAACTTTGTGGATGGCGAGCGCCCAATACCACCACCACCACCACGTACTGCAATTAGTGCTATCCTGCCGGAAAATAACAGCGCAGGTAACAAACACCACAAACTCATCCATCATAGCAATGGCTTCTTCTTCAGAGCAAGAATTTCTCGCTCACTACCGATCCGTCCTCAATCGCTTCCCAAGATCTCACCGATTCTGGAACGCTAAAGTCGCTTCTCGTGTTGGCGAGAAACTAGGTCTCCGTCTCCGAGAAATCGGCGTCACCGGAGTTCAAATCGACGTTAATGAAGAGCTATCGCGTCCTCTACATTATCGCAAAATGGTTTCCCCTTTGTTTCATTCCGTTCAACGCGCCGGCGTTCACGTTTCTGGTGTGGACAATTTGCCTTCCTTTTGATTCAGAAACACAATTTGCTTAGTATAGCTGTTGTTTGTTTTTTGAGAAATTGATATGTTAAATAGGGTTTGTTTTGAGTTTGGTATGCACTTGTAAAATGTGTTGAATTGATGAAGATGAAAATTAAGAGAGAAATTGAGATATATTTGGCAATGGTTGAAAGAGAGTGAAGGGTTTCTTAGACTAGGATTGGAATGTCTGAAACGGAGCGGAGCAGAATGAAATAGGATGAAATGGAGAGTAGCAGAACGGCGGATCAGAGATTCCATTATATTGATTGTATAATTTTTATAATTTGATGGAAAGGAATAGAACAAGTGCATTTTGATGAATCTTGTTTGCTTCGGCATATTTGTTTAAAATGTTTTTCAGGGGTGGTTTAACAGCATGGGTTAATCTTAATAATAACTATACTGCTGGTTGTGATTTGAATGAGAAGTTGGGCAATGGCATGTTACTAGTCATGGACTTGGATCTGGAGGTATAGGGAGGTGCACATCGGGTCAGTTTCATGTCCTCCTGCAACATGGTATGCTATTGGAAATCATGCTAAGGAGTATGGACAAGGTAAATTTAGTTCAGTATTATCCATTCGAGAAGTAAACAACAAGTGTTCATTAAGTGTAAACCTTGTCTGTTGGGTTGGGTCAAATTTAAGGCTATGGAGCTAATAGAAGAGGGATAGTTGGAGGTATTTATTCCTGGATAAGATGAGAATTGACTTGAGGGGTTTTCTAAATGTACTGGCAGTTGTCTTTGTCAGTTGTTTACAGCGGAGTTGTGGTAGGAATAGCTAGCTAATAGTAAAGATTTCAAGGTTGTGGAGTTATGTCTGGATTTTGAAGCAGTTTTAAGACATTGAGTTCTTTAACAAAAGGGGTTGGTTGGTTGGTTTGTAACTCTGCTGCGGTTGGATGGAGATCGGTCTAGAAACTTCATCTTCTTTTCAGAGTTAGATTGAATGATTAAGGTGTGTCATTTCTATCCTGAAGAAAATATGTGTGCTGCAAATTTGGGGTTTAGCCATAGATAGAGGCACCGGAGACATTGAGTTGATCATTTATGTACGATAAAAAGGAAAGGAAAATTTGAGCATGCGTTTGCTGGGAATGCTTTCTCTAATGCTTCAAATCCTAATTTTGGCTGCTGTTATCAGATTTTCTTAAATGTTATGCAGTGAATCAATGTGGAAGATAAACAATTGTTTCTTAACACTGACCCTGATTTTGGATGCAAACATGCTTCTCTCTTTTGTTCACTTTTGTTCAAGTTAGGATTATGTGATATACATATTCCAACTTGTGGGGAGATATCAATTTAATTAGTTTGTTAATCAGTTTCTAATTAGTTGATAGCTCTTATTACAGGTTATTTATGATTGATTATTAGTTGTTAACTACTTATTTGATCTTCTCTTTTGTATATAAGTTAATAATAACTTTCTCCTTCCTTTTTGTATTCCATAATATAAATTATTTACTCTTAATGAAAATTTCTTCTTTTCAATTGAGCAATTCTCTCAATATGAACAAGTTCCTGTTCCTTCACTTTTACCCCTAGTATTTCTTTTTGGGTTAAATGAGATGTCAGGTTTTTATTGGCTGTTTCTAACTGCTGACATGTTAGACCAGCTTTAGCGCTGGATTCTGTGCCGTTCTTCCCTTGGATCGCCAGTCTGGCACATCACATGTTGCAGCCAGCATGGCAAACGGTGAAGAGAGAGCAACGGAAACCATGCATTTTTCTTTCTTTTTTTAATGAAAACTAGCCATTCAACGGCTAGTTGCTTCTTCTTTTTTTCAATTTATTTTTTTATAAATATAGTTTATATCTAAAATTTCACCAACACAAATTTTCTCTTACTCTTATTTTCTCTTCAATTTGAAATTTCTCTCTCACAATTTCATCATTTTATTCCTAAACTTTTAATTTTTTCCAACAATTTTTTCTCAAATGGATCCTAATTATTTTCATTATCAACAAGCTTTCTTCAATTACATGCAAAATTATCAAAATCCTAATCCTCAAAATGCTCAAATTCCATCGATGCCAACAAATTCCGTCATATTTCTTCTGTCACCAAACAATCCAAATATGTTTCCTAGACTTCAAATGAATTCTAATAGTATGAAATTCTCTACTCAAGTTCCACCATTTTCTACTCAAGTTGGTACCGAAAAAGAAGAAAGGGTTGTCGTTAAAAAGAATCTCGAGAGCAATTTACAAGGGATGAGGATATACTACTTATCCAATCATGGCTCAATGTTTCAAAGGATCCAATTGTGGGGTTGATCAAAAGGCTAAGAGATTTTGGTTAAGAATCGCTGCTAGTTATAACCAATATCGTGGGCAATTGCGAGAAAAGTCAGGGGGACAATTAAAATGTCGATGGCATCGAATAAATGGCATGGTTCAAAAATTTGTTGTGTGTTACAAAAATGCTGTTAAAGGAAAGAAAAATGGGACATCGGAGTTGGATATCATGTCAGATGCACATGCTTTTTTTGCTCAGGATCAAGGTACAACATTTAATCTTGAGTACGCATGGCGATTGTTAAAAGATGAAGCTAAATGGTGCATCGTCGGAGAATCGATTGGAAGTTCTTCAAAAATAACAAATACTTCTACTAGTAGGGCATCATCGGAGAACCTAGATACAACTTCAAGTTACGAGTTTAACTCATCATCACTAATGGAGTGTCCAATGGGACAAAAAGCAACAAAAAGGAAGGGTAAGGCATCGGAAATTCCAAATGCAACTCAAGATGCAAGGAATAAAAGAGCAGAATGCATGGGAAGACTTGCACAATGTAAGGTGGACGAGATATAATTAAAGGTAATACAAATCATGATGAAGGACACTTCTACTATGAGCGATAGTCAATGAGATATTCATGAAAAATATTGTAATAAGATGAAAAAAAATATGGAATGTAGTTAATATCACTTATGTAAAATGGTCATTAGTACCACTTTATTTTATCAACACATATGTTAAATGGTCATTAGTACCACTTTAAATTAAACTATTCGTTATTCAAACCATTATATATACTACCACTTGTGTCATTATTTTATCATTCTCATATTTACCACATATCTCTTATTTTTCTCTCATTCTTTGCTAACAACAATGGATTCAGATAATAACGATCAAGAATTTTGGGCGTTGGTTGAAGGGCACAATCGATATTCAATTACTACTTCTCGGAAAACCCAGTATACATAGATGTTCAATTCTGAAGAAGGTTCAGAATGCATAGGCATGTATTTCTTCGAATTGTAGATCCCCTTGGCAATTATGATGAATATTTCCAAATGAGGGTCGATGCAACTGGTAAAATTGGTCTTTCACCATTGCATAAATGTACAGTTGTTATTCGTATGCTGGCGTATGGGTCTCCTGCTGATCTTGTAGACGAATATGTTCGAATCGGTGAAAGCACTTCAATTGAGTGCTTACAAAGATTTGTTAAGGGCGTGAATGTTGTATTTGAGGCTGAGTATTTGAGAAAACCTAACAACACTGATGTTGAACATCTTTTACAAATGGGAGAGTCATATGACTTTTTAGGTATGTTGGGTTCCATTGATTGTATGCATTGGGTATGGAAAAATTATCCTGTTGCATGGAAGGGACAATTTTGTCGAGGTGATCATGGTAAGCCCACAATTATGCTTGAAGCAGTGTGTTCGCAGTTGTTTCTGGCGAACAACCTCTGGTTAACCAATTTCTTTAGAAAACTGGGTTACTTGCAGGACCAACCATACAAGTCCTGGGATACATGTGCATTGTTTCTGTCGAAATCTTCTTAGAATTTGGTGACTGATTTGTGGTTTGTTTTATCAGTATTGTCAAAGTATTAAGAACTTTGATTTTGCAAGTAAAGTAAAGTTTGAACTTAAAGATGAAATAGAGTTAAAAGTTTAAACAAGAACAAAAAGACATGTCGAAGGCTGTAAACTTGCAGAAAAATAAATAAAGCTTGAAAATGACATTAAACTTGATAAATGAACAAGTAATTTAAATGACTTTGAAATATAACTGGTGTTCAAACGTACATTGTTCCAAATCTTAGACTCATTTTCTCTCACACTGGGTACTTAGAGTTTTTAAACAGGAATTTTGTATCGATTTTCACACACACATTCTAACCACAAACTATCCTATTTATACATAAACAAAATAACTGCTTAGAACGGAAAAACTATAACTAAACGACAAGTGTCAGCCTGCATGTAAATTTCTTCTCTGAAACCTCCATGTGTCCAACTGCCAAAGGTTACAACCTTTTGAATTTGAATCTCTTCCTTGGTGGCGAAAACCTTGTAACTCTTCAAAACTGTCGAAACCCTTTTAAAGAAGAGAAACTCTTCAGCACTTGCCAAATATTCTTTTGTCAGATGTCCCCTTCTGTCGAAATCATTGAAAGACTATCTTCTGTCGAACCGTCGAAAGAGAACTTTCTTCTGCCAAATACTTGGTCACAAATACCTTCCCAACTTTATTCTGCCAGAACAGCATTTACCTCTCTGTCGAAGTAATGGGGTTTTAAACCCTGTCAGCAGTCCTTGAGATTTCTTCCTTTTACTATCTTTCGACAAAGATAATCTCAAAACCCTTAATTTCAGTCTTGTCGAAATTATGGGTGTACAAATTGCCCCCCAGCAAAGATGTTTTCGACTATCCTTGGAGAAATATCTTTTGCTGTCGAAGTGACCTTTGACTTCCTGTCAGTTGCATTTATTGTAAAGTGATTTTGTAATAGGACTTAGGAATTTTATTTGTTTTGGGATATTTTCTTTTAGCACTTTTATATGTAATGCTATTTTACGCCATTTGTTTGGCGAAGACAAGTTTCGTTTGCAATTTTAATTTGTTCTTATTTTTATTTCGTGCAATGTTGGTTTATACTTCTTTAAGTACTTCCCATTTATTTTCATCACTCTTCTATCTTTTTCTATTTCTTCGACTTCGTATGCACCATTGGAAAAAACTCTTAGAATTTTAAAAGGTCCTTCCCACTTAGGGGACCATTTTCCCATCACTCTGTCTTTCTTCTCCATGGGCAAGATTACTTTCCAAACTAAATCATTTACCAAAAAGGCTTTGAATTTTACTTTTTTGTTATAAAACTTTTCAACTCTATCTTTCTGCCATCTTATTAGTTCTAAAGCACGCAACCTTTCTTCGTCTAAATCAACCAGCTCATCCATCATCATATTCCAATAAATTTCAGATGGAATCTCATGATGTCTTTGAATTCGTATTGACTGTAAACAAATTTCGACAGGCAATACTGCATCATGTCCATAGGTTAATTTAAATGGGGTGGAATTAGTTGCTTCCTTAGGAGATGTTCGACAAGCCCAAAGGATTTGATCCAGGGTCTTATGCCAATTTCTGGGTTTTTTACCCACATGCTTCTTTATCAGGTTTATTACCACTTTGTTGGCTGCTTCGACCTGGCCATTTGCTTGGGCATAATAGGGTGTCGAAGTCAACAACTTAAAACCTGTCTCTCTTGCAAATGCTTGCATATTTCTGCCAGTAAACACAGATCCTTGATCAGTGGTTATAGTCTCTGGTATTCCAAATCTATACATTATGTGTTTCTGGATGAAATCTATGACTGCTTCCTGATCTACATTTGTCAAAGGTATGGCTTCAATCCATTTAGTGAAATAGTCTACTCCTACTAAAATGTACTTCTGCCCTTTTGAAGAGGCTGGTCGAATTTCACCAATCAAATCTAAAGCCCAACCTCTGAATGGCCAAGGCTTTACAATAGAATGTAACTCACTTGCTGGCACATGAGGTATGCCTGCATGGATTTGACATTCCTGACAGCCTTTTGCAAATTCGACACAGTCCCTTAGCATGGTTGGCCAGTACATCCCTTGTCGAAATAATAACCATTTCATTTTATGTCCTGCTTGGTGGGCACCACATGCACCACTGTGTATATTCGACAAAGCTATATAAGCTTCAGTCTCTCCAAGGCATTTTAGTAGAACTCCTTCTGCAGTCCTTTTAAACAATTCATTTCCAAAGAGTACATAACTTATAGCTCTGTACTTTATCTTTCTTTCGACTGTTTGGTTTGGATTTTGTAAATAATCTTTGATGGGTTTTCTCCAATCTCCAACTTCTAGATCACCTACATTGAAAATTTCAAAGTTCTCTTCATCACCATATCCCAATCTCATTGTCTCCAAATCAGATGGGGACAGTTTGGTGGATAAGACTTTGCCTCTCACTTCGACAACCTTCATCAGATTTTCCTTCGACACTTTATACCCTGAAGCCAACTGAGCTAAGTCATTTGCTTCTTGATTTTCTAATCTGGGAATATGTCTAAAAACTACACTGTCGAATCTCTTGAGGAGTCTATTGGCTATCACAAAGTACATGATCAAATTTTCTTTGACACATTTATACTCTTTTGTCAATTGTTTTATCACCAACTCAGAGTCACCCATTATTTCGACCTCTGTTGCCCCCAGTTCCAACAAAATTTCAAGTCCAGCAATTAAAGCTTCATATTCTGCCTCATTATTTGAACAGAATCCTTCTATTTTATACTTGAACTTTGTTGGAATTTTATTGGGAGAAATAATTAACACCCCAACTCCTGTTCCATTTTTATGACTGGAACCATCAAAATACAACCTCCAAGGCTCTTTTCCGACATAATTTGTCTCATCTCCAAGTATGGAGTGGTCAGCTATGAAATCAGCAACCACCTGCCCTTTAACAGCTTTTAGAGGCATGTATTTTAAAGAATACTCAGTCAAGGCTAAGGCCCATTTTCCAATTCGACTATGTAAAATAGACTTAGACAACATATGTTTTATTACGTCGAAATGAGAAGATATATGTACATCCACGGGTTTTATATAATGCTTCAATTTTATGCAAGAGAAATATACACATAAACATAATTTCTCTATCATACTATATCTAGTTTCAGCATCATTTAAGACTCTGCTGAGATAATAAATGGCTCTTTCGACGCCATGTTCATCTTCTTGACAAAGCATACTTCCTAATGTTTTGTCAGATGCTGATATGTAAAGCCTCATGCTTCTTTTTCGACAAGGAGATATTAAAACTGGAGGATTTGCTAGATACTCCTTGATCTTGTCGAAGGCATCTTGCTGCTCTTGCCCCCAAGTGAAACCTTCCTTCTTCAGTCGAAGCAGAGGTGAGAAGGCCTGAGTCTTTCCACTAAGGTTGGAGATGAACCTTCTGAGAAAGTTTATTTTCCCTAGTAGAGACTGTAATTCCTTCTTTGTCGATGGCGCTTTTGCTTCCATTATTGCCTTAGCTTTGTTTTCATTAATTTCAATCCCTTTCTTATGGACCACAAAACCTAAGAAGTCCCCAGCCTGCACACCAAAAGCACATTTAAGAGGATTCATTTTTAAACCAAACTTCCTCATCCTTTCAAAGGACTGTCGAAGATGGTTAATATGGTCCAAGCCTGCAGCAGATTTAATCACAATGTCATCTATATAAATTTGCATAAATGTTTCGATGAAATCATGAAAAATAGAACTCATAGCCCTTTGGTAAGTAGCTCCAGCATTTTTCAAACCAAAGGGCATGACCACCCATTCGTATGTTCCTATTGCTCCTGGACAACGAAAAGCTGTTTTTGAAACGTCTTCTTCAGCAATGAAAATCTGGTTGTAACCAGAATAGCCATCAAGCATACTTAAATACTCATGGCCTGCTGCAGAATCTACTAGCATTTCTGCTACTGGCATAGGATACTCATCCTTAGGGGTGGCTGAGTTCAGATCTCTAAAATCAATACACACCCTTAATGTGCCATTTTTCTTAATCACAGGAACAATATTAGCAATCCATTCGACATACCTTGTTGTACGGATGAATTTGCATTTTAGAAGCCTTTCGACTTCCTCTTTGATTTTCGACAGAATCTCAGGTGCAAAACGTCTGGGGGTCTGCTTTATTGGCTTCTTCCCTTCCAGTATTGGCAACTTCAATTCTACCAAACTTCTGTCTAAACCAGGCATTTCGTCATAATCCCAGGCGAAGCAGTCTTTAAACTCATTCAGCAGTTGGATTATTTCGACTCTGAGTTGAGGATTCAACTTGGCACTGATGTAAGTGGGCCTTTTCTCTGCCCCCAGTCCCAGATTAATCTCCTCTAAAGGATCCTGTGCCACCATTTTCATATTGGTTGAGGTTGGATCCTTTTCGAACCCCAAAGGTTCGTCATCATAAATGGCATCAAGTCTTTGATTCTGCCATTCACCATTTGAGTCTTCTTCAAAACTCTGATTTGCATGTTGCTCCTCAATATTTTCTTGAGGATGTTGTCCTTCGACAACCTGAGTGCTGGCTTCGACAGCCATATTTCTAACTTCAGCCTCAAGGGCCGTCCTGAGTTGTTTTTCGGCTATATAAGCCGAAATCCTTTCCATTGCTGAAACTTCAGTCATTTTCACTGAATTCACTCCCCCATCCAGTTGGGTTGACATGGGCATTTCCCCAAGTATAATTTGTCTCCCCAATTATTTCTTTATCCCACTGGAAACCATGCGTAGGATGGAGGTACATGGAACAGTAAGCATTGTCGGAAGCTGTTAAGTCGAAAGCAGCAGGATTGCATGGTGCTATGTGGGCTAGATTTTTGTCGAAGTTACGACCAGTGACATTGTTCACATCAGCTGTGAAGTAACTCTGATCTGCTTCTATGTTTTCAACAATCCCATCTGGCCTCCAGATTGCTATCCTTTGGTGCATGGAGGATGGTACAGCCCCAATTCCATGGATCCATTCTCTCCCCAACAGTAAGTTGTAATTTGCCTTTGATGCTATCACCACAAACATTGTAGGCCTGGTGATGGATCCTACAGTCAAGTTCAGTTGTATTACTCCCAATGTTGTTCCCACTTTACCTTCATAGTTGGACAACACCATATTGTGAGGCTTAGTGTCGGAGTCATCTTTTCCAATCCTCTTTATCATGTAATGAGGAATTAAATTTACAGCAGCTCCACCATCTATCAGAATTTTGTTGACACCCACACCTTCTAACTTTCCTTTTATGAAGAGAGGTTTTAAGTGAGCCTTCATTTCATCATCTGGCTTTTCGAAAAAGGCATCTTGCTCTTCGACACAGCCATTGTTCATTATGTAGTAGCATACAGGCCTCAAACCTATGCTGTCGTCTGCCATGTCATCCTCTTCATCTTCGACTTCCATTATCCTGTCATAGTCTCTGGGCAACACAGAAACCACATTGCAAGTTACGTCGAAAGAGGCGTCTGATTCTGAACTAAATTCATCTGTGACTTCTTCGTCCACTGGCATTCTGTTATTTGTTTTCTGCATCTCTGTGGTGTCACTAGATCCATTCTTCTGAAGGGTTTCTTTTTCTGCCAGAGGTATCCCCTTGTTTGTGATCTGCACACATTTGCTTGATTCAGCCTCCTTTTGCCCAACCTTTTTGTGTTCCAACCTTCCCTTTCCAATTTTCTTCTGCCTTTGGAATCTTCTCCATTGGGATCTGGACATAGGATTCTTCCCTTTGTAATTTTCAGAGACGTATTTTGGTTTTGCCTCCTTTTTAACTTCCAATGAGGGACCCCTGTTCACTTCAAAACTCTTCCATCTCTTCTGACCTTGGGCGTCTGATGCGTGTTTTTCGCAAGTGTACGAATCACGTCAAAGTAATATAAAAGATTATCGAATCCACAGAGACCAAGTGTCAATCTATCAAACCTGTTGTTATGGTGTGTATCTAAGGCAACTATTTTTAAGGGTTTTAATAAGGGTGCAATGGTAAATAAAATTATAATTTTATTTAATAAATAAAGACAGGCTCGAATGTAATTCACGTAATCAATGATAATCCAGTACTTGTTAGTGGAACTACTTATGGGCAGTGTTTTCTTCTTTGAAAAGAACTAATTTAACAGGAACTGTCGCTTTCGTGTATTCAGAACCGAGTTGTACTCTCTAATCAACCCCTCCTATTGTCACGGATAAAAAGGTGCGTACTGCGTTAGAGTAGTAAACCTATTTTTAAGAAATATAGTATCTTAACTAAGTTGAAAAGTATTTTAACCTGGACTTCTTAGCAAAAAGAGGTTCTTGCGAACCAGAGTTTAAACTTCCTAACGCGTCCGAAAATCGTTTTAAAATCTCTTTTCTTTTTAATCTAAAATCTCCTAATGAACTATACAAAGCGCTTTTGGCTGTTTTTGAAATAGTTAAAAACAATTATTTGAATTGAAAGATAAAATAGCCCTTAGGTGTTTCCACGAACAATTATACTGATTACTGGTTTAATTACGATCCTTACATTCTAACCTTTATGGAATTAGTTAGACATGATAAAGTAAATATTATTTTTATAGTTTTTCATAAAAGTAATTTAAAGCGAGTGCAGGAAATAAACAACGTAAATGTGCGAGTGCAGGAAATAAACAAAGTAAATGTGCGAGTGCAGGAAATAAACAACGTAAATGTGCGAGTGCAGGAAATAAACAACGTAAATGTGCGAGTGCGGGAAATAAACAAAATAAAAGCGAGGCAGAAATAAATAAAAGTAAAGTACGAACTTGAATTAAAATGGCGGCAGGATTAACTTCCTCCAGAGTGCTCCAAAACTCGAACCACAGACAGATTACAGACTCGATCACTCGATTGCAGAGGCACCCCGATGTGGAATGGCAACTGCTTTATAACTGATATATGCCTAGAGAATTCTAATTCTGGATGAAGAAAAACGAAAATCTAAGGTCCTATTTATAGTAAAAACTGAAAGCATGAAATGACCGGGACGCCCCTCCACTAAAAAGTGGAGGTTACTGATTTTGGCCTTGTGGCGCCCGCCATGGTCCCTACAGGGGATGATGGAGTGGGGAACGTGGGTCTTGGAGGTTGAGGAGTGGTCTTGAGACGTGGCCACGTCATGGCTAACCCCATGGCGCCCGCCACGGTGGGTGCCGTAAGTGCAAAATGCTGAATTTCTAGGTTTTCGTCCGTTTTCACTCCTTTTTCGCTCCTTTTCCCGATTCCAGCTCCGATTATTATAAAAACCTGAAAACATAAGAAAACAAAGCAATAACAAAGCAAAACAACAATAAAAGCTAAGAATGCATGCGAAATCGGAGTCAGAAATACGGTGAATTTTAGTGTGATCAAATTCTCCCACACTTAAACCTTTGCTTGTCCTCAAGCAAACATTAAAGCTTAAGAAAATATGGTGTCAACACGTGTCTTTGGGCTAAAGGGATTCTAAGTTCAAGTCAGGATGCAGTGACAGATACTAACTAAGTGAACCAAGGGTACCATAGTAACACAAACACAAATTTCAATCCTATATTAACCACTCCATATCATCCCACGATACCTAGGCCTATCTTCTCATCTTTTTGTGTCCTTTTTATTCAGGCGCAATCACATTAAGCCCGTTATCCGTACATGCTTCATAGTAGAGTGACCGGTTAGTGATTCTGATCCATAACATAAGGTTTCTGGCACATAAGCATGTGTAAACCTGTTTTTATTTCGCCTAAATGTAGCTGCGGGGGATCGGATCGTAATCCGCCCTACCAAGTTCAGTGCCAGATACCTCTGAACCAACTAACAATAGGTGACTTGCAATTTTTTTCTTTTTGTGGCAAATATTTTTTTTCTCTTTTTTCGGTTTAAATGACTTTGTGAGGGTCACCTATACCAGAGTTTGCCTTTTTTTCTTTTTTTTTTTTTTTTTTTTTTTTTCTTTTTTTATTAGAACTGGATCATTCACTTATATTCATCGACCCCCTACGTAGAGCATGCTTAAGCCGGAGCTGACTGCTAAGATAAACTACTTAGGACAATTTTTAAAATGATAGTAAAGGCCAATGTGGTGGGGTTTAGGAGTGATTCCTATATTCAAGAGGTCTATGGTGCTAAAATGGTTCTGATGTTTCAAAAAGTTGACCTAAGTCACCACATCCTAATCTAAACCTGTCTCAAAGCCCAAAAAACATGTGAAACAACATTATTTTCTTTTTTTAAAATTTTTTTCTGGTAAGGCTAAGGAAATGGGAAAAAATGAAGATGAACTAAAAAGACACTATACTGGTGACTCGTCAGACTCATGCATTATCTAAGAAAATTAAATTACTGAAAGGGAAATAACTGAAAGGAAATTAACTAAAAAGGGAAATGACGGAAAGCAATAAAATCCCCTCCCACACTTAAATCGAACATTGTCCCCAATGTTTCGAAATAAGATAAGGGGGGTAACCTGGAAAAAAAACTACTGAGGAGGGGCACTGGTGCCTTCGCCGTCCTGATGTGATGGTCTGGAACGACGGGATCTACTACGATGCTGGTCCCTCCGGTCGAGTCGTGCTGATAAAGCAGCCTGAGCACTCCGGACCTCTCGAAGGTTACCCAAGATGGAACCCTGAGTAGCCTCTACAAGCTGGTAGTGTCGGCTGTTGAACTCTCTCTGACGGTTCTGCTCTAATGAGATATCGTTCAAGGTACGGCAAACGTTGCTATAAGCACGATCCGAAACCAATCGCGATTGTTGCATGAAGCTCATGTTGTCCGTCAGCTGCTGTGAAATAGTAGAGAGAAGGCCATCACGCCTTTCTTCTCTAGCTGTCATATCACGCCACATCTCCTCGGTGACATAGAATCCAGGAGCAGTACCTGCAACAGGGTTAGAGGAAGATGGTGCGGTGTGTGACTGTGAAGGACGATGGGGGGACATGTGAGGGATGGGAGACTGCTCTCTCCGATCATACTCATCATCAGTGTCATGTGCCTCCCCATCGGGAATATTAGGAGGAAGTGGACCCAAAACACGTGGAGCATTAAGATCATAGGTCCAGTTCCTTTCATCACGTACATCAGTACGTCTACTGCATGGTAAAGCAACAGATGGGATAGCTACCCCATGAACCATCAACTCATAACCACCTTCTCTCCTCGTTCGGCACAATTTCATGTCCTTCAGAAATTTTAAATTAATTGTGCGAGGAGGTAGTGGTTCAAGTGTAGCTATCTCATTGTTCAGGCCAAGAGCCCGAGCAATAGACGTAACAAGTCCTCCAAAAACAATCGGTCCTGTTTTGTTAGTAAATAAAGTCATATGGGCAAGCATAAACGGGACCGGATTGATGTGGGTTCTAGTGAGGCATCCTTGCAAAAATAGGAGTTCACGAGCATTTACCTTGTCTCTGGATAGCGTTTTCTTCTTCTTTTCAAGGCATGAGGCTTGCATATTTTTTTGTGAAGACAAAAATGAAAATATTTTTGTCTTATATTTTTTTCTTTGCACGACAAAAATAAAATAATTGAAAATCAAAAAAGAAAAAGAAAAATTAGTGCATAATATGTATATATATAAGGAATTCAAAGTGCATGAAAATATAAAAGCTGCAATAAAGTAAAATATATGTCTGGAAATGCGATAAATAAAATACTAGGGTAGTGCTGTCAGTGTAGAATGAGTCATGTGGTAGGTTTCTTTTCCTGGCTTGATCCACGAATCTCAGCTATCTCCCTCCGAAACTCTTCAATCGCCTGATGTAGAGCATCGGTCTCTGAGGCATGAGTGAGATCAGAAACCTGCATCTGTAACTCTAAGTCTGCCACTTCCTGCTTGAGCAGGGCAGTCTCCTTGCGGAGCTCATAAATCTGTGTTTGTAGGTCAGGTGGCTGCAGAGACATATTGTTAGACATAACAGTGATTTGGGGAGTAAGAGGTGTAGGAGTGTACTCAGCGGCGGGAGGCGATTTCGGCTCTTCGACAGTCTCTCCATAACCCTCTAGAGCATAACTCCAATTTTCAGGATCATGGACACTGGTCATCAGCTGATCTGGTAATGTAAAGTAGTGTATCGCTTCGCCGTCGATCAGCAATCTAAACATGTTGGGCTCAAAAGAAGCCCTCCTCATCAGTCCTCTATCAAGACAAAAATCAATATCCAGGGTGGTGTAGCAGCAGAAGGTCCTGAGGTGCAATAACTTGCGAGACAAACCCAATGCAGTAGCTATCTGTGTAACAATCCCACCGACATGGATGATGCCTACGGATGATCTGGCAACACTAGCCAAGCCCTTTAACAGAAAGTTGCCACAAGCAACAGGGCGAGACTGAGTCGCACAAAACAGTAGGAAAATCTCCTCTTCACTTAGCAGTGTCTCTGTATCTGGAAAACCTAGGAAAGAATGTGCTAGAATCATCTGGAAGTACCTCAATGCAGGGTTGTGGATTACCTGAGAAAACTGGGTAGAAGGATCTTGGCTCCCTCCGCCGGATATTTTAGTCCAAAACTTTTCCACTTCTCTGCTCATAAAATACCCCATCGGTGTATCTGGAATAGCATCAGGAGTAGTCTGGAAACCTAGCAAATCACCAAACTCTCTGTGAGAGAATGAGTAGTCAATCCCGAACAACCTGAAAACAGCGAGTCCATCGGGTCCAGCCCAAGGGTCATAATGAAACGAGCTGAGGAACTCAAGAGTCA
The DNA here is from genome assembly GCA_963966055.1 of Lathyrus aphaca. Taxonomy (NCBI): domain Eukaryota; kingdom Viridiplantae; phylum Streptophyta; class Magnoliopsida; order Fabales; family Fabaceae; genus Lathyrus; species Lathyrus aphaca. The sequence goes on along the minus strand of OZ014519.1, from coordinate 722,471,856 downwards.
AGTTCCTATAAGTGTTGTTCCTGTAGTCAAACTGGTCCCACTGGAGTTGATGGCATAAAAATCTGACGCTTGGCTCTATCCCCAAGGCATCCATGCAGTCATGGTCAGGGTACCTGGTAGGAGCCATAGGGCGTCTCATGTGAACATAGTAACGCTCTCTCTGTGCATCATCTCTAAAGGCCACGTGCATGTCATCAGGGTTCTGCATTCTGTACAAGGTTAGCAAACAAGTCCTGAAAGCACATAAAACATTCAATCGTTAGTCCTGACATAATAATAATAATATAAACAAAATAAAGTAAAAGTAAAGAATAAAAAGTACAAAAATAAGAAAAACCATGGGTTGCCTCCCATGCAGCGCTTGTTTAACGTCATTAGCTCGACGACCGATAATTAAACATCATTGGAAGGATATGGTGGATCACTCAGAGTATGGCAGGTGTATGTTGTTGGAATGTCACCTCCTTCGTAGGGCTTCAACCTCTGTCCATTAACGATGAATGGTTTACATGTTTGGTTCTTGATTTCAATAGCACCGGATCTTAGGATCTTAGATACTTCGAAAGGGCCAGTCCATCTCGAACGAAGCTTACCTGGAAAAAGTCGTAACCTAGAATCGAACAGGAGAACAGGATCGCCTATTTTGAAGTCTCTTCTTATGATTCTTTTGTCATGCCAAGCTTTTGTTCTTTCTTTGTATATGATGGCATTTTCGTAGGCAGATTGTCTGAGCTCTTCTAATTTGTGGATGTCAAGGATACGTTTCTCACCAGCAGTCAAGTAATCCAAATTCAAAGTTTTGATGGCCCAATAGGCCTTATGCTCCAGTTCAAAAGGTAAGTGACATGATTTTCCATAGACCAGTTGATAAGGGGTTGTTCCTATAGGAGTTTTGAAAGCGGTTCTATAGGCCCATAATGCTTCTTGAAGTTTCTGTGACCAATCCTTTCTAGATATAGAGACAGTCTTCTCGAGGATTTGTTTTATCTCCCTATTAGATACTTCCACTTGTCCATTGGTCTGTGGGTGGTATGGTGTTGCTACTCTATGCTTAACTCCATACTTGCTTAAAAGTTTATCAAATATTCTCGATATGAAGTGTGATCCTCCATCACTTATGACTAAACGGGGGGTTCCAAACCTGGGAAATATATAATTCTTGAATAATTTGATGACTACTCTGGTGTCGTTTGTGGGTGCGGCGATAGCTTCAATCCATTTAGACACGTAGTCAACTGCTACTAAGATGTACTGATTTCCAAAAGATGGTGGGAACGGTCCCATAAAGTCTATACCCCATACGTCGAAGAGTTCTACTTCTTGGATATTTCTTAACGGCATTTCATTACGTCTTGAAATATTTCCTGTGCGTTGGCATCTATCACACTTGACAATGAAAGCATGGACATCACGCCACATAGTAGGCCAGAATAGGCCAGCTTGAAGAATCTTGGCGTAGGTCTTAGATGTGCTTGCATGTCCACCATAGGGTGCAGAGTGACAATGCTCAATTATATTATTTACCTCTTCTTCTGGAACACAACGGCGGAAAATGCCATCTTTACCTCTCTTGAAAAGAAACGGTTCGTCCCAATAGAAGTTTCTCACATCACTATAGAACTTCTTCTTCCGGTGGTAGTTTAGATCAGGGGGTATGATGTCAGCGGCTAGATAATTAACAAAGTCTGCATACCAAGGTACATCACTTATGGCTAAGGATTTTTGAAAATACTCATGAGGGTCTGGGTTATCATCTTCAATGGTTTCTAGTTGGGCTATCAGTCTATCATAGGCAAAATCGTCATTTATGGGAACTGGATCAGGTTTCAGGTATTCTAGCCTAGATAGGTGATCAGCTACCACATTATCAGTGCCTTTCTTATCACGGATATCCAAATCAAACTCTTGCAGTAATAGAATCCATCAAAGTAACCTAGGCTTGGCATCCTTTTTGCTTAGTAAGTAACGAATGGCAGCATGGTCGGTGTAAACTATAATCTTGGCTCCTACTAGATAAGATCTAAATTTGTCTATTGCAAAAACTACAGCTAGGAGCTCTTTTTCGGTTGTTGCGTAGTTGAGCTGTGCAGCGTCTAGGGTTCTACTGGCATAATAAATCACATGTAACTTCTTATCTTTTCTTTGACCTAGAACGGCTCCAACAGCGTAATCACTGGCGTCACACATTATCTCAAACGGTTCTGACCAATCAGGGGGTTTCATTATAGGTGCTGAAATCAGAGCTTGCTTCAGAAGATTAAATGCTTCAGTACATTTTTCATCGAAGATAAATTCAGCATCTTTCATCAAAAGACCAGTTAAGGGTTTTGTTATTTTGGAGAAATCCTTGATAAAACGTCGGTAAAATCCGGCATGTCCAAGAAAACTTCTTATCTCCCTGATAGTCTTCGGCGGTTTTAGATTCTCTATGACTTCTATTTTTGCTTTATCTACCTCTATACCTTTTTCGGAAACTATATGTCCTAAAACAATCCCTTCGGTGACCATGAAATGACATTTCTCCCAATTTAGCACAAGGTTTACCTCCACACATCTCTCCAGGATTTTCTCAAGGTTGACAAGACAATTTTTGAAATCTGATCCACAAACTGAGAAATCGTCCATAAATACTTCCATAATTCCATCTAAATAATCAGCAAAGATAGACATCATGCAGCGTTGGAAAGTTGCAGGAGCATTACAAAGTCCAAAAGGCATTCTTCTATAGGCAAAAGTTCCAACTGGGCATGTAAAGGTAGTTTTTTCTTGATCTTCGGGGTGAATAGGTATTTGGAAGAATCCGGAATATCCATCTAAGTAACAAAAGTAAGAGTGTCTGGCTAGGCGCTCCAACATTTGGTCTATGAATGGTAATGGGAAATGGTCCTTCCTAGTTGCTTTATTTAATTTTCTATAATCTATGCACATACGCCAACCTCCATCGGTTCTTTTTGCTACAGGTTCGCCCTTCTCGTTTTGCACGACTGTGATGCCTCCCTTTTTAGGTACTACATGCACAGGACTCACCCATTTACTGTCCGAGATCTGATATATTATACCTGCCTCTAGTAACTTAAGAACTTCAGTCTTAACTACAGTACTCATTATAGGATTTATTCTTCGTTGGTGTTCTCTGGAAGGTTTTGAATCTTCTTCAAGCAAAATCCGATGCATGCATACGGATGGGCTTATTCCTTTTAGATCAGAGATCTTATATCCTAAGGCTGAGGGGTACCTACGTAAAACTTCTAATAATTGATCGGTTTCTTTTTGGTTTAAGGTAGCACTGACTATAACTGGACGATTCATATCTTTATCGAGAAATTCATATCTCAGGTTTTTAGGCAGTTCCTTAAGTTTTACGGTCGGTTTCATAGGGCAAGGCATAGGATCTGGGGTAAGAGATAAACATTCGTGAAGGTTATCATCAATGTAGGGTGTTTTATAATTGTCATCTTCCAAAATAAGGGTTGATGGCAATTTTATAGATTCAGTTTCTTCTTCTTGTTCTAATTCCCTAATGCATTCTTCGATGATATCTAAGGCATAACAGGAATCTCCTATCACAGGTGCCATAAGAAATTTTGACAATATAAATTCTATCTTCTCTTCACCTACCTCAAAAGTTAGTTTTCCTTTTTTAACATCTATTACGGCTCCAGCAGTCGATAAGAACGGTCTACCTAGGAGTATCAGTATGTCGTCATCTTCTTTAATGTCCATGACAACAAAATCAGTAGGTATAAACAACTGACCTACCCTAACAGGGACGTCTTCAAGTATGCCTATAGGGTATTTAACTGATCTATCGGCTAATTGAAGTGACATCTTAGTAGGTTGTAATTCTCCTAAGTTTAATCTCTCACAAACTGCTAAAGGCATTAAGCTCACACTAGCTCCTAGGTCTAGAAAAGCTTTTTCGATGACATGATTCCCCAAAATACAAGGAATGGAAAAATTTCCGGGATCTTTATCTTTCTTTGCTAACCTATCTTCGGAAATAGAATTACATTCCACGGGTTTCGGATCTTCAAGTCTACGTTTATTTGTAAGTATGTCTTTGAGAAACTTAGCATAAGAAGGTATTTGGGTGATGGCTTCTGTAAAGGGGATTTCTACGTGAAGTTTTTCTATAACCTTAACGAATTTTTGATATTGATTATCGATTTGGGTTTTCTTTAATCTTTGAGGGTAAGGTATTGGTGGTTTGTATGGCGGTGGTGGTACATAGGTTTTATTTTTAGGTTCTTCTCCTTTTTCTTGACTTTCCGGGGTTTCAGGCTTCTCTGGTTCCTTTTCCTCATTCCTCTCAGAAGTTTCGGGCTCACTTAATCTAGGGTTCAAAGGTTCCTTATAAGCGGTTCCACTTCGTAGAGTAATGGCATTAGCTTGCCCTTTCGGGTTCTGTTGAGGTTGTCCAGGGAACTGTCCTCCGGGTGTAGTCTGTGGGGCTTGGTTTAACGCTACCTGAGAGATCTGGGTTTCAAGCATCTTATTATGAGTAATGATTTGATCAACCTTGGTTCCTAACTGGGTAATTAGTTCGTTAACATGGACGCTTTGGTTCATGAACTCTTTGTTCTTCTGTTTTTGAGCAACGATGAAATCTTTTACAATTTCCTCAAAGCTCGGGTTTGGTGGCACAGGTTGCATAGGTTGATTTGTTCTAGGGGCTTGGTAACCTTGTTGTCTCGGAGGTGCGGTATTTTGGATAGGGTTATTATTTTTGTAGGAGAAGTTTGGGTGATTCCTCCATCCAGGGTTATATGTGTTTGAAAATGGGTTCCCTTGGGTATAGTTCACTTGCTCGGTGTTGGTTTCATTTAACAGATTGCATTCGGCGGATTGGTGTCCTTGCGTTCCACATATCTCACAATTCGGCGAAACTGCGGCTACAGTATTCGGAGTTGTACACATATGTTCGACTCTTAGGGCCAACGCGTCCATTTTAGCCTGCATCATGTCTATAGAGCTTAGCTCATGTATTCCTCCTTGGGCCTCCTTCTTTTCTACTGTCGCTCGTTCTACTCCCCATGATTGATGGTTTTGGGCCATATCCTCGATAAGGGCACTAGCTTCAGGGTAAGGTTTATTCATCAGTGCGCCACCAGCGGCAGCGTCGATGGTCATTTTAGTGTTATAAAGAAGTCCATTATAGAAGGTTTGGATGATTAGCCAATTCTCTAAGCCATGGTGTGGGCATGCTCTTAATAGTTCTTTATATCTCTCCCAGGCTTCGAACAACGACTCCCCTTGGTGTTGGGTAAATCTAGTTATTAGGTTTCGAAGAAGAGCGGTCTTACTTGGGGGAAAATATCTAGCAAGGAAAACTTTTCTAAGGTCATCCCAAGTTGTTATTGAATTGGGTGGAAGGGAATCTAACCATGATAGAGCTTTATCTCTGAGGGAAAAGGGAAATAATCTTAAGCGTATTGCCTCAGGAGAGGCTCCATTGGTTTTAAAGGTGTCTGCTAACTGAAGAAAGTTTTTTAAATGTTGGTTCGGGTTATCAGTAGCGAGACCTGAGAATTGTCTCTGTTGCACTAATTGCAGCAGGGATGGTTTAAGTTCAAAATTATTGGCTGGGATAGCGGGGTTTACTATACTGGAACTAGGTTCCTCGTTTGATGGTTGGGCGAAGTCCTTAAGAGGTCTTCGGTTTTGTTCTTCGGCCATAGCTATCCTATTCCTATGGAAAAATAAACGTGCGCGAGCGTAACGTTCAGGTTCAGCTAGAGGGTCTACTAAACTTCCGGCACTGCGAGTCTTTCGCATTGACCGGTAGGTAACAACCTTAGTCTAAACGGTATAACTACAGGGTAATGAAATTTGACGATATTGGTCCCCGGCAACGGCGCCAAAAACTTGATGCGTGTTTTTCGCAAGTGTACGAATCACGTCAAAGTAATATAAAAGATTATCGAATCCACAGAGACCAAGTGTCAATCTATCAAACCTGTTGTTATGGTGTGTATCTAAGGCAACTATTTTTAAGGGTTTTAATAAGGGTGCAATGGTAAATAAAATTATAATTTTATTTAATAAATAAAGACAGGCTCGAATGTAATTCACATAATCAATGATAATCCAGTACTTGTTAGTGGAACTACTTATGGGCAGTGTTTTCTTCTTTGAAAAGAACTAATTTAACAGGAACTGTCGCTTTCGCGTATTCAGAACCGAGTTGTACTCTCTAATCAACCCCTCCTATTGTCACGGATAAAAAGGTGCGTACTGCGTTAGAGTAGTAAACCTATTTTTAAGAAATATAGTATCTTAACTAAGTTGAAAAGTATTTTAACCTGGACTTCTTAGCAAAAAGAGGTTCTTGCGAACCAGAGTTTAAACTTCCTAACGCGTCCGAAAATCGTTTTAAAATCTCTTTTCTTTTTAATCTAAAATCTCCTAATGAACTATACAAAGCGCTTTTGGCTGTTTTTGAAATAGTTAAAAACAATTATTTGAATTGAAAGATAAAATAGCCCTTAGGTGTTTCCACGAACAATTATACTGATTACTGGTTTAATTACGATCCTTACATTCTAACCTTTATGGAATTAGTTAGACATGATAAAGTAAATATTCTTTTTATAGTTTTTCATAAAAGTAATTTAAAGCGAGTGCAGGAAATAAACAACGTAAATGTGCGAGTGCAGGAAATAAACAAAGTAAATGTGCGAGTGCAGGAAATAAACAACGTAAATGTGCGAGTGCAGGAAATAAACAACGTAAATGTGCGAGTGCGGGAAATAAACAAAATAAAAGCGAGGCAGAAATAAATAAAAGTAAAGTACGAACTTGAATTAAAATGGCGGCAGGATTAACTTCCTCCAGAGTGCTCCAAAACTCGAACCACAGACAGATTACAGACTCGATCACTCGATTGCAGAGGCACCCCGATGTGGAATGGCAACTGCTTTATAACTGATATATGCCTAGAGAATTCTAATTCTGGATGAAGAAAAACGAAAATCTAAGGTCCTATTTATAGTAAAAACTGAAAGCATGAAATGACCGGGACGCCCCTCCACTAAAAAGTGGAGGTTACTGATTTTGGCCTTGTGGCGCCCGCCACAGGCCTATGGCGCCCGCCATGGTCCCTACAGGGGATGATGGAGTGGGGAACGTGGGTCTTGGAGGTTGAGGAGTGGTCTTGAGACGTGGCCACGTCATGGCTAACCCCATGGCGCCCGCCACGGTGGGTGCCGTAAGTGCAAAATGCTGAATTTCTAGGTTTTCGTCCGTTTTCACTCCTTTTTCGCTCCTTTTCCCGATTCCAGCTCCGATTATTATAAAAACCTGAAAACATAAGAAAACAAAGCAATAACAAAGCAAAACAACAATAAAAGCTAAGAATGCATGCGAAATCGGAGTCAGAAATACGGTGAATTTTAGTGTGATCAGCGTCCCTTGTAGGTTGAACCCATTTGTCATCATTGGGTCTGTTGGATGGTTTGTAGGTGTTGAAACGTCTTTCTCCCGCCCCTTGACTGTGATACTTCCCTCTTCTTGGGTCAAATCTTTCATTTCTGGTTGGTGGGACTGTTCCCCAATTTCTTTTCCTCTGGGTCTTTTCTGCTGCTTCTAAGTCATCAGCTGCTTTCTTGTCGAATACAGCACTGCATCTTGGGCAAAGCATGACTTCTGCATTTTTCTTTTGACACCTCTGGATGAATTCGACAAGACTCTCGTTCTCTTCTGGGTAAACCAACTTCTGATGCTTTTCTTGATGTTTCTTTCCCTTGTTGGTGTCTGGTCCTCCCTTTTGAGTGATTTCCACCATATGAATCCCAGCACTCTGTTCAGTTGTAATTTTCAATTTGTTCATTTTTTCGACTAGCATGATTTCCTCTGGGATGTCCTCCTTTGACTGACTCACATTGCCTTTTGGGTGTAAGCCCTTATAGATGTATTTGCAGCAATGTGCAACCCTTTCGACAGGATGTCCTTCAGTTCTGGTGGTACCACTGTTTATTGGTTCGACAGTGAGGGGATTGTCATCAGCCCCTGCTGTTTTGATCTCCTCTTGGTCAGGGCCTTCAGTGGCCTCTGTTTGGACAGTGAGGGTTTTGCTATCCTCCTCTTCGTCATCCTTTTTGAAAGAATCTCCCCATCCTGTGGGTTTGATTTTGTTGATATCTGTTTTGGAGCTTGGTGGTGCTGAATATTTCACCATGAAGTCGAACTTCCCATTTGACTCTCCCAAAGTGTCCCAGATCACCCCTTGCTCAGCATCTCTTTCACAGTTTTCCTTGTCGAAGCTTCTTCCCACTTTGACTGCATTTCTTCCGTCGAAACCTTCAGTAGTTTCAGTGGCATTCTCACTGTCGAAGTCTTCAGAAACTTTGACTTCTTTTGCCTCAGCCTGGTCAGCAGAATTATCACCTTCTTCCACCACATTGACATGGGTGTCGAAACCTTCAGCAACTTCTATCATGGTGAAGTTGGTGTCGAAGCTTTCAGTAACTTCTACCATTTCAAATTTCTCTTCTGCCATGATCCCCATTTCGACCACGTTTACCATTTCTGGTTCAGCATAGTTGGCCTCCACAACCTGCATGGGATTGGAGTCAATCTTCATCTGCTGCTTGCCTTTGTCTCCAAACTTCAGCCTTCCATTTTGGATTGCGTTCTGGACAAGATCCCTGAAAAGGTAACATTGAGAAGTTTTATGACCCAAGAAATTATGGTATTTACAAAAACCTCTCTTTTTCTGTTGGTCTACAGGAGGCTCTTTAGTGCCTGCTGGTTTTATTAACTGACCATCTTTGACTAATAAATCAAATATCTCATCACACTTGGTGACGTCGAATGTATAGGTTCTTTTAGGGAACCTGTCATTCTTTTCCACTTCGACTGGATTTTTTCCATTCGACGGGGCTAAAACTTTACAAGAATATGGAGGGCCTTGTTTTAATTCTGCAAGATCAATTTCTTGCTGGTCGAAAATGACTGGTTCGTTTTCGTCATAATCATCTTCTTGAACTATTCCTACATAGGCCACTCTTTCCTTCTTGTTTTTATTTGATCTAAATTTTTCATTTTTTAGTCTTTCTATTTGCCTCACTCTGTCTGCCAGTTGTGCCATGTCTCTCAAGTATTGGGTATCCAGTTTTTTCCTTATGGAATAATCTAGACCCCCTGCAGCCATTTCGACTAGTTCTTGTTCCGGCACTTGCGTAAAGCATCTGGCTTTTAATAATCTAAACCTATTCAAATAGTCATCTATAGGCTCAGAAAATTTTCTTTTGACACTTGCCAACTCTTTCAAACTTATCTTGGTTTGTCCCATATAAAATTGTTCATGGAACAATCTTTCTAATTGGGTCCAAGTAAAGATTGAAGTTGCAGGAAGTGATGTAAACCAAGTGAAAGCATTTTTCGTCAAAGAACTTGGGAAATATTTCATCCTCAAGTTCTCATTATTAGCAATCTCCCCTGCCTCTATCAAATAACGCGCCACATGTTCTATGGTGGATTCACTAGTATCCCCTGAGAATTTTGTGAATTTGGGGACTTTCCACCTTGGTGGTAACTCTTGTTGTAAGACAAATTCGGACAAAGGGGAAGTATAACTAGGCCTTTGTAATCCTACGTTTACTCCATTTTGTGCCATTATTCTCTCAACCATGGTGGCAATATTATTTTCGACAGGCATGTTATTGTAACGCATTCTCTGCTGTAATACTTCGTCAGCATTTTGGTTCCTTTGGACTATTATCCTTCTTGGTTCCTGTCGAATAGGTTCTTCTACATTAGGCTGTTCGACTATCACCTCTTGCCCCCTGGGATTTTCATGAGGGTTCCCTAAGGGCCTTTGGTTTATAGTAAGTTCCTCTTCAACAGCCCTATTGGCAGGATTCTGGTTTAATTGCATTCTTTGTTGTGCTTGAGGGACTCCAAAAAAGTCAGCAATGCGTGCCATCTGTTCTGCCAATATTTGGTTTGTTTGGGTAGTGTTTTGTATTAAGGGATTGAACACGTCTCCCATTTGTTGTGTCAGAGCCTGCACCATATCATGATTGCTTTCATCCATCTGTTGACGAATTACTTGTGCAGAATGGTTTGTCAAAGCAGGCATATGGAAACCTGGTGGAATTTGATTCATTCTATTTCCATTTCCACCATATCCTGATCCCTGCAATGGTGATGACACTTGAACCATAGCATCAGAGAATAATGGTGACGAATTATGTAGGCTTGCCATCATTGAAGTTGGCATTCCATACGGTTGTTCCCTCCCAATCAAAGGCTGAGAATAATTCAGATATGGCCTGAATGTATTTCCTCCAGGGGGAGGGGTTCCAAGGGGTCTGGCGTGTCCCATGGTGGAAGAACTAGGCGCATTCTGGGATCCTGAACCCGTTGGCATGGCATCTCCCAAAGGAGGCCTAATTTGTTCTAAAACAGGGCCAGACGCTGGTATTGCTCCTGACGAAGGGATAGGGTTGGAAACTGGAACGGTTTCGTCAGGAATATTTGAAGTATTTGGCAAGTTAGCCATGTTTCTTCTTCTTGTTCTCTTTGGTCTTTCTACGTCGGTTACGGCTAGTTTACCGCTTCTAAGAATCATACAACGTAGCAAGGAACAAATTGTCTAAGAAGTTCTTTATTAGATAATTGTCTTAATGCACTAGTCCCACTGGGCGTGCCAATTTGTTCGCAGTTGTTTCTGGCGAACAACCTCTGGTTAACCAATTTCTTTAGAAAACTGGGTTACTTGCAGGACCAACCATACAAGTCCTGGGATACATGTGCATTGTTTCTGTCGAAATCTTCTTAGAATTTGGTGACTGATTTGTGGTTTGTTTTATCAGTATTGTCAAAGTATTAAGAACTTTGATTTTGCAAGTAAAGTAAAGTTTGAACTTAAAGATGAAATAGAGTTAAAAGTTTAAACAAGAACAAAAAGACATGCCGAAGGCTGTAAACTTGCAGAAAAATAAATAAAGCTTGAAAATGACATTAAACTTGATAAATGAACAAGTAATTTAAATGACTTTGAAATATAACTGGTGTTCAAACGTACATTGTTCCAAATCTTAGACTCATTTTCTCTCACACTGGGTACTTAGAGTTTTTAAACAGGAATTTTGTATCGATTTTCACACACACATTCTAACCACAAACTATCCTATTTATACATAAACAAAATAACTGCTTAGAACGGAAAAACTATAACTAAACGACAAGTGTCAGCCTGCATGTAAATTTCTTCTCTGAAACCTCCATGTGTCCAACTGCCAAAGGTTACAACCTTTTGAATTTGAATCTCTTCCTTGGTGGCGAAAACCTTGTAACTCTTCAAAACTGTCGAAACCCTTTTAAAGAAGAGAAACTCTTCAGCACTTGCCAAATATTCTTTTGTCAGATGTCCCCTTCTGTCGAAATCATTGAAAGACTATCTTCTGTCGAACCGTCGAAAGAGAACTTTCTTCTGCCAAATACTTGGTCACAAATACCTTCCCAACTTTATTCTGCTAGAACAGCATTTACCTCTCTGTCGAAGTAATGGGGTTTTAAACCCTGTCAGCAGTCCTTGAGATTTCTTCCTTTTACTATCTTTCGACAAAGATAATCTCAAAACCCTTAATTTCAGTCTTGTCGAAATTATGGGTGTACACAGTGGCATCGCAAGACTTATGGATTTGGCATGCTTTCTTTGGTATTGCAGGTTCAAACAATGACATTAACCAATCCAACGTGTTTAACGATTTTTGGAAAGACATGCTCCCGATGTGCAATATACAATCAATAGGACACCATATAAGACGGGATATTATTTAGCAGATGGTATATATCCTGAGTGGGCTACATTTGTAAAGACCATTTCAATGCCACATGGAGAAAATAAAAAATTATTTGCTCAACATCAAGAATCGGCTAGAAAAGATGTGGAGCGGGCATTTGGAGTGCTTCAGTCTCGATTTGCAATTATATGTGGCCCAACGCGTGCTTGGCACATGGACACCGTCAAGCATACTATATATGTCTGCATCATATTGCACAACATGATTGTGGAAGACGAACGACATACATATGAAGGTAATTTTGATTACTCTTATGATAATGTGGTTATCAACAACTCAATAACTGAAACATTTAGCGGTCTCCATCCGAATCTTGCAACAAGACTACAAAGAAGAGCAAGTATTCGTGAAAAACAAGTCCATCGTCAACTTCAAGGAGATCTAGTCGAGTATATTTGGGAACGTTTTGGACATGAAGATATGAAATTTAAGTTTGATTAATTATGTGATGTTATTTATTTTTATTGTTTTTAATTATATATCATGTATTTGAGATTAATTTTAGTTATCATTTAGATTATAAGTTTAATTTGAATTTTATTTATTTTATATCAATTTTAATTTAAATAATTAAATTATTATTTTAATTAATATAAAATTTAATATGAATAATATATTAATATATAAAGTAAAGTTGTGAGACCCAATATAAGTTTTTAAGAGTTATATCATTGGAGTAAAAAACTAAACGAGTTGCTTAAAGCTTACGTGACTTAATAGATCCCACGAAGAATCCAAAAATGAATTTACTGTGTTGAAGATACTCTTAGTTACATGAAAGAGACACCCTTGATTTGTTTGTTTGGTAAAGATCAAATTTGAGCTTAAATTCATATTGATGTTACTATGTTTGATTAGGTTGACGGGTAATTTGAGGAAATGTCATAATGAGTTTTTAAAGTGTTGAAATTGCAATAAACTCACTCTCTCACCCTCATTGCCAATCCAATCAACCCGTAATTTTGGCTTGTATTTGGCTTTGCAGCGGCATTCGTTCCTCACACCATTACGCCATTGATATCATCCCAAACAGCTGGACAATAAATCAACTTATTTTATGTATTTAAGTTTTATTTACACTTGAAGCAATCCAAATAAAAGAGTAATAATCTAATTCGTTTTCTTATTAAAACTGCCTAAAGTTGATTATTGAATATTTATGAATCTTATTATGGGATAATTGATAACTACTCGATTAAATTTTGAATTATTATTTTCAAAATAAATCTAAATCAAATCAAACATTAAATATAAAATTTAATATTTATTTATTTGATTATTATATATATTATTAGTTGGTTTTATTTTTTATAATATATTTTAAGTTTTGTTACAAATATTTTTGTACACTTTTGCATAATTTTTCAATTCATGCTTAGTCGCTAAATAGTAAATATAAATGCAATTTAGATAGCCATGATTATTAAATATGCTTGCAAAATAAAAATTGATGTAATTGATAAAATCATATGTAATTGATAAAATCATACTTATTAATTAATCACTCATTTGTAATTCAAATTAAATATTTTTACTTTTTGTGTAAAAATTGAATAAAGTATTCTGATTCAAATCACATATAATTAATTGAATAAAACTATTTTTTAGTGATCCTTCCAAAATCAATTTGAACATAATGTTATTTGTTGGATTTTTTACTGCAGTACCCCATTTCTGAAAATAAAGAACCAATATACCCCTCTTTGAAATTTTTTTCCCAAAGTACCCCATATTCAAGGCATGCTCGGCCTCTTGCATGGAGAGCATGGGTTGAAAAATTCCTATGGGGGACAGGGAACTTCATCCACACAACAAACATACCATCACACACAACACACCTTTTTTGCAACCACATCCCAACATCAAACTCCATACACTCCATTCCAACAACCAAACTACCCCTACAACCAACAATTCCACCAACAATCCACTTATCGACCACCCTTACAGTTTTCTCCAATTCCCCCACCAAACTTCCAACAATCAAACCCACAATTCCAACAACACACTAATAACCCAATGTATTCCCAACCCACCTCCATGTTCACCACTGAAAATGTCTATTACCCGCCAATGCAACAAACTCAACCTGAGGCCACCTCACAACAAGGAACGTCATTCCAACATTATTTGCTCACGGATGACCAACTTTTGAATATGCCAGATTATAATATTGAAGATCTCATGGCTAATGTGGACCCTCCAGTAGTACCACATAACAACGAAGATATGTCATCCGATTCATCTCCTCCTCATCCATCACCGCCTCAAAGGGACCCGACAAGACCAATACGAATCAGAAGAAAACCTGGTTGTGGAACAGGCGGTCACAAATAATTAATGAAATGTAATCAATTATGTTCTATTATTCATATTGTATCAACAATATTTTTTAATATATATTCAATAATATTCTATTATTCATATCACTAATAAATATTCAATAATAAATATTTTTTAAAATATATTCAATAATATTTTTTAATCCATATTCCATACAAAATATTTTTTAATCAATCTTTGTAGTTATAGAATAAATAATTTTTTTTATTAAAATATATTATTAAAATATATTATTAAAATTATTATTTATAAAATATATTATTAAAATTATTATTATTAAAAGTATTATAAAAAAAACAATTTAAAACAATTAAAATTATGAAAAACGAAAAAATAATAAAATATTTGGGTGCTTGGCAACCCATTGGCCGAGCAGACCCATAGGAATTTTTCAGCCCATGCTCTCCATGCAAGAGGCCGAGCATGCCTTGAATATGGGGTACTTTGGGAAAAAAATTTCAAAGAGGGGTATATTGGTTCTTTATTTTCAGAAATGGGGTACTGCAGTAAAAAATCCTTATTTGTTATCTTAAAATCGAATAATTTTATCTTAAAATCGATTCAAACCATATGTGAACTCTGGTACTACCAAATATGCTACTAGTAAATACCACCCAACATCCCCATAATATGATGTTACCTTATGGTTCGATATGCTCGCTTTAGAGGGAAAAAATATGACTTTTCACTGTTGACCTGCTCATCATTGTGTTTGCATTCCTTACTCCAACTTATCGAAGTCCATTCAATCATTATTTCTTGAAATGCTTCATCCTCCATCATTGACACCCAACTATAAGGTCTATAGTAATGTGAGTGTGATTAAGACCTTCACATATGCAATTAACAACACGTGCATCATTCTTTAAAGTCAATTCCTGGTTCCATGTGTGAAGGGAATTATGCTTGTTATTTTGATCCTCGAAGAGGAATACAAATTTGGTATGGAAGTTTATAAGCATAACCTTCATGGAAGGGTTGTTTGGTCCAAGGGTTCTTCCTCATTAATAGTGGTTAGCTTGCACCTAAAGCTACCCGAGCTTTGAAAATACATAGGTAAATGTGGTATCACTTATTCCTGGTTCCATGTGTGAAGGGAATTATGCTTGTTAAACCAAAAAATATATATTTTTATGCAGAAAAATATAAGTTTAAACAAAAAAATTATATTTGTATGTATTTAAGCATACATTATATCAATTTTTTTGATATTATACTTCCACTGCCTCATAATAAAAGTCTTTTTACGTTTTCAATGTAACATAAATTAATTTTTATCAACTTTATCCTTGTTTACACTACTTTCAAGGTATTACATCATATTATATATTTATGACAATCAATAGTAATTAAACGTAGTTTTGTAAAATTATTATATTTAATCATTTAATGATTACTTTTCTTAATCTATGTCCAATAACCTTAAAAAACTTTTATTTTGAGACAGAGAGAGTAATATTTAGATTCAACTACATTACAAAAAGGAAAATGAATACTTATGAGAAATAAAAATTAACATAAAAAGAACCGCTATTAAAATTATAAAAAAAACATGTACATTGTTGTAAAAAAGAAGAAGAAAATAATAAATTTTGAAAAAACATGTACATTGTACATTATTGTAAAAAAGAAGAAGAAAATACTAAATTTTATCCTCAAACAATATAAAAATATATATTAGGACTCTATATAATTCTATAGATCAATTTCTATAATTATAAAAGAAAATATTCGATTTAAAAAACAATAAAAACAAAAATCACCGTAAACATATCAGACATGTCAAAATAAAAGCGATCAGAACAATCATTTTTCTATTAACATCACGTCAGTTTATAAAACATCTATATTTTACTATAAATAGTGACGGTTTTATTAATCGTCATTTTACTGTAAGCTATTTTTCATGGTTCTATTTTCGTAGTTTCAAGTTAGTTTTTCGACATAATTTCGAGTCAGTGATAATACTATCATACAATATTATGAAACTAAATGAATAAATATTTACCCGTTAAAAATGTAGAAAAATACAATTTTTTTCTTCAATTTTTTTACTCTATGATGTTGAATTATTATTATTATTGATGATTACAGTCTTTAAATTTTTGTCTAAATTGCAAAAAATTTCTAACTTCACCACCGGTTAAACTCCATGACTCCAATACGGTGGATTTCTTTATAAACAAGGTATATATCTTAGTGTAGATATCCCCTGCCTTTGCGTATGTTTCTATTTTGTTAATATATCTCGGCTTTTGGCTATAAAAATGATGTTACCTAATCATAATATTTTTATTTCTTTTTAATCTATAATTATATGGAAATATTTAATTTGGATGTATTATTTTTAGTTTCAATCTTACACTTTATTTAAATGATTGCATTTACAATTTTATCTTTTTTATAATATTATTTAAATGCTGGAAAAATCTCACCACAAAGGAAACAATAACAATATCTTTTATTTTGGTCTTATTTGCCGAAATAGATATTTACAATACAAATAATGAAATTGTCTAAGTAATAGAGATTTTGATTTCTTAAATAAGTAATTAGAAGTTGGACCACTCTGTTTTATATGAATAAAAGCTGGCTAGGAGACAAGAACCTACTTTATAGATTCTCATACAAATATTAGCCATCGCTAAACAACTAAATTTTGTCTCTATAGAGTCATCAATAAAAAATAAATAAAAATACAAGAGAGAAAAGCTAATAAATGAACACGTTAAAAACAAATAAATGAGCACGTTACTGCCTGTCATTATATTATTATGAGTATATAGTTTGACATTTCCAATATAGAAATTCAATTTTCATACTCCTTGTATAAAAAAACTAAGGGTAAATTGCACTTTTAATTCTTTAATTTTTTATTTTGTTTCACTCACCGTACTCATGGATTATAGACGCGTAGTTTTTGACCGAACATAATTACCTTCTATAAATTTAGAGGACAATTGGCCATGTGAAAGACGTTATAGCACGTAAGGGGAGGTTCCCAACGACTATATGCCAACGATTCTTTCTTACAATGATTATATCTTCGTTAATATCTTATTGGATTATCTTCAGACAAATTTAAGATTGCACTTCAATTTAACATATGACATTTATTAGAACATTTATTAGAACAGTTCAAAACATTATTAATCAATTAAGAACCTACATCTCATTAAATCACGATTATATTTGAAAATTATGTTTTACTAAACGATTATAATTTAAAGCATTACTTTATATTAGTAATTGCTTTTAGAAAAAAAATTAATTTTATATATACATAATAATGAAATGATATAATGATAATTTATAGTATTTGACAGAATGAGAGTTAATATTGTGCTACGTAATTCCTTCATCAAAAGAAAAACTTACCTTTTTCAATAATGTCGATGGCCGGGGGAGAGTTTCGCTCTCTGACCCCATCGTCATTTTCCCACGGTATTCTTTTTTCCTTCATTTCTCTCTTTCAATTTCATCTTTACTTATTACCATATTTCCCACATTTTTTCTCTTTCTCTCGCATTATTTTTATTTTCCCCTTCAATTTTTGCTTTCGACTATAGTTTAGATCGCGATCGAAGACTCTTGTTTATGCGAAGACGTGCAATTTCAATTTTTCAATTTCCAATTGGTAGGTTTCAATTATTCACAACTTGATTAATTTATATACTTTCTGTTTCTTCTTTCGTTCTGAAATTTTTTGCCTGTAGTTTTTTTGTGTGTGGTGATATTCATTAAACCCCGTGTTGTTCGTTGAGCTGAATTCGACTTGATTGGTGAAGATTGATTGTAAATTCCTGTGAAATTTAAGTTGGTATTACTGTCATGTTAATTGTGGGAAGTGAATTTGTTGTTGCAGGGGAGGGTCTGTGAATTTGTAGACAAATGGGGGTTATGTCCAGGCGGGTTATTCCCGCCTGTGGTAGCCTCTGTGTTTTTTGTCCTTCTTTGCGAGCAAGATCAAGACAGCCGGTGAAACGTTATAAGAAGTTGATTGCTGAAATCTTACCGCGGAATCAGGTGAGATTTTTAGCTCATTTCATTATGATGTTGTTTGCGTTGGGAGTTTCTTAGTCTTTCGGAGCTGAGAATTATAAGTTGACTTTGGAATTATTTGCAAATGTATGCATTGGAGAATTTGAGGATGGTATATTGGTTTAGTATTTTATTGACGATTTCTGGTAATGCCATTTTGTGGTTTACCGTTTATTTCTATTGATTTATGTTATGAATAAAATGATATTAAGTTTTCTGAATAGAAGTACAAGGCACTAGTAAAGATTGATTGGATTTAACTATGATTTAGAATCTCTGAGGCCCCTCTCTGCTCCTTTTTCCTCTCCCCTCCCCTATCTGAACCAAAGGATAAGCAAACAACTTTTTTGATTCAACTCATGAATACCGTGTTTTGCAGGTTGTTGAGATCAATGATAGAAAAATCGGAAAGCTATGTGAGTATGCTTCTAGGAATCCATTGAGAATTCCCAAGGTAATACTGTTCTTACAAATCTACTCTTTGTTTCTCGTCACTTGTAGTCTAGTTGTTTCACTTAACTAATAAAATTATGACATGCTGGAGGAAGTATTGATAGTCATTCTCATATGAAACTACTAGCTGCTTTAATTAGTATATCCTCGTAGAAAATCCAGTTGGTTTCAAGTTCCATCTGATCAAATGCTTTACAGAACTGAAATATTAAGTACTGAGATTCTTAGTGACAATTTGAAGCATTATTTATACCTTTTTACAATGTTTTTATTCAATTGCTGAATATATTTGTTAAAGGACTGAGTTTATTTTGTGAATTCCCATTTGCTGAATGTTTTCGGTATTTTATTCACCTAATTTCAGTTTTGGCATGTATTAAATTTAAACAAAACACTATTGGATCAATTTAACTCTGTTTTTTCTCTTTTCACTTTTAGTATTGAATTTAGTCTCTTACATGTGCTGAGTTTATGTGGTGTTTTACATCGGCAGATTGCAGAGAACTTGGAGCAAAGATGTTACAAGGATTTGCGTAATGAAAGCTTTGGTTCAGTGAAAGTTATCTTGTGCATTTACAGAAAATTGCTGTCGTCATGTAAGGAGCAGATGTAAGTTTTTTGCCTTATAAGTTAAGTGCAGATATGTCCCTTGAACTGAATTGTTGTTTGATCCCAATTGAGTCTGTCGAAACACAGGGATTCTGAGGGCAGGATTTATCTTCCAAATATTAAGTTTCAAGTGTCGTAATCATAAGAGTATTAAATTGCTGAAGCCTTTTTTGAAATTTATGAGCATTTATGTGTTTGTGTCCAGGACCTCATTCGTTCTGATAGAAACCGGTAGATCTAGTGATTGAGTTAAAGAAAAGAAGACAGAAATGAAAGAATCTGCAGAATTTGTCTACAACAGCAGTTTATATTTTTAATACAAAATTAAAACACCAGTACATCAAAAAAAGTTTAGGGAGACAATGATAGAATATATATAAAGCAATTCATTTCCAAGAAATTCAAGAGTCTTGGTCTATCCCTTCCAAGAATCCGTGAGCTTGGTCTCTCCTGCCCAAAGCCACTCAATAACTATTCCATAATCAGTCTCTCCTATCCTTTCACTATTTATTCTTAAAATTAAACAATATAACTGCCATAATAACTTCTCATTGCTGCCATTAGAAGAAGACTAATAAATTCATGTTGGGTGTATCTGACTATGTCTAAATAATTGTAACTAACATTTTGAATATAATGTTGTAATCCAAGCCCGGGTCAAGCATTATCAATGAGCACTCTTATATGCTTGTTTTTTATAATGGTTCTCCCATACGCAGTGACTTGAGTGTTATACAATACAGTTTTTGTTAATTTGATTTCCAGTTATTAGATGCTACATTTCATTGGCTGAGTAATAATATTCAAAATAAACGCTTCTTAATCTGCAGACCACTATTTGCCAGTAGTTTATTAGGGATCATTCGGACTCTTCTTGAGCAAACTCGAGCACATGAAGTGCGGATCCTAGGTTGCAATACTCTTGTAGATTTTATTAATTTCCAGGTATGTAGTCATTCAGTCTTTCCGATTTGAGTTATAAAAAAAATATACAGCACTGTTTATGAATGGTTAGCGCCATATTGATAGTAGATTTAGTGATTTCAGTTTAACGTTATAGTCTACATTATAGGTCCTGCTACTGGATATATTGCAATTTATTGATCTTTATAGTTTCTAATTTTGTCACAATTTAAAAAATAGACAGATGGTACATACATGTTCAACTTAGAAGGTTTTATCCCGAAACTATGTGAATTGGCTCAAGAAGTGGGAGATGATGACCGAGCTCTGCTTCTACGCTCAGCCGGATTAGAAGCTCTATCTTCTATGGTAATGCTCCTTTCCTTGTTAATTTGATACTTCTTTCTTACCGAATTTGCTGCTGCATTTTCATAATTTATAAATGCAAGGACTTCTCTTTCTTTATTGATCAAAACAAACAGGAATAAACACATCTTGATTATTTTAATGAAAAGGTTCTATCTGCACAAAATATAAAATAAATGAACGAGAAAGATCATCATTAGCAGTGTTAGTTATTTTTTATTTATAAATCATAAGTTTCACACGGATAGTGATACAACTAAATCATTTTAACTCGCTAGCAGTTCCCTAGTTCCTAGCACAGTTCTTCATAACAGTTTCCTTTTGAGATTACTTGTATCTTCCCTTGATGCCTTCTGTTTTTCTTTGCTTTTTTGACCAGGTAAAGTTCATGGGTGAGCAATCACATCTTTTCATGGATTTTGACAAAGTGAGTATTGTATTCCTATTTTTATTCCTTCAGTCTGTTGGCTGATACCGGCAGTGACACCAAGTAAAGGGTTGCATCAAACCTTAAAGCTTGTTTCTATGTATTTACTCCAAATTTTGAATTGCAGTTTGGGCCTTGAATTTTGATGTTAGTTTACACTTGAAGCTAAAACGTTTTCTTGTCAATCTAATTTTTGTGTTCTTTTTCTTATTTGTTGGGTGGGTTTTGAAATAGATTATATCAGCAATTTTGGAGAATTGTATGGATCTCCAATCTAAATTCAACCTTGCCAGAGTAGAGAAACTGAATTCACAATCTCAGAACCACATGGTTCAAGGATCTATTAAAGAAGACTGTATATCATCCATGTTGAATGTCACAACAGGATTTGAGACAGAGTCCAAGTTGTATGTCTTCTTTTATTCTTCTCTCCACTCCCTTTATTATGTATGAATTCAACCTCCATGATCACAACAGCCTGTTTTCACTACTTTCACAGGGATACTGCTAAGAATCCCGCTTATTGGTCAATGGTTTGCTTGTACAATATAGCCAAATTGGCAAAGGAAGCTACTACCGTGCGGCGTGTCCTGGAACCACTTTTTCATCATTTTGACACAGAGAACCACTGGTCTTCAGAAAAGGGGGTTGCTTATTGTGTTTTGATGTATTTGCAATCCCTTTTAGCTGAATCAGGTATTCTTGTTGCATCCCGTGTTATTATTTTTTATAGATATAAAATTCTCCCAATTTTTCTCAATAACTGATCATCACTTTTGAACACCAGGAAATAACTCCCATCTTTTGTTGTCCATTTTGGTCAAGCATTTGGATCATAAGAATGTTGCCAAGCAACCTATCCTTCAGATTGATATTATTAACACCACCACACAGGTTGCACAAAATGTGAAGCAGCAAGCGTCAGTTGCAATTATTGGTGCAATATCTGATCTCATTAAACATTTAAGGAAATGCCTACAAAATTCAGCTGAAACATCAGACATTGAAAATGATGCATATAAGTTTAATACTAAATTTCAATCTGCCATTGAAATGTGCATATTACAACTTTCAAACAAGGTATATATATTATATATAAATATATATTCTTACATTATGTATCAATTTTTTTATTTCTTTCAAACTCTTATATTAATAAGACACCTGCCATCTTTATGGGTATTCTCTGAGAAAAGTTTCTTCATTTCTATATGTCTATAGATTCAATTTGTTATCTGTTTTCTCTACTGAAGAGGTTTTCTTTAGGGACTTGTGTGTCTTTGGTTGTCCATCTCAAAAAGAATGTTGAAATGTCATCTCTTAATTCTGACTTTTATAGAAGAGTAACTAAATTTATACATTGTTCTCTCTTTTTTGAATCAAAATTGACTTGATTTTATAAACCACTAAGTTCCTATAGAAGTATAAGGATTGGGTACGTTGCATCAGTCTTGTCATACCGCTTTTACTGTATTAGGTTGGAGATGCAGGACCCATTCTTGATTTGATGGCTGTGGTGCTAGAGAATATTTCTAGTTCTACTATCATAGCAAGAACAACAATTTCTGCTGTCCATCAAACTGCAAAGTTAATCGCCTCCGTCCCTAATGTGTCATATCACATGAAGGCAAGAAATCTTACTTAAACTGAGAATGAAGTTTCTGCATGACTGTATTTCACTGTCTAATTTTTTGGGTAACTTTTGGACTTTTCCAGGCTTTCCCTGATGCATTGTTTCATCAATTGCTCCTGACCATGGCTCATCCCGACCGTGAAACACAAATTGGAGCACACAGTATCTTCTCTACAGTGCTTATGCCATCCGTGTTTACTACTTGGTTAGACCAAAAAAAGAGTGCTAAGAAGGGAGAGAGTGACAGCCTCTCCATTCAGCATGAAAGTTTTTCTGGAGCTGAGCACTTGAATGGGAAACTGGTAGAAGAAAAGGTAATAGCAGGTGTGAGCGGGATGGATTTTTTTACTCATGCTCTAACTGATGGAAAAGATGTGAGAGTTTTGTATCATCATTTACAGTTTGCCTTTAACTGTGTTTTTATTGGTTGGATGGGTTAAGGGTATTTTGTTCCTATTCGTCACAGTTTAATCTTACTGGTTCTTGTTGAACCGTTAGCTTGAATGGTTCATCTTTGCTATAGAAGCTCCTAATCAAATGTTGTCTCTGAAATTTTCAGGATCTAAGATCTCTTAGGTTGAGCGGTCACCAAGTGAGTCTCTTGCTTTCTTCAATCTGGGTTCAGGCATTATCTGCTGAAAATGGCCCTGCAAATTATGAGGCAATGGCGCACACTTATAGCATCGCTTTATTATTTACTCGTTCCAAGGTGAGGCTGGTTAATACCAATTGCCATGATTGCTTTCAAAGATTTATAATCAGTAAAGTACCAAAATTACTTACTCATTTTGTCTGATTGTTGCTAAAAAATAATCATCTATATGTTAACAATCTGTATAGAATTTTCTGAGTAGCTTTTACGATGGGTTATGAAAGTGCAATAAATTATAAGGGCAATTTATAAAAGAGATTTCTACTTGGCTTGATTTTGTTACCATCATTCAGTGGCAGCAGCGAACATTCAGACATGAGTTTTCATATTTTTGAAATCTAAGAAACAATGATGTATATCACACATTTGTCCCAAAAAATTAATCTGGATAGTATTTAGAACCAAGTGGTCTTACATGATTAATTTGTCTAAGCACATCATGATGATTATTGCTTTCCAGACATCCAGTTACATGGCTTTGGCAAGATGCTTCCAACTGGCATTTTCCCTCAGGAGCATATCTTTGGACCAAGAAGGTACGTGGTATACATGTGATTTTCTTACTTCATTGTAGGGAATGACAGAGTTCCCATCTCTATGGAATCATCATTCCCTGACTTTTTGCATACCAAAAAAGGAATGTTCTTCTTCATTAAGTGGTGGCAAAAATGTTTTGAAATGTCCAATAGCTAAAACTTAACCAAGAATGACATTTTTACGGCGGATAGTTTCTGACATGTTTCTTTACATGCCTTTTAAAGGAGGCTTACTACCATCTCGCAGGAGGTCCCTTTTAACCTTGGCTTCGTACATGCTTATATTCTCTGCCAGGGCATGCAATTTCCCTGATCTGATTCCAAAAGTCAAAGCATCCCTCACAGAGGCACCAGTGAGCTTCCGCTCTTAACCTCTTGATTTGATTCCCCATTCCACGTCCCTGTTTTTCAGCTTCGGTTTAAAGTTGAGAAGCATTATTGTTTTCCTGTTCTTATTATGCTAATAACTAATTAAAATCATGAACCCACAGGTAGATCCGTTTCTTGAACTGGTGGATGATACTCTGCTACGGGCTGTTTGTATAAAATCAGACAAGATAATTTATGGATCCAAGGAAGATGAAGTTGCTGCTGTGAAATCACTATCAACTGCACAATTGGATGAAAGACAGTTGAAAGAGACTGTAATATCATACTTTATGGCTAAATTTTCAAAATTGCCGGAGGTAATTTAAATTTGATTGGGCAGATAAGATGATTTTCTAAAGAGTGTGAAAAAGAGATGATTTTCTAAAGAAATGTGGCTTTGTTATTCTATTATAAACCCACATAAAACTCCTCTACGTGCAATTTCAAAAAAAGTAACGAAAATTGTAGGGAGTAGTAAAAGTGTAGTGATAGTAGCAGCAAGAAAGAGAAAATAAATGTAGGAAGGAGGGTAGTAACAAGGAAGCAGTATACTTCTTTTTGCTCATATCCAATGATAATTACACCAGTGACTAGTAAATCAGTAGCAAGGATGTCTTTCTAACAAAACAGATGATTGTCTTATAAGTGTTTAATATTGATTGAATATAAGAAGTTAAATAGTTGCCTTTGGTTCAAATATTTAATTATGCATTTGTTGTATATATGTTCCAGTGTCACGCTGAACATACTTGTTCTGGCAACTAGCGAAATATTAACATTTCTTATGTAAAATAATACTTGCAGTGGAGTAGTGACTTGGAGAGGAATATTTTTGTTGTGCATATGTGGAAATAACATGACTTTTTCGATATTTTCCAGGATGAGTTGTCCAGCATAAAAAATCAACTTCTACTTGGTTTTTCCCCTGATGATGCTTATCCTTCAGGACCTCCATTGTTTATGGAGACACCAAGACCAGGTTCTCCACTTGCTCAGATTGAGTTCCTAGATTTTGATGAGGTAAAATTATCTAAAATCACATCTCCATTTAGTTTATCTTGAAAAACTCGTGACAAGTACTGTGATTGGTTTTCCAGATAATGGCTCCAGATGATTCGATGGATGAAGAGACCGGGCCTGAGCTAAGTGGAAGCCAATCAGATCGCAGAACATCACTTTCAACCCACTTCCCTGATGTTCTAGGTGTTAATCAACTCTTGGAATCGGTAAATATGATATGCTTTTCTTTTTAATCTAAATATAGCTGATTGGCATTTTGAATTGGAGTTTATGCTTCTGCTGGAGAATGTCTTTCTTCTCTTTTTGATATATGTGAATTATCATATGGATAGGTTTTTGAAACTGCTCGACAAGTTGCAAGCGTACCCACTTCCTCAACTCCATTACCTTATGACCAAATGAAAAACCAGTGTGAGGCTCTTGTAACAGGGAAACAAGAGAAGATGTTAGCCATTCAGAGTTTTAAGCATCAACAGGAGACCAAAGCCATAGTTCTTTCAAGTGAAAATGTAGAAGTTTCTCGTCAACCTGTTACGGTTAGCATTTTCTTGCAATATTTTAGTTTTTCAGTATGAGAGAACTGTATGTTATATTATAATTTTTCTTCAGGATCTATTTGGAATTCAATTGGTTATAATGGTTTGTGTGTTTAAAGTATATCATTGACTGAGACAGATTGATATGCTGGGTCAATCTAGTTATTGACCAAAATTAAACTATTAAAAATGATGAAGTTGAAGGCAATATCTTCTCATTTTCTTATACTCTGCCGCTTTTGAACTGTTATTATGAGTATCTTATGTTCTGCAATATCATGATTCACAGCCAATTATAAAATTTGTCTCATATTGATGTGAATCCTGCATCACAAAGTGCAGAAAAGATGGTATTAACAGCAAAATTTAAGAGAAATAGTATATTATTTCTGAATGTAAAAGGAAATACAATAGAATAAGATCTTATTGTCCATAAAGCCAAGCTCCTACCGAAAATCAATGCTCTCTGCCTCTAACAAACTATATGATTCTACTCCCTACCCCTCTGTCACACAATCCACACTCCTTATAACAGAATTTCTGTACACAATTCGATTCCTGCTTCTCTCTACTCACCCTCAGTCACATGGATATTTCCATTCTGTCCGTCTCTATTTCTCTGCATAAACTCTCCATACTATGGGTCTAGACAACTTATGTGGTAACTGTTTCTGTGAGTTCACCTTCTCATATGGGATCCTATCACATTGCCTCTTGATTTCTATTGAATTTTATCTATGAGTCTGTTATAAATGACCAGCGACTTTAAAAGTGTATTTGGAAAGAATTTGAACATTTACCGCCGTATGCTTAAATTAGAATTCAGTTGTCTGGAAATGAT
The DNA here is from genome assembly GCA_963966055.1 of Lathyrus aphaca. NCBI lineage: Eukaryota > Viridiplantae > Streptophyta > Magnoliopsida > Fabales > Fabaceae > Lathyrus > Lathyrus aphaca. Next base: position 722,445,317 of record OZ014519.1, on the reverse strand, counting down.
CATTTTTTTGTCACTGATGCATCATCATGTTTTGTTTTCTGGAAATGATAATTATTTGCGAGTACTGTGCCATTATGCAGGCACCAGAATATTCAAAAGATGATTTGAAGTTGGTGACTCAGGAGCAATTTCAAACACAGGATCAAGTCCGCTTTCTTTCACACAACACCAGGCAACAACATTCTTTGAGACTTCCACCTTCGAGCCCCTATGATAAATTCTTAAAAGCTGCAGGATGTTAATGAAACTAGATTGCAATATATGCCATTTTTTATTCTTTGTGGTGATGATAAACTAAATGTTTCAGTATTCATGTCCATAATATGTGAAATGTGCAGCTTCTTTTGTTGAAGGAGGTGTTTTGTCTCAGTCGAGCAAATGTATGATATTGTCTATAAGCTATAGTTATATTTGTTAATATTTACAAGTTTTTTGTTGTCTTTTTTAGAGGGTTTTGTTGTTACTTTTTTTTCTGTGTATCATTTTCCTTCTGTTCCCTCACGAGTGTCAAATAGTTAAAGCTCTCCATGCATCATGAATGAGTGAATAAGTGTGCTGATCTGCCTCCCAAATTAACAGCAATACATCATATTACCGGTGAATTATCTTTTGCACTATACTACTAAAATACTCGTACCGAACGTCACGATTTCTTATCGGTTATATCTGATTTTTCAGCTATGAAATTGTATTATAGACCAATAATAATTTTAAAAATAATGAAAATATAGCTCAACATAATAAATAAAATGTATTACTTTTAAATTTGAAATGACAAGATATTAATTATGTTATTTTGTTTAATTGTGATTTCTTATCTTAAAAATGTTAAAAGAAAATATGTATACTTCTCAAAAGATTTCTGTCCACAAACTGAGTATGGGGTTTCAACATCAGACTTTATCATTGCAGCAATAAATTCATAATTTATCAAAGATGCCCATTTAAGCAACAAATAAACAAGTATAGTTCATGAAAATATTTCAAAAGCAAAATTGACATTTTTAAGATGAAAAATATATACAATAAATATATGGATAATTATATGAAGCCCATGCTATTATTTTATTTTTTATTTATGAAGTCTCCTTCATAAAATCAAAAACCAACTTTTATTACACCCTATTACCACACATGCTGACTGGGCCGTTGACGGGACAATTCAAACTTTAAAACTTCCAAAATTGCAAAGACACATCATCATGCCATATCATCACAACCTCTTTCTTCTTCATTATTGTTTCATACACACCACCACCAATGTAAGTTTCTTATATGGTTTTCTGTTTGAAGAATTCTTTGATTATTATTATTATTACCTTTTAATCTTACCTGATCAGGAGGACCTTCCAGTAGTACGCGAACAAAAAATGTGGTTGTTGAGTGGAAAAGGGGTGTACCTGCATGGCACTCCGATGTCGAAGTAAGTAAGCGGTACAAAAAATGGTAAGTAAGAAGTGTTTCAGCATATCTGACCCTTTAGTGAAAAAGGATATTTATAGTGAGCCCCCAGCGCTGGGCCAAGGTTCTTCCTTGGGCTGGATTAGCGAGGCCCAAGGAAGAACTGCCAAGGTACGCGTAAGGGGCGTGTAGACCTAGCAAGTAATCTTGTCCTTGGTCAAACTATCCTTATCTTTTAGGAGATAATAGGGGTAGTTGGGTGACGTGGCAAGTGGGGTGATGGATCCTTCACTTGCCCGACGTGTCAAGCGTATGCTCAACCTAGGAGGAGTCTGCTCGACAACATAGTATGTCTGCCCGAGTGGATGGACATCTGCTCGACGTATTGTGCCACAACCCAATGTAGTCTCTGGAGGCCCAGTCCAGAACAGGAGCCCCCAAATCGAGTCTCCGAGCTGGAGTGATGAGTTAAAAAGAGTCAGACATATCTTTGTGTCGAGGAAGGATACGCATCGTGCGGGATCATCTGCCAGTGTCAAAGTGTGTTGAATTCGAGTTGCTTGGGATGTCGATGACGTTTTGATAGAGTCGAGGAGGCCTACGGTTGCCTGTCGTCGTGCATAATTCTCTAAACTGACGTGTCCAAGGAATTAAAAGTGCATCACTTCGTTTCCTGTGCTAGGGCCGACCTAGGGGCCTAGGTAATGATTGCCTAGCGCGTCCCCTCACGCGCTTCCCTAGTATATAAGATGGGGGGGCCCCTTAATTTCATCTTTTCGCTCCTACGTTTAACCAGAATTTCTGTCTGGAACCTCTCTTCAACACACACCATCGACGTTGTCACCACTCACTCCCCGCGCACCACCGTGATCTCCCCGCCACCAGTATGTCAGGTAACCTTCCAAACCTTCTCCTTTTGGTTATTTTTTCGCTTGATAGGTAGCAAAACTCGAAAAGTTTCCGTTTAGAGTAGGTAGATCACAGTTTTAGGCTAGTTTTTAGGTTTTAGATATGAACGTCCCGGGAGCAATTTGCATGAACCGGGCGAAAGATGCATATCTGCATGAATAAGTCGACCATGATCGTCATATTTGATGAAGATCGCGAGCGCCCTATGCGTTCGCCGGGTAAAAAATCTCTTAGCTTTCTTAGGAACTTTTAGGTGTTCCGTGAGTGCTCGAGGGGGTCTGAGGGTCGTCCCTTTGTTGATTAGGGTAGTTTAGTGGGAACTTAGGGCGCTCGGCTCTTCGCCCTTTCACTTAAACTGTGGTGGAAGGGTGAATTTGATGCGATGTCGAATTCACTTTTCCTTTCTGCTTTCAGGTACGACTGATCAACGAAGAACCGAGGAAGGAAACCCCGAGGAAGGGAACGCAGTCGTTTTTTCATCCGGATGTAACGACCTGTCGTGGGTCGCTGACGAGCTTTTGGAAGAGGAATCGTATTTTGTGGACGGGACTAGTACCGCGTACGCAGTGGTCGAGGACATAGGCCCTGAGGACAGACCAAACTGGTAGTGTTTTTCCCCTCGAGAAACAGACAGGATATGCTTGCGTTTTCCGGGGAAGCAATTCGCCATGTACGAGTTCGCTTTCCGAGAAGCGAGGATGAGGCTCCCCTTCAACGATTTCCAGATGGGGGTCTTCAAGTGGCTCAGGCTGGCGCCTTCGCAATTGCACCCCAATGCCATTGCCTTCATTTGGGCATTTGAGCTGGTCTGTCGGTTTCTTGGGGTCGATTGTATATTGCCCCTTTTCTTTCGTATCTTCCACCTACAGCGGTCGGACGCAGGAGGACGTCACAGTTGGGTGTCTTTCAAGCAACCTGCGAGGTTGTTCAAGACATATGTCGACTCTTCCCGCCATTTCAAGGGGATATGGTATGTGGTGAAACCGCTCACCCGGTACGCTCTCGAAAGTCTTTTATTCTATAAATGGAACGCGAACGACAAGGAAAAAATGATGTCGAGGATCCCTTTAAGATGGAAGTCTGACCATTTTGATCTGTCGATCAGCCACTACCGAGTCCGACACGCAAGCCTGGGGGTCGAGGATCGGCTGACTTATCAAAAGTTAGTGGATTACGTTTAAAGCTCCAACTTGACGATCTGCGTGGACCGGCAGGACATACCCTACGTAGATGACGTCGGGATGCCCATCCATGAATCTCGTCTGATAAATACTAAGGCCCTGCTCGAGTGTGACACAGACGAAAAGGCTGTTCGGTTATTGCGTAGGTTCTTCCGTCCTTTCCCTCCCCTCTGATGTTTTATATCTGTTAGCTGATTTTCGGTTGTTTTTGTTTTGCAGGAGCTATGTCCGTGTCCAGAGAACGAGTCTTAAAGTTGGCCAATCAGGCAGGGGCCCTGAACAGGGTCCCAAAGAAGAAAAAGAAAATGGCTCACCGCGTCCAGAAGGTAGCTACCGAGCATGGGGTCGGTAGCTATGGTACCCCCAACTCGACCACTGACTCTCCCCAGGCTGTCATTCAACCAACTTCCCCGATAACAATACGGGACATCCCTCCGCCCTCCAACTCTCCCCGTTTGAAGCGCCAACGGATGGACGGGTCCCTTGCTCGCTCGGCGGCCGTGGGTGGCATGCATTCGGGCAAACAAGGGAGTTACTTGCTGCCCCCTTGCTACTTGGAGAGAGACTTCTTCAAATCTGAGGGCTCTGTCGTGGTGGCGGCGCCCGAGGCAAAGGCTCTACTCAACCTGGATGCTACTGCTAGGCGGGCAGATCTGGTCGAAGATATTGTTGCTGTCATCCGGGTCATGGAGACGGCTTTGGTGCTGTCCGACACTATCGTCTCCACGACTGTGCTGGAGGAAGCTCTTGAGACTGCTAGGGCTGAGAAAGATAAACTCTCCAAAGACCTGTCATACTACAAGGAGGAGCATAAGCTCCAAGAGGGGTTGATCTCGGAGTTGGAGAAGGCCAAGCTTGAGCGGGACACCTTGAAGGAGGAAAACCAAAGCTTGAAGGAGCAGGCAGTCGAGCTCAAGAAGGCGGCTGAAGAGAATGTGAACCTTCGAGCCCGACTGGTGCTACTGGAGGGTACAGTCTGTCCTCTTGATGACGAGACCGAAGAAGAGCTGGCCCTCCGTACTCGGGGTGAATTGGTCGGCAAGATTCGTGAGCTTTGCAAGGATCTGGTTGAAGTCTTCAAAGAGGGATTCGACAATACCACTGAGCAGCTTAAGGTCGTGAACCCGGGGCTCGTAACTGAAGGGACGACTCAAAACTACTGTGCAACTGACGAGGAGATTATTTGCCCCTTAGTTGCTGAGGAGGAGCTGGCAGAGGAGGAGGACGACGACAATGGTGAGGAGTAACTTCGGGCGGAGACATTTTTTGAATTTCTGGCCTGCGTGCCTTTTTTATTGGCCTGCGTGCCTTTTTTGTTGTAATGGCCTTCGTGCCTTTCTTTGAATATTGACGGCCTATGCGCCCCTCTCATGTACTTTGAAGGCCGACTTTGGCTGATTTAAATACTAAGTTGTTCGTTATTTTATTGTGCTTGATTATTTAGAATTGTTATTTACTTTGAACTTTTTTGCGCTTGACTTAGTTGGACTCGTCGGTTTAGGGAACCGGCGAGGTGGCGGGTTTTACGTCCGCCGTGAATCGGGATTAGGGTTGCGATTGGACACCCTAATCTCGGGGCTTGGGCCTTCCCATCGCGAGTTGGGTGCCCTGCCGACGTGGTACTGTGACGTTGGGGCTCGTTTGAGATGTCCGACATCGGGGAGGGTTGTGCTCGCCTTATGTGGGTGTTATCCTCCTTTTCGTTTGGTGATGAAGGTTGTGGACGTACTGTTGGTACTCTCGTCACCATGCGATGAACACCTGGAATGACGAGATCTGTTGCGGTGACGATCGTCGTGAGAAGATGCAAACTGGTCAAATCGAGTGGATAAGGTGGCATGAGATTGCAAAATCTTTTGAATGAACCTAACCATTTGTTGTCGTGACTCTCGCATGAAGGTCATGTTGGCAGCCAGTTGCTGCTGGATGGAAGATAGAAAGTTATCATGCCTTGCTTCTCTTGCTAGCAGCTTGCGCCATATCTCTTTAGTGATATAGAAACTAAGGTTTGTACATGCAACAAGGTGAGAGGAAGACGATGCAGTGTGTGCAGGTGATGCATGATGGGGATACATATGATGGTCTGGAGAGTGCTCTCTCTGATAATACTCGTCATCAGTCTCGTGTCCTTCCCCAACAGGAACATTAGGGAGAACTGGACCCGTAAAGGGTGGAGCGTCTAAGTCGTAGGTCCAGTTTCTCTCTGTGAGTACATCCATACGTTTGGTGCAGGACAACACAATAGATGGGATAGCCACACCGTGAACCATAAGTTCAAAGCCTCCCTTTTTCCTCATCCGACACAATTTCATGTCTTTAAGAAATTTCAAATTAATTGTGCAAGGAGGGAGAGGTACCAAGGTGGCTATCTCAGTGTCGAGGTTGGGAGCCCTAGCAAAAAATGTGATAAATCCTCCGAAAACAATGGTTCCTGTAGGTGGAATTCATGTTGTCAGTGTACCCATCCCACTTGAGTTGGCTGCAAAGAAACCTTATATTGGGCTCGAGGCCCAAAGCTTCCATGCAAGCCTGGTTGAGATAGCGGGTAGGTGCCATAGGGCGCTGATAGATGACTAAGTAGCGTTGCCTTTGTGCATCATCTCGGAATGTGACATGCATGTCATCAAAGTTTTGCATCCTGCAAAGTAGGGTTAGAGAGAAAGGACCTGAAATCATACACATTATAAAGTGTCCGTTTATATAGATAAATAGTTTAAATAAAATGTAAGACATAAAAATTAAAAGTAAAAATAAAAAATCAAGAAGAATAAAGAAAACTGTGGGTTTCCTCCCATGCAGCGCTTGTTTAACGTCGTTAGCTCGACGAGTAGACCTCATGTAGCTGAATTAGGTATTGGTGGATCAATCAGGGTGTGGCTGGAGTAGTCAATAGGAATGTTGCCTCATTTGTAATGTTTTAATTTGTGTCCATTAACAATGAAAGGACTACAAGAGTCGTTCTTGATTTCAACTGCTCCTGATTTTAGGACTTTTGAAACTTCAAAAGGGCCTGTCCATCTTGACCTAAGCTTACCAGGAAAAAGCTGTAACCTAGAGTTAAATAGGAGAACTGGATCGCCTATATTTAAATTCCTTTTTATAATCCTTTTATCATTCCAGGCTTTGGATCTTTCTTTATATATAATGGCATTCTCGTATGCGGATTGGCGAAGTTCCTCTAACTTGGGAATGTCGAGGACACGCTTTTCACCTACAACCAAGTAGTCTAAATTCAAGGTTTTAATGGCCCAGTAGGCCTTGTGTTCTAATTTGAAAGGTAGGTGACATGATTTTCCATGGACCAACTGGTAGGGGGTTGTTCCAATAGGGGTTTTGAAAGCGGTCATATAGGCCCATAGAGCTTCATGCAGCCTTTGAGACCAATCTTTTCTGGATATGAAAACGATTTTTTCTAAGATCTGCTTTATCTCCCTATTGGACACCTCCACATGGACACTAGTCTAAGGATGATAAGGTGTTTCTACTCTGTGTATGACTCCATATTTACTTAACAGTTTGTAAAAAATTCTCGATATGAAGTGTGATTCACCATCGCTTATGACTAGACGAGGTACTCCGAATTTGGAGAATATATAGTTCCTAAACAACTTAACAACCACTCTTGTGTCATTTGTATGTGAGGCTATGGCTTCAATACATTTAGACACGTAGTCGACGACCACTAGGATATATTTATTCCCTAATGAGGATGGAAACAATCCCATAAAATTGATGCCCAAACATCGAAGAGCTCCACTTCTTGGATATTCCTTTACGAAATTTCGTTGCGTCTCGAGATGTTCCCAGTGCACTAGCACCGGTCACTATTGACTATATAAGCATGAACATCACGCCATATTGTGGGCCAGAAAAGACATGCTTGAAGAATCTTTGCGTGTATTTTAAAGGTGCTAGCATGTCCTTCGTAGGATGCAGAGAGACAATGATCTATGATATTTTTCACCTCTTCTTCCGAAACGCAACGATAAAAAATCCCATCCGTACCTATCTTGAAAAGAAGTGGTTCGTCCCAATAGAAATTTCTTACATCATTAAAGAAATTCTTCTTTCGTTGATGGTTAAGGTCAGGGGGTATTATATCAGCAGCTAAGTAGTTAACCAAATCTGCATACCACGACACACTACTTATTGCTAAGGAATTTCTAAGGTTTTTATATGGGTCTAGGTTGTTCTCTTCAACGAAATTTATCTTTGTTATTAGCCTTTCATAGGCAAAGTCATCATTTATAAGCACTATGTATGGTTTCAAGTACTCAAGTCTGGAAAGGTGATCGGCAACTACATTCTCTATTCATTTCTTGTCTCGAATGTCCAGATCAAACTCTTGTAATAGGAGAATTCATCGAAGTAACCTATGTTTAGCATCTTTCTTGATCAATAAGTAACGAATAACGACATGGTCAGTGTAAACTATAATTTTAGCTCCCACCAAATAAGATTGAAACTTGTCTATAGCGAAGACTACATCTAGGAGTTCCTTTTCAGTTTTTGTGTAGTTAAGCTGAGCGACATCTAGGGTTCTACTAGCGTAATAAATTACATGTAATTTCTTATCTTTCCTCTGGCCTAGGACAACTCCTACAGCAAAATCACTAGCGTCACACATGATATTAAAAGGTTCGGGCCAGTCTGGGGGTTGTATAATAGATGCTGAGATTAATGCTTGTTTTAAAAGGTTAAATGCTTCATCGCATTTTTTGTCGAAAATGAATTCAACATCTTTCATCAGGAGACCAGTTAAGGGTTTAGTTATTTTAGATATGTCTTGGATAAAATGCCGGTAGAAACCAACGTGTCCAAGAAAACTTTGGACTTCCCTAATGGTCTTGGGTGGATTTAGGTTTTCTATAACTTCTACTTTGGCTTTATCAACTTCAATACCCCTTTCGAAAACTATATCTCCTAAAACTATACCTTCGGTAACCATAAAGTGTCATTTCTCCCAGTTTAGCACTAGGTTTACGTCCTAAACCAAAGAAGTCCATTTATTTCATCTCGGCTCAGTCCCAACAAAACAAAGAATTCCTAAACCAGAACATTCATGTAAACGAAATGATCACCCAATTAGGAACCAAGGTTGACCATATAATTACTTATGACCATATAATTAGGGAGACAATCCGTGAGTGGACTGTTTTAAATGGGAGGGAAATAAAATTTGGAAAAATGAGGGGTATAGGATGAGAGTGGAATGTAAGGCAAAGTGTGGTTTTTTAATACTTTGTTCCAAAGTGGGCCATAAGCATACTTATGCAAGTAAGACTATAAAGGACACCTACACATGTGCTAGGGTTTTGGATAACAAAACTGCAAGTTCAAAGTGGGTGGCCAAGGTTGTGGTAAAGAAAATGCAAACTTCAGAAAAAGTAAGGATCATTGATATTATCCAAGATATGAGGCAAAATTATTCAGTTGGTATAACTGTGACAATGGATTAGAAAGCTAAGATGATTGCAAGGAAAATCATAGAAGGAGATGCATATAAAGAATATGCCAATCTATGGAGATATTCATCTGAGTTGCATAGGGAAAATCCTGGACATACAATTAAGATAAACATTGATAGACCATCAGCTTCCATTCAACCCATATTTGGTTCCGTTTATTTATGTTTTGATGGATGTCGAAAAGGTTTCATCAATGGTTGTAGACTTTTCATTGGGGTTGATGGGGGTCACTTGAAGACTACCTATGGAGGTGAAATTTTGATAGCTGTCAGGAGGGACCCCAATGACCAGTATTTCCCACTTGTCTTTGGTGTTGTAGAAACAGAAACAAAGCAATCATGGAGGTGGTTCATAAATCTTCTAATGTAAGATGTTGGAATCGAGAATATATATGTTTTTATTTCTGACCAGCAAAAGGTAATCCAATTAAAACTTTGTTATTTAACTAATTATTCATTATTTCAATTATTTTTTTCCTACTAATTATTTTCATTGATTTAGGGTTTGATTGCACTATTTGAGGAAATGGAAGCTAGAATCGAGCATAGGCTATGCTTAAGGCACTTTTATGCTAATTTTAAGAAGAAGTTTGGTGATGGAGCACTCATAAGAGATCTTATGACGGGAGCAACCAAGGCAACATACCAGCAAGCATGGATGCAGAAAATGAATGAGTTAAAGGCAATAAATACAAAGGCTTGGGATTGTCTTATGGGAGTTCCTAAGGAAAGTTGGTGTAAGCATGCTTTTAGATTTTATTGTAAGTGTGATGGATTGATGAACAACATTTCAAAATCTTTTAATGCCACAATTTTACTTGCTAGAGAGAAACCCATATTGACCATGTGTGAATGGATTAGGATGTATCTCATAGTAACTCTACTTTGAAACTAGATAAGTGGTCACACAAAGTAATGCCCATTCCTAGGAGAAGATTAGATAGTGAGGTTGCTAAAAATGGTCATTAGTTACCTACTTGGGCTAAGGAAGAAACCTTTCAAGTCACTCATTCATATAATAGACAAGATTTTATAGTGGATATAGCTAAAAGGTCATGCAATTGTAATTTTTGGGACTTAGTTGGCATCCCATGCAGGCATGTTATTGTTGCTTTAGGATTTAGGCATCAGGACCCTGAAAAGTTTGTTCATGAGTGTTACACAAGGGATAAGTATGGCATGGCTTATGTATTTGTTATTAGACCTATAAATGGAATTGATATGAGGCCTAAAGTTGAAAGTGAAGATCTCCTACCTCCTAACTACAAAAAGGGACCTGGTAGACCAGGAAAATTAAGAATTAGGGGGAGTGAAGAGGAAGGTGCAAGAAAAAGGCTTCCTGGTATACCTTATGGATGCACTAGGTGTGACAAGATTAGGCATAATGTCAAATCAAACAAGAGCAAGAAACCAAATCCAAAGGCCCTGAAAAGAAAGGTATGTCACACTAATTATTGATAGGTCATTGATGTATTGTATGTTATCGATTGGTCACTGATGGAAATGTTGGTATGTTATGTGTAGAAAATGAATAGATCAAAAGGTGGAAATGTTGCAGAGCCATCAGCTGGGCCATCTCAAGCAACTGTTAAACCAACTAAAGCAACTGTTGAGCCAAATCAAGTAAGTGTTATAGTGCCATCAACTGCTGCAATTGTTGAGCCAACTGTTGCAAGTGTTGAGCCAACTCAAGCAAGTGTTGCAGAGCCACCAACTCAGGCAACTCAAACTGAGGATTCAATGTATGGGGACATCATTGATGACAAGATAGCAAGCATGCCCGATATAACTTCTAGTGAGCAAACAACAACAAGATCTAAAGACAAAGGCAAGGCAAAGGTCAAAGAGGACATCAAATCATTGAGAAAGAGAAAAGGTGAGAGAATTAAGGAGAATTGGTTAAAAAACCAAAAACCTTCAAAGTTCCTGGTTCAGACCCACATCAACCATTGTGTTTCACTGAAGAAGATGAATGACATGCCTCACAAACTACAAGCAAGGCTCATAAGAAGGCACCAAAAAGTTTACCCAAAAAGGTTTCAAAAAGTAATCCTAAGAAGGTTCCAAAGGAAAAATTATCAATGATCTTTAACTTTTCTGCTATGCACACCTTTTGTAATGAATTGCAATGACAACAAAACTTTAGCTAGTTAATTTAAGCACACTTTTGGTGCTATTATGTTTTTCTGCTAGTTATTTCAAGACTAATTTCTGCTGTTATGTAATGACAACATACTTTTGTAATGTTATATTATGTTTTGGTAATGTTATATTATGTTTTGGTAATGTTATACAACTTGTCACAATATAAAACAACTTGTTTGCATTATAATTCAATAATGAACACAATGTCTTCCATATAACTAGAAAAATACAATATCTTTCCATTGACATATAAAACTTTCAAAATACATAACACCAGAAGATAAACACCTATTGAACCTACTTAACATTACATAAATTTATAAAATATGGAAATAATCAAACAAAGCATCACAATTGCTATCTTGAACTTCATACAAACCCTTCTTTGAACTTCAAGCTTCATCTTCATCTTCACCATCTCTAATTTCTTTTTCATTGCTTCAAAATTCACTTCTTCCATTACACACTTCTTACAAACAGATTGAATAACACTCCTCCCTTTAATTGAGTCTTCAATTTCATTATCCCATAAAAATAATTCACAGCCATTCCCAGCATTGTGACATTTCCAAAACTTTATGTTGCAGGTTTTGCTTGTATTTGAGACTCACATCTCCATTGTTCTACCACAACCAAAAAAGGGTAAACCTGAATACGAAACTAAATTAACACTACTTCCAAAAGACATGCTGCCATCAAACTCACAGAAAATGAACGATGAAGACGCTGTAAAGTGAAGAAGATGAACGATGAAGACGCGGAAACTGTGAAGAAGAAGAACGATGAAACAGATGGAAATGTGAAGAATATGAGCACAAAAACCCTAGCAATTGGATTGGGGATTATATTCATATTCATGCTTCAATTGTATTACACAGTCGGCAAACCACATAACCAATTAACTCAGGTCCAGTCGGCAGGTGTAGTAAAAGAGTTTGGTAAAATATGGTTTTTGATTTTACAAATTATATATATATATATATATATATATATATATATATATATATAAATTAACAAATCTCTCCCTAATGGCATGGGGGTTTCGTATAATTAATCCTTAAAATAATAATAAGAAAGGGAAAGAATTTGATGTCGAAGTTAATATTTTGACACTGTTGTCAAATGATTTCCTCATATATATATATATATATATATATATATATATATATATATATATATATGACTTTACATGAATTATCTGAGAAACTTATTTGGCATCTGCATTGGAAATTTGAGCATAATTTTGATATAGAGATAAGATTGAATTGAAATTCATGTAGGTATAGAACGTCATGTAATTTCATATTACCATCAAATTGAATAAAGCAAGAAAAGTTTGCATTGATGATGTTCCGGTTAGGGAAATGTATGGGATAAGGTCAATATGCTTAATATTATAAAAGTGTGTGGCTGGGGGAAAACATAATCTAATGCCCATGAATCAATTATCAATTCAAGAATCGATTTAAATTAATACATGTATTGGTGATACTTGATGTGAGGGAAACATGATCTAGTGTCTTTCTTCGATGTTGGAGAAAAGTGATCAAATGTTCGCAATCTTTTTTGGAAATGGATCCATGTTTGTTTAATGTAAAAGGATGAATAATGGTGCATATCATGGGAGTTTTTGAAGATCCTCTTCCTTTGTCGCGGCCCATAGAAGAATGATTATTGTAGTAAAGAATGTTGGAATAAGAGATGGAAGGAAAAAGAATAGATGTCTCTTGTTGAACAATGAGAGAGTATATGTAAGTAATATTATGGAGAGGATCCATTATTAGGATTCGAGTGTGTATGTTGTTTTAAGAATCATTTAGGCCTTTTAGAAAGCAAGAAAAATATTCCATATGTTTGTACTTACGAACTGCTTTGTCGAGATCACATGTGCATAGAATTAGACAAAAATATGAAGGTGTTAGGAGAAGATATCCAAGTTCTTTCTAGAGAATCTTTAATAAAATGAAATGTTGGAAAAGAGATTTGTCACCTTGCTTGATTGAATGAAGATCTCATAGAAGATCAGAGAAGCAAAAATGGTTGTCTTTTGTAAATCATTCGCGAAGGTCTTCCCAGAGTTGCAAGGCGAAGTCAAAACACATTGTACTATGAGAAATGTATTGCGAACATATTTTTTTGATCCAAGAAAGAAGTATATAATCTCCAACGATCTAGATTTCATAGTCAAAGTCAGATGAAGATGGTCTTGTTAGGGTTTTATCGATGAAAGAAATCTTATTCTTTGATGTCAACGCTCGTCGCATTGATTTACTCAAATTATTTTAGTTATAATTATCAAGTGGTGGCACTACATGGGTTGCACCTAGCTTTCTCCAGGGTGAAGGTAGTATGGGCTTCGAGTTGAGGACTGGATCTTTGGAAGCAATAGTGGCTGTGGAAGAATCATCGTTATCGACGATTTGATTTTCATTATCATAAGCCATGTTGGTAAGGAGAATGAGAAGTAGAATCAATGAAAAGAAAAGGAAAGAAAGGAAAAGAAACTTTATCATTCTTGTGTTCAAGATATTACACAGATTGTAATTGTAATATTACACAGAATCTATATCATTCTTGTGTTCAAGATATTACACAAATTGTAATCGTAATATGTAATATGGTATCAAATTAAAATTTACACTAATGTTTCTTTCCCTTTTTTAAAATTATTGTTGTTAAAACAACCCCTTAGTTAGAAGATCTGCAACGTTGTCTTTAGAAGAAACTTATGTAGTGCAGATAAGTCAATTGTCTAACTTTTCTTTGATGATGTGTCTGTCAACTTCAATATGTTTGGTTAGATCATGTTGTACTAGATTATGGGCTATGTTAATAGCAGATTTATTATCACAATAAAGTTGCATTGGTTCATCGCTCTTTATCTTCAAGTCTTCTAATATCATTTTCAGTCAAAGTAGTTCATATCATGGTTGTCAAACTCGCGAGTAGACTCGTAAACTCGTACGAGTTTACGAGTCTAGAAAGCGAAAACGAGTAGACTCAGGCATAGAATCATTTTTTGATAGACTCGAGTAGACTCGGGTAGACTCGTACAAACTCGTATAGACTCGCGAGTCTATGGCGAGTTTACGAGTCTATAATTTTTCTTAATTTTGTTTTTTTAAAACCCAAAAAAGGCTCTAATTCCCCATAATATTTTATTTTATTTATAAAAAAAAGCCTATCTATTAGTCTTTTGTTTCAATGAAGTTTCTTCCTCCTTTCCTCCCTATATCGACGACGCATGTTTGTTTTGTCTCTTACTTTGTCTGTGTTCGTTCATGTAAATCAATCATTTGTTATGTAAGTATTTTCTTATATGTTTCACTTGGATGTTTCTCTTGTATATTCTCTTACGTAAAGATGATGAATTGATAACCGTAGATACTGTTGAAGAAAATGTGCAAAGTGAAGTTAATGTTGAGTAAGGTGATGTTATGGTTAACAAAATTGTAGAATTTGATGATGTTGTTACTAATGTTGTGCAAAGTGGTGGTGGTGGCAATGTTGAATTAAGTGGATTGGAACTTCAAGAAATCCAACTTTGGTTATTGGTGAAGAAGATGTTTCATCTAGTGCAGAGTTTGATGATGATGCTCAAGATACCAACGAAGATGATGGTGATAATTTTAGTGGAGCTTTGGATGTTTAAGGCCATTATGATATTGTTTTATGACTTTTTTTTCTTTATTTAGTTGTCAATTAAGAAGAAATGAGTACTTTAAGTCTTTAACCACATACTTTGTTATTTTGTTTGTTTTATTATTAAGTTTTTTTGTTAAGAAATTTGTTATGGAATATGAAATTTAATTTTTGATGGTAATTTGTGTTTTATTATACATATTTGTATCATATATGAGGCATTTACAAGTTTAAAAATATATGTGTGTGTCATGTACGTGTCAAATACAAGGTTTTAAACGTCATTTTTATTTTTCCATAGACTCGTACGAGTTTACGAATCGAGTCTGCGAGTCGAGTCTACAAACCCTTTACGAGTCTGAGTAGACTCGCGAGTTTCACAACCTTGGTTCATATATCCCTTGTGTCATTGCTCTAAATTCTGCATCAGCAATAGATCTATATACAATACTTTATTTTTTTACTCTTCCAAGTCACAAGATTCCCATCCAGAAAAATGCAATATATTGTAGTTAATCAACATCACTATATGCTTCAAGACTCACACTTTCATTTCGTTCAAACACAATTCTTTTACCCGAAGTTCCTTTTAAATATTGCATAATTCGGAGCGCATCTTGTAAATGAATCTCCTTTGGTCGGTGCATGAATTGGATGACTAAGCTTACAACAAAAGCAACATCTGGTCTAGTATGTGATATGAATATAATTTTTCCAACTAATCTTTGATACATTCCCCTATCAACCAGAATATTTTATTTTACATTCCCCAAATTTACACTTGGATCAATTAGTGTACTTGCAAGCTTGCATGTTGTCTTACTTGTCTCTTGTAGAAGATCAGTAATGTATTTTTTGTTGAGATATGAATATTCCTTTCTTAGAGTGGGAAACCTCAATTCCCATAAAGAACTTCAATTTTCCCAAGGTCTTAATCTCAAACTCCTTAGCTAAGTGTTCGCCTAACAATTGTTGCTCATTCCCATCATCATCTGTTATTATAATGTCATCCACGTACACTAATAAAACTGTTACTCCCCCTTGTCTCAGAATGTTTGATAAATAGAGTATAATATCATTGACTTTGTTTAAAGCCCAAACATATTGTAACTTTGGAGAATCTTCCAAACCATGCTCACGGTGATTGTGTTAGCCTATATAAAGCCTTTTTAATTTGCACATAATGTTGGTGGTAGTAAGTTCACGGTATCCAGGGGGTACACCATATAGTACTCTTCACCAAGTTCTCCATGAAGGAATGCATTTTTCCCATCAAATTGATGTAAATTCCTATTGTAATTAACTTCTAAAGATAATATCACCTCTTATGATATTCATTTTATCAACTAGAGCAAATGTCTCTGAGCAATCTACTCCATAAGTTTGGGTGAATCCTTTGGCAACCAATATTTCCTTTTATCTCTCAATAGATCCATTAGTCGTGTATTTTACACTATATATCCATCTACACCCTACAAGTTTCTTTCCATTTAGTAGAGAAACCAATTCCCAAGTATTGTTCTTATTTAGTGCCTCCATCTCCAAGTCCATGGCATGTTTCCATTTTCTATCAGACAATGCCTCAGATAAAGAGTTAGGTATTGTTATAGTATTTAGACTTGTGATGAATGCTTTATGGGTGAGTGAAAAGTGTTCAAAACTTGTAGTTGGATATAGGGTAAAATGACTTTTTAGTACAATTTTTAGTATCTTTTCTAAGGACAATTGGAAGATATAAATCCTTGTAGTGAGGTGATAGTATTGAGTTAGATTTTGCTTCTTCTTCAAGAGAAAATTCAAAATTTTAATCACTAATGGTTGAAGGGTCGAGAGAAGTTACCTCATGTAATTTCGGATAGGATTTTTGGATATGAGTAGATTCATAAATTTTATTCTTTCTTGTATATACTAAATTATTTTTAAATCTTACATCAGTTTTAACATTTCCATTTTTTTCAGAATCAAGTTCAGTCTCAACATTGTCACCACTAGTTTCAGTCTCAACTTTCGGTTCGAAAGTAAGGTCAGGAAGTAGAGAAGACTCGTCTTCCTTACTTATATTATCCCCCTGAAGATGAGTTTGAAGGAAGTAACTTTCTTGTTCATAGAAGGCTACATCTCGAGAGACAAAGTATTTATGAGATGGTGGATGATAACATTTGTAACCCTTTTGGGTAAAAGAGTATCCTATAAAGACACATTTTAACATTCTAGGATCAAGTTTCCCTTTACCATCACTATGGATATGGAAAAACAAAGTACACCCAAATATTCTATGGGTCAGATTATTTTAAGTAGACACATCATGATAGAATGAGGATAATACTTCCATATTAGTTTTGGAGGCAATGACAATAGACGGTAAACGATTAATGAGATATGATGCAGTTCAGACAACCTCGCCCCAATATTTCTAAGGGACTTTATTTTGGAATATCATAGCACATGTTTGGTCTAACAAGTGTTCATTCTTTCTCTCAGTAATCTCATTTTGTTGAGGAGGTTCTTAACACAATAAGACTTATGAATAATACCTTAATTTTTACAGAAAAAATTAAAACAGTGGTTAAACCAATCTTTGACATTATCATACCTAATTCTCTTAATACTCATACCAAATTGAATTTTAACCATAGATAAGAAGTGAAGAAACACAAAACAAACTTCATATTTTTGTTTTAACAAGTAGACCCATGTAACCCGAGTGCAATCATCAATAAATGTTACAAACCAACGAGTATCTGATATATTTGTAACATTCAACAGACCCCAAACATCCATATGAATTAAGTAAAACGGAAAAGTACTCAGTTTATTACTGACTAGAAAAGAGACATTTGTGTTTAGCAAGTTGACACGCCTCACAACAAATACTTTCCACATCTAAACTTTTAAATAATGAAGGGAATAATTGTTTTATGACTCTAAATGATGGATGGACAAGGCGATAATGATACATAAAGATCTCTCTATTTATTTTAATTAATTATGAATAAAAGGATTTGTTGTTGCTGAATAAATTTGGAGGAATATTTTGGTTATCCAAGTAATCTAGACCATTTCATTCACTAGCATTTTCAATTGTCCTCCCTGAATCCTTGTCATAGAAAACACAAGCATTGTTATAAAAAATAACATTGCATAATAGGTCGGTTGTGAGTTTTTGTATGGAAATTAAGCTAGTGGACAATTTGGGAATATGAAGAATATGCTGAAGGATTATAAATGGACTTATTTGGATGTCTCTTTGCCCAACTACAATTATAAGGGTGCCATATGCATTGGACTTTGTTGTTAGTTGCTAGGACATGGTAAATAAGTAGAAAAGTGTGTGGGTAAAGGTGTCATGTGGTCAGTGGCTCCAGAATCCAATATCCAATATTGGTTAAAGGGCTTATCTGAGGTTTTAAATCCAAAATAAAAATGAGACTTACCAAGAGAAAGTGAAAACGGAAACGTACCTAAATGTACCAACGTAGAAGTATCTGTTGGTTTCTCTAACTTAGTAATGAGGGATCTCAACCTCTTTATTTCTTCTTTATTGAGTTGATTCAATTCTCCTTCTGACATATTGATGGATGTAATGCACTAGTCGTAAAGAGGCCTGCAAACTTCACATGAATAAACTGGGTACTTCACATGAACAGTACTATTGACGATGAACAATACTTCACACGAATAGTTTTGCCGCGAAAGCAGTGTTGACAAGATGAACAGTACTATTGACAATAAACAGTACCGCAGATGAACATTATTCTTAGACGAAAATTATTATCGGTTATGAAAAGTATTGCATCTTAACAATATTCATACGGTTAACAATGTTTCTGAACCTAAACTTGCAAATAGGGCGACAAGGATTTTGAAAAAAGAACCGCAATTAAAGGGACTAGGGTTTTGAAAAAGGAACCTCTATTAAGGCAATTAGGGTTTTAAAAAAGAAACTGCAATTAAGGCGACTAGGGTTATTTTTATGCGGAAGCGAAACCCCCTCGAACGAGAGCTCGTGATACCATGTTTGGAAATAAATAATATATTTCAAGTATGTTAAAATTACAAGTACTAATCTCTTTATATAAGACTATTCTAATCCAATGGACCTAACTAATGGACTAAAAACCCAAATATAAATTACTTCTAATAGTAGTAAAAATAACTTATTTACAACGATGAGAAACCCTAATTTTGGGAATAAGGAGAAGTAGAACCGATGAAAAGAAAGGGAAAGAAAGGGAATAAGAAGTAGAACCGATGAAAAGAAAGGGAAAGAAATATCAGTGTAAATTTTAATCTGATACCATATTACATATTACAATTACAATCTGTGTAATATCTTGAACACAAGAATGATAAAGTTTTTGTGTAATATTACGATTACAACCTGTGTAATATGTTGAACACAAGAATGATAAAGTTTCGATCATTATGTTAAACTAATATTTGATCTAAGGTTCTAACAATCAAACAGATTTCAACCGTAGTAACTAACTCAATAACTTACAAATTATCCTACTAATAGTTCCCTTGTTTAAAACCGATCAACACATTCACTGTTTAAAACCGATCAACACATTCACGACATGCGCAGCATTTCGCAATGTTTTCATTTTGTGTATTTAACCATATACTTACACAAACATATATTTTTAATATTTTTTTCTCAAAACCCTCCATTATGTTCAAAACATATCTAAATTTATTATTCTACAAATATCATGGTTTTATATAAATGTATCTTTCAATCTGAATCATTTAGTAAATAAATCTGGTTTTGTATAAATATCATGCTTTTCCTATGTTCTTTACAACAAATGTTCATATCTATGTAAAATATCTAGCAATGTGCTCTATAGGTGACCCACCATATGAAAGACTAGTTGCAATTAAAGAATGAGATCCACTACATTAATTATTGTAGATTTATTCACAAATCAATCATATGAATACTCCAGTTTCAATTTTATAACTAAAGGGAATCAATCATTGGCTGATTTTGCCATACTTCTTAAGTTGGTCAACATTTGAGCAGCAGCTGAATCTCTTGCTTCATGAGGAAAAGAACATGGATTACCCTCACATGAATTCTCAAAGTCCAATCCTTTAACACTTACATTAGCTTGAAATTTGCCTTCAAAAATATAAAGATGCAAGTCATATATACATGAATGATAATTCATCAGCATACAGATCTAAACCATCATTGATATAACATAAACACAATCCACAATAATTAAATATTCACGACATAAATCAAAATGACAAATTAAATCAAAAAATAAAGTCTTACCATTTGATTGAGATAACTTATAAGTTGGAAGGATCCAATTGTTTACATGACATATATCATCTAGTTCCTGCGTGATCAAAGGAAAATAGTATGTGTGAAACTAGTAAGCAGTCATTTTCTCATGTTTTAATACTTTTAAGTTCTTGAAATTAGTATGTAATCGTATCAATGTACCAATCACAATAAACTTTCAAACTATGCATGGGCGGATATTAAAAATTAAAACAAGTATTGATTAGAACATTTCTTGCCTGGCAAGGAGTTTGAAAACTGAGCACAGCCTCTACCAATCGTTTCCTCTTAACAGATCGAAGTAAGCATTGATGACCCTCAGGATATTGACTCGTCCTTCCTTGATTTCTTAAACATGTACCATTACAGCCATCTATAATGGATTCTATCTTTAATTCCATGTCATCTTCTTCACCTACGTTTGTCAAGAAAACACACGCAATTTAGAGTGACAATGAGAGAGGAAAAAACTTTACTAATAGAGGAAAGTAGGAGAGAAGCAAAATTAGAAGCAAGGATAAAGGACAGTAAAGAAAAACATACCAATTAACCATTTTTGAATTTTCATATTACACACAGCAATCGAATCCTCTATCGTTCGCTGCTGAAGAGTCTGCTCAAAGAAACTAAATCTTAGATAAATGTAAGAGTCCATAATAGAAATTCGCCCGAATCCAATTTTAAGGGGCTAAATACAAAATGATGACAATAATAGCACAAAAATATAACACAAAGAAACATATAAACTTGAACTGTAATGCAACATTATTGTCTAATATAAGAATAAGAGGTTTTTACCAGTGCATTCCTCTTTCGAATAAGAACATTGATGGCAGTTTCTGACAATATCTTCCCCTTTGAAGCTATGAAATTTCGGAACTTCTCAAGATCTTTGTTGGAATTATTTTCAATCAGGGTACATTTTTCTACGGATTCATTTACAGAAGTGGTGTTGGCACAAATCTTATCAAAAGCAGATGCATCTTTGATTCCACCCTCAGTGATGTGTGTCCTGGTTGAAACAACCTTCTTAGCCTGCCAATCCAATGCCATGTGTGAAAAATAGAGACAATTTTTCTGAATGTCTTTGAATTACTAAGCACCCAAGAACGTACTTGAATAATTTATATAAGAGTAACCAATGAAAGATGCAATTTTCAAGAGAACATTTAAGCTAGCACTAATTTCTAAGATACATTGACCTTCTACATTCTATACAATGAATTTCAACTAATTGGCAAGTGGAGAATTAAAGAGTTCTAGGAAAGTGAAACATTAATGAGTTTTTTGTTTCCAACTATATATATATGTTGGAAAAGCTTTGAAACTGCTATATTTTTGAAGAAAAATATTTATTACATAAAACGGAAAAAAATACAGGTAGGGGGAAATTGTTTAAAACATCTAGCACAATATCTAAACATAATACTATCATAAAAAGTTATTAAATATTGTCTAAATATTCTAATGTGACAAATAATTTGAGACATATTCCAAACATGATATTTATAATGAGACACATGGAGTAATAATCAAAATCGTATGAGAAAAGATAAACTTCAAACCTCGAGAGGGCTTGTACATTCATTTGAGTGATGTTGCACAGATGGATTTAAAATCATTTGATCTTCACTACTAGCATGTAAAGTTTTGACAATATGCTTGCTTTTTTCTTTATTTTTAGATGGAAAAACTATAGAGTTGTCCACGTCCATATCCTTGGCTTCCTTGACAGAACCACGCCGTTTAATTGTACTGCAACCATTGTTTTCTTTCTGATTAAGAGCTTCAATAGTATCATTTGAGTGATGTAGCACAGATGGAATTAAAATCTTTTGAACTTCACTAGCATGTAAAGTTTTGACAATATGCTTGCTTTCTTCTTTATTTTTAGATGGAAAAACTATAGAGTTGTCCACATCCATATCCTTGGCTTCCTTGACAGAACCACACCATTTAATTGTACCACAACCATTGTTTTCTTTCTGAGTAATAGCTTCAATAGTGCCATTTGAGTGATGTTGCACAGATGGATTTAAAATCTTTTGACCTTCAGAAGCATGTAAAGTTTGGACAATATGCTTGCTTTCTTCTTTATTTTTAGATGGAAAAACTATAGAGTTGTCCACCTCCATATCCTTGGCTTCCTTGACAGAACCATACCGTTTAATTGTACCACAACCATTGTTCGCTTGCTGATTAATAGCTTCAATAGTGCCATTTGAGTGATGTTGCACAGATGGATTTAGAATCTTTTGATTTTCCCAAGCATGTAAAGTTCTGACAATATGCTTGCTTTCTTTATTTTTAGATGGAAAAACTATAGAGTTGTCCACATCCATATCCTTGGCTTCCTTGACAGATTCACACCGTTTAATTGTACCACAACCATTGTTCTCTTTCCGATTAATAGCTTCAATAGTACCATTGCATGGCTTGTTATCAAGACCAATAGATATGCCCTCACTACTTCCGTACAATTCTGTCACTTCAAGCTTTGGAAATTGTTTGTCTACCAGCTTTGAATCTTGCAAACTATTTGAGAATGTTTCTCTATAAAGAACATATTATGAAAAATAAACATCCTTATCTTATAGATAGAGGTGCCAAAGAAAACAAAAAATGAAAATGAGAAATAAATTGAAAAAGTCTATGTTATGTTTCTGAGACTTCAAATCATGAGGTCAGAATTCATTACTGTAAATTCACAACCACACATCAAGCATTTTCTCGTGTATTACGGATTAGGCTCATAACCGTAGTCTAGTTACATATTTTTTTTAATTCCTAGGTGCTTATAATTATGAGCTTAAGTGAAAAAGCAATTTAAAATAGCAACACTAGTGAAATTTGGGATTTTAAAAATGCTAAAATACAGCCATACAAGGAGAATCACACCAACCTAGAAAACCATTCTGAGATTATTTCAGAATAAGCAAGCACGTGGAAATACTCGACAACTGGGGAGACCTTCCAACTGCTAGAACTCCTTTTGACTAAAGGACCCTGGAAGCTATACAAGGAGGAGATAAAAAATGTTATGGAGAAGCACATAAAAAGTTTTTTAACAAACAGATTTACTGTTTTACAACAATCGGGCAAAGATCGATAAGATCGTTGCAGCGCACATCATTCCATGATCTCCTATTGTCTAATAAAACTAGAACAACAACAGATGCAGCCTTATCATCAAACTCTAACATTCTGGTAACAAGTACCATCTAAAGAAATTCATGAAAATAACTATTAAAATGAAAATTTATAAATCAACATGCACAGATTCCTCATAAAAATTATAGCTTGATTTAGAAACGAAAACAATTTTTGGGTTGCAAACAAAGTATGTTTGAATTTTCAGGGGAAAACAGGTCACAGCTATGCAATTCACCCTTGAGTTGAGACTTGAGTTATCAGCCAATAGCAAAAGCATACAGATTATATAACGAACCTTTGAATTAAATCTTTTATAGGAACTTGAATAAACCCCTCATCAATCAACTGGGAGCACTTCATTATATAAAAACGTGAAGCTGTCTTCTCTTTGCTCTGGGAATACACAGTGTAACTTCCCAAAAGCATAACATCAATACTATTGACACCTGTATTGCATACAAGAATCATATTCAACTTTTATGAATCATAAAACAATTATTAAAACATAACTTAAGAGATAACGATACAATAACTAAAAATGCAATATGCTACAACTACATTTTAATAGAGAAAAACTATTAATTATCCATAAAATAAGGAAGAACAAAAGATATGTCCCGATAATAACCTCAAAATATAGAAAAACGCAGGATATCCCCTGATATGTGATTCTAATTACGAAAAAAATAAAACAATAGTACTATACGTACTAAGAACAGCTATATCAATCTTGCTGTAGAAGAAGAATAACTACCTGTGACTTCCTTTACAGATGAATATCCAATTTGCAAAAATCCATCTTCATTAACATTTAATGCGTGTTTTGTAGGCTTCTTAATGACTCTTCTCTTTTTGCATGTGTGTTTGATTCCATGTGTAACTGTCAAATTTTGATCGGAAGAATCCATGTCTTTTTCAATCACTGACCATACCCCATCAGTGATAGAACTAAAAAGTAAGAAGCAAATCTCTTTCTTACTGTCAACTAAAAGGACAGCAACTTTTGAAACAGGCCATCCCTCTATATTTGGAATATTTTTTGATGCATCTAGGCATGTGCATATTTCACACGAACTCATGATCACTCTTTCCGTTAATGACAGCTGTTGTTCCACATCAACAAGGTCAGTTTCATTAGGCTTCTGAGTGAATTTCATATATGTTAACAAAGCTGGCCTCAGATCCACAGCCAACTTGCAAAATTCCTTAAATGCCACAAATGCTAGCTCTGGATGCTGTTTTCTATGGTAATAGTTGTACAGTAAGACAACCGAATGCACCTGGTATGAAGGAACCCATGGTCGAGTAATTAACAGTGAGATATCATATCATGGAAATGCATATAAAAGCGCAAAACAAGAGTTGGCAAAGACAGATTATAAATATCATAAGACCATCCATTTACGTTGCCATATATGGAAAAAACATTTTCTCGTGACAAGGTTTTAATTTATAGGATTATACCTTAGATCTTTTTTTATCTTATTATACCTACCTCCTTTGGTAAAGCAGGTCAAATCTAATGAGACAGGGACAAACAGATTCTTTAAAGAGTTGAGATTTTTATATTGCTGGGGAATGTCATTATAATATTTCAAAAAACATCAGAAGTGTAACAATAAGGAAGCAATAAAAGAGAACATAAAACCCTTGATCTGATCTATTTATTTAAACCGACATGTTCAACAAATCATCCATTTTGATGTGTCTAAAAATCTGATACAAGTCTATTTTGATGTGTCTAAAAATTTGATACAAGTGGAACGTGTAGCATTAAGACCCCACAGCATCTGAGAATCTGTTATAAATTATGTTACAGTTTATTAAACCTGTTATTGACCATACATAACTGATCTAACTGAATTATGTTTCAGAAGCAGCTTGTTTCACAGGTTATAAATAACATAGGGGTCTCTGAAGGTAATCGTTGGGTAATCAAAATAAGAAGCATTTCATGTAAACTCTCTTCATTGTGAAAAGAAAATTATAGAGAGATTGAGAGATCAAGGGATTGTGCGAAATATAGAGTGGTAAAAGGCTTGGGGGATTCTTGTAGCTGTTCTCAACAGTGGATATTGTAAGGGGCCAATGGAAAATCTATGGTGTGGACTTGATCGTGTATTATTTATTCCTCATCGTAGTGAAAATATTACGTGTTCTCTCTCCTGCGGAGTAGGTCTCTAAGGTTGAACCACGTAAATTCTCGGTATTATCTTCTTCTTGTCTCATAGTTGTTACTACTGGTATATTTTCTAGTTAATTGTGCCCTGGTGTCATTGCCACTACGGTTTTGGTAGCTCTCATTGGTTAAGAGTATTGTTTTTAATCCACTACACTTCAAAGATAGAATAAAAACAGTATTGAACAAAAAAAGGCCTAACTCAAACCAGTTCCAACAATGACCTAGGCGTTAATTTTTAGATTACAATAACAAAAGTGTGAAGATGAATGAAAAAACCTGTTTTGCAACTCTCTGCTGTTGAGATAGTGGAGGATCATCACGAGTAGAAGGTTTTGCCTGCAGCACTGGATCAACCAAGTGTTCAAGGAATGCCCTAACTGCATCCACAGTAGGACACGCATCTGTTACTGCCATCTTCCCCTTAGAATCTTTGCAAATTTGGACCTTCTCAAGATCTGCGTCAGAATTATTTGCAATCAGAGTACATTTTTCTATGGATTCAGAAATATTATCTTTGATTCCACTCTGAGTAATGCGCAAACTTGTTGAAACAACCTTCTCAATCTGCCAATCCAATGTCATGTAGGCTGGATGAGAGAATATATATTGGGAAAACCTTGAAATTGATTTTTTAAGAAAAAGCTATCTCAACCACAAAGAAAAAAGCTAAAACTCTAGATTTTATGCAGACTGTGAAATCTCAATAGGCTCGACTAGTAAGAGTTTACATAATACCAACAAAAAAAATTGTTTAAAAGATATCTACCATAGTAGTTGGAGAAAAGATAAACTTCAAACCTCACTAGGGTGGGTACATTCATTTGAATGATGTTGCGTTGATGGATTTTCTATTTTTTTATCTTCACTAACTTGTAAAGTATTTGCAATATGCTGCTGGCATTCTTCTTTAATTTTATATTGAAAACGTTTAGAGTTGTTCATGTCCATATCCTGGTCTTTCTTGACAGTACCACACCGTGTATTTGAGCAGAAACCATTGGTCTCTTTCTGCTTAAGAGCTTCAATAGTATCACCGCATGGCTTGTTATCAAGACCCAAAGACATGCCCTCACTACTTACATGTGATTCTGTCACTCCACACGTTAGGAGTTGTTTCTCTGCTGGTTTTGAATCTTGCAAACTATTTGAGAAAGTTTCGCTACAAAGAACAAAAAACCATCATTATCTTATTGAAATGAGAAATAGATAGAACACCTAGGCATATTCTAGTAGGGCGTAGAAGAAGTGTAATAATAGTTAGGATACTCCCTAATTTTAGGGAACTTCTGTTATAAAAGTAGGGAGAGAATAGGGGGGGGGGGGGGGGGGGGGGGGGGCAGAAATATTGTTAGAGTTGGTTAGGAACTTAGAACTTCAGTACTTTGATTCTACGGGTTCTATTCGAAATAATTTGAGGAAATCTATGTAATGTTTTGAGACTTATAGTTATGAGCTCAGAATTCATTACTGTAAAGTAATCTAAATTGGGCATCAGAAAAAGGGAAAGGCAAATTATACCAACCTAGAAATCCATTCTGAGATTATTTCGGAATAAGGGAGCATGTGGAAGTGCTTGACGACTGGGGTGACCTTCCAACTGCTAGAACTTCTTTTGACCAAAGGACCATGGAAGCTATCCAAAGATGAGATATAAAATGTTATAGAGAATTGCACACAAATATTGTTAACAATCAGATATAAAATGACTACGCACAGCTATGCAATTCACCCTTGAGATCTGAGTCGTCAACCCATAGCAAAACTATACTAATAAGAACGAACCTTTTAGCTAAATCCTTGATAGGAACTTGAACAAACCCCTCACTGATCAACTTTGAGCACTTCATTATATAAAATCGTGAAGCTGTCTTCTCTTTGCTCTGGGAATACACAGTGTAACTTTTCAAAAGCATTATATCAATACTATTGACACCTGTTCGTAAGGGAAATAAGAAATATTCGACTTTTATGAATCAAAAAATGCCTGTTAAAACATAAATTAAGAAATAATGATGCAATATGCTACAAGGACAATTTAATAGAGAAAAACTATTTACCATGCAGAAAATATGGAAGAACAAAGTAAGTTCTGATATTAACCTCAAAATATATAGAAAACATAGGAAAAGTATACATCATGATATTTCATCTATTGACATCTTCACTGGGTTAAATAAATTTGATAAATGAAATAAAAACTTACACGGAAGAATACCCCGCGACATGATTATAATTACAAATAAATCAAAACTAAAGTACTATAGTTGCTAACACTACAACAATAGCTATTGCAATCTTTCCGTAGAAGAATGAGAATTACCCGCAGCTTCCTTAACAGCCGAATATCCAACTTCCAAAATCCTACTTTCATTTAATCCATCTTTTGAGGACTTCTTAATGACTCTTCTCTTTTGGTATGTACATTTGACATCTCTCGTAACCTCAGAAATTTGACCGGAGGTATCCACATCTTTTTCAATCAACGACCATACTCCACCAGTAGTGGAACAAAATCGCAAGAAACAATTCTCCTTACTATCAACTAAAAGTACAGCAACTTTTAAAATAGGCCATCCCTCCACATTAGGAACACTTTTCGCCGGGTCTAAAATTGCACATATATCATAAGAACTCGTGATCGCTTTCTCAGTTACCGACAACTGCTCCTCCACATCAACAAGGTCAGTTTCATTAGGCTTTGCCGTGAATTTCATATATGGCAACAAAGCCGGTCTCATATCAACAATCAACTTACAAAACTCCCTAAATCCCACAAATGATAGCTCTGGATTCTGCTTTCTGTGGTAATAGTTGTACAGTAACACAACAGAATGAACCTACACCATAATCATGTAATTAAATATTGCTAGCGACCTATAAAGCATGTCACAGAAACACGACACTGACACTAACACGTCAACACATGACACTAACGCATCGACACACAACACTGACACCGACACTAACACATCGACACCGATAATAATTTGAAGAAAAAAAAAACAAAATAATTAAACCTAATTACAGCACCTTTCATCTACATTGCCATATATGGCAAAATAAAATAATCAGTTTCAAATAATCTTTGAACTGTTCAAACAAAAATTACAAAACGAATGGAAAAATTAATAAAACCTGGTTTGCAATGTTCTGTTGTTGAGATAGAGGAGGATCATCTTGAATAGAAGGTTTTTCTGGCAGCATTGGATCAACTAAATGTTGAAGAAAAGCCCTAATTGCGTCCACCGAAGAACACGCTTCTGATACAACCATCTTTATATAGAATTAGACCTGCAATATAGAAAAGAAGAAGAAAAAGATTGAAAAGAAAGTTAAATTTGAAGAAAAGTAGCAATGTAGATAGAAGAGAGGAGTGATGTTACGCGCTTACTCTGGTTTGTTGAAGTTGTTGGTGATGAAGTGAAATAGTGGGAAGGGAATGAAAAATAGCGGGTTTTGTCTTGAATCGGTAAAAGAAGCGCATGTATATATATATTTCTTGTATTTTATTGATGAATTCCTTTAATATACATTTAATAGTCTAGTCAAATTAGTAAACCGGGGGGTGGTGTACTGGTGTTGCCAATTTGGTGAATAGGCTATTATGAAGACAAGAAATATCGCTTGTGAAAACAATACGTTAGATCAGTCTTGCTCTGATTTTGAAAGGGACTCTATCGGTCGGTGAGATTGATATTTTTTACTTAGTCAGTAATAAGTTCGGGTACTAAATTTCTTATAAGAATTATACTACTAATCAATTTAGTTATTGATTTAACAGGATTTGATTTTACATCATTGAATATTAATCTTTTTAAATATTATACATCATTGAATATTAATCTTTTTAAATATTATACATCATTGAATATTAATCTTTTTAAATATTATTGTTGCAGCACAGACAGGATCTTGGTAGGATCGTAAAATTTAAAAATTAGGGTTAAATATGTTTTTGGTCCTTTAAAATATTTCAATTTTCGGTTTTAGTCATTAAAAATATTTTCTTCAAAAGAATGGTTCTATTATAATTTTGTATCCACATTTTTGGTCCCCTTATAAATTAGTAACAATTTTTACAATTTATCGACAGAATTAACAGTTTTGGCAATGATTTATTATTTAGCGATGATTTTAGTATTAGAGACCAAAAACGTAGATGAAAAATTATAAGAGAACTATTCTTTGAAAAAAATATTTTGAGAAATTAAAAACGAAATTGAAATGTTTAGAAAGACCAGAATATATCTAACTATAAAAAAAATAAAAATAAAAATATAATTGTTATTGTTATTATTATTTAGGAATAAATATTTCATTATTTATATAGCTTGTAAAAATGTGGCTAGTCTTATATTATTAATAGAAAAAAGAGAAAAAGAGAGTTATGCGCTTCTTCGTACAAAGAGATATTTCGAGGGGTGCCGAATCTATAATATATTAAAATATAGTATAATAATTCAAAATTGAGGGGTTGAATTGCACCCTTGAGCCTTACACGCTTAAATATTAAAGATTATTTTCAAATTTTGTTAGTTCTATACATTATTTTAAACAGAAATATTATACATTTAACAACACCAGTAGAAATAGATATACGATATCTCTTTCTCTTTTGATTGAAAATTAATTTTGATCAAAAGAAGATTAAAATTAAACATTAAAAATAATATTTGAATTAGTAATAAAGTTGATCTCATTTATAATAATAGTATTTATTTTTGTATATAAAAATATTTTAATCAATCATATATTTTTTTCATATATAAATATTATTTGTGTTTTGATATTATTTATAAATATATTTGAATCAATAGTAAAATTGTTCTTATTTATAAAAATATTTAAATGACAATATTATTTTTCTTGTGAGAATATTTATAATAATATTTGAATCAATAGTAAAATTGTTATTGTTTATAATAATAATATTTTTTCTCCTATATAAAAATATTTTAAATCAACAATATATTTTTCTCATGTGTAAATATTAATTTTATTTTGATATTATTTATAAATAAAAATTGAATCAATAATAAAGTTGTTCCCGTATATAAAAATATTTGAATCAAAAGTAAAATTATGCGCGTTTATAATAATAATATTTTTTTATATAAAAATATTTGAATTAACAATGTATTTTTTTTGTATAAATATTATTATTTTTTTGATATTATTTATAAAAGTATTTGAATCAATAATAAAATTGTTTCAATATATAACAATAATTGGATAATTAATTTGATTTTTCCTATTTCAAATAATTTCCACAATATTAGAAAATAAAATTTATTGACTCGCTAAATATTTGGATCAGTAGTTGTCATGTCAATATATAATATATTGTTTATATAGTATATATAATTTATTTTTGTATTAGATCAATTTGATGAAAATTGTGATACATTAAGATAAAGATTATTTTTTAATAAGTTAGAAAGAAAGAAAAAATGATTTCCCTACGAAGATGTATATTGATAAATTTTATTTGTTGATAAGTAAAATTAAAAAA
The DNA here is from genome assembly GCA_963966055.1 of Lathyrus aphaca. Lineage (NCBI taxonomy): Eukaryota > Viridiplantae > Streptophyta > Magnoliopsida > Fabales > Fabaceae > Lathyrus > Lathyrus aphaca. The sequence goes on along the minus strand of OZ014519.1, from coordinate 722,414,426 downwards.
AATAATTGTCATGAAACTAATATATATATATATATATATATATATATATATATATATATATATATATATATATATGGAATAGCTAATATAACATGATATCTCTAATCAATTTTAACTTTCACTCTTTGATGAATTTTAACTAATATAATATTTGCAAATAAATAAAATCTAACGTTTATTATTGCACGGTAGGGAAAAATATAACTTAGAGATAACAATACGAAATAAAGTATATTAATAATTTAATACATTTGAAATAAATAAATAAATAAATGGGAAAATTCTGAAATTTTTATTTCATACATTTTACCGTTACATACCATAGTAGATTGATATTATTTAATTGATGAAATTAAAAAAAGAAAATTGAATTCTATTGCTAATTATTTTGTATCAATGACTATTTATCAATCAATTTTCTTACTTTATAATTAGTGTCATAACAATTTCAATTTTTTTTAATTATCTATTCATCTAAATTCTAACTCTATGATTAATGTCATATTAAGAAAAATTGAAGTTTAATTTCCCACTATTTACTGTCATTGATTATCTATCATTCTAATTCTTAGTATATAATCAATATCATATTAAAAAGTTTTAAAATTTATATCTTATTAAGTTTCTACGATTGTAAAAAAAATGAAATCTTATTGTACCATTAATAATTATATTTCATTAATAAGTATATATGATTATAAAGAATATGATATATTATTGTACAATTAATGTCTATTTATTAGTAATCATATATATTTAAATATATAATTATAATTAGTGCATATTAAATTTTTTGAAAATGTGGATAGCATTTTAGTGTGTTTGGTTCAGTGTTTTTACATACAATGTCACATTCCAATCGTGATTTGCAGAAGCAACAAAAGCAACACCATTCAACGTAGAAATTCACCGTGTGTTTACAAAAAAGTAGCACAACACCATTCATCATCTTATATACAAAATGTGAATCAAAACACGTGGTATTTATTTGGGGTGGACAGAAAATCCAGATGAATAATAATTTTCCCTTTTCAATACATATAGCATTAATTCACAGAAATAATGCAGAGAGTAGGTGGCTTGCTTAAAACTATACTATTTTTTTTTAGACTTAAATAATGTTTTTCCCAATAAATTAACGAGTTCTTTTTGGTTTTCATTATTTTAACTATTTCCTCTATCTTATAATGGATGTTTTTAAATTTCATTTTTTTTTTAAGATATTGATTAATTGTGTTGATTTTAATAATTATTTTATTTTATTTTTAAAGACAAAAAAAACACTTACATATAAACACTATTTAAACTTTTTTTAATATTATTTTACTCTATTATCATTATACTTTTATTGATAAGTCTCGTCTAATATTTAACTATTAAAAACTAAACTCGTTGTTTACTCATTAAACTTTTTTTAACAAATTTTAATTATACTTACAAAGAAGGACTTTTTAAATGTCATAGAACTTAAATACGACATGCATCACGCCGAAATTCCAACCGGTGATAAATAAAAAAGTTGACGTTTAGATTCGCCCTGCAAAAGCCCACAAAAAAATGGAGCGGAACGGGGCGGTCAAAGGTAGTGTTGCGGGCTCATTTTCTAGGTCCGCCCCATTTAATGATGGGCATGCGGGCATGCCCATTATTCATTTTAAAAGAAAATAAAATAAAATTCACTAATGATATAATTTAAAAAAAAACTCATAAATACTAATACTACCAATAAAAATAAAATACTATTATTATCCTACATTCAATAATTAAATTTAACAAACCTTAAATATTACAAATTCAACATAAGTTCAACAACACAAATTCATCAAAAATTAAAGTTTTACACCACAATTTCAACAAAAGATAGAAAATAAGTTTAATCTAACATCAAAGTCTCCAAATTCACTATGGACTTTATGATCATGGGCCATAAATTGATATTATGTGTTTTAAACTCATACCCGCGAGCTACCCGCACCCGCACCCGCACTACGCCCGCCCCGTTTTTTTTCCGGTGCAGGGCGGAGCGGGCATACGTACATACGCAGGCTCAATATTTAGGCTCGGCCCGCAAAAAAATTACGGGTAAAACGGGATTTTCCCACGGGCCGGGCCCGTTTTGACACCCTTAATTTCACCCCTTATGCAAAAAAAAATAAAGTTGATTTAACCCCTTCTGCTATATATAGCCGCTGATTCCTGTATTTGGATTCCTATATTTGATTTGTTGTTGAGTTGTGTGCAATCTTGATGAATACCTATATATATATATATATATATATATATATATATATATATATATATATATATATATATATATATATATATATATATATATATATATATATATATATATGTCAAATTCATTTCCAATTTCGCAATTCTGCTATATATAGCCGCGAATTCCTGTATTTGATTTGTTGTTGAGTTATGTGCAATCTTGATGAATACCTATATATAAATAGGTCATATTCATTTCCAATTTCGCAATTCTTTTGATCTGGTTTTCAAATTTGTACTTGCGTATTATCCTCCACGAAATCCCTCTTGCAAAGGAGTCGTGGAGCATTGTTCTCATGGATGAGAATGTTAGTTGTTGTTTCTTCTAACTGTTCTTGATATAATTAATTATATGGTTTAATCTTGATTTATGTTTGATATTTGAAAACTTGACAAAATCCTTATATGATTTTATCTTGATTTATGTTTGATATTTGATAGCTTGACAAAATCCAAGCTTCGGTTGTTATTTCCTTTTAATTTAGTCTAATTTTCTAAACTTTGTCTCTCTTCCTTCTTTTTTTTAAATGGATAACTATCCTCTTTTGTAAATGGAGAAATTGCACAAGCATTTTTATTGTATTTTATTATTATAATACATTTTATTGATAATTTAATAATATAATACAATTGTAAATTTAATTTTAATAAACACTTTATTAATTTATATAATATTCTTTTAATAATATAATTGTTTATAAATTATAATAATACAATTCTAACCTACATATGTCTTTTTTTCAAAATTATATATATATATATATATATATATATATATATATATATATATATATATATATATATATATATATATATATATATATATATATATATATATATATATAATAATTTAACATTCTAATACAATTGTAATATATATATATATATATATATATATATATATATATATATATATATATATATATATATATATATATATTTAATAATTTAAAATTAAATGTATATGAAGGGATGAATTTGATTATGATTTAAAGGAGGAATCAAATCTATTTATATGAATTTTTTTGGTTCTATAATCATATTTTTTTAATATCAAACTAAATTGTACTCTTTTAAAAAATATCAAAGAGAAATAAATGTCATTAACATATCATGATTGTAATTTAGATTTTATAATAAATTGGAGTAACTTTAATATTAAAGAATACAATATTGATATTATATTTATTATGAATAAATAATACTAAAATTATATATATCATTTAAAAATATTTTTATAAATGTTGATAAACTTATTTTTTTATAAAAAAAAAGAATAAGTTACAATCATTTTTTATAATAAGTTGCAATTATTTTTTAACTCAGAAAAAAAACTTTTAAAAATGTTCTTTTAAGTTTGTTTTTTTTATAAAATTAATTATAATATTTATTTTACTTTAATCAGATTAACTAGATATTAAAATAATAAATTCAATATTAATTTCATATTTTTTTTAATTTAAAAAAAAAATATGAATCTTCATTAGTTTTTTAACTTTGTTTGAAAAAATTAAATGAAATTTAGGTGAATTGATGAATTTGATTATGATTTAAAGGTAGAATCAAATCTATTTATATGAAGAAAAAAAATTGGCTCTATAAAAAAATATTGATTCAAATATTTTACTACCAAATCAATATCGATTTTTTTATAGAAAATTCTGCATTGTAAGTTTTAAACAGTAATAAATTACAAATAATTTTATAAATTCAAATATTTAATACAATTGTTTTTAACAGGAATAAGTTAAAAATATTATAGTAAAATTGTGGGTTCAAAGCACTTATAAACGAGAAAAAATTTAGGTATTGATATAATTATTTTTATAAACAATAACTTTACATTAATTTTTATAAACGAAAATAAATTTTAAATATTTTTATGAACGGGAAAAACGTAAATATTGATACATTTATTTTTATAAACGAAAATAAGTAACAAAAAGATTTTAATGTCATAACTTTATTATAGATAACATGATGTTAAACAAATCTCATTTAATCAATTGGATTGATTGGAATTAAATTTGAAATAATTAAGAAAGGATATATATTCAATTAATGTAGTGACATTTTGATAAACTAAAAACATTACATTTAATTAAGATGATTAATAGTTAACTTAAATAATATATAATTTAAAATTTTGTAGAGTTAAATTTCTAAAATTAATATGAAATTTATCAATTCATTACATTTAACTAATATGAAATTTAAAATTTTGTAGAGTTAAATTTCTAAAATTAAATTCTCCTACATAAAATATGGATAAAATATTCGTTTAGAATTGAAATTTTAAGATACCATGGAAATCTGTCATATATTATAGGTTTGTAAAAATTGTAAATATAATATAATAAGAAGGATTTAAAACTGATATTTAAATTTAAAACTGTTATAAATTTTGGGTTTGAACAAATTGACTTATATCTAAAACAGATAATGTTATTTGAATTTGAACCATGATTTTATTGATGTGTAGTTTTAGATTTACTCATCTGAATTCAACTGAGTTTTGATAATTACTGAAATTGCATACATGATACAGACATGATTCACGGGTTTAATGTTAATATATTAATTCTATAAGATGTTGAATTTTATTTTTCATACATTGAATTAAGTTTGATATATTTACTCATATGTTATTGTATGAATGAAAAATTCTACCAGAATCGCATCATCACTATATATTTTTTAATATCATATGTAAAGAAGTATTAATTTTGTATTTGTAACTTATCCATATTATTGTTGTTGGATTTATTAACCTATTAAATTGGTTACTCTGGACAAAATTTAGACCCTAAAAGAAAATGTAGTAGAGTTGACAAATAATATTTTATAACGTAGCATGTAAATACAGACATGACTCATACGATATCATACGATAACAGCAATATCGCGATAGTCACCTTAAACTTTACATTTACAACGTAATAGACAAATACTGTGTGTTGGAATATTTACAATCCTAGTAGACACATACTGTGTGTTGGAATATGTACTATTTTTTATTTTATTTTATTAATGATGTATTAGATATAAGAAAATAGTACAAACCTTATTATAAAAGAAAAAATGTGTCAGAAATGCATTTAATACTATAATAACATGTGATAGAAGGTTTTTTTGATTTGAACTGACGTAGCCTATAAAATAACAAATCTACAAAGTTTTCATCTCGTAGGCAATAAGCTTTGCGGTATAGATTATTATAACTATTATTAATTAAATGAATATTATAAATGAATGATTAACTGTGCTTTCATGTGCATGGAAGTATATCTTAGCATATAGTTCATTGATCCTTAAATCAACTTTAATCTTCAACTGAAAGATGAAGAAAAAAAGAAAAACACATTTTTTGAAAATTCAATCCACCGATGTCTCATGATTGTTCTTATATATCTATCATATAAAAAAGTTAAATGTTCTGAAAAAATTCAATTTACCCTTTTTGATCCCACACGTAGTCATATGGCTTCGTAACTGATAAAAAATTTAATTTCATTTGTGTACATTCACTTTTTGTGTTTGGAACAATATTTACTAAGTTCTCTAATCTTTAAACTAATAAATATGATTAAATAACAAATCTTTTTAAAAACTTTATTTTCCAACGCATATTATTCTCTTTCTCTTACCCTCTCTCTCTCGGTCTTTCTCTTTCTCTCACTTCGTCTTCCCATCCCTTTTCTTCTTCTTCTTCTTTTTTTTTTTTAAATCAAACAAGCGATGATTGAGAAGAAAAGAATTTAAATGTGGAAAGAATCAGGTATTATATGTTAGAGTTTATAAAAAAAACTTTTTTTTTTCTACTTGATAATATTATTGCTTTTTTTCTTCAGGTTTTGTTGCGATTTCAAACGACTTTGGCGGGTCTAATATATTTCATGTTAGGGTTTATAAAAAAAAGATATATTTTTTTTTCTTCTTGCTAATATTATTGCTTTTTTTCTTCGAGTTTTGTTGTGATTTCAGACGACTTTGGCAGATCTGATATCGGAATAATAAGATCTAAAATCTTCAGGTTTTGCTGTGATTTTAAAAGACTTTGGAGGTTCTGATATATTGCATATTTTGATAATGGTTTAGTTTATGTGTTTTCATTTTATGGGTTTGATGGTTCTTCTGGCATATTGATTTTTAGCTTATGGTAGAAGAGATTATTTGAAGTTGAAGATTATTGAGGTAGAATTTTGTATTTGTCTATAAAATTAGATTTGATATTCTTTCTTGCTCATATATGTTATTATAAATATTATTTTTGTTATAAAGAAACAGGACAAAACATGATTTTGAGTTTAGAGAATTTTGAATGAATTGTAGAAGGAAAGGCTAAGTAAGAAGCTGGAAGGGTTTTGATCCGTATGAAAGACATGTACTTAACCTTCTGCATCATTGAAGTAGACTTTTTTACCCTTTGAAGTTTACTTTAGTTACCCTCACCTTAAATTTGAAAACAGGTTTGCAATGTTAATTCTGGATACCATCCCAAATACTTTATGGTCTGCTTATGCTTAAACCTCACATTACTACTGTTATTGCCACAAAACACTAGCCTTTGTATTGAAAATATTATTGTTTGTGTTTCATGATTATATGAGAAGTTAGATCTGTATTTTGATTATGTGAATCTAAGTTTTTACTCTTACTTTGCAGCAAGTTCAGATTACTTGTGAGATAAAACACAACATCGAACAAACAATAACCTCCAATGTGCTCTGCATCACGATCCACCGCTCTTGCCTCATCATCATCGCGTCGTTGTTTTTGTCGAAGTGAGTGTGGTTCTATTTTTTATTTTATTTTTTTATTTTGTGTCTATAGAATTGTTGTGCACCTTTATGTGATTTTTTTATTACACTATCATTCACATAATAAATATGAACTAATATTCACATAATAAATATTTCACAAAGTTTTTTAATAGTAATGAAGTAATAAAACAAATGACATCTTAAATAATAAAACTAATAAAACAAAATTTTCGTAAAATAAAACATATGAACATATTCACCATTCAAATTGGCTAAGGGCAAAAAAATTACACCCATTCGCCAATCCAAATGGCGAAACCGTACACCAATTCGCCAATCAACTTGGCTACTGTGAAAACCTGTAAAACTTGTGAAATTTGGACAGAGGTAGCGTGCTTGCATTGAAAATTCTTGGCATGCCTGCATGGTCAAGATTCTCTGCATTAAAGTTTTGCATGTGAGGCATGTGAAGGTTGGATGGTGATCCTACAAAAGCTTCATTCGCCAATCAGAATGAAGCTGGACAATCCTCAACAATGGCGTTGGACCAATCAGGTGGAGATGGGTTATAATCTCATGCAATTCGCCATTCAAAGTGGCGAACACATTTATTTTTTAAACCTATTCTCCGAACAAAGTGGCGAACGCATGCATGCATTATTTTCCATAAATTCATCTCCTCACCAAGTATTCAATATCACACTCAATTCTTCTAATACTCTCATAATTATTCCTTATCATTTTTTATAAAATATTTTCAATGGCTCTACTAACAATGGGAGATCAACATCGAGGCACAATCGAAAATATCGAGTCATTTGCAAGTTTTTGTTATGTATATTTTTTACATATATACAATTATATATACTTTTTACTCATGCATTTTTTAACTTATTTCAAAAATAATTTTACAGAACGTAAAAAGATTTCGGTGTCGGGTGCACGACTACATAGAGTTTGATCCGATCATTGAACCGTATCTACGTTCATGTGGATTTGGTGAAGTTATAAAGGTGCATAACAATTCTATAGACACAAAATTCATTTTGGAACTACAAGAGAGGTGGAGGCCAGAGACACAGACCTTTCACCTGCCATTCGGTGAATGCACAGTCACATTGGAAGACGTCTACATACTTTTGGGGTTGTATCCGGTAGAGCTGTCTTTGGTAAGGTCAACCATGAAATTAGTATAGTAGAGGAATTGATGGGTGCCCCTCTCATTGACAAGGAGCAGCCAACAAATACTTGTAGCAGGGGTTCAGGGATTAATCTAGGAGTCTTTAGAGCCCACTATGCTAGTTTTATTTTAAATGAAGAATCAACTGAGTTAGAAAAAATTCAAAAGACTCAGTGTTATATTATGCTTTTATTCGGTCATTTTTTATTTCCAGACGGTACCGGAAACACAATAAATAAATATGATGTATTTACCATTGTTGCGAAACATCAACAATGTAAATACATATAGTTGGGGTTCGACTGTTTTGGCTCATTTGTACAGTAGCCTTTGTAAAAATTCCGCAAAGGATACTTGTACATTTTTTGGTTGTGCATTTCTGTTACAAGCTTGAGGGTATTCAAGACTGCCGATGCTTGCCACACGCAATATGAATCAATGCCCGTTCCCCTACACCAACCAGTAAGTCTACTATTATTATTTATTTCCAAACATATTAAATTTTAAATATTCAAATATTATTGTAACTAAATGCTTTTAAATCTATTATGCTTAGCTGGTCCGATCTTGAGATGGATTATAGCAGAAATCCAAGAAGTTCCATAGTTCTATATCGCAGTTTGTTAGACCACGTGGGGGTCGATCAGGTATTGTCATCTATAAAAAATATCTTTTCTTTTTAATGCATATTATTCACTAAAAAAATTGTCTACTAAACGAATTTTTTTTAATGTAGTTCATCTGGCGGCCCTATTTAGCCCTCGACCATGAGCCTAACCCAGAGGATGCTGAAATTTGGACAGCAAAAACACCAATCATCCGGTTCACTACGATTGAAATGCACCAAACAGATCGGGTAAAAATGCAGTTCGGAATACAACAGGACATTCCGGGACCTCCGACATGTTTGGGAGAATGGCATTTGAAAAGAGTAAGTGACATGTGGAATATGGAAGATTGGAGAGACTTTGCAAGGGAATTACGTCAACAATGGAGGGATCAACGCCAACATGTCCTAACTGACCAAATGCTGCAAAATGTCAAACCAACTAGAGAATATTTAGTTTGGTTTAGGTCAGTTACTACGCAATAATGGGTGTCTGATAACCCATACTTGATTAACCCGCGCTCGCAGGCTGCAGCATACGCCCAACCACCAACCCCACAACATGACCAACCCACCCAATTCCAGCCATCAACTTCAAACACCCATAGACCATTCTTCCAAACACGTAACCCCTTCATGCCACAAACCCAATCACAACAACAAGAGCCTTACCAACACCAATATACCCCCGATAACACCTTCGTCTCCACACCAGCCTACCATAGTCCCCCGCCTTTGTTTCGTTCTCAAAACAAGGTAATATCCTCATTCGGTCAAGCTTATCGTCCTCACCCAACTCAATCCAACTCAGCCCAACCTATTCGACCCAGCTTTGAAAACATGGGCACACAACTGAGTTACGACAGCGCCTTTGGCAACAACCTTCCTCGTTATTGGGGACAGACGGTTGCAAACATAATAGAATCATGGACTCAACAACAACCGCCTCCACCAAACACACAAAGACAAGCGGAACCTCAACCACCTCGTGGTAGAGCTCGAAGGCGGGGTCATCCCCGTGGATGTGGTACTGGGGGACACTTAGATCGGGCGGGGAATTAATCTTTGTACTGCCGTTGTTGGATTATTAATAATAATTTTCTTTTCTATTATATTTCTCTTTGTCGGATTCTCTTAGTTTAATTTATTAAATAATTATTATTAACTTAAATGATCATAGTTCTTTTAAAATATATATATATATATATATATATATATATATATATATATATATATATATATATATATATATATATATATATATATATATATATATATATATATACTTATACACTCATATGGAGTACATAAAATACGTATACACTCATTCGCCAATTGGTTTGGCGATTTGGATTGCTTTTTACACATGTTCGCCATTTCACTTGTTGAATATGTGTAAATTTTTTTGCTTTAGCTAACTCAATTGGCGAATTGGGTTACTTTTTAAACATATTCGCCAATTGCCTTGTTGATCTTGTATAGTAACTAGGTTAGTTTGGTAAATATTTTGAAAACATAGTTATTTTAGGATTTTTTTTATTAAACTATGTTATTCTAAAAAAAAAATCGAGGATACAAATCAGATTTTAATAATAATAAATAAGAAATAAATAAGCACATAAAAAACCTTAATTAAAAAGGAAAACCATGTATGCTCCTCTTTTCTCTCTTGCAACACGATTTCCAAAACCCTTTCTTGCTAATTTTCTCCTTCGTTCTTGCAGCGGTTACTGACTTCTTCCTCTCTGGTTCGTTCCGTCGATTGTATACATATTTATCTCACTGCACTTCTCTCTGCTTCTATCCACGTATCTTTCTCGTACGACGATGCAAACCCTTCCAATCTCTCACGCGTCGTGCTTTGTGCGGCGGTGTGGTTGTTGAGTTATGAAGTGTTTTGTTTTTTGTGACATCAAATGATTAATGGTGGTGGTAGGTTGTATGGTGTATGACTTGTGTGGCTTGTGAAATTTAATGGCATGGTGGTGGCGGTGATATTGATGGCGGTGGTGAGTTTGCGGTTTGCGAAAGTTAAGTGATGGCGACAAGGTGGAGGTGGTGGTATTGTTTTGTTAATTTTTTTTCTTTGGTCTCTGAATTTGTTTTTTTTAAGATCCATCATTGGAAAAAAATCCAAGTCAGTTTTTTTTATTCTCCTTTGAACCTTTCTCTCTATCTGTTATATGTTTTCTGATTTTGTGTTAGTGGTCTTTTTTGCTTGTCCCTTTTTGTGTGCAGGATTTTGTAAGGCTATTTTTGTGACTAACCTGTACCAGTGATGCAGAGTGTAACATGGTGGGAGAACTGACTTTAGTTAAATGTTGCAGATAGCAAGAGTCGCCACTGACTTTTATTTTATCCAAAGGAAAGGACATAAAAGAACAGGAAAGACCTTAAAAGATTTTTTAGTTCGGGGGGTAGGTTATGTAAAGGGAAGGTGTTAGCCCCCTTTACATCCATGGTTATCCATGGGCTCTTAGTTACTTAGCTCACTTTAAACAGTTTTGAGAAGTGTAGTGTGTGATTAAAAATTTTCTTAAGTACTTTATAATGATCCTTGTACAGATATATATAAAGACTTTGTTTTGAAAATTGTTTGAAAATGTGAAGTGTTATGAAATGTTTTTGAAGGAGTGAACAAGTACTTAAGAGGAACCTACCCTAATTTGAATCTTTACTGTTCTTAAATGTTCTTTCAATGGTAAGCATATCCCTATTATTAAGGAATAGGTAGTCATTACCTTGGATGTTTAAGGGACATATGAAGGGTCATCTGTGTTTAGGCAACTGTGAGGTGTCTTTAGCAATTCGAAGGGACTTATCATCTTTTATTCGAAAGGGACAAGATCATTTACGAAGGCAACCTCGAAGGGACTTGATCTTTTAATATGGAAGGGGACTTGATGATATTTTAGAAGAAGGGACTTTGCTTTTTAGACACCTTGCTTGACCTTTTATTTAGGCAACATGAGGGATATCCTTAAGAAGTGAGATGGCGATCAAAGATCGACTTACGTGTGTGCGTGTTAAGACTTTTAAAGGGTTGTAATGTGGCCTGGTTTACGGTTTAAGAAACAAAGGATAAAGGCTCAAATTTTATTTGTACCCAACCCAATCTCCATGATGTTCTTCAGTCCTATGCTCAGTTAACTTATGCATTGAGGCTCAAAGGAGTTTGGAATTGTAACACTGACATTTGTGATGGTTCAGAAACCAACAAATATTATTTGAAAATTCAGTCATCTTTCTTCATTGAGGATTCATAGTGACGTCTTTTTTCTTTCTGACTTTGTTATATCTTCTTTTTGCCTGAACTGTTTGTTTCAAAATTACAGTCAGCAGAATTTCTCAATTTTTTTTTTACTAAGTCTCCTTCATAGGTTTTGACTTAGTGGGTTTTTCTTTTACTGGATATTGACTGTCAGGTTTAATGATTACAGAGAACCATCATTAGTTGTGTACAACACAGATAATTGGCATATTTGAGTTAACTGAGTAACTACCCTGCCCCAGGTTATGAATAAGGGTTTTAATTTGTGCGAGAATAAAAACTCCTACTTCATAGGCTCAAAAGGGTTGAATGGGGATTAACTTCCTTATATCTCCACTGTTTAGGAATTGAAACAATGTCTGTACATCGTCAGCATAGTCTGTTCAAAAGCATACTGCCTAAGATTATGGTATTGTTTTCGTCATCCTCCCTCTATAGGCTTATAGCTTTATCAGGAGTTAAATATCACAAAATAGAAATATGAAGCATAGTTCAAAATATAGTGAAACTAATGGATTAATTCAAGACAAACATATGCAATGCATTAATGAAAACAAAAGTTTGACATAATAGTAAGTGTTTAAACAAACAAAAGAAATTACAAATGAAAGTTCAAATGTTGTCCCATCCATTTGGCTGAATGTCTTCAATTGCAATCTGTGAACTTTCAGGAGCAGTATATTTCACCATGAAATCAAATTTACCATTTGGATGTCCGAAGGTGCCCCATATCTCAACAGGAATAGGTAGGCTTTCTTTCTTGCTACCTTGGGCAATTTGTCTTGCAGCTTTGACGTTTGATGGACGATAGTAGAATTCAATTTGACCTTCTGGTGTAACCTCGAGGATTCCTTCGTTAATTAGGTCTTGAATCTTATTCTTCAATGCCCAACAGTTATTAGTGTCATGTCCAGGACAGTCGGAGTGATACATACACCTTGCCTTGGGATTATAGCGAGGAGAAGAGGTGTTAGGATTTTTAGGAGAATTTTCCAAGTAAATCAACTTCATCTCCAACAGGCATTGCAAAACTTGTGACATTGGTGTGCTGAACCGGATGAACTGTCTTTTACATTCCTTGTATAGAAGTGGATTAACCTTACAAGGTCTTCTTTCTTCCATTGAAGGATGGTCAGTAATAGCCTTCCTTTTTCCTTCTCTTATCCTTACTTTCCTTTCAGCCAAGTCAGCTTGTTTCAACGGAGGTTGACTGATGACTAGATTCCCAACTCTGTTATGCCGAAGCTTATTGACAAAGCTTCTCAGCTCTTCTTTCCCCTGGGCCAAACTCTGGATAAGAGCCATTTGGCCATTCATCTGAATCCTCATCTCTGCTATCTCAACTTGTAGTTGTTTCAGCTGATCATCTTTGTTGTCCTCAGGATTCTTCTTCTTCATGTCCTTAGAGAGGAATGCTTTCAACTCTTCTTGCCCCTTGGACAAATTCATAATCACTTCTTGAAACTGAGCATTCTGAGCTTGAAGATCTTTGACAGATTGTTCGAGAGCCATTTCTGCTGAAATAAACAGCGAGAAGATAAGATACTTGTTCATAAGAAACCTGTGATGCAATGACATGGTATGTAAATGCATATGCAATGTTTTCAAGGACCGCAGGATTTAAATTTGTTTAAACAACCAGAAAGTAAACTTTTATTAGTAATCAATAAATTTTTTTGCCCCTTGGGCTTACAATAAAAATGAAATGAATACAAAAAATGGGGTTTTAAGTCTCCCATGGACGTTTCCTCTTTGTGTTGAGGTATGAGTTGAGATTCCGCTCCTCGTGAAGTTGTTTTGTTAACTCCAGGATTCTTTCTTGACATGCTTTGTAATGAGTCTCAAAAGTATCTCTTTGCTCCTTCAACTGGATCCAGGACCTCTGTAACTCCTTCATGTCAGTGGGCATGTCTGGATGAAGAATGATATAGGAAGTATCTCCTTCAGCAACGGGCTCCATAGTAACTAGTAGGATGGCAGGATATGGCATCATAAGAGTCTGAGCACGAGATCGCACCCATCTGAGGTAAGGTTCCATAGGAATGGAGTACTTTGGTTCCAGAGTCTTGCTGTCAACCTTGTTCACTTTACCCCATGCTCGTATGAACCTTTGACGGTAACCTTGCAGATCGTTGTCGTAGTCGAACACAATTCCTTGAATAAGCATGTCATGAGGACCATTGCTCCGAGCATAACCAAATTGACGTAGAGCTAAAGAAGGATTGCAGGTAATGCCCCCTCTTATGCCAAGGAGTGGCACATTGGGGAATTCCCCATAACGGTCAATGATAGTAACATTCTCCATAGATATAGAACACCAATGAATGTCTGAATGAGAAAGTGACATGATCCTTTTAGACAACCTTAACCCTTGTTCATTCTTCATCACTGATCGAGGAAGGTGAGAAATAAACCACCTAGACAATATAGGTATGCAACACATCAGAGTTCCTCGTGCCTTCGTAGTACGAGTATGAAGAGAGTGTAATATGTCTCTGAGTAATGTAGGTACTGGATTATGAGTCAGAAATATGTTGATGGCGTGTACGTCTATGAACTGGTCTGGATTGGGGAACAACACTAAGCCATAGATCAATAAGGCTAAGATCTCCTCAAAAGAATCATATCTCATAGCCTTCAGGAACACTTGAGCTTTCTCTATCAACACCTTAGCAAGAATACCCTTAACTCCATTCCTTGTTTCTAGGACAATGTTTGATTTCTTCAGATGTAGAACTGCAGTAATGACTTCAGGTTTAGGCTCTTTTTCCAAGCCTGTGAAGGGTTTCTGATCCATGATAGGTACACCCAGAAGCTTGGAGAATTCTTCCATTGTAGGAACTAACTGATAGTCGGGGAATGTGAAGCAATGATGTTTAGGATCAAAGAACTGAAACAGAACACTCATCATGTCTTCATTGAACCCTGAAGTGACTAGATCCAATAGGTGACCATGCCTCTTGATGAATTGGGAGTTTTCAGAAACTTGAGAGACCAATTCCTTAAGCTTAGGAGGTATCCCTACAAAGTTGATCCGGATAGTATTCCTACGAGCAGAAGCCATGACCTGCAACAAAGAACAAAGATAAATCCTTTGGTCCTGGAAATGGTTAGTGAAAATGCTATGCTTATGATGCATGATGATGTTATGATGTTATGTTCAATCACAAACATGTGATACACACAAACAAATCACACAATAGCCCTAGGTTTGAAGGCTTGCATGAGGTTAAAAGGTAAGTACCCTCCCCTAAAGTTTAGTTGGTTCATCCTGTCCTATAAAAGTAACCCGGTTCTAAGGGATCTCAATATCATTGATCCTTCACAAGGGTGGTTGTTCAGTAGGCAACTTACTTGCCAACCAAAACCCTCCAAGTTTAAGATCTCAATGAGTGTAGTATCGAGTATCAACCAACTTCAGTCTTCACCAAAGCCGGTTATCTCACTACTTTCTAAAGGCCAAGATGGGATGGCTAAGGTTCTAAAAGTCAGTTAGTGTATTGACAACATATGGCAGCCTCATATTATCCTCAACTTTACTTAAGGAACATAAGCACCAACCAAGAAGTCACACTAACTATGGCCACCAGATCAACCATATCGGTATACGCCGTACAATTTCCTTGGTCTATTGCCATTTGCCTAAGGTACACTAGATCCGGGTTAAGATCTTTCACACATAAGAGCACCTAACAAGTAAAGTAAAGCAAACAAAGCAAACAAGTTTAAAGTGATCTAATTCCTAAGGGTACCCCTCTTTTATTAAGTCCCCAGCAGAGTCGCCAGTTCTGTAACACGGTGGGAGAACTGACTTTAGTTAAATGTTGCGGATAGCAAGAGTCACCACCGACTTTTATTTTATCCAAAGGAAAGGACATAAAAGAACAGGAAAGACCTTAAAAGATTTTTGGGTTCGGGGGGTAGGTTATGTAAAGGGAAGGTGTTAGCACCCTTTACATCCATGGTTATCTATGGGCTCTTAGTTACTTAGCTCACTTTAAACAGTTTTGAGAAGTATAGTGTGTGATTAAAAATTTTCTTAAGTACTTTATAATGATCCTTATGCATATATATATAAAGACTTTGTTTTAAAAATTGTTTGAAAATGTGAAGTGTTATGAAATATTTTTGAAGGAGTGAGCAAGTACTTAAGAGGAACCTACCCTAATTTGAATCTTTACTGTTCTTAAATGTTCTTTCAATGGTAAGACTATCCCTATTATTAAGGAATAGGTAGTCATTACCTTGGATGTTTAAGGGACATATGAAGGGTCATCTGTGTTTAGGCAACTGTGAGGTGTCTTTAGCAATTCGAAGGGACTTATCATCTTTTATTCGAAAGGGACAAGATCATTTACGAAGGCAACCTCGAAGGGACTTGATCTTTTAATATGGAAGGGGACTTGATGATATTTTAGAAGAAGGGACTTTGCTTTTTAGACACTTTACTTGACCTTTTATTTAGGCAACATGAGGGATATCCTTAAGAAGTGAGATGGCGATCAAAGATCGAATTACGTGTGTGCGTGTACAAGTTCAAATATTTTTCTTATAATTAATGATCTAAATTAATTTTAAATTACAAACATGTTATCACTCCCTATTTTACTAACCATAGCAATATACTTATAAATAAATAAACAATAAAATACTACGACTATTACATGGCTTGTACAGTTACAGTATAATAAAACAATTTAAATAATAAGCATATAAATAAATAATAAAAAGATTAGTAATAAAAATAATTATAAGAGAAAAGAGGTTAGCACAATAATATACAATATAGAAATCAATTAAATATTTTTAGATTTAGATAAACAATTTTTAAAGAATTTTGAGATGAAAATAAAATAATAATAATAATTATATACTAAAAAATGAACATGGTTTAGAAATATTTATTAAGTATAATTAAACAAAAATAATTAAAGTGAGAAATTAATTTTTTTAAAAGAAATTAGGTTTTTTAGAGATTAGGGTTAGAATTATACATATAAAAAATATTAGGGTTTAAGATAATTAGGATTTTAATAAAAATATTAAGGTTAGAAAATTTTAGAAAATAAATTAGGGTTTATAGCTTAATTTACAACATTAATTTAATAGTTAAATAAATATATACATATTAATAAATATTAAAACATATAAAGAAATAAATATATTAATTTAGGTTTTGAGAAAATAACATAAGTTTTAAAAGAAAATAAAATTTAATTAGAAAATGAATTAGATATTTTTAGAAATTATTTTGGTTAATTAAAGAATAAAATAAAGGAATATAAAAAATAAATGAAAACAAAACCCCAAAAAACAGGACCTGGGATTTAAACCCAGGTCCTTTACCTGGATGAAGACTTCTCAAAACCAGCTAGGCCACCTGCGCGCTTGTGATAGTAACACATTCCACATTGTTTTGTTGTTATCCTGAAAACAAAATAAATCAAGTAAAAAAATGCATTTTGGCTGGTTTCGAACCCAAGCCCTTTAGTCCATCAAACACACACCAAAACCAACTGAGCTACGCGCCCGCTTGTGAAATATAATCAGAACAAAATCATAATAAAATAAGTTTTATTTTTAAATTATATTTTTGTGCCAGTCAACTTCATCTTCTACCTCCTGACCTTCGCATTTACCTGCGAATTCTTCCACGAATTTTCCTGCGTGCTAATTCCTGCCAATTCTCAATCATCATGAAAACAATAAAATTTTCTTAAATTGATGTATGAAATATGATCCTCAAGGTCCATACAACACAACCATGTCTTCTAAATTCATTTATATTTAGTGAATCGAAGAACCCTAAATTAGGTTTGCAAACCCTAGCTATGGCATCTCCCAATTCCTGCGGCTAAACTCAACCAAATTTATCCATAAAGTTTCTACATCATCACACAAGCATGATTAAGCAAACAAAATCCATTAAAATGCAGTAAATTTATAGAATCGAAAAAAAATAATTTAAGAACAAGAATGCTTCGGGTTATGGATATGAGCATGATTCTGATGCATTTGAGGATTGGTATCGATTCAGTGAAGTCCAAGGATCCTTCCTATGTTCTTAAAATACCTTTTAATGTCTTGTAAGGAAGAAACCGAATTGGAGTTTTTGAATGGTTTTTGTGAAGTTTGAACAATGTGCAAGAGGCTGGGAATTCGTGCATTTGAGGCTGCTTCATGTTGTATATATAGGAGTGAATGAAATTAGGTTAAGAACTTTCACAAACTTGTGGATATTTGGACCTTTTAAGATTGAAAAATATTTGGTTTTAAAACTTGAAATATCTTGATCTAGCCTTGCTATTTTAGGATGATCCTCATTATTCTTGTATCAATCAAGTCCAAATATAATTTATGACCTTCTAGAAACCAAATCAATTTAAATATCCCTTATTTTATATTTTATTTTGAATTTAAAATGATTTTTAACATAAAAAATCATAATAAATAAAAATAAAATGAATAAAATTATGAATAAATCAATTTAATTTCGTGCATGATGTCATGAAACCAATTGGATCACAAAAAAGCAAGCCCATTTGGTGAATTATGGTTTTAAGACCCCATTTGCTTCATAAACCTCTCAAAAATTTCCCAACTTTGCAAGGGCACAAATCCTTCAATTTTAATGCTATGAAGGTGTTCTTGGACATTTTGGAAAGCTTAAGGAGTCCTCTGACCAACCTCTTTGGTCTCATGTCCATATCTTTTACCATTCTCAAGTTATACTCTTTTGAAGTTGTTGACTTTTAAAAGGACCTATAATGTCTTAGCTCATACCTTCCAAATGAAGCATTTTTGGGCTTGGCTTGTGAGACACAAAGTTGTAGAGAATTCAATTTCCTTAAAAATTAGCTTTGGATGGAAAATTTTTGATAAAGCATGTGAAAGTTATGGCTGGTCAAAGTTCAGTTGACTTTTCCTATGAAAACCCTAATTTAGAAACTTCTGATTCTCGATGATCTGAAACTTCCTTGATGAATCATGATCAACCCTTGATAAAATGATGAATTTTACTTCATATACTTGATGTTGGCAAAAAATCATGAAGTTTGACTTTGGTTTGACCACAGTTAACCTCAGTTTGACTTTTTGACTGCCTTGACTGATTTTAGCCTATCTGATCATCTGACTGAGCAAATCTTTTGGGAAAGTCTTGAAACTTGACATGGGGATTCTTGAACACATATAGGATGCTATGAAGCTCATTTGAAGTCTTGGAAGTCCATTTAGCCTGATAAAAGTCAAAACCTTAGTTTATGATGCATTGCTTAGGAGGATGCATTATCTGAGGGAATTGTCAAACTTTCTGACTGATTATGAACCTTGTGAACCTTGTGAAACTCATGAGATGCCCTGTGAACCTTGTGAACCTTGTGAACCTCTTAGTACACAAAGTCTTGTCTTGTGGAGGGCAAATTTTGGGGTGCAACACAGAGGTACAGTTGCTTTCATGCTCAGGCTGTTAGTCAAAATTGCTTTTTGTATGACTTTTGTAGAAGCAATAGACTGCTCCATTTTGGTGTAAATAATGCAGAATTAAGGCTGATGTTTTTCTTTATGGTACATGCTGTTGTAACATAGTGCAAAAATTTAGAGTGAAGTGTGGACTAGGTACTTAGCAAGTTTGGAAAGTATGGTTGACAATATGGTTGTGAGAGTTTTGGCTAGTTGTGTAACAAGAATATTCTGGAGATTGTAACTATTGAAACTAAGCAATAAACTAATCAAATTAATTAATTAAGAAAACTAACTTAATTAAGCTAATTACAAAAATGAATCAAATTACAAATTAATTTAAAACATAAACTAATTACAAATTGGAAACTAAGATAAAACCTAAATTAAATTTAAAGTTAATAAAATTTAACTAATTAAAAAAAATTAAATCAAAAATAGACTATTTAAATGAATAAAAATGAAAATATAAATCAAATAAAACTAAATTAAACTTGAACTTAAATGAAATTAATCTTAAAAAAAAAACTAGTTCTAAGTTAAATTAAATTAAAATAGACTAGACTCAAATTAAAATAAAAAAACTAAAGTTAGACTAACAATAAAAAAACTCAATTATAATGGATAAACTAAAATTAAAAACAAAAACCAAATAAATCTTAATTAAATTAAAATTGAATTAAACTAAATTCTAATTAAACTTAAGGCTAAACTAAATTTTAAGAAATATAATATTATTATTTAACTAAAAATTAAAAACAAATAATTGAATAAAAATGCATGATTATGAATAATGGACTGTTAAACTAAAAATGCAAAAATGATTGATTTTCGATATATCGATAAAAATGCGTAAAAAATGAACGAAACAAAAATTTGAAAATTTTTGGTCAAAATTTAGGGTATGACAATATGTTTTATTTATGAGTCA
Organism: Lathyrus aphaca; assembly: GCA_963966055.1. Lineage (NCBI taxonomy): Eukaryota > Viridiplantae > Streptophyta > Magnoliopsida > Fabales > Fabaceae > Lathyrus > Lathyrus aphaca. The sequence goes on along the minus strand of OZ014519.1, from coordinate 722,393,936 downwards.
TTCATACATCACCTATATGTTTGAATTTGACTGATTTATGAGTTGTAATTTTGTCCACTCTAAGCTTTTAAGAATGAGTGTTTGTTCTTTATCAAAGCTTTTAAGCAAGATCAATGTGTTGTGTTTTGGAAGAGTGTTCTTCTATTTTCTTAGAAAGAATTGGTTGATTATCACATTGTATGGTTGAGGGGGTATGGTGATTTCTCATAGATGTTGATTTCTTGTTTTTTATGTTTTTTGATGACAATCTGTTTTGGTTACTTTTCTCAACAGACCTTGTATTTTGGATAATGTCATGCAGTTGGTTACTTTTCTCAACAGACTTTGTATTTTGGCTACATATAATACTGAATCATATTTGGGTACCATTTTGTATAACATTTTTCATAACCATTAGATTGAAATTGTTACATGTAATACTGAATCATATTTGGCTACCATTTTGTATAACAACTCTCATAACCATTAGATTGAAATTGGGTACCAATTTGTAATACTGAATCATATTTGTAATACTGAAATTGGGTACCATTTTGTAATACTGAATCATATTGTTACATTAGATTAAATTTTCACTACTATAATTACCATAAACATTTTACACATAACCATTTTTCCACTAATAAAATTACATCACATAACCATTTTTCCACTAATAAAATTACATCACATAACCATTTTCCACTACTAAAATCAGTCAAAATACATCACATAGCCATTTTTTCACTATTAAAATCAGTCAAAATACATCACATAACCATTTTTCCACTACTAAAATTACCATAAACACAAAAGATAAACCCAAGTAAACAACAAAAACACAAAAGATAAACCCAACAAATAATCCATAAACTTTATCTTCATCTTCAACATTTCTTCATTTTTCTTTGTATACTTAATTAAATTCATAACCTCATCATTCTTGTTCTTCATAGATCTAATCACACCTTCGGCATGGTTGTTCATCTCTTCATCAACCCATTCAAAATAGTTACACTTTTTTCCTCATCACCTTATAATTACCACAACCAAGAAATCTTCTTCCAAGATTCTCAAAAGTCCATGATGTCATCAATGGTGACTCAAGCCCACACCAACATCTATTTCCTCTTCTTTGTATATCAGACTAATTTGTTGAGGCAAATGAGAAGCTTGTTTCAGACATTGTTGGAGAAGACAACGAACTTGAAAACGAACTTGACTGGATTTTGATTCAATATCTTGAAGATCTGTTTCCAGCTTTTGTTGGAGAAGACAACCGTGTATTTATGAAGGAGGCAAATAAATTGGCATGGAGGAACAAGAACATAAATTAAAGTTTTAACAATAGGTTATTTATAATATTGAATTATAAACATAAAATAATATAAAATAATTTGAATATTAAAATAATATAAATTTTATGCGTTGACAGTGACATGTCAGTGTTTTGAAAATAGATAATCTGCAATTAAGATTTTTTTTTTTTTTTAATAAAACTGAAGGAAGACAAAACATAGTAACAATTGGGGTGATATTGGTTTATTGTTGGTCCCTCCCGCCAATATCCTAAAATGTCGGTGCGAATCCATGTGTCCTCCATTACAAGAACACTCTGTTTCTCCTCCAAAACCAATTCACACCGAGGTATTAACTTCACACTCCATTCTTATTTTCAATTCTTTTCTCTACCTTATCTTCCATCAAGTTTTTCATTTTTTCAACCCTTCAGTGTCCCAAATTCGCATCCCTGCAAAGACACTCAAAAACACTGCAGAACTTCAACCTAAGAACAACTTACCCCTAATTCAAGACCAAAAAGTGAGACTTTCATTGCTGTTTTAATTGTCACCTAAGCAATTTCAATTTTCAAATTAAAATGTTTGAATTCTTAATGTTCCTATTTCTATGCTAATAGTTTTACTACACAGATGTTTGTCCAGCCTGAAGGATCTACAAACACAGAAACAAATGAATTGGGTCAGTCTAGTAAGTGCTTAGTTTATGCATTGTGCAGTTTTGGATTGATTCTATTCTATGAAAGTGTTTTTAGTATAGGGACGTTAAAGTATGTTGTTCATTCATGTAGATGAGTGTCCTGACAATTGGAAATATGTGCTTGAAGGGATTCGTAAAATGAGTCATTCGATAGACACTTCTGGAGATCGGGAAGATGATGATATTGATCCTCCTAAGGTCTAATTCTATCTCCTACTTATGTTGATTTCGTGCGTTGTGACAGAAGTTAAAGACTAATCTTTTGGTTTATGTTGTTAATGTGATTATTATAAAATGTACCTTGATGTAATTAGGAAAGAAGATTTGTTGTGCTGGCATCTACTCTTTTGTCAAGCCAAACTAAAGAGGATATTACTCGTGGTAAGTGCAATATCTTCTCAAGTTTATGGTCATGAAATACTTGTCATGAGATGCGTTTTCTTCTGTTTATAGTTTGAGAAGCTTCATTATAAGATTGCAATGTTAGTTTTCGATCATATTTATGGTTCGCTACGTGACTGTATGAAGTAGTTTGATCCATGTAGTCAATTTTCATCCAGTAGAAAAATGCTTTGGTGGTTGCTGTATATGTAGAGGAAAGAAAGTGCAAGAAAAACTCGATATTTCGTATATAGCATGATGTAGAAGGCTGAACTTTGAAAACAATAAAGTGCTAATCTATAAATTCGAGCAGCCCTTGCACTTTGACCTTGTATTGTGTTTATCATTTGTGTTTTTATGTGATTAGTGTTTGAAAGTTGCTCAAGTGTAGTCATCTTTAAGAGTCTGTTTTTTCAAGAATAGGAGCAACTCAACGTCTTCGTCAAAACGGCCTGCTTACTGCGGATGCACTCAACAAAGCTGATGAAGAAACTATCAGAAAGTTGATTTACCCTGTATGTTCGTTGTTTGCTTTGGAAAATCGTGTTTCTTGTACGATTCAAATAATTTGGATTTGGTGGCAAATTAAGTATGCCACTTTTGATGCTTCCAGTATTTCTATAAGATGTTAGCATGTCAATTTCTTTTATTTTATGTTATTTTTGTGCTATATTAATTGAATATCTATGCTTATACTTTTGAGTATTCTTTTCACAGGTTGGGTTTTATATAAGAAAAGCCAGTAACTTGAAGAAAATGGCTCATATTTGTCTGACAAAATATGACGGAGATATACCTAATACAATCGAGGAACTACTTTCACTTCCAGGCGTAGGTCCTAAGATTGCTCATTTGGTATGTGTGCATTATTTTTGTAATTCAAACAGCATGTTTCACTAATTTTAAGGTTCATTTTGTTAATGGTATTAGCTTTTGTAGGTTATGATTATTGGATGGAACAATGTCCAAGGGATATGTGTAGATACTCATGTCCACCGCATCTGCAATCGTCTTGGATGGGTTTCGAGATCAGGCACAAAACAGGTTTGTTTTATATTTGGTAGTATCAGTGTATTATATTATAGTTACAATAAGCTTCATTATGTTTGATGGAATTTATTACTTTCTCTTCCCTGTGCCATGCCAGAGAACTTCCATACCCGAAGAAACAAGAAAGGCCCTACAACGGTGGCTTCCAAGAGAAGAATGGGTTGCAATAAATCCTCTCCTGGTACTATAAACTTTAGTGTATATCAACAAATGCAATTAAATAGTTATATGTTGAATGTGGTGTGTTATTGCTGCATTGTGAAAAACTTTTTTTGGCCTCTTACTATACCATCTGTTTTACAACATTCTTGGTATATATGTAAAGCATCCTTTGGCTTGAATATGAAACTGAACAGGTAGGATTTGGAAGGACAATTTGTACCGCTTTACGGCCTCGCTGTGGAGAATGTGGTGTAAGTAAGTTCTGCCCATCAGCGTTCAAGGAGACTTCAAGTTCATCTTCTAGGTCCAAGTCCAATAAGTCTTGATTGAACAATAAGCTGGAATCAAGCTGTTTATTTACTTTCGGGTTTTATATACACACATAGCTGAGAATTTGGATTTGATCAAATTATAGGGAAATTTCTCGCACATACCCGTGTATCGAGTGTTGTATATATTTTGAAGAAAGACATGTCTTTCAACTAAAAGAGATGTGTATGTATTGAAGAATTGTATCTTCAACTAATTTTATTTTATTTTCATGTTCTATTGCCTTTACTGGGTTTTATCATATGCCAATACTTAAGAATATATCGGGTTCAATAATATTACTACAAATCTCTGACAGCATTTTAGTGAAACTGAAAGTTGAAGCTAAGTATTTTCTCTCAAAATTTGTGGCTTTGTATGCCTTTGCCAACTTTTTAATGTCTTTTTAAGAATAAAGTTCCAGTCTATGAATTTTGAACAAGAAGTTTACCACATAATCATCAAGAATGTTATCCCACAAAATCATATATTTCGAGAAAATGAGATATATGATATGAACTCTGATTTTGATTTCAATCCAGAACACATACCATCTAAAGTTTTATCAAAATCAGAGTCCATACCATATATCTCATTTTCTATTAATATATGATTTTGTAACATTCAATATTGGTCCTATAAGCCACAAAAGGGTATGATGTATGAGGCAACCTTTAGTGTCAAGTATAAACTCAATCCCCCAACTCTAATGGATAAAGAAGTCATTCTCTATTGAAGGTCTCCAAAAAAATGATCTTTATCAACTACAATGTCTTCAATCGCCTTTCACAACTCTTTATCAAATCAAATAGGCGCTTTTTCGTATGATTAGATAGACAATATGCATGCTGTGAAAATAAAAATAAAGTTATATATATACGTTTTTACGTAAATATAAAAGAATTCCATAGATTAGAAAGATGGGTGAATATTAATGCGTTTTTAGAAGTATAGTATAACCGTGTTTAACAAATATCAGGAGTAAGAAAGAAAAAAGAAATGTGGGTCGGTGTTAAATCCCGAATGAAAATGATTTGGTTGACCGTTAATTGGTTAGGAACGGAAAGAGAATAGATTATATATTTCTGGTATTCTGTCAACAAAAATAGGAGAATATCAATTGATTGGGCATAAATCATGGATATATTTATATAAATTGGTTAAAAAAACTATTTTGTATAACGGTTTTATTACTTAATTAGTGGGGGTGTACAAGAATAGAGAGGTTTGTGGTTGATGAGATGAGATGAGATGAAATACGAGCAGTGTTGTGTGGCAGAAAAAAAGAAAAAGAAAAAGAAAAAGAAATGTGGGTTCATCATCATCATAGTCATAATGGTAAACCAGCCCCGGGGATCAAAAAAGGAGCTGGTAATGGATTGGTCGCCGTCGCTATCGATAAAGATAAAGGAAGCCAATATGCTCTTAAATGGGCTGCTGATACTCTTCTCACCAGAGGCCAAACCGTTATTCTAATACATGTTTCTCATCCAACATCTTCTTCTTCTTTAAGTATATCTCTTTTTTCTCTTTTCTCTTCTTAGCATCTCAATCTCAATTCATTAACGCATTACATTGTATTGAACTTTTAGGAGGTAGCCAGGACGCCATTGTATGTAACTTTAACAGTAATGCTTCATCATCTCCACAGCGATACCAAATTGATAGTGCTACTAGAGATCTCTTTCTTACTTTCCATTGCTATTGCACACGAAAAGATGTATGTGCTTTCTAATTTTCATCCTTAATTATTATTCCATTCATTCATTCATTGCTTACTTATACATTTTGTTAGATAAATTGTCTTGATGTTCTACTTGAGGATAATGATGTTGTCAAGGCAGTAACCGAATATGTCGCTTATGCTGCAATTGAGAATTTGGTGGTTGGTGCACCTTCAAAGCATGGATTTATCAGGTGAGTGAGGACAATCATGTTCTCATGTCAATAACCCAATACGTTCCATTATTTCTTCCTTTCTTAAACTTGAGCAGACCGACTTTTTTGTGCAGATTTAAGTCATCTGCTACGCCAAGTAGCATATCAAAGGGGGCGCCCGATTTCTGTACTGTTTATGTCACATCTAAGGGCAAAGTCTCATCTGTTCGGACAGCTTCTCGTCCAGCTCCACATACCTCTCCACTTCTCGTTCATATAAATAATCTAAATAATCATGATACAAATCAATCTGCAGAGCAGATATGCACCAAACGTATGAATTTGAGAGGTTGGTCTCTTTCTTTCTGTAAATTAAAAGAACTAAGCTATTCATCTGCTGTAGTTCTTCTAAATTAGTACTCATGCTTTGATAACATGTATGTATGCGATGTATGCCACAGATCGGTCATCAATGAAACCTCATGGCTGGCAGGATGAATGTATGAAGTAAGTATTCTTTTAGAAAACCAATTCCTTTTCTCAGCTGAATTGTTCTATATCTATAACATGGTCTGGTTTCCTGCAGGTCGGCATTTGGAAGAGCGGGAAGAGGCACCAGTGGAATGATATGCATGGACTTCACAGAATCAGATACAGACATATCATTCGTTAGCTCCGGGAGGCCAAGCAGTGGTTGTTCATCCTCTATTTACGATTACATGGACTCTGCTCGAACTTCACGGGTTTCTACCAGTTCAGATCGTAGCTTTGGATCCAACCGGTTGGGACTCAAGTTCAATGACCCCGGTTCGCCGGATACCTCCTTTACACTTGAAAGTGGTAGAATATCATGTTCATCTCACACCTTGGTGAGCATTGCACTTTCTAATTAACATGCACATGTGTATATGTATGATAGGATGCATATGTTATCTCAAATCTCAATTGATTATATATCAATATCATGACAAACAGAATTAACTATACTTAGATACCGATATCCGACTATATGAATCCCATCATTTTATATGAAGAGCCTCTTCTAGAGATGAATTTTAATCATATTTCTAAACCCAACCAAGTAGAATCAAAGTAGCCGACAATACTAATGGGATCCACATTCTTTTGCTAAACCATTTAGGATGAGTCAGAAGCTGATATGAGGAGGCTGAAGCTTGAGTTAAAACAAACTATGGATATGTACAGTACAGCGTGCAGAGAAGCACTTACAGCACAACAAAAGGTAAAATCTGATATTCTTTATAGATTATTTATTATTGTGATTGTAATTGGTATTTGCTACATATATAGTTAATGGAGATGAGCCACTGGAAAATGGAGGAAGAAAAGAAATTAGAACAGGCACAACTGGCCCAAAAAGCTGCTATGGCAATTGCTGATAGAGAGAAAGCAAGAAGTAAGGCAGCCATGGAAGCGGCTGAAGCAGCTAGAAAGATTGCAAATGTGGAGTTAAAACGAAGATCAACTGTTGAAGTTAAATCTTGTAAAGAAACCGAGGAACTGAGGAAGCTATTGGATCATTTAGGGCAAACTGATGTAAGATATAGGAGATACTCTATTGAGGAGATTGAAGTAGCCACGCACATGTTTTCTGAAAAACAAATAATTGGGGAAGGTGGTTATGGCCCTGTTTATAAATGTTACCTTGATCACACCCCAGTGGCCGTCAAGGTTTTACGTCCAGATGCGGCTCAAGGGAAATCTCAGTTTCAGCAAGAGGTAATCAAATTGAGCATGACATGTTAATTTACTTTGATCGAACCAACATTCTAATGGATAGTAACGGTGTGCAGATTGACATACTGAGCTGTATGCGTCACCCAAACTTGGTGCTTCTTCTAGGAGCGTGTCCAGAGTATGGCATATTGGTTTATGAATATATGGCAAATGGAAGCTTAGAAGAATGTCTGACTCGAAAAAAGAAAGATAAGGTTCTGTTTTGGCAGTTAAGGTTCCGGATTGCTGCAGAGATAGCCACGGGGTTGCTATTCCTACATCAGACCAAGCCTGAACCTTTGGTGCATCGTGATTTGAAACCCGGCAACATTTTGCTGGACCAGAACTATGTATGTAAAATTAGTGATGTTGGATTGGCAAGGCTGGTCCCTGCAGTGGCGGATAACGTAACACAGTGTCGCATGACATCGGCAGCGGGAACATTCTGTTATATTGATCCAGAGTATCAGCAAACAGGAATGCTGGGTGTGAAGTCGGATGTTTATTCTCTGGGGATCATATTTCTACAGTTATTGACAGGCAGACATCCAATGGGATTGGCTCACCATTCAGAGCAGGCGATTCAGAATGGAACATTTGAGAAAATGCTAGACCCGTGTCTCCCTCACTGGCCTGTTGAACAAGCCCTCTGCCTGGCGAAAATAGCGGTGGGTTGTGCACAACTGAGGCGAAAAGATCGGCCAGACCTTGCAAAAGAAGTGATGCCTCAGCTTGTTAAACTTAGAGACTTTGCTGATGAAAATATGGGTCCCATATTTTTAGGAGGAGCCATGACTTGTATGAATGTTGCAACTTCTCCAGACCACAGTGAAGAAGCTTCAGTGCAGCAGGTTTGATTGATTTCATTAAATTGAATTTAAATTATGCAGGCTGTGATGATGAATATAATAGAAAAAGTAATGATTTTGCAGGAAGTGATGAGCGACCCACAGTTAGTAAATTCAGGAAGCTCAATAAGTCCACCACCAACTCCTCCAACTCCAACCACAGAGGAAAATCCTTAACTAGTTTCTTTCAATGTACATTATGCCAACATATGTTGTTGTAGATAGAGACGTAAATCAAATTAGAAAAGAGCAGGCATTTGGAATTTGTGTAAATATGTTAGTGATTCCATCCTTCATGTATATACTAGTGCTAACTAGATAATATTTCTACACTGTATCTTTAGACCCAACGTTGACTAATTATACAAATATTTATTATAAAAACTTATGTATTCAATTTAGCTCAATTAGTAATTGCATATTTGAAAGTTTAAATTTGCGATATGCATATATTATAAAAAAAAATCTATTACACTAAAAATATATATTTTTTAATAAAAGTAATGTTATTTAATTAAAGTAAATTCATTTATCAATAATAATGTTAATTCTAGAATGAGTTTTTGAACTTGTTATTTATGAGTAGACATTTGGCAGCCCTTAAAATAAAGAACGTGTGGTCTCTAGAGCGTGTCTCCCCATCTTAATGCCACGGGAGGTGCCAAAATTAAATAATATTACATACAATTCTCTTGTATATATTTTGAAGAAAGACATGTCTTTCAACTAAAAGAGATGTGTATGTATTGAAGAATTGTATCTTCAACTAATTTTATTTTTATTTTCATGTTCTATTGCCTTTACTGGGTTTTATCATATGCCAATACTTAAGAATATATCGGGTTCAATAATATTACTACAAATCTCTAACAGCATTTTAGTGAAATTGAAAGTTGAAGCTAATTATTTTCTCTCAATTTGTGGCTTTGTATGCTTTTGCCAACTTTTTAATGTTTTTTTAAGAATAAAGTTCCAGTCTAAGAATTTTGAACAAGAAGTTTACCACATAATCATCAAGAATGTTATGCCACAAAATCATACAAAGGAAGAGAAATAAAATATTGGTTTTTTGGAGTACATTGGTTTGTTAACACAATAGCAAAGTTAAACTAACTATGCTGTTAAATATAGAAATACATCCGGAAAACATATCATGACAAAAGCAACCACCTTACTATCACTCAACAACCACCCTATTATCACTCAACAATCTGCTGTTAGACAGTATAAATTACACAGATGACATAAATTTGTCCTTTAATATTAAGCTGCCTGAGGAAGTTTGCTCTTGCGCCAGACCCAATAGTTTACTCTAATTGGATCAACTTGTTCTAAAATAGAACAAATAGTTATTGCTATATCTGAATCTTGTTTATCAAAATCTGAAGTCCTTAAAGCCTCAATGGCATCTCTGAAATCTTCATTTGGTTGATAACCGAGGCAGATAAGATCCAGCAGAGTACTTAGAGCAAACAAATAGTTGCTCTTAGTTTTCAAAATCTTTAAACATACTGAAGATACTTGGGCATCGTTTACATATAATGTGGATTCATCTTTGAAAAGTCCTCGAAGATATCTCCACGAGCTTTCATTTTCGGGGTAAGAAATAATTGCTTCAACGGTGTAAAGCACTTCAGACTCTCTCATAGCTTTTAGCCCTCCCAAGAAGGGAGACCTTGTTATGACAAAATATCTCTGCATAAAAAATGATGTGTTAATTTGATCAAAATTGAAAAGATGAAGAAAATACATTTTAAAAGCTAAAACATTTTGGACGGTGACATAAATATACAGAAATACTACATCCATTTGATCTCTCAATTAGTTAGGCAACAACCATACAAATCCCAGTAAAATATTTATCCATGCCATGTTGTACCAAAACTAAATAACATGCACAGCAGTTGGATACCTGATTCCAAGCAGAATTGTTAAATATGTCTTCTGCAAGAAGTTCACTACAATAACTGAGTTCATCTTCCCATCCTCCTAGATTTTGAAGAACCCACTGTCCATACAAGAAAAGAAGCAAATTTTATAGAGTCGCAATAATAAGGTTCTAACACTGAATTGTATTGCCCAGACTATTGCACAATATTGCCTACAAAGACAACAAAATATGTACAGGAAAAACCATGAGGAGACGATGGGAGAAACAAACCTGCCTATGAGACCATGCATGATAGTGTTTGGCGTCGACAAACAAAATCTTTTTGGTGAACTCAAGTTCACTGTTTCTAGCTTCAGGTCCTAATTTTTCAGCAACCCATCGTCTATGATGCCTATAAACATCTGGCATCAAGATCAATATAATGATTTGTATGCAAAAAAAGTCAAATGAAGTCATTTAAAGCAGGACATCATGAATGTATATGGTTTATATATGAAACTAATATCAAATATAAATTATATCCTCAAAATGTTTTCAGGTAACTGAATGCCATGTCAGTATGAGCAAAGAAGTACGTTTTTTACAATTCCACAAAGGGAGTAATGTGCAAGAAATAAGAACAATTTTTTAGTCACAGGCCAGCAACATCTGCAGGTGAATAACTACATAATGCCATTGCCCATACCCCCATCGTGGTTTAATCTGTAAAGGTCACTTCAGGTGAGTAAACATTTGTTATGCTTATCCCAATAAACGAAGACTAGAGTCTGTGACACCCACTATTGGATTGACACCGGAGGAAAGCACATCACTTTTATCAAAGATAAGGTCCCATCTTTCCGTGTGTGAAATAATATGCTTTATCCCTTATTACCTTCCATTTCCGCTATTAATGATAAGTAAGTAACCAGACACAATGGAAGCAATGTTTTGAGAAGCACACATGCTCTCGGGATACAGATCTACAGCTTTCAACAAGGAAAAAAATGGTACAATAACTAGTTTAAGAAAAGAAGCCTAATGCTATAAAGATACAACATGAAAACATTTCAAGAATAAGTACATAACTGTGTTGAACTGACTCATCATGAAAACACCATTGAATACTACTTGATGCGTTTTACTTGATTATTTGTATAGCAACATAGTCACGAATGCTGTTTAATAGCTGTTCATATAAACATAGTTTATAAAATTTGTTACATTCCACCATTAATGACACAAATTAAGGTCCCAAACACAACATAGCCTGGTGCATTATGAAGAATGCAAGTGCTCCTTGACCAGAAATCTATAACTTCAAGCAAGGAAAAAAAACAGAGATATGCACCGATACAGTAACTAGTTGCAAGTAAATTAGAGTACATTTGAAACAGAACTTCCAATGCAATTGTTCTACATTTGGTTTCTTAACAAGTGCCCTAAACATTTACCTAGAAAATAAATCGCTACAAATAAGAATTGGAATTGGAATCGGAGCAAAGAAAGAGATCTCACCAAATCTGATAATTTTTTGAATTGCCACTGGCAACACGCTCCACGAATTCCCGTTCAAGATGTAGGTCAACTTTCAGTGACTCAAGTAATAACCGCCGGAAATGCCACACCTACAAGTACAACAAATTCAATTAAAATATCACAAGATCACAACTTTTCAAACCCTAATTATCATCATTTACTTAAAAACTGGTAATTGCTTAATATCAATAAGCTATTGGTTTTAATTTGCAGTGAATCTGAAATTGATATTAATGGTTAGGGTTGGGAAATACAGTGTAGTTTCCGGCGTTTAAACCGATAGCTTCGGCGGTGAGAGAAAGAGCGCGCGAGGAAAGCTCTTTGGCGAAGTAAACAGCACGAAAGTAATCCATAACTTCTGAAAACTCTTCGGAGTAGTTGATCGGCACGACGGGGTTAGGGCCATCGTCTTGTGGGATCGGAGTAACATCTGACCACTCCGGTCTTAATCTTAGCGGCACACGATCGTCTTCTTCAATTTCGATATTCCCTGCCATGTTCTGGATTCTTCTTCACTTCTGTTCACCCTCAGTCCAAGAACCAGAACTAGAAGAACTATGTAGGTGTTGGGATTCAACCGTGCACCCCCTATTAATCCTTTCCACGTGGAATCCCCTATCAACTACCTACAAATTAATATAATATACCACCAAAGGCTTTTAAAATACCTTTTTATTAAAATTTCATTTACACTAATTGATGCCCCCTTTATACTCTTTTATGTAATATACAAATTAAATTCATTGTCCAATTAGAACAAGCCATATTGTCAAGTGGCAAAAGTTTTTTAAACTCTCACTCTTTCCTTCTTGTTTTTTCTCTCACTCTCATATTACGTATTTCCCTCATTTTTCTCTCTTTCTTCTCTCTCTTCTCCGTAAATTTCGTTTCTCAATCCTGTTCTAATTCGCTTTTCATTTTCGACTGGAAAGAAGTGTGGAAGAGTGTGGTTGGTGTTCATTTGTAAACAAGGAAAACTTGAACAAACAGATCTGAGTATGACTTCGGTTTTGTGTTTTTCTTCTGGTTGTTTTTATTTTGAAGACGTTGATTGTGAAAAAATATACCAGATATGTCTCATTTTGTGTGTGTTAATAGCTAATACCATGAATTTCTTAAAATTTATTTTTAGTGTTGGAAGCAAACAAACACGCGGTAGATTCAGAAGAGTATGGAAATTTGGTGTTTTTTAGGTTTTTGTTATTTTTTCAATTTAATTTTTATTATTGTGTTGAATGTTTATATTTGTGTATAATAATGCAATTGAATATTTGATTTTTAAATTTTAATTTTTTGTGGTTGTATTGATATATTAGGTTCTTGATGCTGAGAAAAAGAATGTGATATCTCCTGAAAATGTTAGTTGATACTTCGGTTTTCATTAATTAGTTGCACCAATGTAATTTTATAGATAAATGTATATACTTTTTATCTTTGTGTTCTTTATCATTGTGTCCTGCTTTGTTTTTATCAGAAGAGAATCAGATAATAGATCAATTGTCTCCTACTGTACAACAAATCCTTATTCACAAAATAAAGTGCTTAAGGATGAAAGTATCATGGAAGAAAATCAAGTTGAAGTATGTTGTTGCTCTTCTCATTTAAGTATTTGAGGGAACACTAGGGTAACATTTGATGGGAGAAGTTTTTTCAAAACACAAAAGGCACATGATTCAAGACATTAGATATTTCTCAGAAGTGTCTCAAATTCATAATTGATTCCCTTTTGTACCTTTAAATATTTTGTGATTAGTGTTGACAAAGTTTATGTGAAATCCTCTTAGGTGAAGAAGTTTTGCAAGTTTCAAGAATGGATTGATGTGCCTTGAGCCGGATCTAGAACCAACATGTGTAGGTGGTACAATATCAGGTATTGTGCGTAAGCGTTTCTATGCATTATTTAGCTGAAATATCCATGACATTGTTTGTTGTGTTGTAATCTATATTTGAAATCTGCATTTTTGTAATCTATATCTGAAATATTGCTTTCAATTAACCCTTTATGTTACATTCTTTGTGCAGATAATATTTATCATATTAGTTTGCAATAATCAGCTTCTTAACTGGACAAAAAAATGAATTTATATGGATTCTCCGTCATATACTCGGTTTTGCTTCTATTTTAGAGTAACCTTTGCTTGTCATTATGCATTGGAGCTTAGCATTTTAACATATTGGCCTTTTATCTTCCCTCAACAGTTGTTCTATAAAAAGTATATGACATTATATATATCTGAAACCAAACAATGACAAACTAACTCACTTTCAACTTAATTGCAAAAAATCCTTCTTTGACTAATGCAGTAGCAACATTAGCTACTTCAGTTTCAAATTTATTTGAATCGAGTAGCGCACAAATCAGAACTTCTGATGATTTTTCACATTTGATGCTCACATTCGTTGAAGGATTGAGTATGTACTATAAGTTGGAACCTTTAGAATCGGCTATGGCATTGAGGATAGCCATTTCCAAACCACATCTGACACTGAAAAAAATAGAAGATGGTTGCATGACAGACAATAACAACATAAACAATATGTTGATTTTGTTCTATTAATTTGATATGCAACTATCAAGATAGAAGATAACATAAGATAGAAGATGATCAAATTTTAAAAATAAAAATAATCAACAACGACTTCTTACTGTAACCATTATCGTTCTTATCCATTGTAATCAAGAATCACTGCAATACAGATAAGCGCATGTCAATATTCTTTTAATAATATTTCTCGGTTCTTATCTGTTGTATCAAGAAAACTAGATCACAAAAGACAGAAACATGAAGAATTCATAGGCAGCGAATAGATCACCAAATAAAAGGATAACCATGAGGATATTATTTTGACAAGCCAAGCTGGCTGCAAAAAAAGATGTTCAAAATTCAATTAACATGTCTTGCAATAAAAGCCCTAAAGAGAAAAGAAACAAAAAATCATTGAAGAAATCTGATTTATCTATCTGGAGCAGTTATCTATTCTTGTGTATGGGAGGCTCCTCAATCACTTTTCCTGAGTCTTTCTCATTCAAAACAAGACGTATATGGTAAACCACTTTTTTCTGCAATTTGCTTGCCCGTCACAGTCTCGTGGAATGATGCCGATGCAGAAAGTTTGGTACTTGCTTTGTTTCTTCTTGGCAAGAATTTAACTCTCATAAATAAATTCTTGGAGAACAGAGGGATGGAGGAAATACTCTCATTTTACTACGGAGAGTTTTACAAAACTGATGAATGTCGTAGACAGGAAGTTGAAAGGGAGAAAATGTATAATAGGGAAGAAACTTTCTACCAAAATAAGGCAAAATAAACTGTTGTCTCGTTTGATTCCTCATGTCTCTAAAGAATCTCAACATACTTTGTTACAAGGATATTTCAACTCTGCCATCTCATTCTTTATGCTTAGTCTTTTATTTAATGTTACACGTTTTGTGCACTTGATACACTCTTGTTATAT
The DNA here is from genome assembly GCA_963966055.1 of Lathyrus aphaca. Taxonomy (NCBI): domain Eukaryota; kingdom Viridiplantae; phylum Streptophyta; class Magnoliopsida; order Fabales; family Fabaceae; genus Lathyrus; species Lathyrus aphaca. Next base: position 722,378,729 of record OZ014519.1, on the reverse strand, counting down.
ATATTATAAGTTTCAGTCCTCATTTTTTTTATATTAATACTCAGGTTTCTGTCATATGTGGAAGGCAAAAATTGTCTAGAAGAATACATATCTTAAGTCTATTGTTGGACTTGGCGTTTTTGCACAAGCAGTGGGTGTTGGAAAGGAGTATGGTGTCCTTACATGGTCTGATCTGGACTCTAGGAAGAACTGTTGTGGAGAGTTTTCAGCACCAGCTTGCAAAGCTTTCTCTTCTCTTGGACCGGGTGATATAATACAATATTTGACAGGATGATTTCCGCCGAGCAAAACCAGAAGTAATGAACTATTCTGGGAAGTTATTTGGCCACGCTTACTTGCAAGAGGTTGACACTCTGAGCAACCAAATCATGATTATCTGATTTTTCTTGTTCCTGGCGTTACGTTTTCGAGGAGAAAACATGTGAAAGGGCATCATTACTTTGATTCTGTTAAGGATGTCTTGAACAAAGCAGTAGCTGAACCAAATATTATTGTGCTTGAAGAAGAAGTTGATAAAGAAGGATCAAATGCAAATGATTTCTCTGATAATCATCGTTAATGTTACCTCAAGCCTCGATTTTCTAATTATAATAATCATACAAGTTTTGTGAATGGCGGAAAGCCATCCGATTTAAGGGAGTTGGAATATGTTTCGTCTAATACAGAAGAGGTAGATGATGGTAAAAGATATAAAGGGCACAAACATACAAGGAGAGTAAACCAAAGCAAGGATATGTCTGAAAGCATTAAACAAAAGAGATATTCGCCCATTGAATTCGAAGATGCTTCTACAATGGCTACCGATATTATAATAATCATACAAGTTTTGTGAATGGCGGAAAGCCATCAGATTTAAGGGAATTGGAATATGTTTCGTCTAATACAGAAGAGGTAGATGATGGTAAAAGATATAAAGGGCACAAACATACAAGTAGAGTAAACCAAAGCAAGGATATGTCTGAAAGCATTAAACAAAAGAGATATCCGCCCATTGAATTCGAAGATGTTTCTACAAAGGCTACCGATATTCTGAGAAAAAGATGTTTCTACGATGATTCACCAAGGATGGTGGAAGCTAAGATTCTGATATATGGCAGAAAAAAGGATATTTGCACAGGTGTCTCTAGCAGTGGAGTGTCTGGTAAGAATGAAAATCCTGATAATGAAACAAACAAGATAGTCGAAAGCCAGAAAAGCCATCAGTTCAATTGGAGAGTAAGATTTAGTGACTCTAATCATGCAGATGTTCCTACTAAAAGGAGGAAACTGACATAGAATAGCCACATCATTGAGAATTCTTCAGAAGGTGAGCAAGGGCTAATATCAAAAGATCTATGTCTATGATCTGCTACTGAGGAAGTGATTGAGGAGCCCTAAAGAGAATGTAGTGAAATAATTATAACAAATAAAGGGGCTAACAAACCGAAAAAGTGAGCCAAACCAAGTTGTGAAGAATTCTTTGGCCCGGACAGAAAGATGTAATCTAGTCTAGAATCTTGTATGCTTCAATATTATGCTTCTGCTACAAAACTACAAAAACTCCAACACTCCCAGAACACACCGTAAAAAAAAATACAGATATCATAAAGCCAGTGTACAATTAAGTTATCTACAACACCCTGAAATGACCCGTAGATATCACAATTATAAACCCAAACATAATCTCAAGAATCAATAGTATTCTGCAGATTTAAAAACAACAAGAAAATCAAAGAATCAGGTTGTGTACCAAGTTTAATGCAAATTGAGATAAATAGTATTTCTATCTCAATAAAAATTCTTACTTCAGTTCATAATATAAAGTCATTTTTGAAAGTATGCAAGGTGGACTATCTAATATAACACAAAAACACAAACTTTCCACAAATTTTTCACATTTAAATTGTGGTTAAATAGGACTATATAATATATTTGTTATCTTTGTCAGGGTTAAACTATAAATAATTAAAATCTCTAATTATTTTGTCTTCATTGAACCATAACTAATCAACAGAGTTTCTAACGACTAACGACTATGAGAATTAAGGCGACTATGAGAATAATTAGCTCAACCCAAATGAAGGATCAAAACAACCACAACCAAACCATCAAAAAGGAGTGACAAAGATCAAGAAGACTATTGGTTAAAGACAACAAGAATTTCGTTTACCAAATTTAACATGAAATTATAATTCAATAAAAAAAAAATCATTCAATAGATTATTGCATCATCATTATCCTGATCATGCATGGAAATATTTCTCCTTCATCTCGTACTCAATTGAGAACAAAAAGAGGAAAAAAAACTAAAATCAGAACTCTAGCATGCAAAAGACTTGAATGAACATATGACATTAAAATAATTGATGAAACAATGTGAGGTTGAAGACAACTGTTGCGGTAAAATTTCACACCGATGTGGTGGTCAGAGGAAGTACCTGAAAAAAAAAGGTTAGCACTAGTAAATGAATAAAACAAAACCTTATAAATATGAATAAAGGAATACCTGGATGTGACATTTGTAAAATGCAGATGATTATAAATACCTTTGAAGTGTAGACATCCCTAGTTCTAGATCAACGATTGAGGTGGAACGCATCATGTTTTTGTACTTTAGTGCAAAAAATTTAGTACTTTGCAAGCTCTTCCTAGATTAATGCTAAAGATTGGGGCAAGTCTTGAAACAAAAACTTCAATGTACTCAACAACATCACCAAATCATTAGCACACTTAAAAATTAAAACCAACTGATACCAATTCAAACCTCATTCAAAAAAACCAAAAAAATAAACCCCAAAAGATAAAGATAAAAATAGTATGCAGATCTCAAAATATAAATAGTAAGCACATCTCAAAATAGTATGCATATCTCATATTTAAGAAATGTTTATATTTTAAGAAACGTTTATCAATATTAGTAGAGAATGATTCATTTTATAAATTTGATTTATATGATTATTACTTTCTTGGTTATTATATTGGTAATTAAAAATCGGCAAAGGTTCTGGATATTTCAGAACATCAAATATATTCTAAATTATAACATAACATAGAATAATAGTTATAGTAGAACTCTTTTGAAATATAATTATAACTTACCATGCACATGATCAATAAGTCCAAAATCCCAATGAATCACAATGAATAAAATCATGCAGAAGTCACAAACAATAAAAACTGGAATGCTTTCAAAAGTGCTTGAAATAACAAATGCATTAAAATTGCAGAGTAGTTTAAATAATAACATATTAAGGAATTAGGTATTTATTTATATACAAATAGAGATCTTCAGATTAAAATCTAGAAATAGGGGGAGAATATAAGACACAGTGCCATAAAATTGCAGAATTTATCGGATTAAAATCTAGACCTCAATATGAATCACAATTTATCGGATGGATATACTTTGCCAAATGTGCCATAATATTCATCGAAAACTAAAGCCTCGATCACACTATTCAACTCTAGGATTAGATGATGACGAATAACCTCATGAACTTCCTCATCTTTACCAAGTAGAGCCGAAACAGCTCGGTAACCGCAATTACCAGCTCCTTTACCATTGACCTTCCGGTTTGATGCGACAACCACTAGGATGACCTTGTAACTTTGAGCACATTTCATGGTTATGCAAACCACAAATAACACTAAATTTTCACTTTTTGCTAGCCAACATGTAACCACGAATTTTAAAAGTACACTCGCATTTTCTATTATCCGTGTCGTCTCATTTAAACTTCCGCAGTGGAACCGCTTCTTTCGCATAACAAGGTTACAAAAGGATTTCTTCTTTCCGATCCATTATATGATCTTTCAAATAACCACACCAAAATCAAGTGTAATTGTCATCCTACAAATCCATTTGATCATGCTTTCACGATCATCAAACTCTTACTTGTGATCAAAGTTATCGCTGACTTCTTTCGTCTTCATAATAACCCCCAATACATTTGGAACACCAACGTTTAAAGAAACTAATTCTTTTGAGATGTTATTCGGATGCACCACATCTATGGTAAAGAATAAGAAAAATTAACAAAACTAAAAAAACTACAGTAGACAGTAACATCAATTGATAATTAATGTGAACAATGTAGCGGCTTTCGCATAACAAGGTTACAAAAGGATTTCTTATTTCCGATCCATTATATGATCTTTCAATAACCACACCAAAATCAAGTGTAATTGTCATCCTACGAATCCATTTGATCATGCTTTCACGATCATCAAACTCTTACTTGTGATCAAAGTTATCGCTGACTTCTTTCGTCTTCATAATAACCCCCAATACATTTGGAACACCAACGTTTAAAGAAACTAATTCTTTTGAGATGTTATTCGAGTGCAACACATCTATGGTAAAGAATAAGAAAAATTAACAAAACTAAAAAAACTAAAGTAGACAAAGTAACATCAATTGATAATTAATGTGAACAATGTAGCGGACAAAGTTAGATTTTTACCTGAAATTCGCTTTTCACTTTCTCCCTTTGATTTGTTGCAACAGAAAAGATTGAGTTTTGGAGTAAAAAATGGAGTGGATGATATAAGATCTTCTAGTTGTTGAAGGTTGGAGAAGAGGAAACAAACTACAATGGGGAGGATATATTTGCACAAGTTGGGAACATTTTAGAAATTTTGTCAGATGACTAAGAGAGTCATGGAGTGAATTGAGAATTCTCAATAAATAAATCTCTAAACCACCACCAAGACAAAGATCAAGAAGATTATTGGATAAAGATAACAAAGAGGAAATGAAATAGAATTCACAATTTAAGATTAGTTTACCAAATTTAACGTGAAATTATAACATAATTCAATATAAAAAATTAAATTCATTCAATAGGCATCATAGCATCATAATCATGTATGAAAATGTTTCTCCATCATCTCGTACTCAATTGACAACCAAAAGAAGAAGGAAAAGACTAACATCAAAACTCTAACATGCAAAAGACTTGAATGAACATGATCATATAACATTAAAATATCAGATGAAAATGAATTTGGGAAGCTTATATAACTATTTCGAGTTGAAATAATATGAGGTTGAAGACAACTGTTGCGGTAAAATTTCACAAAGGTGTGGTGGTCATAGGGAGTATGTGTAAAAATAAGATTAGCATTCTGACGCTCAAATTAGCAAATGAATGAAATAAAACCTTACAAATATGAATAGAGAAATACCTGGATATGGTGGTCAGAGGGAATACCTGTAAAAGAAGATTAGCACTCCGACGCTCAAGTTAGTAAATGAATGAAATAAAACCTTATAAATATAAGTAGAGAAATACCAGGATATGGTGGTCAGGGAGAGTACCTGCAAAAAGGTTAGCACTCCGACGCTCATAAAACCTCATAAATATGAGTAGAAGAATACCTAGATGTGGTGGTCAGAAGGAGTACCTAAAAAAAAATAAAAGGTTAGCACTCTGACATTCAAGTAAGTAAATAAATAAATGAAATAAAAACTTATAAATATGAAGTGTGGTACGGATAGCATTCTTGTACACTTTAGTGCAAAAAATTTAGTATGCACTTCACCTATGGAACGGATCGCATTCTTCCTAGATTAATCCTAAAGATTGGGGCAAAGTCTTGAAACAAAAGCCTAAATAAAGTCAATAACATCACTAGCACACTCCAAAAGTAAAACCAACTAATACCAAATCAAACATCATTCAAAAAACCAAAAAAAAAATAAACCCCAAAAGATAAAGATAAAAATAGTATACACATCTCAAAATATAAATAGTAAGCACATCTCAAAATAGTATGCACATCTCATATTTTAAGAAATGCTCATATTATAAGAAACGTTTATCAAAATTAGTACATAATGATTCATTTTATAAATTTGATTTATACGGTTATTAGTTTCTTGGTTATTATATTGATAATTAAAAATGGGCAAAGGTTCTGGATATTTTATAACTTACCATGCACATGATCAATACGTCCAAAATCCCAATGAATCACAGTGAATAAAACCATGTAGAAGTCACAAACAATAAAAACTGGAATGCTTACAAAAGAGCTTGAAATAACAAATGCATTAAAATTGCAGACTAGTTTAAATAATAACATATTAAGGAGCAAGGTATTTATTTATATACAAATAGAGATCTTCAGATTAAAATCTAGAAAAAGGGGGAGAATATAAGACATAATGCCATAAATTGCAGATTTTAGACCTCAACATGAGCCACAATTTACTGAAGAGATACTTTGCCAAATGTGCCAAAGATATCCTGCGAAAACTAAAGCCTCAACCACACTGTTCAACTTATGGAGAATCTTGCTTAATTAATCCTGGCAGGTCAGACAATCAAAAGATAACAGAAAAAGTACACAGAAAAAATAACCAATTCTGTCGCAAAGTTGGGGTAAAAACTTAGCAGCTAACAGCCCACTAATTCTAACTCTAGAAAATATCGTACAGTCTGCGGAGCGTGATGGTTCCAGTAATGAATTCTGGTGCCCGATGAAATCCTCGGGTAAAACTTAGCAGCTAGATCATCACATAACACGCCCACAAATTGATGAAAAACAGATAAGGTAGCGAGAAGAGATATACTCCACAATTCTGTTCAGCAATGTTGTGGAACAAATATATACCGGTAAGTTAATAGTAATTGTCATTGTCACCACATCAAACCAACAGAAGCTTGATGCTATAAGAAATTAATTGCTACAATACAGCAAGCATGATCAAAACCAGATAACAAAATACAAATTTCAGTGATGAATTTAGAAAGGAGCCAAGTGTCACAAACTCACATGTCCAATAACTCCCACCACATGACCTTTTTCAAGATTTTTGGACATCCTCACCTGGTCCTAATAATTCCAACAAACCTAGATGAACATATCCTCACCTGGTCCTGAGAAAACTTTGGTCATGTTTTGTAACTACACTGCATTCACAGGATGGATTTTAGAACTTTTATGACATGCCAATGTCCAACATTTTATGAAACACAAGTTCAAATAAAGTGTTTCATAATAGTTATTGGTAAGCCAAATGAAAACTGATATATTGAAGGTGATATAATAAGAATGAATTCACAAACTGAGGAAGATAGATCACGGAGAAATCATGTGGTCAAAATTTTTTCCTACAAACACACACCATCAAAATACAACTTCCAATCCATAACAAGTACACTTGAGGAAAAAATGGCCTGTTTTATCCTAAGGCTCAAAGCATGTCCTTGACAATCTCGCCACAGTTTTCGCAGTCCATATGCTCAATGTGACACCCCTATGGGATTTTAGGAATCAAGAAAACCAGATTCCCCAGATGCAGAAAAGAGAAGAATTCATATTCAGAGTAACGGAAAAATTTGGGCTTCGTCACTGATAAAATATCCATTTGGGAGAATGTAGTGAAATAATTATAATAAATAAAGTGGCTAACAAACCGAAAAAGTGAGCTAAACCAAGTTGTGAAGAATTCTTTGGCTCGGGCAGAAAGATGTACTCTAGTCTAGAATCTTGTATGCTTCAATATTATGCTTCTGCTACAAAAATACAAAAACTCCAACACTCCCAGAACACACCGTAAAAAAAAATACAGATATCATAAAAAGAAGTGTATCCATAACATTGGAAGAATAGTATGTTAACCTCTGTTTCCATAGGCCACAGGCCACAGCAGACCAGACTTTTTCATAGTTAAGACTCACAGAAAATTCAAAGGAACCCAAAATTCCCGAGTATTAAACACACTGAAATGATAATTGTCTTTCTTTGTAGAAATGACAAAATTAAAGAATGCAACACAACCTCTAAGACATGATGGTTCCCCCGGACACAAACTTCCAGCCAATTTGCAAGTAATTGTACCCATTATGAAACATGACAGTTTGGGCTTCCGCCTAATACCGAAGAAGCTATTGGGCCTATATCATAAATAAAAAATAACAACAAACCCCAGGGAACAGATCATCAAAACATACCTAACCAAGTTGTCCAAATTAAATCCTAGAAAATATAAACCCTAGCTAGCAGAACATTTTGGATTTCATATCCTTCTTTATTCTTTCACCAGAGATAATTTATACAAAGAAGCAGATACACTTATCTCCAATTTCTCCACTGTAGACCAACTAAAAAGGTGGGACTGCCAGAATTAAGAAAACTTTGGTTGTACAGCAAACTTACTGTCATCAACAGACAATAAATGTACAGAAATTAAACTCTGATATATAACATAATTCTCCAAACCAAGTTGCAGATAACCATCACAAAGGCCCACCAATTTGTCCGAATGTCTCAAAAACTATGTAAACTTATACGCTTTCTGGATACAAAACCCCAAATGTAGAACAAAACATTTGTAAAAGGTAGTATCGATGTCAAGAACCCTTAAGGACTGAACTTTCCAATTAAACATCAATAGACTAATCAAAACTAAAACATTCAATTGGAAATCATAAAGGAATAAATAAGAAGACTAGCAAAAAGAATCGGCAAAGAAGAAATAAAATGAAAATAAATTAAGTACCAAAATAAACTTGACGCTTGATACTACATAGAATACACTACACTGCAGAAAATAGACGATGTTTCAATTCACATGTATGGCGATAAAAGCCAGAAAAAATCAAGGCCCAGAAACAAGAAACTAGAAAGGATAATATGCTCACGAACTACCTTTCCTGCAACACCAGAGGAAATACAAGATCAATAATAATATGCTTTCAAAAGGGATAAAGAATTATTGAAACCCAAGAGATTTTAAAAGAGATCACCAAATAAAAAACTCAGGCTCCATGCACTATTAAAACTTATTTTGACAAACCAAGCTGAGAAAAACAGGTTTAGAATTCAAATTGTATGTCTTGTGATCAAATTTTAAAAATAATAATAATCAAGAACAGCTTCTTTCTATAACCTAAGAGATTTTAAAAGAGATCACCAATTAAAAAACTCAGGCTCCATGCTTCTATTGAAAATCATTTTGACAAACCAAGCTGCAGAAACACGGATTTAGAATTCAAATTGTATGTCTTGTGAAGTCTGATGTTAAAAATAATAAAGAACAACTCATTTGTATGTCTTGTGATCAAATTTTAAAAATAAAAATAATCAAGAACAACTTCTTTCTAAACCATTTTCGTTCTTATCCATCGTAATCAAGAATTGCAAACTGCTCCCGATATCTAGTAATCAGCTCGCTGCAATACAGATAAGCACATGTCAATATTCTTTTATTTTTAACAGCATTGAACAATTATCACCATTATTTGATATCAATTGCAAAGGAGCAAATAGAGAAAACAGGACCATAAGTAGTAAATCAAGAAAGCAAAACCATAAAGGAGTAAATCGAGAAAAGAGGACAATAAAACTCTAGAAGAAATGAAATGAAAACAGTTCACAATCCAAGAGTATATTTTTTTTTAAAAAAACTGATTAACACACAACAATATTGTTGCAAAACAGAACATAACAGAAAAAATTACAAGTTTCAATTTGCAATTTAAGTGAGGTGATAAATGCAAAAACATTACCATTATTTGATGATATCAATCTGCGATACCTTAACAGAAAATTAACACCAAAACTCCAAGGAGTTGCGCCAATAAGTAGCGCAAAACACCATATGTAAAATTCACACCAAAACTGCAGGGAGTTGCCAATAAGTAACGCAAAACACCCATGCAAAAGAACAATCATTTAAAACCCCAACAATAATAATAGTAGACAGCAACTTCCAAGGTCAACTGACAAAAACCATATTAAACCTAAGAATCAAGAAACCAAAAATTCAACAGCCATGAAGATCAAACAAGAGGAAAATAGAACTAGAAGAAATCATGTGTTTCCGGCAACACCAAATCAAAGAAGATATGCTTTCGAAAACGATAAAGAAATATTGAAAATAAAAAGAATTTAATAGAGATCACCAAATCGAAAACCAAAATGCTAAGCTCCATGCTGTGAAGAAGGTTATTGATTGGACAACCCCACTCTGAAAAAAACGTTGAGAAATAAATTTCTATGCCTTTCAAGTTGCAATCAAAGGCCGGAAATAAAAATAGTAAAAAGTTGATTTGGCTATCTGTAGTTATTTTCCGTTCTTGTTGTATCAAAACATTTTGAATTTAAATGAAGAATTAAATCTAAGTTATAGAAACAGTTCTAGTCAACCAATCTGTAAGAGAGTAGAGAAGAAGTATGATTATATGAACAAGAACAAGTAAACTTTATAATCAAGAAATTGAAACACATCCTCTCCTGCAACACCAAAAAGAATAAAAAGTCAAGAAATCAAAAATCATATCCTCTCCTGACATCTTAAAAGAGTAAATGATAAATCAATAAATAATATGAACTACTGAGTAATATTAAACTAAAAGAAACTGCAAAACTGCCCAAATTAAAAGTCAAGGCTCTCATGCAATGAAGGTTATTATTATTTTGAAAAACCGCACTGCAGAAAAGATATGTTGAAGGTTCATATGGAATGTCTTGAAATCAAACCAAAGAAATAAAAAATACAAAGAACAAATCATTGAAAAATTGGATTTATCTGGAGTTGTTCTCCACAGCTTTCGCAATCCAGTAACACTCAGATGGAACTTAAGGAATCAAGAAAATCAGAACAGAAAAGAGAAGAATTCATATTCAGAGTATAGATCACCAGATAAAAACATAATAATATCCATGTGATGTGAAACGGAAAAAATTTGGGCAATCCAGTAACACTCAGATGGAACTTAAGGAATCAAGAAAATAAGAACAGAAAAGAGAAGAATTCATATTCAGAGTATAGATCACCAGATAAAAACATAATATCCATGTTATGTGAAACGGAAAAATTTTGGGCTTTGTCACTGATATATATCCCTTTGGGTGAATGTAGTGAAATAATTATAACAAATAAAGTGACTAACAAACCGAAAAGGTGAGCCAAACCAAGTTGTGAAGAATTCTTTGCCTCGGACAGAAAGATGTACTCTAGCCTATAATCTTGTATGCTTCAATATTATGCTTCTGCTACAAAAATACAAAAAATCCAACACTCCCATAACACACCGTCAAAAAAAAAAACAGATATCATAAAAAAGAAGGGTTTTATCCCCAACATTGGAAGAATAGTATTTTAACCTCTGTTTCACAGGCCACAGGCCACAGGTCACAGGCCACATGCCCCAACAGACCAGACTCTCATAGGTTGTCTCGCCTATAAGACTCGCACAAAATTCAAAGGACTCCAAAATCACCGAGTATCAAACACTCTGGAATGTTAATTGTCTTTCTTAGTAGAAATGATCAAATTAAAGAATGCAACACAAACTTCCAGCCAATTTGCAAGTACTTGTATCCAACATGAAACATGACAGTTTGAGCTTCCTTCCATCTAATACCAAAGGAGGTATTGGGCCTACATTATAAATCAGAAATCCTTGGCTCGGGCAGAAAGATGTACTCTAGTTTAGAATCTTGTATGCTTCAATACTATGCTTCTGCTACAAAAATACAAAAACTCCAACACTCCCAGAACACACAATAAAAAAAAAAAGTAGGTTAACCTCTGTTTCCACATGCCACAGGCAATAGCAGACCAGACTTTCATAGGTAAGTCTCGCAGAAAATTCAAAAACACACTGAAATGTTAATTGTGTTTCTTAGTAGAAATGACCAAATTAAAGAATACAACACAACCTAGGAAGACATGATGGTTCCCGGACACAAATATCCAGCCAAATTGCAAGTTCTTGTACCCATTATGAAACATGGCAGTTTGAGCTTCCACCTAATACAGAAGGAGCTATAGGCCTACATCATAAATCAGAAATAACACCAAACCCCAGATCATCAAAACATACCTAACCAAGTTGTTCAAAGTAAATCCCAGCTAGCAGAACATTTTGGATTACATATCCTTCTTTATTCTTTCACCGGAGACAATTTATACAAAGAAACAGATACACTTATCTCCTATTTCTCCACATGATTCAGAAGTAAGCACACTTACTCAGCAACAGATAATAAATGTACAGAAATTAAACTCAGACAGAGAGGTTGTAGAAAAAGAACCAAGAATATAGCATAATTCTCTAAACCATATTGCAGATCAGCATCACAAAGAGAGGCCCACCAATTTTTCCGAATGTCTCAAAAACTATGTCAACATTTGCGTTTTCCATATACAAAATCCCAAATGTAGAACAAACATTTGTAAAAGGCATTATGAGTATCGATGTCAAGACCCTTAAGACAGAACTTTTCAAGTAAACATCAATAGACTAATTAAAACTAAAACATCCAATTGGAAATCATAAAGGAATAAATAAGAAAACTAAACAAAAAGAATCGGCAAAGAAGAAATCAAATGAAAAAAAATTGGTACCAAAATAAACTTGAGGCTTGATACTACACAGAATACACTACACAGCAGAAAATAGAGCCATGATTCAATTCACATGCATGGCGATAAAGCTAGAAAATCAAACCTCAGAATAAAGACACCCGAAAGGATTCAGATTACAAAACACAAAGAATAATATATGTACTACCTTTTCTGCAACACAAGAGGAAATAAATGATCAATAATAATATGCTTTCAAAAGGATAAAGAATTATTGAAACCTTTAAAAGAGATCACCAAATAAAAAACTCAGGCTCCATGCTCTATTGAAAATTATTTTGACAAACCAAGCTGCAGAGAAACAAGTTTAGAATTCAAATTGTATGTCTAGTGATCCAAGTCTTAAATTAAAAATAATAAAGAACGACTCATTTGTATGTCTTGTGATCAAAGTCTGAAATTAAAAATAATAAAGAACGACTCATTTGTATGTTGTATGTATGACCAAATTTTAAAAATAAAAATAATCAAGAACGACTTCTTACTGTAACCATTATCGTTCTTATCCATTGGAATCAAGAATCACAGCAATACAGATAAGTTCATGTCAATATTCTTTTAATAATAGTTCTCGGTTCTTATTTGTTGTATCAAGAAAACTAGATCGCAAAAGACAGAAACATGAAGAATTTATAGTTAGAGAATAGATCACCAAATAAAAGGATAACCATGAGGATATTATTTTGACAAGCCAAGCTGCAGAAAAAGATGTTCAAAATTCAATTAGCATGTCTTGCAATAAAAGCCCAAAGAGAAAAGAATAAAAATCATTGAAGAAATCTGATTTATCTATCTGGAGCAGTTATCTGTTCTTGTGTATGGGAGGCTCCTCAATCACTTTTCATTCGAGTCTTTCTCATTCAAAACAAGTCGTGTATGATAAACCTTTCTCTTCTGCAATTTGCTTTGCCCGTCACAGTCTCGTGGAGTGATGCCGATGCAGAAAGTTTGGTACTTGCTTTGTTTCTTTTTGGCAAGAATTTTACTCTCATAGATAAATTCTTGGAGAACAAAGGGATGGAGGAAATACTCCCATTTTATTATGGAAAGTTTTACAAAACTGATGAATACCGTAGATGGTCTGAGTGCAGCAAGTTGAAAGGGAGAAAATGTATAATAGGGAAGAAACTTTCTACCAAAATACCAAAATAAGGTAAAATAAACTGTTGTCTCGTTTGATTCCTCATGTCTCTAAAGAATCTCAACATACTTTGTTACAGGTATATTTCAACTCTGCCATCTCATTCTTTATGCTTAGTCTTTTATTTAATGTTAAACGTTTTGTGCATTTGATACACTCTTGTTATATATATTATAAGTTTCAGTCCTCATTTTGTTTATATTAATACTCAGGTTTCTGTCATATGTGGAAGGCAAAACTTGTCTAGAAGAATACAAATCTTCTATCAAGTCTATTGTTGGACTTGGTGTTTTTGCACAAGCAGAAGGTATTTGCACAAGCAGAAGGTATTGGAAATGAGAATGGTGTCCTTACTTTGATTCTGTTAAGGATGTCTTGAACAAAGTAGTAGCTGAACCAAATATTTTTGTGCTTGAAGAAGTTGATGAAGAAGGATCAAACGCAAATGATTTCTCTGACAATCATCGTCAATGTTACCTCAAGCCTCGATTTTCTAATTACAATAATCATACAAGTTTTGTGAATGGCGGAAAGCCATCAGATTTAAGGGAATTGAAATATGTTTCATCTAATACAGTTGAGGTAGATGTTGATGGTAAAAGATATAAAGGGCACAAATATACAAGGAGAGTAAACCATAGCAAGGATATGTCTGAAAGCATTAAACAAAAGAGATATCCACCCATTGAATTCGAAGATGCTTCTACAATGGCTACCGATATTCTGAGAAAAAGATGCTTCTACGATGATTCACCAAGGATGGTGGAAGCTAAGATTCTGATATATAGCAGAAAAAATGATATTTGCAGAGGTGTCTCTAGCAGTGGAGTGTCTGGTAAGAATGAAAATCCTGATAATGAAGCAAACAAGATAGTCGAAAGCTAGAAAAACCATCAGTTCAATTGGAGAGTAAGATTAAGTGACTCTAATCATGCAGCTGTTCCTACTAAAAGGAGGAAAATGACAGAGAATAGCCACATCATTGAGAATTCTTCAGAAGCTGAGCAAGGGCTAATATCAAAAGATCCATGTCTAAGAACTGCTACTGCGGGAGTAATTGAGGAGCCCTAAAGAAAATGTAGTGAAATAATTATAACAAATAAAGTGGCTAACAAACCGAAAAAGTGAGCCAAACCAAGTTGTGAAGAATTATTTGGCTCGGACAGAAAGATGTAATCTAGTCTAGAATCTTGTATGCTTCAATATTATGCTTCTGCTACAAAACTACAAAAACTCCAACACTCCCAGAACACACCGTCAAAATAAAAATACAGATATCATAAAGTCAGTGTACAATTAAGTTATCTACAGTACCCTGAAATGGCCCGTAGATATCACAATTATAAACCCAAACATAATCTGATTCTAAGTTATCTACAGTACCCTGAAATGGCCCGTAGATATCACAATTATAAACCCAAACATAATCTCAAGAATCAATAGTACTCTGCAGATTTGAAAGCAACTAGAAAATCAAAGAATCAGGTTGTGTACCAATTTTAATGCAAATTGAGATATTTCTATCTCAATGAAAATTCTTACTTCAGTTCATAATATAAAGTCATTTTTGAAAGTAAGCAAGATGGACTATCTAATATAACACAGAAACACAAACTTTCCACAAAATTTTCACATTTAAATTATGGTTAAATAGGACTATATAATATATTTGTTATCTTTGTCATGGTTAAACTATAAATAAATAAAATCTCTAATTATTTAATTATTTTGTCTCCATTGAACCATAACTAATCAACAGAGTTTCAGACGACTATGAGAATAGTTAGCTCAACCCAAATGAAGGATTAAAACAACCACCACCAAACCATCAAAAAGGAGTGACAAAGATCAAGAAGACTTTTGGATAAAGACAACAAAGAGGAAATGAAATAGATTTCACAATTAAAGATTTAGTTTACCAAATTTAACGTGAAATTATGATCATGTATGGAAATATTTCTCCATCTTCTCGTACTCAATTGAGAACAAAAAGAGGAAAAAAAACTAAAATCAGAACTCTAGCGTGCAAAAGACTTGAATGAGCATATGACATTAAAATAACCGATGAAAATGAATTTTGGAAGCTATTATAACTATTCCAAATTGAAACAATGTTAGGTTGAAGGCAACTGTTGCGGTAAAATTTCACACCGATGAAAATGAATGAAACAAAACCTTATAAACATGAATAAAGGAATACCTTGATGTGACATTTGTATAATGGAGATGATTATAAATACCTTTGAAGTGTAGACATCCATAGTTCTAGATCAACAATTGAGGTGGAACGAATCATGTTCTTGTACTTTAGTGCAAAAAATTTAGTACTTTGCAAGCTCTTCCTAGATTAATGCTAAAGATTGGGGGTAGTCTTGAAACAAAAACTTCAATGAACTCAACAACATCACCAAATCATTAGCACACTTCAAAATTAAAACCAACTAATACCAGATTAAACCTCATTCAAAAAACCAAAAAAATAAACCCCAAAAGATAAAGATAAAAATAGTATGCACATCTCAAAATATAGAGAATTTACCATAGATCAACGGATTAAAATTCAAGGCGGCTATGAAGAACACTTATATTTTAAGAAACGTTATTTTAAGAAACCACACATCCCACATGTCTTTCAATCAAAATTCGTAGAGAATGATTCATTTTATAAATTTGATTTATATGATTACTTTCTTGGTTATTATTTTGGGAATTAAGAATCAGCAAAGGTTCTGGATATTTCAGTTAGCTGAACATCAAATATATTCTTAATTATAACTTACATATAAGAATAGTTATAGCTGAACTCTTTTGAAATATAATTATAACTTACCATGCACTCAATCAACACGTCCAAAATCTCAATGATCACAGTGAATAAAACCATGCAGAAGTCACAAACAATAAAAACTGAATGCTTACAAAAGAGCTTGAAATAACAAATGCATTAAATTGCAGAGTAGTTTAAATAATAACATATTAACAAATAGAGATCTTCAGATTAAAATCTAGAAATAGGGGAAGAATATAAGACACAATGCCAAAAATTGCAGATTTTAGACCTCGATATGAGCCACAATTTACCGGATGGAGAAACTTTGCTAAATGTGCCAAAGATAATCTTCGAAAACTAAAGCCTCTAACAATTTACCACACTGTTCAACTTATGGAGAATCTTGCTTAATTAATCCTTACAGGTCAGACAATCAAAAGATAACAGAAAAAGTAGAGAAATAGAAAAAATCAGAATTAAAATTGCACATGACTCTAACATTTAGAAAATATCATAAGTCAGCAGAGCATGATGGTTCCAATAATGAATTCTGGTGCCCGATGAAATCCTTGGAGGAAATGAACTCATATTCCTATATATATCATAAACAACTCTCTTCAGATGTAGATTCAAACACGCCCACAAATTGATGAAAAACAGAGAAGGTAACAAGAGATATACAGGTAAGTTAACAGTAATTGTCGTTGTCACCACATCAAAACAACCAAAGCTTGATGCTACAAAGAAATTAATTGCTTCAAAAGAAGCCTGATCAAAACCAGATAACAAAATACAAAATATTTCAATGATGAATCTAGAAAGGAGTCAAGTGTCACAGACTCATATGTCCAATAACTCCCACCACAGGACCTTTTAAAAGATTTTTGGACTTGCCACCGACTACAAGAAGTGTGATAATTTGAGATTGAGTAATCTTTCCCCCCTCATGTGTTAATTAAGCAATCAAAGATGATATTTTGATTCAATACATGCTCACATGGTCCTAATAATTCCAACAAACCTAGATGAACACAACATCGCCTGGTCCAGAGAAGACTTTGGTCATGTTTTATAACTACACTGCATTCACAGGATGTTAGAGCTTTTCACAAATTCAATATTGAATTATATTACATGCTAATGTCCAACATTTTACGAACCACAAGTTCAAATAAAGTGTTTCAGAATAGAGTTATTTGGTAAGCCAAATGAAAACTAATATATTGAAGGTGATATAATAAGAATGAATTCATAAACCGAGGAAGATAGATCCCGGAGAAATCACGTGGTCAAATTTTTTCCTACAAACACAGAAACCAACATTACCACACCACACCATCAAAACACAACTTCCAATCCATAACAAGTACAAAAATGGCCTGTTTTTATCCTAAGGCATGTCCTTGACAATCTCGCCATAGCTTTCAAGAAAATAGAAAGGATTCAAAATACAAAACACGAAGAATTATATACTCAGGAACTACCTTTCCTGCAACACCATAGTCTGAAATTAAAAATGATAAAGAACGATTCATTTGTATGTCTTGTGATCAAATTTTAAAAATAAAAACAATCAACAACTTCTTTCTATAACCCAAGAGATTTCAAAAGAGATAATCAAATAAAAAACTAAATATCCATGTGAAACGGAAAAAATTTGGGTTTTGTCACTGATAAATATCCCTTTGGGTGAATGTAGTGAAATAATTATAACAAATAAAGTGGCTAACAAACCGAAAAAGTGAGCCAAACCAAGTTGTGAAGAATTCTTTGGCTCCGACAGAAAGATGTACTCTAGTCTAGAATCTTGTATGCTTCAATATTATGCTTCTGCTACAAAAATACAAAAACTCCCACACTCCCAGAACATACTGTCAAAAAAATACAGATATCATAAAAAAGAAGGGTTTTATCACCAACATTGGAAGAATAGTATGTTAAACTCTGTTTTACAGGCCACAGGCCACAGCAGACCAGCCTTCCATAGGTTGTCTTTCTTGCCTATAAGACTCGCATAAAATTCAAAAGACTCCAAAATCGCCGAGTATCAAACACACTGAAATGTTAATTGTCGTTCTTAGTAGAACTGACAAAATTAAAGAATGCAACACAAACTTCCAGCCAATTTGCAAGTACTTGTATCCAATATGAAACATGACAGTTTGAGCTTCCTTCCACCTAATACCGAAGGAGGTATTGGGCCTACATCATAAATCAGAAATCCTTGGCTCGGACAGAAAGATGTACTCTAGTTTAGAAAAATACCTTTTTCTACAAAAATACAAAAACTCCAACACTCCCACACCATCAAAAAAATACAGATATCATAAAAAAGAAGTGTTATATCCCAAACATTAGAAAATTAGCAGACCAGACTTTCATAGGTAAGTCTTGGCAGAAAATTCAAAAAAACACTGAAATGTACCCATTATAAAACATCCAGCCAATTTGCAAGAACTTGTACTCATTATGAAACATGGCAGTTTGAGTTTCCACCAAATACATAAGGAGCTATAGGCCTACATCATAAATCAGAAATAACACCAAACCCCAGATCGTCAAAATGTACCTAACCAAGTTGTCCAAATTAAATCCCAACTAGCAGAACATTTTGGATAACATATCCTTCTTTATTCTTTCACCAGAGACAATTTATACAAAGAAGCAGATACACTTATCTCCAAACTCTCCGCGTGATTCAGAATCAAGAAAACTTTTGTGTTCTACAGCAAACTTACTCTGTCAGCAACAGACAATAGATTGTAGAAAAAGAACCAAGGAGAAAGAATATAGCATAATTCTCCAAACCAAGTGGCAGATCTGCATCACAAAGAGAGGCCCACCAATTTTTCCGAATGTCTCAAATGTAGAACAAACATTTGTAAGAGGCAGTATGAGTCTCGATGTCAAGAACTTTTCAATTAAACATCAATAGACTAATCAAAACTAAAACATCCAATTGGAAATCATAAAGGAATAAATAAGAAGACTAGATGAAAAGAATCGACAAAGAAGAAATTAAATGAAAAAAAAATCAAGTACCAAAATAAACTTGAGGCTTGATACTACACAGAATACACCCAGCAGAAAATAGAGCCATGTTTCAATTCACATGCATGGCAATAAAAGCTAAATCAAACCTTAGAATCAAGAAACTAGAAAGAATTCAGAATACAAAACACGAAGAATAATATGCTCACGGACTACCTTTTCTGTAACACCAGAGGAAATAAATGATCAATAATAATATGCTCTCAAAAGGGATAAAGAATTATTGAAACCTAAGAGATTTTAAAAGATCACCAGATAAAAAACTCAGGCTCCATGCTCTATTGAAAATTATTGACAAACCAATCTGCAGAAAATCAAGTTTAGAATTCAAATTGTATTTCTTGTGATCTAAGTCTTAAATTAAAAATAATAAAGAACGAGTCATTTGTATGTCTTGTGATCAAATTATAAAAATAAAAATAATCAAGAACGAGTTCATTCTATAACCTTTATCGTTTTTATCCATTGTAATCAATAATCAAGGTTCTCTCTGGAGTAGTTCTCGGTTCTTATCTGTTGTATCAAGAAAACTAGATCTCAAAAGACAGAAACATAAAGAATTTATAGTCAAAGTGTATATAGATCACCAAATAAAAGCATAACCATGAGGATATTATTTTGACAAGCCAAGCTGCAGAAAAATATGTTCAAAATTCAATTAGCGTGTCTTGCAATAAAAGCCCTAAAGAGAAAAGAAAAAAAAAATCATTGAAGAAATCTGATTTATCTATCTGGAGCTGTTCTCTGTTCTTGTGTGTCGTATCATGACTTTAGATATGAAGGTAATGGATAAACATATCTCTTACTTATCAAATGAAAACCAGTGTCAAGTCAGTTTCATGTGTGCTTAATAGATTATATCTATAAACTAAACGAAAGATTCATAGTAAAGTAACCCAAATTCATTAATAAAACACGATCAGCCATGTATGAAGACGCAACTCAAATCCATTAAGAAGAAAACACCATAATCTGAGAAAACACAAGGAAAATCCATCAGAAAACTCGATCAGCAAGCAATCTGAGAAATCGTATCAAGAGGCAACGCAAATCCATTAAGAAAACACATCCACAAACCCTAACATCAAGAGCAGAATTATTTAAGAAATTTGATTTCTCAAAAGGCGTTCTCCGTTCTTATCCCTTACATCTTGATGATTGGTCCAATGAAGAATTATGTCAAAGAATTCTTGATAATTGATCCATAAAAAAGAGTCGAATGATTAGAAAAATTCTCAATTTCTACAATCCGAAAACCATATCAACAAACAAATCCCTAAGAACACAAGAAAAGCAAACCATGAATTCCAGCCATCACGATGCAAACAAATCTGAGCAAAACTTTGACAACGAGAAATAAAATTCATCAACCCAACAAATAGAACTTAAAAGAAGAACAAACGAGAGTACCGTATAACAAACTATTTTTGGAATTTTGAAATGAAGGTGGAGGAGGCTTATATAGAATGTAGGATCGAGATTAACGGCTGTGATATCAAGGAGGAGGAAAATTTGACGGCCATGATGCAATTAAAATAAGACTGTTACGCGTTTTTCTCTAAATAAGGCGGTGTAAATGCGGGATAAGATTCATATGAATAAAGAATTAACGTCGAATCATGAAAATTTGTATATCAAGAGTTAACATTTAAATTTATATTTATATTTTTTTTTTTTGGATAAGATATGAAATTTTATGGGATATGAATCTCATATAGGTGAATAATTTTGATTTTTTTTAAAATAATTGGCTATAATTTTGATATAGGTTGAAATTATTTTTTATTGATAATTTTAATCTCACAAGTTAAATAGTAATATGTGTGGTTTATATTAAATTTATATAGACTTGAATTAAAAGTATAAATAAATAAAAGAGTGGATTGAGTCTCCGTCTATTAACACGTGTCGTGCCGGTAGTGTGTATTGAGTCAACAAGCGACACATGATAAATTGTGGGATTTAATTGTGTTTCATGAATTTCGGAGAATCAACTGTCTATTCCCGAAATGTTTGTTATATCCTAATAATCCTATGATATCTTGGATACAAGAGCAACGTGACTATAAATACCTCAATATCACGACGAAGAATGACCTAACTACAACACTGAGCTAGGTCTCAACTAGGGATGGTAAAAAAAACGTACTCGCGGATAAAATTTATCACGAGCACGGGTTGAATAACTTAACGGGTATCTACTGATAACGTAAATGAATAATTAGTTATCCATTTTCTTACGGACATGAATATGAATTTGATGGTACTCGTACCCGCAGATATCTATATTCGTTAGTAATTAATAAAATACTTAAATATCCTTTTAAGATTAGCATACATGAATACTTGATAAATTAATATGCATTTTGTTAACATTTTCTCATATTCTACAACAATATTCACTATAAGATGCTTTTAAATTTAATATGATAAATGCATTCAAAGGTTTTACACATAATTTTTTATTTATAAAAACGTAAATTTTATATTCAATATATAAAAATTTATAAATTTCAATTAAAAAAAGTATTTGTGGGTATCTATTAATACCCACGGGTATTTCGAAATCCACAAATATCCGTCTGGCGAATACCACACAGATATGAGGCGGGTACGAATATCATTTTTATTTAACGGGACGAGTAGCGGGAGACTAGTATCTGTCCCCATGGGTACTTATTGTCATCCCTAGTCTCAACCTTACAACAACCTTAAAGTCTCTGACAACCCTTAATCAGTAGGGTTGTCATGCATTTGTACTTTTAACAAATATAATTGGTGTCCACCATGAGGCCCCGATAAAATTAACCTAGATCACATTCATGATTTACTCATTGTTGCTTTCAGCATCTTCTCACAAGGATGTTTGAGCAAAGTTTCAGAAAGACTACCAACATCATTACTGAAGGTTTCTTCGGGAAGAGTGAATCTACCTTCTCCCAAAGAAAGTACGTTTGGAAGATGTTAATAGAAAACATTTCACTAGTTAAAGCTCTCAGAACCCTAAGTAATGATTGAGAGTCCATAATCACCTTTTCGAGAGAAGACGCAATCAGTGTACTCCCCACAATAACAATCTCATGGTCGTCACAATTCAATATGTCTATTAGGATGTGAAACGAGTGTTGATCGACTATGGCATCTCAACAGACATCATACTCTAGAGCGCCTTCCAAGGGATCTAGCTTGACCCTAATAGAATTGGATTTTTCCAAGGATCCCTAGTTGCCTTTCGGGCAAGTGCGGGACAAAGGCCACATCACACTCGAAATAACATTCGACCCAAAGGTGTGTTAAGTGGTTGTTTTATAACAGAGGTAAAATATCCTTCCTGGTTAGCTAAAATGGTCCTCTTGAGAAAGGCATAAAAAAAGTGGTGTATGTGCATTAATTTTGCTGACCTCAATGCTAGATGTCCTAAAGATTTGTATTCTCTCCCCGACATAGATTGTTTGATTGAAGGATCTTCGGGTTATAAAAAAAATGAGTTTCATGGATTCCTATTCAGGGTACGACCAAATTAGAATAGACCCCATGAATGCACCCAATACGACATTCATGTCTAACCTTGTGTTCGCACGTGGATTTCGCGTGAACAAGTCGTTGGCCTCCTCTGCGAGAGGTTTACTCTCGGGATCGGCCAATAAAGTCCCAAGACTGCTCTGTCTGATTAGTTATGTTGTGAACTCTTGTAATGTAGAATGGTAAGAGGGTTTATGAGTATATTTTTGGTAGTTTTTGTGTTTATAGAAAACTCTCGCATAATGCTTGAATGAAAAAGGCGAAAAAACGAATAAAGGCAAGATAAAAAAGGATAAAAATAAAGACAAGTATTTTAAATTTGACTTGGAATTAAAATGACTTGAAATACATAAGTATTTGGACGCTATCATATATTTGTGTAGGGGGTTAACTCGTTTCTCTGACGCTCGATACTTTGAGTGTGTCCCTTTTATAATGTGAATAAATGTGACCTTAAATAATGAAAACGAAATCTACTTATATAAACATATAAAATAATTGTAGGACACTTTCCAACAAATTAGGCTTTGATACATGTCAACCCATTCCCCTGGTAATCACCCACTTCTTTGTCCCACTCCTTGAAGCAGTTTCTTTGCAACTCCCTGAATCTCTTCATCGAGATATATTTGACATAGTGGATTATGTGAGATGCATCGAAGAGTTTTGACTTACTTCTGGACTTCTTCATCTCGCCTGCTGCCCGTCGACAATGTTGGTCAAGTTTCCTTTTACTCTAGCTGAGTCAAAACTCTCTCTTCTTGGCATGTTCCTGAATTTGCTTCTAAACATACTTTTCTAAGCAATTCGAAATCTCCAACCAACAAATTGCCCCCCCCCCCAAAAGGTCAATTTTAACAGAGAGGTAGTCGACCAAGAAGATTGGCCTTTTTGGAATTTCTTACGTGATTTCAACACATTCTTTGACCGTCGATTTGCACCAATAAATTGTTCATATTCTGTCGGACCGAGACAAAGTGTCACATCCGTCTTGATTCCATTTTTGGCACTACAACTTTCTTAAGACATGGGGATCTTCATTTTTCCCACTAAAATAGCTCAAAATCCTTGTGTCGCATGGCCTTGGGTATAAATGTCATCTCCCTTAGTCCGTTTCTAACTGGAGTGGAGATAATGGCCCAAATCCACTTCCTCGAAATCGATCTTTTACATTAATTGAACAATAGGGGCACCGTTTCCAAGACCTAGAAATGGTTATTTTTCAGGCGACACTCTTTTATAAGACTGGTTGCACGCCTTTCAAGCACCTACCCTACCACCAGGTGATTCGTTCTAGGAATATTGCTCATATAAAAGGTTTGGCTTCATGCATCTTCTTGTTACACTCATTCAAATTTGCCATGAGCTTTTATTCAAATTCTCTTGCAGACCAAAAGGTGGCCAAGAAAGATCTAGAGCCCTCCAAACCAACCACTTCAAAGGCTATGGAGCCGGATACTGGGGCTAAAATCGATGGGAAGACGTCAGTGACCCAGATGAAACCTCTCAAGAAGAGGCTACCTCAAAGTTACAACTTCGATCCAGACGCTGATAAAGACTGGATGAACTTCCTCAATTCAGGAGCATGGAGAGGCATGGATGAATAACCAGTTTTTTGCCAAACTCCGTCTGGCTGTTTGTGTTTTTCATTTTCTGCACTCCAATGGCCTACGGGCTTTGTATGTTTAATTTGTAATGCATTATGTCCTCTTTGTATGCCACTTTTGGTTGTTGGTCTGTTATGACCATTATTAATGAAAAAAATTTATGCGTGAATATGTATTTCGTGTAGCATATATTTATATCATTTTAGATACTTCCCATTTACTCTCAAGATTCTTTCATCCAAACCTATTTTTTTCATCTTATAGACGTTGTTGCTAAAGGTCTGACTAACTTTGAATGTTCATTCCCAGTTGGGTGACCATTTCCCTAGTATTCGATCTCGCTTATCCATGGGCAAGATGAACTTACACACATAACCATTAACCCTAAAGGTCTTTGCATTTACCTTCTTACTATAAGTTTTAGCCACTCCCTTCTTTTGATGCAGAAAAATGTCCAGTGCCTTTAACCTCTCTTCGTCCAAGTCTATGATCTCGTCAAATATCATGTTGCAATATTGTTCCGACGGGATCTTGAATTAACGTTGGACTCTTATCGATTGGAAGCCAATTTCTGAGGGTAAGACGACATCGTGACCAAAAGTCAGACGAAACAACGTCAAATTCGTTGACTCTTTTAGGGATGTTCGATATGCCTACATGATCTGGTCCAACATTATGCGCCAGTTTCTAGGCTTTCCCGCAATGTGTTTTTTAATGAGCCTGATCACCACCTTGTTTGCAGCCTCGACCTGCCCATTTTCTTGTGCGTAGTATGGAATTAAAGTGATGAATTTAAATCCCATTTCCGCTGCAAACTCCTGCATCTTGTGACCCATAAACACTGAACCTTGGTAGGTGGTTATGGTTTCAAGAATCCCAAACCTATATATTATATGGCTTTTGATGAAGTTGATAATAGTCTTATGGTCCACTTTTGCCAAAGGCACTTCCTTTATCCATTTAGTGAAGTAATTTATCCCTACCAGGATGAACTTTTGTTGTTTCGACGAGGCGGGCCGAATCTCTCCTATCACATCCAAAGCTCATCCTCTAAATGGCCATGGCTTCATGATAGAGTGTAATTCACTGGTCTGGACGTGTTGGATGTTGGCATGCTCTTGACACTCTTGGCATCCCTTAGCAAAGTCTATACAATCTTTGAGCATGTTTGGCCAGTAGATGCCCTGTCTAAATAATAACCATTTCATTTTGTGACCAACTTGGTGGGACCCACAAGCCCCACCATGTACTTCTGATATGGCTAGGATGCTTCTGAGTCTCCTACACACTTAAGTAAAACCCCTTATGAGGTTTTCTTCATGAGTTCATTTCCCATTAACACATGATCGTACCTGGAGATCAGGATCCGATACGGCTGGCCTCGAGCGTTTTTGAAAGACGGTTGGTGAGGAGAGGAGGGGGTGTACCTGCAAGGCACTCCGATGCTGAAGTAAGTCACCGAGCAAAGAGTGGGCAAGCACGAGAATTAAGGTCAGAGAATTAAATACCTGACCCTCCCAAATGAGAGGGTTTATATAAGGGGCTAAGTGGAAGATTATTGGTCCATATCGTTGGGCGCGGATCGTAGAATCCGTAAAGATAGGTAACAGTCAAAACTAGTCGTTGGGGGGCTTTGTCTTGGTCGGTACGCTCGTGGTCAACAGAGACCACTATCCTTGATGCTGCCCAACGTCGAGCGCTTCTGCCAAGTTGGTTTGCTTGGCCCAATTTTGGGAATTGGGCCAGTCCAGAACAGGAGCCCCCCAAGTCATTGCTCGTGCAGAGGAGCAGTGACTTAGTAATGGTTTCGTTCTCAAGGACGAGCATTATTTGGGCTAGGAATTTTATGTTGCCGATCTTCGAGGGGCGAGCAGTTGGTACGTTGCTCGACAGGAGAATGTGAAACGAAAAGCTGGAATATTTGGGAATTCGCGCCTATTAATGATATGACGGCTAGCCTAGGGGCTAGCGTGTAGGGGTCACGCGTGCTTGCACGTGTTTCCCTCCTTATAAATTGGATTTCCAGGCTTCATTTTGAACTTTTCGTTTCATCTTCTTCTCCGACGTCTTGCTCGTTCACCAACCTCCGCTCACAGCCGTCGACCACCGTATCCTACCGTCGACCACCGATTCCAGACTCTACATCTTCTGCAAATGGCTTCTCAAGCACAAGGAACGACTTCTTTTTGTTGTTTTCAGTAGTTATAGGTTAGATATCTTAGAAATGCATGCGGTTTTAGGGTAGTTTTAATGGTAGTCTTAGATTTAGAGCTGCTAAGCCCTAGAACTTCGGCCACCGTTGTCGGTCGGCTACAAACCCCAGCTCATGGTCGACATAGGTGTTGGTCGACCTTGACTTGGGATTTGATAAGTATTTTAGGCTAGATTCTGTAATTTCTGACGTTGGGCGTAAGCCATCGCTTTGAGCGATGGTCAGCTAGGGCTACAGCTCGGGACCCTGTTCCTGGGTTGATGCGCGCCCTTTCGCTTTTCGAGCGGTGGAAGGGTGGATTTGATATTATTAATCGAATTCACTGACGCCTTTCCTCTGCTTTTCAGGTGAAAACTCGCTCATGGACCCGTTGGAGGTGTCCTCGGAAGAGACGTCCTCGGAAGATTCTGGATCTTCTGCGTCAGTCCCCTCTGACTCCGGGAGTTCTTCGAGAGACTCGGACGCAAGCACTATGGAAGAAAGAGCTTCAACAGACTCGCCACGATGCCCTGAACAGATAAGGATCTTGCCCGAAGAATGGGTGGTGGAGGATCTACTGGACAAAGTATCCTCGTTCTCAAGGCCTCGAGCGGAGCCGCTGCCCGTCGTTGGTGATCCTGCCGGCTGGGTTGTGACTTGCCCAGGAGATGATGACCGCATCTTCTCGGATTTTGGAGGTCGGTCGTTCTCCATGTATGAGTATGCGATTTCGGTCCTAGGGATAACTTTGCCCTTCAGTGACTTGGTATGTGCTATGCTCGGGCATCTGGGTGTTGCTCCGTCTCAGCTACATCCTAACTCATACGCGTTTTTGAAGGCGTTTGAGGTGACGTGCGCCCATCTGGGTGTTGGTGCCACGCTCCCCCTGTTCTTCCGTCTGTTCTCCCTGCATCGTCAAGTCGGGCGAGGGACTGATCGGAAGGGGTTCGTCTCTTTTAAACAGAGGACGAAAATTTTCAAGGCTCATTCAGAGTCCATCTGAGCTTTCAAGATGGACTATTTTCTGATCAAACCCGCGAGCGCGGTGGCAGTGAGGGCGCTGAGCTTTCTAGGGATAGATACCAATGAGAATGATGAACCCAAGCTCGACGACCAAGGGCATATGATCCCGAGAAGGCTTTGGTTATTCCCCTTCTCCTGGAGTTACACCCACTACGAGAGGTCGGTTAGTAAGTTCGTCCAGGTGGGGGACTCTTTGAACGAGGATGACGCGGCCAGTTTCGAGGCCTTCAGGAAGTTGATAGCGTATTTTACCCCGACCCCCCTGTTGGATGGAGAAGGGAAAGTTATGTTGGATCAAGATGGGGGGAAAGTTGTGGAGCGTCCCTTGATCGACGTCACAGTTTTGCTGGCGTGCAATACCGGGCAGGAAGTGTCCGAGTTTTTTGGTATCTGTTTTACTTCCGTTTGTCATATCTTTGATATTATTCTGTCGTCCGTGATTGACCTAATTTTCTTTTTCCCTTTTCAGGCTCCCTGTCGAACCCGCTCGACAAAATACAAGAACGCTTGCATCAGCAGCAACAGCAGAAGAAGAGATCGAGGGTCGTGCAAACTAAGCTGACCGAAACCAGTGGCTTTGGGTCGGGTCCTTTGGTCCAGGGTTCTTCGAGCGCTTCAACCGGGTCTCTGATGAAAAAGCATAAGTCCGCAGCGACTGTGGACCTGACAACCCACGCTCCTCCCAAGCCGAAGCATGCGCTGCCTCCGTGCTTCGTGAAACGCAATTTCTTCGAGGGGACGAGCATGGAAGTAGACTGTGCAGATTCCCTGTACCTGGAAGGTATGAATCGTCCTGCCCGACGGTTGTCTCTGGCCCAGGACGCAAACGTTGTCATGCAGGTCTTGTCGATGGCCTGGTTGACGACTGAAAGAAATCCTGGGCAGGAGAGGGAGATGGTGAAGCTGAGGGAGCAGCTGGCTACCACTGAGGAGAAGTTGAAAGCGGCCACTGAAGAAGCCAGTGTCACGGCCAGGGAGTTGACCGAGCGAGGCAACATTATCGCTAAACTGGAGGTCGACAAGAAGAGAGTTCTGGAGCAAAACAAGAAACTGAAGGATGCCTTCTTCCCAAAGGAGGATGAAGATGCTGAAACTAAGAGCATGGTGACTAGGGCTCATTTCCTAGATCGGATCGACCAGGATATGGAAGATGTGAACTCGTCAACTGAGCTCAGTTTCCAGAACGTTGTGGACCAGATAAGGGCTCTTCATCCTGACTTGGCTTTGGATGTCAGTCGGATCAGCTATCTATACAAGGTCGAGGATGGCCAAATTGTGGTCCCCTCTGACTTGGTAGCGGAGGATTCACAGCCGGGGATGACTGTTCAGCCTGGCCAACCCGAAGTGCAGCCAGACCAGGACGAGGCTCGACAAGGGGAGGATCGACCTGATGGTGAAGATAGTTAGTTCTTGGCCTGCGTGCCTTGTAATTTATTTTGTTTCTTTTTTGGGGGACGTGGTCCCCTTTATAAGTAATTATGAACAAGTCGGCCCAGCGAGGTCGCATTTTTGTGCTCACAATTGATATTTACTAATGCTCGTTTGTTTCATTATATTTACTCTTCAATTGCTCGTCCGTCGGAGGACTGTTTTCTTTATATTTCAAATGCTAAGTGTTTGTCGTGCGTTTTTGCACTAATTGGATATGATCGAATGTATACGGGGTGTGTTTGTGATCCATTGGTTTGGGGGACCAATTAGATTCTGAAGTTTTCGCTCCTGGCCGGTGCCCGGGCCAAGGTAATGGCCCGGGCTCCGTGGCTTGAACATCCCATCGCGAGCTGGGGTTCTGCCTGGTCGTGGTACTTAGGCGACGTCAGACTCGTTTGAGTATCCACCCGTGCAACAGGTTTCTCCTTCCCTTGGAGGGAGATCTTGGTGATCATGTTATTTTTGGGCTGTCGTGCTTGTACCTGGGCACGCAGTTCTTAGTCAGTCCTATTGCTCCTCGCTTGAGAGTTGAGCAAGGTGACTTTGTGATTTAGCTGTAATATTGCTTGAGCTTCTCGGCGTTCCACGGCCGAGCAAGCTCTTCCCCGTGTAAATTTTCTAAATAATAGGCTCCGTTTTCGATTTTTGCGCGGACGCGATATGGGCCCTCCCAATTGGGTGTAAACTTTCCCTCGCGGGGGTGTCGCTCCCAAAGATATGAGACTGAGCTCAAATATGGTACAGACGCGAACGGTCGGCGAAAGGACGATGTGAGAACACACAGGAGTGAACTCACAGGGAAAGAAAAGAGTCGCCAGCTAGGCATTTTTATCCCGGAGGAAAGACAATGCTGCATAGACCTGGAAAAGATATGGATAAGACGGTTGCGAACCAGAGAGACTGAGAAAGGGGGTTGGTTACAACCTGGGAAGGTATTAGCACCCAGATTGTTCGCCGTACTCGACGGGATCCACGCTTAAAAGATTTGTGTTTTAAAGGGGTAGGGTCAGTGCAATCTGTGTATCAAAGCTGAAAAGAATGCAAGTGTCAGTGTAAAAGAAATGTGAGGTGTATAAAGAAGTGTCAGTGTAAGAACAAGAGTGAAATGCTCAGGAGTATGAGGCTAAAAGAATAAAGCTGGAAAGAGGGGGAATATACAGAGACTTTTGTTCGATAACTGTTAAGTTATGCCTACGTATCCTCTCGTGCAATGACGAAGTCAGAACACCGTAGTTCGACCCAAAGAGACTGAAAGATAAATTGACTTGTGAACTGCTTACTTGTCTATGCTCAAGTGTATGATCTGTCTGGCACAGATGCAAACTGTCTTGCATTAGACGGAAGAAGCAAGTTCTCGTTTATGAGTGAATGAGATGAGAAAAGAATCCCGGAGGAGACGATTATTGTTTGTTTTTGTGTTTTCAGTCTTTTATTGCTTTTTGAAGTTTGTCATAAGTTAATGAGCTTAAGCCTAAACCAATGGATTTAGTAAACTCATCACATCTTCCCTCTGATTAGGGGTAATGAGAATACCTTAAGTGTGAAGTCAGCATCTCACACTTAATTACCATGATGTGGGATTAAGATCATTAACCTACTTGTGATTATTTAGATGTTTTTGTTATTTTTGTTTAGTGTTAGGTGATGAGATTAAGCCATAATCAGGGATTAAACAGACTCATTACACCATCCTAATAGAAGGATAATAGATGAGAATGTTTAAGCTGAGGAAAGCTCCTCAACTTAATCCATGATTAGGGATTAAACTCATGACAAAATAAAGCCTTTATTAAATGGATTTTAATTAATGATAAGATGATGAAGTGAGTTTTATGATTTGTAAGACAACTTGAGGAGGACTTGTCCATTAACACTAGGGTTGGTCCTTCTTAACCAATTAAGGAAGAATTAGAACCCTAATGCAAGGCCCAAGTTACAAGCTTGGTGTCTTGATGATTATTAAGTGAATTGATTAAATGACTTAAACACATTAAGGGTTTAACACTTAGGATTAAAGTTATACGCTCCATCCTAATAGAAGGATGCAGGTGTCGCGGTGAGAATCGGATATCAAGCTATCAATTAACTTGTATCGCAAATCATAAAATTCACCACCGAACTTTAATTTATCCAAGGGAAGGGAAAAAGATCGAGAAACCCTAAAAATATGCTAAGCTAAAAGACGAGGCTAAAAGCTAAGCAAACAGAGATCAAAGGTACGGGGGTTGGTTATACCTAGGGAAGGTGCTAGCATCTTAAGTATCCGTAGTACTCTACGGGAACCTCTTGTAATATCTATGTTTGTGCTCAATTGTCTGCTAACTGAATGAGAACTAAAACGGGAATGATGAAAAAGAGACGAATGAAAGATGAAGAAAATAAAAATGTAAAAGAGAAAAGAATGTGAAAAAGAAAACTGTGCTCGCCAAGGATAAACCTCGTGCCTACGTATTCCCTCGTGCAATGGGAAAGTCAGAGCGTCGTAGTTCGGAAAACTACGGGTAAAAGGAGCCTAAGAACTAAGGCAACTAAAGGAGAAAAGCTTGAAGGCAAAGCTTGCAAAAAAATGATTGTAAGGGTGAAGAGATCAATTGCCATCTCTTATGAAGGAAGAAATGAAGAGTCTGAAAGGGAGAAAAACTAAGACAAAATACGCGAGCGGTAAGCGAAGTGACAATAAGTCAGCAGAGTGTCCATTTTCCCTTGGATCAGGTCAAAAACGTCAGGAAGAAGTCAACAGATAAACGACGAAGCATCGCGGTATCGAAGAAGTATTGATTGAGGGAAACTCTGTTAAAAGTCGAACAAAATAAATAAAAATGTTTTTGAATTTTCTGATATGCTATAACTATACTATAATATATAATATTAAAGATTTTAAAAATAAATTAACCACTAATTAAACTAAATAAATAAAATATACAAAACAAAATACTAAAATTAAATCACTAAACTAAAAATAAACTCCTAAAATAAACGAAGAATATTCTTTATGATTTTTTTTTATATAATAAACTAAAAAAATTCCTAAATTCCTAAATTAAGACTAAATACTAAATAAGGAAAGAAAATCTCATCAAAATATTAATTAGCTAATACAAAAATTAAATAAATATATACAAACTAAAATATTTAAAAAATTAAATAATTTAAAATTAAATTCTAATCTAATATTTTTTTGGAATTTTTAATATCTAAAATAATAATCTAACTAAATTAGAAATAAAAAATCTAATAAACTAAAAAAGAAGATAAATAAATGAATTAAAGTATTTATTTGAGTTTTTTAATATATTATATTTATGCTATACTATATGTTATACTAAGAAAAATCTAAATTTTAAATTAAAAGACTAATTAACTAACCTACAAAAACTAAGAAAATAAATAACTTAAACTAACAAACTTTTTTTTATAGATTTCTTAATATTATGGGAATAAAATAAAATAGGAAGTAAATCAAAAGGAAATATATGAAATTAAACTCTTATTATTGTCTTAAAATTCTTAATAAACTAAAACTATATTTTCAAACATTAATTTAAATCTAAATAAATTAATAATTAAGATTCCTAAATTATAAACTAAATAACTAAATAAATAAGAACAACAAAAAAAAAACACTTAAACTAAACAAGACTATTTTAAAATTTTGAAACATTAAAATAAAGTTCTTAAACTCTAATAATAATAATCATAACATTTTTTAAAACAAACTAAAATTAACTTAAACCTGATTACTAAAAACTTACTAACTAAAAAACTTATTAAAAATACTTTCTAACTAAAATCTATTAAAAAAAAATACTAACTAGAATTAATCTAAAAAACTTACTAACTAAAAACTTATTAAATAAAAGAAAACATTCTAACTTAAATTTATTAAAATAAAATAAAAACTAACTAAAATTAATCTAACGACTTAAAAGAGAAGATTTTAAAACTAATCAAATAATATCTTTTAAACTTTTATATTAAACTAAAAAAACTCCTAATTCCTAAAAACCAAAATTATCATTAAATGAGAAAAGAAATCATAACTAACTAATAATAAAATCAAATGGAATGTAAAAAAGGTTAGGGAGTATCTTTAGAAAGTGTGAAATTCAGAGGGTGAATAACAGCAAGAATAAATAAAAAATCTGGGTCTGACTTAATTAATAATATCAAATCTAATCTAAAAATAAAAAATAAATAACAACATAAAAAAGGAATATTAAATAAATGGAAATAAAAGAAATCAGGAAAAGGTGAGCCTCAAAATACCACAATATTCTCTCATTCTTCTTTCACGCAACCTTTCCTTTTCTCTCAACCGCTCTGTCTCCTCGCTCGCTGGTCCGCGATTCTCGGCCTCTCTATACGTCGGTGTGCTCTATTTCGGTTGTTGTGACATTGTGTTAACAAAGAAGAACGGTTTGTGTTGAACGGTTATGGGAGTGATTTTATTCCTTTTACAGTTTTTTTTTATTTGTGTGTTTTGTGTATGTTTTAAGGCTAGAAGTGGTGGTAAATAATAGTGTTTGAGTGAGTGGTTTGAAGGTGTTTGGAAAAAGTGTTAATGGTGATGATATGTGTATTGATGTGGTGAAGAGAAGTTGATGAGTGATTTATGTTATAGTTTGTGGAGATGAGGCAAGGGAGATGGTATGTGGAAATGGTGAGATTGTTATGAAATCCCAAAGAGGTTGGGAAGCGT
Organism: Lathyrus aphaca; assembly: GCA_963966055.1. NCBI lineage: Eukaryota > Viridiplantae > Streptophyta > Magnoliopsida > Fabales > Fabaceae > Lathyrus > Lathyrus aphaca. The sequence continues at coordinate 722,344,933 of OZ014519.1, read as the reverse complement.
GAACATTTTTTTTTTATTTTGTTTTCAAAATGGCTCCCTTGTTTTAAAAAGAAAATTTTGAAGTCCTCTGTAAAGCTTTTTTTTATGCAGAAAGTGTATGTTCCAAATTTGTGCTATGGTTGTTGTTTTATGGAATCTCAAGATTGCAACGGGTTTTAGAGTTTTATTTGTTTTGTGGTGTAAGCATGGTTTTGCAGGTAGTACGGTTGGGGAATAGTGGCGTGATATTGTAGTGGTAGCAGTAAAATATCGTAGACTGTATAGTCTATGTGGTAGGAAGTGAACAAGTTTGTGTGTTGGAGTTTGTACAAATGTGGCAAATAATAGTAACAATGTGTGAGATATGATTTGTGAAATTTAACTAAATTAATAAAAAAACTGAACTAAATAAATAAGTCCTAATTAAAGATTAAATTAAATAAATTAGACTAATTTAAATATAATCTAGTTAAACTATCTAAAAATAAACTAATGATACTATTAATCTAAAAACTAAACTTAGATATTGTAAATTGATTCTAAACATTAAACTTAAATAAAAATTAAACTAAATATTATTAAACTAATTAATGTTAAACTTAATTAAAATGTTAAACTAAATAAAATTGAACTAATAAAAAAAAACTAATCGAAATAAATTAATTATAATTAACCTAAAAAAAAAAAACATTAAACCTAAAATGAAATTAAACTTATACTGAAAATTAAACAAAATTAAAATCAAAATGAAACAGAAAGTTAAACTAAAACTAATTCTAAATAATCTATAAATAAATATTTAACTAAATATAAAATTGAAAAATAATTAAATTACAAAAATGAGATAAAATCCTGAATAATTCTAAAAATACGAATAAAGAATGAGAATGACATGGAATGATTAAATTGAATAGAAAATACATGATTAATGAACTAAAAATGCAAAAATGATTGACTATCGATACTGCGGTAAAAAATATGAATGAAAATTTTTAGAAAAAAATCTGGTCAAAATTTAGGGTGTGACAGATGCCCCTATTTAATCATCTTGAACCTGAATGCATGAATAATAGATAAGTTTTTTTTTTGGACATTCAAGGTAGAAGAGGATTAAATATTAAAACACCTAAAATTTTGACTGAATGCAGATGAAATGTAATGTAAATGAATGTATGAATGATTGAGTTATGCGGGGAATGATACCATATGAGACAGACTAACAGGAGAGAATTCCACTAGGGAAAAGGTTTGAGAACACTGAGGATGAAGAAACCAATACAGGGAGTATTCGAAGTGATAAATCAACAGGTTCAAGTGTAACTGCTGACACTAAGAGTAACAAAAGACGGAAACAAAAAGAAATTCAAACTGTTGGTTCAACTAACACAGATAAAGTCAAGTTGACACTTAGGATGACGAGAAAATATTCAAAGTGAATGTGCAGTGGAACGATGCGACCAACTGACACTAAGAATAGTAACAAAGAAGAAACAACGTCCATGGATTGGATTGGACGAAGTGGAATAAAAACTGACATCCATGGATTGTATTGGATGACAAAAAAAAGGCAATGTCCATGGATTGTATTGGATAAGGTGAGCAATGATTTTCAGGAATGGCAATGATGTTAAAGGAAAATAACTACATCCAGGAATGGAACTGAATATACAGATAAAACTTCTAGGAATGACACTGAAGGTAAAGGCAAATCAATATATACAGGAATGGCACTGGATATACATATAAAATTTCAGGAATGACATTGAAAGTAAAGGAAAATCACTATATCCAGGAATGGCATTGGATATACTGATAAAACTTCCAGGAATGGCACTGAAGGTAAAGGCAAATCACTGTATCCAGGAATGGAACTGGAGTTGAAGAAGATATCCAGGAATAGAATTGGAGGAACAAAATATCCAAGAATGGCACTGGATATACATATAAAATTTCAGGAATGACACTGAAGGTAAAGGAAAATCACTATATCCAGGAATGGCACTGGATATACATATAAAATTTCAGGAATGGCACTGAAGGTAAAGGAAAATCACTATATCCAGGAATGACACTGGATATACCGATAAAACTTCCAGGAATGGCACTGGAGGAATAATACAAAGACCCAGGAATAGCACTGGAGGAATAACATAAAGACCCAGGAATATCATTGGAGTGAAGGAAAGGTAAGTTTTTTGGTAGGCGCCAAGAAGTTGGACTTTCAAAGTGAGGTAAATGTTTGACCACAACATGACCTATGGTAAATGCAAATGAGGATACAACACTCTTGTTATGCATAGTATATGAACTTGTTACGATGTATGATCAAATGCATGTAATGCAAATGCTGACAACATGGATTAACTCTTTATCTCTCCAGTGTTTGGGAATTGAAACAATGCCTGTACATCATCGGCAAGATTTTATCCGAAAGCAAACCGCAATAGCTATGGGTATTTGTTTTCATCATCCTCCCTTAAACATTTGCATAATCAAAAGTTTTGAACAAAAGGTATATATGTATTTTTTGAAATAGAAAATGTAAAGACATACATAAACAGATGAACTGAATTCAAAAGATTGCAAATGCTCATTTCATTAATCAAAGAAGTACAAACATAATTGAAAGGCAAACAGTTATTACGAATACAAGGGAAATACAAACATAAAGGAAGCAAAGGCCTAGTGACTAATCAGTAAACAAGGATGAGCTGTCCTGTCTTGAAACACTGGCTTTAGGGAGAACTGGTTGAATTTGATTGAAGCTTCAAGTGGTATGCCTTGGCAAAGGATTGTCCTTGACACTTGGATTAGGATCACTGAAGGAGAGGATCTTGTCTCTGATCAACTCTTTCACTCTTGTCTTCAAAGCAAAACAATGTTCCAAATCATGGCCCACTCCACCCTGATGAAATTCACAACGAAGATTTGCCCTATAGCCTGGTGGGAGAGGATCTGGAGAAGGAGGCATAGGTCTAGTGGTTATCAAACCTTTCTGAACCAAACCAGGATATAACTTGGTGTATGTCATGGGAATAGGGTCAAAGTGAACCCTATCACGATTCTGAGTTTGTCCAAAAGTCGGACGTTGAGGAGCTCTAGCTGGTTGAGCAACAATCACAGGAGCAACAGCAGCAACATAAGCCTTATTATCATGTTGGGCCCTGTATTGAGGTCTTCTACTCACATCGAAAATAGCATTGGTCTGGTCTTCCCTCTTCCTTTGGAAATTCCCAAAAGGTTTCTTAGCAACATTGGAAGACTCAACAACTTTGGACACTTTTCCATTCTTAATTCCTTCTTCAAGCCTCTGTCCAATGGTAACCAGATCAGTGAAACTGGAAGAGACACTTCCGATCATCTTTTCCCAATAGAAGGGAGCCAAAGTATCCATGAACATACCAGTCATTTCTTTCTCAGCAAGAGGAGGCTCAACTTGAGATGCCAACTCTCTCCAACGTTGAGCATACTCCTTGAAGGATTCCCTCTCTTTCTGAGACATATTCTGCAATTGACGGCGATCAGGTGCCATGTCCAAGTTGTACTTGTATTGTTTCACGAAAGCATCACCCAAATCCGCCCAACTATGGATACGATCTTTCTCAAGTCCCATGTACCACTTCATAGAGGCATCGCTCAAACTGTCTTGAAAACAATGAATAAGCACTTTGTCGTTCTTAGCATAAGCAGCCATCTTGCGACAGTACATCGTTAAATGGAGTTTTGGACAAGTGTGCCCCTTGTACTTCTCAAACTCTGGAATCTTGAACTTGGAAGGCATGACAAGGTTGGAAACCAAACACATGTTGCTTGCATCAATGTCGAAGAAGTCATTACCCTCTACAGCCCTTAGTCGTTTGTCAATAGCTCGATATTGCTCACGGTCGACTTCAGGTTCAACATAATCTTCATGATCATCACCTTGAGCACTGGCAGCATGGTACTCATAGGGAACTGGGCCAGTATGAACCACTGGTCTAGGTTCAGTAAAAACAGGAACTTGAAAAGCGGGTCTAGACGCCTGACCGACCATAGAAGTAGTAACATGAGGTGGAGAGTAGTTGTGTGGCAAACCAAACTCCGGCCAAGTTGAAGGTGGCAACTGGGTAAGCTGAGGTTCGACAATAGCGTTTTCAACCTCTTGGATCACTGTCCTCTGAGGTGGCTCTCCTCTGGCAATCAAAACTTGAAGCATTTCAGTCAGCTTCGTCACACTCGTCTTCAAGTCCTCAATTTCCATTCGGACCTCCGCATTATGAACCTCTTGTTCTGACATCCTGCGTCTGCGGTACGCTCTGGTTCTGTATCGGCTACGAAGAATCAGCTTGACGGTTGATAGATTACTGAAAGACAAAGACAATTGGAATGAGGTGACAGACAACTTGGATGTATGCATGAATCAATGCAAATGATGCAAATGATGCAAATGATATATAATGTCATGCAACACAGGATGCAATTACATGCAACAAGATCAAAGGTTCGAGATCATATGCGTGGAGTCTGGGTAAAGAACCAACCACAAGGTGTGTACTAGGGGTAAAGTACCTACACAACGGGTTCTAAGAGTTCCCAGAATCACTGGCCCATCTTTCGGATATTACCGACTTCCCGACTCAACTCGGTAATCAATAATATTCTCAAGAGAGTCTCATCTGAGTGTAGCATCGCGTATCAACTATTTTGGATTCACACCCTCATAGTCATCGCACTACATCCTAAAAAAAAGGCCAAGTGGGGTAAATGGGTTCTACGGTCCTCAGCATTAACGGCTCTCAGGTCGAAAGTAGTAATGTTTTCACGACTGAACTCGATCAACAAAACTATATCCGAGGAGGCCTCTGCTGAGTGGTGGATTCTCGATTCAGCTTATTTGGGACTCAACTCCCTATAAGCCTACTCGAATATACCACAATCCTATCATAAGAGCACTCAAGTCCGGGTTAGGACTTATCTCACTACACATGTATCGTCAAACCCTGAAAAACAGAAGAAAAAAAAATCCAGACAGATAGCAAACAATAATAATAGCACAAAAAACACAGATAAAACAAGTTAGGCTTAACCCTCTTGGGGTGTCCCCAGTGAAGTCGCCATTTCTGTCGCGGTGAGAATCGGATATCAAGCTATCAATTAACTTGTATCGCAAATCATAAAATTCACCACCGAACTTTAATTTATCCAAGGGAAGGGAAAAAGATCGAGAAACCCTAAAAATATGCTAAGCTAAAAGACGAGGCTAAAAGCTAAGCAAACAGAGATCAAAGGTACGGGGGTTGGTTATACCTAGGGAAGGTGCTAGCATCCTAAGTATCCGTAGTACTCTACGGGAACCTCTTGTAATATCTATGTTTGTGCTCAATTGTCTGCTAACTGAATGAGAACTAAAACGGGAATGATGAAAAAGAGACGAATGAAAGATGAAGAAAATAAAAATGTAAAAGAGAAAAGAATGTGAAAAAGAAAACTGTGCTCGCCAAGGATAAACCTCGTGCCTACGTATTCCCTCGTGCAATGGGAAAGTCAGAGCGTCGTAGTTCGGAAAACTACGGGTAAAAGGAGCCTAAGAACTAAGGCAACTAAAGGAGAAAAGCTTGAAGGCAAAGCTTGCAAAAAAATGATTGTAAGGGTGAAGAGATCAATTGCCATCTCTTATGAAGGAAGAAATGAAGAGTCTGAAAGGGAGAAAAACTAAGACAAAATACGCGAGCGGTAAGCGAAGTGACAATAAGTCAGCAGAGTGTCCATTTTCCCTTGGATCAGGTCAAAAACGTCAGGAAGAAGTCAACAGATAAACGACGAAGCATCGCGGTATCGAAGAAGTATTGATTGAGGGAAACTCTGTTAAAAGTCGAACAAAATAAATAAAAATGTTTTTGAATTTTCTGATATGCTATAACTATACTATAATATATAATATTAAAGATTTTAAAAATAAATTAACCACTAATTAAACTAAATAAATAAAATATACAAAACAAAATACTAAAATTAAATCACTAAACTAAAAATAAACTCCTAAAATAAACGAAGAATATTCTTTATGATTTTTTTTTATATAATAAACTAAAAAAATTCCTAAATTCCTAAATTAAGACTAAATACTAAATAAGGAAAGAAAATCTCATCAAAATATTAATTAGCTAATACAAAAATTAAATAAATATATACAAACTAAAATATTTAAAAAATTAAATAATTTAAAATTAAATTCTAATCTAATATTTTTTTGGAATTTTTAATATCTAAAATAATAATCTAACTAAATTAGAAATAAAAAATCTAATAAACTAAAAAAGAAGATAAATAAATGAATTAAAGTATTTATTTGAGTTTTTTAATATATTATATTTATGCTATACTATATGTTATACTAAGAAAAATCTAAATTTTAAATTAAAAGACTAATTAACTAACCTACAAAAACTAAGAAAATAAATAACTTAAACTAACAAACTTTTTTTTATAGATTTCTTAATATTATGGGAATAAAATAAAATAGGAAGTAAATCAAAAGGAAATATATGAAATTAAACTCTTATTATTGTCTTAAAATTCTTAATAAACTAAAACTATATTTTCAAACATTAATTTAAATCTAAATAAATTAATAATTAAGATTCCTAAATTATAAACTAAATAACTAAATAAATAAGAACAACAAAAAAAAAACACTTAAACTAAACAAGACTATTTTAAAATTTTGAAACATTAAAATAAAGTTCTTAAACTCTAATAATAATAATCATAACATTTTTTAAAACAAACTAAAATTAACTTAAACCTGATTACTAAAAACTTACTAACTAAAAAACTTATTAAAAATACTTTCTAACTAAAATCTATTAAAAAAAAAAAGGCTAAATACCCATATTGGTCCCTTAACTCCATCACTGGGTCCAATATGGTCCCTTATCTCTAAAAAGTGACAAAAAGATCCTTTAATTTGTTAAATTGTACCACGTTTGTCCTTCCGTCAGCAACCGTTAGTCAAAGTCAACTTAGCATACACATGTGGAGGTTAGATTGGGTGACTCAGCTGCCATGATTGGGTGACTCAGCTGCCATGTATGATGTGTTTGCATAAGGAAGGGAAATGCTACCAAGGACTGTCATTACGAATGTTGGTGAAAATTAGTAAGAAGAACCCTAGCGCAGCCATTGAAGCATGAAGCATTGAAGCAGAAGCCATTCGTGAAGCAGAAGCCATTCGTGAAGCATAATCCACCAGGTATTCTATTTTACTATGTTATTCGATTTCCGTTACTGTTTAATTTAGGGTTTTTCGTAATAGTTTAGGGTTTTTCGTAATAGTTATTCGATTGCAATTTGATATGTTTTAGGGTTTTTCGTAATAGTTACTGATTTAGGGTTAATTGACTATTTAGGGTTATTTGACTTCAGTTGAGATGAGTGAGTTCTTGAGTCTTACTATTCACCACAGTGGTGCATTTGTGGATGACGAGCTGAGTGTATACGAAGGGGGAGAGATTGCAGAATTGAAAGTAGATGTTGATAGATGGAGCTATTTTGAACTTCTAGGTTGTTTTAAGGATCTAGGTTACACATGTATTGGGAAAATTTACTATAAGGATCCACAATTTGGGATGAGCACCTTGGTTGATGACAAAGGAGCTTTAGAGATTGCTGATTTGTTTAGGGTTCACCTCAGGGTTGACATATACATCACACACATTTTGTCACAACCTGCTTTTTATGATGGTCCAATTGATGAAGTGGAAGCAGATGTGATGGAAGAGGATGACACTGAAAAAGTGCTTGCTGCAATGATTGAGGAAGTTAATGCTGAGCTGAATAATACAAATCCTTTGAATGATACAACTCCAAGGATGGAAGGGGATAACATTGATCCTGTGAATAATTCTGAAACTGGTCCTGTGAATAATGCTGAGGTTAATAGCTCTGGTCCTGTGAATAATGCTGAGGTTAATAGCTCTGATCCTGTGAATCCGAGGATGGAAGAGGAAGTTTTGAATCAGAATGAAGGGGATAATACTGATGTCAGTGATGATGATAGTGATGATGAAAACTTCAATTATGACAGTGCAATGGAAGTTGGTTTTGATGATGAATCAGATGAGTTTTATGATGAGGAGGGTGATGTGATGGAATCTGTAAATGATCAAGAGGGGAAGATGAATAAGGGTAAAGAAAAGTGTGATGATAAAGTTAGTGATAATGAAAGTGATGATTTACAAAGTGGGTGTGAAAGTGATGATACTAGTGATGTTGTTAGGAAAAAGTACCCTATTTTTAGATTACAGAAAGACATGTCCAAATTCAAATGGGAGATTGGGATGTATTTCACAACCAAGGATGATTTTAAAGAAGCTATAGCATCATATGCTGTGCAATCTGGCAGAGGTCTTAGGTACATTAAGAATGACAAGGTAAGGGTGAGGGTTAGATGCAAGGAAGGATGTGATTGGGAAGCCTACTGTGCAAAGTTACCTAATGAGGATTCTTGGCAACTAAGGAAGATCATAGACAACCATAGTTGTAGTAGAGAGTACAATGTAAAGCTGATGAGTACAAAATGGTTAAGTAAGAGGCTACAGAATTCACTGAAATCCAATCCAAGATTGAAGCTTAGGGACATAAAGGAAAAGGCACAAAAAAAATGGAATGTAGGTGTTAGCAAGCAAAAGGCCATAAGAGCAAGATTTGCTGCTAGAGACATGGTAGATGGTTCTTTTCTTGGGGACTATACAAGGATCTATGACTATTGTCATGAACTTTTGAGATCTAACCCAGGTTCTACTGTGAAAGTCAATGTGCATCCTGTACTAGAGGGTTCAGCTGATCAGAGACCATATTTTAAGAGGTTGTACATTTGCTTGGCTGCTTGTAAGGAGAGTTTTAAATTATGTAGACATTTCATTGGGCTAGATGGCTGTTTTTTGAAAGGGTTGTGTGGAGGGCAAATCTTGGCAGCAATTGGTAGAGATCCAAATGACCAAATGCTACCAATAGCATTTGCTGTGGTTGAAAGTGAAAATAAAGATAGCTGGACTTGGTTCTTGGAGCTTCTTATTGATGATCTAGGTGGGAGAGAAAGGTGTCTCACATACACCTATATATCTGATCAACAAAAGGTAAATATGGTACTTATGTAATTTTGTAGTTATGTTCACTTATAGGCCCTTATGTTATTTGTACTAACTTATGTAATTTTTGTTGCACTAAGGGTTTATTACCTGCCATGGATGAGTTGCTGCCAGGAGTGGAGCAAAGATTTTGTGTCAGACATCTTTATAATAATTTCAGAAAAAAATATCCAGGCAAGAAACTCAAGGAAATAATCTGGAAAGCTGCAAAGTCCACATATTACCAAGCTTGGGAAAGAGAGATGAAAGTGATGAAGGATATCAATGTGGAAGCATACAAGCACATGATCAGCACTCCACCAAGATATTGGAGCAGATCATATTTCAAGACTCATAACAAATGTGATGCAGTCCTCAACAATATGTCTGAGGCATTCAATAGTGTTATTCTGGATTCAAGAGCTAAACCACTAATTACTATGGTGGAAGAAATAAGGATATATATGATGGAAAGATGGGCAAACAATAGGATGAGGTATCAGAATCTGGCTGATGGGGAAGTGCTACCAAACATAAGAAAGAAAGTTGAAAAAACAAGCTCTTACACCAACCTTTGGATTGTCAGGTATATGAATTCTGAATTCTGTTGCTTATTAGTGATTGGTAAATGAAGTCTGAATTCTGTTTTGTTGCATATAGTTGCTTATAGTGGATTGGCAGGTTTATGATTCTGTTTTGTTGCATATAGTTGCATATAGTGGATTGGCAGGTATATGATTTATGATTTGTTGCATATAGTGGATTGGCAGGTATATGATTCATGATTTGTTGCATATAGTGGATTGGCAGGTATCTGAATTATGATTTGTTGCATATTTCTGTAGTTGCTTATAGTTGCTTATAGTGGTATATGATTTCTGAATTCTGTTGCTTATAGTGGCATGGCTTCTGAACATATTTCTGTAGTTGCTTATAGTTGCTTCTGAACATATTTCTGTTTTGTGCTTATAGGATGGCATCTGAACATATTTTTGAGGTGAGGCATCTAGAAAACCAAGCAGATAAATTCAGTATAGACCTTAAGGAACAAAGTTGTTCATGTAGAAGATGGGAGCTGACAGGGCTACCTTGTGTGCATGCCTTATCAGCTATGAAGAGTAGAAACTACAACATTGCTGACTACATTCCAAAATATTATAGAAATGAGAGATACATGGAGGTCTATAACTTTGTGATATTTCCAGTTAATGGTTCTAATTTGTGGGCCAGAACTGAATATCCAGATGTGCAGCCTCCTAAGTATAGGAAGATGCCTGGAAGGCCAAAGAAAAGAAGAAATTTAGAGCAAGGTGAGATTGATGGTTCTGACAAGAAGATGAGAAGGACAGGGTTTAATGTTAGGTGTAGCAGGTGCAAAAAAGCAGGTCATAATAAACTGACCTGCAAGGACCACACCAGTCAGCAGGTATCACAAGGCCAGCCATCTGAAGCATCTGTTCAGCAACCATCACAGCAACCAACACAGTCACAAGGCCAGCCATCACAGCAACCAACACAGTCACAAGGCCAGCCATCACAGCAACCAACACAGTCACAAGGCCAGCCATCAAAGCAACCAACACAGTCACAAGGCCAGCCATCAAAGCAACCAACACAGTCACAAGGCCAGCCATCACAGGAACCAACACAGTCACAAGGCCAGCCATCACAGGAACCAACACAGTCTCAGCCAAGCAAAACCAAGCAAGCTCAAGGAAGGCCAAACAAGCTGTCTTACAGAAGGCCAGCTAAGCCTTTCATGCCCCCAGGCCCAACCACCAGGATGAGTGCAGCCAAGACTGCTGTAGGCCCAACAACAAGGAGAAGTACACCAACAAAGAGATCAACCAAGACTTGGAAACCTTAGGATCAATGTTAAGACAATTCTGTCAATGTTAAGTTTAGTTAAGACAATTGTGTCAATGTTTTTTCAATGTTAAGACAATTGTGTCAATGTTAAAATTCTGTTTTGTCAATGTTTTGTCAATGTAAGACATATGGTTTTGTCAATGTTAGAATTCTGTTTTGTCAATGATGGAGACATATGCTTTTGTCAATTCTGTTTTGTCAACTATTGTTCTGTGGCAATTATCTCAATTATTTCAATTAGTTCTATCAATGTAACTAATCTGTAGCAATTAACATTTCTGTTGTGTAAAATGCTAACATTATGGTACTGTCAACATAACAATAGTAACTACCATTGATCACAAATAATCCATTACATTTGACAACAACAACAACAATTTGACAACAAATTGCCTTAATTCAACATCAATTCCCTAAATCATTCTAAAAACAGTGAGACCAAAATGATTCAACAACATCCTAAAGGATTCTAAAAACAACTACAACAAGGCCTATGAACCAAATCAATTTCCAGAATTTTATCAACTTCATGAGCTTCTTCATGTCATTTTCCATTTTGCTTATTTGTTTCCCATGTTCTTCAATAGTCACTTGAGCCTTTGCCAATGACTTTGAGAGCTTCTCAATTCTATCCATCAAATATTGCTCCTTCTCATCTCTGACCTCTTCAAAATACCATCCAAAGTACCCACAACCGGCATTGCTTGATCCCTGCAAAATAGCATCTTCAACATCAACCATTTTAAAACACAAATACAGCTACAGATTTTAAACACATACATATGACATACCTTAAAATTAGGGCATCCCCAAAAATGTTTCCCATAGTTCTTGAATGTTGTGGCCATACGAAGAACAGCTAAATCCCCACAGTGACATATAGGTTTCCAAGTTGTGCTTGTGTTAACATTCGATTCTTCCTTCGAAGAACACCCACCATAACCGTGTTTTGCTTTCGAAGAACACCCACTGGATTTCATCTTCGTCACTCTATGATTTTCTTGGTTCTTGAATCAATTTGGGAATGGATGAAGAGAAATTTTCGCATAAACCCTAGAAATGGAGGAAGATGAAGATTCTCAGTTTAAAGGAAAAAGATGATGCCATGTCAGCTGCCACCTATACCATAGTTAACGTCTGTTAGGGGGTGATGGACGGAAATGATCTATTTGGTACAATTTAACAAATTAAAGGATCTTTTTGTCACTTTTTAGAGATAAGGGACCATATTGGACCCAGTGATTGAGTTAAAGGACTATTTTGGGTATTTTGCCAAAAAAATACTAACTAGAATTAATCTAAAAAACTTACTAACTAAAAACTTATTAAATAAAAGAAAACATTCTAACTTAAATTTATTAAAATAAAATAAAAACTAACTAAAATTAATCTAACGACTTAAAAGAGAAGATTTTAAAACTAATCAAATAATATCTTTTAAACTTTTATATTAAACTAAAAAAACTCCTAATTCCTAAAAACCAAAATTATCATTAAATGAGAAAAGAAATCATAACTAACTAATAATAAAATCAAATGGAATGTAAAAAAGGTTAGGGAGTATCTTTAGAAAGTGTGAAATTCAGAGGGTGAATAACAGCAAGAATAAATAAAAAATCTGGGTCTGACTTAATTAATAATATCAAATCTAATCTAAAAATAAAAAATAAATAACAACATAAAAAAGGAATATTAAATAAATGGAAATAAAAGAAATCAGGAAAAGGTGAGCCTCAAAATACCACAATATTCTCTCATTCTTCTTTCACGCAACCTTTCCTTTTCTCTCAACCGCTCTGTCTCCTCGCTCGCTGGTCCGCGATTCTCGGCCTCTCTATACGTCGGTGTGCTCTATTTCGGTTGTTGTGACATTGTGTTAACAAAGAAGAACGGTTTGTGTTGAATGGTTATGGGAGTGATTTTATTCCTTTTACAGTTTTTTTTATTTGTGTGTTTTGTGTATGTTTTAAGGCTAGAAGTGGTGGTAAATAATAGTGTTTGAGTGAGTGGTTTGAAGGTGTTTGGAAAAAGTGTTAATGGTGATGATATGTGTATTGATGTGGTGAAGAGAAGTTGATGAGTGATTTATGTTATAGTTTGTGGAGATGAGGCAAGGGAGATGGTATGTGGAAATGGTGAGATTGTTATGAAATCCCAAAGAGGTTGGGAAGCGTGAACATTTTTTTTTATTTTGTTTTCAAAATGGCTCCCTTGTTTTAAAAAGAAAATTTTGAAGTCCTCTGTAAAGCTTTTTTTTATGCAGAAAGTGTATGTTCCAAATTTGTGCTATGGTTGTTGTTTTATGGAATCTCAAGATTGCAACGGGTTTTAGAGTTTTATTTGTTTTGTGGTGTAAGCATGGTTTTGCAGGTAGTACGGTTGGGGAATAGTGGCGTGATATTGTAGTGGTAGCAGTAAAATATCGTAGACTGTATAGTCTATGTGGTAGGAAGTGAACAAGTTTGTGTGTTGGAGTTTGTACAAATGTGGCAAATAATAGTAACAATGTGTGAGATATGATTTGTGAAATTTAACTAAATTAATAAAAAACTGAACTAAATAAATAAGTCCTAATTAAAGATTAAATTAAATAAATTAGACTAATTTAAATATAATCTAGTTAAACTATCTAAAAATAAACTAATGATACTATTAATCTAAAAACTAAACTTAGATATTGTAAACTGATTCTAAACATTAAACTTAAATAAAAATTAAACTAAATATTATTAAACTAATTAATGTTAAACTTAATTAAAATGTTAAACTAAATAAAATTGAACTAATAAAAAAAAACTAATCGAAATAAATTAATTATAATTAACCTAAAAAAAAATAACATTAAACCTAAAATGAAATTAAACTTATACTGAAAATTAAACAAAATTAAAATCAAAATGAAACAGAAAGTTAAACTAAAACTAATTCTAAATAATCTATAAATAAATATTTAACTAAATATAAAATTGAAAAATAATTAAATTACAAAAATGAGATAAAATCCTGAATAATTCTAAAAATACGAATAAAGAATGAGAATGACATGGAATGATTAAATTGAATAGAAAATACATGATTAATGAACTAAAAATGCAAAAATGATTGACTATCGATACTGCGGTAAAAAATATGAATGAAAATTTTTAGAAAAAAATCTGGTCAAAATTTAGGGTGTGACAGCAGGCATAAACTTAATCACAAAGCCTTAAAGCCTTTAGGGTTTAGTCCCTGATTATGAGATGAGAAGAGAAGACTCAAGGATGACACAAAGGCAAAAGCTAAATGGGGGACTAATCAACCCTAATTATTATCATGCTTGGTCATTCCTAGGGTTTGTGAAGTTTAAGAAAGAAATCTTCAGAGGAACCACCAGGGAGCAGATGAAAGGAGCAAAGAGAAGCAAAGTAACTTGCTTCATTTAAGAAGGCAAGTCACTTGAGGAAAGAAAGTAAGAAGAAGAAGAAAGAGCAAGCTCAATCTCAAACACAAGACAAAATGCAGCAATGATGCATAAGAGATATGAAAAGAAATTGTGAGAAGTGAAGGCAAATTCACTTCTCAAAGTAACTTACCACCTGAAAAGTTAGCAAAAGGAATGAAATGCAATGCAAAATGAAATGAAATGGCATGATGCAAACCAAAACCAGAAGCATGTGTGTGATGATAATGATGCTATGAGATGATGCAAACATGAAACAAGGCATGGGGATGATCATACAAACATATGGATGCAGGAGAAGCATGCTTAGAACCATGAACATACATGAAAAGTTATGAAATGCAAATGACATACAAAATGGCAAATGAAAGATGCAATGATCAAACATGCTTCTAATATGTCCTAAGATGTGTTATGAGTCAAATGGATGCACAAGATGTCATGGCAAGTCATGGTATGCAAGCAAATGCAAGATGAAGGCAAAAGGAAACCCAAATTAGGGTTTATGATCAATGCACAAAACAAAAACCAAAACCAGAAGCAAACATCAAGATAAGAAATTGAAAATGCATTCAAAGGAACCCTAAACCTATACAAATTCACTGCCCAAAGGAGGGGATCCAATTCTTAATTTTTTAAAAAAATGTCACATTTTGTACTTAACTTCCAATGGTGGAAGTTATGTGTTATTTTTGACTTTTTTCAAAAATGTCATATTTTGTACTTAACTTCCAATGGTGGAAGTTATGTGTTATTTTTGACTTTTTTCAAAAATGTCATTTTTTGTACTTAACTTCCAATGGTGGAAGTTATGTGTTATTTTTGACTTTTTTCAAAAATGCCATTTTTGCACTTGAACCACAAACATGAATCAATCACAAGCATGAATCAATCACAAGATCACATTTACAATGTATCAACAACAAGATTAGAGCAAAATCAATAAAGCTGCAAAAACTTCAGAACATGCATACACACTCATTTCTCAACCATTTTCAGTGTTTCAAAGCTTAACATGATCAGTGAAACAAACCCTATCATCCTATAACAAGAGATTACATTTCTGGAAAAAAATGTTCTTGATGATACCTGAACCGGAGCTTTGAACTTTGGAGCTTTCTGGCCTCAAACTTGGTGCAATCCCTCTCCTTTGAACACCCTGATGATGAAATGAAACTTGGAGAGCTTTGAGAATGGCTGGTTATGGCTGTTTTGCTCTGGTGTAGCAGAAATGGAGGGCCTTTTGTGAGATGTTTCAAGTTGTTTCAGGGGGTGGTTCTTGTTCAAAGGGTGATTTGTGACTTGTTGGTGAAAGAAAAGGTGAAGTTTGATGGCTGTGTGAAGAAAAATTCAGGGAAGAAGTTTGGGATAGATTTTGATGCAAGTTGGATTGTGTGTCTTTCTATGCCAAAATGAGCTGCTATATCACTCCCATAAAGTTTGAGTAGGCTGTGGAGCAGGTTAGTAGAGGCTTCTAATCACTATTCCAAGAGCATGGGAGAAATTGCAAAAAGTCATGGTTAGGTGTACTTGAGGCATGGGCTGTGGCAGAGCTGATTTTCTGGCTTGTACTGCATCAGCTGAGTTCAAGGATGACTCTTGGATCAATTGATGTGAGCTGTAATGGATGAAGGGTGAGATCTCACATGTTTTGCAATTTTGCAACTTGTTGCACTTTGTGACTTTTGGCCATGAACATGTGACATCTCTTAAGAAATATGCAGCAAAATGCATCACATAATGTTGTTATGACACTTTGATAATGATTAGAGACCAAACAAAACCAAAGGAAACCTTCTTGCAAGACTTCCCTCTTTGTGATTTTCATGAAAAATGGCTTATGATACTTGGACATCAAGGCATGAAAATGAGAAATTTCTTGGGCCAATCTGAATTTTAGGCATTGCATTGTGTTTGTATGAAGATTAGAAGTCACTTTTAAGTCATCTTTGGCCTTGGCATGAGGTTTTTGCAAGTTTTCCTTTTTGTGCAAAAGTGAAATTTCAATGATTTTTCCCAACTTTGCAAAGCCATAACTTTTGATCCAAAATGAATTAGAAAAAGTTCTTGTACTTTTTGAAAGGGGAATGATCCAATCTACAACTTTCATGACCAAAGTTTTCTCCTTTGAAGCATTTTTGAATCAATAAGAGGAGGTTGAAAAACTTTCCCAAAATAGCAAGTTTTCAATACAAGTCACTTTCCCAAGATGGCAACTTTGCAAATGGCTTGAAATTATTCAATTTTGTGAACTTATAACATCTTCTATGACCAAATAAAGATCATACACATTCAAAATGATGGAGAACACCCTTTGGTTGGGTCATTGGGGGCCTCAGATGCCCTGATTTTGCACTGACTTGCACAAGAAGTCAACTCTTGATTAGATGCCTTCCCCATGGAATTTCTTCATGAAACTTGATATGCATGATCCTCATAACATATAGAGACCAATAGAAACGAGAATGACCAAAAAATTTGGAGTTATGGCCTCTGAAACCAAAACCCTAATTCTAGGTCATCTGTGCAGTTAAACCTGGCTCTACTTCCATGCCATTTTCAGTTCTTGTGATTCTTTGACATTCTTGACTTTGAGAGGATATAATATGATGTTTGAACATACATGGACCCCTTTGAAGTGATTGATGACCTTTGGAGTGGCTCAAGAAGCTCTTGGATTGCTCAGATCACAAACCCTAGATGCAAATGACTTTGAACCAATGCAATGAATCAAAAATGTGGTATGAGATGCTATGATTGGATTTATGCATATGAAAATGATCACAAGCCATGGTGTGAATGGGTGAGGGCAAATTTGGGGTGTTTACAGCTGCCCCTATTCAAACATGAGTTAGCTGTGCAGGATGTAAGCAACGGCTTAACAGGCAAACAAGATAACTTGTGGTTGAATACCAAACACAGTCCAAAAATTTGCACTCACAGAATGAAGAAGAAAAGGGATATAGATTGTAAAAGGAAAATAAAGTATATTGTAAAGTGTGGGCGACGGAGGACGACCGTCGAGCAGAGGACGACTGCTGGGGAAGGAGCAATGACGGGGACGACCGACATGCTGGGAAAAGTGCGGGAAACAAAGCAATGACGGGAACAACCGACATGCTGGGGATAAAAGGGATCATGATGGGGACGGCCATCAAGTAAAGTTATAAGATTCTCTTGGGGATTAATGAAAAATGATGGGGACGGCCATCAAGTTCATAAAGTAATGTAAACAACGATGGGGACGGCCATCGGGCTAAACTGATGAAGGACGATCATCAGGAAAAGGAAAAGGGACCACGACGGGGACGGCCATCGGGTTAAAGAATAAATGAAATAATGATGAGGGACGGTCATCAAAGGTGAAGGACGATCACCTGGCAGGGTACGGCTGCCGAAAGTATCGTGACATAGGACGAATGCCGGATAGAAGGTCAACGATGGGGACGGCCATCGGGCGAGCATGATGAAGGACGATCATCAAGAGGTGAAGGACGACCACCTAGCAGGGGACGGCTGCTCTCAAGGTTTATCATGACGTAAGACGAACGTCAGATAACAAGATCAACGATGGGGACGGCCATCGGATAAAATGATGAAGGACGATCATCAAAAAGGTGAAGGACGATCACCTAGCAGGGGACGACTGCTAAAAATATCACGACATAGGACGAATGTCGGATAAAAGATCAACGATGGGGACGGCCATCGGATGAGCATGATGAAGGACGATCATCAAGAGGTGAAGGACGATCACCTAGCAGGGTACGGCTGCTCTCAAGGTTTATCATGACATAGGACGAACGTCAGATAACAAGATCAACGATGGGGACGGCCATCGGATAAAATGATGAAGGACGATCATCAAAAGGTGAAGGACGATCACCTAGCAGGGGACGGTGTTGCACCCCAAAATTTGCCCTCACAATACAAGACTTTGTGTTCTAAGAAGGTTCACAAGGTTCACAAATTTCTCAACACTTTCAAGACCTTCCCTGAGGTTCATGAAGTCTACAAGCTACTTTATGAAGGTTCACAAGGTTCACAAGTTTCCCAATGCTTTCAATACCTTTCATGAGGTTCATGAAGTCTACAAGTCACTTCATGAATGTTCACAAGGTTCACAAGATTCTCAACATTTACAAGACCTTTCATGAGGTTCATGAAGTCTACAAGCTACTTTATGAAGGTTCACAAGGTTCACAAGTTTCTCAACACTTTCAAGACCTTTCATGAGGTTCATGAAGTCTACAAGTCACTTTATGAAGGTTCACAAGGTTCACAAGTTCCACAATGCTTTCAAGTCCTTTCATGAGGTTCATGAAGTCTACAAAGTCACTTTATGAGGTTCACAAGGTTCACAAGCTTCACAATACCTCCCATGAGGTTCACAAGACATCTTATGATGGTTCACAAGGTTCACAAAGTTCACAATTGGGCAAAAGAGTTGACAATTCCCTCAGACAGTGCACCTCCTAAGTAGTGCATCCAAAACTAGGGTTTTGACTTTAATCAGGCTAAATGGACTTCCAAGACTTCAAGTGAGCTTCATAACATCTTATATATGTGTAAGAACCCCTATGACAAGTTTCAAGACTTTTCTCAAAAGTTTGCTCAGTCAGATGATCAGATAAGTCAAAATTAGTCAATGCAGTTAAAAAGTCAAACTGAGGTCAACTGTGGTCAAACCAAAGTCAAACTTTATGATTTTTTGCCAACATCAAGTATATGAAGTAAAATTAATCATTTGATCAAGGGTTGATCATGATTCATCAAGGAGATTTCAGATCATCAAGAATCAGGAGTTTCTAAATTAGGGTTTCCTTAGTAAAAGTCAACTGAACTTTGACCAGCCATAACTTTCACATACTTCATCACCAAGTCTCCATCCAAAGCTCATTTTGAAGGAAATTGAATTCTCTACAACTTTGTGTCTCACAAGCCAAGCCCAAAAATGCTTCATTCGGAAGGTATGAGCTAAGACATTATAGGTCCTTTTGAAAGTCAACAAAAAGTCAACAACTTCAAAAGGGCATAACTTGAGATTGGTAAATGATATGGACATGAAACCAGTGGGGTTGTTTATAGGACTCTTCAAGCTTTCCAAAATGTCCAAGAACACACTCATAGCATTAAAATTGAAGGATATGTGCCCTTGCAAAGTTGGGAAATTTTGAGTGGGTTTATGATGAAAAAGGAGGTCTAAAACCAATTTCTTCCAAATGGGCTTGCCAAATGATGACCCAATCCATACATTGACTTCATGCACGACCCAAACCATTAAAAATCAGAATTTTTATTATTTTATTTTTATTTATTTTGATTTAATTCATTAAAAATCATTTTAAATAAAAATAAAATATGAAAATGTAATATTTAATGGAGATTGAGTTTCTAGAATGTCTTAAATACTGATTTGAATTGAAGAGGAAGGAAATCATAAGATTTGTCCAAAAATATCAAGCCTTTATGCAAGAATATTGGATTTTCAAAGCATGATCAATTTGAATCTTTTCATATCAAAATTTCCACACAACCATTCAATGTTATGACATAAATTCATTTACCTATAAGTACTAAACACAACTCAATCACCAAGGGACGAATTCCACAGCCCAAGAGTAAGTTCACCATTGTTCAAAAACCTCTTCACAAGTCACATTCGGATTCTTGGATTTAAGGCATTAGAAGGTAAAACAAGCACATAGCAAGCTTCCTTGGACTTCTCTGATCATAAACCATCATCCATATGCATTGAAAACATGCCACAATGCTCAACCCGAATCCACTTTGTTCTTGAAAATAATTTTTTCGATTTCATTAATTTATTGTATTTCAATGTATTTTGTTTGGCTAATCTTGTTTATCATGTGATGTAGAACGTTTCTGGGCCAGAAAATCAAAGAAACCATGGCTAATCCGTGAAACGCCATTGTTAGGGTTTGGACCTAGGTTTAGGGATTTCTGATTTAAGGAATATAAATGGATTCTAAAATCATAGAATGAACCGCATGAATGTCTGGATCATATTGCTGTGTTCAATTTTGTGAAATTGTATGGTTTTGTTGGTCATTGATTTTCGTAGGTCTTGCTGCAGTTTAGAATTCGCAGGAAAAAGGGAAGCAAAATTCGCAAGTAATTTTGCAGGACATGAGGTTGAAGAAGAAGGCATTCTGGCGCCAGTTTCATATTTAAAATTTTGATTAAAAATATTATGTTATAACTCTGGTTATTTATCACACAGGTGCATGTGTCCCAGTGGAAAGAGGCGTTTGTGTTTGGTTACGAAACCTGTGTTCGAATCTTGCCTTGTACCATTATTTTTTCTATTTTTTCAGGTTAACTATGAAGCATTATATATTATATTCAGTTATCATTCAAATATCAGATTGGCTCTCCCAGCCGGGTTGTTATGCGTGCGCTTGAGTGTTCAAAGGTCCTGGGTTCAATCCTCCCCCAGGCCTTTTGCTTCTTATTTTTCTGATTTTAGAGATTCAAAGCACAAAACCACTTCTTCTCCCTATGATGTCACGCGCGTGCTGATGGCCCAGTGGTAGATGCTGTTGTTGGCAAGCATAGGGGACTGGGTTCAAACCCCAGCCCCATCAGGTTTTGATTTTCTTTTTCTTTTGCTTTATTTTTTTAATTCAATTACTATTATATATAAAATAAATTAAAATTATATTGTTTTATTATTTTCTATATTATAAAATATATATATTATGTGTTCTAATTCCTGAAAAATTATTTTCTAAAAAATTAGTTTTTATTATTGTATATTTATTTAAATTATAAAAAATATATATATGTACTATTTAATTAAAGGAATTGTCATTATATTATAAACCCTAAAAAATATTTTCTAAGTAAACCCTAATCTATTTTTCCCTAAATAATTATTCAAAACCTAATTTTTATTTTTTTTAATTTTGTAAATATAATTATTATACATATTCATATAATTAATTTTTTGTAAATATAATACTTAATATAAAATTTTGTAAATATGATTAATTTTGTAAATATAATCTTTAAATATAACTATAACTTATTTTCTCCATATAATATGTAAATATTTTTTTTCTAAATTGTTATATATAAATAATTTTTAATATGTGCTTAGAAATAATTTAATAATTTGTATCTAAATTAAAATGTTATAATAATTATTTAATTGTTCATATTTTTAAATAAAAATCTATATTAAAAATTTAATTTTGTGTTTATTATTTTCATCATGTTATTATAATATTCTTGCTAATTCTATTTATTTTAATTATTGTTATTATTACTAACCATATTATTATTAATATTTATATTTGCTTATTATTATTATTATTTCACTAACCTTATTTAATTTTTTATTACTAACCCCTATTATATTTACTTATTGCTTATTTATTACTTTTGCTTATTATTTATATTTTGCTTCTATATTTATCTTTGCTATTTATTTTTAATTGCTTATTATAATTATGTAATTGCTCCTTGGTGTAAATATTGTAAATATTTAATTTATTTAATTGCTATGGTTAGTAATTTAGGGAGTGTGAATATGTATTCTATTTAAAATCAAATTTAGATCATTTAAAATTATAAGATAAATGTAAATTAAACACTCACACACGTAAGCCGATTTCTAATCGCCATCTCACTTTCTAGGGTTACCTCTTATTGTTGCCTATTCACAAAGGTCAAGTGGGGTGTATAAAGCAAGTCCCTTAAAAGAAAAATCATCAAGTCCCTAATGGTTGCCTTTAAAGATCAAGTCCCTTTTTGAATAATGATGATAGTCCCTCCTAAATGCTTAATACACCTCACAGTTGCCTTCATAAAACAAATGTCCCTCATATGTCCCTCACATCCAAGGTAATGACTACCTATTCCTTAATAATAGGGATAGTCTTACCACTTAAAGGATAAAGAACAGAAAAGACTTAAACTTTAGGGTAGGTATCTCATAGTTGCTTGCTCACTTCATTCAAAATTTTCAAACACTTTACAAATTTCAAACAAATTTTCAAACACAAGTTTTTACGCATCCGTACATGGATCATTATTAACTCTTATGAAAATTTTCTATTCACACACTTCACATTTTCAAAAACAATTCAAAAGTGAGCTAAGTAACTAAGAGCCCATGGATAACCATGGATGTAAAGGGTGCTAACACCTTCCCTTTACATAACCTACCCCCCGGACCCAAAAAAATCTTTTAAAAAGGTCTTTCCTGTTCTTTTATGCCTTTCCTTTGGATAAAATAAAAGTCGGTGGCGACTCTTGCTATCCGCAACATAACTAAAGTCAGTTCTCCCACCGTGTTACAGAACTGGCGACTCTGCTGGGGATTTAAATTTAAGAGGGGTACCCTTAGGAATTAGATCACTTTAAATTGTTTGCCTTGTTTGCTTTATATTATCTTGTTGGGGTGCTCTTATGTGTGAAAGGTCCTAACCCGGATCTAAGTGTACCTTAGGTAAATGGCAATAGACCAAGGAAACTGTACGACGTATATCGATATGGTTGATCTGGTGGCCATAGTTAGTGTGACTTCTTGGTTGGTGCTTATGTTCCTTAAGTCAAGTTGAGGATAATATGAGGCTGCCATATGTTGTCAATGCACTAACTAACTTTTAGAACCCTAGTTATCCCATCTTGGCCTTTAGAAAAGTAGTGAGGTAACCGGCTTTGGTGCAGACTGAAGTTGGTTGACACTCGATACTACGCTCATTGAGATTCTAAACTTGGAGGGTTTTGGTTGGCAAGTAAGTTGCCTTCTGAACAACCACCCTTGTGAAGGATCAATGATATTGAGATCCCTTAGAACCTGGTTACTTTTGTAGGACAGGATGAACCATCTAACTTCAGGGGAGGGTACTTACCTTAAACCTCATGCAAGCCTTTAAACCTAGGGCTATGGTGTGACTTGTTTGTGTGTGCCACATGTTTGTGATTGAACATAACATCATGAAATCATCATGCATCATAAGCATAGCATTTTCACTAACCATTTCAAGGACCAAAGGATTTATCTTTGTTCTTTGTTGCAGGTCATGGCTTCTGCTCGTAGAAACACCATCAGGATCAACTTTGTGGGCATACCTGCTAAGCTTAAAGAGTTGGTTTCTCAAGTGTCTGATCATTCCCAGTTCATCAAGAGACATGGTCACCTATTGGATCTAGTCACTTCAGGGTTCAATGAAGACATGATGAGTGTCCTGTTTCAGTTCTTTGACCCTAAGCACCATTGCTTTACATTCCCTGACTATCAGCTGGTTCCAACCATGGAGGAGTTCTCTAAACTTCTGGGCATACCAGTTCTTGATCAAAGACCCTTCACAGGCTTAGAGAAGGAGCTTAAACCAGAGGTTATTGCTGCAGCTCTACATCTGAAGAAGTCTGACATTGTTCTAGAAACGAGAAGCGGAGTCAAGGGTATTCTTGCTAAAGTATTAATGGATAAAGCTCAAATGTTCTTGAAGGCCATGAGCTATGATGCTTTTGAGGAGATCTTAGCCTTGCTGATTTATAGCTTAGTATTGTTCCCCAATCCAGATCAGTTCATAGATGTTCATGCCATCAACATATTCCTGAGTCACAATCCAGTGCCTACATTGCTTGGAGACATCCTACATTCTCTTCACACCCGTACTACAAGGGCAAGAGGGACTTTGATGTGCTGCATACCTTTGCTTTCTAGGTGGTTTATTTCTCACCTTCCTCGCTCAGTAATGAAGAATGAGCAAGGGTTCAGATGGTCCAAGAGGATCATGTCACTTTCTCACTCAGATATCCATTGGTGCTCCAGATCTATGGAGAATGTCACCATCATTGACCGTTGTGGGGAGTTTCCTAATGTGCCACTTCTAGGCATAAGAGGAGGCATCACCTACAACCCCTCTCTAGCTTTACGACAGTTTGGTTACGCTCGAAGTGATGGTCCACATGACATGTTGATTCAGGGCATTGTGTTTGATTACGACAACGATCTTCAGGGTTACCGTCAGAGATTCATACGAGCTTGGGGAAAGGTAAACAGGGTTGACAGCAAGACACTAGAGCCTAAGTACACTATTCCTATGGAGGCTTATCTCAGATGGGTACGATCTCGTGCTCAGACTCTCATGATGCCATATCCTGCCGTCCTACCAGTTACCATGGAACCTGTTGCTGAAGGAGACACAGCTTATACCATCCTTCACCCAGACATGCCTACTGATATGGAAGACTTGCAGAGATCATGGATCCAACTGAAGGAGCAAAGGGATACTTTCGAGGCTCATTACAAAGCAAGCCAAGAAAGGATCCTGGAACTAACAAAGCAACTTCATGAGGAACAAAACCTCAACTCATACCTCAACACAAAGAGGAAACGTCCATGGGAGACTTAAAACCCCATCTTTTGTACTTATTTCATTTTCATTTTTGTAAGCCCAAGAGGCAAAACAAATTTATTACTAATAAAAATTTACCTTCATGTTTGTTTAAGCAAATTTAAATCCTGCGGTCCTTGAAAACATTGCATATGCATTCCCATCATTTCATTGCATCACAGATTTATAATTGTGCACAGGTTTCTCATCTTCTCGCTGTTTATTTCAGCAATGGATCTTGAACAATCTGTTAAGGATCTCCAGGCACAAAATGCACAGTTCCAAGAGCTGATCTTGAACCTGTCCAAGGGGCAGGATGAATTGAAGGCACTGTTGGCCAAGAAGACTAAGAAGACTAGAAGGTCTGCTGGTTTGATCAACATGGGAAGAAGGTTCAAAGGTCTTGCCAAGACCAAAGAACCAGCTGAAGACTATGAATCGGAGGAATCTGAAAAAGAGGGAGGCAGTCTCCACAACACTATGGGGGACTCTGATTCTGAGGCTAATTACTACCATGAGCCTAACGAAGACAAATTCAAGATGCTGGTGGATAGGATGGATGCCATGGAGTTGCAGAAATCATCTGGGCTGGATTTTGAAGATTTGAGCCTGATATCTGGGGTAGTCATACCCATTGGTTTCAAGGTTCCTACCTTTGTTGTTTATGATGGGGTCTCTTGTCCCAAGCTGCATTTGAGGTCTTATGTCAGAAGGATTCAACCTCACACTGCTGATAAAAAGTTGTGGATCCATTTCTTTCAAGAGAGCTTATCTGGAGCTCAGCTGGAGTGGTATTATCAGTTGGAGAGTGCTAACATCAGAGACTGGAATGATCTTGCTGAAGCTTTCTATAAACAGTATCAATACAATGCTGACTTAGCCCCCACTCGCATGCAGCTTCAGAGCATGTCTATGGGTGCCAAAGAGAGTTTTAAAGAGTATGCCCAGAAGTGGAGAGATTTAGCTGGAAGAGTTCAACCCCCTTTGACTGACAGGGAATTGGTTGATATGTTCATGTGTACGCTGAATGGTCCGTTCTACAGTCATCTCATTGGAAGCTCATCATCTGGCTTCACTGAGTTGATCATGACAGGAGAGCGAGTAGAGAATGGTATAAAGAATGGTAAGATCCAAGTGGGTACTTCCTCATCAGGTGCTGCAAAGAAGCCTCCCACTGGGAAGAAAGAATCCAATGCTGTTTATGGTCAACCTGATCGTAATAGAAGGCATCAGTCTGTTAGTGCAGTTCATATTTCAAATCCAACTCCTGCAATAACAGAGCAGCCCCAGGGCAACCAACAGAGGGCTAGAAGACAGTTCACGAAGATCAACATGTCAATGGCTCAGGCATTGCAACATTTGTTGAAGGCTGAACTATTACTTTGAAAGAGGCTCCTCAGAATCCTAATGTTACCTCTCCCAGGTACAATCCCAATGCACGATGTGCATATCATTCAAACTGTCAGGGACATGATACTAATAACTGCTGGGTCTTGAAGAATAAAATTCAAGATATGATTGATGCTGGAGAAATTGAGTTTGATCCTCCAGGTACTCCAAATGTGATTACTGCTCCAATGCCAAATCACGAGAAGACTGTCAATGCCATTGAGGAAGATCTGCATATCCATTCAGTTGATGAGTTGACCACACCATTGTCTGTTATCAAGAAGAAGTTAGTACAAGCTGGGTTCTTTCCAGGTTGTCGTGAAGATTGTTTCTATTGTACCTATAAGCCGGATAGTTGCTTCAGATTGAGAGATGGAATTCAACGTCTCATGGATAAGTATACTATATTGTTTGAAAGGAGACCGTCTTCTGTGGAGAGTATGGTAGATCATATTACGCGAGGTAAGAAGGTTAAAGAGGTTGACATGGTTGACAGAGTGCCAGTAAGAATCACTTCAAAGAGACCTATTAAAATCACCCATCCGGGTCCAATCAAGATTACTGCTGAAGGTCCCGTGAAAGTTGTTGCTGAAGCCAGAGTGGCTCCTATGGTCATTACTACTCCTGGTCACATCCCGTATACATCTGATAAAGCTGTGCCTTGGCATTATGGATATGATGTTTACATCCATGGTGTTAAGCAAGAGCCTGTAGCTGATGTGCCTGTTGATGTTGACAATATTGCTGGATCTAGTAAGATCACACGTAGTGGAAGAGTCTTCTCTCCTCCAGTTACTTCCAAGAATGCAGTTACTCCTGCTGCTACTTCCACCGCTGATGCTAGGGGCAAAGGCCCTGTTATTGAACCTGTATCTACTGATGTGCCAGCTGCTGATGATCTCTCTAAGCAGATGGAAGAAGTATTGAAAATCATTCGCAAGAGTGATTATGACATTGTTGATCAGTTGGGGCATACTCCCTCAAAAATTTCTATACTATCCTTGTTGTTATGTTCTGAAGCTCATGCAAAAGCTTTGATCAAGTTTCTGAAGACTGCTCATGTACCCAGTGCAATTTCTGTTGACCAATTTGAGAACTGTGTTGCCCACCTGACCTATGACAATGTGTTAGGATCTTCTGATTCTGATTTGACCCCTGCCAAGAGGGATCAAAACAGGGCCTTGCATATTTCAATTGAATGCAAGGGCACTACCCTGTCACATGTACTGATAGACAATGGTTCCTCTTTGAATGTGTTGCCCAAGGAAGTCCTGAATAAGCTGAGTCCTGAAGATGCTGTGCTGAAGCCCAGTAATATTGTGGTAAAGGATTTTGATGGTTCTAGAAGAGTAGTACATGGGGAAATTGATCTTCCAATCAAAGTTGGCTCTCAGGTTTTTACTGCTACATTTTATGTGATGGATATTCGCCCTTCATACTCTTGTTTTCTTGGTCGTCCCTGGATCCATGGGGCAGGTGCTGTAACCTCTACATTACACCAAAAGTTGAGATATCCGGTGGATGGAAGGGTTGTTACTGTCTATGGAGAAGAAGAATACTTTGTCAGCCATGTAAACACTTTCAAGTATCTGGAAATGGAAGGTGAATACATTGAGACTCCGTGTCAGACGTTTGAAGTGGTTCCTTGGGTTGTTAATGATTATGTAGCTCCTCCTGTTGCGAAGAAAGTTCCCGTGGTCACCAGAAAACCTCCAACAATGGCAATGGCCTCCCTCAATGATGCTAGAGCTGTGGTAGATGACGGTGGTTGTACTATTTGGGGTCAGCTTCCTGATATTCCATACAAGTCCGACAAGTTTGGTTTGGGCTTCACTGCAGAGTCCCAGAAGGCGGTTCGTCGTGCTCGTGCTGTTCGTATCACCAATCAAGGGGTTATGAAAGATCAGATCAATGCTGTGGGAGACTATGATGAAGACTACAATCTGGATGCTTGGATCTTTCCTACTGTGGGTGCTGGACTCAATAATTGGAAAGCTGAAGATGTTATCCCTATCTCCTTTAGTCAGGAGTAAATACTATTACTGTGTTGTTTTTTTTGTTTGTAATTTCTGAACAATTAAAACTCTCAAGCCTTGTGCCTTACCCGGGGCACAATGGTGTGCTTGTTACGGGCTGTCATTTCATTTGCATACTTCATTCAATAAAATCAGTGGACGTTTCGTTTTCGTAAATATTGTGTTCCTTGTCTTTCTTTTCTTTTATTTTTGTTTTATCAGCTATGTGTTCTTACACACACCCACATCACTAAAATGCAGATCCTCATCCACTCTGGATCCTGTTGATAACAGTTCTACTATTGCCAATTATAATTTCGAGAATCCGATCTATCAAACTGAAGACGGAAATGAGGACGATTGTGAAGTACCTGTAGAGCTTGCTAGGTTATTACAACAAGAAGAGAAAGCTATACAGCTACATGAAGAGCCAGTCGAAGTTGTGAATCTGGGAACTGAAGAAAACAGAAAAGAGGTCAAGATAGGGGCTGATTTAGAGGACAATATCAAGAGCAGATTGATTCAGATGTTACGTGACTATGTGGAGATCTTTGCTTGGTCTTATGAAGATATGCCAGGGTTAGATACAAACATTGTGGTTCATCGTTTACCAGTAAAAGAAGATTGTCGTCCAAAGAAGCAGAAGGTTCGTCGTATGCGTCCTGAGATGTCAGAAAAGATCAAAGCAGAGGTAATGAAACAGTTTGATGCAGGGTTCTTAGCAGTGACTTCTTATCCTCAGTGGGTTGCAAATGTGGTACCAGTTCCTAAAAAAGATGGTAAGGTACGTATGTGTGTAGACTACAGGGATCTGAACAAGGCCAGCCCCAAAGATGACTTTCCACTTCCTCATATTGATGTTCTGGTAGATAACACTGCTCAGCATAAGGTATTCTCTTTTATGGATGGTTTCTCTGGTTACAATCAAATCAAGATGGCACCGGAAGATATGGAGAAGACAACATTTGTGACACAATGGGGCACCTTTTGCTATAAGGTAATGCCATTTGGTTTGAAGAATGCAGGGGCAACATATCAGCGTGCTATGGTGGCTTTGTTTCACGATATGATTCATCATGAGATAGAGGTATATGTGGATGATATGATAGCCAGGTCTCAGAACGAAGAACAACATCTTGATCATCTGCACAAGTTGTTTGAGAGGTTGAAGAAATACAAGTTGAGGTTGAACCCAAACAAGTGTACTTTTGGAGTTAGATCTGGTAAGCTCCTGGGTTTCATTGTCAGTGGAAAAGGTATTGAAGTGGATCCTGCAAAAGTGAAAGCTATACGAGAGATGCCAGCTCCCCGTACTGAGAAGGAGGTTAGAGGTTTCTTGGGACGATTGAACTACATTGCAAGATTTATTTCCCAGTTAACTGCCATCTGTGAGCCAATCTTCAAGTTGTTGAAGAAAGATCAGGTGATGGAATGGAATGATGAGTGCCAGACTGCCTTTGATGAAATCAAGAGATATTTGCTAGAACCACCAATTTTGATGCCACCAGTTGATGGAAGACCCTTGATTATGTACTTAACAGTATTAGACAACTCAATGGGGTGTGTGTTGGGGCAACATGACGAGTCTGGTCGAAAAGAGCAGGCAATATACTACCTTAGCAAAAAGTTTACCGACTGTGAAACAAGATACTCACTGCTCGAGAAAACTTGCTGCGCTTTGGCATGGGCTGCTCGCCGACTAAGACAGTATATGTTGACCCATACTACCTTGTTGATTTCAAAGATGGATCCAATCAAGTACATATTTGAGAAACCTGCTCTCTCCGGAAGAATAGCAAGATGGCAAATGATCTTGACGGAATATGACATACAGTATACTACTCAGAAGGCCATCAAGGGAAGTGTTGTTGCTGATCATTTGGCTCATCAAGCAGTGGATGATTATCAGTCAATGAGTTTTGAGTTTCCTGATGAAGACATTATGATTATTACCAAAGAACCTGGACAATATGACGGACCTAAACAAGGATCCCGATGGACTATGGTTTTTGATGGTGCTTCCAATGCACTTGGTAATGGTGTTGGTGTTGTGATTAGTTCCCCTGAAGGTTGTCATACCCCGATTACTGCCAGACTTTGTTTCTATTGTACCAATAACATGGCTGAGTATGAGGCATGTATCCTGGGTATTAAAGCTGCTATTGATATGAAGATTCAGTTCCTTGATGTGTATGGAGATTCAGCCCTGGTAGTTAGTCAGATCAAAGGAGATTAGGATACTAAGCATGATAACCTCATTCCTTACAGAGAGCACGTGTTGTCTTTGATCCCACATTTCAGAGAGATTACTTTTGAACATATTCCACGAAGAGAGAATCAGTTAGCAGATGCATTAGCCACCATGGCATCTATGTTTGAGATCAGTTGGGATGATGAAGCTCCCAAGATTACTATTGATAGATTTGAAAAGCCTGCATACTGTAATGAGATTGACACTGAAGGGGCAGAGGAGAAGCCTTGGTTCTATGAGGTGAAAAGATATCTTGAAGCTCAGGAATTCCCTGAAGGGGCATCTGTCAAAGATAGGAAGTTCCTGAGAAGGTTCTCTGCTAAATTCTTTTTGAGCAATGGCATTTTGTACAAGCGCAATCATGATTCAACTTTGCTTCGTTGTGTGGATAAGAAGGAAGCAATTGAGATTATGGAAGATATGCATGATGGGATCTTTGGCACTCATTCTAGTGGTCATACTATGGCAAAGAAGATATTGAGAGCAGGTTACTATTGGTCTACCATGGAAGCTGATTGCTATCAACATTCCAGAACATGTCACAAGTGTCAAATCTATGCTGATAAAGTACATATACCTCCATCACCATTGAATGTGTTGACTGCTCCTTGGCCCTTTGCCATGTGGGGCATTGATATGATTGGTGAGATCAAGCCTACTGCTTCTAATGGGCATCGTTTCATTCTGGTTGCTATTGATTACTTCACGAAGTGGGTAGAGGCAGCTTCATTTGCATTTGTTACTAAGAACGTTGTGGCTCGGTTCATTAAGAATAATCTCATATGTAGGTATGGCATCCCTGAAAGGATTATCACTGACAATGGCTCTAATCTGAACAACACTATGATTACTGATCTCTGCACGCAGTTCAAGATTAAGCATCACAACTCTTCTCCGTATCGTCCAAAGATGAATGGGGCAGTTGAAGCTGCTAATAAGAACATTAAGAAGATTGTACAGAAGATGACTATCACTTATAAGGATTGGCATGAGATGTTACCATTTGCTCTTCATGGTTATCGTACCACAATACGTACTTCAACAGGGGCAACCCCATTCTCCTTAGTCTATGGTATGGAAGCAGTTCTGCCCATTGAAATACAGATTCCCTCTTTAAGAATTATGAAGGATGCAGGCTTGGATGAAGATGAGTGGATTCAGACTCGACTTGACCAGATAAATTTGATTGATGAGAAGAGGTTGGCAGCAGTTTGTCATGGCCAGATGTACCAGAAACGAATGACCAAAGCTTTTAACAAGAAGGTTAAGCCAAAGGTATATCAGGCTGGTGACTTGGTAATCAAGCGTATCATATTACCACAGGGTGATCCTAGGGGCAAGTGGACTCCAACATATGAAGGACCATTTGTAGTCAAGACAGTGTTCTCAGGAGGTGCCATGATACTGACTACAATGGATGGTGAAGACTTCCTGCAGCCTGTAAATGCAGACATAGTTAAAAAATACTACGCATAAAAAGAGACCCGCTAGGTTGACAGGCCTAGGCAAAAATAAGGGCATCCCGGCGAACCAAAAGGGTTCGGGCAAAAATTAGGGATATATATAAAAAGATGTACACCCGGCAAGTCGAAAACCTGAAAAGGCGGCTTGGGCAAAAAAGGGTATCCCGGTGGATTGAAAACCTGAAAGGGCAATCCAGGCAAAAGTTAGGGATTAAAGCTTATGATTATGTCTCGTTTGGATCACCCATGAAACTGCAACCAGTTGTACTACTTACTCAAGCTCGAACAGATAAAGCTCAATCCAATCGTTTCCGTCCCAACAGCAGAAGATGAGATACTTGAAGATAATGGCAATAGTAGAATTGAAACTCAATAGGATTGTTTCCCACATAGCTGATTTTCTCTGTTTTGTAAAAACTTTATGACAAAATCCTCTTACTAGGGTTTATGTCTCCTTGTACAAACTTACCCGTGTATGGGTCACTTTTTGATATAAATAAATTCCATCTTTTGAATCCAGATTTACTTTTACCCTATTTACATAAGCGAAACGTCCATTGGTTGTGTTTGAATGTATGTATGCTTTTGAATATGATTGATGTTTACAAGAAATGCGTGTATGCTTTTAATATGATTGATGTTTACCAGAAATGCATAAAAATGCAGTAATAGTATTTACTAAGGACGAACGAGGGAAGGATTTCAACGAAGCTTCGCCGGTTCATCTTTACATGAAAACTACAAAACCCTCAGTAGGACGAATCCATCTTCATAAAGTCTTATCTCCCCTGGAATTTATATCCATCTCTTTTATCCTCATACGGATATTCGGGAATTCACTTTCCAATAAGGGTACGACAAACGAAGACGGGAGGTTATATCTGCTCTACTATCAAACGAAGACGAAGGTTATGTATACCTTGCTATCCCCAGCAGACGGGAGGTTATCTATACCTTGCCATCCCCAGCATATGGAAGGTTATGTATAATATATTCTTCAACAACGAATCGGGATTTATTTTCCCTGGCCAGCAGTTGTTATACAAAGACATCCAGACGCTTCCGGCAGTATCATATCATACATACATCATTTACATCATATCATAGCATACATATCCATAAATACATAATACATTTACTTAGGTGCATCATACTATGCATGCATACATATTGCATAAACTAACAGTTTCCTTGCAGGATAGTTATATGCAGATAAAACAATATCAACAATTCACAACGGGTCAGAGATGATCCATACATTACTCAAGATGTCCTCGGAGAGTAGGCAAACGGTCTGTAAGAAGATCCATTCCCTAATCCAGGATATTTACAGAAGATTTCATCTATCTGGTCTTGAATAGCAGGCAAACGATCTGTACAAAGATCCATTCCCTGGTTCAAGATATTTTCAGAAGATTTAATCTATTTCCTAGGAGAGTAGGCAAACGGTCTGTACAAAGATCCATTCCCTAATCCAGGATATTTTCAGGAGACTTGATCTTGACACTTTTTGGCCTCGGAGAGTAGGCAAACGGTCTGTAAGAAGATCCATTCCCTAATCCAGGATATTTTCAGAAGATTTCATCTAGCTGATCTTGAATAGCAGGCAAACGATCTGTACAAAGATCCATTCCCTGGTTCAAGATACTTTCAGAAGATCTAATCTAGTGGCCCTTGAATAGCAGGCAAACGGTCTGTACAAAGATCCATTCCCTGGTTCAAGATATTTTTCAGAAGAACAAATCCTGACGTTCTTTTGACCTGGGAGAGTAGGCAAACGGTCTGTAAAAAGATCTATTCCCTAATCCAAGATATTTCCAGAAGAGATAATCGTCACGAAGATTTATTTCTACTGGTCTATTCAACAAATTCAAAGGATAAACGATTCAGAGACGGCCTATACGAAGACCTAGTACTGAGATCCAGTATCAACATAAAGCTATGACCACATCCAGTTCTTTAGATGGCATCTCTAAGCCCATCTCCAATTCTTCCAAGTGGCATCTTTAAGCCCACTCAAGCATATACAACCAAATATCAATATCATTCTATGCACTGGTGAGTGCAAATTTTTGGGCTTTTGTGTTCAATCCCCTTCAACCTTCCAGGTCACGACTGGCAAATATACCAATCTAACCCCTCAGGTTTCAGAAAATTGAACAGGGGCAGCTGTTGCACCCCAAAATTTGCCCTCACAATACAAGACTTTGTGTTCTAAGAAGGTTCACAAGGTTCACAAATTTCTCAACACTTTCAAGACCTTCCCTGAGGTTCATGAAGTCTACAAGCTACTTTATGAAGGTTCACAAGGTTCACAAGTTTCCCAATGCTTTCAATACCTTTCATGAGGTTCATGAAGTCTACAAGTCACTTCATGAATGTTCACAAGGTTCACAAGATTCTCAACATTTACAAGACCTTTCATGAGGTTCATGAAGTCTACAAGCTACTTTATGAAGGTTCACAAGGTTCACAAGTTTCTCAACACTTTCAAGACCTTTCATGAGGTTCATGAAGTCTACAAGTCACTTTATGAAGGTTCACAAGGTTCACAAGTTCCACAATGCTTTCAAGTCCTTTCATGAGGTTCATGAAGTCTACAAAGTCACTTTATGAGGTTCACAAGGTTCACAAGCTTCACAATACCTCCCATGAGGTTCACAAGACATCTTATGATGGTTCACAAGGTTCACAAAGTTCACAATTGGGCAAAAGAGTTGACAATTCCCTCAGACAGTGCACCTCCTAAGCAGTGCATCCAAAACTAGGGTTTTGACATTAATCAGGCTAAATGGACTTCCAAGACTTAAAGTGAGCTTCATAACATCTTATATATGTGTAAGAACCCCTATGACAAGTTTCAAGACTTTTCTCAAAAGTTTGCTCAGTCAGATGATCAGATAAGTCAAAATCAGTCAATGCAGTTAAAAAGTCAAACTGAGGTCAACTGTGGTCAAACCAAAGTCAAACTTTATGATTTTTTGCCAACATCAAGTATATGAAGTAAAATTAATCATTTGATCAAGGGTTGATCATGATTCATCAAGGAGATTTCAGATCATCAAGAATCAGGAGTTTCTAAATTAGGGTTTCCTTAGTAAAAGTCAACTGAACTTTGACCAGCCATAACTTTCACATACTTCATCACCAAGTCTCCATACAAAGCTCATTTTGAAGGAAATTGAATTCTCTACAACTTTGTGTCTCACAAGCCAAGCCCAAAAATTCTTCATTCGGAAGGTATGAGCTAAGACATTATAGGTCCTTTTGAAAGTCAACAAAAAGTCAACAACTTCAAAAGGGCATAACTTGAGATTGGTAAATGATATGGACATGAAACTAGTGGGGTTGTTTAGAGGACTCTTCAAGCTTTCCAAAATGTCCAAGAACACCCTCATAGCATTAAAATTTAAGGATATGTGCCCTTGCAAAGTTGGGAAATTTTGAGTGGGTTTATGATGAAAAAGGAGGTCTAAAACCAATTTCTTCCAAATGGGCTTGCCAAATGATGACCCAATCCATACATTGACTTCATGCACGACCCAAACCATTAAAAATCAGAATTTTTATTATTTTATTTTTATTTATTTTGATTTTATTCATTAAAAATCATTTTAAATAAAAATAAAATATGAAAATGTAATATTTGATGGAGATTGAGTTTCTAGAATGTCTTAAATACTGATTTGAATTGAAGAGGAAGGAAATCATAAGATTTGTCCAAAAATAGCAAGCCTTTATGCAAGAATATTGGATTTTCAAAGCATGATCAATTTGAATCTTTTCATATCAAAATTTCCACACAACCATTCAATGTTATGACCTAAATTCATTTACCTATAAGTACTAAACACAACTCAATCACCAAGGGACGAATTCCACAGCCCAAGAGTAAGTTCACCATTGTTCAAAAACCTCTTCACAAGTCACATTCGGATTCTTGTATTTAAGGCATTAGAAGGTAAAACAAGCACATAACAAGCTTCCTTGGACTTCTCTGATCATAAACCATCATCCATATGCATTGAAAACATGCCACAATGCTCAACCCGAATCCACTTTGTTCTTGAAAATAATTTTTTCGATTTCATTAATTTATTGTGTTTCAATGTATTTTGTTTGGCTAATCTTGTTTATCATGTGATGTAGAACGTTTCTGGGCCAGAAAATCAAAGAAACCATGGCTAATCCGTGAAACGCCATTGTTAGGGTTTGGACCTAGGTTTAGGGATTTCTGATTTAAGGAATATAAATGGATTCTAAAATCATAGAATGAACCGCATGAATGTCTGGATCATATTGCTGTGTTCAATTTTGTGAAATTGTATGGTTTTGTTGGTCATTGATTTTCGTAGGTCTTGCTGCAGTTTAGAATTCGCAGGAAAAAGGGAAGCAAAATTCGCAAGTAATTTTGCAGGACATGAGGTTGAAGAAGAAGGCATTCTGGCGCCAGTTTCATATTTAAAATTTTGATTAAAAATATTATGTTATAACTCTGGTTATTTATCACACAGGTGCATGTGTCCCAGTGGAAAGAGGCGTTTGTGTTTGGTTACGAAACCTGTGTTCGAATCCTGCCTTGTACCATTATTTTTTCTATTTTTTCAGGTTAACTATGAAGCATTATATATTATATTCAGTTATCATTCAAATATCAGATTGGCTCTCCCAGCCGGGTGGTTATGCGTGCGCTTGAGTGTTCAAAGGTCCTGGGTTCAATCCTCCCCCAGGCCTTTTGCTTCTTATTTTTCTGATTTTAGAGATTCAAAGCACAAAACCACTTCTTCTCCCTATGATGTCACACGCGTGCTGATGGCCCAGTGGTAGATGCTGTTGTTGGCAAGCATAGGGGACTGGGTTCAAACCCCAGCCCCATCAGGTTTTGATTTTCTTTTTCTTTTGCTTTATTTTTTTAATTCAATTACTATTATATATAAAATAAATTAAAATTATATTGTTTTATTATTTTCTATATTATAAAATATATATATTATGTGTTCTAATTCCTGAAAAATTATTTTCTAAAAAATTAGTTTTTATTATTGTATATTTATTTAAATTATAAAAAATATATATATGTACTATTTAATTAAAGGAATTGTCATTATATTATAAACCCTAAAAAATATTTTCTAAGTAAACCCTAATCTATTTTTCCCTAAATAATTATTCAAAACCTAATTTTTATTTTTTTTAATTTTGTAAATATAATTATTATACATATTCATATAATTAATTTTTTGTAAATATAATACTTAATATAAAATTTTGTAAATATGATTAATTTTGTAAATATAATCTTTAAATATAACTATAACTTATTTTCTCCATATAATATGTAAATATTTTTTTTCTAAATTGTTATATATAAATAATTTTTAATATGTGCTTAGAAATAATTTAATAATTTGTATCTAAATTAAAATGTTATAATAATTATTTAATTGTTCATATTTTTAAATAAAAATCTATATTAAAAATTTAATTTTGTGTTTATTATTTTCATCATGTTATTATAATATTCTTGCTAATTCTATTTATTTTAATTATTGTTATTATTACTAACCATATTATTATTAATATTTATTTTTGCTTATTATTATTATTATTTCACTAACCTTATTTAATTTTTTATTACTAACCCCTATTATATTTACTTATTGCTTATTTATTACTTTTGCTTATTATTTATATTTTGCTTCTATATTTATCTTTGCTATTTATTTTTAATTGCTTATTATAATTATGTAATTGCTCCTTGGTGTAAATATTGTAAATATTTAATTTATTTAATTGCTATGGTTAGTAATTTAGGGAGTGTGAATATGTATTCTATTTAAAATCAAATTTAGATCATTTAAAATTATAAGATAAATGTAAATTAAACACTCACACACGTAAGCCGATTTCTAATCGCCATCTCACTTTCTAGGGTTACCTCTTATTGTTGCCTATTCACAAAGGTCAAGTGGGGTGTATAAAGCAAGTCCCTTAAAAGAAAAATCATCAAGTCCCTAATGGTTGCCTTTAAAGATCAAGTCCCTTTTTGAATAATGATGATAGTCCCTCCTAAATGCTTAATACACCTCACAGTTGCCTTCATAAAACAAATGTCCCTCATATGTCCCTCACATCCAAGGTAATGACTACCTATTCCTTAATAATAGGGATAGTCTTACCACTTAAAGGATAAAGAACAGAAAAGACTTAAACTTTAGGGTAGGTATCTCATAGTTGCTTGCTCACTTCATTCAAAATTTTCAAACACTTTACAAATTTCAAACAAATTTTCAAACACAAGTTTTTACGCATCCGTACATGGATCATTATTAACTCTTATGAAAATTTTCTATTCACACACTT
Source organism: Lathyrus aphaca (assembly GCA_963966055.1). Lineage (NCBI taxonomy): Eukaryota > Viridiplantae > Streptophyta > Magnoliopsida > Fabales > Fabaceae > Lathyrus > Lathyrus aphaca. The sequence continues at coordinate 722,306,685 of OZ014519.1, read as the reverse complement.
CACATTTTCAAAAACAATTCAAAAGTGAGCTAAGTAACTAAGAGCCCATGGATAACCATGGATGTAAAGGGTGCTAACACCTTCCCTTTACATAACCTACCCCCCGGACCCAAAAAAATCTTTTAAAAAGGTCTTTCCTGTTCTTTTATGCCTTTCCTTTGGATAAAATAAAAGTCGGTGGCGACTCTTGCTATCCGCAACATAACTAAAGTCACTTCTCCCACCGTGTTACAGACGGCTGCTAAAAATATCACGACATAGGACGAATGTCGGATAGAAAAGGTCAACGATGGGGACGGCCATCGGATGAGCATGATGAAGGACGATCATTAAGAGGTGAAGGTCGATCACCTAGCAGGGGACGGCTGCTCTCAAGGTTTATCATGACATAGGACGAATGTCAGATAACCAAAGAAATTTTGCTTTGCTGGCGACCTACAGGGGAATAGTAAACACTGACGAGTGTTTATATCCAGGAAATAAAAGGTATAAGTGTTTTGTGTATAAGTTAAAGATGCGGACGAGCATCCTTAAGACTACGATACAGACAAGTATCGAGTAGAAACGAATACTGACACGTGTTCAGAGATGATGATACGGACAAGTATCAACTGGTTAACAGAGAACACGGATGAGTGTTGAATCTGAGGGGACTCTTCTGGGGAATAGTAGACACCGACGAGTGTCTATATTCAAGAAGACAAGAGTGTTTGACACAGTGTATGGATTAAAGATGCGGACGAGCATCCTTATGACTATGATACAGACGAGTATTAGGTAGAGACAAACGCTTGACACATGTTCTGAGATGATGGTACGGACGAGTACCAACTGGTTAACAGAAAACACGGACGAGTGTCGAATCTGAGAGGTAATAAGTATGAGCGGCGTATAGACAGGTATTTAAACTGTTGGGGAGAGTGACATGGACGAGTGTCGAAAGGAGAAAAGTATAGTATAAACAAATATCTGATATACAAAATGTTAGGTTACTGTGCTGGGGAAGGTGACACGGACGAGTGTCAAGGAATTGTATATATACAAGTATCTGTGAGTGCAAAGGGGACGCTTTGGCTTTATGCTGGGGATATGACACGGACGGGTGCCATAAGGAGTATATACTGATGTTTGGGAGTGTAAAGCAACTGCTTTAGCTTTAGCTCTCTGTTGGGGAATCTGGGGAGCATTCTGTATATTGCTGATGGATTGTCAATATTCACAAGTGTTCGATTCAGACACTGACTTATGATTATGCAATATGTTTGATTTTTGCTGTAATGCTCCGTGTTGGATGGAATGCTACGCTTTGTGGGGGTGAATATGATGTGAATGCTATGATTATGCAAGGATACCAATCCGGGATTCGGATCCCGTTGCTGTGAAGATCTCTGGTCGATCTGCTTGAAATGGACATCCCAGCTGGGGATGAGATCATTGGTAGATCTGACAAGATGTATCTGCTTGGGGGAATAGGTCACTGATAGACCCATTCTTGGTAATGAGGGACCCAGCTGGGGTTTGTAGAAGCTTTCGTCACTCTGTTGTTGTCCTTCATGCGTTGCTCTTCTGGATAGAGGCTGAAGCTCTGTGGGGAAGTGTTTCCCTGGCTTTTGTATTTATCTGAGAAGGAGGAACGATTGGCACCTCGGCTGGGGAGAAATAACAAGTGGCAACTCAGCTGGGGAGAAATAACAAGTGGCAACTCAGCTGGGGAGAAAACACTTTGGGTGCTAAGACTGAGTGAGTGCTGATTTGCCATCTTGCTGGGATGAAGCTTACATGCCCCAGGTATAGCATAACAGCTGTGTTGGGAAGATATGCCAATGAAAATTGGAGTTTGACTGAATGAGAATAACCAAATCCTCACGAACAAACCTTGTCGGCTGAAAGAAGATCTTTATGCTCGGGGAAGAAATAAACTTCCAATGCCCTGCTGGTAAAATAAATACCAGACATTCCCTGAGAATTAACACAATGCTTCAAACTTCTGAGCTCAACAAAAACATTACTGATCATCCTGAGTGAACTATCATTCCCTTAACTCCTTAATTATACCATACTGCATCATCCATAAAAAGATTGTCTTTAGAGGATTTTACAGAAGACTTGGCATCCAGAATTGCCCCAGTGTCTTCAAACTCTCGCAGAAATTCAACAAGTCTTGAGATAACTGCCCCAGATTACGTCTTGAAACGATTCTTGCCCCACATCAGAGCTAAAACAGAAACCATGCGGTATGAAGATGCAATGCAAATGATGTACAAAGCAGACGTATGCTCATAACCAAAGATATGAAACAAGGATGGTTGGGCGCTAGGGTGATCACACTAAATTTCACCGTGTTTCTGACTCCGATTTCGCATGCATTCTTAGCTTTTATTGTTATTTTGTTTTGTTATTACTTTGTTTTCTTATGTTTTCAGGTTTTTATTGAAATCGGGGCTTGAATCGAGAAAAGGAGCGAAAAAGGAGTGGAAACGGACGAAAACCTAGAAATTCAACGTTTTGCACTTACGACACCCACCGTGGCGGGCGCCATGGGGTTAGCCATGACGTGGCCACATCTAAAGACCACTCCACAACTGCCAAGACCCACGATCCCCACTCTCTCATCCCCTGTCAGCACCATGGCGGGCGCCATGACCTTGTGGCGGGCGCCACAAGGCAAAACTCAGTAACCTCCACTTTTTAGTGGAGGGGCATCCCAGTCTTTTCATGCTTTTAGTTTTCCTATAAATAGGACCTTAGATTTTCGTTTTTCTTCATCCAGAATTAGATTTCTCTAGGCATATATCAGTTATAAAGCAGTTACCATTCCACATCGGGGTGTTTCTGCAATCGAGTGATCGAGTCTGTAATCTGTCTGTGCGATCGAGTTTTGGAGCACTCTAGAGGAAGTTAATCCTGCCGCCATTTTAATTCAAGTTCGTATTTTACTTTATTTATTTCTGCATTGCTTTACTTTCATTTATTTCTCGCACTGCTTTACTTTATTTATTATCCGCACTCGCACTTTACTTTATTTATTTCCTGCACTCGCTTTACTTTATTTATTATCCGCACTCGCACTTTACTTTATTTATTTCCTGCACTCGCTTTACTTTCGTTTATTACCCGCACTCGCTTTTAATTACTTTATTTCTCGCACTCGCTTTAAATTCCTTTATTTCTCGCACTCGCACTAAATTACTTTTATGAAAAACTATAAAAAGAATCTTTACTTTATCATGTCTAACTAATTCCATAAAGGTTAGAATGTAAGGATCGTAATTGAACCAGTAATCAGTATAATTGTTCGTGGAAACACCTAAGGGCTATTTTATCTTTCAATTCAAGTAATTGTTTTTAACTATTTCAAAAACAGCCAAAAGCGCTTTGTATAGTTCATTAGGAGATTTTAGATTAAAAAGAAAAGAGATTTTAAAACGATTTTCGGACGCGTTATGAGATTTAGAGTCTGGTTCACAAGAACCTCTTTTTGCTAAGAAGTCCAGGTTAAAATACTTTTTAACTTTGTTAAGATACTACATTTCTTAAAAATAGGTTTACTACTCTAACGCAGTACGCACCTTTTTATCCGTGACAATAGGAGGGGTTGATTAGAGAGTACAACTCGGTTCTGAATACGCGAAAGCGACAGTTCCTGTTAAATTAGTTCTTTTCAAAGGAGAAAATATTGCCCATAAGTAGTTCCATTAACAAGTACTGGATTATCATTGATTACGTGAATTACATTCGAGCCTGTCTTTTATTTATTATTTAAAATTATTATTTTATTTACCATTGCACCCTTACTAAAACCCTTAAATTAGTTGCCTTAGATACACACCATAACAACAGGTACGATAGATTGACACTTGGTCTCTGTGGATTCGACAATCTTTTATATTACTCTGACGTGTTCGTACACTTACGAAAAACACACATCAAGTTTTTGGCGCCGTTGCCGTGGACCAATATCGTCAAATTTCATTACCCTGTAGTTATACCGTTTAGACTAAGGTTGTTACCCACCGGTCAATGCGAAAGACTCGCAGTGCCGGAAGTTTAGTAGACCCTCTAGCTGAACCTGAACGTTACGCTCGCGCACGTTTGTTTTTCCATAGGAATAGGAAAGCTATGGCTGAAGATCAAAATCGAAGACCTCTTAAGGACTTCGCCCAACCATCAAACGAGGAACCTAGTTCCAGTATAGTAAACCCCGCTATCCCAGCCAATAATTTTGAACTTAAACCATCCCTGCTGCAATTAGTGCAACAGAGACAATTCGCAGGTCTCGCTACTGATAACCCAAACCAACATTTAAAAAACTTTCTTCAGTTAGCAGACACCTTTAAAACCAATGGAGCTTCTCCTGAGGCGATACGCTTAAGATTATTTCCCCTTTCCCTCAGAGATAAAGCTCTATCATGGTTAGATTCCCTTCCACCCAATTCAATAACAACTTGGGATGACCTTAGAAAAGTTTTCCTTGCTAGATATTTTCCCCCAAGTAAGACCGCTCTTCTTCGAAACTTAATAACTAGATTTACCCAACACCAAGGAGAGTCGTTGTTCGAAGCCTGGGAGAGATATAAAGAACTATTAAGAGCATGCCCACATCATGGCCTAGAGAATTGGCTAATCATCCAAACCTTCTATAATGGACTTCATTATAACACTAAAATGACCATCGACGCTGCCTCTGGTGGCGCACTGATGAATAAACCTTACCCTGAAGCTAGTGCCCTTATCGAGGATATGGCCCAAAACCATCAATCATGGGGAGTAGAACGAGCGACAGTGGAAAAGAAGGAAGCCCAAGGAGGAATACATGAGCTAAGCTCTATAGACATGATGCAGGCTAAAATGGACGCGTTGGCCCTTAGAGTCGAACATATGTGTACAACTCCGAATACTGTAGCCGCAGTTTCGCCGAATTGTGAGATATGTGGAACGCAAGGACACCAATCCGCCGAATGCAATCTGTTGAATGAAACCAACACTGAGCAAGTGAACTATACCCAAGGGAACCCATTTTCAAACACATATAACCCTGGATGGAGGAATCACCCAAACTTCTCCTACAAAAATAATAACCCTATCCAAAATACCGCACCTCCGAGACAACAAGGTTACCAAGCCCCAAAAACAAATCAACCTATGCAACCTGTACCACCAAGCCCGAGCTTTGAGGAAGTTGTAAAAGATTTTATCGTTGCTCAAAAACAACAAAACAAAGAGTTCATGAACCAAAACATCCATGTTAACAAACTAATTACTCAGTTAGGAACCAAGGTTGATCAAATTATTACTCATAATAAGATGCTTGAAACCCAGATCTCTCAGGTAGCGTTAAACCAAGCCCCACAGACTACACCTGGAGGACAGTTCCCTGGACAACCTCAACAAAACCTGAAAGGGCAAGCAAATGCCATTACTCTAAGAAGTGGAACCGCTTATAAAGAACCTTCAAACCCTAGATTAAGTAAGCCCGAAACTTCTGAGAGGAATGAGGAGAAGGAACCAGAGAAACCTGAAACCCCGGAAAGTCAAGAAAAAGGAGAAGAACCTAAAAATAAAACCTATGTACCACCACCACCATACAAACCACCAATACCGTACCCTCAAAGATTAAAGAAAACCCAAATTGATAATCAATATCAAAAATTCGTTAAGGTTATAGAAAAACTTCACGTAGAAATCCCCTTTACAGAAGCCATCACCCAAATACCTTCTTACGCTAAGTTTCTTAAAGACATACTTACGAATAAACGTAGACTTGAAGATCCGAAACCCGTGGAATGTAATTCGATTTCCGAAAATAGGTTAGAAAAGAAAGATAAAGATCCTAGAAATTTTTCCATTCCTTGTGTTTTGGGGAATCATGTCATCGAAAAAGCTTTTCTAGACTTAGGCGCTAGTGTGAGCTTAATGCCTTTAGCAGTTTGTGAGAGATTAAACTTAGGAGAATTACAACCTACTAAGATGTCACTTCAATTAGCCGATAGATCCGTTAAATATCCTATAGGCATACTTGAAGACGTCCCTGTTAGGATAGGTCAGTTGTTTATACCTACTGATTTTGTTGTCATGGACATTAAAGAAGATGACGACATACCAATCCTCCTAGGTAGACCATTCTTATCGACTGCTGGAGCCGTAATAGATGTTAAAAAGGGAAAACTAACTTTTGAGGTAGGTGACGAGAAGATAGAATTTATACTTTCAAAATTTCTTATGGCACCTGTGATAGGAGATGCTTGTTATGCCTTAGATATCATCGAAGAATGCATTAGGGAATTAGAACAAGAAGAAGAAACTGAATCTATAAAATTGCCATCAACCCTTATTTTGGAAGATGACAATTATAAAAGACCCTACATTGATGATAACCTTCACGAATGTTTATCTCTTACCCCAGATCCTATGCCTTGCCCTATGAAACCGACCGTAAAACTTAAGGAACTGCCTAGAAACCTGAGATATGAATTTCTTGATGAAGATATGAACCGTCCAGTTATAGTCAGTGCTACCTTAAACCAAGAAGTAACCGATCAATTATTAGAAGTTTTACGTAGGTACCCCTCAGCCTTAGGATATAAGATATCTGATCTAAAAGGAATAAGCCCATCCGTATGCATGCATCAGATTTTGCTTGAAGAAGATTCAAAACCTTCCAGAGAACACCAACGAAGAATAAATCCTATAATGAATACTGTAGTTAAGACTGAAGTTCTTAAGTTACTAGAGGCAGGTATAATATATCAGATCTCGGACAGTAAATGGGTGAGTCCTGTGCATGTAGTACCTAAAAAGGGAGGCATCACAGTCGTGCAAAACGAGAAGGGCGAACTTGTAGCAAAGAGAACCGATGGAGGTTGGCGTATGTGCATAGATTATAGAAAATTAAATAAAGCAACTAGGAAGGACCATTTCCCATTACCATTCATAGACCAAATGTTGGAGCGCCTAGCCAGACACTCCTACTTTTGTTACTTAGATGGATATTCAGGATTCTTCCAAATACCTATTCACCCCGAAGATCAAGAAAAAACTACCTTTACATGCCCAGTTGGAACTTTTGCCTATAGAAGAATGCCTTTTGGACTTTGTAATGCTCCTGCCACTTTCCAACGCTGCATGATGTCTATCTTTGCCGACTATTTAGATGGAATTATGGAAGTATTTATGGACGATTTCTCAGTTTGTGGATCAGATTTCAAAAATTGTCTTATCAACCTTGAGAAAATCCTGGAGAGATGTGTGGAGGTAACCCTTGTGCTAAATTGGGAAAAATGTCATTTCATGGTCACCGAAGGGATTGTTTTAGGACATATAGTTTCCGAAAAAGGTATAGAGGTAGATAAAGCAAAAATAGAAGTCATAGAGAATCTAAAACCGCCGAAGACTATCAGGGAGATAAGAAGTTTTCTTGGACATGCCGGATTTTACCGACGTTTTATCAAGGATTTCTCCAAAATAACAAAACCATTAACCGGTCTTTTAATGAAAGATGCTGAATTCATCTTCGATGAAAAATGTACTGAAGCATTTAATCTTCTGAAGCAAGCTCTGATTTCAGCACCTATAATGAAACCCCCTGATTGGTCAGAACCGTTTGAGATAATGTGTGACGCCAGTGATTATGCTGTTGGAGCCGTTCTAGGTCAGAGAAAAGACAAAAAGTTACATGTGATTTATTATGCCAGTAGAACCCTAGACGTTGCACAGCTCAACTACGCAACAACCAAAAAAGAGCTCCTAGCTGTAGTTTTTGCAATAGACAAATTTAGATCTTATCTAGTAGGAGCCAAGATTATAGTTTACACCGACCATGCTGCCATTCGTTACTTACTAAGCAAAAAGGATGCCAAGCCTAGGTTACTTCGATGGATTCTATTATTACAAGAGTTTGATTTGGATATCCGTGATAAGAAAGGCACTGATAATGTGGTAGTTGATCACCTATCTAGGCTAGAATACCTGAAACCTGATTCAGTACCCATAAATGACGATTTTGCCTATGATAGACTGATAGCTCAACTAGAAATTATTGAAGATGATAACCCAGACCCTCATGAGCATCCAAACCAATCCTTAGCTATAAGTAATGTACCTTGGTATGCAGACTTTGTTAATTATCTAGCCGCTGACATCATACCCCCCGATCTAAACTACCACCGGAAGAAGAAGTTCTATAGTGATGTGAGAAACTTCTATTGGGACGAACCATTTCTTTTCAAGAGAGGTAAAGATGGCATTTTCCGCCGTTGTGTTCCAGAAGAAGAGGTAAATAATATAATTGAGCATTGTCACTCTGCACCCTATGGTGGACATGCAAGCACATCTAAGACCTACGCCAAGATTCTTCAAGCTGGCCTATTCTGGCCTACTATGTGGCGTGATGTCCATGCTTTCATTGTCAAGTGTGACAAATGCCAACGCACAGGAAATATTTCAAGACGTAATGAAATGCCGTTAAGAAATATCCAAGAAGTAGAACTCTTCGACGTATGGGGTATAGACTTTATGGGACCGTTCCCACCATCTTTTGGAAATCAGTACATATTAGTAGCTGTTGACTACGTGTCTAAATGGATTGAAGCTATCGCCGCACCCACAAACGACACCAGAGTAGTCATCAAATTATTCAAAAATTATATATTTCCTAGGTTTGGAACCCCCCGTTTAGTCATAAGTGATGGAGGATCACACTTCATATCGAGAATATTTGATAAACTTTTAAGCAAGTATGGAGTTAAGCATAGAGTAGCAACACCATACCACCCACAGACCAATGGACAAGTGGAAGTATCTAATAGGGAGATAAAACAAATTCTCGAGAAGACTGTCTCTATATCTAGAAAAGATTGGTCGCAGAAACTTCAAGAAGCATTATGGGCCTATAGAACCGCTTTCAAAACTCCTATAGGAACAACCCCTTATCAACTGGTCTATGGAAAATCATGTCACTTACCTTTTGAATTGGAGCATAAGGCCTATTGGGCCATCAAAACTTTGAATTTGGATTACTTGACAGCTGGTGAGAAACGTATCCTTGACATCCACAAATTAGAAGAGCTCAGACAATCTGCCTACGAAAATGCCATCATATACAAAGAAAGAACAAAAGCTTGGCATGACAAAAGAATCATAAGAAGAGACTTCAAAATAGGCGATCCTGTTCTCCTGTTCGATTCTAGGTTACAACTTTTTCCAGGAAATCTCCGTTCGAGATGGACTGGCCCTTTCGAAGTATCTAAGATCCTAAGATCCGGTGCTATTGAAATCAAGAACCAAACATGTAAACCGTTCATCGTCAATGGACAGAGGTTGAAGCCCTACGAAGGAGGTGACATCCCAACAACATACACCTGCCATACTCTGAGTGATCCACCATATCCTTCCAATGATGTTTAAATATCGGTCGTCGAGCTAATGACGTTAAACAAGCGCTGCATGGGAGGCAACCCATGGTTTTCTTATTTATGTACTTTTTATTTATTTTTACTTTATTTTAATTTGTTTATTTTATTTTTATGTCAGGACTAACGATTGAATGTTTTATGTGCTTTCAGGACTTGTTTGCTAACCTTGTACAGGATGCAGAACCCTGATGACATGCACGTGGCCTTTAGAGACGACGCACAGAGAGAGCGTTACCATGTCCACATGAGACGCCCTATGGCTCCTACCAGGTACCCTGACCATGACTGCATGGATGCCTTAGGGATAGAGCCAAGCATCAAATTTTTATGCCATCAACTCCATTGGGGCCAGTTTGACTACAGGAACAACACTTATAGGAACTTGACTCTTGAGTTCCTCAGCTCGTTTCATCATGACCCTTGGGCTGGACCCGATGGACTCGCTGTTTTCAGGTTGTTCGGGATTGACTACTCATTCTCTCACAAAGAGTTTGGTGATTTACTAGGTTTCCAGACTACTCCTGATGCTATTCCAGAGACACCGATGGGGTATTTTATGAGCAGAGAAGTGGAAAAATTTTGGACTAAAATATCAGGCGGAGGGAGCCAAGATCCTTCTACCCAGTTTTCTCAGGTAATCCACAACCCTGCATTGAGGTACTTCCAGATGATTCTAGCACATTCTTTCCTAGGTTTGCTAGATACAGAGACCCTGCTAAGTGAAGAGGAGATTTTCCTATTGTTTTGTGCGACTCAGTCTCGCTCAGTTGCTTGTGGCAACTTTCTGTTGAAGGGCCTTGCTAGTGTTGCCAGATCATCAGTAGGCATCATACATATCGGTGGGATTGTTACACAGATAGCTACTGCATTGGGTCTGTCTCGCAAGCTATTGCACCTCAGGACTTTCTGCTGCTACACCACCCTGGATATTGATTTTTGTCTTGATAGAGGACTGATGAGGAGGGCTTCTTTTGAGCCCAACATGTTTAGATTACTGATCGACGGCGAAGCGATACACTACTTTACATTACCAGATCCGCTGATGACCAGTGTCCATGATCCTGAAAATTGGAGTTATGCTCTAGAGGGTTATGGAGAGACTGTCGAAGAGCCGAAATCGCCTCCCGCCGCTGAGTACACTCCTACACCTCTTACTCCCCGAATCACTGTTATGTCTAACAATATGTCTCTGCAGCCACCTGACCTACAAACACAGATTTATGAGCTCCGTAAGGAGACTGCCCTGCTCAAGCAGGAAGTGGCAGACTTGGAGTTACAGATGCAGGTTTCTGATCTCACTCATGCCTCAGAGGCCGATGCTCTATATCAGGCGATTGAAGAGCTTCGGAGGGAGATAACTGAGATTCGTGGATCAAACCAGGAGAAGAAACCTACCACATGACTCATTCTACACTGACAGCGCTACCCTAGTATTTAATTTCCTTTTTTATGCTTTATTTTATTTATCGCATTTCCAGACATATATTACTTTTTTTGCATCTATTATATTTTCATGTACTTTGAATTCCTCATATATATACGTATTATGCACTAATGTCGATTTTTCTTTTTCTTTTTTTATTTTTACTTATTTTATTTTTGTCGTGCAAAGAGAAAAAAAATATAAGACAAAAATATTTTCATTTTTGTCTTCACAAAAAAATATGCAAGCCTCATGCCTTGAAAAGAAGAAGAAAACGCTATCCAGGCGTGATATGACAGCTAGAGAAGAAAGGCGTGATGGCCTTCTCTCTACTATTTCACAACAGCTGACGGACAACATGAGCTTCATGCAACAATCGCGATTGGTTTCGGATCGTGCTTATAGCAACGTTTGCCGTACCTTGAACGATATTTCATTAGAGCAGAACCGTCAGAGAGAGTTCAACAGCCGACACTACCAGCTTGTAGAGGCCACTCAAGGTTCCATCTTAGGTAACCTTCGAGAGGTCCGGAGTGCTCAGGCTGCTTTATCAGCACGACTCGACCGGAGGGACCAGCATCGTAGTAGATCCCGTCGTTCCCGACCATCACGGCAGGACGGCGAGGGCACCAGTGCTCCTCCTCAGTAGTCTTTTTCAGGTTACCCCCCTTATCTTATTTCGAAACATTAGGGACAATGTTCGATTTAAGTGTGGGAGGGGATTTTATTGCTTTCTGTCATTTCCCTTTTTAGTTAATTATTTCCTTTCAGTTATTTCCCTTTTCAGTAATTTATTTTTCTTAGATAATGCATGAGTCTGACGAGTCACCAGTATAGTGTATTTTTAGTTCATCTTCATTTTTTTCCCATTTCCTTAGCCTTACCAGAAAAATTTTAAAAAGAAAATAATGTTGTTTCACATGTTTTTTGGGCTTTGAGACAGGTTTAGATTAGGATGTGGTGACTTAGGTCAACTTTTTGAAACATCAGAACCATTTTAGCACCATAGACCTCTTGAATATAGGAATCACTCCTAAACCCCACCACCATGGCCTTTATTATCATTTAAAAAATTGTCCTAAGTAGTTTATTTTAGCAGTCAGCTCCGGCCTAAGCATGCTCTACGTAGGGGGCCGATGAACATAAGTGAATGATCCAGTGCTAATAAAAAGAAAAAAAAGGCAAACTCTGGTATAGGTGACCCTCACAAAGTCATTTAAACCGAAAAAAGAGAAGAAAAAAAATTTTTGCCACAAAAAGAAAAAAATTGCAAGTCACCTATTGTTAGTTGGTTCAGAGGTATCTGGCACTGAACTTGGTAGGGCGGATTACGATCCGATCCCCCGCAACTTACAATTAGGTCAAATAAAATAGGTTTACACATGCTTATGTGCCAGAAACCTTATGTTATGGATCAGAATCACTAACCGGTCACTCTACTATGAAGCATGTACGAATAACGGGCTTAATGTGATTGCGCCTGAATGAAAAGGACACAAAAAGATGAGAAGATAGGCCTAGGTATTGTGGGATGATATGGAGTGGTTAATATAGGAATGAAGTTTGTGTTTGTGTTACTATGGTACCCTTGGTTCACTTAGTTAATACCTGTCACTGCATCCTGACTTGAACTTAGAAGCCCTTTAGCCCAAAGACACGTGTTGACACCATATTTTCTTAAGCTTTAATGTTTGCTTGAGGACAAGCAAAGGTTTAAGTGTGGGAGAATTTGATCACACTAAATTTCACCGTGTTTCTGACTCCGATTTCACATGCATTCTTAGCTTTTATTGTTATTTTGTTTTGTTATTACTTTGTTTTCTTATGTTTTCAGGTTTTTATTGAAATCGGGGCTTGAATCGAGAAAAGGAGCGAAAAAGGAGTGGAAACGGACGAAAACCTAGAAATTCAGCGTTTTGCACTTACGGCACCCACAGTGGCGGGCGCCATGGGGTTAGCCATGACGTGGCCACGTCTCAAGACCACTCCACAACTGCCAAGACCCACGATCCCCACTCTCTCATCCCCTGTCAGCACCATGGCGGGCGCCATGACCTTGTGGCGGGCGCCACAAGGCAAAACTCAGTAACCTCCACTTTTTAGTGTAGGGGCATCCCAGTCTTTTCATGCTTTTAGTTTTCCTATAAATAGGACCTTAGATTTTCGTTTTTCTTCATCCAGAATTAGATTTCTCTAGGCATATATCAGTTATAAAGCAGTTACCATTCCACATCGGGGTGTTTCTGCAATCGAGTGATCGAGTCTGTAATCTGTCTGTGCGATCGAGTTTTGGAGCACTCTGGAGGAAGTTAATCCTGCCGCCATTTTAATTCAAGTTCGTATTTTACTTTATTTATTTCTGCATTGCTTTACTTTCATTTATTTCTCACACTGCTTTACTTTATTTATTATCCGCACTCGCACTTTACTTTATTTATTTCCTGCACTCGCTTTACTTTATTTATTATCCGCACTCGCACTTTACTTTATTTATTTCCTGCACTCGCTTTACTTTCGTTTATTACCCGCACTCGCTTTTAATTACTTTATTTCTCGCACTCGCTTTAAATTCCTTTATTTCTCGCACTCGCACTAAATTACTTTTATGAAAAACTATAAAAAGAATCTTTACTTTATCATGTCTAACTAATTCCATAAAGGTTAGAATGTAAGGATCGTAATTGAACCAGTAATCAGTATAATTGTTCGTGGAAACACCTAAGGGCTATTTTATCTTTCAATTCAAGTAATTGTTTTTAACTATTTCAAAAACAGCCAAAAGCGCTTTGTATAGTTCATTAGGAGATTTTAGATTAAAAAGAAAAGAGATTTTAAAACGATTTTCGGACGCGTTATGAGATTTAGAGTCTGGTTCACAAGAACCTCTTTTTGCTAAGAAGTCCAGGTTAAAATACTTTTTAACTTTGTTAAGATACTACATTTCTTAAAAATAGGTTTACTACTCTAACGCAGTACGCACCTTTTTATCCGTGACAATAGGAGGGGTTGATTAGAGAGTACAACTCGGTTCTGAATACGCGAAAGCGACATTTCCTGTTAAATTAGTTCTTTTCAAAGGAGAAAATATTGCCCATAAGTAGTTCCATTAACAAGTACTGGATTATCATTGATTACGTGAATTACATTCGAGCCTGTCTTTTATTTATTATTTAAAATTATTATTTTATTTACCATTGCACCCTTACTAAAACCCTTAAAATTAGTTGCCTTAGATACACACCATAACAACAGGTACGATAGATTGACACTTGGTCTCTGTGGATTCGACAATCTTTTATATTACTCTGACGTGTTCGTACACTTGCGAAAAACACGCATCATAGGGCCAGGTTGATAGATATATATTTTGTTTGGTTGCCAAGCAATTGGACTTTTGAAGGTGAATTACCAGACGAGAACTGGTTTATTAAAGGTAGGCCAACAGACAAGAACTGATGGGCAAAGAATAGGTCGTCAGACGAGAACTGACTCCTTGGGTTCATTGTCAAACGAGAATTGACTCTGAAAAAAGAATGACTACCAGACGAGAACTGGCGTTCAATGGGTTGAATGAAAAGGTGACCAGACGAGAACTGGTTAAAAGATTCGCCTACCAGACGAGAACTGGTATTTGAAGTTGGTTTTCCATACGAGAACTAGACTTTGGGTTTGTCTGCCAGACGAGGACTAGACTTTGGAAAGTTTTGCCAGATGAGAACTGGACTTTGAAATGTTTTGCCAGACGAGAACTGGACTTTGAAATGTTTTGCCAGACGAGAACTGGACTTTGAAATGTTGATACGTTGGGGTTACGAGGCCCTACGGTGTGAGATTGATGATACGGGGTTATGCCCAATGAACTTATGATGCGTATGCTCTATACGCTCGAGCGAAGCGACATGAATAACGTATGCAAATGATTTATGCAATGATTATGAAAAGCTAGAAAAACTCCCAAGGATGGGAAGAAAGGTCTTATGTGACAAGGCTTCTAATGAGAAGGGTGACAAAGGCGAGGGTGGGTAGCTGTAAACACCCCAAATTTGCCCTCACCCATTTCACCATGGCTTGTGATCTTCCTCATATGCATAAACACAATCATATTATCTCACATCTCATTTTTGATTCACTGCATAGTTTCTAAGGCATCTGCACCTAGGGTTTGTGATCTGAGCAGTCCCAAAGCATCTTGAGCCACTCCAAAGGCCACCAATCAACTCAAAGGGGTCCATGTGTGTTCATATGTCATATTCCATCTCTTCAAAGTCAAAGATGCAGAGGAATCACAAGAACTAGGGTTTGAGTGGATGCAGAGCCAGGCTAGACTGCACAGTTGACTGAAAATTAGGGTTTTGGTTTCAGAGGCCATAACTCCAAATTTTTTGGTCATTCTTGTTTCCATTGCTCTTTATATGGTATAGGGAGTATGCATATCAATTTTCATGAAGAAATTCCATGGGGAAGTCATCTGATCAAGGGTTGACTTTCTGGACAAGTCAGTGTAAAATCAGGGCATCTGAGGCCCCCAATGACCCAACCAATGGGTGATCTTCATCATTTTGAGTGTATATGATCTTTATTTGATCATGGAAGAAGGTTGAAGTTCATAGAAATCAAGAATTTAGGGTTTTTGCAAATGTTGACTTTTTGGGCATAGTTGACTTTTCAAGAATGCATCATTTTAGGTCATTTTTCAAGCCTTGATTCTTGATCCAAAAAGGCTTCAAATGGAAAAACTTTGGTCATGAAAGTTGTAGATCTCATTTTTCCCTTTTCAAAAAGTACAAGAACATGACCAAACTCTTCTTGGATAAAAAGTTATGGCAATGCAAAGTTGGCTAAAATCATTGATTTTCAAGGCATGCCCTAAGTGAGAATTTTGCAAAGTCATGAACCAATGCATTATGTGACCTCTAATTCATTTGAAACCATTACACAAACATTCTATGAGCCTAAAAAATCAGAATTGGACCAAGTTTCCCCATGGTTTGGTTTGTGTAACAAGACTTTCTCACATGTGAACCAAAGTTACAACAAGTTGCAAAACTCATGATCATGCTTCCTACAACTTGCAGCCTTGGATGCTGAGCTTTGCTAGACCTCTCCCTCACCCTTGCTGCGCCAGCCCATGCCATGTACTTGCCTAGACCTTGAGCCATGCTTCTCTTACACATTATTTGACTTTTTGCAAAAGGTAACTTACCAATCAATAAAGGGCATGTCTTGTCAACTGACCAATGAGAGAGACTTATGTGGACAATTTGCAAGCTAAACATAACACAAGGCAAGGCTGAAACATTCTCATTCACCACATTCACAAAAAACTACCAAGTTGCAACTTCCTTCGAATCTGCCTCCACAGCCACAAAACACCCAAGCCAACTTCACCATTCAACTCACCTTGCTCCATAGACCACAAAGCATCAAGAACCAAAGCCTGAAACAGCCAGAACATCCCACTGCCATTTCTCACTCCATTTTGCAGTTTCATTCGAAACTCTCATCCTAGCTCACAAACAGTCAAACAAACCTTGCAAAGCTTCTCCATTCACCCTCAGGATCACAAACAACCTCTTTCAATGGCCTGAAACCTCCAGAAACTCCATTGCCATTTCTGACTGAGCTGAAGCAGGAGCTTTCGAATCTCATTATCCAGCCAACTTAAACTCCTTTTGAGCATTCAAGCATCTTCTGTGGACCAAGTGGAGTGGATTGCACAAGGAGAAGTGGCCAGAAAGTCCTCAAATTGAAAGCTCCAAATCTCAGGTAGCTCGAAAATTATTTTTCCAGAAATCATTTTTCTTGTTACAAACTTGTTCTATGTGATTCACTGATCATCCTGATGTTCTTAGTTTTTGAAATGGCTTTGATTTGAGTATTTAATTTGTCTCTGAAGCTTGCGTGCCCTAGTTTTTACTTCTTTCGATTCAGCTTGTTTAGGAAGAAGAAATGTGTTTTGAGAGAGGGGTTTGATTCGTGAGAGGATGGAGATCATTTCTATGTTCTTAGTTTTCATTTTTGATACGATTTGAGGGGTTTGGGGATTTTTTCAGGTGAGGTGCTGGCCGGAGAAGACGACCGGAGGTCTTCTCCGGCCACCTGAGAGTGATTATGCCCTAATTGCGTCATTAACTCTAGTTTGAATTTGAGCCATAGATGAGCGTTGACCTGTTGACTTCCCTCTCTTTTGAATGGCCCAGATCATTTTGTTTGCCCTAATCTCTCTCATTAGCCTTAATTAATTCGTAATTAAATTAATTAATCCAGATGCAATCCACACCCTCCATTCACGCGCCAGTCAACCAATTTGAACTCAGGGCTCATCTCAGCCATCCTTTCCTTTGACTTTCTCTTTTATTTAATTTTTATTCATTTTTATTTCAATTAATTTGCATAATTATTTTAAAATAGTTAAAAATACATAAAAATTATGAAACTTTTTCCTAAAAGTTTTATTAATTTTTATGACCCAAAAATATTTTTATTTTATTTTTTATCATTAAAAAAGTATTTTTAAATATTTAAAAGATTATTTTTAATTGATTAATGGGAATTAATTAATTAAAAATACTTTTAGGTATTTAAAAATTAAAAAAAAATTCATGAAATGTTGTTCTAAGACATTTAGAAACATTGTCCAACCTTCAAACCAAATTTCTTTTTTGATCTTGATGCATTTTAAGGATTTTTCATTGAATTAAATCATTTTTTATGCATTAATTTGATCATAAGTTTAAAAATTCATCTCTGCCTATTGAAGAAGGTTGAGACATTGATTCTTCTTGCATTGTTTTGTGTTTAGCATATAGTTTCTAAGATAAAATGGCCATGATTTGATCTTGCATTTTCTAATTGTTTGACATTTCTTTTGTTAAGAACCCTAAAAAACCCTAATAACTTAGAAAATTCATATCTTGAGTTTGGTTAAGAGTTGAGAGTTCCCCTTTGGGCAGTGGTTCATTATAGGTTTAGGGTTTCTTTGGGTAGCATTTTCCATTTTTTATCTTAGGGTTTGCTTCTGTTTTGGGTTTTTGTTTGATGTTTGATCCATGAACCCTAATTTGGGCTTTCTCTTGCATCCCTCTTGCATTCTCTTGCATAACATGACTTGTCTTTGCATTTTGTGCACTCTTGTGATTCATTTGACATCTTGAGACATGTAGAAAGCATGTTTGATCATTGCATTACATATTTGCCATGTCATTTGTCTTGCATGCTTCATAACTTTCCATGCTTGTTCATGCTCCTTAGCTTGCATCATTTGCATCCATAATCTTGTATGAGCATCTCCATGTCTTGCCTCTTGTTTGCAGCACCCCATAACATCATAATCATCATCAACATGCTTCTGGTTTTGTTTTTCACCATGTCATTTCATCTCATTTAGCATTGCATTGCTTTTCTTTCTAACATTTCAGGTGGTAAGTGAACTTGAGAAGTGAATTTGCCTTCACTTCTCATAACTTTTCTTTTCATCTCTCTTGCATACATTGCTGCATTTTTATATGTGTTTGAGTTTGAGCTTGCTCATTCTTTCTCCTCCCACTCTCTTCCTTCAAGTGACTTGACTTCTTGAATGAAGCAAGCCACTTTGCTTCTCTTGATCTTGCTCATCTGCTTCCTGGTGGCTCCTTTGAAGATTGCTCTTGAAAACTTCACAAACTTTAGGAACAACCAAGCATGACAATGATTAGGGTTTTGTTTAGTCTCCCCTCCTAGTTTTTACCTTTGTGTCTCTCTTTGAGTCTTCTCTCCTCATCTCATAATCAGGGACCAAACCCTAAAGGCTTTAAGACTTTGTGATTAAGCTTATGCCTGCATCCTTCTTTTAGGATGGAGTGTATAACTTTAATCCTAAGTGTTAAACCCTTCATGTGTTTAAATCTCTTAATCAATTCACTTAATAAATATCAAGACATCACACTTGTAACTTGGGCCTTGCATTAGGGTTCTAATTCTTCCTTAATTGGTTAAGAAGGACTAACCCTAGTGTTAATGGACAAGTCCCCCTCAAGTTGTCTTACAAATCATAAAAATCACTTCATCATCATATCATTAAATAAAATCCACTTAATCAAAGGCTTGTTTTGTCATGAGTTTAATCCCTAATCATGGATTAAGTTGAGGAGCTTTCCTCAGCTTAAACATTCTCATCTATCATCCTTCTCTTAGGATGGTGTAATGAGTCTGTTTAATCCTTGATTATGGCTTAACCTCATTACTTAACACTAAACAAAACCACAAAAACATCTAAATAATCACAAGTAGGTTAATGATCTTAATCCTGCATCAAAGGTGATTAAGTGTGAGAATCTGACTTCACACTTAAGGTGTTCTCATTACCCCTAATCAGAGGGAAGATGTGATGAGTTTACTAAATCCATTGGTTTAGGCTTAAGCTCATTAACTTATGACAAACTTTCAAAAGCAATAAAAGACTGAAAACTCAAAAACAAACAATAATCGTCTCCTTCGGGATTCTTTTCTCATCACAATCACTCACAAACGAGAACTTGCTTCTTCCGTCTAATGCAAGACAGTTAGCATCTGTGCCAGACAGATCATACACTTGAGCATAGGCTAGTAAGCAGTTCACAAGTCAATTCATCTTTCAGTCTCTTTGGGTCGAACTACGGTGTTCTGACTTCCTCATTGCACGAGAGGATACGTAGGCATAACTTAACAGTTATCGAACAAAAGTCTCTGTATATTCCCCCTCCTTTCAGCATTATTCTTTAAGCCTCATTGTCATGAGCATTTCACTCTTGTCCTTACACTGACACTGTATATATTACACTTCACTTCCTTTACACTGACACCTGTACATCCTTTTCCAGCTCTTTTGCACACAAATTGCACTGACACTACCCCTTTAAACACAAATCTTTTAAGCGTGGATCCCGTCGAGTACGACGGACAGTCTGGGTGCTAATACCTTCCCAGGTTGTAACCAACCCCCTTTCTCAGTCTCTCTGGTTCGCAACCGTCTTATCCATCTTTTTCTAGGTCTATGCAGCATTACCTTTCCTTCGGGATAAAAATGCCTAGCTGGCGACTCTATTCATCTCCAGTGAGTTCACGGCTGTGTGTTCTCATTGTCCCTTTCTCCGACCGTTCGCGTCTGTACCTTCATATGAACCTGTTT
Organism: Lathyrus aphaca; assembly: GCA_963966055.1. Taxonomy (NCBI): domain Eukaryota; kingdom Viridiplantae; phylum Streptophyta; class Magnoliopsida; order Fabales; family Fabaceae; genus Lathyrus; species Lathyrus aphaca. The sequence continues at coordinate 722,286,707 of OZ014519.1, read as the reverse complement.
CATTTGTCGGGAGCGACAGCTTGGCGACTCTGCTGGGGATCCTTAGACTGCAACCAGGGCTTCTGGTTCTTTTTGTGGGTTCCTCCTAGCGCTTGTTTGATTTGTGTTTACTGGGGTGTTGTGTGCTTGTTTGTGCTTGTATTTATTTTTGTTTATTGCTTTATGTACAGTTACTTTACTGCTTTCTTTATTGCATTTATTTATATCATACTGTCATTGCTGCTGGCTGGATCTGGTTGTTTGCCTTGGTGGGTGGGTGATTCATTGAGAGTTAAGGTCCTATACCTGGGACCTGAGTGACACCTAGGCTAGAGTGAATCATATTCTTTCCCATTCCATTTCGGTCTGGTGCGGGAATATGAAACACGGTTCAGATATGGGTTTCTTCTTGAGAACTCTGTGTTGCAGATTTCCTGCAATGCTAGGGCTATCTGGGAAGCCTGCTAAGTCTGGATGACCTTTTAGTATTGACCTTCAGAAACTGAGGTGAATTAGAGGAGGAATTGTTATGGTTATTGTAAACACTGTACCTCTGGGTTAGAAGTGTTTACACTTCTCATAACTGATCCAAGTCTGAGGATCCTTGTTCTAGAACACCACCTGTGAGGGGGTTGGGCTGTTTACAGGTTTGCAGGTACCTTGACCTCAGAATACCCTGTTACTTTGACTTTGTTAAGAATGCTCCATGTTGGATAGTTCTTGTGATTCTAAAACCCTGGACATGTGGCTCTTTATTTGAGCCCCCCCACCCTGGTTACTGGATTTTTAGACCTCCAACTGGAATTCTTGAACACACTTGGACCTATATCAGGGCATTTTGATCAGATCCAGCTCAGTCACAAACCCTTTGCATATCATTTGCATACATAACCATTGCATCATATTGACATCTGCTTATTTGTGTTTCAGGGTATCCATTTTTCATCTGGTTTTGGTTTTGACCCCATCTGCAGTATTGACCTATCTCCACCAGTACTTGCTTCAGCTTGTCAGCCATATACTTCAGATACTTGCACCAGCCAATCAGTGGCCCACTCCTCAGCATCTTCATCAGCACTCTACTCAGTCTTCAGCATCATGGCTCCAAAGAAAAGCAACATCACCTATCATTTCTTCCAACCAGACTTGTCAGATATCAGGAGGATCCAAACCCTGATCACTCCAGATCACATACCCTTGTTCAGGGAGAGTTATGGAGATATACTGGACATGGTTATGGATCTGGACCCATCACAGAGAAGCCTGATCCACACCTGCATTCAGTTTTATGACCCCCCATTGAGATGTTTCACCTTTCAAGACTTTCAGTTGGGGCCTCTTTTAGAAGAATACTCATCTTTGGTTGGTTTGCCTATCAAGAGGGAAATCCCTTTCAACCCTGAAGTGGTCTTTCCCAGCAATGGAGAGGTGGCAAAAGCTCTGCACCTGGAACCTGCTTTGATTGAGCAGCATATGACCTCTAAAGCTGGGATCCCTGGTTTTCATCTTGACTTCCTGATTTCCCAAGCTAGTCTGAAGGCCTCCCTGGGGGAGTGGAGAGCTGTTTGTGCTCTGTTGGCCTTAAGTGTATATGGAATTGTGTTGTTTGCAGATGAGCCTCGATTCATCAGCAAGAATGCAATCCATTTGCTCATCCTGAAGAACCCAGTGCCAACTTTGCTAGGAGATCTCTATTACTCAGTGCACCAGAAGAATGAGAAGCAGAGGGGAAGGCTAGTGAGGTGTTGTGCTCCATTATTCCATGCTTGGCTTCTTAAGCATCTACCCAGGACAGATTCATTCCTAAATCCTCATCAGCAGAGCAACTGGGCTAAGAGACTCACTGTTCTAACTTCAGCAGATATTAGATGGTGCACTCAAAGCACCAAGGGCAGGGATATCATCACCAGCTGTGGGCATTTTCCTAATGTGCTTTTGATAGGTGTTAAGGGCAGTATTAATTACAATCCTCTGCTGTTCAGAAGGCAATTGGGCTATGCACTGGTCCATGCTCCTAGGGCACAGGACTTGGCTGAGACTCTCTATTGTGAGAACAAGATTAGTTTGGCTGTTGTTAGGCAGGCTGCCTGGGCCTGGGATAATGTTCAAACCAAGGGAGTCACCATTCTGGGGAAGTGCAACAATGTGGCATCAGCACAATATTATGAATGGTCCCATGCCAGGGCCCAATTCTCTGGAATGCCCTTCACCATAGAAGACATGCCTGAGTCATCTTCAGCACCACCCCCTGCCACTATCAGTTTGGAGGAGTTTGAGAGCTTGAAGGAAAGAAATGAGAAGTTAACCCAGGCTTTGCAGAAGACCCTCCGGGAGAGGAGTGAAGGTATGAGGGAGATTGAGAGATTGGAGAAGTTGAGAGTAGAGCATCTGGCTAAAATTGAGAAGTCTGGAGATTATATCAACAAGTCTAGAGCTGGTGAACAAATTCTGAAGAATGCTTGCAAAGAAGCCCAGTTCCAAAGAGCAAGGACAGACTTGTATTTGAAAGAGAGTCAGGCCAGGTGGGTCCGGATCACTGAGGCCCGTACTCTAGAAGACAAGAGAGTTCAGGACAAGATGGAGCAGATGGAAAAAGCCCTGGCAGCAGCCCAGAAGGAAATATCAGAGTTAGAAATCAGAGCTGGAGTGAAGAGGTCTAAGGACCAAAGTCAGAACAAGAAATTGACTGCAGCTGTTGCAACAAGGAACCTTCTCATCAGAAGTCTCACGGAGCGTCCGGCTGATCCTGTGACCGAAACACTTCTTAAGGAAGTTCGTGAGGATGAGTTTGGCCTTGGAGTTTGATCATTTGCTTGTTGTTTATTCCTATTCCATGTACTTTTGTTTTTTGTGATGTATTTTGACCCCTTTGAGGGCTGGTGTTGTAAAATGAACAAGATGTATTATTTCACCTTCTGTAATATATTTGTGTTAGTTTCCATCTGGGTTTATTTCGAAAGCAACTTCAACAGCATCATCTTCAAGGGTCTGGAAGGGTCAAAACTGAAGGCCAAAACCGGATACCTTGAGAGCAAATAAGCATAACTGCATTGCATACTAACCCTTTTGTTGTTTTGTAGGTTTTTTGTTGTTACTAACCTCTGTTGTGATATTCAGGAATTATTGCTCGCCGCCGGGTATTTCCCCTCAACAGGCCACATAGGTACCCAACTAGAAACAACCTTCCGGGAATTCAGATGGATCAGATGCAGCAGGACCTTACGGAGGTCAGAAACCAGATGGCCAACGAAAGGTTGGAGATGAGAACGCAGATAACACAATTCATGGAAGTGATGAACAATTTAGCTCAAAGCCAGGAGAGGCTCAGAGCTTTGGTAGAAGGGAGGAATCAAGAGGAACCCCATGCGGGAACTGCTGGCACAAGTAACAATGAACGGGTGCAACCCCATGTTAACCCTCCTGTGTTTGGCCCACATCTACATCCTGAGATTAACATTCCTGCAAATGTTCAAGGGACTGCCACAGCGGGGAGGGTACTACAGGAAGACCCTCAAGAAGACCAGTTCACAGTAATGGGAGCTGGAGAGGAAACTTATGATAGACGGTTGGAAGAAATAGCTGAGAAGTTGAGGTCCTTAGAATCTCAAAATTCTTTGGGCTTCGACGTTATGGACATGGGTTTGGTAGACGGGGTCAGGATCCCCCATAAGTTCAAGCCTCCTTGTTTCGAAAAGTATAATGGGACTTCATGCCCCCGGACTCATCTACAATCATTTCTGGGAAGGCTGAAGGCCTATACAATGGATGAGAAATTGTGGATGTTCTACTTTGAAGACAGCCTGACTGGAGCATCAAGGGAATGGTATTCCCATTTGACAAGGGCAACTGTAAGATGCTGGAAGGACCTGGCAGAGGCCTTCATCAGACAGTATCAGTATAATCTAGACATGGCACCCAACAGGACTCTCCTGATGGGAATGTCACAGTCGTCAAGGGAAAGTTTCCGAGAATATGCCCAAAGATGGAGGCAATTGGCTGCTGCCGTTCAACCACCAATGTCTGAGAGAGAAATGGCAGACATGTTTATGAACACTCTCCAGGGGACGTATATTGACAGGTTGGCTGCTTTCTCCTCCACTAGCTTCGCAGATGTTGTCATAGCTGGGGAGAGAATTGAAAGCTTGTTAAAAATGGGAAAGATCTCAGACAACGGTGCAAGCTCGTCCAGTAGTACAAGAAAGCCTTTTGCAGGCCCGAGAAGAGCTGGCGAGACCAATGCCATTCACACCAACAGGGGTAGACCCCAATATGTTCAGAGGTCAATAGCAGCAGTCACTATCCCTGCTCCAGCTCATCCTCAGCCAGTCTATCAACCTCCTCAACAAAACTACCAACAACAACCTCAGTATCACCAGAATCAATATCCTCCAAGAAACTACAACAGCAATAACACCAACAACAACAATCAACAGAGGCCATTCCAACAAAGGCCATCCCAAGCTAACCGAGTGATCGACCCGATCCCAATGTCGTATGCTGCCTTGCTGCCACAACTTCTGAAACTCAACCTAGTTGAGCTAAGAACGTTGGCACCTCCGGATCCCAACAGTCTACCAAGGAATTATGACTCCAATGCTAGGTGTGCCTTTCATTCAAACGCACCTGGCCACAGCACAGAAAAATGCAGGGCTCTGCATATGAAGGTACAAGACTTGGTAGACTCCAAGGCTCTGAATTTCGCGCCTCCGCCCAATGTCAATAAAAACCCTATGCCAAATCATGGTGGTCCTCGAATTAACGCTATTGAAGAAGACAGACCGTCTTATTTAATAACCAGTGTGGATCAGATCAGGACACCATTGGTGGAAATCAAAGCTCAACTCCGTGAAAACCAGATATTTCCGGGGTGTGAACTAGGGTGTCCATATTGCAATATCTCATGGAATGGGTGTGAGGACCTGAGGAATGGCATTGACAACCTTATTCAGAGTGGCCTGCTCCAGATCACTACATCATTCCCGACAAACCCAACAACTTCATCAACAACGGTTTCAGAACCTCCTACAAATGCAGCAACTATTGTTCCCGACAATTCACCAGCAACATCAAGAAGTACTTCGCCTGTCCTCCCAAATGATCAGTTTTCAACAGTTTCTCCTGCTACAACTTCAGCTTCATTCCATTTCGAATCTCCATCAACAACAACAACAGTCCTTCCAACAATACCTCCTACAACACCAGCAATCAATCATGAAGATGTCTCTACTGTTACCATATTCTACGATCCTGAAAATAATTCTGCCTACCATTCAGAAGGTGCTGCTCCCGCCAGAGCACCAGTTACAATCTTTTATGATCCACAAACGATAACAGTCCCTTCAGCAGCAGCAATCAGTCCAGTCACTATCACGGTGCCTGGACCAGTACCATATGAAAGCAATAGGGCCATCCCTTGGCACTATGGCTCTGACGTGTACTGCGAAGGAAAAAGAATCACTCTTGAAACGTCAACACCTGCACCACAAGTAGATAATGTGGGGGGAGGCGGAGGCTTCACCTGAAGCGGACGTCTCTTCGCTCCACCAATTCAAAGACCTACAGCCGAAGCAGAAGCTGCTGCCAAGGCAAAAGGAAAGAGCCCGGTGCAGGAAGATCAAGCTGTTAAAGAAGCCCTGAAGACTCCATTCGATCAGGAAGTTGATGAGTTTATGAGAATCATCAAAAAGAGTGATTACAAAATTCTGGATCAACTTCACCAAACGCCATCCAAAATCTCCATCCTCTCACTGCTTATGTGCTCCGAAGCCCATCGGAATGCACTGCTTAAAGTCTTGCACGCAGCTTACGTGCCTGAGGAGATTACTGTCAACCAATTGGAAACCGTGGTTGGAAATGTTACTGCTAGCAATGGGCTAGGGTTTACCAATTCTGACTTGACAGCGGATGGCCGCGATCACAACAAAGCCTTGCACATAACCCTGGAATGCAAAGGAGCTGTCCTTTCTCATGTGCTGGTGGACACAGGTTCTTCCCTGAATGTCTTACCAAAGAAGGCTCTGGTGAAGTTAGAATACGATGGTTTGGCATTGAGACCCAGCAACCTGGTGGTAAGAGCCTTTGATGGTTCTAAGAGATCGGTTCTGGGAGAGATTGAGCTACCCGTGACAATTGGCCCACAGACCTTTAAAACTATCTTTTATGTGATGGACATTCAGCCCGCCTACAGCTGTTTGTTGGGTAGACCCTGGATTCACGCCGCCGGCGCAATAACGTCTACCCTTCACCAAAAGTTAAAATTTGAGTGGGAAGGTCAAGTTGTCACAATCTGCGGGGAAGAGGATATTTTCGTTAGCCATCTGGCTACGTATAAATACATTGAGATGGATGGAGAGATCCATGAGACAATGAGCCAAGGTTTTGAGGCCTTGAATGTCAATGAAGCATCTGCTGTATTTGGTACTCCAATGTCGTCATACCAACAAGCCCGGAAGGTTGTTGAGGAAGGAACTGCCCAAGGCTGGGGAAAACTGCTGTCGGTGGAGAAAAAGGAAGACAAGTTTGGGTTGGGTTACAAACCAACTCAACATCAAGCAAAGGCTGCTGAAGAGCCTGGTTTTGTCAGTGGGGGGATGCTTACCCCCGATGCTATCAACTGTTTGGAAGACGAGCTGGAAGAGGAGCGCAATCTGGAGAATTGGATTCGTCCAAAGATCCCGGGGAGCAGTGTCTCGAACTGGTCTTCCCAGGAAATTATAAGAGTTACTCATGCAGAGTAATTATTATTTCCTGTATTTTTATAGCATGCATCAAAGTCTTGCATCTTGCCCAAGATGACAAGACTCATTTTGTAATCAGGGCCATCTGTACTTTTGTGCAAACAAGATTAAATTAATGAAATATCAGACATCTTTTTGCAAACGAGTCTTTTTCTTTTCTGCTCACTGTTTTTCCATTTTTCTTTTTGTACAAAAATAAATGGCGGTGTTTTCAAAATGATAACTTCATTTCACTTTTTTTTTTCTAAAGCAAGATTAAAATCAATCACTAAAATGAACAAACTTAACCCTTGCAGAGAGTGCCTTCCAGACAGCACCGACAACAGCACGGCTATGACATCGTATGACTTTGACAATCCAATCAATCAAGCTAATGAAGGGGTTGATGAAGAATATGAGCTTCCTGAAGAGCTAGCCAGGTTGTTAAGACAAGAGGAAAAGGTTATTACTCCTCACCAGGAGGAGATTGAAATGATTAATCTTGGTACAGACGAAGACGTGAAAGAAGTTAAAATCGGGGCCTGCCTGCAAGACTCAGTGAAGAGACAACTGATAGATCTGCTTCAAGAGTATGTTGATGTGTTTGCTTGGTCGTATCAAGACATGCCAGGGTTGGATACCGACATTGTTGTGCACAAGCTGCCTTTGAGAGAAGAATGCCCTCCAGTCAAACAGAAACTGCGCCGTACTCGTCCAGACATGGCTATGAAAATTAAGGAAGAGGTACAAAAGCAATGGGACGCCGGGTTCCTTGCTGTAACTAGCTATCCGCCGTGGGTTGCTAATATAGTACCCGTGCCTAAGAAAGACGGCAAAGTAAGAATGTGTGTTGACTACCGGGATCTGAACAGAGCCAGCCCGAAAGATGACTTCCCATTACCTCACATTGATGTATTGGTGGATAACACGGCTCAGTTCTCGGTATTCTCCTTCATGGACGGATTTTCAGGATACAACCAGATCAAGATGGCACCTGAAGACATGGAGAAGACAACATTCATTACACCTTGGGGCACGTTCTGTTACAAAGTGATGCCATTCGGACTGAAGAATGCTGGTGCAACATATCAACGGGCTATGGTGACATTATTCCACGATATGATCCATAAGGAAATCGAGTGTTATGTGGATGACATGATTGCCAAGTCCCTTACAGAGGAAGATCACCTGGTGAATCTGCTGAAGTTGTTCAAGCGACTGAGGAAGTACCAACTAAAGCTGAACCCCAACAAATGCACATTCGGGGTGCGGTCCGGTAAGCTGCTGGGCTTTATTGTAAGCGAGAAAGGGATTGAAGTGGACCCTGATAAAGTCAAAGCCATCCAAGAGATGCCTGCACCGAAAACTGAGAAAGAAGTTCGAGGGTTCTTAGGTCGATTGAACTATATCTCACGGTTCATATCTCACCTCACAGCAACCTGCGAACCCTTGTTTAAGTTGTTAAGAAAAGAACAAACGGTCAGGTGGAACGAAGATTGCCAGAAGGCTTTTGACAAGATCAAAGAGTACTTACAAGAACCTCCAATCCTCATGCCTCCAGTAGAAGGAAGACCTCTGATTATGTACTTGACAGTGTTAGAAGAGTCGATGGGGTGTGTGCTGGGCCAGCATGACGAGTCTGGTCGAAAAGAGTATGCAATATACTACCTAAGCAAAAAGTTTACCGACTGTGAACAACGTTATTCACTGCTCGAGAAAACTTGCTGTGCTTTAGCGTGGGCTGCTCGCCGACTGAGACAGTATATGTTGACCCACACTACCTTATTAATCTCAAAAATGGATCCAGTTAAGTACATTTTTGAGAAGCCAGCTCTTACCGGACGGGTTGCAAGATGGCAGATGATTCTCACAGAATACGACATACAGTACACATCTCAGAAGGCCATCAAGGGCAGTGTACTATCTGAATATCTTGCTGGGCAACCCATTGATGACTACCAGCCTATGAGGTTTGACTTCCCTGATGAAGACATCATGTTCATTAAAGCAAAAGATCACGAAGAGCCTATTCACACTGAAGGGCCTGACCCAGAAGAAGAATGGACTATGATGTTTGATGGGGCTGTTAACATGAATGGTCGTGGTGTTGGTGCAGTACTCATTACACCTAAAGGAGTTCACATGCCTTTCTCGGCAAAACTCACTTTCAACTGCACTAACAACGAAGCTGAATACGAAGCTTGCATTATGGGTCTTGAGGAAGCCATTGACCTCAGGATCAAGACATTGACCGTATTCGGAGATTCAGCTTTGGTAATCAATCAAACCAACGGGAAATGGTACACCCACCAGGATCATCTGATACCTTACAGGGATTATACAAGAAGGTTATTGACTTTCTTCACAACGGTCAAACTTGAGTATATCCCTCGGGACGAGAATCAGTTTGCGGATGCTCTTGCTACCATTTCATCCATGATCAAAGTTCAAGCTGCTAACTTTGTACCCCAGATCTCAGTGTCTAGACTTGATAGACCAGCATATGTATTCGCAGCAGATGTTGTCAAAGATAATAAGCCTTGGTTCCATGACATTAAGTGCTTCTTGGAGGATCAAACATACCCACCTGGGGCATCTTCCAATGATAAGAAGACTTTGAGAAGGCTTGCTGGAAGTTTCTTTCTGAACACTGATGGGTCTTTATACAAAAGGAACTTTGATATGGTACTCCTACGATGTGTTGACAAGACGGAAGCAGATTTACTGATGCATGAAGTGCATGAAGGATCTTTTGGTACCCATGCTGGAGGACATGCCATGGCCAAAAAGTTGTTAAGATCAGGCTATTACTGGATCACAATGGATGCAGACTGTTGTGCTTACGCCAGAAAATGCCACAAATGCCAGATCTACGCAGATAAGGTGCATGTGCCTCCTAATCCTTTGAACATAATGTCTTCACCGTGGCCCTTTGCCATGTGGGGCATTGATATGATTGGCAAGATTGAGCCAACTGCTTCGAATGGTCACAGATTCATCCTGGTCGCCATTGATTATTTCACCAAGTGGGTTGAAGCAGCCTCATATGCAAATGTCACAAGACAAGTGGTAGCCAGATTTCTGAAGAGAGATATCATCTGTCGGTATGGAGTTCCCGAGCGAATCATTACTGATAATGGTTCAAATCTAAACAACAAAATGATGGCAGAGCTGTGCCGGGACTTCAAGATCCAACACCACAATTCTTCTCCTTACAGGCCAAAGATGAATGGCGCTGTCGAGGCAGCAAATAAAAATATTAAGAAGATTGTGCAGAAGATGGTAGTCACCTACAAAGACTGGCATGAAATGCTACCGTTTGCCTTGCATGGGTATCGCACGTCGATCAGGACATCCACTGGGGCAACACCGTATCAACTTGTGTATGGTATGGAAGCAGTCCTACCTGTTGAAGTTGAACTACCCTCGTTACGGGTATTAATGGATGTTAAACTGAGTGAAGCAGAATGGGTTCGGTCTCGATTCGAACAACTGAGTCTGATTGAAGAGAAAAGATTGGCTGCAATTTGTCATGGGCAATTGTATCAGAAGAGAATGAAGAGAGCCTTTGATCAGAAAGTCAGGCATCGAGAGTACCAAGTAGGGGATCTTGTGCTGAAAAGAATCCTCCCTCCTCATACAGACCACAGGGGCAAATGGACTCCAAACTATGAAGGACCATTCGTTGTAAAGAAAGTTTTCTCTGGTGGAGCGCTGATGCTCAGCACCATGGATGGTGAAGATTTCCCATCCCCTGTGAATTCAGATGCAGTTAAAAAATACTTCGCATAAAATGACCCGCTGGACATAAAAACAGAATGTAAGTCCAGGCAAAAATAGGGCATCCCGGCGAGTCAAAAACAGAATAAAAGACTCGGGCAAAAATAAGGGAAATAAACAAAAATGTACACCCGCTGAGTTGAAAAGCCGCATTGGACAGCTCAGGCAAAAATGGGTATCCCGATGGATTGAAAACCCGAAAGGGCGATCCATGCAAAATAAGGGAATAAGCGAACAACTGCATTCTGAATTCGTCTGTATCACTTACAACTTGGAAAGCTTCAACAGAGTCAAGCTTCAATCAGAATCAACTCTCTCCAGAAAGCAAGACGAGAAGAACGTCATTGTCATACGAGTCATAGCAGAAGAGGAAGCTCCTCAAAGCGTCGCCAACACTGCCAGCACTTTTGTTTCTCAATTTGTGACAGTCTCCTCATTTCAGGAGATATGTTTCTTTGACTGTATCTTGCCAATTCAGGGCACATGAATTAATAAAATCAGATTTTCAGTCATGTTTCGTTTTTTACATTTATGTTTTGCAAAGAATTGTCTGATATCTCTGAAAATACAATTGCATAAGTACAGATGCCTTTCTCTAAAAATAAAAAAAAACACATGCTTGCAGGGAATATACTTACTCTCAAAAGTGCTTAACTCCTATGACGGAATCCAGTAAAGGATACCTCGGGACCTTTTGTGCGTCTCCTTATCTTTGCAGGGTTGCAGGTATCCAGAACGCAACCTGGGGCATGCAAGTTACGTTTCGGCAAGCTGGTGAATCATCATCAACTCGGTCTATCTCCCACGTGGCACTGGAGGGTGCCCACTTCCCCAGCAAAGTTGTCAAATCAACATACACTCAATCTCAGCATCTGAAATGCTCTATCCCCAGCTGAGTTGCCTCTTGTTGCTATCCCCAGCTGAGTTGCCTCTCACAATTCCCCAGCCGAGTTACCATTTCATCCTCAGCTGAGTACAGGAGTCAGGGAATCATCTCCCCACAGAATCTTCAGCCTCTATTCAGAAGAGCAACGCACGAAGAGATCACAACAGAGTGAAGAAAGCTTCTACAAACCCCAGCTGGGTCCCATATTATAAGGATATGTCAATCGGTGACCTATATCCCAAGCAGATACGTCATCAGATCTATCACTGATCTCATCCCCAGCTGGGATGTTCACTTCAAGCAGATCAACCAGAGATCTTCGCAGCAATGGGATCCGAATCCCGGGTCTTTGTATCTTTGCATAATCATAGCATTCGCACCATACTATCCCCTCAGAGCGTAGCATTCCGTCTAATACGGAGCATTACAGCAAAAATCAAATGCATAGCATAATCATAAGTCATGTTGTGAATAGAACACTTGTGAATAACAAACCGTTCATCATCATTATACAGAAATCCCCACCAGGGTCCCAGCAAAAGCAGTTGCCTCACAAATCACAAACACCAGTATATACACCTTTGGACACCCGTCCGTGTCACATCACCAGCAGAAAGCCAAAGACATCCTCTTTGCACTCACTTATATATACACTTTCTTGACACCCGTCCGTGTCATATCCCCAGCGCAGTCGCTTACACTCTCATCACCCATATACATATTTATATTATACTTTTCTCCTTTTGACGCTCGTCCATGTCACTCTCCCCAGCAGATAAACACTTACATATACATATGCTCACTACTCATTGGTACACTTATACAGATACTCATCCGTATCTTGTATACACCACTCATAACCCCACAGATTCAACAATAGTCCTTGTTCTTTGTTAACCAGTTGGTACTCGTCCATACCATCATCTCAGAACATTGCATCTAGTGTTTGTTTCTACCTGATACTCGTCCGTATCATAGTCTTAAGGATGCTCGTCCGCATCTTTAATCCATACACCGTGTCAAACACTTAAGTCTTCTTGAATATGGATACTCGTCTGTGTTTATTATTCCCCTGAAGGATTCTTTCGGATTCAACACTCGTCCGTGTTCTCTGTTAACCAGTTGATACTCGTCCGTATCATCATCTCTGAACATGTGTCAGTTTGTTTCTACGTGATACTCGTCCGTATCATGATCTTAAGGATGCTCGTCCGCATCTTTAATCTATACACAATACCAAACACTTATACTTTCCTTTCTTGGTTGTGAACACTCGTCCGTGTTTACTATATCCCCAGTAGATCGCCAACAAAGCATCTTTCTTTTATCTGACACTCGTCCTGTGTTATGATAAACCCTGAGAGCAGCCGTACCCAGCTGAGTGGTCGTCCTCCACTTCTTGATGGTCGTCCTCCATCATGCTCATCCGATGGCCGTCCCCATCGTTGTTTTTAGCAGCCGTCCCCTGCTAGGTGGTCGTCCTCCACCTTTTGATGATCGTCCTTCATCACTTTATCCAATGGCCGTCCCCATTGTTGATTTTGGTTATCCGACACTCGTCCTGGGTTGTGATAAACCTCGAGAGCAGCCGTCCCCTGCTGAGTGGTCGTCCTCCACTTCTTGATGGTCGTCCTCCATCATGCTCGTCCGATGGCCGTCCCCATCGTTGACCTTTTCTATCCGATGGCCGTCCCCATCGTTGATATTTTCGGCAGCCGTACCCTGCCAGGTGGTCGTCCTCCACCTTTGATGGCCGTCCCCATCATATTTCTTTTATCCCCAACAGAGCAGCCGTACCCTGCTAGGTGATCGTCCTTCACCTTTGATGGCCGTACCCCATCATCTGTTTATTTCATTTATTCTTTAAACCCGATGGCCGTCCCCGTCGTGGTCCCTTTTCCTTTTCAACCCGATGGCCGTCCCCATCGTTGGTTACTTTCCTTTATGAACTTGATGGCCGTCCCCGTCATGTTTCATTAATCCTCAGAGAATTTTACAGCTTTATCTTGATGGCCGTCCCCATCATGATTTTATTTCCCCAGCTAGTCGGCCGTCCCCGTCTTGGCTTTACCTTTTATCCCCAGCATGTCGGCCGTCCCCGCCATTGCTCTTTACCCGGCAGTCGTCCTCTGCCCGACGGTCGTCCTCCGTCGCCCACGTTACAATATACTTTGTTTTCCTTTTACAATCTATATCCCTTTTCTTCTTCATTCTGTGAGTGCAAATTTTGGACTGTCTTTGGTATTCAACCACAAGTTATCTTGTTTGCCTGTTAAGCCGTCGCTTACAACCTGCACAGCTAACTCATGTTTGAATAGGGGCAGCTGTAAACACCCCAAATTTGCCCTCACCCATTTCACCATGGCTTGTGATCTTCCTCATATGCATAAACACAATCATATTATCTCACATCTCATTTTTGATTCACTGCATAGTTTCTAAGGCATCTGCACCTAGGGTTTTTGATCTGAGCAGTCCCAAAGCATCTTGAGCCACTCCAAAGGCCACCAATCAACTCAAAGGGGTCCATGTGTGTTCATATGTCATATTCCATCTCTTCAAAGTCAAAGATGCAGAGGAATCACAAGAACTAGGGTTTGAGTGGATGCAGAGCCAGGCTAGACTGCACAGTTGACTGAAAATTAGGGTTTTGGTTTCAGAGGCCATAACTCCAAATTTTTTGGTCATTCTTGTTTCCATTGCTCTTTATATGGTATAGGGAGTATGCATATCAATTTTCATGAAGAAATTCCATGGGGAAGTCATCTGATCAAGGGTTGACTTTCTGGACAAGTCAGTGTAAAATCAGGGCATCTGAGGCCCCCAATGACCCAACCAATGGGTGATCTTCATCATTTTGAGTGTATATGATCTTTATTTGATCATGGAAGAAGGTTGAAGTTCATAGAAATCAAGAATTTAGGGTTTTTGCAAATGTTGACTTTTTGGGCATAGTTGACTTTTCAAGAATGCATCATTTTAGGTCATTTTTCAAGCCTTGATTCTTGATCCAAAAAGGCTTCAAATGGAAAAACTTTGGTCATGAAAGTTGTAGATCTCATTTTTCCCTTTTCAAAAAGTACAAGAACATGACCAAACTCTTCTTGGATAAAAAGTTATGGCAATGCAAAGTTGGCTAAAATCATTGATTTTCAAGGCATGCCCTAAGTGAGAATTTTGCAAAGTCATGAACCAATGCATTATGTGACCTCTAATTCATTTGAAACCATTACACAAACATTCTATGAGCCTAAAAAATCAGAATTGGACCAAGTTTCCCCATGGTTTGGTTTGTGTAACAAGACTTTCTCACATGTGAACCAAAGTTACAACAAGTTGCAAAACTCATGATCATGCTTCCTACAACTTGCAGCCTTGGATGCTGAGCTTTGCTAGACCTCTCCCTCACCCTTGCTGCGCCAGCCCATGCCATGTACTTGCCTAGACCTTGAGCCATGCTTCTCTTACACATTATTTGACTTTTTGCAAAAGGTAACTTACCAATCAATAAAGGGCATGTCTTGTCAACTGACCAATGAGAGAGACTTATGTGGACAATTTGCAAGCTAAACATAACACAAGGCAAGGCTGAAACATTCTCATTCACCACATTCACAAAAAACTACCAAGTTGCAACTTCCTTCGAATCTGCCTCCACAGCCACAAAACACCCAAGCCAACTTCACCATTCAACTCACCTTGCTCCATAGACCACAAAGCATCAAGAACCAAAGCCTGAAACAGCCAGAACATCCCACTGCCATTTCTCACTCCATTTTGCAGTTTCATTCGAAACTCTCATCCTAGCTCACAAACAGTCAAACAAACCTTGCAAAGCTTCTCCATTCACCCTCAGGATCACAAACAACCTCTTTCAATGGCCTGAAACCTCCAGAAACTCCATTGCCATTTCTGACTGAGCTGAAGCAGGAGCTTTCGAATCTCATTATCCAGCCAACTTAAACTCCTTTTGAGCATTCAAGCATCTTCTGTGGACCAAGTGGAGTGGATTGCACAAGGAGAAGTGGCCAGAAAGTCCTCAAATTGAAAGCTCCAAATCTCAGGTAGCTCGAAAATTATT
The DNA here is from genome assembly GCA_963966055.1 of Lathyrus aphaca. Taxonomy (NCBI): domain Eukaryota; kingdom Viridiplantae; phylum Streptophyta; class Magnoliopsida; order Fabales; family Fabaceae; genus Lathyrus; species Lathyrus aphaca. Next base: position 722,271,265 of record OZ014519.1, on the reverse strand, counting down.
TTTCCAGAAATCATTTTTCTTGTTACAAACTTGTTCTATGTGATTCACTGATCATCCTGATGTTCTTAGTTTTTGAAATGGCTTTGATTTGAGTATTTAATTTGTCTCTGAAGCTTGCGTGCCCTAGTTTTTACTTCTTTCGATTCAGCTTGTTTAGGAAGAAGAAATGTGTTTTGAGAGAGGGGTTTGATTCGTGAGAGGATGGAGATCATTTCTATGTTCTTAGTTTTCATTTTTGATACGATTTGAGGGGTTTGGGGATTTTTTCAGGTGAGGTGCTGGCCGGAGAAGACGACCGGAGGTCTTCTCCGGCCACCTGAGAGTGATTATGCCCTAATTGCGTCATTAACTCTAGTTTGAATTTGAGCCATAGATGAGCGTTGACCTGTTGACTTCCCTCTCTTTTGAATGGCCCAGATCATTTTGTTTGCCCTAATCTCTCTCATTAGCCTTAATTAATTCGTAATTAAATTAATTAATCCAGATGCAATCCACACCCTCCATTCACGCGCCAGTCAACCAATTTGAACTCAGGGCTCATCTCAGCCATCCTTTCCTTTGACTTTCTCTTTTATTTAATTTTTATTCATTTTTATTTCAATTAATTTGCATAATTATTTTAAAATAGTTAAAAATACATAAAAATTATGAAACTTTTTCCTAAAAGTTTTATTAATTTTTATGACCCAAAAATATTTTTATTTTATTTTTTATCATTAAAAAAGTATTTTTAAATATTTAAAAGATTATTTTTAATTGATTAATGGGAATTAATTAATTAAAAATACTTTTAGGTATTTAAAAATTACAAAAAAATTCATGAAATGTTCTAAGACATTTAGAAACATTGTCCAACCTTCAAACCAAATTTCTTTTTTGATCTTGATGCATTTTAAGGATTTTTCATTGAATTAAATCATTTTTTATGCATTAATTTGATCATAAGTTTAAAAATTCATCTCTGCCTATTGAAGAAGGTTGAGACATTGATTCTTCTTGCATTGTTTTGTGTTTAGCATATAGTTTCTAAGATAAAATGGCCATGATTTGATCTTGCATTTTCTAATTGTTTGACATTTCTTTTGTTAAGAACCCTAAAAAACCCTAATAACTTAGAAAATTCATATCTTGAGTTTGGTTAAGAGTTGAGAGTTCCCCTTTGGGCAGTGGTTCATTATAGGTTTAGGGTTTCTTTGGGTAGCATTTTCCATTTTTTATCTTAGGGTTTGCTTCTGTTTTGGGTTTTTGTTTGATGTTTGATCCATGAACCCTAATTTGGGCTTTCTCTTGCATCCCTCTTGCATTCTCTTGCATAACATGACTTGTCTTTGCATTTTGTGCACTCTTGTGATTCATTTGACATCTTGAGACATGTAGAAAGCATGTTTGATCATTGCATTACATATTTGCCATGTCATTTGTCTTGCATGCTTCATAACTTTCCATGCTTGTTCATGCTCCTTAGCTTGCATCATTTGCATCCATAATCTTGTATGAGCATCTCCATGTCTTGCCTCTTGTTTGCAGCACCCCATAACATCATAATCATCATCAACATGCTTCTGGTTTTGTTTTTCACCATGTCATTTCATCTCATTTAGCATTGCATTGCTTTTCTTTCTAACATTTCAGGTGGTAAGTGAACTTGAGAAGTGAATTTGCCTTCACTTCTCATAACTTTTCTTTTCATCTCTCTTGCATACATTGCTGCATTTTTATATGTGTTTGAGTTTGAGCTTGCTCATTCTTTCTCCTCCCACTCTCTTCCTTCAAGTGACTTGACTTCTTGAATGAAGCAAGCCACTTTGCTTCTCTTGATCTTGCTCATCTGCTTCCTGGTGGCTCCTTTGAAGATTGCTCTTGAAAACTTCACAAACTTTAGGAACAACCAAGCATGACAATGATTAGGGTTTTGTTTAGTCTCCCCTCCTAGTTTTTACCTTTGTGTCTCTCTTTGAGTCTTCTCTCCTCATCTCATAATCAGGGACCAAACCCTAAAGGCTTTAAGACTTTGTGATTAAGCTTATGCCTGCATCCTTCTTTTAGGATGGAGTGTATAACTTTAATCCTAAGTGTTAAACCCTTCATGTGTTTAAATCTCTTAATCAATTCACTTAATAAATATCAAGACATCACACTTGTAACTTGGGCCTTGCATTAGGGTTCTAATTCTTCCTTAATTGGTTAAGAAGGACTAACCCTAGTGTTAATGGACAAGTCCCCCTCAAGTTGTCTTACAAATCATAAAAATCACTTCATCATCATATCATTAAATAAAATCCACTTAATCAAAGGCTTGTTTTGTCATGAGTTTAATCCCTAATCATGGATTAAGTTGAGGAGCTTTCCTCAGCTTAAACATTCTCATCTATCATCCTTCTCTTAGGATGGTGTAATGAGTCTGTTTAATCCTTGATTATGGCTTAACCTCATTACTTAACACTAAACAAAACCACAAAAACATCTAAATAATCACAAGTAGGTTAATGATCTTAATCCTGCATCAAAGGTGATTAAGTGTGAGAATCTGACTTCACACTTAAGGTGTTCTCATTACCCCTAATCAGAGGGAAGATGTGATGAGTTTACTAAATCCATTGGTTTAGGCTTAAGCTCATTAACTTATGACAAACTTTCAAAAGCAATAAAAGACTGAAAACTCAAAAACAAACAATAATCGTCTCCTTCGGGATTCTTTTCTCATCACAATCACTCACAAACGAGAACTTGCTTCTTCCGTCTAATGCAAGACAGTTAGCATCTGTGCCAGACAGATCATACACTTGAGCATAGGCTAGTAAGCAGTTCACAAGTCAATTCATCTTTCAGTCTCTTTGGGTCGAACTACGGTGTTCTGACTTCCTCATTGCACGAGAGGATACGTAGGCATAACTTAACAGTTATCGAACAAAAGTCTCTGTATATTCCCCCTCCTTTCAGCATTATTCTTTAAGCCTCATTGTCATGAGCATTTCACTCTTGTCCTTACACTGACACTGTATATATTACACTTCACTTCCTTTACACTGACACCTGTACATCCTTTTCCAGCTCTTTTGCACACAAATTGCACTGACACTACCCCTTTAAACACAAATCTTTTAAGCGTGGATCCCGTCGAGTACGACGGACAGTCTGGGTGCTAATACCTTCCCAGGTTGTAACCAACCCCCTTTCTCAGTCTCTCTGGTTCGCAACCGTCTTATCCATCTTTTTCTAGGTCTATGCAGCATTACCTTTCCTTCGGGATAAAAATGCCTAGCTGGCGACTCTATTCATCTCCAGTGAGTTCACGGCTGTGTGTTCTCATTGTCCCTTTCTCCGACCGTTCGCGTCTGTACCTTCATATGAACCTGTTTCATTTGTCGGGAGCGACAGCTTGGCGACTCTGCTGGGGATCCTTAGACTGCAACCAGGGCTTCTGGTTCTTTTTGTGGGTTCCTCCTAGCGCTTGTTTGATTTGTGTTTACTGGGGTGTTGTGTGCTTGTTTGTGCTTGTATTTATTTTTGTTTATTGCTTTATGTACAGTTACTTTACTGCTTTCTTTATTGCATTTATTTATATCATACTGTCATTGCTGCTGGCTGGATCTGGTTGTTTGCCTTGGTGGGTGGGTGATTCATTGAGAGTTAAGGTCCTATACCTGGGACCTGAGTGACACCTAGGCTAGAGTGAATCATATTCTTTCCCATTCCATTTCGGTCTGGTGCGGGAATATGAAACACGGTTCAGATATGGGTTTCTTCTTGAGAACTCTGTGTTGCAGATTTCCTGCAATGCTAGGGCTATCTGGGAAGCCTGCTAAGTCTGGATGACCTTTTAGTATTGACCTTCAGAAACTGAGGTGAATTAGAGGAGGAATTGTTATGGTTATTGTAAACACTGTACCTCTGGGTTAGAAGTGTTTACACTTCTCATAACTGATCCAAGTCTGAGGATCCTTGTTCTAGAACACCACCTGTGAGGGGGTTGGGCTGTTTACAGGTTTGCAGGTACCTTGACCTCAGAATACCCTGTTACTTTGACTTTGTTAAGAATGCTCCATGTTGGATAGTTCTTGTGATTCTAAAACCCTGGACATGTGGCTCTTTATTTGAGCCCCCCCACCCTGGTTACTGGATTTTTAGACCTCCAACTGGAATTCTTGAACACACTTGGACCTATATCAGGGCATTTTGATCAGATCCAGCTCAGTCACAAACCCTTTGCATATCATTTGCATACATAACCATTGCATCATATTGACATCTGCTTATTTGTGTTTCAGGGTATCCATTTTTCATCTGGTTTTGGTTTTGACCCCATCTGCAGTATTGACCTATCTCCACCAGTACTTGCTTCAGCTTGTCAGCCATATACTTCAGATACTTGCACCAGCCAATCAGTGGCCCACTCCTCAGCATCTTCATCAGCACTCTACTCAGTCTTCAGCATCATGGCTCCAAAGAAAAGCAACATCACCTATCATTTCTTCCAACCAGACTTGTCAGATATCAGGAGGATCCAAACCCTGATCACTCCAGATCACATACCCTTGTTCAGGGAGAGTTATGGAGATATACTGGACATGGTTATGGATCTGGACCCATCACAGAGAAGCCTGATCCACACCTGCATTCAGTTTTATGACCCCCCATTGAGATGTTTCACCTTTCAAGACTTTCAGTTGGGGCCTCTTTTAGAAGAATACTCATCTTTGGTTGGTTTGCCTATCAAGAGGGAAATCCCTTTCAACCCTGAAGTGGTCTTTCCCAGCAATGGAGAGGTGGCAAAAGCTCTGCACCTGGAACCTGCTTTGATTGAGCAGCATATGACCTCTAAAGCTGGGATCCCTGGTTTTCATCTTGACTTCCTGATTTCCCAAGCTAGTCTGAAGGCCTCCCTGGGGGAGTGGAGAGCTGTTTGTGCTCTGTTGGCCTTAAGTGTATATGGAATTGTGTTGTTTGCAGATGAGCCTCGATTCATCAGCAAGAATGCAATCCATTTGCTCATCCTGAAGAACCCAGTGCCAACTTTGCTAGGAGATCTCTATTACTCAGTGCACCAGAAGAATGAGAAGCAGAGGGGAAGGCTAGTGAGGTGTTGTGCTCCATTATTCCATGCTTGGCTTCTTAAGCATCTACCCAGGACAGATTCATTCCTAAATCCTCATCAGCAGAGCAACTGGGCTAAGAGACTCACTGTTCTAACTTCAGCAGATATTAGATGGTGCACTCAAAGCACCAAGGGCAGGGATATCATCACCAGCTGTGGGCATTTTCCTAATGTGCTTTTGATAGGTGTTAAGGGCAGTATTAATTACAATCCTCTGCTGTTCAGAAGGCAATTGGGCTATGCACTGGTCCATGCTCCTAGGGCACAGGACTTGGCTGAGACTCTCTATTGTGAGAACAAGATTAGTTTGGCTGTTGTTAGGCAGGCTGCCTGGGCCTGGGATAATGTTCAAACCAAGGGAGTCACCATTCTGGGGAAGTGCAACAATGTGGCATCAGCACAATATTATGAATGGTCCCATGCCAGGGCCCAATTCTCTGGAATGCCCTTCACCATAGAAGACATGCCTGAGTCATCTTCAGCACCACCCCCTGCCACTATCAGTTTGGAGGAGTTTGAGAGCTTGAAGGAAAGAAATGAGAAGTTAACCCAGGCTTTGCAGAAGACCCTCCGGGAGAGGAGTGAAGGTATGAGGGAGATTGAGAGATTGGAGAAGTTGAGAGTAGAGCATCTGGCTAAAATTGAGAAGTCTGGAGATTATATCAACAAGTCTAGAGCTGGTGAACAAATTCTGAAGAATGCTTGCAAAGAAGCCCAGTTCCAAAGAGCAAGGACAGACTTGTATTTGAAAGAGAGTCAGGCCAGGTGGGTCCGGATCACTGAGGCCCGTACTCTAGAAGACAAGAGAGTTCAGGACAAGATGGAGCAGATGGAAAAAGCCCTGGCAGCAGCCCAGAAGGAAATATCAGAGTTAGAAATCAGAGCTGGAGTGAAGAGGTCTAAGGACCAAAGTCAGAACAAGAAATTGACTGCAGCTGTTGCAACAAGGAACCTTCTCATCAGAAGTCTCACGGAGCGTCCGGCTGATCCTGTGACCGAAACACTTCTTAAGGAAGTTCGTGAGGATGAGTTTGGCCTTGGAGTTTGATCATTTGCTTGTTGTTTATTCCTATTCCATGTACTTTTGTTTTTTGTGATGTATTTTGACCCCTTTGAGGGCTGGTGTTGTAAAATGAACAAGATGTATTATTTCACCTTCTGTAATATATTTGTGTTAGTTTCCATCTGGGTTTATTTCGAAAGCAACTTCAACAGCATCATCTTCAAGGGTCTGGAAGGGTCAAAACTGAAGGCCAAAACCGGATACCTTGAGAGCAAATAAGCATAACTGCATTGCATACTAACCCTTTTGTTGTTTTGTAGGTTTTTTGTTGTTACTAACCTCTGTTGTGATATTCAGGAATTATTGCTCGCCGTCGGGTATTTCCCCTCAACAGGCCACATAGGTACCCAACTAGAAACAACCTTCCGGGAATTCAGATGGATCAGATGCAGCAGGACCTTACGGAGGTCAGAAACCAGATGGCCAACGAAAGGTTGGAGATGAGAACGCAGATAACACAATTCATGGAAGTGATGAACAATTTAGCTCAAAGCCAGGAGAGGCTCAGAGCTTTGGTAGAAGGGAGGAATCAAGAGGAACCCCATGCGGGAACTGCTGGCACAAGTAACAATGAACGGGTGCAACCCCATGTTAACCCTCCTGTGTTTGTCCCACATCTACATCCTGAGATTAACATTCCTGCAAATGTTCAAGGGACTGCCACAGCGGGGAGGGTACTACAGGAAGACCCTCAAGAAGACCAGTTCACAGTAATGGGAGCTGGAGAGGAAACTTATGATAGACGGTTGGAAGAAATAGCTGAGAAGTTGAGGTCCTTAGAATCTCAAAATTCTTTGGGCTTCGACGTTATGGACATGGGTTTGGTAGACGGGGTCAGGATCCCCCATAAGTTCAAGCCTCCTTGTTTCGAAAAGTATAATGGGACTTCATGCCCCCGGACTCATCTACAATCATTTCTGGGAAGGATGAAGGCCTATACAATGGATGAGAAATTGTGGATGTTCTACTTTGAAGACAGCCTGACTGGAGCATCAAGGGAATGGTATTCCCATTTGACAAGGGCAACTGTAAGATGCTGGAAGGACCTGGCAGAGGCCTTCATCAGACAGTATCAGTATAATCTAGACATGGCACCCAACAGGACTCTCCTGATGGGAATGTCACAGTCGTCAAGGGAAAGTTTCCGAGAATATGCCCAAAGATGGAGGCAATTGGCTGCTGCCGTTCAACCACCAATGTCTGAGAGAGAAATGGCAGACATGTTTATGAACACTCTCCAGGGGACGTATATTGACAGGTTGGCTGCTTTCTCCTCCACTAGCTTCGCAGATGTTGTCATAGCTGGGGAGAGAATTGAAAGCTTGTTAAAAATGGGAAAGATCTCAGACAACGGTGCAAGCTCGTCCAGTAGTACAAGAAAGCCTTTTGCAGGCCCGAGAAGAGCTGGCGAGACCAATGCCATTCACACCAACAGGGGTAGACCCCAATATGTTCAGAGGTCAATAGCAGCAGTCACTATCCCTGCTCCAGCTCATCCTCAGCCAGTCTATCAACCTCCTCAACAAAACTACCAACAACAACCTCAGTATCACCAGAATCAATATCCTCCAAGAAACTACAACAGCAATAACACCAACAACAACAATCAACAGAGGCCATTCCAACAAAGGCCATCCCAAGCTAACCGAGTGATCGACCCGATCCCAATGTCGTATGCTGCCTTGCTGCCACAACTTCTGAAACTCAACCTAGTTGAGCTAAGAACGTTGGCACCTCCGGATCCCAACAGTCTACCAAGGAATTATGACTCCAATGCTAGGTGTGCCTTTCATTCAAACGCACCTGGCCACAGCACAGAAAAATGCAGGGCTCTGCATATGAAGGTACAAGACTTGGTAGACTCCAAGGCTCTGAATTTCGCGCCTCCGCCCAATGTCAATAAAAACCCTATGCCAAATCATGGTGGTCCTCGAATTAACGCTATTGAAGAAGACAGACCGTCTTATTTAATAACCAGTGTGGATCAGATCAGGACACCATTGGTGGAAATCAAAGCTCAACTCCGTGAAAACCAGATATTTCCGGGGTGTGAACTAGGGTGTCCATATTGCAATATCTCATGGAATGGGTGTGAGGACCTGAGGAATGGCATTGACAGCCTTATTCAGAGTGGCCTGCTCCAGATCACTACATCATTCCCGACAAACCCAACAACTTCATCAACAACGGTTTCAGAACCTCCTACAAATGCAGCAACTATTGTTCCCGACAATTCACCAGCAACATCAAGAAGTACTTCGCCTGTCCTCCCAAATGATCAGTTTTCAACAGTTTCTCCTGCTACAACTTCAGCTTCATTCCATTTCGAATCTCCATCAACAACAACAACAGTCCTTCCAACAATACCTCCTACAACACCAGCAATCAATCATGAAGATGTCTCTACTGTTACCATATTCTACGATCCTGAAAATAATTCTGCCTACCATTCAGAAGGTGCTGCTCCCGCCAGAGCACCAGTTACAATCTTTTATGATCCACAAACGATAACAGTCCCTTCAGCAGCAGCAATCAGTCCAGTCACTATCACGGTGCCTGGACCAGTACCATATGAAAGCAATAGGGCCATCCCTTGGCACTATGGCTCTGACGTGTACTGCGAAGGAAAAAGAATCACTCTTGAAACGTCAACACCTGCACCACAAGTAGATAATGTGGGGGGAGGCGGAGGCTTCACCCGAAGCGGACGTCTCTTCGCTCCACCAATTCAAAGACCTACAGCCGAAGCAGAAGCTGCTGCCAAGGCAAAAGGAAAGAGCCCGGTGCAGGAAGATCAAGCTGTTAAAGAAGCCCTGAAGACTCCATTCGATCAGGAAGTTGATGAGTTTATGAGAATCATCAAAAAGAGTGATTACAAAATTGTGGATCAACTTCACCAAACGCCATCCAAAATCTCCATCCTCTCACTGCTTATGTGCTCCGAAGCCCATCGGAATGCACTGCTTAAAGTCTTGCACGCAGCTTACGTGCCTGAGGAGATTACTGTCAACCAATTGGAAACCGTGGTTGGAAATGTTACTGCTAGCAATGGGCTAGGGTTTACCAATTCTGACTTGACAGCGGATGGCCGCGATCACAACAAAGCCTTGCACATAACCCTGGAATGCAAAGGAGCTGTCCTTTCTCATGTGCTGGTGGACACAGGTTCTTCCCTGAATGTCTTACCAAAGAAGGCTCTGGTGAAGTTAGAATACGATGGTTTGGCATTGAGACCCAGCAACCTGGTGGTAAGAGCCTTTGATGGTTCTAAGAGATCGGTTCTGGGAGAGATTGAGCTACCCGTGACAATTGGCCCACAGACCTTTAAAACTATCTTTTATGTGATGGACATTCAGCCCGCCTACAGCTGTTTGTTGGGTAGACCCTGGATTCACGCCGCCGGCGCAATAACGTCTACCCTTCACCAAAAGTTAAAATTTGAGTGGGAAGGTCAAGTTGTCACAATCTGCGGGGAAGAGGATATTTTCGTTAGCCATCTGGCTACGTATAAATACATTGAGATGGATGGAGAGATCCATGAGACAATGAGCCAAGGTTTTGAGGCCTTGAATGTCAATGAAGCATCTGCTGTATCTGGTACTCCAATGTCGTCATACCAACAAGCCCGGAAGGTTGTTGAGGAAGGAACTGCCCAAGGCTGGGGCAAACTGCTGTCGGTGGAGAAAAAGGAAGACAAGTTTGGGTTGGGTTACAAACCAACTCAACATCAAGCAAAGGCTGCTGAAGAGCCTGGTTTTGTCAGTGGGGGGATGCTTACCCCCGATGCTATCAACTGTTTGGAAGACGAGCTGGAAGAGGAGCGCAATCTGGAGAATTGGATTCGTCCAAAGATCCCGGGGAGCAGTGTCTCGAACTGGTCTTCCCAGGAAATTATAAGAGTTACTCATGCAGAGTAATTATTATTTCCTGTATTTTTATAGCATGCATCAAAGTCTTGCATCTTGCCCAAGATGACAAGACTCATTTTGTAATCAGGGCCATCTGTACTTTTGTGCAAACAAGATTAAATTAATGAAATATCAGACATCTTTTTGCAAACGAGTCTTTTTCTTTTCTGCTCACTGTTTTTCCATTTTTCTTTTTGTACAAAAATAAATGGCGGTGTTTTCAAAATGATAACTTCATTTCACTTTTTTTTTTCTAAAGCAAGATTAAAATCAATCACTAAAATGAACAAACTTAACCCTTGCAGAGAGTGCCTTCCAGACAGCACCGACAACAGCACGGCTATGACATCGTATGACTTTGACAATCCAATCAATCAAGCTAATGAAGGGGTTGATGAAGAATATGAGCTTCCTGAAGAGCTAGCCAGGTTGTTAAGACAAGAGGAAAAGGTTATTACTCCTCACCAGGAGGAGATTGAAATGATTAATCTTGGTACAGACGAAGACGTGAAAGAAGTTAAAATCGGGGCCTGCCTGCAAGACTCAGTGAAGAGACAACTGATAGATCTGCTTCAAGAGTATGTTGATGTGTTTGCTTGGTCGTATCAAGACATGCCAGGGTTGGATACCGACATTGTTGTGCACAAGCTGCCTTTGAGAGAAGAATGCCTTCCAGTCAAACAGAAACTGCGCCGTACTCGTCCAGACATGGCTATGAAAATTAAGGAAGAGGTACAAAAGCAATGGGACGCCGGGTTCCTTGCTGTAACTAGCTATCCGCCGTGGGTTGCTAATATAGTACCCGTGCCTAAGAAAGACGGCAAAGTAAGAATGTGTGTTGACTACCGGGATCTGAACAGAGCCAGCCCGAAAGATGACTTCCCATTACCTCACATTGATGTATTGGTGGATAACACGGCTCAGTTCTCGGTATTCTCCTTCATGGACGGATTTTCAGGATACAACCAGATCAAGATGGCACCTGAAGACATGGAGAAGACAACATTCATTACACCTTGGGGCACGTTCTGTTACAAAGTGATGCCATTCGGACTGAAGAATGCTGGTGCAACATATCAACGGGCTATGGTGACATTATTCCACGATATGATCCATAAGGAAATCGAGTGTTATGTGGATGACATGATTGCCAAGTCCCTTACAGAGGAAGATCACCTGGTGAATCTGCTGAAGTTGTTCAAGCGACTGAGGAAGTACCAACTAAAGCTGAACCCCAACAAATGCACATTCGGGGTGCGGTCCGGTAAGCTGCTGGGCTTTATTGTAAGCGAGAAAGGGATTGAAGTGGACCCTGATAAAGTCAAAGCCATCCAAGAGATGCCTGCACCGAAAACTGAGAAAGAAGTTCGAGGGTTCTTAGGTCGATTGAACTATATCTCACGGTTCATATCTCACCTCACAGCAACCTGCGAACCCTTGTTTAAGTTGTTAAGAAAAGAACAAACGGTCAGGTGGAACGAAGATTGCCAGAAGGCTTTTGACAAGATCAAAGAGTACTTACAAGAACCTCCAATCCTCATGCCTCCAGTAGAAGGAAGACCTCTGATTATGTACTTGACAGTGTTAGAAGAGTCGATGGGGTGTGTGCTGGGCCAGCATGACGAGTCTGGTCGAAAAGAGTATGCAATATACTACCTAAGCAAAAAGTTTACCGACTGTGAACAACGTTATTCACTGCTCGAGAAAACTTGCTGTGCTTTAGCGTGGGCTGCTCGCCGACTGAGACAGTATATGTTGACCCACACTACCTTATTAATCTCAAAAATGGATCCAGTTAAGTACATTTTTGAGAAGCCAGCTCTTACCGGACGGGTTGCAAGATGGCAGATGATTCTCACAGAATACGACATACAGTACACATCTCAGAAGGCCATCAAGGGCAGTGTACTATCTGAATATCTTGCTGGGCAACCCATTGATGACTACCAGCCTATGAGGTTTGACTTCCCTGATGAAGACATCATGTTCATTAAAGCAAAAGATCACGAAGAGCCTATTCACACTGAAGGGCCTGACCCAGAAGAAGAATGGACTATGATGTTTGATGGGGCTGTTAACATGAATGGTCGTGGTGTTGGTGCAGTACTCATTACACCTAAAGGAGTTCACATGCCTTTCTCGGCAAAACTCACTTTCAACTGCACTAACAACGAAGCTGAATACGAAGCTTGCATTATGGGTCTTGAGGAAGCCATTGACCTCAGGATCAAGACATTGACCGTATTCGGAGATTCAGCTTTGGTAATCAATCAAACCAACGGGAAATGGTACACCCACCAGGATCATCTGATACCTTACAGGGATTATACAAGAAGGTTATTGACTTTCTTCACAACGGTCAAACTTGAGTATATCCCTCGGGACGAGAATCAGTTTGCGGATGCTCTTGCTACCATTTCATCCATGATCAAAGTTCAAGCTGCTAACTTTGTACCCCAGATCTCAGTGTCTAGACTTGATAGACCAGCATATGTATTCGCAGCAGATGTTGTCAAAGATAATAAGCCTTGGTTCCATGACATTAAGTGCTTCTTGGAGGATCAAACATACCCACCTGGGGCATCTTCCAATGATAAGAAGACTTTGAGAAGGCTTGCTGGAAGTTTCTTTCTGAACACTGATGGGTCTTTATACAAAAGGAACTTTGATATGGTACTCCTACGATGTGTTGACAAGACGGAAGCAGATTTACTGATGCATGAAGTGCATGAAGGATCTTTTGGTACCCATGCTGGAGGACATGCCATGGCCAAAAAGTTGTTAAGATCAGGCTATTACTGGATCACAATGGATGCAGACTGTTGTGCTTACGCCAGAAAATGCCACAAATGCCAGATCTACGCAGATAAGGTGCATGTGCCTCCTAATCCTTTGAACATAATGTCTTCACCGTGGCCCTTTGCCATGTGGGGCATTGATATGATTGGCAAGATTGAGCCAACTGCTTCGAATGGTCACAGATTCATCCTGGTCGCCATTGATTATTTCACCAAGTGGGTTGAAGCAGCCTCATATGCAAATGTCACAAGACAAGTGGTAGCCAGATTTCTGAAGAGAGATATCATCTGTCGGTATGGAGTTCCCGAGCGAATCATTACTGATAATGGTTCAAATCTAAACAACAAAATGATGGCAGAGCTGTGCCGGGACTTCAAGATCCAACACCACAATTCTTCTCCTTACAGGCCAAAGATGAATGGCGCTGTCGAGGCAGCAAATAAAAATATTAAGAAGATTGTGCAGAAGATGGTAGTCACCTACAAAGACTGGCATGAAATGCTACCGTTTGCCTTGCATGGGTATCGCACGTCGATCAGGACATCCACTGGGGCAACACCGTATCAACTTGTGTATGGTATGGAAGCAGTCCTACCTGTTGAAGTTGAACTACCCTCGTTACGGGTATTAATGGATGTTAAACTGAGTGAAGCAGAATGGGTTCGGTCTCGATTCGAACAACTGAGTCTGATTGAAGAGAAAAGATTGGCTGCAATTTGTCATGGGCAATTGTATCAGAAGAGAATGAAGAGAGCCTTTGATCAGAAAGTCAGGCATCGAGAGTACCAAGTAGGGGATCTTGTGCTGAAAAGAATCCTCCCTCCTCATACAGACCACAGGGGCAAATGGACTCCAAACTATGAAGGACCATTCGTTGTAAAGAAAGTTTTCTCTGGTGGAGCGCTGATGCTCAGCACCATGGATGGTGAAGATTTCCCATCCCCTGTGAATTCAGATGCAGTTAAAAAATACTTCGCATAAAATGACCCGCTGGACATAAAAACAGAATGTAAGTCCAGGCAAAAATAGGGCATCCCGGCGAGTCAAAAACAGAATAAAAGACTCGGGCAAAAATAAGGGAAATAAACAAAAATGTACACCCGCTGAGTTGAAAAGCCGCATTGGACAGCTCAGGCAAAAATGGGTATCCCGATGGATTGAAAACCCGAAAGGGCGATCCATGCAAAATAAGGGAATAAGCGAACAACTGCATTCTGAATTCGTCTGTATCACTTACAACTTGGAAAGCTTCAACAGAGTCAAGCTTCAATCAGAATCAACTCTCTCCAGAAAGCAAGACGAGAAGAACGTCATTGTCATACGAGTCATAGCAGAAGAGGAAGCTCCTCAAAGCGTCGCCAACACTGCCAGCACTTTTGTTTCTCAATTTGTGACAGTCTCCTCATTTCAGGAGATATGTTTCTTTGACTGTATCTTGCCAATTCAGGGCACATGAATTAATAAAATCAGATTTTCAGTCATGTTTCGTTTTTTACATTTATGTTTTGCAAAGAATTGTCTGATATCTCTGAAAATACAATTGCATAAGTACAGATGCCTTTCTCTAAAAATAAAAAAAAACACATGCTTGCAGGGAATATACTTACTCTCAAAAGTGCTTAACTCCTATGACGGAATCCAGTAAAGGATACCTCGGGACCTTTTGTGCGTCTCCTTATCTTTGCAGGGTTGCAGGTATCCAGAACGCAACCTGGGGCATGCAAGTTACGTTTCGGCAAGCTGGTGAATCATCATCAACTCGGTCTATCTCCCACGTGGCACTGGAGGGTGCCCACTTCCCCAGCAAAGTTGTCAAATCAACATACACTCAATCTCAGCATCTGAAATGCTCTATCCCCAGCTGAGTTGCCTCTTGTTGCTATCCCCAGCTGAGTTGCCTCTCACAATTCCCCAGCCGAGTTACCATTTCATCCTCAGCTGAGTACAGGAGTCAGGGAATCATCTCCCCACAGAATCTTCAGCCTCTATTCAGAAGAGCAACGCACGAAGAGATCACAACAGAGTGAAGAAAGCTTCTACAAACCCCAGCTGGGTCCCATATTATAAGGATATGTCAATCGGTGACCTATATCCCAAGCAGATACGTCATCAGATCTATCACTGATCTCATCCCCAGCTGGGATGTTCACTTCAAGCAGATCAACCAGAGATCTTCGCAGCAATGGGATCCGAATCCCGGGTCTTTGTATCTTTGCATAATCATAGCATTCGCACCATACTATCCCCTCAGAGCGTAGCATTCCGTCTAATACGGAGCATTACAGCAAAAATCAAATGCATAGCATAATCATAAGTCATGTTGTGAATAGAACACTTGTGAATAACAAACCGTTCATCATCATTATACAGAAATCCCCACCAGGGTCCCAGCAAAAGCAGTTGCCTCACAAATCACAAACACCGGTATATACACCTTTGGACACCCGTCCGTGTCACATCACCAGCAGAAAGCCAAAGACATCCTCTTTGCACTCACTTATATATACACTTTCTTGACACCCGTCCGTGTCATATCCCCAGCGCAGTCGCTTACACTCTCATCACCCATATACATATTTATATTATACTTTTCTCCTTTTGACGCTCGTCCATGTCACTCTCCCCAGCAGATAAACACTTACATATACATATGCTCACTACTCATTGGTACACTTATACAGATACTCATCCGTATCTTGTATACACCACTCATAACCCCACAGATTCAACAATAGTCCTTGTTCTTTGTTAACCAGTTGGTACTCGTCCATACCATCATCTCAGAACATTGCATCTAGTGTTTGTTTCTACCTGATACTCGTCCGTATCATAGTCTTAAGGATGCTCGTCCGCATCTTTAATCCATACACCGTGTCAAACACTTAAGTCTTCTTGAATATGGATACTCGTCTGTGTTTATTATTCCCCTGAAGGATTCTTTCGGATTCAACACTCGTCCGTGTTCTCTGTTAACCAGTTGATACTCGTCCGTATCATCATCTCTGAACATGTGTCAGTTTGTTTCTACGTGATACTCGTCCGTATCATGATCTTAAGGATGCTCGTCCGCATCTTTAATCTATACACAATACCAAACACTTATACTTTCCTTTCTTGGTTGTGAACACTCGTCCGTGTTTACTATATCCCCAGTAGATCGCCAACAAAGCATCTTTCTTTTATCTGACACTCGTCCTGTGTTATGATAAACCCTGAGAGCAGCCGTACCCAGCTGAGTGGTCGTCCTCCACTTCTTGATGGTCGTCCTCCATCATGCTCATCCGATGGCCGTCCCCATCGTTGTTTTTAGCAGCCGTCCCCTGCTAGGTGGTCGTCCTCCACCTTTTGATGATCGTCCTTCATCACTTTATCCAATGGCCGTCCCCATTGTTGATTTTGGTTATCCGACACTCGTCCTGGGTTGTGATAAACCTCGAGAGCAGCCGTCCCCTGCTGAGTGGTCGTCCTCCACTTCTTGATGGTCGTCCTCCATCATGCTCGTCCGATGGCCGTCCCCATCGTTGACCTTTTCTATCCGATGGCCGTCCCCATCGTTGATATTTTCGGCAGCCGTACCCTGCCAGGTGGTCGTCCTCCACCTTTGATGGCCGTCCCCATCATATTTCTTTTATCCCCAACAGAGCAGCCGTACCCTGCTAGGTGATCGTCCTTCACCTTTGATGGCCGTACCCCATCATCTGTTTATTTCATTTATTCTTTAAACCCGATGGCCGTCCCCGTCGTGGTCCCTTTTCCTTTTCAACCCGATGGCCGTCCCCATCGTTGGTTACTTTCCTTTATGAACTTGATGGCCGTCCCCGTCATGTTTCATTAATCCTCAGAGAATTTTACAGCTTTATCTTGATGGCCGTCCCCATCATGATTTTATTTCCCCAGCTAGTCGGCCGTCCCCGTCTTGGCTTTACCTTTTATCCCCAGCATGTCGGCCGTCCCCGCCATTGCTCTTTACCCGGCAGTCGTCCTCTGCCCGACGGTCGTCCTCCGTCGCCCACGTTACAATATACTTTGTTTTCCTTTTACAATCTATATCCCTTTTCTTCTTCATTCTGTGAGTGCAAATTTTGGACTGTCTTTGGTATTCAACCACAAGTTATCTTGTTTGCCTGTTAAGCCGTCGCTTACAACCTGCACAGCTAACTCATGTTTGAATAGGGGCAGCTGTAAACACCCCAAATTTGCCCTCACCCATTTCACCATGGCTTGTGATCTTCCTCATATGCATAAACACAATCATATTATCTCACATCTCATTTTTGATTCACTGCATAGTTTCTAAGGCATCTGCACCTAGGGTTTTTGATCTGAGCAGTCCCAAAGCATCTTGAGCCACTCCAAAGGCCACCAATCAACTCAAAGGGGTCCATGTGTGTTCATATGTCATATTCCATCTCTTCAAAGTCAAAGATGCAGAGGAATCACAAGAACTAGGGTTTGAGTGGATGCAGAGCCAGGCTAGACTGCACAGTTGACTGAAAATTAGGGTTTTGGTTTCAGAGGCCATAACTCCAAATTTTTTGGTCATTCTTGTTTCCATTGCTCTTTATATGGTATAGGGAGTATGCATATCAATTTTCATGAAGAAATTCCATGGGGAAGTCATCTGATCAAGGGTTGACTTTCTGGACAAGTCAGTGTAAAATCAGGGCATCTGAGGCCCCCAATGACCCAACCAATGGGTGATCTTCATCATTTTGAGTGTATATGATCTTTATTTGATCATGGAAGAAGGTTGAAGTTCATAGAAATCAAGAATTTAGGGTTTTTGCAAATGTTGACTTTTTGGGCATAGTTGACTTTTCAAGAATGCATCATTTTAGGTCATTTTTCAAGCCTTGATTCTTGATCCAAAAAGGCTTCAAATGGAAAAACTTTGGTCATGAAAGTTGTAGATCTCATTTTTCCCTTTTCAAAAAGTACAAGAACATGACCAAACTCTTCTTGGATAAAAAGTTATGGCAATGCAAAGTTGGCTAAAATCATTGATTTTCAAGGCATGCCCTAAGTGAGAATTTTGCAAAGTCATGAACCAATGCATTATGTGACCTCTAATTCATTTGAAACCATTACACAAACATTCTATGAGCCTAAAAAATCAGAATTGGACCAAGTTTCCCCATGGTTTGGTTTGTGTAACAAGACTTTCTCACATGTGAACCAAAGTTACAACAAGTTGCAAAACTCATGATCATGCTTCCTACAACTTGCAGCCTTGGATGCTGAGCTTTGCTAGACCTCTCCCTCACCCTTGCTGCGCCAGCCCATGCCATGTACTTGCCTAGACCTTGAGCCATGCTTCTCTTACACATTATTTGACTTTTTGCAAAAGGTAACTTACCAATCAATAAAGGGCATGTCTTGTCAACTGACCAATGAGAGAGACTTATGTGGACAATTTGCAAGCTAAACATAACACAAGGCAAGGCTGAAACATTCTCATTCACCACATTCACAAAAAACTACCAAGTTGCAACTTCCTTCGAATCTGCCTCCACAGCCACAAAACACCCAAGCCAACTTCACCATTCAACTCACCTTGCTCCATAGACCACAAAGCATCAAGAACCAAAGCCTGAAACAGCCAGAACATCCCACTGCCATTTCTCACTCCATTTTGCAGTTTCATTCGAAACTCTCATCCTAGCTCACAAACAGTCAAACAAACCTTGCAAAGCTTCTCCATTCACCCTCAGGATCACAAACAACCTCTTTCAATGGCCTGAAACCTCCAGAAACTCCATTGCCATTTCTGACTGAGCTGAAGCAGGAGCTTTCGAATCTCATTATCCAGCCAACTTAAACTCCTTTTGAGCATTCAAGCATCTTCTGTGGACCAAGTGGAGTGGATTGCACAAGGAGAAGTGGCCAGAAAGTCCTCAAATTGAAAGCTCCAAATCTCAGGTAGCTCGAAAATTATTTTTCCAGAAATCATTTTTCTTGTTACAAACTTGTTCTATGTGATTCACTGATCATCCTGATGTTCTTAGTTTTTGAAATGGCTTTGATTTGAGTATTTAATTTGTCTCTGAAGCTTGCGTGCCCTAGTTTTTACTTCTTTCGATTCAGCTTGTTTAGGAAGAAGAAATGTGTTTTGAGAGAGGGGTTTGATTCGTGAGAGGATGGAGATCATTTCTATGTTCTTAGTTTTCATTTTTGATACGATTTGAGGGGTTTGGGGATTTTTTCAGGTGAGGTGCTGGCCGGAGAAGACGACCGGAGGTCTTCTCCGGCCACCTGAGAGTGATTATGCCCTAATTGCGTCATTAACTCTAGTTTGAATTTGAGCCATAGATGAGCGTTGACCTGTTGACTTCCCTCTCTTTTGAATGGCCCAGATCATTTTGTTTGCCCTAATCTCTCTCATTAGCCTTAATTAATTCGTAATTAAATTAATTAATCCAGATGCAATCCACACCCTCCATTCACGCGCCAGTCAACCAATTTGAACTCAGGGCTCATCTCAGCCATCCTTTCCTTTGACTTTCTCTTTTATTTAATTTTTATTCATTTTTATTTCAATTAATTTGCATAATTATTTTAAAATAGTTAAAAATACATAAAAATTATGAAACTTTTTCCTAAAAGTTTTATTAATTTTTATGACCCAAAAATATTTTTATTTTATTTTTTATCATTAAAAAAGTATTTTTAAATATTTAAAAGATTATTTTTAATTGATTAATGGGAATTAATTAATTAAAAATACTTTTAGGTATTTAAAAATTAAAAAAAAATTCATGAAATGTTCTAAGACATTTAGAAACATTGTCCAACCTTCAAACCAAATTTCTTTTTTGATCTTGATGCATTTTAAGGATTTTTCATTGAATTAAATCATTTTTTATGCATTAATTTGATCATAAGTTTAAAAATTCATCTCTGCCTATTGAAGAAGGTTGAGACATTGATTCTTCTTGCATTGTTTTGTGTTTAGCATATAGTTTCTAAGATAAAATGGCCATGATTTGATCTTGCATTTTCTAATTGTTTGACATTTCTTTTGTTAAGAACCCTAAAAAACCCTAATAACTTAGAAAATTCATATCTTGAGTTTGGTTAAGAGTTGAGAGTTCCCCTTTGGGCAGTGGTTCATTATAGGTTTAGGGTTTCTTTGGGTAGCATTTTCCATTTTTTATCTTAGGGTTTGCTTCTGTTTTGGGTTTTTGTTTGATGTTTGATCCATGAACCCTAATTTGGGCTTTCTCTTGCATCCCTCTTGCATTCTCTTGCATAACATGACTTGTCTTTGCATTTTGTGCACTCTTGTGATTCATTTGACATCTTGAGACATGTAGAAAGCATGTTTGATCATTGCATTACATATTTGCCATGTCATTTGTCTTGCATGCTTCATAACTTTCCATGCTTGTTCATGCTCCTTAGCTTGCATCATTTGCATCCATAATCTTGTATGAGCATCTCCATGTCTTGCCTCTTGTTTGCAGCACCCCATAACATCATAATCATCATCAACATGCTTCTGGTTTTGTTTTTCACCATGTCATTTCATCTCATTTAGCATTGCATTGCTTTTCTTTCTAACATTTCAGGTGGTAAGTGAACTTGAGAAGTGAATTTGCCTTCACTTCTCATAACTTTTCTTTTCATCTCTCTTGCATACATTGCTGCATTTTTATATGTGTTTGAGTTTGAGCTTGCTCATTCTTTCTCCTCCCACTCTCTTCCTTCAAGTGACTTGACTTCTTGAATGAAGCAAGCCACTTTGCTTCTCTTGATCTTGCTCATCTGCTTCCTGGTGGCTCCTTTGAAGATTGCTCTTGAAAACTTCACAAACTTTAGGAACAACCAAGCATGACAATGATTAGGGTTTTGTTTAGTCTCCCCTCCTAGTTTTTACCTTTGTGTCTCTCTTTGAGTCTTCTCTCCTCATCTCATAATCAGGGACCAAACCCTAAAGGCTTTAAGACTTTGTGATTAAGCTTATGCCTGCATCCTTCTTTTAGGATGGAGTGTATAACTTTAATCCTAAGTGTTAAACCCTTCATGTGTTTAAATCTCTTAATCAATTCACTTAATAAATATCAAGACATCACACTTGTAACTTGGGCCTTGCATTAGGGTTCTAATTCTTCCTTAATTGGTTAAGAAGGACTAACCCTAGTGTTAATGGACAAGTCCCCCTCAAGTTGTCTTACAAATCATAAAAATCACTTCATCATCATATCATTAAATAAAATCCACTTAATCAAAGGCTTGTTTTGTCATGAGTTTAATCCCTAATCATGGATTAAGTTGAGGAGCTTTCCTCAGCTTAAACATTCTCATCTATCATCCTTCTCTTAGGATGGTGTAATGAGTCTGTTTAATCCTTGATTATGGCTTAACCTCATTACTTAACACTAAACAAAACCACAAAAACATCTAAATAATCACAAGTAGGTTAATGATCTTAATCCTGCATCAAAGGTGATTAAGTGTGAGAATCTGACTTCACACTTAAGGTGTTCTCATTACCCCTAATCAGAGGGAAGATGTGATGAGTTTACTAAATCCATTGGTTTAGGCTTAAGCTCATTAACTTATGACAAACTTTCAAAAGCAATAAAAGACTGAAAACTCAAAAACAAACAATAATCGTCTCCTTCGGGATTCTTTTCTCATCACAATCACTCACAAACGAGAACTTGCTTCTTCCGTCTAATGCAAGACAGTTAGCATCTGTGCCAGACAGATCATACACTTGAGCATAGGCTAGTAAGCAGTTCACAAGTCAATTCATCTTTCAGTCTCTTTGGGTCGAACTACGGTGTTCTGACTTCCTCATTGCACGAGAGGATACGTAGGCATAACTTAACAGTTATCGAACAAAAGTCTCTGTATATTCCCCCTCCTTTCAGCATTATTCTTTAAGCCTCATTGTCATGAGCATTTCACTCTTGTCCTTACACTGACACTGTATATATTACACTTCACTTCCTTTACACTGACACCTGTACATCCTTTTCCAGCTCTTTTGCACACAAATTGCACTGACACTACCCCTTTAAACACAAATCTTTTAAGCGTGGATCCCGTCGAGTACGACGGACAGTCTGGGTGCTAATACCTTCCCAGGTTGTAACCAACCCCCTTTCTCAGTCTCTCTGGTTCGCAACCGTCTTATCCATCTTTTTCTAGGTCTATGCAGCATTACCTTTCCTTCGGGATAAAAATGCCTAGCTGGCGACTCTATTCATCTCCAGTGAGTTCACGGCTGTGTGTTCTCATTGTCCCTTTCTCCGACCGTTCGCGTCTGTACCTTCATATGAACCTGTTTCATTTGTCGGGAGCGACAGTAGCATGATTTCCCGACACTCGTCTTGAACTCTGAGATTACTGATATACTTGCTCTGCATAGCTAAAGTTTGCCCCTGTTGGGTGAGTCTCTGAACAGACCAACACTAATTATCCAATTCTTGGCATGGCGGACTTGGATGTCCTCTCGAGGAGAGTTGCACTTAGTGAGCTCTGGAATTATTCTGCCCCGGTATGAGCGTGGAAACGACTTGACTTACTCTGACTGGGCATTGGAAGATTTCATCCTTGGACAACAGAAATTTCGGGTGGCCTGCCCCTGTTTGGCAGATTCAGCTCTGATCAACTGACTTTGAATGACGTTCCTCGATCAACTGATGCTTGGGAACTCTCTTTACCCTGACAGATTCCTTGGTCAACAAAACCACTGGATAACATGCCCCTGATTCATAGGCCTACATGATGCGCTTGATTCTGGTCATCATTGTTGAATGATCAAGTTCCCTCGCGATTGCTCTTTGTAGGAACTTTCCTGATGACACAGGCTGACTTGCAATTAAAACTGTTCATTTACAAATGGTAATTTTAATGCAGTACACATGCAAGTTTTTGAAAATTTATTTATTTTGATGCTGTGACTTTGTGTGACGAATGGACGATTAGTCCAAACGTAGTGCTGAATTAGCAAACCTTTAGGAGTCAGTTTACGCAACCTTGTCGTAGTATGCTTTCAGAATTGACCCTGATTCAATTAGGACTTTCAAGGGTTATAACGTGGCTTGGTTTACGGTTCTAGAAAGAAAGATTTATGGCTCAAAGTTTATTTGTGCCCACCCATTCTCCTTGATGTTCTCCAGTCCTATGTTCAGCTAATTCGACTTAAGCGCTCACTTCTCACAAGGGTTTTGTAATGATTGAGGAACCAATGACGTTGATGGTTTACGCACCAATGAGGTTTCTTGGAGTAACAATCACCCCTTTGTCTTTGTGTCTGTGGTCACACGATTTTGTTCTTATGGAACTTTTTTCTTTCATTTTTTTTACTCCCTAACTTTTGCCTGGACTGGTTCTCCTTTTTTGAATTTTTCGATTTCGAAGTCCAGCGGGATGCCCTAACTTTTGCCTAAGTCATATGTTTTCACACATTTTTTTGACTTAGCGGGCTTTATTTCCTTTTTATTTTTATTTTTGTTGAACAAATCGTGTGACACTGGCTTGTCATGACTTGCTGAAAGGGTTGACTGCCTCATCCCTTTGTTGGTGAGGGATAACCATTGTGGTTTCACGTCCCTTGACCTCTTGAGGTGTAATGAATAAAGGTAATGGATCCTCGGATGCATACTCCTTTGGAAATTTGAACGCTCGATCAAATTAACTGATAACTACCCTGCCCCGGGTTGAATGTGAGTTTTTTTTTTTGTTTAGAAAAGAAACTCCTACTTCAAGGCTCAAAGGGGTTGACGAGGGTCTATCTCCCTTATATCTCCGGTGTTTGGGAATTGAAGCAATGCCTGTACATCGTCAGCAGGTTCTACCCTGAAAGCATACCTTGAACAATTATGGGTATTCAGTTGTCATCATCCTCCCTCGAACCTTCTAAACAACAGTGAAATAAATGGGAGGTATATGGATGCAATTTTTTTGTTTTTCGTTTTGATGCAAGGAAAGAAAAAAAATGAGCGAATGTGACATAATTGATTCAAAAATGCAAGATCACTACATTAACATTACCATTCAAAAATAACATTGCTTAAAAGACAAGTAGCTGCTAACAGGAAAGAAACTATAATGCAAATGATAAAAGGATACAGTAATCATCAGCTCTGATGACATCTTCTTGTCTGGACCACCGAAATCAGGATACGCTCCTTCAAAGTCTTTGAACTCAATCATGCGAGAGGATGACGCACAACCAAGCTTCCTTCTGGAAAGGAGATGTAGCCCTTGTCGATCAACTGTTGTACCTTGGCTTGAAAAGCTTTGCAATATTCAGTTGAATGCCCCATTGATCCACCATGATACCCGCACTGCTCATGAGGATTGTACCCTGGAGGGTACGGCTCTGACAACGGCTTGAGAGGCTTAGGAACCACCAAAGAGCTCTGAACTAGATGTGGCAAGAGTTCACTGTATGCCATGGGGACTGGATGAAGAGAAGCAATCCTTCTTTCCAGATTGTTACGAGGCCTAGGCTGGCTCTGAAGTTGATTCTGAGGTCTTCGACCATGAGATTGCAGATTTGGACGAGGAGGAGCCCAGGGTTTCTGACACGGTGTTCTGAGCATTGCCGAATGCCCGTAAGAGTAATCAGATTCAGGAAAAGATGATCTCTTAGAAGATGTTGTTCTAGAATATTCGATATTTGCCATGACGGCACTGACGTCATCCCATTCTTCCTCTTGGGAGCTAACAACAGACTCACCTTCACTAGCTGGGATATTCAAAAAGTCCTGGATCTTTCCACTTTTGAGCAGGCTCTCAATGCGTACTCCAACTATCATCAAATCAGAGAAGCTTTTCATCCCAATGCTACTCATTCTTTCCAAGTATGGACCCTGCAAGGTGCCCATGAACAGGTCAATTAATTCTCTATCTGAAAGTGGTGGTTGCACTTGGGCTGCCAATTCTCTCCACCGCTGTGCATATTCTCTGAAAGATTCACCACTCCTCTGGGATAGGCTCTGCAAGTGCGTGCGATTGGGCGCCACGTCCATATTGTACTGGTATTGCTTTACGAAAGCTCTGGATAAATCATTCCAAGATCGGATATGACTGCTTTCCAAATCCATGTACCAACTTAAAGATGCCCCACTTAAACTGTCCTGAAAACAGTGAATCATTATCATTGCAGGCATAAGAAGTCATTTTTCTACAGAACATCACCAAATGACGCTTCGGGCAACTGACACCAGTGTATTTCTCAACTTCGGAGTTTTGAAATCTGGAGAAATGACAAGACCAGGCACCAAACACAGGGTTAGAGCATCAAAACCGAAGGCACCAGGATCCGCTAAGGCTTTGAGTTGCTCGTCCAACACACGAAATCTTTCAGCAAGATCAATAACTTGTGGATCCTTGGTTTTCACAAGAGGGATTACCCCTTGGAAGTTCGGCATAGGGAAAGCAAAACTCTGATAATTTGTAGAATCAAAAGAAGATGAAGGTCCACCTCGGGCAACATATGGTTCAGGTACATTCTGATTCACGATCGGGGTCTGTACAGGTTGAGCTTGAGCAAGATTGCTCACTTGTGGAAGATCCTCATCAGGAGAAAGACCATACAGAGGGTTGGTCACCGAAGTGAAACCAGGTGGAAACTCAACATTCTGACGGTTGCTCTCTGACATAGCTACTGACGGCTTTCAAACTGACCCTTCTTAACTCTTGACACTGTTCAGTCTAGCTTCACACACTCTGTCGTCTTCTAACTGTGACCACTTGTTCAAACCGAGTACAGGGAAATCAGCTGGCTGGTCATGGACAAAAGAGGAAGGATGAGCTCTCTGGAAGAAGGAAATGCAATGCTGATGCAAATGCGAAATGCAAAATGATAATGCAAAAGATGCAAAGACATGGGATCACAGCTGGAAACTGCCTGGAATCTGGAATGCCGGACCAAGAATCGAGTGTCTGTAACCACAAGATCTGCATAATAACCCAAAATAGTAACCGAGAACCAAAGGTTGAAGAACTCCAGGATCATAGAGACCAGATCAAAACATAAGACTACACTGGTAATGAGGGTATGTTGAGGTCATGGGTTCCTGCAAACCTGTAAACAGCCCAACCCCCTCACAAGTAGTGTTCTAAAACAAGGATCCTCAGACTTGGATCAGTTATGAGAAGTGTAAACACTTCTAACCCGGAGGTACAGTGTTTACAATAACCATAAAAAATCCTCCTCTAATTCTCCTCAGTTTCTGAAGGTCATAATAAAGGTTATCCAGACTTAGCAGGCTTCCCAGATAGCCCTAGCACTACAGGAAATCTGTAGCACAGAGTTCTCAAGAAGAAACCCACATCTGAACCGTGTTTCATATTCCCGCACCAGACCGAAATGGAATGGGAAAGAACATGAACCACTCTAGCCTAGGTGTCACTCAGGTCCCAGGTATAGGACCTTAACTCTCAGTAGAACCCCACCCACCAAAGCAACAAAACCAGATCCAGCCAGAACAGTATGACAGTATGATATATGTAAAGCTGTAAAGAAAGCAATAAACAAAACTGTACATGAAGCAATAAAATACATATACAAACACAATTAGCACATAACACCCTAGTAAACACAAATCAAACAAGCGCTAGGAGGAACCCACAAAAAGAACCAGAAGCCCTGGTTACAGTATACTATATCCCCAGCAGAGTCGCCAAGCTGTCGCTCCCAAAGAGATGAAACTGAGCTCAAATATGGTACAGACGCGAACGGTCGGCGAAAGGACGATGTGAGAACACACAGGAGTGAACTCACAGGGAAAGAAAAGAGTCGCCAGCTAGGCATTTTTATCCCGGAGGAAAGGCAATGCTGCATAGACCTGGAAAAGATATGGATAAGACGGTTGCGAACCAGAGAGACTGAGAAAGGGGGTTGGTTACAACCTGGGAAGGTATTAACACCCAGATTGTCCGCCGTACTCGACGGGATCCACGCTTAAAAGATTTGTGTTTTAAAGGGGTAGGGTCAGTGCAATTTGTGTATCAAAGCTGAAAAGAATGCAAGTGTCAGTGTAAAAGAAATGTGAGGTGTATAAAGAAGTGTCAGTGTAAGAACAAGAGTGAAATGCTCAGGAGTATGAGGCTAAAAGAATAAAGCTGGAAAGAGGGGGAATATACAGAGAATTTTGTTCGATAACTGTTAAGTTATGCCTACGTATCCTCTCGTGCAATGAGGAAGTCAGAACACCGTAGTTCGACCCAAAGAGACTGAAAGATAAATTGACTTGTGAACTGCTTACTTGTCTATGCTCAAGTGTATGATCTGTCTGGCACAGATGCAAACTGTCTTGCATTAGACGGAAGAAGCAAGTTCTCGTTTATGAGTGAATGAGATGAGAAAAGAATCCCGGAGGAGACGATTATTGTTTGTTTTTGTGTTTTCAGTCTTTTATTGCTTTTTGAAGTTTGTCATAAGTTAATGAGCTTAAGCCTAAACTAATGGATTTAGTAAACTCATCACATCTTCCCTCTGATTAGGGGTAATGAGAATACCTTAAGTGTGAAGTCAGCATCTCACACTTAATTACCATGATGTGGGATTAAGATCATTAACCTACTTGTGATTATTTAGATGTTTTTGTTGTTTTTGTTTAGTGTTAGGTGATGAGATTAAGCCATAATCAGGGATTAAACAGACTCATTACACCATCCTAATAGAAGGATAATAGATGAGAATGTTTAAGCTGAGGAAAGCTCCTCAACTTAATCCATGATTAGGGATTAAACTCATGACAAAACAAAGCCTTTATTAAATGGATTTTAATTAATGATAAGATGATGAAGTGAGTTTTATGATTTGTAAGACAACTTGAGGAGGACTTGTCCATTAACACTAGGGTTGGTCCTTCTTAACCAATTAAGGAAGAATTAGAACCCTAATGCAAGGCCCAAGTTACAAGCTTGGTGTCTTGATGATTATTAAGTGAATTGATTAAATGACTTAAACACATTAAGGGTTTAACACTTAGGATTAAAGTTATACGCTCCATCCTAATAGAAGGATGCAGGCATAAACTTAATCACAAAGCCTTAAAGCCTTTAGGGTTTAGTCCCTGATTATGAGATGAGAAGAGAAGACTCAAGGATGACACAAAGGCAAAAGCTAAATGGGGAACTAATCAACCCTAATTATTATCATGCTTGGTCATTCCTAGGGTTTGTGAAGTTTAAGAAAGAAATCTTCAGAGGAACCACCAGGGAGCAGATGAAAGGAGCAAAGAGAAGCAAAGTAACTTGCTTCATTTAAGAAGGCAAGTCACTTGAGGAAAGAAAGTAAGAAGAAGAAGAAAGAGCAAGCTCAATCTCAAACACAAGACAAAATGCAGCAATGATGCATAAGAGATATGAAAAGAAATTGTGAGAAGTGAAGGCAAATTCACTTCTCAAAGTAACTTACCACCTGAAAAGTTAGCAAAAGGAATGAAATGCAATGCAAAATGAAATGAAATGGCATGATGCAAACCAAAACCAGAAGCATGTGTGTGATGATAATGATGCTATGAGATGATGCAAACATGAAACAAGGCATGGGGATGATCATACAAACATATGGATGCAGGAGAAGCATGCTTAGAACCATGAACATACATGAAAAGTTATGAAATGCAAATGACATACAAAATGGCAAATGAAAGATGCAATGATCAAACATGATTCTAATATGTCCTAAGATGTGTTATGAGTCAAATGGATGCACAAGATATCATGGCAATTCATGGTATGCAAGCAAATGCAAGATGAAGGCAAAAGGAAACCCAAATTAGGGTTTATGATCAATGCACAAAACAAAAACCAAAACCAGAAGCAAACATCAAGATAAGAAATTGAAAATGCATTCAAAGGAACCCTAAACCTATACAAATTCACTGCCCAAAGGAGGGGATCCAATTCTTAATTTTTTAAAAAAATGTCACATTTTGTACTTAACTTCCAATGGTGGAAGTTATGTGTTATTTTTGACTTTTTTCAAAAATGTCATTTTTTGTACTTAACTTCCAATGGTGGAAGTTATGTGTTATTTTTGACTTTTTTCAAAAATGTCATTTTTTGTACTTAACTTCCAATGGTGGAAGTTATGTGTTATTTTTGACTTTTTTCAAAAATGCCATTTTTGCACTTGAACCACAAACATGAATCAATCACAAGCATGAATCAATCACAAGATCACATTTACAATGTATCAACAACAAGATTAGAGCAAAATCAAGAAAGCTGCAAAAACTTCAGAACATGCATACACACTCATTTCTCAACCGTTTTCAGTGTTTCAAAGCTTAACATGATCAGTGAAACAAACTCTATCATCCTATAACAAGAGATTACATTTCTGGAAAAAAATGTTCTTGATGATACCTGAACCGGAGCTTTGAACTTTGGAGCTTTCTGGCCTCAAACTTGGTGCAATCCCTCTCCTTTGAACACCCTGATGATGAAATGAAACTTGGAGAGCTTTGAGAATGGCTGGTTATGGCTGTTTTGCTCTGGTGTAGCAGAAATGAAGGGCCTTTTGTGAGATGTTTCAAGTTGTTTCAGGGGGTGGTTCTTGTTCAAAGGGTGATTTGTGACTTGTTGGTGAAAGAAAAGGTGAAGTTTGATGGCTGTGTGGAGAAAAATTCAGGGAAGAAGTTTGGGACAGATTTTGATGCAAGTTGGATTGTGTGTCTTTCTATGCCAAAATGAGCTGCTATATCACTCCCATAAAGTTTGAGTAGGCTGTGGAGCAGGTTAGTAGAGGCTGCTAATCACTATTCCAAGAGCATGGGAGAAATTGCAAAAAGTCATGGTTAGGTGTACTTGAGGCATGGGCTGTGGCAGAGCTGATTTTTTGGCTTGTACTGCATCAGCTGAGTTCAAGGATGACTCTTGGATCAATTGATGTGAGCTATAATGGATGAAGGGTGAGATCTCACATGTTTTGCAATTTTGCAACTTGTTGCACTTTGTGACTTTTGGCCATGAACATGTGACATCTCTTAAGAAATATGCAGCAAAATGCATCACATAATGTTGTTATGACACTTTGATAATGATTAGAGACCAAACAAAACCAAATGAAACCTTCTTGCAAGACTTCCCTCTTTGTGATTTTCATGAAAAATGGCTTATGATACTTGGACATCAAGGCATGAAAATGAGAAATTTCTTGGGCCAATCTGAATTTTAGGCATTGCATTGTGTTTGTATGAAGATTAGAATTCACTTTTAAGTCATCTTTGGCCTTGGCATGAGGTTTTTGCAAGTTTTCCTTTTTGTGCAAAAGTGAAATTTCAATGATTTTTCCCAACTTTGCAAAGCCATAACTTTTGATCCAAAATGAATTAGAAAAAGTTCTTGTACTTTTTGAAAGGGGAATGATCCAATCTACAACTTTCATGACCAAAGTTTTCTCCTTTGAAGCATTTTTGAATCAATAAGAGGAGGTTGAAAAACTTTCCCAAAATAGCAAGTTTTCAATACAAGTCACTTTCCCAAGATGGCAACTTTGCAAATGGCTTGAAATTCTTCAATTTTGTGAACTTATAACATATTCTATGACCAAATAAAGATCATACACATTCAAAATGATGGAGAACACCCTTTGGTTGGGTCATTGGGGGCCTCAGATGCCCTGATTTTGCACTGACTTGCACAAGAAGTCAACTCTTGATTAGATGCCTTCCCCATGGAATTTCTTCATGAAACTTGATATGCATGATCCTCATAACATATAGAGACCAATAGAAACGAGAATGACCAAAAAATTTGGAGTTATGGCCTCTGAAACCAAAACCCTAATTCTAGGTCATCTGTGCAGTTAAACCTGGCTCTGCTTCCATGCCATTTTCAGTTCTTGTGATTCTTTGACATTCTTGACTTTGAGAGGATATAATATGATGTTTGAACATACATGGACCCCTTTGAAGTGATTGATGACCTTTGGAGTGGCTCAAGAAGCTCTTGGATTGCTCAGATCACAAACCCTAGATGCAGATGACTTTGAACCAATGCAATGAATCAAAAATGTGGTATAAGATGCTATGATTGGATTTATGCATATGAAAATGATCACAAGCCATGGTGTGAATGGGTGAGGGCAAATTTGGGGTGTTTACAGGGGGTCCCTATGATTTCTTCTGAGAACAAGACTGCCTACCTCGAACGTTCGTCTTATGACTTTATAATCGTACCGAGCGGCTATTTTTTATTTGAGAACGGTCTCCCGAAGTGCAGCTTCTGATCGAACTTCCTCGACCAGGTCGAGCTCGTCCCTCAAAGCCTCGGAGTTGGTGTCCTGGTCCATAGGGGATTCTGTGCGACTGGATAAGACGTGCATTTCTATAGGTATCACTGCATCGGTCCCATACGCGAATCGGAATGGGGACTCCCCGGTTGTTGAGTGGGGGGTGGACCTATATGCCTATAGCACGTTGTGTAGCTCCTCGAACCAGTGCTTCTTATGTTCGTCTAGTCTTCGTTTCAAGCCCCTTAGGATTACCTTATTCGCGGCCTCTGCTTGCCCGTTAGTTTGGGGGTGCTCCACCGAAGCGAAATGTTGTTTCGTTCCTATTGATGCAACAAATTCTTTGAAGTGTTTATCTGTAAACTGAGTGCCGTTGTTGGTCACAACGGCGAGCGGTACTTCGAACCGGGCGAGGATGTTTCTCTTGAAGAAACGTAGTATGTTGAGTGCAGTAATTTTGGCAAAGGCCTCAGCTTCTATCCACTTGGTGAAATAATCGACGCTTACAATTAGGTATTTATTTTGGCCGGATCCGACGACGAATGGTCCTAAGATATCCATCCCCCACCATGCGAATGGCCAAGGAGACGATAGTGATTTTAGCTCGGACGGGGGTGCTACGTGTACGTCCCCGAGTCGTTGGCACTTGTCGCACCTTTTCACGTGCTCCTTTGCGTCGTGTTGGAGTGTGTGCCAATAGTATCCTGCTCGAAGAATTTTTCGGGCCAACGACCGTCCGCCTGGATGTTGCGCATTAATTCCTTCATGGAGTTCTCTTAGCACGTGTGGGATGTTTTCTTCTTCTACGCACCTGAGGAGGGGTGTAGAGAATCCTCGACGATACATACGTCCACCTACTAGAGAATATGAGCATGATCTTCGTCGTATTGTGCTGGCCGTTTTTGGGTCGGTCGGTAACTCTCCTTTAGTCAGGTAGTTAAATATTGGGGTCATCCAGCAGTTCGTGTCGCCCACGAGATTAACGTCTAGGTGGATTGATGATTGCCCAATGCTTGGTCGGGGAAGCGTTTTCTGTATGACGGATTTATTGTTTCCCTTCCTTCTAGTGCTTGCCAACTTGGAAAGGACGTCGGCCCGGGTATTGTTCTCTCGCGGGACGTGTTTGACTTCCACGCTTCTGAATCGCTTTAGTTCTCCTTTTACGAGGGCCAGATATTCGGCCATGTTATCGTTTTTGGCTTGAAAGTCTCCTCGGACTTGGCTAGCAACCAGCTGAGAATCTGTGCAGATTGTGATTTCTTCTGCCTCCAAGTCGGTCGCGAGTCGTATGCCTGCTAGGAAGGCCCCGTACTCCGCTTGGTTGTTGGAAGTGGGGAAAGATAAGGTTAAGGATACTTCGATGATGTTCCCTTCCTCGTTCTCCAGAATAACCCCAGCTCCGCTGCCCGCTGGGCCGGATGCCCCGTCCACGAAAATAGTCCACCTGGAGGAAGATTTTGGCTCTTGCTCAGTGAAAGTGAGTTCTGCTACGAAGTCGGCCAGTGCTTGAGCTTTAAGAGCTTGTCTTCCCTCGAATTTGATGTCGAATTCGGATAGTTCCAACGACCATTTTAACATTCGTCCGGCCATGTCTGGTCAGCCGAGCAATTATCTTATGGGTTGATCGGTTCTTACGATGATGGTGTGGGCCAAGAAATAATGGCGTAGCCTTCTGGCTGCGAAAAGG
This sequence comes from Lathyrus aphaca, assembly GCA_963966055.1. Taxonomy (NCBI): domain Eukaryota; kingdom Viridiplantae; phylum Streptophyta; class Magnoliopsida; order Fabales; family Fabaceae; genus Lathyrus; species Lathyrus aphaca. Next base: position 722,238,505 of record OZ014519.1, on the reverse strand, counting down.
AGGGCCAGGGCCACCTTTTCCACCTGGAGATACCGAATTTCTGGGCCATGGAGTGCTTTGCTCGTAAAATAAACAGGCCTCTGCCCCTCGGGTAAGTCGCGTACGAGGGCCGCGCTCATTGCTTCGTTTGCAACGGACGGTAGAGATAAAGTATCTCTCCTTCTTCAGGTCTGGATAAAACTGGGGGTTCACTTAGTGCCCTTTTCAGGTGGGACAATGCTAGTTCGCACTCCTCCGTCCATTCGAAAGTCGCCTCTTTCTGGAGGAGCTTGTAAAAGGGGAGAGCGTGTTGAGCGAATTTCGCTACGAACCGAGCGAGGGAAGTGAGGACCCCATTACTGATTGTATGGATTTTTTAGAAGTAGGAGTTGGGAGTTCCGCGAATGTCCGACATTTGTCGGGGTTGGCCTCGATGCCTCGGTCGGTCAGATAGAATCCGAGGAACTTTCCTGCTCGGACACCAAATGTGCACTTCTCGGGATTGAAACGCATTTTGCATTTTCGTGCCTGATCGAACACTTTTCGTAAGTGGGACGCGTGGTCCTTCTCTTGTTGAGATTTGACGATCATGTCGTCCATATATACTTCAAGCATGTCCCCGATTTCTGCCTGGAATACCTTATTCATCATGCGCTGATATGTCGTGCCTGCGTTTTTCAGACCGAAGGGCGTGACGTTATAATAGTAGTTGCCCGATTCGGTCATGAAGGCCGTGTATTTTTTGTCGGACACGGCCATGGGTATTTGATTATACCCTGAGTAGGCGTCCATGAAGGACAATAGTTTGAAGCCGGACGAATTGTCGACCAATTTATCAATGTTAGGTAAAGGGTATGCATCTTTCGGCCATGCCCGGTTGAGGTCAGTATAATTAACACACATTCTTCACTTTCCATTAGATTTTTTCACAAGTACAACATTTGAGAGCCAGGTTGTGTACCTGGCCTCGGTTACAAATTTTGCCTCTAAAAAGTCTTTAACAGCAGATTCAGCTGCTTCAGTTTTTTCGGTCGACTGCTTCCTCCTGTGCTGGGCGACCACTTTATGTGTTGGGTCGATGGAGAGGTGATGGTAGGCTGTCTCGGGGTCGAGTCCTGGCATCTCTGCGGCGCTCTAGGAAAACAGATCTGCGTTCCTTTTGAGGCAAGCTTCCAACTGTCGTTTTGCCAAGTCGGGCATATGTGCCCCGATCTTAACGCACCGGGTTGGGTCATCTCCCAGGGGAATCAACTCGAACTCTCCGTCTGGGACTAGTCGGGATAGTGAATCTGTTGGCTTTTGGATGCCCTCGTTGTCGTCCGAGAACCTGCAGTCTAGGTCGATTGAGTCTACCTGAGGGAAAGCCCTGGGTGTTTGTGGAACATCTGGTGAATTAAATGCTAGAGGGTTTGGTTGGTAAGATATTGAGCTAAGACCTTTAGATGCTGCTTCGAAACACCAGCGAGCAGCATAGACGTACCCGTGCAGTGTGGCAACCTTGCCCGAGGTAGTATAGTACTTCATTTTCAGGTGGACGGTGGATGGCACAGCGATTAGCTCAGCTAGTGTCGGTCGTCCCAGAATGCACCGGTATAGCGACGGGCAGTCCACGACTAGGAACTGGACTCGGACCGTCCTAGCTGTTTCAGCTGCTCCGAAGGTGACAAACAGATCGACGTATCCCCACGGTCGGGAGACCGCCCCGTTGAAACCTTGCAAGTCTGATCCGACCTACGGAGTCAGGTGTGTTTCGTTCAGCTGAAGTGTTGAAAACAGCTGGGAGTACATAATGTCGCAGGAGCTGCCTTGGTTCACCAAGATTCTCCTCACATCGAAATTCGCCATTCACGCCCGGATGAGTAGCGGGATGCTGGCGTTTGGCGCCCCTCCCAAGAGTTCTTCTCGGTAAAAGGCAAGGGGTACCGAGCCCTCTCTTGGTGGGTCCAAGGTTGCGTTTTGCGCGGGCCCCTTTGCAATCAGCTGGTCGAATTTTCGCTTTACGGATCCGACCGTGATTTTGTTGAACCCTCCTCCTAAAATGACCATTGCGGATGGAAAGGTTTCCCATGGACTATGGGAGGAAAAATATCCCGGGCTCCCAGTGTGATCGGGTAGGAAGAAATCTTCTGGGCGATAGATGCTCAGGGCAACCTGCATGTTCGCATCTGCAGGAACGGGTATAGCCTCCTCGACCTTTTGAGTCTCCTGTGCTTCTTGTCGAGGAGTGTCTCTGGATTTAGTGAATTGTTTAAGGTGCCTGTCCTTGATAAGAATTTCGATTGCGTCCTTGAGATGGATGCAGTCTTCTGTGTTGTGGCCATGACTTTTGTGGAATCTGCAATATATTGTTTTGTCTGTGCCCGGTTTGCTGGGTTGCTGCTTCGGAAAGCGTACCCCTGCTTGCCTGAACTCTGAGTTGGCACACTCGGACAAGATTTTCTCCCTGGAGGCCAGGAGTGGAGTATTGATGGGCTAAAGACGTACTCTAATATGTGTCTAACGGTATCTTAACTGCAAGCGCACAGCCTATCGAAGTAATATTTAAGATTATCGATCCCACGGGGACTTTATGATTACTTAGTGCTAGAGGATTTACTAGTTTAGCTAAGGTGAATGGTTGTCACGATTTTTTTTGGTTGTTTTTATGGATTAAAGGCGGGAATTAAATTTTAGTTTAATAAAATAATAATAAGGCGGTCGGTATGTAATTATGTTAACTTAGGCGGGTCAATCTAACCTAGGCTTATAAAGATGGTTCACTTAATCTATTATGTAGAGGTTACCAGTTTAAATATCTTTAACTCACACTCTCGTGGTCTTATCTCAGATCTTACCCCTAAAACCCTATGCCTGCTCTCGCTAGCCCATAAGTGTTTAGAAATAATTTTTGGAAACTTAATAAGTCTAATTCATTTTAAAGCGCTCTCGCTGTGTTTAAATTAAATGCCTAACTTTAGCTATCTGGTTGAAATCTCACACTCTCGTGGTCTCGACCTAACCTATTACACTTTCCTTACTCTCGTAACAAAAAGATTGATTTTATTATAAAAAGTTACAGCCAGAATTTTAAGTTCTTAATTATTTTAAGCCTAGAATTGATTTTACCGATTTAGTTGATTTTAATTACATACCGCCCTAAAGTGTTTAGCTACTCATGATTGTTGTACCAGACAGAGGCAGAAACAGTGGAATACAAAATAAAATATGCATAGTAAAATAAATTCGTAACATTAATATAAATGCAAATTAAATAAAAACCTGAATAACAAATATAATGTTAGACTCCTTCTTCCACAATCTGGCAAGCTCGGAGTACGGACCGGAATCGGAAATAAAAATTACTAAAAGTGAATGCTGAAGGCTTTGAAAGAAATTAAATTATAACAATTTCCTAATGTTGGAAATTGTTATATGATTTGGTTGGGATATAAAAATTAAAGCAAGAACAAAACAAAATGCTGGAAAAATAAATGAAATAGGGTGCAATGGAAATACGGCAGAGCTTCCGCAAGAAAAATTAAAATAAAACTCTGTAAATTGTTCTTTGAAACTAAGCTATTTATAGGAAACAATATTTGGGTTTGGCAGTTGGAATAATGCCTTGGGCTTCGTAGATGCTGAGAAAATCCAGGGAAAAGTTGAATTACTTGGTCTGCGGAAGAATAGGAAAGCATTGACTTCACGTAGCACACGTACATGACCAATTCTCAGCAAGTTAACCTAAATTCCCCTTGTCACGTTCGTGACAAGGATGTCACGCTTGTCTCCCTTGTAATACGCGTGTCACGGTCGTGAGGGATTGGTGACGACCGTGACTGCTCCTTTTAGCGTGTCACGGTCGTGACTCCTAGGTGACGGTCGTGACAGTTACAAAAAATGCAGATTATGCAGAATTCCTCTCTTCTTCTTCTTTTCATGGTTGTTTTTGCTCATTTCACTTGTGGCTTATGATTTAGCTCTGTAATTGATATACCTGCAAAATGACAAAGAAAACTCGAGGAATCGGGTGTTAAAACGATAAATGTGCGATAAAACGACATTGAAACATAGTAATAAAACGATACTTTTTCTCGTTATCAAACTTCCCCAAACTTAAACCTTTGCTTGTCCTCAAGCAAATAGTCGGTTGAAAAATGATCGGATAGGTTTTCATCGACGCACACACATAACAAACCATACGAGAAATCGTTTTGCTAGATAAACCGGTACTAGAATAAAACACTAACGATACACTAATGACACAAGCAACAAGCTAAGTCGTCGACTTCCCGTTAAACTAAACATTCGGTAATTGTGTTACGGTTCCACCTAGAGTCTTTCGATCTTATTTCACCCGGTTTCATTCTAGCGCAATCACATTAAGCCCTTTGCCTTAGCACGCACGTAGTGGAGTAGCCGGTTAGTGACTTTGATCCTTTATAAGCACGGGGTCTGGTACACGAATGTGGCAACCCTACATATATTATCCGATTTGGAGGTTGTGGGGGATCGAGCCATAGCACGCCCTACCAAGTTCAGAACCAGGTACCTCTGAACCAACCCGCAATGGACTCCTTCTCATATTTCTCGTTTCTTATATGCGACCGTGTACTTTGGTGCAATTTCTTTTTATTGGCATCGAGATATGAAGGATCATTATAGATTTAGGCATCAAACACTTATATTCATCGGCTCCCCACGTGGTTTGTGTTCAGACGGTGCTGACTGCTAGTATAAACTACTAGGGGTTACTTTTGAACTGAAACTTAAGGTGTAGTCGTAACAATTATCGGAACGGAATGCTTAAGTAGGAAGTCTAAGGTGTCAAGACTGTATTGATCTTGTTGAATCGTTCTCAGCTTCCTAGCTATGATTTCTTAGGTAAGTCGGGTAATGCGAAGAATAAATTAAAATTTTTCTGTATGGCTAAACAAACGGGGAAAATTTGAAACTAAAGAAATAGCACAGATATTACTTTGTTTCATTAAAATACGAAAAGGAAATACAACGGAATGGAAAGTGCGGAAAGGGAAATGCGGAAAAAGGAAAGGTATCTCTCTCACACTATATCAGACATTGTCCTCAATGTTGTGATATAATAGCGGGTAAAATACAATACAAACAACGGAAATGGAAAAACATAAACAAAAACTAAAACTAAGGCTGCTGATGACCACGGCCTCGGCTTCTGGTGCAGGAGCGTCTGGTCGGAGTCGCTTCAGGATCAAAACCGGTGCCGGTGAGAGAAGTGATATCAATTCGCAAAGACTCTAGCTCGCTAAAGATCTCTCCAAGCTTCTCATCAGTCGTCCTCTGGTTAGCGGCAACAGCTAAAAGTAGTGCATCATGTTGCTCTTTTTGCCTTCGCTCCAATGCGGCACTCATCTGGTTTTGCTGATGAATCGCACGGAGGACGTCTTCAAGTGTGAATTCTTGTGCAGGTGGCTGTCTGGTGGAGGACTCAGGAATGTCCTGTACAGGCTCAGTTGCATCCATGGTGTCTTGCATCTCGTCCACTGGTGGATCGGCCTGTTCATCAATAATGGGGACATGTCCGGTAGCATCCGGTAAAGCAAATAGCCAGTTGGCTCGGTTGGACGGATCGATGCGGTCACGGCACGGCAAGGTGATGTGGTGATAAACAGTGCCTTGGATAACAGGGCTGAACCTGCCATCCTCTCTCTGAGAAATCAAGTGGGCGGACCTGCAATAGTTCTTAGTTAGCAACTCTGCGGCTCTGCGAGGCAAATTGATAATCAAGTCACCAAGCTCCAGCTGAATGGAGAGGGTGGTGACGATCCCGCCTATGTAGAAGGGGGTTGCGCCTCTTTGCGCTACGGACTGGATATGGGACAACAGGAATGGGGCAGCATTGATGCGCTCGTCATTTAAGGCATAGTGCAAGAACAGGAGCTCCTTGGAGTTGAGCTTATGATTGATCTCTCTTGCAAAAATGGTGTTGCAGATGATGCGATGAAAGTATCGGATCGCCGGGTTATGGATATGCGTAGCATTCAGGCTCTGAAAGGCAGTGGCACGGGTGTTGGTGATGTCGTGCCATAAGGTGAAAGCGGTTTCACTGAAGTTGTCCGGCATGCGGAGATGAGCATCGTCGCCGTGATCGAAACCTAGCAGTTCGGCGATCCTTGTTTGTGTAACTTCGAACTCCCGGCCGAGCATTCTGAACTTAGCAATGCCGGTGAGTTGACTTTGTGAACCGGGAGGTGTAACATATTGAAACGAACTCAGGAATTCCAATGTGAGGAGTTCGAATGTCGGCTGTGGTTGACTGCACAAGTGCCACAGACCAACCTTCCTAAGCAGGAGCTTCACACCGTTGAGCAGTCCCAACTCCCTCAAGCAGTCAGTGTCGACATACCGAGTGGGTTGGACGCCACGGTTCTGAAACCTGATGAACTTTTGTCTTTGATTTTCTCCATGCTCACCATCTCTAAACTGAATTTCTTCCATTGCATGCAAGTACGGGAATGGGAGATGAGAGGTTTTTGAGTTTTGTGAGAAAAGTGAAAAATGTGAAAAAATTGGTTCTGATTATAGTGCAAAAAGTGAATGTGAGAGGTTTGGAGTAAATGGAGAGGTTAATGGAATTTATTTAGGGTAATAGGATATTACGGGATAATGAGGAGATAATGGGGGGTTTCTAAATTTTGTGGAAGTTGAAAAAGAGGTTTCTGCGAAGAAGAACAGTTCTGTTTCTGAGAATTCGTATAACAGGGTCGTCACGGTCGTGATGGGTGAGTGACAGTCGTGACGCGCTAATTAGCTTGTCACGATCGTGAGAGGGCGATGACGACCGTGAGGGATTAAAAACTCTTATAATATTTTCTTCACAGAGTGCATTATCTCACACGTTCAATACAATTTTTCTTTTTATTATCACTTCTCATTTTATTATAACACAAACAATATATATATATATAAATTATATCAACATAAATTAGAGCAAATTTCATCACACGAGAAATAAAAATATTAATCAATTTAAATATAACAGTAATGAATTGAAAGCATAGAAATTGATTAAATTGGAAAAAAAATGGTAAAACTAGAAGTGCTTTGCTTTTGACATAATTGAAGGGAAATTACATTAATAAAAATAAGGTACGAAAATGTTTGCGAAATGTTAAACTAACTAGAAACAAAAACAATAAGTTAAATCACTACATCATTTTCAAAAGTGCTTCTTCAAATCTTCAATTGCGGAGTTTAGGTGGTAGAATTACTCACATGTTATGTCAGTTAAACCTATAACGTCCAATCGCATTCTTTTAATCTCATCTTTAACAGTATTAATATCGGCTTGGTAAACTTCAAGAGTATTCATAATTTTCTTCAAGTTGTTCGCATATTCTACTTGATTCATTTCAGGGGTTTCAATCACTTCATCAGTGTGTGCAATGTCATGGTAACCAGGAGGTGTCTCAGGGTCACTTTCTACATCGGTCATTATATCATCCCTTATCTTGTAAGATTGCGGTGTTTCGGGAGTGGATGGATAGTCAGGAGGGGTAAGCTCATAAAGTCAATTATCTTTATTGTGAACACTGACTCTAGCATGGTTTGGTAGTGTGAACAGGGTTATTACTTCATTCCTGATTAGGTACTCGTAAGGTGGTTGTCCTAAATTTCTTATGATATGGTGTTGCACCCCAAAATTTGCCCTCACAATACAAGACTTTGTGTGCTAAGAGGTTCACAAGGTTCACAAGACCTTTCATGAGGTTCATGAAGTTTACCAGACACTTTATGAGGTTCATAAGGTTCACAAGATTCACAATACTTACAAGACCTTTCATGAGGTTCATGAAGTCTACAAGACACTTTATGAGATTCACAAGGTTCACAAGACCTTTCATGAGGTTCATGAAGTCTACAAGACACTTTATGAGGTTCACAAGGTTCACAAGACCTCCCATGAGGTTCATAAGGTTCACAAGACATCTTATGATGGTTCACAAGGTTCACAAAGTTCACAAATAGTCAGAAGAGTTGACAATTCCCTCAGACAATGCACCTCCTAAGCAGTGCATCCAAAACTAGGGTTTTGACTTTAATCAGGCTAAATGAACTTCCAAGACTTCAAGTGAGCTTCATAACATCTTATATGTGTGTAAGAACCCCCATGACAAGTTTCAAGACTTTTCTCAAAGGTTTGCTCAGTCAGATGATCAGATAAGTCAAAATCAGTCAAAGTAGTTAAAAAGTCAAACTAAGGGCAACTGTGGTCAAACCAAAGTCAAAATTCATGATTTTTTGCCAACATCAAGTATATGAAGTAAAATTCATCATTTTATCAAGGGTTGATCATGATTCATCAAGGAGATTTCAGATCATCAAGAATCAGGAGTTTCTAAATTAGGGTTTCCTTAGTAAAAGTCAACTGAACTTTGACCAGCCATAACTTTCACATGCTTCATCACCAAGTCTCCATCCGAAGCTCATTTTGAAGGAAATTGAATTCTCTACAACTTTGTGTCTCAGAAGCCAAGCCCAAAAATGCTTCATTTGGAAGGTATGAGCTAAGACATTATAGGTCCTTTAGAAAGTCAACAAAAAGTCAACAACTTCAAAAGGGTATAACTTGAGAATGGTGAATGATATGGACATGAAACCAGTGGGGTTGGTTAGAGGACTCTTCAAGCTTTCTAAAATGTCCAAGAAAACCCTCATAGCATTAAAATTGAAGGATGTGTGCCCTTGCAAAGTTGGGAAATTTTAGGGAAGTTTATGAAGCAAATGGAGGTTTAAAACCAAATTTTGCTAAGTGGGCTGAACTTTTAATGACCCAAAGCAATCCATGACATCATGCATGAAAATTCTTTGATATTTTCATAATTTTTATTTTATTTAATTAATTTATTATGATTTTTTATATTAAAAATCATTTTAAATTTAAATAAAATATTAAATGTGAAGATTTAAAATTATTTTTGATTCTAGAAGGTCATGAATTCAATATGGATCAAATTGATACAAAGATAATGTTGATTGGCTTGAAATAGAAAGTGTTTATGCAAAAATATTTGAATTTCAAAGTCTTATCTTTTTGAATCTTTTTGGATCAAATCTTCCACACAAATATCAAGTTTCTGACCTAAATACATCACACTATAAGTACATGAGATAACCCTAATGAGAGAAGACGATTTGCAGCCTCCCAAGAGTAAGTTCAAAATTTCAAAATCCATCAAAAATCCAAATTTCGGTTTCTTCATTGCAAGGCATTTGAAGGTATTTTAAAGACATAGCAATGATCCCTGGACTTCAATGATCATGTACCAATGATTATATTCATCCATAACCTCATGAACATATCAAACCGAATCAAAACATTGACCTCTTTAAGTTTTTTTCGTTTTCATACATACATGTAATATAAATTGATTTTGATTCTGGATTTGTGTTTGTGTTAAGCTTGTGAACGTTTCTGGGAAATTTAATTTGACTTTCGATGCAGGAGTAAAGAACCACCATTGCTAGGGTTTCGGCCATGGATTTGGGGTTTTGTCTTAAACCTAATATAAATAAGTTCTAAGAACATAGAACAATTCTATGGACCTTGGGGATTATGAAACACTGATCATTGTTGAGAAATTTTACTGTTTTGATGCTTGTCCAATTTCGTAGGTTCTTGTATGTTGAAATTCGCAGGAAACATTGCAGCAAAATTCACATGAAATTTCGTAGGTAATTTGGAGAAGAAGACCTGCGCGCGTTTTCTGATTTTGAATTGTTGTAATATATTATAATGTTTTGTTTCTGTTTTATATCACAAGCGTTGTGCTTGTCCCAGTGGTGAAGGGTGCGCGTGTATAGCCAAATGACTTGAGTTCGAATCCTGGCTTCCCAATTTTTTCTCTTATTTTTCAGTTTATTCATTAGACATCATATATTATGTATTATTGCCATTATATTAACAGGTGCGCTCTCCCAGCTGGATTGGTTAAGGTGTTTGTGTGATGTTTGAAGGTCCTGGGTTCGATCCCCCCAAGCCTTTTATTTTGCTTATTTTTCATGATTTTCAGGTTTTAGACAACAAAAGCAATTCAACCCCCTCCTTTGTCACTTGCGCACAGGTTGACCCAGTGGATGGAAGCTTTTTCCAGGTATTGGGAGGTCCTGGGTTCAAAACCAGGCCTCCCCTTTTTTCTTTCTCTCTTTTATTTTTCTGTTTTAATTAATATTATTATTTGTTTTCTTAATTAAAATTAGTGGATAATTAAATTATAAACCTAATTTTTTTAATTCTAAAATTTTCATAAACCCTAATTCATCTTTATTAATTCTAATAACCTTTTTTTTATTATCATATAAATGTTATTTTATTTTATTATATAATTTAAAAATAATTCTTATTTGTAAATAATTAAGTTAACCCTAATTTTATTTTTTTCATAATCCAAAATTTTCTTTTATTTAAAATTTAATCTTATTATAATCTTTAATTTATTTTTTATAAACCTTCATCATATGTATATATTATACAAATTGTTTATAATTTAAATCTTATGCTTAATATTAAAATTTTGTTAATTATAATTAAATTCCATAAATTGTTTATAATTCAATTTTGTATGTAAATAATTTTATTATATGTTTACAAATATGTTAAAAATTGCTAATTTAATTTTTATAATTATAATTCTATTTTCATATTATGTTCATAATTAATTTTTTTATATAATTTACACATAACTTAAAAATTTTATAATAATTAGTATAATTGTTTATATTTTAATATTAAATAATAATTGTTTATAAAATAGAAATTTTTTTATTATAATATTTTTGCTTATTTCATTATTATTATTAATTATATTCTTGTGATATTTATTTATTACTAACCCCATTAATTTGGTATTATTTTTATTATTTTCACTAACCCAATTTTTATTATTATTATTTAATATTTTGCTTATTTATTTAAATTGCTTTTATTATTATTATGTAATTGCTCCTTGGTGTAATATTTATTTATAATGTTTATTATTTATATTTTATGCTATGGTTAGTAAATAGGGAGTGTAAATATACTTGTAATTTAAAATTAATTTAGATCATTTAAATTTAAAGATAAATATTAAATTGAACACTCACACACGTAAGTCGATCTTTGATCGCCATCTCACTTCCTTAGGGATACCTCTCATATTGCCTAATCAAAAGGTCAAGTAGGGTGTATAAAGCAAAAGTCCTTCAAAATAAAGTCATCTAGTCCCTTAACGAATAAAAGATCAAGTCCCTTTCGAATGTTGCCTTCATAATGATCTTGTCCCTTTTCGAATAAAGATGATAGTCCTTCCAAAATTGCTTATACACCCCACAGTTGCCTACATAAACAGATGTCCCTTCACTTGTCCCACACATCCAAGGTAATGACTACCTATTCCTTAATAATAGGGATAGTCTTACCACTTAAAGGATCCAAGAACAGAAAAGACTTAAACTTAGGGTAGGTTCCTCATAGTTACTTGCTCACTCTTCAATACTTTTCAAACACTTCACACTTTCAAACAAATTTTCCAAGCAAAGATTTTTTACGCATCCGTACATGGATCATTATCAAACTCTTATGAAAATTTCTATTCACACACTTCACATTTCAAAAACATTTTAAAGTGAGCTAAGTAACTAAGAGCCCATGGATAACCATGGATGTAAAGGGTGCTAATACCTTCCCTTTACATAACCTACCCCCCGGACCCAAAAATCTTTTAAAAGGTCTTTCCTGTTCTTTTATGCCTTTCCTTTGGATAAAATAAAAGTCGGTGGCGACTCTTGCTATCCGCAACATAACTAAAGTCAGTTCTCCCACCGTGTTACAGAACTGGCGACTCTGCTGGGGATTTAATAAAAGAGGGGTACCCTTAGGAATTAGATCACTTTAACTTTGTTTGCCTTGTTTGCTTTATACTTACTTGTTGGGCTCTTATGTGTGAAAGGTCCTAACCCGGATCTAGTGTACCTTAGGTAAATGGCAATAGACCAAGGAAACTGTACGACGTATACCGATATGGTTGATCTGGTGGCCATAGTTAGTGTGACTTCTTTGTTGGTGCTTATGTTCCTTAAGTCAAGTTGAGGATAATATGAGGCTGCCATATGTTGTCAATGCACTAACTAACTTTTAGCACCCTAGTTATCCCATCTTGGCTTTTAGAAAGTAGTGAAATAACCGGCTTTGGTGAAGACTGAAGTTGGTTGATACTCGATACTACGCTCATTGAGATTCTAAACTTGGAGGGTTTTGGTTGGCAAGTAAGTTGCCTACTGAACAACCACCCTTGTGAAGGATCAATGATATTGAGATCCCTTAGAACCTGGTTACTTTTGTAGGACAGGATGAACCAACTAACCTCAGGGGAGGGTACTTACCTTTGAACCTCATGCAAGCCTTTAAACCTAGGGCTATGGTGTGACTTGTTTGTGTGTGCCACATGTTTGTGATTGAGCATAACATCATGACGTCATCATGCATCATAAGCATAACATTTTCACTAACCATTTCAAGGACCAAAGGATTTATCTTTGTTCTTTGTTGCAGGTCATGGCTTCTGCTCGTAGAAACACTATCAGGATCAACTTTGTAGGCATACCTGCTAAGCTTAAAGAGTTGGTTTCTCAAGTGTCTGATCATTCCCAGTTTATCAAGAGACATGGTCACTTATTGGATCTAGTCACCTCAGGGTTCAGTGAAGACATGATGAGTGTTCTGTTTCAGTTCTTTGACCCTAAACACCATTGCTTTACATTCCCTGACTATCAGTTGGTTCCCACAATGGAAGAGTTCTCTAAACTTCTGGGTATACCTATTCTTGATCAAAGACCCTTCACAGGCTTGAAGAAAGAGCTTAAACCAGAGGTTATTGCTGCAGCTCTACATCTGAAGAAGTCTGACATTGTTCTAGAAACGAGAAGCGGAGTTAAGGGTATTCTTGCCAAGGTGTTGATAGAGAAAGCTCAGGTGTTCTTGAAGGCCATGAGCTATGATGCTTTTGAGGAGATCTTAGCCTTGCTGATTTGTGGCTTAGTATTGTTCCCCAATCCAGATCAGTTCATAGATGTTCATGCCATCAACATATTCCTGAGTCACAATCCAGTGCCTACATTGCTTGGAGACATCCTACATTCTCTTCATACCCGTACTACAAGGGCAAGAGGAACTTTGATGTGTTGCATACCTTTTCTATCTAGGTGGTTTATTTCTCACCTTCCTTGATCAGTAATGAAGAATGAACAAGGGTTCAGGTGGTCCAAGAGGATTATGTCACTCTCTCATTCTGATATCCATTGGTGCTCCAGATTTATGGAGAATGTTACTATCATTGACCGTTGTGGGGAGTTTCCTAATGTGCCACTTCTAGGCATAAGAGGAGGCATTACTTACAACCCTTCTTTAGCTTTACGACAGTTTGGTTACGCTCGGAGTGATGGCCCACATGACATGTTGATTCAAGGCATTGTGTTTGACTACGACAACGATCTTCAAGGTTACCGTCAGAGATTCATACGAGCCTGGGGAAAAGTGAACAAGGTTGACAGCAAGACACTGGATCCTAAGTACACTATTCCTATGGAAGCTTATCTTAGATGGGTGCGATCTCGTGCTCAGACTCTCATGATGCCATATCCTGCTATCCTGCCAGTTACCATGGAACCTGTTGCTGAAGGAGACACTGCTTATACCATCCTTCACCCAGACATGCCTACTGACATGGAAGACTTGCAAAGATCCTGGATCCAGTTGAAGGAGCAAAGGGATACTTTCAAGGCTCATTACAAAGCAAGCCAAGAAAGAATCCTGGAACTAACAAAGCAACTTCACGAGGAACGGAATCTCAACTCATACCTCAACACAAAGAGGAAACGTCCATGGGAGACTTAAAACCCCATCTCTTGTATTTATTTCATTTTTTTGTAAGCCCAAGAGGCAAAACAAATTTATTACTAATAAAAGTTTACTTTCTTGTTTGTTTAAGCAAATTTAAATCCTGCGGTCCTTGAAAACATTGCATATACATTCGCATATCATTTCATTTCATCACAGGTTTATAATTGTGCACAGGTTTCTCACTTTCTCGCTGTTTATTTCAGCAATGGCTCTTGAACAAACAGTTAAGGATCTCCAGGCACAAAATGCACAGTTCCAAGAGCTGATCCTAAACCTGACCAAGGGGCAGGATGAATTGAAGACACTGCTGGCCAAGAAGACTAAGAAGACTAGAAGGTCAGGTGGTCTGATCAACATGGGAAGAAGGTTCAAAGGTCTTGCCAAGACCAAAGAACCAGTTGAAGATTATGAGTCTGAAGAGTCTGAAAAAGAGGGAGGCAGTCTTCACAACACTATGGGAGACTCTGATTCTGAGGCTAATTACTACCATGAGCCTAATGAAGACAAATTCAAGATGCTGGTGGATAGAATGGATGCTATGGAGTTGCAGAAGTCTTCTGGGCTGGATTTTGAAGATTTGAGTATGATATCTGGGGTAGTCATACCCATTGGTTTCAAGGTTCCTACCTTTGTTGTTTATGATGGGGTCTCTTGTCCCAAGCTGCATCTGAGGTCTTATGTCAGAAGAATCCAACCTCACACTGCTGATAAGAAGTTGTGGATCCATTTCTTCCAAGAGAGCTTATCTGGAGCTCAATTGGAGTGATATTATCAGTTGGAGAGTGTCAACATCAGGGATTGGAATGATCTTGCTGAAGCTTTCTATAAGCAGTATCAATACAATGCTGATTTAGCCCCCACTCGCATGCAGCTGCAAAGCATGTCTATGGGTGCCAAAGAAAGTTTCAAGGAGTATGCTCAGAAGTGAAGAGATTTAGCTGGAAGAGTACAACCCCCTTTAACTGACAGGGAATTGGTTGATATGTTCATGTGTACGCTGAATGGTCCTTTTTACAGTCACCTCATTGGAAGCTCATCATCTGGCTTCACTGAGTTGATAATGACAGGAGAACGCGTGGAAAATGGTATAAAGAGTGGCAAGATTCAGGTGGGTACTTCTTCATCAGGTACTGCAAAGAAGCCTCCCACTGGGAAGAAATAATCCAATGCTGTTTATGGTCAGCCTGATCGTAATAGAAGGCATCAGTCTGTGAGTGCAGTTCATATTTCAAATCCAACTCCTACAACACCAGAGCAGCCACAGGGCAACCAACAGAGGGCTAGAAGGCAGTTCACTAAGATCAACATGTCAATGGCTCAGGCATTGCAACACTTGTTGAAGGCTGAACTTATTACTCTGAAAGAGGCTCCTCAGAATCCTAATGTTACCTCTCCCAGGTACAATCCCAATGCACGATGTGCATATCATTCAAACTGTCAGGGACATGATACTAATAGTTGCTGGGTCTTGAAGAACAAAATTCAAGATATGATTGAGGCTGGAGAGATTGAGTTTGACCCTCCGGGTACTCCAAATGTGATTACTGCTCCCATGCCAAATCATGAGAAGACTGTCAATGCAATTGATGAAGATTTACATATTTATTCAGTTGCAGAGTTGACCACACCATTGTCTGTCATCAAGAAGAAGTTAGTGCAAGCTGGGTTCTTTCCAGGTTGTCGTGAAGATTGTTTGTATTGTACCTATAAGCCGGATAGTTGCTGGAGATTGAGAGATGGAATTCAACGTCTCATGGATAAATATACCATAGTGTTTGAGAGGACTCCATCG
The DNA here is from genome assembly GCA_963966055.1 of Lathyrus aphaca. Lineage (NCBI taxonomy): Eukaryota > Viridiplantae > Streptophyta > Magnoliopsida > Fabales > Fabaceae > Lathyrus > Lathyrus aphaca. The sequence goes on along the minus strand of OZ014519.1, from coordinate 722,222,843 downwards.
TCTGTAGAAAGTATGGTGGATCATATTACTAAAGGTAGGAGGACTGAAGAGGTTGATATGGTTGATAAAGTACCGGTAAGGATTACTTCAAAGGGACCTGTTAAAATCACTCATAAGGTTCTGTTGCACCCCAAAATTTGCCCTCACAATACAAGACTTTGTGTGCTAAGAAGGTTCACAAGGTTCACAAGTTCTCAATGCTTATATAACCTTTCATGAGGTTTATGAAGTCTACAAGTTACTTTATGAAGGTTCACAAGGTTCACAAGCTTCTCAACATTTACATAACCTTTCATGAAGTTCATGAAGTCCACAAGTTACTTCTTGAAGGTTCACAAGGTTCACAAGATTTATAATGCTTCCAATACCTTTCATGAGGTTCATGAAGTCTACAAGTCACTTCTTGAAGGTTCACAAGGTTCACAAGCTTCTCAACATCTTCAAGACCTTTCATGAAGTTCATGAAGTCTACAAGTCACTTCTTGAAGGTTCACAAGGTTCACAAGATTCACAATGTTTACATAACCTTCCATGAGGTTCATGAGGTCTACAAAGACACTTTATGAGGTTCACAAGGTTCACAAGGTTCACAATACCTCCCATGAGGTTCACAAGACATTTTATGATGGTTCACAAGGTTCACAAAGTTCACAATTGGTCAAAGGAGTTGACAATCCCCTCAGACAATGCACCTCCTAAGCAGTGCATCCAAAACTAGGGTTTTGACTTTAATCAGGCTAAATGGACTTCCAATACCTCAAGTGAGATTCATAGCATCTTATATGTGTATAAGAACCCCCATGACAAGTTTCAAGACTTTTCTCAAAGGTTTGCTCAGTCAGATGATCAGATAAGTCAAAATCAGTCAGTACAGTTAAAAAGTCAAACTGAGGTCAACTGTGGTCAAACCAAAGTCAAACTTCATGATTTTTTGCCAACATCAAGTATATGAAGTAAAATTCATCATTTGATCAAGGGTTGATCATGATTCATCAAGGAGATTCCAGATCATCAATAATCAGGAGTTTCTAAATTAGGGTTTCCTCAGTAAAAGTCAACTGAACTTTGACCAGCCATAACTTTCACATACTTCATCACCAAGTCTCCATCCAAATCTCATTTTGAAGGAAATTGAATTCTCTACAACTTTGATGTTGCAAGTTAAGCCCAAAAATGCTTCATTTGGAAGATATGAGCCAAGACATTATAGGACATTTCAAAAGTCAACAAAAATTCAACAACTTCAAAAGGGCATAACTTGAGATTGGTAAATGACATGGACCTGAAACCAATGGGGTTGTTTAGAGGACTCTCCAAGCTTTCCAAAAAGTCCAAGAACACCCTCATACCTTTAAAATTGAGGGAGATATGCTCTTGCGAAGTTGGGAAATTTTGTGATGGTTTATATTGAAAATGGGGGTCTAGAACCAATTCCTTCCAAATGGGCTTGCTAAATTGTGATCCAATCCACATCATATCATTATGCACGACCCAATTGACCAAAATTCAGAATTTTTATTATTTTATTTTTATTTATTATTGATTTAATTCATAAAAATCATTTTAAATAAATATAAAATATGAAAATCTATTTTTGGGTGAAGATTGAGCTTCTAGAATTTCATAAATGTTGATTGAATTTGAAAGAGAAAGGAATCATGAGATTGATCCAAGAATAGCAAGTCTTCATGAACAAATATTTGACTTTTACACCATGATCTTTTTCAATCTTTTTTGGATCAAATCTCCACACAACCAATGAGTTTTCTTAACCTAATTCACTCACATATATATACTAAACACAAACCTAACATTCATTCACGAATTCCAGCAGCCAAAGGTAAGTTTCAAAACTCAAAAAATCCTCCACAAACTCATATTCGGATTTGGAGATTCAAGGCTTTAGAAGGTAAACTAAGGACATAGACATGTTCTCTGATCATCCATGAAGCGAAATCCTCAATCATATGCATCCCATGTGCACCATATTGGCCAACCCGAGCTTGCTTTAACCTTGAATAAATTTTTTTCGATTCCAATTATTCACTGCATATTATTGAAATTTGTTTATATAACTTTGTTTGTTGATGATCATAGATGGAATCTGGATAATTTGGTGAAGCTCCATGGCCTAAAACGAAATTCACCATAGTTAGGGTTTTAACCAAGAATTGGGGTTTCGTGATTTACAAAATATAAATGACTTCTAAGATCATGGCTTGACTTGAATGGACCTCTGGAATATGTTTATGCTTTCAATTTTGTGAAATTGTACATTTTTGTTGCCCATTGTGTTTCGTAGGTTTTGCTGGGGTTCGTTTTTCGCAGGTAATCTCCCAGCAATTATCGCAGGAAAATTCGCATGTCACAAGGTTGAAGAAGAAGCTGATGGCGCGCAGCTGGGAATTTGAAAATCAGTTATAATATTTTATTAAATTGTTTCCATGTTTAATCACCAAAGCAGGTTTGGTCCAGTGGTGGAAGTAACGCGCGTATAACCTATGAGACCTGAGTTCGAGTCTTGGTCTCGTACATTATTTTTGCTATTTTTCAGGATGACAAGAAGATTGAATATATTATAGTTTCTGGCCATTCAATAATCAGAAGGGCTCTCCCAGCCAGGCGGTCAAGCATATGTGTATACATTCATAAGGTCCTGGGTACGAATCCCACCCCAGGCCTTTTTGTTTCTCTATTTTTCTGGATTTTTCAAGCAAAGCATGAAACAAATTCTCCTCCCTTCATTGTTGCCTGCACGTGGATGGCCCAGTGGTGAATGCATGTTGTTGTCAACCATAGGGGACTGGGTTCAAATCCCAGCCCCACCAGGTTTTTTTTCTTTCTTTCTTTTTGTTCTTTTCTTTTCTTTCTTTTAATTTAATTAATTTAAATAATTAAAATTATATTATTATATTATAAAATATGTATCTATTATGTATTCTAATTCCTAATATTATTTTCTTAAAAAATCTAAAACTCTTGATTTCTCAATTCAAATTTTATTTGTATAATTTATATTAGTTAAAATAATTTTATATAGTTAGTTAAAATAAAATTTTGTATATAACTAAACCCTAATTTTCAAAACCCTAAAACTATTTTCTAAAATAAAAATCTAATTCTATTTTTCTAAATAATTTTATTTTCTAGCTCTTAATGTAATTATTATGTATATCTATTTATTTATTTAATATGATTCATGCAAATTTTGTAAATATAATTATTTTTTATGAACATGATATTTAAAATTTATTTTCTTAATAATGTGTAAATATTTTTTTATAATTGTTGATATATATTCATAAATAATTAAATTTTTGTAAATGATTAAGATTTATAATTATATTATGCTTAAAATTTTTCTTATTATATATTAAAATTAAACTTTGTGTTCATATCATTATAATATTTTTCTATTTATTTCTATTTACTTTAATTATTGTTACTAATTATACTATTATTTATTATTTTTTTTGATTACTATTATCTCATATTTTTATTATTATTTCTCTAACCTTGTTTATTTCTAATTATTCTTATTTCACTAATTTTATTTATTTTTTTTACTAACCCTATTTTATTGTTATTTATCACTAACCTCTATTTTATTTATTTATTTTTGCTTATTATATTTATTTTGCTATATATTTATATTTCTTGCTATTTATTATTGTTATAATTATGTTGTAATTGCTTCTCGGATGTAAATTTTGTAAATATTATAATTATTTTATTATTGCTATGGTTAGTAAATTAGGGAGTGCAAAAACATGTATTCTATGTAAAATTAACTTAGATCATTTAATCATAAGATAATTAATATTGAACACTCACACACGTAAGTCGATTTTTAATCGCCGTCTCACTTTCTAAGGTTATCCCTCAAGTTGCCTAAATCATAAGGTCAAGTGGGGTGTATAAAGCAAGTCCCTTAAAAAAGAAAAGTCATCAAGTCCCTCATGGTTGCCTTTACGAATCAAGTCCCTTCGAATAATGATGATAGTCCCTCCTTTATGCTTATTACACCCCACAGTTGCCTTCATAAAACAGAATGTCCCTCTTATGTCCCTTACATCCAAGGTAATGACTACCTACTCCTTAATAGTAGGGATAGTCTTACCAATGAAAGGATAAAGAACAAGAAAGACTTAAAACTTTAGGGTAGGTTCCTCTTATGTACTTGCTCACTTCAAAAACATTTCACACTTAAACAAATTTCAAACAAATTTTCAAAAACAAGTTTCTACGCATCCGTACATGGATCATTATTAACTATTCTGAAAATTTTTCTATTCACACACTACACTTTCAAAAACAATTCAAAAGTGAGCTAAGTAACTAAGAGCCCATGGATAACCATGGATGTAAAGGGTGCTAACACCTTCCCTTTACATAACCTACCCCCCGGACCCAATCTCTTAAGGTCTTTCCTGTTCTTTTATACCCTTTCCTTTTGGATAAAATAAAAGTCGGTGGCGACTCTTGCTATCCGCAACATAACCAAAGTCAGTTCTCCCACCGTGTTACAGAACTGGCGACTCTGCTGGGGATTTAAATTTAAGAGGGGTACCCTTAGGAATTAGATCACTTTAAATTGTTTGCCTTGTTTGATTTATATTATCTTGTTGGGGTGCTCTTATGTGTGAAAGGTCCTAACCCGGATCTAGTGTACCTTAGGTAAATGGCAATAGACCAAGGAAACTGTACGACGTATATCGATACGGTTGATCTGGTGGCCATAGTTAGTGCGACTTCTTGGTTGGTGCTTATGTTCCTTAAGTCAAGTTGAGGATAATATGAGGCTGCCATATGTTGTCAATGCACTAACTAACTTTTAGAACCCTAGTTATCTCATCTTGGCCTTTAGAAAAGTAGTGAGGTAACCGGCTTTGGTGCAGACTGAAGTTGGTTGACACTCGATACTACGCTCATTGAGATCTTAAACTTGGAGGGTTTTGGTTGGCAAGTAAGTTGCCTTCTGAACAACCACCCTTGTAAAGGATCAATGATATTGAGATCCCTTAGAACCTGGTTACTTTCATAGGACAGGATGAACCATCTAACTTCAGGGGAGGGTACTTACCTTAAACCTCATGCAAGCCTTTAAACCTAGGGCTATTGTGTGACTTGCTTGTGTGTGCCACATGTTTGTGATTGAGCATAACATCATGACATCATCATGCATCATAAGCATAACATTTTCACTAACCATTTCAAGGACCAAAGGATTTATCTTTGTTCTTTGTTGCAGGTCATGGCTTCTGCTCGTAGAAACACCATCAGGATCAACTTTGTGGGCATACCTGCTAAGCTTAAAGAGTTGGTTGCTCAAGTGTCTGATCATTCCCAGTTCATCAAGAGACATGGTCACCTATTGGATCTAGTCACTTCCGGGTTCAATGAAGACATGATGAGTGTTCTGTTTCAGTTCTTTGACCCTAAGCACCATTGCTTTACATTCCCCGACTATCAACTAGTTCCAACCATGGAGGAGTTCTCTAAACTTCTATGTATACCTGTTCTTGATCAAAGACCCTACACAGGCTTGGAGAAGGAGCTTAAACCAGAGGTCATTGCTGCAGCTCTACATCTGAAGAAGTCTGACATTGTTCTAGAGACGAGAAGCGGAGTCAAGGGTATTCTTGCCAAGGTGCTAATGGATAAGGCTCAAATGTTCTTGAAGGCCATGAGCTATGATGCTTTTGAGGAGATCTTAGCCTTACTGATATACGGTTTAGTATTGTTCCCCAATCCAGATCAGTTCATAGATGTTCATGCCATCAACATTTTCCTGAGTCACAATCCAGTGCCTACATTGCTTGGAGATATCCTGCATTCTCTTCACACCCGTACTACAAAGGCAAGAGGAACTTTGATGTGCTGCATACCTTTGCTTTCTAGGTGGTTTATTTCTCACCTTCCTCGCTCAGTAATGAAGAATGAGCAAGGGTTCAAATGGTCCAAGAGGATCATGTCACTTTCTCACTCAGACATCCATTGGTGCTCCAGATCTATGGAGAATGTCACCATCATTGACCGTTGTGGGGAGTTTCCTAATGTGCCACTTCTAGGCATAAGAGGAGGCATCACCTACAACCCCTCTCTAGCTTTACGACAGTTTGGTTACGCTCGGAGCGATGGCCCACATGACATGTTGATTCAGGGCATTGTGTTTGATTATGATAACGATCTTCAGGGTTACCGTCAGAGATTCATACGAGCTTGGGGAAAGGTAAACAGGATTGACAGCAAGACACTGGAGCCTAAGTACACTATTCCTATGGAGGCTTATCTCAGATGGGTACGATCTCGTGCTCAGACACTCATGATGCCATATCCTGCCGTCCTACCAGTTACCATGGAACCTGCTGCTGAAGGAGACACTGCTTATACCATCCTTCACCCAGACATGCCTACTGATAAGGAAGACTTGCAGAGATCATGGATCCAACTGAAGGAGCAAAGGGATACTTTCGAGGCTCATTACAAAGCAAGCCAAGAAAAGATTCTGGAACTAACAAAGCTACTTCATGAGGAACGGAACCTCAACTCTTACCTCAACACAAAGAGGAAACGTCCATGGGAGACTTAAAACCCCATCTTTTGTACTTATTTCATTTCATTTTTTGTAAGCCTAAAAGGCAAAACAAAGTTATTACTAATAAAAGTTTACTTTCGTGTTTGTCTAAGCAAATTTAAATCCTGCGGTCCTTGAAAACATTGCATATGCATTACCATATCATTTCATTGCATCACAGGTTTATAATTGTGCACAGGTTTCTCATCTTCTTGCTGTTTATTTCAGCAATGGCTCTTGAACAATCAGTTAAGGATCTCCAGGCACAGAATGCACAGTTCCAAGAGCTGATCTTGAACCTGTCCAAGGGGCAGGATGAATTGAAGGCACTGCTGGCCAAGAAGACTAAAAAGACTAGAAGGTCTGCTGGGTTGATTAACATGGGAAGAAGGTTCAAAGGTCTTGCCAAGACCAAAGAACCAGTTGAAGACTATGAATCTGAGGAATCTGAGCAAGAGGTAGGCAGTCTCCACCACACAATGGGGGACTCTGATTCTGAGGCTAATTACTACCATGAGCCTAATGAAGACAAATTCAAGATGCTGGTGGATAGGATGGATGCCATGGAGTTGCAGAAGTCATCTGGGCTGGATTTTGAGGATTTGAGTCTGATATCTGGGGTAGTCATACCCATTGGTTTCAAGGTTCCTACATTTGTTATTTATGATGGGGTCTCTTGTCCCAAACTGCATCTGAGGTCCTATGTCAGAAGAATTCAACCCCACACTGCTGATAAAAAGTTGTGGATCCATTTCTTTCAAGAGAGTTTATCTGGAGCTCAGCTGGAGTGGTATTATCAGTTGGAGAGTGTCAACATCAGAGACTGGAATGATCTTGCTGAAGCTTTCTATAAGCAGTACCAATACAATGCTGACTTAGCCCCCACTCGCATGCAGCTTCAGAGCATGTCTATGGGTGCCAAAGAAAGTTTTAAAGAGTATGCTCAGAAGTGGAGATATTTAGCTGGAAGAGTTCAACCCCCTTTGACTGACAGGGAATTGGTTGATATGTTCATGTGTACGCTGAATGGTCCGTTCTACAGTCATCTCATTGGAAGCTCATCATCTGGCTTCACTGAGTTGATCATGACAGGAGAGCGAGTAGAGAATGGTATAAAGAATGGTAAGATCCATGTGGGCACTTCTTCATCAGGTGCTGCAAAGAAGCCTCCCACAGGGAAGAAAGAATCTAATGCTGTTTATGGTCAGCCTGATCGTAACAGAAGGCATCAGTCTGTCAGTGCAGTTCATATTTCAAATCCAACTCCTGCAACAACAGAGCAGCCACAGGGCAACCAACAGAGGGCTAGAAGACAATTCACGAAGATCAATATGTCAATGGCTCAGGCATTGCAACATTTGCTGAAGGCTGAACTTATTACTTTGAAAGAGGCTCCTCAGAATCCCAATGTTACCTCTCCCAGGTACAATCCCAATGCACGGTGTGCATACCATTCAAATTGTCAGGGACATGATACTAATAATTGCTGGGTCTTGAAGAATAAAATTCAGGATATGATTGATGCTGGAGAAATTGAGTTTGATCCCCCAGGTACTCCCAATGTGATTACTGCTCCAATGCCGAATCACGAGAAGACTGTCAATGCCATTGAAGAAGATCTACATGTCTATTCAGTTATGGAGTTTACCACACCACTATCTGTTATCAAGAAAAGGTTAGTACAAGCTGGAATCTTTCCAGGTTGTCGTGAAGATTGTTTGTATTGTACCTATAAGCCGGATAGTTGCTTCATATTGAGAGATGGAATTCAGCGTCTCATGGACAAGTATACTATAGTATTTGAGAGGACTCCATCGTCTGTAGAAAGTATGGTGGATCATCTGACTCAAGGTAGGAAGGTTGAAGAGGTTGACATGGTTGACAAAGTACCAATAAGAATCACTTCAAAGGGCCCCATTAAAATCACTCATCAGGGTCCAATCAAGATTACTGCTGAAGGTCCTGTGAAAGTTGTTGCTGAAGCCAGAGTAGCTCCTGTGGTTATTACTACTCCTGGTCCTATCCCATATACGTCTGACAAAGCTGTGCCTTGGCATTATGGATCTGATGTTTACATCCATGGTGTTAAGCAAGAGCCTGTAGCTGATGTGCCTGTTGATTTTGACAATATTGCTGGATCTAGTAAGATCACTCGTAGTGGAAGAGTTTTCTCTCCTCCAGATACTTCCAAGAATGCAGTTACTCCTGCTGCTACCTCCACCACTGATGCTCGGGGCAAGGGTCCTGTTATTGAGCCTGTATCTACTAATGTGCCAGCTGCTGATGACCTCTCTAAGCAGATGGAGGAAGTATTGAAAATCATTCGCAAGAGTGATTATGACATTGTTGATCAGTTGGGGCATACTCCCTCAAAGATTTCTATGCTGTCCTTGTTGCTGTGTTCTGAAGCTCATGCCAAGTCCTTGATCAAATTTCTGAAGACTGCATATGTGCCCAGTGCAATTTCTGCTGACCAATTTGAGAACTGTGTTGCCCACCTGACCTATGACAATGGGTTAGGATTCTCTGATGCTGATTTGACCCCTGCCAAGAGAGATCATAACAGGGCCTTGCATATTTCAATTGAATGCAGGGGCACTACCCTGTCTCATGTGTTGATAGACAATGGTTCCTCTTTGAATGTGTTGCCCAAGGAAGTCCTGAACAAGCTGAGTCCTGAAGATGCTGTGCTGAAGCCCAGTAATATTGTGGTAAAGGCTTTTGATGGTTCTAGAAGAGTAGTGCATGGGGAAATTGATCTTCCAATCCAAGTTGGTTCCCAGGTGTTTACTGCTACATTTTATGTGATGGATATTCGTCCTTCATACTCTTGTCTGCTTGGTCGTCCCTGGATCCATGGGGCAGGTGCTGTGACCTCTACATTGCACCAAAAGTTGAGATATCCGGTGAATGGAAAGGTTGTTACTGTCTATGGAGAAGAAGAATACTTTGTCAGCCATGTAAACACTTTCAAGTATTTGGAAATGGAAGGTGAATACATTGAGACTCCGTGTCAGACATTTGAAGTGGTTCCCTGGGTTGTTAATGATTATGTAGCTCCTCCTGTTGTGAAGAAAGTTCCTGTGGTCACCAGAAAGCCTCCAACAATGGTAATGGCCTCCCTCAATGATGCTAGAGCTGTGGTGGATGAAGAGTCCCAGAAGGCTGTTCGTCGTGCTCGTGCTGCCCGTATCACTAATCAAGGGGTTGTGAAGGACCAGATTAATGCTGTGGGAGATCAAGATGAAGACTACAACTTGGATGCATGGATTTTTCCTACTGTGGGTGCTGGACTCAACAATTGGAAAGCTGAAGATGTTATCCCTATCTCCTTTAGTCAGGAGTAAATACTATTACTGTGTTGTCGTTTTTTAAGTTTGTAATTTCTTGAACAATTGAACTCTTAAGCCTTGTGCCTTACCCGGGGCACAATGGCGTGCTTACTACGGGCTGTCATTTCATTTGCATACTTCATTCAATAAAATCAGTGGACGTTTCGTTTTCGTAAATATTGTGTTCCCTGTCTTTCTTTTCTTTTATTTTTGCTTTATCAGCTATGTGTTCTTACACACACCCACATCACTAAATGCAGATCCTCATCCACTCTGGATCCTGTTGATAACAGTTCTACTATTTCCAATTATAATTTCGAGAATCCGATCTATCAAACTGAAGACGGAAATGAGGACGATTGTGAAATACCTGTAGAGCTTGCTAGGTTGTTACAACAAGAAGAGAAAGCTATACAGCCACATGAAGAACCAGTCGAAGTTGTGAATTTGGGAACTGAAGAAAACAGAAAGGAGGTCAAGATAGGGGCTGATTTAGAGGACAGTGTCAAAAGCAGGTTGATTCAGATGTTACGTGACTATGTGGAGATCTTTGCTTGGTCTTATGAAGATATGCCAGGGTTGGATACAGACATTGTGGTTCACCGTTTGCCAGTGAAAGAAGATTGTCGTCCAAAGAAGCAAAAGGTTCGTCGAATGCGTCCTGAAATGTCAGAAAAGATCAAGGCAGAGGTAATGAAACAGTTCAATGCAGGGTTCTTAGCAGTGACTTCTTATCCTCAGTGGGTTGCAAATGTGGTACCAGTTCCTAAGAAAGATGGTAAGGTGCGTATGTGTGTGGACTACAGAGATTTGAACAAGGCCAGCCCCAAAGATGACTTTCCACTTCCTCATATTGATGTTCTGGTAGACAACACTGCTCAGCATAAGGTATTCTCTTTTATGGATGGTTTCTCTGGTTACAATCAAATCAAGATGGCACCCGAAGATATGGAGAAGACAACCTTTGTGACACAGTGGGGCACCTTTTGCTATAAGGTGATGCCATTTGGTTTGAAGAATGCAGGGGCAACATATCAGCGTGCTATGGTGGCTTTGTTTCATGATATGATTCATCATGAGATAGAGGTATATGTGAATGATATGATAGCCAGATCCCAGAATGAAGAACAACATCTTGACCATTTGCATAAATTGTTTGAGAGGCTGAAGAAATACAAGTTGAGATTGAATCCAAACAAGTGTACTTTTGGAGTTAGATCTGGAAAGCTCCTGGGTTTTATTGTCAGTGGAAAAGGTATTGAAGTGGATCCTGCAAAAGTGAAAGCTATACGAGAGATGCCAGCTCCCCGTACTGAGAAGGAGGTTAGAGGTTTCTTGGGACGATTGAACTACATTGCAAGATTTATTTCCCAATTGACTGCCATCTGTGAGCCAATCTTCAAATTATTGAAGAAAGATAAGGTGATGGAATGGAATGATGAGTGCCAGACCGCCTTTGATGAAATCAAAAGATATCTGCTAGAACCTCCAATTTTGATGCCACCAGTTGATGGAAGACCCTTGATCATGTACTTAACAGTGTTAGACAATTCAATGGGGTGTGTGTTGGGGCAACATGACGAGTCTGGTCGAAAAGAGCAGGAAATATACTACCTTAGCAAAAAGTTTACCGACTGTGAAACAAGATACTCACTGCTCGAGAAAACTTGCTGCGCTTTGGCATGGGCTGCTCGCCGACTAAGACAGTATATGTTGACCCATACTACCTTGTTGATTTCGAAGATGGATCCAATCAAGTACATATTTGAGAAACCTGCTCTCTCCGGAAGAATTGCAAGATGGCAAATGATCTTGACAGAATATGACATACAGTACACTACTCAGAAGGCCATTAAAGGAAGTGTTGTTGCTGATCATTTGGCTCATCAAGCAGTGGATGATTATCAGTCAATGAATTTTGAGTTTCCTGATGAAGACATTATGATTATTACCAAAGAACCTGGACAATATGACGGACCTGAACAAGGATCCCGATGGACTATGGTTTTTGATGGTGCCTCTAATGCACTTGGTAATGGTGTTGGTGTTGTGATTAGTTCCCCTGAAGGTTGTCATACCCCGATTACTGCCAGACTTTGTTTCTATTGTACCAATAACATGGCTGAGTATGAGGCATGTATCCTGGGTATTAAAGCTGCTATTGATATGAAGATTCAGTTCCTTGATGTGTATGGAGATTCAGCCCTGGTAGTAAGTCAAATTAAAGGAGATTGGGATACCAAGCATGATAACCTCATTCCTTACAGAGAGCATGTGTTGTCTTTGATCCCACATTTTAAAGAGATTACTTTTGGACACATTCCACGAAGAGAGAATCAGTTGGCAGATGCATTAGCTACCATGGCATCCATGTTTGAGATCAGTTGGGATGATGAAGCTCCCAAGATTACTATTGATAGATTTGAAAAGCCTGCATATTGCAATGAGATTGACACAGAAGGGGCAGAGGATAAGCCTTGGTTTTATGAAGTGAAAAGATATCTCGAAGCTCAGGAGTTCCCTGAAGGGGCATCTGTCAAAGATAGGAAATTTCTGAGAAGGTTCTCTGCTAAGTTCTTTTTGAGTAATGGCATTTTGTACAAGCGCAATCATGATTCAACTATGCTTCGTTGTGTGGATAAGAAGGAAGCAATTGAGATTATGAAAGACATGCATGATGGGATCTTTGGCACTCATTCCAGTGGTCATACTATGGCAAAGAAGATTTTGAGAGCAGGTTACTATTGGTCTACCATGGAAGCTGATTGTTACCAACATTCCAGAACATGTCACAAGTGTCAAATTTATGCTGATAAAGTCCATGTACCACCATCACCATTGAATGTGTTGACTGCTCCTTGGCCCTTTGCCATGTGGGGCATTGATATGATTGGTGAGATCAAGCCTACTGCTTCTAATGGGCATCGTTTCATCTTGGTTGCTATTGATTACTTCACAAAGTGGGTGGAGGCAGCTTCATTTGCATCTGTTACCAAGAATGTTGTGGCTCGATTTATTAAGAATAATCTCATATGTAGGTATGGCATCCCTGAAAGGATTATCACTGACAATGGCTCTAATTTGAACAACACTATGATCACTGATCTCTGCACGCAGTTCAAGATTAAGCATCACAACTCTTCTCCGTATCGTCCAAAGATGAATGGGGCAGTTGAAGCTGCTAATAAGAACATTAAGAAGATTGTACAGAAGATGACTGTTACTTATAAGGATTGGCATGAGATGTTACCATTTGCTCTTCATGGTTATCGTACCACAGTACGTACTTCAACAGGGGCAACCCCATTCTCCTTAGTCTATGGTATGGAAGCAGTTCTGCCCATTGAAGTTCAGATTCCCTCCTTGAGAATTATGAAAGATGCAGGCTTGGATGAAGATGAGTGGATTCAGACTCGACTTGACCAGATAAATTTGATTGATGAGAAGAGGTTAGCAGCAATTTGTCATGGCCAGATGTACCAGAAACGAATGATCAAAGCTTTTAACAAGAAAGTTAAGCCAAAGGTATATCAGGCTGGTGACTTGGTAATCAAGCGTATCATATTACCACAGGGTAATCCTAGGGGCAAGTGGACTCCGACATATGAAGGACCATTTGTAGTCAAGACAGTGTTTTCAGGAGGTGCCATGATACTGACTACAATGGATGGTGAAGACTTTCCACAGCCTGTAAACGCAGACATAGTTAAAAAATACTACGCATAAAAAGAGACCCGCTAGGTTGACAGGCCTAGGCAAAAATAAGGGCATCCCGGCAAACCAAAAGGGTTTGGGCAAAAATTAGGGATATATATAAAAAGATGTACACCCGGCAAGTCGAAAACCTGAAAAGGCGGCTTGGGCAAAAAAGGGTATCCCGGTGGATTGAAAACCTGAAAGGGCAATCCAGGCAAAAGTTAGGGATTAAAGCGTATGACTATGTCTCGTTTAGATCACCCATGAAACTGCAACCAGTTGTACTACTTATTCAAGCTCGAACAGATAAAGCTCAATCCAATCGTTTCCGTCTCAATAGCAAGAAGATGAGATACTTGAATGGCAATAGTAGAATTGAAACTCAATAGGATTGTTTCCCACATAGCTGATTTTCTCTGTTTTGTAAAAACTTTATGACAAAACCCTCTTACTAGGGTTTATGTCTCCTTGTACAAACTTACCCGTGTATGGGTCACTTTTTGATATAAATAAATTCCATCTTTTTGAATCCAGATTTACTTTTACCCTATTTACATAAGCGAAACGTCCATTGGTTGTGTTTGAATGCATGTATGCTTTTGAATATGATTGATGTTTACCAGAAATGCATGTATACTTAATATGATTGATGTTTACCAGAAATGCATGAAAATGCAGTAATAGTATTTACTTAAGGACAAACGAGGGAAGGATTTCAACGAAGCTTCGCCGGTTCATCTCTACAAAACAGCTACAAATCCCTCAGTAGGACAAATCCATCTTCATAAAGTCACATCTCCCCTGGAAGTTATATCCATCTCTTTTATCCTCATACGGATGTACGGAAATTACTTTCCAATAAGGATACGACGAACGAAGACGGGTGTTCTATCTACTCTACTATCAATTGAAGACGGGATGTTATATCTACCCTACCATCAACGAAGACGAAGGTTATATATACCTTATTATCCCCAGCAGACGGAGGGTTATGTATAATATATTCTTCAACAACGAATCGAGATTTATTTTCCCTGGCCAGCAGTTGATATACAAATATATCCAGACTCTTCCGGCAGTATCATGTCATACATACATCATTTACACCATACCATAACATACATAGTCATGAGTGCATAGTACATTACCTAAGTGCATCATATTATACATGCATACATAATACATAAACTAACACTATCATACAGAATGCTACTTTGTTTTCAGGTTAATTATCCAACAAGTGATCATCAGGATTGCTCTATCCTCCTGAAGACATGCTGTTACATCAGGATTACTCCAGTCTCCTGAAAGCATATCATACTATTACCTCAGGGTTGCTTTATCCTCCTGACAACTTCTCATTACTTCAAGACTGCTTTAGAGTTATTATTATTGACTGCTCTATCCTCCTGAAGACATGCTGTTACATCAGGATTACTCTAGTCTCCTGAAAGCATATCATACTATTACCTCAGGGTTGCTTTATCCTCCTGACAACTTCTCATTACTTCAAGACTGCTTTAGAGTTATTATTATTGATTGCTCTATCCTCCTGAAGACATGCTGTTACATCAGGATTACTCCAGTCTCCTGAAAGCATATCATACTATTACCTCAGGGTTGCTTCATCCTCCTGGCAACTTCTCATTGTTTCAAGACTGCTTTAGAGCTACTGATTGCTCTATCCTCCTGAAATCATATTATTACTTCAAGACTGCTTTAGAGCTACTGATTGCTCTATCCTCCTGAAATCATATTATTACTTCAAGACTGCTTTAGAGCTACTGATTGCTCTATCCTCCTGAAATCATATTATTACTTCAAGACTGCTTTAGAGTTATCATTACTGATTGCTCTATCCTCCTGAAATCATGTTATTACTTCAAGACTGCTTTAGAGCTATTGATTGCTCTATCCTCCTGAAATCATGTTATTACTTCAAGACTGCTTTAGAGCTATTGATTGCTCTATCCTCCTGAAATCATACTTCAAGACTGCTTTAGGGTTATCATTATTGATTACTCTATCCTCCTGAAGACATGCTGTTACATCAGGATTACTCCAGTCTCCTGAAAGCATATCATCAATACCTCAGGACTGCTCCAGACTCCTGACAGTTTTCATTATACCTCCATATTTTGGACTGCTTTATCTTCCAAGAAATATATCTGAAGAACTTTCCCCTAGTGGCATCTTTAAGCCCACTCAATCATATTCAACTAGCCATCTGTATCACTCTATGCACTGGCGAGTGCAAATTTTTGGGCTTTTGTGTTCAATCCCCTTCAACCTTCCAGGTCACGATTGGCAAATGTACCAATCTAACCCCTCAGGTTTCAGAAAATTGAACAGGGGCAGCTGTTGCACCCCAAAATTTGCCCTCACAATACAAGACTTTGTGTGCTAAGAAGGTTCACAAGGTTCACAAGTTCTCAATGCTTATATAACCTTTCATGAGGTTCATGAAGTCTACAAGTTACTTTATGAAGGTTCACAAGGTTCACAAGCTTCTCAACATTTAAATAACCTTTCATGAAGTTCATGAAGTCCACAAGTTACTTCTTGAACGTTCACAAGGTTCACAAGATTCATAATGCTTCCAATACCTTTCATGAGGTTCATGAAGTCTACAAGTCACTTCTTGAAGGTTCACAAGGTTCACAAGCTTCTCAACATCTTCAAGACCTTTCATGAAGTTCATGAAGTCTACAAGTCACTTCTTGAAGGTTCACAAGGTTCACAAGATTCACAATGTTTACATAACCTTCCATGAGGTTCATGAGGTCTACAAAGCCACTTTATGAGGTTCACAAGGTTCACAAGGTTCACAATACCTCCCATGAGGTTCACAAGACATTTTATGATGGTTCACAAGGTTCACAAAGTTCACAATTGGTCAAAGGAGTTGACAATTCCCTCAGACAATGCACCTCCTAAGCAGTGCATCCAAAACTAGGGTTTTGACTTTAATCAGGCTAAATGGACTTCCAATACCTCAAGTGAGCTTTATAGCATCTTATATGTGTATAAGAACCCCCATGACAAGTTTCAAGACTTTTCTCAAAGGTTTGCTCAGTCAGATGATCAGATAAGTCAAAATAAGTCAGTACAGTTAAAAAGTCAAACTGAGGTCAACTGTGGTCAAACCAAAGTCAAACTTCATGATTTTTTGCCAACATCAAGTATATGAAGTAAAATTCATCATTTGATCAAGGGTTGATCATGATTCATCAAGGAGATTCCAGATCATCAATAATCAGGAGTTTCTAAATTAGGGTTTCCTCAGTAAAAGTCAACTGAACTTTGACCAGCCATAACTTTCACATACTTAATCAACAAGTCTCCATCCAAATCTCATTTTGAAGGAAATTGAATTCTCTACAACTTTGATGTTGCAAGTTAAGCCCAAAAATGCTTCATTTGGAAGATATGAGCCAAGACATTATAGGACATTTCAAAAGTCAACAAAAAGTCAACAACTTCAAAAGGGCATAACTTGAGATTGGTAAATGACATGGACCTGAAACCAATGGGGTTGTTTAGAGGACTCTCCAAGCTTTCCAAAAAGTCCAAGAACGCCCTCATACCTTTAAAATTGTGGGAGATATGCTCTTGCAAAGTTGGGAAATTTTGTGATGGTTTATATTGAAAATGGGGGTCTAGAACCAATTCCTTCCAAATGGGCTTGCTAAATTGTGATCCAATCCACATCATATCATTATGCACGACCCAATTGACCAAAATTCAGAATTTTTATTATTTTATTTTTATTTATTATTGATTTAATTCATAAAAATCATTTTAAATAAATATAAAATATGAAAATCTATTTTTGGGTGAAGATTGAGCTTCTAGAATTTCATAAATGTTGATTGAATTTGAAAGAGAAAGGAATCATGAGATTGATCCAAGAATAGCAAGTCTTCATGAACAAATATTTGACTTTTACACCATGATCTTTTTCAATCTTTTTTGGATCAAATCTCCACACAACCAATGAGTTTTCTTAACCTAATTCACTCACATATATATACTAAACACAAACCTAACATTCATTCACAAATTCCAGCAGCCAAAGGTAAGTTTCAAAACTCAAAAAATCCTCCACAAACTCATATTCGGATTTGGAGATTCAAGGCTTTAGAAGGTAAACTAAGGACATAGACATGTTCTCTGATCATCCATGAAGCGAAATCCTCAATCATATGCATCCCATGTGCACCATATTGGCCAACCCGAGCTTGCTTTAACCTTGAATAAATTTTTTTCGATTCCAATGATTCACTGCATATTATTGAAATTTGTTTATATAACTTTGTTTGTTGATGATCATAGATGGAATCTGGATAATTTGGTGAAGCTCCATGGCCTAAAACGAAATTCACCATAGTTAGGGTTTTAACCAAGAATTGGGGTTTCGTGATTTACAAAATATAAATGACTTCTAAGATCATGGCTTGACTTGAATGGACCTCTGGAATATGTTTATGCTTTCAATTTTGTGAAATTGTACATTTTTGTTGCCCATTGTGTTTCGTAGGTTTTGCTGGGGTTCGTTTTTCGCAGGTAATCTCCCAGCAATTATCGCAGGAAAATTCGCATGTCACAAGGTTGAAGAAGAAGCTGATGGCGCGCAGCTGGGAATTTGAAAATCAGTTATAATATTTTATTAAATTGTTTCCATGTTTAATCACCAAAGCAGGTTTGGTCCAGTGGTGGAAGTAACGCGCGTATAACCTATGAGACCTGAGTTCGAGTCTTGGTCTCGTACATTATTTTTGCTATTTTTCAGGATGACAAGAAGATTGAATATATTATAGTTTCTGGCCATTCAATAATCAGAAGGGCTCTCCCAGCCAGGCGGTCAAGCATATGTGTATACATTCATAAGGTCCTGGGTACGAATCCCACCCCAGGCCTTTTTGTTTCTCTATTTTTCTGGATTTTTCAGGCAAAGCATGAAACAAATTCTCCTCCCTTCATTGTTGCCTGCACGTGGATGGCCCAGTGGTGAATGCATGTTGTTGTCAACCATAGGGGACTGGGTTCAAATCCCAGCCCCACCAGGTTTTTTTTCTTTCTTTCTTTTTGTTCTTTTCTTTTCTTTCTTTTAATTTAATTAATTTAAATAATTAAAATTATATTATTATATTATAAAATATGTATCTATTATGTATTCTAATTCCTAATATTATTTTCTAAAAAAATCTAAAACTCTTGATTTCTCAATTCAAATTTTATTTGTATAATTTATATTAGTTAAAATAATTTTATATAGTTAGTTAAAATAAAATTTTGTATATAACTAAACCCTAATTTTCAAAACCCTAAAACTATTTTCTAAAATAAAAATCTAATTCTATTTTTCTAAATAATTTTATTTTCTAGCTCTTAATGTAATTATTATGTATATCTATTTATTTATTTAATATGATTCATGCAAATTTTGTAAATATAATTATTTTTTATGAACATGATATTTAAAATTTATTTTCTTAATAATGTGTAAATATTTTTTTATAATTGTTGATATATATTCATAAATAATTAAATTTTTGTAAATGATTAAGATTTATAATTATATTATGCTTAAAATTTTTCTTATTATATATTAAAATTAAACTTTGTGTTCATATCATTATAATATTTTTCTATTTATTTCTATTTACTTTAATTATTGTTACTAATTATACTATTATTTATTATTTTTTTTGATTACTATTATCTCATATTTTTATTATTATTTCTCTAACCTTGTTTATTTCTAATTATTCTTATTTCACTAATTTTATTTATTTTTTTTACTAACCCTATTTTATTGTTATTTATCACTAACCTCTATTTTATTTATTTATTTATTTTTGCTTATTATATTTATTTTGCTATATATTTATATTTCTTGCTATTTATTATTGTTATAATTATGTTGTAATTGCTTCTCGGATGTAAATTTTGTAAATATTATAATTATTTTATTATTGCTATGGTTAGTAAATTAGGGAGTGCAAAAACATGTATTCTATGTAAAATTAACTTAGATCATTTAATCATAAGATAATTAATATTGAACACTCACACACGTAAGTCGATTTTTAATCGCCGTCTCACTTTCTAAGGTTATCCCTCAAGTTGCCTAAATCATAAGGTCAAGTGGGGTGTATAAAGCAAGTCCCTTAAAAAAGAAAAGTCATCAAGTCCCTCATGGTTGCCTTTACGAATCAAGTCCCTTCGAATAATGATGATAGTCCCTCCTTTATGCTTATTACACCCCACAGTTGCCTTCATAAAACAGAATGTCCCTCTTATGTCCCTTACATCCAAGGTAATGACTACCTACTCCTTAATAGTAGGGATAGTCTTACCAATGAAAGGATAAAGAACAAGAAAGACTTAAAACTTTAGGGTAGGTTCCTCTTATGTACTTGCTCACTTCAAAAACTTTTCACACTTAAACAAATTTCAAACAAATTTTCAAAAACAAGTTTCTACGCATCCGTACATGGATCATTATTAACTATTCTGAAAATTTTTCTATTCACACACTACACTTTCAAAAACAATTCAAAAGTGAGCTAAGTAACTAAGAGCCCATGGATAACCATGGATGTAAAGGGTGCTAACACCTTCCCTTTACATAACCTACCCCCCGGACCCAATCTCTTAAGGTCTTTCCTGTTCTTTTATACCCTTTCCTTTTGGATAAAATAAAAGTCGGTGGCGACTCTTGCTATCCGCAACATAACCAAAGTCAGTTCTCCCACCATGTTACAGGGTCCAATTAAGATTATTGCTGAAGGCCCTGTGAAGGTTGTTGCTGAAGCCAGAGTGGCTCCTATGATCATTACTACTCCTGGTCCTATTCCATATACGTCTGATAAAGCTGTGCCTTGGCATTATGGGTCTGATGTTTATATCCATGGTGTTAAGCAGGAACCCTTAGCTGATGTGCCTGTTGATGTTGATAATATTGCTGGATCTAGTAAGATCACACGAAGCGGAAGGGTTTTCTCTCCTCCAGTTACCTCCAAGAATGCAGTTACTCCTGCTGCTACCTCCACCACTGATGCTCGGGGAAAAGGTCCTGCTATTGAACCTATACCTACTGATGTGTCAGCTGCTGATGATCTCTCTAAGCAGATGGAAGAAGTATTGAAGATCATTCGTAAGAGTGATTATGACATTGTTGATCAGTTGGGGCATACTCCCTCCAAGATTTCTATGTTGTCTTTATTACTATGCTCTGAGGCTAATGCCAAGGCTTTGATTAAGTTTCTGAAGACTGCCCATGTACCCAATGCAATTTCTGTTGACCAATTTGAGAATTGTGTTGCCCACCTGACCTATGATAATGGGTTAGGTTTCTCTGATGCTGATTTGACTCCTGCCAAAAGGGATCATAACAGGGCCCTGCATATCTCAATTGATTGCAGGGGCACTACCCTGTCACATGTATTGATAGACAATGGTTCCTCTCTGAATGTATTGCCCAAAGAAGTCCTGAATAAACTGAGTCCCGAAGATGCTGTGCTGAAGCCCAGTAATATAGTGGTGAAGGCTTTTGATGGTTCGAGAAGAGTGGTGCATGGAGAAATTGATCTCCCAATCAAAGTTGGTTCTCAGGTTTTTAATGCTACATTTTATGTGATGGATATTCGTCCTTCGTACTCTTGTTTGCTTGGTCGTCCCTGGATCCATGGGGCAGGTGCTGTAACCTCTACATTACATCAGAAGCTGAGATATCCGGTAGAAGGGAAAGTTGTCACTGTTTATGGAGAAGAAGGATATGTTGTTAGCCATGTGAACACCTTCAAGTATCTTGAAGTGGAAGGTGAATACGTTGAAACTCCGTGTCAGACATTTGAAGTGGTTCCTTGGGTAGTTAATGATTATGAAGCTCCTCCTGTTGTCAAGAAAGTGCCTGTGGTCACTAGAGTACCTCCAACAATGGCTTCCCTCAAAGATGCTAGAGCTGTAGTGGATGAAGAGTCCTAGAAGGCTGTTCGTCGTGCTCGTGCTGTTCGTATCACCAATCAAGGGGTTATGAAAGATCATATCAATGCTGTGGGTGACTATGAGGAAGACTACAACTTGGATGCTTGGATTTTTCCTACTGTGGGTGCTGGACTCAATAATTGGAAAGCTGAAGATGTTATCCCTATCTCCTTTAGTCAGGAGTAAATACTATTACTGTGCTGTTACTTTTAAGTTTGTAATTTCTTGAACAATTGAACTCTTAAGCCTTGTG
Organism: Lathyrus aphaca; assembly: GCA_963966055.1. Classification (NCBI taxonomy): domain Eukaryota; kingdom Viridiplantae; phylum Streptophyta; class Magnoliopsida; order Fabales; family Fabaceae; genus Lathyrus; species Lathyrus aphaca. Next base: position 722,200,993 of record OZ014519.1, on the reverse strand, counting down.
CCTTACCCGGGGCACAATGGTGTGCTTGTTACGGGCTGTCATTTCATTTGCATACTTCATTCAATAAAAATCAGTGGACGTTTCGTTTTCGTAAATATTGTGTTCCTTGTCTTTCTTTTCTTTTATTTTTGTTTTATCAGCTATGTGTTCTTACACACACCCACATCACTAAAATGCAGATCCTCATCCACTCTGGATCCTGTTGATAACAGTTCTACTATTGCCAATTATAATTTCGAGAATCCGATCTATCAAACTGAAGACGGAAATGAGGACGATTGTGAAGTACCTGTAGAGCTTGCTAGGTTATTACAACAAGAAGAGAAAGCCATACAGTCACATGAAGAGCCAGTCGAAGTTGTGAATCTGGGAACTGAAGAAAACAGGAGAGAAGTCAAGATAGGGGCTGAATTAGAGGATAATGTCAAGAGCAGATTGATTCAGATGCTACGTGACTATGTGGAGATCTTTGCTTGGTCTTATGAAGATATGCCAGGGTTGGATACAGACATTGTGGTTCACCGATTACCAGTAAAAGAAGATTGTCATCCAAAGAAGCAGAAGGTTCGTCGTATGCGTCCTGAAATGTCAGAGAAGATCAAAGCAGAGGTAATGAAACAGTTCAATGCAGGGTTCTTAGCTGTGACTTCTTATCCTCAGTGGGTTGCAAATGTGGTACCAGTTCCTAAGAAAGATGGTAAGGTACGTATGTGTGTAGACTACAGGGATTTGAACAAAGCCAGCCCCAAAGATGACTTCCCACTTCCTCATATTGATGTCCTGGTAGACAACACTGCCCAGCATAAGGTATTCTCTTTTATGGATGGTTTCTCTGGTTACAATCAAATCAAGATGGCACCTGAAGATATGGAGAAGACAACATTTGTTACACAGTGGGGGAGCTTTTGCTATAAGGTGATGCCATTTGGTTTGAAGAATGCAGGGGCAACATATCAGCGTGCTATGGTGGCTTTGTTTCATGATATGATTCATCATGAGATAGAAGTGTATGTGGATGATATGATAGCCAGGTCCCAGAATGAAGAACAACATCTTGATCATTTGCATAAATTGTTTGAGAGGTTGAAGAAATACAAGCTGAGATTGAACCCAAACAAGTGTACTTTTGGAGTTAGGTCTGGTAAACTCCTGGGTTTCATAGTCAGTGGAAAAGGTATTGAAGTAGATCCCGCAAAAGTGAAAGCTATACGAGAGATGCCAGCTCCCCGCACTGAGAAGGAGGTTAGAGGTTTCTTGGGACGCTTGAATTACATTGCCAGATTTATTTCCCAATTAACTGCCATCTGTGAGCCAATCTTCAAGTTGTTGAAGAAAGATCAGGTGATGGAATGGAATGATGAGTGCCAGACTGCCTTTGATGAAATCAAGAGATATCTGCTAGAACCTCCAATTTTGATGCCACCAGTTGATGGAAGACCCTTGATTATGTACTTAACAGTGTTAGACAACTCAATGGGGTGTGTATTGGGGCAACATGACGAGTCTGGTCGAAAAGAGCAGGAAATATACTACCTTAGCAAAAAGTTTACCGACTGTGAAACAAGATACTCACTGCTCGAGAAAACTTGCTGCGCTTTGGCATGGGCTGCTCGCCGACTAAGACAGTATATGTTGACCCATACTACCTTGTTGATTTCGAAGATGGATCCAATCAAGTACATATTTGAGAAACCTGCTCTCTCTGGAAGAATTGCAAGATGGCAAATGATCTTGACAGAATATGACATACAGTATACTACTCAGAAAGCCATTAAAGGAAGTGTTGTTGCTGATCATTTGGCTCATCAAGCAGTGGATGATTACCAGTCAATGAGTTTTGAGTTCCCTGATGAAGACATTATGATCATTACTAAAGAACCTGGACAATATGACGGACCTGAACAAGGATCCCGATGGACTATGGTTTTTGATGGTGCCTCTAATGCACTTGGTAATGGTGTTGGTGTTATGATTAGTTCCCCTGAAGGTTGTCATACCCTAATTACTGCCAGACTTTGTTTCTATTGTACCAATAACATGGCTGAGTATGAGGCATGTATCCTGGGTATTAAAGCTGCTATTGATATGAAGATTCAGTTCCTTGATGTGTATGGAGATTCAGCCCTGGTAGTAAGTCAGATTAAAGGAGATTGGGATACCAAACATGATAACCTCATTCCTTACAGAGAGTATGTGTTGTCTTTGATCCCACATTTTAAAGAGATTACCTTTGGACATATTCCACGAAGAGAGAATCAGTTGGCAGATGCATTAGCTACCATGGCATCTATGTTTGAGATCAGATGGGATGATGAAGCTCCCAAGATTACCATTGATAGATTTGAAAAGCCTGCATACTGCAATGAGATTGATACTGAAGAAACAGAGGAGAAGCCTTGGTTCTACGAAGTAAAAAGATATCTTGAAGCTCAGGAGTTCCCTGAAGGGGCATCTGTCAAAGATAGGAAGTTTCTGAGAAGATTTTCTGCTAAGTTCTTCTTAAGTAATGGGATTTTGTACAAGCGCAATCATGATTCAACTATGCTTCGTTGTGTGGATAAGAAGGAAGCAATTGAGATTATGGAAGATATGCATGATGGGATCTTTGGCACTCATTCTAGTGGTCATACTATGGCAAAGAAGATATTGAGAGCAGGTTACTATTGGTCTACCATGGAAGCTGATTGCTATCAACACTCCAGAACGTGTCACAAGTGTCAAATCTATGCTGATAAAGTACATATACCTCCATCACCATTGAATGTGCTGACTGCTCCTTGGCCCTTTGCCATGTGGGGCATTGATATGATTGGTGAGATCAAGCCTACTGCTTCTAATGGGCATCATTTCATCCTGGTTGCTATTGATTACTTCACGAAGTGGGTAGAGGCAGCTTCATTTGCATCTGTTACCAAAAATGTTGTGGCTCGATTCATTAAGAACAACCTCATATGTAGGTATGGTATCCCTGAAAGGATTATTACTGACAATGGCTCTAATCTGAACAACACTATGATTACTGATCTCTGCACGTAGTTCAAGATTAAGCATCACAACTCTTCTCCGTATCGTCCAAAGATGAATGGGGCAGTTGAAGCTGCTAATAAGAACATTAAGAAGATTGTACAGAAGATGACTGTTACTTACAAGGATTGGCATGAGATGTTACCATTTGCTCTTCATGGTTATCGTACTACAATACGTACTTCAACAGGGGCAACCCCATTCTCCTTAGTCTATGGTATGGAAGCAGTTCTACCCATTGAAGTTCAGATTCCCTCCTTAAGAATTATGAAGGATGCAGGCTTGGATGAAGATGAATGGGTTCAGACTCGACTTGACCAGATAAATTTGATTGATGAGAAGAGGTTAGCAGCAGTTTGTCATGGCCAGATGTACCAGAAACGAATGATCAAGGCTTTCAACAAGAAGGTTAAGCCAAAGGTATATCAGGCTGGTGACTTGGTAATCAAGCGTATCATATTACCACAGGGTGATCCTAGGGGCAAGTGGACTCCTACATATGAAGGACCATTTGTAGTCAAGACAGTATTCTCAGGAGGTGCCATGATACTTACTACCATGGATGGTGAAGATTTCCCACAGCCTGTAAACGTAGACATAGTTAAAAAATACTACGCATAAAAAGAGACCCGCTAGGTTGACTGGCCTAGGCAAAAATAAGGGCATCCCGGCAAACCAAAAGGGTTTGGGCAAAAATTAGGGATATATATAAAAAGATGTACACCCGGCAAGTCGAAAACCTGAAAAGGCGGCTTGGGCAAAAAAGGGTATCCCGGTGGATTGAAAACCTGAAAGGGCAATCCAGGCAAAAGTTAGGGATTAAAGCGTATGACTATGTCTCGTTTGGATCACCCATGAAACTGCAACCAGTTGTGTTACTTACTCAAGCTCGAACAGATAAAGCTCAATCCAATCGTTTCCGTCTCAACAGCAGAAGATGAGATACTTGAAGATAATGGCAATAGTAGAATTGAAACTCAATAGGATTATTTCCCACATAGCTGATTCTCTTTGTTTTGTAAAATTTTATGACAAAATCCTCTTACTAGGGTTTATGTCTCCTTGTACAAACCTACCCATGTATGGGTCACTTCTTGATATGAATAAAATTCCATTTTTGAATCCAGATTTACTTTTACCCTATTTACATAAGCGAAACGTCCATTGGTTGTGTTTGAGTGTATGTATGCTTTTGAATATGATTGATGTTTACCAGAAATGCATGTATGCTTAATATGACTGATGTTTACCAAAAATTCATGAAAATGCAGTAATAGTATTTACTAAGGACGAACGAGGGAAGGATTTCAACGAAGCTTCGCCGGTTCATCCCTACAAAACAGTTACAAACCCTCAGTAGGACAAATCTATCTTCATAAAGTCACATCTCCCCTGGAATTTATATCCATCTCTTTTATCCTCATACGGATATTCGGGAAATTTACTTTCCAATAAGAGTACGACGAACGAAGACGGGAGGTTATATATACCTTACTATCCCCAGCAGACGGGAGGTTATGTATACCCTACTATCAAACGAAGACGGGAGGTTATGTATACCTTATTATCAAACAAGACGGGAACGAGTTCCTCATACTCTTCAGCAACAAATCGGGATTTATTTTCCCTTGCCAACAGTTGTTGTACGAAGATATCCAGACGCTTCAGGAAACATCATATCATACATACATCATTTACATCATACCATAACATACATATCCACAGATACATAATACATTACTTAAGTACATCATATTATACATGCATACATAATGCATAAACTAATATTACCATACAGGATGCTACCTTGTTTTCAGGTTAATTCTCCAACAGACAGACTTCATCAACAACTTGTGACTATTGGGCCGTTGTTTATCCTCCCAAAAGTTATCATTTCCTCAGGACGTTGTTATCCTCCTGAAAGCATATTATCTCCTCGGGACGTTGTTTATCTTCCTGAAAGCTATCATCACTTCCTCAGGGTGTTGTTTATACTCCTGAAAGCATATTATTACCTTGGGCCATTGTTTATCTTCCCAAAGGTTACCACTTCCTCAGGATGTTGTTTATCCTCCTGAAAGCATATTATTACCTTGGGCCGTTGTTTATCTTCCCAAAGGTTACCATTCCCTCAGGACGTTGTTATCCTCCTGAAAGCTATCAATCCCTCAGGACTGCTTTATCCTCCTGAAAGCATATTATCTCCTTGGGCCGTTGTTTATCTTCCCAAAGGTTATATCATTACCTCAGGACTGCTTTATCCTCCTGAAAGCATATTATTTTGGGCCGTTGTTTATCTTCCCAAAGGTTATATCATTACCTCAGGACTGCTTTATCCTCCTGAAAGCATATTATTTTGGGCCGTTGTTTATCTTCCCAAAGGTTACCACTTCCTCAGGACGTTGTTTATCTTCCTGAAAGCTATCACCCCTACCTCACGACGTTGTTTATCCTCCTGAAAGCATATTATTACCTCAGAACGTTGTTTATCTTTCTGAAAGCATATCATTCCCTCAGGACGTTGTTATCTTCCTGAAAGCATATTATTACCTCAGGACTGCTTTATCCTCCTGAAAGCATATTATTACTTCGGGACGTTGTTGATCTTCCTGAAAGCTATCATCATTATATCTTCATATTTTGGACTGCTTTATCCTCCAAGAAATGTATCTGAAGAACTTTTCTCCAAGTGGCATCTTTAAGCCCACTCAAGCATACACAACCAATCATCAATACTACTCTACACACTGGTGAGTGCAAATTTTTGGGATTTTGTGTTCAATCCCCTTCAACCTTCCAGGTCACGACTGACACATATACCAATCTAACCCCTCAGGTTTCAGAAAATTGAACAGGGGCAGCTGTTGCACCCCAAAATTTGCCCTCACAATACAAGACTTTGTGTGCTAAGAGGTTCACAAGGTTCACAAGACCTTTCATGAGGTTCATGAAGTTTACTAGACACTTTATGAGGTTCACAAGGTTCACAAGATTCACAATACTTACAAGACCTTTCATGAGGTTCATGAAGTCTACAAGACACTTTATGAGATTCACAAGGTTCACAAGACCTTTCATGAGGTTCATGAAGTCTACAAGACACTTTATGAGGTTCACAAGGTTCACAAGACCTCCCATGAGGTTCATAAGGTTCACAATACATCTTATGATGGTTCACAAGGTTCACAAAGTTCACAAATAGTCAGAAGAGTTGACAATTCCCTCAGACAATGTACCTCCTAAGCAGTGCATCCAAAACTAGGGTTTTGACTTTAATCAGGCTAAATGAACTTCCAAGACTTCAAGTGAGATTCATAACATCTTATATGTGTGTAAGAACCCCCATGACAAGTTTCAAGACTTTTCTCAAAGGTTTGCTCAGTCAGATGATCAGATAAGTCAAAATCAGTCAAAGTAGTTAAAAAGTCAAACTAAGGGCAACTGTGGTCAAACCAAAGTCAAAATTCATGATTTTTTTGCCAACATCAAGTATATGAAGTAAAATTCATCATTTGATCAAGGTTTGATCATGATTCATCAAGGAGATTTCAGATCATCAAGAATCAGGAGTTTCTAAATTAGGGTTTCCTTAGTAAAAGTCAACTGAACTTTGACCAGCCATAACTTTCACATGCTTCATCACCAAGTCTCCATCCGAAGCTCATTTTGAAATTGAATTCTCTACAACTTTGTGTCTCACAAGCCAAGCCCAAAAATGCTTCATTTGGAAGGTATGAGCTAAGACATTATAGGTCCTTTTGAAAGTCAACAAAAAGTCAACAACTTCAAAAGGGCATAACTTGAGAATGGTGAATGATATGGACATGAAACCAATGGGGTTGGTTAGAAGACTATTCAAGCTTTCCAAAATGTCCAAGAACACCCTCATAGCATTAAAATTGAAGGATGTGTGCCCTTGCAAAGTTGGGAAATTTTAGGGAAGTTTATGAAGCAAATGGAGGTTTAAAACCAAATTTTGCTAAGTGGGTTGAACTTTTAATGACCCAAAGCAATCCATGACATCATGCACGAAAATTCTTTGATATTTTCATAATTTTTATTTTATTTAATTAATTTATTATGATTTTTTATATTAAAAATCATTTTAAATTTAAATAAAATATTAAATGTGAAGATTTAAAATTATTTTTGATTCTAGAAGGTCATGAATTCAATATGGATCAAATTGATACAAAGATAATGTTGATTGGCTTGAAATAGAAAGTGTTTATGCAAAAATATTTGAATTTCAAAGCCTTATCTTTTTGAATCTTTTTGGATCAAATCTTCCACACAAATATCAAGTTTCTGACCTAAATACATCACACTATAAGTACATGAGATAACCCTAATGAGAGAAGACGATTTGCAGCCTCCCAAGAGTAAGTTCAAAATTTCAAAATCCATCAAAAATCCAAATTTCGGTTTCTTCATTGCAAGGCATTTGAAGGTATTTTAAAGACATAGCAATGATCCCTGGACTTCAATGATCATGTACCAATGATTATATTCATCCATAACCTCATGAACATATCAAACCGAATCAAAACATTGACCTCTTTAAGTTTTTTTCGTTTTCATACATACATGTAATATAAATTGATTTTGATTCTGGATTTGTGTTTGTGTTAAGCTTGTGAACGTTTCTGGGCAATTTAATTTGACTTTCGATGCAGGAGTAAAGAACCACCATTGCTAGGGTTTCGGCCATGGATTTGGGGTTTTGTCTTAAACCTAATATAAATAAGTTCTAAGAACATAGAACAATTCTATGGACCTTGGGGATTATGAAACACTGATCATTGTTGAGAAATTTTACTGTTTTGATGCTTGTCCAATTTCGTAGGTTCTTGTATGTTGAAATTCACAGGAAACATTGCAGCAAAATTCGCATGAAATTTCGTAGGTAATTTGGAGAAGAAGACCTGCACGCGTTTTCTGATTTTGAATTGTTGTAATATATTATAATGTTTTGTTTCTGTTTTATATCACAAGCGTTGTGCTTGTCCCAGTGGTGAAGGGTGCGCGTGTATAGCCAAATGACTTGAGTTCGAATCCTGGCTTCCCAATTTTTTTTCTTATTTTTCAGTTTATTCATTAGACATCATATATTATGTATTATTGCCATTATATTAACAAGTGCGCTCTCCCAGCTGGATTGGTTAAGGTGTTTGTGTGATGTTTGAAGGTCCTGGGTTCGATTCCCCCAGGCCTTTTGTTTTGCTTATTTTTCATGATTTTCAGGTTTTAGACAACAAAAGCAATTCAACCCCCTCCTTTGTCACTTGCGCACAGGTTGACCCAGTGGATGGAAGCTTTTTCCAGGTATTGGGAGGTCCTGGGTTCAAAACCAGGCCTCCCCTTTTTTCTTTCTCTCTTTTATTTTTCTGTTTTAATTAATATTATTATTTGTTTTCTTAATTAAAATTAGTGGATAATTAAATTATAAACCTAATTTTCTTAATTCTAAAATTTTCATAAACCCTAATTCATCTTTATTAATTCTAATAACCTTTTTTTTATTATCATATAAATGTTATTTTATTTTATTATATAATTTAAAAATAATTCTTATTTGTAAATAATTAAGTTAACCCTAATTTTATTTTTTTCATAATCCAAAATTTTCTTTTATTTAAAATTTAATCTTATTATAATCTTTAATTTATTTTTTATAAACCTTCATCATATGTATATATTATACAAATTGTTTATAATTTAAATCTTATGCTTAATATTAAAATTTTGTTAATTATAATTAAATTCCATAAATTGTTTATAATTCAATTTTGTATGTAAATAATTTTATTATATGTTTACAAATATGTTAAAAATTGCTAATTTAATTTTTGTAATTATAATTCTATTTTCATATTATGTTCATAATTAATTTTTTTATATAATTTACACATAACTTAAAAATTTTATAATAATTAGTATAATTGTTTATATTTTAATATTAAATAATAATTGTTTATAAAATAGAAATTTTTTTATTATAATATTTTTGCTTATTTCATTATTATTATTAATTATATTCTTGTGATATTTATTTATTACTAACCCCATTAATTTGGTATTATTTTTATTATTTTCACTAACCCAATTTTTATTATTATTATTTAATATTTTGCTTATTTATTTAAATTGCTTTTATTATTATTATGTAATTGCTCCTTGGTGTAATATTTATTTATAATGTTTATTATTTATATTTTATGCTATGGTTAGTAAATAGGGAGTGTAAATATACTTGTAATTTAAAATTAATTTAGATCATTTAAATTTAAAGATAAATATTAAATTGAACACTCACACACGTAAGTCGATCTTTGATCGCCATCTCACTTCCTTAGGGATACCTCTCATATTGCCTAATCAAAAGGTCAAGTAGGGTGTATAAAGCAAAAGTCCTTCAAAATAAAGTCATCTAGTCCCTTAACGAATAAAAGATCAAGTCCCTTTCGAATGTTGCCTTCATAATGATCTTGTCCCTTTTCGAATAAAGATGATAGTCCTTCCAAAATTGCTTATACACCCCACAGTTGCCTACATAAACAGATGTCCCTTCACTTGTCCCACACATCCAAGGTAATGACTACCTATTCCTTAATAATAGGGATAGTCTTACCACTTAAAGGATCCAAGAACAGAAAAGACTTAAACTTAGGGTAGGTTCCTCATAGTTACTTGCTCACTCTTCAAAACTTTTCAAACACTTCACACTTTCAAACAAATTTTCCAAGCAAAGGTTTTTTACGCATCCGTACATGGATCATTATCAAACTCTTATGAAAATTTCTATTCACACACTTCACATTTCAAAAACATTTTAAAGTGAGCTAAGTAACTAAGAGCCCATGGATAACCATGGATGTAAAGGGTGCTAATACCTTCCCTTTACATAACCTACCCCCCGGACCCAAAAATCTTTTAAAAGGTCTTTCCTGTTCTTTTATGCCATTCCTTTGGATAAAATAAAAGTCGGTGGCGACTCTTGCTATCCGCAACATAACTAAAGTCAGTTCTCCCACCGTGTTACATATGGCGGTTAAAGCAAAAGTTAAGATTCATAGGACGGATGGTACCTAAATGGTTACACCTGTGTAATTGGTATCTAAGTCCTAAGGCATCAACAATCATGGTGACAAGACCTCCTACTAATATGGGTAGATCAGGTTCTTCTTGGATTCGGGTGAAAGTTTGCATCATGAAGGGTACACCATTAACTGGCTGTCCATTAGTCAGATATGACATAATGAATATCTCATCTTTAGATACTCCAGTAAGGTTTTCTTCTTTTCCAAAGAAGGTGTGGGCAAGGATCTTATGGAAATAGCGGATAGCAGGGTTATGTATCTCATCATTGTTCATGTTATTTGGTTCAGGATGGTAATTTCCGGTTAAGGTTCCCCAAAAGAAGTCCAGCTCAATGTCCATCAATTCTACCTGTGTGGTAGTAAAAGCAAAGGGTCCACTAGGGAATCCTAATAAGTCAGCTAGTTCTCTATGGTTAAAGTCATATTTTATTCCGAATAGGCGGAAACTGATAAATCCTTTCCTGAATCCAAAACCGCGCTAGGGTAAGTAAATTAAGGAGCTTAGGAACTCAAGGGTGAGCTTGCGGTAAGTCACAAACTTTTGTTTTATCAGTGCATTCTCCCATCCAAGTTGGTTAAACAAGTATAGGATGCTATCATGTATACCTAAGGTTTCCATAGTCAGATCATCCGGGTACATAGTCAAATCCATTGGTCTCTGTGATAACTCTTCATATTTCATTCTTTGGTTCCTACCTCTAAATTTGGTTTCCATAATGTTTCTCGGTTGGTTAGCCATAGTTAGTGTAAATACGGAGGAAACAAATCAGGGGGAGAAGGAAAGTGGAAAAGACTTTAGAAAATCTGTAAAAGTGATTTAAAAATTAAAATAAGGAAAATAAGAAAATAAATGTATAAATAAAAGCAATAATAGTAATAATGAAATAAAACTATAAAACAGACAAAACAAATAAACGAATAATAAAATGATAAATGACAAAATGATTAAATGATTAAATGATTAAATGATTAAATGGGTTGCCTCCCACTAAGCGCTGTTTTTATCGTCAAAAGCCTGACGTAATGCTTAGGTGTAGATTAATCAGGGAAATTAGTGGACAACTCTAAAAGCCTTAGACTATTTGCATAATCTCTATTTTCAACTTTATGGTAATGTTTTAAACGTTGTCCGTTTACTGTGAACAGTTCACTATTCCTACCCTTAATTTCTATTGCTCCGCTCGGGAACACTCTAGTTATTTCAAAGGGTCCTAACCATCTAGATTTTAGTTTTCCAGGAAAGAGTCTAAGTCTTGAATTAAAGAGGAGTACAACGTTTCCCACACTAAATTCTTTCCTAGATAGGCGTCTATCGTGTCATCGCTTAGTTCTTTCTTTATATATTTTAGCATTCTCATAAGCATCTAACCTTAACTCTTCTAATTCGTTAATATCGAGGATTCGCTTTTCTCCTGCAGCATTATAGTTTATATTGAGAGTTTTGATCGCCCAATATGCTTTGTGTTCTAGTTCTACCGGGAGATGACAAGACTTTCCATATACTAATTTGAAAGGTGTAGTTCCTATGGGTATCTTGTAAGCTGTCCTATAAGCCCATAAAGCTTCATTAAGTTTAGATGACCAATCTTTCCGAGATATGGCGACAGTCTTTTCTAAGATTTGTTTAATTTCTCTGTTTGAGACTTCGACTTGTCCACTTGTTTGTGGATGATATGGTGTTGCCACACGGTGTCTGACTCCATACTTAGATAGTAATTTGTCAAAGATTTTTGAAATGAAGTGCGAGCCACCGTCACTTATGACGAGTCTAGGCACACCAAATATGGGAAAGATTATATTTTTGAAAAGCTTTATTACTACTCGTGTGTCATTTGTAGGAGAAGCTATAGCCTCAATCCACTTTGAAACGTAATCAACAACTACGAGTATGTAATTATTACCGAAAGATGATGGGAATGGTCCCATGAAATCTATTCCCCAGACATCAAAGACTTATACTTCTAATATTCCTTTTTGAGGCATTTCATCTCTTCTTGAAATATTACCGGTGCGTTGACACCGATCGCAATTTATAACAGCGATGTGGACATCTTTCCATAAATTAGGCCAGAATAGGCCGGCTTGTAAGATTTTTGCACAAGTCTTGGAAGTGCTTGCATGTCCACCATAAGGAGAGGAATGGCAATGAGCAATGACATCTTCTATTTCTTCTTCGGGAATACATCGACGAAAGATTCCATCGGGTCCTCTTTTGAACAATAAAGGTTCATCCCAATAGTAATGTTTGAGATTGTGAAAGAATTTCTTTTTCTGCTGATAGGTTAAGTCAGGGGGAAGAGCTCCTGCAGCTAGGTAGTTGACAATGTCAGCGTACCATGGCAGTCCTACAGTTGTTTGGATTGTTTCCACGGGTTCTGGTTCATCTATGTCTAACTGAACTGGGTCGCTTCCTATTTGTGCTATCAACTGTTCATACGGAAAATCATCGTTAATCGGCGCTTGTTCGGGTTTAATACCTTCTATTCTAGATAAATGGTCCGCTACGACGTTTTCAGTACCTTTCTTATCTTTTATTTCAAGATCAAACTCTTGTAAGAGTAAAATCCATCTCAAGAGTCTTGGTTTAGCATCTTTCTTAGTTAATAGATATCTGATAGCAGCGTGGTCTGTGTAAACAATTATTTTCGCTCCCACTAGGTAAGAACGGAATTTGTCAAGCGCAAAGACAACTGCTAACAATTCTTTTTCAGTAGTGGCGTAGTTCATCTGAGCAGAATCTAAGGTTCTACTAGCATAGTAAATCGCATGAAGTTTCTTGTCCTTCCTCTGGCCTAGAACTGCGCCTACAGCATAGTCACTCGCATCGCACATGATTTCGAAAGGTAATCTCCAGTCAGGGGGTTGCATGATTGGTGCGGTGATGAGGGCTGTTTTTAGAGTTTCGAATGCTTTAAGACAATCTTCATTGAATATGAACTCAGCGTCTTTCATTAATAAACCGGTAAGAGGTTTAGTGATTTTCGAGAAATCTTTGATGAATCGTCGGTAGAAACCGGTGTGTCCTAAAAAGCTTCGTATTTCTCGAACGGTTTTAGGGGGTTGAAGATCTTTTATGACTTCTATCTTAGCTTTATCAACTTCAATTCCCTTGTCAGATATAACATGTCCTAGTACGATTCCTTCTCTGACCATAAAATGACATTTCTCCCAGTTAAGCACGAGGTTTACTTTTACACATCTTTCTAACACCATTTCTAAATTTGATAGACATCCTTCAAAACTTTGCCCGCATACTGAGAAGTCGTCCATGAACACTTCCATGATGTTGTCTATGAAATCTGCAAAGATTGACATCATACATCTTTGAAAGGTTGCAGGAGCGTTGCATAATCCAAAGGGCATTCGTCTATAAGCGAACGTTCCATAAGGGCATGTGAATGTAGTATTCTCTTGATCATCTGGGTGGATAGGGATTTGGAAAAATCCTGAGTAACCATCAAGATAACAGAAATATGAATGCTTGGCTAATCGTTCTAACATTTGATCTATAAAAGGTAGTGGGAAATGATCTTTTCGAGTGGCTTTGTTTAGTTTACGATAATCGATGCACACTCTATGTCCTGTCACTACTCTTTGTGATATCGATTCGCCTTTAGCGTTTTTCACAATAGTGATACCTCCTTTCTTTGGTACTACATGTACTGGACTAACCCATTTACTATCAGAGATTGGATATATTATTCCAGCATCTAGTAGTTTCTTAACTTCTTCCTTTACTACAGTGCTGAGGATTGGGTTAATTCTTCTTTGAGATTCTCTGGAGGTTTTGCAATCTTCTTCTAGCAGAATACGATGCATACAGATTGAAGGGCATATTCCTTTGAGATCAGATATGTTATATCCTAATGCAGTTGGATATTTATTTAAGACATCTAAAAGTTTCTTTGTTTCAATTGTTCCTAAACTGGAATTGATTATAACTGGTCTTGTACATTCAGTGTCTAAGAATTCGTATCTTAGGTTCTTAGGTAAAGTTTTTAACCCTAATGTAGGTTTATTCTTACTTGGCATGGGATCCGGTGTAAGTGCTAAACTTTCGCTTAGACTATCATCCTGATATGGTTCACGCCAATTATCATCTTCGAAAATCAGAGGGATTTGAATTTTCATAATTTCAGAATAGGTAGTTTCTTTCATTTCCATTTCTCTTACACATTCGTCGATTACGTCCAATAGATAGCATGTATCCTCTATAGCTGGTGATTGCAAGAATTGTGTTAAAATAAATTCAACTTTCTCTTCACCTACTTCAAAGGTTAGCTTTCCTTTCTTTACGTCTATTATAGCTCCGGCGGTAGCTAAGAATGGTCTTCCTAGTATGATAGGTGTAGTGGAGTCTTCAGAGATGTCCATGATTATGAAATTAGTAGGAATATAGAATTGTCCTATACGTACTGGGACGTTTTCTAGTATGCCTACAGGATATTTAATAGAGCGATCGGCTAGTTGAATAGACATTTATTTGGTCTTAGGTCTCCCATGTCTAGCCTTTTGCAAATTGTTAAGGGCATAACACTGATATTGGCTCCTAAATCGCATAGAGCTTTGTCAATGACGAATTTTCCTATTACACAGGGTATAAAGAAACTTCCTGGATCTTTTAGCTTATGAGGCATATTATTCTGAATTATCGCGCTACACTCAGCAGTAAGTGTAACGGTTCCGTTATCCTCTATCTTTTTCTTATTGGATAAGATTTCTTTTAAAAACTTAGCATACGAGGGAATTTGAGTGATAGCTTATGTAAATGGAATAGTAATATTCAACTGTTTAAGAAGTTCAACAAATTTTTTAAACTGGCCCATCGTCTTGGAATTGGTTAATCTCTGAGGGTACGGAATTGGTGGTTTATAGGGTGGTGGAGGCACATAAGGCTTTTCTTTCTCCACTGCCTCTTGATTATCATCTTCCTTTTCTTCTGGTTCATTCACCATTTCAGTCGGTTTATCCGGTTATTGGTACATGGCTGGATTGTCAAGTCTTGGATCGGTAGGTCTGTCAAGTTCCTTGCCACTTCTTAATATCATAACATTGGCCTGTCCTTTCGGATTAGGTTGAGGTTGTCCAGGAAATACTCCAGCTGGTGCAGCGGTAGGTGCTTGTTGTTGAGCTACTTGTGAAATCTGAGTTTCAAGCATTTTGTTATGTGTAGCTAATGCATCCACTTTGCTTACTAATTGCTTAATCTGCTCACTAGTGTGTATGTTTTGGTTTAAGAAGTCCTTGTTTGTTTGAGATTGGTTAGCTATGAAGTTGTCCATCATCAACTCAAGGTTCGATTTTCTAGGGACATTGGGAGCAGTCTTTTGATATCCTGGTGGTGTAGCTGGTGCTTGACCTGGTGCGTATAAAGCATTGTTGTTTTTATAGGAGAAGTTCAGATGATTCTTCCAACCTGGGTTGTATGTGTTTGAGTACGGGTTTCCTTGAGCATAATTCACTTGATCTGTAGGAATTCCAGCTAATAGTTGACAATCAGGGACATCATGTCCTGGAACTCCATATAACTCACAGTTAGGTGTTACTGCAGCCACGGTGGCTGTTGGTGTTATGGCCAAGTTGTCGATCTTTTGGTTTAGTTGGTCAAACTTTGCATTGACTTGGTCCATACTACTCACTTCGTACATACCTCCTTTTGTTGGTTTCTCAGTTGCGACTCTCTCGCTTCCCCATTGGTAATGGTTTTGAGCCATACTTTCGATAAGTGCATAAGCATCGTTATATTCTTTGTCCATTAGTGCACCGCCTGCGGCAGCGTCAATTGTCATTCTTGTATTGTACAAGAGTCCATTGTAGAAGGTATGGATGACCATCCATTCTACTAATCCGTGATGTGGACAAAGTCTCAGCATATCTTTATAGCGTTCCCAAGCTTCGAATAGTGATTCGTTTTCCTTTTGCTTAAATCCGTTGATATGAGCTCTTAGCATAACTATCTTGCTAGGTGGGAAATATCTGGTCAAAAAGACTCTTTTTAGTTCCTCCCACGTAGTTACTGAATTCGAAGGTAGAGATTGAAGCTAGGCTCTCGCTCTGTCTCGAAGTGAAAAAGGAAAAAGACGTAGTCTAATAGCTTCTTGGGTAACTCCATTGGCTTTTACGGTATCTGCGTACTGCACAAATATCGAAAGGTGAAGGTTCGGATCCTCGGTAGGATTTCCAGCGAATTGATTTTGTTGCACGGCTGATATCAGCGAGGGTTTCAGTTCGAAATCGTTTCGGTTGATAGCCGGTGCGGCAATGCTGGAATGCGGTTCAACTTGCGAAGGACTAGCGTAATATTTGAGTGGGTGATTCGGTTCTTCAGCCATCTCTGCGTCCTTTGATGTTACGACTGGTTTAGGTGGATCTATTTGAAGATCTGGAATGTTGTAATTTTGTTCGTAATCGAATATCCGTCTTCTTACGTGTAAGAAGCATTCCGATTCTGGGATTAGAGGTTGCAAGTCTTCGCCTTGAGAGCGAGTACTTTCCATACACTCGGGAATTTAGATTAAGAAAATAAATAGTTGTTACCTTAGTCTAGACAATGCTACTCTAAAGTGCACTAGTAACTAAATTAAGGTCCCCGACAACGGCGCCAAAAACTTGATGGGCTAAAGACGTACTCTAATATGTGTCTAGCGGTATCTTAACTGCAAGCGCACAGCCTATCGAAGTAATATTTAAGATTATCGATCCCACATGGACTTTATGATTATTTAGTACTAGAGGATTTACTAGTTTAGCTAAGGTGAATGGTTGTCACGATTTTTTTTGGTTGTTTTTAAGGATTAAAGGCGGGAATTAAATTTTAGTTTAATAAAATAATAATAAGGCGGTCGGTATGTAATTATGTTAACTTAGGCGGGTCAATTTAACCTAGGCTTATAAAGATGGTTCACTTAATCTATTCTGTAGAGGTTACCAGTTTAAATATCTTTAACTCACACTCTCGTGGTCTTATCTCAGATCTTACCCCTAAAGCCATATGCCTGCTCTCGCTAGCCCATAAGTGTTTAGAAATAATTTTTGGAAACTTAATAAGTCTAATTCATTTTAAAGCGCTCTCGCTGTGTTTAAATTAAATGCCTAACTTTAGCTATCTGGTTGAAATCTCACACTCTCGTGGTCTCGACCTAACCTATTACACTTTCCTTACTCTCGTAACAAAAAGATTGATTTTATTATAAAAAGTTACAGCCAGAATTTTAAGTTCTTAATTATTTTAAGCCTAGAATTGATTTTACCAATTTAGTTGATTTTAATTACATACCGCCCTAAAGTGTTTAGCTACTCATGATTGTTGTACCAGACAGAGGCAGAAACAGAGGAATACAAAATAAAATATGCATAATAAAATAAATTCTTAACATTAATATAAATGCAAATTAAATAAAAACCTGAATAACAAATATAATGTTAGACTCCTTCTTCCACAATCTGGCAAGCTCGGAGTACGGACCGGAATCGGAAATAAAAATTACTAAAAGCGAATTCTGAAGGCTTTGAAAGAAATTAAATTATAACAATTTCCTAATGTTGGAAATTGTTATATGATTTGGTTGGGATATAAAAATTAAAGCAAGAACAAAACAAAATGCTGGAAAAATAAATGAAATAGGGTGCAATGGAAATACGGCAGAGCTTCCGCAAGAAAAATTAAAATAAAACTCTGTAAATTGTTCTTTGAAACTAAGCTATTTATAGGAAACAATATTTGGGCTTGGCAGTTGGAATAATGCCTTAGGCTTCGTAGATGCTGAGAAAATCCAGGGAAAAGTTGAATTACTTGGTCTGTGGAAGAATAGGAAAGCATTGACTTCACGTAGCACACGTACATGACCAATTCTCAGCAAGTTAACCTAAATTCCCCTTGTCACGACGTGACAAGGGTGTCACGCTCGTCTCCCTTGTAATACGCGCATCACGGTCATGAGGGATTGGTGACGACCGTGACTGCTCCTTTTAGCGTGTCACGGTCGTGACTCCTAGGTGACGGTCGTGACAGTTACAAAAAATGCAGATTATGCAGAATTCCTCTCTTCTTCTTCTTTTCATGGTTGTTTTTGCTCATTTCACTTGTGGCTTATGATTTAGCTCTGTAATTGATATACCTGCAAAATGACAAAGAAAACTCGAGGAATCGGGTGTTAAAACGATAAATGTGCGATAAAACGACATTGAAACATAGTAATAAAACGATACTTTTTCTCGTTATCAAGTATATTCGTGGAATCGGCTGACGGGTCCTCTGTGCTCCCGCGGTTCACGGGAGCGATCGTCCTTTCTTTTATCTCCTCCCCGACGAGATGTTGAGGGTTCATCGACTCGGTGGGGCTTTGCGTCTTCGCAACGTCGAGCGTCTCTTACAGAGCTGGCTGCCTGCTTTTCCTCATACTGGATATAAGCTTGGGATTTCAGCAAGAACGTGTCGAGGGTGGCAGGGATCTCGATGCCGACTGCCCGGTGAAAATCTGTTGACGGGCGCAGTACTCGTTCCAATAAATACTTCTTCATATCGTCGATTGTGGACACCTGGACTGCCTCTTTGTTGAACCTTTCGATGTAAGTTCGCAAAGGTTCGTCTTTCCCTTGGATGATCGCTTCGAGCGAAGCTTCTGTCTTCGGGTATCGTCTTGAGGCGATAAAGTGCCTGGAGAACGTGCGTCCAAGTTGTTTCCAGGACGTGATGGATTCAGCCTCAAGGCTTTTGTACCACGTCATCGCTCATTTCCTCAGTGTCGTAGGAAAGAGGCGACATTTGATTGCTCCTCGAACTCCTCGGTAATCGAGCAGCGCATCGATATTCTCGATATGCTCATTCGGATCTGTGGTCCCGTCGTATGAGCCTAGCGGTGGGGGTTTCTCTAAACATCTTGGATGTTTAGCCGCCATGATTTCTGACGAGAGGGGACCCCGAGTGTCCTCGTCCTCGCTGGAGTTGAATGAAGGGGATCTGTGAGCGCGCTTCTTCGTTCGCCAGGGAGATGCAGATCTTGATCTGCTCCTTCTTGATTTTCTTGGAGGGTGTAGATGTTAAAGAATTGGCAGAATTTTTGACAAACAAGAAGCTATGAACTTAGTTCAGGATGTCACACCAGATGTTGTGACATTAACAAACAAAGTAAAAGTTATGAACTTAGTTCAGGACATCAGGATGTCACACCAGATGTTGTGACATCACAAACCTGCTATCTGACTTAAATGATGCGTAACATAAGTGATTAAATTCAGGAGAAAATATCTGGAATTAATTGTAAAAAGATAAGCACTCCAAGGCGCATCTTTAGGAAGCTTAGTTATCTGGTTTCAGTGTAACAGAATAACTAACTCACCTTGATTCAAGGAGATAACAAACTAACTCAACCTAATTCAAGGAGATGACTGTGGGATTTATCAAAGTCTAGATAATTTGCAAAAAGCCCACAAACCAAGCATCTATTTAAGGAACTGAAACACTCAAGAAAAGAGCACGAATTTTAGAAGACTGTAAAGGGTGTTTGTGAAGCTAGTTATATTTAAGCAGGTTTTAATTGTTTGTCTCTTTATGAGCTTTTAAGCAAAAAGTAAATTGTGTCTTGATTGAAACTTTTAAGTAAGATCAAGCTGGTGTGTATGAAGTGTGACTTCAATTTTATTAATCATTGTAAAGATCACTGTGTGATTGAGGGGGAGCGAGTAGGTACTCATATCTAAGTAGAGTCTTAGGTAGAAATTGCCTTGGGTAGATATTAAGTGAAAGATTAAACTGATTGGTTTAACTCCATAATTAATATTACTTATATTGGATTTCCTTCCTGGCTTGGTAGCCCCCAGATGTAAGTGTGGAGATACACTGAACTGGGTTAACAATTTCCTGTGTCATTTAATTACTAGCTCATTAATTTTTGTTTAAGATTTCAAGTGTCTAAACATCTGATTAGACATAACATATCTGATCCCAGAATTTCAATTGGCATCAGAGCAGGCACCCTGCCTGTATATCTGGGTGAGATCTAGGGACTGCAAATTTTGGGAACATGGACAGAGATGTAGGATCTGTGAATCGACCACCTATCTTGGATGGATCCAACTATGATTACTGGAAGCCAAGAATGGTAGCATTCTTGAAATCTCTTGATAGCAGGGCTTGGAAAGCAGTTAACAAAGGATGGGAGCACCCTGTCAAAGACAATAAGGATGGGGCAAAAATGATGAAGCCTGAAGAATAGTGGAGCAAGGAGGAAGAAGAGTCAGCACTTGGAAATTCCAAAGCCTTAAATGCCCTATTCAATGGCATTGACAGGAACATATTTAGGCTTGTGCATCACTGTGAACTAGCCAAGGATGTTTGGGACACTCTCAAAACTACTCATGAAGGAACAATAAAGGTGAAGATGTCAAGACTTCAACTTCTCACCACCAAGTTTGAGAACTTGAGGATGAAGGAAGATGAGACCATTCATGAGTTTTACATGAACATCCTGGAGATTGCTAATACTTCTGGTGCCTTGGGAGAGAAGATGAGTGATGAAAAGTTGGTAAGGAAGATTCTCAAATCACTGCCAAAGAGGTTTGACATGAAGGTTAATGCAATAGAAGAAGCTCAGGACATTTGCACAATGAAGGTTGAGGAGCTCATTGGTTCTCTTCAAACCTTTGAGATGGGAATGAATGATACAATTGTGAAGAAAAACAAAAGCATAGCCCTGGTCTCAAACACTGATAAAGAAGAAGAAAGTCATGAAGCAGGCTCTGAGAACAACTTATCAGAATCAATTGCTATGCTTGGAAGACAATTTAACAAAATTCTCAAAAGAATGGACAACAGGCCCAGACCAAGTGGAAGAAACTCAACCTCTGAGAATAAAAGACCTTATGACTCTAATTGAAGGTCAAACTATGATGAGAAGACTAACCAAGGAAAAGGGATCCAATGTCATGGATGTGAAGGGTATGGACACATTAGAAGTGAATGCCCAACCTATCTAAAGAAGCAAAAGAAAGGTCTCTCTGTGTCCTGGTCAGATGAAGACTCAGGTAGTGAGTCAGAAGAAGAATTTGCAAAACACATCACTGCTCTAGCTGGAGTATGTGAAACTGAAGGGGGATCCAGTGATGAGGATCTGACATTTGAAGAGCTTGAAGCATCTTACAGGATGCTGTGTAAAAGGAGCACTGAAGTATGCATGGAAAGTAAACAGCAGAAGAAGCAGATTGAGGAATTAAAAGCTGAAAAGGCAAGTCATCTAGAGATCATTGACACTTTGAAAAGTGAAGTCAGCCTTCTCAACTCTAAAATGGAGCATATGTCAAAATCTGTCAGAATGCTGAACAGTGGCTCAAACACAATGGATGCCATTCTCAACAACAACAAGCACTCAGGGGATATGACTGGGCTGGGATTTAATAAAGCTCAAAACTTTGAGGCTAGCACCAGCCAAACAACTCCAAATCCCATGAAGTCAAACAAGATGTTCAAGCAGATGTCTCAACATCATGACAAAAACATGATGAAAAATAAATATCAAAGATGGAGATGCCATCAATGTGGAATGTTTGGTCACATCAAACCTTTTTGCTACAAGCTGCATGGATACCCCAATTAGAGTTCCCAGCACCCTCCTAAGCAGAAGACAGAGGTCACCAAGAAAATTTGGATACCTAAAGCTAGTCTTTATACTGATCAAAGCTACAAGTACATGCCTAAGAATAAGTTCACCAGGCAACCTTGGAACTCTAGAGATGGACACTACCCAGGGCAGATGCATCAAAAGAAACCTCACAACAGGCACAAATGGTCCAAGCAGGTTATTGCCTCTATAGCTCACACATCTCTCAGAGTATCTGCTAAGGAAGACTGGTATTTTGACAGTGGCTGCTAAAGGCACATGACTGGAATGAAGAATCTGTTGGTAGATTTAAAGTCACACTCATCCAGCTATGTAACCTTTGGAGATGGAGCAAAGGGGGAAATCAAGGGAGTTGGAACCCTGGACTGCTCAGGTGTACCAAGTCTAGAAGGTGTGCTGTTGGTAAAAGGATTAACTGCTAACTTGATCAGCATAAGTCAGTTATGTGACCAAGGTTACAGTGTCAACTTCACCAAAACCGAGTGCATAGTTTCTGATAAAGAACAGAAAGTTGTCATGAAAGGAGCCAGATAAAAAGACAACTGCTATATGTGGGAACCCCAAGATTTTAGCCTCACCTCTACTTGTTCTTTAGCCAAAAAAGAAGAAGTGAAGCTGTGGCATCAAAGACTGGGTCATCTCCATCTCAGAGGAATAAAGAAGATCATATCTATGGAGGCTGTAAGAGGGATCCCAAGACTTAAGATTGATGAAAGTAAAGTGTGTGGTGAATGTCAAATAGGAAAGCAAACCAAGATGTCACACCCAAAGCTCCAACATCTGACAACTTCCAAAGTCTTGGAATTATTGCATATGGACCTTATGGGACCAATGCAGGTAGAGAGTCTTGGTGGAAAAAGATATGCCTATTGTAACACGGTGGGAGAACTGACTTTAAGTAATGTTGCGGATAGCAAGAGTCGCCACCGACTTTTATTTTATCCAAAAGGAAAGGGTATAAAAGAACAGGAAAGACCTTAAGAGAATATTTTGGGTCCGGGGGGTAGGTTATGTAAAGGGAAGGTGTTAGAACCCTTTACATCCATGGTTATCCATGGGCTCTTAGTTACTTAACTCACTTTAAATTGTTTTTTTGAAATTGTAGTGTGTGAATAGAAAAATTTTCAGAATAGTTAATAATAATCCATGTACGGATGTGTAAAAACTTGTTTTTGAAAATTTGTTTGAAATTGTGAAGAGTTTGAAATTTTTTGAAGTGAGCAAGTACATAAGAGGAACCTACCCTAAAGTTTTTAAGTCTTTCTTGTTCTTTATCCTTTCCTTGGTAAGACTATCCCTACTATTAAGGAGTAGGTAGTCATTACCTTGGATGCAAGGGACATGATGAGGGACATTTATTTTTGAAGGCAACTGTGGGGTGTAATTAGCATATAGGAGGGACTATCGTCATTATTCGAAGGGACTCGATTCGTAAAGGCAACCATGAGGGACTTGATGATGTTTTACTTTAGGGACTTGCTTTATACACCCCACTTGACCATTATTCGTAGGCAACTTGAGGGATAACCTTAGAAAGTGAGACGGCGATAAAAATCGACTTACGTGTGTGAGTGTTTAATTTAATTATCTTATGATTAAGGTAATCTAATTTATTTTAAATAAAATACATATTAGCACTCCCTAATTACTAACCATAGCAAAAATAAATATATTCACAAATTTTACATCCAGGAAGCAATTACAACATAATTATAATAAGCAAAATAAATAAATAGCAAATTAAATAATAAGCAAATTAAAAAATATATAAGAAAAATAAATAAATATTGGGTTAGTGGTAAATAATAATAATAATAATAATAATAATTAGAAATAACAAACAAGGTTAGAAACATAATAATATAATAATAAATAATAGTATGGTTAGTAAATAATAAAGATTAATGAAATATATAAAATTAATAAAGCAAAATAAATAATATGGTTAGTAATAACAATAATAAATAAAATTAACCAAAATTATAATAATAATAGATCAACAATTTTTAATATAAACAATTTTAGGAAAAAATATGAGCAAACAATTATTTTAATTTTACAAGTTATTAAGTTATTTTTAAATATATTATAACTACAAAACTTAATTATTATAAATTCAATTATTTCTAAATAAACAAAAATTATAAAAGTATTCACATATTATATAAAGAGAAAAATAAATTATAAGCATATTTACAAGATTTAATTTTTATTGATTAATGCCAAAAATTATATTAGAGACTATATTCAATTTATATTAAGAATTAGTAAATAGATGGCTAGGTTTTTTTTAAATTTAGAAGAAAAATAAATTAGGGTTGGTTTTTTTTTAGAAAATATTTTAGGGTTTTGAAAAATTAGGGTTTTATGGAATTAATCTAAACCTAATTATCTAATTTATTTACAAGCATATATACATAATATGAATATATTTACAAAATAAAAAAACATTTTTATATTTGAGAAAAATAAATTATAACATATTTTTTAGAACACAAAGAAAATAGTATAAGGTTATTTAGAAATTAAGTTTTTTATAATAAACAAAAATATAATTAATTAAGAAAATAGAAAAAAAAATGACAAAAAATTGAGAACTTACCTTGGCTAGGATTTGATCCCAAGTCCTCATGTTTACCAGCAACAACAATAACCATCAGGTTAGCCCACACGCAGGCAACAATGAAGGGGCAAGAATTTGTTTTGTGTCTTGTTTGAGAAATCCAGAAAAATGAAGAAATAAAAAGGCCTGGGGTAGGAATCGTACCCAGGACCTTTGGGATGTATACACGCATGCTTGACCGCCTGGCTGGGAGAGCCTTTCTGTTTACCAAACAACTATAAACCATAATATATTAAGAAAGCAATTTAAATGGAAAAAATATCAAAACATTGCTGAGGGCAGGATTCGATCCCACGCCCTCTCATCAAACGCGCATGTGTCTTTCCACTGAGCCAACCAACCTGTGGTGATAAACAAACAGGAAAGTAACATAATATTTTAAGTTAAAAATTCAAATATAGGATTCGCGCCAACACACAGTCGTCTTCTTCCTCTGACCTTCGAAATTAGCTGCGAAATCTTCTATGAATTTTCCTGCGAAACACAAACCCCAGCAAAACCTACGAAACACAATGGGCAACAAAAATGTACAATTTCATAAAATTGAAAGCATAAACATGTTCCAGAGGTCCATTCAAGTCAAGCCATGATCTTAGAAGTCATTTATATTTCGTAAATCACGAAACCCCAATTCTTGGTTAAAACCCTAACTATGGTGAATTTCGTTTTAGGCCATGGAACTTCACCAAATTATCCAGATTCCATCTATGATCATCAACAAACAAAGTTATATAAACAAATTTCAATAATATGCAAGGAATCATTGGAATCGAAAAAAATTCATTCAAGAACAAATTGGATTCGGGTCGGCCAATACAGTGCACATGGGATGCATATGAGTGATGCTTTAGCTTCAGTGATGTCTAAAGAACCCGTCTATGTTCTTAGTTTACCTTGAAACCTCTTGGAGTGAAGAATCCGAATCTCACTTTTTTGATGAATTTTGAGTTTTTGAAACTTACCTATGGGCTGCTGGAATTCGTGTATGAGGCTAGGGTTATGTTTGCTACTTATATGAGAGTGAATTAGGTCAGAAATATGGATTGGTTGTGTGAAGATTTGATCCAAAAAATATTGAAAAAGATGGTGTCATGAAATTCAAATATTGGCTCATGAATACTTGCTATTTTTGGAGAGATCACATGATTTCTTTCTCTTTCAACTTCAATCACCAATTAAGACTTTCTAGAATCAATCACAAAAATAAATCTTCATTTTTAATATTTTATTTAAATTTAAAATGATTTTAAGTATAAAAAATCATAATAAATTAATTAAATAAAATAAAAATTATGAAAATATTATGGAAATTTCGTGCATGATGTTATTGTATGGGTTGGGTCATAATTTGGCCAGCCCATTTGGAGAAAATTGCTTTTAGGCCCTCATTTTCATCATAAACCATCACAAATTTTCCCAACTTTGCAAGGGCACATCTCCCTCAATTTTAAAGGTATGAGGGTGTTCTTGGACTTTTTGGAAAGCTTGAAGAGTCCTCTAAACAACTCCATTGGTTTCAGGTCCATATCATTTACCAATCTCAAGTTATGCCCTTTTGAAGTTGTTGACTTTTTGTTGACTTTTGAAATGACCTATAATGTCTTAGGTCATATCTTCCAAATGAAGCATTTTTGGGATTAACTTTCAACATCAAAGTTGTAGAGAATTCAATTTCCTTCAAAATGAGCTTTTGATGGAGACTTGGTGATGAAGTATGTGAAAGTTGTGGCTGGTCAAAGTTCAGTTGACTTTTACTGAGGAAACCCTAATTTAGAAACTCCTGATTATTGATGATCTGGAATCTCCTTGATGAATCATGATCAACCCTTGATCCAATGATGAATTTTACTTCATATACTTGATGTTGGCAGAAAATCATGAAGTTTGACTTTGGTTTGACCACAGTTGACCTCAGTTTGACTTTTTAACTGCATTGACTGATTTTGACTTATCTGATCATCTGACTGAGCAAACTTTTGAGAAAAGTCTTGAAACTTGTCATGGGGGTTCTTACACACATATAAGATGTTATGAAACTCACTTGAGGTATTGGAAATCCATTTAGCCTGATTAAAGTCAAAACCCTAGTTTTGGATGCACTGCCTAGGAGGTGCATTGTCTGAGGGAATTGTCAACTCTTCTGACCAATTGTGAACTTTGTGAACCTTGTGAACCATCATAAACTGTCTTGTGAACCTCATGGGTGGTATTGTGAAGCTTGTGAACCTTGTGAACCTCATAAAGTAGCTTTGTAGACCTCATGAATCTCAGGAAAGCTTTGTAATCATTGTGAAACTTGTGAACCTTCAAGAAGTGACTTGTAGACTTCATGAACCTCATGAAAAGTCTTGTACATGTTGAGAAGCTTGTGAACCTTGTGAGCCTTCAAGAAGTGACTTGTAGACTTCATGAGCCTCATGAAAGGTCTTGTAAATGTTGAGAAGCTTGTGAACCTTGTGAACCTTCAAGAAGTGACTTGTAGACTTCATGAACCTCATGAAAGGTTATGTAAATGTTGAGAAGCTTGTGAACCTTGTGAACCTTCAGAAAGTAACTTGTAGACTTCATGAACTTCAAGAAAGGCATTGAAAGCATTATGGAACTTGTGAACCTTGTGAACCTTCAAGAAGTAACTTGTAGACTTCATGAACCTCATGAAAGGTCTTGCAAGTGTTGGAGAACATGTGAACCTTGTGAACCTTCTTAGAACACAAAGTCTTGTATTGTGAGGGAAAATTTTGGGGTGCAACACCTATGTGGTTGTTGATGACTTCTCAAGATATACCTGGATAAGCTTCATCAAAGAAAAGTCTGATGTGTTTGATGTGTTTAAAGATTTGTGCCATAGGATCCAAAGAGAAAAAGCAAGTTGTGTGGTCAGAATAAGAAGTGATCATGGAAAGGAGTTTGAGAATAAAAAATTCTCAGACTTCTGTTCTTCAGAAGGGATCAATCATGAATATTCTTCTCCCATCACCCCTCAACAGAATGGGATTGTTGAAAGGAAAAACATAACTATTCAGGAGTCAGCTAGAGCCATGATTCATGCCAAGAAGTTACCCCTGTATTTTTAGGCTGAAGCTATGAACACAACATGCTACATCCACAATAGAGTCACACTAAGAAAGGGAACTTTATCCACCATCTATGAAGACTGGAAAGGTAGAAAACCTACAGTCAAGTACTTTCATGTATTTGGAAGTAAGTGCTACATTCTGGCTGATAGGGATCAAAGAAGGAAGATGGATCCTAAGAGTGATGAAGGGATATTTCTTGGATACTCCATAAATAGCAGAGCTTACAGAGTATTTAACTCCAGAACCAAGGTTATAATGGAGTCAATAAATGTGATTATTGATGATGCCTATGCAAAGACAGATGTTGTTGATGATGTTGGAACATCTGCTGACAATCAAACTGAAGTTAAAATAGAAAATGATAATCTTGACTTCACTTTAACTGAGGCAAGGTCAGAGCAATCCAACAAACCTCCCTCCATAAGAATCCAGAAAGATCATCCTAAAGATCTGATAATTGGTGATCCCAACAGTGGTGTCATCACTAGATCAAGAGAGATGATTTCAGGCTCCTGCTTTGTTTCAAAGATAGAACCTAAGAACATCAAGGAAGCTCTGAATGATGAGTACTGGATCTCTGCAATGCAGGAAGAATTAGGCCAGTTTACAAGGAATGAAGTATGGGATCTTGTTCCTAGGCCTGATGACATTAATGTGATTGGCACTAAGTGGGTGTACAAAAACAAGTCTAATGAGCAGGGAGTAGTTACAAAAAACAAGGCTAGGCTTGTAGCTCAAGGATATACACAAATTGAGGGGGTAGATTTTGATGAAACTTTTGCACCAGTAGCAAGACTTGAATCCATCAGACTACTCCTAGGGATTGCTTGCATCCTAAAGTTCAAGCTATTTCAGATGGATGTTAAAAGTGTCTTCCTAAATGGATACCTTAATGAGGAAGTATATGTGGAGCAACCAAAAGGATTTGTTGATCCAAGCTGTCCAGACCATGTATATAAGCTGAGGAAGGCTCTGTATGGTCTAAAGCAAGCTCCCAGAGCATGGTATGAAAGACTGACCACCTTTCTCACTAAACATGGATACAAGAAAGGAGGAATAGACAAAACCCTGTTTGTAAAGGATGAAGAGGGAAAGGTCATGATTGCTCAGATATATGTGGATGCCATAGTGTTTGGTGGGATGTCAGACAAGATGAATAAACATTTTGTGAATCAAATGGAGTCTGAGTTTGAAATGAGCCTAGTGGGAGAACTAACTTACTTCCTTGGACTACAAATCAAACAGATGGAGGACTCCATGTTCATATCCCAAAGCAAGTATGCAAAGAACACTGTCAAGAAGTTTGGGATGGACAATGCAAGTCACAAGAGAACACCTGCCCCCACTTATTTAAAACTGACAAAGGATGACAAAGGTGAGAGTGTGGACCAAAGCTTGTACAAAAGCATGATTGGAAGTCTACTATATCTTACAGCTAGCAGACCAGATATAGCTTTTGCAGTAGGTGTGTGTGCAAGGTATCAAGCTGAACCAAAAGTGAGCCATCTAAACCAGGTTAAGAGGATCTTGAAATATGTAAATGGTACTTGTGACTATGGCATAATGTATTCTCATGGTTGTGAACCAATCCTCACTGGATTTTGTGATGCTGACTGGGCTGGAAGTGCTGATGATAGAAAGAGTACATCAGGAGGATGCTTCTTTCTAGGGAACAATTTAATTTCTTGGTTCAGTAAGAAACAAAATTGTGTGTCATTATCCACTGCTGAAGCTGAATATATTGCAGCTGGTAGCAGTTGTTCACAACTGGTATGGATGAAACAAATGCTCACAGAATACAATGTCCCACAAGATGTCATGACATTGTACTGTGACAATTTAAGTGCTATTAACATCTCCAAAAATCCTATCCAACACAGCAGAACTAAGCACATAGATATCAGACATCACTTCATCAGATACCTTGTGGAAGAGAAGGTGATCACATTAGAGCATGTTGCCACAGAGTTGCAATTAGCTGACATATTTACTAAGGCTTTGGATGCTACCCAATTTGAAAGCCTAAGGGGTAAATTGGGAATCTGCATATGTGACATATAGCAGTTATGGAGAAGTGCCAGCATGTCTCATGACATCGTGTGGCATGATCACCAGATGGCAGTACTAGTCTGGCCAATAATTGTTTGTATTCCAATCTTGAAAATTCCAATAGCAACGGTTTCTATATATGTACAAACGTGCTTTCAACTCCTCACATCCTCATTAGCTCCACTGAACGTTTTGCATGCTACAGCTGAATCTCTAAACTCATCCAAATCTATCAAACCTTTACACATTTCCACTACAATCGGAAAAAATGTCTCAACATCAAAACCTTAACTCCATTGATGAGGGTCTCAATCAAGAAGACGTGGTGAACGCAACTCCAATATCTATAGTACCAATGGATGCTACTCCTATAAATGAGATCAGAGGAAGCATTCCTATTTCTCAAAAACCCAGGATTCCCCATGCAAGAAGACCTAAGGATCCAGTCTTCAGCAAAAGCAAGGGAACTCCTTCATCTTCCAGCACCCCCAAAGCTTCTGCTTATGTGGACGCATCAATCAAACAGCTTGTAACCAGGATCCTGGCGGAACAAAGAGTT
Organism: Lathyrus aphaca; assembly: GCA_963966055.1. Classification (NCBI taxonomy): domain Eukaryota; kingdom Viridiplantae; phylum Streptophyta; class Magnoliopsida; order Fabales; family Fabaceae; genus Lathyrus; species Lathyrus aphaca. The sequence goes on along the minus strand of OZ014519.1, from coordinate 722,170,946 downwards.
GTGCCTGGGGTGTCTGTTCCCCTGAACAGTATGCTTGCTCCACACGAAGAACCACACAAACAAGCTGAAGAGGACATACCTGCTCCACAGGATGTCCCAGGCAATGTTGAAACACCTGAGGGCCAGGACAAAGCCCCAAATGCTGATGATAAAGCTACTGATGATCAAGCTCCTAATGATCAAGCTGCTGAGAAAGAGGCTTCCCAACCTCCACCAGTTGAAAACCTGGATGATGACTCTGACACAGAGATCATAGCCTCTGTTAATCCTAGCATAGCCAAGAGGCTTAGGGCTAGGAAGGAGAAGAAGCCAGCTGCACATGCAACTCCTGAGAAGAGACAGTTAACTCCCAAGAAGGATAAGGTCAAAGTTTCCTTTGGACCTACAAAGCAATGGAGTAAGGTAAGTACTCAGAAGAGGAAGGCTACAACTCCATCTGACTCTGATGTTGAGGAGGATGTCCCAACATCTCAACCCAAAAAGAAGCCAGCACCTCCTAGGACTGCCACTGCTGTCCCTGAGGCACCCCTGGACAATGTATCCTTCCATCATGTCTCAAGTGTAAGCAAGTGGAAGTATGTCCATCAAAGAAGGGTGGCTCTGGAAAGAGAGCTGGGTAGCAATGCCTTGGAATGCACTGAGGTAATTGACTTAATCTTCAATGCTGGTCTATTCAAAACTGTCTAAAATTTCTCTCCTTGTTATGAACTGCTGGTCAAAGAGTTTATAGTTAATCTACAAGAAGGGTGTGCTTATGGGAAATCTGAGGATTTCAGGAAGGTATATGTTAGGGGAAGATGTGTAGATTTCTCTCCTAGGGTGATAAATCAGTACCTGGGGAGAGAATCAGATGGGCCAAATGAGCTTGGCAAGACTGACAACCAAGTCTACAAAATCATCATAGCCAACCAGGTCAAGTCATGGCCAGTCAAAGGCAAACTATTTGTCAGCCTGTTAACCAGAAAGTATGCTATGCTGCACAGGATTGGAACAGTCAATTGGGTCCCCACCAACCACACCTCATCTATAGCTACTGGGATGGGAAGATTTATCTGTGATGTAGGCACCCAAACCAAGTTGGATTATGGGGCATATATCTTTGATCAAACTCTCAAGCATGCAGGAACCTCAGCAATCAAGCTTCCAATAGCCTTCCCATCACTGCTTTGTGGAATAATTCTAAACCAATATCCAGGCATCCTTACTGACAAGGATTCTGTCTGTAAAAGGGAGAGTCCATTGTCCTTTCACTACAAACTGTTTCTGAGTCATCATGCTGCAGATGTTGAAGCACCAGGTGGGACATCTACTGGGCCATCTGCTGTCAAGACTCCCATATCAAAGGCAACCCTGATTGCAGAGCTTAAGACAACCTGCAAAGAGCTGGATGAAAGGAAGAAGAAGCTTGAGGACATAATCCAAAGGCTGGAGCTGGAAGAGGTTGCTAAGAATGTTGATGAATCTGATGCTGAGTCTGAGGATGCAGAAGATACAGAGTATACTGAGTTTGAGTGAAGCTGTGTGTGGTGGCAAATATTGTATCTGTTTTGCTTTGTAATGTTCTTTTTTCTGTTTCTGTTTCTGTAATGGTTGGCCCCTAATTTCTGTCTAACAAGGGGGAGAAGTGTATGACCAATGCATGTTTGATGAACAATGATGATGTTATATTTCTGTCTTCTGAACTAAGTTATATTTGAATGTTCATTGGTATATCAAAGTCTGTTGAACAAGTCATAGCAGTATACATACATGTTTGAGGGGGAGCAAATTATTAGCTCTCACATGATTCAACAGAAAAGAACTCTGCTGCTCTCTGATAAAACCAGAAGATTGTGTTAGCCAAAAATTAGCCAAAGGGGGAGTTTGTAGATGTTAAAGAATTGGCAGAATTTTTGACAAACAAGAAGTGAACTTAGTTCAGGATGTCACACCAGATGTTGTGACATTAACAAACAAAGTAAAAGTTATGAACTTAGTTCAGGACATCAGGATGTCACACCAGATGTTGTGACATCACAAACCTGCTATCTGACTTAAATGATGCATAACAGAAGTGATTAAATTCAGGAGAAAATATCTGGAATTAATTGTAAAAAGATAAGCACTCCAAGGCGCATCTTTAGGAAGCTTAGTTATCTGGTTTCAGTGTAACAGAATAACTAACTCACCTTGATTCAAGGAGATAACAAACTAACTCAACCTAATTCAAGGAGATGACTATGGGATTTATCAAAGTCTGGATAATTTGCAAAAAGCCCACAAACCAAGCATCTATTTAAGGAACTGAAACACTCAAGAAAAGAGCACGAATTTTAGAAGACTGTAAAGGGTGTTTGTGAAGCTAGTTATATTTAAGCAGGTTTTAATTGTTTGTCACTTTATGAGATTTTAAGCAAAAAGTGAATTGTGTCTTGATTGAAACTTTTAAGTAAGATCAAGCTGGTGTGTATGAAGTGTGACTTCAATTTTATTAATCATTGTAAAGATCACTGTGTGATTGAGGGGGAGTGAGTAGGTACTCATATCTAAGTAGAGTCTTAGGTAGAAATTGCCTTGGGTAGATATTAAGTGAAGGATTAAACTGATTGGTTTAACTCCATAATTAATATTACTTATATTGGATTTCCTTCTTGGCTTGGTAGCCCCCAGATGTAAGTGTGGAGATACACTGAACTGGGTTAACAATTTCCTGTGTCATTTAATTTACTAGCTCATTAATTTTTGTTTAAGATTTCAAGTGTCTAAACATCTGATTCGACATCATATATCTGATCCCAGAATTTTAGAGGGGAAGACTGCGGAGGGGACTGACGAGGTTGTTTGTCGCCAGTAAATTCGTCGACGTGTCCCTTCCTCTTTCTCTTGGGAGGAGAGGGACTGCGCCTTCTCTGGTGTCTCGCGGGAGACTGGGGTCGACAGTAGTTGTCTTCGAGATGGGCGATTTTCTCGCCATGGGCGAGGAGCAGCATATTTGTCTGATTTAGGATTTCGGCCAGGGCGGTGAAGTCAGATCCTGAAGGAGTAGAGGGAAAGAGGGCTTCCGTGCGACTCTCCAAAGGTTGATCACGGTCGGGAGAAGGCGATGTTGTCAAAGGTCCCATCATGCATCTCTTCCATAATTTCTGTAGCTTCCTTCTTATCCACACAACGAAGCATAGTTGAATCATGATTGCGCTTATACAGAATGCCATTACTCAGAAAGAACTTAGCAGAAAACCTTCTCAGAAACTTCCTATCTTTGACAGATGCCCCTTCAGGGAGTTCCTGAGCTTCAAGATATCTTTTTACTTCATAGAACCAAGGCTTCTCCTCTGCCCCTTCTGTGTCAATCTCATTGCAGTATGCAGGCTTTTCAAATCTATCAATAGTAATCTTGGGAGCTTCATCATCCCAACTGATCTCAAACATAGATGCCATGGTGGCTAATGCATCTGCCAACTGATTCTCTCTTCGTGGAATGTGTCCAAAGGTAATCTCTTTGAAATGTGGGATCAAAGACAACACATGCTCTCTGTAAGGAATGAGGTTATCATGCTTGGTATCCCAATCTCCTTTAATCTGACTAACTACCAGGGCTGAATCTCCATACACATCAAGGAACTGAATCTTCATATCAATAGCAGCTTTAATACCCAGGATACATGCCTCATACTCAGCCATGTTATTGGTACAATGGAAACAAAGTCTGGCAGTAATCGGGGTATGACAACCTTCAGGGGAACTAATCACAACACCAACACCATTACCAAGTGCATTAGAGGCACCATCAAAAACCATAGTCCATCGGGATCCTTGTTCAGGTCCGTCATATTGTCCAGGTTCTTTGGTAATAATCATAATGTCTTCATCAGGAAACTCAAAATTCATTGACTGATAATCATCCACTGCTTGATGAGCCAAATGATCAGCAACAACACTTCCTTTAATGGCCTTCTGAGTAGTATACTGTATGTCGTATTCTGTCAAGATCATTTGCCATCTTGCAATTCTTCCGGAGAGAGCAGGTTTCTCAAATATGTACTTGATTGGATCCATCTTTGAAATCAACAAGGTAGTATGGGTCAACATATACTGTCTTAGTCGGCGAGCAGCCCATGCCAAAGCGCAGCAAGTTTTCTCGAGCAGTGAGTATCTTGTTTCACAGTCGGTAAACTTTTTGCTAAGGTAGTATATTGCCTGCTCTTTTCGACCAGACTCGTCATGTTGCCCCAAGACACACCCCATTGAGTTGTCTAACACTGTTAAGTACATGATCAAGGGTCTTCCATCAACTGGTGGCATCAAAATTGGTGGTTCTAGCAGATATCTCTTGATTTCATCAAAGGCAGTCTGGCACTCATCATTCCATTCCATCACCTGATCTTTCTTCAACAATTTGAAAATTGGCTCACAGATTGAAGTTAATTGGGAAATAAATCTTGCAATGTAGTTCAATCGTCCCAAGAAACCTCTAACCTCCTTCTCAGTACGGGGAGCTGGCATCTCTCGTATAGCTTTCACTTTTGCAGGATCTACTTCAATACCTTTTCCACTGACAATGAAACCCAGGAGCTTTCCAGATCTAACTCCAAAAGTACACTTGTTTGGGTTCAACCTCAACTTGTATTTTTTCAACCTCTCAAACAATTTGTGCAGATGATCAAGATGTTGCTCTTCGTTCTGAGACCTGGCTATCATATCATCTACATATACCTCTATCTCATGATGAATCATATCATGAAACAAAGCCACCATAGCACGCTGATATGTTGCCCCTGCATTCTTCAAACCAAATGGCATTACCTTATAGCAAAAAATGCCCCACTGTGTAACAAATGTTGTCTTCTCCATGTCCTCAGGAGCCATCTTGATTTGATTATAACCAGAGAAACCATCCATAAAAGAGAATACCTTATGTTGAGCAGTGTTGTCTACCAGAATATCAATATGAGGGAGTGGGAAGTCATCTTTAGGGCTAGCCTTGTTCAAATCTCTGTAGTCTACACACATACGTACCTTACCATCCTTCTTAGGAACTGGTACCACATTTGCAACCCACTGAGGATAAGAAGTCACTGCTAAGAACCCTGCATTGAACTGTTTCATTACCTCTGCCTTGATCTTTTCTGACATTTCAGGACGCATACGACGAACCTTCTGCTTCTTTGGACGACAATCTTCTTTCACTGGTAAACGGTGAACCACAATGTCTGTATCCAACCCTGGCATATCTTCATAAGACCAAGCAAAGATCTCCACATAGTCACGTAACATCTAAATCAACCTGCTCTTGACACCGTCCTCTAAATCAGCCCCTATCTTGACCTCTTTTATGTTTTCTTCAGTTCCCAAATTCACAACTTCGACTGGTTCTTCATGTGGCTGTATAGCTTTCTCTTCTTGTTGTAACAACCTAGCAAGCTCTACAGGTATTTCACAATCGTCCTCATTTCCGTCTTCAGTTTGATAGATCGGATTCTCGAAATTATAATTGGCAATAGTAGAACTGTTATCAACAGGATCCAGAGTGGATGAGGATCTGCATTTAGTGATGTGGGTGTGTGTAAGAACACATAGCTGATAAAACGAAAATAAAAGAAAAGAAAGACAAGGAACACAATATTTACGAAAATGAAACGTCCACTGATTTTATTGAATGAAGTATGCAAATGAAATGACAACCCGTAACAAGCGCACCATTGTGCCCCGGGTAAGGCACATGGCTTGAAAGTTTTATTGTTCAGAAATTACAAACTTAAAACATAACACAGTAATAGTATTTACTCCTGACTATAGGAGATAGGGATAACATCTTCAGCTTTCCAATTATTGAGTCCAGCACCCACAGTAGGAAAAATCCATGCATCCAAGTTGTAGTCTTCATCTTGATCCCCCACAGCATTAGTCTGGTCCTTCACAACCCCTTGATTAGTGATACGGGCAGCACGAGCACGACGAACAACCTTCTGGGACTCTGCAGTGAAACCCAAACCAAACTTGTCAGACTTGTATGGAATATCAGGAAGCTGACCCCAAATAGTACAACCACCTTCATCCACCACAGCTCTAGCATCATTGAGGGAAGCCATTGCCATTGTTGGAGGCTTTCTGGTGACCACAGGAACTTTCTTCACAACAGGAGGAGCTACATAATCATTAACAACCCAGGGAACCACTTCAAATGTCTGACACGGAGTCTCAATGTATTCACCTTCCATTTCCAGATACTTGAAAGTGTTTACATGGCTGACAAAGTACTCTTCTTCTCCATAGACAGTAACAACCTTTCCATTCACCGGATATCTCAACTTTTGGTGCAATGTAGAGGTCACAGCACCTGCCCCATGGATCCAGGGACGACCAAGCAGACAAGAGTATGAAGGACGAATATCCATCACATAAAATGTAGCAGTAAACACCTGGGAACCAACTTGGATTGGAAGATCAATTTCCCCATGCACTACTCTTCTAGAACCATCAAAAGCCTTTACCACAATATTACTGGTTCAGGACTTCCTTAGGCAACACATTCAAAGAGGAACCATTGTCTATCAGTACATGTGACAGGGTAGTGCCCCTGCATTCAATTGAAATATGCAAGGCCCTGTTATGATCCCTCTTGGCAGGGGTCAAATCAGCATCAGAAAATCCTAACCCATTGTCATAGGTCAGGTGGGCAACACAGTTCTCAAATTGGTCAACAGAAATTGCACTGGGTACATGAGCAGTTTTCAAAAATTTGATCAAGGACTTGACATGAGCTTCAGAACATAATAACAAAGACAGCATAGAAATCTTCGAGGGAGTATGCCCCAGCTGATCAACAATGTCATAATCACTCTTGCGAATGATTTTCAATACTTCATCCATCTGCTTAGAGAGATCATCAGCAGCTGGCACATCAGTAGATACAGGCTCAATAACAGGACCCTTGCCCCGAGCATCAGTGGTGGAAGTAGCAGCAGGAGTAACTGCATTCTTGGAAGTATCTGGAGGAGAGAAAACTCTTCCACTACGAGTGATCTTGCTAGATCCAGCAATATTGTCAACATCAACAGGTACATCAGCTACAGGCTCTTGCTTAACACCATGGATGTAAACATCAGATCCATAGTGCCAAGGCACAGCTTTGTCAGATGTATATGGGATAGGACCAGGAGTAGTAATGACCACAGGAGCTACTCTGGCTTCAGCAACAACTTTCACAGGACCTTCAGCAGTAATCTTGATTGGACCCTGATGAGTGATTTTAATGGGACCCTTTGAAGTGATTCTTATTGGTACTTTGTCAATCATGTCAACCTCTTCAACCTTCCTACCTTGAGTCAGATGATCCACCATACTTTCTACAGACGACGGAGTCCTCTCAAATACTATAGTATACTTATCCATGAGACGTTGAATCCCATCTCTCAATATGAAGCAACTATCTGGCTTATAGGTACAATACAAACAATCTTCACGACAACCTGGAAAAATCCCAGCTTGTTCTAACCTTTTCTTGATAACAGATAGTGGTGTGGTCAACTCCATAACTGAATAGACATGTAGATCTTCTTCAATGGCATTGACAGTCTTCTCGTGATTCGGCATTGGAGCAGTAATCACATTGGGAGTACCTGGAGGATCAAACTCAATTTCTCCAGCATCAATCATATCCTAAATTTTATTCTTCAAGACCCAGCAATTATTAGTATCATGTCCCTGACAATTTGAATGGTATGCACACCGTGCATTGGGATTGTACCTGGGAGAGGTAACATTGGGATTCTGAGGAGCCTCTTTCAAAGTAATAAGTTCAGCCTTCAGCAAATGTTGCAATGCCTGAGCCATTGACATATTGATCTTCGTGAACTGTCTTCTAGCCCTCTGTTGGTTGCCCTGTGGCTGCTCTGTTGTTGCAGGAGTTGGATTTGAAATATGAACTGCACTGACAGACTGATGCCTTCTGTTACGATCAGGCTGACCATAAACAGCATTAGATTCTTTCTTCCCAGTGGGAGGCTTCTTTGCAGCACCTGATGAGGAAGCACCCACCTGGATCTTACCATTCTTTATACCATTCTCTACTCGCTCTCCTGTCATGATCAACTCAGTGAAGCCAGATGATGAGCTTCCAATGAGATGACTGTAAAACGGACCATTCAGCGTACACATGAACATATCAACCAGTTCCCTGTCAGTTAAAGGGGGTTGAACTCTTCCAGCTAAATCTCTCCACTTCTGAGCATACTCTTTAAAACTTTCTTTGGCACCCATTGACATGCTCTGAAGCTGCATGCGAGTGGGGGCTAAGTCAGCATTGTATTGGTACTTCTTATAGAAAGCTTCAGCAAGATCATTCCAGTCTCTGATGTTGACACTCTCCAACTGATAATACCACTCCAACTGAGCTCCAGATAAACTCTCTTGAAAGAAATGGATCCACAACTTTTTATCAGCAGTGTGGGGTTGAATTCTTCTGACATAGGACCTCAGATGCAGTTTGGGACAAGAGACCCCATCATAAACAACAAATGTAGGAACCTTGAAACCAATGGGTATGACTACCCCAGATATCAGACTCAAATCCTCAAAATCCAGCCCAGATGACTTCTGCAACTCCATGGCATCCATCCTATCCACCAGCATCTTGAATTTGTCTTCATTAGGCTCATGGTAGTAATTAGCCTCAGAATCATAGTCCCCCATTGTGTGGTGAAGACTGCCTACCTCTTGCTCAGATTCCTCAGATTCATAGTCTTCAACTGGTTCTTTGGTCTTGGCAAGACCTTTGAACCTTCTTCCCATGTTAATCAACCCAGCAGACCTTCTAGTCTTCTTAGTCTTCTTGGCCAGCAGTGCCTTCAATTCATCCTGCCCCTTGGACAGGTTCAAGATCAGCTCTTGGAACTGTGCATTTTGTGCCTGGAGATCCTTAACTGATTGTTCAAGAGCCATTGCTGAAATAAACAGCAAGAAGATGAGAAACCTGTGCACAATTATAAACCTGTGATGCAATGAAATGATATGGTAATGCATATGCAATGTTTTCAAGGACCGCAGGATTTAAATTTGCTTAGACAAACACGAAAGTAAACTTTTATTAGTAATAACTTGTTTTGCCTTTTAGGCTTACAAAAATGAAAATGAAATAAGTACAAAAGATGGGATTTTAAGTCTCCCATGGACGTTTCCTCTTTGTGTTGAGGTAAGAGTTGAGGTTTCGTTCCTCATGAAGTAACTTTGTTAGTTCCAGAACCTTTTCTTGGCTTGCTTTGTAATGAGCCTCGAAAGTATCCCTTTGCTCCTTCAGTTGGATCCATGATCTCTGCAAGTCTTCCTTATCAGTAGGCATGTCTGGGTGAAGGATGGTATAAGCAGTATCTCCTTCAGCAACAGGTTCCATGGTAACTGGTAGGACGGCAGGATATGGCATCATGAGTGTCTGAGCACGAGATCGTATCCATCTGAGATAAGCCTCCATTGGAATAGTGTACTTAGGCTCCAGTGTCTTGCTGTCAATCCTGTTTACCTTTCCCCAAGCTCGTATGAATCTCTGACGGTAACCCTGAAGATCGTTGTCGTAATCAAACACAATGCCCTGAATCAACATGTCATGTGGGCCATCGCTCCGAGCGTAACCAAACTGTCGTAAAGCTAGAGAGGGGTTGTAGGTGATGCCTCCTCTTATGCCTAGAAGTGGCACATTAGGGAACTCCCCACAACGGTCAATGATGGTGACATTCTCCATAGATCTGGAGCACCAATGGATGTCTGAGTGAGAAAGTGACATGATCCTCTTGGACCATCTGAACCCTTGCTCATTCTTCATTACTGAGCGAGGAAGGTGAGAAATAAACCACCTAGAAAGCAAAGGTATGCAGCACATCAAAGTTCCTCTTGCCTTTGTAGTACGGGTGTGAAGAGAGTGTAGTATGTCTCCAAGCAATGTAGGCACTGGATTGTGACTCAGGAAAATGTTGATGGCATGAACATCTATGAACTGATCTGGATTGGGGAACAATACTAAGCCGTATATCAGTAAGGCTAAGATCTCCTCAAAAGCATCATGACTCATGGCCTTCAAGAACATTTGAGCCTTCTCTATCAACACCTTGGCTAGAACACCCTTGACACCACTTCTCGTTTCTAGAACAATATCAGACTTCTTCAGATGTAGAGCTGCAGCAATAACCTCAGGTTTAAGCTCTTTTTCCAAGCCTGTGAATGGTTTCTGATCAAGAACAGGTATGCCCAGAAGTTTAGAGAACTCCTCCATTGTAGGAACCAGCTGGTAGTCAGGGAATGTAAAGCAATGGTGCTTAGGGTCAAAGAACTGAAACAGAACACTCATCATGTCTTCATTGAACCCGGAAGTGACTAGATCCAATAGGTGACCATGTCTCTTGATGAACTGGGAATGATCAGACACTTGAGAAACCAACTCTTTAAGTTTAGCAGGTATGCTCACAAAGTTGATCCTGATGGTGTTTCTACGAGCAGAAGCCATGACCTGCAACAAAGAACAAAGATAAATCCCTTGGTCCTTGAAATGGTTAGGGAAAATGATATGCTTATGATGCATGATGATGTCATGATGTTATGCTCAATCACAAACATGTGGCACACACAAGCAAGTCATACAATAGCCCTAGTTTTAAAGGCTTGCATGAGGTTTAAGGTAAGTACCCTCCCCTGAAGTTAGATGGTTCATCCTGTCCTATAAAGTAACCAGGTTCTAAGGGATCTCAATATCATTGATCCTTCACAAGGGTGGTTGTTCAGTAGGCAACTTACTTGCCAACCAAAACCCTCCAAGTTTAGAATCTCAATGAGCGTAGTATCGAGTGTCAACCAACTTCAGTCTGAACCAAAGCCGGTTACCTCACTACTTTCTAAAGGCCAAGATGAGTTAACTAGGGTTCTAAAAGTTAGTTAGTGCATTGACAACATATGGCAGCCTCATATTATCCTCAACTTGACTTAAGGAACATAAGCACCAACCAAGAAGTCGCACTAACTATGGCCACCAGATCAACCGTATCGATATACGTCGTACAGTTTCCTTGGTCTATTGCCATTTACCTAAGGTACACTAGATCCGGGTTAGGACCTTTCACACATAGGAGCACCCCAACAAGATAATATAAAGCAAACAAGGCAAACAATTTAAAGTGATCTAATTCCTAAGGGTACCCCTCTTTTATATTACTATCCCCAGCAGAGTCGCCAGTTCTGTAACACGGTGGGAGAACTGACTTTAAATTATGTTGCGGATAGCAAGAGTCGCCACCGACTTTTATTTTATCCAAAGGAAAGGGTATAAAAGAACAGGAAAGACCTTAAGAGATATTTTTGGGTCCGGGGGGTAGGTTATGTAAAGGGAAGGTGTTAGCACCCTTTACATCCATGGTTATCCATGGGCTCTTATTTACTTAACTCACTTTTGAATTGTTTTTGAAAGTGTAGTGTGTGAATAGAAAAATTTTCAGAATAGTTAATAATGATCCATGTATGGATGCGTAAAAACTTGTTTTTGAAAATTTGTTTGAAATTTGTTAAGTGTGAAAAGTTTTTTGAAGTGAGCAAGTACATAAGAGGAACCTACCCTAAATTTTTAAGTCTTTCTTGTTCTTTATCCTTTAATTGGTAAGACTATCCCTACTATTAAGGAGTAGGTAGTCCTTACCTTGGATGTAAGGGACATAAGAGGGACATTCTGTTTTATGAAGGCAACTGTGGGGTGTAATAAGCATATAGGAGGGACTATCATCATTTATTCGAAGGGACTTGATTCGTAAAGGCAACCATGAGGGACTTGATGATTTTTCTTTTTTAAAGGGACTTGCTTTATACACCCCACTTGACCTTATGATTTAGGCAACTTGAGGGATAACCTTAGAAATGTGAGATGGCGATTAAAAATCGACTTACGTGTGTGAGTGTTTAATATTAATTATCTTATGATTAAGGTGATCTAAATTCATTTTAAGTAGCATACATGTTTTACACTCCCTAATTACTAACCATAGCAAAAATAATTAAATATTTAAAAAATTACACCAAGAAGCAATTACATGATTATAATAATAAATAAATAGCAAAAATAAATAATAAAGCAAAATATAAATAAATAAGCAATAAATAATAAGTAAACAATAAATAAATAAATAGGGGTTAGTGATAAATATAATTAAAAAAAAAATAAGGTTAGTGAGAATAAAATAATAATAATAATTAGGAAAATAAACAAGGTTAGAGAAATAGTAATAAAAATATAAGATAATAGTAAACAAAAAATAATAAATAATAGTATAATTAGTAACAATAATTAAAGTAAATAGAAATAAATAGAAAAAATATTATAATGACGTGATTAGAATAATAAGCAAAAAATTTGATTTTTAATATATAAATATTTATTTAGAAACATGAATAATTAAATAATTACTATAAAAATTTTAAACATAATATAATTATAAATTTTAATCATTACAAAAATTTAATTATTTATTAAAAAATATTTATACATTATATGAAGAAAATAAATTTTAAGTATCATATTCACAAAAAAATAATCATATTTACAAAATTTAATTTTTACTAATTATTATATTTACAAAATTTATATTAAGTATTATATACATAATAATTATATTAAAAATTATTTAGAAAATAAAATTAGGTTTTACAAAATTAAAATTAGAAAATGTTTTATGATTTTTTACAAGATTAGGGTTCTATTAGAAAAATATTTAGGGTTTATATAATATACAAAATTTATCCTAACTAATATATATATATATCATAATTTATTTACAAAGTAAAAGAAAATAAAATTTGAATTAAAAAAAACATATGAATTTTGGATATTATAAATAAAGTTATTTTACTAATTAAACTTAAATCAATTGAATATAATTAAACAAAGCAAAAATTAAAGAAAATGTCAAAAACAAACCTGGCTGGGATTTGAACCCAGGAGGCTTTGTTTAACAGCAGCCAGGCATACCACTAGACCACCCCATGCGCAGGTGAGAGGAAAGGAAGAGGAGTTGTTTTTATACATTGTCTAGGAAAATCAGGAAAAATCAAACAGCCAAAAACGCCTGGGGTAGGAATTGAACCCAGGACCTTTATACACACAAGCGCACACATCACCACCCGGCTGGAAGAGCCCACCTGATAATGTAATGACAACATAACATAATATATTAAAATTACAAATTAAATGAAAACGCATCAAAAAGAATTGCTGGAGGCTGGATTCGAACTCATGGCCTCAGGTCATACGCGCGTCCCTCCTACCACTGGGCCAAGCAAGCTTTAGTGATTAATAATGGAAACAAGTTAATAAAATATTATAACTAATTTTTGAAATCCACCAGCAGCGCGCGCAATGCTTCTTCTTCAACCTTGTACCTGCGAATTTTCCTTCTCTTTTACCTGCGAATCCAACTTCAAATTTTCCTGCGAGTTCTTCATACCTCAAACCTACGAAAAATGAAACTTGCACCAAACAGTAACGATTCTTAAAATTAATTACTGTTTTATGATCCTTGTGTCTCATAGAACACTCCTATGTTCTTAGAATTCGTTTAGATTTAATGAATCACAAAACCCCATTTTCGACCTCTAAACCCTAACCATGGCATTTGGTCCATTAGGCTATGAAGCTTCAAGTTTCTTGTCCAGAATTGATCTTTGGAACCTCACAAACACAAAAACTCAAACAAAATTCATTAATAATGCACAAATAAACAGAATCGAAAATTTGAAATTCAAGGCAAAGTTTGATTCGGGTAGGGCAATATGAGATAGTATTGATGCATATGATCGATGCTTTACAATCAGTGATGTCCAGGGAAGCTAGCCATGTCTTTATTTTACCTTCTAGTGCCCTGGATTGAAGAATCCGAATATGACTTTTGCTTGAAAATTTTTTGAAGTGAAACCTACCTTTTGATGCTGGAAAATTCGTCAATGAGGCTAGGGTTGTGTTTAGTATATATATGTGAATCATTCTAGGTCAAAAAATTGATTAACTATGTGGAAGATTTGATACTTGAAGATTGAAAAAGATGGTGTCATGAAATTCAAATATTGGCTCATGAATGCTTGCTATTTTTGGATAAATCACATGATTTCTTTCTCTTTCAACTTCAATCAACATTGATGAGATTCTAGAAGCTCAATCTTCACCCAAAAATAGATTTTCATATTTTATATTTATTTAAAATGATTTTTATGAATTAAATCAATAATAAATAAAAATAAAATAATAAAAATTCTGAATTTTGGTCAATTGGGTCGTGCATGATGATATGATGTGGATTGGATCACAATTTGGCAGGCCCATTTGGAAGGAATTGGTTCTAGACCCCCATTTTCAATATAAACCATCACAAAATTTCCCAACTTTGCAAGGGCATATCTCCCTCAATTTTAAAGGTATGAGGGTGTTCTTGGACTTTTTGGAAAGATTGAAGAGTCCTCTAAACAACCCCATTGGTTTCAGGTCCATATCATTTACCAATCTCAAGTTATGCCCTTTTGAAGTTGTTGACTTTTTGTTGACTTTTGAAATGACCTATAATGTCTTAGCTCATATCTTCCAAATGAAGCATTTTTGGGCTTAACTTGCAACATCAAAGTTGTAGAGAATTCAACTTCCTTCAAAATGAGCTTTGGATGGAGACTTGGTGATGAAGTATGTGAAAGTTATGGCTGGTCAAAGTTTAGTTGACTTTTACTGAGGAAACCCTAATTTAGAAACTCCTGATTATTGATGATCTGGAATCTCCTTGATGAATCATGATCAACCCTTGATCAAATGATGAATTTTACTTCATATACTTGATGTTGGCAAAAAATCATGAAGTTTGACTTTGGTTTGACCACAGTTGACCTCAGTTTGACTTTTTAACTGTACTGACTGATTTTGACTTATCTGATCATCTGACTGAGCAAACTTTTGAGAAAAGTCTTGAAACTTGTCATGGGGGTTCTTATACACATATAAGATGTTATGAAGCTCACTTGAGGTATTGGAAGTCCATTTAGCCTGATTAAAGTCAAAACCCTAGTTTTGGATGCACTGCTTAGGAGGTGCATTGTCTTAGGGAATTGTCAACTCCTTTGACCAATTGTGAACTTTGTGAACCTTGTGAACCATCATAAAATGTCTTGTGAACCTCATGGGAGGTATTGTGAACCTTGTGAACCTTGTGAACCTCATAAAGTGGCTTTGTAGACCTCATGAACCTCATGGAAGGTTATGTAAACATTGTGAATCTTGTGAACCTTGTGAACCTTCAAGAAGTGACTTGTAGACTTCATGAATCTCAAGAAAGGTATTGAAGATGTTGAGAAGCTTGTGAACCTTGTGAACCTTCAAGAAGTGACTTGTAGACTTCATGAATCTCAAGAAAGGTATTGGAAGCATTATGAATCTTGTGAACCTTGTGAACCTTCATAAAGTAACTTGTAGACTTTATGAACCTCATGAAAGGTTATGTAAATGTTGAGAAGCTTGTGAACCTTGTGAACCTTCATAAAGTAACTTGTAGACTTCATGAACCTCATGAAAGGTTATATAAGCATTGAGAACTTGTGAACCTTGTGGACCTTCTTAGCACACAAAGTCTTGTATTGTGAGGGCAAATTTTGGGGTGCAACAGGTGATCTTGCACGGTTTCTTCGTGTGGAGGGTGATGAATGTTGCTCTCACGTTGCGTGAGGATCATGCCGTCGTTTGATCGGTTGTCCGGATTGTCTCGAGCAGCCATGGATCTTGGTAAAAACTTTGGTTCTTTGAAGACTTTGAGAGAGAGAAGAACGGGGAAATCAGTTTCCCACAGACGGCGCCACCTGATCGTACCTGGAGATCAGGATCTGATACGGATGGCCTCGAGTGTTGTTGAAAGACGGTTGGTGAGGAGAGGAGCGGGTGTACCTGCAAGGCACTCCGATGCTGAATTAAGTCACCGAGCAAAGAGTGGGCAAGTACGAGAATTAAGGTCAGAGAATTGAATACCTGACACTCCCAAATGAGAGGGTTTATATAAGTAGCTAAGTGGAAGATTATTGGTCCATACCGTTGGGCGCGGATCGTAGAATCCGTAAAGATAGGTAATGGTCAAAACTAGCCGTTAGGGGGCTTTGTCTTGGTCGGTATGCTCGTGGTCGACAGAGACCACTATCCTTGATGCTGCCCGACGTCGAGCGCTTCTGCCAAGTTGGTTTGCTTGGCCCAATTATGGGAATTGGGCTAGTCCAGAACAACACATAACTTAGAGCCCTGTATTTCGTCTTCCTGTAAGTTCCTCCGACGGGATTCTCTAAGTATTCTATGATGGGTCACCTCCAGTCTGTCATCGACAATCAATCGATGACAAGGACTTGGTCGTACCATGTCTATTTGGCTTATAAACCGTTAGAAGTCTGTAATGGTGGCGCATTCGATACCATTTTCTCTTAAACCTCAATGAAGTCTTTAAGTTGTTCTTCGACACTTTATATCCTGAAGCAATATGTGCTGGATCATTCGCCTCCTGGTTCTCCATTTTGGGTATGTGTATGATATTGGCTACATTGAACTGTTCTAACAATTGTTTTGCCATAACAAAGTAGGCTAATAAATTATCCTGAATACACTTGTAATCTCACATGCGTTGTTTAACTACTAGCTCCGAGTCACCTTTGATCTCCACTCTTTGTGCCCATATCTTCTTTAATATCTTTAAACCAATATTTAAAGCTTCATACTCAACCTCATTGTTGGAACAATTTCCTTTGAACCTGCATTTGAATCTTGTTCGGAGGCCTTGTGGGGATATTATCATTACCCTTATGTTTGTTCCATGCTTATGGCTCGACCCATTAAAATATAATTTCTACGGGTTTGCGTCAATTATGAACACCTGAGGTTCGACTACTGCATGGTCGACAATGAAGTCGGCCACTATCTAACCTTTCATAGCTATTAAAGGCTTGTAAGTTAGTGAAAAACTCAGTTAACGCTAGTGCCCATTTACCTATTTGATTGTGCATAATAGGTTTAGACAACATATACTTTATGACACTGCAATGAGACGAAACATAAACGTCAACAGACTTTATATATTGCTTCAATTTCATATATGAGAAGTACAAACATAGGCATAATTTTCCAATCATAGTATACCTAGTTTCAGCATCTATCTACATTCTACTGAGGTAATAAATGGGTCTTTCGACACCATTGTTATACTCTTGTGCTAACATATTTCCTATGGTCGTATCTGACACAACAATATACAATCTCATATTTTTATATGTACTAGGTGACAATAACATAAGAGGCTTCGACAAATAGTCTTTGATTGCGCCGAACGCCTCTTGTTGTTTCTCTCCCCAATAAAACTCATTGTCCTTCTTGATCTTTAACAATGGCGAGAACACTTTTGTTTTGCCACTTAGATTTGAGATGAACCTTCTCAAGAAGTTGATTTTCCCAAAAAAAAAAATTAAAGTTGTTTCTTCGTCGAAGGAGGCTTGAGATCTAAAATAGCCTTCGCCTTGTTTTGGTTGATCTCGATGCCTTTCTTGTGGACGACAAAGCCCAGAAAATCTCATGCACGTACACCAAAAGCATATTTTAGTGGATTCATTTTTAATCCATATTTCCTCATCCTCTCAAAAGAGCGTCGAAGGTGATCTAAATGATTGTTCTTCGACGAGGACTTTATTACAATGTCGTCAATGTAGACCTGCATGAACTTCTCTATGAAGTCATGGAATATTGCATTCATGGCTATTTGATATGTAGCCCCAACATTTTTCAGGCCAAATGGCATTACTACCCATTTGTACGTACCTATAGCCTATGGGCATCGAAATGGTGTTTTAGGAACATCATCATCTACTATGAGGATTTGATTATACCCCGAGTATCCGTCGAGCATACTCAAATACTCAAAACCTGCGGCTGAATCGATGAACATTTCTGCCACAGGCATTGCGTATTCATCTTTAGGGGTTGCATTGTTGAGATCTCTAAAATCAATGCAAACGCAAAGTGTTCCATTTTTCTTAATTACAAGAACTATATTGGTGAGCCATTCAACATACCTTGCAGTTCTGATGAACCGTCTTTTGAGCAATCTCTCAATCTCTTGTTTGATCTTTTCAGTCACCTTTGGGGAAATTCGATGAGGCTATTGCTTGACTGGCTTTTTTCCTGGTTGTATGGGTAGACGGTGTTCCACCACACTTCGACTCAGACCAAGCATTTCTCCATATTCTCAGGCTAAATAGTCTATATACTCTTTCAATACTTTGACCAACCTAGCCTTCATTTTCGACCTTATTTTTGTACTTATGTATGTGGGTATCTTACTGGTCTCATCTCCTAGATCAATTTCTTCGAGTGGGTCTTGAGCCTGCATTTTGTGTGGCTCATTTGTTGGGTCCCTTTCGAATCCCAAAGGCCCATTATCATAAATACAATCGAGCCACCGACTTTTCAAAGTTTTTGTCTGGCCCAGTTGGCCATAGGTTCTGGCTTTGTCTATTAGGATTTGACGCTTCCTATTCTCCATAGCCATTTCTTTTTTTGTTTTCAACCTGTCGTACCTCGAAAAATACGATCCTCGCGAACGCGGTCGCGGCTGGGCTAACATGAGATTTGCCACCTAATTTTGTTTATTCCCGAAGAGGGAAATGGTAAATATAGATAAAACCACCAAGAAGGGATAAGACAAGGTCGTCGCAACCATTGTCGGGGTTCAGAAGTCGGTTATGCAGGGGGAAGGGATTAGCACCCTCTACATCCATTGTACTCGATGGGAACCATCTAAGTTGTCATGCATGAAGGGATGTCTATGCTTATGTATTACTTGCTAAACTAAGTGGTTTATTGATCCTAGGGGCTCGGCAAGGATTGAGATCCTCGTGCCTACGTATTCCCTTGTGCAACGGGAAAGTCAGAGCTTCGTAGTTCGGCCTACTAGGGGTGGTTGATGTTATTTTTATTACCTTTCTTCAATGAAAGGATTTAGGAGTTGAATTGTACTAAAGACTATAGGTAGAGGTGATTATTCCGAACCAACAAGATGAGCGTCCTGCGAAGAAATAATCGGAGCGAATAACGAGATGCTCATTACCATCCTTTCTACCACTTAAGGCTCGTGGCGTGCAATTTTCCTCGTATTATTGAAGTATTTTATTTCCTAAGACTGCTTGATGTTGGATCAAGGGTTGGGATCTAAAAGTAACATTTCGGTTTTTGAGGTTTTGGGGTGAGTGCAAAATGGAGGTTTATTTGTGAGTTTGTTAGCGAGGTACAATGTGTTCGGCTCGCACAATTGAGAAACTAAACTAAAGACTAGCTATGGAATACAAGTACGATGCGTTAATTTGTTTAAGTTAAAAAAGGTTGAGAAAAAGTGTGAAGTGCAAAGTTCGTGCGGATGGCGATCAAAGAACGATCGACTTACGTGTGTGTATGAAGTGAAGTGCATATGGATATTTATTTGGTGTTGGACCAAAGATTTTGTTTATCTTTGAAATGAAATGTCTTAATGTGCGTTCGTATTTTGCTTAGCAGTTTATCGTCAAAAGTGAAAACGTAAATCACACAAGTAAGAAAAGCATAAACAAGAACAATCGAGCAGACACAAACATTCATAACACTCATAAAGTCGAACAAAGGAGAAAGATTAACTAATTGAGTTAAATAGAAAAATTTAATTAGGCTAATTATAAAATTAATTAGTCAAATTAAACAAAATGATTTAATAATTAATCAACAAAATGTTTTTTTTTTGTTTTTGTAGATTTTTATAAAAAGAAATTAAACAAAACAAAATTAAAAGAAAATGAAATGGGCTGGGTTTGTAGAAAACAGGGGGTGTAATTAGAAATTCGGATAAGGCCCAACAATGATAGAGCCCACGCTGGAGGGGTCTATGGGATGGACCTCATCAAAGAGTTGACCCCAGAAATGATCTGAGGCGTCAGATCTTTAGTAAGTCAACCTAAAGACTTGAATCCATGGTATTGAATGAGTCTACACTATAAAACGAAATACACTACTACTCCTTGAAAACCATATATGTTTGATTTTGGTCATAGCAACTAAAGATTTGTCGACACATGTATCCGTGCGAATCATTGGGCAATGGAAAAGTCAGACTTGGAAATAATAAACATTAATTAACATTTTGAAACTACAACAAAAAAGAAACCTCGGTGATGCTCTTTCCACTTACTCAATCATAAACCTAAACCACATTAGAACGAAACTCAATTAAAACGAAAGAAAAAAACAACTTAAGGAAAACCAAAATCATCCCCTCTGAACCTTCTCTTTCATTTCGCACCCGTTCAACTCGGTGGTGTTCTCATGAACACCAACCTTCATCGTATCATCACCAATAAATCGCAAACCAAGCAACACACAAGCATAAACATTGAATCATAGTGTCAAACATTGATGTTTTCACCCCCAAATCGCAACCCTAAGCTCTAACACATCTTTGGCAGAATCAAAAAGTAAACAATAGACTTCGAACCCTCAAACATGGAAGGCAAGCATAAACACAAAAATGGTCAAAATAGAAGATTCATACCTAAATCGGAGGGATCTGATTTTAAGCTTCAAAAAATAGAAGGTATTTCGTTCCTCTTTCGCTTCCGTCTTTAAAATGCTTATGTTGTTTCACTTTCTCCCTCTTCTTTGAATATTCTGGTTGTTTGTTGCTTATTGTTGGGTGCAAAAAATGATGAGGTTTAGCTCATCTCTGACAAAATCTCAGTGTGAAATTAGGAAGAGATTATAGGATAAGAGCTTTAGTGATTTAGGTTTTTGATTGTTGATTTTTGGTAGTGTTTCCATATGAAAAAAAATCTTGCACAATGATTGATTCTTATTTATAGGAGAATTCGGGAGGAGCTCGTACGTGGGATTCAGAAGGGATGTTTACTCAAGCATGTGAGGAAAATCCATTTAAGGATAAGCTGTAATTTTTCCTCTCTCATGCCGTTGGGAAAAGATTTTTCAGAGAGATTTTGTGGGGACCTCCAATTTGGGTGAGTCACTCTTTTCATTTGTCTGTAGTGTGTATTGTGGTCCTTGATGAATTTAAATTTTCATTGCTGATTTTACTGACTGTGAAACATTGTTTTTACTGCCACAAAACTAACTTTTCACTAATGATAAAAATCATGACCGTGTTTATAATTTTTTACTTCAAATTGGTTTTCTGATAGACCTCCTGTGTGTGCTTGTTGCAGATGCCTTAGAGGATGAATTGGTCTTCCACAGGTCTAGCATGGTTATGGATTGGTCCAAGATATGAGCTGCTAGTATGCATACCTTAGCCTTTTTAATCTTCATAGCGATTTTGTGCTGATCTCTTGGTAGGAATCCTTGCCTGTTTTTTTCTAACCATACATTAATTCCTTATGGTGTGCACAAACTGAACCCACCTTGTCCTTGCCAAAATTTCTGATTTTGAAGTTTATGCCATTGACCCTTGTTTGAAATCTTATCATTGTTCAAGCTCTTTGAAATATGGATGGTACACCATGAAGTTCAGGTTTGCTAGCTTTGCAAATGATGAGATTTGACACATTGGTGATGCTTATATGAGTGGAAACTTGGCATGGAAACAACCTTGGTCATGTATAAAGATCATTGTTTTGATGAGTCGCATCTCCAAGGTAACCAAAACTCGATATATAAGTCTCGTTCTTGCACCTTTGAATTTTCTTTTTGGACATTCTTCTGAATCCCAACCTTTATGTTTTCAGTTATGATGACTTGGTTTTTCTTGCATCTAAACTGTTTTTGACTTCCTTTGAGTTGGATGCGTTGCCATTCTTTTAACGGATTTCAATATCTCCTGTTGTTATTGTGAATTGCATTTTCGTTGATAGGCTAATGCCTAAATGATGTTTTAAGAATGACACCTATACCACTTGTTTGTTCACGCTTATTCAACCAAGTCCCTGTCACATCCTCGCGTTGCTTTGAAACTTTGACTAATGAACTTAGCTGAGTGTGCTTTCATGGCTATTGTCTCGTGAAATCATAACATCTTTAATACTCAGCAGGTTTGAAATAACGTGGAATAGGGTATGATCTCACCACTTGGCTTGGGAATGACGTCCTGTGATGAGCACAACCTGTTCAACTTATGTTCATGCTACGAATTTTCGTCTGCTGCCATGCATTTCGTAATCTTTTGCTCATGTATGCTTGGCTTCACCTGGGTCTTGGCACTTCTCTTTTCGTTACAAGCCTGATTTATCTTGCAGTAAACTTCGAACTTCCCCTGCAATTTGCGGCGAACCTAGACATTTGTCCTTTCATTGTGTTAGTTTAGAATGAACATTGTATTGTTGTCTTGCTGTAGAAACTTTTATTCTGAATTCCTCTCTTGTGGATTTGGTTGCTCACTAATATCAACACTTGATTCTGCATGATTCTGCAGGTGTCTCATAGGTGGGAGATAAGGCTTCAATATGTGACTTTATAAGAACTTCAATGAACCAACAAAACTTGCTTGCTATGGACAAGTCTGATAGAAGAAACAAAGCTTTATGTGAAGCATAAATATTAGTTCAAGTTCCTTAATTTTCTTAAGTTGAATCTCAATGTAGAATTAGGACTTGTTGTTCATGTAAACACCTTTCAATTCACTTCGGATATCACAATATTCCTCTTGTTTCTCTTTGGATTCTGCATATTGGGATCTTGTTTTTCCTGATGTTTGCCTCGACTTTACTCATCAATCCCATGTCTGATTTTATCTTGTATGTTCTACTTTCCCTTTTTTATTGCAGATAATTCGCTGAGGACTCGAACCCATCGTCCTAATGTTCTTCAAGTATGGAAAGAAAAGCAACAACAATGAGGGTAAGCAATCTGCCACGTCGTCCGCGTTGAAAGAACTTGAAAAAAAAGTGGATTATGGCAACATATCTGTCGTTCGGAAATGTAAACTCTACACACTTTTGGGATCAAAGGAAAAGACATGTGATTCACACTTAGGATTGACAAAGCCTGTTAAATTAGAAGTAGACTATGACTGAATTAATTTACATGTGTAATTCATTTTGTAGCATGAAACTCGTATGTGTGATTGACATTTGGTTCTTATAATTACCATTTGCACCTCAATTGTCCGAAATCCCTTAAGTATAGCTCGGTTTGAATTTTTTTGAGTATGCAAGTTTGTTTTTTTCTCTTGAATGCCTATATTAATCCAATAGACTTTCCTTTGGTGCAAGCATTGCTTTGGCATTCACGGCATGTTGTTATTATGTTAATTGTGCTTGTAGTAATTACACTTCTTTAGACATGATACATTTGTGGTAACTGCAATGATGACGATTTCGAAGAAAAGAAATATGTTGCAATTTATTTGTAATTTTCTTTCTGTCCATTCTAAGTTTTAGACTTTGATTTTTGAGTCAGCCTTTTCAGCATTTGAATTTGTTATTTAAACCTTGCTTGTTGAACAACAACTTTGGTCCCGTGGACATATCTTCCTGTAGACATTAGTTTTGTGCCACTTGGTCTTGGATATACTACCTGAAGGATATGGAACAAATTTGCTTGAACACTTTAATGCCTCTTTTATCTCAATCAATACTCTCTTGACCAATTAGCAATAGACAACCTCATCAACTAATTCTATCACAATTTTAACAACAAACCCAATCCACAGTGGTTGTGATTTCAAGTGAGTTGAAATAAGGATGATATGTTAGGTTTAAACAATTCAAAACAACTCGGTGAGTCTATGGCCTTAAAACCATGCCCTTTGGATACGAATGATCCAATGCGTTTAATTTTTCTATCATCTTTCTTAAACTTCATACCATCTTAATCATTCTAAATTTTGCAAAGTTACAATGCCCATTTTTTAGTCAATAACTATGTATGAACAATTTTCACACAATTTCAACCAAACAAGGACTTCATGACTTGAATCACATGGTCAGAGGCCAAATGATCAATCGAAACAACATTCTCACCAATAAACCAAGCATCATGGGAAGTCAAGAAAGTAAGACAAATTTGGGGTATGACGGATGCCCCTATCTAATTGCCTTGAGCCCGAAGGAGTGAACTGCTGCATGGAGTTCAATCTTTTAGGTTAGAAGTCGATTAGATATAAAAAGACCCCGAAATTTGTCCAACAAGAGAGAAAATGCGACACCAGTGAAAGGGATATGATGATAAGATTGGCAAATTGTACATAATGTCTGAGATTCTTCGTACTAACAAAGCAGTATCCCAATTTGATGAATAAATTTCTCCAAGTCGTACGAAGCAGTCCCTTATGAATTAAGGCTCTTCGGGGACAAGAACCTTACAAAACGTGTGATTCTTTCGGTCATGCGAAGCAGTTCCTTAACAATAAAGGCTCTTTGGAGAATGCCCAAAGCAGTATCCCGATCAGTGGGATTCTCTAATCCAGGAAAAGCAATACCTTAACCATAATGGCTCCTTGGGGATACTTAGAGCAGTATCTCGAACAAAATGGTATAATATTTTCCAGATCATGCGAAGCAGTTCCTTTCAGTCAAGGCTCTTCAGTGATACAAGAACAGTATCTCTACCACAACATGGGATTCTTCGGGTCTTGCGAAGCAGTACCTTTTCGATTTAAGGTTCTTCGGAGAATGCCAAAGCAGTATCTCGATCAATGAGATTCTCTAATCCAGGCAAAGCAGTACCTTAACCACAAAGGCTCCTTGGGGATACTTAGAGCATTATCTCGAACAAATGGTACAAGATTTTCTAGGTCAAGCGAAACAGTTCCTCACAATCGAGGCTCTTCGGTGATACAAGAACAATATCTCTACCACAACATGAGATTCTTCAGGTCTTGCGAAGCAGTACCTTTTCGATTTAAGGTTCTTCGGAGAATGCCAAAGCAGTATCTCGATCAATGAGATTCTCTAATCCAGGCAAAGCAGTGCCTTAGCCATAAAGGTTCTTTAGGGATACTTAGAGCAATATCTCGAACAAATGGTACAAGATTTTCTAGATCATGCGAAGCAATTCCATACAATCAAGGCTCTTCGGTGATACTAGAAAAATATCTTTACCATAATATGAGATTCTTCGGGTCTTGCGAAGCAGTACCTTACCGATTAAGGTTCTTCAGAGAAAGCCAAAGCAGTATCTCGAACAATGAGATTATCTAATCCCAACAAATCAGTGCCTTAGCCATAAAGGTTCTTTGGGGATACTTAGAGCAGTATCTCGAACAAATGGTACAAGATTTTCTAGATCATGTGAAGCAGTTCCTTACAATCAAGGCTCTTCGGTGATACTAGAACAATGTCTTTACCACAATATGAGATTCTTCGGGTCTTGCGAAGCAGTACCTTTCCGATTAAGGTTCTTTAGAGAAAGCCAAAGCAGTATCTCGAACAATGAGATTCTCTAATCCAACAAAGCAGTTCTTTAAAAGTAAAAGCTCTTTGGGGGTAATTAGAACACTATCCCGAACAATGGTACAAGATTTCCTAGATCATGCGAAGCAGTTCCTTTTAGTCAAGGCTCTTCGGTGATATTAGAACAATGTCTTTACCAAACATAAGATTCTATGTGTCTCGCGAAGCAGTTCCTTAACAATAAAGGCTCTTCGGAGAATGCCAAAGAAGTATCTTGATCAAATGATCTGCTGGGGGAAACCGATCAACGGGAATTCACTCTGAGAGAAAGCAAGCTAGCCCAGTTCTGTAGAGGAAAAGCTCACAAGATGCTTTTTAGGATAAGCTCTGCTTGGGGAGCAATAACAGTGAAAACGCCAGGGGTTATCATTATCAACCATAAATTTGAAGAATGACTTGCCGGGTGAATAAATCCGCGAGCACATGCGGAGTATCAGCTCTTTTTAGAGGAATACTGCCGACTTTGAGAGTGACAACTCGGGATGCATGTCCTGGATCCTGTTATGCTATATTTTGTATGAATATTATGCATTGCATGATGCACAGTGATTCATATAATGATGATTGTTGAAATTTTGATGCAAATGATTTTTTATAATTGATATGATTGTGTTTGATGACATTCTTGCTTTCAGGCAGGAATTCCATGCATGTCATGCATGTGACAATGCAAATGATTGGATATGCTGGAGATAGTTTTTTTGGTAGTTGCCAGCAAAATTGGACTTTGGAAAGATGTCACTCCACGGGTGTACTTGAGGGGTGCCAAAACAAGGTTGGACTTTTGGAAAAAAAATGCCACTCCATGGGTGGACTTTTGACAGGGTGCCATATCACGGGTGGACTTTTGACAGGGTGCCACATCACTGGTGGACTTTTTGATTTACTGGTAGTTGCCAATGAATATTGGACTTTTGGGAAGATGCCACTCCACGGGTTGACTTTTGAGGGGTGCCACATCAAGGGTGAACTTTTGAAAGGTGCCACATTATTGGTGGACTTTTCGGTTTACTGGTAGTTGCTAATGAATATTGGACTTTTGGGAAGATGCCACTTCATGGGTGGACTTTAGAGGGGTGCCACGTCACAGGTGAACTTTTGAAAAGATGCCACCCCACGGGTGGACTTTAGGTTTTTTGTAATAGTTTTGAAAGCAATGGTGAAAAGGCTCACTGGGTATCAACTCGGGGTTGAAAAAGCAAAGGTATCAACACGGGGTTGAAAAGGCAAAGATATCAACACAGAGATGAAAAGGTATCAACGCGAGGTTGAAAAGATAAAGGAATCAACACAGGGTTGAAAAGGTATCAACATAAGGTTGAAAAGGTAAAGGTATCAACACGAGGTTGAAAAGGTATCAACACAGGGTTGAAAAGGTAAAGATATCAACACAAAGTTGAAAAGGTATCATCAACACAGGGTTGAAAATTTATCATCAACACGGGGTTGAAAAGGAAAAGATATCAACACATAGTTGAAAAGGTATCAACACAGGGTTGAAAAGGCAAAGATATCAACACAAAGTTGAAAAGGGTAAAAGTATCAACACAGAGCTGAAGAAGATTGGATTGTGAGAACTGCCAAGAGGACTTGGACTTTTAAGTTGTGCCAAACACTGTTGGACTTTTGAGATGTGCTAAACACAGTTGGACTTTTGGCTTTCTGGTAGTTGCCACCATAGTGACCTTTTGGGAATTGTGAGGGTGTGAAATTAGACTTTAAGCTTTTTGGTGGTTGCCAATAAAATTGGACTTTTTTTTGGGTGGTGGAGGGTATTAACTTCTTGACATTTGGTATCCGACGATGCTTTGATCGGAGGATGGATGCAACCATTTGTGGTGTCCCCAAGTCTGATCTATTGTTGAAGTTGTATGTCGCTGAGAGAACTTCAACTTCTTTGACTGATGTCATGATGACTTTCAAATGAGCGTAGCAACATAATCAATGCATGTTGATTATGCTTTGGCTTAGCCCTAAGGCATCCTTTTATAACTGCCTTGCCCTAGTCTATAGGGACTTTGAAGGAATCTTCTTCGAATAGAAGCCTTAAGAATGATTGTACCCTAACCTGACACGTTATAAATTGCCCTAGTATCTGGGTCTCATGGGGAGTTGCCCCTGTCTGAGCCTTTGGAAGGACTTGTCCTG
This sequence comes from Lathyrus aphaca, assembly GCA_963966055.1. Taxonomy (NCBI): domain Eukaryota; kingdom Viridiplantae; phylum Streptophyta; class Magnoliopsida; order Fabales; family Fabaceae; genus Lathyrus; species Lathyrus aphaca. The sequence continues at coordinate 722,143,379 of OZ014519.1, read as the reverse complement.
AATTAGGTGATCGTGAATGATTTGCCCCAGATAGGCTGATATTTAAAATAGTCTTCCACTGATGCTTGGAGATTTGATTTTCGACCAACCAATTCTCAGGTTCATACAGTCATTAAAAGTCATGCCCCTGATTAGGAGTGATCTTGATTCAAGTCAACACCAATGAATTCTCAAGCTCCTCTTTGACTTTTCCTTGTTTGGAATTTCTTTAGATGTTAAGTACTGACTTGCAATTAAAATTTATTTGTACAGAAATGGTAATTTTAATGCAATATTCGTGCGAGTTTTGAAAAAACATTTATTTGAATGATGTGATAGTGTGTGACGAATGGATCAATGGTCCAAACGTAGTGATGATTTAGCTGGTGATTTGTGATACAAAAAGGAAAAGATTAGCAAATATTTTAGGAGTCAGTTTACGCAACCTTGCTGAGATATGCTTTCAGAATAAACCCTGCCTCAATTAGGTCTTTTAGGGGTTGTAATGTGGCATGGTTCGCGGTTATAGAAACAAAGGATATAGGCTCAAAGTTTGATTGGTACCCACCCCTCTTCGTGATGTCCTCCAGTCCTATGTTCAATTAACTTTACACACGCATTTGTCTCCTATGAGAGCTTGAAGGTGTAATCGTTGCAGATGACGGTTCAAGACTTTCTTGAAATGGCAGTCACCTTATTCGTTTTTCTTTGGATGCTAGTGACCCTTCTGATTTTGGATAAGATGGTCACTGCAACTTATTTTGTTTTTGCTGAGGATTTTGACGACCTTTTTCTACTATTTTTCTTTTGATCCCTAATTTTTGCATGGACCGTTTTTGAAGTTTTTTAGTCCATCGGAATTTGCCCTAATTTTTGCATAAGTCTCCTATTAGGATGTTCAACTTAGCGGACTTTTTCTTTTCTTTTTTCTGATTTTTTTGTTGTTGAAGGATTGTGACTGCCAAGTCATTGGTCATGGAGTGATCCTCAAATAAGATGTTTCACCTTGTAGTTTGGATGCGTAGTCAGGTTAACTAAACACTACCCTGCCCCAGGTTAAACGTAATGGTTTTGAATATCCGAAAGAAACTCCTACTTCGAGACTCGAAGTCATTGTCTAGGGATTAACTCCTGATCTCTCCAGTGTTTGGGGATTTGAAACAATGCTTGTACATCATCAGCAAGGTTATTTCTGAAGGCATATTATCAGCAATTATGGGTATTTTGTTTTCATCATCCTCCCTCAAATATTTGCTAAACAATGTGATAAAGGAGGTAAAGTGAATTTTTTTGTGATTTTTGCAATAAGTGGGAAATGTGAGTGAATACGAATGGATTCGTTCAAAATATGCATGTTCATTACATTAATATTACCATTAAAGACAACAATTCTTAAAAGCAAATAGTATTTAACAGAAAAGAAACTACAAATGCAGAGTAATGATATGAGCTAAAGATTGCCAGTGTTGAGGAATTGGGCTTTGATTTGCTGTTGGGAAGCCTTATTTCAGAATTTCTCTTCAAGATCAGTTTGAGAACCATCTTCGCATGTACTCTCAGCAGCTTCTTCCATGACATGGATTGAGGAACCCACCTGATCGTTGATTTGAATTCCTTGAGGTGTGAATGAGATTACCTTGGAATCAATCAGATCCTGAACTTTATTTTTGAATTGTTGGCAATCATAAGTTGAATGTCCCAGTGAGTTGGCATGGAAGCCACAATAAGCATTAGGATCAAATTTCAGTCGATGTGGAAGAGGCATTGGATCTAGTTTCCTTGGCTCTACCAATCCATTATTAATCAAACGTGGAAGTATGTGACTGTGAAGCATCGACAATTGATCAAAATGCCTTTTTGGTCTTTTAGCGTAGTAAGGACACCGTTGTGGAGTATGTTGCTGTTGCATTAGCTCTTGATGTGCAACTTGTTGTCGATACTGAGGAGGTCCACTATTGACAGGAGGATATTGGCCATATAGAGGGTTATGCATCTGATATGGAAATCTAAAAGCTTGCTGGCTCTGAACAACGGACCTGCATGGGTGTTGTTGATAAGGCACCGGAGGTGGAGCTTGTAGAGCTTCCCAAATTGCATTAATTTCCTCCTCTGCTTCTCCCTCTTGAGAACTGATAATTAATTCACTCTCACTTGCCTGGACGTCTGAGGTGTCTTGTACTTTTCTACTCTTGAGTAGGCTCTCGATTCGTTCTTTAACTGACACCAATTGTGAAAAGCCAGGAAATGAATTGCCAATCATTCTTTCGATGTAAGGACTTTGAAAACTATCCATGAACATGCCAACTAGTTCTTTCTCTAAGATTGGTGGTTTAACACGAGCAACTAACTCTCTCCATCTTTGAGCATACTTTCTGAATGGTTCATCGCTTTCTTGAGATAACCCTTGCAATTGTATATGAATAAAGAATTAACGTCGTATCATGAAAATTTGTATATCAAGAGTTATCATTTAAATTTCTATTTATATTTTTTTTGGGATAAGATATGAAATTTTATGGGATATGAATCTCATATAGGTGAATAATTTTGATTTTTTTAAATAATTGGCTATAATTTTGATATAGGTTGAAAATTTTTTTATTGATAATTTTAATCTCATAAGTTAACTAGTGATATATATGGTTTATATTAAATTTATATAGACTTGAATTAAAAATATAAATAAATAAAAGAGTGGATTAAGTCTATAACGTGTGTCTCTGTCTATAACACGTGATCGTGCCTGTAGTGTGAATTGAGTTAACAAGCAACACGTGAGAAATTGTGGGATTTAACTGTGTTTCATGAATTCTGGGGAATCAATTATTCATTCCCGAAATATTTGTTATAACCTAATAATTCTATGATATCTTGGATACAAGTGCAACGTGACTATAAATACCTCAATATCACGATGAAGAATGGCCTAACTACAACACTGAGCTAGGTCTCAACTAGGGATGGTGATCCGCGTGTCGCGCGCGGATAAAAAACGAGTTATTTTGAAAATGTAGTTACGATAACGACAACTCGAGTATCGTCTCACAAGAATTCTTGTATTGTTATTAATCGAAGGTAATCGAATTAGGGGGGGGTTTGTTTTAAGGTCGATAAAAAACAGAACAATTAAGCGATTAAAATAAGTCATTATGTAATTAAGCTAAACGATTTATCTACTGTTTCAATTTCCCAACTTATCATCGATTCACATAATTTTCATGCCCTAAGCGGATTCTAATCCCTTTTCGATAATAGTACCAATTAACAAGCGCAAAAGATCCTATAAGACCTATATTCCTAAATTCCGAATTAAGCTGACGAATTAAATCTTCCGTGAATTAAGCAAACACGAAAATTGCGCGGATAAAGCAAACGCGATAAAGTAAAGGAATGATAAGTGCAATCGAAATTAATCAATATTATTCTATATAATTGAATAAAGCAGACAAAGTATATAACATAATATTGAAAGGGAAAAGCAATTGATTGAAAATTATAAAACCTCAAGGTTGCGGTGGAAACCGATTACAGTAGATGAATCTTGGTGATTAGTTCTCCATGATTCGTCTCTTCCAAAGTAAAAAATTAAATCGTAAAAAGTGTATTGTGAACAGTTGCGGCTGCTAGGTTATATGGAAAAAACCTAGAAAAACCCTTTACAACCCAACTGGATCAAATACATAATCCAAGCCCAATTCTAAATGACCCGAAACTAAATAAAACTAATGCAACAGCTTCAAACGAAATTCTAGAAACTATGACTCTGAATCTGACTTCAGCTCCAACACAAAAGTTGTAGCTCTCTCTCTTAGCTTTCCGTCGACTGGTAGAACACCTTAATAAGATTCCTAGACCGGTTATGATCATTTCCGTAAAAGTTGTTAAAGCTGAAAATTAAGTACGAAAATCAAATTAAGCCAAAAATAAAATAAAATAGAAAAACTAATTAAAATATAAAAATAAACAAAGAAAACCAAAGAAATGCTTAAGTGCAAACACGGGAGAATGTGCATTAAAATGCACTGATCAAATTCCCCCACACTTGAACTTTTGCACTCCGAGCAAAAAATAAACTCAAGACTCAAGAAATACAACATCATTCAGATACTCATTCTAGGCTACAAACTCTTCTTCGATTAAGATAACATCGATAGGTACTAATCTTACACACTAAGGATATCGTAAGAACACAAATCCGCAATTGTATGATCATAAGCATCCATCATATACAAACCATTTCGAATCATGTTATTATGCCTAATCCTAACTTACTCATCTTCATTTTCTCTCACTTTCATTCTAGCGCAATCACATTAAGCTCGTTATCTATTCATACACATGGTAAATAAGTTTGTTAGTGACTATGATCCATATCTTGTCAATATTTTAAAGTTACTTTAGGAACAACAAGATTTTTTTCTTAAGGTTTCACATCCGTTAGGCTAAATGACCGGGTGAGGGTCATCTAACTTATAAGGCGGATTCCTATTCAGATTTCTTTTTAAGCGCAAGATCATTCACTTATTTGCATCAACTTAATTACTTAGTATGATTTCTAGATGGTGTTGACTTCTAGATAAACTACTTAATAGATATTAAAGGATGAGAACTCAAGGCTATGGCATAACAAGTATTAAAAAAGATTTCCATATTCAGGAGGCTTAAGGTGTTAAAACAATACCGGTCTTGTGAACTTTTCCCAAGTCTCCACAACTAACCTCAAAACAATCTATAGCCTAAAACTTTTAAAAAAATGCCTAGTGTTTCTAAAACAAAACAAACAAAAACAAAACAAAAACAAAGAAAATAAAGTATTCCTTCCCCCACACTTAAAACAAGCATTGTCCTCAATGAAAGGACATAAATATAAAATAAGAGGGAGAGAAAGGAAAGAACACACTCGAGTAATTAAGGTGGATAAGTGATCACGTAAGCAGCATTTCCTAAAGAGAGCTCTTCTACAGTCTCTTCTTCCAAAGTGGGGATCTCATAGAGTAGCTTTGGGTAATATCCATTAATCTTGGAGTTTTTATTAGTGCATTCGCTTCTTATTCCAGGATCAAAGAAGAATCTTCGATAAGTAAAAGTGTTGAATATGCAGGTGATAGTGATCTTCTTTTCTACAACTTTAAAAATCAATGGATTAAGGTGCTGCCTCACTACTTTTGTTCCATCTTCAATTGAGATCCTATGCATATTCATGGATGGACTAATATCACAAGTGTCAATCAAAGTTCATTCAATTCCCTTCTTATGTTCCTGTAATAATTTATCTTCCTGCACAAATTCAAATAAATTATTAAGAAGTGACTTCAGCTCTAAAGAGGGTGATTTCTCGATGGATGGTTTGTTCTGGACAGTCGGGGTGTCGAGAGCTTCATTGACATGAACAACTTCCTTTTCAACCTCATCTGCAGTAAGAATATCAACTTGCAAGGCAAACTCAATTTCAGCACAAACAGAGCAAATTTTAGTGTCAGTACAAACATCACAAGAGTAAACATCATCAAAATCAGACAATGATGGAAAATCAGCAGCAAACAAATTAATACAAGTATCATCAACAACTTTAGAAGGCAACTCTATTTGAAAAATAGATTGTTCTTCCAAAGGCTGTTGGTTTGATCCTTGAGCTTGTTGCATGGCATTCATCGAAGTGGTAAGTTGATCAAGTTGTGTTTGCAAAGTCTGAAGACTATAATCTGTTTGTTGCTGAAATTGGAGATTATTTGCAGCAATTTGCTTGACAAGGTCCTCTAGTGAAGGTTCGGAAGGTGTAGAGCACACAACCTAAAATTCATTCATATGTTTATGTGGATCTTCACTTGCAAAACCATTAAAACGTAGCAACAAGTGTGTTAAACCAAATTTCAATTCGAAAGGTGCATCAACACCATCAGGATATTCAATACATAAAGAATTATAATTCACAAGTGCAACCAGTTCTCTCAGAGTTCTTTGATCAGCCATGATATGATTATAAATTTCAACACAGAATCAGATAAAATCACTGCAGATTTAAGAAGAATGAAAAAAAAAACGATTAAAATAAAATATAAAAAATATAAAAATAACGCTAAAAATCTAATTAAATCAAATAAAGCTCGCACAAAGATTTTCAGAATTTTTTGAAAATATGAAAAGAGAAAATAAATTAAATAAAATAGAAAAACGCAAAATTTGCGATTTTGAGGGTCAAATTATTTTAGAATTTTATTCTAAAAGAGTACTGTTTTTCGATTTATTTATGATTTTCTGGAAAAAAATTTGGAGCAAATCGAAATAGTAGCTTCCAACTTACCTGAAAAGCTGGAAAACTTATCCCTATACTGCAACAAGAATCCCTGGCAACGACGCCAATTTGATTCGCGTGTCGCGCACGGATTAAAAATGAGTAATTTTTGAAAACGTAGTATATCGACAATGACTCGAATTGTCTCACAAGGATTCTTGTATTGTTATTAACCAACCAATTGGAACAATGGGGGGTTTGTTTTAAGGTCGATAAAAAACAGAACAATTAAGCGATTAAAATAAGTGATTATGTAATTAAGCTAAACGTTTTATCTACTGTTTCAGTTTCCCAACTTATCATCGATTCACATAATTTTCATGCCCTAAGCGGATTCTAATCCCTTGTCGATAATAGTACCAATTAACAAGCGCAAAAGATCCTATAAGACCTATATTCCTAAATTCTGAATTAAGCAGACGAATTAAATCTTTCGTGAATTAAGCAAACACGAAAATTGCGCGGATAAAGCAAATGCGATAAAGTAAAGGAATGATAGGTGCAATCAAAATTAATCAATATTATTCTATATAATTGAATAAAGCAGACAAAGTATATAGCATAATATTGAAAGGGAAAAGCAATTGATTGAAAATTATAAAACCTCAAGGTTGCGGTGGAAACTGATTACAGTAGATGAATCTTGGTGATTAGTTCTCCATGATTCGTCTCTTCCAAAGTAAAAAATAAAATCGTAAAAAGTGTATTGTGAACAGTTACGGCTGCTAGGTTATATGGCAAAAACCTAAAAAAAACCATTTACAACTCAACTGGGTCAAATACATAACCCAAACCCAATTCTAAATGACCTGAAACTAAATAAAACTAGTGCAGCAGCTTCAAACGAAATTCTGGAAAATATGACTCCGAATCTGACTTCAGCTCCAACACAAAAGTTGTAGCCCTCTCTCTTAGCTTTCCTTCGACTGGTAGAACGCCTCAATTAGATTCATAGAACTCCGGTTATGATCATTTCCGTAAAAGCTGTTAAAGCAGAAAATTAAGTACGAATGATTTAATTTAAGCCAAAAATAAAATAAAATAGAAAAACTAATTAAAATATAAAAATAAAAAAAGAAAACCAAAGTAATGCTTAAGTGCAATCATGGGAGAATGTGAATTAAAATGCACGGATCAGATGGTAAAAAAAACGTACTCGCGGATAAAATTTATCACGAGCACGGGTTGGATAACTTAAGGGGTATCCGCTGATAACGTAAATGAATAATTAGTTATCCGTTTTCTTACTGACATGAATATGAATTTGATGGTACTCGTACCCGCAAATATCTATATTCGTTAGTAATTAATAAAATACTTAAATATCCTTTTAAGATTAGCATACATGAATACTAGATAAATTAATATGCATTTTGTTAACATTTTCTCATATTCTACAACAATATTCACTATAAGATGCTTTTGAATTTAACATGGCAAATGCATTCAAAGGTTTTACACATAATTTTTTATTTATAAAAACATAAAGTTTATATTCAATATATAAAAAATTTGTAAATTTCAATTAAAAAAAGTATCCATGGGTATCTATTAAAACCCACAAGTATTTCGAAATCCACGGATATCCGTCTGGCGGATACCACACAGATATGAGGCGGGTACGAATATCATTTTTATTTAACGGGGTGAGTAGAGGGAAACTAGTATCTGTCCCCATGGGTACCCATTGTCATCCTTAGTCTCAACCTTACAACAACCTTAAAGTCTCTGACAACCCTTAATCAGTAGGGTTGTCATGCATTAGTACTTTTAACAAATACAATTGGTGTCCACCATGAGGCCCCAATAAAATTAACCTAGACCACATCCATGATTTACTCATTGTTGCTTTCAGCATCTTCTCACAAGGATGTTTGAGCAAAGTTTCAGAAAGACTACCAACACCATTGCTAAAGGTTTCTTCGGGGAGAGTGAATCTACCTTCTCCCAAAGAAAGTACGTCTGGCAGGTGTTAATAGAAAACATTTCACCAGTTAAAGCTCTAAGAACCATAAGTAATGACCGAGAGCCCATAATCACCTTTTCGAGAGAAGACGCAATTAGTGTACTCCCCATAATAGTAATCTCATTGTCATCACAATTCAATATGTCTATTAGGATGTGAAACGAGTGTTGATCGACCATGGCATCTCAGCAGACATCATTCTCTAGAGTTCCTTCCAAGGGATCTAGCTTGACCCCAATAAAATTGGGGTTTTCCAAGGATCCCTAGTTGCCTTTCGGGTAAGTGAGGGTCAGGGGCCACATCACACTCGAAATAACATTCGACCCAAGGGTGTGTTAAGTGATTGTTTTATAACAAAGGTCATATATCTTTCCTGGTTAGCTAAAATGGTCCTCTTGAGAAAGGCATAAAAAGTGGTGTATATGCATTAATTTTGTTGAAGGATCTTTGTTATAAAAAATGAGTTTCATGGATTCCTATTCAGGGTACAACCAGATTAAAATGGACCCCATGAATGCAGCCAATACGACATTCATGTCTAACCTTGTGTTCGCACATGGATTTCGCGCGAACAAGTCGCTGGCCTCCTCTGCGAGAGGTTTACTCTCGGAATCGGCCAATAAAGCCCCAAGACTACTCTGTCTGATTAGTTATGCTGCGAACTCTTGTAATGTAGAACTGTAAGAGGATTTCTGCGTATATTTTTGGTAGTTTTTGTGTTTATAGTAAACTCTCGCAGAATGCTTGAATGAAAAAGGCGAAAAAGCGAATAAAGGCAAGATATAAAGGATAAATACAAAGACAAATATTTTAAATTTGACTTGGAATTAAAATGACTTGAAATACATAAGTGTTTGGACGTTATCATACATTTGTGTAGGGGGCTAACTCGTTTGTCTGACGCTCGATACTTTGAGTGTGTCCCTTTTATAATGTGAAGAAATGTGACCTTGAATAATGAAAATAAAATTTAATTATATAGACATATAAAATAATTGTCGGACACTTTCCAACAAATTAGGCTTTGACACCTGTCAACCCATTCTCCTGGTAACCACGCACTTCTTTGTCCCACTCCTTGAAGCAGTTTCTTTGCAACTCCCTGGATCTCTTCATCGAGATATCTTTGACATATTGGATTATGTGAGATGCATCGAAGAGCTTTGACTTCCTTTTGGACTTCTTCATCTCGTTTGCTGCCCGTCGACAATTTTCGTCAAGTTTCCTTTTCCTCTAGTTGGGTCAAAACTCTCTCTTCTTGGCACGTTCCTGAATTTGCTTCTAAACATACTTTTCTACGCAAGTCGAAATCTCCAGCCAACTAATTTCCCCCACCCATAAAGGTCAGTTTCGACAGAGAGGTAGTCGACCAAGAAGATTGGGCTTTTGGAAATTCTTGCGTGATTTCAACACATTCTTTGATCGTCGATTTGCACCAATCAACTGTTCACATTCTGTCGGACCGAGACAAAGTGTCACATCTGTCTTGATTCCACTTTTGGTGCTACAACTTTCTTGTCTATGCTCAAGTGTATGACTCGTCTGGCTCGAGTGCTAACTGTCTTGCATTAGACGGAAGAAGCAAGTTCTCATTTATGAATGAGTGTGATGAGAAAAGAATCCCGGAGGAGACGATTATTGTTTGTTTTTTGTGTTTTCAGTTTTGTTATTGTTTTCGGGTTTTGCATAGGATTATGAGCTTAAGCCTAAATCAAAGGTTGTAAATTCATTATATCCTCCCTGATTAGGGATAATGAGACTACTTAAGTATGAGATAAGCATCTCAACTTAATTACCATGACGATGTAGGATTAAGATCATTAACCTACTTGTAATTATTAAGTGTTTTTGGGCTTTGTTTAGTGTTAAGTAATGAGTTTAATCTCTAATCACAGATTAGTGAACTCATTACACCATCCTAATAGAAGGATAATAGATGAGAACACTTAAGCTGAGGAAGATACCTCAACTTAATCCATGGTTAGGGATTAAATTCATTATATAACAAGCCTTTATTAAATCGATTTTAATTAAGGGATGAGATTAAGAAGTGGATTTTAAGTTTGTAAGACAACTTGAGGGGGACTTGTCCATTAAACACTTGGGTTAGTCCCTCTTAACCATAAGGAAGAGATAGAACCCTAATGTAAGGCCCAAGTTACAAGCTAAAGTCTTGGTGATTATTAATGTGATTTGATTAAGAGGTTTAAACAAATTAAAGGTTTAACATTTAGGATTAAAGTTATACACTCCATCCTAAGAGAAGGATGCAAGCATAACCCTAATTCCAAAGTCCTAAAACTTTAAGAGTTTAGTCTCTGATTATTGATGTTAGAAGAGAGACTCAAGGAGACTCAAAGGTAAAAGACTAAGGGGGACTACAAACAACCCTAAAAGTTATCATGCTTGGATATCTTATGGTTTGTTAGGCTTAAGAGAAAGAATCTTCAAGGCCGCCAATGGAAGAAGCAGATGAAAAGAGAAGGAAGGAGAAGAATAAGTTACTTACTTCCTGAAGAAGATAAGTAACTTAAAGAGAGAAAGTGAGAGGGATGGAACATAAGTGAACAATTTCACTTCAAAGACATGTAAATATGCATATGAATGAGATAAGAAGAAGTGGGAAGTGAAGGAAAATCCACCTCCCAAAATAACTTACCAAAAGTTCCTGAAATGTTAGTATGAATGCATAAGGCATAAGACATAAAGCATAAAGAAATGAATTGAAATGAGATGAAATGACCAAAGTCAGAAGTGACTATGCAACAAATGGCATATAAGATGATGCAAAGTCATAAAATGTGCATATGAATGATCATACAAAGATGAGATGTCATGAAAGCATGCTTGGAAGCTTGAAACACACATGGATGTTTATGAAATGAAAGGAATGCAAGACATGGCAAATGAATGAAGAAATGATCAAGAAATGTTCTAACATGTCCTAAGATGTCTAAGATAACATATGAATGCTTGAGATGTCATGGCAAGTTCACATGATGATGAATATGCAAGGTGAATGCAAATGAGCATGAGAAATTAGTGTTTCATGGACATATGAGATGCAAATGGACAAAACAGAAGCATACAATATGATAAAAAATTGAAATCAAGCTCAATCAAACCCTAAACCTATACAAGTTCAAACCCCAAAGGATAAGGTCAAAAGCTAATCCTATTGAAAGTTATGATTTTCCTAAGTTTGTTAGGGTTTTTGGGTGATTCTCAAAGGAAAATGCAAACTAATTTGAAAATGCAAGATAAATTCATAAGAAAAATAACCTAGAAAATACATGCAATATATGAAATAATGCAAAAAGAATCAAGTTCAAACTCTTCATGGTTAGGCAGAAATGATTTTTCAAAGTTAGGGTTAAAAATGTGATTTTAAGGAACCCTAATTCAAAGAAAATTGTGAAATTATGATCAAACCTAATAAGAAATTTGTATGAAGAGTTTGAAAATGTTTCTAAATGTGTTGGAATGGTTCATGAATTTTTTGATGATTTTTAGAAACCTAAATACATTTTTAATTAATTAAAATCCATTAATTAATTAAAAATAACATTTAAATATTTTAAAAATACCTTTTTAATGCAAAAAATAAAATAAACATTATTTTCAGGTTGAGAAAAATATTTAAAACAGAAATACAAGAAATCATATTTTTTGAAAGTGTTTTGATATTTTTTATAAATTAAAAAAAAGAAATGAAAAAAAAGGAATAAAATGAATTAAAATGAAAGTAATCTAATCCAGTGGCTGAGATTCAAACCTAGGGGGAGATGTTGACTGCGCGCGTTATCCAAGGGTCCAGATCAAATCTGGCTAATTAATTATAACTAATTTAATTAATCAGAATTAAAACTAAGTGAGCTAAACTAAGCCGTCCACGCACTAACCCTAATCATGATCCAAAGGCCATGAATGAATCTGGGGAATTAATTACAGATTATCCCTAATTGTTTTCAGGTGACCGGAGCTAAGCTCCGGTCATCTTCTCCGACCACTCAAAACCTCAACTTCGTCCCTAAGTCAAATTAAAACCTCTAAAGCTCCAGAAATGATCTTCTAACCCCCCTAAGTAAGAATCCATCATCATATAACATTTATATTTCGTCAAAAACAAGAATCGAATCAAACAAGAATCGAATCAAACAAGATTTTCGGGCAAACTTTCAAAAAACCATACATGCTTATTTCTCAACCATTTTTAAAACTAAACACATCAGTGTGATCTAGAGAACATATGAATCATTCTAAAACTTAAAAGAAGGTTTCTGAAAAATTTGTTCTTGAGGTATACCTGAGTTGAAGCTTTTCTGTTTGGAGCTTTCTGACCCTTTCTTTGATGCAGATCAACCCCAATGGACTCCCTGAAGCTAATGAGAAGCTTAGAACAAACAAGCTTGTGATGACTATTTTGAAGTGTTTGATTTTGGTTTTGCAGAAATCGTATTTTTGATTTGGGAGGTTTTAGGCCATTTTGAGGGTTGTTTTGTGTTCTATGAGTGATTTGAAGATGATTGGTGAAGTTTGTTTTGAAGTTTGATGGCTGTGTTTTGAGTTTCGAAGAAAGGAAGTTTTTGACCAATTTTGTGAATTCTGGCCTCTCCAATGTTTCAGGCTTGAATGTGTTGTCAAATGAGCTCCATAACCTTTGTTTGTAATGTCTTGATTGGTCAGAGAGTGGTTAGTGGCATAGTGATTGGTATGGGAGAAAATGCAAAAAGTCAAGATTATGTGTACTTGAGGTATGGGCTTGTGCAGCAAGGATTTCTGAGCATAGATTGCCTCAACATGGTTCATGGGGAGCCCTTAGATCATCAGAATGCAACTGTAATGCTTTGATCAAGAGTTTGCAATGTTTATGCAACTTGGCCATTTTGAAATTTCTTGTGAATTAAGTCACCAAAACCCTAGGTTCAAGGCATAATTCTGATCTTTGGAGGTTGTTTTAACATGTTATGACATAATTGAGCACATTAGAGGTCACTTAGAAGCTTGAAATGCCAATATGCAAAAATCCCTCTTTGACATGAACTTGAAAATTATGTGATTTTTACCAACTTTGAAACGCCATATCTTGAGTTCTAGGATGAATCAAGACATGTTCTAGTACTTTTTGAAAAGGGAAAGACCTAATCTACAACTTTCATGTCCAAGAATTTTTCATTTGAAGCATTTTTGGTCATGAAAGAGGAGGTTGAAAATCTTTCCCAAAATGGAAAGTTTCCATTACAAGTCATTTCCAAAAATGGCAAGTTTGCAATTGGCTCAAAATTCTTCAATCTTGTGAACTTCCAACCACTTCTAATATCAAATAAAGATCATAGAACTTCAATTTGATTAAAATGATCCTTTGATACCCTTGTTGGGGGTCTCAGATGCCCTGATTTTGACTTAACTTGCTCAAGAAGTTACTCAGTGATCAGATGACTTCCACAATGAGTTTCTTCATCAAACTTGGTACACATGATTCTTATAACATATTAAGAACATTAGAAACAAGAATGACCAAAAAAATTGGAGTTCAGGCCTCTGAAACCAAAACCCTAATTTTGGTCATCTGTGTAGTGAAAACCCTAACTCTGCTTCCATGCCTTTGCCCATCCTTGTGATTTCTTGACTTCCATGAACTTTGGGGAGCATAATATGATCATAGAACACACATGAACCCTCTTGGATAGCTTCAAGACCATTGGGATGACTCAGATTGATTCTTGGATTGCCCAGATCACAAACCCTAAATGCAGATGAAATTGAACTATGCAATGAAGCAAACATGCAATATGAGATGTAATGCTTATGCTAAAACAAAAATGAAAGATAACAAGCCATGGTGTGAAGAAAAATGAGGGCAAATTTGGGGTGTTTACACGCATGTCAATATTCTTTTAAGAATATTTCTCGGTTCTTATCTGTTGTATCAAGAAAACTAGATCACAAAAGACAAAAACATGAAGAATTCATAGGCAGAGAATAGTTCAACAAATAAAAGGATAACCATGAGGATATTATTTTGACAAGCCAAGCTGGCTGCAGAAAAAGATGTTCAAAATTCAATTAGCATGTCTTGCAATAAAAGCCCTAAAGAGAAAAGAAAAAAAAACTCATTGAAGAAATCCGATTTATCTATCTGGAGCAGTTATCTATTCTTGTGTATGAGAGGCTCCTCAATAACTTTTCCTGAGTCATTATCATTCAAAACAAGACGTATATGGTAAACCACTTTCTTTTGCAATTTGCTTACCCGTCACAGTCTCGTGGAATGATGTCGATGCAGAAAGTTTGGTACTTGCTTTGTTTCTTCTTGACAAGAATTTTACTCATAAATAAATTCTTGGAGAACAGAGGGATGGAGGAAATACTCTTATTTTACTACGGAAAGTTTTACAAAACTGATGAATGTCGTACACAAGAAGTTGAAAGGGAGAAAATGTATAATAGGGAAGAAAATTTCTACCAAAAGAAGGCAAAATAAGCTGATGTCTCGTTTGATTCCCCATGTCTCTAAAGAATCTCAACATACTTTGTTACAGGGATATTTCAACTCTGTCATCTCATTCTTTATGCTTAGTCTTTTATTTAATGTTGCACTTGATACACTCTTGTTATACATATTATAAGTTTCAGTCCTCATTTTTTTATATTAATACTCAGGTTTCTGTCATATGTGGAAGGCAAAAATTGTCTAGAAGAATACATATCTTCAATCAAGTCTATTGTTGGACTTGGAATTTTTGCACAAGCAATTGGTATTGGAAAGGAGAATGGTGTCCTTACATGGTCTGATTTGGAATCTAGGAAGAACTGTTGTGGAGAGTTTTCAGCACCAGCTTGCAAAGCTTTCTCTTCTCTTGGACCGGGTGATATAATACAATATTTGACATGAGGATTTCCGCTTGCTTGCAAGAGGTTGGCACTCTGAGCAACCAAATAATGATTAATTGATTTTTCTTGTTCCTGGCGTTAAGAAGTTTTGGAGGAGAAAACACGTGAAAAGGCATCATTACTTTGATTTTGTTAAGGATGTCTTGAACAAAGTAGTAGTTGAACCAAATATTATTGTGCTTGAAGAAGTTGATAAAGAAGGATCAAACGCAGATGATTTCTCTGACAATCATCGTCAATGTTACCTCAAGCCTCGATTTTCTAATTACAATAATCATACAAGTTTTGTGAATGGCGGAAAGCCATCAGATTTAAGGGAATTGAAATATGTTTCATCTAATACAGTTGAGGTAGATGTTGATGGTAAAAGATATAAAGGGCACAAGTATACAAGGAGAGTAAACCATAACAAGGATATGTCTGAAAGCATTAAACAAAAGAGATATCCGCCCATTGAATTCGAAGATGCTTCTACAATAGCTACTGATATTCTGAGAAAAAGATGCTTCTACGATGATTCACAAAGGATGGTGGAAGCTAAGATTCTGATATATGGCAGAAAAACTGATATCTGCACAGGTGTCTCTGGCAGTGGAGTGTCTTGTAAAAATGAAAATCCTGATAATGAAGCAAACAAGATAGTCGAAAGCCAGAAAACCCATCAGTTCAATTGGAGAGTAAGATTAAGTGACTCTAATCATGCAGTTGTTCCTACTAAAAGGAGGAAACTGACAGAGAATAGCCACATCATTAATGGCTAATATTAAAAGATCCACGTCTAAGATCTGCTAGTGAGGAAGTGATTGAGGAGCCCTAAAGAGAATGTAGTGAAATAATTATAACAAATAAAATGGCTAACAAACCGAAAAAGTGAACCAAACCAAAGATGTAATCTAGTCTAGGATCTTGTATGCTTCAATATTATGCTTCTGCTACAAAACTACAAAAACTCCAACACTCCCAGAACACACAGTAAAAAAAATACAGATATCATAAAGCCAGTGTACAATTAAGTTATCTACAGCACCCTGAAATGACCCGTATATATCACAATTATAAACCCAAACATAATCTCAAGAATCAATAGTACTCTGCAGATTTAAAAATAACGAGAAAATCAAAGAATCAAGTTGTGTACCAAGTGTAATGCAAATTGAGATAAATAGTATTTCTATCTCAATGAAAATTCTTACTTCAGTTCATAATATAAAGTCATTTTTGAAAGTATGCAAGGTGGACTATCTAATATAACACATAAACACAAATTTCACATTTAAATTGTGGTTAAATAAGACTATATAATATACTAGTAGAAGACCCGTGCATCCGCACGGGTAACTTCATTTATTGATATGATTTGATTGTTGATGATATGTAATTGTTATTATAAAATCACTAATTATTGTAAATATTTAAAAATAAATATGTAGCAAATCACCAACATGATAAATACATAAAAAATATGTATCAATATTTACAAATATCACAAATAACTATAAATATTTACAAATATTTGATTGGTTAAAATAAATAAAAAATGTATCGTGGTGATAGTGGCCCGTGAAAATAGTGAATTATCAGCACATTAGAACATGATTTTACAAGTATGCACTTATAAGAATGGATGAAATTGACATGTAATGATGGTCATATAAAATTACATAAACTCTAAAATGAGAGGTATAAAATTAAATGTTGTTTAAACATCAACCGATATCAAAATAAGTTACAATAATAAGTACTTATAAATGAGCAAAATGTATAAGCTTCTTCAACTATACAATGGAAATAATTGATCAACATGTAAAATAAATGGAAAAACAATAATTTAGTCTCTTCTTCATTTAGAGTTAATGTGAGATATCTATTTAAGGTAGACTTTTAAAATGAAGTCGTGAACTTATGCGTTTATTATTACTTGTTAGTGAAGTAACGACATATAGGAAGATACAACTACAAGAATAAAAATGAATCAACATAATGAAATATGGCTTTGAAAAACCTACACTGTTAATTTTTCTCCCGTAAATGTGGATATAGTTCTTCAAAATTTGGTTACCTAAGACCCACACCATCAATGTATTCCAAATTGAACGGGAATTAATACAGAGGATGTTACATTGACTTTTATGTACTAAAGATAAGTATGCAGTAATTAGAAGTCATACATTAAGTATATGTCCACACATTTACTTCCTTTGACATTAAATTTCAGTTTCAATATTGACTAAAGTCGAAAACAATAATACATATTATGTATGATTCAATTTAGTAGGTTAAGCAAGATTGTCATGAAGTTAACAGATTGAAACTGACATTGAAATAAACATGGTTTACTTCATTTCATGTCTATTAAATTGACTTGTCATTGTTCACGAGTAGAAGAAATAATGAAGGGAAATACACACAAGTGCAACAATTTTAGTCTATTATTCATATTTAAAGCAAATTCATTAGAGAGAAGCAAAACTAACAAAAATAACAGAGACAAAATTTCAAAAGAGAAATAACTTGAATTATAGTTTAATTCTCATTTTTTTGAGTTCTAAGAGTTGTCATAGCATGTCATACATTCTTAATATATTACACAAGTATTTCATACCTGATCAAACACACCATGGACCAAAGCTTATCGAATTATCAATGTCTTAACAAAACATGTCAGTAGGTGTCTTACACTGATACCGACAAACTTTATTGAAAAGTGTTGGTGCTAGATAGAGCATAATTACTTGTTAGTATCGGTGTCTCTGACATTAATACCACAAACTTGATTTAGGAGCGTCGGTGCTAGATAGCTCATAAATAACAAAGCATGTCGGTATCGATATCCGACATTGATACCGACAAACTTTATTGTTAAGTGCCAGTGTTAAATAGCTCATAATTGTTACCTAATTCCTTCTATTTGTATGTTCACTTTTTCTCCTCCTTTAACAGTGAACTCAGAAGCTGGTTTTGGGGGACCATTTTGAAAATCATTAGTCCGACTCAATCCTCCATATTGAACAGGAATATTCTCATGCCTTATGAATCTGAACAAAAAAAGACAAACAAACTCAAACCGTAGTAAAAGTGAACACAAATTGTTTAAAACTGCATATATACTATTGATGTGTTAGACACATACTTGTAGAGTGTTTCTGTTGCATTTCCTTCCTTAGATATCACAAACTTGCTCTTAGTTCTTTGAGTCAGAAACAAACAATAAATCAAATAAAATATGCTAAAATACCATGACACATTAATGAATATATGAAACCAATAAATTTCACATAAAAACAACAAAATCACATAAAAACAATCTCAACAAACATGGTACTACCTTATGAGCATCCATTTCATGATAATTATCTTGGAACAATGTGAGAATTTCATTAGAAACAGTCTTTAGATCTTCCCTAGGCAGATTCTTAAGATTAGTAACTTGAATCAAAGAATTAACCCCACCGGGCTTAAAGTTCAAAATCTTGATTCCTCTCTCAAGAAATTAAACCCTCCATCTCAAAAACCTCTTGAGCTTCTCTCCATAACTAAAATTCCTCTATATAAATCCTTATCCTTAAACACAACATAATGATTGTAACACATTAGGTGCCCTTTTCTATCATAAACATGAGTGTAAGTAGCAACATCTTCAAGCTCCTTGAATCCCAGTTCCTCATCCAGAATATGCTCAACACCAAACTCTTTTCTCCATGCAAGACACCTCACAAGCACGGTGTAAGCATCACTGTAATTTATGCATGAAAAAAGATTTATCACAACAAAATAACTTCAATTAGATGAATAATAAAATTAGTACATAAACTGAAAATGATTTTACCGAGTAAATTCCATCAGAATTATGCAGCCACGCAAATCGGTCCTCACGGTCCCCATGTCCTTCACTAAACAAGTTTTCAAAATAGACAAATTATAAGCAGTTTGAGAACAACTCCTCTAAAGTTCTTGAGCCAGTCCAATCAATGTTTCCAAATCAGAATGGATTTTCCTGCACCAATTTTACAAGCAATTTCTTCATGGAACCAATCAGTCCCTGCTGACACATTACTTCCAAGAGCTATGAGGTCCCTCCCCCTGAAAAGTATAAGCGAGAATTACTATGTTATGTTTTTAGTAATGTCATGTTGCCACTGATATGACCTGCATATTTATTTCTATGCAAAAAAAGACCCTAACTAAAGAAATTTTAACATCAGGGAATGGATTAAAACTAAATGTGAGCAAGAACAATTATACACACTTTGGCACTATTGCATCCCTTACAAACAAAAAGTTTAGAATACAAATCAAAACTATATATACGTGGTGCTTTATCATCTAAGATCTCATAAGGCAACCTAAATTTAATTTAGTCTCAATTAATGTTATACTTATAAAAGACAACAACAAAATCTTGAAGGGTCTAAGAGAGCGAACATATAACATTGGTTAACACTGTGTGATGTGTTGTCAACTGTAGATTTCGAAAAATAGGAATTGATTTTAACTCTACTACATAACAGTGCCATATAGGCGCTATATCTGCTACATGAAAAAACTTGTACTGAAGGAATATCACAGAACAATAGTGATTTTTTCAAATCAAAATAGTAATATAAGTTTTCTTATGAACATTACCCGAGTATTGGCTGGATTGGAAAAATGTTGCAGCATGAAAGTGTCTGCAATGAATACATGCACCACGAAAAGCATAATTCACATTGGAGCAACTGCAATGACAAGAAAAATGCGTTATTCTTTCTACAAAAAAAAAAAACTACTACGACTGAAACAGTGCGTAAAAGAGCAAGACAGATTTGCTCACCAATCTCATATCACAGACCTTGTATTTAGACACATCCAATCGCCCTCTTATTGTCATGGTTTTTTGGAAGCATCGACTTGAATTATACCTCCTCCATCAACACCATTAACATCACTTTCAGTTTCTTATGGTCCAACAATATCACCAACAACAACCAAATCTTCTATTGAAACTCCAATTGTGGTTACACAAAGAAAAAACATAATATACCTTAGCAACAACAGAAGTATCACGGTCACCAACTTTGTCTACACCTAAATCGTTAAGCATTGTCTTACATTGAGCAAGAGCCTGCATATGAAAAGACTGGTTATTCATTGTCAACATCTAAGCATATTTTAGACATACAACTTGAAGTCACAAGAGTTTGCGCAAATCATAATCCAAGTCAAGACATAAAATTGGCATGTTTAATCTAAATGAAACATGAATTCAAATTAATCTTAAACATACTCAAGTAACCATGAAAAATAAGATAGAGGGTGAATGTTTGGAGAACCTTGTACCATTCAACGAATTAGGACCACACACACTAATATTCCATGTTTCAAGTTGTGGACCAACATCCTGCATAAAAATGTGCCAAGTGATTAACATAGACATAGTCTTCATGAAATCAATTTCAGTTCATATTTTGAGACACATGGATGCATATAGAGGAAAGAAAAGATCATGAGAAATAAGTCATAACGGAGGAAAATCTTGGTAGCTCCTAAAAGTATCAAGGATGGCCTTAGTCTTCTTCAGCTGCTTCCACTTTATCACCATTTACGCACTCTATTACAATGTTATTATTAGCCACTACCTATAAATGATTGTAAACAGGTTCCTGAGCCCTTAATGCATCAGGTTCTAGCAGGACCTCACAAGGTTCAGGATCCAAATCAATCAAGCTTGTCACTTACAATCACCTCAGTAAATTTCAAGGATTTCCTGCCATAGTTTGAAAATTAATGTAAGCATGGTAGACTTACTTTTTATTAGTAGAGCTCACTTGAATTTTACTCAATAATAAAGTGTTATAATAACATGTTAGAAAATATAATAATATGATACTTACAAATGCTTATCCTTTTTGCTAACAGTCATAAAGGTCGATATAATAAAGAATACTAAGATCATAAAAGAGTAATCGAACTGACCTCGATGGACACCTTTTGCTTTTCCACATAAATGAAGGCATAATTAGACGTCACAATAGCAAATGTGTGAGCAACATGACAATATGCCAAATCGTTTCCACGAATATTATATAGCCAGGCAACCCGCATTGAGTGACATTGAATAAAATGAAAAAAAAAATTTAAAAGGATGAATATTACCGTCTAATTAAAAACAAAAATCCGGGAGAAACAAACAAAAAGGACGAATTATTAAGAGGATAAACTCATTTCATCGAATGTTGTTACAATTAATCCTTGAGCATTCTCTTGTACAAATTTTTTTCTGAAATCTTGCAACTTATATGTGATAGAGCGACCTGCAAACTTTAATGGTTATATAATGACAACTTTAATCTCAGTTGGTGGACGATTTTCCCATATTTCATCTACCATATTTTTTGTTGTTTGGACCAGCTACAACATATTTTCTGATACTGTTTTCACATCCAAGACATAGGTAAATATTTTCAGTAACTAAACAAATCTAAAACAACAATAAACATAAACAGTGGATGTAAGTATATGATAATACCTTATATGAAAAAGGAAGAAAATGGACATGGAAGATGGAAATGAACATGAACATGAACATGAACATTTTCACACCATCTTCACACCAAAAAACTGGATCTGAAAAAGTACAGAGCACAAGAAAAACAACCTAAAAACCAGAAGAAAGTATAAATCGTTAGCCAAGCAAAGTGTGGAACTGTGTAACATCTTGAAATGAAAAAAACAGAACAAATTTGTGAGTCCAAGATGAAAAAAACCACATATAAACCCATGCATAATCATAGTGAATGGTGTAGGAAATGAAATGTAAAAGAATCCTTCAACGAAACTCAACATTACCAATTGGTAAATCCGGATCAGTTGGAGCTGAAAATGAAAAGGAATCGGAAATGAATACTGAGAGAGCACGGAGGAAATCGACCACGAGAAAAGGCGAACCATGTTGAATTTTTCTTGGGGTTCTAGGAAGATGGATGATGAAGGGAGAGCAAGAGGTTTTGTTGTAGCAAACCGTGTTTCAGAAACCAAAGCCAGTCGTTGCAGAGAAGAATGAAGAGAGAGAAAAGATTTGAAGAAATGAAGTGAAAAGAGAGGGAATTGAGTATAAACTAGTGAGATTAAATGTGTTCAATAGATGAATGACATCTAGAAGAAAGAAATGTTCTCATGAGTCTAAAATGGTTGAATATGTTATTTACTTTAATAACCTTTTAGTATGTATAAAGTGAAAATGTGTTAAGGGCAATTCTGGTAGAATGGTGGCAGTCACTTATAATGGGTAGGTAGTTGATTTGTTATCATTGTCAGGGTTAAACTATAAATAATTAAAATCTCTAATTATTTTGTCTCCATTGAACCATAACTAATCAACAGAGTTTCAAACGACTATGAGAATTAAGGCGACTATGAGAATAATTAGCTCAACCCAAATGAAGGATCAAAACAACCATAACCAAACAATCAAAAAGAAGTGACAAAGATCAAAAGACTATTGGATAAAGACAACAAGGATTTAGTTTACCAAATTTAACATGAAATTATAATTCAATAAAAAAAAATTAAATTCATTCAACAGATTATTGCATCATCATTATCCTGATCATGCATGGAAATATTTCTCCATCATCTCGTACTCAATTGAAAACAAAAAGAGGAAAAAAAACAAAAATCAAAACTCTTGCATGAAAAAGACTTAAATGAACATATGGCATTAAAATAATCGATGAAATAATGTGAGGTTGAAGACAACTGTTGCGGTAAAATTTCACACCGATGTGGTGGTCAGAGAAAGTACCTGTAAAAAAAGGTTAGCACTCTGACGCTCAAGTTAGTAAATAAATGAAACAAAACCTTATAAATATGAATAAAGAAATACCTGGATGTGACATTTGTAAAATGCAGATGAATATAAATACCTTTGAAGTGTAGACATCCCTAGTTCTAGATCAACGATTGAGGTGGAACGCATCATGTTTTTGTACTTTAGTGCAAAAAATTTAGTACTTTGCAAGCTCTTCCTAGATTAATGCTAAAGATTGGGGCAAGTCTTGAAACAAAAACTTCAATGAACTCAACAACATCACCAAATCATTAGCACACTTAAAAATTAAAACCAACTAATACCAATTCAAACCTCATTAAAAAAAACCAAAAAAATAAACCCCAAAAGATAAAGATAAATAAACCCCAAAAGATAAAGATAAAAATAGTATGCAGATCTCAAAATATAAATAGTAAGCACATCTCAAAATAGTATGCATATCTCATATTAAGGAGTTAGGTATTTATTTATATACAAATAGAGATCTTCAAATTAAAATCTAGAAATAGGGGAAGACACAGTGCCATAAAATTGCAGATTTTAGACCTCAATATGAGTCACAATTTATCGGATGGAGATACTTTGCCAAATGTGCCATAATATTCATCGAAAACTAAAGCCTCAACCACACTTCAACTTAAGGAGAATCTTGCTTAATTAATCCTGGCAGGTCAGACAATTAAAAGATAATACAAAAAGTACACAGAAAAAATGACCAATAACCTCTTGCTTAATTATTCCTGGCAGGTCAGACAATCTTGCTTAATTAATCCTCAGCGTATTTTTCCTTATTTTTGATTTTTTATGCGTTTCCAACTCTAGGATTAGTTGATGACGAATAACCTCATGAACTTCCTCTCCTTTACCAAGTAGAACCGAAACAGCTCGATAACCGCAATTATCAGCTCCTTTACCATTGACCTTCTGGTTTGATGCGACAACCACTAGGATGACCTTGTAACTTTGAGCACATTTCATGGTTATGCAAACCACAAACAACACTAAATTTTCACTTTTTGCTAACCAACATGTAACCACGAATTTTAAAAGTACACTTGCATTTTCTATTATCCGTGTCGTCTCATTTAAACTTCCGCAGTGGAACCGCTTCTTTCGCATAACAAGGTTACAAAAGGATTTCTTCTTTCCGATCCATTATATGATCTTCCAATAACCACACCAAAATCAAGTGTAATTGTCATCCTACGAATCCATTTGATCATGCTTTCACGATCATCAAACTCTTACTTGTGATCAAAGCTATCGTTGACTTCTTTCGTCTTCATAATAACCCCCAATACATTTGAAACACCAACGTTTAAAGAAACTAATTCTTTTGAGATGTTATTCGGATGCACCACATCTATGGTAAAGAATAAGAAAAATTAACAAAACTAAAAAAACTACAGTAGTAACATCAATTGATAATTAATGTGAACAATGTAGCGGACAAAGTTAGATTTTTATCTGAAATTCGCTTTTCACTTTCTCCCTTTGATTTGTTGCAACATAAAACATTGAGTTTTGGAGTAAAAAAATGAGTGGATGATACAAACTACAATGGGGAGAGTGATCATGTAGTTTAAACTTATAGCAGGAACTTCCACAAGCATATATACGACCAAAAATTTTATATAAACGGTGCATCCGAGGATATATTTGCACAAGTTGAGAACATTTTAGAAATTTCGTCAGATAACTAAGAGAGTCATGGCGTGAATTGAGAATTCTCAATAAATAAATCTCTAAACCACCACCAAGACAAAGATCAAGAAGATTACTGGATAAAGATAACAAAGAGGAAATGAAATAGAATTCACAATTTAAGATTAGTTTACCAAATTTAACGTGAAATTATAACATAATTCAATATAAAAAATTAAATTAATTCAATAGGCATCACAGCATCATAATCATGTATGAAAATGTTTCTCCATCATCTCGTACTCAATTGACAACTAAAAGAAGAAGGAAAAAACTAACATCAAAACTCTAACATGCAAAAGACTTGAATGAACATGATTATATAACATTAAAATATCATATGAAAATGAATTTAGGAAGCTTATATAACTATTTCGAGTTGAAATAATATGAGGTTGAAGACAACTGTTGCGGTAAAATTTCACAAAGGTGTGGTGGTCATAGGGAGTATATGTAAAAATAAGATTAACATTCTGACGCTAAAATTAGCAAATGAATGAAATAAAACCTTACAAATATGAGTAGAGAAATACCTGGATGTGGTGATTAGAGGGAATACCTGTAAAAAAAGATTAGCACTCCGACGCTCAAGTTAGTAAATGAATGAAAAAACCTTATAAATATAAATAGTGGAATACCAGGCTATGGTGGTCAGGGAGAGTACCTGCAAAAAGGTTAGCACTCCGACGCTCATAAAATCTCATAAATATGATTAGAAGAATACCTAGATGTGGTGGTTAGAAGGAGTACCTGAAAAATAAATAAAAGATTAGCACTCTGACGTTCAAGTAAATAAATAAATGAAATAAAACCTTATAAATATGAGGTGTGGTACGGATAGCATTCTTGAACACTTTAGTGCAAAAAATTTAGTATGCACTTCACCTATGGAGCGGATCGCATTAATCCTAAAGATTAGGGCAAAGTCTTGAAACAAAAGCCTAAATAAAGCCAAACTTAAAACCAACTAATACCAAATCAAACCTCATTCAAAAAACCAAAAAAATAAACCCCAAAGATAAAGATAAAAATAGTATGCACATCTCAAAATATAAATAGTAAGCACATCTCACAAAATAGTATGACATCTCATATTTTAAGAAATGTTCATATTATAAGAAACGTTTATCAAAATTAGTACAGAATGATTCATTTTATAAATTTGATTTATACGATTATTACTTTCTTGGTTATTATATTGATAATTAAAAATGGGCAAAGGTTCTGGATATTTTATAACTTACCATGCACATGATCAATACGTCCAAAATCCCAATGAATCACAGTGAATAAAATCACAATGAATCACAGTAGAAGTCACAAACGATAAAACTGGAATGCTTACAAAAGAGCTTGAAATAACAAATTCATTAAAATTGCAGAGTAGTTCAAATAATAACATATTAAGGAGCAAGGTATTTATTTTTATACAAATAGAGATCTTCAGATTAAAATCTAGAAATAGGGGGAGAATATAAGACATAATGCCATAAATTGCAGATTTTAGACCTCGATATGAGCCACAATTTACTGAAGAGATACTTTGCCAAATGTGCCAAAGATATTCATCAAAAACTAAAGCCTCAACCACACTGTTCAACTTATGGAGAATCTTGCTTAATTAATCCTGGCAGGTCAGACAATCAAAAGATAACAGAAAAAGTACACATAGAAAAAATAACCAATTCTGTCACTAAGTTGGGATAAAACTTAGCAGCTAACAGCCCACTAATTCTAACTCTTTAGAAATTATCGTACAGTCTGCGGAGCGTGATGGTTCCAATAATGAATTCTGGTGCCCGGTGAAATCCTCGGGTAAAACTTAGCAGCTAGATCATCACATCAAACACGCCCACAAATTGATGAAAAACAGATAAGGTAGCGAGAAGAGATATACTCCACAATTCTGTTCAGCAATGTTGTGGAACAAATATATACCGGTAAGTTAATAGTAATTGTCATTGTCACCACATCAAACCAACAGATGCTTGATGCTATAAGAAATTAATTGCTACAATACAGCAAGCATGATCAAAACCAGATAACAAAATACAAATTTCAGTGATGAATTTAGAAAGGAGCCAAGTGTCACAAACTCACATGTCCAATAACTCCCACCACATGACCTTTTTCAAGATTTTTGGACATCCTCACCTGGTCCTAATAATTCCAACAAACCTAGATGAACATATCCTCACCTGGTCCTGAGAAAACTTTGGTCATGTTTTGTAACTACACTGCATTCACAGGATGGCTTTTAGAACTTTTATGACATGTCAATGTCCAACATTTTATGAAACACAAGTTCAAATAAAGTGTTTCATAATAGTTATTGGTAAGCCAAATGAAAACTGATATATTGAAGGAGATATAATAAGAATGAATTCACAAACTGAGGAAGATAGATCACGGAGAAATCACGTGGTCAAAATTTTTTCCTACAAACACACACCATCAAAACACAACTTCCAATCCATAACAAGTACACTTGAGGAAAAAATGGCCTGTTTTATCCTAAGGCTCAAAGCATGTCCTTGACAATCTCGCCACAGCTTTCGCAGTCCATATGCTCAATGTGACACCCCTATGGAATATTAGGAATCAAGAAAACCAGATTCCCCAGATGCAGAAAAGAGAAGAATTCATATTCAGAGTAACGGAAAAATTTAGGCTTCGTCACAGATAAAATATCCATTTGGGAGAATGTAGTGAAATAATTATAATAAATAAAGTGGCTAACAAACCGAAAAAGTGAGCTAAACCATGTTGTGAAGAATTCTTTGGCTCGGGCAGAAAGATGTACATTAGTCTAGAATCTTGTATGCTTCAATATTATGCTTCTGCTACAAAAATACAAAAACTCCAACACTCCCAGAACACACCGTAAAAAAAAATACAGATATCATAAAAAGAAGGGTATCCCTAACATTGGAAGAATAGTATGTTAACCTCTGTTTCCATAGGCCACAGGCCACAGCAGACCAGACTTTTTCATAGTTAAGACTCACAGAAAATTCAAAGGAATCCAAAATTCCCGAGTATCAAACACACTGAAATGATAATTGTCTTTCTTAGTAGAAATGACAAAATTAAAGAATGCAACACAACCTCTATGACATGATGGTTCCCCCGGACACAAACTTCCAGCCACATTGCAAGTAATTGTACCCAATATGAAACATGACAGTTTGGGCTTCCGCCTAATACTGAAGAAGCTATTGGGCCTAAATCATAAATAAAAAATAACAACAAACCCCAGGGAACAGATCATCAAAACATACCTAACCAAGTTGTCCAAATTAAATCCTAGAAAATATAAACCCTAGCTAGCAGAACATTTTGGATTACATATCCTTTTTATTCTTTCACCAGAGATAATTTATAGAGATAATTTATACAAAGAAGCAGATACACTTATCTCCAATTTCTCCACTATAGACCAACTAAAAAGGTGGGACTGCCAGAATTAAGAAAACTTTGATTGTACAGCAAACTTACTGTCATCAACAGACAATAAATGTACAGAAATTAAACTCTGATATATAACATAATTCTCCAAACCAAGTTGCAGATAAGCATCACAACGGCCCACCAATTTGTCCGAATGTCTCAAAAACTATGTAATTTCTGGATACAAAACCCCAAATGTAGAACAAAACATTTCTAAAAGGTAGTATCGATGTCAAGAACCCTTAAGGACTGAACTTTCCAATTAAACATCAACAGACTAATCAAAACTAAAACATTCAATTGGAAATCATAAAGGAATAAATAAGAAGACTAGCAAAAAGAATCGGCAAAGAAGAAATCAAATGAAAACAAATTCAGTACCAAAATAAGCTTGACGCTTGATACTACATAGAATACACTACACTGCAGAAAATCGACGATGTTTCAATTCACATGTATGGTGATAAAAGCCAGAAAAAAACAAGGCCCAGAATCAAGAAACTAGAAAGGATAATATACTCACGAACTACCTTTCCTGCAACACCAGAGGAAATACAAGATCAATAATAATATGCTTTCAAAAGGGATAAAGAATTATTGAAACTCAAGAGATTTTAAAAGAGATCACCAAATAAAAAACTCAGGCTCCATGCACTATTAAAACTTATTTTGACAAACCAAGCTGAGAAAAACAGGTTTAGAATTCAAATTGTATGTCTTGTGATCAAATTTTAAAAATAATAATAATCAAGAACAACTTCTTTCTATAACCTAAGAGATTTTAAAAGAGATCACCAATTAAAAAACTCAGGCTCCATGCTTCTATTGAAAATCATTTTGACAAACCAAGCTGCAGAAACACAGATTTAGAATTCAAATTGTATGTCTTGTGAAGTCTGAAGTTAAAAATAATAAAGAACAACTCATTTGTATGTCTTGTGATCAAATTTTAAAAATAAAATTAATCAAGAACAACTTCTTTCTAAACAATTTTCGTTCTTATCCATCGTAATCAAGAATTGCAAACTGCTCCCGATATCTAGTAATCAGCTCGCTGCAATACAGATAAGCACATGTCAATATTCTTTTAATTTTAACAGCATTGAACAATTATCACAATTATTTGATATCAATTGCAAAGGAGCAAATAGAGAAAACAGGACCATAAGTAGTAAATCAAGAAAGCATAACCATAAAGGGGTAAATCGAGAAAAGAGGACAATAAAACTCTAGAAGAAATGAAATGAAAACAGTTCACAATCCAAGAGTATATTTTTTTTTTAAAAACTGATTACCACACAACAATATTGTTGCAAAACAAAACATAACAGAAAAAATTACAAGTTTCAATTTGCAATTTAAGTGAGGTGATAAATGCAAAAACATTACCATTATTTGATGATATCAATCTGCGATACCTTAACAGAAAATTAACACCAAAACTCCAAGGAGTTGCGCCAATAAGTAGCGCAAAACACCCATATGTAAAATTCACACCAAAACTGCAGGGAATTGCCAATAAGTAACACAAAACACCCATGCAAAAGAACAATCATTTAAAACCCCAACAATAGTAATAGTAGACAGCAACTTCCAAGGTCAACTGACAAAAACCATATTAAACCTAAGAATCAAGAAACCAAAAATTCAACAGCCATGAAGATCAAACAAGAGGAAAATAGAACTAGAAGAAATCATGTGTTTCCTGCAACACCAAATCAAAGAAGATATGCTTTTAAAAACGATAAAAGAAATATTGAAAATAAAAAGAATTTAATAGAGATCACCAAATCGAAAACCAAAATGCTAAGCTCCATGCTGTGAAGAAGGTTATTGATTGGACAACCCCACTCTGAAAAAAACGTTGAGAAATAAATTTCTATGCCTTTCAAGTTGCAATCAAAGGCCGGAAATAAAAATAGTAAAAAGTTGATTTGGCCATCTGTAGTTATCTTCCGTTCTTGTTGTATCAAAACATTTTGAATTTAAATGAAGAATTAAATCTAAGTTATAGAAACAGTTCTAGTCAACCAATCTGTAAGAGAGTAGAGAAGAAGTATGATTATATGAACAAGAACAAGTAACTTTATAATCAAGAAATCGAAACACATCCTCTCCTGCAACACCAAAAAGAATAAAAAGTCAAGAAATCAAAAATCATATCCTCTCCTGACATCTTAAAAGAGTAAATGACAAATCAATAAATAATATGAACTACTGAGTAATATTAAACTAAAAGAAACTGCAAAACTTCCCAAATTAAAAGTCAAGGCTCTCATGCAATGAAGGTTATTATTATTTTGAAAAACCGCACTGCAGAAAAGATATGTTGAAGGTTCATATGGAATGTCTTGAAATCAAACCAAAGAAATAAAAAATACAAAGAACAAATCATTGAAAAATTGGATTTATCTGGAGTTGTTCTCCACAGCTTTCGCAATCCAGTAACACTCAAATGGAACTTAAGGAATCAAGAAAATCAGAACAGAAAAGAGAAGAATTCATATTCAGAGTATAGATCACCAGATATAAACATAATAATATCCATGTGACGTGAAACGGAAAAAATTTGGGCAATCTAGTAACACTCAGATGGAACTTAAGGAATCAAGAAAATAAGAACAGAAAAGAAAAGAATTCATATTCAGAGAATAGATCACCAGATAAAAACATAATATCCATGCTATGTGAAACGGAAAAATTTTGGGCTTTGTCACTGATATATATCCCTTTGGGTGAATGTAGTGAAATAATTTTAACAAATAAAGTGACTAACAAACCGAAAAGGTGAGCCAAACCAAGTTGTGAAGAATTCTTTGCTTCGGACAGAAAGATGTACTCTAGCCTAGAATCTTGTATGCTTCAATATTATGCTTCTGCTACAAAAATACAAAAAATCCAACACTCCTAGAACACACCGTCAAAAAAAAAAACAGATATCATAAAAAAGAAGGGTTTTATCCCCAACATTGGAAGAATAGTATGTTAACCTCTGTTTCACAGGCCACAGGCCACAGGCCCCAACAGACCAGACTCTCATAGGTTGTCTCGCATATAAGACTCGCAGAAAATTCAAAGGACTCCAAAATCACCGAGTATCAAACACTCTGAAATGTTAATTGTCTTTCTTAGTAGAAATGACCAAATTAAAGAATGCAACAAAAACTTCAAGCCAATTTGCAATTACTTGTATCCAACATGAAACATGACAGTTTGAGCTTCCTTCCATCTAATACCGAAGGAGGTATTGGGCCTACATTATAAATCAGAAATCCTTGGCTCGGGCAGAAAGATGTACTAGAGTTTAGAATCTTGTATGCTTCAATATTATGCTTCTACTACAAAAATACAAAAACTCCAACACTCCCAGAACACACCATAAAAAAAAATAGTAGATTAACCTCTGTTTCCACATGCCACAGGCAATAGCAGACTGGACTTTCATAGGTAAGTCTCGCAAAAAATTCAAAAACACACTGAAATGTTAATTGTGTTTCTTAGTAGAAATGACCAAATTAAAGAATACAACACAACCTGGGAAGACATGATGGTTCCCGGACACAAATATCCAGCCAAATTGCAAGTACTTGTACCCATTATGAAACATGGCAGTTTGAGCTTCCACCTAATACAGAAGGAGCTATAGGCCTACATCATAAATCAGAAATAACACCAAACCCCAGATCATCAAAACATACCTAACCAAGTTGTCCAAATTAAATCCCAGCTAGCAGAACATTTTGGATTACATATCCTTCTTTATTCTTTCACCGGAGACAATTTATACAAAGAAGCAGATAAACTTATCTCCTATTTCTCCACATGAATTAAGCAAACTTACTCAGCAACAGATAATAAATGTACATAAATTAAACTCAGACAGAGAGGTTGTAGAAAAAGAACCGAGAATATAGCATAATTCTCCAAACCATATTGCAGATCAGCATCACAAAGAGAGGCCCACCAATTTTTCCGAATGTCTCAAAAACTATGTCAACATTTGCGTTTTCAAATGTAGAACAAACATTGGTAAAAGGCATTATGAGTATCGATGTCAAGACCCTTAAGACAGAACTTTTCAAGTAAACATCAATAGACTAATTAAAACTAAAACATCCAATTGGAAACCATAAAGGAATAAATAAGAAAACTAAACAAAAAGAATCGGCTAAGAAGAAATCAAATGAAAAAAAATTGGTACCAAAATAAACTTGAGGCTTGATACTACACAGAATACACTACACAGCAGAAAATAGAGCCATGATTCAATTCACATGTATGGCGATAAAAGCTAGAAAATCAAACCTCAGAATCAAGAAACTAGAAAGGATTCAGATTACAAAACAGGAAGAATTATATATGTACTACCTTTTCTGCAACACAAGAGGAAATAAATGATCAATAATAATATGATTTCAAAAGGATAAAGAATTATTGAAACCTAAGAGATTTTAAAAGAGATCACCAAATAAAAAACTCAGGCTCCATGCTCTATTGAAAATTATTTTGACAAACCAAGCTGCAGAGAAACAAGTTTAGAATTCAAATTGTATGTCTAGTGATCCAAGTCTTAAATTAAAAATAATAAAGAACGACTCATTTGTATGTCTTGTGATCAAAGTCTGAAATTAAAAATAATAAAGAACGACTCATTTGTATGTTGTATGTATGACCAAATTTTAAAAATAAAAATAATCAAGAACAACTTCTTACTGTAACCATTATCCATTGTAATCAAGAATCACTGCAATACAGATAAGCGCATGTCAATATTCTTTTAATAATATTTCTCGGTTCTTATTTGTTGTTGTTGATATTTGTAAATATATAGTGTTAAGAATATTTATATATAGAATAGTCCCACATCGACTATATCATGTAATTAGTTGTAATCTCTCTATATATAATAATGTCTCCGTAGTGCTTTTCAAAACACACGGTTTAATCTAAATGTCTCTTATTATTATCGCTTATTTCAACATGGTATCTAGAGCCTGTTAAGAGACAATTCTTTCTTCGCCGTGTTTTACCCGGTTGACCCACTGTCTTCCGGTGAGAATTTTTTTTTTGCAAACCGTGTTATCACTCCGGTTTGCCTCACTTTTCAAAATTCTTCGGTAACCTCCCTGCCGCCACTGTCGCCGTTACTGTTCCGACAAACTTCCGGCGACGTTCCGGAAAATTGACCTCACCATCCGACTCGCTGCCCTCCGATCCAGCCGTCGCACTTTTTCCCGCCGTCAGAAACTCACGCACACGTCCACCCGCGCCTCCGCTGCCCCGCCCGTGCCAGCGCGTCCGACGGCTGATTCCGACTGTTTTTTTTCCGCCGATACTCATGGCTACTCCTCAGAAATTTATGCCAAACTACGATGATTTTCTCAGGTGGTATCAGGATTATCAAAACTCAGATTATTCTACTGCTACGGTAGCACACACTGGTAATTCATCTGTTTGCCTCTCATCTTCTCTTAGACCATGGGTCCTTGATTCTGGTGCGTCTGATCATGTTACCGGTAATAAAAATCTTTTTTCTTCCCTCTCTACCTCTGGTTTCTTACCTACTATAACTTCTGCCAATGGTTCTCAAACCCAATCCGAAGGGATTGGTACTGTTCAAATTCTACCTTCTCTCTCTGTTACTTCTGTTCTCTATGTTCCGAATTGTCCATTTAATTTACTTTCAGTCAGTCGTTTAACTCGTTCTCTTGATTGTAATGTCACCTTCACTAACAATAATGTTATCCTGCAGGATCGGAGTTCGGGACGGACGATTGGCGTCGGATGTGAGTCTCAAGGCCTTTATTACCTCTCAGTGTCATCTCAGACATGCTCAGCCAAAGATTCTCCACTTACTATCCATGCCCAGTTAGGTCATCCCAGTCTTTCAAAATTACATAAGTTGGTGCCAAGTTTATCGAAGGTATCTAATTTACAATGTGAGTCGTGTCAATTAGGGAAACACACTCGTAGTCAATTTCCCAATCGAGTCAATAAACGAGCTTCATCCCCTTTCGCTTTAGTTCATACTGATGTTTGGGGTCCCTCGCGTACTGTCTCTACTCTTGAGTCTAGGTATTTTGTCACCTTTATTGATGATTTTTCACGTTGCACATGGTTATTTTTAATGAAGAATAGATCTGAATTATTTTCTATTTTTGAACAATTTTATCGAGAAATAAGAACTCAATTCGGTGTGTCTATCCGTACCTTAAGAAGTGACAATGCCCGTGAATATTTATCCCAACAATTTCAAAATTTTATGTCACGCAATGGTATTCTCCATCAAACATCTTGTCCTCACACACCTCAACAAAATGGGGTAGCCGAACGCAAAAATCGGCATCTCGTAGAAACCACTCGGACCTTACTTCTCCATGGTAATGTTCCACTTCGGTTTTGGGGGGATGCTGTGCTAACGGCATGTTACCTTATAAATCGCATGCCCTCATCTGTCCTTAACAATAAAATCCCTCATTCAATCCTTTTTCCCAATTCCCCACTTCACCCAATTCCTCCCCGAGTCTTCGGGACCACATGTTTTGTACACAATCTCTCTCCTGGTCTTGATAAACTATCAGCTCGATCACTTAAGTGTGTCTTTCTTGGTTATCATCGATCACAAAAAGGTTATCGTTGTTATTCACACACTCTACAACGATATCTCATATCAGCCGATGTTACCTTCTTCGAGTCTGTTCCATATTTCGAGTCCAGCCAAGCAACTTCGGAACCCCTTCAGGAACGTATTCCCACACCTCTTCCGGAAGTCCCATATGTCATTGTCCCCGATCATTCTAGGGAACCTGGTCCACTAAATACCCCTACAGTTGACCCCCATACTTCTCGCCCACTTCAAACATATCAGCGTCGTCAACCAACGTCTGTCGTACCTGTCCCTGAAGCCGCACCTGTTCCTGAGGTCGTACCTGTTTCTGAGGTCGCACCTATCCCTGAGGTCATTGTAGACTCTCCTCTGACGCTCTCGCCATCACCGGATCCGATCCTGCAACCTGAGTCCGATCTTCCGATTGCCCTTCGAAAAGGTATACGTCAAACACGAAATCTTTCTCCACATTATATTGATTTATGTTATCATCGTCTTTCCCCTTTGCAGTATACTTGTTTGTCTTCTTTGTCTTCTGTTTCTATTCCTAATACTCCAGGTGAAGCATTATCTCGTCCTGAATGGAGGCAAGCAATGATTGATGAAATGTGTGCTCTTGAAAGCAGTGGTACCTGGGAACTGGTTCCTTTACCCCCTGGGAAATCTTTAGTAGGTTGTCGTTGGCTTTATACAGTGAAGGTTGGTCCAGATGGTAAGATTGATCGATTTAAAGCCCGCTTGGTAGCCAAAGGATACACTCAGATTTTTGGGTTGGATTATAGTGATACCTTCTCACCTGTAGCCAAAATGGCATCTGTTAGACTTCTTCTAGCTATTGCAGCCATTCGACATTGGTCTCTTCATCAACTTGACATTAAAAATGCTTTTTTACATGGTGATCTTGAAGAGGAAGTATATATGGAGCAACCACCTGGGTTTGTTGCTCAGGGGGAGTCATCGAATATGGTGTGTAGGCTACACAGGTCTCTTTATGGTCTTAAGCAATCTCCGAGAGCTTGGTTCGGCAGATTCAGCGCTGTAGTCCAACAGTTTGGTATGGTCCGTAGTGAAGCTGACCATTCGGTTTTTTATCGTCACTCAGTCCAAGGGTGTATTTATCTTATTGTGTATGTAGATGATATTGTCATAACTGGTAGTGATCAACAGGGAATACTCCAGTTAAAACAACATCTCTCGAATCAATTTCAGACAAAAGATCTTGGTAAACTCCGCTATTTCTTGGGTATTGAGGTAGCCCAATCTAAAGATGGTTTGGTGATTTCTCAGCGGAAATATGCTATGGATATTTTGGAAGAAACATGTTTGTTGAATGCTAAACCAGCTGATACTCCTATGGATCCAAGTGTCAAATTACTACCCAATCAGGGGGAGCCTCTATCTGACTCCGGAAGATATAGGAGATTGGTTGGAAAGTTGAATTATCTCACAGTCACTCGTCCAGACATTTCTTTTGCAGTCAGTGTGGTAAGTCAGTTCTTAAATTCCCCTTGTCAGGAACACATGGATGCTGTTATCCGGATTCTGAGATACATCAAATGTGCTCCAGGAAAAGGTCTAGTATATGAAGATAAAGGACATACTCATATAGTTGGATACTCTGATGCTGATTGGGCAGGGTCACCCATTGATAGACGATCCACTTCTGGGTATTGTGTACTTGTTGGAGGAAATCTTATATCCTGGAAAAGTAAGAAACAAAACGTTGTTGCAAGATCAAGCGCCGAGGCAGAATATAGGTCCATGGCAATGGCAACATGTGAACTTGTTTGGTTAAAACAATTGCTCAAGGAACTTCAAATTGAAGAAGCAAGACCAATGACACTTATTTGTGATAATCAAGCTGCATTGCACATTGCTTCAAATCCAGTCTTCCATGAGAGGACAAAACATATTGAGATTGATTGTCACTTTGTCAGAGAGAAGATCGAGTCAGGTGACATCGTTACAAGCTTTGTCAACTCTAACGATCAATTGGCAGACGTGTTTACAAAATCCCTATGAAGCCCCAGAATTAATTATATATGTAACAAGCTTGGTGCATTTGACTTATATGCTCAAGCTTGAGGGGGAGTGTTGATATTTGTAAATATATAGTGTTAAGAATATTTATATATAGAATAGTCCCACATCGACTATATCATGTAATTAGTTGTAATCTCTCTATATATAATAATGTCTCCGTAGTGCTTTTCAAAACACACGGTTTAATCTAAATGTCTCTTATTATTATCGCTTATTTCAACAGTTGTATCAAGAAAACTAGATCACAAAAGACAGAAACATGAAGAATTCATAGTTAGAGAATAGATCACCAAATAAAAGGATAACCATGAGGATATTATTTTGACAAGCCAAGCTGCAGAAAAAGATGTTCAAAATTCAATTAGAATGTCTTGCAATAAAAGCCCTAAAGAGAAGAAAAAAAATCATTGAAGAAATCTGATTTATCTATCTGGAGCAGTTATCTGTTCTTGTGTATGGGAGGCTCCTCAATCACTTTTCATTTGAGTCTTTCTCATTCAAAACAAGTCGTGTATGATAAGGCAAAATAAACTGTTGTCTCGTTTGATTCCTCATATCTCTAAAGAATCTAAACATACTTTGTTACAGGTATATTTCAACTCTGCCATCTCATTCTTTATGCTTAGTCTTTTATTTAATGTTAAACGATTTGTGCATTTGATACACTCTTGTTATATATATTATAAGTTTCAGTCCTCATTTTGTTTATATTAATACTCAGGTTTCTGTCATATGTGGAAGGCAAAACTTGTCTAGAAGAATACAAATCTTCTATCAAGTCTATTGTTGGACTTGGCGTTTTTGCACAAGCAGAAGGTATTTGCACAAGCAGAAGGTATTGGAAATGAGAATGGTGTCCTTACTCGGTCTGATTTGGAACTAGGAAGAACTGTTGTGGAGAGTTTTCAGCACCAGCTTGCAAAGCTTTCTCTTCTCTTGGACCGGGTGACATAATACAATATTTGACAGGAGGATTTCCTCCGAGCAAAACCAGAAGTAATGAACTATTCTGGGAAGTTATTTGGCCCCGCTTACTTGCAAGAGGTTGACACTCTGAGCAACCAAATCATGATTATCTGATTTTTCTTGTTCCTGGCGTTAAGAAGTTTTCGAGGAGAAAACATGTGAAAGGGCATCATTACTTTGATTCTGTTAAGGATGTCTTGAACAAAGTAGTAGCTAAACCAAATATTTTTGTGCTTGAAGAAGTTGATGAAGAAGGATCAAACGCAGATGATTTCTCTGACAATCATCGTCAATGTTACCTCAAGCCTCGATTTTCTAATTACAATAATCATACAAGTTTTGTGAATGGCGGAAAGCCATCAGATTTAAGGGAATTGAAATATGTTTCATCTAATACAGTTGAGGTAGATGTTGATGGTAAAAGATATAAAGGGCACAAATATACAAGGAGAGTAAACCATAGCAAGGATATGTCTGAAAGCATTAAACAAAAGAGATATCCGCCCATTGAATTCGAAGATGCTTCTACAATGGCTACCGATATTCTGAGAAAAAGATGCTTCTACGATGATTCACCAAGGATGGTGGAAGCTAAGATTCTGATATATAGCAGAAAAACTGATATTTGCAGAGGTGTCTCTAGCAGTGGAGTGTCCGGTAAGAATGAAAATCCTGATAATGAAGCAAACAAGATAGTCGAAAGCCAGAAAAACCATCAATTCAATTGGAGAGTAAGATTAAGTGACTCTAATCATGCAGTTGTTCCTACTAAAAGGAGAAAAATGACAGAGAATAGCCACATCATTGAGAATTCTTCAGAAGCTGAACAAGGGCTAATATCAAAAGATCCATGTCTAAGATCTGCTACTGAGGAAGTGATTGAGGAGCCCTAAAGAGAATGTAGTAAAATAATTATAACAAATAAAGTGGCTAACAAACCGAAAAAGTGAGCCAAACCAAGTTGTGAAGAATTCTTTGGCCCGAACAGAAAGATGTAATCTAGTCTAGGATCTTGTATGCTTCAATATTATGCTTCTGCTACAAAACTACAAAAACTCCAACACTCCCAGAACACACCGTCAAAAAAAAAATAATACAGATATCATAAAGCCAGTGTACAATTAAGTTATCTACAGTACCCTGAAATGGCCCGTAGATATCACAATTTTAAACCCAAACATAATCTCAAGAATCAATAGTACTCTGCAGATTTGAAAGCAACTAGAAAATCAAAGATGAAGGTTGTGTACCAATTTTAATGCAAATTGAGATATTTCTATCTCAATGAAAATTTTTACTTCAGTTCATAATATAAAGTCATTTTTGAAAGTATGCAAGATGGACTATCTAATAT
This sequence comes from Lathyrus aphaca, assembly GCA_963966055.1. Taxonomy (NCBI): domain Eukaryota; kingdom Viridiplantae; phylum Streptophyta; class Magnoliopsida; order Fabales; family Fabaceae; genus Lathyrus; species Lathyrus aphaca. The sequence continues at coordinate 722,104,317 of OZ014519.1, read as the reverse complement.
AACACAGAAACACAAACTTTCCACAAAATTTTCACATTTAAATTGTGGTTAAATAGGACTATATAATATATTTGTTATCTTTGTCATGGTTAAACTATAAATAAATAAAATCTCTAATTATTTTGTCTCCATTGAACCATAACTAATCAACAGAGTTTCAGACGACTATGAGAATAGTTAGCTCAACCCAAATGAAGGATCAAAACAACCACCACCAAACCATCAAAAAGGAGTGACAAAGATCAAGAAGACTATTGGATAAAGACAACCAAGAGGAAATGAAATAGATTTCACAATTAAAGATTTAGTTTACCAAATTTAACGTGAAATTATAATCATGTATGGAAATATTTCTCCATCTTCTCGTACTCAATTGAGAACAAAAAGAGGAAAAAAAACTAAAATCAGAACTCTAGCGTGCAAAAGACTTGAATGAACATATGACATTAAAATAACCGATGAAAATGAATTTTGGAAGCTATTATAACTATTCCAATTTGAAACAATGTGAGGTTGAAGGCAACTGTTGCGGAAAAATTTCACACCGATGAAAATGAAAGAAACAAAACCTTATAAATATGAATAAAGGAATACCTTGATGTGACATTTGTATAATGGAGATGATTATAAATACCTTTGAAGTGTAGACATCCGTAGTTCTAGATCAACAATTGAGGTGGAACGAATCATGTTCTTGTACTTTAGTGCAAAAAATTTAGTACTTTGCAAGCAATTCCTAGATTAATGCTAAAGATTGGGGCAAGACTTGAAACAAAAACTTCAATGAACTCAACAACATCACCAAATCATTAGCACCTTCAAAATTAAAACCAACTAATACCAAATTAAACCTCATTCAAAAAACCAAAAAAATAAACCCCAAAAGATAAAGATAAAAATAGTATACACATCTCAAAATATAGAGAATTTACCATAGATCAACGGATTAAAATTCAAGGCGGCTATGAAGAACATTTATATTTTAAGAAACGTTAATATTTTAAGAAACTACGCATCCCGCATGTCTTTCAATCAAAATTCGTAGAGAATGATTCATTTTATAAATTTGATTTATATGATTACTTTCTTGGTTATTATTTTGGGAATTAAGAATCAGCAAAGGTTCTGGATATTTCAGTTTGCTGAACATCAAATATATTCTTAATTATAACTTACATATAAGAATAGTTATAGCCGAACTCTTTTGAAATATAATTATAAATTACCATGCACTCAATCAACACGTCCAAAATCTCAATGATCACAGTGAATAAAACCATGCAGAAGTCACAAACAATAAAAACTGAATGCTTACAAAAGAGCTTGAAATAACAAATGCATTAAATTGCAGAGTAGTTTAAATAATAATATATTAACAAATAGAGATCTTCAGATTAAAATCTAGAAATAGGGGAAGAATATAAGACACAATGCCAAAAAATTGCAGATTTTAGACCTCGATATGAGCCACAATTTACCGGATGGAGATACTTTGCTAAATGTGCCAAAGATAATCTTCGAAAACTAAAGCCTCAACCACACTGTTCAACTTATGGAGAATCTTGCTTAATACAGGTCAAACAATCAAAAGATAACAGAAAAATAGAAAAAATCATACAGTCAGCAGAGCATGATGGTTCCAATAATGAATTCTGGTGCCCGATGAAAATCCTTGGAGGAAATGAACTCATATTCCTATATATATCATAAACAACTCTCTTCAGATGTAGATCATCACATCAAACACGCCCACAAATTGATGAAAAACAGTTAAGGTAGCTAGAGATATACAGGTAAGTTAACAGTAATTGTCGTTGTCACCACATCAAAACAACCAAAGCTTGATGCTACAAAGAAATTAATTGCTTCAAAAGAAGCCTGATCAAAACCAGATAACAAAATACAAAATATTTCAATGATGAATCTAGAAAGGAGTCAAGTGTCACAGACTCATATGTCCAATAACTCCCATGGGACCTTTTAAAAGATTTTTGGACTTGCCACCGACTACAAGAAGTGTGATAATTTTTCCCCCTCATGTGTTAATTAAGCAATCAAAGATGATATTTTGATTCAATACATGCTCACATGGTCCTAATAATTCCAACAAACCTAGATGAACACAACATCGCCTGGTCCAGAGTAGACTTTGGTCATGTTTTATAACTACACTGCATTCACAGGATGGCTTTTAGAGCTTTTCACAAATTCAATATTGAATTATATTACATGCTAATGTCCAACATTTTACGAACCACAAGTTCAAATAAAGTCTTTCAGAATAGAGTTAATTGGTAAGCCAAATGAAAACTAATATATTGAAGGTGATATAATAATAATGAATTCACAAACTGAGGAAGATAGATCCCGGAGAAATCACGTGGTCAAAATTTTTCCCACAAACACAGAAACCAACATTACCACACCACACCATCAAAACACAACTTCCAATCCATAACAAGTACAAAAATGGCCTGTTTTTATCCTAAGGCATGTCCTTGACAATCTCGCCATAGCTTTCGCAGTCCATACACTCAATGTGACACCCACATGGAATTTAAGGAATCAAGAAAACCAGATTCCCAAGATACTGAAAAGAGGAGAATTCATATTCAGAGTATAGATAACCGGATAAAAACATAATGTCCATGAGAAACGGAAAAAATTTGGGCTTCGTCACTGATAAAATATCTATTTGGGAGAATGTAGTGAAATAATTATAACAAATAGTGTCTAACAAACCGAAAAAGTGAGCCAAACGAAGTCGTGAAGAATTCTTTGGCTCGGGCAGAAAGATGTACTCTAGTCTAGAATCTTGTATGCTTCACTATTATGCTTCTACTACAAAAATACAAAAACTCCAACACTCCCAGAACACACCGTCAAAAAAAATACAGATATCATAAAAACATTGGAAAAATAGTATGTTAACCTCTGTTTCCACAGGCCACAGGCCGCAGCAGACCAGACTTTCATAGGTAAGACACACAGAAAATTCAAAGGAATCCAAAATTGCCGAGTATCAAACACACTGAAATGTTAATTATCTTTGTTATTAGAAATGACCAAATTAAAGAATGCAACACAACCTCGGAAGACATGATGGTTCCCGGACACAAACATCCAGCCAAATTGCAAGTACTTGTACCCATTATGAAACATGACGGTTTGAGCTTCCACCTAATACCCATCCAGCCAAATTGCAAGTACTTGTACCCATTATGAAACATGACGGTTTGAGCTTCCACCTAATACCGAAGAAGCTATTGGGCCTACATCATAAATCAAAAATAACAACAAACCCCAGCTAGCAGAACATTTTGGATTACATATCCATCCTTCTTTATTCTTTCACCAGAGATAATTTATACAAAGAAGCAGATACACTGTCAAAACAGACAATAAATGTACGAAATTAAACTCTTGACAGATAGGTTGTAGAAAAAGAACCAAGAAGAAAAAGAATATAGCATAACTCTACAAACCAAGTTGCAGATAAGCATCACAAAGGCCCGCCAATTTGTCCGAATATCTCAAAAACTATGTAAGCCTTCGCGCTTTCTAAATATAAAACTCCATATCTAGAACAAAACATTTGTAAAAGGTAGTATCTATGTCAAGAACCCTTAAGACTGAACTTTTCAATCAAACATCAATAGACTAATCTAAACTAAAACATTCAATTGGAAATCATAAGGGAATAAATAAGAAGACTAGACAAGAATCTGCAAAGAAGAAATCAAAATTGGAGTACCAATGAGGCTTGATACTACACAGAAAATAGACTATGTTTCAATTAACATGTATGGCGATAAAAGCCAAATTTGCAAGTACTTGTATCCAATATGAAACATGACAGTTTGAGCTTCCTTCCACCTAATACTGAAGGAGGTATTGGGCCTACATCATAAATCAGAAATCCTTGGCTCGGACAGAAAGATGTACTCTAGTTTAGAAAAATACCTTTTTCTACAAAAATACAAAAACTCCAACACTCCCAGAACACACCATCAAAAAAAATACAGATATCATAAAAAAGAAGTGTTATATCCCAAACATTGGAAAAATAGTAGGTTAACCTTTGTTTCCACATGCCACAGGCAACAGCAGACCAGACTTTCATAGGTAAGTCTTGGCAGAAAATTCAAAAAAACACTGAAATGTACCCATTATGAAACATCCAGCCAATTTGCAAGTACTTGTACTCATTATGAAACATGGCAGTTTGAGTTTCCACCAAATACATAAGGAGCTATATGCCTACATCATAAATCAGAAATAACACCAAACCCCAGATCGTCAAAATGTACCTAACCAAGTTGTCCAAATTAAATCCAAACTAGCAGAACATTTTGGATAACATATCCTTCTTTATTCTTTCACCAGAGACAATTTATACAAAGAAGCCGATACAGTTATCTCCAAACTCTCCGCGTGATTCAGAATTAAGAAAACTTTTGTTCTACAGCAAACTTACTCTGTCAGCAACAAACAATAAATGTACAGAAATTAAACTCTGACAGATAGATTGTAGAAAAAGAACCAAGGAGAAAGAATATAGCATAATTCTCCAAACCAAGTGGCAGATCTGCATCACAAAGAGAGGCCCACCAGTTTTTCTGAATGTCTCAAATGTAGAACAAACATTTGTAGGCAGTATGAGTCTCGATGTCAAGAACTTTTCAATTAAACATCAATAGACTAATCAAAACTAAAACATCTAAATGGAAATCATAAAGGAATAAATAAGAAGACTAGATGAAAAGAATCTGCAAATAAGAAATTAAATGAAAAAAAATCAAGTACCAAAATAAACTTGAGGCTTGATACTACCCAGAATACACCAAGCAGAAAATAGAGCCATGTTTCAATTCACATGCATGGCAGATAAGCGCATGTCAATATTCTTTTAATAATAGTTCTCGGTTCTTATCTTATCAAAGGACAAATCATTGAAAAAATAGGTTCTCTCTGAAGTAGTTCTCGGTTCTTATCTGTTGTATCAAGAAAACTAGATCTCAAAAGACAAACATAAAGAAGTTATAGTCAAGTCAGTTTCATGTGTGCTTAATAGATTATATCTATAAACTAAACGAAAGATTCATAGTAAAGTAACCCAAATTCATTAATAAAACACGATCAGCCATGTATGAAGACGCAACTCAAATCCATTAAGAAGAAAACACCATAATCTGAGAAAACACAAGGAAAATCCATCAGAAAACTCGATCAGCAAGCAATCTGAGAAATCGTATCAAGAGGCAACGCAAATCCATTAAGAAAACACATCCACAAACCCTAACATCAAGAGCAGAATTATTTAAGAAATTTGATTTCTCAAAAGGCGTTCTCCGTTCTTATCCCTTACATCTTGATGATTGGTCCAATGAAGAATTATGTCAAAGAATTCTTGATAATTGATCCATAAAAAAGAGTCGAATGATTAGAAAAATTCTCAATTTCTACAATCCGAAAACCATATCAACAAACAAATCCCTAAGAACACAAGAAAAGCAAACCATGAATTCCAGCCATCACGATGCAAACAAATCTGAGCAAAACTTTGACAACGAGAAATAAAATTCATCAACCCAACAAATAGAACTTAAAAGAAGAACAAACGAGAGTACCGTATAACAAACTATTTTTGGAATTTTGAAATGAAGGTGGAGGAGGCTTATATAGAATGTAGGATCGAGATTAACGGCTGTGATATCAAGGAGGAGGAAAATTTGACGGCCATGATGCAATTAAAATAAGACTGTTACGCGTTTTTCTCTAAATAAGGCGGTGTAAATGCGGGATAAGATTCATATGAATAAAGAATTAACGTCGTATCATGAAAATTTGTATATCAAGAGTTAACATTTAAATTTCTATTTATATTTTTTTTTTGGATAAGATATGAAATTTTATGGGATATGAATCTCATATAGGTGAATAATTTTGATTTTTTTTAAATAATTGGCTATAATTTTGATATAGGTTGAAATTATTTTTTATTGATAATTTTAATCTCATAAGTTATCTAGTGATATGTATGGTTTATATTAAATTTATATAGACTTGAATTAAAAATATAAATAAATAAAAGAGTGGATTAAGTCTATAACGCGTGACTCCGTCTATAACACGTGATCGTGTTTGTAGTGTGTATTGAGTTAACAAGCAACACGTGAGAAATTGTGGGATTTTATTGTGTTTCATGAATTCTGGGGAATCAATTATTCATTCCCAAAATGTTTGTTATATCCTAATAATTCTATGATATCTTGGATACAGGTGCAACGTGACTATAAATACCTCAATATCACAATGAAGAATGACCTAACTACAACACTGAGCTAGGTCTCAACTAGGGATGGTGATCCGTGTGTCGCGCGCGGATCAAAAACGAGTTATTTTGAAAATGTAGTTACGGTAACGACAACTCGAGTATCGTCTCACAAGGATTCTTGTATTGTTATTAATCGAAGGTAATCGAATTAGGGGGTTTGTTTTAAGGTCGATAAAAAATAGAATAATTAAGCGATTAAAATAAGTGATTATGTAATTAAGCTAAACGATTTATCTATTGTTTCAGTTTCCCAACTAATCATCGATTCACATAATTTTCATGCCCTAAGCGGATTTTAATCCCTTTTCGATAATAGTATCAATTAACAAGCGTAAAAGATCATATAAGACCTATATTCCTAAATTCTGAATTAAGCAGACGAATTAAATCTTCCGTGAATTAAGCAAACACGAAAATTGCGCAGATAAAGCAAACGCGATAAAGTAAAGGAATGATAGGTGCAATCGAAATTAATCAATACTATTCTATATAATTGAATAAAGCAGACAAAGTATATAACATAATATTGAAAGGGAAAAGCAATTGATTGAAAATTATAAAACCTCAAGGTTGCGGTGGAAACCGATTACAGTAGATGAATCTTGGTGAGTAGTTCTCCATGATTCGTCTCTTCCAAAGTAAAAAATAAAATCGTAAAAAGTGTATTGTGAACAGTTGCGGCTGCTAGATTATATGGCAAAAACCTAAAAAAACTCGTTTACAACCCAACTGGGTCAAATACATAACCCAAGCCCAATTCTAAATGACCCGAAACTAAATAAAACTAATGTAGCAGCTTCAAACGAAATTCTGGAAAATACAACTCTGAATCTGACTTCCGCTCCAACACAAAAGTTGTAGCTCTCTCTCTCTTAGCTTTCCGTCGACTAGTAGAACGCCTCAATCAGATTCCTAGAACTCCGGTTATGATCATTTCCGTAAAAGCTGTTAAAGTTGAAAATTAAGTACGAAAATCAAATTAAGCCAAAAATAAAAAAATATAAAAACTAATTAAAATATAAAAATAAACAAAGAAAACCAAAGAAATGCTTAAGTGCAAACATGGGAGAATGTGCATTAAAATGCACTGATCAAATTCCCTCACACTTGAACTTTTGCACTCCGATCAAAAAATAAACTCAAGACTCAAGAAACACAACATCATTCAGATACTCATTCTAGGCTACAAACTCTTCTTCGATTAAGATAGCATCAATAGGTACTAATCTTACACACTAAGGATATCGTAAGAACACAAATCCGCAATTGTGCGATCATAAGCATCCATCATATACAAACCATTTTGAATCATGTTATTATGCCTAATCCTAACTTACTCATCCTCCTTTTCTCTCTCTTTCATTCTAGCGCAATCACATTAAGCCCGTTATCTATTCATACACATGGTAAATAAGTTTGTTAGTGACTATGATTCATATCTTGTCAATATTTTAAAGTTACTTTAGTAAAAACAAGAATTTTTTTTCTTAAGGTTTCACATCTGTTAGGCTAAATGACCGGGTGAGGGTCGTCTAACTTATAAGGCGGATTCCTATTCAGATTTCTTTTTAAGCGCAAGATCATTCACTTATTTGCATCAGCTTAATTACTTAGTGTGATTTCTAGACGGTGTTGACTGCTAGATAAACTACTTAAGAGATATTAAAGGATGAGAACTCAAGGTTATGGCATAACAAATATTCAAAAAGATTTCCATATTCAGGAGACTTAAGGTGTTAAAACGATACCGATCTTGTGAACTTTTCCCAAGTCTCAACAACTAACCTCAAAATAATCTATAGCCTAAAACTTAAAAAAAAAACCTAGTGTTTCTAAAACAAAACAAAACAAACAAAAACAAAACAAAAACAAAGAAAATAAATTATTCTCTCCCCCACACTTAAAACAAGCATTGTCCTCAATGAAAGAACATAAATATAAAATAAGAGGGAGAAGAAGGAAAGAACACATATGAGTAGTCAAAGTGGATAAGTGATCACATAAGCAGCATTTCCTAAAGATAACTCTTCTATAGTCTCTTCTTCCAAAGTGGGGATCTCATAGAGTATCTTTGGGTAGTATCCATTAACCTTGGAGTTTTTATTAGTGCCTTCACCTTTTATTCTAGGATCAAAGAAGAATCTTCGATAAGTAAAAGTGTTGAATGTGCATGTGATAGTGATCTTCTTTTCTACAACTTTAAAAATCAAAGGATTAAGGTGCTGCCTCATTACTTTTGTTCCATCTTCTATTGAGATCCTATGCATACTCATGGATGGACTAATATCACAAGTGTCAATCAAAGTTCATTCAATTCCCTTCTTATGTTCCTGTAATAATTTATCTTCCTGCACAAATTTAAATAAATTATTAAGAAGTGACTTCAGCTCTAAAGAGGGTTATTTCTCGATGGATGGTTTGTTCCGGACAGCCGGGGTGTCGAGAGCTTCATTGACATGAACAACTTCATTTTCAACCTCATCTGCAGTAAGAATATCAACTTGCAAGGGAAACTCAATTTCAACACAAACAGATCAAATTTTAGTGTCAATACAAACATCACAAGAGTAAACATCATCAAAATCAAACAATGATGGAAAATCAACAGCAAACAAATTAATACAAGTATCATTAACAATTTCAGAAGGCAACTCTATTTGAAAAATAGAATGTTCTTCCAAAGGTTGTTGGTTTGATCCTTGAGCTTGCTGCATGGCATTCATCAAAGTGGTAAGTTGATCAAGCTGTGTTTGCAAAGCCTGAAGACTATAATTTGTTTGTTGCTGAAACTGAAGATTATTTGCAGCAATTTGCTTGACAAGGTCCTCTAGTGAAGGTTCGGAAGGTGCAGAGCACACAACCTGAAATTCATTCATATGCTTATGTGGAACTTCACCTGCAAAACCATTAAAATTTGGCAACTAGTGTGTTAAACCAAATTTCAATTCGAAAGGTGCATCAACAACATCAGGATATTCAATACATAAAGAATTATAATTCACAAGTGCAACCAGTTCTCTCAGAGTTCTTTGATCAGCCATGATATGATTATAAATTTCAACACATAATCAAATAAAATCATTGCAGATTTAAAAAGAATGGAAAAAAAGAAAAACGATTAAAATAAAATCTAAAAAATATAAAAATAACGCTAAAAATCTAATTAAATCAAATAAAGTTCGCACAAAGATTTTCAGAATTTTTTGAAAATATGAAAATATTTTTCTTCGATTTAAAAAAGTATTGTTCTTCGATTTATTTATGATTTTCTGGAAAAAATTTGGAGCAAATCGAAACAGTAGCTTCCAACTTACCTGAAAAGCTGGAAAACTTATCCCTATACTGCAACAAGAATCCCCCGCAACGGTGCCAATTTGATTCGCGTGTCGCGCACGGATAAAAAACGAGTAATTTTTGAAAATGTAGTATAGCGACAATGACTCAAATCGTCTCACAAGGATTCTTGTATTGTTATTAACCAACCAATTGGAACAATGAGGGAGGGTTGTTTTAAGGTCGATAAAAAACAGAACAATTAAACTATTAAAATAAGTGATTATGTAATTAAGCTAAACGATTTATCTACTGTTTCAGTTTCCCAACTTATCATCGATTCACATTATTTTCATGCCCTAAGCGGATTTTAATCCCTTTTCGATAATAGTACCAATTAACAAGCGTAAAAGATCATATAAGACCTATATTCCTAAATTCTGAATTAAGCAGACGGGTTAAATCTCCCGTGAATTAAGCAAACACGAAAATTGTGCAGATAAAGCAAACGCGATAAAGTAAAGGAATGATAGGTGAAATCGAAATTAATCAATATTATTCTATATAATTGAATAAAGCAGACAAAGTATATAGCATAATATTGAAAGGGAAAAGCAATTGATTGAAAATTATGAAACCTCAAGGTTGCGGTGGAAACTGATTACAATAGATGAATCTTGGTGATTAGTTCTCCATGATTCGTCTCTTCCAAAGTAAAAAATAAAATCGTAAAAAGTGTATTGTGAACAGTTGCGGCTGCTAGGTTATATGGCAAAAACCTAAAAAACCCGTTTACAACCCAACTGGGTCAAATACATAACCCAAGCCCAATTCTAAATGACCCGAAACTAAATAAAACTAATGCGGCAGCTTCAAACGAAATTCTGGAAAATATGACTCCGAATCTGACTTCAGCTCCAACACAAAAGTTGTAGCTCTCTCTCTCTTAGCTTTCCTTCGACTGGTAGAACGCCTCAATCAGATTCCTGGAACTCCGGTTATGATCATTTCCGTAAAAGCTGTTAAAGCTGAAAGTTAAGTACGAAAATCAAATTAAGTCAAAAATAAAATAAAATAGAAAAACTAATTAAAATATAAAAAAAAACAAAGAAAACCAAAGAAATGCTTAAGTGCAAACATGGGAGAATGTGCATTAAAATGCACTGATCAGATGGTAAAAAAAACGTACTCGCGGATAAAATTTATCACGAGCATGGGTTGGATAACTTAACGGGTATCCGCTGATAATGTAAATGAATAATTAGTTATCTGTTTTCTTACTGACATGAATATGAAGTTGATGGTACTCGTACCCGCAAATATCTATATTTGTTAGTAATTAATAAAATACTTAAATATCCTTTTAAGATTAGCATACATGAATACTTGATAAATTAATATGCATTTTGTTAACATTTTCTCATATTCTACAACAATATTCACTATAAGATGCTTTTAAATTTAATATGATAAATGCATTCAAAGGTTTTACACATAATTTTTTATTTATAAAAACGTAAATTTTATATTCAATATATAGAAATTTATAAATTTCAATTAAAAAAGGTATTTGTGGGTATCTATTAATACCCACAGGTATTTCGAAATCCACGGATATCCGTCTGGCGGATACCACAAAGATATGAGGCGGGTACGAATATCATTTTTATTTAACGGGACGAGTAGCGGGAGACTAGTATCTGTCCCCATGGGTACCCATTGTCATCCCTAGTCTCAATCTTACAACAACCTTAAAGTCTCTCACAACCCTTAATCAGTAGGGTTGTCATGCATTTGTACTTTTAACAAATATAATTGGTGTCCACCACGAGGCCCCGATAAAATTAACCTAGATCACATTCATGATTTACTCATTGTTGCTTTCAGCATCTTCTCACAAGGATGTTTGAGCAAAGTTTCAGAAAGACTACCAACATCATTGCTGGAGGTTTCTTCGGGAAGAGTGAATCTACCTTCTCCCAAAGAAAGTACGTCTGACAGGTGTTAATAGAAAACATTTCACCAATTAAAGCTCTCAGAACCATAAGTAATGACTGAGAGCCCATAATCACCTTTTCGAGAGAAGACACAATCAGTGTACTCTCCACAATAATAATCCCATGGTCGTCACAATTCAATATGTCTATTAGGATGTGAAACGAGTGTTGATCGACCATGGCTTCTCAGCAGACATCATATTCTAGAGCGCCTTCCAAGGGATCTAGCTTAACCCTAATAGAATTGGAGTTTTCCAAGGATCCCTAGTTGCCTTTCGGGCAAGTGCGGGTCAAGGGCCACATCACACTCGAAATAACATTCGACCCAAAGGTGTGTTAAGTGGTTGTTTTATAACAGAGGTAAAATATCCTTCTTGGTTAGCTAAAATGGTCCTCTTGAGAAAGGCATAAAAAAAAGTGGTGTATGTGCATTAATTTTGTTGACCTCAATGTTAGATGTCCTAAAGATTTGTATTCTCTCCCCAACATAGATTGTTTGATTGAAGGATCTTCGGGTTATAAATAATGAGTTTCATGGATTCCTATTCAGGGTACAATCAGATTAGAATAGACCCCGTGAATGCACCCAATACGACATTCATGTCTAACCTTGTATTTGCACGTGGATTTCGCGCGAACAAGTCGCTGGCCTCCTCTGCGAGAGGTTTAATCTCGAGATCGGCCAATAAAGTCCCAAAACTACTATGTCCGATTAGTTATATTGTGAACTCTTGTAATGTAGAATGGTAAGAGGGTTTATGCGTGTAGTTTTGGTAGTTTTTGTGTTTATAGAAAACTCTCGCAGAATGCTTGAATGAAAAAGGCGAAAAAGCAAATAAAGGCAAGATAAAAAAGGATAAATACAAAGACAAGTATTTTAAATTTGACTTGGAATTAAAATTACTTGAAATACATAAGTATTTGGACGCTATCATATATCTGTGTAGGGGGTTAACTCGTTTCTCTGACGCTCGATACTTTGAGTGTATCCCTTTTATAATGTGAAGAAATGTGACCTTGAATAATGAAAACGAAATCTACTTATATAGACATATAAAATAATTGTTGGACACTTTCCAACAAATCAGGCTTTGACACATGTCAACACATTCTCCTAGTAATCACCCACTTCTTTGTCCCACTCTTTGAAGTAGTTTCTTTGCAACTCCCTGGATCTCTTCATCGAGATATATTTGACATAGTGGATTATGTGAGATGCATCGAAGAGTTTTGACTTACTTTTGGACTTCTTCATCTCGTCTGCTGCCTGTCGACAATTTTGGTCAAGTTTCCTTTTCCTCTAGTTGAGTCAAAACTCTCTCTTCTTGGGACGTCTTGAATTTGCTTCTAAACATACTTTTCTAAGCAAGTCGAAATCTCCAACCAACAAAATGCCCCCCTAAAAGGTCAGTTTCGACAGAGAGGTAGTCGACCAAGAAGATTGGCCTTTTGGAATTTCTCGCGTGATTTTAACACATTCTTTGACCGTCGGTTTGCACCAATAAACTGTTCACATTTTGTCGGACCAAGACAAAGTGTCACATCCTTCTTGATTCCACTTTTGGCGCTACAACTTTCTTAAGACATGGGGATCTTCAATTTTCCCACTAAAATAGCTCAAAACCCTTGTGTCGCATGGCCTTGGGTATAAATGTCATCTCCCTTAGTTCGTTTCTAACTGGAGTGGAGATAATGACCCGAATCCACTTCCTCGAAATCGATCTTTTACATTAATTGAACAGTAGGGGCACCGTTTCCAAGACCTAGAAAGGGCTATTTTTTAGGCGACACTCTTTTATAAGACTGGTTGCACGCCTTTCAAGCACCTACCCTACCACCAGGTGATTCGTTCAAGGAATATTGCTCATATAAAAGGTTTGGCTTCATGCATCTTCTTGTTACACTCATTCGAATTTGTTATGAGCTTTTATTCAAATTCTCTTGCAGACCAAAAGGTGGCCAAGAAAGATCTAGAGCCCTCCAAACCAACCACTTCAAAGGCTATGGCGCCTGATACTGGGGCTAAAATCGATGGGAAGATGTCAGTAACCCATATGAAACCTCCCAAGAAGAGGCAACCTCAAAGTTGCAACTTCGATCCAGGCGCTGATAAAGACTCGATGAACTTCCACAGTTCAGGAGCATGGAGAGGCATGGATGAATAACCAGTTTTTTGCCAAACTCCGTCTGGGTGTTTGTGCCTTTTATTTTTTGCACTCTAATGGCCTACGGGCTTTGTATGTTTAATTTGCAACGCATTATGCCCTCTTTGTATGCCACTTTTGGTTGTTGGTCTGTTATGACCATTATTAATGAAAATAATTTATGCGTGAATATGTATTTCGTATAGCATAGGTTTATATCATTTTAAATACTTCCCATTTACTCTCAAGATTCTTTCATCAAAACCTATTTCTTTCATCTCATAGGCGTTGTTGCTAAAGGTCTGACTAACTTTGAATGTTCCTTCCCAGTTGGGTGACCATTCCCCTAGTGTTCGATCTCGCTTATCCATGGGAAAGATGAACTTACATACATAATCATTAACCCTAAAGGTCTTTGCATTGACCTTCTTATTATAAGTTTTAGCCACTCTCTTCTTTTGACGCAGCAAAATGTCCAGTGCCTTTAACCTCTCTTCGTCCAAGTTTATTATCTCGTCAAATATCATGTTGCAATATTGTTCCGACGGGATCTCGAATTGACGTTGGACTCTTATCGATTGGAAGCCAATTTCTGAGGGTAAGAAGGCATCGTGACTGAAAGTCAGACGAAACGACGTCAAATTCGTTGACTCTTTTAGGGATGTTCGATATGCCTACATGATCTGGTCCAACGTTTTGTGCCAGTTTCTAGGCTTTCTCGCAACGTGTTTTTTAATGAGCCTGATCACCACCTTGTTTGAAGCCTCGGCCTGCCCATTTTCTTGTGTGTAGTATGGAATCAAAATGATGAATTTAAATCCCATTTCCGCTGCAAACTCCTGCATCGTTTGACCCATAAACACTGAACCTTGGTAGGTGGTTATGGTTTCAGGAATCCCAAAGCTATATATTATATGGCTTTGGATGAAGTTGATAATAGTCTTCTGGTCCACTTTTGCCAAAGGCATCGCCTCTATCCATTTAGTGAAGTAATATATCCCTACCAGGATAAAATTTTGTTGTTTCGACGAGGCGGACCGAATCTCTCCTATCACATCCAAAGCTCATCCTCTAAATGGCTATGGCTTCATGATAGAGTGTAATTCACTGGCCGGACGTGTTGAATGTTGGCATGATCTTGACACTCTTGGCATCCCTTAGCAAAGTCTATACAATCTTTGAGCATGTTTGGCCAGTAGATGCCCTGTCTAAATAGTAACCATTTCATTTTGTGACCAGCTTGGTGGGCCCCACAAGCCCCACTATGTACTTATGATATGGCTAGGTATGCTTCTGAGTCTCCTACACACTTAAGTAAAACCCCTTCTGAGGTTTTCTTCATGAGTTCATTTCCCATTAACACATAACTTAGAGCCTTGTATTTCGTCTTCCTGTAAGTTCCTCCGACGGGATTCTCTAAGTATTCTATGATGGGTCACCTCCAGTCTATCGTTGACAATCCATCGATGACAAGGACTTCGTCATACCATGTCTATTTGGCTTCTAAACCGTCAGAAGTCTGTAATGGTGGCACATTTGATACCATTTTCTCTTGAACCTCAATGAAGTCTTTAAGTTGTTTTTCGACACTTTATATCCTGAAGCAATATGTGCTAGATCATTCGCCTATTGGTTCTCCATTTTGGGTATGTGTATGATATTGGCTACATCGAACTTTTCTAACAATTGTTTTTCCATAACAAAGTAGACTAATAATTATCCTGAATACACTTGTAATCTCGCATGCGTTGTTTAACTACTAGCTCCGAGTAACCTTTGATCTCCACTCTTTGTGCCCCTATCTTCTTTAATATCTTTAAACCAATAATCAAGGCTTCATACTCAATCTCATTGTTGGAACAATTTCCTTCGAACCTGCATCTGAATCTTATTGGGAGGCCTTGTGGGGATATTATCATTACCCTTATGTTTGTTCCATGCTTATGGCTCGACCCATCGAAATATAATTTCTACGGCTTTGCGTTAATTATGAACACCTGAGGTTCGACTACTGCATGGTCGACGATGAAGTCGGCCACTATCTAACCTTTCATAGCTATTAAAGGCTTGTAAGTTAGTGAAAAACTCAGTTAACTCTAGTGCCCATTTACCTATTTGACTGTGCAGAATAGGCTTAGACAACATATGCTTTATGACACTGCAATGAGACGAAACATAAACGTCAACAGGCTTTATATATTGCTTCAATTTCATACATGAGAAGTACAAACATAGGCATAATTTTACAATCATATTATACCTAGTTTCAGCATCTATCTACATTCTACTGAGGTAATAAATGGGTCTTTCGACACCATTGTTATCCTTTTGTGCTAACATACTTCCTATGGTCATATCTGACACAACAATATACAATCTCA
Organism: Lathyrus aphaca; assembly: GCA_963966055.1. NCBI lineage: Eukaryota > Viridiplantae > Streptophyta > Magnoliopsida > Fabales > Fabaceae > Lathyrus > Lathyrus aphaca. The sequence continues at coordinate 722,088,185 of OZ014519.1, read as the reverse complement.
TATTTTTATACGTACTGGGTGATAATAACATAGGAGGCTTCGACAAATAGTCTTTGATTGCGTCGAATGCCTCTTGTTGCTTCTCTCCCCAATAAAACTCACTGTCCTTCTTGATCTTTAACAATGGCGAGAACACTTTTGTTTTTCCACTTAGATTTGAGATGAACCTTCTCAAGAAGTTGAGTTTCCCAACAAAAAAATTGAATTTGTTTCTTCGTCGAAGGAGGCTTGAGATCTAAAATAGCCTTCGTCTTGTTTTGGTTTATCTCGGTGCCTATCTTGTGGACGAAAAAGCCCAGAAAATCTCATGCATGTACACCAAAATCATATTTTAGTGGATTCATTTTTAATCCATATTTCCTCATCCTCTCAAAAGAGCGTCGAAGGTGATATAAATGATCGTTCTCCGACGAGGACTTTATTACAATGTCGTCAATGTAGACCTGCATTAACTTCTCTATGAAGTCATGGAATATTGCATTCATGGCTATTTGATAAGTAGCCCCAACATTTTTCAGGCCAAAGAGCATTACTACCCATTCGTACGTACCTATAGCCTATGGGCATCGAAATGGTGTTTTAGGAACATCATCCTCTACTATAAGGATTTGATTATACCCCGAGTATCCGTCGAGCATACTCAAATACTCAAAACTTGCGGCTGAATCGATGAACATCTCTGCCACATGCATTGCGTATTCATCTTTTGGGGTTGCATTGTTGAGATCTCTAAAATCAATGCAAACGCAAAGTGTTCCATTTTTCTTAATTACAAGAACTATATTGGTGAGCCATTTGACATACCTTGCAGTTCTGATGAATCGGCTTTTGAGCAATCTCTCAATCTCTTGTTTGATCTTTTCAGTCACCTCTGGGGCAATTCGATGAGGCTATTGCTTGACTGGCTTTTTTCCTGGTTGTATGGGTAGACGGTGCTCCACCACACTTCGACTCAGACCAGACATTTCTCCATAATCTCAGGCGAAATAGTCTATATACTCTTTCAATACTTTGACCAACTTAGCCTTCATTTTCGACCTTATTTTTGTACTTGTGTATGTGGGTCTCTTACTGGTCTCATCTCCTAGATCAATTTCTTCGAGTGGGTCTTGAGCCTGCATTTTGTGTGGCTGTAACACGGTGGGAGAACTGACTTTAGTTAAATGTTGCGGATAGCAAGAGTCGCCACCGACTTTTATTTTATCCAAAGGAAAGGGCATAAAAGAACAGGAAAGACCTTAAAAGATTTTTGGGTTCGGGGGGTAGGTTATGTAAAGGGAAGGTGTTAGCACCCTTTACATCCATGGTTATCCATGGGCTCTTAGTTACTTAGCTCACTTTAAAATGTTTTTGAGAAGTGTAGTGTGTGATTAGAAATTTTCTTAAGTGTTTTATAATGATCCATGTACGGATATATATAAAGTCTTTGTTTTGAAAATTTGTTTGAAAAATGTGAAGTGTTTTGAAATGTTTTGAAGTGTGAGCAGGTACATAAGAGGAACCTACCCTAAGTTAAGTCTTTTCTGTTCTTAAATATCCTTTAAATGGTAAGACTATCCCTATTATTAAGGAATAGGTAGTCATTACCTTGGATGTGTGGGACAAGTGAAGGGACATCTGTTTATTTAGGCAACTGTGGGGTGTATAAGCAATTCGAAGGGACTTATCATCTTTATTCGAAAGGGACAAGATCATTACGAAGGCAACATTCGAAGGGACTTGATCTTTTTATCTGTTAAGGGACTAGATGATGTGAAATGAGGGACTTTGCTTTATACACCCTACTTGACATTTTTATTTAGGCAACATGAGAGGTATCCTTAAGGAAGTGAGATGGCGATCAAAGATCGACTTACGTGTGTGAGTGTACAATTTTAAATATTTATCTTTTAAATTAGTGATCTAAATTAATTTTAAAATACAAACATGTTTCACTCCCTATTTTACTAACCATAGCATTTAAAAATAAATATTAAATATTACTACTAAAATATTACATAAAGGAGACAATTACATCATAATAATAATAATTAGCAAATTAAATAAATAAGCAAAATAAATAATAATAAATAATTGAGTTAGTAACAATAATAATAATAAATCACAATATATAAATGGGGTTAGTAAAATAAATATCATATGAAAAGAAATATAATTAATAATAAAATAAACAAAAATATTAGCATAATAATTAAAAGCTCAATTTTTATATAAACAATTATTTTTTTAAGATTTTTTAAGAAAACATAAACAATTCATATTATATATTAACTATTATAAAATTTTAAATTATATACATGTTATAAAAATTAGGTTAATTATAAATATATTATGAAAATAAATTATATTTACAAAATTTTAATTATTTTTTAAGCATACACTAAAAATTATTTACATATAAGAATTAAATAATAATTACAAACAAATCATAAAATATATACATATAATTAAAGCTTATTAAAAGTTATAATTAACAAATAAATTAATATTTATAATTAGGGATTATAAGAAAAATAATTAGGTTTTAAAAAATATTTTAGGGTTTTAGAAAATTAGGGTTATGAATTTTAGAAAATAAAATTAGGATTTATGGTTTAATTTACAATATTAATTTGACTATTAAAAAAAAGAAATAAACAATATAATAATATATACATATTTTAATTTAAATATAAACTAGAATTTAAATTTATAGAAAATAAATTAGAGGTCCCTTTTTTGAAAATATGAAATTAATATAAATATTTACCTATTATTATTTTTATTATAATTAAAATTAATTATGAAACAATAATATTAAAACCGAATAATTGAAGAAAATAAAAACCAAAACTTACCTGGGGCAGGGATTGAACCCACGCCCTAGGCTTTGCCACCCCCTGGACGCATAAGGCTACCACCAGGCTGCGCGCGCGTTTGTGATAGTGATCAGGTAGCAATTGTTTTGTTGTTTAACATGCGAAAACATGGAAAATAAAAATAAAACCAAAATGGCATGGGGGTGTTTTGAACCCAGGATCATTCGTTTACCAGCAAGACATACAAACCAACTGAACCAAACGCGCTAGTTGACATTTAACATAAACAAATTCGTTTTAAGCCCTGTATCAAATTCAAATAAGATTTTCGCGCCCAACTGGTCTTCTCCTACCTCTGGACCTGCGCGATTTGCTACGAATTTTTCCACGAAGGTTCCTGCGAATTTTCCCCTGTCTACAACCTGCGAATCTCATACAGCAAGCAAACAATACGATTTCATCAAATTAATCATGTCAATGAATTCCTTAAGGTTCACACATTCTATTCACGTTTTCCAAATTCATTTATATTTGGTTTCTTGGAGAACCCTAATTTAGCAACCGAAACCCTAACAATGGCAAGTCAGGTTCTAGGTTATGCTTCTTCACGAAAATGTCCAGAAATCATCTACAAGTCATGACTAACACAAATCAAACAACAAAATCAGTTGACATTAGCTAAATAGATGGAATCGAAAAATTTAAATTCAAAGGCAAGAGAGGTTCGGTTTATGCAATTTGGGATGATTTTGATGATGCCAAGCATTGAGATCGTATCAATGATGTTCAAGGATCATGTCTATGTCCTTAGATTACCTTAATTCCACCTGCAAAATAGAATCCGAAAATTGAAATTTTAATGAAAATTTTGAATGTCAAGTATGTTCTTAGAGGCTGCCAATTTCGTCCCTATGCATTGTGTTAGCTTGTATACTTATAGTAGAATGAAATTAGGTCAAGAGATTTGATCATTGTATGGATCTTTTTGATTTTGGAGATTGAAAAAGATTAGAACTTAAATTTCAAATATTTGTGAATGAGACCTTTCTATTTCAAGCCAATCTTCATCAATTGTGAATCAATTCAGTCCAAATCATATTAATGACCTTCTAGAACAAAAATATATTTTAAATTTTCACATTTGATATTTTATTTAAATTTAAAATGATTTTTAATATAAAAAATCATAATAAATAAATTAAATAAAATAAAATTATGAAAATATCAAATAAATTTTGTGCATGATGTCATGGAACACTTTGGGTCACAAAAAGTTCAGCCCATTTAGAAAATTTTGGTTTTAAGACCCTATTTTCTTCATAAACCACCCAAAAATTTCCCAACTTTGCAAGGTCACATATCCTTCAATTTTAATGCTATGATGGTGTTCTTGGACATTTTGGAAAGCTTGAAGAGTCCTCTAACCAACCCCATTGGTTTCATGTCCATATCATTTACCATTCTCAAGTTATGCCCTTTTGAAGTTGTTGACCTTTTGTTGACTTTCAAAAGGACCTATAATGTCTTAGCTCCTACCTTCCAAATGAAGCATTTTTTGGCTTGGCTTGTGAGACACAAAGTTGTATAGAATTCAATTTCCTTCAAAATGAGCTTTGGATGGAAAAAATGTGATAAAGAATGTGAAAGTTATGGCTGGTCAAAGTTCAGTTGACTTTTCCTGAGGAAACCCTAATTTAGAAACCTCTGATTCTTGATGATCTGAAATATCCTTGATGAATCATGATCAACCCTTGATAAAATGATGAATTTTACTTCATATACTTGATGTTGACAAAAAATCATGAAGTTTGACTTTGGTTTGACCACAGTTGACCTCAGTTTGACTTTTTAACTACTTTGACTGACTTTGACTTATCTGATCATTTGACTGAGCAAACCTTTGAGAAAAGTTCTGAAATTTGTCATGGGGATTCTTAGACACATATAAGATGTTATGAAGCTCACTTTAAGTCTTGGAAATCCATTTAGCCTGATTAAAGTCAAAACCCTAGTTTTGGATGCACTGCTTAGGAGAATGCCTTGCCTGAGGGATTTGTCAAATCTTCTGACCCATGATGAACTTTGTGAACCTTGTGAACCTCATAAGATGTCTTGTGAACCTTGTGAACCTCATGAAAGGTCCTGTGAACCTTGTGAACCTCATAAAGTGTCTTGTGAACCTTGTGAACCTCATAAAGTGTCTTGTAGACTTCATGAACCTCATGAAAGGTCTTGTGAACCTTGTGAACCTCATAAAGTGTCTTGTAGACTTCATGAATCTCATGAAAGGTCTTGTGAACCTTGTGAACCTCTTAGCACACAAAGTCTTGTATTGTGAGGGCAAATTTTGGGGTGCAACAGCTGCCCCTGTTCAATTTTCTGAAACCTGAGGGGTTAGATTGGTATATGTGCCAGTCGTGACCTAGAAGGTTGAAGGGGATTGAACACAAAAGCCCAAAAATTTGCACTCACCGGTGCGTAGAGGGATACTGATGAATAGTTGAATATGCTGGAGTGGGCTTAAAGATGCCACTTGGAGAAAAGTTCTTCAAATACATCTCTTGGAGGATAAAGCAGTCCAAAATATGAAGATATAATGATAGCTTTCAGGAGGATAAACAATGTCCTGAGGTATGAAGCAACCTTTGGGAGGATAAACAACGGCCCAAGGTCAATATAGCTTTCAGGAGGATAAACAACGTCCTGAGGTCAAGATAGCTTTCAGGAGGATAAACAACGTCCTGAGGTATGATGATAGCTTTCAGGAAGATAAACAACGTCCTGAGGTATAAATAGCTTTCAGGAGGATAAACAACGTCCTGAGGTATGATGATAGCTTTCAGGAAGATAAACAACGTCCTGAGGTATAGATAGCTTTCAGGAGGATAAACAACGTCCTGAGGTATGATGATAGCTTTCAGGAAGATAAACAACGTCCTGAGGTATAAGTATAACTTTTGGGAGGATAAACAACGACCCAATAGTCATGAGTGCTTTCAGGAGGATAAACGACGTCCTGAGGTATAAGTATAACTTTTGGGAGGATAAACAACGGCCCAATAGTCATGAGTGCTTTCAGGAGGATAAACGACGTCCTGAGGTATAAGTATAACTTTTGGGAAGATAAACAATGGCCCAAAGTCATGAGTTGTTGATGAAGTTTGTCTGCTGGGGAATTAATCTGAAAAACAAGATTATAACATTCTGTATGATAATATTAGCTTATGCATTATGTATGCATGTATAATATGATGCAGTTAAGTAATGTATTATGTATCTATGTATATGTATGTTATGATGTATGTATGCATCATATAGCTTGAAGCGCCTGAATATCTTCGTATAACAACTGCTGGCCAGGGAAAATAAATCCCGATTCGTTACTGAAGAATAGGAGGACCTCATTCCCGTTTCGCTTGATAATATAGATATCCATAACCTCCCGTCTTCGTTCGATAGTAAGGTATACATAACCTCCCGTCTTCGTTTGATAGTAGGGTATACATAACCTCCCGTCTTCGTCCGATAGTAAGGTATACATAACCTCCCGTCTTCGTTTGATAGTAGGGTATACATAACCTCCCGTCTTCGTCCGATAGTAAGGTATACATAACCTCCCGTCTTCGTCCGATAGTAAGGTATACATAACCTCCCGTCTTCGTTCGATCGTAAGGTATACATAACCTCCCGTCTTCGTTCGTCGTACTCTATTGGAAAAATAAATTCCCGACTATCCGTATGAGGATAAAACAGATGGATATAAATTCCAGGGGAGATGTGACTCGAAGTACTTATGGATTTGCCCTACTGGGGGACTTGTAGCTGTCTTGTGGGGATGAACCGGCGAAGCTTCATTGAATTCCTTCCCTCGTTCGTCCTTAGTAAATACTATTACTGCATTTTCATGCATTTCTGGTAAACATCAATCATATTAAGCATTTATGCATTTCTGGTAAACATCAATCATATTCAAAAGCATACATACATTCAAACACAACCAATGGACGTTTCGCTTATGTAAATAGGGTAAAAGTAAATCTGGATTCAAAGATAGAATTTTATTTATATCAACAAGTGACCCATACATGGGTAAGTTTGTACAAGGAGACAGAAATCCTAGTAAGAGGAATTTGTCATAAAGTTTTTTACAAAACAAAGAAAATCAGCTATGTGGGAAATAATCCTATTGAGTTTCAATTCTACTATTGCCGTTATCTTCAAGTATCTCATCTTCTGCTGTTGAGACGGAAACGATTGGATTGAGCTTTATCTGTTCGAGCTTGAGTAAGTAACACAACTGGTCGTAGTTTCATGGGTGATCCAAACGTGACATAGTCATACGCTTTAATCCCTAACTTTTGCTTGGATTGCCCTTTCAGGTTTTCAATCCACCGGGATACCCTTTTTTGCCCAAGCCGCCTTTTCAGGTTTTCGACTTGCCGGGTGTACATTTTTTATATATATATCCCTAATTTTTGCCCGAACCCTTTTGGTTCGCCGGGATGCCCTTATTTTTGCCTAGGCCAGTCAACCTAGCGGGTCTCTTTTTATGCGTAGTACTTTTTAACTATGTCTGCGTTTACAGGCTGCGGGAAGTCTTCACCATCCATAGTAGTAAGTATCATGGCACCTCCTGAGAATATTGTCTTGACTACAAATGGTCCTTCATACGTAGGAGTCAACTTGCCCCTGGGATCACCCTGTGGTAATATGATACGCTTGATTACCAAGTCACCAGCCTGATATACTTTTGGCTTAACCTTCTTGTTAAAAGCTTTGATCATCCGTTTCTGGTACATCTGGCCATGACAAACTGCTGCTAGTCTCTTTTCATCAATCAAATTTATCTGGTCAAGTCGAGTCTGAATCCACTCATCTTCATCCAAGCCTGCATCCTTCATAATTCTTAAGGAGGGATGTAAACACCCCAAATTTGCCCTCACCCATTCACACCATGGCTTGTGATCATCCTCATATGCATAAGCACAAACATATCATCTCACATCTCATTTTTGATTCACTGCATAGTTTCTAAAGCATCTGCACCTAGGGTTTGTGATCTGAGCAATCCCAAAGCATCTTGAGCCATTCCAAAGGCCACTAATCATCTCAAAGGGGTCCATGTGTGTTCTTATATCATATTCCATCTCCTCAAAGTCAAAATTGCAGAGGAATCACAAGGACTAGGGTTTGAGTGGATGCAGAGCCAGGATGAACTGCACAGTTGACCTAAAATTAGGGTTTTGGTTTCAGAGGCCATAACTCCAAATTTTTTGGTCATTCTTGTTTCCATTGATCTCTATATGGTATAGGAAGTATGCATATCAATTTTCATGAAGAAATTCCATGGGGAAGTCACCTGATCAAAGGTTGACTTTTCAGACAAGTCAGTGTAAAATCAGGGCATCTGAGGCCCCCAATAACCCAACCAATGGGTGATCTTCATCATTTTGAGTGTATATGATCTTTGTTTGATCATGGAAGAAGTTTGAAGTTCATAAAAATCAAGAATTTAGGGTTTTTGCAAATGTTGACTTTTTGGGCATAGTTGACTTTTCAAGAATGCATCATTTTAGGTCATTTTTCAAGCCATGATTCATGATCCAAAAATGCTTCAAATGGAAAAACTTTGGTCATGAAAGTTGTAGATCTCATCTTTCCCTTTTCAAAAAGTACAAGAACATGATCAAACTCTTCTTGGATCAAAAGTTATGGCAATGCAAAGTTGGCAAAAATCACTTATTTTCAAGATATGCACCAAGTGTGAAAATTGCAAAATCATGTGTTAAGTCAAATTGCAACTTCTAATTGGTATCAAACCAGCACATAAGCATTCTCTAAGTCCTAAAAATCAAGTTTGAACCAAGATCACATGTGTTTAGTTCATGTAACAAGGCATTTTTATCATGAAAGTCCATAAAGCAACAACTTGCAAAAGCACTCATAACACTTCACCAACTTGTCACATTGGGTGCTGAACCAAGCTGACTCTTTCCCCTCATTTTGCTGCGCATAGCCCATGCCTTGTACCAAGCCTAGATCAAGCCATGATTTCTCTTACAAAGAAATGGACATTTTGCAAAAGTAAACTTACCAATCACTATAGGCCAGGTCACATCATCTGACCTATAGGATTATAATACAATATCCCTTGGCAAGCCAAAGATATGAGAAGGCAAGGCTGAAACATCTCATACACACACCAACACAAGAACACTCCACTTTTGCTTTTGCCTTCGAAACTCTCTGCCCAGCTCACATACATCCAAACCATCTTTACCAATCATCTCACCATGTCTCATTGAGCCCAAAGCAACCAAGAACCAAGCCTTAAACAAGCTACAACATCACTGCACCATTTTGACACCAGCTTGCGGTTTCATTCGAAACTCTCATCCCAGCTCACAAACACACAAACAAACACTCCAGACCTTCTCCATTCATCCTCAGGACCACAAACCATCATTCACAATGGCCTGAAACCTCCAGAAACTCCATTGCCATTTCTGATCAAGCTTGAGCAGAAGCTGTCGAATCTCACTATCCAGCCAACACAAACTTCTTTTGAGCATTCAAACATCTTTTGGGGATCAAGTGGAGTGGTTTGCACTGAAAGAAGTGGCCAGAAAGTCATCAAAGTGAAAGCTTCGAATCTCAGGTAGCTTGAAATTTATTTTTCCAGAAATCACTTTGCATGTTATAAACTTGTTCCTTATGCTTCCCTGAGTATCCTGATGTCTTTGGTTTTGAAAATGGCTTTGATTTGAGAGTTTAATTTGTCTCTGAAACCTGCGTGCCCTAGCTTTCATTTTCTTCGATTCAGCTTGATTAGGAAAAAGAAATGTGTTTTGAGAGAGGGGTTTGATTCAGGAGAGGTTGGAGATCATTTCCCAGTTCTTGTTTTTCATTTTTGATACGATTTGAGGGGTTTGGGGATTTTTCAGGGAGAGAACTGGCCGGAGAAGACGACCGGAAGTCTTCTCCGGCCACCTGAGAGTGATTAAGCCCTAATTGCATAATTAATTGTCATTTGAATGTGAGCCATCAAATGCGTTGAAAAAGTTGACTTCGCGCGCGTACGGATGGCTAGGATGCAGTCATTAAACCCTAATCTGCATTATTTATTTAATTAATTAAGATTAAATCTGTTTGAATCTGAGCCATCAGATGGCGCGCGCAGTCAATGCTTTCAAATCCAGGCTCCATCCTGGCCCTCCATGCTGATTACTTTCACTTTTATTTAATTTTTATTCATTTTCTTTTCAATTAACTTGCATATTTATTTTAAAATAGCAAAAATGTCTTAAAAATTATGAAACTTTTTCTTTAAAGTTTTATTAATTTTTAAGACCCAAAAATATTTTTATTTTATTTTTCATCATTTAAAAAGTATTTTTAAATATTTAAAAGATTATTTTTAATTGATTAATGGAAATTAATTAATTAAAAATACTTTTAGGTATTTAAAAATCACAAAAAAATTCATGGAATGTTTTAAGACATTTAGAAACATTGTCCAACCTTCAAACCAAATTTCTTTTTTGATCTTAATGCATTTTAAGAATTTTTCATTGAATTAAATCATTTTTTATGCATTAATTTGATCCTAAGTTCAAAAATTCATTTCTGCCTATTGGAGAAGGTTGAGACATTGATTCTTCTTGCATTGTTTTGTGTTTGGCATGTAGTTTCTAGGGTAAAATGGCCATGATTTGATCTTGCATTTTCTAATTGTTTGGCATTCCTTTTGTTAAGAACCCTAAAAAACCCTAATAACTTGTAAAAATCATATCTTGAGATTGGTTAAGAGTTGAGAGTTCCCCTTTGGGCAGTGGTTCATTATAGGTTTAAGGTTTCATTGAGTGCCATTTTCCATTTTTTATCTTAGGGTTGGCTTCTGTTTTGGGTCTTTGTTTGATGTTTGATCCATGAACCCTAATTTGGGCTTTCTCTTGCATCCTTCTTGCATTTCCTTGCATAACATGACTTGTCTTTGCATTTTGTGCATGCCTATGATTCATTTGACATCTTAAGACACATAGAAAGCATGTTTGATCATTGCATCACATATTTGCCATGTCATTTGCCTTGTATGCTTCATAACTTTCCATGCTTGTTCATGCTCCTTAGCTTGCATCATTTGCATCCATGATCTTGTATGAGCATCTCCATGCCATGCCTCATGTTTGCAGCACCTCATAACATCATAATCATCATCAACATGCTTCTGGTTTTGCTTTGCATCATACCATTTCATCCCATCTAGCATTGCATTGCATTTCTTTCTAACATTTCAGGTGGTAAGTAAACTTGAGAAGTGAATTTGCCTTCACTTCTCATAACTTTTCTTTTCATCTCTCTTGCATGCATTGCTGCATTTCTATATGTGTTTGAGATTGAGCTTGCTCATTCTTGTTCCTCCCACTTTCTTCCTTCAAGTGACTTGACTTCTTGAATGAAGCAAGTCACTTTGCTTCTCTTGATCTTATTCATCTGCTTCCTGGTGGCTCCTTTGAAGGCTTGTTCTTGAAAACCTCACAAACTTTAGGATCAACCAAGCATGATAATGAATTAGGGTTTTGATTAGTCTCCCCTCATAGTTTTTACCTTTGTGTCTCTCTTTGAGTCCTCTCTTCTCACCTCATAATCAGGGACTAAACCCTAAAGGCTTTAAGACTTTGTGATTAAGCTTATGCCTGCATCCTTCTCTTAGGATGGAGTGTATAACTTTAATCCTAAGTGTTAAACCCTTTGTTTGTTTAAATCTCTTAATCAATCCATCTAATAATTATCAAGACATCACTTGTAACTTGGGCCTTGCATTAGGGTTCTAATTCTTCCTTAATTGGTTAAGAAGGACTAACCCTAGTGTTAATGGACAAGTCCCCCTCAAGTTGTCTTACAAACCTTAAAAATCACTTCATCATTATATCATTAAATAAAATCCACTTAATCAAAGGCTTGTTTTGTCATGAGTTTAATCCCTAATCATGGATTAAGTTGAGGAGCTTTCCTCAGCTTAAACATTCTCATCTATCATCCTTCTCTTAGGATGGTGTAATGGGTCTGTTTAATCCATGATTATGGCTTAACCTCATTACTCAACACTAAACAAAAATCACCAAAAACATCTAAATAATCACAAGTAGGTTAATGATCTTAATCCTACACCAAAGGTGATTAAGTGTGAGAATCTGACTTCACACTTAAGGTATTCTCATTACCCCTAATCAGAGGGAAGATGTGATGAGTTTACTAACCCATTGGTTTAGGCTTAAACTCATTATCTTATGACAAATCCAAAAGCAATAAAAGACTGAAAACTCAAAAAAACAAACAATAATCGTCTCCTCCGGGATTCTTTTCTCATCACTCTCACTCACAAACGAGAACTCGCTTCTTCTGTCTAATGCAAGACAGTTTGCATCTGTGCCAGACAGATCATACACTTGAGCATAGGCAAGTAAGCAGTTCACAAGTCAATTCATCTTTCAGTCTCTTTGGATCGAACTACGGTGTTCTGACTTCCTCATTGCACGAGAGGATACGTAGGCATAACTTAACAGTTATCGAACAAAAGTCTCTGTATATTCCCCCTCCTCCCAGCCTTATTCTTTAAACCTCATGATCTTGAGCATCTTATTCCAGTTCTCACACTGACACTGTATATATTACTTTACACTTCTTTTACACTGACACCTGTACATCTTTTCCAGCTATTTTATACACAGATTGCACTGACACTACCCCTTTAAAACACAAATCTTTTAAGCGTGGACCCCGTCGAGTACGGCGGACAATCTGGGTGCTAATACCTTCCCAGGTTGTAACCAACCCCCTTTCTCAGTCTCTCTGGTTCGCAACCGTCTTATCCATTTCTTTCTAGGTCTATGCAGCATTGCCTTTCCTCCGGGATAAAAATGCCTAGCTGGCGACTCTTTTCATCTCCAGTGAGTTCACGGCTGTGTGTTCTCACTGTTCCCTTCGCCGACTGTTCGCGTCTGTACCTTTATTTGACCCTGTTCACTTATCGGGAGTGACAGCTTGGCGACTCTGCTGGGGAACCTTATACTGCAACCAGGGCTTCTGGTTCTTTTTGTGGGTTCCTCCTAGCGCTTGTTTGATTTGTGTTTACTGGGGTGTTATGTGCTTGTATTTATTTTTGTTTATTGCTTTATGTACAGTTACTTTACTGCTTTCTTTATTGCATTTATTTATATCATATTGTCATTGTTGCTGGCTGGATCTGTTGTTTGCCTTGGTGGGTGGGTGATTCATTGAGAGTTAAGGTCCTATACCTGGGACCTGAGTGACACCTAGGCTAGAGTGAATCATATTCTTTCCCATTCCATTTCGGTCTGGTGCGGGAATATGAAACACGGTTCAGATATGGGTTTCTTCTTGAGAACTCTGTGTTGCAGATTTCCTGCAATGCTAGGGCTATCTGGGAAGCCTGCTAAGTCTGGATGACCTTTTAGTATTGACCTTCAGAAACTGAGGTGAATTAGAGGAGGAATTGTTATGGTTATTGTAAACACTGTACCTCCGGGTTAGAAGTGTTTACACTTCTCATAACTGATCCAAGTCTGAGGATCCTTGTTCTGGATCACCACCTGTGAGGGGGTTGGGCTGTTTACAGGTTTGCAGGTACCTTGACCTCAAAATACCCTGTTACTTTGACTTTGTTAAGAATACTCCATGTTGGACAGTTCTTGTGATTCTAAACCCTGGACATGTGGCTCTTTATTTGAGCCCCCTACCCTGGTTACTGGATTTTTAGACCTCCAACTGGAATTCTTGAACATACTTGGACCTATATCAGAGCATTTTGATCAGATCCAGCTCAGTCACAAACCCTTGCATATCATTTGCATACATAATCATTGCATCATATTGACATTTGCTTATTTGTTTCAGGGTATCCACCTTCATTTGGTTTTGGTTTTGACCCTATCTGCAGTACTGACCTGTCTTCACCAGCACCTGCTTCAGCTATCACCAGCACTAGCCAGTCAGTGGCCCACTCCTCAGCATCTTCATCAGCACTTATCCTCAGCATCATGACTCCAAAGAAAAGCAATATCACCTATCATTTCTTCCAGCCAGACTTATCAAACATCAGGAGGATCCAAACCCTGATCACTCCAGATCACATACCCTTGTTCAGGGAGAGTTATGGAGATATACTTGACTTGGTTATGGATTTGGACCCATCTCAGAGGAGCCTCATCCACACCTGCATTCAGTTTTATGATCCCCCATTGAGGTGTTTCACCTTTCAAGACTTTCAGTTGGGTCCTCTTCTGGAAGAATACTCATCATTGATTGGTCTGCCTACCAGGAGAGAAATCCCTTTCAATCCTGAGATGACTTTCCCAAGCAATGGAGAGGTAGCAAAAGCTTTGCACCTGGAGCCTGTTTTGATTGAGCAGCATATGACCTCTAAAGCTGGGATCCCTGGATTTCATCTGGACTTCCTTATTTCTCAAGCTAGTTTGAAAGCCTCCCTGGGGGAGTGGAAAGCTGTTTGTGCTCTGTTGGCCTTAAGTGTATATGGAATTGTGTTGTTTGCAGATGAGCCTCGATTCATCAGCAAGAATGCAATCCATTTGTTCATCCTGAAGAACCCAGTGCCAACTTTGCTAGGAGATCTCTATTACTCAGTACACCAGAGGAATGAGAAACAGAGGGGAAGACTAGTGAGGTGTTGTGCTCCATTATTCCATGCTTGGCTTCTAAAGCATCTACCCAGGACAGATGCCTTCCTAAACCCTCATCAGCAGAGCAACTGGGCTAAGAGGCTCACTACTCTCACTTCAGCAGACATCAGATGGTGTACTCAAAGCACCAAGGGCAGAGATATCATTACAAGCTGTGGGCATTTTCCCAATGTGCCTTTAATAGGGGTCAAGGGAAGTATCAATTACAACCCTCTGCTATTCAGGAGGCAATTAGGCTATGCACTGGTCCATACTCCCAGGGAGCAAGACTTGGTTGAGACCCTCTACTGTGAGAACAAGATTAGTCTGGCAACTGTTAGGCAGGCTGCCTGGGCCTGGGATCATGTTCAAACCAAGGGAATCACCACTCTGGGGAAGTGCAATAATGTGGCATCAGTCCAATATTATGAGTGGTCCCATGCCAGGGCCCAATTCTCTGGAATGCCCTTCACCATAGAAGACATGCCTGAGTCATCTTCAGCACCACCCCCTGCCACTATCAGTCTGGAGGAGTTTGAGAGCTTGAAGGAAAGAAATGAGAAGTTAACCCAGGCTTTGCAGAAGACCCTCCGGGAGAGGAGTGAAGGTATGAGGGAGATTGAGAGATTGGAGAAGTTGAGAGTAGAGCATCTGGCTAAGATTGAAAAGTCTGGGGATTATATCAACAAGTCTAGAGCTGGTGAACAAATTCTGAAGAATGCTTGTAAAGAAGCCCAGTTCCAAAGAGCAAGGACAGACTTGTATTTGAAGGAGAGTCAAGCCCGGTGGGTCAGGATCACCGAGGCTCGTACCCTGGAAGACAAGAGGGTTCAGGACAAGATGGAGCAGATGGAAAAAGCCCTGGCAGCAGCCCAGAAAGAAATATCAGAGCTAGAAATCAGAGCTGGAGTGAAGAGGTCTAAAGACCAAAGTCAGAGCAAGAAGTTGACTGCAGCTGTTGCAACAAGAAACCTTCTCATCAGAAATCTTACGGAGCGGCCGGTTGATCCTGTGACCGAAGCACTTCTTAAGGAAGTTCGTGAGGATGAGTTTGGCCTTGGAGTTTGATCATTTGCTTGTTGTTATCCCTATTCCATGTACTTTTGCTTTTTTTGTGATGTATTTTGACCCCTTTGAGGGCTTGTGTTGTAAAATGAACAAGTTGTATTATTTCACCTTTGTAATATATTTGTGTTAGTTTCCATCTGGGTTTATTTCGAAAGCAACTTCAACAGCATCATCTTCAAGGGTCTGGAAGGGTCAAAACTGAAGGCCAAACCGGATACCTTGAGAGCAAATAAGCATAACTGCATTGCATACTAACCCTTCTGTTTGTTTTGTAGGTTTTGTTTTATTGTTACTAACCTCTGTTGTGAATCTCAGGAATTATTGCTCGCCGCCGGGTATTTCCCCTCAACAGGCCACACAGGTACCCAACTAGAAACAACCTTCCGGGAATTCAGATGGATCAGATGCAGCAGGACCTTACGGAGGTCAGAAACCAGATGGCCAACGAAAGGTTGGAGATGAGAACGCAGATAACACAGTTCATGGAAGTAATGAACAACTTAGCTCAAAGCCAGGAGAGGCTCAGAGCTTTGGTAGAAGGGAGGAATCAAGAGGAACCCCATGTGGGGACTGCTGGCACAAGTAACAACGAGAGGGTCCAACCTCATGTCAATCCCCCAGTTTTTGGACCCCATTTCCATCCAGAGGCCAACATCCCAGTCAATATACAAGGGACTGCCACAGCAGGGAGAGTACTTCAAGAAGATCCTCAGGAGGACCAATTTACAGTAATGGGTGCTGGAGAGGAAACGTATGATAGGCGATTGGAAGAAATAGCTGAGAAGTTGAGATCACTGGAGTCTCAGAACTCTTTGGGGTTCGACGTCATGGACATGGGATTGGTAGACGGGGTCAGGATCCCCCATAAGTTCAAGCCTCCTTGTTTCGAAAAGTATAATGGGACTTCATGCCCCCGGACTCATCTACAATCATTTCTGGGAAGGCTGAAGGCCTATACAATGGATGAGAAACTTTGGATGTTCTACTTCGAAGATAGCTTGACTGGAGCTTCGAGGGAGTGGTATTCCCATCTGACAAGAGCAACAATTAGATGCTGGAAGGACCTGGCAGAGGCCTTCATCAGGCAGTATCAGTATAATCTAGACATGGCACCCAACAGGACCCTCCTAATGGGAATGTCACAGTCATCTAGGGAGAGCTTCAGAGAATATGCTCAAAGATGGAGGCAACTGGCTGCTGCCGTTCAACCACCAATGTCTGAGAGAGAAATGGCAGACATGTTTATGAACACTCTCCAGGGAACGTATATTGACAGGTTGGCTGCTTTCTCTTCCACCAGCTTCGCAGATGTTGTCATAGCTGGGGAGAGAATTGAAAGCTTGTTAAAAATGGGAAAGATCTCAGACAACGGTGCAAGCTCGTCCAGTAGTACAAGGAAGCCTTTTGCAGGCCCGAGAAGAACTGGCGAGACCAATGCCATCCATTCAAACAGGGGTAGGCCCCAATATGCTCAGAGAACAATAGCAGCAGTCACCATTCCTGCTCCAGCTCATCCACAGCCAGTCTATCAACCTCCGCAACAAAACTTCCGACAACAACCTCAGTATCACCAGGATCAGTATCCTCCAAGGAACTTCAACAACAACAACACCAACAACAATCAACAGAGGCCATTCCAACAGAGGCCATCCCAAGCTAACAGAGTGATCGACCCGATCCCAATGCCGTATGCTGCCTTGCTGCCACAACTTCTGAAACTCAACCTAGTTGAGCTAAGAACGTTGGCACCTCCGGATCCCAACAGTCTACCAAGAAACTATGACTCCAATGCTAGGTGTGCTTTTCACTCAAACGCACCTGGTCACAGTACAGAAAAATGCAGGGCTCTGCATATGAAGGTACAAGACTTGGTAGACTCCAAGGCTCTGAATTTTGCACCTCCGCCCAATGTCAATAAAAACCCAATGCCAAACCATGGTGGTCCTCGAATTAACGCTATTGAAGAAGACCAACCGTCTTATTTAATAACCAGTGTGGATCAGATCAGGACACCATTGGTGGAAATCAAAGCTCAACTCCGAGAAAACCAAATATTTTCGGGGTGTGAACTAGGGTGTCCCTACTGCAATATTTCATGGAATGGGTGTGAGGACCTGAGGAATGGCATTGACAGCCTTATTCAGAGTGGCTTGCTACAGATCACTACATCATTCCCGACAAACCCAACAACTTCATCAACAACGGTTCCAGAACCTCCTACAACCGCAGCAACTATTGTTCCCGACAATTCACCAGCAACATCAACAAGTACTTCACTTGTCCTTCCAAATGATCAGTTTTCAACAGTTTCTCCTGCTACAACTTCAGCTTCATTCCATTTCGAATCTCCATCAACAACAACATCAGTCCTTCCAACAACACCTCCTACAACACCAGCAATCAATCATGAAGATGTCTCTACTGTTACCATATTCTACGATCCTGAAAATAATTCCGCCTACCATTCAGAAGGTGCTGCTCCCGCCAGAGCACCCGTTACAATCTTTTATGATCCACAAACAATAACAGTCCCTTCAGCAGCAGCAATCAGTCTGGTCACTGTCACGGTGCCTGGACCAGTACCATTTGAAAGCAATAGGGCCATCCCTTGGCACTATGGCTCTGACGTATACTGCGAAGGAAAAAGAATCACTCTTGAAACATCAGCACCTGCACCACAAGTAGATAATGTGGGGGGAGGCGGAGGCTTCACCCGAAGCGGACGTCTCTTCGCTCCACCAGTCCAAAGACCTACAGCCGAAGCAGAAGCTGCTGCCAAGGCAAAAGGGAAGAGCCCGGTGCAGGAAGATCAAGCTGTTAAAGAAGCCTTGAAGACTCCGTTCGATCAAGAAGTTGATGAGTTTATGCGAATCATCAAAAAGAGTGATTACAAAATTGTGGATCAACTTCACCAGACGCCATCCAAAATCTCCATCCTCTCCCTGCTTATGTGCTCCGAAGCCCATCGGAATGCACTACTCAAAGTCTTGCACGCAGCTTACGTGCCTGAGGAGATTACTGTCAACCAATTGGAAACCGTGGTTGGAAATGTTACTGCTAGCAATGGGCTAGGGTTTACTAATTCTGACCTGACAGCGGATGGCCGCAACCACAACAAAGCCTTGCACATAACCATGGAATGCAAAGGAGCTGTCCTTTCTCATGTGCTGGTGGACACAGGTTCTTCCCTGAATGTCTTACCGAAGAAGGCTCTGGTGAAGTTGGAATACGATGGTTTGGCATTGAGACCCAGCAACCTGGTGGTAAGAGCCTTTGATGGTTCGAAGAGATCGGTTCTGGGAGAGATTGAGCTGCCCGTGACAATTGGCCCACAGACCTTTAAAACTATCTTTTATGTGATGGACATTCAGCCCGCCTACAGCTGTTTATTGGGAAGGCCCTGGATTCACGCCGCCGGCGCAATAACGTCTACCCTTCACCAAAAGTTAAAATTTGAGTGGGAAGGCCAAGTTGTCACAATCTGTGGAGAGGAGGACATTTTTGTCAGCCACCTGGCAACCTATAAGTACATTGAAATGGATGGAGAGATCCATGAAACAATGAGCCAGGGGTTTGAAGCTTTGAATGTGCATGAAGCGTCTGCTGTATCTGGTACTCCAATGTCATCTTACCAACAGGCCCGGAAGGTTGTTGAAGAAGGAACTGCCCTAGGCTGGGGCAAGGTTTTAGCTGTGGAGGAGAAGAAGGACAAATTTGGGTTGGGTTACAGACCAACTCAACATCAAGCAAAGGCTGCTGCAGAGCCTGGTTTCGTCAGTGGGGGGATGCTTACCCCCGATGCTATCAACTGTCTGGAAGACGAGCTGGAAGAGGAGCGCAATCTGGAGAATTGGATTCGTCCAAAGATCCCGGGGAGCAGTGTCTCGAACTGGTCTTCCCAGGAAATTATAAGAGTTACTCATGCAGAGTAATTATTATTTCCTGTATTTTTATAGCATGCATCAAAGTCTTGCATCTTGCCCAAGATGACAAGACTCATTTTGTAATCAGGGCCATCTGTACTTTTGTGCAAACAAGATTAATCAATGAAATATCAAACATCTTTTTGCAAACGAGTCTTTTTCTTTTCCGCTCACTGTTTTTCCATTTTTCTTTTTGTACAAAAAATAAATGGTAGTGTTTTCAAAATGATAACTTCATTTCACTTTTTTCTAAAGCAAGATTAAAATCAATCACTAAAATGAACAAACTTAACCCTTGCAGAGAGTGCCTTCCAGACAGCACCGACAACAACACGGCTATGACTTCGTATGACTTTGACAATCCAATCAATCAAGCTGATGAAGGGGTTGATGAAGAATATGAGCTTCATGAAGAGCTAGCCAGGTTGTTGAGACAAGAGGAAAAGGTCATTACCCCTCACCAGGAGGAGGTTGAAGTGATTAATCTTGGTACAGACGAAGACGTGAAAGAAGTTAAAATCGGGGCCTGCCTGCAAGACTCGGTGAAGAGACAACTGATAGATCTGCTTCAGGAGTATGTTGATGTGTTTGCTTGGTCGTATCAAGACATGCCAGGGTTGGACACCGATATAGTCGTGCACAAGCTGCCTTTGAGGGAAGAATGCCCACCAGTGAAACAGAAGCTGCGCCGAACTCGCCCAGACATGGCTATGAAAATCAAAGAAGAGGTACAAAAGCAGTGGGACGCCGGGTTCCTTGCTGTGACTAGCTATCCGCCGTGGGTTGCTAATATAGTGCCTGTGCCTAAGAAAGATGGCAAAGTAAGAATGTGTGTTGACTATCGGGATCTGAATAGAGCCAGCCCAAAAGATGACTTCCCATTACCTCACATTGACGTATTGGTGGATAATACGACTCAGTTCTCGGTATACTCCTTCATGGATGGATTTTCAGGATATAATCAGATCAAGATGTCACCTGAAGACATGGAGAAGACAACATTCATCACACCTTGGGGCACGTTCTGTTACAAAGTGATGCCATTCGGACTGAAGAATGCTGGTGCAACATATCAACGGGCTATGGTGACATTATTCCACGATATGATCCATAAGGAAATAGAATGTTACGTGGATGATATGATCGCCAAGTCCCTTACAGAGGAAGATCACCTGGTGAATCTGCTGAAGTTGTTCAAGCGTCTGAGGAAGTACCAACTAAAGCTGAACCCCAACAAATGCACATTCGGGGTGAGATCTGGTAAGCTGCTGGGCTTTATTGTAAGCGAGAAAGGGATTGAAGTTGACCCTGATAAAGTCAAAGCTATTCAAGAAATGCCTGCACCGAAAACTGAGAAAGAAGTCCGAGGTTTCTTAGGTCGATTGAACTACATTTCACGGTTCATATCTCACCTTACAGCGACCTGTGAACCCTTGTTCAAACTGTTAAGAAAAGAACAGACGGTCAGGTGGAACGAAGATTGCCAGAAGGCTTTTGACAAGATCAAAGAGTACTTACAAGAACCTCCAATCCTCATGCCTCCAGTAGAAGGAAGACCTCTGATTATGTACTTGACAGTGTTAGAAGAGTCAATGGGGTGTGTGCTGGGCCAGCATGACGAGTCTGGTCGAAAAGAGTATGCAATATACTACCTAAGCAAAAAGTTTACCGACTGTGAACAGCGTTATTCACTGCTCGAGAAAACTTGCTGTGCTTTAGCGTGGGCTGCTCGCCGACTGAGACAGTATATGTTGACCCACACTACCTTATTAATCTCAAAAATGGATCCGGTTAAGTACATTTTCGAGAAGCCAGCTCTTACCGGACGGGTCGCAAGACGGCAGATGATTCTCACAGAATACGACATACAGTACACATCTCAGAAAGCCATCAAGGGCAGTGTACTATCTGAATACCTTGCTGAGCAACCCATTGATGACTACCAACCTATGAGGTTTGACTTCCCTGATGAAGACATCATGTTCATTAAAGCAAAAGATCACGAAGAGCCTATTCACACTGAAGGGCCTGACCCGGAGGAAGAATGGACTATGATGTTTGATGGGGCTGTTAACATGAATGGCCGTGGTGTTGGTGCAGTACTCATTACACCTAAAGGAGTTCACATGCCTTTCTCGGCAAAACTCACTTTCAACTGCACTAACAACGAAGCTGAATACGAAGCTTGCATTATGGGTCTTGAGGAAGCCATTGACCTCAGGATCAAGACATTGACCGTATTCGGAGATTCAGCTTTGGTAGTCAATCAAACCAATGGAAAATGGTACACCCACCAGGATCATCTGATACCATACAGGGATTATACAAGGAGGTTACTGACTTTCTTTACAACAGTCAAGCTTGAGTATATCCCTCGAGACGAGAATCAGTTTGCAGATGCTCTTGCTACCATTTCATCCATGATCAAAGTTCAAGCTGCTAACT
This sequence comes from Lathyrus aphaca, assembly GCA_963966055.1. Lineage (NCBI taxonomy): Eukaryota > Viridiplantae > Streptophyta > Magnoliopsida > Fabales > Fabaceae > Lathyrus > Lathyrus aphaca. The sequence goes on along the minus strand of OZ014519.1, from coordinate 722,066,252 downwards.
TTGTACCTCAGATTTCAGTATCAAGACTTGATAGACCAGCATATGTATTTGCAGCGGATGTTGTAAAAGATGATAAGCCTTGGTTCCATGACATTAAGTGCTTCTTGGAGGATCAGACATACCCACCTGGGGCATCTTCCAATGATAAGAAGACTTTAAGAAGGCTTGCTGGTAGTTTCTTTCTGAACACTGATGGGTCTTTATACAAGAGGAACTTTGACATGGTACTCCTCAGATGTGTTGACAAGACGGAAGCAGATTTGTTGATGCATGAAGTGCACGAAGGATCTTTTGGTACCCATGCAGGAGGGCATGCCATGGCTAAGAAATTGCTAAGATCAGGCTATTACTGGATCACAATGGATGCAGACTGTTGTGCTTACGCCAGAAAATGCCATAAATGCCAGATCTATGCAGATAAGGTGCATGTGCCTCCCAATCCTTTGAACATCATGTCTTCACCATGGCCCTTTGCTATGTGGGGTATTGATATGATTGGCAAGATTGAGCCGACTGCTTCAAATGGTCACAGATTCATCCTGGTCGCCATTGACTATTTCACCAAGTGGGTTGAAGCAGCCTCATATGCAAATGTTACTAGGCAAGTGGTAGCCTGATTCCTGAAGAGAGACATCATCTGTCGGTATGGAGTGCCCGAGCAAATCATTACTGATAATGGTTCCAACTTGAACAACAAAATGATGGCAGAGCTGTGCCGGGACTTCAAAATCCAACATCACAATTCTTCTCCTTACAGGCCAAAGATGAACGGCGCTGTTGAGGCAGCAAATAAGAATATCAAGAAGATTGTGCAGAAGATGGTAATCACTTACAAAGATTGGCATGAAATGCTACCGTTTGCCTTGCATGGGTACCGCACATCAATCAGAACATCCACTGGGGCAACACCGTATCAGCTTGTGTATGGTATGGAAGCAGTCCTACCTGTTGAAGTTGAATTACCCTCCCTACGGGTATTAATGGATGTTAAATTGAGTGAAGCAGAATGGGTTCGGGCCCGATACGAACAACTGAGTCTGATCGAAGAGAAAAGATTGGCTGCAATCTGTCATGGACAGCTATATCAGAAGAGAATGAAGAGAACCTTCGATCAGAAAGTCAGGCACCGAGAGTACCAAGTAGGAGATCTTGTGCTGAAAAGAATCCTCCCTCCTCATACAGACCGCAGGGGCAAATGGACTCCAAATTATGAAGGACCATTTGTTGTAAAGAAAGTTTTCTCTGGTGGAGCACTGATGCTCAGCACCATGGATGATGAAGATTTCCCATCCCCTGTGAATTCAGATGCAGTTAAAAAATACTTCGCATAAAATGACCCGCTGGACATAAAAACAGAATGTAAGTCCAGGCAAAAATAGGGCATCCCGGCGAGTCAAAAACAGAATAAAAGACTCGGGCAAAAATAAGGGAAATAAACAAAAAATGTACACCCGATGAGTTGAAAAGCCGCATTGGACAACTCAGGCAAAAATGGGTATCCCGATGGATTGAAAACCCGAAAGGGCGATCCATGCAAAATAAGGGAATAAGCGAACAACCGCATTCTGAATTCGTCTGTATTATAAACAACTTGGTGAGCTTCAAAGTATCAAGCTCCAATCGGAATCAACTCTCTCCAGAAAGCAAGACGAGAAGAACGTCATGGTCATACGAGTCATAGCAGAAGAGGAAGCTCCTTGAAAGCGTCGTCAACACCGCCAGCATTTTATTTCTCAATTTGTAACAATCTCCTCATTTCAGGAGATATGTTTCTGTGACTGTATCTTGCCAATTCAGGGCACATGAATTAATAAAATCAGATTTTCAGTCATGTCTCGTTTTTACATTTATGTTTTGCAAAGAGTTGTCTGATATCTCTAAAAATACAATTGCATAAGTACAGATGCCTTTCTCTAAAAAAATAAAAAAAACACATGCTTACAGGGAATGTGATTATTCTCGAAAGTACTTAACTCCTATGACGGAATCCAGTAAAGGATACCTCGGGACCTTTTGTGCGTCTCTTTATCTTTGCAGGATTGCAGGTATCCAGAACGCAACCTGGGGCATGCAAGTTACGTTTCGGCAAGCTGGTGAATCATTATCAACTCGGTCTATCTCCCACGTGGCACTGGAGAGTGCCCATTTCCCCAGCAAAGTTGCCAAATCGACATGCACTCAATCTCAGCATCTGAAATGCTCTATCCCCAGCTGAGTTGCCTCTTGTTGCTCTCCCCAGCTGAGGTGCCTCTCGCAATCCCCCAGCCGAGTTGCCATGTCATCCTCAGCTGAATACAGAAGTCAGGGAACCATCTCCCCACAGAGTCCCAGCCTCTATCCGGAAGAGCAACGCGCGAAGAAGTCACAACAGAGTACAGAAAGCTTCTACAAACCCCAGCTGGGTCCCATATTATAAGGATATGTCAATCAGTGACATATATCCCCAAGCAGATACCTCATTAGATCTACCAATGATCTCACCCCCAGCTGGGAGGTCCATTTCAAGCAGATCGACCAGAGATCTTCGCGGCGACGGGATCCGAATCCCGGATCTGTGCCTCCTTGCATAATCATAGCATTTGCATCATATTATCCCCTCAGAGCGTAGCATTCCGTCTAATACAGAGCATTACGGCAAAAATCAAATACATAGCATAATCATAAGCCATGTTCTGAAGTAACACTTGTGAATAACAAACCGTTCATCATCATACAGAAACTCCCACCAGAGTCCCAGCAAAAGCAGTTGCCTCACAAATCACAAACGCCAGTATCTACTCCTTTTGGCACCCGTCCGTGCCATCTTTCCCCAGTAAAGTCGCCTGAACACTATTTACAAATAGGATCACCCGTATTACAGATACTTTCTGGCACCCGTCCGTGTCACAAATCACCAGCAGAAAGCCAAAGACATCCTCTTTGTACTCACATATACTTATATATACATTTTCTTGGCACCCGTCCGTGTCATATCCCCAGCGCAGTCGCTTACACCTTCATCACCCATATACTTGTTATTATTTTACTTTTCTCTTTGACACTCGTCCGTGTCACTCTCCCCAGCAGATAAACACTCATCTATACATTATACAATACTCACTACCCATTGGTACACTTATACAGATACTCGTCCGTATCTTGTATACATCATCACTCATATCCCCGCAGATTCGACGGTAGTCCTTGTTCTTTGTTAACCAGTTGGTACTCGTCCGTATCATCATCTCAGAACATTGCGTCTAGTGTTTGTTTCTACATGATACTCGTCCGTATCATACTCTTAGGGATGCTTGTCCGCATCTTTAATCCACACACCGTGTCAAACACTTATGTCTTCTTGAATATAGATACTCGTCTGTGTCTACTATTCCCCAGAAGGATTCTTTCAGATGCAACACTCGTCTGTGTTCTTTGTTAACCAGTTGATACTCGTCCGTATCATCATCCCTGAACATGTGTCAGTTTGTTTCCACGTGATACTCGTCCGTATCATAGTCTTAAGGATGCTCGTCCGCATCTTTAATCTATACATAATACCAAACACTTATACCTTTTGTCTCTTGGATGTAAACGCTCGTCCGTGTTTACTATTCCCCAGTAGATCACCAACAAAGCATTTTCTTTTATCTGACACTCGTCCTGTGTCATGATAACCCTGAGAGCAGCCGTACCCTGCTGAGTGGTCGTCCTCCACTTCTTGATGGTCGTCCTCCATCATGCTCATCCGATGGTCGTCCCCATCGTTGACATTTTAGCAGCCGTCCCCTGCTAGGTGGTCGTCCTCCACCTTTTTGATGATCGTCCTTCATCACTTTATCCAATGGCCGTCCCCATTGTTGATTTTGGTTATCTGGCATTCGTCCTATGTCATGAGAAACCTCGAGAGCAGCCGTCCCCTGCTGAGTGGTCGTCCTCCACTTCTTGATGGTCGTCCTCCATCATGCTCGTCCGATGGCCGTCCCCATCGTTGACCTTTTCTATCCGATGGCCGTCCCCATCGTTGATATTTTCGGCAGCCGTACCCTGCCAGGTGGTCGTCCTCCACCTTTGATGGCCGTCCCCATCATATTCCTTTTATTCCCAACAGAGCAGCCGTACCCTGCTAGGTGATCGTCCTTCACCTTTGATGGCCGTACCCCATCAGCTGTTTATTTCATTTATTCTTTAACCCGATGGCCGTCCCCGTCGTGGTCCCTTTTCCTTTTAACCCGATGGCCGTCCCCATCGTCGGTTACTTCACCTTTATGAGCTTGATGGCCGTCCCCGTCATGTTTCATTAATCCCCAGAAAATTTTACAGCTTTATCTTGATGGCCGTCCCCATCATAATTTCTTTTCTTTTCCCAGCTAGTCGGCCGTCCCCGTCTTAGCTTTACCTTTTATCCCCAGCATGTCGGCCGTCCCCGTCATTGTTTTATTTTCCTCACCTCCCCAGCATGTCGGCCGTCCCCGTCATTGCTATTTGCCCAGCAGTCGTCCTCTGCTCGACGGTCGTCCTCCGTCGCCCACACTTTACAATACACTTTATTTTCCTTTTACAATCTATATCCTTTTTCTTCTTCATCCTGTGAGTGCAAATTTTGGACTGTCTTTGGTATTCAACCACAAGTTTATCTTGTTCGCCTGTTAAGCCGTTGCTTACATCCTGCACAGCTAACTCGTGTTTGAATAGGGGCAGCTGTAAACACCCCAAATTTGCCCTCACCCATTCACACCATGGCTTGTGATCATCCTCATATGCATAAGCACAAACATATCATCTCACATCTCATTTTTGATTCACTGCATAGTTTCTAAAGCATCTGCACCTAGGGTTTGTGATCTGAGCAATCCCAAAGCATCTTGAGCCATTCCAAAGGCCACTAATCATCTCAAAGGGGTCCATGTGTGTTCTTATATCATATTCCATCTCCTCAAAGTCAAAATTGCAGAGGAATCACAAGGACTAGGGTTTGAGTGGATGCAGAGCCAGGATGAACTGCACAGTTGACCTAAAATTAGGGTTTTGGTTTCAGAGGCCATAACTCCAAATTTTTTGGTCATTCTTGTTTCCATTGATCTCTATATGGTATAGGAAGTATGCATATCAATTTTCATGAAGAAATTCCATGGGGAAGTCACCTGATCAAAGGTTGACTTTTCAGACAAGTCAGTGTAAAATCAGGGCATCTGAGGCCCCCAATGACCCAACCAATGGGTGATCTTCATCATTTTGAGTGTATATGATCTTTGTTTGATCATGGAAGAAGTTTGAAGTTCATAAAAATCAAGAATTTAGGGTTTTTGCAAATGTTGACTTTTTGGGCATAGTTGACTTTTCAAGAATGCATCATTTTAGGTCATTTTTCAAGCCATGATTCATGATCCAAAAATGCTTCAAATGGAAAAACTTTGGTCATGAAAGTTGTAGATCTCATCTTTCCCTTTTCAAAAAGTACAAGAACATGATCAAACTCTTCTTGGATCAAAAGTTATGGCAATGCAAAGTTGGCAAAAATCACTTATTTTCAAGATATGCACCAAGTGTGAAAATTGCAAAATCATGTGTTAAGTCAAATTGCAACTTCTAATTGGTATCAAACCAGCACATAAGCATTCTCTAAGTCCTAAAAATCAAGTTTGAACCAAGATCACATGTGTTTAGTTCATGTAACAAGGCATTTTTATCATGAAAGTCCATAAAGCAACAACTTGCAAAAGCACTCATAACACTTCACCAACTTGTCACATTGGGTGCTGAACCAAGCTGACTCTTTCCCCTCATTTTGCTGCGCATAGCCCATGCCTTGTACCAAGCCTAGATCAAGCCATGCTTTCTCTTACAAAGAAATGGACATTTTGCAAAAGTAAACTTACCAATCACTATAGGCCAGGTCACATCATCTGACCTATAGGATTATAATACAATATCCCTTGGCAAGCCAAAGATATGAGAAGGCAAGGCTGAAACATCTCATACACACACCAACACAAGAACACTCCACTTTTGCTTTTGCCTTCGAAACTCTCTGCCCAGCTCACATACATCCAAACCATCTTTACCAATCATCTCACCATGTCTCATTGAGCCCAAAGCAACCAAGAACCAAGCCTTAAACAAGCTACAACATCACTGCACCATTTTGACACCAGCTTGCGGTTTCATTCGAAACTCTCATCCCAGCTCACAAACACACAAACAAACACTCCAGACCTTCTCCATTCATCCTCAGGACCACAAACCATCATTCACAATGGCCTGAAACCTCCAGAAACTCCATTGCCATTTCTGATCAAGCTTGAGCAGAAGCTGTCGAATCTCACTATCCAGCCAACACAAACTTCTTTTGAGCATTCAAACATCTTTTGGGGATCAAGTGGAGTGGTTTGCACTGAAAGAAGTGGCCAGAAAGTCATCAAAGTGAAAGCTTCGAATCTCAGGTAGCTTGAAATTTATTTTTCCAGAAATCACTTTGCATGTTATAAACTTGTTCCTTATGCTTCCCTGAGTATCCTGATGTCTTTGGTTTTGAAAATGGCTTTGATTTGAGAGTTTAATTTGTCTCTGAAACCTGCGTGCCCTAGCTTTCATTTTCTTCGATTCAGCTTGATTAGGAAAAAGAAATGTGTTTTGAGAGAGGGGTTTGATTCAGGAGAGGTTGGAGATCATTTCCCAGTTCTTGTTTTTCATTTTTGATACGATTTGAGGGGTTTGGGGATTTTTCAGGGAGAGAACTGGCCGGAGAAGACGACCGGAAGTCTTCTCCGGCCACCTGAGAGTGATTAAGCCCTAATTGCATAATTAATTGTCATTTGAATGTGAGCCATCAGATGCGTTGAAAAAGTTGACTTCGCGCGCGTACGGATGGCTAGGATGCAGTCATTAAACCCTAATCTGCATTATTTATTTAATTAATTAAGATTAAATCTGTTTGAATCTGAGCCATCAGATGGCGCGCGCAGTCAATGCTTTCAAATCCAGGCTCCATCCTGGCCCTCCATGCTGATTACTTTCACTTTTATTTAATTTTTATTCATTTTCTTTTCAATTAACTTGCATATTTATTTTAAAATAGCAAAAATGTCTTAAAAATTATGAAACTTTTTCTTTAAAGTTTTATTAATTTTTAAGACCCAAAAATATTTTTATTTTATTTTTCATCATTTAAAAAGTATTTTTAAATATTTAAAAGATTATTTTTAATTGATTAATGGAAATTAATTAATTAAAAATACTTTTAGGTATTTAAAAATCACAAAAAAATTCATGGAATGTTTTAAGACATTTAGAAACATTGTCCAACCTTCAAACCAAATTTCTTTTTTGATCTTAATGCATTTTAAGAATTTTTCATTGAATTAAATCATTTTTTATGCATTAATTTGATCCTAAGTTCAAAAATTCATTTCTGCCTATTGGAGAAGGTTGAGACATTGATTCTTCTTGCATTGTTTTGTGTTTGGCATGTAGTTTCTAGGGTAAAATGGCCATGATTTGATCTTGCATTTTCTAATTGTTTGGCATTCCTTTTGTTAAGAACCCTAAAAAACCCTAATAACTTGTAAAAATCATATCTTGAGATTGGTTAAGAGTTGAGAGTTCCCCTTTGGGCAGTGGTTCATTATAGGTTTAAGGTTTCATTGAGTGCCATTTTCCATTTTTTATCTTAGGGTTGGCTTCTGTTTTGGGTCTTTGTTTGATGTTTGATCCATGAACCCTAATTTGGGCTTTCTCTTGCATCCTTCTTGCATTTCCTTGCATAACATGACTTGTCTTTGCATTTTGTGCATGCCTATGATTCATTTGACATCTTAAGACACATAGAAAGCATGTTTGATCATTGCATCACATATTTGCCATGTCATTTGCCTTGTATGCTTCATAACTTTCCATGCTTGTTCATGCTCCTTAGCTTGCATCATTTGCATCCATGATCTTGTATGAGCATCTCCATGCCATGCCTCATGTTTGCAGCACCTCATAACATCATAATCATCATCAACATGCTTCTGGTTTTGCTTTGCATCATACCATTTCATCCCATCTAGCATTGCATTGCATTTCTTTCTAACATTTCAGGTGGTAAGTAAACTTGAGAAGTGAATTTGCCTTCACTTCTCATAACTTTTCTTTTCATCTCTCTTGCATGCATTGCTGCATTTCTATATGTGTTTGAGATTGAGCTTGCTCATTCTTGTTCCTCCCACTTTCTTCCTTCAAGTGACTTGACTTCTTGAATGAAGCAAGTCACTTTGCTTCTCTTGATCTTATTCATCTGCTTCCTGGTGGCTCCTTTGAAGGCTTGTTCTTGAAAACCTCACAAACTTTAGGATCAACCAAGCATGATAATGAATTAGGGTTTTGATTAGTCTCCCCTCATAGTTTTTACCTTTGTGTCTCTCTTTGAGTCCTCTCTTCTCACCTCATAATCAGGGACTAAACCCTAAAGGCTTTAAGACTTTGTGATTAAGCTTATGCCTGCATCCTTCTCTTAGGATGGAGTGTATAACTTTAATCCTAAGTGTTAAACCCTTTGTTTGTTTAAATCTCTTAATCAATCCATCTAATAATTATCAAGACATCACTTGTAACTTGGGCCTTGCATTAGGGTTCTAATTCTTCCTTAATTGGTTAAGAAGGACTAACCCTAGTGTTAATGGACAAGTCCCCCTCAAGTTGTCTTACAAACCTTAAAAATCACTTCATCATCATATCATTAAATAAAATCCACTTAATCAAAGGCTTGTTTTGTCATGAGTTTAATCCCTAATCATGGATTAAGTTGAGGAGCTTTCCTCAGCTTAAACATTCTCATCTATCATCCTTCTCTTAGGATGGTGTAATGGGTCTGTTTAATCCATGATTATGGCTTAACCTCATTACTCAACACTAAACAAAAATCACCAAAAACATCTAAATAATCACAAGTAGGTTAATGATCTTAATCCTACACCAAAGGTGATTAAGTGTGAGAATCTGACTTCACACTTAAGGTATTCTCATTACCCCTAATCAGAGGGAAGATGTGATGAGTTTACTAACCCATTGGTTTAGGCTTAAACTCATTATCTTATGACAAATCCAAAAGCAATAAAAGACTGAAAACTCAAAAAAACAAACAATAATCGTCTCCTCCGGGATTCTTTTCTCATCACTCTCACTCACAAACGAGAACTCGCTTCTTCTGTCTAATGCAAGACAGTTTGCATCTGTGCCAGACAGATCATACACTTGAGCATAGGCAAGTAAGCAGTTCACAAGTCAATTCATCTTTCAGTCTCTTTGGGTCGAACTACGGTGTTCTGACTTCCTCATTGCACGAGAGGATACGTAGGCATAACTTAACAGTTATCGAACAAAAGTCTCTGTATATTCCCCCTCCTCCCAGCCTTATTCTTTAAACCTCATGATCTTGAGCATCTTATTCCAGTTCTCACACTGACACTGTATATATTACTTTACACTTCTTTTACACTGACACCTGTACATCTTTTCCAGCTATTTTATACACAGATTGCACTGACACTACCCCTTTAAAACACAAATCTTTTAAGCGTGGATCCCGTCGAGTACGGCGGACAATCTGGGTGCTAATACCTTCCCAGGTTGTAACCAACCCCCTTTCTCAGTCTCTCTGGTTCGCAACCGTCTTATCCATTTCTTTCTAGGTCTATGCAGCATTGCCTTTCCTCCGGGATAAAAATGCCTAGCTGGCGACTCTTTTCATCTCCAGTGAGTTCACGGCTGTGTGTTCTCACTGTTCCCTTCGCCGACCGTTCGCGTCTGTACCTTTATTTGACCCTGTTCACTTATCGGGAGCGACAAGGGAATCTGAATTTCAATGGGCAACACTGCTTCCATACCATATACTAAGGAGAATGGGGTTGCCCCTGTTGAAGTACGTATTGTAGTACGATAACCATGAAGAGAAAATGGTAACATCTCATGCCAATCCTTATAAGTCACAGTCATCTTCTGTAGAATCTTCTTAATATTCTTGTTAGCAGCTTCTATTGCCCCATTCATCTTTGGACGATACGGAGAAGAGTTGTGATGCTTAATCTTGAACTGCGTGCAGAAATCAGTAATCATAGTGTTGTTCAGATTAGAGCCATTGTCAGTAATAATCCTTTCAGGGATACCATACCTACATATAAGATTATTCTTAATGAATCGAGCCACAACATTCTTGGTAACAGATGCAAATGAAGCTGTCTCTACCCACTTCGTGAAGTAATCAATAGCAACCAGGATAAAACGATGCCCATTAGAAGCAGTAGGCTTGATCTCACCAATCATATTAATGCCCCACATGGCAAAAGGCCAAGGAGCAGTCAACACATTCAATGGTGATGGAGGTATATGGACTTTATCAGCATAAATTTGGCACTTGTGACATGTTCTGGAGTGTTGATAGCAATCAGCTTCCATGGTAGACCAATAGTATCCTGCTCTCAATATCTTCTTTGCCATGGTATGACCACTAGAATGAGTGCCAAAGATCCCATCATGCATATTGTCGCTCCCAAAAGATGAAACTGGGCTCAAATGGGGTACAGACGCGAACGGTCGGCGAAAGAGGGATGTGAGAACATACAGGAGTGAACTCACAGGAAAAGAAAGAGTCGCCAGCTAGGCATTTTTATCCCGGAGGAAAGGTAATGCTGCATAGACCTAGAAAAGATATGGATAAGACGGTTGCGAACCAGAGACTGAGAAAGGGGGTTGGTTACAACTTGGGAAGGTATTAGCACCCAGATTGTCCGCCGTACTCGACGGGATCCACGCTTAAAAGATTTGTGTTTTAAAGGGGTAGTGTCAGTGCATTTGTGTATAAAAGCTGGAAAGAATGCAAGTGTCAGTGTAAAAGAGGTGTAAAGTGTATAAAAGAAGTGTCAGTGTAAGAACAAGAATGAAATGCTCAAGATACTGAGGCTAAAAGAATAAAGCTGGAAAGAAGGGGGATGTACAGAGACTTTTGTTTGATAACTGTTAAGTTATGCCTACGTATCCTCTCGTGCAATGAGGAAGTCAGAACACCGTAGTTCGACCCAAAGAGACTGAAAGATGAATTGACTGATGAACTACTTACTTGCCTATGCTCAAGTGTATGATCTGTCTGGCACAGATGCAAACTGTCTTGCATTAGACGAAAGAAGCAGATTCTCGTTTGTGAATGAAGATGATGAGAAAAGAATCCCGGAGGAGACGATTATTGTTTGTTTTTGAGTTTTCAGTCTTTTATTGCTTTTGAAAGTTTGTCATAAGTTAATGAGCTTAAGCCTAAACCAATGGGTTAGTAAACTCATCACATCCTCCCTCTGATTAGGGGTAATGAGAATACCTTAAGTGTGAAGTCAACATCTCACACTTAATCACCATTTGGTGTAGGATTAAGATCATTATCTTACTTGTGATTATTTAGATGTTTTTGTTGTTTTTGTTTAGTGTTAAGTAATGAGATTAAGCCATAATCAGGGATTAAACAGACTCATTACACCATCCCAATAGAAGGATAATAGATGAGAATGTTTAAGCTGAGGAAGACTCCTCAACTTAATCCATGATTAGGGATTAACCTCATGACAAAACAAAGCCTTTATTAGATGGATTTTAGTTAATGATAAGATGAAGAAGTGATTTTTTATGATTTGTAAGACAACTTGAGGGGGACTTGTCCATTAACACTAGGGTTAGTCCTTCTTAACCTATTAAGGAAGAATTAGAACCCTAATGCAAGGCCCAAGTTACAAGCTTGATGTCTTGATGATTATTAAGTGAATTGATTAAAGGATTTAAACACATTAATGGTTTAACACTTAGGATTAAAGTTATACACTCCATCCTAATAGAAGGATGCAGGCATAAGCTTAATCACAAAGCCTTAAAGCCTTTAGGGTTTAGTCCCTGATTATGAGGTGAGAAGAGAAGACTCAAAGAGACACAAAGGTAAAACTAAGTGGGGAGACTAATCAAAACCCTAATGATTGTCATGCTTGGTTGTCCCAAAGGTTTGTGAGGTTAACAAGAGAAATCTTCAATGGAACCACCAGGAAGCAGATGAAAGGATCAGGAGAAGCAAAGTAACTTGCTTCATTTAAGAAGACAAGTCACTTGGAGAAAGAAGGTAAAAAGAAGAAGAAAGAGCAAGCTCAATCTCAAACACAAGACAAAAATGCAGCAAGGATGCATGAAAGAGATGAAAAGAAATTGTGAGAAGTGAAGGCAAATTCACCTCTCCAAGTAACTTACCACCTGAAAAGTTAGTGAAAGAAATGAAATGCAATGCAAATGGGATGCAATGGCATGATGCAAACCAAAACCAGAAGCATATATGAGATGATGATGATGCTATGATATGGTGCAAACATGAATCAAGGCATGAGGATGATCATATGAACCAATGGATGCAGTTTATCTCGAATGGTCGATAGCCCGTGCTATCGTCCTTTTCAGTTTATCTTGAATACCAAGAAGACCAGAAATTTGCACTCTGACGAAGAATGCAACCCCGGGAAATAAACCCAACCAAATGACGCTTTGGTGACTGAAGGGGAGAAGAAGCAGACGAGCTTCTTCCAAGTTGAAACTGATATCTGGAATAATAACAAGTTGACAGACGAGTCTTCAAACCATCCTGTGACGCCAGGAGCTGGACATACGAGTCCACAAAACACTTCAAGAACATACACTGGGACAGACGAGTCTCCATACAAATCCTGTGACGCCAGGAGCTGGACAGACGAGTCCTCAAACACTGCATATAGCATGAGACAGACGAGTCTCCTTCGGATTTACCTGTTACGCCAGGACCGGTAATGCACTTAAGTCTGTGGGATAGACATGCAATCAAGGTAGACGAACCTTCTTCATATATTATTCGCGGATATATGGTACAAGACAGATGAGTCTTCTGAGCAAACCTGTTACGCCAGGTGCAGCAACCATAATTGGTGCTTGAGACAGACGAGCCTCCTTCGGATTTGCCTGTTACGCCAGGACCGGTAACCATTTCGACATTTAATTCCCACTGTCAGGATTCGAAACCTCTTCAATACAGACGAGTATTGGATGATCATCAAGATAACACAGACGAGTGTTATAGGTCGATGATACAGACGAGTATCAGACGATGATCTGAGAAACACAGACGAGCGTTTCAGGCGATGATACAGACGAGTATCAGCCACTGGTATAGACGAATACCAGAAATTCAAACACAGACGAGCATTTGAAGTAGCCACAGAAATATCAGGGTAAACAACAAATCTTCACATTCAGATGTAAGCTAGCACAGACGAGTGCTGAGGATGATACGGACGAGTATCCAAGCAAAGCAGACGAGCTTCAGAACACAAACGACTTCTGGGGGATAAAAGCAGACGAGCTTCAAACAAACACAGACGAGTGCTGAGCAGTTGCAGACGAGCAACAACAGAGAATACCTATCAAGGCATAGACGAGTGCAGCGAAGGATTCCATACCAAACACAGACGAGTGTCAGGAGGTTGCAGACGAGCAACAGCAAATATCATCTTAGAACACAGACGAGTGTTGAGGTGTTGCGGAAAAACAACTATCATAACCAAACACAGACGAGTGCTGAAAATTGCAGACGAGCAATAACAAGATAACCATTTCAAAGCACAGACAAATGTTGAGGAGTTGCGGACGAGCAACAACAACTATCATAACCAAACACAGACGAGTGTTGAGAGTCAACAGCCACATAATACATCTCAAAGCACAGACGAGTACTGGAATTTGCAGACGAGCAATCACCGACTGATATAATCAAACACAAACGAGTGTTTGGAATTGCGAACAAGTAGAATCAAAGTAATCATAAACCACCGCTGGGGAAAGCAAACGAGCAATACCACAGAACTAACACAGACAAGTGTTGAAAGATGCAGACGAGCAACAATAAAGCAGTAATATGTCCTTGCTGGGGAAAACTTGCTTAGGGATAACACATACGAGTGTTGAAGATTGCAGACGAGCAACGAACGAATGCCTGATCGGCAACAAGAGATACAACTCTGCAGGGGAAGACATGCCAAGAGGTCTGGATACCCGCTCTGACTGAGGTGATGAATACCTGGCTATATCATCACATGACCAACAATATGGCAAATTTGCTGGGAAGTATTTCACGGACGGAGGTGAAAATCAAATATGCACTCTGTGGGGACAGGAACATCTTCAGCCCTGGCTGGGGAAGCTTCTTGGGCAAATACTCTGGCTGGGGAGAGCATCTGAGGGAATATCAAGTTTTCAGTCACACCTGCTGGGGAGGACTCTTGCTGATGATAAAATATTGTTAATTCCACCTCTGATGATAACATGCTCTCAGGTACCCGCTAGGCATACTCCGCTGGGGAAGAATGGACTGCTACTTCACTAGGGAAGAAAAGCTTGCTTGGGCTGCTGCCAAGGCTTGTTTGGAGGAAAATCTCTGCCGGAGATGAGTTAGGCTTTCAGATACCTGCTGGGAGAAGAAATCTCTGCTTGGGGAGATACTCTACTGGGGAAGAGTAAATTGCTTGAGAGAATGTGACGCCACCTGCAACCTGCAACAACAACAAACACACGTGTGTCCCGGGGATTTGCATGGAATGATCAGTTCATCCATCGTCACCCGACACTCAAAGAGGGTTACAGTTTCCCTGCATGTCAGTTTTCTTTTCAAAATTATTACCATGTTTAGATGCAATGCTATTTTTGCCAAAAATTCAGGACATTTCGCAAACAAAAATATACACACACAACTTTTTGACTGAATATTATTTTTATTGAATGGCCTCTGAATAGGCAAAGATTTACATCAGGAAGCAACCACCTGGAAAGAGGTAGCCATTATAAAAATTGAGAAAAGAAACTATCCTAATGGCAATGTACACGGCATCCCAAGGAGTTCCATTTCTGCTATGACCTGCACGTCTTTGATACTCTCCATTCTGCTTTGGCTTTCTGAGAGGACGAGGGAACTGTTTCCTATCCTTCCGACCTTGTCAAGCTGTACGAAACGATGACGTGGTTCAGATAACCTGGATCGCAGTTGTTCGCTTATTCCCTTATTTTGCATGGATTGCCCTCTCGGGTTTTCAATCCACCGGGATACCCTTTTTTGCCTGAGCTGTCCAATGTGGCTTTTCAACTCAGCAGGTGTACATTTTTTCATATTTATTTCCCTAATTTTTGCCCGAGCTTTTTATTCTGTTTTTAGCTCGCCGGGATGCCCTTTTCTTGCCTGGACTTACATTCTGTTTTTGTATCCAGCGGGTCTCTTTATGCGAAGTATTTTTTAACTGTGTCCGAGTTAACAGGGGATGGGAAGTCCTCTCCATCCATAGTGGTGAGCATCATCGCTCCTCCTGAGAAGACTTTCTTCACTATGAATGGTCCTTTGTAGTTTGGGGTCCACTTACCCCGGTTATCTGAACCTGGAGGAACGATCCTCTTCAACACAAGCTCTCCCACTTGATACTCTCGAGTACGTACTCGTTGGTCGAATGCCCTCTTCATTCTCCTCTGATAAAGCTGACCATGACAGATAGCCGCTAATCTCTTTTCCTCAATTAGACATAGCTGATTATAACGAGCACGCATCCATTCAGCCTCATCCAGCTTGATATCCATCATCACGTGCAGTGAAGGAATCTCTACTTCAACAGGCAGGACTGCCTCCATACCATACACCAGAGAGAAGGGAGTTGCCCCTGTTGACGTCCTGACTGACGTCCAGTACCCATGCAAAGCAAACGGTAACATCTCATGCCAATCTTTGTAGGTGACAACCATTTTCTGCACAATCTTCTTGATATTCTTGTTAGCTGCCTCTACCGCACCGTTCATCTTTGGTCGGTAAGGAGAAGAATTGTGATGCTGTATTTTGAAGTCCCGACATAAGTCTGCCATCATCTTGTTGTTGAGATTAGAACCATTATCAGTAATGATCCTTTCGGGCACTCCATATCTGCATATGATATCTCTTTTCATAAATCTTGCCACCACTTGACGAGTGACATTGGTATAAGACGCTGCTTCTACCCACTTGGTAAAGTAATCAATCGCGACCAGGATGAAGCGATGACCGTTCGAAGCAGTTGGCTCAATCTTCCCGATCATGTCGATGCCCCACATAGAGAAAGGCCAAGGAGATGACATGACGTTGAGCGGGTTAGGAGGAACATGCACTTTATCTGCATATATTTGGCACTTGTGGCACTTTCGAGCGAATGAACAACAATCTGCATCCATTGTTATCCAGTAATACCCTGATCTCAGCAGTTTCTTTGCCATAGCATGCCCCCCTGCATGGGTACCAAAAGATCCTTCATGGACTTCCTGCATTAACAGGCTTGCTTCGTGTCTATCCACGCATCTGAGCAAGACCATGTCGAAGTTCCTCTTATACAAAACCCCGTCTGTGTTTAAGAAGAAACTAGCAGCAAGTCGTCTCAAGGTCTTTTTGTCTTTGGAAGATGCCCCTGTTGGGTATTCTTGCTTTTCCAGGAATAAATTGATATCAAAATACCAAGGTTTCTCGTCAGACACGGCGTCTACAGAGAAAGCATAAGCTGGAGAGTCAAGCCTGGATATGTCAATTCTGGGCACAAAATTCCAACACAGGACTTTAATCGACGAAGAGAGAGTGGCCAAAGCATCGACAAACTGATTTTCGTCACGTGGTATGTATTTGAGCTCAACTGTCGTGAAGAACGTCAACAGTTTTCTAGCATAATCCCTGTACGGAACTAGATGCTCTTGATGCGTTTACCACTTGCCGGTAATTTGGTTAATGACGAGGGCTGAATCTCCGAATATATCGAGGTTCTTAATCCGAAGATCAATTCCCTCCTCTATTCCCATTATACACGCCTCGTATTCCGCTTCATTGTTGGTGCAGCCAAAAGTAATTCTGGCAGCGAAGGGTAAGTGGACACCTTCAGGAGTAATGAGTACGGCACCAACTCCACGACCATTGATATTGACTGCCCCATCAAACATCAACTTCCATTTGGATTCAGGGTCAGGCCCCTCCTCCGGAAGTGGTTCCTCATAATCGTTTGTTTTGAGGTACATGATGTCCTCATCAGGGAAATCAAATTTCATCGGCTGATAGTCATCCTCAAGAGGTTGCTGAGCAAGGTAATCCGACAATACACTTCCCTTGATGGCTTTCTGAGAAGTGTATTGGATGTCGTATTCAGTTAAAATCATCTGCCATCTAGCAACCCTTCCAGTCAATGCTGGTTTCTCAAAGATGTACTTGACAGGATCCATCTTGGAAATGAGAAGTGTGGTATGAGTCAACATGTACTGCCTCAGTCGGCGAGCAGCCCATACCAAAGCACATCAAGTTTTCTCGAGCAGTGAGTATCGGGATTCACAGTCGGTAAACTTTTTGCTAAGGTAATAAATGGCGTACTCTTTTCGACCAGACTCGTCATGTTGGCCAAGCACACACCCCATCGACCCTTCTAGCACGGTCAAGTACATGATTAATGGTCTCCCCTCCACTGGAGGCATCAGAATTGGAGGCTCCTGCAAATATTCCTTTATTTTGTCGAAAGCTCTTTGGCAATCATCGTTCCACCTGACCGTTTGCTCTTTTCTTAGCAACTTGAATATCGGTTCGCACGTGGCAGTTAGGTGAGATATGAACCGAGAAATGTAGTTCAATCTACCTAAGAACCCGCGCACTTCCTTTTCTGTCCTCGGTGCAGGCATATCTTGAATAGCTTTCACTTTAGCAGGATCTACCTCAATTCCTCTTTGACTTACAATGAAACCCAGCAATTTTCCGGAACGCACTCCGAAAGTGCACTTGTTCGGATTCAACCTCAGTTTGTACTTGATCAATCTATCAAATAGCTTCTTTAGGTTAACCAAATGTTCCTCTTCGTCTTTGGACTTTGCAATCATATCATCCACATAACATTCGATCTCCTTGTGGATCATGTCATGGAACAATGTGACCATCGCCCGTTGATAAGTTGCCCCGGCGTTCTTCAAACCGAAGGGCATGACCTTATAGCAGAATGTCCCCCACGGGGTAATGAACGTTGTCTTCTCCATGTCTTCCGGTGCCATTTTTATCTGATTATAACCGGAGAATCCATCCATGAAGGAGAACACCGAGAATTGAGCAGTATTGTCGACCAACACGTCAATGTGTGGCAACGGAAAATCGTCCTTTGGGCTTGCTCTGTTCAAATCTCGATAGTCAACGCACATCCGGACCTTACCGTCCTTCTTAGGTACTGGTACGATGTTAGCTACCCAAGGTGGGTAACTAGTCACGGCAAGGAACCCGGCATCCCACTGCTTCTGAACCTCTTCTTTAATTTTCATCGCCATATCCGGGCGAGTTCTTCTCAATTTTTGCTTTATAGGAGGACAATCTTCTTTCAGGGGTAGCTTATGCATCACGATGTCGGTGTCTAGACCCGACATATCTTGATATGACCAAGCAAAGATATCCACATACTCTCTCAGCATACTGATCAGCTCTTGTTTGACGTCGGCCTGCAGATTGGCCCCTATCTTGATTTCTTTCTTTGCATCTTTACTGCCAATGTTGATGGTCTCAATCTCCTCTTGATGAGGCTGAATAACTCGTTCCTCTTGTTTCAACAATCTGACCAACTCTTCAGGGAGGTCACAGTCTTCCTCAACCCCTTCATCAGCTTGGTAGACTGGATTATCAAAATCATGCATAGTCATAGCAGGAACGTTATCCGTGGAATCCGGATGATCAACACTGCACAAATGATGTGCTTATTCAGAATCTGCTTATTTTGAAAAAGAGACGCTAACACAAAACAAAAAGGAAAACACATTGCCATTTTTTATATATTGTTTTGTGAAAAAATTTAAAAACAAAGACAGGGAACACAGTTTGTCTGAAAATGTCCTTTTATTTCATAGCAAAATAACGATGCGATACAAAACATGGTGGCCCAATACAATGGATCCAAGCATCTTGGGCAGAATGCTGGATTTGACAATGCAGTATGCTAATAAAAGGAAACAAAGCAATTACTTTGAGAGCCAGGTGACTTGAACAATGTCTTCAGCAGACCAATTTCCTAGCTCCTCGCCGGGTGCACACGGGCGGATCCAATTGTTGTCCCAGTCTCTGTCACTATCCCCATCTTGGCTTGCCGTACAGATTTGATCGCGGTCGAGCAACCCAGCACTTGTGAACGTGATAGCTTTACCACTCTGAGTAGACCCCCCAGGCTGATACCCTAAGCCGAATTTATCATCCTTCTTTTCCATCTCCAACAGCTTGCCCCAGCCCTGAGCATTGCCTGATTGGACGACCTCCTTTGCTTCTTGGTAGGAATGAATGGACGTGCCCTCGTTGTTTTTCTTCACCGGAGTCAAGATACTGACATCTGCTTCAAAAGCTTGGCACAAAGTCTCGTGGATTTCTCCATCCATTTCTACATATTTAAACGTCGACAGATGGCTGACGAATATATCTTCTTCCCCACAAACTGTGATGACCTGGCCGTCCACCACGTATTTAAGCTTCTAATGCAAGGTTGAAGTGACAGCTCCAGCTGCATGTATCCACGGTCTGCCCAACAAGCAACTATACGCAGGCTGGATGTCCATAACATAGAAGACACTCTTGAAGACTTGAGAGCCTATCTTGACAGGCAACTCAACCTCTCCGAAAACTGATCTTCTCGAACCATCGAAAGCTTTAACCACCAGATCACTCGACGTTAGGACAATCCCATCAATATTAAGCTTCATCAACGCCTTCTTCGGAAGCACATTCAAGGAAGAGCCTGTGTCTACAAGAACATGAGACAACACAGCGCCCTTGCATTCCATCGTGATATGTAGTGCTTTATTGTGATTCCTTCCCTCCGAAGTGAGGTCTCTATCAGTGAAGCCTAAGCCATGGCTAGCATTGACACTTCCAACAACAGCCTCGAGTTGGTTGACCGTGATCTCCTGAGGGACGTAGGCCATTTGAAGTACTTTTAGTAAGGCTTCTCGGTGCGCGGGAGAGCACATCAGCAGTGACAAGATAGAAATCTTTGAAGGTGTCTGGTTCAGTTGATCAACCACTTTGTAGTCACTCCTTTTGATGATCCTCATAAACTCCTCTACCTCCTTTTCAAACGTCCCCTGCCCAGCCACAGGAGTAGTTGACTCTTCATTCACAGTCTGCTTTCCTTTGTCTTTGGCCGAAGCCTCGGCCTCAGGATCCTTTCTCAGTGCAGGGGGAGCAAACAAACGACCACTTCGGGTAAAACCCCCAACACCTCCTACATTTTCAATAGTCAGGTCAGCAACAGGTCTACTCTCCATCTTCTGTCCAGCTACATAAACATCAGAACCGTAATGCCAAGGAATGGCTCTATCATCGGTGTATGGCACTGGCCCAGGTACAGTTATAGTCACGGGACTAATCTGAGGAGCGTAAATGGTGACCGGCTCTTGTCTGACGGGCATATCTGCTTCATCGTAGAAGATAGTAATGGTTGACACATCATCAGCCTCTTCATTACTAACCTTACTGAATTGCAAAGACCCATCATCAATCAACCCTTGCAAGCCCCTCTTCAGCTTCTCACAGCCATTCACAACACTTATACAGTCTTCACAATCAAAACAACAACCAGGAAATACTAGACCCTTCAACAATCTCTCCTTCACCACCCTCAAAGGTGTCTTGACTTCATCAATACTCAGCACCAAACTCAACTTGTCATCACTTTCAACAGCATTGACTTTTGCCCCTCCATGATTAGGCATGGGGCTCGAGTTGACATTCGGCGGCGGCGCAAAGTTGATTGCCTTGGAATCTACAAGATCCTGAACTTTGTGATGTAGAGCCCTGCACTTCTCAGTTGAGTGCCCGGGTGCTCTTGAGTGAAAAGCGCATCGCGCGTTGACATCATAACCAGCTGGAAGCTCTCCAGGAGGTGGTGGTGCCAAAGTCCTCAATTGAATAAGGTTCAAATCTAGTAGTCTCGGCAACAAGGCAGCATACGTCATCGGAATAACTTCAATCACCCTGTTAGCCGGGCGAGCCTGCCTCGGTTGATATGGTCTCTGCTGGTAGTTGGTTCGAGGTTGTTGTTGTTGCTAATGTTGTTGTGGTGGAGGTAGCATCTGTTGTACGGGAGTTGCAGGAATGGTGACAGCAGCCATATGTTCATAAGGTCTTCTGAAACCACGGCCCTGGCTTCGGCCGAATACAGCATTGGTCTCGCCTTCTCTCCTTCTTGGAGGTCCACTAAAATCTTTCCTCGCTCCATTTGAGCTACTAGCACCTGGGTCTTGTATCTTCCCCATTTTCAACAGCGTTTCAACCCTTTCTCCCGCAATGACAATATCGTTGAACTTAGTAGCAGAACTCGACGCCAATCTTTCAAGAAATACCCCCTGGAGGGTGCCCATAAACATGTCGGCCATTTCATTCTCTAACAGCGGTGGTTGCACCCTGGCAGCTAGCTGATGCCACCTCTGGGCATATTCTTTGAAGCCTTCTCTTGCTGTCTGAGCCATATGTTGCAACTGCGTGCGATTCGGAGCCATGTCCATGTTATATTGGTACTGCCTCACAAAGGCTTCAGCGAGATCCTTCCAGCTCTTGACATTGACCCTACTGAGCTTCATGTACCACTCAAGGGAAGCTCCCACCAAGCTATCTTGAAAGTAATACATCCACAATTTCTCATCGTCTGTATGAGCGACAATTCTCCCAACAAATGATTGCAGATGGGTCTTCGGGCAAGCAGTGCCGTTATACTTCTCAAAGGTAGGAACTTTGAACTTATACGGAATCCTGACTCCCGGAACCAAGCCCAAGTCTGTTATGTCGAATCCCAAAGAACTCTGAGACTGAATAGCCTTGATTTTCTCAGCCATCTCTTCAAACCTCTTGTTCATTTCTACTCCTTGACCTTCAGCTTCATCAAGTAGAGTGAACTGGTCATCATGGTTGTCCATCTGAATGTTATGCAACCCGTCGTTGGTTATTGTCACCCCTGGCTGTGTAACTGGAGTTCCACCCTGACGTGCGCCCGCACCGGTATGATTATCAGCATTAGCAGCAGCAGCGTTCCTGTTCTGATTCTCAACCATCTCTCGCAGACGCTCTTGATTCTGCCCCATGCCGGCCATTAACGTCATGAAGTTATCCATTCTCTGCCTTAGATCTGCCAAATCTGCCTGCATCTGGTCCATGGCTTGCTCTCTGTTAGTCATGGTTGGGTATCTATGCACTGCTGGTTGTTCCCGAACTTTACGGGGAACTATAGTGCCTGTTACACAAAACACGTTAGTAACTGAGACATTACCTGCAAAACAACAAACAGGTTATATGGATGCAATGCAGTTGTTTATGTTTCCAATCATAGGTCATTTATGCCCCGGTTCCGGTATTTAGCAAAGAAAACCAGATGGGCACTGATCCTCGACTTTCAGAAATCTTTGCGGGAAACCACATTCAAACCATAATAGCAAGCAAACCAAGAAATGGTGAGAAACATCATAACATAGATCAGCCCATTAGGCCCAATAAAACAGAATTCCCCATATGGTACAAGTTCTTACAGAGGAGAAACAAACAGCTAGGACTCCTACAACATGCCTGTAGGTAATCCAGATACAAAGAAAACAAACTAAGAAGCACAACCACCGCCTGAGGATCCTGTAACTCCCTCATCAGACCTGACCTTCTTGACTCCTGCCATCAACTTGAGGTCTTCAATCTCTTTGAGTGCTGCTTCGAGGGCTTGTTGACTGTCTGTAAGTTGTTGGGTCTTCTCTCTGCGAATCTTGTGGGCCTACTCCACCTCTTTTTTTTTGTAAGCCATCTGAAATTCAAAGAACTCTTCTTTATCTTTATACCGCTTCAGCTCTTGCTCTCTTTGTCCCTTCAACCAGACAATAGACTGACGAGCATCTCTGAGGGTCTTTGACTTCTTCTTGCGCTCAACTTCTCTTTGGGCTTCCATCATCCCTAACCTGCGGAAATGTGCTTCTCTTCCTGCAAAGTCCTTCTCCTTAGCCTCCAAGGTCATCTGCATCTTCAACAATTTCTCCTCAGCTTCAATCTTGGCCCTGTTGGCTTGGCGATACAGGCTTACCATCTCAGTATTTTCGACTCTAACTGCATGTAGCTGGGCTTCCAACTTCTTGAATTCCTCCAGAGGCACATCGTTAATGGACTCAGCAACTGAGGGAACCGGTGTCGAAAATGGTAACAAAACTCTTCTGGCTCTGTCTTTCAACCAAGCTTCGTACCCTGGGAATGTCTGATTGTTGCACTTCCCGAAGCTAGCTATTCCTTCTCCTTTGATGATCTTCCAAGCTCCCGCAACCTTCCTCACTAAGGGCATATTATCTTTCACTGAGAAGTAGAAAATAGGGGTCAACTTCAAATCTTCAGGCACATCTCTCAGAGCGTATCCTAATTGTCTTCTTAACAAGATTGGATTGTAATTAATCCCTCCAGTTATTCCCAACAAAGGCACACTATGATAACTCCCGCAGCTGGTGATAAAACGTGTACCTTGCAGCCTTTGAGTGAACCATCTAACATCCTTGGCTAGCAACTTTTCCAGCTTCTGAGCCCATATCAAATTATGGTCACTAAACACTCCCGTGCTAGGCAAATGCCTCATGAACCACATGTGAAATAACGGAGCGCAGCAACGGACCAAACCTCCCCTCTTCTTCTCAGTTTTGTAATGAACTGAGTAATACAAATCCCCGAGTAAGGTAGGCACAGGATTCTTCAGCAAAAAGAGGTGTATGGCGTTTATATCTATGAACTTCTCCATATCAGCAAACAAGATGATGCCATAGATAGAAAGAGCCAAGATAGCACATACAGCATCCCATTCCTCTTCAACAGCCAATTCTTCCGCCTTCTTCACTAGAGCCTCCAAAGAAAACCCAGACACACCTCCTTTAATAACGGTCAAAGACTTCACAGCAGAAGGGCTCAAATAAAGAGCCTCAGCAATAGCCTCAGGTGCAGGTCTACTCATCTCAGAATTGAAAGGAACCTGATCTCGAACCGGCACACCCAGGATCAAAGCATACTCCTCCAGCATAGGGCCCAACTGAAAATCAGGAAAGGTGAAGCAACGAAGCTGAGGATCATAATACTGAAGCAATGTATGAATGGCACTCCTCTCTGAAGGATCTAGCTCTATCACCACATCAAGAATACTCCCATAAGCTTTTCTGAATCTCTCTACCTGGTTGGGTGTAATTAACTTTACCATCTTTTTCAACAAACCAACCTTGATATCAAAGAACTTGAAATTAATATTCTGCTTGCGAGGATCTTCCATCTTTGAAGAGAATACGGGAACCGGAAGCAGAGATATGAACCTGTGAATGAAAACAAAAAACAATGATTAATGATGCAATGATGCAATGCAGATGCAGATGCAAGGACATGGTCATCTGAGACTGTCTGGAGTCTGGCCACTGACAAGGTCCCTCTGAATAACTGACAAACCAAAAGTCCACTGAGTCACATTCTCTGATAATCACAACCCTCTGAAGGACCACAATATCAAGAATACCAGAACAAGAAAACCAGAACTCCGGAACCAAAGTAATGGTATCATGACATGAACTGCACTGGTAACAAGGGTATGATGAGGTCAAGGGTTCCTGCAAACCTGTAAACCCATCCCCAATCTCACAGGTGTGCTCCGGGTCAAACATCACGGACTCTCAAAGCCGAATAGCAATAATACTTTCACCATTTCCGAGAAATGGCTCATGACCAAATCAGGGAATCGGTTAGGCATTATGTACTACGCAGGGAGGCCTCAGCTGAGTCCGGGAAAAACAAGCATCCCTTATAAGTCCCCAGCTTCAAGCGCTGAAATCGAGAAACAATAGTACATTCATCCCGAAGGGTACAATACTATTGTCATACGAACAGTTTGCCGTGACTGAGTTCCTATAAGAGAACCAGGTCATCCTATGCGAGTCCCCAGTGGACCCTCGGGTGCGAATGGGTTTGCCACATAATGTGGTCTGCCACTGCCACCACTGGGGAGGGTTGTTTCCACAAAGGTTCTCAATGATCGGTCCCCAGATGCACATAACGATCAAGGTCCTATCCCGAAGTGGAGGAAATCCCCACACAAGATATTTCCAAGACAGTCGCAATCTGGGCGTGAAACACATCGCCACTCATCATGTCACATGCGAGTATAATATGTCCACTCTAATCCTAGGGTGCACTCAAGCCGGGTACTTGGCTTATCTCTCAGAAATAGTATCCCCCAAGCCCACCAAACAGAAAACCAGTCCAGACAGTCCAGTATGATATATATGATGCGGAAAATAAATACTGAAAACTGTAAATAAAGCTGTAAATAAAGCTGTAAACAAATAACAATACAACAAGCCACATCAAACAAACATCACCCAATGAAACAGCAACACACAAGCACTAGGAGAGACTCACAGGGGAACCAGAGATTATCTGGTGTGCAATCCCCAGCAGAGTCGCCAGCTGTCGCTCCCGGGATTTTCATCCTAGTACAAACGCGAAAGTGGCGCGGAAAGGTTAGAGTCGCCAGCCAGACATTTTTATCCCAAAAGAATGGGAAAGGTAATGTTGCACAAACCTAAGGAAAGAAAGAGGAAGGACACAGGTCCTGCGAACCAAAGAGACTGAGTTCGGGAGTCGGTTACGACCTGGGAAGGTATTAGCACCCAGATCGTCCGCCGTACCCGACGGGATCCACGCTTGCAAAGAAACTATTTCAAAGGGTGAGGGTATGAAAACTGCAGCAAAAGAAAAGAAATGGACTGGGAAATAAACTGAGAAAAGAAATGAAATAAGAAACAAAGAGAAAAATGTAGGGAAAATAAAGATTGCTCGAACGGGCCCTACCCCGCTGCCTACGTACCTCATCGGGATAATGAGGATCAGAGACGCCGTAGTTCCCCTAACTAGGAGTAGAAAAGAAATTGCTTGTGAATTAAAGGCTTGAACTGCCTATGTCAATGCTCAGGTGTTGCAGGCTTGGACGACGAGTGCGTAACCGTCTCGCAAAATGACAAGTAGGAGCAAGTTCGCGTATGGAGCGAATGAGGTGAGAAAAGAATTCCCGAAGGAAAGACGCTTATTGTTTGTTTGAGATTTTTATGAAGCTTTTATTTGTGAAGGTTTTCATAGGTAAGTGTACCTAAGTCTTACTCAATGGGATGTGTACATCTCACATCATCCCGAAATGGAATGCGCAAGAGGCACACCTATCTATGGAGGACATCCCCAAAGCTAGTCCCACAAGTGAAGGCTTAAGCACACTGACCTATTACCATTATTAAGTATTTTTGTGGTTTTTTGGTTAAGAAGTGTTTTTTAGCTTTTCTTTGTGAGGTACTCATGTTAAGACTTATCCACCACGAGTGATGACTCACACCTCGCCCCGAAATGGAACGCATGCAAGCATCTCATAGCAAAGTCTCATGTCACATGAAAGTACTCAACCTTTATTAAGTGAATTAAAATTAAGTTTGAAGATGAGAAGAGAGTGAGCGCCAAAGGATCTCAAAGGAAAAATTCTAAAAGGGACTAAAATAATCCTAAGTGTTAACATGCATAGATGTCCTAAAGGTTAGTGAGGTTTCTATCCTAATGAAGAAGGAAGAAGAAGATAGAAGAAGGGATGAGAAAGGCCTAGGCCCAAAAAAAGAGGGTTAGTCCACATAAACATAAAAGGAAGAGATGAGAATTGGAGATGTGGAACTCAATTCCCACATCTCACACTTACCATAGCCCCTGCAAGGTTAGCATGCACAAATGAATACAAGCACAAAGTTAAAAACCAGAATCAAAATGATATGAAGAATAGCCTAAGAGGCCAGCAAGATGAAGAGAGAAGTCACACAATACCAAACAATGTCAAAAATAAAAGCAACGGAACCAAAAGATGGAATTTAAACACTTAAGGAGACAAATGACTTGAATAAGAAGCAAACCTAAAAATTCAGAAGAAACAAGACCTATCCTAGGACCAGGAAGGTACCCATACCCCAAAGGAATCCCAAATAAGAAGAAGAAGTTGGCACAAGTGCCCTTCTAAGCCTATAAGAGATCTAACAAACCAAAAGAAGCAAAATGGGACAAGGTGAGAACAAAAATCCACAAATAAACAACCAGCAATCTAAAAATTCTACAACTGAAACCAAATGATCTTAAAACACATCATATCAACTTTCCAAAAGGACTTGCAAAAATTCATAAAGGAACTAGATCAAATGGAGGTACAAACACAAGTTAGGACAAAAAACTTACATCACAAGATACCAGACCAAAAATCAAGAAATAATTTTCTAAAAATTCTGAGAAAAATCACATGAAAAATGGACAAGACAGACTGGTCAAGAAATGAAGCAAAAGAAGCTATGTGCAATGGAGATTTAATTCTGGCACGTGGATCAATGAAAAAAATAAAATAAAAATATGATAAAAAACTAGAAACACAAAGGAATATCCATGATTTATTTGGGAATTTTTAGGTGACTAAAACTATTTTTAATGGATTAAAAGCAAACTGGTTAACAAGGAAAAATTAAAATAGAAAAGAAAAATGAAATAAATTGAAAGAGGTGTAGGAAGTGAAAAAATGAACTGAATTGGGCTGGACTCACACATGCAGGGGTGCAGATAGTGGTCTGAAAAAAACTCTTCATAAATGATGGCACATGGTTGGCACATGTTCCTTAATGTGGTGGCAGATTTTGGTGCACTGGATGGAAACTGATCTAACGGTTGTGACATGTTCTCATCCTAATGCTAGACTCACTATTCCGGTCACCGGAGCTAAACTCCGGTCATCTTCTCCGATCACTCTCCGGTTAGGGCTTGGACAAATGTTCACCAAATTGAAAAATGAGGCCATGGATAGATTCGTCTCCTCAAGCACATCACTAACCTAGACTTAGTTTTCTCCTAAGGTTCACAAACAATGCAAATCGAAGCTCACAAGAATCAACCTAACAATTGAATCTAAGCACCTAGGGTGCATATCAACTAGCCAGCACAAGCATTGCTCCTATTGAGCTTCAATTAACATAAAACAACAAGAAAAACAAGAATTCATGTCAGAAGAATTGAATATGAAACCTGAAATGTAGTGCTGAATTTTGTTGAAGAAAACCAGAGAGGAGGTTCCTATGGCTTCCTTGATTGAGATTGATTCTTTGTGAAGTGAAATAAACACTTTGTTGGTGAAGAATCTTGAGAAATTAATGAATATGCAGAAAAATTCAGAAGTAAATTTTGGAGGATTCAAGCCATAAACTCCATGAATAATCTTCAAATCTTGATGTTGATGATGACTTGATGAAGATTGAAGTGTTGTAGATGAAGACCAAGGAGTATGGAAGCAAAATGCAGAAAATTCAGAAGAGGTAATTCCAAAATTTCAGCTTCAAAACTCCATGAAAAATGCTCTAAGGATGGTGCTAGATGAAGCACAATGAAGGAGAAGATCAATGCTATGGTTATGGAA
The DNA here is from genome assembly GCA_963966055.1 of Lathyrus aphaca. Lineage (NCBI taxonomy): Eukaryota > Viridiplantae > Streptophyta > Magnoliopsida > Fabales > Fabaceae > Lathyrus > Lathyrus aphaca. Next base: position 722,037,735 of record OZ014519.1, on the reverse strand, counting down.
GCTTGATCCTTCCAAATGCAGTGATTTTGCAGAGAAAATGCAGAGAAAACTTGGAGAATTTGGTGTGATTTTAGTGAAGAATGAAGCTGAACCTTGCACTCTAGCACCACTCCTCCTTATATAGAGCCTTGAACCTCTAGTTAACAGTTAGAACCAGAGTTAACAAGCCTTGGTTAACTGAGTGAAGTGAGTTAAGTGAGTGAAGTTAGTTGGGACAGTTATGCCAGCTGGATTTCTAGAACTTTCTTCAATTAGAACCAATCTAATGCATCCAACACCATGAAGCTTATGATGGAGATTAGTGAAGTGGAACACAAGCTTAGTAGTTCAAGGATTTCAGCTTGAGTTTGCTCTCTTGTTTGTGGGATGCACAAAACTTAGAATGGACCTGCATACATTCAATGATAACTTGCTGATGTAACAAGGATCAATGGCACAATTCAGCTTGAAACCAATGAATCTAGTGTACTCTAGCTCATGAACATTTGTGGTGAAGACCACTTTGATGTAGCAGCAATGGTGAAGCTTGAATTGAGGCCAAAGTGAAGCTAAATGAGCTATAGAATGTGTACCAATCATTTCCACGTTCAACCCCAAAGATAGCATAGCATTCCCCCTTGTTTTGTATCAAAAACAGCAGCAAAATGGCAAAAAACAGCATCATGAATCGATTCATAAGGTTATGCATCGATACATACTGAAGAGAAAGCTAATTTTAGCAAAAAACGCATTATGAATCGATTCATACATGGATGTATCGATTCATAATAGTTTTATGAATCAATTCATACATGGATGAATCGATTCATCCTGCTGTATTGCCTTGTTTTTTTTTCAAACTTTGAACGACCATATCTTTCTCAATTTTGATCCTATGAAGGAGTTCCACCTATGGTTTTGAAGCTTAGGATGTCCTCTTTCATTTTCTCAAGGTATAATTTTCATAGGAATTTTTTTTTGGGAAAAAACCTCTCTTGAAGTGGCTACAAAGATGACCAAAACTTGCCATTTTTGGAAACCCAAACTTTCCAAAAAATGGTAAGTTTTAGTTTTCTTGATTTTTTCCATTCTTTCTTGATCCAAATTGGTACCTAAGAGCCTTGTGACCATAATTTCATGATTTTGATCCCAAAAATTCAAGAGTTGACTTTTTACTCATCCTGGTTGACTTTTCTCCAATTTTCTGATTTTCAATCAACTGAACAATTGAGGACCTTCCAAAATGAATCCAATGGTGAAATTTGAACCATAGGTACTTGTCATCATGTAGAGAACCATGAAACCATGCTTGGACCAAAGTCTCATTGATAAGCCCAGTTCATTATAAACCCGCATCCGACTCCTTTTTGTTGGGAAATGTTGCACTGCTTGCCTCCCTTGATCAAAGCACCTCTGTATAGGACTTGTGGCTTCAAGTGAATACTTGTGGGATGTTGTGGACCATTTGCACAAGGTTGAGAAGCTATGTGGCCCTTTGATTGCCTTTGTATAGCCTTTAATTGCTTTGTTCACTGATCACAAACCTATGCCCCTGCTGTGATGGTTATGATGCAATGTTTTTGATTATTTCATGAAGCTATGAATGCAAAATGCTATGCAAAATGCAAAGTGATATGCTAAATATGAAAATGAGAGGGCAAATTTTGGGGTGTTACAGATGCAAATGGAGCAAGTTTAGAACCATGAACACACATAAACAGTTATGAGATGCAAATGACATACAACATGGCAAATACATGATGCAATGATCAAACATGCTTTTAACATGTCTTAAGATGTCCAATGAATCAAATGGATGCATAAAATGCAATGGCAAGTCATGGTATGCAAGCAAATGCAAGATGAATGCAAAAGGAAGCCCAAATTAGGGTTTATGACCAATGCATCAAACAAAAACCAAAATCAGAAGCAAACATCAAGATAAAAAATTGAAAATACATTCAAAGTAACCCTAATCCTACACAAACTCACTACCCAAAGGAGGGGTTCTAACTCTTAACCTAATGTAAGTTATGAATTTCCTAAGTTTTCTAGGGTTTTAGGGTACCTTAACAAGAAAAATGCCAAACAAATTGAAAATGAAGGATCAAATCATGCCAATTTAATCTCACAAACTACATGCTAAACAAAATGCAATGCAAAAAGAATCAAAGTCCAACTCTCAATGGTTAGGCAGAAATGATTTTTTGAAGTTTGGATCAAAATAATGCCTTGAAATGATTTTAATTCCATGAAAAACTCTCAAAAGACATCAAGATCAAAAAAGAAATTTGGTTTGAGGATTGGACAATGTTTCTAAATGATTATGAAGGTTTCATGAATTTTTTGGTGATTTTTAAATTCCTAAAAGTATTTTTAATTAATTAATTCTCATTAATTAATTAAAAATAAACTTTTAAATAATTTAAAAATATTTTTTAATGCAAAAAATAAAAATAAAAATGTTTTTGGTTTCTGGAAATTAATAAAAGTTTATATAAAAATTTTCAGAATTTTTGAATAATTTTTGCTATTTTAAAATAAATGGACAAATTAAATGAAATAAAATGAAAATAAAACTAATTAAATGAAAAGTATATGCAATGGACGGATCAGATTGAAACTGGAAAAGGGGCTGTTGACTTGGCGCGTGATCCAATGGTCTACATTCAAATCAGATTAATTAACTAGTTAAACCTAATTAATTAAGTTAAATGGAAATTATGAATTAATGACATGATCTGAGCCTTTGGTCCACGCGCGGGAAACAACATCCTAGGGTCCAGATTCAAAACACACTAATGACTCAGCTAAACCCTAATTAGGGCACACTAATCTCAGACGGCCGAAACAGTGGTTCCGGTCGTCTTCTCCGGCGGGTTAAAAACCCTAGAACATGCTACAGGCCACCATTCACCAAATTGAAGCTAGGGAAATGATCCTCTACCCAAACCCCATTCAAATCACCCTTCAAACAACATTTATCATTCAAAAACAGGGAGAATCGAATCAAACAAGCTTCACGGGTGAAGTTTCAGAGCATCAGTACATCCTCATTTTTCACTCATTTTCAATTTCAAACACATCATTATGATCAACACAACATACACTTTCATTTTATAACAAGAAAAACAAGTTCTGTGAGAAAGTGTTCTTGGCCATACCTGAGCTGGAAAGCTTCAATGGTGAGCTTCCAGAACCTCTCACTTGTGCAAATGAACTCCCTTGGCCCTTCTGAACTCAATGGAATACCTCAAAGCTCTTGTGGATGGCTGATTTGTGAAGGTGAGTTCTGGTATAGCAGATTTCACAGTTATGTTCTAGAGGGTTTCAAGCTGTGTTCATGGTGGATTCTGGTTCTTTGGAGTATGTATGATTTGCTGGTGAAGAGAGAATGAGTGTTTGATGGCTGTAGAGAGAGATTCGAAGAAGAGGAGTTTTTGACAGATTTTTGTGAGGGCTGTGTTGTGCCTTGTTTCAATGGCCAATGAGTTGCTATAACACTCCCATGATGTGTGAGTAGCCTGTGGAGCAGGTCAGTAGAGGTGGCTGATCAATGTTCCAAGAGTATGGGGGTTTTGGCCAAAAAGTCAAGTTGATTTGTACTTGCAGCATGGGCTATGGCAGCAGCAGTCTAAGGGCTTGTCTTGCTTCAGCTTGAGTCAAGGATGACCCTTGGATTGCTTGTGAAAGTCTGCAGCATTTGGATCATGAGTTGTGAGAGATTTTGCAACTTGCCCACTTGTGTTATTTCATGATTTTTGGTTATGTACATGAGATGATCCTTGCTGAATTTTGGTGTATGATGCTTCATTTGGTCATGGCAATGTGTTAGAGCCAGCTAGTGATCACACAATTCATGGGAGAATGATTTTGCCAAAAAATTCCTCTTTGCATCTTTATGAAAATGGCTTATGGATACTTGAAAACCAAGGCACACAAAATGAGAAATTCCTTGGGCCAATTCTGATTTTATGTCATGTGTAGCATTGGTATGATGATTAGAGGTCATGTTGAAGTCACATAAAGGCTTGCCATGAGAAATTGCAAGTTTTCTATTTGGTGCAAAAGTGAATTTTTAATGATTTTGCTCAACTTTGCAAGGCCATAACTTTTGATCCAAAATGAATTAGGTCATGTTCTTGTACTTTTTAAAAAGGGAATGATCCATTCTACAACTTTCATGACCAAAGTTTTTCCATTTGAAGCTTTTTTGAATCAAAAAGTAAAGGTTGAAAAAGTTTCCTAAAATGACAATTTTATTAAAAGTCAAACTTCCCAAAAAGTCAACTTTGCAAAAGACTTGAAATTCTTCAATTTTGTGAACTTCCAACATCTTCCATGATCAAATAAAGATCATATACAATCAAAATGATGGATAATGGCCTTTGGTTGGGTCATTGGGGGCCTCAGATGCCCTGATTTTACACTGACTTGCTTGAAAAGTCAACTCTTGATCAGATGACTTCCCCATGGAATTTCTTCATGAAAATTGATATGCATACTCCCTATACCATATAGAGACCAATAGAAACAAGAATGACCAAAAAATTTGGAGTTATGGCCTCTGAAACCAAAACTCTAATTTCAGGTCATCTGTACAGTTAAACCTGGCTCTGCTTCCATGCCATTCTCAGTTCTTGTGATTCTTTGACATTCTTGAATTTGAGAGGATATAATATGATACTTGAACACACATGGACCCTTTTGAAGTGATTGATGACCTTTGGAGTGGCTCAAGAAGCTCTTGGATTGCTCAGATCACAAATCCTAGATGCAGATGACTTTGAACCAATGCAGTGAATCAAAAATGTGATATGAGATGGTATGATTGAGTTTATGCTTATGAAAATGATCACAAGCCATGGTGTGAATGGGTGAGGGCAAATTTGGGGTGTTTACACATATCTTCCATAATCTCTGTTGCTTCCTTCTTATCCACACAACGAAGCAAAGTTGAATCATTATTGCGCTTGTACAAAATCCCATTACTCAGAAAGAACTTAGCAGAAAACCTTATCAGAAACTTTCTATCTTTGATAGATGTCCCCTCAGGGAACTCCTGAGCTTCAAGATATCTTTTCACTTCATAAAACCAAGGCTTTTCTTCTGCTTCTTCAGTGCCAATCTCATTGCAATATGCAGGCTTCTCAAATCTATCAATAGTAATCTTGGGAGCTTCATCATCCCAGCTGATCTCAAACATGGATGCCATGGTGGCTAAAGCAAACGCCAACTGATTCTCTCTTCGTGGAATATGTCCAAAGGTAATTTCCTTGAAATGTGGGATCAAAGACAACACATACTCTCTGTAAGGAATGAGGTTGTCATGCTTGGTATCCCAATCTCCTTTAATCTGACTTACTACCAGGGCTGAATCTCCATACACATCAAGGAACTGAATCTTCATATCAATAGCAGCTTTAATACCCAGGATACATGCCTCATACTCAGCCATGTTATTGGTACAATAGAAACAAAGTCTGGCAGTGATTGGGGTATGACAACCTTCAGGGGAACTAATCACAACACCAACACCATTACCAAGTGCATTAGAAGCTCCATCAAAAACCATAGTCCATCGGGATCCTTGTTCAGGTCCGTCATATTGTCCAGGTTCTTTAGTAATAATCATAATGTTTTCATCAGGGAACTCAAAACTCATTGACTGGTAATCATCCACTGCTTGATGAGCCAAATGATCAGCTACAACACTCCCTTTAATGGCCATCTGAGTAGTATACTGTATCTCATATTCTGTTAAGATCATTTGCCATCTTGCTATTCTTCTGGAGAGAGCAGGTTTCTCGAATATATACTTGATTGGATCCATCTTCGAAATCAATAAGGTAGTATGAGTCAACATATACTGTCTTAGTCGGCGAGCAGCCCATGCCAAAGCGCAACAAGTTTTCTCGAGCAGTGAGTATCTTGTTTCACAGTCGGTAAACTTTTTGCTAAGGTAGTATATTGCCTGCTCTTTTCGACCAGACTCGTCATGTTGCCCCAATACACACCCTATTGAGTTGTCTAACACTGTTAAGTACATAATCAAGGGTCTTCCATCAACTGGTGGTATCAAAATTGGAGGTTCTAGCAGATATTTCTTGATTTCATCAAAGGCAGTCTGACACTCATCATTCCATTCCATCACCTGATCTTTCTTCAACAACTTGAAGATTGGCTCACAGGTGGCAGTTAATTGGGAAATAAATCTTGCAATGTAATTCAATCGTCCCAAGAAACCTCTAACTTCCTTCTCAGTACGGGGAGCTGGCATCTCTTGTATATCTTTCACTTTTGCAGGATCCACTTCAATACCTTTTCCACTGACTATGAAACCCAAGAGTTTACCAGATCTAACTCCAAAAGTACACTTGTTTGAGTTCAATCTCAACTTGTATTTCTTCAACCTCTCAAATAACTTATGCAGATGATCAAGATGTTGCTCTTCATTTTGGGACCTGGCTATCATATCATCCACATACACCTCTATCTCATGATGAGTTAAGTGAGTGAAGTTAGTTGGGACAGTTATGCCAGCTGGATTTCTAGAACTTTCTTCAATTAGAACCAATCTAATGCATCCAACACCATGAAGCTTATGATGGAGATTAGTGAAGTGGAACACAAGCTTAGTAGTTCAAGGATTTCAGCTTGAGTTTGCTCTCTTGTTTGTGGGATGCACAACACTTAGAATGGACCTGCATACATTCAATGATAACTTGCTGATGTAACAAGGATCAATGGCACAATTCAGCTTGAAACCAATGAATCTAGTGTACTCTAGCTCATGAACATTTGTGGTGAAGACCACTTTGATGTAGCAGCAATGGTGAAGCTTGAATTGAGGCCAAAGTGAAGCTAAATGAGCTATAGAATGTGTACCAATCATTTCCACGTTCAACCCCAAAGATAGCATAGCATTCCCCCTTGTTTTGTATCAAAAACATCAGCAAAATGGCAAAAAACAGCATCATGAATCGATTCATAAGGTTATGCATCGATACATACTGAAGAGAAAGCTAATTTTAGCAAAAAACGCATTATGAATCGATTCATACATGGATGTATCGATTCATAATAGTTTTATGAATCAATTCATACATGGATGAATCGATTCATCCTGCTGTATTGCCTTGTTTTTTTTCCAAACTTTGAACGACCATATCTTTCTCAATTTTGATCCTATGAAGGAGTTCCACCTATGGTTTTGAAGCTTAGGATGTCCTCTTTCATTTTCTCAAGGTATAATTTTCATAGGAATTTTTTTTTGGGAAAAAACCTCTCTTGAAGTGGCTACAAAGATGACCAAAACTTGCCATTTTTGGAAACCCAAACTTTCCAAAAAATGGTAAGTTTTAGTTTTCTTGATTTTTTCCATTCTTTCTTGATCCAAATTGGTACCTAAGAGCCTTGTGACCATAATTTCATGATTTTGATCCCAAAAATTCAAGAGTTGACTTTTTACTCATACTGGTTGACTTTTCTCCAATTTTCTGATTTTCAATCAACTGAACAATTGAGGACCTTCCAAAATGAATCCAATGGTGAAATTTGAACCATAGGTACTTGACATCATGTAGAGAACCATGAAACCATGCTTGGACCAAAGTCTCATTGATAAGCCCAGTTCATTATAAACCCGCATCCGACTCCTTTTTGTTGGGAAATGTTGCACTGCTTGCCTCCCTTGATCAAAGCACCTCTGTATAGGACTTGTGGCTTCAAGTGAATACTTGTGGGATGTTGTGGACCATTTGCACAAGGTTGAGAAGCTATGTGGCCCTTTGATTGCCTTTGTATAGCCTTTAATTGCTTTGTTCACTGATCACAAACCTATGCCCCTGCTGTGATGGTTATGATGCAATGTTTTTGATTATTTCATGAAGCTATGAATGCAAAATGCTATGCAAAATGCAAAGTGATATGCTAAATATGAAAATGAGAGGGCAAATTTTGGGGTGTTACAGATGCAAATGGAGCAAGTTTAGAACCATGAACACACATAAACAGTTATGAGATGCAAATGACATACAACATGGCAAATACATGATGCAATGATCAAACATGCTTTTAACATGTCTTAAGATGTCCAATGAATCAAATGGATGCATAAAATGCAATGGCAAGTCATGGTATGCAAGCAAATGCAAGATGAATGCAAAAGGAAGCCCAAATTAGGGTTTATGACCAATGCATCAAACAAAAACCAAAATCAGAAGCAAACATCAAGATAAAAAATTGAAAATACATTCAAAGTAACCCTAATCCTACACAAACTCACTACCCAAAGGAGGGGTTCTAACTCTTAACCTAATGTAAGTTATGAATTTCCTAAGTTTTCTAGGGTTTTAGGGTACCTTAACAAGAAAAATGCCAAACAAATTGAAAATGAAGGATCAAATCATGCCAATTTAATCTCACAAACTACATGCTAAACAAAATGCAATGCAAAAAGAATCAAAGTCCAACTCTCAATGGTTAGGCAGAAATGATTTTTTGAAGTTTGGATCAAAATAATGCCTTGAAATGATTTTAATTCCATGAAAAACTCTCAAAAGACATCAAGATCAAAAAAGAAATTTGGTTTGAGGATTGGACAATGTTTCTAAATGATTATGAAGGTTTCATGAATTTTTTGGTGATTTTTAAATTCCTAAAAGTATTTTTAATTAATTAATTCTCATTAATTAATTAAAAATAAACTTTTAAATAATTTAAAAATATTTTTTAATGCAAAAAATAAAAATAAAAATGTTTTTGGTTTCTGGAAATTAATAAAAGTTTATATAAAAATTTTCAGAATTTTTGAATAATTTTTGCTATTTTAAAATAAATGGACAAATTAAATGAAATAAAATGAAAATAAAACTAATTAAATGAAAAGTATATGCAATGGACGGATCAGATTGAAACTGGAAAAGGGGCTGTTGACTTGGCGCGTGATCCAATGGTCTACATTCAAATCAGATTAATTAACTAGTTAAACCTAATTAATTAAGTTAAATGGAAATTATGAATTAATGACATGATCTGAGCCTTTGGTCCACGCGCGGGAAACAACATCCTAGGGTCCAGATTCAAAACACACTAATGACTCAGCTAAACCCTAATTAGGGCACACTAATCTCAGACGGCCGAAACAGTGGTTCCGGTCGTCTTCTCCGGCGGGTTAAAAACCCTAGAACATGCTACAGGCCACCATTCACCAAATTGAAGCTAGGGAAATGATCCTCTACCCAAACCCCATTCAAATCACCCTTCAAACAACATTTATCATTCAAAAACAGGGAGAATCGAATCAAACAAGCTTCACGGGTGAAGTTTCAGAGCATCAGTACATCCTCATTTTTCACTCATTTTCAATTTCAAACACATCATTATGATCAACACAACATACACTTTCATTTTATAACAAGAAAAACAAGTTCTGTGAGAAAGTGTTCTTGGCCATACCTGAGCTGGAAAGCTTCAATGGTGAGCTTCCAGAACCTCTCACTTGTGCAAATGAACTCCCTTGGCCCTTCTGAACTCAATGGAATACCTCAAAGCTCTTGTGGATGGCTGATTTGTGAAGGTGAGTTCTGGTATAGCAGATTTCACAGTTATGTTCTAGAGGGTTTCAAGCTGTGTTCATGGTGGATTCTGGTTCTTTGGAGTATGTATGATTTGCTGGTGAAGAGAGAATGAGTGTTTGATGGCTGTAGAGAGAGATTCGAAGAAGAGGAGTTTTTGACAGATTTTTGTGAGGGCTGTGTTGTGCCTTGTTTCAATGGCCAATGAGTTGCTATAACACTCCCATGATGTGTGAGTAGCCTGTGGAGCAGGTCAGTAGAGGTGGCTGATCAATGTTCCAAGAGTATGGGGGTTTTGGCCAAAAAGTCAAGTTGATTTGTACTTGCAGCATGGGCTATGGCAGCAGCAGTCTAAGGGCTTGTCTTGCTTCAGCTTGAGTCAAGGATGACCCTTGGATTGCTTGTGAAAGTCTGCAGCATTTGGATCATGAGTTGTGAGAGATTTTGCAACTTGCCCACTTGTGTTATTTCATGATTTTTGGTTATGTACATGAGATGATCCTTGCTGAATTTTGGTGTATGATGCTTCATTTGGTCATGGCAATGTGTTAGAGCCAGCTAGTGATCACACAATTCATGGGAGAATGATTTTGCCAAAAAATTCCTCTTTGCATCTTTATGAAAATGGCTTATGGATACTTGAAAACCAAGGCACACAAAATGAGAAATTCCTTGGGCCAATTCTGATTTTATGTCATGTGTAGCATTGGTATGATGATTAGAGGTCATGTTGAAGTCACATAAAGGCTTGCCATGAGAAATTGCAAGTTTTCTATTTGGTGCAAAAGTGAATTTTTAATGATTTTGCTCATCTTTGCAAGGCCATAACTTTTGATCCAAAATGAATTAGGTCATGTTCTTGTACTTTTTGAAAAGGGAATGATCCATTCTACAACTTTCATGACCAAAGTTTTTCCATTTGAAGCTTTTTTGAATCAAAAAGTAAAGGTTGAAAAAGTTGCCTAAAATGACAATTTTATTAAAAGTCAAACTTCCCAAAAAGTCAACTTTGCAAAAGACTTGAAATTCTTCAATTTTGTGAACTTCCAACATCTTCCATGATCAAATAAAGATCATATACATTCAAAATGATGGATAATGCCCTTTGGTTGGGTCATTGGGGGCCTCAGATGCCCTGATTTTACACTGACTTGCTTGAAAAGTCAACTCTTGATCAGATGACTTCCCCATGGAATTTCTTCATGAAAATTGATATGCATACTCCCTATACCATATAGAGACCAATAGAAACAAGAATGACCAAAAAATTTGGAGTTATGGCCTCTGAAACCAAAACCCTAATTTCAGGTCATCTGTACAGTTAAACCTGGCTCTGCTTCCATGCCATTCTCAGTTCTTGTGATTCTTTGACATTCTTGAATTTGAGAGGATATAATATGATACTTGAACACACATGGACCCTTTTGAAGTGATTGATGACCTTTGGAGTGGCTCAAGAAGCTCTTGGATTGCTCAGATCACAAATCCTAGATGCAGATGGCTTTGAACCAATGCAGTGAATCAAAAATGTGATATGAGATGGTATGATTGAGTTTATGCTTATGAAAATGATCACAAGCCATGGTGTGAATGGGTGAGGGCAAATTTGGGGTGTTTACAGCTGCCCCTATTCAAACATGAGTTAGCTGTGCAGGATGTAAGCAATGGCTTAACAGGCAAACAAGATAACTTGTGGTTGAATACCCAAGACAAACCGAAATTTGCACTCACAGAATGAAGAAGAAAAGGGATATAGATTGTAAAAGAAAGTAAAGTATATTGTAAAGTATAGGAGACGGAGGACGACCGTCGAGCAGAGGATGACTGCTGGGTAAAGAGCAATGACGGGGACGGCCGACATGCTGGGGAAAAGTGCGAAAAATAAACCAATGACGGGGACGGCCGACATGCTGGGGATAAAAGGGATTATGATGGGGACGACCATCAAGATAAAGCTGTAAGATTCTCTGGGGATTAATGAAACATGACGAGGACGGCCATCAAGTTCATAAAGTAAAGTAACCAATGATGGGGACGGCCATCGGTCTAAACTGATGAAGGACGATCATCAGGAAAAGTAAAAGGGACCACGACGGGGACGGCCATCGGGTTAAAGAATAAATGAAATAAATAGATGATGAGGTACGGTCATCAAAGGTGAAGGACGATCACCTAGCAGGGGACGGCTGCTCTATTGGGGATAAGATGAGGGACGGTCATCTAAGGTGAAGGACGATCACCTGGCAGGGTACGGCTGCCGAAAATATCGCGACATAGGACGAATGCCGGATAAAAGGTCAACGATGGGGACGGCCATCGGACGAGCATGATGAAGGACGATCATCAAGAGGTGGAGGACGACCACCTAACAGGGGACGGCTGCTCTCAAGGTTTATCATGACATAGGACGAATGTCAGATAACCAAAGTCAACAATGGGGACGACCATTGGATAAAATGATGAAGGGTGATCATCAAAAGGTGAAGGATGATCACCTAGCAGGGGACGGCTGCTAAATATCACGACATAGGACGAATGTCGGATAGAAAATCAACGATGGGGACGGCCATCGGATGAGCATGATGAAGGACAATCATCAAGAGGCGGAGGACGACCACCTAGCAGGGGACGGCTGCTCTCAGGGTTTATCATGACATAAGACGAACGTCAGATAGAAAAAGAATTTGCTTCGTTGGCGATCTACTGGGGAATAGTAAACACGGACGAGTGTTTACATCCAAGAAATAAAGGGTATAAGTGTTTAGATGTTTGTGTATAGATTAAAGATGCGGACGAGCATCCTTAAGACTACGATACGGACGAGTATCGGGTAGAAACAAAAACTGACACGTGTTCAGAGATGATGATACGAACGAGTATTAACTGGTTAACAGAGAACACGGACGAGTGTTGAATCTGAAGGGACCCTTTTGGGGATAGTAGACACAGGCGAGTATCTATATTCAAGAAGACAAGAAGGTTTGACACAGTGTATGGATTAAAGATGCGGACGAGCATCCTTAAGACTATGATGCGGACGATTATCAGGTAGAAACAAACGCTTGACACATGTTCTGAGATGATGGTACAGACGAGTACCAACTGGTTAACAAAGAACATGGACTAGTGCTGAATCTGCGGGGATATAAGTGGTATATACAAGATACGGACGAGTATCTGTATGAGTAGTAAGTATGTGTGATGTATAGATGAGTGTTCAATCTGCTGGTGAGGGTGACACGGACAAGTGTCAAAAGGAGAAGACGTATAGTATAAGAAAGTATCTGATGTACAAAGTGTTTAGATGCCAAGGAAATGTATATATAAGCATGTCCGTGAGTGTAAAGGGGATGTCCCTGGCTTTTTGCTGGGGATATGACATGGACGGGTGCCACAAGGAGTATATACTGGTGTTTGGGCATGTAAGGCAACTGTGTTTGCTGGGGAATCTGGGGGGTATTCTGTATATTGCGGATGGATTGTCATTATCCACAAGCGTTCGATTCAGCACATGGCTTATGATTATGTAATATGTTTGATTTTTGCCGTAATGCTCCGTATTAGACGGAATGCTACGCTTTGCAGGTGAATATGATGCGAATGCCATGATTATGCAAGGATACCGATCCAGGATTCGGATCCCGATGCTGCGAAGATCTCCGGTTGATCTGCTTGAAATGGACATCCCAGCTGGGGATGAGATCATTGGTAAATTTGATGAGATGATATCTGCTTGGGGGGATAGGTCACTGATAGACCCATCCTGATAATGAGGGACCCAACTGGAGTTTATAGAAGCTTTCTTCACTCTGTTATGATCCCTTCATGCGCTGCTCTTCTGGATAGAGGCTGAAGCTCTGTGGGGAGATGGTTCCCTGACTTTTGTACTTAGCTGAGGAGGAAAAATGGTTGGCACCTCAGCTGGGGAGAAATAGCAAGTGGAAACTCAGCTGGGGAGAAAACACTTTGGGTGCTAAGACTGAGTGTTGATTTGTCAGCTTGCTGGGGTGAAGCTTTCATGCCCCAAGTTGCGTTTTGGATACCCGCAATCCTGCAAAGATAGGGAAACGCACAAATAATCCCGAGGTATCCTTTACTGGATTCCGTCATAGGAGTTTAGACACTTCTGAGAGTAAGTATATTTCCTGCAAGCATGTGACTTTTATTATTATTTTTTGAAGATAAGCATCTGTATTCAGGCAATCAGTTTTTCTTAAGACATCAGACATTTTTGCAAATAAAAATGTACAAGATGAAACATGACTGAAAATCTGATTTTATTAATTCATGTGCCCTGAATTGGCGAGATACAGTCAAAGAAACAAATTCCCTGAAATGAGGAGATTGTTACAAAATGAGAAACAAAAGGCTGGCAATGTTGTCGATGCTCCAAGAAGCTTCCCTTTTGCTATGACTCGTATGACATTTGACGTTCTTCTCGTCTTGCTTTCTGAAGAAGGCTGATTCTGAAAGAAGCTTAATCCTTTCGAAGCTTACCAAGTTGTAGGTGATACAGACAAATTCAGAATGCAGTTGTTCGCTTATCCCCTTATTTTGCATGGATCGCCCTTTCGGGTTTTCAATCCATCGGGATACCCATTTTTGCCTGAGTTGTCCGATGCGGCTTTTCAACTCAGCGGGTGTACGTTTTTTGCTTATTTTCCCTTATTTTTGCCCGAGTCTTTTATTCTGTTTTTGAATCGCCGGGATGCCCTATTTTTGCCTGGACTTACATTCTATTTTTGTGTCCAGCGGGTCATTTTTATGCGAAGTATTTTTTAACTGCATCTGAATTCACAGGGGACGGGAAGTCTTCACCATCCATAGTGCTGAGCATCAGTGCTCCACCAGAAAAAACTTTCTTTACTACAAACGGTCCTTCATAATTCGGAGTCCACTTGCCCCTGTGGTCTGTATGCGGAGGGAGTATTCTTTTCAGCACAAGATCCCCTACTTGATACTCTCGGTGCCTGACTTTCTGATCGAAGGCTCTCTTCATTCTCTTCTGATATAGCTGCCCCTGACAGATTGCAGCCAATCTCTTCTCTTCAATCAGACTCAGTTGTTCGTACCGGGATCGGACCCATTCTGCTTCGTTCAGCGTAACATCCATCAGTACCCGCAAGGAGGGTAATTCAACTTCAACAGGTAGGACTGCTTCCATACCATATACAAGCTGATACGGTGTTGCCCTAGTGGATGTTCTGATTGACGTGCGGTACCCATGCAAGGCAAATGGTAGCATTTCATGCCAGTCTTTGTAGGTGACTACCATCTTCTGCACAATCTTCTTGATATTCTTATTAGCTGCCTCGACAGCGCCATTCATCTTTGGCCTTTAAGGAGAAGAATTGTGGTGTTGGATCTTGAAGTCCCGGCACAGCTCTGCCATCATTTTGTTGTTCAAGTTGGAACCATTATCAGTAATGATCCGTTCGGGAACTCCGTATCGACATATGATATCTCTCTTTAGAAATCTGGCTACCACTTGTCTTGTAACATTTGCATAGGAAGCTGCTTCGACCCACTTGGTGAAATAGTCAATGGCAACCAGGATGAATCTGTGACCATTTGAAGCAGTCGGTTCGATCTTGCCAATCATATCGATGCCCCACATAGCAAAGGGCCAGGGTGAAGACATCACATTCAAAGGATTGGGAGGCACATGCACCCTATCCGCATAAATCTGGCATTTATGGCATTTTCTGGCATAGGCACAACAGTCTGCATCCATTGTGATCCAGTAATAACCTGATCTTAGCAACTTTTTAGCCATGGCATGCCCTCCAGCATGGGCACCAAAGGATCCTTCGTGCACTTCATGCATCAACAAGCCCGCTTTTGTCTTAGTAACGCATCTGAGGAGTACCATATCAAAGTTTCTTTTGTACAGGGAACCATCAGTGTTCAGAAAGAAACTACCAGCAAGCCTTCTCAATGTCTTCTTATCATTGGAAGATGCCCCAGGTGGGTATGTTTGATCCTCCAAGAAGCACTTAATGTCATGGAACCAAGGCTTATCATCTTTGACAATGTCTGCTGTGAATACATATGCTGGTCTGTCAAGTCTGGACACTGAGATTTGAGGTACAAAGTTGGCAGCTTGCACTTTGATCATGGATGAAATGGTAGCCAGAGCATCCGCAAACTGATTCTCGTCCCGAGGGATATACTCAAGCTTGACTGTTGTAAAGAAAGTCAATAACCTCCTTGTATAATCCCTGTAAGGTATCAGATGATCCTGGTGGGTGTACCATTTGCCGTTGGTTTGATTAACTACCAGAGCTGAATCTCCGAATACAGTCAAAGTCTTGATCCTGAGGTCAATGGCTTCCTCAAGACCCATAATGCATGCTTCGTATTCAGCTTCGTTGTTAGTGCAGTTGAAAGTGAGTTTTGCCGAGAAAGGCATGTGAACTCCTTTAGGTGTAATGAGTACTGCACCAACACCACGACCATTCATATTAACAGCCCCATCAAACATCATAGTCCATTCTTCTTCCGAGTCGGGCCCTTCAGTGTGAATAGGCTCTTCATGATCTTTTGCTTTTATGAACATGATGTCTTCATCGGGGAAGTCAAATCTCATAGGCTGGTAATCATTAATAGGTTGCTCAGCAAGATATTCAGACAATACACTGCCCTTGATGGCTTTCTGAGATGTGTATTGGATGTCATATTCTGTGAGGATCATTTGCCATCTCGCAACCCGTCCGGTAAGTGCTGGCTTCTCAAAAATGTACTTAACTGGATCCATCTTTGAGATCAACAAAGTAGTGTGGGTCAACATATACTGTCTCAGTCGGCGAGCAGCCCACGCTAAAGCATAGCAAGTTTTCTCGAGCAGTGAATAACGTTGTTCACAATCGGTAAACTTTTTGCTTAGGTAGTATATTGCATACTCTTTTCGACCAGACTCGTCATGTTGGCCCAGCACACACCCCATAGACTCTTCTAACACTGTCAAGTACATTATCAGAGGTCTTCCTTCAACTGGAGGCATAAGGATTGGTGGTTCTTGCAAGTATTCTTTGATCTTGTCAAAAGCCTTCTGGCAATCTTCGTTCCACCTGACCGTCTGTTCTTTTCTCAACAATTTGAACAAAGGTTCACAGGTTGCTGTAAGGTGAGATATGAACCTTGAGATGTAGTTCAATCTACCTAGAAACCCTCGAACTTCTTTTTCAGACTTCGGTGCCGGCATTTCTTGAATGGCTTTGACTTTATCAGGGTCAACCTCAATCCCCTTCTCGCTTACAATAAATCCCAACAGCTTACCAGATCGTACCCCGAATGTGCATTTGTTGGGGTTTAACTTCAGTTGGTACTTCCTCAGACGCTTGAATAGCTTCAGCAGATTTACCAGGTGGTCTTCTTCAGTGAGGGACTTGGCAATCATGTCATCCACGTAACATTCGATTTCTTTATGGATCATATCGTGGAATAATGTCACCATAGCCCGTTGATATGTTGCACCCGCATTCTTCAGTCCAAATGGCATTACCTTGTAACAGAACGTGCCCCAGGGTGTGATGAAGGTTGTCTTCTCCATGTCTTCAGGTGACATTTTGATCTGATTGTATCCTGAAAATCCGTCCATGAAGGAGAATACCGAGAACTGAGCCGTATTATCCACCAATACATCAATGTGAGGTAATGGGAAATCATCCTTCGGACTGGCTCTGTTAAGGTCCCGGTAGTCAACACACATTCTCACTTTGCCGTCTTTCTTAGGCACAGGTACTATATTAGCAACCCACGGTGGATAGCTAGTTACAGCAAGGAACCCGACGTCCCACTGCTTTTGTACCTCTTCTATGATTTTCATTGCCATGTCTGGGCGAGTACGGCGCAGTTTCTGTTTAACCGGTGGGCATTCTTCTCTTAAAGGCAGCTTGTGCACAACAATGTCGGTGTCCAAACCTGGCATATCTTGATAAGACCAAGCGAACACGTCCACATACTCTTGAAGCAGGTCAATCAGTTGTCTCTTCACTGAGTCTTGTAAGCAGGCCCCGATTTTAACTTCTTTCACATCTTCATCTGTACCAAGATTAATCGTTTCGACCTCCTCCTGATGAGGAGTGATAACCTTTTCCTCTTGTCTCAACAATCTGGCTAGCTCTTCAGGAAGCTCGTAATCTTCTTCAACCCCTTCATCAGCTTGATTGATTGGATTGTCAAAGTCATACGAAGTCATAGCCGTGCTGTTGTCGGTGCAGTCTGGAAGGCACTCTCTGCAAGGGTTCAGTTTGTTCATTTTAGTGATTGATTTTAATCTTGTTTAGAAAAGTGAAATAAAGTCGTCATTTTGAAAACATTGCCATTTATTTTTTTGTACAAAAAGAAAAATGGAAAAAACAGTGAGCGAAAAAGAAAAAGACTCATTTGCAAAAGATGTCTGATATTTCATTGATTAATCTTGTTGCATAAAAATTACAGATGGCCCGATTACAAAATGAGTCTTGTCATCTTGGGCAAGATGCAAGACTTGATGCATGCTCAAAATACAGGAAATAATAATTACTCTGCAGGAGTAACTCTTATAATTTCCTGGGAATACCAGTTTGAGATACTGCTCCCCGGGATCTTTGGACGTATCCAACTCTCCAGGTTGCGGTCGCTTTCATCCTCGTCTTCCAAATTGTTGACAGCATCAGGGGTGAGCATCCCCCACTAACAAAGTTGGGCTTCTTAGCAGCCTCTGCTTGATCTTGTTGAGTTGGTTTGTAAGCCAACCCAAATCTATCCTCCTTCTTCTCCACAGGCAGCAACTTGCCCCAGCCTTGGGCAGTCCCTTCTTCAACAACCTTCCGGGCTTGTTGATAATATGTCATTGAGGTTCCAGGTACAGCAGATGTTTCATTTATGTTCAAGGCCTCAAACCCTTGACTCATCGTTTCATGGATCTCCCCATCCATCTCAATGTATTTGTAGGTAGCCGGATGGCTAACAAAAATATCTTCCTCTCCACAAATAGTAACGACTTGGCCCTCCCACTCGAATTTTAACTTCTGGTGAAGGGTAGACGTAACTGCGCCAGCGGCGTGAATCCATGGTCTACCCAACAAACAGCTGTAGGCAGGCTGAATGTCCATCACGTAGAAGGTCGTTTTGAAAGTTTGTGGGCCAATCGTTATAGGCAACTCAATTTCTCCCAGAACTGATCTCTTAGAACCGTCAAAGGCTCTTACTACCAAGTTACTGGGACGTAATGCCAATCCTTCATACTCTAGCTTCACAAGGGCTTTTTTAGGTAAGACATTGAGGGATGATCCTGTGTCTACCAGCACATGGGAAAGAACTGCACCCTTACACTCCATGGTAATGTGCAAAGCCTTGTTATGATTGCGGCCTTCCGTAGTTAAATCAGTGTTGGTGAACCCTAGTCCATTACTAGCATTAACGTTTCCAACCACAGCTTCCAACTGATTGACGGTAATCTCCTCCGGCACATAAGCTGTGTGCAAGACTTTTAGTAGTGCGTTCCGATGAGCCTCGGAGCACATTAACAATGATAGAATGGAGATCTTAGAAGGCGTCTGGTGAAGCTGGTCCACTATCTTGTAATCACTTTTCTTGATGATTCTCATGAATTCATCAACTTCTTGATCAAAAGGTGTTTTCAAAGCCTCCTTAACAATTTGCTCTTCTTGCACCATGCTCTTCCCTTTTGCCTTGGTAGCAGCTTCTGCCTCAGCAGTGGGTCTTTGAATTTGCGGGGCAAAGAGACGTCCGCTTCGAGTGAAGCCTCCGCCTCCTCCCACATTGTCTATTTGTGGTGGAGAAGTTGATGATTCGAGAGTGATTTTCTGTCCTTCGCAGTATAGATCAGAGCCGTAATGCCAAAGGATGGCATTACTGCTTTCATAAGGTACTGGCCCAGGCACTGTGATAGTGACTGGACTGATGGAAGCCGCAGAAGGGATCATGATAGTATGTGGATCATAGTATATTGTGACTGGTGCTCTGATAGGAGTGGCGCTTTGTGAGTTGTAGGCAGAATCATTTTCAGGATCATAATAAATTATAACTGTTGAGACGCTTTCATTGTTTGCTGTTGATGTTGTAGGGGACACTGTTGAATGGATGGGTGTTGCTGTTGTAGGAGATTCTGAATGAAGGGGTGCTGAAGTTGTAGAAGGGATGTTTGCTAATATTTGGTCCGTTGAAGTAACAGATGAAGCATTTGTTGATGAAACTGAAAAGTTGTTTGGAACAATGGTTGTTGCAGTTGTAGAAGACTCGGGAACTGTTGTTAAGGAGATTGCTGGATTGGTGGGTATTGAGGTTGTGATTTGAAGCAAGCCACTCTGGATGAGACCATCTATGCCATCTCTCAAGTTATCACAACCATTCACTGAAATGTTGCAATAAGCACACCCTAGCTCACATCCCGGGAATATTTGACATTCAAGGAGTTGAGCTTTAATCTCTACCAAGGGTGTCCGAATCTGACCCACACTGGTTATCAAGTAAGACGGCTTGTCTTCTTCAATAGCATTGATTCTGGGGCCACCATGGTTTGGCATAGGGTTCTTGTTAACATTTGGTGGTGGTGCAAAGTTTAGAGCCTTAGAATCTACCAAGTCCTGTACCTTCATGTGCAAAGCTCTTCACTTCTCTGTACTATGGCCAGGTGCATTCGAATGAAAAGCACATCTGGCGCTGGCGTCATAATTTATGGGTATACTGGTAGGATCTGGAGGTGCCAATGTCCTTAGCTCAACCAGGTTGAGTTTTAGGAGTTGTGGCAATAATGTGGCATAAGGCATAGGGATCGGATCGATCACCCTATTGGCCTGAGACGGTCTCTGTTGAAATGGTCTTTGCTGATTGTTGTTGTTGGTGTTGTTGTAGTTTCTCTGAGGAGGATACTAAGTTTGTTGCTGATAATTTTGTTGTTGTGGTTGATAAGCTGGTTGTGGATGAATTGGAGCGGGAATGGTGACTTCTGCCACAGACCTATGAACATATTGGGGTCTGCCTCTGCTGGCATGGATAGCATTGGTCTCACCAGTTCTTCTTGGGCCCACAAAAGGCTTCCTTGTGTTGCTGGATGAGCTGGCACCGTTGTCAGAAATTTTGCCCATCTTTAATAGGCTCTCAATTCTTTCTCCAGCTATAACGACATCTGCAAAGCTGGTATAAGAAAAGGCAGCTAGCCTATCAATGTATGTCCCTTGGAGGGTGTTCATAAACATATCAGCCATCTCCCTTTCTGACATGGGTGGCTGGACAGCAGCAGCTAGCTGTCTCCACCTCTGGGCGTACTCCCGGAAGCTTTCCCTGGATGACTGTGACATTCCCATCAGGAGGGTCCTGTTGGGTGCCATATCCAAATTATACTGGTATTGTCTAATAAAGGCCTCCGCCAAGTCCTTCCAACACCTGACGGTTGCTCTGGTCAGATGAGAGTACCATTCCCTTGAAGCTCCCGTTAAGCTATCCTCAAAATAAAACATCCATAGCTTTTCATCCATGGTATATGCCTTCAGCCTCCCCAGAAAGGATTGTAAGTGGGTCCGTGGACAGGAGGTTCCGTTGTACTTTTCAAAGCACGAAGGTTTAAACTTGTGGGGAATCCTGACCCCGTCCACTAAGCCCATGTCCATAACATCAAAACCCAAGGAGTTTTGAGACTCCAAGGACCTTAATTTTTCAGCAATTTCATCTAGCCTTCTGTCATAGGCTTCATCCCCATCTCCCATCACTGTGAACTGATCTTCCTGGGGGTCTTCTTGCAGCACTCTGCCCGTAGTAGCATTCCCTTGTACATTAGCGGGGATGTTGATCTCTGGATGAAGGTGGGGTCCAAATACAGGTGGGTTGATATGAGGCTGAACCCTCTCGTTGTTGCTTGTCCCACCAGTCCCTAGATGGGGATCTTCCTGAGTCTGCCTCTCTACCAAGGCTCTTAATCTCTCTTGGCTCTGTGCCAATCCATTCATCACCTCCATAAATTGTGTCATCTAATTCCTCATTTCCAATCTCTCATTGGCCATTTGGTTCCTGACCTCTGTAAGGTCCTGTTGTACCTGGTCCATCTGTATACCCGGAAGGTTGTTGCGGGTGGGATATCTATGTGGACGGTTGAGTGGGAACACCCGACGTCGAGCAATAGTTCCTGAGATCACAACAGAGTTAGTAACAAAAACAAGACAAACCTACAAAATAAACAAAGGTTAGCATGCAATGCAGTATGCTTATTTGTTTCCAAGGTATCCGGCTTGGCACTTGGTTTTGACCTTTCCAGACCCTTGAGGGAGATGCTTGTGATGTTGCTTGAAAGAAACTCAGATCGAATAAACTGATACATATATTACAAAAAGTAAATGATACATAGTTTGTTTCTTACAAATCATTCCCTCTGAGGGGTCAAAAAAAATAAAAGTACATGAAATGAAAGTAACAACAAGCAAAAGTCAGACACCAAGACCAAACTCATCCTCCTGAACTTCCTTGAGAAGTGCTTCAGTCACAGGATCAGCTGGACACTCTGTGAGGTTCCTGATAAGGAGATTCCTGGTAGTAACAGTTGCAGTTAGCTTCTTGTGCTGACTCTGGTCCTTTGACCTCTTCACACCAGCTCTAATCTTCAACTCTGAGATCTCTCTCTGGGCTGCTAGCAGGGCTTCCTGTTGCTCCTTTGCACTAGCCTCCAACTGCTCAATCTTGTCTTGAGTCCTCTTATCTTCCAGAGTACGAGCTTTAGTGATCCTGACCCACCTGGCTTGACTCTCTTTCAGATACAAATCAGTCCTGGCCTTTTGGAACTGAGCCTCCTTGCAGGCATTCTTCAAAATCTGTTCTCCAGCCCTTGACTTCTTGATGTAATCCTCTGACTTCTCAATTCTGGCCAGATGCTCCACCTTTAGCTTTTCTAACCTTTCAATGTCCAAGCGACCATCACTCCTCTCCCAGAGGGTCTTCTGTAGAGCCCGAGTCAGATTCTCATTTCTCTCTTTCAGTTTCTCAAACTCCTCTAGACTGACAGTGGCAAGAGGTGGTGCTGTGGATGGCCCAGGGGTGTCTTCAATGGTAAAGGGTATCCCAGAAATTTGTGCCCTGGCATGAGACCACTCATAGTACTGTGCTGAAGCCACATTGTTGCATCTTCCCAGAATGGTTACCCCTTTAGTCTGGACATTGTCCCAAGCCCAGGATGCTTGCCTGACAATAGCCAGATTAGGCTGAGTCTCACAGTAAAGGGTCTCAGCCAAGTCTTGTGCCTTAGGAGTGTGGACTAATGCATAGCCCAGTTGTCTTTTGAATAGCAGAGGGTTATAGTTGATGCAACCCTTTACTCCTATCAGGGGTACATTGGGGAACTGCCCACAACTAGTAATGATGTCCCTGCCTTTTGTGCTTTGAGTGCACCACCTGATATCAGCTGAAGTTAAAGCAGTGAGTCTTCTGGCCCAATTCCTCTGCTGATGAGGATTCAAAAATGCATCAGTCTTGGGCAAGTGCCTGAGCAACCAGGTATGGAAAAGGGGAGCACAACACCTCACCAATCTTCCTCTCTGCTTTTCATTCCTTTGGTGGACAGAGTAGTAGAAATCTCCCAGTAAGGTGGGTACTGGGTTCCTCAGGATAAAAAGATGGATTGCATTCTTGCTAACAAACTTAGGCTCATCTGCAAATAAAATAACCCCATATATGCTAAGGGCCAATAAAACACAGACTGCCTTCCACTCTCCCAAGGAGGCCTTCAGGATGGCCTGAGAGGTCAAGAAATCCAAATGTAGACCAGAGATTCCAGCCTTGGTAGTCATATTCTGCCCAATCAGAACTGGTTCCAGATGTAATGCCTTTTCTATCTCTTCATTACTGGGAAAAGCCATCTCTGGGTTGAAGGGGACCCCACCCCTGATAGGTACACCAACCAATGATGAATACTCCTCTAATAAAGGTCCCAACTGAAAATCCTGAAAAGTGAAACACCTCAGAGGGGGATCATAGAACTGCAGGCAAGTATGAATCAGGCTCCTCTGTGAAGGGTCCAAATCCATAACCACATCAAGTATGCCTCCATAGTGTTCTCTGAATAGTGGTATATGGTCTGGAGTAATCAGGGTCTGAATCTTCCTGATGTTAGCCAACTCAGGCTCAAAGAAATGGTAGGAGATATTACTCTTCTTGGGTGCCATGTTGCTGAAGAAGAGCTGAGACAGATGCTGAGAATAACACTGAAAATGGGCCACTGACAGGCTGGTGCAGGTGACTGAAGCAGGTAGCTGATAGCTGAAGTAGATACTGATGAGGATAGGTCTATGCTGATGAAGGGGTCAAAACCAAGCCAAAATAAAGTATGGATACCCTGAAAAACAAATAAGCAAATGTTAAAATGATGCAATGGTGATGTATGAAAATGATATGCAAGGGTTTGTGACTGAGCTGGATCTGATCAAGTGCTCTGATATAGGTCCATGTATGTTCAAGAAATCCAGATGGAGGTTCATAAGTCCAGTAACCAAGGTGGGGGACTCAAATAAAGAGTCACATGTCCCGGGTTAAAATCACAAGAACAGTTCCAACATGGAGTACTCTTAATCAAAACAAAGTAATAGGGTATGCTGAGGCCAAGGGTTCCTGCAAACCTGTAAACAGCCCAACCCCCTCACAGGTGGTGAACTAAAACAAGGATCCTCAGACTCGGATCAGTTACGAGAAGTGTAAACACTTCTAACCCGGAGGTACAGTGTTTACAATAACCATAAAAGATCCTCCTCTAATTCACCTCAGTTTCTGAAGGTCGTAATAAAGGTCATCCAGACTTAGCAGGCTTCCCAGATAGCCCTAGTACTACAGGAAATCTGCAGCACAGAGTTCTCAAGAAGAAACCCATATCTGAACCGTGTTTCATATTCCCGCACCAGACCGAAATGGAATGGGAAAGAACATGAACCACTCTAGCCTAGGTGTCACTCAGGTCCTAGGTATAGGACCTCAACTCTCAATAGAACACCCCCCCACCAAAGCAACAAAATAGATCCAGCCAGCACAGTATGACAGTATGATATATGTAAAACTATAAAGAAAGCAGTAAAACAACTGTACATAAAGCAAAAATAAATACAAATACAAGCACAAATAGCACATAACACCCCAGTAAACACAAATCAATCAAGCGCTAGGAGGAACTCACAAAAAGAACCAAAAGCCCTGGTTACAGTATAAGGATCCCTAGCAGAGTCGCCAAGCTGTCGCTCCCAAAAGATGAGACTGGGCTCAAATGGGGTACAGACGCGAACAGTCGGCGAAAGAGGGATGTGAGAACACACAGGAGTGAACTCACAGGAAAAGAAAGAGTCGCCAGCTAGGCATTTTTATCCCGGAGGAAAGGTAATGCTGCATAGACCTAGAAAATATATGGATAAGACGGTTGCGAACCAGAGAGACTGAGAAAGGGGGTTGGTTACAACCTGGGAATGTATTAGCACCCAGATTGTCTGCCGTACTCGACGGGATCCACGCTTAAAAGATTTGTGTTTTAAAGGGGTAGTGTCAGTGCATTTGTGTATAAAAGCTGGAAAGAATGCAAGTGTCAGTGTAAAAGAGGTGTAAAGTGTATAAAAGAAGTGTCAGTGTAAGAACAAGAATGAAATGCTCAAGTTACTGAGGCTAAAAGAATAAAGCTGGAAAGAAGGGGGATGTACAGAGACTTTTGTTCGATAACTGTTAAGTTATGCCTACGTATCCTCTCGTGCAATGAGGAAGTCAGAACACCGTAGTTCGACCCAAAGAGACTGAAAGATGAATTGACTGATGAACTGCTTACTTGCCTATGCTCAAGTGTATGATCTGTCTGGCACAGATGCAAACTGTCTTGCATTAGACGGAAGAAGCAGATTCTCGTTTGTGAATGAAGATGATGAGAAAAGAATCCCGGAGGAGACGATTATTGTTTGTTTTTGAGTTTTCAGTCTTTTATTGCTTTTGAAAGTTTGTCATAAGTTAATGAGCTTAAGCCTAAACCAATGGGTTAGTAAACTCATCACATCCTCCCTCTGATTAGGGGTAATGAGAATACCTTAAGTGTGAAGTCAGCATCTCACACTTAATCACCATTTGGTGTAGGATTAAGATCATTATCTTACTTGTGATTATTTAGATGTTTTTGTTGTTTTTGTTTAGTGTTAAGTAATGAGATTAAGCCATAATCAGGGATTAAACAGACTCATTACACCATCCCAATAGAAGGATAATAAATGAGAATGTTTAAGCTGAGGAAGACTCCTCAACTTAATCCATGATTAGGGATTAACCTCATGACAAAACAAAGCCGTTATTAGATGGATTTTAGTTAATGATAAGATGAAGAAGTGATTTTTTATGATTTGTAAGACAACTTGAGGGGGACTTGTCCATTAACACTAGGGTTAGTCCTTCTTAACCTATTAAGGAAGAATTAGAACCCTAATGCAAAGCCCAAGTTACAAGCTTGATGTCTTGATGATTATTAAGTGAATTGATTAAAGGATTTAAACACATTAAGGGTTTAACACTTAGGATTAAAGTTATACACTCCATCCTAATAGAAGGATGCAGGCATAAGCTTAATCACAAAGCCTTAAAGCCTTTAGGGTTTAGTCCCTGATTATGAGGTGAGAAGAGAAGACTCAAAGAGACACAAAGGTAAAACTAAGTGGAGAGACTAATCAAAACCCTAATCATTGTCATGCTTGGTTGTCCCTAAGGTTTGTGAGGTTAACAAGAGAAATCTTCAATGGAACCACCAGGAAGCAGATGAAAGGATCAGGAGAAGCAAAGTAACTTGCTTCATTTAAGAAGACAAGTCACTTGGAGAAAGAAGGTAAGAAGAAGAAGAAAGAGCAAGCTCAATCTCAAACACAAGACAAAAATGCAGCAAGGATGCATGAAAGAGATGAAAAGAAATTGTGAGAAGTGAAGGCAAATTCACCTCTCCAAGTAACTTACCACCTGAAAAGTTAGTGAAGGAAATGAAATGCAATGCAAATGGGATGCAATGGCATGATGCAAACCAAAACCAGAAGCATATATGAAATGATGATGATGCTATGATATGGTGCAAACATGAATCAAGGCATGAGGATGATCATATGAACCAATGGATGCAAATGGAGCAAGTTTAGAACCATGAACACACATAAACAGTTATGAGATGCAAATGACATACAACATGGCAAATACATGATGCAATGATCAAACATGCTTTTAACATGTCTTAAGATGTCCAATGAATCAAATGGATGCATAAAATGCAATGGCAAGTCATGGTATGCAAGCAAATGCAAGATGAATGCAAAAGGAAGCCCAAATTAGGGTTTATGACCAATGCATCAAACAAAAACCAAAATCAGAAGCAAACATCAAGATAAAAAATTGAAAATGCATTCAAAGTAACCCTAATCCTACACAAACTCACTACCCAAAGGAGGGGTTCTAACTCTTAACCTAATGTAAGTTATGAATTTCCTAAGTTTTCTAGGGTTTTAGGGTACCTTAACAAGAAAAATGCCAAACAAATTGAAAATGAAGGATCAAATCATGCCAATTTAATCTCACAAACTACATGCTAAACAAAATGCAATGCAAAAAGAATCAAAGTCCAACTCTCAATGGTTAGGCAGAAATGATTTTTTGAAGTTTGGATCAAAATAATGCCTTGAAATGATTTTAATTCCATGAAAAACTCTCAAAAGACATCAAGATCAAAAAAGAAATTTGGTTTGAGGGTTGGACAATGTTTCTAAATGATTATGAAGGTTTCATGAATTTTTTGGTGATTTTTAAATTCCTAAAAGTATTTTTAATTAATTAATTCTCATTAATTAATTAAAAATAAACTTTTAAATATTTTAAAAATATTTTTTAATGCAAAAAATAAAAATAAAAATGTTTTTGGTTTCTGGAAATTAATAAAAGTTTATATAAAAATTTTCAGAATTTTTGAATAATTTTTGCTATTTTAAAATAAATGGACAAATTAAATGAAATAAAATGAAAATAAAACTAATTAAATGAAAAGTATATGCAATGGACGGATCAGATTGAAACTGGAAAAGGGGCTGTTGACTTGGCGCGTGATCCAATGGTCTACATTCAAATCAGATTAATTAACTAGTTAAACCTAATTAATTAAGTTAAATGGAAATTATGAATTAATGACATGATCTGAGCCTTTGGTCCACGCGCGGGAAACAACATCCTAGGGTCCAGATTCAAAACACACTAATGACTCAGCTAAACCCTAATTAGGGCACACTAATCTCAGACGGCCGGAACAGTGGTTCCGGTCGTCTTCTCCGGCGGGTTAAAAACCCTAGAACATGCTACAGGCCACCATTCACCAAATTGAAGCTAGGGAAATGATCCTCTACCCAAACCCCATTCAAATCACCCTTCAAACAACATTTATCATTCAAAAACAGGGAGAATCGAATCAAACAAGCTTCACGGGTGAAGTTTCAGAGCATCAGTACATCCTCATTTTTCACTCATTTTCAATTTCAAACACATCATTA
This sequence comes from Lathyrus aphaca, assembly GCA_963966055.1. Lineage (NCBI taxonomy): Eukaryota > Viridiplantae > Streptophyta > Magnoliopsida > Fabales > Fabaceae > Lathyrus > Lathyrus aphaca. Next base: position 722,009,666 of record OZ014519.1, on the reverse strand, counting down.
TGATCAGCACAACATACACTTTCATTTTATAACAAGAAAAACAAGTTCTGTGAGAAAGTGTTCTTGGCCATACCTGAGCTGGAAAGCTTCAATGGTGAGCTTCCAGAACCTCCCACTTGTGCAAATGAACTCCCTTGGCCCTTCTGAACTCAATGGAATACCTCAAAGCTCTTGTGGATGGCTGATTTGTGAAGGTGAGTTCTGGTATAGCAGATTTCACAGTTATGTTCTAGAGGGTTTCAAGCTGTGTTCATGGTGGATTCTGGTTCTTTGGAGTATGTATGATTTGCTGGTGAAGAGAGAATGAGTGTTTGATGGCTGTAGAGAGAGATTCGAAGAAGAGGAGTTTTTGACAGATTTTTGTGAGGGTTGTGTTGTGCCTTGTTTCAATGGCCAATGAGTTGCTATAACACTCCCATGATGTGTGAGTAGCCTGTGGAGCAGGTCAGTAGAGGTGGCTGATCACTGTTCCAAGAGTATGGGGGTTTTGGCCAAAAAGTCAAGTTGATTTGTACTTGCAGCATGGGCTATGGCAGCAGCAGTCTAAGGGCTTGTCTTGCTTCAGCTTGAGTCAAGGATGACCCTTGGATTGCTTGTGAAAGTCTGCAGCATTTGGATCATGAGTTGTGAGAGATTTTGCAACTTGCCCACTTGTGTTATTTCATGATTTTTGGTTATGTACATGAGATGATCCTTGCTGAATTTTGGTGTATGATGCTTCATTTGGTCATGGCAATGTGTTAGAGCCAGCTAGTGATCACACAATTCATGGGAGAATGATTTTGCCAAAAAATTCCTCTTTGCATCTTTATGAAAATGGCTTATGGATACTTGAAAACCAAGGCACACAAAATGAGAAATTCCTTGGGCCAATTCTGATTTTATGTCATGTGTAGCGTTGGTATGATGATTAGAGGTCATGTTGAAGTCACATAAAGGCTTGCCATGAGAAATTGCAAGTTTTCTATTTGGTGCAAAAGTGAATTTTTAATGATTTTGCTCAACTTTGCAAGGCCATAACTTTTGATCCAAAATGAATTAGGTCATGTTCTTGTACTTTTTGAAAAGGGAATGATCCATTCTACAACTTTCATGACCAAAGTTTTTCCATTTGAAGCTTTTTTGAATCAAAAAGTAAAGGTTGAAAAAGTTGCCTAAAATGACAATTTTATTAAAAGTCAAACTTCCCAAAAAGTCAACTTTGCAAAAGACTTGAAATTCTTCAATTTTGTGAACTTCCAACATCTTCCATGATCAAATAAAGATCATATACAATCAAAATGATGGATAATGCCCTTTGGTTGGGTCATTGGGGGCCTCAGATGCCCTGATTTTACACTGACTTGCTTGAAAAGTCAACTCTTGATCAGATGACTTCCCCATGGAATTTCTTCATGAAAATTGATATGCATACTCCCTATACCATATAGAGACCAATAGAAACAAGAATGACCAAAAAATTTGGAGTTATGGCCTCTGAAACCAAAACCCTAATTTCAGGTCATCTGTACAGTTAAACCTGGCTCTGCTTCCATGCCATTCTCAGTTCTTGTGATTCTTTGACATTCTTGACTTTGAGAGGATATAATATGATACTTGAACACACATGGACCCTTTTAAAGTGATTGATGACCTTTGGAGTGGCTCAAGAAGCTCTTGGATTGCTCAGATCACAAATCCTAGATGCAGATGACTTTGAACCAATGCAGTGAATCAAAAATGTGATATGAGATGGTATGATTGAGTTTATGCTTATGAAAATGATCACAAGCCATGGTGTGAATGGGTGAGGGCAAATTTGGGGTGTTTACACATATCTTCCATAATCTCTGTTGCTTCCTTCTTATCCACACAACGAAGCAAAGTTGAATCATTATTGCGCTTGTACAAAATCCCATTACTCATAAAGAACTTAGCAGAAAACCTTCTCAGAAACTTTCTATCTTTGATAGATGTCCCCTCAGGGAACTCCTGAGCTTCAAGATATCTTTTCACTTCATAAAACCAAGGCTTTTCTTCTGCTTCTTCAGTGCCAATCTCATTGCAATATGCAGGCTTCTCAAATCTATCAATAGTAATCTTGGGAGCTTCATCATCCCAGTTGATCTCAAACATGGATGCCATGGTGGCTAAAGCATCCGCCAACTGATTCTCTCTTCGTGGAATATGTCCAAAGGTAATTTCCTTGAAATGTGGGATCAAAGACAACACATACTCTCTGTAAGGAATGAGGTTGTCATGCTTGGTATCCCAATCTCCTTTAATCTGACTTACTACCAGGGCTGAATCTCCATACACATCAAGGAACTAAATCTTCATATCAATAGCAGCTTTAATACCCAGGATACATGCCTCATACTCAGCCATGTTATTGGTACAATAGAAACAAAGTCTGGCAGTGATTGGGGTATGACAACCTTCAGGGGAACTAATCACAACACCAACACCATTACCAAGTGCATTAGAAGCTCCATCAAAAACCATAGTCCATCGGGATCCTTGTTCAGGTTCGTCATATTGTCCAGGTTCTTTAGTAATAATCATAATGTCTTCATCAGGGAACTCAAAACTCATTGACTGGTAATCATCCACTGCTTGATGAGCCAAATGATCAGCTACAACACTCCCTTTAATGGCCTTCTGAGTAGTATACTGTATGTCATATTCTGTTAAGATCATTTGCCATCTTGCTATTCTTCTGGAGAGAGCAGGTTTCTCGAATATATACTTGATTGGATCCATCTTCGAAATCAATAAGGTAGTATGAGTCAACATATACTGTCTTAGTCGGCGAGCAGCCCATGCCAAAGCGCAGCAAGTTTTCTCGAGCAGTGAGTATCTTGTTTCACAGTCGGTAAACTTTTTGCTAAGGTAGTATATTGCCTGCTCTTTTCGACCAGACTCGTCATGTTGCCCCAATACACACCCTATTGAGTTGTCTAACACTGTTAAGTACATAATCAAGGGTCTTCCATCAACTGGTGGTATCAAAATTGGAGGTTCTAGCAGATATTTCTTGATTTCATCAAAGGCAGTCTGACACTCATCATTCCATTCCATCACCTGATCTTTCTTCAACAACTTGAAGATTGGCTCACAGGTGGCAGTTAATTGGGAAATAAATCTTGCAATGTAATTCAATCGTCCCAAGAAACCTCTAACTTCCTTCTCAGTACGGGGAGCTGGCATCTCTTGTATAGCTTTCACTTTTGCAGGATCCACTTCAATACCTTTTCCACTGACTATGAAACCCAAGAGTTTACCAGATCTAACTCCAAAAGTACACTTGTTTGGGTTCAATCTCAACTTGTATTTCTTCAACCTCTCAAATAACTTATGCAGATGATCAAGATGTTGCTCTTCATTTTGGGACCTGGCTATCATATCATCCACATACACCTCTATCTCATGATGAATCATATCATGAAACAAAGCCACCATAGCACGCTGATATGGTGCCCCTGCATTCTTCAAACCAAATGGCATCACCTTATAGCAAAAGGTTCCCCACTGTGTAACAAATGTTGTCTTCTCCATATCTTCAGGTGCCATCTTGATCTGATTGTAACCAGAAAAACCATCCATAAAAGAGAATACCTTATGCTGGGCAGTGTTGTCTACCAGAACATCAATATGAGGAAGTGGAAAGTCATCTTTGGGGCTGGCCTTGTTCAAATCCCTGTAGTCTACACACATACGTACCTTACCATCTTTCTTAGGTACCGGTACCACATTTGCAACCCACTGAGGATAAGAAGTCACAGCTAAGAACCCTGCATCAAACTGTTTCATTACCTCTGCCTTAATCTTCTCTGACATTTCAGGACACATGCGACGAACCTTCTGCTTCTTTGGATGACAATCTTCTTTTACCGGTAAACGGTGAACCACAATGTCTGTATCCAACCCTGGCATATCTTCATAAGACCAAGCAAAGATCTCCACATAGTCACGTAACATCTGAATCAATCTGCTCTTGACACTATCCTCTAATTCATCCCCTATCTTGACCTCTTTCCTGTTTTCTTCAGTTCCCAAATTCACAACTTCAACTGGCTCTTCATGTGGTTGTATAGCTTTCTCTTCTTGTTGTAACAACCTAACAAGCTCTACAGGTACTTCACAATCGTCCTCAATTCCGTCTTCAGCTTGATAGATCGGATTCTCGAAATTATAATTGGCAATAGTAGAACTGTTATCAACAGGATCCAGAGTGGATGAGGATCTGCATTTTAGTGATGTGGGTGTGTGTAAGAACACATAGCTGATAAAACAAAAATAAAAGAAAAGAAAGACAAGGAACACAATATTTACGACAACGAAACATCCATTGATTTTTATTGAATGAAGTATGCAAATGAAATGACATCCCGTAACAAGCACATCATTGTGCCCCGGGTAAGGCACAAGGCTTAAGAGTTCAATTGTTCAAGAAATTACAAACTTAAAAAAGTAACAACACAGTAATAGTATTTACTCCTGACTAAAGGAGATAGGAATAACATCTTCAGCCTTCCAGTTATTGAGCCCAGCACCCACAGTAGGAAAAATCCAAGCATCCAAGTTGTAGTCTTCATCATAGTCACCCACAACATTGATCTGGTCTTTCATAATCCCCTGATTGGTGATACGAACAGCACGAGCACGACGAACAGCCTTTTGGGACTCTGCAGTGAAACCCAAACCAAATTTGTCAGACTTGTACGGAATATCAGGAAGCTGACCCCAAATAGTACAACCACCTTCATCCACCACAGCTCTAGCATCTTTAAGGGAGGCCATTGTAGGAGGAACTCTGGTGACCACAGGAACTTTCTTGACAACAGGAGGAGCTTCATAATCATTAACAATCCAAGGAACCACTTCAAATGTCTGACACGGAGTTTCAACATATTCACCTTCCACTTCAAGATACTTAAAGGTGTTCACATGGCTAATCATATACCCTTCCTCTCCGTAGACAGTAACAACCTTCCCTTCTACTGGATATCTCAGCTTCTGATGTAAAATGGAGGTTACAGCACCTGCCCCATGGATCCAGGGACGCCCAAGCAAACAAGAATACGACGGACGAATATCCATTACATAAAAGGTAGCATTGAAAACCTGAGAACCAACTTTGATTGGGAGATCAATTTCTCCATGCACCACTCTTCTCGAGCCATCAAAATCCTTCACCACTATGTTACTGGGCTTTAGCACAGCATCTTCAGGACTCAGCTTATTCAGAACTTCTTTGGGCAACACATTCAGAGAGGAACCATTGTCTATTAATACATGTGACAGGGTAGTGCCCCTGCATTCAATGGAGATATGTAGAGCCCTGTTATGATCCCTCTTGGCAGGAGTCAAATCAGCATCGGAGAAACCTAACCCATTATCATAGGTCAAGTGTGCAACACAATTTTCAATCTGGTCTACAGAAATCTCATTTGGTACATGAGCAGTCTTCAAAAACTTAATCAGGGCCTTGGCATGAGCCTCAGAACACAACAATAAGGACATCATAGAAATCTTGGAGGGAGTATGCCCCAATTGATCAACAATGTCATAATCACTCTTGCGAATGATTTTCAATACTTCTTCCATCTGCTTAGAAAGATCATCAGCAGCTGGCACATCAGTTTGTATAGGTTCAATAACAGGACCTTTGCCCCGAGCATCAGTGGTGGAGGTAGCAGCTGGAGTAACTGCATTCTTGGAGGTAACTGGAGGAGAGAAACCTCTTCCACTTCGTGTGATCTTACTAGATCCAGCAATATTATCAACATCAAGGTTCGCATCAACAACAGGCGTATCAACTAAGGGTTCCTGCTTTACACCATGGATATAAACATCAGACCCATAATGCCAAGGTACAGCTTTATCAGAAGTATACGGAATAGGACCAGGAGTGGTAATGATCATAGGAGCCACTCTAGCTTCAACAACAATCTTCACAGGGCCTTCAGCAGTAATCTTAATTGGACCCTTATGAGTGATTTTAACAGGTCCCTTGGAAGTAATCCTTACCGGCACTTTATCAACCATATCCACCTCTTCAACTTTCGCACTTTTAGTTATATGATCCAACATAATCTCCACGGAAGGTGGTGTCCTCTCAAATACTATGGTGTAATTATTCATGAGACGTTGAATTCCGTCCTTCAACCTCCAGCAACTATCCGGCTTATAAGCACAATAGACACAATCTTCATGACAACCTGGAAAGAACCCAGCTTGTACTAACTTCTTCTTGATAACAGACAATGGTGTAGTCAAATCTGCAACTGAGGAAATATGTGAATCTTCATCAATGGCATTGACAGTCTTCTCATGATTTGGCATGGGAGCAGTAATCACATTTGGAGTACCCGGAGGGTCAAACTCAATTTCTCCAGCCCCAATCATATCTTGAATTTTGTTCTTCAATACCCAGCAACTATTGGTATCATGTCCCTGACAATTCGAATGATATGCACATCGTGCATTAGGATTGTACCTGGGAGAGGTAACATTAGGATTCTGAGGAGGATCTTTCAGAGTGATAAGTTCAGCCTTCAACAAGTGTTGCAATGCTTGGGTCATTGACATGTTGATCTTAGTGAACTGCCTTCTAGCCCTCTGTTGATTTCCTTGTGGTGGCTCTGTTGTTGCAGGAGTTGGATTGGAGATATGAACTGCACTTACAGACTGATATCTTCTATTACGATCAGGTTGACCATAAACAACATTTGACTCTTTCTTCCCACTGGGAGGCTTCTTTGCAGCACCTGATGAAGAAGTACCCACTTGGATCTTGCCACTCCTTATACCACTTTCTACGCGTTCTCCTGTCATTATCAACTCAGTGAAGCCAGATGATGAGCTTCCAATGAGATGACTGTAAAAAGGACCATTCAACGTGCACATGAACATATCCACTAACTCCCTGTCATTTAGAGGGGGTTGCACTCTTCCAGCCAAGTCTCTCCACTTCTGGGCATACTCCTTGAAACTTTCTTTAGCACCCATGGACATGCTTTGTAGCTGCATGCGAGTAGGGGCTAAATCAGCATTGTATTGATATTGTTTATAGAAGGCTTCAGCAAGATCATTCCAATCACGGATGTTGACACTCTCCAACTGATAGTACCATTCCAATTGAGCTCCAGATAAGCTCTCTTGGAAGAAATGGATCCACAACTTCTTATCAGCAGTATGGGGTTGGATTCTCCGGACATAAGACCTCAGATGCAGCTTGGGACAAGAGACACCATCATAAACAACAAATGTAGGAACCTTGAAACCAATGGGTATGACTACCCCAGATATCAAACTCAGGTCTTCAAAATCCAGCCTAGAAGACTTTTGCAATTCCATAGCATCCATTTTATCCACCAGCATCTTGAATTTATCTTCATTAGGCTCATGATAGTAGTTAGCTTCAGAATCAGAGTCCCCCAATGTATTGTGGAGACTGCCTCCCTCTTTCTCAAACTCTTCAGACTCATAATCTTCAACCTGTTCTTTGGTCTTGGCAGGACCTCTGAACCTTCTTCCCATGTTGATCAGGCCTCCTGACCTTCTAATCTTCTTAGTCTTCTTGGCCAGCAGTGTCTTCAATTCATCCTTCCCCTTGGACAAGTTCAGGATCAGCTCTTGGAACTGTGCATTTTGTGCCTGGAGATCCTTAACTATTTGTTTAAGAGCCATTGCTGAAATAAACAGCGAGAAGATGAGAAACCTCTGCACAATAAACCTGTGATGCAATGATATGGTATGTGAATGCATATGCAATGTTTTCAAGGGCCGCAGGATTTAAATTTGCTTAAACAAACAAGAAGGTAAACTTTTATTAGTAATAAATTTATTTTGCCTCTTGGGATTACAAAATAAAATGTAATAAATACAAGAGATGGGGTTTTAAGTCTCCCATGGACGCTTCCTCTTTGTGTTGAGGTATGAGTTGAGATTTCGTTCCTCGTGAAGTTGCTTTGTTAGTTCCAGGATTCTTTCTTGGCTTGCTTTGTAATGAGCCTCGAAAGTATCCCTTTGCTCCTTCAGCTGGATCCAGGGTCTCTGTAAGTCTTCCATGTCAGTAGGCATGTCTGGGTGAAGGATGGTATAAGAAGTATCTCCTTCAGCAACAGGTTCCATGGTAACTGGCAGGATAGCAGGATATGGCATCATGAGAGTCTGAGCACGAGATCGCACCCATCTGAGATAAGCTTCCATAGGAATAGTGTACTTAGGCTCCAGAGTCTTGCTGTCAACCTTGTTCACTTTTCCCCATGCTCGTATGAATCTCTGACGGTAACCTTGAAGATAATTGTCATAGTCAAACACAATACCTTGAACCAACATGTCATGGGGACCATCACTCCGAGCGTAACCAAACTGTCGTAAAGCTAGAGAAGGGTTGTAAGTAATTCCTCCTCTTATGCCTAGAAGTGGCACATTAGGAAACTCCCCACAACGGTCAATGATAGTGACGTTCTCCATAGATATGGAGCACCAATGGATATCTGAATGAGAGAGTGACATGATCCTTTTAGACCATCTGAACCCTTGTTCATTCTTCATCACTGAGCGAGGAAGGTGAAAAATAAACCACCTAGATAGCAAAGGTATGCAACACATTAGGGTTCCTCGTGCTTTTGTAGTACGAGTATGAAGAGAGTGCAGGATGTCTCCAAGCAATGTAGGCACTGGATTGTGACTCAGGAATATGTTGATGGCATGAACGTCTACGAACTGATCAGGATTGGGGAACAACACTAAGCCATAAATCAACAAGGCTAAGATCTCCTCAAAAGCATCATAACTCATAGCCTTCAAGAACATTTGAGCTTTATCCATTAATACCTTGGCAAGAATACCCTTAACTCCGCTTCTCGTTTCTAGAACAATGCCTGACTTCTTCAAATGTAGAGTTGCAGCAATGATCTCAGGCTTAGGCTCTTTCTCCAAGCCTGTGAAGGGCTTCTGATCAAGAACAGGTATACCCAGAAGTTTAGAGAACTCTTCTATTGTAGGAACCAACTGATAATCAGGGAATGTGAAGCAATGGTGTTTAGGATCAAAGAACTGAAACAGGACACTCATCATGTCTTCATTGAACCCTGAGGTGACTAGATCCAATAGGTGACCATGTCTCTTGATGAACTGGGAGTGTTCAGACACTTGAGAAACCAACTCTTTAAGCTTAGCAGGTATCCCTACAAAGTTGATCCTGATAGTGTTTCTACGAGCAGAAGCCATGACCTGCAACAAAGAACAAAGATAAATCATTTGGTACTTGAAATGGTTAGTGAAAATGCTATGCTTATGATGCATGATGATGCTATGATGTTATGCTCAATCACAAACATGTGGCATACACAAACAAGTCACACAATAGCCCTAGGTTTGAAGGCTTGCATGAGGTTTAAACGTAAGTACCCTCCCCTGAAGTTTAATTGGTTCATCCTGTCCTACAAAAGTAACCAGGTTCTAAGGGATCTCAATATCATTGATCCTTCACAAGGGTGGTTGTTCAGTAGGCAACTTACTTGCCAACCAAAACCCTCCAAGTTTAAGATCTCAATGAGTGTAGCATCGAGTATCAACCAACTTCAGTCTGCACCAAAGCTGACTATCTCACTACTTTCTAAAGGCCAAGATGGGATAACTAGGGTTCTAAAAGTTAGTTAGTGTATTGACAACATATGGCAGCCTCATATTATCCTCAACTTGACTTAAGGAACATAAGCACCAACCAAGAAGTCACACTAACTATGGCCACCAGATCAACCATATCGGTATACGCCGTACAGTTTCCTTGGTCTATTGCCATTTACCTAAGGTACACTAGATCTGGGTTAGGATCTTTCACACATAAGAGCACCCAACAGATAAGTATAAAGCAAACAAGGCAAACAATTTTAAAGTGATCTAATTCCTAAGGGTACCCCTCTTTTATTAAATCCCCAGCAGAGTCGCCAGTTCTGTAACACGGTGGGAGAACTGACTTTAGTTAAATGTTGCGGATAGCAAGAGTCGCCACTGACTTTTATTTTATCCAAAGGAAAGGGCATAAAAGAACAGGAAAGACCTTAAAAGATTTTTGGGTTCGGGGTGTAGGTTATGTAAAGGGAAGGTGTTAGCACGCTTTACATCCATGGTTATCCATGGGCTCTTAGTTACTTAGCTCACTTTAAAATGTTTTTGAGAAGTGTAGTGTGTGATTAGAAATTTTCTTAAGTGTTTTATAATGATCCATGTACGGATATATATAAAGTCTTTGTTTTGAAAATTTGTTTGAAAAATGTGAAGTGTTTTGAAATGTTTTGAAGTGTGAGCAGGTACATAAGAGGAACCTACCCTAAGTTAAGTCTTTTATGTTCTTAAATATCCTTTAAATGGTAACACTATCCCTATTATTAAGGAATAGGTAGTCATTACCTTGGATGTGTGGGACAAGTGAAGGGACATTTGTATATTTAGGCAACTGTGGGGTGTATAAGCAATTCGAAGGGACTTATCATCTTTATTCGAAAGGGACAAGATCATTACGAAGGCAACATTCAAAGGGACTTGATCTTTTTATCTGTTAAGGGACTAGATGATGTGAAATGAGGGACTTTGCTTTATACACCCTACTTGACCTTTTTGTTTAGGCAACATGAGAGGTATCCTTAAGGAAGTGAGATGGTGATCAAAGATCGACTTACGTGTGTGAGTGTACAATTTTAAATATTTATCTTTTAAATTAGTGATCTAAATTAATTTTAAAATACAAACATGTTTCACTCCCTATTTTACTAACCATAGCATTTAAAAATAAATATTAAATATTACTACTAAAATATTACATAAAGGAGACAATTACATAATAATAATAATTAGCAAATTAAATAAATAAGCAAAATAAATAATAATAAATAATTGGGTTAGTAACAATAATAATAATAAATCACAATATATAAATGGGGTTAGTAAAATAAATATCATATGAAAAGAAATATAATTAATAATAAAATAAACAAAAATATTAGCATAATAATTAAAAGCTCAATTTTTATATAAACAATTATTTTTTTAAGATTTTTTAAGAAAACATAAACAATTCATATTATATATTAACTATTATAAAATTTTAAATTATATGCATGTTATAAAAATTAGGTTAATTATAAATATATTATGAAAATAAATTATATTTACAAAATTTTAATTATTTTTTAAGCATACACTAAAAATTATTTACATATAAGAATTAAATAATAATTACAAACAAATCATAAAATATATACATATAATTAAAGCTTATTAAAAGTTATAATTAACAAATAAATTAATATTTATAATTAGGGATTATAAGAAAAATAATTAGGTTTTAAAAAATATTTTAGGGTTTTAGAAAATTAGGGTTATGAATTTTAGAAAATAAAATTAGGATTTATGGTTTAATTTACAATATTAATTTGACTATTAAAAAAAATAAATAAACAATATAATAATATATACATATTTTAATTTAAATATAAACTAGAATTTAAATTTATAGAAAATAAATTAGAGGTCCCTTTTTTGAAAATATGAAATTAATATAAATATTTACCTATTATTATTTTTATTATAATTAAAATTAATTATGAAACAATAATATTAAAACCGAATAATTGAAGAAAATAAAAACCAAAACTTACCTGGGGCAGGGATTGAACCCACGCCCTAGGCTTTGCCACCCCCTGGACGCATAAGGCTACCACCAGGCTGCGCGCGCGTTTGTGATAGTGATCAGGTAGCAATTGTTTTGTTGTTTAACCTGCGAAAACATGGAAAATAAAAATAAAACCAAAATGGCCTGGGGGTGTTTTGAACCCAGGACCATTCGTTTACCAGCAAGACATACAAACCAACTGAACCAAACGCGCTAGTTGACATATAACATAAACAAATTCGTTTTAAGCCCTGTATCAAATTCAAATAAGATTTTCGCGCCCAACTGGTCTTCTCCTACCTCTGGACCTGCGCGATTTGCTACAAATTTTTCCACGAAGGTTCCTGCGAATTTTCCCATGTCTACAACCTGCGAATCTCATACAGCAAGCAAACAATACGATTTCCTCAAATTAATCATGTCAATGAATTCCTTAAGGTTCACACATTCTATTCACGTTTTCCAAATTCATTTATATTTGGTTTCTTGGAGAACCCTAATTTAGCAACCGAAACCCTAACAATGGCAAGTCAGGTTCTAGGTTATGCTTCTTCACGAAAATGTCCAGAAATCATCTACAAGTCATGACTAACACAAATCAAACAACAAAATCAGTTGACATTAGCTAAATAGATGGAATCGAAAAATTCAAATTCAAAGGCAAGAGAGGTTCGGTTTATGCAATTTGGGATGATTTTGATGATGCCAAGCATTGAGATCTGTCGCTCCCGAAGATTTGCATCCCGGTACAAGCGCGAACGGTCGGCGGAAAGAACAATGAGAACACACAGCCGTGAACTCACTGGAGATGAATAGAGTCGCCAGCTAGGCATTTTTATCCCGGAGGAAAGGTAATCCTGCATAGACCTAGAAAGAGATGGATAAGACGGTTGCGAACCAGAGAGACTGAGAAAGGGGGTTGGTTACAACCTGGGAAGGTATTAGCACCCAGATTGTCCGTCGTACTCGATGGGATCCACGCTTGAAAGATTTGTGTTTTAAAGGGGTAGTGTCAGTGCAATTTGTGTGTAAAAGAGCTGGAAAACAAAATGTACAGGTGTCAGTGTAAGAGAAAAGTGAAGTATATAAGTGAAGTGTCAGTGTAAGAACAGGAGTGAAATGCTCAAGATCATGAGGCTAAAAGAATGAGGCTAGAAAGAGGGGGAATATACAGAGACTTTTGTTCGATAACTGTTAAGTTATGCCTACGTATCCTCTCGTACAATGAGGAAGTCAGAACACCGTAGTTCGACCCAAAGAGACTGAAAGATGAATTGACTTGTGAACTGCTTACTTGTCTATGCTCAAGTGTATGACCTGTCTGGCTCAGGTGCAAACTGTCTTGCATTAGACGGAAGAAGCGAGTTCTCGTTTATGAATGAAGGTGATGAGAAAAGAATCCCGAAGGAGACGATTATTATTTGTTTTTGAGTTTTCAGTCTTTTATTGCTTTTGGAGTTTGTCATAAGTTAATGAGCTTAAGCCTAAACCAATGGATTTAGTAAACTCATCACATCTTCCCTCTGATTAGGGGTAATGAGAATACCTTAAGTGTGAAGTCAGATTCTCACACTTAATCACCTTTGATACAGGATTAAGATCATTAACTTATTTGTGATTATTTAGGTGTTTTTGTGGTTTTTGTTTAGTGTTGAGTAATGAGGTTAAGCCATAATCAAGGATTTAACAGACTCATTACACCACCCTAATAAAAGGATAATAGATGAGAATGTTTAAGCTGAGGAAAGCTCCTCAACTTAATCCATGGTTAGGGATTAAATTCATGACAAAACAAGCCTTTGATTAAGTGGATTTTATTTAATGATATGATGATGAAGTGATTTTTAGGGTTCGTAAGACAACTTGAGGGGGACTTGTCCATTAACACTAGGGTTAGTCCTTCTTAACCATTTAAGGAAGAATTAGAACCCTAATGCAAGGCCCAAGTTACAAGTATGATGTCTTGATACTTATTAAGTGAATTAATTAAGAGATTTAAACACATTAAGGGTTTAACACTTAGGATTAAAGTTATACACTCCATCCTAAGAGAAGGATGCAGGCATAAGCTTAATCACAAAGCCTTAAAGCCTTTAGGGTTTAGTCCCTGATTATGAGATGAGAAGAGAAGACTCAAAAGAGACACAAAGGTAAAACTATGAGGGGATACTAATCAAAACCCTAATCATTGTCATGCTTGGTTGTTCCTAAGGTTTGTGAAGTTTTCAAGAGAAGTCTTCAATGGAACCACCAGGAAGCAGATGAAAGGATCAAGAGAAGCAAAGCAACTTGCTTCATTCAAGAAGTCAAGTCACTTGAAGAAAGAAAGTGGGAAGAAGAAGAATGAGCAATCTCAATCTCAAACACATACAAAAATGCAGCATGGATGCTATAGAGATGAAAAGAAAAGTTATGAGAAGTGAAGGCAAATCCACTTCTCAGCATTACCTACCACCTGAAAGGTTAGGAAAGAAATGCAATGCAATGCAAAATGGGATGAGATGTCATGATGAGAAACAAAACCAGAAGCATATACATGATGCTAATGATGCTATGGGATGCTACAAACATGAGGCAGCACATGGAAATGATCATACAAGTTCATGAATGCAAATGAAGCAAACTAGGAACCATGAACATACATGAAAAGTTATGAAGTGCACATGACATACAACATGACAAATACATGATGCAATAATCAAACATGCTTTCAATATGTCTTATGATGTCAAATGAATCACATGGAAGCATGGAATGTCATGGCAAGTCATGTTATGCAAGAGAATGCAAGATGGATACATATGGTAACCCAAATTAGGGTTTATGATCAATGCAACAAACAAAAATCCAAAATCAGAAGCAAACCCTAAGATAAAAATTGAAAATGCCACTCAAAGGACCCCTAATCCTATATTAACCCAATGCCCAAAGGAGAGGTCTCAACTCTTAACCACTTTCAAGTTATGGTTTTCTTAAGATTGCTAGGGTTTTAGGGTTCCTAAGCAAGAAAATTACCAAACAAATGGAAAATGAAAGATCAAATCAAGGCCATTTAATATCACAAACTACATGCTAAACACAATGCAATGCAAAAAGAATCAATGTCCAACTCTTCATGGATAGGCAGAAATGATTTTTGGAACTTTGGATCAAATTAATGCATAAAAATGATTTTAATTCAATGGAAAAATCTCAAAATGCATCAAGATCAAAAAATAAATTTGGTTTGAAGGTTGGACAATGTTTCTAAATGTCTTAGAACATTTCATGAATTTTTTGGTGATTTTTAAATACCTAAAAGTATTTTTAATAAATTAATTTCCATTAATCAATTAAAAATAAACTTTTAAATATTTAAAAATACTTTTCAAATGCTAAAAATAAAATTAAAAATATTTTTGTGTTTTAAAAATTATTGAAACTCTTGACAAAAAGTTTCATAATTTTTAAAACAATTTTGCTATTTTAAATAAATTATGCAAATTAAATGAGAAGAAATGAAATAAAAAATAAAATAAATGGAAGTATGCAGGATGGAGGGCCAGGATTGAGTCTGGGTTTGAAATGGTTGACCACGCGCGCGTTTAAAGGGCCAAGATTCACTCTGGATAAATTAATTTAATTATGATTAATTAAAACTAACTAAAAGGATTAGGGCATAATGAACAGATCTGGGCCATTCGTACGCGCGGCAAGTCAACCAGTCAAAGCCATCCAACGCTCCAGATTCAAATGGAAGTTAATGACCTGATTAAACCCTAATGATTTTCAGGTGGCCGGAGAAGACCTCCGGTCGTCTTCTCCGGTGGGAACCCCACCTGAAAATCTCCAAAACTCTCAAAACCTAACTAAAATGAAATCTAAAAACATGGAAATGATCCCCACAACTCACTGAATCAAAACCCCAAGCCAAAACTCATTTATATTTCATTAATCTCATGAATCGAAACAAAGAAGATTTTAGGGCAAAACTTTCAGAAACAAATTAAACTCTCATCTCTCCACCATTTTCAAAACTAAAGATATCAGAGCAATCAGTGAAGCATGGAGAACAACTTTAGAACTTAAAAATCCATTTCTGGAAAAAAGTTCTTGAGCTACCTGAGTTTCGAAGCTTTCACTCCAGCAACTTCCTGACCTCTCCCTTTGATGCAATCCACTTTACTTGGTCCCCTGATGATCCTTGAATGCTTAGGAGGAGTTTATGTTGGCTGGTTAAGGAGTTTGAACAGCTTCTGCTCAAGCTCAGTTGAAAATGGTGATGGTGATTCAGGCTGTTTCAGGCCAATGTAAGTGGTTCTTTGTGATCAGGGTGATGTTTTGAGAAGGTTTGTGGAGTTTGTTCAAGTGTTTGTGGCCTGTGGAGTGAGTTTCGAAAGCTTTGGCTTTGAGAGTGAAAAATGGAAGAATGATGTTCTTGCTTGATTCAGGCCTAAGTCTTGTGGGTTTTGGCTCAGTGAAGCAAAGTGAGTTGATCTATGGAATTGGTTTTTGCGTTGGTGTGTTGTGTAGAGAGATTCGAAGGCTTTTGCTTGAGGGGGTGATTTTGTGAATGTGATGATCTTGTGTGTTTCAGCCTTGCTTGATATGTGCTATGGCCAGCATTTGCTTTGCATAAAGAACTCCCATTGGTCAGGTGATGTGACCTGGCCTGCTGTGATTGGGATGTTTACTTTTGCAAAAAGTCCACTTTGTTGTAAGGAGGGTATGGGCTAAGTTCTAGCTTGGTACAAGAGGCATGGGCTGCGCAGCAAGGTGTGTGTGGAGTGCTAGGAAGGTTCAATGGCCAATGCAGCAAGTGGATGGAAGTGATCATGAGCTTTTGCAACTTGGTTCCCTTTTTGTTCACATGGAAAGATCTTGTCCCACAAGCCATAAAACATGAGGAACTCTTGGTCCAATCTGAATTTTAGGTCACATGTAATGTTTGTGCATTGGTTTGATGTGAACTAGAAGTCACAAATGGCCTTGATACATGATTTTGCAAATTTTCCAATTGGTGCATATCTTGAAAATTAATGATTTTTGCCAACTTTGTCACACCATAACTTTTGATCCAAGAAGAATTAGATCATGTTCTTGTACTTTTTGAAAAGGGAAAAATGTATTCTACAACTTTCATGACCAAAGTTTTTCCATTTGAAGCATTTTTGGATCAAAAAGCAAGGCTTGAAAAATGGCATAAAATGACATATTCTTGAAAAGTCAACCATGCCCTAAAAAGTCAACTTTGCAAAAGCTTGTAATTCTTGAATTTTGTGAACTTCAACCTTCTTCCATGATCAAATAAAGATCATATACACTCAAAATGATGAAGATCACCCCTTGGTTGGGTCATTGGGGGCCTCAGATGCCCTGATTTTGCACTGACTTGTCTGAAAAGTCAACCCTTGATCAGATGACTTCCCCATGGAATTTCTTCATGAAAATTGATATGCATACTCCCTATACCATATAGAGACCAATGGAAACAAGAATGACCAAAAAATTTGGAGTTATGGCCTCTGAAACCAAAACCCTAATTTTGGGTCAACTGTGCAGTCAAACTTGGCTCTGCATCCACACCAATCCCAGTTCTTGTGATTCTTTTGCATTTTTGACTTTGAAAGGATGTAATAAGATATAAGAACACACATGAACCCCTTTGAAGTGATTAGTGACCTTTGGAGTGGCTCAAGAAGCTCTTGGATTGCTCAGATCACAAACCCTAGATGCAGATGACTTAGAAACTATGCAGTGAACCAAAAAATATAATATGAGGTGATATGATTGTGTTTATGCATATGAAATGATCACAAGCCATGGTGTGAATGGGTGAGGGCAAATTTGGGGTGTTTACAAGATCGTATCAATGATGTTCAAGGATCATGTATATGTCCTTAGATTACCTTAATTCCACCTGCAAAATAGAATCCGAAAATTGAAATTTTAATGAAAATTTTGAATGTCAAGTATGTTCTTAGAGGCTGCCAATTTCGTCCCTATGCATTGTGTTAGCTTGTATACTTATAGTAGAATGAAATTAGGTCAAGAGATTTGATCATTGTATGGATCTTTTTGATTTTGGAGATTGAAAAAGATTAGAACTTAAATTTCAAATATTTGTGAATGAGACCTTTCTATTTCAAGCCAATCTTCATCAATTGTGAATCAATTCAGTCCAAATCATATTAATGACCTTCTAGAACAAAAATATATTTTAAATTTTCACATTTGATATTTTATTTAAATTTAAAATGATTTTTAATATAAAAAATCATAATAAATAAATTAAATAAAATAAAATTATGAAAATATCAAATAAATTTCGTGCATGATGTCATGGAACACTTTGGGTCACAAAAAGTTCAGCCCATTTAGAAAAATTTGGTTTTAAGACCCTATTTTCTTCATAAACCACCCAAAAATTTCCCAACTTTGCAAGGGCACATATCCTTCAATTTTAATGCTATGAGGGTTTTCTTGGACATTTTGGAAAGCTTGAAGAGTCCTCTAACCAACCCCATTGGTTTCATGTCCATATCATTTACCATTCTCAAGTTATGCCCTTTTGAAGTTGTTGACCTTTTGTTGACTTTCAAAAGGACCTATAATGTCTTAGCTCCTACCTTCCAAATGAAGCATATTTTGGCTTGGCTTGTGAGACACAAAGTTGTATAGAATTCAATTTACTTCAAAATGAGCTTTGGATGGAAAAAATTTGATAAAGCATGTGAAAGTTATGGCTGGTCAAAGTTCAGTTGACTTTTCCTGAGGAAACCCTAATTTAGAAACCTCTGATTCTTGATGATCTGAAATATCCTTGATGAATCATGATCAACCCTTGATCAAATGATGAATTTTACTTCATATACTTGATGTTGACAAAAAATCATGAAGTTTGACTTTGGTTTGACCACAGTTGACCTCAGTTTGACTTTTTAACTGCTTTGACTGACTTTGACTTATCTGATCATTTGACTGAGCAAACCTTTGAGAAAAGTTCTGAAATTTGTCATGGGGATTCTTAGACACATATAAGATGTTATGAAGCTCACTTGAAGTCTTGGAAATCCATTTAGCCTGATTAAAGTCAAAACCCTAGTTTTGGATGCACTGCTTAGGAGAATGCCTTGCCCGAGGGATTTGTCAAATCTTCTGACCCATGATGAACTTTGTGAACCTTGTGAACCTCATAAGATGTCTTGTGAACCTTGTGAACCTCATGAAAGGTCTTGTGAACCTTGTGAACCTCATAAAGTGTCTTGTGAACCTTGTGAACCTCATAAAGTGTCTTGTAGACTTCATGAACCTCATGAAAGGTCTTGTGAACCTTGTGAACCTCATAAAGTGTCTTGTAGACTTCATGAACCTCATGAAAGGTCTTGTGAACCTTGTGAACCTCTTAGCACACAAATTCTTGTATTGTGAGGGCAAATTTTGGGGTGCAACAGTGGCTTGGGTCCCTTTCAAATCCTAAAGGTCCATTATCATAAATACAATCGAGCCACCGACTTTTCAAAGTTTTTGTCTGGCCCAGTTAGCCATAGGTTCTGGCTTTGTCTATTAGGATTTGACGCTTCCTATTATCCATAGCCATTTCTTTTTTGTTTTCAACCAAGTAGGCCAAAATTCAATTCATACTATTTGACTCAGAGGTCATTCTCGTCAACCTCAGACCACCCAGCAGGTGGCAGTTCACTTGGCTCTTCTGGTATGTCAGCATCATACCAGACAAACCCATGGTTTGGATCCAAGTTCAACATACGGCCAGTTTCGGCGGATGTGTAGGAACCTGATCCATCATCACAAGGGGCCACATTTTCTAAGTGTTGATCGAATGACCTCTTCGATCCTTTGGTGTCGTCAACCGTATAATAGCTTTGGTCGGCTACAATGTTCTCAACGATACCATATTTTCTCCAGATATTAAGTCCTTGGTGTAGGGTCAAAGGCACTGCCTCTATAACATGAATTCATTCTCCACCTAATAATAGGTTGAAATTGGCTTTAGAGTTATCACCATAAACAATTTCGACCTTGTGGTCGTCCCCACAGCCAGGTCAACTTGGATTACTCCCAAAATGTTGGTTGTCTTGCCTTCATAGTTGGAAAAAACAATGTTGTGTTGTCGAAGGTTTTCATCAGTATTTCCGATTTTCTTGAATAAAATGTAAGGCATTAAGTTCACAACTGCCCCACCATTTACAAACACTTTGTTGGTTGCCATTCTGTCGACCTTTGCCTTTATGAAAAGAGGCTTCAAATGGCACATCATGTCAGCACTAGGTTTCTCAAACATTGCTTTCTTTTTGTAGATGTTTAGAATTGGCAGAATTTTTGACCAACAAGAAATGTTGAATTCAGTTCAGGATGTCCTATCAGATGTTGGGACATTATCAAACAGAGTATAAGTAAATGAACTTAACTCAGGATGTCACACCAGATGTTGGGACATTGTATCAGTTAATGATATAAGTTCAGTTTACAGGATGTCACATCAGATGTTGTGACATTGTATCAGTTAATGATTTAAGTTCAGTTTTTCAGGATGTCCCAACAGATGTTGTGACATCTCAAACCTGCTACCAGAATTAATTAATGACTAACAGAACTGAGTAAATTAAGGAAAGTTATTTGGAATTAATTATGGATGGACAAAACAGAATAAGGCGCATCTGTAGGGAGTGTTGTTATGAGACTTCAGCATAATCAGAAGAACTGAATCACCTAGAATCTAGGAAGTAACAAACCCTAATTCAAGGTGGAAGCTGCATGCGTTTCAGGATTGGATAAACCTACAGAAAGCCCAAAATCCATACACCTATTTAATCAACAGAAACTCTCAGAATTGTGCACGAATTTAAGAAGAAAAAATAGGGTGTTTTGTGTTTTAATAGCAGGTTGTTTTTATTGTATCACTTTATGAGCTTTTAAGCAAAAGTGTATTTGTGTCTTGATTGAAACTGTGAAGTAAGATCAAGCTATTTTTGTTTGAAGTATGACTTCAATTTTATTAAACTTGTAAACAAGATCACTGTGTGATTGAGGGGGAGTGAGTTGGTACTCATATCTAAGTTGTGTCTTAGGTAGAAATTGCATTGGGTAGATATTAAGTGAAAGATTAAACTGGGTGGTTTAAGTCTAGAATTAATATTACTTATAGTGGATTTCCTCCTGGCTTGGTAGCCTCCAGATGTAAGTGTGGTTATACACTGAACTGGGTTAACAAATTACTGTGTTGTTTAATTTTCCTGCACTTTAAGTTTTGGTTAAGTTGTCAAGTGTTTAAACATCTCATTCGACATCTCATACCTGATCACATAATTTCAATTGGCATCAGAGCAGGCACCCTGCCTGTTTATTCTGGGTGAGATCTAGGGAATACAAATTCTGGAAACATGGACAGAGATGTAGGATCAGTAAATAGACCACCTATACTGGATGGATCTAATTATGACTACTGGAAGCCAAGAATGATTGCATTCTTAAGATCACTTGACAATAGGGCCTGGAAAGCAGTCAACAATGGATGGGAACACCCTGTCAAAGACACCAAAGATGGAGCAAAAGTGTTGAAACCTGAAGAAGAATGGAGTAAGGAGGAAGAAGATTCAGCACTTGGCAACTCCAAGGCCTTAAATGCTTTATTCAATGGCATTGATAGGAACATCTTTAGACTGGTGCATCACTGTGAGGTGGCTAAAGATGTTTGGGACACTTTCAAAACAACTCATGAAGGAACATCAAAGGTGAAGATGTCAAGACTTCAACTTCTCACCACCAAGT
The DNA here is from genome assembly GCA_963966055.1 of Lathyrus aphaca. Lineage (NCBI taxonomy): Eukaryota > Viridiplantae > Streptophyta > Magnoliopsida > Fabales > Fabaceae > Lathyrus > Lathyrus aphaca. The sequence continues at coordinate 721,988,233 of OZ014519.1, read as the reverse complement.
TTGAAAACTTGAGAATGAAGGAAGATGAGACAATTCATGAATTCTACATGAACATCTTAGAAATAGCCAATACTTCTGGAGCTTTGGGAGAAAAAATGACTGATGAAAAGCTTGTAAGAAAGATTCTCAAATCTTTACCAAAAAGATTTGACATGAAGGTCACAGCAATAGAAGAAGCTCAAGACATATGCAAAATGAAGGTTGAAGAGCTCATTGGTTCCCTTCAAACATTTGAGATGGGAATGAATGACACAATTGTAAAGAAGAACAAAAGCATAGCCTTGGTGACAAATACTGATAAAGAAGAAGAAAATGATGAATCAGAAACTGATGAAAACTTATCAGAAAACATTGCTATGCTTGGAAGACAATTCAAAAAGATTCTCAGAAGGATGGAAGACAAGTCCAAACCAAGTGGAAGATACACAAACTCTTCTGAGAACAAAAGACCTTATGATGCTAATAGAAGGTCAAATTATGATGAAAAGACCAGTCAAGAAAAAGGAATTAAATGCCATGGATGTGAAGGATATGGACACATCAGGAATGAATGTCCTACCTATTTAAAAAGGCAAAAGAAAGGTCTCTCTGTAACCTGGTCTGATGAAGACTCAGGAGGTGATTCAGAAGAAGAATCAGCTAAGCATATCACTGCTCTAGCTGGATTATGTGAATCTGAAAGTGAATCCAGTGATGGGGAGCTTACTTTTGAAGAACTTGAACAATCATACAGAGAACTAGTCAAAAGAAGCACTGAAATATGCAGGGAGGGTATAAAGCTAAAGAAGCAGATTGAGGCACTAAAGGATGAAAAAGCAAGTGATCTAGAGATCATTGACACCTTGAAAAATGAAGTAAGTCTTCTCAACTCCAAGTTGGAACATATGTCCAAATCTGTTAGAATGCTGAACAGTAGCTCAAGCACACTGGATGTTATTCTCAACAACAATAAGCATTCAGGGGATAAAAGTGGACTAGGATTTAACAAAGTTCATAAGGTTGAAGCTAGCTCTAGCAAAACTACTTCAAAGTCCATACAGTCAAACAAGATGTCCCAACAGATGCCTCAACATCATGAAAAGAACACAAAGTCAAACATAATGTTCCAACAGATGTCTCAACATCCTGAAAAGAACATAATGAAGAAGAAGTATCAAAGATGGAGATGTCATCATTATGGAAGATTTGGACATATCAAACCTCATTGCTACAGGTTGCATGGATATCCAAATCAGATGTATCAGCAACCTCCTAAGCAGAAGATAGAAGTTACCAAGAAAATGCTGCATAGACATCAAAGAGATCAGCAACCCCCTAAGCAGAAGACAGAGGTCATCAAGAAGGTATGGGTACCAAAAGCTAGTCTTCATGCTGATCAAAGCTACATGCCCAAGAACAAGATCAACAAACAACCTTGGAGCTCTACTGATGAACAATGCACAGGGCAGAGGTATCAAAAGAAATCTCAACACAAATGGTCAAAGAAAGGTGTTACATATATAGCTCATACATCACTAAGAGTTTCAGCTAAAGAAGACTGGTACTTTGACAGTTGATGTTCAAGACACATGACTGGATTGGAGAATCTGCTAGTAAACTTAAAGTCATATTCATCCAGATATGTAACCTTTGGAGATGGAGCTAAAGGAGAAATCAAGGGAGTTGGGACCTTGGACTGTCCAGATGTACCAAGACTAGATGGTGTGCTGCTGGTAAAAGGCTTAACTGCTAACCTGATCAGCATAAGTCAATTATGTGATCAAGGGTACAGTGTAAACTTTACCAAAACTGAATGCATAGTGTCTAACAAAGAACAAAAGGTTGTCATGAGAGGAGCCAGATCTAAAGACAACTGTTACATGTGGGAACCTCAAGACTTCAGTCTCACTTCAACTTGCTCTTTAGCTAAAGAAGAAGAAGTGAAACTATGGCACCAAAGACTAGGTCATCTTCATTTCAGAGGCATAAAGAAAATCATATCTATGGAAGCTGTGAGAGGTATTCCTAAACTGAAGATTGATGATGGCAAAATATGTGGTGAATGTCAAATAGTCAAGCAAACCAAGATGTCCCATCCAAAGCTCCAACATCTGACAACTTCCAAAGTTTTGGAATTATTGCATATGGATCTTATGGGACCTATGCAGGTTGAGAGCCTTGGTGGTAAGAGGTATGCTTATGTGGTGGTTGATGACTTTTCAAGATATACATGGATAAATTTCATCAAAGAAAAATCTGATGTATTTGATGTATTCAAAGACTTATGCCAAAGAATACAAAGGGAAAAAGCCAGCTGTGTGATCAGAATAAGAAGTGATCATGGAAAAGAATTTGAGAACCAAAAATTCTTAGATTTCTGTTCTTCAGAAGAAATCAATCATGAATACTCTTCACCAATCACTCCTCAACAGAATGGGATTGTTGAGAGGAAGAATAGAACTATTCAAGAATCAGCAAGAGCTATGATCCATGCTAAAAAGTTACCTTTGTACTTCTGGGCTGAAGCTATGAACACAGCTTGTTACATCCATAACAGAGTCACTCTAAGAAAAGGAACTTTGTCCACAATCTATGAAGCCTGGAAGGGCAGAAAACCCACAGTTAAGTACTTCCACGTGTTTGGAAGTAACTGTTATATTCTGGCTGATAGAGAGCAAAGAAGAAAAATGGATCCTAAAAGTGATGAAGGAATTTTCCTTGGATACTCTATAAACAGCAGAGCATATAGAGTATTTAACTCTAGAACCAAGGTTATCATGGAATCCATAAATGTGATAATTGATGATGCTCCTACTGATGTTACAGAAGATGTTGGAACATCTGCTGACAGCCAAACTGAAGCTGAAGAAAAGAGTGATCATTCTGACTTCACTCAAACTGATGCAAGGACAGAACAATCCAACAAACCTCCCTCCATCAGAATCCAGAAGGATCATCCCAAGGATCTGATAATTGGGGATCCCAACAGAGGTGTAAGCACTAGATCAAGAGAAGTGATTTCAGGTTCCTGTTTTGTTTCAAAAATAGAACCTAAAAACATCAAGGAAGCTCTTACTGATGAATACTGGATTTGTGCTATGCAAGAGGAATTAGGTCAATTCACAAGGAATGAAGTGTGGAACCTTGTTCCTAGACCTGATGACATAAATGTGATTGGAACTAAATGGGTATATAAGAACAAGTCAAATGAGCAAGGAGTTGTTACAAAGAACAAAGCTAGACTTGTAGCTCAAGGATACACACAAATTGAAGGAGTAGACTTTGATGAAACCTTTGCACCAGTAGCAAGGCTTGAATCAATCAGACAACTTTTGGGAATTGCTTGTATCTTAAAGTTCAAGCTATTTCAAATGGATGTGAAAAGTGCCTTTTTAAATGGATATCTTAATGAAGAGGTATATGTAGAACAACCTAAAGGATTTGTTGATCCAAGCTGTCCAAATCATGTATACAAACTAAAGAAGGCTCTTTATGGTCTGAAGCAAGCTCCAAGAGCATGGTATGAAAGGCTGACTACTTTTCTTATCAAGCAAGGGTACAAGAAAGGTGGAATTGACAAAACCTTGTTTGTTAAAGATGAAGAAGGAAATGTCATGATTGCTCAAATATATGTAGATGACATTGTTTTTGGTGGGATGTCAGACAGGATGGTTAAACAGTTTGTCAATCAGATGGAATCTGAATTTGAAATGAGCCCAGTAGGAGAATTAACCTACTTTCTTGGACTGCAAATAAAGCAAATGGAGGATTCCATGTTCATTTCCCAAAGCAAGTATGCTAAGAACATAGTCAAGAAATTTGGGATGGACAATGCTACTCATAAAAGAACTCCTGCCCCCACACATTTAAAGCTGACTAAAGATGACAAGGGTGAGAATGTAGATCAAAGTCTATACAGAAGCATGATTGGAAGCTTGTTATATCTGACTGCTAGCAGACCAGACATAACATTTGCAGTAGGTGTATGTGCAAGATATCAAGCTGATCCAAAAGTTAGTCATCTTAACCAAGTCAAGAGAATTCTGAAATATGTTAATGGTACTTGTGACTATGGCATAATGTACTTTCATGGATGCAAACCAATTCTCACTGGCTTCTGTGATGCTGATTGGGCTGGAAGTGCTGATGACAGAAAAAGCACTTCAGGAGGATGCTTCTTTCTAGGAAACAATTTGATTTCTTGGTTCAGTAAGAAACAAAATTGTGTATCCTTATCTACTGCTGAAGCTGAATATATTGCAGCTGGAAGCAGTTGTTCACAATTGGTTTGGATGAAGCAAATGCTCATTGAGTACAATGTCCCACAAGATGTCATGACATTGTACTGTGACAACTTAAGTGCTATTAACATATCAAAGAATCCTATCCAACATAGCAGGACCAAGCATATTGATATCAGGCACCATTTCATCAGAGATCTTGTAGAAGAAAAAGTGATCTCATTGGAACATGTAGCTACAAATCTGCAATTGACTGATATATTTACTAAAGCCTTGGATGCTACCCAATTTGAAAACCTAAGGGGTAAATTGGGAATCTGCTTATGTGAAATTTAGCAGTTATGGAAATGTGCCAACATGTCATATGACATTGTGTGGCATGATCACCAGATGGCAACACCAGTCTGGTCAAGCACCTTGTGTATTCCACTCCTAGAAATTCTCCAAGTAACGGCTCTTATAAGAATATCAGCTCACGTTCAGCTATTCATCTTCTCATTTTTCTCTCACAACATCTTGCTTGCTATAGCTAACTCTCAGAGATCATCAAACTCAACCAATCTCAATCTTTTTCTTCACCTCATTCTCAAGATGGCTCATCACCAAAACCCTAACATCTCTGAAGAAATCCTCAACAAGGAAGATGTGGTGCATGCAACCCCCATTTCTGTGGTACCCATGGATTCAACTCCAATGGACAAAATCAGAGGAAGTGTTCCTCTTGCTCAAAAGCCAAGAACCCCTTCTGTGAAAAAGGCAAAGGACCCTGTTTTCAGCAAGGCCAAAGGCATGCCTTCATCATCAAACACCACTCCAAAAGCTTCTGTATATGTGGATGATTCCATAAAGGAGCTGGTAAACAGGATCTTATCTGAGCAAAGAGTGGTAAGTGGCATATATATCCCTCTGAACACCATGCCAGCTCCACAAGAAGATCAACAAACTCAGGCTGAAAAGGACACTCCTGCTCAACAGGATGTCCCAATAGATGTTGAACCATCTGAAGACCAGCAAAAAGTCTCATCTGATACTGCTGATGATACATCTGAGGACCAGCACAAGGCCTCCACTGAAGATCAAACCTCTGTTGATCCACCAGCTGAAGAGGAGACTGCTCAACCTCCTCCTGTTGTGAACATAGAGCATGATTCTGATACAGAAATCATTGCTTCTGTAAACCCTAGCATAGCCAAAAGGCTTAGGACTAGGAAAGAAAAGATGAATGCAGGACATGCAACTCCTGAGAAGAAGCAAGCTACACCAAAGAAGGACAAAGCTAAAGTTGTCTTTGGTCCTACAAAACAATGGAGCAAGGTGCAAACACAAAAGAGGAAAGCTGTCACTCCTCCAGATTCAGATGTTGAAGAAGATGTCCCAACATCTCCACCAAAGAAGAAACCAGCACCCTCAAGGTCATCAACTGCTGTTCCAGAAGCTCCTTTGGACAACATCTCCTTTCATCATGTTTCAATTGTGAATAGATGGAAGTTTGTTTATCAAAGAAGGGTAGCACTTGAAAGAGAGCTTAGCAGTAATGCACTTGAGTGCACAGAGTTAATTGATCTCATTTCTTCTGCTGGCCTTTTCAAAACTGTCTCCAACTTCTCTCCTTGCTATGAGCTGCTTGTCAAGGAATTCATAGTCAACCTCCAAGAAGATTGTGCTGATGGTAAGTCTGCTGACTTTAGAAAAGTATATGTAAGAGGAAGGTGTGTAGAATTCTCTCCTAGGGTTATCAAACACTACCTTGGAAGAGAATCTGATGGTCCAAATGAGTTGGGGAAGACTGATAACCAGGTTTGCAAGGTTATCACTGCTAATCAGGTCAAGACTTGGCCAGTTAAAGGGAAGCTCTCAGTTAGCATGCTGACAAGGAAATATGCCATGCTGAATAGGATTGGCACTGCAAACTGGGTCCCTACCAACCATACATCCTCAATATCAACTGGATTGGGCAGGTTCATATATGCTGTGGGCACCCAAACAAAGCTGGATTATGGAGCTTATATCTTTGATCAGACATTGAAGCATGCTGGATCATCTGCAACAAAGCTGCCAATTGCCTTCCCTTCCTTGCTGTGTGGAATAGTGTTGAGTCAGTATCCTGGTATCCTCACTGAGAAGGACACAATTTGCAAAAGAGAAAGCCCTCTGGCCTTCCACTACAAGTTGTTCTTGAGTCATCATGCAGCTGATGTTGAAGCTCCCTCTGGGACATCTGCTGGTCCTTCAAAGGCAAAATCTCCAATCTCTAAAGCTGCCTTGATTGCTGAGCTGAAGATCACATGCAAAGAACTGGATGCAAGGAAGCAGAAGCTTGAGGAGATTATCCAAAGGCTGGAGATTGAAGAAAGTGCTCAGAAAGCTGCTGCTTCTGATGAGGAGACTGAGGAAGAGGAAGAAACTGACTATGAGGAGTCTGAGTGAAAAACTGTATGTGAGGAAAATGTAATGACTGCTGCATTGTAATTTTGAATTAGTAACTTTGGCCCCAAATTTATGTCTAACAAAGGGGAGAACAATAACAACAACAACAATGTATGATGCTGTTTAGTTATTAATGAAAAACTTCTGTTTGCTTCTGAACTAAATCTGTGATGTTAATGAAAATTTCTGTTGCAACAAGACTGAATACATGTATGTTTGAGTGGGAGTAAACTCACACATGATTCAACAGAAAAGAACTGCTATACTCTGATAAAAGAACTTCTGCTGCACTCTAATAACCAGAAAAATATGTTAGCCAAAAATTAGCCAAAGGGGGAGTTTGTAGATGTTTAGAATTGGCAGAATTTTTGACCAACAAGAAATGTTGAATTCAGTTCAGGATGTCCTATCAGATGTTGGGACATTATCAAACAGAGTATAAGTAAATGAACTTAACTCAGGATGTCACACCAGATGTTGGGACATTGTATCAGTTAATGATATAAGTTCAGTTTACAGGATGTCACATCAGATGTTGTGACATTGTATCAGTTAATGATTTAAGTTCAGTTTTTCAGGATGTCCCAACAGATGTTGTGACATCTCAAACCTGCTACCAGAATTAATTAATGACTAACAGAACTGAGTAAATTAAGGAAAGTTATTTGGAATTAATTATGGATGGACAAAACAGAATAAGGCGCATCTGTAGGGAGTGTTGTTATGAGACTTCAGCATAATCAGAAGAACTGAATCACCTAGAATCTAGGAAGTAACAAACCCTAATTCAAGGTGGAAGCTGCATGCGTTTCAGGATTGGATAAACCTACAGAAAGCCCAAAATCCATACACCTATTTAATCAACAGAAACTCTCAGAATTGTGCACGAATTTAAGAAGAAAAAATAGGGTGTTTTGTGTTTTAATAGCAGGTTGTTTTTATTGTATCACTTTATGAGCTTTTAAGAAAAAGTGTATTTGTATCTTGATTGAAACTGTGAAGTAAGATCAAGCTGTTTTTGTTTGAAGTATGACTTCAATTTTATTAAACTTGTAAACAAGATCACTGTGTGATTGAGGGGGAGTGAGTTGGTACTCATATCTAAGTTGTGTCTTAGGTAGAAATTGCATTGGGTAGATATTAAGTGAAAGATTAAACTGGGTGGTTTAAGTCTAGAATTAATATTACTTATAGTGGATTTCCTCCTGGCTTGGTAGTCTCCAGATGTAAGTGTGGTTATACACTGAAATGGGTTAACAAATTACTGTGTTGTTTAATTTTCCTGCACTTTAAGTTTTGGTTAAGTTGTCAAGTGTTTAAACATCTCATTCGACATCTCATACCTGATCACAAAATTTCACTTTTCTTTGAATACCCTGTCCTTCATGACACAATAACATAAGGGTTTATCTTCAGGAATCTCATTCGCCACAAAGTCTTCCTCCGCTTCCGAAACCTCGGAGACAACGTTGTATTCAAATGGCAATATAGATACAATTCCACAGTTGACGATGAATTTTCCCCATTAGTATCGTCATTGGTATCATCATACATGTCTTTATCGAAGTCATCTTCTAGTGACGGGGTATAATCTTCGTCAGACTGTGGTGAATATGTAGTCACTTCTTTGTCGGATTGGGGGTTATATTCAGGTTCCTCCCTTTTTCGACAACAGGAGTACATTCTGCCTTTTGTTTGGATATTACCTCTTTTCTCTTAGAGGTTCCAATAGACAGTGTCTTGTTCGCCACAATCTTTCCTTTTTCGACCCACCTTGCTTTTGGGCGCTGCTCCTTTGATACAGGGGCTTCTCCTTTCCTAGGTCGAGATGTTAAGGCTCCTTTTCTAGCCTTTTTATTTCTTTGGTAACGCCTCCACTAAGTCCTGGTCATTGGGTTCTTCCCTTTGTAATTAGGAGAAACCACATATCATGTGGGGTATCAGATGGAGGCACAAAATTTCTAGGCCTGACTGACTTGGCATGTCTTTGGAATTCTTCATTTCGACAAATGTTACCACCCTGGTCAAACACAAACCTTAGGATACGGGACCCCTCAGCAGCTAAAGTCTCCTTTTTTCCATCTTCATATTTTCTAGCTGCCTTCTCGTCGAACACAACATTGCACTTTGGGCATAATATTACCCTCGATTCACCCACTTTGCATTTCTCTTGGAATTTATTCAAAATTTCATCAGCCCTTGGGTAGACTGACTCTAGTTTTTCCTCAGTGTTCTTGTCGTCACCTTCAGTAGTGTCGACCATCATACACTCCATGTTTTCGACATGGGGTGTGTTGGGGAAATCCTCAGTAACTTCTACTATCATACAATCACTTAGCTCAGAATAAAGTGCTTTTTCAACTTTAAGAGGGTCGGTGACGACTTGCATCTTTGGATTTTCGCCAAATTGAATCATGTCATCCTTCAAAGCTTTTTGCACCAAATCCCTGAAAAGAACACATGAAGAAGTTTTATGACCAAGATAATTATGAAACTTGCAAAATCCCCTCTTTTTCTTTCGATCTAAAGGGGGATCTTTTAAACCAGGTGGAACAACAATTTGACCATCTTTTATTAACAAATCAAAAAGTTCATCGCATTTAGATATATCAAAGGTGTATGTCTTAATGACATATATGTCGGATTTCCTAGTTTCGACAGAGTCTTTTCCGCTCGATGGTTTCAATATTGTACACCTGTAGGGAGGTCCTGACTTAAGTTCAGCCACATAAACCTCACTTTCTTTGAGGAGTTCTCCGTTATTGGACGAGAACTTGTCGTTTGCTAAATATGCAACTTTCTTATGGAATCGACCAACCTTAGACTTCTCAGCTTTTAGGCTTTTGACCTGTTGAACTCTATCTGCCAATTGGGCCATATCCCTAAGGTATTGGGTATCTAACTTCTTTCTAATCGAATAATTGAATGCGCCCGCGGCCATTTCGACTAACTCATGTTCAGGGACTTGAGTAAAGCATCTAACTTTCAAAAGTCTGAACATGTTTAGATATTTTTCGACTGACACACTCGTCTTTAGTTTCACACTAGCAAATATTTTAGTCTAATCTTGGATTGTCCCATATAAAATTGTTCGTGGAACAATCTTTCGAGTTGAGTCCATGTGTGAATGGACTGAGGAGGTAGCATTGTAAACCAGGTAAACACAATTTTGGTGAGGAAACTAGGGGAATATTTTAGTTTTAAATCCTCATTATTGTCTATATCCCTAGTCTCAGTCTGGTAACATGTCACATGTTTGATTGTGTACCTATCAGTATCAACAACAAATTTGGTGAACACTGGGACTTTCCACCCCCTGGGAAGTTCAGTTTGTAGCACGTAGTTAGGTAATGAGGACGTGTAAGTTGGTCATCGAAGGCCTGGGTTGGTTCCACTTCGAACCATAATCCTCTTTGTAACACCCCCTTTCTATACCCCCAAATAATCAATTAATCATTTAGGCACATATTAAAAATTTCATCAGAGTATAATTAAAATATAGTATAAAAGAGGAATGTCACATTATACGTGAAATTAAAACATCCAACACCTGTTCAACAATAGATATGCAACAATTGGGTAACTTGCAATAGAGGAATATAATCCTTACACCCATATCTCAACATTAAAATGACAACGGAAACTAAACATTAATCAACAACAATCATATATATATATATATATAAATCAAGTTTGATCCACCACATAATTCATGTTTACATAAACATTCATTACCAAGATACAAATACAAATGCATCACAAAAAGGCATCAAGCCGACCCTAGCTACCCGATGCTACATATCAGAGCCGACCGACCAAAAGAATGAAGACACATTTCACAAAAAGACCTCCAGCAACCTACTTTCTAATGCCTCATAGAGCATCATAAAACAGCAGAAGGGTGAGAAATATTATCATAATAACAATGCATATAATTGTATATCTTAACATAAAAATACACATATACATATTCTCACCATAATTCATCACCCATCACACATATACATCACAATGTATATATACAAACCAAGCATATTCATCATGCACAATTTCACCATTTCACATCATTCTACATAAACACATACATTCATGTTTATGCACCAATTTTCAATTATAGATGATAAATGAAAATCATAGAGACCGACACACGACTCTATGCAAATGCAATGCGGTACCGACTCAATCATCTTAAATTCACTCAAGAACTTATTGGAACCATCACTCATTACCTAAAGTAACTCCCCGTCGGGTATACAATGTTCACCCATTGCTCACACCCCACAAGGGCACACAATGTTTATGGATTGCTCACACCCCACACAGACACACAACCCAATTGCTCACACCCCACACGGGCACCCAATCATTTGTGGTTAAATCACCCATTGCTCACACCCCACATGGACACACAATGTTTATGGATTGCTCACACCCCACACGGGCACACAATTCGATTGCTCACACCCTACACGGGCACACAATCATGTTGTAATCATCGCTCACACCCCACATGGGCACATGATGTTACAACGGATTCACATAGAATCCCACAACACAAGAATGCATACATTATGCTTCACATGCAAAATGACACACAACATTCTTGAAAATTCATACATATTCACAATATAATTATGCATTCATCTCATACAATCACAAACAAACTATACACATTCGCATTAATTACGCCAAACGGCAACGAACTCATTCACTATCAACATGCATTCATATTCACTTCACGAAATGCATTTATTTGCCAAATGGCCACTATACCACAATCAATCCCACAATTCCTTAACTAAAATAATCACGTTTTATCAGAAAAGTCAGGTAAAAGTCGGCTAAAAATTACATATTTTAGCATCAATAGTTTCTACATGTTTTTAGCTTCGAATTGATATGCAGAACGCTTAAAACAGATACTCGGATCAAAAGTTATGATTTAAAACACAAATTCCAACTTCCAGGTCTCGATGAGCTAGGAGCATGCTCGCTGAGCGAAAAAAAGTTCTGGAAAGCTCGCTGAGCAAGAACTGCGATTTCAGCAGCAGCTCAGTCACATAACAGTCAACTCAAAACCTCTCAAAACCCCACCAAACCTCCACAAACATGATCATTAACATGTATTAGTCATCATACTTAGATTATATTAAGTTTCAACCGATTAATCTACCAATTTCTTAGATTTTCATCAAAACCCTAAAACCTAACATTTTCTAAACTTCTCCAAAGCAAAACCCAATCAATCTAATACATACATAATCATACACAAGGTTAAGATAACAATATTTCACACTCTTACCCGATTGTTTCGATTCCTAGGAGCAATCTTCAAGATTTTCCAACTTTTCCTCTCTTTCCTTCTCTTTTCTCTTCTTCTCCTTTTTCTTTCCCTTCTATTTCTTTTTTTCTCTCTTTTTCTTCTCTTCTCACTCTTATAACTTTCTAATTCTATTTTCTATCTTTCTATTTGTATTTTCTACCAAATATCATTTTCTCTCAAAATATAATTCCACATAATTTCTAACTTAACATAATTAGCAAATGTCTAAAATACCCTCCAATCTAATTTTACTCGAAAATTCTCAAAACGGTAAAATAATATAACACATCAACATAACACATAAACACACCAATTTCATAATTAAAACAATTATCATTCAATTTAAATAAAAGACTCAACAAAAGTGGAATAATTGAATCGGGGTGTTACAACTCTCCCCCACTTTAGCAATTTTCGTCCTCGAAAATATTACCCGATTCAAACAACTCCGGATACGACTCTCGCATCCCACTCTCTAATTCCCAAGTGATATTGCCTTCCGCAATGCCTCCCCGCGCTACTTTCACAAGCGCAATATCCTTGCCTCTTAGCTTCTTGTTTTCACGATCCAAAATCCTAATCGGTAAAGCTTCAACCGTAAGGTTATCTTTCACTTCCACCTTGTCCATAGGAATAACATGTGACGGATCCGGAACGTACTTCTGAAGTTGCGAAACATGTAACACATCATGCAAATTCAAAAGATTTGGAGGCAACGCCACACGGTAAGCCACATCGCCAACTCGTGCAGTAATCTGATACAGCCTAATAAAACGAGAAGTCAACTTCTTCGACTTCAAAGCACGACCCACACCCGTAACCGGTGTAACTCTCAAAAACACATGGTCGCCTTCCTAAAACTCAAGATCTTTCCTTCGCTTGTCATGATAACTCTTTTGTCTACTTTGAGAAGCTCTCATCTTCTCTTGAATAAACTTCACCTTCTCCGCCGTTTGTTGTACCATCTCCGGTCCAACTATCATTCTCTCACCGGTTTCATGCCAACACAAAGGTGTTCGACATCTCCGACCATACAAAGCCTCAAATGGTGCCATACTTATACTTGAATGAAAACTGTTATTGTAGGTGAACTCAATCAACGCTAAATAACTATCCCAAGCACCACCTTGCTCTAGCACACAAGCACGCAACAAATCCTCCAACGATTGAATTGTCCTCTCGGTTTGACCGTCCGTTTGCGGATGGTAAGCCGAACTCAATATTAGCTTAGAACCCAAATCCTTTTGCAAACTCTCCCAAAACCTCGATGGAAATCTAGGATCTCTATCCGATACAATACTCTTAGAAACTCCATACAACTTCACAACCACAAAAACATAAATCTTGACTAACTTCTCCAAAGTATAACTAATATCAATTGGAACAAAGTGAGCAGATTTAGTAAGCCTATCAACAATCACCCAAATAACATTATGACCTCTTTGCATATTCGACAATCCCATAACAAAATCCATCGATATACTATCCCATTTCCATTCTGGAATATCCAACGGTTGCATCAAATCACTAGGCTTCTGATGTTCCACCTTAGACTTCTGACAAGTCAAACACGCATAAACAAAATGAGCTACATCTCTCTTCAACCCGGACCACCAAAAGATCTTCTTCAAATCTTGATACATCTTATTCGCTCTTGGATGAATACTTAAGTTACTTCGGTGTCCCTCTTCCAATATCATCTTTTTCAACTCCACATCATCAGGAATACAAATACGACCACAGAATCTCAAAACTCCAAAATTATCAACCTTGAAATCCTCATTCTCATTCATCATCAAATCAACAAACTTCAAATCCAACTTTTATTTTTCACACACGGTTGCAATAAAATCATTCGTAACATGTAACATACCAAGTCTCACACTTCTCGGCGTCACTTCACAAACTAAACTCAAGTCTCGAAAATCCTCTAAAAGTTCCCATTCTCTTATGATCAAAGCAGACATATGTAAAAACTTACGACTCAAAGCATCGACCACCACATTTGCGTTACCCGGATGGTAATTCAAACCAAAATCATAATCCTTCAAAAGCTCTAACCACCTTCTTTGTCTCATGTTCAATTCCTTTTTATCAAATAAATACTTCAAACTCTTGTGATCACTAAGAACTTCAAAACTTGCACCATAAAGATAGTGCCTCCAAATTTTCAAAACAAATACCACAACCGCTAATTCCAAATCATGCGTAGGATAATTCTTTTCATGCACTCTCAATTGTCTTGAAGCATAAGCCACAACTTTTCCATCTTGCATCAAAACACCACTTAACCCAAACAATGAAGCATCACAAAACACCACAAATGGTTCCGTCAGATTTGGCAAAATCAAGATCGGAGTCGTTGTCAACCTTCTCTTAAGTTCAATGAAACTCTTTTCACAATGAATATCCCGAATGAAAGCTTTTCCTTTACAAGTCAATTGCGTTAACGAAAGTGCCAACTTTGAAAATCCCTCAATAAACCTCCGATAATAACCCGCCAAGCCTAAAAAGCTTTGAATCTCTGTAACTGATCTAGGAACTTCCCATTGCATTACCGTATCAATATTGGATGGATCAACACTAATACCACCATCGGAGATAACATGTCCAAGAAAACTTACTTTCAACAACCAAAACTCACATTTCGACAACTTAGCATACAATTGTTTCTCTTTCAAAATCTGTAACACAATCCTTAAATGCTCTTCATGTTCCTCTTGAGACTTAGAATAAATCAAAATATCATCGATGAACACAACCACAACACGATCCAACTGTTCATGAAAAATACGGTTCATGTATTCTATAAACACACCCGACGCATTAGAAACTCCGAATGGTATCACAAAATATTCGTAATGACCATACCGTGTCCTAAAAGCCTTCTTTTGAATATCCTCATCTTTCACACGAACCTGTTAATATCCTGATCTCAAATCAATCTTACTAAAAACACGCGCACCTACCAATTGGTCCATCAAATCATCAATCCTTGGAAGTGGATACTTGTTCTTAATTCTCACCTTGTTCAACTGTTGATAATCAATGCATAACCCGATACTTCTATCCTTCTTCTTTACCAACAATACTGGAGCACCCCAAGGAGAAACACTCGGCCTAATAAATCTCTTGTCCAACAAGTCATTCAATTGCTTCTTCAATTCTACCAACTCTGATGCTGACATACGATACGGTGCCATCGAAATCGGTCTAGTACCCGGAACTAGATCAATAGAAAACTCAACTTCTCTTTCCGGCGGTACATCCTTAATATCCTCCGGAAATTCTTCTGGAAAACCACACACCACTGGGAACCCATTGAGTTCAACTTCACTCTCCACCGACAATGATGCAAACAAACCAAACAATTGAGCTTCATCCGCTAAAAGTTTCTTCATCTCTCTAGTGGATAGGAAACTCTCAACTTCATCATCGTCCAAATAAGGAAACCTTACTAACTTGTGGTAGCAATCTATATGAACTCGATTAAATTACAACCAGTTCATACCTAAGATTACGTCCAATCCCTCCAACAACAAACAAACTAAATCCATAACAAAATCTTTACCATACATGGTCAAAGAACAACTTACACACACCAAATAAGTAGTTACCGACCCTGAAGCAGTAGTCTCAATAACCATCTCACTACTCCAAGAAGACATAAACAAATTCAAACGCTTAGCGCACTCAAGAGAAATGAACGAATGAGTCACTCCCGTATCAATAATAGTAACTAAAGGCGTACTATTGTTGCACCCCAAAATTTGCCCTCACAATACAAAACTTTATGTGCTAAGAAGGTTCACAAGGTTCACAAGATTCACAACACTTACAAGACCTTTCATGAGGTTCATGAAGTCTACAAGTCACTTTATGAGGTTCACAAGGTTCACAAGATTCACAATGTTTACAAGACCTTTCATGAGGTTCATAAAGTCTACAAGTCACTTTATGAGGTTCACAAGGTTCACAATACCTCCCATGAGGTTCACAAGACATCTTATGATGGTTCACAAGGTTCACAAAGTTCACAATTGGTCAGAAAAGTTGACAATTCCCTCAGACAATGCACCTCCTAAGCAGTGCATCCAAAACTAGGGTTTTGAATTTAATCAGGCTAAATGGACTTCCAAGACTTCAATTGAGCTTCATAACATCCTATATGTGTGTAAGAACCCCCATGACAAGTTTCAAGACTTTTCTCAAAAGTTTGCTCAGTCAGATGATCAGATAAGTCAAAATCAGTCAAAGCAGTTAAAAAGTCAAACTGAGGTCAACTGTGGTCAAACCAAAGTCAAACTTCATGATTTTTTTGCCAACATCAATTATATGAAGTAAAATTCATCATTTGATCAAGGGTTGATCATGATTCATTAAGTAGATTTCAGATCATCAAGAATCAGGAGTTTCTAAATTAGGGTTTCCTCAGTAAAAGTCAACTGAACTTTGACCAGCCATAACTTTCACATGCTTCATCACCAAGTCTCCATCCAAATCTAATTTTGAAGGAAATTAAATTCTCTACAACTTTGTGTCTCACAAGCCAAGCCCAAAAATGCTTCATTTGGAAGGTATGAGCTAAGACATTATAGGTCCTTTTGAAAGTCAACAAAAAGTCAACAACTTCAAAAGGGCATAACTTGAGAATGGTAAATGATATGGACATGAAACCAGTGGGGTTGGTTAGAGGACTCTTCAAGCTTTCTAAAATGTCCAAGAAAACCTTCATAGCATTAAAATTGAAGGATGTGTGCCCTTGCAAAGTTGGGAAATTTTGGGTTGGTTTATGAAGAAAATGGAGGTCTAAAACCAATTTCTTCCAAATGGGCTTGCCAAATAATGACCCAATCCACATCAAAACATCTTGCACGAAATTAAATTGATTTATTCATAATTTTATTCATTTTGTTTTATTTATTATGATTTTTATATTAAAAAATCATTTTAAATTCAAATAAAATATAAAATAATGAAAATTTAATTTGATTTGGTTTCTAGAAAGTTTTAAATTATAATTATACTTGATTGATACAAGAGTAATGAGAATCATCCTAAAATAGCAATGTGAGATCAAGGATATTCAAATTTTAAAGCCAATCTTTTTCAATCTTCAAATGATCCAAATATCCATCAAATTTGTGAAGTCTTTGACCTAATTCACTCACTCATATATAATGAACACTTAACAATTCACAAGCCACGAATTTGCAGCCTCCAAGAGTAAGTTTCACAAATCAAAAAAACATCCAAAAACTCAAATTCGGATTCATCCATACAAAGCTTTTTAAGGTATTTTAAGGACACAAGAAGAATCCTTGGACCTCACTGATTATGTATCATCACTCATATGCATCCCAAACCTCATGAACTATGAAAACCGAATCGTTTTTGTGCCAAATGCATTTTGTTTCGATTCCTTAATTTAGTGTATGATTAATCGAATTTGAGTTTATAACATTGTTTGTTGAGTGATGTAGATGAATTCTGGGTGCTTGGTTGTAAGTTTTGATGCAAGATTGGAGATTCACCATGTTTAGGGTTTGCGGCTTCATTTAGGGTTCCATTATCTAGCCAAGATAAATGAATTCTAAAGACATAGAATGACTGAAAATCTTATTAGGAATTCAATGGTGTAATCAATTTCATGAAATTTTGTTGTTTTGTTAGTGTTTGAATTTTGCAGGTTTTTTGAGTGCAGGTAAAATCGCAGGTAAATCCCCATCAAAATTCGCAGGTAAACCTGCGAAATCCAGAGGTAGGAGATGATCTTTTGGCGCGCAGGAAAAATTCAAATTAAAAGTATAATATTTTATTGTTTCTTCCTGGATATATGTGTAAACACCCCAAATTTGCCCTCACCCATTTCACCATGGCTTGTGATCTTTCTCATATGCATAAACACAATCATATCACCTCATATCTCATTTTTGATTCCCTGCATAGATTCTAAGTCATCTGCACCTAGGGTTTGTGATCTGAGCAATCCAAGGGCTTCTTGAGCCACTCCAAAGGTCACCAATCAATTCAAAGAGGTCTACATGTGTTCTTATATCATATTCCATCTCCTCAAAGTCAAAATGCAAAGGAGTCACAAGAACTAGGGTTTGAGTGGGTGCAGAGCCAGGTTTGACTGCACAGTTGACTGAAAATTAGGGTTTTGGTTTCAGAGGCCATAACCCCAATTTTTTGGTCATTCTTGTTTCCATTGGTCTCTATTTGGTATAGGGAGTATGCATATTAATTTTCATGAAGAAATTCCATGGGGAAGTCATCTGATCAAGAGTTGACTTTCTGGACAAGTCAGTGTAAAATCAGGGCATCTGAGGCCCCCAGTGACCCAACCAATGGGTGATCTTCATCATTTTGAGTGTATATGATCTTTATTTGATCATGGAAGAAGGTTGAAGTCCACAAAAACCAAGAATTTAGGGTTTTTGCAAATGTTGACTTTTTGGGCATAGTTGACTTTTCAAGAATGCATCATTTTAGGTCATTTTTCAAGCCTTGATTCTTGATCCAAAAAGGCTTCAAATGAAAAACTTTGGTCATGAAAGTTGTAGATCTCATCTTTCCCTTTTCAAAAAGTACAAGAACATGATCAAACTCTTCTTGGATCAAAAGTTATGGTGTGACAAAGTTGGCTAAAATCATTGATTTTCAAGGCATGCCTCAAATGAGAATTTTGCAAAATCATGGACCAAGGCCAATTGCAACCTCTAATTCATTTCAAACCAGTATGCAAACATCCTCTAAGTCATAAAATTCAGATTTGAACCAAGAATGCCCATGGTTATGGTTCATGTAACAAGACTTTTCTCATAAAGTTTCAAAAAGCAACAAGTTGCAAAACCACTCATTTCTCTTCACCAACTTGCAGCATTGGCCCTTGAACCAAGCTAACCCTTTCCCCTCATTTTGCTGCGCATAGCCCATGCCTTGTACCAAGCCTAGATCATGAGCCATGCTTGCCTTACACAAAATGTGACTTTTTGCAAAAGCAAACTTATCAATCACTATATGCCAGGTCACATCATCTGACCTATAGGATTAAAATACATTATCATTTTGCAAGCCATTTCATGTAGAAGGCAAGGCTGAAACCATTCACAAGACAGACATTCACAAAACACTCCATCTTGCAAGTTGCTTCGAATCTCTCTGCCCAGCCTTCAAACACTCAAACCATTTTCACCATTCAACTCATCACACTTCATAGACCTCAAACCACCAAGAGTCTGGCCTGAAACAAGCAAGAACACCCCATAGCCATTTCTCACCTCAAGCTGCAGTTCCATTCGAATCTCCCTCCCTAGCTCACAAACATCCAAACAAACCTTGCAAAGCTTCTCCATACATCATCTGGACCATAAACCACCATTCACAATGGCCTGAAACTACCAGAATCATCATAGCCATTTCTGACTGAGGTGAAGCAGAAACTGTCGAAGCTCATCAACCAGCCTACATAAATTGTTCTAAGGCATTCAAACATCATCAAGAGGTCCTAAGGAGTGGATTGCACAAGGAGAGGTGGCCAGAAAGTCCTCAGGTTGAAAGCTCCAAATCTCAGGTAGCTTGAAATTTATTTTTCCAGAAATTGTTTTTCTTGTTACAAACTTGTTCCTTATGATTCACTGAGCATCCTGGTGTTTTTAGTTTTTGATTTGGTTCTGGAATGAGAGTTTAATTTCTCTCTGAAGCTTGCGTGCCCTAGTTTTTATTTCTTTCGATTCAGCTTATTTAGGAAGAAGAAATTTGTTTTGAGAGAGGGGTTTAATTCGTGAGTGTGTAAGGAGCATTTCCCAATTCTTAGATTTTGTTTTCGTTACGATTTGAGGGAGTTTGGAGATTTCCAGGTGAGATACTGGCCGGAGAAGACGACCGGAAGTCTTCTCCGGCCACCTGAAAGTGATTTGTGCCCTAATCACGTAATTAACTCAAGTTTGAATCTGGAGCGTACGATCCCTTTGACCAGTTGACCTCCCGCGTGTGTGTGTGGCCTGGATCTCTCTGATTAGCCCTAATCCACGTGTTAAGACTAATTAATCATATTTTAATCAGAAGCAATCCACACCCTTCATTTGCGCGCTGGTCAACCAGTTTGAATTCAGAGCCCATCCTGGCCATCCATCCTGATTACCTCTCCTTTTATTTAATTTTAATTCATTTTCTTTTCATTTACTTTGCATATTTATTTTAAAATAGCAGAAAATGTTTAAAAATTATGGAAATTTTTGTCAAGATTTTCATTATTTTTCAGAACACAAAAATATTTTTATTTTTATTTTTAGCATTGAAAAAGTATTTTTAAATATTTAAAAGTTTCTTTTTAATTATTTAATGAAAATTAATTAATTAAAAATACTTTTAGGTATTTAAAAATCACAAAAAAATTCATGAAATGTTCTAAGACATTTAGAAACATTGTCCAACCTTCAAACCAAATTTCTTTTTTGATCTTGATGCATTTTAAGAATTTTTCATTGAATTAAATCATTTTTTATGCATTAATTTGATCCCAAGTTCAAAAATTCATTTCTGCCTATCTAGGAAGGTTTGGACATTGATTCTTTTTGCTTTGTTTTGTGTTTGGCATGTAGTTTCTAGGATAAAATGGCCTTGATTTGATCCTTCAATTTCAAATTGTTTGGTATTTCTTTTGTTAAGAACCCTAAAAAACCCTAATAACTTAGAAAAATCATATCTTGAGATTGGTTAGGAGTTGGGACTTCCCCTTTGGACCTTGGTTTAGTATAGGTTTAGGGCTTCTTAGGATGGCATTTTCCATTTTTTATCTTAGGGTTTGCTTCTGTTTTGGGTTTTTGTTTGATGCATTGTCCATAAACCCTAATTTGAGCTTTCATTTGCATCCTTCTTGCATTCTCTTGCATAACATGACTTGTCTTTGCATTTTATGCATGCTTGTGTTTCATTTGACATCTTAAGACATGTATAAAGCATCTTTGATCATTGCATCTCATATTTGCCATGTCATTTGCCTTGTGTGCTTCATAACTTTTCATGTTCATTCATGCTCCTTAACTTGCATCATTTGCACCCATGATCTTGTATGAACATCTCCATGTCTTGCCTCATGTTTGCAGCACCTCATAACATCATAATCATCATCAATATGTTTCTGGTTTTGCTTAGCATCATGCCATTTCATCCCATCTTGCATTGCATTGCATTTCTTTCTAACATTTCAGGTGGTAAGTAACTTTGGGAAGTGAATTTGCCTTCACTTCTCACAACTTTTCTTTTCATTCCTCTTGCATCCATGCTGCATTTTTATATGTGTTTGAGATTGAGCTTGCTCATTCCTCTTCTTCTTACTTTCTTTCTTCAAGTGACTTGACTTCTTGAATGAAGCAAGTTGCTTTGCTTCTCTTGATCCTTTCATCTGCTTCCTGGTGGTTCCATTGAAGACTTCTCTTGAAAACCTCAAAAACCTTAGGAACAACCAAGCATGACAATGATTAGGGTTTTGATTAGTCTCCCCTCTTAGTTTTAACTTTGTGTCTCTTTTGAGTCATCTCTCCTCATCTCATAATCAGGGACTAAACCCTAAAGGCTTTAAGGCTTTGTGATTAAGCTTATGCCTGCATCCTTCTCTTAGGATGGAGTGTATAACTTTAATCCTAAGTGTTAAACCCTTAAGGTGTTTAACTCCTTAATCAATCCATTTAATAATCATCAAGACATCACACTTGTAACTTGGGCCTTGTATTAGGGTTCTAATTCTTCCTTAATTGGTTAAGAAGGACTAACCCTAGTATTAATGGACAAGTCCCCCCCAAGTTGTCTTACAAATCATAAAATTCACTTCATCATCATACCATTGAATAAAATCCACTTAATCAAAGGCTTGTTTTGTCATGAGTTTAATCCCTAATCATGGATTAAGTTGAAGAGCTTTCCTCAGCTTAAACATTCTCATCTATTATCCTTCTATTAGGATGGTGTAATGAGTCTGTTTAATCCCTGATTATGGCTTAATCTCATTACTCAACACTAAACAAAAACACCAAAAAACATCTAATTAATCACAAGTAGGTTAATGATCTTAATCCTACATCAAAGGTGATTAAGTGTGAGAATCTGACTTCACACTTAAGGTATTCTCATTACCCCTAAGCAGAGGGAAGATGTGATGAGTTTACTAACCCATTGGTTTAGGCTTAAGCTCATTGTCTTATGACAAACTTTCAAAAGAAATAAAAGACTGAAAACACAAAAACAAACAATAATCATCTCCTCCGGGATTCTTTTCTCATCATCTTCACTCACAAACGAGAACTCGCTTCTTCCGTCTAATGCAAGACAGTTTGCATCTGTGCCAGACAGATCATACACTTGAGCATAGGTAAGCAAGCAGTTCACAGGTCAATTCACCTTTCAGTCTCTTTGGGTCGAACTACGGTGTTCTGACTTCCTCATTGCACGAGAGGATACGTAGGCATAACTTAACAGTTATCGAACAAAAGTCTCTGTATATTCCCCCTCCTTTCAGCTTCATTCTTTAGCCTCATGATCTTGAGCATTTCACTCCTTCCTTACACTGACACTTTCATACTTCATATCACTTATACACTATACACTGACACCTGTACATTCTTTTCCAGCTATTTTGTACACAGATTGCACTGACACTACCCCTTTAAAACACAAATCTTCTAAGCGTGGATCCCGTCGAGTACGACGGACAATCTGGGTGCTAATACCTTCCCAGGTTGTAACCAACCCCCTTTCTCAGTCTCTCTGGTTCGCAAACCGTCTTATCCATCTTTTCCTAGGCTTATGCAGCATTGCCTTTCCTCCGGGATAAAAATGCCTAGCTGGCGACTCTATTCATTCCCCAGTGAGTTCACGGCTGTGTGTTCTCACTGTTCCCTTCGCCGACCGTTTGCGTCTGTACCTTCATATGATCCATTTCTCATTTGTCGGGAGCGACAGCTTGGCGACTCTGCTGGGGACTTTATATTGCAACCAGGGCTTCTGGTTCTTTTTGTGGGTTCCTCCTAGCGCTTGATTGATTTGTGTTTACTGGGTTGTTATGTGCTTATTTGTGCTTGTATTTATTTTGCTTTATGTACAGTTTGCTTCCTGCTTTTCTTTATTGCACTTTGTATATATCATACTGTCATGCTGCTGGCTGGATTTGGTTTTCCTTTGGTGGGTGGGGTTCTATTGAGAGTTAAGGTCCTATACCTGGGACCTGAGTGACACCTAGGCTAGAGTGAATCATATTCTTTCCCATTCCATTTCGGTCTGGTGCGGGAATATGAAACACGGTTCAGATATGGGTTTCTTCTTGAGAACTCTGTGTTGCAGATTTCCTGCAATGCTAGGGCTATCTGGGAAGCTTGCTAAGTCTGGATGACCTTTTAGTACTGACCTTCAGAAACTGAGGTGAATTAGAGGAGGAATTGTTATGGTTATTGTAAACACTGTGCCTCCGGGTTAGAAGTGTTTACACTTCTCATAACTGATCCAAGTCTGAGGATCCTTGTTTTAGAACACCACCTGTGAGGGGGTTGGGCTGTTTACAGGTTTGCAGGTACCTTGACCTCAGAACACCCTGTTACTTTGATTTGTTAAGAATACTCCATGTTGGACAGTTCTTGTGATTCTAAACCCTGGACATGTGGCTCTTTATTTGAGTCCCCCACCCTGGTTACTGGATTTATAGACCTCCATCTGGAATTCTTGAACACACATGGACCTATATCAGAGTTTTGATCAGACCCAGCTCAGTCACAAACCCTTGCATATCATTTGCATACATAATCATTGCATCATATTAACATTTGCTCATTTGTGTTTCAGGGTATCCATCTTCATCTGGTTTTGGTTTTGACCCCATCTTTAGTTTTGACCTGCCTTCATCAGCACTTGCTACCAGCTATCTATTCCAGCCAATCAGTGGCCCTTCTCTTCAGTATCTTCATCAACATTTGTCATCATGGCTCCAAAGAAAAGCAACATCACCTATCACTTCTTCCAGCCAGACTTATCAGACATCAGGAGGATCCAAACCCTGATCACTCCAGATCACATACCCTTGTTCAGGGAGGGTTATGGAGATATACTGGACATGGTTATGGATCTGGACCCTTCACAGAGGAGCCTCATCCACACCTGCATTCAGTTTTATGATCCTCCACTTAGATGTTTTACTTTTCAAGACTTTCAGTTAGGCCCCTTATTGGAAGAGTACTCCTCATTAGTTGGTATGCCTATCAGGAGAGAAATTCCTTTCAACCCTGAGATGGTCTTTCCTGCTAATGGAGAAGTAGCAAAAGCTTTGCATCTGGAACCTGTTTTGGTTGAGCAGCATATGACCTCTAAAGCTGGGATCCCTGGTTTTCATCTGGACTTCTTAATTTCTCAAGCTACCTTGAAGGCTTCTCTAGGAGAATGGAAAGCTGTTTGTGCCCTGCTGGCCTTGTGCATATATGGAATTGTGTTGTTTGCAGATGAGCCTCGATTCATTAGCAAAAATGCAATCCATCTGTTCATCCTGAAGAACCCAGTGCCAACTTTATTGGGGGATCTTTATTATTCAGTGCATCAGAGGAATGAAAAGCAGAGGGGGAGGTTAGTAAGGTTTTGTGCTCCATTGTTTCACACTTGGCTTCTCAGGCATCTACCCAGGACAGATGCATTCCTAAACCCTCATCAGCAGAGCAACTGGGCTAAGAGACTCACTGTTCTAACTTCAGCAGATATCAGATGGTGCACTCAAAGCACCAAGGGCAGGGATATCATCACCAGCTGTGGGCATTTTCCTAATGTGCCTTTGATAGGTGTTAAGGGCAGTATTAATTACAATCCTCTGCTGTTCAGAAGGCAATTGGGCTATGCACTGGTCCATGCTCCTAGGGCACAGGACTTGGCTGAGACTCTCTATTGTGAGAACAAGATTAGTTTGACTGTTGTTAGGCAGGCTGCTTGGGCCTGGGATAATGTTCAAACCAAGGGAATAACCATTCTAGGGAAGTGCAACAATGTGGCATCAGCACAATACTATGATTGGTCCCATGCCAGGGCCCAATTCTCTGGGATGCCCTTTACCATAGAAGACATGCCTGAGTCATCTTCAGCACCACCCCCTGCCACCATCAGTTTGGAGGAGTTTGAGAGCTTGAAGGAAAGAAATGAGAAGCTAACCCAAGCTTTGCAGAAGACCCTCCGGGAGAGGAGTGAAGGTATGAGGGAGATTGAGAGATTGGAGAAGTTGAGAGTGGAGCATTTGACTAAGATTGAAAAGTCTGGGGATTATATCAACAAGTCTAAGGCTGGAGAGCAAATTCTGAAGAATGCTTGCAAAGAAGCCCAGTTCCAGAGAGTAAGGACAGACTTGTACTTGAAGGAGAGTCAAGCCCGGTGGGTCAGGATCACCGAGGCTCGTACCCTGGAGGACAAGAGAGTTCAAGACAAGATGGAGCAACTTGAAGCTAGTGCAAGAGAACAACAAGAAGCCCTGGCAGCAGCCCAGAGGGAGATATCAGAGCTGAAGATCAAAGCAGGGGTGAAGAGGTCCAAGGACCAAACTCAGCACAAAAAGCTAACAGCAGCTGTTACGACCCGGAATCTCCTCATCAGGAATCTCACAGAGCGTCCGGCTGATCCTGTGACCGAAGCACTTCTCAAGGAAGTTCGTGAGGATGAGTTTAGTCTTGGTGTTTGACCATTTGTTTGTTGTTGCTTTCTTTCCATGTACTTTTATTTTTGTACTGTATTTTGACCCCTTAGTGGGCTTGTGTTGTAAAATGAACAAATTGTATTATTTCACCTTATGTAATATGTTCATGTTAGTTTACTCCGAAAGCAACTTCAACAGCAGCATCTTCAAGGGTCTGGAAGGGTCAAAACTGAAGGCCAAACCGGATGCCTTGAGAGCAAATAAGCATAACTGCATTGCATACTAACCCTTTTGTTTGTTTTGTAGGTTTTTGTTTTGTTGTTACTAACCTCTGTTGTGAATCTCAGGAATTATTGCTCGCCGCCGGGTATTTCCCCTCAACAGGCCACACAGGTACCCAACTAGAAACAACCTTCCGGGAATTCAGATGGATCAGATGCAGCAGGACCTTACGGAGGTCAGAAACCAGATGGCCAACGAAAGGTTGGAGATGAGAACACAGATAACACAGTTCATGGAAGTAATGAACAACTTAGCTCAAAGCCAGGAGAGGCTCAGAGCTTTGGTAGAAGGGAGGAATCAAGAGGAACCCCATGTGGGAACTGCTGGCACAAGTAACAACGAGAGGGTCCAACCTCATGTCAATCCCCCAGTTTTTGGACCCCATCTCCATCCAGAGGCCAACATCCCTGTCAATATACAAGGGACTGCCACAGCAGGGAGGGTACTACAGGAAGACCCTCAAGAAGACCAGTTCACAGTAATGGGTGCTGGAGAAGAGGCTTATGATAGAAGATTGGATGAAATAGCTGAGAAGTTGAGGTCCTTAGAATCTCAAAACTCTTTGGGCTTCGACGTTATGGACATGGGTTTGGTAGACGGGGTCAGGATCCCCCATAAGTTCAAGCCTCCTTGTTTCGAAAAGTATAATGGGACTTCATGCCCCCGGACTCATCTACAATCATTTCTGGGAAGGCTGAAGGCCTATACAATGGATGAGAAATTGTGGATGTTCTATTTTGAGGATAGCTTGACTGGAGCTTCGAGGGAGTGGTATTCCCATCTGACAAGAGCAACAATTAGATGCTGGAAGGACCTGGCAGAGGCCTTCATCAGACAGTATCAGTATAATCTAGATATGGCACCCAACAGGACTCTCCTGATGGGAATGTCACAGTCTTCGAGGGAGAGTTTCCGAGAATATGCCCAAAGGTGGAGGCAGCTGGCTGCTGCTGTTCAACCACCTATGTCTGAACGGGAAATGGCAGATATGTTCATGAACACCCTTCAGGGAACATATATTGACAGGTTGGCTGCTTTCTCTTCTACTAGCTTTGCAGATGTTGTCATAGCTGGGGAGAGAATTGAAAGCTTGTTAAAAATGGGAAAGATCTCAGACAATGGTGCAAGCTCGTCCAGTAGTACAAGAAAGCCTTTTGCAGGCCCGAGAAGAACTGGCGAGACCAATGCCATCCACACCAATAGGGGCAGGTCCCAATATGCTCAAAGGTCAATAGCAGCAGTCACCATTCCTGCTCCAGCCCATCCACAGCCAGTCTATCAACCTCCTCAGCAAAAATATCAGCCACAACCTCAGTACCATCAGCAAAATCAGTACCCTCCAAGGAATTACAACAACAGCAACACCAACAACAACAGTCAACAAAGGCCATTCCAACAGAGGCCATCTCAAGCTAACCGAGTGATCGATCCGATCCCAATGCCATATGCTACTTTGCTGCCACAACTTCTGAAACTCAACTTGGTTGAGCTAAGAACGTTGGCACCTCCAGATCCCAATAGTCTACCAAGGAACTATGACTCCAATGCTAGGTGTGCTTTTCATTCAAACGCACCTGGCCACAGTACAGAAAAATGCAGGGCTCTGCATATGAAGGTACAAGACTTGGTAGACTCCAAGGCTCTGAATTTTGCACCGCCGCCCAATGTCAACAAAAATCCTATGCCAAACCATGGTGGTCCCCGGATTAACGCTATTGAAGAAGACAAGCCGTCTTATTTAATAACTAGTGTGGGACAGATCAGGACACCATTGGTAGAAATCAAAGCTTAGCTCTTGGAATGTCAAATGTTCCCGGGGTGCGAGTTAGGCTGTGCTTACTGCAATATCTCGGTAAATGGGTGCGATAATTTGCGGAATGGCATAGATGGCCTTATTCAGAGTGGCCAACTTCAGATCACCACATCATTTCCAACAAATCCAGCAATATCATCAGCAACGATTTCAGAACCTCCTACAACTGCAGCAACTATTGTTCCTGACAATTCTTCGGTTTCATCAACAAGTACTCCATCAGTCGTCTCAACTGATCAGTTTTCAACAATTTCTCCTGCTACAACTTCAGCTTCATTCCATCTTGAATCTCCTACAACAACAACACCCGCACTTCCAACAATGGCTCCTACAACTCCAGCAATCAATCATGAAGATGTCTCTACTGTCACCATATTTTATGATCCTGAGAACAACTCTGCCTACCATTCAGAAGGTGATGCTCCCATCAGGGCACCAGTTACAATCTTTTATGATCCACAAACAATTACAGTCCCTTCAGCAGCAGCAATCAGTCCGGTCACTGTCACAGTGCCCGGACCAGTACCATATGAAAGCAATAGGGCCATCCCTTGGCACTATGGCTCTGACGTGTACTGCGAAGGAAAAAGAATCACCCTTGAAACATCAACACCTGCACCACAAGTAGATAATGTGGGGGGAGGCGGAGGCTTCACTCGAAGCGGACGTCTCGTTGCTCCACCAGTTCAAAGACCTACAGCCGAAGCAGAAGCAGCTGCCAAGGCGAAAGGAAAGAGCCCGGTGCAGGAAGATCAAGCTGTTAAAGAAGCCTTGAAGACACCGTTCGATCAAGAAGTTGATGAGTTTATGCGAATCATCAAAAAGAGTGATTACAAAATTGTGGATCAGCTTCACCAAACGCCATCCAAAATCTCTATCCTCTCACTGCTTATGTGCTTCGAAGCCCATCGGAATGCACTACTTAAAGTCCTGCACGCAGCTTACGTGCCTGAAGAGATTACTGTCAACCAGTTGGAAACCGTGGTTGGAAATGTTACTGCTAACAATGGGCTAGGGTTCACCAGTACTGACTTGACAGCGGACGGCCGCAACCACAACAAAGCCTTGCACATAACCATGGAATGCAAAGGAGCTGTCCTTTCTCATGTGCTGGTAGACACAGGTTCGTCCCTGAATGTCTTACCAAAGAAGGCTCTGGTGAAGTTAGAATATGACGGGTTGGCATTGAGACCCAGCAACCTGGTGGTAAGAGCCTTTGATGGTTCTAAGAGATCGGTTCTGGGAGAGATTGAGCTACCTGTGACAATTGGCCCACAGACCTTTAAAACTATCTTTTATGTGATGGACATTCAGCCCGCCTACAGCTGTTTGTTGGGTAGACCCTGGATTCACGCCGCCGGCGCAATAACGTCTACCCTTCACCAAAAGTTAAAATTTGAGTGGGAAGGCCAAGTTGTCACAATCTGTGGAGAGGAGGACATTTTTGTCAGCCACCTGGCAACCTATAAGTACATTGAAATGGATGGGGAGATCCATGAAACAATGAGCCAGGGGTTTGAAGCTTTGAATGTGAATGAGGCATCTGCTGTATCTGGTACTCCAATGTCATCATACCAACAAGCCCGGAAGGTTGTTGAGGAAGGAACTGCCCAAGGCTGGGGCAAACTGCTATCGGTGGAGAAAAAAGAAGACAAGTTTGGGTTGGGTTACAGACCAACTCAACATCAAGCAAAGGCTGCTAAAGAGCCTGGTTTTGTCAGTGGAGGGATGCTTACCCCCGATGCTATCAACTGTCTGGAAGACGAGCTGGAAGAGGAGCGCAATCTGGAGAATTGGATTCGTCCAAAGATCCCGGGGAGCAGTGTCTCGAACTGGTCTTCCCAGGAAATTATAAGAGTTACTCGATCAGAGTAATTATTATTTCCTGTATTTTTATAAGCATGCATCAAAGTCTTGCATCTTGCCCAAGATGACAAGACTCATTTTGTAATCGGGCCATCTGTACTTTTTGTGCAAACAAGATCAATTAATGAAATATCAGACATCTTTTTGCAAACGCGTCTTTTTTCTTTTCGTTCACTGTTTTTCCATTTTTCTTTTTTGTACAAAAATAAATGGCAGTGTTTTCAAAATGACAACTTCATTTCACTTTTCTAAATAAGATTAAAATCAGATCACTAAAATGAACAACTTAACCCTTGCAGAGAGTGCCCTCCTGACAGCACCGACAACAGCACGGCTATGACATCGTATGACTTTGACAATCCGATCAATCAAGCTGATAAAGGGGTTGAAGAAGAATATGAGCTTCCTGAAGAGCTAGCCAGGTTGTTAAGACAAGAAGAAAAGGTTATTACCCCTCACCAGGAGGAGGTTGAAGTGATTAATCTTGGTACGGAGGAAGACGTGAAAGAGGTTAAAATCGGGGCCTGCCTACAAGATTCAGTGAAGAAGCAACTGGTTGATCTACTTCAAGAGTATGTGGATGTGTTTGCTTGGTCGTATCAAGACATGCCAGGGTTGGATACCGACATTGTGGTGCACAAGCTGCCTTTGAGAGAAGAATGCCCTCCAGTCAAACAGAAGCTGTGCCGTACTCGTCCAGACATGGCTATGAAAATCAAGGAAGAGGTACAAAAGCAATGGGACGCCGGGTTCCTTGCTGTAACTAGCTACCCGCCATGGGTTGCTAACATAGTACCTGTGCCTAAGAAAGACGGAAAAGTAAGAATGTGTGTTGACTACCGGGACCTGAACAGAGCCAGCCCGAAAGATGATTTCCCATTACCTCACATTGACGTATTGGTAGATAATACGGCTCAGTTCTCGGTATTCTCCTTCATGGACGGATTTTCAGGATACAATCAGATCAAAATGTCACCTGAAGACATGGAGAAGACAACTTTCATCACACCCTGGGGCACGTTCTGCTACAAAGTAATGCCATTTGGGCTCAAGAATGCCGGTGCAACGTATCAATGGGCTATGGTAACATTATTCCACGATATGATCCACAAAGAAATAGAATGTTATGTGGATGATATGATTGCCAAGTCCCTTACTGAAGAAGATCATCTGGTGAATCTGCTCAAGTTGTTCAAGCGTCTGAGGAAGTACCAACTGAAGTTAAACCCCAACAAATGCACATTCGGGGTGAGATCTGGTAAGCTGCTGGGCTTTATTGTAAGCGAGAAAGGGATTGAAGTTGACCCTGATAAAGTCAAAGCTATTCAAGAGATGCCTGCACCAAAAACTGAGAAAGAAGTTCGAGGGTTCTTAGGTCGATTGAACTATATCTCACGGTTCATATCTCACCTCACGGCAACTTGCGAACCCTTGTTCAAGCTGTTAAGAAAAGAGCAAACGGTCAGATGGAACGAAGACTGCCAAAGGGCTTTTGACAAGATCAAGGAGTACTTACAAGAACCTCCAATCCTCATGCCTCCAGTTGAAGGAAGACCTCTAATAATGTACCTGACAGTATTAGAAGAGTCAATGGGGTGTGTGTTGGGCCAGCATGACGAGTCTGGTCGAAAAGAGTATGCAATATACTACCTAAGCAAAAAGTTTACCGACTGTGAACAACGTTATTCACTGCTCGAGAAAACTTGCTGTGCTTTAGCGTGGGCTGCTCGCCGACTGAGACAGTATATGTTGACCCACACTACTTTGTTGATCTCAAAGATGGACCCAGTCAAGTACATATTTGAAAAGCCAGCGCTTACCGGACGGGTTGCAAGATGGCAAATGATCCTTACAGAGTATGACATCCAATACACATCTCAGAAAGCCATCAAGGGCAGTGTATTGTCTGAATATCTTGCTGAGCAACCCATTGATGATTACCAGCCTATGAGGTTCGACTTCCCTGATGAAGACATCATGTTCATTAAAACAAAAGATCATGAAGAGCCTATTCACACTGAAGGGCCTGACCCGGAAGAAGAATGGATTATGATGTTTGATGGGGCTGTTAACATGAATGGTCGTGGTGTTGGTGCAGTACTCATTACACCCAAAGGAGTTCACATGCCTTTCTCGGCAAAACTCACTTTCAACTGCACTAACAACGAAGCTGAATACGAAGCTTGCATTATGGGTCTTGAGGAAGCCATTGACCTCAGGATCAAGACATTGACCGTATTCGGGGATTCAGCTTTGGTAGTCAATCAGACCAACGGGAAATGGTATACACACCAGGATCATCTGATACCTTACAGGGATTATACAAGAAGGTTATTGACTTTCTTCACAACAGTCAAACTTGAGTATATCCCTCGGGATGAGAATCAGTTTGCAGATGCTCTGGCTACCATTTCGTCCATGATCAAAGTTCAGGCTGCTAACGTTGTACCTCAGATTTCAGTATCGAGACTTGATAGACCAGCATATGTATTCGCAGCAGATGTTGTCAAAGATGATAAGCCTTGGTTCCATGATATTAAGTGCTTCTTGGAGGATCAAACATACCCACCTGGGGCATCTTCCAATGATAAGAAGACTTTGAGAAGGCTTGCTGGAAGTTTCTTTCTGAACACTGATGGATCTCTATACAAAAGGAACTTTGATATGGTACTCCTCCGATGTGTTGACAAGACGGAAGCAGATTTGTTGATGCATGAAGTGCATGAAGGCTCTTTTGGTACCCATGCTGGAGGACATGCAATGGCTAAAAAGTTGTTAAGATCAGGCTATTATTGGATCACAATGGATGCAGACTGTTGTGCCTATGCCAGGAAATGCCACAAGTGCCAGATCTACGCAGATAAAGTGCATGTGCCTCCCAACCCTTTGAACATTATGTCTTCACCATGGCCCTTTGCCATGTGGGGCATTGATATGATCGGCAAGATTGAGCCGACTGCTTCAAATGGTCACAGATTCATCCTGGTCGCCATTGACTATTTCACTAAGTGGGTTGAAGCAGCCTCATATGCAAATGTTACAAGGCAAGTGGTAGCCCGATTTCTGAAAAGAGATATCATCTGTCGATATGGAGTTCCCGAGCGAATCATTACTGATAATGGTTCCAATCTAAACAACAAAATGATGGCAGAACTTTGCCGGGACTTCAAGATCCAACACCACAATTCTTCTCCTTACAGGCCAAAGATAAATGGCGCTGTTGAGGCGGCAAATAAGAATATCAAGAAGATTGTGCAAAAGATGGTGGTCACCTACAAAGATTGGCATGAAATGCTACCATTTGCCCTGCATGGGTATCGCACATCAATCAGGACATCCACTGGGGCAACACCGTATCAACTTGTGTATGGTATGGAAGCAGTCCTACCTGTTGAAGTTGAACTACCCTCTTTACGTGTATTGATGGATGTTAAGCTGAGTGAAGCAGAATGGGTTAGGTCCCGATACGAGCAGCTGAGTCTGATTGAAGAGAAGAGATTGGCCGCAATCTGTCATGGGCAGTTATATCAGAAGAGAATGAAGAGAGCCTTCGATCAGAAAGTCAGGCATCGAGAGTACCAAGTGGGAGATCTTGTGCTGAAGAGAATCCTCCCTCCTCATACAGACCACAGGGGCAAATGGACTCCAAACTACGAAGGACCATTTGTGGTAAAGAAAGTTTTCTCTGGTGGAGCACTGATGCTCAGCACCATGGATGGTGAAGATTTCCCGTCCCCTGTGAATTCAGATGCAGTTAAAAAATATTTCGCATAAAAAAAATGACCCGCTGGACACAAAAACAGAATGTAAGTCCAGGCAAAAATAGGGCATCCCGGCGAGTCAAAAACAGAATAAAAGACTCGGGCAAAAATAAGGGAAATAAATAAAAAAAATGTACACCCGCTGAGTTGAAAAGCCGCATTGGACAACTCAGGCAAAAATGGGTATCCCGATGGATTGAAAACCCGAAAGGGCGATCCATGCAAAATAAGGGAATAAGCGAACAACTGCATTCTGAATTCGTCTGTATCACTTGCAACTTGGAAAGCTCCGACAAAATCAAGCTTCAATCAGAATCAGCCTTTTTCAGAAAGCAAGACGAGAAGAACGTCATTGTCATACGAGTCATAGCAGGAGAGGAAGCTCCTTAAAGCGTCGTCAACACCGCCAGCATTTTGTTTCTCAATTTGTAACAATCTCCTCATTTCAGGAGATATGTTTCTTTGGCTGTATCTTGCCGATTCAGGGCATTTGAATTAATAAAATCAGATTTTTCAGTCATGTCTCGTTTTGTACATTTTTCATTTTTTGCAAAAGATGTCTGATATCTTGAAAGAACATTGATTGCATAAGAATACAGATGTTTGTCACTAATAATAAAATACATGCTTGCAGGAAATATACTTACTCTTAAGAGTGCTTAACTCCTATGACGGAATCCAGTAAAGGATACCTCGGGACCTTTTGTGCGTCTCCTTATCTTTGCAGGATTGCAGGTATCCAGAACGCAACCTGGAGCATGCAAGTCACGTCTCGGCAAGTTGGCGAATCATTATCAACTCGGTCTATATTCCACGTGGCACTGGAAGGGGCCCATTTCCCCAGCGAAGTTGCCAAATCAACACACACTCAATCTCAGCATCTGAAATGCCCTATCCCCAGCTGAGTTGCCTCTCATAATTCCCTAGCCAAGTTGCCATTTCATCCTCAGCTGAGTACAGGAATCAGGGAATCATCTCCCCACACGAATCATTAGCCTCTGTCCAGAAGAGCAGCGCCCGAAGAAGTCACAACAGAGTACAGAAGGCCTCTGCAAACCCCAGCTGGGCCCCACATTACAAGGATATGTCAATTAGTGGCATAGATCCCCAAGTGGATACACCTCACCAGATCTATCAATGATATCATCCCCAGCTGGGAGGTCCATGTCAAACAGATCAGCCAGAGACTTTCGCAGCAACGGGATCCGAATCCCGGTTTGATATCTCTGCATAATCATGGCATTTGCATCATATTGTCCCCTCAGAGCGTAGCATTCCGTCTAAAACGGAGCATTACGGCAAAAATCAAACGCATAGCATAATCATAAGCCATGTTCTGAATTAACACTTATGAATAACAACCGTTCATTATCATTGTACAGAAATCCTCGCCAGAGTCCCAGCAAAAAAACAGTTGCCTCATGTTCACGAATACCAGCATATTTCCTTTTGATACCCGTCCGTATCATCACTCCCCAGTAAAGTCGTCTGAACACTCTTTATAACAAAATCACCCGTATTACAGATATTTCATGACACCCGTCCGCGTCATATTACCAGCAGAAAGCCAAAGACATCCTCTTTGCACCCACACATACCTATATATACACTTTCCTGACACCCGTCTGTGTCATATCCCCAGCGCAGTCGCCTAGACTTTGTATAGCAGATACTTGTTCATATTACACTTTTCTCTCTTGGCACCCGTCCGTGTCATTCTCCCCAGCAGTTAAAACACTCGTCTATATATACTCACTACTCACGATACGCTCATACAGATACTCGTCCGTATCTAATATACACCATCTATATCCCCGCAGATTCGACAGTAGTCCTTGTTCTTTGTTAACCAGTTGGTACTCGTCCGTACCATCATCTCAGAACATTGCGTCTAGTGTTTGTTTCTACGTGATACTCGTCCGTATCATAGTCTTAAGGATGCTCGTCCGCATCTTTAATCCATATACCGCGTCAAACACTTATGTCTTCTTGAACGTAGATACTTGCCTGTGTCTACTATTCCCCAGAAGAGTCCCTTCAGATTCAACACTCGTCCGTGTTCTCTGTTAACCAGATGGTACTCGTCCGTATCATCATCTCTGAACACGTATCAGTATTTGTTTCTACATGATACTCGTCCGTATCATAGTCTAAGGATGCTCGTCCGCATCTTTAATCTATACACAATACCAAACACTTATACTTTCCTTTCTTGGTTGTGAACACTCGTCCGTGTTCACTATATCCCCAGTAGATCACCAACAAAGCATTTTTTCCTTTATCTAACACTCGTCCTGTGTTATGATACCCCGAGAGCAGCCGTCCCCTGCTGAGTGGTCGTCCTCCACTTCTTGATGGTCGTCCTCCATCATGCTCATCCGATGGCCGTCCCCATCGTTGATCTTTTTCGGCAGCCGTACCCTGCCAGGTGGTCGTCCTCCACCTTTTGATGATAGTCCTTCATCATTTTATCCAATGGCCGTCCCCATTGGTGATTTTGGTTATCTGGCATTCGTCCTATGTCATGAGAAACCTTGAGAGCAGCCGTCCCCTGCTGAGTGGTCGTCCTCCACTTCTTGATGGTCGTCCTCCATCATGCTCGTCCGATGGCCGTCCCCATCGTTGACCTTTTCTATCCGGCATTCGTCCTATGCTGCGATATTTTCGGCAGCCGTACCCTGCCAGGTGGTCGTCCTCCACCTTTGATGGCCGTCC
This sequence comes from Lathyrus aphaca, assembly GCA_963966055.1. NCBI lineage: Eukaryota > Viridiplantae > Streptophyta > Magnoliopsida > Fabales > Fabaceae > Lathyrus > Lathyrus aphaca. The sequence continues at coordinate 721,952,172 of OZ014519.1, read as the reverse complement.
CCATCATATTTCTTTTATCCCCAACAGAGAAGCCGTACCCTGCTAGGTGATCGTCCTTCACCTTTGATGGTCGTCCCCCATCATCTGTTTATTTCGTTTATTCTTTAACCCGATGGCCGTCCCCGTCGTGGTCCCTTTTCCTTTTTAGCCCGATGGCCGTCCCCATCGTTGGTTACTTTACCTTTGTGAACTTGGTGGCCGTCCCCGTCATGTTTCATTAATTTCCAGAGAATTCTACAGCTTTATCTTGATGGCCGTCCCCATCACGATTTTATTTTCCCCAGCTAGTCGGCCGTCCCCGTCTTGGCTTTACCTTCTACCCCCAGCATGTCGGCCGTCCCCGTCATCGTTCTGTTTTCCGCACCTTTACAATATACTTTATTTTCCTTTTACAATCTATATCCCTTTTCTTCTTCATTCTGTGAGTGCAAATTTTGGACTGTCTTTGGTATTCAACCACAAGTTATCTTGTTTGCCTGTTAAGCCGTCGCTTACATCCTGCACAGCTAACTCATGTTTGAATAGGGGCAGCTGTAAACACCCCAAATTTGCCCTCACCCATTTCACCATGGCTTGTGATCTTTCTCATATGCATAAACACAATCATATCACCTCATATCTCATTTTTGATTCCCTGCATAGATTATAAGTCATCTGCACCTAGGGTTTGTGATCTGAGCAATCCAAGGGCTTCTTGAGCCACTCCAAAGGTCACCAATCAATTCAAAGAGGTCTACATGTGTTCTTATATCATATTCCATCTCCTCAAAGTCAAAATGCAAAGGAGTCACAAGAACTAGGGTTTGAGTGGGTGCAGAGCCAGGTTTGACTGCACAGTTGACTGAAAATTAGGGTTTTGGTTTCAGAGGCCATAACCCCAATTTTTTTGGTCATTCTTGTTTCCATTGGTCTCTATTTGGTATAGGGAGTATGCATATCAATTTTCATGAAGAAATTCCATGGGGAAGTCATCTGATCAAGAGTTGACTTTCTGGACAAGTCAGTGTAAAATCAGGGCATCTGAGGCCCCCAGTGACCCAACCAATGGGTGATCTTCATCATTTTGAGTGTATATGATCTTTATTTGATCATGGAAGAAGGTTGAAGTCCACAAAAACCAAGAATTTAGGGTTTTTGCAAATGTTGACTTTTTGGGCATAGTTGACTTTTCAAGAATGCATCATTTTAGGTCATTTTTCAAGCCTTGATTCTTGATCCAAAAAGGCTTCAAATGAAAAAACTTTGGTCATGAAAGTTGTAGATCTCATCTTTCCCTTTTCAAAAAGTACAAGAACATGATCAAACTCTTCTTGGATCAAAAGTTATGGTGTGACAAAGTTGGCTAAAATCATTGATTTTCAAGGCATGCCTCAAATGAGAATTTTGCAAAATCATGGACCAAGGCCAATTGCAACCTCTAATTCATTTCAAACCAGTATGCAAACATCCTCTAAGTCATAAAATTCAGATTTGAACCAAGAATGCCCATGGTTATGGTTCATGTAACAAGACTTTTCTCATAAAGTTTCAAAAAGCAACAAGTTGCAAAACCACTCATTTCTCTTCACCAACTTGCAGCATTGGCCCTTGAACCAAGCTAACCCTTTCCCCTCATTTTGCTGCGCATAGCCCATGCCTTGTACCAAGCCTAGATCATGAGCCATGCTTGCCTTACACAAAATGTGACTTTTTGCAAAAGCAAACTTACCAATCACTATAGGCCAGGTCACATCATCTGACCTATAGGATTAAAATACATTATCATTTTGCAAGCCATTTCATGTAGAAGGCAAGGCTGAAACCATTCACAAGACAGACATTCACAAAACACTCCATCTTGCAAGTTGCTTCGAATCTCTCTGCCCAGCCTTCAAACACTCAAACCATTTTCACCATTCAACTCATCACACTTCATAGACCTCAAACCACCAAGAGTCTGGCCTGAAACAAGCAAGAACACCCCATAGCCATTTCTCACCTCAAGCTGCAGTTCCATTCGAATCTCCCTCCCTAGCTCACAAACATCCAAACAAACCTTGCAAAGCTTCTCCATACATCATCTGGACCATAAACCACCATTCACAATGGCCTGAAACTACCAGAATCATCATAGCCATTTCTGACTGAGGTGAAGCAGAAACTGTCGAAGCTCATCAACCAGCCTACATAAATTGTTCTAAGGCATTCAAACATCATCAAGAGGTCCTAAGGAGTGGATTGCACAAGGAGAGGTGGCCAGAAAGTCCTCAGGTTGAAAGCTCCAAATCTCAGGTAGCTTGAAATTTATTTTTCCAGAAATTGTTTTTCTTGTTACAAACTTGTTCCTTATGATTCACTGAGCATCCTGGTGTTTTTAGTTTTTGATTTGGTTCTGGAATGAGAGTTTAATTTCTCTCTGAAGCTTGCGTGCCCTAGTTTTTATTTCTTTCGATTCAGCTTATTTAGGAAGAAGAAATTTGTTTTGAGAGAGGGGTTTAATTCGTGAGTGTGTAAGGAGCATTTCCCAATTCTTAGATTTTGTTTTCGTTACGATTTGAGGGAGTTTGGAGATTTCCAGGTGAGATACTGGCCGGAGAAGACGACCGGAAGTCTTCTCCGGCCACCTGAAAGTGATTTGTGCCCTAATCACGTAATTAACTCAAGTTTGAATCTGGAGCGTACGATCCCTTTGACCAGTTGACCTCCCGCGTGTGTGTGTGGCCTGGATCTCTCTGATTAGCCCTAATCCACGTGTTAAGACTAATTAATCATATTTTAATCAGAAGCAATCCACACCCTTCATTTGCGCGCTGGTCAACCAGTTTGAATTCAGAGCCCATCCTGGCCATCCATCCTGATTACCTCTCCTTTTATTTAATTTTAATTCATTTTCTTTTCATTTACTTTGCATATTTATTTTAAAATAGCAGAAAATGTTTAAAAATTATGGAAATTTTTGTCAAGATTTTCATTATTTTTCAGAACACAAAAATATTTTTATTTTTATTTTTAGCATTGAAAAAGTATTTTTAAATATTTAAAAGTTTCTTTTTAATTATTTAATGAAAATTAATTAATTAAAAATACTTTTAGGTATTTAAAAATCACAAAAAAATTCATGAAATGTTCTAAGACATTTAGAAACATTGTCCAACCTTCAAACCAAATTTCTTTTTTGATCTTGATGCATTTTAAGAATTTTTCATTGAATTAAATCATTTTTTATGCATTAATTTGATCCCAAGTTCAAAAATTCATTTCTGCCTATCTAGGAAGGTTTGGACATTGATTCTTTTTGCTTTGTTTTGTGTTTGGCATGTAGTTTCTAGGATAAAATGGCCTTGATTTGATCCTTCAATTTCAAATTGTTTGGTATTTCTTTTGTTAAGAACCCTAAAAAACCCTAATAACTTAGAAAAATCATATCTTGAGATTGGTTAGGAGTTGGGACTTCCCCTTTGGACCTTGGTTTAGTATAGGTTTAGGGCTTCTTAGGATGGCATTTTCCATTTTTTATCTTAGGGTTTGCTTCTGTTTTGGGTTTTTGTTTGATGCATTGTCCATAAACCCTAATTTGAGCTTTCATTTGCATCCTTCTTGCATTCTCTTGCATAACATGACTTGTCTTTGCATTTTATGCATGCTTGTGTTTCATTTGACATCTTAAGACATGTATAAAGCATCTTTGATCATTGCATCTCATATTTGCCATGTCATTTGCCTTGTGTGCTTCATAACTTTTCATGTTCATTCATGCTCCTTAACTTGCATCATTTGCACCCATGATCTTGTATGAACATCTCCATGTCTTGCCTCATGTTTGCAGCACCTCATAACATCATAATCATCATCAATATGTTTCTGTTTTTGCTTAGCATCATGCCATTTCATCCCATCTTGCATTGCATTGCATTTCTTTCTAACATTTCAGGTGGTAAGTAACTTTGGGAAGTGAATTTGCCTTCACTTCTCACAACTTTTCTTTTCATTCCTCTTGCATCCATGCTGCATTTTTATATGTGTTTGAGATTGAGCTTGCTCATTCCTCTTCTTCTTACTTTCTTTCTTCAAGTGACTTGACTTCTTGAATGAAGCAAGTTGCTTTGCTTCTCTTGATCCTTTCATCTGCTTCCTGGTGGTTCCATTGAAGACTTCTCTTGAAAACCTCACAAACCTTAGGAACAACCAAGCATGACAATGATTAGGGTTTTGATTAGTCTCCCCTCTTAGTTTTAACTTTGTGTCTCTTTTGAGTCATCTCTCCTCATCTCATAATCAGGGACTAAACCCTAAAGGCTTTAAGGCTTTGTGATTAAGCTTATGCCTGCATCCTTCTCTTAGGATGGAGTGTATAACTTTAATCCTAAGTGTTAAACCCTTAAGGTGTTTAACTCCTTAATCAATCCATTTAATAATCATCAAGACATCACACTTGTAACTTGGGCCTTGTATTAGGGTTCTAATTCTTCCTTAATTGGTTAAGAAGGACTAACCCTAGTATTAATGGACAAGTCCCCCCCAAGTTGTCTTACAAATCATAAAATTCACTTCATCATCATACCATTGAATAAAATCCACTTAATCAAAGGCTTGTTTTGTCATGAGTTTAATCCCTAATCATGGATTAAGTTGAAGAGCTTTCCTCAGCTTAAACATTCTCATCTATTATCCTTCTATTAGGATGGTGTAATGAGTCTGTTTAATCCCTGATTATGGCTTAATCTCATTACTCAACACTAAACAAAAACACCAAAAAACATCTAATTAATCACAAGTAGGTTAATGATCTTAATCCTACATCAAAGGTGATTAAGTGTGAGAATCTGACTTCACACTTAAGGTATTCTCATTACCCCTAAGCAGAGGGAAGATGTGATGAGTTTACTAACCCATTGGTTTAGGCTTAAGCTCATTGTCTTATGACAAACTTTCAAAAGAAATAAAAGACTGAAAACACAAAAACAAACAATAATCATCTCCTCCGGGATTCTTTTCTCATCATCTTCACTCACAAACGAGAACTCGCTTCTTCCGTCTAATGCAAGACAGTTTGCATCTGTGCCAGACAGATCATACACTTGAGCATAGGTAAGCAAGCAGTTCACAGGTCAATTCACCTTTCAGTCTCTTTGGGTCGAACTACGGTGTTCTGACTTCCTCATTGCACGAGAGGATACGTAGGCATAACTTAACAGTTATCGAACAAAAGTCTCTGTATATTCCCCCTCCTTTCAGCTTCATTCTTTAGCCTCATGATCTTGAGCATTTCACTCCTTCCTTACACTGACACTTTCATACTTCATATCACTTATACACTATACACTGACACCTGTACATTCTTTTCCAGCTATTTTGTACACAGATTGCACTGACACTACCCCTTTAAAACACAAATCTTCTAAGCGTGGATCCCGTCGAGTACGACGGACAATCTGGGTGCTAATACCTTCCCAGGTTGTAACCAACCCCCTTTCTCAGTCTCTCTGGTTCGCAAACCGTCTTATCCATCTTTTCCTAGGCTTATGCAGCATTGCCTTTCCTCCGGGATAAAAATGCCTAGCTGGCGACTCTATTCATTCCCCAGTGAGTTCACGGCTGTGTGTTCTCACTGTTCCCTTCGCCGACCGTTCGCGTCTGTACCTTCATATGATCCATTTCTCATTTGTCGGGAGCGACAATATGTTGCAAGTGAGCGCGTGGCTCAGTTGGTTTTGTACATGGGCGTTTGAGACCAAGGACCAGGGTTCGATTCCCGGGTCATTCTTTTTTTTGTTTAAAATCCTTTTAATCAACAGGTTTACTATATTATTTTCATTACTCGTTTCAAAGACACGCTGCACATGCAGCTCAGTTGGTTGGTGATTGTTGGTGAAGGCTGGGAGACCTGGGTTCGACCCCAGGCTCCAGCAGGTGAGTTTTATCATTTTTTTTTTGTTTTTCTTAACTTAATTGTTTTATAATTCTTTTATTTTCTTTTAATTAAATATTAATAAACATAATATAAATAGATTAAAAAATGTATATTATAATAATTAGATTTATATTTTGTTGTATATAAAATTTAATTTATTTTTGCAAACTCTAATTTAATCATAACATTTTTTAAAAAAAAACCTAATTCAATTTTATAAACTATTAAACATTAATTATTTTTCAAAACCCTAATTTTATTTTTAAATCTCTAACCCTAATTCTTATTTAAATATTAACTTAATTAATTTTTCTAATACTTAATTAAAAAATTAATTTTGTTCCTTTTTTGTAAAATAATTATTATATTGTGTATTATCATTATTATAATTCCTTTATCATTTATTTCTTAAAAATTCTTAAAAATTGCTTATTTAATTTAAAAAATGTTATTTTAAATTCTACATATTTTTGTATATTTGTACTAACCTCTTATTTCTTATAATTATTTTGTCACTAACCCTATTTATTTTTAAATTGTGATTATTACTATTATTTTCTATTAACCTAATTAATTGCTTATTTATTTGTTTATTGCTTATTTATTTATCTTGATTATTTATTTTAATTGTTTTATTATTTATGTAATTGCTCCTGGATGTAAATTTTTTGTAATATTTAAATTATTTATTTTTTATGCCATGGTTAGTAAAATAGGGAGTGAAAACTATTTATTTAAAATTGAATTTAGATCATTTAAATTATAAGATAAATATTTAAAATTGAACACTCACACACGTAAGTCGATCTTTGATCGCCATCTCACTTTCTAGGGTTGCCTCTCAATGTTGCCTAATCACAAGGTCAAGTGGGGTGTATAAAGCAAAAGTCCCTCAAAGTAAAGTCATCTAGTCCCTTCACAATCAAAGATCAAGTCCCTTAAACGGTTGCTTTCATAATGATCTTGTCCCTTTCGAATAATGATGACAGTCCCTCCAAAATTGCTTAATACACCCCACAGTTGCCTATATTAACAGATGACCCTCACTTGTCCCTTACATCCAAGGTAATGACTACCTATTCCTTAATAATAGGGATAGTCTTACCATTTAAAGGATTCAAGAACAGAAAGACTTAAACTTTAGGGTAGGTTCCTCATAGTTACTTGCTCACTATTTAAAAACTTTTCAAATGCTTCACAAATTTCAAACAATTTTCAAACACAAGTTTTTTACGCATCCGTACATGGATCATTATCAAACTCTTATGAAAATTTCTATTCACACACTTCACATTTTCAAAAGCATTTTAAAGTGAGCTAAGTAACTAAGAGCCCATGGATAACCATGGATGTAAAGGGTGCTAACACCTTCCCTTTACATAACCTACCCCCCGGACCCAAAAATCTTTTAAAAGGTCTTTCCTGTTCTTTTATGCCTTTCCTTTGGATAAAATAAAAGTCGGTGGCGACTCTTGCTATCCGCAACATAACTAAAGTCAGTTCTCTCACCGTGTTACAACTATTAATAAAACATGTACCTTTAATCAAACGGTCTGCACTAGTAGTGTCCTTCCCTGCTAATGCAAACACCTTTCCACCCACTTGAGCTTGCTTCGGCTTAGTACACTTAGTACTAATGTGACTCACTTCTCCACAATTGAAACACTTCATAACCTTAAATATTTAGATTAATTTTATTTGTTTATTTTCTAAAAAACTCTTAACTTTTTTTTAATTACTTATTTTCATAATCCATTCATAATATTAATTAATTATTTATTTTATTAAATTAATAATTCAATATAGTTTTTTTTAACAACAAAACTTTTTTTTTTATATTTTCATAAACCTTAATTTTTCATGTAAACCTTAAAAATTTCTTATAAACTTTAACCGTGTTATTTTCTCTAAACCATAAACTTTTTTTTTCATTAAACTTTAAACCCTGATTTTTCAAAGCCTAATTTTCTTTAAAACCTAAAAAGAAACCTTAAACTTAATTCAATTTTTTTCATAAAAATTATAATTTCTTTTCTTTTAATTTAAATTGCTCTATTTATTTTTTAGAGATTGTATAGGTCATAATTGATGTAATTTATTTTTCGCTCTTATTATGTAACTGCTTCCTATATGTAATAGCTTAGGTTTTCTTTTCTTTTGCCTATATTATTATGTAACTGTCCCGAAGCCATGTAATAGCGTAGGAACTTTTAATTTCCGTCTTTAAAATTCTGTAAATATTTAAATTTCGTGGTTAGTAATTTAGGGAGTGCAAAGAATAATTGAAAAATAATTTGGACTTAGATCACTAATCATAAGATAAATATCTGAAAATAAATATTCACACACGTAAGTCGATCTAAGATCGTCGTCTGCATTTTCTAGGGTATCCCTCTTGGTTGCCTTCTTTAAATGGTCAAGTCCCTCGAATATAGGGGTGTCTTAAGCAAAGTCCTTTCACGTATAAATTATCAAGTCCCAACAAATTTAAAAAAGTCCCTTCGAGGTTGCTTACGGAATAATGATCTTGTCCCTTCGAATAAATGATGATAGTCCCTACGAATTGCTAAAGACACCCCTTAAGTTGCCTTCATTGATCATACGATGACCCTACGCCCGTCCTTTAAACTAATCCAAGGTAATGACTACCTATTCCTTAATAATAGGGATAGTCTTACCCTTGAAAGGACATATAAGAACATGAATGACTTAGTATAGGGTAGGTACCTCATAATTACTTGCTCACTCTTCAAAATAAAAATACTTTTCACACCTCACAATATTTTCAAACATTTTCAAACAAGGCTTTGTATATATCCATACGAGGATCATTACAAAGTACTTAGAAAATTTCTAATCACACACTACACTTTTCAAAAAATAAAAATTAAAGTGAGCTAAGTAACTAAGAGACCATGGATAACCATGGATATAAAGGGTGCTAACACCTTCCCTCTGTATAACCTACCCCCCGAACCCAAGTCTTTTCAAAACGGTCTTTCCTATTCTTTTATGTCCCTTCCTTATGGATAAAATAAAAGTCAGTGGCGACTCTTGCTATCCGTAACATTTATAGAAAGTCAATTCTCCCACCGTGTTACAGAACTGGCGACTCTGCTAGGGATGTTACTAAGTAAAAGAGGGGTACCCTTAGGAATTAGATCACTTAAATTGTTTGCTTTGTTTGCTTTACTTTTCTGTTGGGCTTTTTGTGTGAAAGATCCAAACCCGGATCTAGTGTACCCTAGGTAAATGGCAATAGACCAAGGAAACTATACGACGTATACTGATATGGTTGATCTGGTGGCCATAGTTAGTGTGACTTCTTGGAGGGTTCTCATGTTCCTTAAGTAAGTTGAGGATAACTTGAGGATGTCATATGTTGTCAATACACTAACTGACCTTTATAACCTTAGTTAACCCATCTTGGCCTTTAGAAAGTAGTGAGATAGCCGGCTTTGGTGAAGACTGAAGTTGGTTGATACTCGATGCTACGCTCATTGAGATCCTAAACTTGGAGGGTTTTGGTTGGCAAGTAAGTTGCCTACTGAACAACCATCCTTGGGAAGGATCAGTGATATTGAGATCCCTTAGAATCTGGTTACTTTTGTAGGACAGGATGAACCATATAAACTTCAGTAGGGGTACTTACCTTTAAACCTCATGCAAGCCTTCAAACCTACGGCTATTGTGTGACTTGTTTGTGTATGCCACATGTTTGTGATTGAGCATAACATCATGACATCATGACATCATAAGCATAGCATTTTCACTAACCATTTCAAGGACCAAAGGATTTATCTTTGTTCTTTGTTGCAGGTCATGGCTTCTGCTCGTAGGAATACCATCCGGATAAACTTTGTAGGGGATACCTTCTAAGCTTAAAGAATTGGTCTCTCAAGTTTCTGAAAACTCCCAATTAATCAAGAAGCATGGTTACCTGTTGGATCTAGTTACTTCAGGATTCAATGAAGACATGATGAGTGCCCTATTTCAATTCTTTGATCATAAACATCATTGTTTCACATTCCCCGACTATCAGTTAGTTCCTACAATTGAGGAGTTCTCCAAACTACTGGGTATACCTATCCTTGATCAGAGACCCTTCAGAGGCTTAGAGAAGGAGCCTAAACCCGAAGTCATTGCTGCAGCCCTACATTTGAAGAAATCAGACATTGTCCTAGAAACGAGAAACGGAGTTAAGGGTATTCTTGTTAAGGTATTGCTTGAGAAAGTTCAAGTGTTCTTGAAGGCTATGAGTTATGATGCTTTTGAGGAGATCCTAGCCCCATTGATCCATGGCTTAGTGTTGTTCCCTAATCCAGACCAATTCATAGACGTACACGCCATCAACATATTTCTGACTCACAACCCAATGCCTACATTACTTGGATATATCTTACACTCTCTTCACACTCGTACTACGAAGGAGAGAGGAACTCTGATGTGCTGCATACCTTTATTGGCTAGGTGGTTTATTTCTCACCTTCCTCGATTCGTGATGAAGAATGACCAATGGTTAAGGTGGTCTAAGAGGATCATGTCACTTTCTCATTCAAATATTCATTAATGTTCTCGATCTATGGAGAATGTTACTATCATTGACCGTTGTGGGGAGTTCCCTAATGTGCCACTCCTTTGCATAAGAGGGGCATTACCTACAACCCTTCTTTAGCTATACGCCAGTTTGGTTATGCTTGGAGTAATGGTCCTCATGACATGTTTATTCAAGGAATTGTGTTCGACTACGACAACGATCTTCAAGGTTACCGTCAAAGGTTCATACGAGCTTAGGGTAAAGTGAACAAGGTTGACAACAAGACTCTGGAACCAAAGTACTCCATTCATATGGAACCTTATATCAGATGGGTGTGTTCTCGTGCTCAGACTCTTATGATTCCATATCCTGCTGTTCTACCAGTCACTATGGAGCCTATTGCAGAAGGGGATACTCCTTATACAATCCTTCATCCAGACATGCCCACTGACCTGGAAGAATTGCAGAAGTCCTGGATCCAATTGAAGGAGCAAAGAGATACCTTCGAAGCTCAATTGAGGATTAACCAAGAAAGAGTGTTGGAACTGACCAAGCAACTTCACGAGGAGCGAAATCTCGACACCTACCTCAACACAAAGAGGAAGCGTCCATGGGAGACTTAAAACCCCATATGTTTTCCTTTGTCTTTATTTATGAGCGTTATTTTATTTTGTAATCCCAAGGGGCAATATTACTTCAAGTTTACTAATAAAAGTTTTGGTTTCTTTTGTTTAAACAAATTTAAATCATGCGGTCCTTGAAAACATTGCATATGCATCTACATACCATCTCATTTCATAACAGGTTTTCACAACATGTTTCTCAATCTTATCGCTGTTTATTTCAGCAAAAATGGCTCTCGAACAATCTGTCAAAGATCTCCAAGCTCAGAATGATTAGTTTCGAGAAATGATCCTGAATTTGTCCAAGGGGCAAGAAGAGTTGAAAGCATTCATCTTTAAGGATATGAAAATGAAGAATCCTGAAGGTAGCAAGGATGATCAGTTGGAACAACTGCAAGCTGAGATGGCAAAGATGAGGATCCAGATGAATGGCCAGGTGGCTCTTATCCAAAGTTTAGCTCAGAGGCAAGAAGAGCTGAGAACCTTTGTTCACAAACTTTGAGATAACAGAACTAGAAATCTAATCATCAGTCAATCTTCGATGAAACAAGCTGACTTGGTTGAAAATAGGACGAGGATAAGAGAAGGAAAGAGAAAGGTTGCCACTGATTGTTCTTCAGTTGAAGAAAAAAGGTCTTGTAAGGTTAATCCACCTCGGCACAAGGAATGTAGAAGACAATTCATCCAATTCAGCATGCCAATGTCACAAATTTTGCAATGCTTGTGGAGATGGAGCTAATTTCTTTAGAAAATTCTCCTTGAAAACCCAATACTTCTTCCCCTCGCTATAATCCCAATGCAAGGTGTATGTGTAAACACCCCAAATTTTCCCTCACCCATTCACACCATGGCTTGTGATCTTTTCATATGCATAAGTTCAATCATAGCATCTCATACCACATATTTGCTTCACTGCATTGGTTCAAAGTCATCTGCATCTAGGGTTTGTGACCTGAGCAATCCAAGAGCCACTTGAGCCACTCCAAAGGTCTTCAATCACTTCAAAGGGGTCCATGTATGTTCAAGAATCATATTATATCATCTCAAAGTCAAGGAAATCAAAGAATCACAAGAACTGGGAATGACATGGAAGCAGAGCCAGGTTTAACTGCACAGATGACCTAAAATTAGGGTTTTGGTTTCAAAGGCCATAACTCCAAATTTTTTGGTAATTCTTGTTTCTATTGGTCTCTATATGGTATAGGGGTCATGCATATCAATTTTCATGAAGAAATTCAATGGGGAAGGCATCTGATCAAGAGTTGACTTCTTGAACAAGTCAGTGCAAAATCAGGGCATCTGAGGCCCCCAATGACCCAACCAAAGGGTGTTCTTCATCATTTTGATTATGTATGATCTTTATTTGATCATAGAAGATGTTAGAAGTTCACAAAATTGAAGAATTTCAAACCATTTGCAAAGTTGACTTTTTGGGAAAATGACTTGTAATGGAAACTTGCCATTTTGGGAAACTTTTTCAACCCTTGCTTTTTGATTCAAAAATGCCTCAAATGGGAAAACTTTGGTCATGAAAGTTGTAGAATGGATCATTCCCTTTTCAAAAAGTACAAGAACTTGTCCTAATTCATTTTGGATCAAAAGTTATGGCTTGTCAAAGTTGGGAAAAATCACATAATTTCAAGTTTTCCACCAAAGAGGCAAAGTTGCAAAATCCCTTGCCAAGGCCAATTGAGCTTTCAAATGGACTTCTAAACTTCACACAAACATAAGCCAAGGCCTAAAGATTAGATTGCATCAAAAGTTCACTCATTTTCATGGCTTGTGGATCAAGGAATTCCAAAAGAACCAAAAGTTCACAAATTTGCAAAATGATCCATAACTCTTCATCCACTTGAGCCAGCTCACAAAATCTGATTTCATGACACCCCTTGATCCTTGCTGCGCATAGCCATGCCCCTATCTCAGCCTGCCACTTGCCCATACCTCCAAGTACAACTTTCTTGACTTTTTTGCAACTTGAGCCATGCCAATCCCACAGTGACACAACAACTCTCTGCCCAATCCAGACCTTACAAACACACTCCAAGGATTCAATTTCATAACACAACTCATCCTGAAACTCTCCCCAAGCCAGCATTCTCATCTTCCATCTCTTATGCAACTTCCTTCGAAACTCATCATACAGCCTTCAAACACAAAAACAAACTTCATAGAACATCTCAACATGTTCCACTGATCACAAACCAACCATTGTTTTGGCCTGAAACCTCCCACATCACAAATACGATTTTCACACTCCCTTGGCCTGAGCTTCTGCCAACTCTCTCTAAAGGCCATATAAACTCCAGCTAAGTGTCAAAAGCTTCTAAGGAGGATCATTGGGACTTGTTTGAGCCAAAGAAGCATCCAGAAAGCTCCTGGATTGAAAGCTCAACCTCAGGTAACATGATGAACAAATTTTCCAGAACTCTAATTTCTTGTTAGAATGTTGTTCTATATGTTGCCCTGATCATGGGGATCTATTTATTTTTGAAAATGAGCCAGAAACAAGCATGTTATGATGATCTGAAAGTTTGCCCGTAAAAATGTTTTTGCTTGTTTCCTTTGATTCAGTGAAAATAAATGTTGTTTGATTTAGGGTTTATGCTTGGTGGTGTTCATAGATTGATTCTGGAGAGTTTTGTGAGGATTTGATGCGTATTGAGAGAGATTGAGGTTTTTGCTTGCCGGAGAAGATGACCGGAACACTGTTCCGGTCATCTGAAAGTGTTTAGGGTTTCTGATTAGGGCTTAATCATAATTAAGCAAGTTTGAATGTGGGCCGTCCATTAGCGCGCGTAGTCAACTCCCGCCCCCTGGAATTTGAATCCTGGCCCTTAGATCTGCTGACTTTCTCCTTTTTCACTTAAATTCATTTTATTTTTATTTTGTTTCATATTTATTTTGCACGAATTAATTAAAATAGCAAAAAATGTTTAAAAATTATGAAAATTTTTATCAAGGTTTTCATTATTTTTCAGAACACAAAAATATTTTTATTTTTATTTTTTGCATTAAAATTTATTTTTAAATCATTTAAAAGTTCATTTTTAATTAATTAATGAAAATTAATTAATTAAAAATACTTTTATGTATTTAAAAATCACAAAAAAATTCATGTAACCTTTAAAAACATTTAGAAACATTGTCCAACTCTCAAACCAAATTTCTTTTTTGTTCTTGATGCCTTTTGATAATTTTCTTTGGATTTAATTCCATTTCAAGGCATTATTTTGTTTCAAACTTCAAAAATTCATTTCTGCCTAACCTTTGAGAGTTGGATGATGATTCTTTTTGCATTTCATCTTGCATAACATGTAGTTTATAGGATGAATTTGGCTTGAATTGATCTTGAATTTTCAATTTGTTTTGTATTTTTCTTGTCAAGGTGCCTTTAAAACCCTAGTAATATTAGGAAATTCATAACTCCCACTAGGTTAAGAGTTGGATCCCCTCCTTTGGGAAGTGAGTTTGTGTAGGTTTAGGGTTCCTTTGATTGCATTTTCAAATTTTTATCATGTCACTTGCTTCTGGTTTTGGATTTTGCTTTGTGTGTTGATCATAAACCCTAATTTATGCCTTCCTTTGCATCCACCTTCCATTTGCTTGCATACCATGACTTGCCATGACATTTTGTGCATCCATTTGATTCATAATACATCTTAGGACATATTAGAATCATGTTTGATCATTGCATCTTTCATTTGCCATGTTGTATGTCCATTGCATCTCATAACTTTTCATGAACATTCATGGTTCAAAACATGCTTCTCTTGCATCCATGTGTTTGTATGGTCATTCTAATGCCTTGCCTCATGTTTGAATCATCTCTTAGCATCATTAACATCATACTCATGCTTCTAGTTTTGGTTTGCATCATTGCATTGCATCTCATTTTCATTGCATTTCATTTCTTTACTAACTTTTCAGGTGGTAAGTTGTATTGAGAAGTGAATTTGCCTTCACTTCTCACAATCTATTTTCATCTCTCTTATGCATCATTGCTGCATTTTATCTTGTCTCTGAGTGAGCTTGCTCATTCATGCTCTCTCCCACTTTCTCTCTTCAAGCAATTTGTCTTCTTAAGTGAAGCAAGTTGTTTTTGCTTCTTCTTGATCCTTTCATCTGCTTCTCTCCTTGGTGGCCCTTTGAAGATCTCTTTCTCTCTTAAGCCTCACAAACCCTAGGACCTCCAAGCATGATAACAATTAGGGTTTGATTAGTCCCCCCATTTAGTTTTACCTTTGTGTCATCTTTGAGTCTTCTCTCCTCACCTCATAATCAGGGACTAAACCCTAAAGGCTTTAAGGCTTTGTGATTAAGCTTATGCCTGCATCCTTCTATTAGGATGGAGTGTATAACTTTAATCCCAAGTGTTAAACCCTTAATGTGTTTAAATCCTTTAATCAATTCACTTAATAATCACCAAGACATCAAGCTTGTAACTTGGGCCTTACATTAGGGTTCTAATTCTTCCTTAATTGGTTAAGAAGGACTAACCCTAGTGTTAATGGACAAGTCCCCCTCAAGTTGTCTTACAAACCATAAAACTCACTTCTTCATCTTATCATTAACTAAAATCCACTTTAATAAAGGTTTGTTTTGTCATGAGGTTAATCCCTAATCATGGATTAAGTTGAGGAGTCTTCCTCAGCTTAAACATTCTCATCTATTATCCTTCTATTAGGATGGTGTAATGAGTCTGTTTAATCCCTGATTATGGCTTAATCTCATTACTTAACACTAAACAAAAACAACAAAAACATTTAACTAATCACAAGTAGGTTAATGATCTTAATCCTACACCATGGTGATTAAGTGTGAGATGCTGACTTCACACTTAAGGTATTCTCATTACCCCTAATCAGAGGGAAGATGTGATGAGTTTACTAACCCATTGGTTTAGGCTTAAGCTCATTTTCTTATGACAAACTTCAAAGGGAAATAAAAGACTGAAAACTCAAAAACAAACAATAATCGTCTCCTCCGGGATTCTTTTCTCACCTCATTCACTCACAAACGAGAACTTGCTTCTCCTGTCTAATGCAAGACAGTTTGCACCTGAGCCAGACAGGTCATACACTTGAGCATTGACAAGTAAGCAGTTCGCAAGTCAATTTATCTTTCAGTCTCTTTGGGTCGAACTACGGTGTTCTGACTTCCTCATTGCACGAGAGGATACGTAGGCATAACTTAACAGTTATCGAACAAAAGTCTCTGTTTATTCCCCCTCTTTCAGCATTATTCTTTGAGCCTCATAGCCATGAGCATTTCATTCTTATTCTCACACTGACACTTCACATATTACACTTCACATTTCTTTTTACACTGACACTTGCATTCTTTCCTAGCCTTGATACACAGATAGCACTGACACTACCCCTTTAAAACACAAATCTTTTAAGCGTGGATCCCGTCGAGTACGGCGGACAATCTGGGTGCTAATACCTTCCCAGGTTGTAACCAACCCCCTTTCTCAGTCTCTCTGGTTTGCAACCGTCTTATCCATATCTTTCTAGGTTTATGCAGCATTACCTTTCCTTCGGGATAAAAATGCCTAGCTGGCGACTCTTGTCTTTCTGAGTTCACCCTTGTGTGCACTCATTCCTTTCGCCGACCGTTCGCGTCTGTACCCCTTCTGGCCTGAGGTGTCATTTTGGTGGGAGCGACAGCTTGGCGACTCTGCTGGGGACCCTTATACTGTAACCAGGGCTTCTGGTTCTTTTTGTGGGTTCCTCCTAGCGTTTGATTGATTTGTGTTTACTGGGGTGTTATGTGCTAATTGTGTTTATATAGTTGCTTTATTTATTGCTTTATGTACAGTTATTTATTGCTTTCTTTACAGCTTTATATATCATACTGTCATACTGTCATCTGGCTGGATCTGGTTTATTGTTTTGATGGGTGGGGTTCACTGAGAGTTTGAGGTCCTATACCTGGGACCTGAGTGACACCTAGGCTAGAGTGGTTCATGTTCTTTCCCATTCCATTTTGGTCTGGTGCGGGAATATGAAACACGGTTCAGATGTGGGTTTCTTCTTGAGAACTCTGTGCTACAGATTTCCTGTAGTGCTAGGGCTATCTGGGAAGCCTGCTAAGTCTGGATGACCTTTATTATGACCTTCAGAAACTGAGGTGAATTAGAGGAGGATCTTTTATGGTTATTGTAAACACTGTACCTCCGGGTTAGAAGTGTTTACACTTCTCATAACTGATCCAAGTCTGAGGATCCTTGTTTTAGAACATCACCTGTGAGGGGGTTGGGGCTGTTTACAGGTTTGCAGGAACCCTTGGCCACATCATACCCTGTTACCTATTATGTTTAAGAATGCTCCACTTTGGACAGTTCTTGTGATTTAACCCAGGACATGTGACTCTTTATTTGAGTCCCCCACCTTGGTTACTGGATTTCTGAACCTCCATCTGGACTTCTTAAAACATACATGGACTTATACCAAGGCAGTAATCAGATCCAGCTTGATCACAAACCCTTGCATATCATCTGCATACATCATCATTGCATCATTTAACATTTGTTTATTTGTTTTTCAGGGTATCCACATCATATTTTGGCTTGGTTTTGACCCCTTCATCTGCATAGACCCTTGTTCATCAGCTATCTGCTTCAACTATCTTCATCAGTTGCTTGCTTCAGCTACCACCACCATCATCCTCAGCCTATCAGTAGCTCATCTCCAGTATCAGTCTTCATCATCAGCATCTGTTCTCAGCTCTTCATCAGCAGTCATGGCACCCAAGAAGAGCAACATTTCATACCACTTTTTTGAGCCTGTGCTGGCCGGCATCAGGCAGGTTCAGGCACTTATCACTCCAGACCATATCCCATTATTCAGAGAACATTATGGAGGCATCCTTGATATGGTTATGGACTTGGACCCTTCTCAGAGGAGTTTGATTCACACTTGCCTACAGTTCTATGATCCTCCTTTGAGATGCTTCACTTTCCAGAATTTTCAGTTGGGACCTCTATTGGAGGAGTTTTCATCATTGATTGGAGTACCTGTCAGGGGTGGCATCCCCTTCAACCCAGAGATGGCTTCTCCCAGCAATGGAGAAGTGGCAAAGGCACTGTATTTAGAACCTATTTTGATTGAGCAGAACATGACCACAAAGGCTGGGATCCCTGGTTTGCACCTAGACTTTCTGAATTCTCAGGCCATCCTGAAGGCCTCCTTGGGAGAATGGAAGGCAGTTTGTGCATTGTTAGCCCTCAGTATATATGGGGTTATACTGTTTGCATATGAGCCCAAGTTTATCAGCAAGAATGCCATTCATCTCTTCCTTCTGAGGAACCCAGTGCCCACATTGCTGGGAGATTTCTATTATTCTGTTCACCAAAGGAATGAGAAGCAGAGAGGGAGATTGGTGAGATGCTGTGCTCCTCTATTTCATACCTGGTTGCTCAAACACTTGCCCAGGACTGATGCCTTCCTGAACCCTCACCAACAGAAAAATTGGGCTAAGAGACTTATTTCTTTGACTTCAGATGACATCAGATGGTGCACCCAGAGCACCAAGGGCAGAGACATAATCACTAGCTGTGGGCAGTACCCCAATGTACCTCTAGTGGGAGTTAAGGGTTGCATCAACTACAATCCTTTGCTATTTAAGAGACAATTGGGCTATGCTCTGGTTCACCCTCCTAGATTGCAAGACTTGGCTGAAACCCTGTATTGTGAGATAAAGCCTAATCTAGCTGTTGTCAGACAAGCATCCTGGGCTTGGGACAACATCCAGACCAAAGGGATGGCCATTCTTGGGAGATGCAATAATGTGGCTTCAGCTCAGTATTATGAATGGTATCATGCTAGGGCTCAAATTTCTGGGATGCCCTTCACCATTGAGGATGCACCTGGACCATCCACAACACCACCTCCAGCCACTGTCAGCCTGGAAGAATTTGAGAAGCTGAAGGAAAGGAATGAGAATCTGTCTCAAGCTCTGAAGAAGACCCTCTGGGAGAGGAGTGATGGTCGTCTAGACATTGAGAGGTTGGAAAAGCTTAAGGTGGAGCATCTGGCCAAGATTGAGAAAGCAGAGGACTATATCAAGAAATCAAGAGCAGGAGAGTAGATTTTGAAGAATGCCTGTAAAGAGGCTCAGTTTCAGAAGGCTAGGACTGATCTCTATCTGAAAGAAAGTCAAGCTAGGTGGGTCAGGATCACTGAAGCTCGCACTCAAGAGGATAAGAGGACTCAAGCTAGGATTGAGCAGCTAGAGGCTAGTGAAAAGAAGCAACAGGAGGCTTTGCTGGCAGCCCAAAAGGAAATTTCAGAATTGAAGCTTAGGGCTGGTGTGAAAAGGTCAAAAGACCAGGACAGGCACAAGAAGCTGACCACTGCTATTGCCACCAGAAACCTTCTTATCAGGAACATCACAGAGCATCCAGCTGGTCCTGTCACTGAAGCACTTTTGAAGGAGGTTAAGGAGGATGAGTTTGGCTTAGATGTCTGACTACTTTGCTTGTTGTTATTTTCATTTGATGTACTTTTCTTTTATGTTGTATTTCGACCCCTCAGGGGCATATGTTGTAAAAATAAACTATGTTTGATTCACCATTTGTAATGTATGTGTCAGTTTGTTTCATTAAGTCTCTCTCTCTCAAGCAACATCAAAACATCTTCCTCCGGGTCTGGAAAGGTCAAAACCAAGTACCAAGCCGGATACCTTGGAAACAAATAAGCATACTGCATTGCATACTAACTTTTGTTTTGTTTTGTAGGTTTTTATTTTGTTTGTTACTAACTCTGTTGTGATTCAGGAATTATTGCTCGCTGTCGGGTGTTCCCTCTCAACCGTCCGCACAGATATCCTACTCGCAACAACCTTCCTGGTATCCAGATGGACCAAGTACAGCAAGAGCTGACAGAGGTCAGAACCCAGATGGTTAACGAAAGGCTGGAGATGAGAAACCAAATGACCCAGTTCATGGAAGTAATGAATGGCTTGGCTCAAAGTCAAGAAAGGCTGAGGGCATTGGTGGAAAGACAAACCCCGGAAGAACCTCCCCTGGGAACTGGAGGAACAAGTAACAATGAAAGGGGTCAGCCTCATGTTAATCCACCAGTATATGGGCCTCATCTGCATCCGGAAGTCAACATCCCGGGTATTGTGCAAGGAAATACTACTGGAGGAAGAGTCTTACAAGAAGACCCCCAAGAAGAGCAATTTACTGTGATGGGAGCTGGGGATGAAGTTTATGATAGGAGATTTGATGAAATTGCTGAGAAGTTGAGATCTATGGAGTCTCAAAATTCCCTAGGTTTTGATATTATGGATATGGGGTTAGTGGACGGGGTAAGGATTCCCCACAAGTTTAAACCCCCGTGCTTCGAGAAGTACAATGGAACTTCCTGTCCACGAACTCACTTACAGTCTTTTCTGGGAAGGCTTAAGGCATACACCATGGATGAGAAACTGTGGATGTTCTATTTTGAAGATAGTTTGACTGGGGCTTCAAGGGAGTGGTACTCTCACTTGACCAGAGCTACTATCAGATGCTGGAAGGACCTAGCTGAGGCCTTCATCAGGCAGTACCAATACAATCTAGACATGGCTCCTAACAGAACCCTCCTGATGGGAATGTCTCAATCCTCCAGGGAAAGCTTCAGGGAATATGCCCAGAGGTGGAGACAGCTTGCTGCTGCTGTCCAGCCACCCATGCCGGAAAGAGAAATGGCCGACATGTTTATGAACACTCTACAAGGAACATATATTGATAGGCTAGCTGCCTTTTCTTCCACCAGCTTTGCTGACGTAGTCATAGCTGGAGAAAGAATTGAAAGCCTTTTGAAGATGGGTAAAATTTCTGATAATGGTGCAAGTTCGTCAAGTAATCCCAGGAAGCCTTTTGTGGGACCTAGAAGAACCGGTGAGACAAATGCCATTCATGCCAACAGGGGCAGACCTCAGTATGTCCACAGATCAGTAGCAGCTGTCACTATTCCAGCTCCGATTCCTCAGCAACCAGCATATCAACCACCACAACAACCGCATTATCAGCAACAAGTTCAGTATCCGTCACAGAGAAACTACAACAACAACAACAACAATCAACAGCAAAGACCTTTTCAACAAAGACCATCACAAGCAAATAGGGTGATTGACCCTATCCCTATGCCTTACGCCGCTTTATTGCCACAGCTCTTGAAGCTCAACTTGGTTGAACTAAGGACATTGGCACCACCAGATCCCTCCAATCTTCCAAGAAACTATGATGTCAACGCCAGATGTGCTTTTCACTCTAATGCACCTGGCCACAACACTGAGAAATGCAGGGCTTTACAAATGAAAGTACAAGATCTGGTGGATTCTAAAGCCCTCAACTTTGCACCCCCTCCAAATGTCAACAAGAATCCCATGCCCAATCATGGAGGACCCAGAATTAATGCCATTGAGGAAGACAAGCCATCTTTCTTGATCACCAGTGTTGGGCAGATTCGGACACCTCTGGTAGAAATTAAAGCTCAGCTTCTAGAGTGCCAGATGTTCCCCGGGTGTGAGCTCGGTTGTGGTTATTGCAACATTTCGGTCAACGGGTGAGATAACTTGAGAAGCAGCATAGATGGTCTTCTCAAAAGTGGTATACTTCAGATCACAACAACGACGCCTACAAATCCAGCAATCCCTTTGACAACAATTCCTGACTCTTCTACAACTGCAACAACAATCATTCCAACCAATTCATCAATATCATCAACAATGGCTCCGTCCATCACTTCAACAAATCAGATATCAACAACCATTTCTTCTACAACATCAGCACCCCTTTATTCAGCAGAATCTTCTACAACGCCAACAGAAATTGATGAAGATATTTCAGCAGTCACCATTTACTATGATCCAGCATATGTTCCTCCAAACAACAATTTTCAATAACAAGCAGTGGCATCTCCTGCCAGTTCACCAATCACCATTTACTACGATCCGCACACCATTTCAGTACCCTCCTCTGCTGCAGCCAGTCCAGTTACCATCACGGTGCCTGGACCCGTTCCATATGAAAGCAGTAATGCCATACCTTGGCATTACGGCTCTGACCTCTACTGCAACGGGGAGAAAATCACTTTGGATTCTTCAAACTCTTCTCCACAGATTGATAATGTTGGGGGAGGCGGAGGCTTCACCAGAAGCGGACGCCTTTTTGCCTCACAAACTCAAAGACCTAATGCCGAAGCAGAAGCTGCTGCCAAAGCAAAAGGAAAAAGTGTGGTATTTGAAGAGCCAGCTGTCAAAGAAACTCAGAAGACGTCTTTTGAGCAAGATGTAGACGAGTTTATGAGAATCATAAAGAGAAGTGATTACAAGGTGGTGGATCAGCTTCACCAAACTCCCTCAAAGATCTCCATATTATCCCTGTTGATGTGTTCTGAAGCTCACAGGAATGCATTACTGAAAGTCTTGCACGCAGCATACGTGCCAGAAGAGATCACTGTTAATCAGCTAGAGACCGTGGTAGCAAATGTCAACACCAGTCATGGGCTGGGCTTTACCAATGCTGACTTAACAACTGAGGGATGTAACCACAACAAGGCTTTACACATCACTCTAGAATGCAAGGGTGCTGTTTCATCTCATGTGCTGGTGGACACTGGGTCGTCACTCAATGTTCTACTGAAGAAAGCCTTAGTGAAGCTGGAGTATGATGGCTTGGCACTACGTCCGAGTAATTTAGGGGTGAGAGCTTTCGATGGCTCTAAAAGATCAGTGCTAGGGGAGATTGATCTGCCTGTGATGATTGGCCCGCAGACCTTCAAAATTACCTTCTACATGATGGACATTCAGCCGGCCTACAGCTGTTTGTTGGGTAGACCTTGGATCCATGCCGCTGGCGCAGTTACGTCTACCCTTCACCAGAAGCTGAAATTCGAGTGGGAAGTGTAACACGGTGGGAGAACTGACTTTAGTTATGTTGCGGATAGCAAGAGTCGCCACCGACTTTTATTTTATCCAAAGGAAAGGCATAAAAGAACAGGAAAGACCTTTTTAAAAGATTTTTTTTGGGTCCGGGGGGTAGGTTATGTAAAGGGAAGGTGTTAGCACCCTTTACATCCATGGTTATCCATGGGCTCTTAGTTACTTAGCTCACTTTTGAATTGTTTTTGAAAATGTGAAGTGTGTGAATAGAAAATTTTCATAAGAGTTAATAATGATCCATGTACGGATGCGTAAAAACTTGTGTTTGAAAATTTGTTTGAAATTTGTAAAGTGTTTGAAAATTTTGAATGAAGTGAGCAAGCAACTATGAGATACCTACCCTAAAGTTTAAGTCTTTTCTGTTCTTTATCCTTTAAGTGGTAAGACTATCCCTATTATTAAGGAATAGGTAGTCATTACCTTGGATGTGAGGGACATATGAGGGACATCTGTTTTATGAAGGCAACTGTGAGGTGTATTAAGCATTTAGGAGGGACTATCATCATTATTCGAAAAGGGACTTGATCTTTAAAGGCAACCATTAGGGACTTGATGATTTTTCTTTTAAGGGACTTGCTTTATACACCCCACTTGACCTTTGTGAATAGGCAACAATAAGAGGTAACCCTAGAAAGTGAGATGGCGATTAGAAATCGGCTTACGTGTGTGAGTGTTTAATTTACATTTATCTTATAATTTTAAATGATCTAAATTTGATTTTAAATAGAATACATATTCACACTCCCTAAATTACTAACCATAGCAATTAAATAAATTAAATATTTACAATATTTACACCAAGAAGCAATTACATAATTATAATAAGCAATTAAAAATAAATAGCAAAGATAAATATAGAAGCAAAATATAAATAATAAGCAAAAGTAATAAATAAGCAATAAGTAAATATAATAGGGGTTAGTAATAAAAAATTAAATAAGGTTAGTGAAATAATAATAATAAGCAAAAATAAATATTAATAATAATATGGTTAGTAATAATAACAATAATTAAAATAAATAGAATTAGCAAGAATATTATAATAACATGATGAAAATAATAAACACAAAATTAAATTTTTAATATAGATTTTTATTTAAAAATATGAACAATTAAATAATTATTATAACATTTTAATTTAGATACAAATTATTAAATTATTTCTAAGCACATATTAAAAATTATTTATATATAACAATTTAGAAAAAAAATATTTACATATTATATGGAGAAAATAAGTTATAGTTATATTTAAAGATTATATTTACAAAATTAATCATATTTACAAAATTTTATATTAAGTATTATATTTACAAAAAATTAATTATATGAATATGTATAATAATTATATTTACAAAATTAAAAAAAAATAAAAATTAGGTTTTGAATAATTATTTAGGGAAAAATAGATTAGGGTTTACTTAGAAAATATTTTTTAGGGTTTATAATATAATGACAATTCCTTTAATTAAATAGTACATATATATATTTTTTATAATTTAAATAAATATACAATAATAAAAACTAATTTTTTTAGAAAATAATTTTTCAGGAATTAGAACACATAATATATATATTTTATAATATAGAAAATAATAAAACAATATAATTTTAATTTATTTTATATATAATAGTAATTAAATTAAAAAAATAAAGCAAAAGAAAAAGAAAATCAAAACCTGATGGGGCTGGGGTTTGAACCCAGTCCCCTATGCTTGCCAACAACAGCATCTACCACTGGGCCATCAGCACGCGCGTGACATCATAGGGAGAAGAAGTGGTTTTGTGCTTTGAATCTCTAAAATCAGAAAAATAAGAAGCAAAAGGCCTGGGGGAGGATTGAACCCAGGACCTTTGAACACTCAAGCGCACGCATAACCACCCGGCTGGGAGAGCCAATCTGATATTTGAATGATAATTGAATATAATATATAATGCTTCATAGTTAACCTGAAAAAATAGAAAAAATAATGGTACAAGGCAGGATTCGAACACAGGTTTCGTAACCAAACACAAACGCCTCTTTCCACTGGGACACATGCACCTGTGTGATAAATAACCAGAGTTATAACATAATATTTTTAATCAAAATTTTAAATATGAAACTGGCGCCAGAATGCCTTCTTCTTCAACCTCATGTCCTGCAAAATTACTTGCGAATTTTGCTTCCCTTTTTCCTGCGAATTCTAAACTGCAGCAAGACCTACGAAAATCAATGACCAACAAAACCATACAATTTCACAAAATTGAACACAACAATATGATCCAGACATTCATGCGGTTCATTCTATGATTTTAGAATCCATTTATATTCCTTAAATCAGAAATCCCTAAACCTAGGTCCAAACCCTAACAATGGCGTTTCACGGATTAGCCATGGTTTCTTTGATTTTCTGGCCCAGAAACGTTCTACATCACATGATAAACAAGATTAGCCAAACAAAATACATTGAAACACAATAAATTAATGAAATCGAAAAAATTATTTTCAAGAACAAAGTGGATTCGGGTTGAGCATTGTGGCATGTTTTCAATGCATATGGATGATGGTTTATGATCAGAGAAGTCCAAGGAAGCTTGCTATGTGCTTGTTTTACCTTCTAATGCCTTAAATCCAAGAATCCGAATGTGACTTGTGAAGAGTTTTTTGAACAATGGTGAACTTACTCTTGGGCTGTGGAATTCGTCCCTTGGTGATTGAGTTGTGTTTAGTACTTATAGGTAAATGAATTTAGGTCATAACATTGAATGGTTGTGTGGAAATTTTGATATGAAAAGATTCAAATTGATCATGCTTTGAAAATCCAATATTCTTGCATAAAGGCTTGCTATTTTTGGACAAATCTTATGATTTCCTTCCTCTTCAATTCAAATCAGTATTTAAGACATTCTTAGAAACTCAATCTCCATCAAATATTACATTTTCATATTTTATTTTTATTTAAAATGATTTTTAATGAATTAAATCAAAATAAATAAAAATAAAATAATAAAAATTCTGATTTTTAATGGTTTGGGTCGTGCATGAAGTCAATGTATGGATTGGGTCATCATTTGGCAAGCCCATTTGGAAGAAATTGGTTTTAGACCTCCTTTTTCATCATAAACCCACTCAAAATTTCCCAACTTTGCAAGGGAACATATCCTTCAATTTTAATGCTATGAGGGTGTTCTTGGACATTTTGGAAAGCTTGAAGAGTCCTATAAACAACCCCACTGGTTTCATGTCCATATCATTTACCAATCTCAAGTTATGCCCTTTTGAAGTTGTTGACTTTTTTGTTGACTTTCAAAAGGACCTATAATGTCTTAGCTCATACCTTCCGAATGAAGCATTTTTGGGCTTGGCTTGTGAGACACAAAGTTGTAGAGAATTCAATTTCCTTCAAAATGAGCTTTGGATGGAGACTTGGTGATGAAGTATGTGAAAGTTATGGCTGGTCAAAGTTCAGTTGACTTTTACTAAGGAAACCCTAATTTAGAAACTCCTGATTCTTGATGATCTGAAATCTCCTTGATGAATCATGATCAACCCTTGATCAAATGATTAATTTTACTTCATATACTTGATGTTGGCAAAAAATCATAAAGTTTGACTTTGGTTTGACCACAGTTGACCTCAGTTTGACTTTTTAACTGCATTGACTGATTTTGACTTATCTGATCATCTGACTGAGCAAACTTTTGAGAAAAGTCTTGAAACTTGTCATAGGGGTTCTTACATATATATAAGATGTTATGAAGCTCACTTGAAGTCTTGGAAGTCCATTTAGCCTGATTAAAGTCAAAACCCTAGTTTTGGATGCACTGCTTAGGAGGTGCACTGTCTGAGGGAATTGTCAACTCTTTTGCCCAATTGTGAACTTTGTGAACCTTGTGAACCATCATAAGATGTCTTGTGAACCTCATGGGAGGTATTGTGAAGCTTGTGAACCTTGTGAACCTCATAAAGTGACTTTTTAGACCTCAGGAAGGCTTTGAAAGCATTGTGAATCTTGTGAACCTTGTGAACCTTCAAGAAGTGACTTGTAGACTTCATGAACCTCATGAAAGGACTTGAAAGCATTGTGGAACTTGTGAACCTTGTGAACCTTCATAAAGTGACTTGTAGACTTCATGAACCTCATGAAAGGTCTTGAAAGTGTTGAGAAACTTGTGAACCTTGTGAACCTTCATAAAGTAGCTTGTAGACTTCATGAACCTCATGAAAGGTCTTGAAAGTGTTGAGAAACTTGTGAACCTTGTGAACCTTCATAAAGTAGCTTGTAGACTTCATGAACCTCATGAAAGGTCTTGTAAATGTTGAGAATCTTGTGAACCTTGTGAACATTCATGAAGTGACTTGTAGACTTCATGAACCTCATGAAAGGTATTGAAAGCATTGGGAAACTTATGAACCTTGTGAACCTTCATAAAGTAGCTTGTAGACTTCATGAACCTCAGGGAAGGTCTTGAAAGTGTTGAGAAATTTGTGAACCTTGTGAACCTTCTTAGAACACAAAGTCTTGTATTGTGAGGGCAAATTTTGGGGTGCAACAGCTGCCCCTGTTCAATTTTCTGAAACCTGAGGGGTTAGATTGGTATATTTGCCAGTCGTGACCTGGAAGGTTGAAGGGGATTGAACACAAAAGCCCAAAAATTTGCACTCACCAGTGCATAGAATGATATTGATATTTGGTTGTATATGCTTGAGTGGGCTTAAAGATGCCACTTGGAAGAATTGGAGATGGGCTTAGAGATGCCATCTAAAGAACTGGATGTGGTGATAGCTTTATGTTGATACTGGATCTCAGTACTAGGTCTTCGTATAGGCCGTCTCTGAATCGTTTATCCTTTGAATTTGTTGAATAGACCAGTAGAAATAAATCTTCGTGACGATTATCTCTTCTGGAAATATCTTGGATTAGGGAATAGATCTTTTTACAGACCGTTTGCCTACTCTCCCAGGTCAAAAGAACGTCAGGATTTGTTCTTCTGAAAAATATCTTGAACCAGGGAATGGATCTTTGTACAGACCGTTTGCCTGCTCTTCAAGGGCCACTAGATTAGATCTTCTGAAAGTATCTTGAACCAGGGAATGGATCTTTGTACAGATCGTTTGCCTGCTATTCAAGATCAGCTAGATGAAATCTTCTGAAAATATCCTGGATTAGGGAATGGATCTTCTTACAGACCGTTTGCCTACTCTCCGAGGCCAAAAAGTGTCAGGATCAAGTCTCCTGAAAATATCTTGGATTAGGGAATGGATCTTTGTATAGACCGTTTGCCTACTCTCCGAGGAAATAGATTAAATCTTCTGAAAATATCTTGAACCAGGGAATGGATCTTTGTACAGATCGTTTGCCTGCTATTCAAGACCAGATAGATGAAATCTTCTGTAAATATCCTGGATTGGGGAATGGATCTTCTTACAGACCGTTTGCCTACTCTCCGAGGACATCTTGAGTAATGTATGGATCATCTCTGACCCGTTGTGAATTGTTGATATTGTTTTATCTGCATATAACTATCCTGCAAGGAAACTGTTAGTTTATGCAATATGTATGCATGCATAGTATGATGCACCTAAGTAAATGTATTATGTATTTATGGATATGTATGCTATGGTATGATGTAAATGATGTATGTATGATATGATACTGCCGGAAGCGTCTGGATGTCTTTGTATAACAACTGCTGGCCAGGGAAAATAAATCCCGATTCGTTGTTGAAGAATATATTATACATAACCTTCCATATGCTGGGGATGGCAAGGTATAGATAACCTCCTGTCTGCTGGGGATAGCAAGGTATACATAACCTTCGTCTTCGTTTGATAGTAGAGCAGATATAACCTCCCGTCTTCGTTTGTCGTACCCTTATTGGAAAGTGAATTCCCGAATATCCGTATGAGGATAAAAGAGATGGATATAAATTCCAGGGGAGATAAGACTTTATGAAGATGGATTCGTCCTACTGAGGGTTTTGTAGTTTTCTTGTAAAGATGAACCGGCGAAGCTTCGTTGAAATCCTTCCCTCGTTCGTCCTTAGTAAATACTATTACTGCATTTTTATGCATTTCTGGTAAACATCAATCATATTAAAAGCATACACGCATTTCTTGTAAACATCAATCATATTCAAAAGCATACATACATTCAAACACAACCAATGGACGTTTCGCTTATGTAAATAGGGTAAAAGTAAATCTGGATTCAAAAGATGGAATTTATTTATATCAAAAAGTGACCCATACACGGGTAAGTTTGTACAAGGAGACATAAACCCTAGTAAGAGGATTTTGTCATAAAGTTTTTACAAAACAGAGAAAATCAGCTATGTGGGAAACAATCCTATTGAGTTTCAATTCTACTATTGCCATTATCTTCAAGTATCTCATCTTCTACTGTTGGGACGGAAATGATTGGATTGAGCTTTATCTGTTTGAGCTTGAGTAAGTAGTACAACTGGTTGCAGT
This sequence comes from Lathyrus aphaca, assembly GCA_963966055.1. Taxonomy (NCBI): domain Eukaryota; kingdom Viridiplantae; phylum Streptophyta; class Magnoliopsida; order Fabales; family Fabaceae; genus Lathyrus; species Lathyrus aphaca. Next base: position 721,922,728 of record OZ014519.1, on the reverse strand, counting down.
TTCATGGGTGATCCAAACGAGACATAATCATACGCTTTAATCCCTAACTTTTGCCTGGATTGCCCTTTCAGGTTTTCAATCCACCGGGATACCCTTTTTTGCCCAAGCCGCCTTTTCAGGTTTTCGACTTGCCGGGTGTACATCTTTTTATATATATCCCTAATTTTTGCCCGAACCCTTTTGGTTCGCCGGGATGCCCTTATTTTTGCCTAGGCCTGTCAACCTAGCGGGTCTCTTTTTATGCGTAGTATTTTTTAACTATGTCTGCATTTACAGACTGCGGGAAGTCTTCACCATCCATTGTAGTCAGTATCATGGCACCTCCTGAGAACACTGTCTTGACTACAAATGGTCCTTCATATGTTGGAGTCCACTTGCCCCTAGGATCACCCTGTGGTAATATGATACGCTTGATTACCAAGTCACCAGCCTGATATACCTTTGGCTTAACCTTCTTGTTAAAAGCTTTGGTCATTCGTTTCTGGTACATCTGGCCATGACAAACTGCTGCTAACCTCTTCTCATCAATCAAATTTATCTGGTCAAGTCGAGTCTGAATCCACTCATCTTCATCCAAGCCTGCATCCTTCATAATTCTTAAAGAGGGAATCTGTATTTCAATGGGCAGAACTGCTTCCATACCATAGACTAAGGAGAATGGGGTTGCCCCTGTTGAAGTACGTATTGTGGTACGATAACCATGAAGAGCAAATGGTAACATCTCATGCCAATCCTTATAAGTGATAGTCATCTTCTGTACAATCTTCTTAATGTTCTTATTAGCAGCTTCAACTGCCCCATTCATCTTTGGACGATACGAAGAAGAGTTGTGATGCTTAATCTTGAACTGCGTGCAGAGATCAGTAATCATAGTGTTGTTCAGATTAGAGCCATTGTCAGTGATAATCCTTTCAGGGATGCCATACCTACATATGAGATTATTCTTAATGAACCGAGCCACAACGTTCTTAGTAACAGATGCAAATGAAGCTGCCTCTACCCACTTCGTGAAGTAATCAATAGCAACCAGAATGAAACGATGCCCATTAGAAGCAGTAGGCTTGATCTCACCAATCATATCAATGCCCCACATGGAAAAGGGCCAAGGAGCAGTCAACACATTCAATGGTGATGGAGGTATATGTACTTTATCAGCATAGATTTGACACTTGTGACATGTTCTGGAATGTTGATAGCAATCAGCTTCCATGGTAGACCAATAGTAACCTGCTCTCAATATCTTCTTTGCCATAGTATGACCACTAGAATGAGTGCCAAAGATCCCATCATGCATATCTTCCATAATCTCAATTGCTTCCTTCTTATCCACACAACGAAGCAAAGTTGAATCATGATTGCGCTTGTACAAAATGCCATTGCTCAAAAAGAATTTAGCAGAGAACCTTCTCAGGAACTTCCTATCTTTGACAGATGCCCCTTCAGGGAATTCCTGAGCTTCAAGATATCTTTTCACCTCATAGAACCAAGGCTTCTCCTCTGCCCCTTTAGTGTCAATCTCATTGCAGTATGCAGGCTTTTCAAATCTATCAATAGTAATCTTGGGAGCTTCATCATCCCAACTGATCTCAAACATAGATGCCATGGTGGCTAATGCATCTGCCAACTGATTCTCTCTTCGTGGAATATGTTCAAAAGTAATCTCTCTGAAATGTGGGATCAAAGACAACACGTGCTCTCTGTAAGGAATGAGGTTATCATGCTTAGTATCCCAATCTCCTTTGATCTGACTAACTACCAAGGCTGAATCTCCATACACATCAAGGAACTGAATCTTCATATCAATAGCAGCTTTAATACCCAGGATACATGCCTCATACTCAGCCATGTTATTGGTACAATAGAAACAAAGTCTGGAAGTAATCGCGGTATGACAACCTTCAGGGGAACTAATCACAACACCAACACCATTACCAAGTGCATTGGAAGCACCATCAAAAACCATAGTCCATCGGGATCCTTGTTCAGGTCCGTCATATTGTCCAGGTTCTTTGGTAATAATCATAATGTCTTCATCAGGAAACTCAAAACTCATTGACTGATAATCATCCACTGCTTGATGAGCCAAATGATCAGCAACAACACTTCCCTTGATGGCCTTCTGAGTAGTATACTGTATGTCATATTCCGTCAAGATCATTTTCCATCTTTCTATTCTTCCGGAGAGAGCAGGTTTCTCAAATATGTACTTGATTGGATCCATCTTTGAAATCAACAAGGTAGTATGGGTCAACATATACTGTCTTAGTCGGCGAGCAGCCCATGCCAAAGCGCAGCAAGTTTTCTCGAGCAGTGAGTATCTTGTTTCACAGTCGGTAAACTTTTTGCTAAGGTAGTATATTGCCTGCTCTTTTCGACCAGACTCGTCATGTTGCCCCAACACACACCCCATTGAGTTGTCTAATACTGTTAAGTACATAATCAAGGGTCTTCCATCAACTGGTGGCATCAAAATTGGTGGTTCTAGCAAATATCTCTTGATTTCATCAAAGGCAGTCTGGCACTCATCATTCCATTCCATCACCTGATCTTTCTTCAACAACTTGAAGATTGGCTCACAGATGGCAGTTAACTGGGAAATAAATCTTGCAATGTAGTTCAATCGTCCCAAGAAACCTCTAACCTCCTTCTCAGTACGGGGAGCTGGCATCTCTCGTATAGCTTTCACTTTTGCAGGATCCACTTCAATACCTTTTCCACTGACAATGAAACCCAGGAGCTTACCAGATCTAACTCCAAAAGTACACTTGTTTGGGTTCAACCTCAACTTGTATTTTTTCAACCTCTCAAACAACTTGTGCAGATGATCAAGATGTTGTTCTTCGTTCTGAGACCTGGCTATCATATCATCCACATATACCTCTATCTCATGATGAATCATATCGTGAAACAAAGCCACCATAGCACGCTGATATGTTGCCCCTGCATTCTTCAAACCAAATGGCATTACCTTATAGAAAAAGGTGCCCCATTGTGTCACAAATGTTGTCTTCTCCATATCTTCAGGTGCCATCTTGATTTGATTGTAACTAGAGAAACCATCCATAAAAGAGAATACCTTATGCTGAGCAGTGTTATCTACCAGAACATCAATATGAGGAAGTGGAAAGTCATCTTTGGGGCTGGCCTTGTTCAGATCCCTGTAGTCTACACACATACGTACCTTACCATCTTTTTTAGGAACTGGTACCACATTTGCAACCCACTGAGGATAAGAAGTCACTGCTAAGAACCCTGCATCAAACTGTTTCATTACCTCTGCTTTGATCTTTTCTGACATCTCAGGACGCATACGACGAACCTTCTGCTTCTTTGGACGACAATCTTCTTTTACTGGTAAACGATGAACCACAATGTTTGTATCTAACCCTGGCATATCTTCATAAGACCAAGCAAAGATCTCCAAATAGTCACGTAACATCTGAATCAATCTGCTCTTGATACTGTCCTCTAAATCAGCCCCTATCTTGACCTCTTTTCTGTTTTCTTCAGTTCCCAGATTCACAACTTCGACTGGCTCTTCATGTGGCTGTATAGCTTTCTCTTCTTGTTGTAATAACCTAGCAAGCTCTACAGGTACTTCACAATCGTCCTCATTTCCGTCTTCAGTTTGATAGATCGGATTCTCGAAATTATAATTGGCAATAGTAGAACTGTTATCAACAGGATCCAGAGTGGATGAGGATCTGCATTTTAGGGATGTGGGTGTGTGTAAGAACACATAGCTGATAAAACAAAAATAAAAGAAAAGAAAGACAAGGAACACAATATTTACGAAAACGAAACGTCCACTGATTTTATTGAATGAAGTATGCAAATGAAATGACAGTCCGTAACAAGCACACCATATTGCCCCGGGTAAGGCACAAGGCTTGAGAGTTTTAATTGTTCAGAAATTACAAACAAAAAAAACAACACAGTAATAGTATTTACTCCTGACTAAAGGAGATAGGGATAACATCTTCAGCTTTCCAATTATTGAGTCCAGCACCCACAGTAGGAAAGATCCAAGCATCCAGATTGTAGTCTTCATCATAGTCTCCCACAACATTGATCTGATCTTTCATAACCCCTTGATTGGTGATACGAACAGCACGAGCACGACGAACCGCCTTCTGGGACTCTGCAGTGAAGCCCAAACCAAACTTGTCGGACTTGTATGGAATATCAGGAAGCTGACCCCAAATAGTACAACCACCTTCATCTACCACAACTCTAGCATCATTGAGGGAGGCCATTGCCATTGTTGGAGGTTTTCTGGTGACCACGGGAACTTTCTTCGCAATAGGAGGAGCTACATAATCATTAACAACCCAAGGAACCACTTCAAACGTCTGACACAGAGTCTCAATGTATTCACCTTCCATTTCCAGATACTTGAAAGTGTTTACATGGCTGACAAAGTATTCTTCTTCTCCATAGACAGTAACAACCCTTCCATCCACCGGATATCTCAACTTTTGGTGTAATGTAGAGGTTACAGCACCTGCCCCATGGATCCAGGGACGACCAAGCAAACAAGAGTATGAAGGACGAATATCCATCACATAAAATGTAGCAGTAAAAACCTGAGAGCCAACTTTGATTGGAAGATCAATTTCCCCATGTACTACTCTTCTAGAACCATCAAAAGCCTTTACCGCAATATTACTGGGCTTCAGCACAGCATCTTCAGGACTCAGCTTATTCAGGACTTCCTTGGGCAACACATTCAAAGAGGAACCATTGTCTATCAGTACATGTGACAGGGTAGTGCCCCTGCATTCAATTGAAATATGCAAGGCCCTGTTATGATCCCTCTTGGCAGGGGTCAAATCAGCATCAGAAAATCCTAACCCATTGTCATAGGTCAGGTGGGCAACACAGTTCTCAAATTGGTCAACATAAATTGCACTGGGTACATGAGCAGTCTTCAGAAACTTGATCAAAGCTTTTGCATGAGCTTCAGAACATAACAACAAGGATAGTATAGAAATTTTTGAGGGAGTATGCCCCAACTGATCAACAATGTCATAATCACTCTTGCGAATGATTTTCAATACTTCTTCCATCTGCTTAGAGAGATCATCAGCAGCTGGCACATCAGTAGATACAGGTTCAATAACAGGGCCTTTGCCCCTAGCATCAGCGGTGGAAGTAGCAGCAAGAGTAACTGCATTCTTGGAAGTAACTGGAGGAGAGAAGACTCTTCCACTACGTGTGATCTTACTAGATCCAGCAATATTGTCAACATCAACAGGCACATCAGCTACAGGCTCTTGCTTAACACCATGGATGTAAACATCAGATCCATAATGCCAAGGCACAGCTTTATCAGATGTATACAGGATGGGACCAGGAGTAGTAATGACCATAGGAGCCACTCTGGCTTCAGCAACAACTTTCACGGGACCTTCAGCAGTAATCTTGATTGGACCCTGATGGGTGATTTTAATAGGTCTCTTTGAAGTGATTCTTACTGGCACTCTGTCAACCATGTCAACCTCTTCAACCTTCTTACCTTGCGTAATATGATCTACCATACTCTCCACAGAAGACGGTCTCCTTTCAAACAATATAGTATACTTATCCATGAGACGTTGAATTCCATCTCTCAATCTGAAGCAACTATCCGGCTTATAGGTACAATACAAACAATCTTCACGACAACCTGGAAAGAACCCAGCTTGTACTAACTTCTTCTTGATAACAGACAATGGTGTGGTCAACTCATCAACTGAATGGATATGCAGATCTTCCTCAATGGCATTGACAGTCTTCTCGTGATTTGGCATTGGAGCAGTAATCACATTTGGAGTACCTGGAGGATCAAACTCAATTTCTCCAGCATCAATCATATCTTGAATTTTATTCTTCAAGACCCAGCAGTTATTAGTATCATGTCCCTGACAGTTTGAATGATATGCACATCGTGCATTGGGATTGTACCTGGGAGAGGTAACATTAGGATTCTGAGGAGCCTCTTTCAAAGTAATAAGTTCAGCCTTTAACAAATGTTGCAATGCCTGAGCCATTGGCATGTTGATCTTCGTGAACTGTCTTCTAGCCCTCTGTTGGTTGCCCTGGGGCTGCTCTGTTATTGCAGGAGTTGGATTTGAAATATGAACTGCACTAACAGACTGATGCCTTCTATTACGATCAGGTTGACCATAAACAGCATTGGATTCTTTCTTCCCAGTGGGAGGCTTCTTTGCAGCACCTGATGAGGAAGTACCCACTTGGATCTTACCATTCTTTATACCATTCTCTACTCGCTCTCCTGTCATGATCAACTCAGTGAAGCCAGATGATGAGCTTCCAATGAGATGACTGTAGAACGAACCATTCAGCGTACACATGAACATATCAACCAATTCCCTGTCAGTCAAAGGGGGTTGAACTCTTCCAGCTAAATCTCTCCACTTCTGGGCATACTCTTTAAAACTCTCTTTGGCACCCATAGACATGCTCTGAAGCTGCATGCGAGTGGGGGCTAAGTCAGCATTGTATTGATACTGCTTATAGAAAGCTTCAGCAAGATCATTCCAGTCTCTGATGTTAGCACTCTCCAACTGATAATACCACTCCAGCTGAGCTCCAGATAAGCTCTCTTGAAAGAAATGGATCCACAACTTTTTATCAGCAGTGTGAGGTTGAATCCTTCTGACATAAGACCTCAAATGCAGCTTGGGACAAGAGACCCCATCATAAACAACAAAGGTAGGAACCTTGAAACCAATGGGTATGACTACCCCAGATATCAGGCTCAAATCTTCAAAATCCAGCCCAGATGATTTCTGCAACTCCATGGCATCCATCCTATCCACCAGCATCTTGAATTTGTCTTTGTTAGGCTCATGGTAGTAATTAGCCTCAGAATCAGAGTCCCCCATAGTGTTGTGGAGACTGCCTCCCTCTTTTTCAGATTCCTCCGATTCATAGTCTTCAGCTGGTTCTTTGGTCTTGGCAAGACCTTTGAACCTTCTTCCCATGTTGATCAAACCAGCAGACCTTCTAGTCTTCTTAGTCTTCTTGGCCAGCAGTGCCTTCAATTCATCCTGCCCCTTGGACAGGTTCAAGATCAGCTCTTGGAACTGTGCATTTTGTGCCTGGAGATCCTTAACTGATTGTTCAAGAGCCATTGCTGAAATAAACAGCGAGAAGATGAGAAACCTGTGCACAATTATAAACCTGTGATGCAATGAAATGATGGGAATGCATATGCAATGTTTTCAAGGACCGCAGGATTTAAATTTGCTTAAACAAACATGAAGGTAAATTTTTATTATTAATAAATTTGTTTTGCCTCTTGGGCTTACAAAAATGAAAATGAAATAAGTACAAAAGATGGGGTTTTAAGTCTCCCATGGACGTTTCCTCTTTGTGTTGAGGTATGAGTTGAGGTTTTGTTCCTCATGAAGTTGCTTTGTTAGTTCCAGGATCCTTTCTTGGCTTGCTTTGTAATGAGCCTCGAAAGTATCCCTTTGCTCCTTCAGTTGGATCCATGATCTCTGCAAGTCTTCCATATCAGTAGGCATGTCTGGGTGAAGGATGGTATAAGCTGTGTCTCCTTCAGCAACAGGTTCCATGGTAACTGGTAGGACGGCAGGATATGGCATCATGAGAGTCTGAGCACGAGATCGTACCCATCTGAGATAAGCCTCCATAGGAATAGTGTACTTAGGCTCTAGTGTCTTGCTGTCAACCCTGTTTACCTTTCCCCAAGCTCGTATGAATCTCTGACGGTAACCCTGAAGATCGTTGTCGTAATCAAACACAATGCCCTGAATCAACATGTCATATGGACCATCACTTCGAGCGTAACCAAACTATCGTAAAGCTAGAGAGGGGTTGTAGGTGATGCCTCCTCTTATGCCTAGAAGTGGCACATTAGGAAACTCCCCACAACGGTCAATGATGGTGACATTCTCCATAGATCTGGAGCACCAATGGATATCTGAGTTAGAAAGTGACATGATCCTCTTGGACCATCTGAACCCTTGCTCATTCTTCATTACTGAGCGAGGAAGGTGAGAAATAAACCACCTAGAAAGCAAAGGTATACAGCATATCAAAGTCCCTCTTGCCCTTGCAGTACGGGTGTGAAGAGAATGTAGGATGTCTCCAAGCAATGTAGGCACTGGATTCTGACTCAGGAATATGTTGATGGCATGAACATCTATGAACTGATCTGGATTGGGGAACAATACTAAGCCATAAATCAACAAGGCTAAGATCTCCTCAAAATCATCATAGCTCATGGCCTTCAAGAACATTTGAGCTTTATCCATTAATACTTTAGCAAGAATACCCTTGACTCCGCTTCTCGTTTCTAGAACAATGTCAGACTTCTTCAGATGTAGAGCTGCAGCAATAACCTCTGGTTTAAGCTCCTTCTCTAAGCCTGTGAAGGGTCTTTGATCAAGAACTGGTATGCCCAGAAGTTTAGAGAACTCCTCCATGGTTGGAACCAGCTGATAGTCAGGGAATGTAAAGCAATGGTGCTTAGGGTCAAAGAACTGAAACAGGACACTCATCATGTCTTCATTGAACCCTGAAGTGACTAGATCCAATAGGTGACCATGTCTCTTGATGAACTGGGAATGATCAGACACTTGAGAAACCAACTCTTTAAGCTTAGCAGGTATGCCCACAAAGTTGATCCTGATGGTGTTTCTACGAGCAGAAGCCATGACCTGCAACAAAGAACAAAGATAAATCCTTTGGTCCTTGAAATGGTTAGTGAAAATGCTATGCTTATGATGCATGATGATGTCATGATGTTATGTTCAATCACAAACATGTGGCACACACAAACAAGTCACACCATAGCCCTAGGTTTAAAGGCTTGCATGAGGTTTAAGGTAAGTACCCTCCCCTGAAGTTAGATGGTTCATCCTGTCCTACAAAAGTAACCAGGTTCTAAGGGATCTCAATATCATTGATCCTTCACAAGGGTGGTTGTTCAGAAGGCAACTTACTTGCCAACCAAAACCCTCCAAGTTTAGAATCTCAATGAGCGTAGTATCGAGTGTCAACCAACTTCAGTCTGCACCAAAGCCGGTTACCTCACTACTTTTCTAAAGGCCAAGATGGGATAACTAGGGTTCTAAAAGTTAGTTAGTGCATTGACAACATATGGCAGCCTCATATTATCCTCAACTTGACTTAAGGAACATAAGCACCAACCAAGAAGTCACACTAACTATGGCCACCAGATCAACCATATCGATATACGTCGTACAGTTTCCTTGGTCTATTGCCATTTACCTAAGGTACACTTAGATCCGGGTTAGGACCTTTCACACATAAGAGCACCCCAACAAGATAATATAAAGCAAACAAGGCAAACAATTTAAAGTGATCTAATTCCTAAGGGTACCCCTCTTAAATTTAAATCCCCAGCAGAGTCGCCAGTTCTGTAACACGGTGGGAGAACTGACTTTAGTTATGTTGCGGATAGCAAGAGTCGCCACCGACTTTTATTTTATCCAAAGGAAAGGCATAAAAGAACAGGAAAGACCTTTTTAAAAGATTTTTTTTGGGTCCGGGGGGTAGGTTATGTAAAGGGAAGGTGTTAGCACCCTTTACATCCATGGTTATCCATGGGCTCTTAGTTACTTAGCTCACTTTTGAATTGTTTTTGAAAATGTGAAGTGTGTGAATAGAAAATTTTCATAAGAGTTAATAATGATCCATGTACGGATGCGTAAAAACTTGTGTTTGAAAATTTGTTTGAAATTTGTAAAGTGTTTGAAAATTTTGAATGAAGTGAGCAAGCAACTATGAGATACCTACCCTAAAGTTTAAGTCTTTTCTGTTCTTTATCCTTTAAGTGGTAAGACTATCCCTATTATTAAGGAATAGGTAGTCATTACCTTGGATGTGAGGGACATATGAGGGACATCTGTTTTATGAAGGCAACTGTGAGGTGTATTAAGCATTTAGGAGGGACTATCATCATTATTCGAAAAGGGACTTGATCTTTAAAGGCAACCATTAGGGACTTGATGATTTTTCTTTTAAGGGACTTGCTTTATACACCCCACTTGACCTTTGTGAATAGGCAACAATAAGAGGTAACCCTAGAAAGTGAGATGGCGATTAGAAATCGGCTTACGTGTGTGAGTGTTTAATTTACATTTATCTTATAATTTTAAATGATCTAAATTTGATTTTAAATAGAATACATATTCACACTCCCTAAATTACTAACCATAGCAATTAAATAAATTAAATATTTACAATATTTACACCAAGGAGCAATTACATAATTATAATAAGCAATTAAAAATAAATAGCAAAGATAAATATAGAAGCAAAATATAAATAATAAGCAAAAGTAATAAATAAGCAATAAGTAAATATAATAGGGGTTAGTAATAAAAAATTAAATAAGGTTAGTGAAATAATAATAATAAGCAAAAATAAATATTAATAATAATATGGTTAGTAATAATAACAATAATTAAAATAAATAGAATTAGCAAGAATATTATAATAACATGATGAAAATAATAAACACAAAATTAAATTTTTAATATAGATTTTTATTTAAAAATATGAACAATTAAATAATTATTATAACATTTTAATTTAGATACAAATTATTAAATTATTTCTAAGCACATATTAAAAATTATTTATATATAACAATTTAGAAAAAAAATATTTACATATTATATGGAGAAAATAAGTTATAGTTATATTTAAAGATTATATTTACAAAATTAATCATATTTACAAAATTTTATATTAAGTATTATATTTACAAAAAATTAATTATATGAATATGTATAATAATTATATTTACAAAATTAAAAAAAAATAAAAATTAGGTTTTGAATAATTATTTAGGGAAAAATAGATTAGGGTTTACTTAGAAAATATTTTTTAGGGTTTATAATATAATGACAATTCCTTTAATTAAATAGTACATATATATATTTTTTATAATTTAAATAAATATACAATAATAAAAACTAATTTTTTTAGAAAATAATTTTTCAGGAATTAGAACACATAATATATATATTTTATAATATAGAAAATAATAAAACAATATAATTTTAATTTATTTTATATATAATAGTAATTAAATTAAAAAAATAAAGCAAAAGAAAAAGAAAATCAAAACCTGATGGGGCTGGGGTTTGAACCCAGTACCCTATGCTTGCCAACAACAGCATCTACCACTGGGCCATCAACACACGCGTGACATCATAGGGAGAAGAAGTGGTTTTGTGCTTTGAATCTCTAAAATCAGAAAAATAAGAAGCAAAAGGCCTGGGGGAGGATTGAACCCAGGACCTTTGAACACTCAAGCGCACGCATAACCACCCGGCTGGGAGAGCCAATCTGATATTTGAATGATAACTGAATATAATATATAATGCTTCATAGTTAACCTGAAAAAATAGAAAAAATAATGGTACAAGGCAGGATTCGAACACAGGTTTCGTAACCAAACACAAACGCCTCTTTCCACTGGGACACATGCACCTGTGTGATAAATAACCAGAGTTATAACATAATATTTTTAATCAAAATTTTAAATATGAAACTGGCGCCAGAATGCCTTCTTCTTCAACCTCATGTCCTGCAAAATTACTTGCGAATTTTGCTTCCCTTTTTCCTGCGAATTCTAAACTGCAGCAAGACCTACGAAAATCAATGACCAACAAAACCATACAATTTCACAAAATTGAACACAGCAATATGATCCAGACATTCATGCGGTTCATTCTATGATTTTAGAATCCATTTATATTCCTTAAATCAGAAATCCCTAAACCTAGGTCCAAACCCTAACAATGGCGTTTCACGGATTAGCCATGGTTTCTTTGATTTTCTGGCCCAGAAACGTTCTACATCACATGATAAACAAGATTAGCCAAACAAAATACATTGAAACACAATAAATTAATGAAATCGAAAAAATTATTTTCAAGAACAAAGTGGATTCGGGTTGAGCATTGTGGCATGTTTTCAATGCATATGGATGATGGTTTATGATCAGAGAAGTCCAAGGAAGCTTGCTATGTGCTTGTTTTACCTTCTAATGCCTTAAATCCAAGAATCCTAATGTGACTTGTGAAGAGGTTTTTGAACAATGGTGAACTTACTCTTGGGCTGTGGAATTCGTCCCTTGGTGATTGAGTTGTGTTTAGTACTTATAGGTAAATGAATTTAGGTCATAACATTGAATGGTTGTGTGGAAATTTTGATATGAAAAGATTCAAATTGATCATGCTTTGAAAATCCAATATTCTTGCATAAAGGCTTGCTATTTTTGGACAAATCTTATGATTTCCTTCCTCTTCAATTCAAATCAGTATTTAAGACATTCTAGAAACTCAATCTCCATCAAATATTACATTTTCATATTTTATTTTTATTTAAAATGATTTTTAATGAATTAAATCAAAATAAATAAAAATAAAATAATAAAAATTCTGATTTTTAATGGTTTGGGTCGTGCATGAAGTCAATGTATGGATTGGGTCATCATTTGGCAAGCCCATTTGGAAGAAATTGGTTTTAGACCTCCTTTTTCATCATAAACCCTCTCAAAATTTCCCAACTTTGCAAGGGCACATATCCTTAAATTTTAATGCTATGAGGGTGTTCTTGGACATTTTGGAAAGCTTGAAGAGTCCTCTAAACAACCCCACTGGTTTCATGTCCATATCATTTACCAATCTCAAGTTATGCCCTTTTGAAGTTGTTGACTTTTTGTTGACTTTCAAAAGGACCTATAATGTCTTAGCTCATACCTTCCGAATGAAGCATTTTTGGGCTTGGCTTGTGAGACACAAAGTTGTAGAGAATTCAATTTCCTTCAAAATGAGCTTTGTATGGAGACTTGGTGATGAAGTATGTGAAAGTTATGGCTGGTCAAAGTTCAGTTGACTTTTACTAAGGAAACCCTAATTTAGAAACTCCTGATTCTTGATGATCTGAAATCTCCTTGATGAATCATGATCAAACCTTGATCAAATGATTAATTTTACTTCATATACTTGATGTTGGCAAAAAATCATAAAGTTTGACTTTGGGTTGACCACAGTTGACCTCAGTTTGACTTTTTAACTACATTGACTGATTTTGACTTATCTGATCATCTGACTGAGCAAACTTTTGAGAAAAGTCTTGAAACTTGTCATAGGGGTTCTTACACATATATAAGATGTTATGAAGCTCACTTGAAGTCTTGGAAGTCCATTTAGCCTGATTAAAGTCAAAACCCTAGTTTTGGATGCACTGCTTAGGAGGTGCACTGTCTGAGGGAATTGTCATCTCTTTTGCCCAATTGTGAACTTTGTGAACCTTGTGAACCATCATAAGATGTCTTGTGAACCTCATGGGAGGTATTGTGAAGCTTGTGAAGCTTGTGAACCTCATAAAGTGACTTTGTAGACCTCATGAACCTCAGGAAGGCTTTGAAAGCATTGTGAATCTTGTGAACCTTGTGAACCTTCAAGAAGTGACTTGTAGACTTCATGAACCTCATGAAAGGACTTGAAAGCATTGTGGAACTTGTGAACCTTGTGAACCTTCATAAAGTGACTTGTAGACTTCATGAACCTCATGAAAGGTCTTGAAAGTGTTGAGAAACTTGTGAACCTTGTGAACCTTCATAAAGTAGCTTGTAGACTTCATGAACCTCATGAAAGGTCTTGAAAGTGTTGAGAAACTTGTGAACCTTGTGAACCTTCATAAAGTAGCTTGTAGACTTCATGAACCTCATGAAAGGTCTTGTAAATGTTGAGAATCTTGTGAACCTTGTGAACATTCATGAAGTGACTTGTAGACTTCATGAACCTCATGAAAGGTATTGAAAGCATTGGGAAACTTGTGAACCTTGTGAACCTTCATAAAGTAGCTTGTAGACTTCATGAACCTCAAGGAAGGTCTTGAAAGTGTTGAGAAATTTGTGAACCTTGTGAACCTTCTTAGAACACAAAGTCTTGTATTGTGAGGGCAAATTTTGGGGTGCAACAGGAAGGCCAGATCATCACCATCTGTGGTGAAGAAGATATCTTTGTTAGCCATCTGGCTACGTACAAGTATATTGAGATGGATGGAGAAATCCATGAAACGATGAGCCAGGGATTTAAGGCCCTGAACATAAATGAAGCATCTGCTATACTGGGAACCTCCATGACATCTTATCAGCAAGCCAGGAAGGTTGTTGAAGAGGGGACTGCCCAAGGCTGGGGCAAGCTGTTGCCCGTGGAGAAGAAGGAGGATAGATTTGGGTTGGGTTACAAACCAACTCAACAAGATCAATCAGAGGCTGCCAAGAAGCCCAATTTTGCCAGCGGGGGAATGCTCACCCCGGATGCTGTAAACAACTTGGAAGACGAGGAGGAAAGCGACCGCAACCTGGAGAGCTGGATACGTCCAAGGATTCTGGGAAGCCAAGTCCTTAACTGGTCTTCCCAGGAAATTATAAGGGTTACTCCTGCAGAGTAATTATTATTTCCTGTATATTTTAAGCATGCATCAAGTCTTGCATCTTGCCCAAGATGACAAGACTCATTTTGTAATCGGGCCATCTCGTAATTTTGTGCAAACAGATCAATCAATGAATATCGGACATCTTTTGCAAATGAGTCTTTTCCCTTTCCGCTCACTGTTTTTCATTTTTCTTTTTGTACAAAAATAAAATGGCAATGTTTTCAAAATGATAACTTTATTTCACTTTTTCTAAACAAAGATTAAAATCGATCACTAAAATGAACAATCTAAACCCTTGCAGAGAGTGCCTTTCAGACTGCACCGACAACAGCACAGCTATGGCTTCGTATGACTTTGACAATCCAATCAATCAAGCAGATGAAGGGGTTGAAGAAGATTATGAGCTTCATGAAGAGCTAGCCAGGTTGTTAAGGCAAGAGGAGAAGGTTATTACTCCTCATCAGGAGGAGGTCGAAACGATTAATCTTGGTACGGATGAAGATGTGAAAGAGGTTAAGATCGGGGCCTGCTTACAAGACTCAGTGAAAGAGCAACTGATTAACCTGCTTCAGGAATATGTGGATGTGTTTGCTTGGTCTTATCAGGATATGCCAGGGTTGGACACCGATATTGTTATGCACAAGCTGCCTTTAAAAGAAGACTGCCCGCCAGTAAAACAGAAGTTGCGCCGTACTCGCCCGGATATGGCAATGAAGATAAAGGAAGAGGTGCAAAAGCAGTGGGACGCCGGTTTCCTTGCTGTAACTAGCTATCCGCCGTGGGTCGCTAATATTGTACATGTGCCTAAGAAAGACGGCAAGGTGGGGATGTGTGTGGATTACTGGGATCTGAACAGAGCCAGCCCGAAAGATGACTTCCCTTTACCTCACATTGATGTATTGGTCGACAATACGGCTCAGTTCTCGGTGTTCTCCTTCATGGATGGATTTTCAGGATACAATCAAATCAAAATGTCACCTGAAGACATGGAGAAGACAACTTTCATCACACCCTGGGGCACATTCTGCTATAAGGTGATGCCATTCGGACTGAAGAATGCTGGAGCTACTTATCAACGGGCTATGGTAACATTATTCCATGACATGATCCATAAAGAAATTGAATGTTATGTGGATGACATGATTGCCAAGTCCCTCACAGAAGAAGACCACCTGGTGAATCTATTGAAGTTATTCAAGCGTCTGAGGAAGTACCAACTAAAGTTAAACCCCAACAAGTGTACATTCGGGGTACGGTCTGGTAAGCTGCTGGGATTTATTGTAAGTGAGAAAGGGATTGAAGTTGACCCTGATAAAGTCAAAGCCATTCAAGAAATGCCTGCACCGAAGACTGAGAAAGAAGTTCGAGGTTTTCTAGGTAGATTGAACTACATTTCACGGTTCATATCTCACCTTACAGCAACCTGTGAGCCTTTGTTCAAGTTGTTAAGAAAAGAACAAACAGTCAGGTGGAACGAAGACTGCCAAAGGGCTTTCGACAAAATCAAGGAGTACTTGCAAGAACCTCCAATCCTTATGCCTCCAGTGGAAGGAAGACCTCTGATAATGTACTTGACAATATTAGAAAAGTCAATGGGGTGTGTGCTGGGCCAGCATGATGAGTCTGGTCGAAAAGAGTATGCAATATACTACCTAAGCAAAAAGTTTACCGACTGTGAACAACGTTATTCACTGCTCGAGAAAACTTGCTGTGCTTTAGCGTGGGCTGCTCGCCGACTAAGGCAGTATATGTTGACCCACACTACTTTATTGATCTCCAAGATGGATCCAGTTAAGTACATTTTTGAGAAGCCAGCGCTTACCGGACGGGTTGCAAGATGGCAAATGATCCTCACGGAATATGACATTCAGTACACATCTCAAAAGGCCATCAAAGGCAGTGTACTGTCTGATTATCTTGCTGAGCAACCCATTGATGATTACCAGCCTATGAGATTTGACTTCCCTGATGAAGACATCATGTTAATAAAAGCAAAAGATCATGAAGAGCCTATTCACACTGAAGGGCCTGACCCAGAAGAAGAATGGACTATGATGTTTGACGGGGCTGTTAATATGAATGGTCGTGGTGTTGGTGCAGTACTCATCACACCTGAAGGAGTTCACATGCCTTTCTCGGCAAAACTCACCTTCAACTGCACTAACAACGAAGCTGAATACGAAGCTTGTATTATGGGTCTTGAGGAAGTCATTGACCTCAGGATCAAAACTTTGACTGTGTTTGGAGATTCAACTCTGGTAATCAATCAAACCAACGGCAAATGGTACACTCACCAGGATCATCTGATACCTTACAGGGATTATACAAGGAGGTTATTGACTTTCTTTACAACAATCAAGCTTGAGTATATCCCTCGAGACGAGAATCAGTTTGCAGATGCTCTCGCCACCATTTCATCCATGATCAAAGTTCAAGCTGCCAACTTTGTACCTCGGATTTCAGTGTCCAGACTTGACAGACCAGCGTATGTATTTGCAGCAGATGTTGTTAAGGATGATAAGCCTTGGTTCCATGACATTAAGTGCTTCTTGGAGGATCAAACATACCCAACTGGGGCATCTCCCAATGATAAGAAGACTTTTAGAAGGCTAGCTGGTAGTTTCTTCCTGAATACTGATGGTTCCCTGTACAAGAGAAACTTTGATATGGTACTCCTCAGATGCGTTGATAGAACAAAAGCAGACTTATTGATGCACGAGGTGCACGAAGGATCCTTTGGTACCCATGCAGGAGGGCATGCAATGGCCAAGAAGTTGCTAAGATCAGGCTATTACTGGATCACAATGGATGCAGACTGTTGTTCCTATGCCAGAAAATGCCATAAATGTCAGATTTATGCGGATAAGGTGCATGTGCCTCCCAATCCTTTGAATGTGATGTCTTCACCCTGGCCCTTTGCCATGTGGGGCATTGATATGATCGGAAAGATTGAACCGACTGCTTCAAATGGCCACAGATTCATCCTGGTTGCCATTGACTATTTCACCAAGTGGGTCGAAGCAGCTTCATATGCAAATGTTACAAGGCAAGTGGTAGCCCGATTTCTGAAGAGAGATATCATCTGTCGATACGGAGTTCCCGAGCGAATCATTACTGATAATGGTTCCAACTTGAACAACAAAATGATGGCAGAACTGTGTCGGGACTTCAAGATCCAACACCACAATTCTTCTCCTTACAGGCCAAAGATGAATGGCGCTGTCGAGGCAGCAAATAAGAATATCAAGAAGATTATGCAGAAGATGGTAGTTACCTACAAAGACTGGCATGAAATGCTACCATTTGCCTTGCATGGGTACCGTACGTCAATCAGAACATCCACTGGGGCAACACCGTATCAACTTGTTTATGGTATGGAAGCAGTCCTACCTGTTGAAGTTGAATTACCCTCCCTACGGGTACTAATGGATGTTAAACTGAATGAAGCAGAGTGGGTCCGATCCCGATACGAACAACTGAGTCTGATTAAAGAGAAGAGATTAGCTGCAGTTTGTCATGGGCAGCTGTATCAGAAAAGAATGAAGAAAGCCTTCGATCAGAAAGTCAGGCTCCGAGAGTACCAAGTAGGAGATCTTGTGCTGAAAAGACTCCTCCCTCCTCATACAGACCACAGGGGCAAGTGGACTCCGAACTATGAAGGGCCATTCGTAGTAAAGAAAGTTTTCTCCGATGGAGCACTCATGCTCATCACTATGGATGACGAAGACTTCCCGTCCCCTGTGAATTTAAACGCAGTTAAAAAATACTTCGCATAAAAATGACCCGCTGGACATAAAAACAGAATGTAAGTCCAGGCAAAAATAGGGCATCCCGGCGAGTCAAAAACAGAATAAAAGACTCGGGCAAAAATAAGGGAAAATGAAAAAAATGTGTACACCCGCTGAGTTGAAAAGCCACATCGGACGACTCAGGCAAAAAAGGGTATCCCGATGGATTGAAAACCCGAAAGGGCGATCCATGCAAAACAAGGGAATAAGCGAACAATTACATTCGTCTGTATCACTTACAACTTGGTAAGCTTCGGAAGGATCAAGCTTCTTTCAGAATCAGCCTTCTTCAGAAAGCAAGATGAGAAGAACGTCAAATGTCATATGAGTCATAGCAAAGGGAAGCTCCTTGAAGCGTCATCAACATTGCCAATACCTTTTATTTCTCAATTTGTAACAATCTTCTCATCTTAGGGGATTTGTTTCCTTGACTGTATCTTGCCAATTCAGGGCACACGAATTAATAAAATCAAATTTTCAGTCATGTTTCGTTTCATACATTTTCCATTTGCAAGAATGTCCGATGTCTTTAAAATACTGATTGCATAAATACAGATGTTTTTCTTCTAAAAATACGTGCGTGCAGGAAATATACTTACTCCCAGGAGTGTCTGAACTCCTATGACGGAATCCGGTAAAGGACACCTCGGGATTACTTGTGCATTTCTCTGTCTTTTCAAGATTGCAGGTTTTCAGAGCACAGCATGGGGCATGAAAGCTTCATCCCAGCAAGCTGGCAAATCATTATCTACTCAGCCTTAGCACCGGAGGTGTTTTCTCCCCAGCTGAGTTGCCATCTGTCATCATTCCTCCTCAACCAAGTGCAAAGACCGGGAACCATCTCCCCACAAAGTTTCAGCCTATATCCAGAAGAGCAACGCCTGAGGATCCCACAACAGAGTGAAGAAAGCTTCTACAAACCTCAGTTGGGTCCCTCATTACCAAAGATAGGTCTATCAGTGACCTATATCACCAAGCAGAATCCCATATGTCAGATCTACCAATGATCTCATCCCCAGCTGGGATGTCCACTCCAAGCAGATCAGTCAGAAATCTCCTCAGCAACGGGATCCGAATCCCGAATCTTTACCTTTGCATAATCATAGCATTCACATCATATTCTCCCCACATAGCGTAGCATTCCGTATAATACGGAGCATTACGACAAAAATCAAACATATTGCACAATCATGAGCCATGTTCTGAATCAAACACTTATAAATACTGACAATCCGTCAACAAGATATACGGAAAACTCTCCAGATTCCCCGGCAGAAAGCCAAGACCTTTGCCTAACACTCACAAATACAGATGCACACTCTTTTTGGCACCCGTCCGTGTCATCATTCCCCAGTAAAGTCACCCAGGCTTTCTTTACAAACAGACATGTACATTACAGATACTTCCCGACACCCGTACGTGTCATATCCCCAACAGGAAGCCAAAGTGTCCTCTTTGCACTCACAAATACATATGTCTACAAATCCCTTGACACCCGTCTGTGTCACTTTCCCCAGCATAGTCACCTAAATACTTTGTAAACCATACACATGTTTATATTACACTTTTCTCTTCCTTGACACTCGTCCGTGTCACTCTCCCCAGCAGGTTAAACACTCATCTGTACATCACTCATACAGATAATCGTCCGTATCTTTTATACACCACTTATATCCCCGCAGATTCGACACTCGTCCGTGTTCTTTGTTAACCAGTTGGTACTCGTCTGTATCATCATCTCAGAACATGCGTCAATCGTTTGTTTCCACCTGATACTCGTCCGCATCACAGCCTTAAGGATGCTCGTCCGCATCTTTAATCCATACACATGCCAAACACTTATGTCTCCTTGAATTTAGACACTCGTCTGTGTCTAATATTCCCCAGAAGAGTCCCCTCAGATTCGACACTCGTCCGTGTTCTTTGTTAACCAGTTGGTACTCGTCCGTATCCTCATCTCTGAACACGTGTCAGCGTTTGTTTCTACTGATACTCGTCCGTATCACGGTCTTAGGGATGCTCGCCCGCATCTTTAATCTATACACAACGTCAAAACAGTTATACCTTTTATTTCTTGGATGTAAACACTCGTCCGTGTTTACTATTCCCCAGTAGGTCGCCAGCAAAGCAAAACTTCTTTTCTATCTGACATTCGTCCTATGTCATGATATCTTTCGGCAGTCGTACCCTGCCAGGTGATCGTCCTTCACCTTTGGATGATCGTCCCTCATCCTTTCCCCAGCGGAGTCTCCATTATTGGAACCCCTTTCTATCTGGCATTCGTCCTATGTCGTAATATTCAGCAGCCGTACCCTGCTAGGTGATCGTCCTTCACCTTTTGATGATCGTCCTTCATCATTTTATCTGATGGTCGTCCCCATCGTTGATCTTGTTATCTGACATTCGTCCTATGTCATGATAAACCCTGAGAGCAGCCGTACCCTGCTAGGTGATCGTCCTTCACCTCTTGATGATCGTCCTTCATCATGCTTATCCGATGGCCGTCCCCATCGTCGACCTTTTATCCGGCATTTGTCCTATGTCGCGATATTTTTGGCAACCGTACCTTTCCAGGTGATCGTCCTTCACCCTTAGATGACTGTCCCTCATCTTATACCCAACAGAGTAGCCGTCCCCTGCTAGGTGATCGTCCTTCACCTTTGATGACCGTACCTCATCATTTATTTTTGCCTCTAACCCCCAGAGAATCTTTGTTGCTTTATTTTGATGGTCGTCCCCATCACAATCTCTTATACCCCCAGCATGTCGGCCGTCCTCGTCATTGCTCTTTCCCCAACAGTCGTCCTCTTCTCGACGGTCGTCCTCCATCGCCCGCATTTTACAATATACTTTATTTTCTTTTACAATCTATATCCCTTTTCTTCTTCATTCTGTGAGTGCAAATTTTGGACTGTCTTTGGTATTCAACCACAAGTTATCTTGTTTGCATGTTAAGCCGTTGCATACATTCTACACAGCTAACTCATGCTTGAATAGGGGCAGCTGTAAACACCCCAAATTTGCCCTCACCCATTCACACCATGGCTTGTAATCTTTTCATATGCATAAGTTCAATCATAGCATCTCATACCACATATTTGCTTCACTGCATTGGTTCAAAGTCATCTGCATCTAGGGTTTGTGACCTGAGCAATCCAAGAGCCACTTGAGCCACTCCAAAGGTCTTCAATCACTTCAGAGGGGTCCATGTATGTTCAAGCATCATATTATATCCTCTCAAAGTCAAGGAAATCAAAGAATCACAAGAACTGGGAATGACATGGAAGCAGAGCCAGGTTTAACTATACAGATGACCTAAAATTAGGGTTTTGGTTTCAAAGGCCATAACTCCAAATTTTTTGGTCATTCTTGTTTCTATTGGTCTCTATATGGTATAGGGTTCATGCTTATCAATTTTCATGAAGAAATTCAATGGGGAAGGCATCTGATCAAGAGTTGACTTCTTGAACAAGTCAGTGCAAAATCAGGGCATCTGAGGCCCCCAATGACCCAACCAAAGGGTGTTCTTCATCATTTTGATTATGTATGATCTTTATTTGATCATAGAAGATGTTATAAGTTCACAAAATTTAAGAATTTCAAACCATTTGCAAAGTTGACTTTTTGGGAAAATGACTTGTAATGGAAACTTACCATTTTGGGAAACTTTTTCAACCCTTGCTTTTTGATTCAAAAATGCCTCAAATGGGAAAACTTTGGTCATGAAAGTTGTAGAATGGATCATTCCCTTTTCAAAAAGTACAAGAACTTGTCCTAATTCATTTTGGATCAAAAGTTATGGCTTGTCAAAGTTGGGAAAAATCACATAATTTCAAGTTTTCCACCAAAGAGGCAAAGTTGCAAAATCCCTTGCCAAGGCCAATTGAGCTTTCAAATGGACTTCTAAACTTCACACAAACATAAGACAAGGCCTAAAGATCAGATTGCATCAAAAGTTCACTCATTTTCATGGCTTGTGGATCAAGGAATTCCAAAAGAACCAAAAGTTCACAAATTTGCAAAATGATCCATAACTCTTCATCCACTTGAGCCAGCTCACAAAATCTGATTTCATGACACCCCTTGATCCTTGCTGCGCATAGCCATGCCCCTATCTCAGCCTGCCACTTGCCCATACCTCCAAGTACAACTTTCTTGACTTTTTTGCAACTTGAGCCATGCCAATCCCACAGTGACACAACAACTCTCTGCCCAATCCAGACCTTACAAACACACTCCAAGGATTCACTTTCATAACACAACTCATCCTGAAACTCTTCCCAAGCCAGCATTATCATCTTCCATCTCTTATGCAACTTCCTTCGAAACTCATCATACAGTCTTCAAACACAAAAACAAACTTCATAGAACATCTCAGCATGTTCCACTGATCACAAACCAACCATTGTTTTGGCCTGAAACCTCCCACATCACAAATACGATTTTCACACTCCCTTGGCCTGAGCTTCTGCCAACTCTCTCTAAAGGCCATATAAACTCCAGCTAAGTGTCAAAAGCTTCTAAGGAGGATCATTGGGACTTGTTTGAGCCAAAGAAGCAGCCAGAAAGCTCCTGGATTGAAAGCTCAACCTCAGGTAACATGATGAACAAATTTTCCAGAACTCTAATTTCTTGTTAGAATGTTGTTCTATATGTTGCCCTGATCATGGGGATCTATTTATTTTTGAAAATGAGCCAGAAACAAGCATGTTATGATGATCTGAAAGTTTGCCCGTAAAAATGTTTTTGCTTGTTTCCTTTGATTCAGTGAAAATAAATGTTGTTTGATTTAGGGTTTATGCTTGGTGGTGTTCATAGATTGATTCTGGAGAGTTTTGTGAGGATTTGATGCGTATTGAGAGAGATTGAGGTTTTTGCTTGCCGGAGAAGATGACCGGAACACTGTTCCGGTCATCTGAAAGTGTTTAGGGTTTCTGATTAGGGCTTAATCATAATTAAGCAAGTTTGAATGTGGGCCGTCCATTAGCGCGCGTAGTCAACTCCCACCCCCTGGAATTTGAATCCTGGCCCTTAGATCTGCTGACTTTCTCCTTTTTCACTTAAATTCATTTTATTTTTATTTTGTTTCATATTTATTTTGCACGAATTAATTAAAATAGCAAAAAATGTTTAAAAATTATGAAAATTTTTATCAAGGTTTTCATTATTTTTCAGAACACAAAAATATTTTTATTTTTATTTTTTGCATTAAAATTTATTTTTAAATCATTTAAAAGTTCATTTTTAATTAATTAATGAAAATTAATTAATTAAAAATACTTTTAGGTATTTAAAAATCACAAAAAAATTCATGTAACCTTTAAAAACATTTAGAAACATTGTCCAACTCTCAAACCAAATTTATTTTTTGTTCATGATGCCTTTTGATAATTTTCTTTGGATTTAATTCCATTTCAAGGCATTATTTTGTTTCAAACTTCAAAAATTCATTTCTGCCTAACCTTTGAGAGTTGGATGATGATTCTTTTTGCATTGCATCTTGCATAATATGTAGTTTATAGGATGAATTTGGCTTGAATTGATCTTGCATTTTCAATTTGTTTTGTATTTTTCTTGTCAAGGTGCCTTTAAAACCCTAGTAATCTTAGGAAATTCATAACTCCCACTAGGTTAAGAGTTGGATCCCCTCCTTTGGGAAGTGAGTTTGTGTAGGTTTAGGGTTCCTTTGATTGCATTTTCAAATTTTTATCATGTCACTTGCTTCTGGTTTTGGATTTTGCTTTGTGTGTTGATCATAAACCCTAATTTATGCCTTCCTTTGCATCCACCTTCCATTTGCTTGCATACCATGACTTGCCATGACATTTTGTACATCCATTTGATTCATAATACATCTTAGGACATATTAGAATCATTTTTGATCATTGCATCTTTCATTTGCCATGTTGTATGTCCATTGCATCTCATAACTTTTCATGAACATTCATGGTTCAAAACATGCTTCTCTTGCATCCATGTGTTTGTATGGTCATTCTAATGCCTTGCCTCATGTTTGCATCATCTCTTAGCATCATTAACATCATACTCATGCTTCTGGTTTTGGTTTGCATCATTGCATTGCATCTCATTTGCATTGCATTTCATTTCTTTACTAACTTTTCAGGTGGTAAGTTGTATTGAGAAGTGAATTTGCCTTCACTTCTCACAATCTATTTTCATCTCTCTTATGCATCATTGCTGCATTTTATCTTGTCTCTGAGTGAGCTTGCTCATTCATGCTCTCTCCCACTTTCTCTCTTCAAGCAACTTGTCTTCTTAAGTGAAGCAAGTTGTTTTTGCTTCTTCTTGATCCTTTCATCTGCTTCTCTCCTTGGTGGCCCTTTGAAGATCTCTTTCTCTCTTAAGCCTCACAAACCCTAGGACCTCCAAGCATGATAACAATTAGGGTTTGATTAGTCCCCCCCATTTAGTTTTACCTTTGTGTCATCTTTGAGTCTTCTCTCCTCACCTCATAATCAGGGACTAAACCCTAAAGGCTTTAAGGCTTTGTGATTAAGCTTATGCCTGCATCCTTCTATTAGGATGGAGTGTATAACTTTAATCCCAAGTGTTAAACCCTTAATGTGTTTAAATCCTTTAATCAATTCACTTAATAATCACCAATACACCAAGCTTGTAACTTGGGCCTTGCATTAGGGTTCTAATTCTTCCTTAATTGGTTAAGAAGGACTAACCCTAGTGTTAATGGACAAGTCCCCCTCAAGTTGTCTTACAAACCATAAAACACACTTCTTCATCTTATCATTAACTAAAATACACTTTAATAAAGGTTTGTTTTGTCATGAGGTTAATCCCTAATCATGGATTAAGTTGAGGAGTCTTCCTCAGCTTAAACATTCTCATCTATTATCCTTCTATTAGGATGGTGTAATGAGTCTATTTAATCCCTGATTATGGCTTAATCTCATTACTTAACACTAAACAAAAACAACAAAAACATTTAACTAATCACAAGTAGGTTAATGATCTTAATCCTACACCATGGTGATTAAGTGTGAGATGCTGACTTCACACTTAAGGTATTCTCATTACCCCTAATCAGAGGGTAGATGTGATGAGTTTACTAACCCATTGGTTTAGGCTTAAGCTCATTTTCTTATGACAAACTTCAAAGGGCAATAAAAGACTGAAAACTCAAAAACAAACAATAATCGTCTCCTCTGGGATTCTTTTCTCACCTCATTCACTCACAAACGAGAACTTGCTTCTCCTGTCTAATGCAAGACAGTTTGCACATGAGCCAGACAGGTCATACACTTGAGCATTGACAAGTAAGCAGTTCGCAAGTCAATTTATCTTTCAGTCTCTTTGGGTCGAACTACGGTGTTCTGACTTCCTCATTGCACGAGAGGATACGTAGGCATAACTTAACAGTTATCGAACAAAAGTCTCTGTTTATTCCCCCTCTTTCAGCATTATTCTTTGAGCCTCATAGCCATGAGCATTTCATTCTTATTCTCACACTGACACTTCACATTTCTTTTTACACTGACACTTGCATTCTTTCCTAGCCTTGATACACAGATAGCACTGACACTACCCCTTTAAAACACAAATCTTTTAAGCGTGGATCCCGTCGAGTATGGCGGACAATCTGGGTGCTAATACCTTCCCAGGTTATAACCAACCCCTTTTCTCAGTCTCTCTGGTTCGCAACCGTCTTATCCATATCTTTCTAGGTTTATGCAGCATTACCTTTCCTTCGGGATAAAAATGCCTAGCTGGCGACTCTTGTCTTTCTGAGTTCACCCTTGTGTGCACTCATTCCTTTCGCCGACCGTTCGCGTTTGTACCCCTTCTGGCCTGAGGTGTCATTTTGGTGGGAGCGACAATATGTATCACTCCAACTGTCCCGGACAAGATACTAATAGTTGTTGGGCATTAAAGAAAGGGATTCAAGACCTGATTGACGAAGGAATCCTCGAGGTTACGCCAGAAGGCCAGATTGAGCTCTTCTATCTCCCATCAAACATCAAAGCGCCCAGATATCTGGAGTAACCAGTTTAGAGGAAGAGGCTTTGAGAACATTTGAATTTTCATTTGTAATTTCTTTCATGTGTTTAAACACTTACTATTATGTCAAAATTTTGTTTTCATTAATGCATTGCATATGTTTGTCTTGAATTAATCCATTCGTTACACTATATTTTGAACTATGCTTCATATTTCTATTGTGTGATATTTAACTCTTGATAAAGCTATACGCCTGTAAAGGGAGGATGACGAAAACAATACCATAATCTTACGTAGTATGCTTTTGAACATACTATGCTAACGATGTACAAGCATTGTTTCAATTCCTAAACAATGGAGATATAAGGAAGTTAATCCCTAGTCAACCATTTTGAGCCTATGAAGTAGGAGTTTTCCTTCTCACTCAAGTTAAAATCCTTAATCATAACCTGGGGCAGGGTAGTTCCTCGGTTAACTCAATTATGTCAGTTGTCCTTTTGTACACAACTAATGATGGTTCCATGTAATCATTAAGTCTGCAAGTCAATATCTAGCAAAAGAAAAGCTCACTAAGTCAAAACCTATGAAGGAGACTTAGTAAAAAATTAAGACATCCCGTTGATTGTAACCTTGAAATAAACAGTTCAGGCAAAAAGAAGGGATAATAAAGTCAAAAGAGAAAAAAAAGAGGTCATTATAAATCCTCAACAAAGAAAGATGACTGAATGTTCAAATGAATTTTTAGTTTCTGAACCATCACAAATATAAGTGTTACTATTCCAAACTCCTATGGAGCTTCAATGCATAAGTTAACCGAACATAGGACTGAAGAACATCATGAAGAATAGGTTGGGTACAAATAAAATTTGAGCATTTATCCTTTGTTTCTTAAACCTTGAACCAAGTCACGTTACAACCCTTTAAAAGACCTAACTGAAGCATGGTTGGTCCAAAAAGCATACTACTACAAAAAGGTATCCTGACTCCTTTAGGGCTTATTATAAAACTTGAGTTAATATCACAGTTTTCATAAAAATTGTTTTACTAAAATAATTCTTTTTCAAAACTTCAAGACATACATAAGCATTGCATTTTTGAATATCATTGTTTGCATATAACTGAGTGTTTGACAAATAGAGAAACTTACAGGATGAATGTTCAATAAACCAAAGTCCTTCTGATAGACAAAGTTGCTTCCTGAATCAAAGCCAATGTATACAAGGGGCATAGTCACTGCTTCCCAATCATTGGGGCATACCATGATATTGCCTATTTCATTTGGGGCATCAGGTTAAGATTCAACTATGCTTGAGTAGCCAGGGGCAGATCTCCTCATCTATCTGAATTACCAAGGGTAACATTACAAAGTTCACGACGCCAGAGGCATATTATTGTGGGGCATTTTGCTTATTTCTCTTGAGGTAGCTCCTTTCAGATACTTCCATTATGGAACAATTCATCCTCAACCAAGGGGCAACGCTCTCTTTCCAAATCTAATACCCGGAGTGTATATGGTCCATCACAATTGTATTACCTCGATATTGGATGCTCAACAGAAGCCATTGTGGAAATTAACTGTCTATGCCAATAGTATTAGATGGTGTCAGTATCATGTCTTCAAATCCAGCAACGAGAATTTCTTAGAAATTATTCAAGAGAGTTAAGAACCATAGAAGCTCTAAATCCAATTGGTTATACACTCTCAAAATTGAAACGATTCTGTTTTCGAGTTCAGGTTTACTTTTCCCCTTTTACTAAAGCGAGAAATGTCTGTTGGTTATGTTTGAATGTATATATGCCTTTGAATATGATTGATGTTTACCAGAAATGCAATAATAGCATTTACTAAGAACGAAAAGAGGTAGGAGTTCAACAAATCTTCGCCGGTTCATCCTCCACAGATTAATATTTACGGATATTCTTACGGAGTACTTCAAGTAATATCTTATACTTCCAACTCGACGAAGTCTTCAAGCAGTTTCATATCCTCCGAAGAATTTATACTTAACCGAATAAGTTTCCCGGATCTATGTCCATCTCTTTTATCATCAGTCAGGATATCCAGGAATTAAATCCTTCAATAAGAAGTACGAAGATCGAAAAATGGGAGGTTCTAAGTACGATGTTCTTAAACAAGACGGGAACGAAGTCTTCATACTCCTCAACACCGAATCGGGATTTACTTTCCCCAATCAGTAGTTGTTCTACGAAGCTACTCATGCGCTTCAACTACATAATTCATTCATACATACATCACACCATATCATACACATTCTCATAAAATATTATCTTGCAGAATGTTATATATATCTTGATATTTGCACCGAACTAACCTTGTTTTTCAGGTTAATTCTCTTGTAGACAAACTTCATCAAACACTTATTTTGGGACGTCGATTATTCTTCCCAAAGGCTATTTTGAGACGTCGTTTATTCTTCTCAAAAGCCATATGGATACCTTGGGCCATCGTTTATTCTTCTCGAAGGTTATCTCATTATTATTTTGGGACGTCGTTTATTCATCCCAAAGGCTATTTTGAGACGTCGTTTATTCTTCTCGAAGGTTATCTCATTATTTTGGGACGTCGTTTATTCTTCCCGAAGGTTATCTCATTATTTTGGGCCGTCGTTTATTCTTCCCGAAGGTTATCTCATTATTTTGGGACGTCGTTTATTCTTCCCAAAGGCTATTTTGAGATGTCATTTATTCTTCTCAAAATCCATTTTGTTACCTTGGGCCGTCGTTTATTCTTCCCGAAGGTTATCTCATTATTTTGGGACGTCGTTTATTCTTCCCAAAAGCTATTTTGAGACGTCGTTTATTCTTCTCAAAAGCCATTTTGTTACCTTGGGCCGTCGTTTATTCTTCCCGAGGGTTATCTCATTATTTTGGGACATCGTTTATTGTTCCCAAAGGCTATTTTGAGATGTCGTTTATTCTTCTCAAAAGCCATTTTGTTACCTTGGACCATCGTTTATTCTTCCCGAAGGTTATCTCATTATTTTGGGACGTCGTTTATTCTTCCCAAAGGCTATTTTGAGACGTTGTTTATTCTTCTCAAAAGCCATTTTGTTACATTGGGCCGTCGTTTATTCTTCCCGAAGGTTATCTCATTATTTTGGGACGTCGTTTATTCTTCTCAAAGGCTATTTTGAGACGTCGTTTATTCTTCTCAAAAGCCATTTTGTTACCTTGGGACGTCGTTTATTCTTCCCGAAGGTTATCTCATTATTTTGGGACGTCGTTTATTCTTCCCAAAGGCTATTTTGAGACGTCATTTATTCTTCTCAAAAGCCACTTGTTACCTTTGGACGTCGTTTATTCTTCCGAAGGTTATCTCATTATTTTGGGACGTCGTTTATTCTTCCTGAAGGCTATTTTGAGACGTCGCTTATTCTTCTCAAAAGACATATCATTACCTTGGGCCGTTGTTTATCCATCCAAAAGCTAGATCTTCATATTGGGGATTGCTTTTCTCTCAAAGAAATATATCTGAAGACTTTTTCTTCGAATGACATCTTTAAGCCCATTCAAGCAAAACAACCAACCAACAGTATCAGTCTACGCACCGGCGAGAGCAAAATTTTAGGCTTTTGTGTTCAATCCTCTTCAACCTTCAAGTCACGAATGGCGTACATGCCAATCTAACTCCTCAGGTTTCAGAAAATTGAACAGGGGCAGTTGTTGTACCCCAAAATTTGCCCTCTAATTTTAACTCTAACCGACTTTTTGTTTCGCATTCATTTGCATCATCTACATAGCATAATATTTTTTTTTCTTAATATTAGCCAGAATAATTTCTCGGAATTTACACATAGACGGGTCAAATTAATTTTTCAAATTAATTTTTTGGTCATATGTTGATTAGTCTGAGCAGCTTAAACGGTCATAATTTTTATTTCAAAATCCGACCAAACGTGTATTTTTCCGAGTCATTTATTTCGTGCTGATTATTTTGTTGTGTTCATTTTATTTTTTTCGAGCATTTTGGCGCCCGACTTTTATTTTTTTTAGTCCGTTTATTTTTGATATTGGGTCTAGAATAAATAAATAGGATTATTAGTTTTTATTTTTATTTTAACTATTATTATTAAACTTTATATAATTTTAAATTAATATTTTATTGGGTCTCAAAATAAATACTTAAGCCCATATGCAGTAACCCTAATTGGTCCCTATATATACTAACTAGTGGAAGACGAAAAAGAGGAGAAAGAAAAAAGGAAGACGAATCATAGTACCGGTACAAGCGATGGATTCCATTCGTATCATATCTCGAGTTGATGAGTTATTTTTGTTTTTATCATGATACACGTACACCTGCGGTTCTTTACTGATGCACTTTTTTTCTTTTCTTCATATCTATTAATATACACATTTTGTTTTCTACACTATACTTTGCACATATTATTATATAATTTTACATTTTATTGTGTTTGGATTTATATATAGTTTATAACAATGTTAATAATATGAAAATTCAAGGTTAATGTTTATACTCAAAGTTAACGTCAACGTTTATTATATATTCAAATTATAATTGATGTAATTTATTTTTTGTTCTTATTATGTAACTACTTCCTATATGTAATAGCTTAGGTTTTCTTTTCTTTTGCCTATATTATTATGTAAGTGTCCCGAAGCCATGTAATAGCATAGGAACTTTTAATTTCTGTATTTAAAATTCGGTTCTGTAAATATTTAAATTGCGTGGTTAGTAATTTAGGGAGTGCAAAGAATAATTGAAAAATAATTTGGACTTAGATCACTAATCATAAGATAAATATCTGAAAATAAATATTCACACGTAAGTCGATCTAAGATCGCTGTCTGCACTTCCTAGAGTATCCCTCTTGGTTGCCTTCATTAAATGGTCAAGTCCCTCGAATATAGGGGTTTCTTAAGCAAAGTCTCTTCACGCATAAATCATCAAGTCCCTACAGATTTAAAAGATCAAGTCCCTTCGAGGTTGCTTACGGAATAATGATCTTGTCCCTTCGAATAAATGATGATAGTCCCTACAAATTGCTAAAGACACTCCTTAAGTTTCCTTCATTGACCATACGATGACCCTACGCCTGTCCCTTAAACAAATCCAAGGTAATGACTATCTATTCCTTAATAATAGGGATAATCTTACCCTTGAAAGGACATATAAGAACATGAATGACTTAGTATAGGGTAGGTACCTCATAATTACTTGCTCACTCTTCAAAATAAAAATACTTTTCACACCTCACAATATTTTCAAACATTTTCAAACAAGGCTTTGTATACATCCATACGAGGATCATTACAAAGTACTTAGAAAATTTCTAATCACACACTACACTTTTTAAAAAATAACAATTAAAGTGAGCTAAGTAACTAAGAGACCATGGATAACCATGAATATAAAGGGTGCTAACACCTTCCCTTTGTATAACCTACCCCCGAACCCAAGTCTTTTCAAAACGGTATTTCCTGTTCTTTTAGGTCCATTCCTTATGGATAAAATAAAAGTCGGTGGCGACTCTTGCTATCCGCAACATTTATAGAAAGTCAGTTCTCCCACCGTGTTACACATATAATTATATATCTTAACATAAAAATACACATATACATATTCTCACCATAATTCATCGCCCATCACACATATACATCACAATGTATATATACAAACCAAGCATATTCATCATGCACAATTTCACCATTTCACATCATTCTACATAAACATATACATTCATGTTTATGCACCAATTTTCAATTATAGATGATAAATGCAAATCATAGAGACCGACACACGACTCTATGCAAATGCAATGCGGTACCGACTCAATCATCTCAAGTTCACACAGGAACTTATTGGAACCATCGCTCGTTACCTAAAGTAACTCCCCGCTGGGCATACGATGTTCACTCATTGCTCACACCCCACATGGGCACATAATGTTTATGGATTGCTCACACCCCACACGGGCACACAATCTCATTTCTCACACCCCACATGGGCACACAATCATTTGTGATTAAATCACCCATTGCTCACACCCCACATGGGCACACAATGTTTATGAATTGCTCACACCCCACACAGGCACAAAATCTGATTGCTCACACCCCACACGGGCACACAATCATGTTGTAATCATCGCTCACACCCCACATGGGCACACGATGTTACAATGGATTCACATAGAATCCCACAACACAAGAATGCATACATTATGCTTCACATGCAAAATGACACACAACATTCTTGACAAATGCATACATATTCACAATATAATTATGCATTCATCTCATATAATCACAAACAAACTATACACATTCGCATTAATTACGCCAAACGACAACGAACTCATTCACTATCAACATGCATTCATATTCACTTCACAAAATGCATTTATTTTCCAAACGGCCAATATACCACAATCAATCCCACAATTCCTTAACTAACATAATCACATTTTATTGGAAAAGTAGGGTAAAAGTAGGGTAAAAATTACATATTTTAGCATCAATAGTTTTTACATGTTTTTAGCTTAGAATCGATATGTAGAACGCTTAAAATAGATACTCAGATCAAAAGTTATGATTTAAAACACAAATTCCAACTTTCAGGTCTCGCTGAGCGAAAAAAAGTTCTGGAAAGCTCGCTGGGCGAGGAAACGCTCGCTGAGCGAGAACTGCAACTTCAGCAGCAGCTCAGTCATGCAACAGTCAACTCAAAACCTCTCAAAACCCCACCAAACCTCCACAAACATGATCATTAACATGTATTAGTCATCATACTTCAATTATATCAAGTTTCAACCGATTAATCTACCAACTTCTTAGATTTTCATCAAAACCCTAAAACCTAACATTCTCTAAACTTCTCTAAAACAAAACCCAATCAATCTAACACATACATAATCATACACAAGGTTAGGATAACAATATTTCACACCCTTACCCGATTGTTTCGATTCCTAGGAGCAATCTTGAAGATTTTCCAACTTTTCCTCTTTTTCCTTCTCTTTTCTCTTCTTCTCCTTTTTCTTTCCCTTCTATTTCTTTCTTTCTCTCTTTTTCTTCTCTTCTCACTCTTATAACTTTCTAATTCTATTTTCTATCTTTCTATTTCTATTTTCTACCAAATATAACACATAATTTCTAACTTAACATAATTAGCAAATGTCTAAAATACCCTCCAATCTAATTTTACCAGAAAATCCTCAAAACGGTAAAATAATATAACACATCAACATAACACATAAACACACCAATTTCATAACTAAAACAATTATCATTCAATTTAAATAAAAGACTCAACAAAAGTGGAATAATCGAATCAGGGCGTTACACTCTCTACTATAGTTTCAAGGTTCGGTTTTACGGACATGGCATCCTGTGAAACTGTCCTAACACATCACCTTGGTCTTAATGTTGACGTAACATCAAGATGGGAGGCCTCTGGGCCACCCTGGGTATTTGTTCAACCTCTTCGTAAGGTTGTTTTAGAATATCTTCATACTCCTCTTCCTGTCGGACCGGTGTCTCGAGACGAGGAGGTGGGGTTCGACATTATGGGGCAATTGGTGCCCCCAAAAAGTCCCCTATTCGAGTCATTTGAGTTGCCAACTGTTGGTAACTCTGTGTCGAATCCTGTATCAAATGTCTTAACATGGTCCTTATTTGTTGTGTTAACATATGGACCATTTCATGGTTACTCTCATCCATCTGCTGCCTTACGACAACCACAATGTTTGGAGTATACGTTAGCATCGATTGAGATAAAAAAATAAATGGTCGTTCAACCGTATTGGTTTTTTAAAGGTCCTAGCCCTTGGTATGGAGAGAAAGCTCTTGACGAAGTATCTATAAATGTCGTACCAGAATTGTGAAAACATGGCATGAATTCGGGAGGCATGCCCAAGGTTCTGGAAAAAGGCATTGTGAAACTAGGCCCTTGTGGCCCCAAAGTTCCACCTACATTCGGCCTGATCGGATCAGGTCGAATCAGAGCAGTGGTCGGTCCACTGGTAGCAGTCGGTACTGCTGTCGTAATGGGTTCAGTTGTGTTCGTAACAATTGGACTTCTTGTCGAAGACGGTTCTTCATCCGGATGTGGTATTACCATTCTGCCACTATGCAAGTGCATATAACTAACCCAACGGGTCCCACTGGACGTGCCAATTTGTTTGTACGTGGATTTTGCACGAACAAGTTGCTGGCTTCCTTTGCAAGAGGTTTACTTGTGGGACCGGCCAAACAAGTCTCAGGACTACTCTATTTGATTAGTTATTTTTAGAACTCTTGTAATGTAGAACGATAAAAGGGTTTCTACATATATTTTTGGTAGTTTTGTGTTTATAGCAAACTCTCGCGGAATGCTTGAATGAAAAAGGTGAAAAAGCGAATAAAGGCAAGATAAAAAGGATAAATACAAAGGCAAGTATTTTAAATTTGACTTGGAATTAAAATGACTTGAAATACATAAGTGTTTGGATGCTATCATACATTTGCATAGGGGGTTAACTCGTTTCTCTAACGCTCTGTATTTTAAGTGTGTCCCTTTTACAATGTGAAGAAATACGACCTTGAATAATGAAAACAAAATCTACTTATATAGACATATAAAATAATTGTCGGAAACTTTTCAACAAATCAGGCTTTGACACCTGTCAACCCATTCTCCTGGTAACCACCCACTACTTTGTCCCATTCCTTGGAGCAGTTTTTTTTGCAACTCCCTGGATCTCTTTGTTGAGATATCTTCGACATAGTGGATTCTGTGAGATGCATCGAAGAGCTTCGACTTCCTTCTGGACTTCTTCATCTCGTCTGCTGCCCGTCGACACTTTAAGTCAAGTTTCCTTTTCCTCTAGCTGGGTCAAAACTCTTTCTTCTTGGAACATTCTTGAATTTGCTTCTAAACATACTTTTCTTAGTAAGTCGAAATCTCCATCCAACACTATAACACCACATTTCTACTCGATAATTAATAACAAAATCAGAGTTATGAAAATTCTAACAAACAAATGGAATGATTCATTTTCCACTTAAACAACAACATTCACGCATCTGATTACTCTTTAAAAATGAAACAACTTTCATTACTACGCAGCGGATTCATAAAATTCAACTTAAAATAACATAACTTGTGTTCAACATCAAAACAACCCCAAATGCTATGTATCAGAGCAACAACACCGACTCGAACTAACGAAGGTAAGCAGCTATACTCTGGATTACCTACATGTTACCAATAGAGGGCAACATTTAAACAAAAGGGGTGAGATATTGAACAATATGATCAAATATATGACAAATAACATATTAGACCAAATTATATATAATCACCACTTCACAACTCACAAACAACGTCATTCAACATAAGATACAACACGACAACATAAATTATGCAACTTTGAAATGCAACTCAGAAAATGCACATGCATGTGGTACCATTGGAGCAGAACTTCCAACTTAATAATTTTCCAATTAATAGAGGCATCAACAACAAGGCATAAGCCTTCAACGTAATTTTGGCAATCCAGACAAACTTACCGAGCAACATATCCAAATTGATATGATATGCAATGCGACTTAACTCAATATCAAAACAATAACAATAATAATTCAATAGCAACACAACAACAATTCAACTCTGGTTATAGGACTGTAACTTGTATTCTTGCCACTGATAAGGTACTGCAACAAAATTATCAACCAACAACTTCACAACTTACAACAAGAAACACAATACAAAGAACAACCCAATTATACCGCAACCAAACCGCATAACTATTATTCTACTAGGATTACTAATATTCCTACTATACAATAATTTATTTGGATTATTCTAGTACTGTCATTGTGTAAGTTATGATATTGGTTCCTTATTGTCCTCCTAGATAATTTTCTCATAAAATTTGTCTCAGTTAGTTAGCATAGCGAAGAGGAAGCGAAGTCAGTTCGCGTCTGTTTACCCCCAAAATTGGTAAATAAGTGTTGGTCCTCTAAAGATACCTAAAATACCATTGGTTAATAGCAAGATTGACCAGATTGATCCTAGGACATGTGCTAGATTTTGATTGCTTGCATAATCGCGATGTTTTTGGGAAAGTGTCTATGAATCTTTATGACAAGACTCAAAGATTTGTTTTAACCAAGAAAACAAAATAAAAGACAAAGACTTTAAAAAAAATAAAGGAATGTAAAAAGGTCAAAACTTGAAATTTAAATGAAAGTAAAGCCAAGAATTGAAAGTTAAATGAAAGTAAAGACAAGACAAAAAATGTAAAGATGCTTGAATTGTAAAGGAACGCAGTAAAGTGAATGAAAAGTAAATTTGCTTGGAAATGTAAATGGCTTTGAAATGTAAAAGGCTTTTAATGTAAAGGTTTGTAGAAGATAAATGACTTCAAAGTTAAAAGACTTGAAAGTAAAATTCTTGAAAGTAAATTTAACATTAAAGATAAAATTAACATAAAGATAAATTTGGTGGTGCTTCAATCACGTACATTCTCACTGCACTTGTTTCTCTACACGCGAATACTTTGAGTCTACGGAGTTACTAGTACATATGATTTCCACACAATTATTCACATATTAAACGTATTTATTTATATACATTACAGAGTAACCGCTTTCGATGATTTCTTCCTAAAACTATGCTAAGATAGTGACATTTGTTCCACTACTTCTTGTGCCATTTGTCTGTATTTAAATTGAAGATCACCCACTTTCCCTTCCACGTTTGAACGTGTGAAGACCTTTGATAACTGCCATCTCTGTCGAACATGTCTTTGGTCGAATCCTCTCAACACTTAGAAATTAATTCAAACTTAGAATTTTGCTAAGTATAAAAATAGTAGGTGGGTCCCTTCGACTCTCATCCTTTAAGTAAGGTCAAAAAACCTCCTTTCAGCTTATAATATAATAATCCATTTATTAAGCCAAAATAACCTCATTAATTAGCGTCGAAATTTAGGGATACCAAATTGCCCCCCAAAAATGTTCTTTTCGACCATCATGATGAAAAGATCATTTTTTATATTCATCTTTTCGACGCCAACTTAGGTCAGATGAAAATATGGTTGTCACTACCTACCCCACGTTCTAAAACTGTTGTGATTCTCCGCCCATGTGCATGACGTCATGTCATAATGGCAAAAATCCCAAAGGTCCCATAAGCCGAATCCGCTGGGTTTTAATCATGGGTTTTTTCTTAAAACAATGCGTGAAACGTCTTTCGTATTAACTGCCTCCTCAACATGTCAGATCCCAAGTTCCACGTGTCCCACCACTTCACGTCTCCACTAAGTGGCAAGACTTAAAACCTTCACATCGTCTTTGCCTATAAATATAATCTTCAGTGAACAAAGAAACTTTTTTCCAAACTCTTACGAACTTAGTTTCTTCCCTTGCTAAAGTCTTCTTCTTTCTCTAAGGAACCCTAAAAAACTCCATTTCAATTCCAATAATGGCGTCTTCCATGGATACCGTTTCCCAGAAGAAAGGTGTAGCGGTAAAATCATGAGTGTAAGCTATCAGTTAACTTAACTCAAAGTAAACAGAGTCGCCACCGCGCTTTTATTTTATTCCAAGAGGAAAAGGAAAAAGAGCGAATAAATCCTAATGATTCTAAAAGCAACAAGCTAAAGAAACACAACAAAGAACTGGGTAAGGGGATAAGTTACACAATGGGAAGGTTTTACGCATCCAAAATGTCAGTGGTACTCCACGGGAGTCCTTTGAAATATTTACTGCTTTTGGTTTGAAAAAGGTTTGTTAAAAGAGAATGGAGGGATGAGAAAAAAATTATTTTTTAATATTTTTGTGTTTGGAGAGGTTCACCAGCTCATGCCTACGTACCCACAAAGTGAAATGCAAGATCAAAACCATGTATTTCGTGGTACAAATAGTGAAAAGCATTGGTTATGATTAATTTTATTAAGTGAAGAGAATTTGTCATTTTCTAGTGGATAGCCAAACAAATCTACCATGAGAATGAAGATATAGACTCATACATCATTATGGGGAGGGTGCCAACTCGGATAAAGTCGACGAGTATGCCACTAAACCCCCACGAGTGACAAGATACTAAATTACATCAAACTACAACCATGGAGATTAATAGACTTACACCCGACTAAAGAATAATGACTCATAATCGACACTTTTTTAAAGAAAACCAACAAAAGTGCACAAAGGCACAAAACAATTTGAGTGAGTTTGATTCTTTTTATTTTTTGAATTAAAGTCAAAATGATTAAATTCATTGATTTTTAAAAGAAAAGAAATAGTAAAATTCACTTGACAAAAGTCAAGGTTTTATTATGAAAGCGGTTTAAAGTTTGAAAACAAAGAAGGTTTTGAAAAGAGGGAGAAGCTTTGAAAATTTAAGAAGTGGGAAGAGATGAAGAGGCTATCCTAAGACTTAAAGTAAAAGTTAAAGGAAGAACAACCAAACCGTATGGCGAGCACTCTTCGAAGCAATAAGACTTCATCTTCATAAACAAGTGAACCAAATCGAGGCCAAGGTCTTCAATCCATAATAACTCAAGCAAATGAGTGATCCTAAAATATAAGTCCAAAACTCCAAGTCCAATGCTAAGGATAGTGGCCATAGTCCAAGATTAAAGTCACAAGTCTTTTAGATGTTTAATCTTTTATTAATATTTTTGTGTCCAAATGGACAAAAGAAAAAACACAAAAATATCAACATAAACATAAACAATATGATGAATGATATAGTATAATAAAAGCATAATTAAAGAGATAAGGGAGCGAGAAAGAATTAAAATATTAGTATAGTAATAATAGTATAATAATATTTACATAATATTGGTATGGTGAACTTAATCATCCACAACCAAAAGAGTAACCAAAATCGAAAGGCAACCGAATCTGCTTAGTATCTTACACTATAGCGATTAATCAAGGCAAATATGACCAAATTCAATGAAATTTGAAAGGAGATTGGGAGACCCAAAGCACCTACGCATCAAATATTCATAAGTCTTGGTTCTTAATGCAAAATGATCAATCACTTTGGGATTGAGCGACCAACAAGAGATCCAGTCCACGAAAGTGCAAGTATCCAATTGGATTTTTTATTCCGAATTCGGGACACATTTAGGTCTATGTTAAGCAATCTCCGAGTAATTTACGAAGTAATTACGCTACAAATGAGGCCGGCCAACACCAATTAAGGTGAACGATTTTAATGCTAATGCATGTTAGAGAAATGATATAATGGATCATTCTCCAAAAATATACAACACTAAAAGAAAAAGGTGGTAACGGTCTAATCTTAATCGAGATTTAACATTGATTTATCAAAGGCAACCTATCACGATTCCAAAGTATGGAGAATGATCCAAATGATCATTCATCCATAGATTTGAAATAATGAAGATTAAACATCTTTGAAAATCAACAATTATCGAATCAGAGATCTCATCGACCAAAAGAAAAATAAGAGATGAAGAGAAATGGATCTAACATTTATGATCCACACAACCAATAAAATGAAAAGAAAATCCATAAGAAAATAGATGGAAACCATAAGAAAGAAATAAAAAATACTAAAAGATTTTTTAAAAGGCTTTTTCAAAGATGAAAAAAAAAATTCAAAAATGAAAAGAAATGATAATATCAAAAATTATAAAAAAAAATTAAGAAAAAAAATCTATTAACAAAAGAGAAATAAGAAAATGTGAAAATAAAAAAAATAATAAAATAAGGAAAAGAATGGGAGGTATAGTGCTGGATCTAGGCTCTGTGATAGTAATGGAATAATTCAATCCTTAAGCCCAAATCACAAACTCATTAAACCATAAAAATGAATTTTATACATAATAAAAAAGAAAACCGAAAAAATAGTAAAATGAAACTCTTCTTCTTCGTGTAACCGCTGTAACATGTAGAAACACCACCATTTGAAATTTTGGAGCTCCGCCAATTCGGAACGGCGGAGCTCTGTTGAGGTACCGTTTCGACCGTGAGACAGAGGGGATTCCAAATACGTGATTGGAATTAACAAATGATGTAAGACCAAAGCGAATCAGAGCTCCGAATAACCGACGAAAAATTTCAACTACCTTCAAAAATGGAAGTAAGACTCCTCTTCAACTTCTATTCTCTTCCTCTTGTTGTATGGAGAATTTGATGATTGGAAGTGATTTTTGGTGAGAAATTGATGATGTTAGTGAAGCTTTGGATTTGAAGCTTTAATGGAGTTTTTTGGTTTTGGAGTGTATTTGTGCAAAATTTTTGGAGGCTCTTTAAGCTTGATAATTGAAGAAGAATAAGCCTCTATTTATAGAGTTTGAGAATCAAAATTTGAATGAAATTATTTGGTGCCGTTTTTGATATTTTCCTGTGTTTTGCACTCATGAGTTTTGCGTGTCAGCTTCTGCATTTTTTTGGGGCTTTTGTTTATGTGTTTTGTTCACAAGGCTCATGCGTTTTGGTCGCTTCCTATATCCGTGTTCAACTTTGTTTTTAGTTGCTTTCATTTTTACGTGCTCTTCACCCGCGTTTTGAAGTGCTTCAAGCGTGTTGCTATAGTGGCTGGAGTTCACGAAGAGTTGATTAGCTAGAAGCTTCATGCACTGACTTCATCATCTTCTAATTATTTTTTTATTTTATTTATTTAATACATAAAGAAAACTATAATAAGTGGGTCTTATGAATATGGGCTTAAGTATTTTGTATATTTTTATGGTAAGAGGAAAATGTAAGAATGTGTAATAATTAAAATAATAGAATGATTTTTTAATATGATAATCAGAATATTGGAATTATGAAAAAATGGATAAATGTGTGGAAAAAATCGATATTATGGAAATTAGAGAAATGATAATGTAAGATAATATTTTTTTGGTGATTGAATTAAACGAAATGTAGATTAAAATAAAGGTGAATGATAATTTTGGTGATGTAATAAAAAAAGAGTGGATATTGAGAAATGAATTAAAATGTGGAAATTGAAATGATGATGAATATTAAATTGAGTATTTGGAAATGGAAAATAGAAATATGGATAATGGTTAGAAATAGATGGATAGAAAATAATTGAATAATGGAAATATGAATGAGGTAAAAAAATGGTGACTAAAAAAAAATATGAATCAGATAATGGATGAAACAATGATTTTTATTTTAAGCCCAGAACCAAATTTGAATTTTTCCACACACATGATGAATGAAACCAACCACAAGCCACTGAACAAATGCCACTGAAACAACGACCATCAACCTTTGAATTTTCTGAATCTTTCCAAATGTATCTGAATTGATCCTTGGAAAATAAATCCACAGATGAACCACTGATGAACAGATGAACACCCAATTAAGATAATCTGGACCAAACTTCTCATGAATCATAACTCAATAAACCAGAGAATTTCCGCGCACAACACAACTTATCATTGAATACACACTGCTTGAGAAATAACCGCCGACACAAATAATTTGCAATTGAAAAAATCTCCTGATAGTTTGACCAAGATTAGGTCAAACTTCCATCTGAATCGAATCATAATTGAACAACGACATCTGAAATAAAATCACCGCTCCACTTTTGAAACCCTGCAACTCCTGAAAACACATAGAAGAAGAAGAAGCGAACTAAAACATATTTTTGTATTTTGGTTAGTGATTAATAAACATAAACAAATATAAAGCAAATAAAAAATAATAGCAATGGTGATCCCCTGTGAGGCATAAACTTACACTCAAGAAGAACCGAGAAACCAGTGCGATCTTGTTTGTATGTCAGATGCAGATAAAATGCGAAGAAATCTTAAGGCAAAAATTAGGGTATTACAGCTGCCCCTATTTAAGTTTCTTCAATCGGGAGATATGAAGATTGATATCTTCGTCTCTACAAGATGGGAGAGACTTAAATATAGAAAAACCCAATTTTTGTCCTAAGAGACCATGATATGATATGAATATGATATGATATGCAAACCCAAGATCTCTATGGGGAGAACATGACCACCAGAGGAAAGCAAAAGCTTGGGGATACAGAAGAAAAATCCCGTTGGGGAAACCAACAGACACCAAAAAAGTTTTCTAGGAAAATAAATCGCTGGATAACGGACTCAACTTGGAAAAAAAATTATGAGGCATAACCAGGATCATATTCAATTGGGAAGAGTAAAACTCCACCGGGAAACATCAACCAATCAAAGTATTCAAGTCCAAAAGATGGAGGAATACTGAATTGGGAAAAAGTCATTGACTACCGGGTTACCGGATAGAAAATATGCAAACGATGGACTCAATTACCAATTTACTGGATAGGAGAAACACAGAGAGATAACCTCTACTACCTGTTTACTAGGTAGAAAAATCTGTAGATGTTAAAAGAATTCTCAACTACCGGATTTACTAGGTAGGAGCACAAGCAATAAACTCAAATAAGGGAGGAATAATTTTTGCTACCATCAAAGTGAAGTTTAAACCAATGTAATATCTTCACAAAAGGAAATATTACCAACTAGCACACGAGTGATAGCTCAAAAAGGTAACTTACCAAAGATAAAGAGACATATTACCCAACTATCAACCAAAGGATAACTCAATAAAGGTAATAAGCTAATAAGGAAAGATTACCAATTATCACGCAAGTGATAACCCAACAAGGTAACTAACCAAAGATAACGAGACATATTACCTATCTATCAACCAAATTGACAGCTTAACAAAGGTAATAAACTCAGGAGGAAAGATTACCAATTATCACGCAAGTGATAACCCAACAAGGTAACTAACCAAAGATAACAAGACATATTACCTAACTATCAACCAAATTGATAGCTCAACAAAGGTAATAAACTCAGGAGGAAAGATTACCAATTATCACACAAGTGATAATCCAACAAGGTAACTAACCAAAGATAACAAGACATATTACCTAACTATCAACCAAATGATAGCTCAGCAAAGGTAATAAGCTAAGAAGGAAATATTACCAATTATCACGCAAGTGATAACCCAACAAGATAACTAACCAAAGATAACAATACCTATTACCTAACTATCAACCAAATTGACAACTCAACAAAGGTGATAAACTCAGGAGGAAAGTTTACAAATTATCACACAAGTGACAATCCAACAAGGTAACTAACCAAAATATATTACCTAACTATCAACCAAGTGATAGCCTAACAAAGGTAATAAACTCAGAGGGAAAGATTACCAATTACTACACAAGTGATAACTCAAA
The DNA here is from genome assembly GCA_963966055.1 of Lathyrus aphaca. Classification (NCBI taxonomy): domain Eukaryota; kingdom Viridiplantae; phylum Streptophyta; class Magnoliopsida; order Fabales; family Fabaceae; genus Lathyrus; species Lathyrus aphaca. Next base: position 721,879,291 of record OZ014519.1, on the reverse strand, counting down.
AAGGTAACTAACCAAAGATATTACCTAACTATCAACCAAGTGATAGCTCAACAAAGGTAATAAGCCCGAAAGGAAAGACTACCAATTACCATGCAAGTGATAACCCAATAAGGTATCTAACCAAAGATATCAAGACATATTACCTAACTATCAACCAAATTGATAGCTCAACAAAGGTAATAAGCTAAGAAGGAAAGATTACCAATTATCAAGCAAGTGGTAACTCAACAAGGCAACTAACCAAAATATATTACCTAACTATCAACTAAGTGATAACTCAATAAAGGTAATAAGCCATGGGACTAAAATTCAATCAAAAAGAACAAGTTCGAGAGAAACGGTCAAATAAGACTCATTGGGTTGTGGTCACTCACTATATTTCAATCCAGAAATACAATCCTATAAATTCAATCCTTATTGCTTAAACCTTTTGGCCGCCTCATTGCATTACTGGGATTGTACCCATTATACTTTTCACCTGCCATGCGGGATGGTCACTCCCACCCTTTTAGACATAGCCGATATCGCAGGGCTTTGACCTGATGGCCCCTCATATGATCACATCGTTGATGCTGAAGACATTATTGGCTTTCATGCATCCAAGCTAACATATACTCTTTACTCCAACATCACTCAAAACCACATGCAGAGGTAGTTTTTAATGAGGAACATATTGCTTTTCTGACTCTCTGGCTATCCAGATATGTCTTCTGCACCAAGTCCTATTAGGTGGCGAAGAAATTTCTGCCTTTAGCCCAACAACTTCACAATAAAAGGAGAGTTTGTTTGAGCAAACTTATTCTGGAAAACCTCTATGAGTCTCTCTGTGAAGGAGTGACTCGATTAAAGAACTCAAAGGGTGACTCTGGTTCTCTGAGTCTCACTGGCCCTCTCTGACTCATCCAACTGTGGCTGAATGCCACCTTTGAGCCTTCACTTCCTAGGAAAGGGAAGGTTAATGAAGAATCAGAAGACGTAAGGTTTAGGAGCACAAAAGGTGTTCGATTGGCAAAGCTTATGCCTAGTGACAAAGGCGTAACTTAGAAAGAGGCTTTCTCCAGCTTCTTGATGATGTTTGCCCATCAGTATGGTTTTACACCATCTATGGCTCCTTTTATGGAGAGGAAGTGTAGACCCAGATGGTTCACTAGGGCTTTCCCAAACTCCCCAACAAAGAAGCTGCATTCGGACTCCGTTTCAATCTAGGAAGCCTTTTTAATTCCCAGGTTCTTTGTCTATAGGTTGAATGGTGGAAGACCTGATACATCCCTCATCTCTTATCAACCTAACTTGGTGTCCAGGAAATTTGGGTTAGGTCAGAGTTTCCCTAGATGCATTTTTAGTAAAAAGGCCAAATCATCTTTCCTGACAACCTGTACGATGCAGCCGGAGTTGACCAAATCCTTGGCAAATGGGCATCCCAAAAGGCAGTTTTGTCTCCGGTCTTCTTTCGACCATCGATACAGCGCACCCATCTTTTCAATGATTGGTGGCATCAATATTACAATGATAACTTTCTTATTGCTAGTGAATTTTATGCCCTCCTTGACTTGGCTTTTATGAATGTGCAGGAGAATGTCAAGAAAAGTAATTCCGCTCACATCCAAGAGATACAAGCTTTTCAAAAGTACTTTGAAACTGTCTATCGACCATATGATCTTAGTCGAACTGTTCGCGAGGCTGCTGTCACCTTAAAGGAAAAGTTTTTGCAAAAGATGGATAACTTGAAAATCCCCTCCAACGTTCCTCGTGAAAGGAGGTATGAGGTGGCTTTCTAGTTATTCCCTCAAAAATTCTCTAGATTGCCTTCAACTGGTTTTGGGGTGGCACTTGCCCCTCCATTTCCTGACTGGTTTATCTGTGGAGATTTTATAAAGATCCTTTGACAACAGTCTCAGCCGAAAGCCCAAAGGGTGGTTGCGACTAAACATACGCTGGACAGTTTCAAAGGACACCTTCACATAGGGATCAAGGACGTCCATGTCGAAACCGACATATATGAAGGTTTGAGGATTATACTGACTTCTTGATAGTTGATAGATTAATGACTCTTATCTTTATTTTTTTTAATCATTTTCAGCAATTCCCAAGAAGTCCATTGCCCCCAAGGGAGTGGTGATAAAGGAGAAAAACGAAGGCAGCAAGGTACGCACAATTTTCTTGAATCGTATAAATTTTGCATATTCGCCTTCTCATTTTTTTGGGTTATTTTTTTAGACAACTACCAAGCCTTCGACGCCCCTGAAGAAGGGTAAAAAAGCTTCCACCCCATCCCTTTCGACAAAGATGAATCTCTTGAGGAGAAAATCCTTAGGAGAAAAAGGAAGATTGCCTTGTCTCCCTATGCTGCTGGTCAATCTTCTTCCAAGATGGCCAAAATTATAGAAGAAACGCCTGCTGGGGGCGATGTCGAAACCACTCCTGCCACTCCTATGGCGAAGCCTGCTGGCACTCCTGAGAGTGTCAATTCTAGTCCTGGTGGCGAAGAGCATCAGGTAATCTGCTTAGCATTTTATTTCTTTTCTTAAACTCTTCTTACCACCTTGACTTAACTTCTTTTTTTTCCAGCAGACTGAGGTTGTTGTTGGCCAACAAACTTCACCTGATACACTCTTGCCTGCCACTCTTCTGAACAGCCAAGGTGAGCCAACTTATCATTCAAACTATGATTTTGGCTCTGGTTATGGTTCCTTGAGTGACGTTAACCAACCTATGTTTATGACAGTCGTTGATCCTCAAGCAGTTGAAGCCGCTCCTCATTCTCTAGCCAAAACCACCACTCAACAGTCTCATACTGATGATTCAGAGCGTGAGTGTGGATTGCTTCTGGAAAAGACCTTGATGGCCAGACGAGCAGGCTAGTCAACGCAATAGACGCGACTTTTGCTGCTGAAGGAGAAAAAAACGGCGAAGAATCTGAAGGCGTTGGCCCCTCTAGCCCCAAAAATAAAGAACCAGAGGTTGACAATAATCCCCCAGCAACTTCCCAAGGCCCACACATCATTGATCTTGAGGAGGAGGATGAATAAGAGGAGGAGGAGGATGCTACTGTCGAGGGCAAAGGGGAAAAAGAAAAAGAGCCTGAAATGACTCAAACACCCTGTTGTACTCCAAAATTTGCCCTCACATATTTGAGACAAATTGATTCAAAAGGTCTCCTCACACTTGTTGTACCCCAAATTTTGACCCGTTTCATATTCTTTTTGGTGCCTTTTTATTTCGAATAAATAAAATAGCACAATTGGTAGAAAGATAGGTATAATGGATATAAATGTGAGAGGTTGTGAGTTCAAATCCCACTTTCCGCTCTTTTTAATTTTTATTTTTATTTTTCCTTTACTAATAACTTTTTCTATTTTTATTTTTATTTTATATAAAAAATCACAAAATTGCATTTTTTTATTATTTAATTTTTAATTTTCGTATTTGCATTTAATACATTTTTAAAAATATGACTTTTTCATTAAAATCATTATTTTATGAAAAAATTCTTTTAAAAAATCATAATAGATACCAAAAACATTTCTTTTCTTGTATACTCGTTTTCTATTGGTCAATTTATGTCATTTTTGTGTCATACTTAGTTTCTAACTAGTCTACTTGGTGACCAAGTAAAAATCAGATATTATTTGATTTTTCAAATATTTTTTTATCAATAGGAATTAAGACTGATTTTTTTCCTTTTAAGTTTTTTAACCTAATTTTCTAAATCTATAAATACATGTTGTTTTACGCATAAGAGTCTCCTCTCTTACCCACAATACACGAATTCTTGCCTCAGAAACCTAAAAAACAAAAACCAAAATACATAACAAAAGGAAACCGAAAGGCAGCGACAAATTTGTTTCATTGAAATAGACGGTATAATTTTCTATGTGCATGCATGTTTTTTTTCACACATATGATCTATATTTCTTTCTATTTTATATATTATCATTCTTGCACAAGAGGTCCGATGTTTATAGATTATCATTCTTGTTAGATTATTCATATGTGTAAAATTTTATTTTTTTGTGAGTATATAATATAACGTTTTATATATTATATAATAACACAACGATTCACATAACATTTTGTATATGCATTTACATGCCATACCATTGTATAATAGGTTTCCGTAACAGGTTTCTTATCTTCTCGCTATTTATTTAAGTTGAGATGGATCTCGAGCAGACTGTGAAAGATATCCAAACCTAGAATGATCAATTTCAAGAAGTGATCCTAAATTTGTCCAAGGGGCAATAAGAGTTGAAAGCCCTCCTTACTAAGGACATGAAAAATAAGAATCCTGAAGACAACAAGGATGATCAGATGGAACAACTGCAAGTTGAGATGTCAGAGATGAGAATCCAGATGAATGGGCAGATGACTCTTATCCAAAACTTAGCCCAGAGGCAAGAAGAGCTGAGAGTCTTCGTCAATAAACTTCAAGACAACGGAGTCGGGAATCTAATCATCAGTCAACCTCCGGTGAAGCAAGCTGACTTGGTCGAAAAGAAGAAGAGGATAAGAGAAGGAAAAAGACAGGTTACTACTGATAGTCTTTCAATTAAAGGAAGAAGGTCTTATAGGATTAATCCGTCTCAACACAAGGAACATAAAAGACAATTTATCAAAACCAACACGCCAATGTCGCAAACTTTGCCATGCTTGTTGGAGATGAATTTGGTTGCGTTAAGAGACCCTCCTCAGAATCTCAATGTTTCCTTTCCTCGCTATAACCCCAATGCAAGGTGTGCATATCATTCTAATAGTCTTAGACATGACACTAATAATTGTTGGGAATTGAAGAATAAGATTCAAGACATGACTGACGAAGGAGTCCTTGAGGTTATGCCAGAAGACCAGATTGAGTTCTTCTATCGTCCATCAAACATCGAAGTTGTCAGACATCCGGAATGATAAGTTTAAAGGAGGAAGCTTTGAGAACATTTGAATTTTCACTTGTAATTTCTTTTTTTGGCTTAAACATTTACTATTATGTCAAACTTTTGTTTTCACGTTATTGCATTGCATATGTTTGTTTTGAATTAATCCATTTGTTTCACTATATTTAAACTATGCTTCTTACTTCTCTTTTGTGATATTTAATTCTTGTTAAAGATGTAAGCCTTTAGAGGGAGGATGACGAAGACGATACCATAATTTCATATAGTATGCTTTTGAACAGACTATGCTGACAATGTGCAGGCATTGTTTCGATTCCTAAACAATGGAGATATAAGGAAGTTAATCCCTAGTCAACCCTTTTGAGCCTATGAAGTAGGAGTTTTCATTCTCACGCAAATTAAAACCCTTAATCATAACCGGGGGCAGGGTAGTTCCTCGGTTAACTCAATTATGCCAGTTGACCCTTTTGTACACAACTAATGAAGGTTCTCTGTGATAACTAAGTCCAACAATCAATATCTAGCAAAAGAAAATTTCACTAAGTCAAAACCTATGAAGGCGACTTAGTAAAAATTGAGACATCCCGCTGAATGTAATCTTGAAACAAACAGTTCAGGCAAAAGGAAGGGATAACAAAGTCAAAAGAAAAAGAGGTCACTACAAATCCTCCACACAAAAAAAAGATGACTATTTTATTTTCAAATAAACTTCTGGTTTTTGAACCATCACAAATGTCAGTGTTACAATTCCAAAATCCATTGGAGCCTCAATGCATAAGTTAAGCGAACATAGGACTGAAGAACATCACGAAGGATGGGTTGGGTACAAATAAAGTTTGAGCCTTTATCCTTTGTTTCTTAAACCGTGAACCAGACCACGTTACAACCCTTTAAAAGTCCTAACTGAAGCATGATTAGTTCAAAAGCGTACTGCTATAAAAAGGTATCCTGACTCATGTAGGGCTTATTATAAATCTTGAGTTAATATCACAGTTTTTACAAATATTGTTTTTCTAAAATAATTCTTTTTCAAAACTTCAAGACAGACATAAGCGTTGCATTTTGAATATCATTGTTTGCATACGACTAAGTGTTTGACAACAGAGAAGCTTACATGATGAACATTCAATAAACCAAAGTCCTTCCGACACACAAAGTTGCTTCGTGGGCCTGACTCATTTGGATCAAAGCCAATATATACAAGGGACACAGTCACTATCTTCCAATCAAGGGGGCATGCCATGCTATTTTCTATTCATCTGGGACAGTCAGGTCAAGATTCAACGATGCTTAATAGCCAGGGGAATATTTCCTCATCTGAATTGCCAGAAGTAACATTACCGAGTTCACGATGCCAGAGGCATGTTATTATGGGGAATCTCATTCATTTCTCTTGAGGCAACTCCTTTCAAATACTTCCATTCTGGGACAAATCATCCTCAGTTAGGGGCAACACTCTCTTTTCAAATCTAATCAGATCAAATTCAGTTGTGAGCTCCTTAACCATTACCCGGAGCGTACACGATCCACCGCAGTCTGAAAGCATATTCCTCTAATTATACTGCCTTGATACCGGGTTTCAGCAAAAGCCATTGGGGAAATTAATCGTTTGTGCCAATAGTATCAGATGGTGTCAATATCATGTCTTCAGATTCAGTCATGATAATTCCTAGAAAATTACTCGGGGAAGTCGAGAATATCAGAAGTTATTAATCCATTGATTACTTTGAATGAATATATGATATCAAATATGATTGATGTTTACCAAAATGCATAAAATTATAATAATAGTATTTACTAAGGACTCTTGGAGATTGGAATCCCCAACAAAGCTCATGTCCAATAAATCTCCACAAGCTCATCCCCCACAGAGTAATCTCTACAGAGTTGTTCAAGCAGTCTCTTCCCCAATAGAGATTGTATTTCCAACACAATAAATCCCCGACAAGATTATCTTCTCCAACAGAATTCAATTAAGCCAACTATCCCCCAGAAGGGTTGACACCTGGTCAAATAGTACATCGGAGGAATGTCCATCTCTTTTATCCCCAATCAGGGTATTTAGAAACTTAATCCTTCAATAGAAAGCATGACGAATGACCGACTCTCCTCGACTAAGATTTGGACTAATCTCTTTATCATCCCTAGTAATGAGCAGGGATTTATTTTCCCCAGCTAGCAGTTGTTACAGGAAGCTACTAATGTGCTTCAACTAAATAATATGTACATACATCATTTACAACATATCATGGCATACACATCCATAACGCATACGACATTATCATTTACACTAATAACGTCATGCCTTGCATTACATACATAAAATGACCTCACATAAAACTAACTTTGCCTTTTCAGGATAGTTCGCGATCAGATAAACATTGTCGTCTCCTAGATACGGTGCAGAGATAATCGAGACGATTTAATTCTGACACTCAATCAAGATAAAGATATAGTTATGATACTTAGTTCATAATATTTTCCAGAGATAGTTCAAAGACGATAAAAACAAAGATCTAGTTTTGATACTTAGTTCAGGATGTTTTCCAGAGACAGTTCAGAGACGATCAAGACAAAGATCTAATTTTGATACTTAGTTCAGGATATTTTCCAGAGACAGTTCAGAGACAATCAAGACAAAGATCTAGTTCTGATACTTAGTTCAAGGTATTTTTCAGAGACAGTTTAAAGACGATCAAGACAAAGATCTAGTTCTGATACTTTGTTCAGGATATTTTCTAGAGAGAGTTCAGAGACGATCAAGACAAAGATCTAGTTCTGATACTTAGTTCAGGGTATTTTCCAGAGACAGCTCAGAGACGATCAAGACAAAGATCTAGTTTTGATACTTAGTTCAGGGTATTTTCTAGAGACAGTTCAGAGACGATCAAGACAAAGATCTAGTTCTGATACTTAGTTTAGGGTATTTTCCAGAGACAGTTCAAAGACGATCAAGACAAGGATCTAGTTCTAATACTTAGTTCAGGGTATTTTCCAGAGACATTTCAGAGACGATCAAGACAAAGATCTAGTTTTGATCCTTAGTTCAGGGTATTTTCCAGAGACAGTTCAGAGACGATCAAGACAAAGATCTAGTTCAGATGCTTAGTTCAAGATATTTTCTAGAGACAGTTCAGAGACGATCAAGACAAAGATTTAGTTCTGATACTCATTCCAGAACAACATTCAGATATAGTAAAACATAGACACATTCTGATACTCATATCAACAGACACTTTGGATGGCATCTATAAGCCAATCTCCAATTACTCCGAATGGCATCTTTAAGCCCATTTAAGTAATGCAGTCAACCAACAATTCACTCTGGCCACTCGTGAGTGCAAATTTCTGGGCACTTATGTGTTCAATCCTCTTCCACCTTCAGATCGCGATTGACATGCATATCAATCTAACTCCTCAGATCTAAGAAGATTGAACAGGGGCAGCTGTTGTACCCTAAAATTTGCCCTCACATATTTGAGACAAATTGATTAAAAAGGTTTCCTCACACTTGTCGTACCCCAAATTTTGACCCGTTTCATATTCTTTCTGGTGCCTTTTTATTTCTAATAAATAAAATAGCACAATTGGTAGAAAGATAGGTATAAGGGATATAAATGCGAGAGGTTGTGAGTTCAAATCTCAGTTTTCGCTCTTTTTTATTTTATTTTTATTTTTCCTTTACTAATAACTTTTTCTATTTTTATTTTTTTTATATAAAAAAATCACAAAATAGCATTTTTTTATTATTTAATTTTTAATTTTCATATTTGCATTTAATGCTTTTTAAAAATATGATTTTTTTCATTAAAATCATTATTTTATGAAAAAAATCTAAAAACAAATCATAATAGATACCAAAAAAATTTCTTTTCTTGTATACTCGTTTTGTATTGGTCAATTTATGTCATTTTTGTGTCATACTCAGTTTCTAACTGGTCTACTTGGTGACCAAGTAAAAATCAGATATTATTTGATTTTTCAAATATTTTTTGATCAATAGGAATTAAGACTGATCTTTTCCTTTTAAGTTTTTTAACATAATTTTCTAAATCTATAAATACATGTTGTTTTACGCATAAGAGTTTCCTCTCTCACCCACAATACACGAATTCTTGCCTAAGAAATCGAAAAACCAAAAACCAAATACAGAACAAAAGGAAAACCGAAAGGCAGCGACGAATCTGTTTCATTGAAATAAACGGTATAAGTTTCTATGTGCATGTATGTTTTTTTCACACATATGATCTATCTTTCTTTCTATTTTATATATATATATATATATATATATATATATATATATATATATATATATATATATATATATATATATATATATATATATATATATATATATATATATATATATATATATATATATATATATATATATATATATATATATATATATAGCGACAAGCACGCATAGGAGGTCCTCTGTTCATAGATTATCATTCTTGTTAGATTATTCATATGTGTAAAATTTTATTTTTTGTGAGTATATTATAATATAACGTTTTATATAATATATAATAACATAAGGATTCACATAAGGTTTTGTATATAATGTTTATAATATATATATATATATATATATATATATATATATATATATATATATATATATATATATATATATATATATATATATAATATAATATAATGTTAATATGTATAATATATAATATTTATAATATGTATAATATAATATATAATTATTTTTTTGAATATGTTTTCTTTTACTTTCTTTTATTATGTTTTAATAATTTGATTATGTTGTTCGGATCGGATCGTGTCGATACGCTATTTTCACAATTGTGTGTATGAGGCGTGACACTTGTATTGATCTGATCCGGTTGCGATGAACGTAATTTTTGCATTAGCAACATCGTTATTTTTAAATTTCCTTTTGCCCTATCTATTTATTTGATAAATTTAGACCCGTATAGTCTATTTTATCCATATTGCGATGATCACGTTGAGTGTAGCAAGTTAGTGGTGGATTTTATCGATTTATATGCAATGTTCTATTTTTTATTGTATTTTAATTTTACACGCGTCTGACGGTTTAACATGGTGATAATTCACCCTTAACGCTTACCGATTCGCTTTTTCGATTTACACTTTGTGATTTAATTTAATTTTATCATACCACCATTTTTTTATTCGATCTGCGATGACCGCCTATGCGGTATCAATTCGTCGTATTTTAATTTGTGTACATTTTTCAACGATCCAACACCGTTATGTCTATTATCGTAATTGTATTTTTATTTCTTATTTATTTAGGTAGAAAATAATTAATTAAAAAAATATCAAAATAAATTAACCAAGTCTCTTTTTTCGTAAATAAATTAATCAAGTCTCTTTTTTTGTAAATAATAAATCTTAATACAATAAAATATATTTTCCTCATTGTCATAATTATAAAATACAAAAAAAAAATGACTAAAATTTAATTCTTATTTAATTTAAAAAAAATCCAAAAATATATTCTTCTATATCTTTTTCCATCTTCTCAATCTCCCGATTCTCGACCTTCCTCGCTTTTTATTGCTTACTTTTAATTTCCTTAGAAAAATGTATAGGATGCTAATTTTTCTTGTAATAGTTAGGAATTTAATCTCTGTCATTTTAATTTTTGTACTCCCCCAGTTTAAATCATGTACCCCCTCCCATGATGTAATAGTTTAGGATTTATTTCTCGCTTTTAAATTTTGCAAAACAATTAATTGTGTGGTTAGTAACAATAGGGTGTGAAAAGAATGTATGTGAAAAAAATGGACTTAGCCCACTAATCCAAAGAAAATATCTGAATACAATACACTCTTCACACCTACACCTTTAGGGTAGCCTCTCTTGTTGCCTTACGAATAATGGTCATGTCCCTCGAATGTAGGGGTATCTTAGCAAAAGACGCTTATGAATAAATCATCATAGTTGCCTACGGAAAAAAGATCATAGTCCCTCGATGACCCTTCGAGTTGCCTACGAAATGATGATCCCGTCCCTCGATGACCCTACGGAAAAAAGATCATAGTCCCTCGATGATCCTTTGAGTTGCCTACAAAAAGATGATCTCATACGTCGATGACCCTACGGAAAAATGATGATAGTCCCTTCGAATTGCTAAGGTATCCTTACATGTTGCCTTCTATGACCATAACGATGACCATACGCTTGTCCCTCCAAATCCAAGGATAAGACTACTTACTAACTGATAGTAAGGACAGTCTTATCCCTAAGGAAACAAAAATAACAAGAAAGACCTTACAACTTAGGGTAAGTAACTCTTAAACGCTTGCTCACAACTTTCAAAACTGTCATACCCCAAATTTGTCCTACCCGCACAATTTTTTTACTGTCTAATCATTATTCAAAAATCCAAAAATGTGTACTACTTTTTTTTCTTCTGTCTGATATTCAAAAAAAAATCCAAAAAATGCATTTGTTTCTTTTCTCAAAAACCTCCTTTTATTTTTATAGATTATTCATTTCATTATCAAAAATACAAAAAAAATATATCTTCTTTTATTTTTATTTCTAATCTACTTTCATTTTCTTTCTTAAAAGTCCATTATTCACACAAAATTACAAAAAAATCTCATTATCTATTGTTATTATTATTCCACTTTTCTAAATATACACATTAAACCATGTTCCACTATTATTATTATTATTATTATTAACTTTTTTTATTTATTTTTATTATCATTGTTATTATTATTATTTTTTATTATTCACTTTTTTTTATTATTCCTATTATTATTATTATATCTTTATTTTTTATATACTTTTTATTATTATTTTTATTAACTTTTTATTATTATTATTATTATTATTATTATTATTATTATTAGTATTTCTTTTTTATATTATTTATTATTATTATTGGTATTATTGTTAATTTTGCTGTTTCAAATTTAATCCACTTTTCCAAATGAGCATTCTACAATTTTGTTTTCAATCAGAAATTTGACTCCACACTCTCATATCAGTAGAATCTTTTCCAAATAAGCTTTTTCCACAACACATCCTACCCCATCTCAGCACAACAAAATCTTTAGCTACTCCCACTACGTTGCCACCCACACAATATCACAAGCACATGATTTGTTACTGCATAAAATCTTTCCACTATAATCCCACCACCACAGTCGGTACAACAAATTCATAAATTCATCACAATACCATTATACATAGCTCAAATATTCCTTTCAACCTTATCCAACTCTCCCCTAATTTTTTCCTAATTTTCCCTCCATAATCCTCTATAAAACAAGATTTCTCCCACTCTCAAGAAAGGAAGCTTGGATAGCCTCTAAAAACTCTGAAAAATCAATTCAAAGGACCAAGCTTCAAACAAACTAAGCATAAACCATCTACATAATTTTCACCCTCTTCCTCCACAATCAACACTGAGCCTCTTTCATCAAAACACAGACCTCAAAAACCATACTAAACAAACATCACATACAAACACAACCATTCATAAACCTCAACATCAACCTGTAGAAAACAATAAACAAAATCACAAGCTTCTCAATCTCAGCTCACACATATTCACAACCATAACTAAACTTAGAAAAATCACCAAACCAAGAGAGAGATGAGTGAGAATAGCAGAAAACCATAAACACGCACAACGCTCTTTCCTTCCAAATCACAAAAAACCCACAAAAACTCACCCTTCCGCAAAACCTGAATCCAAGCTACAACTGCGAAACCATCCCTCCGAACCAAAACCAAACCGACCGTAACCGTGAAACATCCTGAGCGATCCACATTGAAACCATCGAGAGAGTTGAGAAGAGAGAAAATCTGAGAGTGAGTGAAACGCAGCTCAATAACATAAAGCCACCATCCGCAAAACAGAAACCCCCATCAGCCACCTCAAACCACCGCCTCCATTCACCACCGCGGCCGTCACCGTCGCGGAATCACCGTGAAAGCAAAACAAGAACTGAGTCGCCGCCGCGCTGTGAGCCACCCACGACGAGTCCAGGCGCGTCGAGACCAAGTCGGAAAAAGCGAACCGCCGCCGCTGTGAGCACCACCGATCCACCACTGAGGTAACCACCTCCATTCCTCCGCGAGAGGGACGAAACCGCTCAGACTGTGAAACGCGGCCTCCACCGTGTTGACCAAAACCAGAACCAGTGAGAGAGACGGAAAATCGGTTTCAAAAGGGGTGAGTTTGGTCACTTTGATCTAGTTTGTTTTGAAAGATGAAATGAGGAGGAGGAAACACAATTACTTGTTATAAAAATCTGATTAACCCTCGTTCCTCTTTCTATTTTATGTTTTTTATTTATTTTATTTTATTTGTGTTTTCAGCCCTTCATGTAATTCTTGGGCCTCATAGCCCATAATCATACTAATTATTCTACACATCACACACTCAGCTCCTGCGCTACACTTCCCTTAGTTTTTCTTTTTTTTTTCTAATTTATTTTATAGTTTATGTTTGGAAAAGACATGGGCCAAGCCCACCGATCCTTCTTCCTGCTTACTGAATACTCAAATTCGGCTTACACATCCCCCTGTTCTTTATTTCTTTTTTTAGACTAGTCAAAATATTTTCTAATGTTTTAATCTAACTTTATAGTTCTCTCCCATGCATATTTAATTTTTTATTTTAGGGCCAATGACTTGACAAAAGGCCATTTTTCGTCCGATTTCATTAAATCGGTGATATTTGGTCAATATGAGGCCCTCCTTGTAATTAATTTTTTTATTATTTTATTATTTCGACAAAAAAGCACGTAAATTAATTTAATTTATTTTATCTTGATATTATTTGATTTATTTATTATTTATATTCATTATTTTATTTTAATTTAATTATAGCAATTCAATTTATTTAATTTATTTATTTTCGCATTTAAAAAATTACGTTTCGACTCCTTATAGAATGATTTCAATTTTGAATCGATTCTAAGGTAGTTCACGAACTAAATTTCGACGCATCCCAAAAAGGTCCAACGCCTTCGAATAGTTGTTTTCAATTAAAAGGTCCAACGTCTTCGAATAGTTGTTTTCGATTAAAAGGTTCAACGCCTTCGAATAGTTGTGTCCCGATTAAAAGGCCGAACGCCTTCGAACCGTTCATAACACTGCACACACGCTTTCTCTTGGGCTAACTACAACGAGACCTCTTTATTTCTCGCAATCCCCTGTATTTATTTTGTATCCCTCTCCCCTTAAATACAAAAAAATAAAATGCGTACAAAGTAAGGGGAGAGGGATACAAAATAAATACATGGGATTGCGAGAAATAAAGAGGTCTCGTTGTAGTTAGCCCAAGAGAAAGCGTGTGTGCAGTGTTTTGAACGGTTCGAAGGCGTTCGGCCTTTTAATCGGGACACAACTATTCGAAGGCGTTGAACCTTTTAATCGAAAACAACTATTCGAAGGCGTTGGACCTTTTAATCGAAAACAACTATTCGAAGGCGTTGGACCTTTTTGGGACGCGTCGAAATTTAGTTCGTGAACTACCTTAGAATCGATTCAAGATTGGAATCATTCTATAAGGAGTCGAAACGTAATTTTTTAAATGCGAAAATAAATAAATTAAATAAATTGAATTGCTAGAATTAAATTAAAATAAAATAATGAATATAAATAATAAATAAATCAAATAATATCAAGATAAAATAAATTAAATTAATTTACGTGCTTGTTTGTCGAAATAATAAAATAATAAAAAATTAATTACAAGGAGGGCCTCATATTGACCAAATATCACCGATTTAATGAAATCGGACGAAAAATGGCCTTTTGTCAAGTCATTGGCCCTAAAATAGAAAATTAAATATGCATGGGAGAGAACTATAAAGTTAGATTAAAACATTAGAAAATATTTTGACTAGTCTAAAAAAAAGAAATAAAGAACAGGGGGATGTGTAAGCCGAATTTGAGTATTCAGTAAGCTGGAAGAAGGATCGGTGGGCTTGGCCCATGTCTTTTCCAAACAGAAACTATAAAATAAATTAGAAAAAAAAACTAAGGGAAGTGTAGCGCAGGAGCTGAGTGTGTGATGTGTAGAATAATTAGTATGATTATGGGCTATGAGGCCCAAGAATTACATGAAGGGCTGAAAACACAAATAAAATAAAATAAATAAAAAACATAAAATAGAAAGAGGAACGAGGGTTAATTATGTTTTTATAACAAGTAACTGTGTTTCCTCCTCCTCATTTCATCTTTCAAAACAAACTAGATCAAAGTGACCAAACTCACCCTTTTTGAAACCGATTTTCCGTCTCTCTCGCTGGTTCTGGTTTTGGTCAACACGGTGGAGGCCGCGTTTCACAGTCTGAGCGGTTTCGTCCCTCTCGCGGAGGAATGGAGGTGGTTACCTCAGTGGTGGATCGGTGGTGCTCACAGCGGCGGCGGTTCGCTTTTTCCGACTTGGTCTCGACGCGCCTGGACTCGTCGTGGGTGGCTCACAGCGCGGCGGCGACTCAGTTCTTGTTTTGCTTTCACGGTGATTCCGTGACGGTGACGGCCGCGGTGGTGAATGGAGGCGGTGGTTTGAGGTGGCTGATGGGGGTTTCTGTTTTGCGGATGGTGGCTTTATGTTGTTGAGTTGCGTTTCACTCACTCTCAGATTTTCTCTCTTCTCAACTCTCTCGATGGTTTCAATGTGGATCGCTCAGGATGTTTCACGGTTACGGTCGGTTTGGTTTTGGTTCGGAGGGATGGTTTCGCAGTTGTAGCTTGGATTCAGGTTTTGCGGAAGGGTGAGTTTTTGTGGGTTTTTTGTGATTTGGAAGGAAAGAGCGTTGTGCGTGTTTATGGTTTTATGCTGTTCTCACTCATCTCTCTCTTGGTTTGGTGATTTTTCTAAGTTTAGTTATGGTTGTGAATACGTGTGAGCTGAGATTGAGAAGCTTGTGATTTTGTTTATTGTTTTCTACAGGTTGATGTTGAGGTTTATGAATGGTTGTGTTTGTATGTGATGTTTGTTTAGTATGGTTTTTGAGGTCTGTGTTTTGATGAAAGAGGCTCAGTGTTGATTGTGGAGGAAGAGGGTGAAAATTATGTAGATGGTTTATGCTTAGTTTGTTTGAAGCTTGGTCCTTTGAATTGATTTTTCAGAGTTTTTAGAGGCTATCCAAGCTTCCTTTCTTGAGAGTGGGAGAAATCTTGTTTTATAGAGGATTATGGAGGGAAAATTAGGAAAAAAATTAGGGGAGAGTTGGATAAGGTTGAAAGGAATATTTGAGCTATGTATAATGGTATTGTGATGAATTTATGAATTTGTTGTACCGACTGTGGTGGTGGGATTATAGTGGAAAGATTTTATGCAGTAACAAATCATGTGCTTGTGATATTGTGTGGGTGGCAACGTAGTGGGAGTAGCTAAAGATTTTGTTGTGCTGAGGTGGGGTAGGATGTGTTGTGGAAAAAGCTTATTTGGAAAAGATTCTACTGATATGAGAGTGTGAAGTCAAATTTCTGATTGAAAACAAAATTGTAGAATGCTCATTTGGAAAAGTGGATTAAATTTGAAACAGCAAAATTAACAATAATACCAATAATAATAATAAATAATATAAAAAAGAAATACTAATAATAATAATAATAATAATAATAATAAAAAGTTAATAAAAATAATAATAAAAAGTATATAAAAAATAAAGATATAATAATAATAATAATAATAGGAATAATAAAAAAAAGTGAATAATAAAAAAAAATAATAACAATGATAATAAAAATAAATAAAAAAAGTTAATAATAATAATAATAATAATAGCGGAACATGGTTTAATGTGTATATTTAGAAAAGTGGAATAATAATAACAATAGATAATGAGATTTTTTTGTAATTTTGTGTGAATAATGGACTTTTAAGAAAGAAAATGAAAGTAGATTAGAAATAAAAATAAAAGAAGATATATTTTTTTTGTATTTTTGATAATGAAATGAATAATCTATAAAAATAAAAGGAGGTTTTTGAGAAAAGAAACAAATGCATTTTTTGGATTTTTTTTTTGAATATCAGACAGAAGAAAAAAAAGTAGTACACATTTTTGGATTTTTGAATAATGATTAGACAGTAAAAAAATGGTGCGGGTAGGACAAATTTGGGGTATGACAAAAACAAACACTTTTTACACCGCACCCTCCTTTTCAAAATACTTTCAAACAAGTAAACACTTTGTATACATTCATACGAGAATCATTACAAAGTTAAATCTTTACAAAATATTTTTCACACGCTACACTTTTTTTTCAAAAAAAGACAAGTAAAAAGTGAGCTAAGCATTTAAGAGCCCATGGATAACCATGGATACAAAGGGTGATAACACCTTCCCTTTGTATAACTTACCCCCCAAACTTAAATTCTTTTAAAGGTATTTCTTTTTCTTTTATGCCTTTCCTAAATTCGATGAAATAAAAGTCGGTGGCGACTCTTACTTACCGTAACATATTTAGGGACAAAAACTAAAAGTCAGTTCTCCCACCGTGTTACACCCCCCCGCCTGCGGGACGCCTCCAACTCTCTACTCCTGTTGTTGGGGATAGACTGGTAGGTATGAAGTGGTCGAATCCCTAGGAGTATGCTAGGATAAAACTTGGCAAGAGTTCTTGCTTGTCTGTAAGTAACTCTCCATTGGCTCCCGGGGCTTCTTCTCCAAATGATCTTGTTGGCCCTGTCCTCAAGAAGATCAAAGACAAATTCTTCAAGAGGGACATTCAGATTACCTTGGGTGCTGATCCCATGGCACCCCTCTGGCTGAAGAACACTCTACAAACACTAGATCTCTCAATCCTTGATCCTAAAGTTTCTGGTGCCCTTATGGAGCTAAGTGGTCTAGTAAATCAGATGTCTGATGACCTGAAATTAGCCCCAAAGGTTGAAGATGTCATCCAGAGGGTTGTGCCTCAAAGTATGAATGCATGGGAGCGAGCAAGGGAGGCTAAGGCCAAAGTCGAAAAGCTTGATTTCCAGAAGTCCAAGAGGGAAATACAAATTGCTGCCAACAATATAACCATTGGAGTCTAGGAACAAGAGCTTGAGAAACTGCAGAAGAAGATTGTTGATGCTAAACAGACGAATCTTGAGCTGATTCAAGTTGCTAGCACTGAGCTAGATGCTGAGTTAAAGAACACACTTGACCTTATTGATGCAGCGGAGGCTCTCGACAAGCAACTTGTTGATGCTAAACTTGACAAGGCCTTTTGTGAGAATCGCATGTTGATCACCAAGCATAATTTCCTCCAATTGCAAGCCAAGCTTCCCTTTTAGCCTTTCGACAATCTTCTATTTACTTTATCATCATTATTCTCGTTAGCCCAATTGTGACCATTATGTAATGACAATTAGGGCATGGTTGCCCCCTTAATTTTTATGTTTTTTTTATTACCTTTCGACTTGCATTATAATTCTGCTTTCGCATAAGTAATAAGTTGATGGGACCATCCAAACAACCTTTAAGTTAGATAAATTCCAACTTAATTCAGGTTAAAACGCTTTAATGTCTGAACTTTATTATTGACGACGGCGTTACAACTTTTTAGGCCTCATTATTACATGACACATTTTCCAATTCGAGGCAGCAGCCAAAACGTCTCTATGAAATGACATTTTCAAGGAAGGATTAACACGCCCTTTTATTGCCTCTTACTTGGCCAATAAGCACGCAACTTCTTTCCTTATAAATAGTACTTCTATTTATTCTGTTATCTTCATCACAACATCATGGAAAGTTCTGCAAAGAAGGTTAATGGCACTCCTTCGCACAAACAAGGTAAGAGCACCAAAAAGAAGAAAAGTCCTTCTCCAGGTTTGGAGTAGTTACTCGCTCCAAGACTAAAGGGACGAAAACCACTCCTCCCACCAAGAATCCTCCCAAGGATCAAGTTCCTTACATTGATGAAGAGGCTGACATAGATTGGATGACTTATCTTGACTGCATCACTTCACTTCCAGGTATTGATGAAGAAGCTGACACAAATTGGATGGATAATCGCAACTGCATCTCTTTGGAGGACTTAGAAGACTAGATGTTCATTGTTTTTGGGTTCTTAAACCATTTATCTAGGCTTTTGTAATTGTAGGCCTTTGTGGCCTTTTGTATGAAATGAAATTTTATTTTCCTATATGAATCCCTTGCAGTATTGGTCTATATCTTTTCAAATATTTTCCATTTACTTTAAAGACTCTTGAGTCAACTTCAATCTCATGAATTTCATAAGCATTGTTACTGAATACTTTGGCGATTTGGAAAGGGTTTTCCCATTTAGGTGACCATTTCCCTAAAGATCTACTCTTTCGGTCCATGGGTAATATGACCATCCACACTAATTCACCAACTGAAAAGGTTTTTAATTTAACCTTTATATTATAGGATTTCTCTATTTTCCTCTTTTTCCTCTTCAATAGTTGTAAAGCATGAAGTCTCTCTTCATCTAGATCAAGCAATTCGTCTAACATCATGACCCAATAAGTATCAGTTGGGATTTCGTGATGCCTTTGAATTCTTGTGGATTGAAGATAAATTTCAAGAGGTAAGACAACATCATAGCCATAAGTTAGTCGGAACGGTGTAGTATCGGTTGCCTCTCTGGGTGAAGTTTGACACGCCCAAAGAATTTGGTCTAATGCCTTGTGCCAATTCCTTGGCTTCTTACCCACATGTTTTTTGATCAACCCAATAACTATTTTGTTTGCCGCTTCGACCTGACCATTAGCCTGGGCATAATAAGGTGTAGATGTTACAAGTTTGAAGTCCATTTCTGTAGCAAACTCTTGCAGCTTTCGACCAGTAAACACATATCCTTGATCTGTAGTGATTGTTTTTGGTATGCCATATCTATATATGATATGTTTTTGAATAAATTCAATTACATCTTCTTGGTCAACATTTGGCAATGGGATAGCTTCAACCCATTTGGAAAAATAGTCAATTCCTACCAAGATGTATTTATGATTTTTCAAAGATGCTGGTCGAATTTCTCCAATTAAATACAAAGCCCATCCTCTGAAAGGCCAAGGTTTCACTATAGAGTGTATTTTGCTTGCAGGAACATGTTGGAGGTCAGCATGTACCTGACATTCTTGGCATTATATGGCAAATTCTATGTAGTCTTTCAGCATAACAGGCCAATACACACCTGTAAACACCCCAAATTTGCCCTCACCCATTCACACCATGGCTTTTGATCATTTCATATGCATAAACTCAATCATACCATCTCATATCACATTTTTGATTCACTGCATAAGTTCTAAGTCATCTGCATCTAGGGTTTGTGATCTGAGCAATCCAAGAGCTTCTTGAGCCACTCCAAAGGCCATCAATCACTTCAAAGGGGTCTTTGTGTGTTCAAGTATCATATTATACTCCCTCAAAGTCAATAATGTCAAAGAATTACAAGAACTGAGATTGGTATGGAAGCAGAGCCAGGCTTGACTGCACAGATGACCTAAAATTAGGGTTTTGGTTTCAGAGGCCATAACTCCAAATTTTTTGGTCATTCTTGTTTCTATTGGTCTCTATATGGTATAGGGAGTATTCATATCAATTTTCATGAAGAAATTCCATGGGGAAGTCATCTGATCAAGAGTTGACTTTTCAAGCAAGTCAGTGCAAAATCAAGGCATCTGAGGCCCCCAATGACCCAACCAAAGGGTGTTCTTCATCATTTTGAATGTATATGATCTTTATTTGATCATAGAAGATGTTGGAAGTTCACAAAATTCAAGAATTTCAAGTCTTTTGCAAAGTTGACTTTTTGGGCAAGGTTGACTTTTAATGAAAATGTCATTTTAGGCAACTTTTTCAACCCTTACTTTTTGATTCAAAAAGGCTTCAAATGAAAAAACTTTGGTCATGAAAGTTGTAGAATAGATCTTTCCCTTTTCAAAAAGTACAAGAACATGACCTAATTCATTTTGGATCAAAAGTTATGGCTCATCAAAGTTGGCAAAAATCACTAAATTTCAAGTTATGCACCAAATGGAAAACTTGCATTTTCTCATGCCAAGCATTCTATTGACCTCAAAATGACTTCTAAACTTCATCACATAATCATACATGACCTAAAAACAGAATTGGCCCAAGGAGTATCTCATTTTTGTGCTTTGATTTTCAAATGTTCATAAGTCATTTTTCATAAAGGTACAAAGAGGGATTCTTGGCAAAATCATCCCCCCATGAATTGTGTGATCACCATTTGGTTTCTATGCATTGCCATGACTAAATGAAGTTCCATACACCAAAATTCAGCAAGAATCATCCCATGTACATAGCACAAAATCACAAGAAAGCACAAGTGGGCAAGTTGCAAGATCTATCATAGCTCATGATCCACATGTTGCAGACATTCACAAGCAATCTAAGGGTCATCCTTGACTCAAGCTGAGGCAAGACAAGCCCTTAGACAGCTGCTGCCATAGCCCATGCTGCAAGTACCGATCACATTGACTTTTTGGCCAAAACCCCCATACTCTTGGAACAGTGAGCAGCCACCTCTACTGACCTGCTCCACAGGCTACTCATACATCTTGGGAGTGTTATAGCAAGGCATTGGTCATTGAAACAAGAAAGAACACAACCTTCACAAAAATCAGTAAAGAACTCCTCTTCTTCGAATCTCCCTCTCTAGCCATCAAACACCCAATTTCTCTTCACCAATCAATCATACACACTCAAGAGAACCAAAATCCACCATTGAAGTAGCTTGAAACCTCACAAATCCTGACTGTGGAATCTGCTGCACCAGAACACTTCTTCTCAAATCAGCCATCCACAAGAACTCTGAAGCATCTCATTGAGTTCAAGAGGGTCAAAGAAGTTCATTTGCACAAGTGGGAGACTCTGGAAGCTCACCATTGAAGCTTTCCAGCTCAGGTATGGCCAAGAACTCTTTTTCACAGAGCTTGCTTTTCTTGCTATAAAATGGAAGTGTGTGTTGTGCTGATCATGATGATGTCCTTAGAATTGAAAATAGTGAAGGAATGATCATTTTATGCTTCTTTGAAATTTTGCCCGTGTTTGAGTTTGAGCTTGTTCTTCTTTGTTCATGGTGGATAAATGGTTTTTAGGGATGGATTTAGGTTTAGTTTGAGGAGGGGAAGGTTTCTGGGCATTTAATTTGACTGGGGGTAGCCTATAGAAGAAGCTAGGGTTTTGACCCTGCCGGAGAAGACGACCGGAGCTCATCTCCGGTCGCCTGAGGGTGATTAGGGTTAAGCCTGATTAATTACGCAACTTTGAATCTCGTCCCTTAGATGCTGTTTCCCGCGCGCTTGTGAACGGCCCAGATGAGTCATTATGCCCTAATCCTGTTTAATTAAATAAATCTTAATTAATTAAACCAACTTCAAACCTCAGCCATCAGATTACGCGCGTTTAAGAGCTTTGAACCTGGGCCTTGGATCTTGATTACTCCCAGTCTTGTTGACTTGCACGCACAGCCTCTGGATCTTCCAACTTTCAATCTAAGCCACTCATACTGCATACTTTGTATTTTTATTTCATTTTCTTTATATTTTATTTCTCATATTTATTAAAAATAGAAAAATACATTTAAAAATTATGAAAATTTTCATCAAGGTTTTCATTAATTTTTAAAACACAAAAACATTTTTATTTTTATTTTTTGCATTCAAAAAAATATTTTTAAATATTTAAAAGTTTATTTTTAATTAATTAATGAGAATTAATTAATTAAAAATACTTTTAGGTATTTAAAAATCACCAAAAAATTCATGAAACATTTAAAACCATTTAGAAACATTGTCCAAACCTCAAACCAAATTTCTTTTTTGATCTTGATGCATTTTGATAATTTTCCATGGAATTAATTCATTTTTAAAGCATTATTTTGATCCAAACTTCCAAAAATCATTTCTGCCTAATCATTGAGAGTTGGACTTTGATTCTTTTTGCATTGTGTTTAGCATATCATGTAGTTTGTGAGATTAAATTGGCATGAATTGATCTTGCATTTTTCATTTGTTTGACATTTTTCTTGTTAAGGAACCCTAAAACCCTAGAAAACTTAGGAAAATCATAACTTGAATTAGGTTAAGAGTTGGAACTTTTCCTTTGGGCAGTGAGTTGGTATAGGTTTAGGGATCCTTTGAGTGTATTTTCAATTTTTTATGTTGATGTTTGCTTCTGATTTTGGTTTTTGTTTGAGGCATTGATCATAAACCCTAATTTGGGCTTCCATATGCATCCATCTTGCATTTGCTTGCATGACATGACTTTCCATAGCATTTTTTGCATCCATTTGATTCATGTGACATCTTAAGACACATTGAAAGCATGTTTGATCATTGCATATTGCATTTACCATGTTGTATGCCATTTGCATTTCATAACTTTTCATGTATGTTCATGTTTCTTAACTTGTTTCATTTGCATCCATGAACTTGTATGATCATCCCCATGTGTTGTTTCATGTTTGTAGCATCTCATAGCATCTTTAACATCATGTATGTGCTTCTGGTTTTGCTTCTCATCATGACATTTCATTCCATTTTGCATTGCATTGCATTCCTTTCACTAACTTTTCAGGTGGTAAGCAACTTTGAGAAGTGAATTTGCCTTCACTTCTCACATTTTCTTTTCATCTCTCTTGCATCCATGCTGCATTTTGTTATGTGTTTGAGATTGAGCTTGCTCTTTCTTTTTCATCTTACTTTCTTTCCTCAAGTGACTTGTCTTCTTAAATGAAGCAAGTTACTTTGCTTCTCTTTGATCCTTTCATCTGCTTCCTGGTGGTTCCATTGAAGATCTTTATTGTTAAACCTCACAAACCTTAGGAACAACCAAGCATGACAATGATTAGGGTTTTGATTAGTCTCCCCTCTTAGTTTTTCCTTTGTGTCTCTTTGAGTCTTCTCTCCTCATCTCATAATCAGGGACTAAACCCTAAAGGCTTTAAGGCTTTGTGATTAAGCTTATGCCTGCATCCTTCTATTAGGATGAAGTGTATAACTTTAATCCTAAGTGTTAAACCCTTAATGTGTTTAAATCCTTTAATCAATTCACTTAATAATCATCAAGACATCAAGCTTGTAACTTGGGCCTTGCATTAGGGTTCTAATTCTTCCTTAACTGGTTAAGAAGGACTAACCCTAGTGTTAATGGACAAGTCCCCCTCAAGTTGTCTTGCAAACCCTAAAAAATAACTTCATCATCTTATCATTAAATAAAATCCACTTAATAAAGGCTTTGTTTTGTCATGAGTTTAATCCCTAATCATGGATTAAGTTGAGGAGCTTTCCTCAGCTTAAACATTCTCATCTATTATCCTTCTATTAGGATGGTGTAATGAGTCTGTTTAATCCCTAATTATGGCTTAATCTAATTACTTAACACTAAACAAAAACCACAAAAACATCTAAATAATCACAAGTAGGTTAATGATCTTAATCCTACATCAAAGGTGATTAAGTGTGAGAAGCTGACTTCACACTTAAGGTACTCTCATTACCCCTAATCAGAGGGAAGATGTGATGAGTTTACTAAATCCATTGGTTTAGGCTTAAGCTCATTAACTTATGACAAACATCCAAAAGCAATAAAAGACTGAAAACTCAAAAACAAACAATAATCGTCTCCTCCGGGATTCTTTTCTCATCTCATTCACTCACAAACGAGAACTTGCTTCTTCCGTCTAATGCAAGACAGTTTGCACCTGAGCCAGACAGGTCATACACTTGAGCATTGACAAGCAAGCAGTTCACAAGTCAATTCATCTTCCAGTCTCTTTGGATCGAACTACGGTGTTCTGACTTCCTCATTGCACGAGAGGATACGTAGGCATAACTTAACAGTTATCGAACAAAAGTCTCTGTATATTCCCCCTCCTTCCAGCTTCATTCTTTTAAGCCTCATAGTCATGAGCATTTCACTCTTGTCCTTACACTGACATTGTATATATTACACTTTACACTTCCTTTACACTGACACCTGTACATCCTTTTCCAGCTCTCTTATACACAAATTGCACTGACACTACCCCTTTAAAACACAAATCTTTTAAGCGTGGATCCCGTCGAGTACGGAGGACAATCTGGGTGCTAATACCTTCCCAGGTTGTAACTAACCCCCTTTCTCAGTCTCTTTGGTCCGCGACCGTCTTATCCATATCTTTCTAGGTCTATGCAGCATTGCCTTTCCTCCGGGATAAAAATGCCTAGCTGGCGACTCTTTTCTTTTCCAGTGAGTTCACTGCTGTGTGTTCTCATTGTTCTCTTCGCCGACCGTTCGCGTCTGTACCTTTATTTGGGCCATTCCCATTTATCGGGAGCGACAGCTTGGCGACTCTGCTGGGGACCCTTATACTGTAACCAGGGCTTCTGGTTCTTTTTGTGGGTTCCTCCTAGCGCTTGATTGATTTGTGTTTACTAGGGGTGTTATGTGCTATCTGTGTTTGTATATGTTTTATTTCTGCTTTATGTACAGTTGCTTTATTGCTTTCTTTATAGCTTTGCATATATCATATTGTCATACTGTGCTGGCTGGATCTGGTTTGTTGCTTTGGTGGGTGGGTGTTATATTGAGAGTTGAGGTCCTATACCTGGGACCTGAGTGACACCTAGGCTAGAGTGGTTCATATTCTTTCCCATTCCATCTCGGTCTGGTGCGGGAATATGAAACACGGTTCAGATATGGGTTTCTTCTTGAGAACTCTGTGTTGCAGATTTCCTGCAATACTAGGGCTATCTGGGAAGCCTGCTAAGTCTGGATGACCTTTAGTATTGACCTTCAGAAACTGAGGTGAATTAGAGGAGGAACTTTTATGGTTATTGTAAACACTGTACCTCAGGGTTAGAAGTGTTTACACTTCTCATAACTGATCCAAGTCTGAGGATCCTTGTTTTAGAACACCACCTGTGAGGGGGTTGGGCTGTTTACAGGTTTGCAGGTACCCTTGACCTCAGCATACCCTGTTACTTTGTTTGATTAAGAGTACTCCATTTTGGAACAGTTCTTGTGATTTTAACCCTGGACATGTGGCTCTTTATTTGAGTCCCCCACCTTGGTTACCGGACTTATGAACCTCCATCTGGATTTCTTGAACATACCTGGACTTATATCAGAGCACTTGATCAGATCCAACTCAGTCACAAACCCTTGCATATCATTTGCATACATCATCATTGCATCATTTTGACATTTGCTTATTTGTTTTTCAGGGTATCCATCCTTTATTTTTTGGCTTGGTTTTGACCCCATCATCAGCATAGACCTATCTTCACCAGTATCTTCTTCAGCTGTCAGCTACCTGCATCACCAATCTCAGCCTGTCAGTGGCCCATCTTCAGTGTCATCATCAGCATCTGTCTCAGCTCTTCTACAGCAACATGGCACCCAAGAAGAGCAATGTCTCCTACCATTTCTTTCAGCCTGAGCTAGCTGACATCAGGAAGATTCAGACCCTGATTACTCCAGACCATATACCACTTTTCAGAGAACACTATGGAGGCATACTTGATGTGGTTATGGATTTGGACCCTGCACAGAGGAGCTTGATTCATACTTGCCTGCAGTTCTATGATCCCCCCCTAAGGTGTTTCACTTTTCAGGATTTTCAGTTGGGGCCTCTATTGGAGGAGTACTCATCATTGGTTGGAGTACCTATCAGGGGTGGAGTCCCCTTCAACCCTGAGATGGCTTTTCCAAGTAATGAAGAGGTGGCAAAGGCATTATATCTGGAACCAGTTCTGATTGGGCAGAACATGACTACTAAGGCTGGAATCTCTGGTCTACATTTGGATTTCTTGATATCTCAGGCTACTCTGAAGGCCTCTTCAGGAGAATGGAAGGCAATCTATGCTTTATTGGCCCTTAGCATATATGGGGTCATTTTATTTGCAGATGAGCCTAAGTTTGTTAGCAAGAATGCAATCCATCTTTTCATCCTGAGGAACCCAGTGCCCACTTTATTGGGGGATTTCTACTACTCTGTCCACCAAAGAAATGAAAAGCAAAGAGGAATATTGGTGAGGTGCTGTGCTCCCCTGTTCCATACCTGGTTACTCAAGCATTTGCCCAAGACTGATGCATTTCTGAATCCTCATCAGCAAAAGAATTGGGCTAGAAGACTCACAGCTTTAACTTCAGCTGATATCAGGTGGTGCACTCAAAGCACCAAGGGCAGGGATATTATTACCAGTTGTGGGCAGTTTCCCAATGTACCCCTGATAGGAGTAAAGGGTTGCATCAACTACAAACCTCTGCTATTCAAAAGACAATTGGGTTATGCACTGGTCCACACTCCTAAGGCACAAGACTTGGCTGAGACTCTTTACTGTGAGAACAAGCCTAATCTGGCTATTGTCAGGCAAGCAGCCTGGGCCTGGGACAATGTTCAGACTAAAGGAGTAACCATTCTTGGGAAGTGCAACAATGTGGCATCAGCACAGTACTATGAGTGGTCCCATGCCAGGGCTCAATTTTCTGGGATGCCCTTTACCATGGAAGATATACCTGGACCATCCTCAGCACCACCTCCTGCCACTGTCAGCTTAGAGGAGTTTGAGAGTTTGAAAGAAAGAAATGAGAAGTTGACTCAAGCTCTACAGAAGACCCTCTGGGAGAGGAGTGATGGTAGGTTGGATATTGAGAGATTAGAGAAGCTGAAAGTGGAGCATCTAGCCAGAATTGAGAAGTCAGAGGATTATATCAAGAAGTGTAGGGATGGAGAGCAGATCTTGAAGAATGCCTGCAAGGAAGCCCAGTTCCAGAAGGCCAGGACTGATTTGTATCTGAAGGAGAGTCAAGCTAGGTGGGTCAGGATCACCGAAGCTCGTACTCTGGAAGATAAGAGGACTCAGGACAAGATTGAGCAGTTAGAGGCTAGTGCAAAAGAGCAACAGGAGGCCCTGCTAGCAGCCCAAAGGGAAATCTCAGAGTTGAAGATTAAAGCTGGTGTGAAGAGGTCAAAGGACCAGAGTCAGCACAAGAAGCTAACTGCAGCTGTTGCTACCAGGAATCTCCTTATCAGGAATCTCACAGAGCGTCCAGCTGATCCTGTGACTGAAGCACTTCTCAAGGAAGTTCAGGAAGATGAGTTTGGTCTTGGTGTCTGACTTTTGCTTGTTGTTGCTTTCATTTCATTGTACTTTTCTTTTTTGTGATGTATTTTGACCCCTCAGAGGGCATGTATTTGTAAGAAGAAACAAATTATGTATCATTTACTTTTTGTAATATATGTATTGGTTTGTTTTATCTGAGTTCTCCAAGCAACATCACAAGCATCTTCAAGGGTCTGGAAAGGTCAAAACCAATTGCCAAGCCGGATACTTTGGAAACAAATAAGCATACTGCATTGCATGCTAACCTTTGTTTGTTTTGTAGGTTTATTTTGTTGTTGTTGCTAACTCTGTTGTGATATTCAGGAACTATTGCTCGCCGACGGGTGTTCCCACTCAACCGTCCACACAGATATCCCACCCGCAACAATCTTCCTGGTATACAGATGGACCAGGTACAACAGGACCTTACAGAGGTCAGGAACCAAATGGCCAATGAAAGATTGGAAATGAGGGCTCAGATGACACAATTTATGGAGGTGATGAACAATATGGCTCAGAGCCAAGAGAGATTAAGAGCAATGGTAGAGAGGCAGAATCAGGAAGACCCCCATCTAGGGACTGCAGGGACAAGCAATAATGAGAGGTTTCAGCCTCATATCAATCCCCCTGTATTCGGACCCCACCTTCATCCAGAGATCAACATCCCTGCTAATGTACAAGGGACTGCCACTGCAGGCAGAGTGCTGCAAGAAGACCCCAGGAGGATCAGTTCACAGTAATGGGTGCTGGGGATGAGGCCTATGACAGAAGGCTGGACGAAATTGCTGAAAAATTAAGATCCTTGGAGTCTCAAAACTCTTTGGGTTTTGATGTTATGGACATGGGCTTAGTGGACGGGGTCAGGATTCCCCATAAGTTTAAGCCTCCTTGTTTTGAAAAGTACAATGGGACCTCCTGCCCACGGACCCACTTACAGTCCTTTCTGGGGAGGTTGAAGGCATATACCATGGACGAGAAGCTATGGATGTTTTATTTTGAGGATAGCTTAACGGGAGCTTCAAGGGAATGGTACTCACATCTGACTAGAGCAACCATCAGGTGTTGGAAGGACTTGGCAGAGGCCTTCATTAGACAATACCAATATAATTTGGATATGGCACCCAACAGGACCCTCCTGATGGGAATGTCACAGTCATCCAGGGAAAGCTTCCGGGAATACGCCCAGAGATGGAGACAGCTTGCTGCTGCTGTCCAGCCACCTATGTCAGAGAGGGAGATGGCTGATATGTTTATGAACACCCTCCAAGGAACATACATTGACAGGCTGGCTGCTTTCTCTTCTACCAGCTTTGCAGATGTCGTTATAGCTGGAGAGAGAATTGAAAGCCTGTTAAAGATGGGCAAGATTTCTGACAATGGTGCCAGCTCATCCAGCAACACAAGGAAGCCTTTTGTGGGCCCAAGAAGAACTGGTGAGACCAATGTTATCCATACCAACAGGGGCAGACCCCAATATGTTCATAGGTCTGTGGCAGCAGTCACCATTCCCGCTCCAATTCATCCACAACCAGTTTATCAACCACAACAGCAAAATTATCAGCAACAGAATCAGTATCCTCCTCAGAGAAACTACAACAACACCAACAACAACAATCAGCAAAGACCATATCAACAGAGACCATCTCAGGCCCATAGGGTGATCGATCCGATCCCTATGCCCTATGCCACATTACTGCCACAACTCCTAAAACTCAACCTGGTTGAGCTAAAGACGTTGGCACCTCCAGATCCTGCCAGTTTGCCCAGAAATTATGACGCCAGCGCCATATGTGCTTTTCATTCAAATGCACCTGGCCACAGTACAGAGAAGTGCAGAGCCTTGCACATGAAGGTACAAGACCTGGTAGACTCTAAAGCTCTGAACTTTGCACCACCACCGAATGTTAACAAGAACCCTATGCCAAACCACGGAGGTCCCATAATCAATGCTATTGAAGAAGACAAGCCGTCTTACTTGATAACCAGTGTGGGTCAGATTCGGACACCGTTGGTAGAGATTAAAGCTCAACTCCTCGAATGTCAAATATTCCCGGGATGTGAGCTAGGGTGTGCTTATTGCAACATTTCAGTGAATGGTTGTGATAACTTGAGAGATGGCATAGATGGTCTCATCCAGAGTGGCCTGCTTCAAATCACAACTTCAATTCCTACCAATCCAGCAATCTCATCAGCAACAATTCCCGTGTCTTCTACAACTGCAACAACCATTGTTCCAAACAACTCCTCAGCTTCATCAACAAATGCTTCATCTGTCACTTCAACTGACCAAATATCAGCAAACATCCCTTCTACAACTTCAGCACCACTTCATTCAGAATCTCCTACAACAACAACACCCATTCATCCAACAATGTCTCCTACAACTTCAACAGCAAATGTCTCAACAGTTACGATTTATTATGATCCTGAAAATGATTCTGCCTACAACTCACAAAGTGCCACCCCTATCAGAGCACCGGTCACAATATACTATGATCCACAAACTATCATGGTCCCTTCTGCAGCTGCCATCAGTCCAGTCACTATCACAGTGCCTGGGCCAGTACCTTATGAAAGCAGTAACGCCATCCCTTGGCATTACGGCTCTGATCTATACTGCGAAGGACGGAAAATCACTCTTGAATCATCAACCCTTGCACCACAAATAGATAATGTGGG
The DNA here is from genome assembly GCA_963966055.1 of Lathyrus aphaca. NCBI lineage: Eukaryota > Viridiplantae > Streptophyta > Magnoliopsida > Fabales > Fabaceae > Lathyrus > Lathyrus aphaca. The sequence goes on along the minus strand of OZ014519.1, from coordinate 721,848,670 downwards.
AGGAGGCGGAGGCTTCACTCGAAGCGAACGTCTCTTTGCTCCACAAATTCAAAGACCCACTGCCGAAGCATAAGCTGCTGCCAAGGCAAAAGGGAAGAGCTTGGTGCAAGAAGAGCAAATTGTTAAGGAAGCTTTGAAAACACCCTTTGATCAAGAAGTTGATGAATTCATGAGAATCATCAAGAAAAGTGATTACAAGATAGTAGACCAGCTTCACCAGACGCCTTCCAATATCTCTATTCTATCATTGCTCATGTGCTCCGAGGCTCATCGGAACGCACTACTAAAAGTCTTGCACGCAGCTTATGTGCCAGAAGAGATCACAGTCAATCAGTTGGAAGCTGTGGTTGGAAATGTCAATGCTAGTCATGGACTAGGGTTCACTGTAACACGGTGGGAGAACTGACTTTAGTTATGTTGCGGATAGTAAGAGTCGCCACCGACTTTTATTTTATCCAAAAGGAAAGGGTATAAAAGAACAGGAAAGACCTTTAAGAGATATTTTTGGGTCCGGGGGGTAGGTTATGCAAAGGGAAGGTGTTAGCACCCTTTACATCCATGGTTATCCATGGGCTCTTAGTTACTTAGCTCACTTTGAATTGTTTTTGAAAAGGTGTAGTGTGTGAATAGAAAATTTTCATAATAGTTAATAATGATCCATGTACGGATGCGTAAAAACTTGTGTTTGAAAATTTGTTTGAAATTTGTTAAGTGTTTGAAAATTTGGAATGAAGTGAGCAAGCAACTAGGAGGTACCTACCCTAAAGTTTAAGTCTTTCTGTTCTTTATCCTTTAAATGGTAAGACTATCCCTATTATTAAGGAATAGGTAGTCATTACCTTGGATGTGAGGGACATATGAGGGACATCTGTTTTTATGAAGGCAACTGTGAGGTGTATTAAGCATTTAGGAGGGTCTATCATCATTATTCGAAGGGACTTGATCTTTAAAGGCAACCATTAGGGACTTGATGATGTTTCTTTTAAGGGACTTGCTTTATACACCCCACTTGACCTTATGATTAGGCAACAATGAGGGATAGCCTTAGAAATGTGAGATGGCGATTAAAAATCGACTTACGTGTGTGAGTGTTTAATTTATATTTATCTTATAATTAAAGTGATCTAAATTTAATTTTAAATTGAATACATGTTTACACTCCCTAAATTACTAACCATAGCATAAAAATTAAATAAATTACATATTTACAAAATTACACCAAGAAGCAATTACATAATTATAAATAGCAATTAAAAATAAATAGCAAAAAATAAATATATAAGCAAAATATAAATAAATAAGTAAAAATAAATAAATAAGCAACAATAATAAGGGTTAGTAATAATAATAATAAAAAAATTGAATAAAGTTAGTGAAATAATAATAAGCAAAAATAAATATTAATAATAATATGGTTAGTAATAATAACAATAATAAATAAAATTAACAATAATGTTATAACATGATAAAAATAATAAACACAAAAATTAAAATTTTAATATATAGACATTTATTTAAAAAATATGAACAATTAAAGGATTATGGTAATATTTTAATTTATGTACAAATTATTAAATTATTTATAATTACAAAATTAAATTATTATAGATTTAGTTGTTTCTAAACACATATTAAAAATTATTTACATATAATTTAGGTTATAAACAAATTAAAAGAAAAAATATTTACATATTATATAAGAAAATAGACTATAATTATATTTAAAGATTACATTTACAAAAATTAATCATATTTAAGATTATATTAAATAAATATATACATGATAATTATATTAAGAATTAGAAAATAAAAATCATTTAGAAAATAAAATTAGGGTTTTTTACAAAATTAAGATTCATTTAGAAAATATTTTTAGGAATTATAATATAATATACAAAATTATTTTAATTAATATACATATATTATAATTTAATTACATAATAAAAGAAAATGATTTAAATTGAAAAAAATAAAAGTTTAGAAATTTTTTTAGAAAAAAAATATAAGTGTTGTTTTAGATATTTATTAAATATACATATTCAATTTTTTTTTATTAATAATAAGAGAATAGTTAACTAAATAAATTAAACAGAAAAATTGATAAAAAGAAAACTTACCTTGGCTGGGTTTGAACCCAGGTCATTCTGCCTGCAAGCATCAAAACCTTCCACTAGGCCAGCCAAGCACGTGTGGTAAAGAAGGGATAACAATTGGTTTTGTTCTTTAAAACCTGAAAATTCAGAAAAATAAGAAGCAAAAAGGCCTGGGGGAGGATTGAACCCAGGACCTTATGAATACTCAAACGCGCGCATGACCACCTGGCTGGAAGAGCCCATCTGATCTTTGAATGGCAACATTACATAATATATTAAGTTTCCTTTGTAACCTGAAAAAATAGAAAAATAATGGTACAAGGCAGGATTCGAACCCTGGCCCTTTCACAATACACCTGCCTGACTTTCCACTGGGACAAACGCGCGTTTGTGAAATATGAACAGGATTAATACATAATATTTTAAAACGAAATTTGAATTTCCAGAACAGGCGCGAATTGGCTTCGTCTTCTTCCTCATAACCTGCAAAATTACCTGCGAATATTACTACAACTTTTCCTGCGATTTAAATTTGCAGGAAGACCTATGTTCTTCAAACGCAGTGAATCAGGCCAAATCAAACCACAATAATATCAAAAAATAATTTCCCATGATCAATACAGTTCAATTATGTTATTTAGAGGTCTTTAAATCACTCAAATCACAAAGCCCTAAAACTGAGCTTTAAACCCTAACAATGGCCGTTTGCTTATTAGGTCACGAAACTTCAAGTTTCTTGTCCAGAATCGATCCTTGGAACCTCACAAACACTAAAACACAACCAAAATTCATTAGCAATACATGAAAAATTAGAATCGAAAAAATAATTTTTAAGAACAATGGCCATTCGGTTTATGCAATATGGGGTGCTTGAGATGCATATGAGTATTGGTTTAGCTTCATGGATGCCCAAGGAACATGTCTATGTTCTTATTTTACCTTCTAGAGCCCTGGAAATCCGAAACCGAATGTGAGTTTTTGGATGTTTTTTTGAACAATGGAACTTACACTTAGAGGCAGAGAATTCGTGGCTGGGCAATAGGGTTGTGTTTAGTATATTAAGTGATTGAATTTAGGTTAAAAAATTGATTGGTTGTGTTCAAGATTTGATTCAAAAAGATTCACAATGATCATGCTTTAAAATCCAAATATTCATGTATTAAGGCTTGCTATCTTTGGACAAATCTCATGATCTTATTCCTTTTCAATTCCAATCAGCATTGAAGACATTCTAGAAACCAAATCTCCATCAAATATCATATTTTCATATTTTATTTCTATTTAAAATAATTTTTTATGAATTAAATCAAAATAAATAAAAATAAAATAATAAAAATTCTGATTTTTAATCATTTGGGTTGTGCATGATGCTAGTGTATGGATTGGATCATAATTTGGCCAGCCCATTTGGAAAGAATTGGTTCTAGACCTCCATTTTCATCATAAACCATCACAAAATTTCCCAACTTTGCAAGGTCACATATCCTTCAATTTTAATGCTATGAGGGTTTTCTTGGACATTTTGGAAAGCTTGAGGAGTCCTCTAACCAACCCCATTGGTTTCATGTCCATATCATTTACCAATCTCAAGTTATGCCCTTTTGAAGTTGTTGACTTTTTGTTGACTTTCAAAAGGACCTATAATGTCTTAGCTCATACCTTCCAACTGAAGCATTTTTGGGCTTGGCTTGTGAGACACAAAGTTGTAGAGAATTAAATTTCCTTCAAAATAATCTTTGGATGGAGACTTGGTGATGAATTATGTGAAAGTTATGGCTGGTCAAAGTTCAGTTGACTTTTACTGAGGAAACCCTAATTTAGAAACTCCTGATTCTTGATGATCTGGAATCTCCTTGATGAATCATGATCAACCCTTGATCAAATGATGAATTATACTTCATATACTTGATGTTGGAAAAAAATCATGAAGTTTGACTTTGGTTTGACCACAGTTGACCTCAGTTTGACTTTTTAACTGCATTGACTGATTTTGACTTATCTGATCATCTGACTGAGCAAACTTCTGAGAAAAGTCTTGAAACTTGTCATGGGGGTTCTTAAACACATATAAGATGTTATGAAGCTCACTTGAAGTCTTGGAAGTTCATTTAGCCTGATTAAAGTCAAAACCCTAGTTTTGGATGCACTGCTTAGGAGGTGCATTGTCTGAGGGAATTGTCAACTCTTCTGACCAATTGTGAACCTTGTGAACCTTGTGAACCATCATAAAATGTCTTGTGAACCTCATGGGAGGTATTGTGAACCTTTTGAACCTTGTGAACCTTCATGAAATGACTTGTAGACTTCATGAACCTCATGAAAGGTTTTGTAAATGTTGAGAAACTTGTGAACCTTGTGAACCTTCATAAAGTGACTTGTAGACTTCATGAACCTCATGAAAGGTATTGAAAGCATTGTGAAATTTGTGAACCTTGTGAACCTTCTTAGAACACAAAGTCTTGTATTGTGAGGGCAAATTTTGGGGTGCAACAGCTGCCCCTATTCAATTTTTTGAAACCTGAGGGGTTAGATTGGTATATCTGCCAGTCGTGACCTGGAAGGTTGAAGGGGATTGAACACAAAAGCCCAAAAATTTGCACTCACCAGTGCATAGCATGATATTGATGTTTGTTTGTATATGCTTGAGTGGGCTTAAAGATGCCACTTAGAAGAATTGGAGATGGGCTTAGAGATGCCATCAGGAAGAACTGGTGATGGGCTTAGAGATGCCATCTAAAGTATCAGAATATGATGATGTCTTTATGTTGATACTGGATATCAGTACTAGGTCTTTGTATAGGTCGTCTCTGAATCATTTATGCAACATGATTTGAGTTGTTGGATGGACCAGTAGAAATAAATCTTGTGATGATTATCTCTTCTGGAAACATTTTGGATTAGGGAATGGATCTTTGTACAGACCGTTTACCTATTCTTCAAGGGCCAAAAGAACGTCAGGATTTGTTCTTAAGGATCAAAAGAACGTCAGGATTTGTTCTTCTGAGAAATTCTTGAACAGAGGGCCAAAAGAGCGTCAGGATTTTCTCTTAAGGGTCAAAAGAACGTCAGGATTTGTTCTTCTGAAAGATGTATCTTGAACAAGGGGCCAAAAGAACGTCAGGATTTTCTCTTAAGGATCAAAAGAATGTCAGGATTTGTTCTTCTGAAAGATGTCTTGAACCAGGGAATGGATCTTTTTACAGACCGTTTGCCTGCTATTCGAGGACATCTTGAGTAGTGTATGGATCATTTCTGACCTGTTGTAAATTATTGATGTTGTTTTATCTGCATGTAGCTATCCTGCAAGGAGAACGTTAGTTTATGTTATATGTATGCATGCATAGTATGATGCACCTAAGTAAATGTATTATGTATTTATGGATATGTATGTTATGGTATGATGTAAATGATGTATGTATGATACGATACTGCCGGAAACGTCTGGATGTCTTTGTATAACAACTGCTGACCAGGGAAAATAAATCCCGATTCGTTGTTGAAGAGTATATTATACATAACCTTCCGTCTGCTGGGGATAGCAAGGTATATATAACCTCCCGGATGCTGGGGATAATAAGGTATATATCACCTCCCATCTGCTGGGGATAGCAAGGTATATATAACCTTTGTCTTCGTTTGATAGTAGGGCAGATATAACCTCCTGTCTTCGTTCGTCGTACCTTTATTGGAAAGTAAATTCCCGAATATCCGTATGAGGATAAAAGAGATGGATATAAATTCCAGGGGAGATAAGACTTTATGAAGATGGATTCGTCCTACTGAGGGTTTTGTAGTTTTCTTGTAAAGATGAACCGGCGAAGCTTCGTTGAAATCCTTCCCTCGTTCGTCCTTAGTAAATAATATTACTGCATTTTCATGCATTTCTGGTAAACATCAATCATATTAAGCAATACATGCATTTCTTGTAAACATCAATCATATTCAAAAGCATACATACATTCAAACACAACCAATGGACGTTTCGCTTATGTAAATAGGGTAAAAGTAAATCTGGATTCAAAAGATGGAATTTATTTATATCAAAAAGTGACCCATACACGGGTAAGTTTGTACAAGGAGACATAAACCCTAGTAAGAGGATTTTGTCATAAAACTTTACAAAACAAAGAAAATCAGCTATGTGGGAAATAATCCCATTGAGTTTCAATTCTACTATTGCCATTATCTTCAAGTATCTCATCTTCTGCTGTTCAGACGGAAACGACTGGATTGAGCTTTATCTGTTCGAGCTTGAGTAAGTAGTACAACTGGTTGCAGTTTCGTGGGTGATCCAAACGAGACATAGTCATACGCTTTAATCCCTAACTTTTGCCTGGATTGCCCTTTCTGGTTTTCAATCCACCGGGATACCCTTTTTTGCCCAAGCCGCCTTTTCAGGTTTTCGACTTGCCGGGTGTACATCTTTTTATATATATCCCTAATTTTTGCCCGAACCCTTTTGGTTCACCGGGATGCCCTTATTTTTGCCTAGGCCAGTCAACCTAGCGGGTCTCTTTTCATGCGTAGTATTTTTTAACTATGTCTGCGTTTACAGGCTGTGGGAAGTCTTCACCATCCATTGTAGTCAGTATCATGGCACCTCCTGAGAACACTGTCTTGACTACAAATGGTCCTTCATATGTTGGAGTCCATTTGCCCCTAGGATCACCCTGTGGTAATATGATACGCTTGATTACCAAGTCACCAGCCTGATATACCTTTGGTTTAACCTTCTTGTTAAAAGCTTTGATCATTCGTTTTTGGTACATCTGGCCATGACAAACTGCTGCTAACCTCTTCTCATCAATCAAATTTATCTGATCAAGTCGAGTCTGAATCCACTCATCTTCATCCAAGCCTGCATCCTTCATAATTCTTAAGGAGGGAATCTGAACTTCAATGGGCAGAACTGCTTCCATACCATAGACCAAGGAGAATGGGGTTGCCCCTGTTGAAGTACGTACTGTGGTACGATAACCATGAAGAGCAAACGGTAACATCTCATGCCAATCCTTATAAGTAACAGTCATCTTCTGTACAATCTTCTTAATGTTCTTATTAGCAGCTTCAACTGCCCCATTCATCTTTGGACGATACGGAGAAGAATTGTGATGCTTAATCTTGAACTGCGTGCAGAGATCAGTAATCATAGTGTTGTTCAGATTAGAGCCATTGTCAGTGATAATCCTCTCAGGGATGCCATACCTACATATGAGATTATTCTTAATGAATCGAGCCACCACATTCTTAGTAACAGATGCAAATGAAGCTGCCTCCACCCACTTCGTGAAGTAATCAATAGCAACCAGGATGAAACGATGCCCATTAGAAGCAGTAGGCTTGATCTCACCAATCATATCAATGCCCCACATGGCAAAGGGCCAAGGAGCAGTCAACACATTCAATGGTGATGGAGGTACATGGACTTTATCAGCATAAATTTGACACTTGTGACAAGTTCTGGAGTGTTGATAGCAATCAGCTTCCATGGTAGACCAATAGTAACCTGCTCTCAATATCTTCTTTGCCATGGTATGACCACTAGAATGAGTGCCAAAGATCCCATCATGCATGTCTTCCATAATCTCAGTTGCTTCCTTCTTATCCACACAACGAAGCATAGTTGAATCATGATTGCGTTTGTACAGAATGCCATTACTCAAAAAGAACTTAGCAGAAAACCTTCTCAGAAACTTCCTATCTTTGACAGATGCCCCTTCAGGGAATTCCTGAGCTTCAAGATATCTTTTCACTTCATAGAACCAAGGCTTCTCCTCTGCCCCTTCAGTGTCAATCTCATTGCAGTATGCAGGCTTTTCAAATCTATCAATAGTAATCTTGGGAGCTTCATCATCCCAACTGATCTCAAACATGGATGCCATGGTGGCCAATGCATCTGCCAACTGATTCTCTCTTCGTGGAATGTGTCCAAAGGTAATCTCTTTGAAATGTGGGATCAAAGACAACACATGCTCTCTGTAAGGAATGAGGTTATCATGCTTGGTATCCCAATCTCCTTTAATCTGACTTACTACCAGGGCTGAATCTCCATACACATCAAGGAACTGAATCTTCATATCAATAGCAGCTTTAATACCCAGGATACATGCCTCATACTCAGCCATGTTATTGGTACAATAGAAACAAAGTCTGGCAGTAATCGGGGTATGACAACCTTCAGGGGAACTAATCACAACACCAACACCATTACCAAGTGCATTAGAGGCACCATCAAAAACCATAGTCCATCGGGATCCTTGTTCAGGTACGTCATATTGTCCAGGTTCTTTGGTAATAATCATAATGTCTTCATCAGGAAACTCAAAACTCATTGACTGATAATCATCCACTGCTTGATGAGCCAAATGATCAGCAACAACACTTCCTTTAATGGCCTTCTGAGTAGTATACTGTATGTCATATTCTGTCAAGATCATTTGCCATCTTGCAATTCTTCCGGAGAGAGCAGGTTTCTCAAATATATACTTGATTGGATCCATCTTTGAAATCAACAAGGTAGTATGGGTCAACATATACTGTCTTAGTCGGCGAGCAGCCCATGCCAAAGCGCAGCAAGTTTTCTCGAGCAGTGAGTATCTTGTTTCACAGTCGGTAAACTTTTTGCTAAGGTAGTATATTGCCTGCTCTTTTCGACCAGACTCGTCATGTTGCCCCAGCACACACCCCATTGAGTTGTCTAACACAGTTAAGTACATAATCAAGGGTCTTCCATCAACTGGTGGCATCAAAATTGGAGGTTCTAGCAGGTATCTCTTGATTTCATCAAAGGCAGTCTGGCATTCATCATTCCATTCCATCACCTGATCTTTCTTCAACAACTTGAAGATTGGCTCACAGATGGCAGTTAATTGGGAAATAAATCTTGCAATGTAGTTCAATCGTCCCAAGAAACCTCTAACCTCCTTCTCAGTACGGGGAGCTGGCATCTCTTGTATAGCTTTTACTTTTGCAGGATCCACTTCAATACCTTTTCCACTGACAATGAAACCCAGGAGTTTACCAGATCTAACTCCAAAAGTACACTTGTTTGGGTTCAACCTCAACTTGTATTTCTTCAACCTCTAAAACATCTTGTGCAGATGATCAAGATGTTGCTCTTCATTCTGAGACCTGGCTATCATATCATCTACATATACCTCTATCTCATGATGAATCATATCATGAAACAAAGCCACCATAGCACGCTGATATGTTGCCCCTGCATTCTTCAAACCAAATGGCATTACCTTATAGCAAAAGGTGCCCCACTGTGTCACAAATGTTGTCTTCTCCATATCTTCAGGTGCCATCTTGATTTGATTGTAACCAGAGAAACCATCCATAAAAGAGAATACCTTATGCTGAGCAGTGTTGTCTACCAGAATATCAATATGAGGAAGTGGAAAGTCATCTTTAGGGCTAGCCTTGTTCAAATATCTATAGTCTACACACATACGTACCTTACCATCTTTCTTAGGAACTGGTACCACATTTGCAACCCACTGAGGATAAGAAGTCACTGCTAAGAACCCTGCATTGAACTTTTTCATTACCTCTGCCTTGATCTTTTCTGACATTTCAGGACGCATGCGACGAACCTTTTGCTTCTTTGGACGACAATCTTCTTTCACTGGCAAACGGTGAACCACAATGTCTGTATCCAACCCTGGCATATCTTCATAAGACCAAGCAAAGATCTCCACATAGTCACGTAACATCTGAATCAATCTGCTCTTGACACTGTCCTCTAAATCAGCCCCTATCTTGACCTCTTTTCTGTTTTCTTCAGTTCCCAGATTCACAACTTCGACAGGCTCTTCATGTGGCTGTATAGCTTTCTCTTCTTGTTGTAACAACCTAGCAAGCTCTACAGGTATTTCACAATCGTCCTCATTTCCGTCTTCAGTTTGATAGATCGGATTCTCGAAATCATAATTGGAAATAGTAGAACTGTTATCAACAGGATCCAGAGTGGATGAGGATCTGCATTTTAGTGATGTGGGTGTGTGTAAGAACACATAGCTGATAAAACAAAAATAAAAGAAAAGAAAGACAAGGAACACAATATTTACGAAAACGAAACGTCCACTGATTTTATTGAATGAAGTATGCAAATGAAATGACAGCCCGTAACAAGCACACCATTGTGCCCCGGGTAAGGAACAAGGCTTAAGAGTTCAATTGTTCAAGAAATTACAAACTTAAAAGCAACAACACAGTAATAGTATTTACTCCTGACTAAAGGAGATAGGGATAACATCTTCAGCTTTCCAATTATTGAGTCCAGCACCCACAGTAGGAAAAATCCAAGCATCTAGGTTGTATTCTTCATCATGATCTCCCACAGCATTGATCTGGTTCTTCATAACCCCTTGATTGGTGATACGAACAGCACGAGCACGACGAACAGCCTTCTGGGACTCTGCAGTGAAACCCAAACCAAATTTGTCAGACTTGTATGGGATATCAGGAAGCTGACCCCAAATAGTACAACCACCTTCATCCACCACAGCTCTAGCATCATTGAGGGAGGCCATTGCCATTGTTGGAGGTTTTCTGGTGACCACAGGAACTTTCTTCACAACAGGAGGAGCTACATAATCATTAACAACCCAGGGAACCACTTCAAATGTCTGACACGGAGTTTCAATGTATTCACCTTCCATTTCCAGATACTTGAAAGTGTTTACATGGCTGACAAAGTATTCTTCTTCTCCATAGACAGTAACAACCTTTCCATCCACCGGATATCTCAACTTTTGGTGCAATGTAGAGGTTACAGCACCTGCCCCATGGATACAGGGACGACCTAGCAGACAAGAGTACGAAGGACGAATATCCATCACAAAAAATGTAGCAGTAAACACCTGGGAGCCAACTTTGATTGGAAGATCAATTTCTCCATGTACTACTCTTCTAGAACCATCAAAAGCCTTCACCACAATGTTACTGGGCTTCAGCACAGCATCTTTAGGACTCAGCTTATTCAGGACTTCCTTGGGCAACACATTCAGAGAGGAACCATTGTCTATCAGCACATGTGACAGGGTAGTGCCCCTGCATTCAATTGAAATATGCAAGGCCCTGTTATGATCCCTCTTGGCAGGGGTCAAATCAGCATCAGAAAACCCTAACCCATTATCATAGGTCAGGTGGGCAACACAGTTCTCAAATTGGTCAACAGAAATTGCACTGGGTACATGAGCAGTCTTCAGAAACTTGATCAAGGACTTGGCATGAGCCTCAGAACATAACAACAAGGATAGCATAGAAATCTTCGAGGGAGTATGCCCCAACTGATCAACAATGTCATAATCACTCTTGCGAATGATTTTCAATATTTCCTCCATCTGCTTAGAGAGATCATCAGCAGCTGGCACATCAGTAGATACAGGCTCAATAACAGGACCTTTGCCCCGAGCATCAGTGGTGGAAGTAGCAGCAGGAGTAACTGCATCCTTAGAAGCAACTGGAGGAGAGAATACTCTTCCACTACGAGTGATCTTGCTAGATCCAGTAATATTATCAATGTCAACAGGCACATCAGCTAAAGGCTCCTGCTTAACACCATGGATATAAACATCAGACCTATAGTGCCAAGGCACAGCTTTGTCAGACGTATATGGGATAGGACCAGGAGTAGTAATGACCACAGGAGCTACTCTGGCTTCAGCAACAACTTTCACGGGACCTTCAGCAGTAATTTTGATTGGACCCTGATGAGTGATTTTAATGGGACCCTTTGAAGTGATTCTTATTGGTACTTTGTCAACCATGTCAACCTCTTCAATCTTCTTACCTCTGGTAATATGCTCCACCATACTCTCCACAGAAGACAGTCTTCTTTCAAACACTATGGTGTAATTATCCATGAGACGCTGAATTCCATCTTTCAATCTGAAGCACTTCTCTGGATTATACTCACAATAAACACAATCTTCACGACAACCCGGAAAGAACCCAACTTGTACCAACTTCTTTCTGATGACAGACAATGGTGTGGTCAATTCATTAACTGAATGGATATGCAGATCTTCCTCAATGGCATTGACAGTCTTCTCGTGATTTGGCATTGGAGCAGTAATCACATTTGGAGTACCTGGAGGATCAAACTCAATTTCTCCAGCATCAATCATATCTTGAATTTTATTCTTCAAGACCCAGCAGTTATTAGTATCATGTCCCTGACAGTTTGAATGATATGCACATCGTGCATTGGGATTATACCTGGGAGAGGTAACATTAGGATTCTGAGGAGCCTCTTTCAAGGTAATAAGTTCAGCCTTCAACAAATGTTGCAATGCCTGAGCCATTGACATGTTGATCTTTGTGAACTGCCTTCTAGCCCTCTGTTGGTTGCCCTGTGGCTGCTCTGTTGTTGCAGGAGTTGGATGTGAAATATGAACTACACTAACAGACTGATGCCTTCTGTTACGGTCAGGTTGACCATAAACAGCATTGGATTCTTTCTTCCCAGTGGGAGGCTTCTTTGCAGCACCTGATGAAGAAGTGCCCACATGGATCTTACCATTCTTTATACCATTCTCTACTCGCTCTCCTGTCATGATCAACTCAGTGAAGCCAGATGATGAGCTTCCAATGAGATGACTGTAGAACGGACCATTCAGCGTACACATGAACATATCAACCAGCTCCCTGTCAGTCAAAGGGGGTTGAACTCTTCCAGCTAAATCTCTCCACTTCTGAGCATACTCTTTAAAACTTTCTTTGGCACCCATAGACATGCTCTGAAGCTGCATGCGAGTGGGGGCTAAGTCAGCATTGTATTGATACTGCTTATAGAAAGCTTCAGCAAGATCATTCCAGTCTCTGATGTTGACACTCTCCAACTGATAATACCACTCCAACTGGGCTCCAGATAAGCTCTCTTGAAAAAAGTGGATCCACAACTTCTTATCAGCAGTGTGGGGTTGAATTCTTCTGACATAGGACCTCAGATGCAGCTTGGGACAAGAGACCCCGTCATAAACAACAAATGTAGGAACCTTGAAACCAATGGGTATGACTACCCCAGATATCAAACTCAAATCCTCAAAATCCAGCCCAGATGATTTCTGCAACTCCATGGCATCCATCCTATCCACCAGCATCTTGAATTTGTCTTCATTAGGCTCATGGTAGTAATTAGCCTCAGAGTCAGAGTCCCCCATGGTGTTGTGGAGACTGCCTCCCTCTTTTTCAGATTCCTCAGATTCATAGTCTTCAGCTGGTTCTTTGGTCTTGGCAAGACCTTTGAACCTTCTTCCCATGTTGATCAAACCAGCAGACCTTCTAGTCTTCTTAGTCTTCTTGGCCAGCAGTGCCTTCAATTCATCCTGCCCCTTGGACAGGTTCAATATCAGCTCTTGGAACTGTGCGTTTTGTGCCTGGAGATCCTTAACTGATTGTTCAAGAGCCATTGCTGAAATAAACAGCGAGAAGATGAGAAACCTGTGCACAATAAACCTGTGATGCAATGATATGATATGTGAATGTATATGCAATGTTTTCAAGGACCGCAGGATTTAAATTTGCTTAAACAAACAAGAAGGTAAACTTTTATTAGTAATAACTTTGTTTTGCCTTTTAGGCTTACAAAAAATGAAATGAAATAAGTACAAAAGATGGGGTTTTAAGTCTCCCATGGACGTTTCCTCTTTGTATTGAGGTATGAGTTAAGGTTCCGTTCCTCGTGAAGTTGCTTTGTTAGCTCTAGGATTCTTGCTTGGCTTGCTTTATAATGAGCCTCGAAAGTATCCCTTTGCTCTTTCCGTTGGATCCATGATCTCTGCAAGTCTTCCATATCAGTAGGCATGTCTGGGTGAAAGATGGTATACGCTGTGTCTCCTTCAGCAACAGGTTCCATGGTAACTGGTAGGACGGCAGGATATGGCATCATGAGTGTCTGAGCACGAGATCGTACCCATCTGAGATAAGCCTCCATAGGAATAGTGTACTTAGGCTCCAGTGTCTTGCTGTCAACCCTGTTTACTTTTCCCCATGCTCGTATGAATCTCTGACGGTAACCCTGAAGATCGTTGTCGTAGTCAAATACAATGCCCTGAATCAACATGTCATGTGGACCATCACTCCGGGCGTAACCAAACTGTTGTAAAGCTAGAGAGGGGTTGTAGGTGATGCCTCCTCTTATGCCTAGAAGTGGCACATTAGGAAACTCCCCACAACGGTCAATGATGGTGACATTCTCCATAGATCTGGAGCACCAATGGATATCTGAGTGAGAAAGTGACATGATCCTCTTGGACCATCTGAACCCTTGCTCATTCTTCATTACTGAGCGAGGAAGGTGAGAAATAAACCACCTAGAAAGTAAAGGTATGCAGCACATCAAAGTTCCTCTTGCCCTTGTAGTACGGGTGTGAAGAGAATGTAGGATGTCTCCAAGTAAAGTAGGTACTGGATTGTGACTCAGGAATATGTTGATAGCATGAACGTCTATGAACTGATCTGGATTGGGGAACAATACTAAGCCATAAATCAGCAAGGCTAAGATCTCCTCAAAAGCATCATAGCTCATGGCCTTCAAGAACATTTGAGCCTTCTCTATCAATACCTTGGCTAGAACACCCTTGACTCCACTTCTCGTTTCTAGAACAATGTCAGACTTCTTCAGATGTAGAGCTGCAGCAATAACCTCTGGTTTAAGCTCCTTCTCCAAGCCTGTGAAGGGTCTTTGATCAAGAACAGGTATACCCAGAAGTTTAGAGAACTCCTCCATTGTAGGAACCAGCTGGTAGTCAGGGAATGTAAAGCAATGGTGCTTAGGGTCAAAGAACTGAAACAGAACACTCATCATGTCTTCATTGAACCCTGAAGTAACTAGATCCAGTAGCTGACCATGTCTCTTGATGAACTGGGAGTGATCAGACACTTGAGAAACTAACTCTTTAAGCTTGGCAGGTATGCCCACAAAGTTGATCCTGATAGTGTTTCTACGAGCAGAAGCCATGACCTACAACAAAGAACAAAGATAAATCCCTTGGTCCTTGAAATGGTTAGTGAAAATGCTATGCTTATGATGCATGATGATGTCATGATGTTATGTTCAATCACAAACATGTGGCACACACAAACAAGTCACACCATAGCCCTAGGTTTAAAGGCTTGCATGAGGTTCAAAGGTAAGTACCCTCCCCTGAAGTTGGATGGTTCATCCTGTCCTACAAAAGTAACCAGGTTCTAAGGGATCTCAATATCATTGATCTTTCACAAGGGTGGTTGTTCAGTAGGCAACTTACTTGCCAACCAAAACCCTCCAAGTTTAAGATCTCAATGAGCGTAGTATCGAGTGTCAACCAACTTCAGTCTGCACCAAAGCCGGTTACCTCACTACTTTCTAAAGGCCAAGATGAGTTAACTAGGGTTCTAAAAGTTAGTTAGTGCATTGACAACATATGGCAGCCTCATATTATCCTCAACTTGACTTAAGGAACATAAGCACCAACCAAGAAGTCGCACTAACTATGGCCACCAGATCAACCATATCGATATACGTCGTACAGTTTCCTTGGTCTATTGCCATTTACCTAAGGTACACTAGATCCGGGTTAGGACCTTTCACACATAAGAGCACCCCAACAAGATAATATAAAGCAAACAAGGCAAACAATTTAAAGTGATCTTAATTCCTAAGGGTACCCCTCTTAAATTTAAATCCCCAGCAGAGTCGCCAGTTCTGTAACACGGTGGGAGAACTGACTTTAGTTATGTTGCGGATAACAAGAGTCGCCACCGACTTTTATTTTATCCAAAAGGAAAGGGTATAAAAGAACAGGAAAGACCTTTAAGAGATATTTTTGGGTCCGGGGGGTAGGTTATGCAAAGGGAAGGTGTTAGCACCCTTTACATCCATGGTTATCCATGGGCTCTTAGTTACTTAGCTCACTTTGAATTGTTTTTGAAAAGGTGTAGTGTGTGAATAGAAAATTTTCATAATAGTTAATAATGATCCATGTACGGATGCGTAAAAACTTGTGTTTGAAAATTTGTTTGAAATTTGTTAAGTGTTTGAAAATTTGGAATGAAGTGAGCAAGCAACTAGGAGGTACCTACCCTAAATTTTAAGTCTTTCTGTTCTTTATCCTTTAAATGGTAAGACTATCCCTATTATTAAGGAATAGGTAGTCATTACCTTGGATGTGAGGGACATATGAGGGACATCTGTTTTTATGAAGGCAACTGTGAGGTGTATTAAGCATTTAGGAGGGTCTATCATCATTATTCGAAGGGACTTGATCTTTAAAGGCAACCATTAGGGACTTGATGATGTTTCTTTTAAGGGACTTGCTTTATACACCCCACTTGACCTTATGATTAGGCAACAATGAGGGATAGCCTTAGAAATGTGAGATGGCGATTAAAAATCGACTTACGTGTGTGAGTGTTTAATTTATATTTATCTTATAATTAAAGTGATCTAAATTTAATTTTAAATTGAATACATGTTTACACTCCCTAAATTACTAACCATAGCATAAAAATTAAATAAATTACATATTTACAAAATTACACCAAGAAGCAATTACATAATTATAAATAGCAATTAAAAATAAATAGCAAAAAATAAATATATAAGCAAAATATAAATAAATAAGTAAAAATAAATAAATAAGCAACAATAATAAGGGTTAGTAATAATAATAAAAAAAATTGAATAAAGTTAGTGAAATAATAATAAGCAAAAATAAATATTAATAATAATATGGTTAGTAATAATAACAATAATAAATAAAATTAACAATAATGTTATAACATGATAAAAATAATAAACACAAAAATTAAAATTTTAATATATAGACATTTATTTAAAAAATATGAACAATTAAAGGATTATGGTAATATTTTAATTTATGTACAAATTATTAAATTATTTATAATTACAAAATTAAATTATTATAGATTTAGTTGTTTCTAAACACATATTAAAAATTATTTACATATAATTTAGGTTATAAACAAATTAAAAGAAAAAATATTTACATATTATATAAGAAAATAGACTATAATTATATTTAAAGATTACATTTACAAAAATTAATCATATTTAAGATTATATTAAATAAATATATACATGATAATTATATTAAGAATTAGAAAATAAAAATCATTTAGAAAATAAAATTAGGGTTTTTTACAAAATTAAGATTCATTTAGAAAATATTTTTAGGAATTATAATATAATATACAAAATTATTTTAATTAATATACATATATTATAATTTAATTACATAATAAAAGAAAATGATTTAAATTGAAAAAAATAAAAGTTTAGAAATTTTTTTAGAAAAAAAATATAAGTGTTGTTTTAGATATTTATTAAATATACATATTCAATTTTTTTTTTTATTAATAATAAGAGAATAGTTAACTAAATAAATTAAACAGAAAAATTGATAAAAAGAAAACTTACCTTGGCAGGTCATTCTGCCTGCAAGCATCAAAACCTTCCACTAGGCCAGCCAAGCACGTGTGGTAAAGAAGGGATAACAATTGGTTTTGTTCTGTAAAACCTGAAAATTCAGAAAAATAAGAAGCAAAAAGGCCTGGGGGAGGATTGAACCCAGGACCTTATGAATACTCAAACGCGCGCATGACCACCTGGCTGGAAGAGCCCATCTGATCTTTGAATGGCAACATTACATAATATATTAAGTTTCCTTTGTAACCTGAAAAAATAGAAAAATAATGGTACAAGGCAGGATTCGAACCCTGGCCCTTTCACAATACACCTGCCTGACTTTCCACTGGGACAAACGCGCGTTTGTGAAATATGAACAGGATTAATACATAATATTTTAAAACGAAATTTGAATTTCCAGAACAGGCGCGAATTGGCTTCGTCTTCTTCCTCATAACCTGCAAAATTACCTGCGAATATTACTACAACTTTTCCTGCGATTTAAATTTGCAGGAAGACCTATGTTCTTCAAGCGCAGTGAATCAGGCCAAATCAAACCACAATAATATCAACAAACAATTTCCCATGATCAATACAGTTCAATTATGTTATTTAGAGGTCTTTAAATCACTCAAATCACAAAGCCCTAAAACTGAGCTTTAAACCCTAACAATGGCCGTTTGCTTATTAGGTCACGAAACTTCAAGTTTCTTGTCCAGAATCGATCCTTGGAACCTCACAAACACTAAAACACAACCAAAATTCATTAGCAATACATGAAAAATTAGAATCGAAAAAATAATTTTTAAGAACAATGGCCATTCGGTTTATGCAATATGGGGTGCTTGAGATGCATATGAGTATTGGTTTAGCTTCATGGATGCCCAAGGAACATGTCTATGTTCTTATTTTACCTTCTAGAGCCCTGGAAATCCGAAACCGAATGTGAGTTTTTGGATGTTTTTTTGAACAATGGAACTTACACTTAGAGGCAGAGAATTCGTGGCTGGGCAATAGGGTTGTGTTTAGTATATATAAGTGATTGAATTTAGGTTAAAAAATTGATTGGTTGTGTTCAAGATTTGATTCAAAAAGATTCACAATGATCATGCTTTAAAATCCAAATATTCATGTATTAAGGCTTGCTATCTTTGGACAAATCTCATGATCTTATTCCTTTTCAATTCCAATCAGCATTGAAGACATTCTAGAAACCAAATCTCCATCAAATATCATATTTTCATATTTTATTTCTATTTAAAATGATTTTTTATGAATTAAATCAAAATAAATAAAAATAAAATAATAAAAATTCTGATTTTTAATCATTTGGGTTGTGCATGATGCTAGTGTATGGATTGGATCATAATTTGGCCAGCCCATTTGGAAAGAATTGGTTCTAGACCTCCATTTTCATCATAAACCATCACAAAATTTCCCAACTTTGCAAGGTCACATATCCTTCAATTTTAATGCTATAAGGGTGTTATTGGACATTTTGGAAAGCTTGAAGAGTCCTCTAACCAACCCCATTGGTTTCATGTCCATATCATTTACCAATCTCAAGTTATGCCCTTTTGAAGTTGTTGACTTTTTGTTGACTTTCAAAAGGACCTATAATGTCTTAGCTCATACCTTCCAACTGAAGCATTTTTGGGCTTGGCTTGTGAGACACAAAGTTGTAGAGAATTCAATTTCCTTCAAAATGAGCTTTGGGTGGAGACTTGGTGATGAAGTATGTGAAAGTTATGGCTGGTCAAAGTTCAGTTGACTTTTACTGAGGAAACCCTAATTTAGAAACTCCTGATTCTTGATGATCTGGAATCTCCTTGATGAATCATGATCAACCCTTGATCAAATGATGAATTATACTTCATATACTTGATGTTGGCAAAAAATCATGAAGTTTGACTTTGGTTTGACCTCAGTTTGACTTTTTAACTGCATTGATTGATTTTGACTTATCTGATCATCTGACTGAGCAAACTTCTGAGAAAAGTCTTGAAACTTGTCATGGGGGTTCTTACACACATATAAGATGTTATGAAGCTCACTTGAAGTCTTGGAAGTTCATTTAGCCTGATTAAAGTCAAAACCCTAGTTTTGGATGCACTGCTTAGGAGGTGCATTGTCTGAGGGAATTGTCAACTCTTCTGACCAATTGTGAACCTTGTGAACCATCATAAAATGTCTTGTGAACCTCATGGGAGGTATTGTGAACCTTGTGAACCTTGTGAACCTTGTGAACCTTCATGAAATGACTTGTAGACTTCATGAACCTCATGAAAGGTTTTGTAAATGTTGAGAAACTTGTGAACCTTGTGAACCTTCATAAAGTGACTTGTAGACTTCATGAACCTCATGAAAGGTATTGAAAGCATTGTGAAATTTGTGAACCTTGTGAACCTTCTTAGAACACAAAGTCTTGTATTGTGAGGGCAAATTTTGGGGTGCAACATTCACCAACACTGATTTGACTACGGAAGGCCGCAATCATAACAAGGCTTTGCACATTACCATGGAATGTAAGGGTGCAGTTCTTTCCCATGTGCTGGTAGACACATGATCATCCCTCAATGTCTTGCCTAAAAAAGCCCTTGTGAAGCTGGAGTATGACGGATTGGCATTACGGCCCAGCAACTTGGTAGTAAGAGCCTTTGACGGTTCTAAGAGATCAGTTCTGGGGGAAATTGAGTTGCCTATAACGATTGGCCCGCAAACATTCAAAACGACCTTCTACGTGATGGATATACAGCCTGCCTACAGCTGTCTATTGGGTAGGCCATGGATTCACGCCACTGGCGCCGTGACCTCAACCCTTCACCAGAAGTTAAAATTCGAGTGGGAGGGCCAAGTCGTTACTATCTGTGGAGAGGAGGATATTTTTGTTAGCCACCTGGCTACCTACAAATATATTGAGATGGATTGGGAGATCCATGAAACGATGAGTCAAGGGTTTGAGGCCTTGAACATAAATGAAACTTCTGCTGTACCTGGAACCTCAATGACATCATACCAACAAGCCCGAAAGGTTGTTGAAGAAGGAACTGCCCAAGGCTGGGGCAAACTGCTACCTGTGGAGAAGAAAGAGGATAGATTTGGGTTGGGTTACAAACCAACTCAACAAGATCAAGCAGAGGCTGCTAAGGAGCCCAATTTTGTTAGTGGGGGGATGCTCACCCCCGATGCTGTCAACAATTTGGAAGACGAGGATGAAAGCGACCGCAACCTGGAGAGTTGGATCCGTCCAAAGATCCTGGGGAGCAGTATCTCAAACTGGTCTTCCCAGGAAATTATAAGAGTTACTCCTGCAGAGTAATTATTATTTCCTGTATTTTTATAGCATGCATCAAAGTCCTGCATCTTGCCCAAGATGACAAGACTCATTTTGTAATCGGGCCATCTGTAATTTTTGTGCAACAAGATTAATCAATGAAATATCAGACATCTTTTGCAAATGAGTCCTTTTCTTTTCCGCTCACTGTTTTTCCATTTTTCTTTTTGTACAAAAAATAAATGGCAGTGTTTTCAAAATGACAATTTTATTTCACTTTTCTAAAACAAGATTAAAATCAAATCACTAAAATGAACAAACTGAACCCTTGCAGAGAGTGCCTTCCAGACAGCACCGACAACAGCACGGCTATGACTTCGTATGACTTTGACAATCCAATCAATCAAGCTGACGAAGGGGTTGAAGAAGAATACGAGCTTCCTGAAGAGCTAGCCAGGTTGTTGAGACAGGAGGAAAAGGTTATCACTCCTCATCAAGAGGAGGTGGAAACGATCAATCTTGGTACAGATGAAGATGTGAAAGAAGTTAAAATCGGGGCCTGCCTACAAGACTCAGTGAAGAGACAACTGATTGACCTGCTTCAAGAGTATGTGGACGTGTTTGCTTGGTCTTATCAAGATATGCCGGGTTTGGACACCGATATTGTTGTGCACAAGCTGCCTTTAAGAGAAGAATGCCCACCGGTTAAACAGAAACTGCACCGTACTCGCCCAGACATGGCAATGAAAATCAAAGAAGAGGTACAAAAGCAATGGGACGCCGGGTTCCTTGCTGTAACTAGCTATCCGCCGTGGGTTGCTAACATAGTACCTGTGCCTAAGAAATACGGCAAAGTAAGAATGTGTGTTGACTACCGGGACCTGAACAGAGCTAGCCCAAAAGATGATTTCCCATTACCTCACATTGACGTATTGGTGGATAATACGGCTCAGTTCTCGGTATTCTCCTTCATGGACGGATTTTCAGGATACAATCAGATTAAAATGTCACCTGAAGACATGGAGAAGACAACCTTCATCACACCTTGGGGCACGTTCTGTTACAAGGTAATGCCATTCGGACTGAAGAATGCTGGTGCAACATATCAACGGGCTATGGTAACATTATTCCACGATATGATCCATAAAGAAATCGAATGTTACGTGGATGACATGATTGCCAAGTCCCTCACTGAAGAAGATCACCTGGTGAATCTGCTGAAGTTGTTCAAGCGTCTGAGGAAGTACCAACTAAAGTTGAACCCCAACAAGTGCACATTCGGGGTGCGATCTGGCAAGCTGCTGGGATTTATTGTAAGTGAGAAAGGGATTGAAGTTGACCCCGATAAAGTCAAAGCCATTCAGGAAATGCCTGCGCCGAAGACAGAAAAAGAAGTTCGAGGGTTCTTAGGTAGATTGAACTACATCTCAAGGTTCATATCTCACCTTACAGCAACTTGTGAGCCCTTGTTCAAATTGTTGAGAAAAGAACAGACGGTCAGGTGGAACGAAGATTGCCAGAAGGCTTTTGACAAGATCAAGGAGTACTTGCAAGAACCTCCAATCCTTATGCCTCCAGTTGAAGGAAGACCTCTAATCATGTATTTGACAGTATTAGAAGAGTCAATGGGGGTGTGTGTTGGGCCAGCATGACGAGTCTGATCGAAAAGAGTATGCGATATACTACCTAAGCAAAAAGTTTACCGACTGTGAACAACGTTATTCACTGCTCGAGAAAACTTGCTGTGCTTTAGCGTGGGCTGCTCGCCGACTGAGACAGTATATGTTGACCCACACTACCTTGTTGATCTCAAAGATGGACCCAGTCAAGTACATATTTGAGAAGCCAGCACTTACCGGACGGGTTGCAAGATGGCAAATGATCCTCACAGAATATGACATCCAGTACACCTCTCAGAAAGCCATCAAGGGCAGTGTATTGTCTGAATATCTTGCTGAGCAACCTATTGATGATTACCAGCCTATGAGATTTGACTTCCCTGATGAAGACATCATGTTCATAAAAGCAAAAGATCATGAAGAGCCTGTTCACTGAAGGGCCTGACCCAGAAGAAGAGTGGACTATGATGTTTGATGGGGCTGTTAATATGAATGGTCGTGGTGTTGGTGCAGTACTCATTACACCTAAGGGAGTTCACATGCCTTTCTCGGCAAAACTCACTTTCAACTGCACTAACAACGAAGCTGAATACGAAGCTTGCATTATGGGTCTTGAGGAAGCCATTGACCTCAGGATCAAGACGTTGACCGTATTCGGAGATTCAGCTCTGGTAGTTAATCAAACCAACGGCAAATGGTACACACACCAAGATCATCTTATACCCTACAGGGATTATACAAGGAGGTTATTGACTTTCTTTACAACAGTCAAGCTTGAGTATATCCCTCGGGACGAGAATCAGTTTGCAGATGCTCTTGCTACCATTTCGTCCATGATCAAAGTTCAAGCTGCCAACTTTGTACCTCAGATTTCAGTGTCCAGACTTGACAGACCAGCATATGTGTTCGCGGCAGATGTTGTCAAAGATGATAAGCCTTGGTTTCATGACATTAAGTGCTTCTTGGAGGATCAGACATACCCACCTGGGGCATCTTCCAATGATAAGAAGACATTAAGAAGGCTTGCTGGTAGTTTCTTCCTGAACACTGATGACTCCCTATACAAGAGAAACTTTGATATGGTACTCCTCAGATGCGTTGATAGAACAGAAGCAGACTTGTTAATGCATGAAGTGCACGAAGGATCCTTTGGTACCCATGCTGGAGGGCATGCCATGGCCAAGAAGTTGCTAAGATCAGGGTATTATTGGATCACAATGGATGCCGACTGTTGTGCCTATGCCAGAAAATGCCATAAATGCCAGATTTATGCGGATAAGGTGCATGTGCCTCCCAATCCTCTGAATATAATGTCTTCACCCTGGCCCTTTGCCATGTGGGGCATTGATATGATTGGCAAAATTGAACCGACTGCTTCAAACGGCCACAGATTCATCCTGGTTGCCATTGATTATTTCACCAAATGGGTCGAAGCAGCTTCATATGCAAATGTTACAAGACAAGTGGTAGCCCGATTCCTGAAGAGAGATATCATATGTCGGTATGGAGTGCCCGAGCGAATCATTACTGATAATGGTTCCAACTTGAACAACAAAATGATGGCTGAACTGTGCCGGGACCTCAAGATCCAACATCACAACTCTTCTCCTTACAGGCCAAAGATGAATGGCGCTGTTGAGGCAGCCAATAAAAATATCAAGAAGATTGTGCAGAAGATGGTAGTCACTTACAAAGACTGGCATGAAATACTACCATTTGCCTTTCATGGGTACCGCACGTCTATCAGGACATCCACTGGGGCAACACCGTATCAACTTGTGTATGGTATGGAAGCAGTCCTACCTGTTGAAGTTGAATTACCCTCTCTACGGGTACTGATGGATGTTAAACTGAGTGAAGCAGAATGGGTTCGGACCCGATACGAACAACTGAGTCTGATTGAAGAGAAAAGATTGGCTGCAATCTGTCATGGGCAGTTATATCAGAAGAGAATGAAGAAAGCCTTCGATCAGAAAGTCAGGCACCGAGAGTACCAAGTAGGAGATCTTGTGCTGAAAAGAATCCTCCCTCCTCATACAGACCACAGGGGCAAGTGGACCCCGAACTATGAAGGACCATTCGTAGTAAAGAAAGTTTTCTCTGGTGGAGCACTGATGCTCAGCACCATGGATGGTGAAGAATTCCCGTCCCCTGTGAATTCAGATGCAGTTAAAAAATACTTCGCATAAAAAATGACCCGCTGGACATAAAAACAGAATGTAAGTTCAGGCAAAAATAGGGCATCCCGGCGAGTCAGAAACAGAATAAAAGACTCGGGAAAAAATAAGGGAAAATTAACAAAAATGTACACCCGCTGAGTTGAAAAGCTGCATTGGACAACTCAGGCAAAAATGGGTATCCCGATGGATTGAAAACCCGAAGGGGCGATCCAGGCAAAATAAGGGAATAAGCGAACAACTGCATTCTGAATTCGTCTGTAACGCTTACAACTCGGTAAGTTTCGAAAGGATCAACCTTCAATCAGAATCAGCCTTCTTCAGAAAGCAAGACGAGAAGAACGTCAAAAGTCATACAAGTCATAGCAAAAGAGGAAGCTCCTTAAAGCGTCGTCAACATTGCCAGCATTTTGTTTCTCAATTTGTAGCAATCCTCTCATTTTAGGAGATATATTTCTTTGACTGTATCTTGCCGATCCAGGGCACATGAATTAATGAAATCAGATTTTCAGTCACGTCTCGTCTCGTACATTCTATTTTCATTTGCAAAATGTCTGATGTCTCCAAAAAAATTGATTGCATGAATACAGATGCTTATTTTCAAAAAAATAAAAACACGTGCTTGCAGGAAATATACTTACTCTCAGAAGTGTCTAACTCCTATGACGGAATCCAGTAAAGGATACCTCAGGATTACTTGTGCGTTTCTCTATCTTTTCAGGATTGCAGGTATCCAAAGCACAACTTGGGGCATGCAAACTTCATCCCAGCAAGTTGACAAATCAACACTCAGCCTTAGCACCCAAAGTGTCTTCTCCCCAGCTGAGTTTCCACTTGATATTTCTCCCCAGCCGAGGTGCCAACCTTGCTTCCTCCTCAGCTGAGTACAAAAGCCAGGGAACCATCTTCCCCACAGAGCTTCAGCCTCTATCCAGAAGAGCAACGCACGAAGGAATCACAACAGAGTGACGAAAGCTTCTACAAACCCCAGCTGGGTCTCTCATTTACTGGAATAGGTCTATCATTGACCCATATCCCCAAGCAGATGTCACCACGTCAGATCTACCAATGATCTCATCCCCAGCTGGGATGTCCATTTCAAGCAAGATCGACCAAAGATCTTCACAGCAACGGGATCCGAGTCCCGGATTGGTATCCTCGCATAATCATAGCATTCACATCATATTCACCCACAAAGCGTAGCATTCCGTCTAGTGCGGAGCATTACGGCAAAAATCAAACATATAGCATAATCATAAGCCATGTTTTGAATCAAACACTCGTGAATAATGACACCATCAACATACATAAGACTCCCCCCAAAAATCCCCAGCGGAGATTCCCCAGCAAACACAGTTGCCTCACATTCACAAACACCAGTATAAACTCTCTTTGGCACCCGTCCGTGTCAATACTCCCCAGTAAAGTCGCCTGAACACTCTGTGCAAACAAGTACCACTCGTATTATAGATACTTTTTGACACCCGTCCGTGTCATATCCCCAGCATAAAGCCAAAGACATCCCCTTTGCACTCATACACTTATATGCACATTTCCTTGACACCCGTCCATAAACACTTTGTACATCAGGTACTTGTTTATACTATACTCTTCTCCTTTTGACACTCGTCCGTGTCACTCTCCCCAGCAGATTAAACACTCATCTATACACCACTCACACTTATACAGGTACTCGTCCGTATCTTATATACACCATGTATATCCCCACAGATTCGACACTCGTCCGTGTTCTTTGTTAACCAGTTGGTACTCGTCCGTATCATCATCTCAGAACATGCGTCAAGCGTTTGTTTCTACCTGATACTCGTCCGTATCATAGTCTTAAGGATGCTCGTCCGCATCTTTAATCCATACACCGTGTCAAACACTTCTGTCTTCTTGAATTTAGACACTCGTCTGTGTCTATCATTCCCCAGAAGAATCCCTTCAGGTTCAACACTCGTCCGTGTTCTCTGTTAACCCGTTGATACTCGTCCGTATCATCATCTTTGAACACGTGTCAGTATTTGTTTCTACCCGATACTCGTCCGTATCGTAGTCTTAAGGATGCTCGTCCGCATCTTTAATCTATACACAAACATCTAAACACTTATACTTTTTGTTTCTTGGATGTAGACACTCGTCCGTGTTTACTACTCCTCAGTAGATCGCCAACGAAGTAAAATTTTCTATCCGACATTCGTCCTATGTCGTGATATTTAGCAGCCGTCCCCTGCTAGGTGGTCGTCCTCCACCTTTTGATGATCGTCCTTCATCATTTTATCCAATGGCCGTCCCCATTGTTGATTTTGGTTATCTGGCATTCGTCCTATGTCATGATAAACCTTGAGAGCAGCCGTCCCCTGCTAGGTGGTCGTCCTCCACCTCTTGATGGTCGTCCTCCATCATGCTCATCCGATGGCCGTCCCCATCGTTGACCTTTTATCCGGCATTCGTCCTATGTCGCGATATTTTCGGCAGCCGTACCCTGCCAGGTGGTCGTCCTCCACCTTAGATGACCGTCCCTCATCTTAACCCAACAGAGCAGCCGTCCCCTGCTAGGTGATCGTCCTTCACCTTTGATGACCGTACCTCATCATCTGTTTATTTCATTTATTCTTTAACCCGATGGCCGTCCCCGTCGTGGTCTCTCTTCCTTTCAGTTTAACCCGATGGCCGTCCCCATCATTGGTTACTTTACTTTGTGAACTTGATGGCCGTCCCCGTCATGTTCCATTAATCCCCAGGAATTTTATAGCTTTATCTTGATGGCCGTCCCCATCATAATTCTTTTTATCCCCAGCATGTCGACCGTCCCCGTCATTGCTTCATTTCCCGCACTTTTTCCTGCATGTCGGCCGTCCCCGTCATTGCTCTTTACCCAGCAGTCGTCCTCTGCTCGACGGTCGTCCTCCGTCGCCCACACTTTACAATATACTTTATTTTCTTTTACAATCTATATCCTTTTTCTTCTTCATTCTGTGAGTGCAAATTTTGGACTGTCTTTGGTATTCAACCACGAGTTATCTTGTTTGCCTGATAAGCCGTCGCTTACACCCTGCACAGCTAACTCATGTTTGAATAGGGGCAGCTGTAAACACCCCAAATTTGCCCTCACCCATTCACACCATGGCTTTTGATCATTTCATATGCATAAACTCAATCATACCATCTCATATCACATTTTTGATTCACTGCATAGGTTCTAAGTCATCTGCATCTAGGGTTTGTGATCTGAGCAATCCAAGAGCTTCTTGAGCCACTCCAAAGGCCATCAATCACTTCAAAGGGGTCTATGTGTGTTCAAGTATCATATTATACTCCCTCAAAGTCAAGAATGTTAAAGAATTACAAGAACTGAGATTGGTATGGAAGCAGAGCCAGGCTTGACTGCACAGATGACCTAAAATTAGGGTTTTGGTTTCAGAGGCCATAACTCCAAATTTTTTGGTCATTCTTGTTTCTATTGGTCTCTATATGGTATAGGGAGTATGCATATCAATTTTCATGAAGAAATTCCATGGGGTAGTCATCTGATCAAGAGTTGACTTTTCAAGCAAGTCAGTGCAAAATCAAGGCATCTGAGGCCCCCAATGACCCAACCAAAGGGTGTTCTTCATCATTTTGAATGTATATGATCTTTATTTGATCATAGAAGATGTTGGAAGTTCACAAAATTCAAGAATTTCAAGTCTTTTGCAAAGTTGACTTTTTGGGCAAGGTTGACTTTTAAGGAAAATGTCATTTTAGGCAACTTTTTCAACCCTTACTTTTTGATTCAAAAAGGCTTCAAATGAAAAAACTTTGGTCATGAAAGTTGTAGAATAGATCTTTCCCTTTTCAAAAAGTACAAGAACATGACCTAATTCATTTTGGATCAAAAGTTATGGCTCATCAAAGTTGGCAAAAATCACTAAATTTCAAGTTATGCACCAAATGGAAAACTTGCATTTTCTCATGCCAAGCATTCTATTGACCTCAAAATGACTTCTAAACTTCATCACATAATCATACATGACCTAAAAACAGAATTGGCCCAAGGAGTATCTCATTTTTGTGCTTTGATTTTCAAATGTTCATAAGTCATTTTTCATAAAGGTACAAAGAGGGATACTTGGCAAAATCATCCCCCCATGAATTATGTGATCACCATTTGGTTTCTATGCATTGCCATGACTAAATGAAGTTCCATACACCAAAATTCAGCAAGAATCATCTCATGTACATAGCACAAAATCACAAGAAAGCACAAGTGGGCAAGTTGCAAGATCTATCATAGCTCATGATCCACATGTTGCAGACATTCACAAGCAATCTAAGGGTCATCCTTGACTCAAGCTGAGGCAAGACAAGCCCTTAGACAGCTGCTGCCATAGCCCATGCTGCAAGTACCAATCACATTGACTTTTTGGCCAAAACCCCCATACTCTTGGAACAGTGAGCAGCCACCTCTACTGACCTGCTCCACAGGCTACTCATACATCTTGGGAGTGTTATAGCAAGGCATTGGTCATTGAAACAAGAAAGAACACAGCCTTCACAAAAATCAGTAAAGAACTCCTCTTCTTCGAATCTCCCTCTCCAACCATCAAACACCCAATTTCTCTTCACCAATCAATCATACACACTCAAGAGAACCAAAATCCACCATTGAAGTAGCTTGAAACCTCACAAATCCTGACTGTGGAATCTGCTGCACCAGAACACTTCTTCTCAAATCAGCCATCCACAAGAACTCTGAAGCATCTCATTGAGTTCAAGAGGGTCAAAGAAGTTCATTTGCACAAGTGGGAGACTCTGGAAGCTCACCATTGAAGCTTTCCAGCTCAGGTATGGCCAAGAACTCTTTTTCACAGAGCTTGCTTTTCTTGCTATAAAATGGAAGTGTGTGTTGTGCTGATCATGATGATGTCCTTAGAATTGAAAATAGTGAAGGAATGATCATTTTATGCTTCTCTGAAATTTTGCCCGTGTTTGAGTTTGAGCTTGTTCTTCTTTGTTCATGGTGGATAAATGGTTTTTAGGGATGGATTTAGGTTTAGTTTGAGGAGGGGAAGGTTTCTGGGCATTTAATTTGACTGGGGGTAGCCTATAGAAGAAGCTAGGGTTTTGACCCTGTCGGAGAAGACGACCGGAGCTCATCTCCGGTCGCCTGAGGGTGATTAGGGTTAAGCCTGATTAATTACGCAACTTTGAATCTCGTCCCTTAGATGTTGTTTCCCGTGCGCTTGTGAACGGCCCAGATGAGTCATTATGCCCTAATCCTGTTTAATTAAATAAATCTTAATTAATTAAACCAACTTCAAACCTCAGCCATCAGATTACGCGCGTTTAAGAGCTTTGAACTTGGGCCTTGGATCTTGATTACTCCCAGTCTTGTTGACTTGCACGCACAACCTCTGGATCTTCCAACTTTCAATCTAAGCCACTCATACTGCATACTTTGTATTTTTATTTCATTTTCTTTATATTTTATTTCTCATATTTATTAAAAATAGCAAAATACATTTAAAAATTATGAAAATTTTCATCAAGGTTTTCATTAATTTTTAAAACACAAAAACATTTTTATTTTTATTTTTTGCATTCAAAAAAATATTTTTAAATATTTAAAAGTTTATTTTTAATTAATTAATGAGAATTAATTAATTAAAAATACTTTTAGGTATTTAAAAATCACCAAAAAAATTCATGAAACATTTAAAACCATTTATAAACATTGTACAACCCTCAAACCAAATTTCTTTTTTGATCTTGATGCATTTTGATAATTTTCCATGGAATTAATTCATTTTTAAAGCATTATTTTGATCCAAACTTCCAAAAATCATTTCTGCCTAATCATTGAGAGTTGGACTTTGATTCTTTTTGAATTGTGTTTAGCATATCATGTAGTTTGTGAGATTAAATTGGCATGAATTGATCTTGCATTTTTCATTTGTTTGGCATTTTTCTTGTTAAGGAACCCTAAAACCCTAGAAAACTTAGGAAAATCATAACTTGAATTAGGTTAAGAGTTGGAACTTTTCCTTTGGGCAGTGAGTTGGTATAGGTTTAGGGATCCTTTGAGTGTATTTTCAATTTTTTATGTTGATGTTTGCTTCTGATTTTGGTTTTTGTTTGAGGCATTGATCATAAACCCTAATTTGGGCTTCCATATGCATCCATCTTGCATTTGCTTGCATGACATGACTTGCCATAGCATTTTTTGCATCCATTTGATTCATGTGACATCTTAAGACACATTGAAAGCATGTTTGATCATTGCATCTTGCATTTACCATGTTGTATGCCATTTGCATTTCATAACTTTTCATGTATGTTCATGTTTCTTAACTTGTTTCATTTGCATCCATGAACTTGTATGATCATCCCCATGTGTTGTTTCATGTTTGTAGCATCTCATAGCATCTTTAACATCATGTATGTGCTTCTGGTTTTGCTTTTCATCATGACATTTCATTCCATTTTGCATTGCATTGCATTCCTTTCACTAACTTTTCAGGTGGTAAGCAACTTTGAGAAGTGAATTTGCCTTCACTTCTCACATTTTCTTTTCATCTCTCTTGCATCCATGCTGCATTTTGTTATGTGTTTGACATTGAGCTTGCTCTTTCTTTTTCATCTTACTTTCTTTCCTCAAGTGACTTGTCTTCTTAAATGAAGCAAGTTACTTTGCTTCTCTTTGATCCTTTCATCTGCTTCCTGGTGGTTCCATTGAAGATCTTTCTTGTTAAACCTCACAAACCTTAGGAA
Organism: Lathyrus aphaca; assembly: GCA_963966055.1. Lineage (NCBI taxonomy): Eukaryota > Viridiplantae > Streptophyta > Magnoliopsida > Fabales > Fabaceae > Lathyrus > Lathyrus aphaca. The sequence continues at coordinate 721,817,333 of OZ014519.1, read as the reverse complement.
CAACCAAGCATGACAATGATTAGGGTTTTGATTAGTCTCCCCTCTTAGTTTTTCCTTTGTGTCTCTTTGAGTCTTCTCTCCTCATCTCATAATCAGGGACTAAACCCTAAAGGCTTTAAGGCTTTGTGATTAAGCTTATGCCTGCATCCTTCTGTAAACACCCCAAATTTGCCCTCACCCATTCACACCATGGCTTGTGATCATCTCATATGCATAAACACAATCATACCACCTCATATCTCACTTTTGATTCACTACATAGTTTCTAAGTCATCTGCACCCAGGGTTTGTGATCTGGGCAATCCAAGAGCCCCTTGAGCCACTCCAGAGGCAACCAATCACTTCAAAGGGATCCATATGTGTTCAAGTATCATATTACATCTTCTCAAAGTAAAAAATTCCAAAGAATCACAAGAACTAGGGTTTGAATGGATGCAGAGCCAAGTTTGACTGCACAGTTAACCTAAAATTAGGGTTTTGGTTTCAGAGGCCATAGCTCCAATTTCTTTGGTCATTATTGTTTCCATTGGTCTCTATATGGTATAGGGAGTATGCATATCAAGTTTCATGAAGAAATTCCATGGGGAAGTCATCTGATCAAGAGTTGACTTTTCAGACAAGTCAGTGTAAAATCAGGGCATCTGAGGCCCCCAATGACCCAACCAATGGGTGATCTTCATCATTTTGAGTGTATATGATCTTTATTTGATCATGGAAGAAGGTTGAAGTTCATAAAAATCAAGAATTTAGGGTTTTTGCAAATGTTGACTTTTTGGGCATAGTTGACTTTTCAAGAATGCTTCATTTTAGGTCATTTTTCAAGCCTTGATTATTGATCCAAAAAAAGCTTCAAATGGAAAAACTTTGGTCATGAAGGTTGTAGATCTCATCTTTCCCTTTTCAAAAAGTACAAGAACATGATCAAATTCTTTTTGGATCAAAAGTTATGGTGTGACAAAGTTAGCAAAAATCATTTATTTTCAAGATATGCACCAAGTGTGAAAGTTGCAAAATCATGTACCAAGGCAAAATGCAACTTCTAATTGGCATCAAACCATCACATAAACATCATGTAAGTCCTAAAATTCAGAATGAACTAGGCATTGCTCATGTTTCATGACTTTTGGGACAAGGTCTTTCCATATGAACCAAAAAGCCAACAACTTGCAAAATCATCATGATCACTTCACCCACTTGATGCATTGGATGCTGCACTTTGTCTAGCCTCTCACCTCACCTTGCTGCACCAGAACCAGCCCATGTACTAGCTATAGATCAACCCATACTTTCCTTACACAAAATTTGACTTTTTGCAAAAGGTGACTTACCAATCAATAAAGCACATGTCCAATCATCTGACCAATGAGAGAGGTTTATGTGGACAAAGAGCAAGCCATTCCATACATCTAGCAAGGCTGAAACTCACTCATCCAACACATTCACAAAAACACTCCTTTTTGCATAAGCCTTCGAATCTGCCTCCACAAGCTCAGAACACTCAAACCATTTCCACACTTCAACTCACCATACTTCATAGACCTCAAAGCACCAAGAGCCAGGCTTGATTTGAGCAAGAACACCCCATTGCCATTCTTCACCTCAGCCTGCATTTTCCTTCGAATCTCTCTCCACAAACCTCAAACACAAGAACAAACTCCACCAACAATCTCTACTCACCTCACTGACCAGAAACCAACCATTGTTTTGGCCTGAAACACCCCATGTCTCAAATACGATTTTCACATGCCCTTGGTCAGAGCTTCTGCAAACTCACTCCAGAGGTTGTTTAAACTCCAACTAAGCATCCAAAGCTTCAAAGGTGGATCATTGGGACCTGATTGAGCCAAAGAATCATCCAGAAAGCTCCTAAATCAAAAGCTCCATCTCAGGTGACACCATGAACTTTTTTTCCAGAACTCCATTTTCTTGTTAGAATCTTGTTTAGCATGTTGCACTGATCATTGGGATCTATGTACTTTTGAAAATAAGCCAGAAATGAGTATGTTATGGTGTTCTGAAAGTTTGACCTAGAAATTTCATTGCTTCGATTCTTGTTTGTGTGTGAGTTTAAACATGATTTGATGCTGGATTCGTGCTTAGGGTAGTTGGTAGATGGTTTCTGGAGGTTTGGAGCTTCTGATTTGGCCTGGGGAGAGAGATGGCATTTTGAGGTGAACGGAGAAGATGACCGGAACACTGTTCCGGTCATCTGAGAGTGATTAGCGGCAGGGTTAGGGTTTTAAGCATTAATTAGCGAATTTGAATTTGGACCGTGAGATCTGGCGCCAAGTCAATTCCCGCCCTGGCCACTTTAAATCTCACGCGTTGGATCAGCATACTTTCACTTAATTCATTTAAAATTCATTTATTTTCATATTTATTTCATTTGTTTTGCATAATTATTTAAAAATAGTAAAAAATGCATAAAAATTATGAAACTTTTTCTTCTGAGTTTTATTAATTTTTATGACCCAAAAATATTTTTATTTTATTTTTTATCATTAAAAAAGTATTTTTAAATATTTAAAAGATTATTTTTAATTGATTAATGGAAATTAATTAATTAAAAATACTTTTAGGTATTTAAAAATCACCAAAAAATTCATGAAATGTTCTAAGACATTTAGAAACATTGTCCAACCTTCAAACCAAATTTCTTTTTTGATCTTGATGCATTTTAAGAATTTTTCATTGAATTAAATCATATTTTGTGCATTATTTTGATCATAAGTTCAAAAATCATTTCTGCCTATTTGAGAAGAGTTGGACATTGATTCTTTTTGCTTTGTTTTGTGTTTGGCATGTAGTTTCTAGGGTAAAATGGCCATGATTTGTTTCCTCATTTTCAATTTGTTTGGTATTTCTTTTGTTTAAGAGCCCTAAAAACCCTAATAACTTAGAAAATTCATATCTTGAGATTGGTTGAGAGTTGAGACCTCCCCTTTGGACTTTGGTTTAGTATAGGTTTAGGGTTTCTTTGGGTGGCATTTTCCATTTTTTAAATTAGGTTTTGCTTCTGTTTTTGGTTTTTGTTTGTTGTTTGATCCATAAACCCTAATTTGGGCTTTCATTTGCATACCTCTTGCATTCTCTTGCATAACATGACTTGCCATGCCATTCCATGCCTCCATTTGATTCATTTGACATCATAAGACATGTAGAAAGTATGTTTGATCATTGCATTACATATTTGCCATGTTGTATGCTTTGTATGCTTCCTAACTTGTCATGTGTATCCATGCTTCTAAGCTTGCACCATTTGCACCCATGAACTTGTATGAGCATATCCATGCCTTGCCTCATGTTTGTAGCACTCCATAGCATCATTATCATCATCAACATGCTTCTGGTTTTGTTTTTTTTCATACCCTTTCATCCCATTTAGCATTGCATTGCATCTCTTTCTAACATTTCAGGTGGTAAGTAAACTTGAGAAGTGAATTTGCCTTCACTTCTCATAACTTTTCTTTTCATCTCTCTTGCATCCATTGCTGCATTTCTATATGTGTTTAAGATTGAGCTTGCCCATTCTTGTTCTTCCCACTTTCTTTCTCCAAGTGACTTGACTTCTTAAATGAAGCAAGTTACTTTGCTTCTCTTGATCCTGTTCATCTGCTTCCTGGTGGTTCCATTGAAGATCTTCTTGGTGAAACCTCACAAACCTTAGGAACAACCAAGCATGACAATGATTAGGGTTTTGATTAGTCCCCCCTTCTTAGTTTTACCTTTGTGTCTCTTTTGAGTCTTCTCCTCTCATCTCATAATCAGGGACTAAACCCTAAAGGCTTTAAGGCTTTGTGATTAAGCTTATGCCTGCATCCTTCTCTTAGGATGGAGTGTATAACTTTAATCCTAAGTGTTAAACCCTTAATGTGTTTAAATCCTTTAATCAATTCACTTAATAAGTATCAAGACATCACACTTGTAACTTGGGCCTTGCATTAGGGTTCTAATTCTTCCTTAATTGGTTAAGAAGGACTAACCCTAGTGTTAATGGACAAGTCCCCCTCAAGTTGTCTTACAAATCATAAAACTCACTTCATCATCATATCATTAAATAAAATTCACTTAATCAAAGGCTTGTTTTGTCATGAGTTTAATCCCTAATCATGGATTAAGTTGAGGAGCTTTCCTCAGCTTAAACATTCTCATCTATTATCCTTCTATTAGGATGGTGTAATGAGTCTGTTTAATCCCTGATTATGGCTTAATCTCATTACTTAACACTAAACAAAAACCAAAAACATCTAAATAATCAACAAGTAGGTTAATGATCTTAATCCTATATCAAAGGTGATTAAGTGTGAGAATCTGACTTCACACTTAAGGTATTATCATTACCCCTAATCAGAGGGAAGATGTGATGAGTTTACTAAAGCCATTGGTTTAGGCTTAAGCTCATTAACTTATGACAAACTTTCAAAAGCAATAAAAGACTGAAAATTCAAAAAACAAACAATAATCGTCTCCTTCGGGATTCTTTTCTCATCTCATTCACTCATAAACGAGAACTTGCTTTTTCCGTCTAAATGCAAGACAGTTAGCATCTGTGCCAGACAGATCATACACTTGAGCACAGACAAGCAAGCAGTTCACAGTCAATTCATCTTTCAGTCTCTTTGGGTCGAACTACGGTGTTCTGACTTCCTCATTGCACGAGAGGATACGTAGGCATAACTTAACAGTTATCGAACAAAAGTCTTTGTACATTCCCCCTCCTTCTAGCTTCATTCTTTTAGCCTCATGATCATGAGCAGTTCTTTTTCATTCTCACACTGACACTTTCATACTTCATATCACTTATACACTTTACACTGACACCTGTACATTCTTTTCCAGCTATTTTATACACAGATTGCACTGACACTACCCCTTTAAAACACAAGTCTTTTAAGCGTGGATCCCGTCGAGTACGACGGACAATCTGGGTGCTAATACCTTCCCAGGTTGTAACCAACCCCCTTTCTCAGTCTCTCTGGTTCGCAAACCGTCTTATCCATCTCTTTCTAGGCTTATGCAGCATTGCCTTTCCTCCGGGATAAAAATGCCTAGCTGGCGACTCTATTCATTCTCCAGTGAGTTCACGGCTGTGTGTTCTCATTGTCCCTCTCGCCGACCGTTCGCGTCTGTACCTTCATATGATCCATTTTCATTTGTCGGGAGCGACAGCTTGGCGACTCTGCTGGGGACCCTTATATTGCAACCAGGGCTTCTGGTTCTTTTTGTGGGTTCCTCCTAGCGCTTGATTGATTTGTGTTTACTAGGGTGTTATGTGCTTATTTGTGCTTGTATTTATTTTTGTTTATTGATTTATGTACAGTTTGCTTTACTGCTTTTCTTTAGTGCATTTGTATATATCATACTGTCATGTTGCTGGCTGGATCTGTTGTTTGCTTTGGTGGGTGGGGTTCTATTGAGAGTTAAGGTCCTATACCTGGGACCTGAGTGACACCTAGGCTAGAGTGAATCATATTCTTTCCCATTCCATTTCGGTCTGGTGCGGGAATATGAAACACGGTTCAGATGTGGGTTTCTTCTTGAGAACTCTGTGTTGCAGATTTCCTGCAATGCTAGGGCTATCTGGGAAGCCTGCTAAGTCTGGATGACCTTTAGTATTGACCTTCAGAAACTGAGGTGAATTAGAGGAGGAATTGTTATGGTTATTGTAAACACTGTACCTCCGGGTTGGAAATGTTTACACTTCTCATAACTGATCCAAGTCTGAGGATCCTTGTTCTAGAACACCACCTGTGAGGGGGTTGGGCTGTTTACAGGTTTGCAGGTACCTTGACCTCAGAATACCCTGTTACTTTGATTTGTTAAGAGTACTCCATGTTGGACAGTTCTTGTGATTCTAAAACCCTGGACATATGGCTCTTTATTTGAGCCCCCTACCTTGGTTACTGGATCTATAGACCTCCATCTGGAATTCTTGGACCTATATCAGGGCATTTTGATCAGATCCAGCTCAGTCACAGACCCTTTGCATATCATTTGCATACATAATCATTGCATCATATTGACATTTGCTTATTTGTTTCAGGGTATCCATCTTCATTTGGTTTTGGTTTTGACCCCATCTTCAGTATTGACCTATCTTCACCAGCACCTGCTTCAGTTATCACCAGCACCAGCCAGTCAGTAGCCCTCTTCTTCAGCATCAGCATCAGTACCTGTCTCTACTCAGTCTCAGCATCATGGCTCCTAAAAAGAGCAACATCACCTATCACTTCTTCCAACCAGAGTTATCAGACATCAGGAGGATTCAGACCCTGATCACTCCAGATCACATACCCTTGTTCAGGGAGCATTATGGGGATATACTTGACATGGTTATGGATCTGGACCCATCACAAAGAAGCCTCATCCACACCTGCATTCAGTTCTATGATCCCCCACTGAGATGTTTCACCTTTCAAGACTTTCAGTTGGGCCCTCTGTTAGAAGAATACTCATCATTGGTTGGTTTGCCTATCAGGGGTGGAATCCCTTTCAACCCTGAGATGGTCTTTCCTGCTAATGGAGAAGTAGAAAAAGCTTTGCATCTGGAACCTGTTTTGGTTGAGCAGCATATGACCTCTAAAGCTGGAATCCCTGGTTTTCATCTGGACTTCTTAATTTCTCAAGCTAGTCTAAAGGCTTCCCTGGGGGAGTGGAAAGCTGTTTGTGCTTTGTTGGCCCTAAGTGTATATGGAATTGTGTTGTTTGCAGATGAGCCTCGATTCATTAGCAAGAATGCAATCCATCTGTTCATCTTGAAGAACCCAGTGCCAACTTTATTGGGGGATCTTTACTATTCAGTGCATCAGAGGAATGAGAAGCAGAGGGGAAGGTTAGTGAGGTGTTGTGCTCCATTGTTCCACACTTGGCTTCTCAGGCATCTACCCAGGACAGATGCATTTTTAAACCCTCATCAGCAAAGCAACTGGGCTAAGAGACTCACTGTCCTAACTTCAGCCGATATCAGATGGTGCACTCAAAGCACCAAGGGCAGGGATATCATCACCAGCTGTGGACATTTTCCCAATGTGCCTTTAATAGGAGTTAAGGGAAGTATCAATTACAACCCTCTGTTGTTCAGGAGGCAATTGGGCTATGCACTGGTCCACACTCCTAGGGCACAGGACTTGGTGGAGACCCTTTATTGTGAGAACAAGATTAGTTTGGCTGTTGTTAGGCAGGCTGCCTGGGCCTGGGATAATGTTCAAACCAAGGGAGTCACCATTCTGGGGAAGTGTAATAATGTGGCATCAGCACAATATTATGAGTGGTCCCGTGCCAGGGCCCAATTCTCTGGAATGCCCTTTACCATAGAAGACATGCCTGAGTCATCTTCAGCACCACCCCCTGTCACCATCAGTTTGGAGGAGTTTGAGAGCTTGAAGGAAAGAAATGAGAAGCTAACCCAGGCTTTGCAGAAGACCCTCCGGGAGAGGAGTGAAGGTATGAGGGAAATTGAGAGATTGGAGAAGTTGAGAGTGGAGCATTTGACTAAGATTGAAAAGTCTGGGGATTATATCAAAAAGTCTAAGGCTGGTAAACAAATTCTGAAGAATGCTTGCAAAGAAGCCCAGTTCCAGAGAGCAAGAACAGACTTGTACTTGAAGGAGAGTCAAGCCCGGTAGGTCAGGATCACCGAGGCTCGTACCCTGGAAGACAAGAGAGTTCAAGACAAGATGGAGCAACTAGAAGCAAGTGCAAAAGAACAACAAGAAGCCCTGGCAGCAGCCCAGAGGGAGATATCAGAATTGAAGATCAAAGCAGGGGTGAAGAGGTCCAAGGACCAAACTCAGCACAAGAAACTAGCAGCAGCTATTGCAACCCGGAATCTCCTCATCAGGAATCTCACGGAGCGTCCGGCCGATCCTGTGACCGAAGCACTTCTCAAGGAAGTTCGTGAGGATGAGTTTGGTCTTGGTGTTTGACCATTTGTTTGTTGTTGCCTTCTTTCCGTGCACTTTTATTTTCTTGTAATGTATTTTGACCCCTTAGAGGGCTTGTGTTGTAAAATGAACAAATTGTATCATTTCACCTTCTGTAATATATTTATGTTAGTTTGCGTCACTTGAGTTTTCTTCAAGCAACAACGACAATATCTTCAAAGGGTCTGGAAGGGTCAAAACTGAAGACCAAACCGGATACCTTGAGAGCAAATAAGCATAACTGCATTGCATGCTAACCCTTTGTTTGTTTTGTAGGTTTTGTTTTATTGTTGCTAACCTCTGTTGTGATACCTCAGGAACTATTGCTAGGCGCCGAGTATTTCCCCTCAACCGTCCGCACCGTTATCCAACCCGAAACAACCTTCCGGGAATTCAAATGGATCAGGTACAGCAGGACCTTGCTGAGGTCAGAAATCAAATGGCAAACGAAAGATTAGAAATGAGAACGCAGATGACGCAGTTCATGGAAGTTATGAACAATATGGCTCAGAGCCAGGAAAGACTGAGGGCCATAGTGGAGAGGCAAAATCAAGAGGATCCACACATAGGGACTGCCGGCACCAGTAATAATGAAAGGGTCCAACCTCATGTTAACCCTCCTGTGTTTGGTCCACATCTCCATCCTGAAATCAATATTCCTGCAAATGTTCAAGGGACTGCCACCGCAGCTAGGGTACTTCAAGAAGACCCCCAAGAGGACCAGTTTACAGTAATGGGTGCTGGGGAAGAAGCTTATGATAGGAGATTGGATGAGATAGCTGAGAAGTTGAGGTCCTTAGAATCTCAAAACTCTTTGGGCTTCGACGTCATGGATATGGGCTTGGTAGACGGGGTTAGGATTCCCCACAAGTTCAAGCCTCCATGTTTCAAAAAGTATAATGGGACTTCCTGTCCCCGAACCCATCTACAATCTTTCCTCGGGAGATTAAAAGCTTATACCATGGACGAGAAATTGTGGATGTTCTATTTTGAAGATAGCTTGACTGGAGCTTCGAGGGAGTGGTATTCCCATCTGACAAGAGCAACTATTAGATGCTGGAAGGACCTGGCAGAGGCCTTCATCAGACAGTATCAGTATAATCTAGACATGGCACCCAACAGGACCCTCCTGATGGGAATGTCACAGTCTTCAAGAGAGAGTTTCCGAGAATATGCACAGAGATGGAGACAACTGGCTGCTGCTGTTCAACCACCTATGTCTGAACGGGAAATGGCAGACATGTTCATGAATACCCTTCAGGGAACATATATTGACAGGTTGGCTGCTTTCTCTTCCACTAGCTTTGCAGATGTTGTCATAGCCGGGGAGAGAATTGAAAGCTTGTTAAAAATGGGAAAGATCTCAGATAACGGTGCAAGCTCGTCCAGTAGTACAAGAAAGCCTTTTGCAGGCCCGAGAAGAACTGGCGAGACCAATGCCATCCACACCAACAGGGGCAGGCCCCAATATGCTCAAAGGTCAATAGCAGCAGTCACCATCCCTGCTCCAGCTCATCCTCAGCCAGTCTATCAACCTCCTCAACAAAACTATCAGCCGCAACCTCAGTATCATCAGCAAAATCAGTATCCTCCAAGAAATTACAACAACAGCAACAACAACAATAACCAGCAAAGGCCGTTCCAACAAAGGCCATCTCAAGCTAACAGAGTGATTGATCCGATCCCCATGCCATATGCTACTTTGCTGCCACAGCTTCTGAAACTCAACCTGGTTGAGCTAAGAACGTTGGCACCTCCGGATCCCAACAGTCTACCAAGGAATTATGACTCCAATGCTAGGTGTGCTTTTCATTCAAACGCACCTGGCCACAGTACAGAAAAATGCAGGGCTCTGCATATGAAGGTACAAGACCTGGTAGACTCCAAGGCTCTGAATTTCGCACCACCGCCCAATGTCAATAAAAACCCAATGCCAAATCATGGTGGTCCCCGAATTAACGCTATTGAAGAAGACAAACCGTCTTATTTAATAACCAGTGTGGGACAGATCAGGACACCATTGGTAGAAATTAAGGCTCAGCTCTTGGAATGCAACATGTTCCCGGGGTGTGAGTTGGGGTGTGCTTACTGTAATATCTCAGTAAATGGGTGCGATAATTTGAGGAATGGCATAGATGGCCTTATTCAGAGCGGCCAGCTCCAGATCACTACATCATTTCCAACAAATCCAACAATATCATCAGCAACGGTTTCAGAACCTCCTACAACTGCAGCAACTATTGTTCCTGACAATTCTTCGGCTTCATCAACAAGTACGTCATCCATCATCTCAACTGATCAGTTTACAACAAATCTTCCTGCTACAACTTCAGCTTCACTCCACTTCGAGACTCCTACAACGACAACATCCATTCTTCCGCCAATATCTCCTACAACTCCAGCAACAAATCATGAAGATGTCTCTACTGTCACCATATTTTATGATCCTGAGAATAACTCTGCCTACCATTCAGAAGGTGTTGCTCCCACCAGAGCACCAGTTACAATCTTTTATGATCCACAAACAATTACAGTCCCTTCAGCAGCAGCAATCAGTTCAGTCACTGTCACGGTGCCTGGACCAGTACCATATGAAAGCAATAGGGCCATCCCTTGGCACTATGGCTCAGACGTGTACTGCGAGGGAAAAAGAATCACTCTGGAAACATCAACACCTGCACCACAAGTAGATAATGTGGGGGGAGGCGGAGGCTTCACTCGAAGCGGACGTCTCTTTGCTCCACCAATGCAAAGACCTACTGCCGAAGCAGAAGCTGCTGCCAAGGCAAAAGGAAAGAGCCCGGTGCAGGAAGATCAAACTGTTAAAGAAACCTTGAAGACACTGTTCGATCAAGAAGTTGATGAGTTTATGAGAATCATCAAAAAGAGTGATTACAAAATTGTGGATCAGCTTCACCAGACGCCATCCAAGATCTCTATCCTCTCACTGCTGATGTGTTCCGAAGCCCATCAGAATGCATTACTCAAAGTCTTGCACGCAGCTTACGTGCCTGAAGAGATTACTGTCAACCAGTTGGAAACCGTGGTTGGAAATGTTACTGCTAGCAATGGGCTAGGGTTCACCAATACTGACTTGACAGCGGATGGCCGCAACCACAACAAAGCCTTGCACATAACCATGGAATGCAAAGGAGCTGTCCTTTCTCATGTGCTGGTAGACACAGGTTCGTCCCTGAATGTCTTACCAAAGAAGGCTCTGGTGAAGTTAGAATATGATGGACTGGCATTGAGACCCAGCAACCTGGTAGTAAGAGCCTTTGATGGTTCTAAGAGATCGGTTCTGGGAGAGATTGAGCTACCTGTGACAATTGGCCCACAGACCTTTAAAACCATCTTTTATGTGATGGACATTTAGCCCGCCTACAGCTGTTTGTTGGGTAGACCCTGGATTCACGCCGCCGGCGCAATAACGTCTACCCTTCACCAAAAGTTAAAATATGAGTGGGAAGGCCAAGTTGTTACAATCTGTGGGGAGGAGGATATATTTGTTAGCCATCTGGCTACTTATAAGTATATTGAAATGGATGGGGAGATCCATGAAACAATGAGCCAAGGTTTCGAAGCCTTGAATGTGAATGAAGCATCTGCTGTATCTGGGATCTCCATGTCATCATACCAACAAGCCCGGAAGGTTGTTGAGGAAGGAACTGCCCTAGGCTGGGGCAAAGTTTTAGCTGTGGAGGAGAAGAAAGACAAATTTGGGTTGGGTTACAAACCAACTCAACATCAAGCAAAGGCTGCTGGAGAGCCTGGTTTTGTCAGTGGGGGGATGCTTACCCCTGATGCTATCAACTGTCTGGAAGACGAGTTGGAAGAGGAGCGCAACCTGGAAAGCTGGATTCGTCCAAAGATCCCGGGGAGCAGTGTCTCGAACTGGTCTTCCCAGGAAATTATAAGAGTTACTCATGCAGAGTAATTATTATTTCCTGTATTTTTATAAGCATGCATCAAAGTCTTGCATCTTGCCCAAGATGACAAGACTCATTTTGTAATCGGGCCATCTGTACTTTTTGTGCAAACAAGATCAATTAATGAAATATCAGACATCTTTTTGCTAATGAGTCTTTTTCTTTTCGTTCACTGTTTTTCCATTTTTCTTTTTGTACAAAAAATAAATGGCGGTGTTTTCAAAATGACAACTTCATTTCACTTTTCTAAATAAAGATTAAAATCAAATCACTAAAATGAACAACTTAACCCTTGCAGAGAGTGCCTTCCAGACAGCACTGACAACAGCACGGCGATGACTTCGTATGACTTTGACAATCCAATCAATCAAGCTGATGAAGGGGTTGAAGAAGAATATGAGCTTCCTGAAGAGCTAGCCAGGTTGTTAAGACAAGAGGAAAAGGTTATTACCCCTCACCAGGAGGAGGTTGAAGTGATTAATCTTGGTACAGAGGAAGACGTGAAAGAGGTTAAAATCGGGGCCTGCCTGCAAGACTCAGTGAAGAAGCAACTGGTTGATCTACTTCAAGAGTATGTGGATGTGTTTGCTTGGTCGTATCAAGACATGCCAGGGTTGGATACCGACATTGTTGTGCACAAGCTGCCTTTGAGAGAAGAATGCCCTCCAGTCAAACAGAAGCTGCGTCGTACTCGTCCAGACATGGCTATGAAAATCAAGGAAGAGGTACAAAAGCAATGGGACGCCGGGTTCCTTGCTGTAACTAGCTACCCGCCGTGGGTTGCTAATATAGTACCTGTGCCTAAGAAGGACGGCAAAGTAAGGATGTGCGTTGACTACCGGGATCTGAACAGAGCCAGCCCGAAAGATGATTTCCCTCTACCTCACATTGATGTATTGGTTGATAACACGGCTCAGTTCTCGGTATTCTCCTTCATGGATGGATTTTCAGGATACAACCAGATTAAAATGTCACCTGAAGACATGGAGAAGACAACATTCATCACACCCTGGGGCACGTTCTGCTACAAAGTAATGCCATTTGGGCTCAAGAATGCCGGTGCAACATATTAACGGGCTATGGTGACATTATTCCACGATATGATCCATAAAGAAATAGAATGTTATGTGGATGATATGATCGCCAAGTCCCTTACGGAAGAAGACCATCTGATAAATCTGCTCAAATTGTTCAAACGTCTGAGGAAGTATCAACTGAAGTTGAACCCCAACAAATGCACATTCGGGGTGAGATCTGGTAAGCTGCTGGGATTTATTGTAAGCGAGAAAGGGATTGAAGTTGACCCTGATAAAGTCAAAGATATTCAAGAGATGCCTGCACCGAAAACTAAAAAAGAAGTTCGAGGGTTTCTAGGTCGATTGAACTACATTTCACAGTTCATATCTCACCTTACGGCAACCTGTGAACCTTTGTTCAAACTGTTAAGGAAAGAGCAAACGGTCAGGTGGAATGAAGATTGCCAGAAGGCTTTTGACAAGATCAAAGAATATCTGCAAGAACCTCCAATCCTTATGCCGCCGGTTGAAGGAAGACCTCTGATTATGTACTTGACAGTATTAGAAGAGTCAATGGGGTGTGTGCTGGGCCAGCATGACGAGTCTGGTCGAAAAGAGTATGCAATATACTACCTAAACAAAAAGTTTACCGACTGTGAACAACGTTATTCACTGCTCGAGAAAACTTGCTGTGCTTTAGCGTGGGCTGCTCGCCGACTAAGGCAGTATATGTTGACCCACACTACCTTGTTAATCTCAAAAATGGACCCAGTCAAGTACATATTTGAGAAGCCAGCTCTTACCGGACGGGTTGCAAGATGGCAAATGATCCTTACAGAGTATGACATCCAATACACATCCCAGAAAGCCATCAAAGGCAGTGTATTGTCTGAATACCTTGCTGAGCAACCCATTGATGATTACCAGCCTATGAGGTTTGACTTCCCTGATGAAGACATCATGTTCATTAAAACAAAAGATCATGAAGAGCTTATTCACACTGAAGGGCCTGACCCGGAGGAAGAATGGATTATGATGTTCGACGGGGCTGTTAACATGAATGGCCGTGGTGTTGGTGCAGTACTTATTACACCCAAAGGAGTTCACATGCCTTTCTCAGCAAAGCTCACTTTCAACTGCACTAACAACGAAGCTGAATACGAAGCTTGCATTATGGGTCTTGAGGAAGCCATTGACCTCAGGATCAAGACATTGACCGTATTCGGAGATTCAGCTTTGGTAGTCAATCAGACCAATGGGAAATGGTATACACACCAGGATCATCTGATACCTTACAGGGATTATACAAGAAGGTTATTGACATTCTTCACAACAGTCAAGCTTGAGTATATCCCTCGGGACGAGAATCAGTTTGCAGATGCTCTTGCTACCATTTCGTCCATGATCAAAGTTCAAGCTGCTAATTTTGTACCTCAGATTTCAATGTCCAGACTCGACAGGCCAGCATATGTATTTGCAGCAGATGTAGTCAAAGATGATAAGCCTTGGTTCCATGACATTAAGTGTTTCTTGGAGGATCAAACATACCCACCTGGGGCATCTTCCAATGATAAGAAGACCTTGAGAAGGCTTGCTGGAAGTTTCTTTCTGAACACTGATGGGTCTTTATACAAGAGGAACTTTGATATGGTACTCCTCAGATGTGTTGACAAGACGGAAGCAGATTTGTTGATGCATGAAGTGCATGAAGGCTCTTTTGGTACCCATGCTGGAGGACATGCGATGGCTAAGAAGTTGTTAAGATCAGGCTATTATTGGATCACAATGGATGCAGACTGTTGTGCCTATGCCAGGAAATGCCACAAATGCCAGATCTACGCAGATAAAGTGCATGTACCTCCGAATCCTTTGAACATCATGTCTTCACCATGGCCCTTTGCCATGTGGGGCATCGACATGATTGGCAAGATTGAGCCAACTGCTTCAAACGGCCACAGATTCATCCTGGTCGCCATCGACTATTTCACTAAGTGGGTTGAAGCAGCCTCATATGCAAATGTCACAAGGCAAGTGGTAGCCAGATTTCTGAAAAGAGATATCATCTGTCGATACGGAGTGCCCGAGCGAATCATTACTGATAATGGTTCCAATCTAAACAACAAAATGATGACAGAACTGTGCCGGGACTTCAAGATCCAACATCACAATTCTTCTCCTTACAGGCCAAAGATGAATGGCGCTGTTGAGGCGGCAAATAAGAATATCAAGAAGATTGTGCAGAAGATGGTAGTCACCTACAAAGACTGGCATGAAATGCTACCGTTCGCCTTGCATGGGTACCGCACGTCAATCAGGACATCCACTGGGGCAACACCGTACCAGCTTGTGTATGGTATGGAAGCAGTCCTACCAGTTGAAGTTGAATTTCCCTCCTTGCGAGTCTTGATGGATGTCAAACTGAGTGAAGTAGAATGGGTTAGGTCCCGATACGAGCAACTGAGTCTGATTGAAGAGAAGAGATTGGCTGCAATCTGTCATGGACAATTGTATCAGAAGAGAATGAAGAAAGCCTTCGATCAGAAAGTCAGGCACCGAGAGTACCAAGTGGGAGATCTTGTGCTGAAAAGAATCCTCCCTCCTCATACAGACCACAGGGGCAAATGGACTCCAAACTATGAAGGACCATTCGTGGTAAAGAAAGTTTTCTCTGGTGGAGCGCTGATGCTCAGCACCATGGATGGTGAAGATTTCCCGTCCCCTGTGAATTCAGATGCAGTTAAAAAATACTTCGCATAAAATGACCCGCTGGACATAAAAACAGAATGTAAGTCCAGGCAAAAATAGGGCATCCCGGCGAGTCAAAAACAGAATAAAAAGACTCGGGCAAAAATAAGGGAAATAAATGAAAAAATGTACACCCGCTGAGTTGAAAAGCCGCATTGGACAACTCAGGCAAAAATGTGTATCCCGATGGATTGAAAACCCGAAAGGGCGATCCATGCAAAATAAGGGAATAAGCGAACAACTGCGTTCTGAATTCGTCCGTATTGTCAAGCAACTTGGTTAAAACTCCAACGGAACCAAGCTCCAATCAGAATCAACCTTCTTCAGAAATCAAGACGAGAAGAAAGTCAAAAGTCATACGAGTCATAGCAGGAGAGGAAGCTCCTTAAAGCGTCATCAACACTGCCAGCACTTTGCTTCTCAATTTGTAACAATCTCCTCATTTCAGGAGACATGTTTCTTTGACTGTATCTTGCCAATTCAGGGCACATGAATTAATAAAATCAGATTTTTTCAGTCATGTTTCGTTTTGTATATTTTTATTTGCAAAGGATGTCTGATGTCTCTAAAAAATCAATTGCATAAGTACAGATGTTTTTCTCCAAAAAATATAAAACACGTGCTTACAGGGAATATACTTACTCTCGAAGGTACTTAACTCCTATGACGGGATCCAGTAAAGGATACCTCGGGACCTTTTGTGCGTTTCCTTATCTTTGCAGGATTGCAGGTATCCAGGACGCAACTTGGGGCATGCAAGCTACATCTCATCAAGCTGGCAAATCAACAAAAGATCTCAGCATCCGAAATGCTCTGTCCCCAGCTGAGTTGCCTCTTGTTACTCTCCCCAGCTGAGCTACCAACAGCATCCCCCAGCTGTTGTACCAATCATTCTTCCTCGGCAAATGCAGGAATCAGAGAATCATCTCCCCACGAGGTCCTCAGCCTCTATCCAGAAGAACAACGCACGAAGAAGTCACAATAGAGTACAGAAGGCTTCTGCAAACCCCAGCTGGGTCCCGTATTACAAGGATATGCCAGTCAGTGACCTATATCCCCAAGCAGATACATCTCTCCAGGTCTATCAATGATCTCATCCCCAGCTGGGATGTTCACCTCAAACAGATCAACCAGAGATCTTCACGGCAACGGGATCCGAATCCCGGTTTGATATCTTTGCATAATCATGGCATTTGCATCATAATATCCCCTCAGAGCGTAGCATTCCGTCTAATACGGAGCATTACGGCAAAAAAATCAAACGCATAGCATAATCATAAGCCATGTTCTGGATTAACACTTGTGAATTATAACCGTTCATCATCATTGTACAGAAATCCTCACCAGAGTCCCAGCAAAAACAGCTGCCCCATATTCACAAATACCAGCATATTTCCTTTTTGATACCCGTCAGTATCATCACTCCCCAGTAAAGTCGTCTGAACACTCTTTATAACAAAATCACCCGTATTACAGATACTTCATGACACCCGTCCGTGTCATATTACCAGCAGAAAGCCAAAGACATCCTCTTTGCACCCACACATACCTATATATACACTTTCCTGACACCCGTCCGTGTCATATCCCCAGCGCAGTCGCCTAGACTTTGTATAGCAGATACTTGTTCATATTACACTTTTCTCTCTTGGCACCCGTCCGTGTCATTCTCCCCAGCAGTTAAAACACTCATCTATATATACTCACTACTCACGATACACTTATACAGATACTCGTCCGTATCTTGTATACACCATCACTTATCTCCCCATAGATTCGACAGTAGTCCTTGTTCTTTGTTAACCAGTTGGTACTCGTCCGTATCATCATCTCAGAACATTGCGTCTAATGTTTGTTTCTACATGATACTCGTCCGCATCTTTAATCCATACACTGTGTAAAACACTTATGTCTTCTTGGATATAGACACTCGTCCGTGTCTACTATTCCCCAGAAGAGTCCCTTCAGATGCAACACTCGTCCGTGTTCTTTGTTAACCAGATGGTATTCGTCCGTATCATCATCTCTGAACACGTGTCAGTATTTGTTTCTACATGATACTCGTCCATATCATAGTCTAAGGATGCTCGTCCGCATCTTTAATTTATACACAATACCAAACACTTATACTTTCCTTTCTTGGTTGTGAACACTCGTCCGTGTTCACTATATCCCCAGTATATCACCAACAAAGCATTTTTCCTTTATCTAACACTCGTCCTGTGTTATGATACCCCGAGAGCAGCCGTACCCTGCTGAGTGGTCGTCCTCCACTTCTTGATGGTCGTCCTCCATCATGCTCATCCGATGGCCGTCCCCATCGTTGATCTTTTTAGCAGCCGTCCCCTGCTAGGTGGTCGTCCTCCACCTTTTGATGATCGTCCTTCATCATCCAATGGCCGTCCCCCATTGTTGATTTTGGTTATCTGACACTCGTCCTGTGTCGTGATAAGCCTTGAGAGCAGCCGTCCCCTGCTAGGTGATCGTCCTTCACCTTTGATGGCCGTACCCCATCATCTGTTCATTTAATTTATTCTTTAACCCGATGTCCGTCCCCGTCGTGGTCCCTTTTCCTTTTAGCCCGATGGCCGTCCCCATCATTGGTTACTTTACCTTTATGAACTTGATGGCCGTCCCCGTCATGTTTCATTAATCCCCAGAGAATTTTACAGCTTTATCTTGATGGCCGTCCCCATCATAATTTCTTATTTTTCCAGCTGGTCGGCCGTCCCCGTCTTAGCTTTACCTTCTCCCCAGCATGTCGGCCGTCCCCGTCATCGCTTTACTTCACACACTGTTCCCAGCATGTCGGCCGTCCCCGTCATTGCTCCTTGCCCAGCAGTCGTCCTCTGCTCAACGGTCGCCCTCCGTCGCCCACTTTACAATATACTTTGTTTTCTTTTACAATCTATATCCCTTTTCTTCTTCATTCTGTGAGTGCAAATTTTGGACTGTCTTTGGTATTCAACCACAAGTTATCTTGTTTGCCTGTTAAGCCGTTGCTTACATCCTGCACAGCTAACTCATGTTTGAATAGGGGCAGCTGTAAACACCCCAAATTTGCCCTCACCCATTCACACCATGGCTTGTGATCATCTCATATGCATAAACACAATCATACCACCTCATATCTCACTTTTGATTCACTACATAGTTTCTAAGTCATCTGCACCCGGGGTTTGTGATCTGGGCAATCCAAGAGCCCCTTGAGCCACTCCAGAGGCAACAAATCACTTCAAAGGGATCCATATGTGTTCAAGTATCATATTACATCTTCTCAAAGTCAAAAATTCCAAAGAATCACAAGAACTAGGGTTTGAATGGATGCAGAGACAAGTTTGACTGCACAGTTAACCTAAAATTAGGGTTTTGGTTTCAGAGGCCATAGCTCCAATTTCTTTGGTCATTCTTGTTTCCATTGGTCTCTATATGGTATAGGGAGTATGTATATCAAGTTTCATGAAGAAATTCCATGGGGAAGTCATCTGATCAAGAGTTGACTTTTCAGACAAGTCAGTGTAAAATCAGGGCATCTGAGGCCCCCAATGACCCAACCAATGGGTGATCTTCATCATTTTGAGTGTATATGATCTTTATTTGATCATGGAAGAAGGTTGAAGTTCATAAAAATCAAGAATTTAGGGTTTTTGCAAATGTTGACTTTTTGGGCATAGTTGACTTTTCAAGAATGCTTCATTTTAGGTCATTTTTCAAGCCTTGATTATTGATCCAAAAAAAGCTTCAAATGGAAAAACTTTGGTCATGAAGGTTGTAGATCTCATCTTTCCCTTTTCAAAAAGTACAAGAACATGATCAAATTCTTTTTGGATCAAAAGTTATGGTGTGACAAAGTTAGCAAAAATCATTTATTTTCAAGATATGCACCAAGTGTGAAAGTTGCAAAATCATGTACCAAGGCAAAATGCAACTTCTAATTGGCATCAAACCATCACATAAACATCATGTAAGTCCTAAAATTCAGAATGAACTAGGCATTGCTCATGTTTCATGACTTTTGGGACAAGGTCTTTCCATATGAACCAAAAAGCCAACAACTTGCAAAATCATCATGATCACTTCACCCACTTGATGCATTGGATGCTGCACTTTGGCTAGCCTCTCACCTCACCTTGCTGCACCAGAACCAGCCCATGTACTAGCTATAGATCAACCCATACTTTCCTTACACAAAATTTGACTTTTTGCAAAAGGTGACTTACCAATCAATAAAGCACATGTCCAATCATCTGACCAATGAGAGAGGTTTATGTGGACAAAGAGCAAGCCATTCCATACATCTAGCAAGGCTGAAACTCACTCATCCAACACATTCACAAAAACACTCCTTTTTGCATAAGCCTTCGAATCTGCCTCCACAAGCTCAGAACACTCAAACCATTTCCACACTTCAACTCACCATACTTCATAGACCTCAAAGCACCAAGAGCCAGGCTTGATTTGAGCAAGAACACCCCATTGCCATTCTTCACCTCAGCCTGCATTTTCCTTCGAATCTCTCTCCACAAACCTCAAACACAAGAACAAACTCCACCAACAATCTCTACTCACCTCACTGACCAGAAACCAACCATTGTTTTGGCCTGAAACACCCCATGTCTCAAATACGATTTTCACATGCCCTTGGTCAGAGCTTCTGCAAACTCACTCCAGAGGTTGTTTAAACTCCAACTAAGCATCCAAAGCTTCAAAGGTGGATCATTGGAACCTGATTGAGCCAAAGAATCATCCAGAAAGCTCCTAAATCAAAAGCTCCATCTCAGGTGACACCATGAACTTTTTTTCCAGAACTCCATTTTCTTGTTAGAATCTTGTTTAGCATGTTGCACTGATCATTGGGATCTATGTACTTTTGAAAATAAGCCAGAAATGAGTATGTTATGGTGTTCTGAAAGTTTGACCTAGAAATTTCATTGCTTCGATTCTTGTTTGTGTGTGAGTTTAAACATGATTTGATGCTGGATTCGTGCTTAGGGTAGTTGGTAGATGGTTTCTGGAGGTTTGGAGCTTCTGATTTGGCCTGGGGAGAGAGATGGCATTTTGAGGTGAACGGAGAAGATGACCGGAACACTGTTCCGGTCATCTGAGAGTGATTAGCGGCAGGGTTAGGGTTTTAAGCATTAATTAGCGAATTTGAATTTGGACCGTGAGATCTGGCGCCAAGTCAATTCCCGCCCTGGCCACTTTAAATCTCACGCGTTGGATCAGCATACTTTCACTTAATTCATTTAAAATTCATTTATTTTCATATTTATTTCATTTGTTTTGCATAATTATTTAAAAATAGTAAAAAATGCATAAAAATTATGAAACTTTTTCTTCTGAGTTTTATTAATTTTTATGACCCAAAAATATTTTTATTTTATTTTTTATCATTAAAAAAGTATTTTTAAATATTTAAAAGATTATTTTTAATTGATTAATGGAAATTAATTAATTAAAAATACTTTTAGGTATTTAAAAATCACCAAAAAATTCATGAAATGTTCTAAGACATTTAGAAACATTGTCCAACCTTCAAACCAAATTTCTTTTTTGATCTTGATGCATTTTAAGAATTTTTCATTGAATTAAATCATATTTTGTGCATTATTTTGATCATAAGTTCAAAAATCATTTCTGCCTATTTGAGAAGAGTTGGACATTGATTCTTTTTGCTTTGTTTTGTGTTTGGCATGTAGTTTCTAGGGTAAAATGGCCATGATTTGTTTCCTCATTTTCAATTTGTTTGGTATTTCTTTTGTTTAAGAGCCCTAAAAACCCTAATAACTTAGAAAATTCATATCTTGAGATTGGTTGAGAGTTGAGACCTCCCCTTTGGACTTTGGTTTAGTATAGGTTTAGGGTTTCTTTGGGTGGCATTTTCCATTTTTTAAATTAGGTTTTGCTTCTGTTTTTGGTTTTTGTTTGTTGTTTGATCCATAAACCCTAATTTGGGCTTTCATTTGCATACCTCTTGCATTCTCTTGCATAACATGACTTGCCATGCCATTCCATGCCTCCATTTGATTCATTTGACATCATAAGACATGTAGAAAGTATGTTTGATCATTGCATTACATATTTGCCATGTTGTATGCTTTGTATGCTTCCTAACTTGTCATGTGTATCCATGCTTCTAAGCTTGCACCATTTGCACCCATGAACTTGTATGAGCATATCCATGCCTTGCCTCATGTTTGTAGCACTCCATAGCATCATTATCATCATCAACATGCTTCTGGTTTTGTTTTTTTTCATACCCTTTCATCCCATTTAGCATTGCATTGCATCTCTTTCTAACATTTCAGGTGGTAAGTAAACTTGAGAAGTGAATTTGCCTTCACTTCTCATAACTTTTCTTTTCATCTCTCTTGCATCCATTGCTGCATTTCTATATGTGTTTAAGATTGAGCTTGCCCATTCTTGTTCTTCCCACTTTCTTTCTCCAAGTGACTTGACTTCTTAAATGAAGCAAGTTACTTTGCTTCTCTTGATCCTGTTCATCTGCTTCCTGGTGGTTCCATTGAAGATCTTCTTGGTGAAACCTCACAAACCTTAGGAACAACCAAGCATGACAATGATTAGGGTTTTGATTAGTCCCCCCTTCTTAGTTTTACCTTTGTGTCTCTTTTGAGTCTTCTCCTCTCATCTCATAATCAGGGACTAAACCCTAAAGGCTTTAAGGCTTTGTGATTAAGCTTATGCCTGCATCCTTCTCTTAGGATGGAGTGTATAACTTTAATCCTAAGTGTTAAACCCTTAATGTGTTTAAATCCTTTAATCAATTCACTTAATAAGTATCAAGACATCACACTTGTAACTTGGGCCTTGCATTAGGGTTCTAATTCTTCCTTAATTGGTTAAGAAGGACTAACCCTAGTGTTAATGGACAAGTCCCCCTCAAGTTGTCTTACAAATCATAAAACTCACTTCATCATCATATCATTAAATAAAATTCACTTAATCAAAGGCTTGTTTTGTCATGAGTTTAATCCCTAATCATGGATTAAGTTGAGGAGCTTTCCTCAGCTTAAACATTCTCATCTATTATCCTTCTATTAGGATGGTGTAATGAGTCTGTTTAATCCCTGATTATGGCTTAATCTCATTACTTAACACTAAACAAAAACCAAAAACATCTAAATAATCAACAAGTAGGTTAATGATCTTAATCCTATATCAAAGGTGATTAAGTGTGAGAATCTGACTTCACACTTAAGGTATTCTCATTACCCCTAATCAGAGGGAAGATGTGATGAGTTTACTAAAGCCATTGGTTTAGGCTTAAGCTCATTAACTTATGACAAACTTTCAAAAGCAATAAAAGACTGAAAATTCAAAAAACAAACAATAATCGTCTCCTTCGGGATTCTTTTCTCATCTCATTCACTCATAAACGAGAACTTGCTTTTTCCGTCTAAATGCAAGACAGTTAGCATCTGTGCCAGACAGATCATACACTTGAGCACAGACAAGCAAGCAGTTCACAGTCAATTCATCTTTCAGTCTCTTTGGGTCGAACTACGGTGTTCTGACTTCCTCATTGCACGAGAGGATACGTAGGCATAACTTAACAGTTATCGAACAAAAGTCTTTGTACATTCCCCCTCCTTCTAGCTTCATTCTTTTAGCCTCATGATCATGAGTAGTTCTTTTTCATTCTCACACTGACACTTTCATACTTCATATCACTTATACACTTTACACTGACACCTGTACATTCTTTTCCAGCTATTTTATACACAGATTGCACTGACACTACCCCTTTAAAACAAAAGTCTTTTAAGCGTGGATCCCGTCGAGTACGACGGACAATCTGGGTGCTAATACCTTCCCAGGTTGTAACCAACCCCCTTTCTCAGTCTCTCTGGTTCGCAAACCGTCTTATCCATCTCTTTCTAGGCTTATGCAGCATTGCCTTTCCTCCGGGATAAAAATGCCTAGCTGGCGACTCTATTCATTCTCCAGTGAGTTCACGGCTGTGTGTTCTCATTGTCCCTCTCGCCGACCGTTCGCGTTTGTACCTTCATATGATCCATTTTCATTTTTCGGGAGCGACACCTTCTATTAGGATGAAGTGTATAACTTTAATCCTAAGTGTTAAACCCTTAATGTGTTTAAATCCTTTAATCAATTCACTTAATAATAATCAAGACATCAAGCTTGTAACTTGGGCCTTGCATTAGGGTTCTAATTCTTCCTTAACTGGTTAAGAAGGACTAACCCTAGTGTTAATGGACAAGTCCCCCTCAAGTTGTCTTGCAAACCCTAAAAAATCACTTCATCATCTTATCATTAAATAAAATCCACTTAATAAAGGCTTTGTTTTGTCATGAGTTTAATCCCTAATCATGGATTAAGTTGAGGAGCTTTCCTCAGCTTAAACATTCTCATCTATTATCCTTCTATTAGGATGGTGTAATGAGTCTGTTTAATCCCTGATTATGGCTTAATCTCATTACTTAACACTAAACAAAAACCACAAAAACATCTAAATAATCACAAGTAGGTTAATGATCTTAATCCTACATCAAAGGTGATTAAGTGTGAGAAGCTGACTTCACACTTAAGGTACTCTCATTACCCCTAATCAGAGGGAAGATGTGATGAGTTTACTAAATCCATTGGTTTAGGCTTAAGCTCATTAACTTATGACAAACATCCAAAAGCAATAAAAGACTGAAAACTCAAAAACAAACAATAATCGTCTCCTCCGGGATTCTTTTCTCATCTCATTCACTCACAAACGAGAACTTGCTTCTTCCGTCTAATGCAAGACAGTTTGCACCTGAGCCAGACAGGTCATACACTTGAGCATTGACAAGCAAGCAGTTCACAAGTCAATTCATCTTCCAGTCTCTTTGGGTCGAACTACGGTGTTCTGACTTCCTCATTGCACGAGAGGATACGTAGGCATAACTTAACAGTTATCGAACAAAAGTCTCTGTATATTCCCCCTCCTTCCAGCTTCATTCTTTTAAGCCTCATAGTCATGAGCATTTCACTCTTGTCCTTACACTGACACTGTATATATTACACTTTACACTTCCTTTACACTGACACCTGTACATCCTTTTCCAGCTCTCTTATACACAAATTGCACTGACACTACCCCTTTAAAACACAAATCTTTTAAGCGTGGATCCCGTCGAGTACGGCGGACAATCTGGGTGCTAATACCTTCCCAGGTTGTAACCAACCCCCTTTCTCAGTCTCTCTGGTTCGCGACCGTCTTATCCATATCTTTCTAGGTCTATGCAGCATTGCCTTTCCTCCGGGATAAAAATGCCTAGCTGGCGACTCTTTTCTTTTCTAGTGAGTTCACTGCTGTGTGTTCTCATTGTTCTTTTCGCCGACCGTTCGCGTATGTACCTTTATTTGGGCCATTCCCCATTTATCGGGAGCGACAACACCTTGTCGAAACAAAATTCACTTCATTTTATGGCCTACTTGGTGTGCTCCACTGTGGACCGTCGAAAGAGCTAAATATGCTTCAGCCTCACTAAGGAACTTTATCAATAGTCCTTCAACAGTCTTTTTATATAGTTCATTCCCTATTAGAACATAGCTTAAAGCTTGGTATTTGATTTTCTTGTCCATCGCAGCTGTTGGGTTCTCCAGGTAGTCCATTAAGGGCTTCCTCCAATCTTTATCGCTTATGTTGTCGTCAATATTGCGAAATTTTCTTCATCAACATAACCAAGCTTGGTTTCTTCTAAGTCTGAAGGGGCTAAACCTACTGACACAACTTTTCTATTGACTTCGATTGCTTTCTGTAATTTTTCTTTTGAAATTTTGTACCCTGATGCAATTTGGGCCAAGTCATTGACGATTTGATTTTGTAGTCTAGGAAGGTGTCGAAATGTAACTGTTTGAAATTTTTTCAAAAGCCTATTTACTATTACAAAGTACATAATTAAGTTTTCTTTTATGCACTTGTATTCTTTGGTAACTTGTTTTATTACTAACTCTGAGTCTCCCATTATTTCGACATGAGTTGCCCCCAATTCCAACAATACATCAAGTCCAGCTATTAAAGCCTCATATTCAGCCTCATTGTTCAAACAATGGCCGTCAATTTTATACTTGAGTTTTGTTGGAATTTTATGAGGAGAAATAACAAGTATCCCAATTCCAATCCCATGTCTGTGACTACACCCATATAAGTATAGCTTCCAAGGCTCAATGTCCAGATAATTTAATGGACTTTCATTTATGGAGTGGTCAACTATAAAGTCTGCAATCACTTGCCCTTTAACTACCTTTAAAGGTTTATAAGTTAAAGAGTATTCAGTTAATGCTAGTGCCCATTTCCCAATTCGACTATGCAAAATATGTTTGTACAACATATGTTTAATGACATTAAAGCGCGAAGAAACATAAACATCAACTAGATTTATATATTGCTTTAATTTAGTACAAGAGTAATACAAACATATACATAATTTCTCTATCATACTATACCTAGTTTCTGCGTCATTTAAAACTCTACCAAGGTAATAAATGGCTCTCTCGACGCCATCATCATCCTCTTGGGGTAACATGCTCCCTAGAGTTCTATCTGAATCAGCTATGAATGATCTCATACTTTTCTTTCTACAATGCAGGGAAAGGATTGGAGGTTGACTAAATTATTCCTTGATCTTGTCTAAGGCCTCTTGTTGTTCTTTCCCCAACTAAAATCCTTCCTTGTTCATGCGCAACAAGGGTGAGAAAGCTTGAGTCTTTCCACTTAGGTTTGATATTGTCGCTCCCAAAAGATGAGACTGAGCTCAAATAAGGTACAGACGCGAACGGTCGGCGAAAGGAGGATGTGAGAACACACGGGAGTGAACTCACTGGAAAAGAAAAGAGTCGCCAGCTAGGCATTTTTATCCCAAAGGAAAGGCAATGCTGCATAGACCTAGAAGGATATGGATAAGAAGGTTGCGAACCAGAGAGACTGAGAAAGGGGGTTGGTTACAACCTGGGAAGGTATTAGCACCCAGATTGTCCGTCGTACTCGACGGGATCCACGCTTAAAAGATTTGTGTTTTAAAGGGGTAGTGTCAGTGCAATTTGTGTATAAAATAGCTGGAAAAGGATGTACAAGTGTCAGTGTAAAAGAAGTGTAGTGTATAAATGAAGTATCAGTGTAAGAACGGAGTGAAATGCTCATGATAATGAGGCTAAAAGAATAAAGCTGGAAAGAGGGGGAATATACAGAGACTTTTGTTCGATAACTGTTAAGTTATGCCTACGTATCCTCTCGTGCAATGAGGAAGTCAGAACACCGTAGTTCGACCCAAAGAGACTGAAAGATAAATTGACTGATGAACTGCTTACTTGTCTATGCTCAAGTGTAAGACCTGTCTGGCTCAGGTACAAACTGTCTTGCATTAGACGGAAAAAGCAAGTTCCCGTTTGTGAGTGAATGAGGTGAGAAAAGAATCCCGGAGGAGACGATTATTGTTTGTTTTTGAATTTTCAGTCTTTTATTGCTTTTGAAAGTTTGTCATAAGTTAATGAGCTTAAGCCTAAACCAATGGGTTAGTAAACTCATCACATCTTCCCTCTGATTAGGGGTAATGAGAATACCTTAAGTGTGAAGTCAGCTTCTCACACTTAATCACCTTTTTGATGCAGGATTAAGATCATTAACCTACTTGTGATTATTTATATGTTTTTGTTGTTTTTGTTTAGTGTTGAGTAATGAGATTAAGCCATAATCAGGGATTGAACAGACTCATTACACCATCCTAATAGAAGGATAATAGATGAGAATGTTTAAGCTGAGGAAAGCTCCTCAACTTAATCCATGATTAGGGATTAAACTCATGACAAAACAAAATCCTTATTAAGTGGATTTTAGTTAATGATAAGATGATGAAGTGATT
The DNA here is from genome assembly GCA_963966055.1 of Lathyrus aphaca. Classification (NCBI taxonomy): domain Eukaryota; kingdom Viridiplantae; phylum Streptophyta; class Magnoliopsida; order Fabales; family Fabaceae; genus Lathyrus; species Lathyrus aphaca. Next base: position 721,789,845 of record OZ014519.1, on the reverse strand, counting down.
TTCATGGTTTGTAAGACAACTTGAGGAGGACTTGTCCATTAACACTAGGGTTAGTCCTTCTTAACCAATTAAGGAAGAAATAGAACCCTAATGCAAGGCCCAAGTTACAAGCTTGGTGTCTTGGTGATTATTAGATGAATTGGTCAAAGGATTTAAACACATTAAGGGTTTAACACTTAGGATTAAAGTTATACACTCCATCCTAATAGAAGGATGCAGGCATAATCTTAATCACAAAGCCTTAAAGCCTTTAGGGTTTAGTCCCTGATTATGAGGTGAGAAAAGAAGACTCAAAGAGACATAAAGGCAAAATCTAAAGGGGGGGACTAATCAAAACCCTAATTATTGCCATGCTTGGTTGTTCCTAAGGTTTGTGAGGTTAACAAGAGAAATCTTCAGAGGAATCACCAGGAAGCAGATGAAAGAAGCAAAAGAAGCAAAGTAACTTGCTTCATTTAAGAAGACAAGTCACCTGAGGAAAGAAAGCAAGAAGAAGAAGAATGAGCAAGCTCAATCTCAAACACAAAGCAAATCCAGCAATGATGCATAAGAGAGATGAAAAGAAATTGTGAGAAGTGAAGGCAAATTCACTTCTCAAAGTGACTTACCACCTGAAAAGTTAGCAAAAGAAATGAAATGCAATGCAAATGGGATGAAATGTCATGATGCAAACCAAAGTCAGAAGCATAAACATGATGATGATGATGATGCTATGAGATGATGCAAACATGAAACAAGGCATGGGGGTGATCATACAAACATATGGATGCAAGAGAAACATGCTTAGAACCATGAACAATACATGAAAAGTCATGGAATGCAAATGACATACAACATGGCAAATGAAATATGCAATGATCAAACATGCTTCTAATATGTCTTAAGATGTCTAATGAATCAAATGGATGCATAAAATGTCATGGCAAATCATGGTATGTAAGCAAATGCAAGATGAGTGCAAAAGAAAGTCCAAATTAGGGTTTATGATCAATGCACAAAACAAAAATCAAAACCAGAAGCAAACATCAAGATAAAAAATTCAAAATGCACTCAAGGGAACCCTAAACCTATACAAACTCACTGCCCAAAGGAGGGGATCCAATTCTTAACCTAGTGAAAGTTATGAATTTCCTAAGATTGCTAGGGTTTTAAGGTACCTTGTCAAGAAAAATGTCAAACAAATTGAAAATGCAAGATCAAATCATGCCAATTTAACCCTATAAGCTTCATGATATGCAAGATGCAATGCAAAAAGAATCAAAGTCCAACTCTTAAAGACTAGGCAGAAATGAATTTTTGAACATTGGATCAAAATAATGCTTTGAAATAGAATTAATTCCATGGAAAATTGTCAAAATGCATTAAGATCAAAAAAGAAATTTGGTTTGAGGGTTGGACAATGTTTCTAAATGATTTTAAAGGTTTCATGAATTTTTTTGTGATTTTTAAATACCTAAAAGTATTTTTAATTAATTAATTCTCATTAATTAATTAAAAATAATCTTTTAAATGATTTAAAAATATTTTTTATGAAAAAAATAAAAAATAAAAATGTTTTTGGTTTCTTAAAATTAATAAAAGATTACATAAAAATTTTCAGAATTTTTAAAAATGTTTTACTATTTTTAATAAAATGCACAAATTAAATGAGAAAAATGTGAAATAAAAATTAATAAAATGAAAAGTATAAGCAATGGATGGATCAGATGCGTTCTGGGCAGAGGGAGTTTGACTTGGCGCCACATCCAATGGCCCAAGTTCAAATCTGGTTAAATCAGGTTTATTAATTAATTAATTTGGATTAATTAAGTTAATGAGGATTAGGGTTTCTGAGGACACATCCTAGCCATTCAAACGCGCGCCAGTCAGCCTAAGTCAACTCATCTAACGCACCAAATTCAAACTGCATTTAATTACATGGATTAGCCCTAAACACTTTCAGGTGGCCGGAGAAGACTTCCGGTCGTCTTCTCCGGCAAGACCCTCACCTGAAAGTTGCTAAAATCCTCAAAACACCATGAAAATGAAAACTAAAAGCCCAGGATTCATCCCCATTCGAAACTAAATCAAAACCCCCACACAAACATCATTTTTCATTCATCAATCAGCCAAATCGAAGCAAAACATTCCTAGGGCAAAAAAGTTTCAGAGCAATCATACATCCTGGTTTCTCAACCATTTTCAAAAATAATCATATCCCCATGATCAGGGGAGTGCATAGAAGCATTTAAGAACTCAAAATGGAGTTTCTGGAAAAAAAGTTTGAGATGGCTACCTGAACTGAAGCTTTGGTTTCTGATACTTTCTGGTTGGTTTCTTGCTTTCAATCAACTCCACTGGACCCCCTGAGAAACTTTCAATGCTTGTTTGAAGTTTATAATGGATGGTTTGAAAGATGGCAGAAGTTCTGTTCAAGGTGGGATGGAAATCGTATTTCTGATTCAGGGAGTTTTAGGCTATGGTGATGGGTGGTTTTTGATCAGTGAAGCATGTTGAGTTGATTGGTGAAGTTGTTTTTTGTGTTTGCTAGCTGTGCTGAGTGTTTCAAAGGTTTTTGCAAGTTGGAGCAAAAATGATAACTATGGCTTGTGGGCAAGATCAGAGTGTGTTGTGTTATGTGTTAGGCTGGGTTTTGTCCATGTATCAAAAGGGGATAGGTCAGAAAGTTGTTGGTGGCCTATGGTGATTGGTATGGGTCTTTGGCCAAAATGTCAACTTGATGTGTACTTGAGGTATGGGCTATGGTACAACTTGCTTTTTGGCTTGCTTGTGCTCAGCTTGAATCAAGGAATGCTGTGAAAAAGGTTTAGAGGCAATGCAGCAAGTGGTTTGTAACTTATGATGAGTTTTGCAAGTTGGTTCAAGTTTGGTTCCTTTGAGATTTCTTGAGTTTCAATGCATCAAAGTGCAAAGTTCTTTGGCCTATTCTGAATTTTAGAGGTCATATGATCATGTTGTGAAGAAATGATACATATTTGAGGCCTTAAGAACACTTGAACAAACCATTTTGCAAAATCTCTCTTTGGTGGAAAACTTCAAATTTTGTGATTTTAGCCAACTTTGACAAGTCATAACTTTTGATCCAAAATGAATTAGGTCATGTTCTTGTACTTTTTGAAAAGGGAATGATCCATTCTACAACTTTCATGACCAAAGTTTTTTCATTTGAAGCACTTTTGAATCAAAAAGCAAGGGTTGAAAAAGTTTCCCAAAATGGCAATTTCATTAAAAGTCAAACTTTCCCAAAAAAGTCAATTTTGCAAATGACTTGAAATTCTTCAATTTTGTGAACTTCCAACATCTTATATGATCAAATAAAGATCATAAACAATCAAAATGATGAAGAACACCTTTTGGTTGGGTCACTGGGGGCCTCAGATGCCCTGATTTTGCACTGACTTGCTTGAAAAGTCAACTCTTGATCAGATGACTTCCCCATGGAATTTCTTCATGAAAATTGATATGCATGCTCCCTATACCATATAGATACCAATAGAAACAAGAATGACCAAAAAATTTGGAGTCATGGCCTTTGAAAACAAAACCCTAATTCTAGGTCATCTGTGCAGTCAAACCTGGCTCTGCTTCCATGCCATTTTCAGTTCTTGTGATTCTTTGACATTCTTGACTTTGAGAGGATATAATATGATGCTTGAACATACATGGACCCCTTTGAATTGATTAATGACCTTTGGGGTGGCTCAAGAAGCTCTTGGATTGCTCAGATCACAAACCCTAGATGCAAATGACTTAGAACCAATGCAATGAATCAAAAATGTGGTATGAGATGCTATGACTGGATTTATGCATATGAAAATGATCACAAGCCATGGTGTGAATGGGTGAGGGAAAATTTGGGGTGTTTACAGCTGCCCCTATTCAAACATGAGTTAGCTGTGCAGGATGTAAGCAACGGCTTAACAGGCAAACAAGATAACTTGTGGTTGAATACCAAAGACAGTCCAAAATTTGCACTAACAGAAAGAAGAAGAAAAGGGATATAGATTGTAAAGGAAAATAAAGTATATTGTAAAGTGTGGGCGACGGAGGACGACCGTCGAGCAGAGGACGACTGCTGGGGAAAGAGCGATGACGGGGACGGCCGACATGCTGGGAAAAGTGCGGGAAATAAAGCAATGACAGGGACGGCCGACATGCTGGGGATAAAAGGGATTATGATGGGGACGGCCATCAAGCAAAGATATAAGATTCTCTGGGGATTAATGAAAAATGATGGGGACGGCCATCAAGTTCATAAAGTAACGTAAACAAACGATGGGGACGGCCATCGGGCTAAACTGATGAAGGACGATCATCAGGAAAAGGAAAAGGGACCACGACGGGGACGGCCATCGGGTTAAAGAATAAATGAAATAATGATGAGGGACGGTCATCAAAGGTGAAGGACGATCACCTGGCAGGGTACGGTTGCCGAAAATATCGCGACATAGGACGAATTCCGGATAAAAGGTCAACGATGGGGACGACCATCGGATGAGCATGATGAAGGACGATCATCAAGAGGTGAAGGACGATCACCTAACAGGGGACGGCTGCTCTCAAGGTTTATCATGACGTAGGACGAACGTCAGATAACAAGATCAACGATGGGGACGGCCATCGGATAAAATGATGAAGGACGATCATCAAAAGGTGAAGGACGATCACCTAGCAGGGGACGACTGCTAAAAATATCACGACATAGGACGAATGCCGGATAGAAAAGGTCAACGACGGGGACGGCCATCGGATGAGCATGATGAAGGACGATCATCAAAAGGTGAAGGACGATCACCTAGCAGGGGACGGCTGCTCTCAGGGTTTATCATGACACAGGACGAATGTCAGATAGAAAAGAAATTTTGCTTTGCTGGCGATCTACTGGGGAATAGTAAACACGGACGAGTGTTTATATCCAAGAAACAAAAGGTATAAGTGTCTAGATGTTTGTGTATAGATTAAAGATGCGGACGAGCATCCTTAAGGCTACGATACGGACGAGTATCGAGTAGAAACAAATACTGACACGTGTTCAGAGATGATGATACGGACGAGTATCAACTGGTTAACAGAGAACACGGATGAGTGTTGAATCAGAGGGGGCTCTTCTGGGGAATAGTAGACACAAACGAGTGTCTATATTCAAGAAGACAAGAGTGTTTGACACGTGTATGGATTAAAGATGCGGACGGGAATCCTTACGACTATGATACGGACGAGTATCAGGTAGAAACAAACGCTGACGCATGTCCTGAGATGATGGTACAGACGAGTACCAACTGGTTAACAAAGAACAAGGACTAGTGTCGAATCTGAGATGATATAAGTGGTGTATACAAGATACGGACGAGTATCTGTTTAAGTGAAGTATGAGTAATACGTATGAGTAGTGTATAGACGGGTATTTAACCTGCTGGGGAGAGTGACACGGACGAGTGTCGAAAGAAGAAAAGTATAATATAAACAAAATCTGATATACAAAGTGTTTATGTTACTGTGCTGGGAAAAATGACATGGACGGATGTCAAGGAATCGTATATATATGTATCTGTGAGTGCAAAGGGGATGCTTTGGCTTTCCATTGGGGATATTGTAACACCCTTCTAAACCCCCACGGAAATATATAAATAATCAGAGTAATTATCATGCATATCAAACAAGGATGTCACACATAATTCAAAACATCACAACATACACCTGTCATACTCAATAACACTTGAAATAAATTCATGATTTCATATACTTTCACATTATCATGTAGCAGCGGATCACTTTCATTAAGAATCTCATGACATTCAAGTCTCAAATAAACTTCATTCATTAAATCAACTTGGGCATAAAAGCCACTTCACCATAAAATTCAAATTCAATTAACAAAATAGATAGAGTATACGATTGTATCTCTTAAGACATGAATCAAGCATTCCCAGTGTTACATGATCAGAGCACGACTCGACCCAAAATAAATATGAAACTAAAATAGGTTACTCCATCAGCTACTCTCTTGCTAGAAGCAACTCTAATCTTCAGTACCTGAGCGATGTCGTATAAAACATCATTCCAACAGAAGGGTGAGAATTCACATAATTACTGAAATCATAAGATAATATACAATTTAAGGTGTACAAGCATAATCACAATTATTCTCACACTTCAAAATTTTCATCAACATAATATCACTCAAGTAGTCATACTATTAACAATTACATACTCACAAATCCATAATTCAACAATTCACATAACACATATAATCTCACATTGTAACCATAGACACAATGAGACTCAATGCAAGACTCAAATACAACTCATGCATGTGGTACCAATCTCTTATTATCATTTTTCGGTTTTTACATTTAAACCGGGCCCGTCCTCTAGACCGATAACACATCAAAAGCCCGTCCTCTAAGCTTTCAAACCCGTCCTCTAGGTTTGGGACAAGTCACTAGCTCCCACGGACTAGCAAACCTTGCCTCTTGACACAAATGATGCATGTGCAATTACAACAACCATATGCAATTAAGATCGTCCTCAAATCATAATATTCACGCATATCTTCAATAATTCATCACCTTTGAATTACCACACAGTTGCACATACAACACATTTTCAAATAACATTATTCATTACTCCAATATTGTCACTACACTTAGCAAATAATATGCAGGGTATCAACCCAATTCAATCTCAATTCGCAAACCACACGATATCGATTAAATGTAAAATAATCAATCAATCCTCTATAATTAAATTCAATATTTAATCAATAACAAGAAAATATCCAAAATTGAATTAAGATATACCATCAATAATATTAATACTAATGAAATAAGATATATATATATATATATATATATATATATATATATATATATATATATATATTCCATTAAACCATGTTGTCACCTTTTCATTTTAATGATAAATTTTAGCTACTGTGAGGAACTAAGGAATTATCACTATCATTGGCTTCAAATTTTCAAAAAGTGACATGTATCTATAATTCATCATTAAATATCATATCATGTTTCTTGTTACAAAGTTCCAGTAAGAATGTTATTACATTAAATTCTAATTGGCTCTACAATTATGATATGAGATATACATTACCACATGTTTTCATTTAATGCTACTTGTTCTAAATCATCATCTATACACATTCATTGTTGTGAGCTAGAACCTAGGTGACTTCACTCTTAATATCAAGTGAATAAGGTTCACTTCCAAAATCCACAAAAGTGCCATAATTATAAAGAAAATAATGATACGAGTCTTAATTAATCAACCATGTCCTACTTTCCTGCGGGTGCAACATTTAGTAAATATATTACATGAATTAATTCTTTGTGGTACCATCCTTAACATCATTAGATACTAGAGTATTACTTCATACTTTTCATTGGCCAGTCACTACAACTAATGAACTCTACATCTAATAACATGTATATAAGACCAATTAAAATGATTATTGTGTTACCAATAGAAAAATAGGGGAACACGTGATGTGTTTCTTTTATTTACACCAACCTATATTTCCAGCATAGCACAGAGGTTTTTAGTAGTAACACAGCATCATTATCTCACACACACAGTTTTCCAGTTTTTATTTTTCTTTCTTTCGTGATATGAGATACGAGACCCTCATACTCTATCTTAATGTCTCTACAGTAACGATCTAATGCATTCTTTTGGTTCAAAGCTTCTGTGTTACAATATTCCATTACAAGTTATAAATTCAGTTCAATTTCAATTCACAATGGGTCTCTAAAATATACCTGTAAACACCCCAAATTTTCCCTCACCCATTCACACCATGGCTTGTGATCATCTCATATGCATAAACACAATCATATCATCTCACATCTCATTTTTGATTCACTGCATAGTTTTTAGGGCATCTGCACCTAGGGTTTGTGATCTGAGCAATCCCAAAGCATCTTGAGCCATTCCAAAGGCCACTAATCAACTCAAAGGGGTCCATGTGTGTTCTTATATCATATTCCATCTCCTCAAAGTCAAAATTGCAGAGGAATCACAAGAACTAGGGTTTGAGTGGATGCAGAGCCAGGTTTGACTGCACAGTTGACTGAAAATTAGGGTTTTGGTTTCAGAGGCCATAACCCCAAATTTTTTGGTCATTCTTGTTTCCATTGGTCTCTATATGGTATAAGGAGTATGCATATCAATTTTCATGAAGAAATTCCATGGGGAAGTCATCTGATCAAAGGTTGACTTTTCAGACAAGTCAGTGTAAAATCAGGGCATCCGAGGCCCCCAATGACCCAACCAATGGGTGATCTTCACCATTTTGAGTGTATATGATCTTTATTTGATCATGGAATAAGGTTGAAGTTCATGAAAATCAAGAATTTAGGGTTTTTGCAAATGTTGACTTTTTGGGCATAGTTGACTTTTCAAGAATGCATCATTTTAGGTCATTTTTCAAGCCATGATTCTTGATCCAAAAATGCTTCAAATGGAAAAACTTTGGTCATGAAAGTTGTAGATCTCATCTTTCCCTTTTCAAAAAGTACAAGAACATGATCAAACTCTTCTTGAATCAAAAGTTATGGCAATGCAAAGTTGACAAAAATCATTAATTTTCAAGGCATGCCCTAAGTGAGAATTTTGCAAAACCTTAAACCAATGCATTATGTGACTTCTAATTGGTATCAAACCAGCACATAAACATTCTCCAAGTCCTAAAGCTCAGATTGAACCAAAGGAATCACATGTTTGTATGGCCTTTGGAGCAAGATTTTTCACATGTGAACAAAGGAAGCCAAGTTGCAAAAACTCATGATCACTTCCATCCACTTGCTGCCTAGCCTGCTGACCACTCCTAGCCTTTCTCCCTCACCTTGCTGCGCAGCCCACACCTCTTGTACTTGGCTGAAACATGACCCATGCCTCTCTTACAAGAAGTTGACATTTTGGCAAAAGTAGCCACACCTATCACAGCAGGCCAAGTCACATCAACTGACCAATAGGCTTTGTTTATGTGGATCAAATGCTGGCCATAACACACTTCAAGCAAGGCTGAACCTCTCTCATTCACAACATTCACAAAAACACACCACATTGCATTTTTTATCGAATCTGCTTACACAGCCATAAAACACTTCAACCACCTTCACCAATCATCTCACCTTGCTCCATAGACCACCCAGCAACCAAGAACCAAGCCTGAAACAGCAAGAACACTCCATTGCCATTTCTCCCCTCAAGCTGCAGATTCATTCGAATCTCTCACCACAGCTCTCAAACACCAAAACAAACACCTCAGATCTTCTCTACTCATTGTCCTGATCACATAGAACCCATCACCATGACCTGAAACTGCCTAAAACTCCATTGCCATTTTTGACTGAGCTTGGGCAGAAGCTTTCGAAACTCACTATCCAGCCAACTTAAATCCTCTTTGAGCATTCAAACATCTTCTGGGGACCAAGTGGAGGAGTTTGCACTGAAGGAAGTGGCCAGAAAGTCTTCAAACTGAAAGCTTCAAATCTCAGGTAGCTTGAAAATTATTTTTCCAGAAATCAGTTTTCTTGTTACAAACTTGTTCTATGTGATTCACTGATCATCCTGATGCTTTTAGTTTTTGAAATGGCTTTGTTTTGAGCATTTAATTTGTATCTGAAACTTGCGTGCCCTAGTTTTCATTTCCTTCGATTCAGTTTGTTTAGGAAGAATAAATTTGTTTTGAGAGAGGGGTTTGATTCGTGAGAGGTTGAGGAACATTTCCATGGTTTTGGATTTCATTTTAATGACCTAGGGAAGGTTTTGGGAATTCTCAGGGAAGGAGGTCACCGGAGAAGACGACCGGAGCTCGTCTCCGGTGACCTGAAAGTGATTAGCTGGTAATTAGGGTTAGGGCACCAGGTTTGAATGTGAGCCACTGGATTTCATCTCCCGCGCGTGTACGAAGGGTCAGGATCATTTCATTAAGTGATAATTATGGATTAAGATTTAATTAATTAAGATTAGGCAGGTTTGAACCTGGGCCGTCCAGATGCGCGCCCAGTCAAACAATTTTAACCCAGATTGCATCTGAGCCTTCCATCCTGCATACTTCTTATTTTATTTAATTTTTATTCATTTTCTTTTCATTTAATTTGCACATTTATTTTAAAATAGTTAAAAATTCCTAAAAATTATGAAACTTTTTCTTTAAAGTTTTATTAATTTTTAAGACCCAAAAACATTTTTATTTTATTTTTTATCATTAAAAAAGTATTTTTAAATATTTAAAAGATTATTTTTAATTGATTAATGGGAATTAATTAATTAAAAATACTTTTAGGTATTTAAAAATTACAAAAAAATTCATGAAATGTTCTAAGACATTTAGAAACATTTTCCAACCTTCAAACCAAATTTCTTTTTTGATCTTGATGCATTTTAAGAATTTTTCATTGAATTAAATCATTTCTTATGCATTATTTTGATCATAAGTTCAAAAATTCATTTCTGCCTATTGGAGAAGGTTGAGACATTGATTCTTCTTGCATTGTTTTGTGTTTGGCATGTAGTTTCTAGGGTAAAATGGCCATGATTTGATCTTGCATTTTCCATTTGTTTGGCATTTCTTTTGTTAAGAACCCTAAAAAACCCTAATAACTTAGAAAATTCATAACTTGAGTTTGGTTGAGAGTTGAGAGCTCCCCTTTGGACACTGGTTCATTATAGGTTTAGGGTTTCTTTGGGTGGCATTTTCCATTTTTTATCTTAGGATTTGCTTCTGTTTTGGGTTTTTGTTTGATGTTTGATCCATGAACCCTAATTTGGGCTTTCTCTTGCATCCTTCTTGCATTCTCTTGCATAACATGACTTGTCTTTGCATTTTGTGCATTCTTGTGATTCATTTGACATCTTAAGACATGTAGGAAGCATCTTTGATCATTGCATCTCATGTTTTCCATGTCATTTGTCTTGTATGCTTCATAACTTTCCATGCTTGTTCATGCTCCTTAGCTTGCATCATTTGCATCCATGATCTTGTATGAACATCCCCATGCCTTATCTCATGTTTGCAGCACCTCATAACATCATAATCATCATCAACATGCTTCTGGTTTTGCTTAGCATCATGCCATTTCATCTCATCTTGCATTGCATTGCATTCCTTTCTAACATTTCAGGTGGTAAGTAAACTTGAGAAGTGAATTTGCCTTCACTTCTCATACCTTTTTTTTTTCCTCTCTATTGCATTCATTGCTGCATTTCTATTTGTGTTTGAGATTGAGCTTGCTCATTCTTCTTTCTCCCACTTTCTTTCTTCAAGTGACTTGACTTCTTGAATGAAGCAAGTCACTTTGCTTCTCTTGATCTTGTTCATCTGCTTCCTGGTGGTTCTTCTGAAGATTGTTCTTGAAAACCTCACAAACCTTAGGATCAACCAAGCATGACAATGAATTAGGGTTTTGATTAGTCTCCCTCCTAGTTTTACCTTTGTGTCTCTCTTTGAGTCTTCTCTTCTCATCTCATAATCAGGGACCAAACCCTAAAGGCTTTAAGACTTTGTGATTAAGCTTACGCCTGCATCCTTCTTTTAGGATGAAGTGTATAACTTTAATCCTAAGTGTTAAACCCTTAATGTGTTTAAATCTCTTAATCAATCCACATAATAATCATCAAGACATCACACTTGTAACTTGGGCCTTGCATTAGGGTTCTAATTCTTCCTTAAGTGGTTAAGAAGGACTAACCCTAGTGTTAATGGACAAGTCCCCCTCAAGTTGTCTTACAAATCATAAAAATCACTTCATCACCATATCATTAAATAAAATCCACTTAATCAAAGGCTTGTTTTGTCATGGGTTTAATCCCTAATCATGGATTAAGTTGAGGAGCTTTCCTCAGCTTAAACATTCTCATCTATCATCCTTCTTTTAGGATGGTGTAATGAGTCTGTTTAATCCCTGATTATGGCTTAACCTCATTACTCAACACTAAACAAAAGCACCAAAAACATCTAAATAATCACAAGTAGGTTAATGATCTTAATCCTACACCAAAGGTTTAAGTGTGAGAATCTGACTTCACACTTAAGGTACTCTCATTACCCCTAATCAGAGGGAAGATGTGATGAGTTTACTAAATCCATTGGTTTAGACTTAAGCTCATTAACTTATGACAAAAATCCAAAAAGCAATAAAAGACTGAAAACTCAAAAACAAACAATAATCGTCTCCTCCGGGATTCTTTTCTCATCTCATTCACTCACAAACGAGAACTTGCTTCTTCCGTCTAATGCAAGACAGTTAGCACCTGAGCCAGACAGGTCATACACTTGAGCATAGGCAAGCAAGCAGTTCACAAGTCAATTCATCTTTCAGTCTCTTTGGGTCGAACTACGGTGTTCTGACTTCCTCATTGCACGAGAGGATACGTAGGCATAACTTAACAGTTATCGAACAAAAGTCTCTGTATATTCCCCCTCCTCCAGCCTTATTCTTTAAGCCTCATTATCTTGAGAATTTCATTCTCATCCCTACACTGACACTATATATATATACTTCACTTCTTTTTACACTGACACCTGTACATCCTTTTCCAGCTATTTATACACAAATTGCACTGACACTACCCCTTTATAACACAAATCTTTTAAGCGTGGATCCCGTCGAGTACGACGGACAATCTGGGTGCTAATACCTTCCCAGGTTGTAACCAACCCCCTTTCTCAGTCTCTCTGGTTCGCAACCGTCTTATCCATCTTTTTCTAGGCCTATGCAGCATTGCCTTTCCTCCGGGATAAAAATGCCTAGCTGGCGACTCTTTTCATCTCCAGTGAGTTCACGGCTGTGTGTTCTCATTGTCCCTCTCGCCGACCGTTCGCGCTTGTATCTGGATGCAAATCTTTGGGAGCGACAGCTTGGCGACTCTGCTGGGGATCCTTATACTGCAACCAGGGCTTCTGGTTCTTTTTGTGGGTTCCTCCTAGCGCTTGTTTGATTTGTGTTTACTGGGGTGTTATGTGCTTGTTTGTGCTTATATTTATTTTTGTTTATTGCTTTATGTATAGTTGCTTTACTGCTTTCTTTATTACATTTGTATATATATCATACTGTCATTACTGCTGGCTGGATCTGGTTTTGTTGGGTGGGTGATCCATTGAGAGTTAAGGTCCTATACCCGGGACCTAAGTGACACCTAGGCTAGAGTGAATCATATTCTTTCCCATTCCATTTCGGTCTGGTGCGGGAATATGAAACACGGTTCAGATATGGGTTTCTTCTTGAGAACTCTGTGTTGCAGATTTCCTGCAATGCTAGGGCTATCTAGGAAGCCTGCTAAGTCTGGATGACCTTTTAGTATTGACCTTCAGAAACTGAGGTGAATTAGAGGAGGAATTGTTATGGTTATTGTAAACACTGTACCTCCGGGTTAGAAGTGTTTACACTTCTCATAACTGATCCAAGTCTGAGGATCCTTGTTCTAGATCACCACCTGTGAGGGGGTTGGGCTGTTTACAGGTTTGCAGGTACCTTGACCTCAGAATACCCTGTTACTTTGACTTTGTTAAGAATACTCCATGTTGGACAGTTCTTGTGATTCTAAACCCTGGACATGTGGCTCTTTATTTGAGCCCCCCACCCTGGTTACTGGATTTTTAGACCTCCAACTGGAATTCTTGAACACACTTGGACCTATATCAGAGCATTTTGATCAGATCCAGCTCAGTCACAAACCCCTTGCATATCATTTGCATACATAATCATTGCATCATATTGACATTTGCTTATTTGTTTCAGGGTATCCATCTTCATTTGGTTTTGGTTTTGACCCTATCTGCAGTACTGACCTGTCTTCACCAGCACCTGCTTCAGCTATCACCAGCACTAGCCAGCCAGTGGCCCACTCCTCAGCATCTTCATCAGCACTCTACTCAGTCTTCAGCATCATGGCTCCAAAGAAAAGCAACATCACCTATCATTTCTTCCAGCCAGACTTATCAGACATCAGGAGGATCCAAACCCTGATCACTCCAGATCACATACCCTTGTTCAGGGAGAGTTATGGAGATATACTGGACATGGTTATGGATCTGGACCCTTCACAGAGGAGCCTCATCCACACCTGCATTCAGTTTTATGATCCTCCATTGAGATGTTTCACCTTTCAAGACTTTCAGTTGGGGCCTCTTTTAGAAGAATACTCATCTTTGATTGGTTTGCCTATCAAGAGGGAAATCCCTTTCAACCCTGAAATGGTCTTTCCCAGCAATGGAAGGATAGCGAAAGCTTTGCACCTGGAACCTGCTTTGATTGAGCAGCGTATGACCTCTAAAGCTGGGATCCCTGGTTTTCATCTTGACTTCCTGATTTCTCAAGCTAGTCTGAAGGCTTCCCAGGGGGAATGGAGAGCTGTTTGTGCTCTGTTGGCCTTAAGTGTATATGGAATTGTGTTGTTTGCAGATGAGCATCGATTCATCAGCAAGAATGCAATCCATTTGTTCATCCTGAAGAACCCAGTGCCAACTTTGCTAGGAGATCTCTATTACTCAGTACACCAGAAGAATGAGAAGCAGAGGGGAAGGCTAGTGAGGTGTTGTGCTCCATTATTCCATGCTTGGCTTCTTAAGCATCTACCCAGGACAGATGCATTCCTAAATCCTCATCAGCAAAGCAACTGGGCTAAGAGGCTCACTACTCTCACTTCAGCAGACATCAGATGGTGTACTCAAAGTACCAAGGGCAGAGATATCATTACAAGCTGTGGGCACTTTCCCAATGTGCCTTTAATAGGGGTCAAGGGAAGTATCAATTACAACCCTCTGCTATTCAGGAGGCAATTAGGCTATGCACTGGTCCATACTCCCAGGGAGCAAGACTTGGTTGAGACCCTCTACTGTGAGAACAAGATTAGTCTGGCAACTGTTAGGCAGGCTGCCTGGGCCTGGGATCATGTTCAAACCAAGGGAATCACCACTCTGGGGAAATGCAATAATGTGGCATCAGTCCAATATTATGAGTGGTCCCATGCCAGGGCCCAATTCTCTGGAATGCCCTTCACCATAGAAGACATGCCTGAGTCATCTTCAGCATCACCCCCTGCCACTATCAGTCTGGAGGAGTTTGAAAGCTTGAAGGAAAGAAATGAGAAGTTAACCCAGGCTTTGCAGAAGACCCTCCGGGAAAGGAGTGAAGGTATGAGGGAGATTGAGAGATTGGAGAAGTTGAGAGTAGAGCATCTGGCTAAGATTGAAAAGTCTGGGGATTATATCAACAAGTCTAGAGCTGGTGAACAAATTCTGAAGAATGCTTGTAAAGAAGCCCAGTTCCAAAGAGCAAGGACAGACTTGTATTTGAAGGAGAGTCAAGCCCGGTGGGTCAGGATCACCGAGGCTCGTACCCTGGAAGACAAGAGAGTTCAGGACAAGATGGAGCAGATAGAAAAAGCCTTGGCAGCAGCCCAGAAGGAAATATCAGAGCTAGAAATCAGAGCTGGAGTGAAGAGGTCTAAAGACCAAAGTCAGAGCAAGAAGTTGACTGCAGCTGTTGCAACAAGAAACCTTCTCATCAGAAATCTTACGGAGCGGCCGGCTGATCCTGTGACCGAAGCACTTCTTAAGGAAGTTCGTGAGGATGAGTTTGGCCTTGGAGTTTGACCATTTGCTTGTTGTTATTCCTATTCCATGTACTTTTGTTTTTGTGATGTATTTTGACCCCTTAGAGGGCTGGTGTTGTAAAATGAACAAGATGTATTATTTCACCTTCTGTAATATATTTGTGTTAGTTTCCATCTGGGTTTATTTCGAAAGCAACTTCAACAGCAGCATCTTCAAGGGTCTGGAAGGGTCAAAACTGAAGGCCAAACCGGATACCTTGAGAGCAAATAAGCATAACTGCATTGCATACTAACCCTTCTGTTTGTTTTGTAGGTTTTGTTTTATTGTTACTAACCTCTGTTGTGAATCTCAGGAATTATTGCTCGCCGCCGGGTATTTCCCCTCAACAGGCCACACAGGTACCCAACTAGAAACAACCTTCCGGGAATTCAGATGGATCAGATGCAGCAGGACCTTACGGAGGTCAGAAACCAGATGGCCAACGAAAGGTTGGAGATGAGAACGCAGATAACACAGTTCATGGAAGTAATGAACAACTTAGCTCAAAGCCAGGAGAGGCTCAGAGCTTTGGTAGAAGGGAGGAATCAAGAGGAACCCCATGTGGGGACTGCTGGCACAAGTAACAACGAGAGGGTCCAACCTCATGTCAATCCCCCAGTTTTTGGACCCCATCTCCATCCAGAGGCCAACATCCCTGTCAATATACAAGAGACTGCCACAGCAGGGAGGGTACTACAGGAAGACCCTCAAGAAGACCAGTTCACAGTAATGGGTGCTGGAGAAGAGGCTTATGACAGACGGTTGGAAGAAATAGCTGAGAAGTTGAGGTCCTTAGAATCTCAAAACTCTTTGGGCTTCGACGTTATGGACATGGGTTTGGTAGACGGGGTCAGGATCCCCCATAAGTTCAAGCCTCCTTGTTTCGAAAAGTATAACGGGACTTCATGCCCCCGGACTCATCTACAATCATTTCTGGGAAGGCTGAAGGCCTATACAATGGATGAGAAATTGTGGATGTTCTATTTTGAGGATATCTTGACTGGAGCGTCAAGAGAATGGTACTCTCACTTGACAAGGGCAACAATTAGATGCTGGAAGGACCTGGCAGAGGCCTTCATCAGACAGTATCAGTATAATCTAGACATGGCACCCAACAGGACTCTCCTGATGGGAATGTCACAGTCTTCGAGGGAGAGTTTCCGAGAATACGCCCAAAGGTGGAGGCAGCTGGCTGCTGCTGTTCAACCACCTATGTCTGAGCGGGAAATGGCAGACATGTTTATGAACACTCTCCAGGGAACGTATATTGACAGGTTGGCTGCTTTCTCCTCCACTAGCTTCGCAGATGTTGTCATAGCTGGGGAGAGAATTGAAAGCTTGTTAAAAATGGGAAAGATCTCAGACAACGGTGCAAGCTCGTCCAGTAGTACAAGGAAGCCTTTTGCAGGCCCGAGAAGAACTGGCGAGACCAATGCCATCCATTCAAACAGGGGTAGGCCCCAATATGCTCAGAGAACAATAGCAGCAGTCACCATTCCTGCTCCAGCTCATCCACAGCCAGTCTATCAACCTCCGCAACAAAACTTCCAACAACAACCTCAGTATCACCAGGATCAGTATCCTCCAAGGAACTTCAACAACAACAACACCAACAACAATCAACAAAGGCCATTCCAACAGAGGCCATCCCAAGCTAATAGAGTGATCGACCCGATCCCAATGTCGTATGCTGCCTTGCTGCCACAGCTTCTGAAACTCAACCTGGTTGAGCTAAGAACGTTGGCACCTCCGGATCCCAACAGTCTACCAAGAAACTATGACTCCAACGCTAGGTGTGCTTTTCATTCAAACGCACCTGGTCACAATACAGAAAAATGCAGGGCTCTGCATATGAAGGTACAAGACTTGGTAGACTCCAAGGCTCTGAATTTTGCACCTCCACCCAATGTCAATAAAAACCCAATGCCAAACCATGGTGGTCCTCGAATTAACGCTATTGAAGAAGACCAACCGTCTCATTTAATAACTAGTGTGGATCAGATCAGGACACCGTTGGTGGAAATCAAAGCTCAACTCCGTGAGAACCAAATATTTCCGGGGTGTGAACTAGGGTGTCCCTATTGTAATATTTCATGGAATGGGTGTGAGGACCTGAGGAATGGCATTGACAGCCTTATTCAGAGTGGCCTGCTACAGATCACTACGTCATTCCCGACAAACCCAACAACTTCATCAGCAACGGTTCCAGAACCTCCTACAAATGCAGCAACTATTGTTCCCGACAATTCGCCAGCAACATCAACAAGTACTTCACCTATTCTCTCAAATGATCAGTTTTCAACAGTTTCTCCTGCTACAACTTCAGCTTCATTCCATTTCGAACCTCCATCAACAACAACAACAGTCCTTCCAACAATACCTCCTACAACACCAGCAATCAATCATGAAGACGTCTCTACTGTCACAATATTTTATGATCCTGAAAACAACTCTGCCTACCATTCAGAAGGTGCTGCTCCCATCAGAGCACCAGTTACAATCTTTTATGATCCACAAACAATTACAGTCCCTTCAGCAGCAGCAATTAGTCCAGTCACTGTCACGGTGCCTGGACCGGTACCATATGAAAGCAATAAGGCCATCCCTTGGCACTATGGCTCTGACGTGTACTGTGAAGGGAAAAGAATCACTCTCGAAACATCAGCACCTGCGCCACAAGTAGATAATGTGGGGGGAGGCGGAGGCTTCACTCGAAGCGGACGTCTCTTTGCCTCACAAGTCCAAAGACCTACTGCCGAAGCAGAAGCTGCTGCCAAGGCAAAGGGAAAAGGCCCGGTGCAGGAAGATCCGTCTGCCAAAGAAACCCTGAAGACTCCGTTCGATCAAGAAGTTGATGAGTTTATGAGAATCATCAAAAAGAGTGACTACAAAATTGTGGATCAACTTCACCAGACGCCATCCAAAATCTCTATCCTCTCACTGCTTATGTGCTCCGAAGCCCATCGGAATGCACTACTCAAGGTCTTGCACGCAGCTTACGTGCCTGAAGAGATTACTGTCAACCAGTTGGAAACCGTGGTTGGAAATGTTACTGCTAGCAATGGGCTAGGGTTCACCAATACTGACTTGACAGCGGACGGCCGCAACCACAACAAAGCCTTGCACATAACCATGGAATGCAAAGGAGCTGTCCTTTCTCATGTGCTGGTAGACACAGGTTCATCCCTGAATGTCTTACCAAAGAAGGCTCTGGTGAAGCTTGAATATGATGGTTTGGCATTGAGACCCAGCAACCTGGTGGTAAGAGCCTTTGATGGTTCTAAGAGATCGGTTCTGGGAGAGATCGAGCTGCCCGTGACAATTGGCCCACAGACCTTTAAAACTATCTTTTATGTGATGGACATTCAGCCCGCCTACAGCTGTTTGTTGGGTAGACCCTGGATTCACGCCGCCGGCGCAATAACGTCTACCCTTCACCAAAAGTTAAAATTTGAGTGGGAAGGCCAAGTTGTCACAATCTGTGGAGAGGAGGACATTTTTGTCAGCCACCTGGCAACCTATAAGTACATTGAAATGGATGGAGAGATCCATGAAACAATGAGCCAGGGGTTTGAAGCTTTGAATGCGCATGAAGCATCTGCTGTATCTGGTACTCCAATGTCATCTTACCAACAGGCCCGGAAGGTTGTTGAAGAAGGAACTGCCCTAGGCTGGGGCAAGGTTTTAGCTGTGGAGGAGAAGAAGGACAAATTTGGGTTGGGTTACAGACCAACTCAACATCAAGCAAAGGCTGCTGCAGAGCCTGGTGTCGTCAGTGGGGGGATGCTTACCCCCGATGCTATCAACTGTCTGGAAGACGAGCTGGAAGAGGAGCGCAATCTGGAGAATTGGATTCGTCCAAAGATCCCGGGGAGCAGTGTCTCGAACTGGTCTTCCCAGGAAATTATAAGAGTTACTCATGCAGAGTAATTATTATTTCCTGTATTTTTATAGCATGCATCAAAGTCTTGCATCTTGCCCAAGATGACAAGACTCATTTTGTAATCAGGGCCATCTGTACTTTTGTGCAAACAAGATTAAATTAACGAAATATCAGACATCTTTTTGCAAACGAGTCTTTTTCTTTTATGCTCACTGTTTTTCCATTTTTCTTTTTGTACAAAAATAAATGGCGGTGTTTTCAAAATGATAACTTCATTTCACTTTTTTCTAAAGCAAGATTAAAATCAATCACTAAAATGAACGAACTTAACCCTTGCAGAGAGTGCCTTCCTGACAGCACCGACAACAGCATGGCTATGACATCGTATGACTTTGACAATCCAATCAATCAAGCTGATGAAGGGGTTGATGAAGAATATGAGCTTCCTGAAGAGCTAGCCAGGTTGTTGAGACAGGAGGAAAAGGTTATTACCCCTCATCAGGAGGAGGTTGAAGTGATCAAT
This sequence comes from Lathyrus aphaca, assembly GCA_963966055.1. Lineage (NCBI taxonomy): Eukaryota > Viridiplantae > Streptophyta > Magnoliopsida > Fabales > Fabaceae > Lathyrus > Lathyrus aphaca. Next base: position 721,769,826 of record OZ014519.1, on the reverse strand, counting down.
CTTGGTACAGATGAAGACGTGAAAGAAGTTAGAATCGGGGCCTGCCTGCAAGACTCAGTGAATAGACAACTGATAAATCTGCTTCAAGAGTATGTTGATGTGTTTGCTTGGTCGTATCAAGATATGCCAGGATTGGATACCGATATAGTCGTGCACAAGCTGCCTTTGAGGGAAGAATGCCCACCAGTTAAACAGAAGCTGCGCCGAACTCGCCCAGACATGGCTATGAAAATCAAAGAAGAGGTACAAAAGCAATGGGACGCCGGGTTCCTTGCTGTGACTAGTTATCCGCCATGGGTTTCTAACATAGTACCTGTGCCTAAGAAGGACGGAAAAGTTAGAATGTGTGTTGATTACCGGGATCTGAACAGAGCCAGCCCGAAAGATGATTTCCCTCTACCTCACATTGACGTATTGGTGGATAACACGGCTCAGTTCTCGGTATTCTCCTTCATGGACGGATTTTCAGGATATAATCAGATCAAGATGTCACCTGAAGACATGGAGAAGACAACATTCATCACACCTTGGGGCACGTTCTGTTACAAAGTGATGCCATTCGGACTGAAGAATGCTGGTGCAACATATCAACGGGCTATGGTGACATTATTCCACGATATGATCCATAAAGAAATCGAGTGTTATGTGGATGATATGATCGCCAAGTCCCTTACAGAGGAAGATCACCTGGTGAATCTGCTGAAGTTGTTCAAGCGTCTGAGGAAGTACCAACTAAAGCTGAACCCCAACAAATGCACATTTGGGGTGCGATCCGGTAAGCTGCTGGGATTTATTGTAAGTGAGAAAGGGATCGAAGTTGGCCCTGATAAGGTCAAGGCTATTCAAGAAATTCCTGCACCGAAAACTGAGAAAGAAGTTCGAGGGTTCTTAGGTCGATTGAACTACATCTCGCGGTTCATATCCCACCTTACAGCGACCTGTGAACCCTTGTTCAAGCTGTTAAGAAAAGAACAAACGGTCAGGTGGAACGAAGATTGCCAGAAGGCTTTTGACAAGATCAAAGAGTACTTACAAGAACCTCCAATCCTCATGCCTCCAGTAGAAGGAAGACCTCTGATTATGTACTTGACAGTGTTAGAAGAGTCGATGGGGTGTGTGCTGGGCCAGCATGACGAGTCTGGTCGAAAAGAGTATGCAATATACTACCTAAGCAAAAAGTTTACCGACTGTGAACAACGTTATTCACTGCTCGAGAAAACTTGCTGTGCTTTAGCGTGGGCTGCTCGCCGACTGAGACAGTATATGCTGACCCACACTACCTTATTAATCTCAAAAATGGATCCAGTCAAGTACATTTTCGAGAAGCCAGCTCTTACCGGACGGGTTGCAAGATGGCAGATGATTCTCACAGAATACGACATACAGTACACCTCTCAGAAAGCCATCAAGGGCAGTGTACTATCTGAATATCTTGCTGAGCAACCCATTGATGACTACCAGCCTATGAGGTTTGACTTCCCTGATGAAGACATCATGTTCATTAAAGCAAAAGATCATGAAGAGCCTGTTCACACTGAAGGGCCCGACCCGGAAGAAGAATGGACTATGATGTTTGATGGGGCTGTTAACATGAATGGTCGTGGTGTTGGTGCAGTACTCATAACACCAAAAGGAGTTCACATGCCTTTCTCGGCAAAACTCACTTTCAACTGCACTAACAACGAAGCTGAATACGAAGCTTGCATTATGGGTCTTGAGGAAGCCATCGACCTCAGGATCAAGACATTGACTGTATTCGGAGATTCAGCTCTGGTAGTCAATCAAACCAACGGGAAATGGTACACTCACCAGGAGCATCTGATACCTTACCGGGATTATACAAGGAGGTTACTCACATTCTTCACAACAGTCAAACTTGAGTATATCCCTCGGGACGAGAACCAGTTTGCAGATGCTCTGGCTACCATTTCATCCATGATCAAAGTTCAGGCGGCTAACTTTGTACCCCAGATTTCAGTGTCTAGACTTGATAGACCAGCATATGTATTTGCAGCGGATGTTGTAAAAGATGATAAGCCTTGGTTCCATGACATTAAGTGCTTCTTGGAGGATCAGACATACCCACCTGGGGCATCTTCCAATGATAAGAAGACTTTAAGAAGGCTTGCTGGAAGTTTCTTTCTGAACACTGATGGGTCTTTATACAAAAGGAACTTTGACATGGTACTCCTCAGATGTGTTGATAAGACGGAAGCAGATTTGTTGATGCATGAAGTGCACGAAGGATCTTTTGGTACCCATGCAGGAGGGCATGCCATGGCTAAGAAGTTGTTAAGATCAGGCTATTACTGGATCACGATGGATGCAGACTGTTGTGCTTACGCCAGAAAATGCCACAAATGCCAGATCTACGCAGACAAAGTGCATGTGCCTCCGAATCCTTTAAACATAATGTCTTCACCGTGGCCCTTTGCCATGTGGGGCCTTGATATGATTGGCAAGATTGAGCCAACTGCTTCGAATGGTCACAGATTCATCCTGGTCGCCATTGATTATTTCACCAAGTGGGTTGAAGCAGCCTCATATGCAAATGTTACAAGACAAGTGGTAGCCCGATTTCTGAAGAGAGATATCATCTGTCGGTATGGAGTGCCCGAGCGAATCATTACTGATAATGGTTCCAATTTAAACAACAAAATGATGGCAGAGCTGTGCCGGGACTTCAAGATCCAACATCACAATTCTTCTCCTTACAGGCCGAAGATGAACGGCGCTGTCGAGGCAGCAAATAAAAATATTAAGAAGATTGTGCAGAAGATGGTAGTCACCTACAAAGACTGGCACGAAATGCTACCGTTTGCCTTGCATGGGTACCGCACGTCAATCAGGACATCCACTGGGGCAACACCGTATCAACTTGTGTATGGTATGGAGGCAGTCCTACCTGTTGAAGTTGAACTACCCTCTCTACGGGTACTAATGGATGTTAAACTGAGTGAAGCAGAATGGGTTAGGTCCCGATACGAACAACTGAGTCTGATTGAAGAGAAGAGATTGGCTGCTATCTGTCATGGACAGTTGTATCAGAAGAGAATGAAGAAAGCCTTCGATCAGAAAGTCAGGCACCGAGAGTACCAAGTGGGAGATCTTGTGCTGAAAAGAATCCTCCCTCCTCATACAGACCACAGGGGCAAATGGACTCCAAATTATGAAGGACCATTTGTTGTAAAGAAAGTTTTCTCCGGTGGAGCACTGATGCTCAGCACCATGGATGGTGAAGATTTCCCATCCCCTGTGAATTCAGATGCAGTTAAAAAATACTTCGCATAAAATGACCCGCTGGACATAAAAACAGAACGTGAGTCCAGGCAAAAATAGGGCATCCCGGCGAGCCAAAAACAGAATAAAAGACTCGGGCAAAAATAAGGGAAATAAACAAAAAAATGTACACCCGCTGAGTTGAAAAGCCGCATTGGACAACTCAGGCAAAAATGGGTATCCCGATGGATTGAAAACCCGAAAGGGCGATCCATGCAAAATAAGGGAATAAGCGAACAACTGCATTCTGAATTCGTCTGTATCACCTACAACTTGGTAAGCTCCAAAGGATCAAGCTTCAATCAGAATCAACTCTCTCCAGGAAGCAAGACGAGAAGAACGTCATTGTCATACGAGTCATAGCAGAAGAGGAAGCTCCTTGAAAGCGTCGTCAGCATCGCCAGCACTTTATTTCTCAATTTGTAACAGTCTCTTCATTTTAAGAGATATGTTTCCTTGACTGTATCTTGCCAATTCAGGGCACATGAATTAATAAAATCAGATTTTCAGTCATGTCTCGTTTTGTACATTTTTATTTGTGAAGAATGTCTGATGTCTCAAAAAAAACTAGTTGCATAAGTACAGATGTCTTTCTCTAAAAATAATAAAAAACACATGCTTACAGGGAATATACTTACTCGTGAGAATGCTTAACTCCTATGACGGAATTCAGTGAAGGATACCTCGGGACCTTTTGTGCGTCTCTTTATCTTTGCAGGATTGCAGGTATCCAGAACGCAACCTGGGGCATGCAAGTTACGTCTCAGCAGGCAGGCGAATCATTATCAACTCGGTCTATCTTCCACATGGCACTGGAAGGGGCCCATTTCCCCAGCGAAGTTGCCAAATCAACATGCACTCAATCTCAGCATCTGAAATGCTCTATCCCCAGCTGAGTTGCCTCTTGTTGCTATCCCCAGCCGAGTTGCCATTTCATCCTCAGTTGAGTACAGGAGTCAGGGAACCATCTCCCCACAGAGTTCCAGCCTCTATCCAGAAGAGCAGCGCATAGAAGATCACAACAGAGAGGGAGAAAGCTTCTACAAACCCCAGCTGGGTCCCATTATAGGATATGTCAATCAGTGACATATATCCCCAAGCAGATACCTCATTAGATCTACCAATGATCTCACCCCCAGCTGGGAGGTCCATTTCAAGCAGATCGACCAGAGATCTTCGCGGCAACGGGATCCGAATTCCGGATCTGTGCCTCTTTGCATAATCATGGCATTTGCATCATACTATCCCCCAGAGCGTAGCATTCCGTCTAATACGGAGCATTACGGCAAAAATCAAATGCATAGCATAATCATAAGCCATGTTATGAAGTAACACTTGTGAATAATAACCGTTCATCATCATTGTACAGAAAAACTCCCACCAGAGTCCCAGCAAAAGCAGTTGCCTCACAAATCACAAACGCCAGTATCTACTCCTTTTGGCACCCGTCCGTGCCATCTTTCCCCAGTAAAGTCGCCTGAACACTCTTTACAAATAGGATCACCCGTATTACAGATACTTTCTGGCACCCGTCCGTGTCACAAATCACCAGCAGAAAGCCAAAGACGTCCTCTTTGCACTCACATATACTTATATATACATTTTCTTGGCACCCGTCCGTGTCATATCCCCAGCGCAGTCGCTTACACCTTCATCACCCATATACTTGTTATTATTTTACTTTTCTCTTTGACACTCGTCCGTGTCACTCTCCCCAGCAGATAAACACTCATCTATACATTATACAATACTCACTACCCATTGGTACACTTATACAGATACTCGTCCGTATCTTGTATACATCATCACTCATATCCCCGCAGATTCGACGGTAGTCCTTGTTCTTTGTTAACCAGTTGGTACTCGTCCGTATCATCATCTCAGAACATTGCGTCTAGTGTTTGTTTCTACATGATACTCGTCCGTATCATACTCTTAGGGATGCTTGTCCGCATCTTTAATCCACACACCGTGTCAAACACTTATGTCTTCTTGAATATAGATACTCGTCTGTGTCTACTATTCCCCAGAAGGATTCTTTCAGATGCAACACTCGTCCGTGTTCTTTGTTAACCAGTTGATACTCGTCCGTATCATCATCCCTGAACATGTGTCAGTTTGTTTCTACGTGATACTCGTCCGTATCATAGTCTTAAGGATGCTCGTCCGCATCTTTAATCTATACATAATACCAAACACTTATACCTTTTGTTTCTTGGATGTAAACGCTCGTCCGTGTTTACTATTCCCCAGTAGATCACCAACAAAGCATTTTCTTTTATCTGACACTCGTCCTGTGTCATGATAACCCCGAGAGCAGCCGTCCCCTGCTGAGTGGTCGTCCTCCACTTCTTGATGGTCGTCCTCCATCATGCTCATCCGATGGTCGTCCCCATCGTTGATATTTTAGCAGCCGTCCCCTGCTAGGTGGTCGTCCTCCACCTTTTTGATGATCGTCCTTCATCACTTTATCCAATGGCCGTCCCCATTGTTGATTTTGGTTATCTGGCATTCGTCCTATGTCATGAGAAACCTCGAGAGCAGCCGTCCCCTGCTGAGTGGTCGTCCTCCACTTCTTGATGGTCGTCCTCCATCATGCTCGTCCGATGGCCGTCCCCATCGTTGACCTTTTCTATCCGATGGCCGTCCCCATCGTTGATATTTTCGGCAGCCGTACCCTGCCAGGTGGTCGTCCTCCACCTTTGATGGCCGTCCCCATCATATTCCTTTTATTCCCAACAGAGCAGCCGTACCCTGCTAGGTGATCGTCCTTCACCTTTGATGGCCGTACCCCATCAGCTGTTTATTTCATTTATTCTTTAACCCGATGGCCGTCCCCGTCGTGGTCCCTTTTCCTTTTAACCCGATGGCCGTCCCCATCGTCGGTTACTTCACCTTTATGAGCTTGATGGCCGTCCCCGTCATGTTTCATTAATCCCCAGAAAATTTTACAGCTTTATCTTGATGGCCGTCCCCATCATAATTTCTTTTCTTTTCCCAGCTAGTCGGCCGTCCCCGTCTTAGCTTTACCTTTTATCCCCAGCATGTCGGCCGTCCCCGTCATTGCTTTATTTTCCTCACCTCCCCAGCATGTCGGCCGTCCCCGTCATTGCTATTTGCCCAGCAGTCGTCCTCTGCTCGACGGTCGTCCTCCGTCGGCCACACTTTACAATACACTTTATTTTCCTTTTACAATCTATATCCCTTTTCTTCTTCATTTCTGTGAGTGCAAATTTTGGACTGTCTTTGATATTCAACCACAAGTTATCTTGTTTGCCTGTTAAGCCGTTGCTTACATCCTGCACAGCTAACTCATGTTTGAATAGGGGCAGCTGTAAACACCCCAAATTTGCCCTCACCCATTCACACCATGGCTTGTGATCATCTCATATGCATAAACACAATCATATCATCTCACATCTCATTTTTGATTCACTGCATAGTTTCTAGGGCATCTGCACCTAGGGTTTGTGATCTGAGCAATCCCAAAGCATCTTGAGCCATTCCAAAGGCCACTAATCAACTCAAAGGGGTCCATGTGTGTTCTTATATCATATTCCATCTCCTCAAAGTCAAAATTGCAGAGGAATCACAAGAACTAGGGTTTGAGTGGATGCAGAGCCAGGTTTGACTGCACAGTTGACTGAAAATTAGGGTTTTGGTTTCAGAGGCCATAACCCCAAATTTTTTAGTCATTCTTGTTTCCATTGGTCTCTATATGGTATAGGGAGTATGCATATCAATTTTCATGAAGAAATTCCATGGGGAAGTCATCTGATCAAAGGTTGACTTTTCAGACAAGTCAGTGTAAAATCAGGGCATCCGAGGCCCCCAATGACCCAACCAATGGGTGATCTTCACCATTTTGAGTGTATATGATCTTTATTTGATCATGGAAGAAGGTTGAAGTTCATGAAAATCAAGAATTTAGGGTTTTTGCAAATGTTGACTTTTTGGGCATAGTTGACTTTTCAAGAATGCATCATTTTAGGTCATTTTTCAAGCCATGATTCTTGATCCAAAAATGCTTCAAATGGAAAAACTTTGGTCATGAAAGTTGTAGATCTCATCTTTCCCTTTTCAAAAAGTACAAGAACATGATCAAACTCTTCTTGAATCAAAAGTTATGGCAATGCAAAGTTGACAAAAATCATTAATTTTCAAGGCATGCCCTAAGTGAGAATTTTGCAAAACCTTAAACCAATGCATTATGTGACTTCTAATTGGTATCAAACCAGCACATAAACATTCTCCAAGTCCTAAAGCTCAGATTGAACCAAAGGAATCACATGTTTGTATGGCCTTTGGAGCAAGATTTTTCACATGTGAACAAAGGAAGCCAAGTTGCAAAAACTCATGATCACTTCCATCCACTTGCTGCCTAGCCTGCTGACCACTCCTAGCCTTTCTCCCTCACCTTGCTGCGCAGCCCACACCTCTTGTACTTGGCTGAAACATGACCCATGCCTCTCTTACAAGAAGTTGACATTTTGGCAAAAGTAGCCACACCTATCACAGCAGGCCAAGTCACATCAACTGACCAATAGGCTTTGTTTATGTGGATCAAATGCTGGCCATAACACACTTCAAGCAAGGCTGAACCTCTCTCATTCACAACATTCACAAAAACACACCACATTGCATTTTTTATCGAATCTGCTTACACAGCCATAAAACACTTCAACCACCTTCACCAATCATCTCACCTTGCTCCATAGACCACCCAGCAACCAAGAACCAAGCCTGAAACAGCAAGAACACTCCATTGCCATTTCTCCCCTCAAGCTGCAGATTCATTCGAATCTCTCACCACAGCTCTCAAACACCAAAACAAACACCTCAGATCTTCTCTACTCATTGTCCTGATCACATAGAACCCATCACCATGACCTGAAACTGCCTAAAACTCCATTGCCATTTTTGACTGAGCTTGGGCAGAAGCTTTCGAAACTCACTATCCAGCCAACTTAAATCCTCTTTGAGCATTCAAACATCTTCTGGGACCAAGTGGAGGAGTTTGCACTGAAGGAAGTGGCCAGAAAGTCTTCAAACTGAAAGCTTCAAATCTCAGGTAGCTTGAAAATTATTTTTCCAGAAATCAGTTTTCTTGTTACAAACTTGTTCTATGTGATTCACTGATCATCCTGATGCTTTTAGTTTTTGAAATGGCTTTGTTTTGAGCATTTAATTTGTATCTGAAACTTGCGTGCCCTAGTTTTCATTTCCTTCGATTCAGTTTGTTTAGGAAGAATAAATTTGTTTTGAGAGAGGGGTTTGATTCGTGAGAGGTTGAGGAACATTTCCATGGTTTTGGATTTCATTTTAATGACCTAGGGAAGGTTTTGGGAATTCTCAGGGAAGGAGGTCACCGGAGAAGACGACCGGAGCTCGTCTCCGGTGACCTGAAAGTGATTAGCTGGTAATTAGGGTTAGGGCACCAGGTTTGAATGTGAGCCACTGGATTTCATCTCCCGCGCGTGTACGAAGGGTCAGGATCATTTCATTAAGTGATAATTATGGATTAAGATTTAATTAATTAAGATTAGGCAGGTTTGAACCTGGGCTGTCCAGATGCGCGCCCAGTCAAACAATTTTAACCCAGATTGCATCTGAGCCTTCCATCCTGCATACTTCTTATTTTATTTAATTTTTATTCATTTTCTTTTCATTTAATTTGCACATTTATTTTAAAATAGTTAAAAATTCCTAAAAATTATGAAACTTTTTCTTTAAAGTTTTATTAATTTTTAAGACCCAAAAACATTTTTATTTTATTTTTTATCATTAAAAAAGTATTTTTAAATATTTAAAAGATTATTTTTAATTGATTAATGGGAATTAATTAATTAAAAATACTTTTAGGTATTTAAAAATTACAAAAAAATTCATGAAATGTTCTAAGACATTTAGAAACATTGTCCAACCTTCAAACCAAATTTCTTTTTTGATCTTGATGCATTTTAAGAATTTTTCATTGAATTAAATCATTTCTTATGCATTATTTTGATCATAAGTTCAAAAATTCATTTCTGCCTATTGGAGAAGGTTGAGACATTGATTCTTCTTGCATTGTTTTGTGTTTGGCATGTAGTTTCTAGGGTAAAATGGCCATGATTTGATCTTGCATTTTCCATTTGTTTGGCATTTCTTTTGTTAAGAACCCTAAAAAACCCTAATAACTTAGAAAATTCATAACTTGAGTTTGGTTGAGAGTTGAGAGCTCCCCTTTGGACACTGGTTCATTATAGGTTTAGGGTTTCTTTGGGTGGCATTTTCCATTTTTTATCTTAGGATTTGCTTCTGTTTTGGGTTTTTGTTTGATGTTTGATCCATGAACCCTAATTTGGGCTTTCTCTTGCATCCTTCTTGCATTCTCTTGCATAACATGACTTGTCTTTGCATTTTGTGCATTCTTGTGATTCATTTGACATCTTAAGACATGTAGGAAGCATCTTTGATCATTGCATCTCATGTTTTCCATGTCATTTGTCTTGTATGCTTCATAACTTTCCATGCTTGTTCATGCTCCTTAGCTTGCATCATTTGCATCCATGATCTTGTATGAACATCCCCATGCCTTATCTCATGTTTGCAGCACCTCATAACATCATAATCATCATCAACATGCTTCTGGTTTTGCTTAGCATCATGCCATTTCATCTCATCTTGCATTGCATTGCATTCCTTTCTAACATTTCAGGTGGTAAGTAAACTTGAGAAGTGAATTTGCCTTCACTTCTCATACCTTTTTTTTTTTCCTCTCTATTGCATTCATTGCTGCATTTCTATTTGTGTTTGAGATTGAGCTTGCTCATTCTTCTTTCTCCCACTTTCTTTCTTCAAGTGACTTGACTTCTTGAATGAAGCAAGTCACTTTGCTTCTCTTGATCTTGTTCATCTGCTTCCTGGTGGTTCTTCTGAAGATTGTTCTTGAAAACCTCACAAACCTTAGGATCAACCAAGCATGACAATGAATTAGGGTTTTGATTAGTCTCCCTCCTAGTTTTACCTTTGTGTCTCTCTTTGAGTCTTCTCTTCTCATCTCATAATCAGGGACCAAACCCTAAAGGCTTTAAGACTTTGTGATTAAGCTTACGCCTGCATCCTTCTTTTAGGATGAAGTGTATAACTTTAATCCTAAGTGTTAAACCCTTAATGTGTTTAAATCTCTTAATCAATCCACATAATAATCATCAAGACATCACACTTGTAACTTGGGCCTTGCATTAGGGTTCTAATTCTTCCTTAAGTGGTTAAGAAGGACTAACCCTAGTGTTAATGGACAAGTCCCCCTCAAGTTGTCTTACAAATCATAAAAATCACTTCATCACCATATCATTAAATAAAATCCACTTAATCAAAGGCTTGTTTTGTTATGGGTTTAATCCCTAATCATGGATTAAGTTGAGGAGCTTTCCTCAGCTTAAACATTCTCATCTATCATCCTTCTTTTAGGATGGTGTAATGAGTCTGTTTAATCCCTGATTATGGCTTAACCTCATTACTCAACACTAAACAAAAGCACCAAAAACATCTAAATAATCACAAGTAGGTTAATGATCTTAATCCTACACCAAAGGTTTAAGTGTGAGAATCTGACTTCACACTTAAGGTACTCTCATTACCCCTAATCAGAGGGAAGATGTGATGAGTTTACTAAATCCATTGGTTTAGACTTAAGCTCATTAACTTATGACAAAAATCCAAAAAGCAATAAAAGACTGAAAACTCAAAAACAAACAATAATCGTCTCCTCCGGGATTCTTTTCTCATCTCATTCACTCACAAACGAGAACTTGCTTCTTCCGTCTAATGCAAGACAGTTAGCACCTGAGCCAGACAGGTCATACACTTGAGCATAGGCAAGCAAGCAGTTCACAAGTCAATTCATCTTTCAGTCTCTTTGGGTCGAACTACGGTGTTCTGACTTCCTCATTGCACGAGAGGATACGTAGGCATAACTTAACAGTTATCGAACAAAAGTCTCTGTATATTCCCCCTCCTCCAGCCTTATTCTTTAAGCCTCATTATCTTGAGCATTTCATTCTCATCCCTACACTGACACTATATATATATACTTCACTTCTTTTTACACTGACACCTGTACATCCTTTTCCAGCTATTTATACACAAATTGCACTGACACTACCCCTTTATAACACAAATCTTTTAAGCGTGGATCCCGTCGAGTACGACGGACAATCTGGGTGCTAATACCTTCCCAGGTTGTAACCAACCCCCTTTCTCAGTCTCTCTGGTTCGCAACCGTCTTATCCATCTTTTTCTAGGCCTATGCAGCATTGCCTTTCCTCCGGGATAAAAATGCCTAGCTGGCGACTCTTTTCATCTCCAGTGAGTTCACGGCTGTGTGTTCTCATTGTCCCTCTCGCCGACCGTTCGCGCTTGTACCTGGATGCAAATCTTTGGGAGCGACAATACCCACATATCAATTTCAAAATACAATTATTTTATCACATTTCAAAGATTATTAGTAAAATCTAAAATTATAGAATCATGGAAAATTGGGGATTTCAACCTAAACATATTTCTACCCATTCATACATTATCATATAACCCAATAATTATATAAAAACTCACCCTTACCTTGGATTTTCTTGAACTTCTCTAACTTGTTCTTGAGCTTCTCTTCACTCTCCCTTCTCCTAGCCTCTTCTCTATTTTCTACTCTTTCTATTCTTTCCCTCTTTTATTAAACTCTAACCTAACTTTTCTCATAATCATTTTATTCTCTTATTGGGCTCATTGACCCACTCCCACATTTCTATTCACACTCCTAACCTAGACCCAATTATTTTAATCTTACTAAATATCTATTTTATTCCAACAAATAAAATAATTCAATAATTCAATTAAATCAAATAATTAAATTATTTCAAATAAACCAAATAGATCAATTCAATTAATTCAATTATTTCAAATAAATCAAATAATTCAATTATATCCAATAATCCAATTAAATCAATTAAATCAATTAGGCACAAAATCACACAATTAATCAATTAATATAATAAATAAATAATTACTAAAATCGGGATGTTACAATCCTCCCCCACTTAAAAGATTTTCGTCCTCGAAAATTACCTCAAATGAATAACTCGGGATAAGACTCTCTCATCTGACTCTCAAGTTCCCAAGTTACATTCCCACCAGCTGGTCCTCCCCAAGCGACCTTCACCAAAGAAATCTCTTTACCTCGAAGTTGCTTCAACTCCCGATCTTCTATCCGTATAGGTGAAGTCTCAACAGTCAAGTTATCTCTCACCTGCACATCATCTACTTGGACTACATGAGACGGATCCGCAATGTATTTCCTCAACTGAGATACATGGAACACGTCATGGAGATTAGCAAGCGACGGTGGTAAAGCAATCTGATAGGCTACCTCTCCTATCCTCTGCAAGATCTGGTAAGGACCAATAAAACACGGTGTCAACTTGCGCGACTTCAGCGCCCTACCAACCCCAGTTATCGGAGTAACTCGAAGGAACACATGATCTCCCTCTTGGAACTCAAGTGCTTTCCTCCTCTTGTCATGATAACTTTTCTGACGACTTTGAGAAATCTTCATCTTCTCCTGAATCATTTTAATCTTATCCGTAGTCTGCTGAACTATCTCAGGTCCAACCACCGCACTCTCTCCAGCCTCATACCAACACAATGGCGTCCTACACCTCCTACCATACAATGCTTCAAACGGTGCTATACCAATACTCGAGTGAAAACTGTTGTTGTAAGTAAACTCAATCAAAGATAAGTAGCTATCCCAAGTTCCTCCCTTTTCCAAAACACAAGCTCTTAAAAGGTCCTCAAGTGATTGAATCGTTCTCTCCGTCTGACCATCCGTCTGCGGATGATAAGCAGAACTCAAACACAACTTAGTACCCAAAGCACTTTGTAAACTCTCCCAAAATCGTGATGTGAACCTTGGATCTCTATCCGATACAATACTAGACGGAATACCATGCAAACTGACAATCCTCTCGATATACAACTTTGCTAACTTCTCCAATGGGTAATCCATCCTTATCGGAATAAAGTGAGCAGATTTCGTCAACCTGTCCACAATAACCCAAATAGCCTCAAAATTACTCGGTGTCCTAGGTAAACCAGATACAAAATCCATAGATATGCTATCCCATTTCCACTCAGGAATAGCTAAGGGTTTCATTAAACCTGACGGTTTCTGATGCTCAATCTTTGACTTCTGACAAGTCAAACAAGAATACACAAACTCTGCAATATCCTTCTTCATACAAGGCCACCAAAACACTTTCCTCAAATCTTGATACATCTTAGTCGCACCCGGATGAATACTCAATCCACTACGATGACCTTCTTCAAGAATACTTTTCTTCAATTCTGCAATATCCGGAACACAAACTCGATCACGACACTTCATGATACCATTCACATCAATCCGGAAATCACCACCTCGACCTTGATTGATCAAAGTTAATTGATCTACCAAACCTAAATCATATTTTTGACCTTCTCGAATCTCTTCAAGAATACCACTTGTAAGCTTCAACATACCAAGTTTAACTCCATAAGAAGTCTCTTCACAAACCAAACTCATGTCTCGAAATTGTTCAATCATTTCCAACTCTCTAACCATCATCATCGACATACGCAAGGATTTACGACTTAATGCATCAGCTACCACGTTTGCCTTACCCGGATGGTAATTCAAACCAAAATCATAATCCTTCAAAAGTTCCAACCATCTTCTTTGCCTCGCATTCAATTCCTTCTGATCAAAGAGATACTTCAAACTCTTATGATCACTAAAGACTTCAAATCTCGATCCAAATAAGTAGCGCCTCCAAAGCTTCAACACAAACACAACAGCGGCTAATTCTAAGTCATGCGTCGGATAATTTCTCTCATGCACTTTAAGTTGCCTTGAAGCATAAGCTACAACTTGCTGATTTTGCATCAATACACCTCCCAAACCTATTAATGAAGCATCACAATACACAACAAACGGTTCTGCCGGATTCGGCAAAATCAAAACAGGAGCTGTCGTCAATCTTCTCTTAAGCTCTTGGAAACTTTCTTCACACTTTGTATCCCAAACAAAAGCTTGACCCTTTCTAGTCAACTGCGTCAATGGCAAAGATAACTTAGAGAATCCTTCAATAAATTTCCGATAATAACCTGCCAAACCAAGAAAACTTCGAATCTCCAAAACTGATTTTGGAGCTTCCCATTGCGATACAGCTTCAACCTTCGATGGATCAACTGCAATTCCTTTACTTGAAATCACATGACCAAGGAAACTCACTTCCTTCAACCAAAACTCGCACTTAGAAAGTTTAGCATATAATTGATTCTCTTTCAACACAGATAACACAATCTTCAGATGCTCGACATGATCCTCTTCACTCTTAGAATAGATCAAAATATCATCAATGAAAACAACCACAAACTTGTCCAAATACGGATGGAAAATCCTATTCATGTACTCCATAAATACACCTGGTGCATTAGTCACACCAAATGGCATCACAGAATACTCATAATGACCATATCTCGTCCGAAAAGCAGTTTTCTGAATATCTTCAGCTTTCACACGAATCTGATGATACCTAGATCTCAAATCTATCTTACTAAACACACTTGCACCAAATAATTGATCCATCAAATCATCAATCCTCGGAAGTGGATACTTATTCTTGATAGTCACCTTGTTCAATTGCCGGTAATCCACACAAAGCCTCATAGTACCTTCTTTCTTCTTAACTAGCAAAACAGGTGCACCCCACGGTGACACACTCGGACGAATAAACCTCTTCTCAAGCAGATCTTCAAGTTGACTCTTCAACTCTTTCAACTCCGATGCAGACATACGATATGGAGCCATCGATACCGGACTAGTTCCAGGAACTAAGTCAATCGAAAACTCCACCTCGCGTTCCGGAGGTAAATCACTTATCTCATCAGGAAAAACTTCTGGAAAATCACAAACAATTGGCAAAGCACCAACTTCTCCACTTTCCTTAATACTCAAAGTTGCCAACAACATAAACATCTCGGCACCATCTTGCACTGACTCATTCACTTGCTTGGCAGACATAAATAAGTCTCCTTTGTCCTCAGGTTTAAGAAAAACAACTGACTTATCAAAACAGTTAATATAGACATGGTTGAACTCCAGCCAATTCATCCCAAGAATAACATCAAGTTGATCTAAGTGAAGACACACTAAATCAACGCCAAAGTTTTTACCAAAAATACTCAACGGACAATTCAAACACACATATAGGGTAGTTACTGAACCCATAGCAGGAGTATCAATAACCATACTACCACCCATAACAGACAACTCAAGATTCAATCTTTTAACACAATCCAAAGAAATAAAAGAATGTGTAGCTCCAGTATCAATTATAGCTATCAAAGGTATACCATTAATGAAGCACGTACCTCTGATCAATCGATCTTCACTAGTCGTCTCAGATCCAGACAGAGCAAACACTTTCCCTTTCGTTTGAGCCTTCTTTGGTTTGTCACACTTGGTACTAATGTGCCCTTGCTCACCACAATTGTAGCAAGTCACACTCGCACCACTCCTGCACTCTAAAGCCTTGTGGCCAGGCTTGCCACACTTGAAACATTTCTTCTCAACACTTGTGCACTCAGGGGCACGATGTCCTTCAACACCACATTGATAACACCTCACTGGAGTGGAAGCTCCTCCCCCACTCGACTTCTTTCCATAACTAGCTTTCTGCTTCCCTTTGTCACTAGATGTCACATACGGTTTCCCTCTGAATTGGCCTTTTCCTTTCTTATCACCCATACTTTTGTAGTGAGCTGATCGAGCCCTACTATCTTCATCATAGATCCTACTCTTGTTCACCAACTCGGAATATCGCCTAATCTCTTAATAACCAATGGCTTGCTTGATTTCAGGTCTCAAACCATTCACATACTTAAGACATTTAGATCTCTCAGCATTAGTAGTGTTGTAGTGAGGACAAAACTGAATCAACTCTTCAAATCTTGCTGCATACTCAGCCACAGTTAAGTTACCTTGCTTCAATTCAAGAAACTCAATTTCCTTCTTTCCACGTACATCTTCCGGAAAGTACTTCTCCAGAAATGCCTCTCTAAAAACAGCCCAAGTAATCTCAACTTCGTCTTCTTCAAATCTTCGACGAGTGTTACCCCACCAGTGCTCAGCTTCCTTCTCAAGCATGTGGGTGCCAAACTGCACCTTTTGCGCATCTGAACAACTCATAACTCGAAATATCTTTTCAATTGCATCCAACCATTCTTGTGCTTTGTCGGGTTCATGCCTTCCCATGAACTTTGGTGGGTTGTTCCTCTGAAACTTTCCCAAGGCACGAAACTCATCATCAGTGTTGTTCACAGCATTCACATTGACTTGAGGAATCTGCCTGATCGCTCCAGCCAACAACGCCAAAGCTTCAGCAAGTGCTCTATCATTCCTACCTGCAGCCATTGTTCTTGGATTCCACAATAAAATCCTCATTAGAACAACAATACCGATACTGAAACACAAAATAAACACACAGACAACTTGGTCAACTGACCGACTTTGCTCTGATACCACTAATGTAACACCCTTCTAAACCCCCACGGAAATATATAAATAATCAGAGTAATTATCATGCATATCAAACAAGGATGTCACACATAATTCAAAACATCACAACATACACCTGTCATGCTCAATAACACTTGAAATAAATTCATGATTTCATATACTTTCACATTATCATGTAGCAGCGGATCACTTTCATTAAGAATCTCATGACATTCAAGTCTCAAATAAACTTCATTCATTAAATCAACTTGGGCATAAAAGCCACTTCACCATAAAATTCAAATTCAATTAACAAAATAGATAGAGTATACGATTGTATCTCTTAAGACATGAATCAAGCATTCCCAGTGTTACATGATCAGAGCACGACTCGACCCAAAATAAATATGAAACTAAAATAGGTTACTCCATCAGCTACTCTCTTGCTAGAAGCAACTCTAATCTTCAGTACCTGAGCGATGTCGTATAAAACATCATTCCAACAGAAGGGTGAGAATTCACATAATTACTGAAATCATAAGATAATATACAATTTAAGGTGTACAAGCATAATCACAATTATTCTCACACTTCAAAAGTTTCATCAACATAATATCACTCAAGTAGTCATACTATTAACAATTACATACTCACAAATCCATAATTCAACAATTCACATAACACATATAATCTCACATTGTAACCATAGACACAATGAGACTCAATGCAAGACTCAAATACAACTCATGCATGTGGTACCAATCTCTTATTATCATTTTTCGGTTTTTACATTTAAACCGGGCCCGTCCTCTAGACCGATAACACATCAAAAGCCCGTCCTCTAAGCTTTCAAACCCGTCCTCTAGGTTTGGGACAAGTCACTAGCTCCCACGGACTAGCAAACCTTGCCTCTTGACACAAATGATGCATGTGCAATTACAACAACCATATGCAATTAAGATCGTCCTCAAATCATAATATTCACGCATATCTTCAATAATTCATCACCTTTGAATTACCACACAGTTGCACATACAACACATTTTCAAATAACATTATTCATTACTCCAATATTGTCACTACACTTAGCAAATAATATGCAGGGTATCAACCCAATTCAATCTCAATTCGCAAACCACACGATATCGATTAAATGTAAAATAATCAATCAATCCTCTATAATTAAATTCAATATTTAATCAATAACAAGAAAATATCCAAAATTGAATTAAGATATACCATCAATAATATTAATACTAATGAAATAAGATATATATATATATATATATATATATATATATATATATATATATATATATATATATATATATATATATATTCCATTAAACCATGTTGTCACCTTTTCATTTTAATGATAAATTTTAGCTACTGTGAGGAACTAAGGAATTATCACTATCATTGGCTTCAAATTTTCAAAAAGTGACATGTATCTACAATTCATCATTAAATATCATATCATGTTTCTTGTTACAAAGTTCCAGTAAGAATGTTATTACATTAAATTCTAATTGGCTCTACAATTATGATATGAGATATACATTACCACATGTTTTCATTTAATGCTACTTGTTCTAAATCATCATCTATACACATTCATTGTTGTGAGCTAGAACCTAGGTGACTTCACTCTTAATATCAAGTGAATAAGGTTCACTTCCAAAATCCACAAAAGTGCCATAATTATAAAGAAAATAATGATACGAGTCTTAATTAATCAACCATGTCCTACTTTCCTGCGGGTGCAACATTTAGTAAATATATTACATGAATTAATTCTTTGTGGTACCATCCTTAACATCATTAGATACTAGAGTATTACTTCATACTTTTCATTGGCCAGTCACTACAACTAATGAACTCTACATCTAATAACATGTATATAAGACCAATTAAAATGATTATTGTGTTACCAATAGAAAAATAGGGGAACACGTGATGTGTTTCTTTTATTTACACCAACCTATATTTCCAGCATAGCACAGAGGTTTTTAGTAGTAACACAGCATCATTATCTCACACACACAGTTTTCCAGTTTTTATTTTTCTTTCTTTCGTGATATGAGATACGAGACCCTCATACTCTATCTTAATGTCTCTACAGTAACGATCTAATGCATTCTTTTGGTTCAAAGCTTCTGTGTTACAATATTCCATTACAAGTTATAAATTCAGTTCAATTTCAATTCACAATGGGTCTCTAAAATATACCCACATATCAATTTCAAAATACAATTATTTTATCACATTTCAAAGATTATTAGTAAAATCTAAAATTATAGAATCATGGAAAATTGGGGATTTCAACCTAAACATATTTCTACCCATTCATACATTATCATATAACCCAATAATTATATAAAAACTCACCCTTACCTTGGATTTTCTTGAACTTCTCTAACTTGTTCTTGAGCTTCTCTTCACTCTCCCTTCTCCTAGCCTCTTCTCTATTTTCTACTCTTTCTATTCTTTCCCTCTTTTATTAAACTCTAACCTAACTTTTCTCATAATCATTTTATTCTCTTATTGGGCTCATTGACCCACTCCCACATTTCTATTCACACTCCTAACCTAGACCCAATTATTTTAATCTTACTAAATATCTATTTTATTCCAACAAATAAAATAATTCAATAATTCAATTAAATCAAATAATTAAATTATTTCAAATAAACCAAATAGATCAATTCAATTAATTCAATTATTTCAAATAAATCAAATAATTCAATTATATCCAATAATCCAATTAAATCAATTAAATCAATTAGGCACAAAATCACACAATTAATCAATTAATATAATAAATAAATAATTACTAAAATCGGGATGTTACAGATTTGACACGGACGGGTGCCACCAGGAGTATACACTGATGTTTGGGAGTGCAAAGCAACTGCTTTAGCTTTAGCTCTCTGCTGGGGAATCTGGGGGGTTTTCTGTATATTGTTGATGGATTGTCATTATTCACAGGAGTTTGATTCAGAACATGGCCTATGATTATGCAATATGTTGGATTTTTGCCGTAATGCTCCGTTTTAGACGGAATGCTACGCTTTGTGGGGTGAATATGATGTGAATACCATGATTATGCAAGGATACCAATCTGGGATTTGGATCCCGTCGCTGTGAAGATTTCTGGTTGAGCTGTTTGAAATGGACATCCCAGCTGGGGATGAGATCATTGGTAGATCTGACAAGATGTATCTGCTTGAGGGAATAGGTCACTGATAGACCCATCCTGGTAATGAGGGACCCAGCTGGGGTTTGTAGAAGCTTTCGTCACTCTGTTGTGATTCCTTCATGCGCTGATCTTCTGGCCAGAGGCTGAAACTCTGTGGGGAAGTGTTTCCCTGGCTTTTGTACTTAGCCGAGGAGGAAGAATGATTGGCACCTCGGCTGGGGAGAAATAACAAGTGGCAACTCAGCTGGAGAGAACACTTTGGGTGCTAAGACTGAGTGAGTGTTGATTTGCCAGCTTGCTGGGATGAAGCTTACACGCCCCATGTTGTGCTTTGAGTATCTGCAAATCCTGTAAAGGCAGAGAAACGCACAAGTAATCCCGAGGTATCCCTTACCGGATTCCATCATAGGAGTTTAGACACTCCCGGGGGCAAGTATATTTCCTGCACGCACGTATTATTTTTTTGAAGATAAGCATCTGTATTTATGCAATCAGTTTTTTTTTTAAAAAGACATCAGACATTTTTGCAAATAAAAGAGTACGAGACATCGTGTGACTAAAAATCTGATTTCATTAATTCATGTGCCCTGAATTGGCAAGATACAGTCAAAGAAACATATCCCTTGAAATGAGGAGATTGTTACAAATTGAGAAACAAAATGCTGGCAACGTTGACGACGCTTCAAGGAGCTTCCCTTTTGCTATGACTCGTATGACATTTGACGTTCTTCTCGTCTTGCTTTATGAAGAAGGTTGATTCTGAAAGAAGCTTGATCCTTTCGAAGCTTACCAAGTTGTAAGTGATACAGATGAATTCAGAATGCAGTTGTTCGCTTATTTCCCTTATTTTGCATGGATCGCCCTTTCGGGTTTTCAATCCATCGGGATACCCAGTTTTACCTGAGTTGTCCAATGCGGCTTTTCAACTCAGCGGGTGTACATTTTTGTTTATTTCCCTTATTTTTTCCCGAGTCTTTTATTATGTTTTTGACTCGCCGGGATGCCCTATTTTTGCCTGGACTTACATTCTGTTTTTATGTCCAGCGGGTCATTTTTATGCGAAGTATTTTTTAACTGCATCTGAATTCACAGGGGACGGGAAGTCTTCACCATCCATAGTACTGAGCATGAGTGCTCCACCGGAGAAAACTTTCGTTACTACGAATGGCCCTTCATAATTCGGAGTCCACTTGCCCCTGTGGTCTGTATGAGGAGGGAGGAGTCTTTTCAGCACAAGATCTCCTACTTGGTATTCTCGGAGCCTGACTTTCTGATCGAAGGCTTTCTTCATTCTTTTCTGATACAGCTGCCCATGACAGATTGCAGCCAATCTCTTTTCTTCGATTAGACTCAGTTGTTCGTATCGGGATCGGACCCATTCTGCTTCACTCAGCTTAACATCCATCAGTACCCGCAAGGAGGGTAATTCAACTTCAACAGGTAGGACTGCCTCCATACCATAAACAACCTGATACGGTGTTACCCCAGTGGATGTTCTGATTGACGTACGGTACCCATGCAAGGCGAATGGTAGCATTTCATGCCAGTCTTTATAGGTAACCACCATCTTTTGCACAATCTTCTTGATATTCTTATTAGCTGCCTCAACAGCGCCATTCATCTTTGGCCTGTAAGGAGAAGAATTGTGGTGTTGGATCTTGAAGTCCCGGCACAGTTCTGCCATCATTTTGTTGTTTAAGTTGGAACCATTGTCAGTAATGATTCGCTCGGGAACTCCGTATCGACAGATGATATCTCTCTTCAGAAATCTGGCTACCACTTGTCTTGTAACGTTTGCATAGGAAGCTGCTTCGACCCACTTGGTGAAATAGTCAATGGCAACCAGGATGAATCTGTGGCCATTCGAAGCAGTTGGCTCAATCTTGCCAATCATGTCAATGCCCCACATAGCTAAGGGCCAAGGTGAAGACATCACATTCAAAGGATTGGGAGGCACATGCACCTTATCCGCATAAATCTGGCATTTATGGCATTTTCTGGCGTAGACACAACAGTCGGCATCCATTGTGATCCAGTAATAACCTGATCTTAGCAGTTTCTTGGCCATTGCATGTCCTCCTGCATGGGTACCAAAGGATCCTTCGTGCACCTCGTGCATTAACAGGTCTGCTTCTGTTCTATCAACGCATCTGAGGAGTACCATATCAAAGTTTCTCTTGTACAAGGAACCATCAGTGTTCAGAAAGAAACTACCAGTAAACCTTCTCAAAGTCTTCTTATCATTGGAAGATGCCCCAGGTGGGTATGTTTGATCCTCCAAGAAGCACTTAATGTCATGGAACCAAGGCTTATCATCTTTGACAACATCTGCTGCGAACACATATGCTGGTTTGTCCAGTCTGGACACTGAAATTTGAGGTACAAAGTTGACAGCTTGCACTTTGATCATGGATGAAATGGTAGCCAGAGCATCTGCAAACTGATTCTCGTCCCGAGGGATATACTCAAGCTTGACTAATGTAAAGAAAGTCAATAACCTCCTTGTATAATCCCTGTAAGGTATCAGATGATCCTGGTGCGTGTACCACTTGCCGTTGGTTTGATTAACTACCAGAGCTGAATCCCCGAATACAGTCAATGTCTTGATCCTGAGGTCAATGGCTTCTTCAAGACCCATAATGCAAGCTTCGTATTCAGCTTCGTTGTTAGTGCAGTTAAAGGTGAGTTTTGCCGAGAAAGGCATGTGAACTCCCTTAGGTGTAATGAGTACTGCACCAACACCACGACCATTCATATTAACAGCCCCATCAAACATCATAGTCCATTCTTCTTCTGGGTCAGGCCCTTCAGTGTGAACAGGCTCTTCATGATCTTTTGCTTTGATGAACATGATGTCTTCATCAGGGAAGTCAAATCTCATAGGCTGGTAATCATCAATGGGTTGCTCAGCAAGATATTCAGACAATACACTGCCCTTGATGGCTTTCTGAGATGTGTACTGGATGTCATATTCTGTGAGAATCATTTGCCATCTTGCAACCCTTCCGGTAAGCGCTGGCTTCTCAAAAATATACTTGACTGGGTCCATCTTTGAGATCAACAAGGTAGTGTGGGTCAACATATACTGCCTTAGTCGGCGAGCAGCCCACGCTAAAGCACAGCAAGTTTTCTCGAGCAGTGAATAACGTTGTTCACAGTCGGTAAACTTTTTGCTTAGGTAGTATATTGCATACTCTTTTCGACCAGACTCGTCATGCTGGCCCAGCACACACCCCATTGACTCTTCTAATACTGTCAAGTACATTATCAGAGGCCTTCCTTCCACTGGAGGCATAAGGATAGGAGGCTCTTGCAAGTATTCCTTAATTTTGTCAAAAGCCCTCTGACAGTCCTCGTTCCACCTGACCGTTTGTTCTTTTCTTAACAATTTGAACAAAGGCTCACAGGTTGCTGTAAGGTGAGATATGAACCGTGAAATGTAGTTCAATCTACCTAGAAACCCTCGAACTTCTTTTTCTGACTTCGGTGCAGGCATTTCTTGAATGGCTTTGACCTTATCAGGGTCAACTTCAATCCCTTTCTCACTTACGATAAATCCCAGCAGCTTACCAGATCGCACCCCGAATGTGCATTTGTTGGGGTTTAACTTCAATTGGTACTTCCTCAGACGCTTGAATAGCTTCAGCAGATTCACCAGGTGGTCTTCTTCGGTGAGGGACTTGGCAATCATGTCATCCACATAACATTCAATTTCTTTATGGATCATGACGTGGAATAATGTTACCATAGCCCGTTGATATGTTGCACCGGCATTCTTCAGTCCGAATGGCATCACCTTGTAACAGAACGTGCCCCAAGGTGTGATGAAGGTTGTCTTCTCCATGTCTTCAGGTGACATCTTAATCTGATTGTATCCTGAAAATCCGTCCATGAAGGAGAATACCGAGAACTGGGCCGTATTATCCACCAATACATCGATGTGAGGTAATGGGAAGTCATCTTTCGGGCTGGCTCTGTTCAGGTCCCGGTAGTCAACACACATTCTTACTTTGCCGTCCTTCTTAGGCACAGGTACTATATTAGCAACCCACGGCGGATAGCTGGTCACAGCAAGGAACCCGGCGTCCCACTGCTTTTGTACCTCTTCTTTGATTTTCATTGCCATGTCTGGGCGAGTACGGCGCAGTTTCTGTTTAACCGGTGGGCAATCTTCTCTTAGAGGCAGCTTGTGCATAACAATGTCGGTGTCCAACCCTGGCATATCTTGATAAGACCAAGCAAACACATCCACATATTCCTGAAGCAGGTCAATCAGTTGTTTCTTCACTGAGTCTTGTAAGCAGGCCCCGATTTTAACTTCTTTCACATCTTTATCCGTACCAAGATTAATCGTTTCGACCTCCTCTTGATGAGGAGTGATAACCTTTTCTTCTTGTCTCAACAACCTGGCTAGCTCTTCAGGAAGCTCGTAATCTTCTTCAACCCCTTCATCAGCTTGATTGATTGGATTGTCAAAGTCATACGAAGTCATAGCCGTGCTGTTGTCGGTGCGGTCTGGAAGGCACTCTCTGCAAGTGTTCAGTTTGTTCGTTTTAGTGATTGATTTTAATCATGTTTACAAAAGTGAAATAAAGTTGTCATTTTGAAAACATTGCCATTTTATTTTTGTACAAAAAGAAAAATGAAAAAATAGTGAGCGGAAAAGAAAAAGACTCATTTGCAAAAGATGTCTGATTATCATTGATTGATCTATTTGCACAAAATTACAGATGGCCCGATTACAAAATGAGTCTTGTCATCTTGGGCAAGATGCAAGACTTGATGCATGCTTAAAATACAGGAAATAATAATTACTCTGCAGGAGTAACCCTTATAATTTCCTGGGAAGACCAGTTTGAGATACTGCTCCCCGGGATCCTTGGACGTATCCAACTCTCCAGGTTGCGGTCGCTTTCATCCTCGTCTTCCAAGTTGTTCACGGCATCTGGGGTGAGCATCCCCCCACTGACAAAATTGGGCTTCTTAGCAGCCTCCGCTTGATCTTGTTGAGTTGGTTTGTAACCCCAACCCAAATCTATCCTCCTTCTTCTCTACGGGCAGCAACTTGCCCCAGCCTTGGGCAGTCCCTTCTTCAACAACCTTCCGAGCTTGCTGATAAGATGTCATTGAGGTTCCAGGTATAGCGGATGCTTCATTTATGTTCAAGGCCTCAAACCCTTGACTCATAGTTTCGTGAATCTCCCCATCCATCTCAATGTATTTGTATGTAGCCAGATGACTAACGAAAATATCTTCCTCTCCACAAATAGTAACGACTTGGCCCTCCCACTCGAATTTTAACTTCTGGTGAAGGGTCGACGTCACGGCGCCAGCGGCGTGTATCCACGGTCTACCCAATAAACAGCTGTAGGCAGGCTGTATATCCATCACGAAGAAGGTCGTTTTGAAAGTCTGTGGGCCAATCGTTATAGGCAACTCAATTTCTCCCAGAACTGATCTCTTAGAACCGTCAAAGGCTCTCACTACCAAGTTACTTGGGCGTAATGCCAATCCTTCATACTCCAGCTTCACAAGGGCTTTCTTAGGTAGGACATTAAGGGATGACCCTGTGTCCACTAGTACATGAGAAAGAACTGCACCCTTACACTCCAAGGTGATGTGCAAAGCCTTGTTGTGATTGCGACCTTCCGTCGTCAAATCAGTGTTGGTAAATCCTAGTCCATGACTAGCGTTGACATTTCCAACCACAGCCTCTAACTGATTGACGGTTATCTCCTCTGGCGCATAAGCTGCGTGCAAGACTTTTAATAGTGCGTTCCGATGAGCCTCGGAGCACATTAGCAATGACAAAATGGAGATTTTGGAAGGTGTCTGGTGAAGCTGGTCCACTATCTTGTAATCACTTTTCTTGATGATTCTCATGAATTCATCAACCTCTTGATCAAAAGGGGTTTTCAAAGCTTCTTTAACAATTTGTTCTTCTTGCACCATGCTCTTCCCTTTTGCTTTGGCAGCAGCTTCTGCTTCAGCAATGGGCCTTTGAATTTGCGGGGCAAAGAGGCGTCCGCTTCGAGTGAAGCCTCCACCTCCCCCACATTGTCTATTTGTGGTGAAGAAGTTGATGATTCCAGAGTGATTTTCTGTCCTTCGCAGTATAGATCAGAGCCGTAATGCCAAGGGATGGCATTATTGCTTTCATAAGGGACTGGCCCAGGCACTGTGATAGTGACTGGACTGATAGCAGCTGCAGAAGGAACCATGATAGTATGTGGATCATAGTATATTGTAGGCAGAATCATTTGCAGGATCGTAATAAATTGTAACCGTCGAGACACTTTCATTATTTGTTGTTGATGTTGTAGGAGGCACTGTTGATTGGATAAGTGTTGCTGTTGTAGGAGGTCCTGAATGAAGGGGTGCTGAAGTTGTAGAAGGGATGTTTATTGATATTTGGTCCGTTGAAGTGACAGACGAAGCATTTGTTGATGAGATTGAAGAGTTGTTTGGAACAATTGTTGTTGCAGTTGTAGAAGACTCGAGAACTGTTGTTAAGGAGATTGCTGGATTTGTGGGTATTGATGTTGTGATTTGAAGCAGGCCACTCTGGATGAGACCATCTATGCCACTTCTCAAGTTATCACACCCATTTACTGAATTGTTGCAATAAGCACATCCTAGCTCACATCCGGGGAACATTTGACATTCAAGGAGTTGAGATTTAATCTCTACCAAGGGTGTCCTTATCTTCCCCACACTGGTTATCAAGTAAGACGGCCTATCTTCTTCAATAGCATTGATTCTGGGTCCACCGTGGTTGGGCATAGGGTTCTTACTGACATTCGGTGGGGGTGCAAAGTTTAGAGCTTTGGAATCCACTAGATCCTGTACTTTCATGTGCAAAGCTCTGCACTTCTCTGTACTGTGGCCAGGTGCATTTGAGTGAAAAGCACATCTGGCGCTGGCGTCATAATTTCTGGGCAGACTGGCAGGATCTGGAGGTGCCAATGTCCTTAGCTCAACTAGGTTGAGTTTTAGGAGTTGTGGCAACAATGCGGCATAAGGCATAGGGATCGGATCAATCACCCTATTGGCCTGAGGTGATCTCTGTTGAAACGGTCTTTGCTGATTGTTGTTGCTGGTGTTGTTGTTGTTATAATTTCTCTGAGGTGGATACTGAGCTTGTTGCTGGTAGTGGGGTTGTTGTTGTGGTTGGTATGCTGGTTGTTGATGAATTGGAGCGGGAATGGTGACAGCTGCCACTGACCTATGAACATACTGGGGTCTGCCCTTGCTGGCATGGATAGCATTAGTCTCACCAGTTTTTCTTGGACCTACAAAAGGCTTTCTTGGGTTGCTGGACGAGCTTGCACCGTTGTCGGAAATCTTTCCCATCTTTAGAAGGCTCTCAATTCTTTCTCCAGCTATGACTACATCCGCGAAGCTGGTGGAAGAAAAGGCAGCTAGCCTATCAATGTATGTCCCTTGAAGGGTGTTCATAAACATGTCGGCCATCTCTCTTTCCGACATGGGTGGTTGGACAGCAACAGTAAGCTGTCTCCACCTCTGGGCGTACTCCCGGAAGCTTTCTCTGGATTATTGTGACATTCCCATCAGGAGGGTCCTGTTGGGAGCCATATCCAAGTTGTACTGGTATTGTCTAATGAAGGCCTCAGCCAGATCCTTCCAACACCTGATGGTTGCTCTAGTCAAGTGAGAGTACCATTCCCTTGAAGCTCCTGTTAAGCTATCTTCAAAATAAAACATCCATAGATTTTCATCCATGGTATATGCCTTCAGCCTCCCCAGAAAGGATTGCAAGTGGGTTCGCGGACAGGAAGTTCCGTTGTACTTCTCAAAGCACGGAGGTTTAAACTTGTGGGGAATCCTGACCCCGTCCACTAAGCCCATGTCCATGACATCAAAACCCAAGGAGTTTTGAGACTCCAGGGATCTTAATTTCTCAGCAATTTCATCTAGCCTTCTGTCATAGGCTTCATCCCCAGCTCCCATCACAGTGAACTGATCTTCCTGGGGGTCTTCTTGTAGTACCCTACCTGTAGTAGCATTCCCTTGTACATTAGCAGGGATGTTGATCTATGGGTGAAGATGAGGGCCATACACAGGTGGGTTGACATGAGGCTGAACCCTCTCATTATTGCTTATTCCACCAGTCCCTAGATGGGGGTCTTCCTGAGTCTGCCTCTCTACCAATGCTCTTAATCTTTCTTGGCTCTGTGCCAATCCATTCATCACCTCCATGAATTGGGTCATCTGATTCCTCATTTCCAGTCTCTCATTGGCCATTTGAGTCCTGACCTCTGTAAGGTCCTGTTGTACCTGGTCCATCTGTATACCCGGAAGGTTGTTGCGGGTAGGATATCTGTGTGGACGGTTGAGTGGGAACACCCGACGTCGAGCAATAGTTCCTGAATCACAACAGAGTTAGTATCAAAAACAAAACAAAACCTACAAAACAAAACAAGAGGTTAGTATGCAATGCAGTATGCTTATTTGTCTCCAAGGTATCCGACTTGGCACTTGGTTTTGACCTTTCCAGACCCTTGAGGAAGATGCTTTTGATGTTTCTTGAAAGAACTCAGATAAAACAAACTAATAAATATATTACAAAAGTGAATGATACATAGTTTGTTTTTTACAATACATGCCCTTTGAGGGGTCAAAATACAACATAAAAAGGAAAAGTACAATGAAATGAAAGCAACAACAAGCAAAAGTCAGACACCAAGACCAAACTCATCCTCCTGAACTTCCTTCAGAAGTGCTTCAGTCACAGGATCAGCTGGACGCTCTGTGAGGTTCCTGATAAGAAGATTCCTGGTGGCAACAGCTGCAGTTAGCTTCTTGTGTCGACTCTGGTCCTTTGACCTCTTCACACCAGCCCTAATCTTCAACTCTGAGATTTCCCTCTGGGCTGCTAGCAGGGCTTCTTGTTGCTCCTTTGCACTAGCCTCCAACTGCTCAATCTTGTCCTGAGTCCTTTTATCTTCCTGAGTACGAGCTTCGGTGATCCTGACCCACCTAGCTTGACTCTCTTTCAGATACAAGTCAGTCCTGGCCTTCTGAAACTGAGCCTCCTTACAGGCATTCTTCAAAATCAGCTCTCCTGCCCTTGACTTCTTGATGTAGTCTTCTGACTTCTCAATCCTGGCTAGATGCTCATCCTTTAGCTTTTCTAACCTCTCAATGTCCATACTACCATCACTCCTCTCCCAGAGGGTCTTCTGTAGAGCCTGAGTCAGATTCTCATTCCTCTCTTTCAGCTTCTCAAACTCTTCCAGGCTGACAGTAGCTGGAGGTGGTGCTGCGGATGGTCCAGGTGCATCCTCAATGGTGAAGGGCATCCCAGAAATTTGAGCCCTGGAATGAGACCACTCATAGTACTGAGCTGAGGCCACATTGTTGCATCTCCCGAGAATGGCCATCCTTTTGGTCTGGACATTGTCCCAAGCCCAGGATGCTTGCCTGACAATGGCTAGGTTAGGCTTAATCTCACAATAAAGGGTTTCAGCCAGGTCTTGTGCTCTAGGAGGGTGGACCAATGCATAGCCCAATTGTCTTTTGAATAACAGAGGGTTGTAGTTGATGCAACCCTTCACTCCTATCAGGGGTACATTGGGGAACTGCCCACAACTAGTAATGATGTCCCTGCCCTTGGTGCTCTGAGTGCACCACCTGATGTCAGCTGAGTTCAAAGCAATGAGTCTTCTAGCCCAATTCTTTTGCTGGTGAGGATTCAAGAATGTATCAGTCTTGGGCAAGTGTCTGAGCAGCCAGGTATGGAACAGGGGAGCACAGCATCTCACCAATCTTCCTCTTTGCTTTTCATTCCTTTGGTGAGCAGAGTAGTAGAAATCTCCCAGTAAGGTGGGCACCGGGTTCCTCAGAATGAAAAGGTGAATGGCATTCTTGCTAATAAATTTAGGCTCGTCTGCAAAAAGTATAACCCCATATATGCTGAGGGCTAACAAAGCACAGACTGCCTTCCACTCTCCCAAGGAGGCCTTCAGGATGGCCTGAGAAGTCAAGAAATCCAAGTGTAGACCAGAGATTCCAGTCTTGGTAGTCATGTTCTGCCCAATCAGACAAGGTTCCAGATACAATGCCTTTGCCACTTCTTCATTACTGGGAAAAGCCATCTCAGGGTTGAAGGGGACACCACCCCTGACAGGTACACCAATCAGTGATGAATACTCTTCCAACAAGGGTCCCAACTGAAAATCCTGGAAGGTGAAGCATCTCAAAGGAGGATCATAGAACTGTAGACAAGTGTGAATCAAGCTCCTCTGGGAAGGGTCCAGATCCATAACCACATCAAGGATGCTTCCATAATGTTCTCTGAATAGTGGTATATGGTCTGGAGTAATAAGGGCCTGGACCTTCCTGATGCCAGCCAGCTCAGGCTCAAAGAAATGATATGAGATGTTGCTCTTATTGGGCGCCATGTTTACTGATGAAGAGCTGAAAATAACTGCTGATGATGAAGACTGATGCTGGTAATAAGCCACTGACAGGCTGAGGCTGGTGATGACAGTAGCTGAAGCAGGTAGCTGATGAGGATAGCTGAAGCAGATAGGTCTATGCAGATGAAGGGGTCAAAACCAAGCCAAAATATAGTATGGATACCCTGAAAAAACAAATAAGCAAATGTTAAATGATGCAATGATGATGTATGCAAATGATATGCAAGGGTTTGTGATCAAGCTGGATCTGATTGCTGCTTTGATATAAGTCCATGTATGTTCAAGAAATCCAGATGGAGGTTCATAAGTCCAGTAACCAAGGTGGGGGACTCAAATAAAGAGTCACATGTCCAGGTTAAAATCACAAGAACTGTCCCAAAATGGAGTACTCTTAATCAAAACAAAGTAACAGGGTATGCTGAGGTCAAGGGTACCTGCAAACCTGTAAACAGCCCAACCCCCTCACAGGTGGTGTTCTAAAACAAAGATCCTCAGACTTGGATCAGTTATGAGAAGTGTAAACACTTCTAACCCGGAGGTATAGTGTTTACAATAACCATAAAAGATCCTCCTCTAATTCTCCTCAGTTTCTGAAGGTCAAAACAAAGGTCATCCAGACTTAGCAGGCTTCCCAGATAGCCCTAGCACTACAGGAAATCTGTAGCACAGAGTTCTCAAGAAGAAACCCATATCTGAACCGTGTTTCATATTCTCGCACCATACCGAAATGGAATGGGAAAGAACATGAACCACTCTAGCCTAGGTGTCACTCAGGTCCCAGGTGTAGGACCTTAACTCTCAATAGAACCCCACCCACAAAAGCAACAAAACCAGATCCAGCCAGAACAGTATGACAGTATGATGTATGTAAAGCTGTAAAGAAAGCAGTAAACAACTGTACATAAAGCAAAAACAAAATAAATAAACAAGCACAAATAGCACATAACACCCCAGTAAACACAAATCAAACAAGCGCTAGGAGGAACCCACAAAAAGAACCAGAAGCCCTGGTTACAGTATAAGAATCCCCAGCAGAGTCGCCAAGCTGTCGCTCCCAAAAGATGAGACTGAGCTCAAATAAGGTACAGACGTGAACGGTCGGCGAAAGGAGGATGTGAGAACACACAGGAGTGAACTCACTGGAAAAGAAAAAAGTCGCCAGCTAGGCATTTTTATCCCGAAGGAAAGGCAATGCTGCATAGACCTAGAAGGATATGGATAAGACGGTTGCGAACCAGAGAGACTGAGAAAGGGGGTTGGTTACAACCTGGGAAGGTATTAGCACCCAGATTGTCCGTCGTACTAGACGGGATCCACGCTTAAAAGATTTGTGTTTTAAAGGGGTAGTGTCAGTGCAATTTGTGTATAAAATAGCTGGAAAAGGATGTACAAGTGTCAGTGTAAAAGAAGTGTAGTGTATAAATGAAGTGTCAGTGTAAGAACGGAGTGAAATGCTCATGATAATGAGGCTAAAAGAATAAAGCTGGAAAGAGGGGGAATATACAGAGACTTTTGTTCGATAACTGTTAAGTTATGCCTACGTATCCTCTCGTGCAATGAGGAAGTCAGAACACCGTAGTTCGACCCAAAGAGACTGAAAGATAAATTGACTGATGAAATGCTTACTTGTTTATGCTCAAGTGTAAGACCTGTCTGGCTCAGGTACAAACTGTCTTGCATTAGACGGAAGAAGCAAGTTCCCGTTTGTGAGTGAATGAGGTGAGAAAAGAATCCCGTAGGAGACGATTATTGTTTGTTTTTGAATTTTCAGTCTTTTATTGCTTTTGAAAGTTTGTCATAAGTTAATGAGCTTAAGCCTAAACCAATGGGTTAGTAAATTCATCACATCTTCCCTCTGATTAGGGGTAATGAGAATACCTTAAGTGTGAAGTCAGCTTCTCACACTTAATCACCTTTGATGCAGGATTAAGATCATTAACCTACTTGTGATTATTTATATGTTTTTGTTGTTTTTGTTTAGTGTTGAGTAATGAGATTAAGCCATAATCAGGGATTGAACAGACTCATTACACCATCCTAATAGAAGGATAATAGATGAGAATGTTTAAGCTGAGGAAAGCTCCTCAACTTAATCCATGATTAGGGATTAAACTCATGACAAAACAAAACCCTTATTAAGTGGATTTTAGTTAATGATAAGATGATGAAGTGATTTTCATGGTTTGTAAGACAACTTGAGGAGGACTTGTCCATTAACACTAGGGTTAGTCCTTCTTAACCAATTAAGGAAGAAATAGAACCCTAATGCAAGGCCCAAGTTACAAGCTTGGTGTCTTGGTGATTATTAGATGAATTGGTCATAGGATTTAAACACATTAAGGGTTTAACACTTAGGATTAAAGTTATACACTCCATCCTAATAGAAGGATGCAGGCATAATCTTAATCACAAAGCCTTAAAGCCTTTAGGGTTTAGTCCCTGATTATGAGGTGAGAAAAGAAGACTCAAAGAGACATAAAGGCAAAATCTAAAGGGGGGGGACTAATCAAAACCCTAATTATTGCCATGCTTGGTTGTTCCTAAGGTTTGTGAGGTTAACAAGAGAAATCTTCAGAGGAATCACCAGGAAGCAGATGAAAGAAGCAAAAGAAGCAAAGTAACTTGCTTCATTTAAGAAGACAAGTCACCTGTGGAATCACCAGGAAGCAGATGAAATATGCAATGATCAAACATGCTTCTAATATGTCTTAAGATGTCTAATGAATCAAATGGATGCATAAAATGTCATGGCAAATCATGGTATGTAAGCAAATGCAAGATGAGTGCAAAAGAAAGCCCAAATTAGGGTTTATGATCAATGCACAAAACAAAAATCAAAACCAGAAGCAAACATCAAGATAAAAATTGAAAATGCACTCAAGGGAACCCTAAACCTATACAAACTCACTGCCCAAAGGAGGGGATCCAATTCTTAACCTAGTGAAAGTTATGAATTTCCTAAGATTGCTAGGGTTTTAAGGTACCTTGTCAAGAAAAATGTCAAACAAATTGAAAATGAAAGATCAAATCATGCCAATTTAACCCTATAAGCTTCATGATATGCAAGATGCAATGCAAAAAGAATCAAAGTCCAACTCTTAAAGACTAGGCAGAAATGAATTTTTGAACATTGGATCAAAATAATGCTTTGAAATAGAATTAATTCCATGGAAAATTGTCAAAATGCATTAAGATTAAAAAAGAAATTTGGTTTGAGGGTTGGACAATGTTTCTAAATGATTTTAAAGGTTTCATGAATTTTTTTGTGATTTTTAAATACCTAAAAGTATTTTTATTTAATTAATTCTCATTAATTAATTAAAAATAATCTTTTAAATGATTTAAAAATATTTTTTATGCAAAAAATAAAAAATAAAAATGTTTTTGGTTTCTTAAAATTAATAAAAGATTACATAAAAATTTTCAGAATTTTTAAAAATGTTTTACTATTTTTAATAAAATGCACAAATTAAATGAGAAAAATGTGAAATAAAAATTAATAAAATGAAAAGTATAAGCAATGGATGGATCAGATGCGTTCTGGGCAGAGGGAGTTTGACTTGGCGCCACATCCAATGGCCCAAGTTCAAATCTGGTTAAATCAGGTTTATTAATTAATTAATTTGGATTAATTAAGTTAATGAGGATTAGGGTTTCTGAGGACACATCCTAGCCATTCAAACGCGCGCCAGTCAGCCTAAGTCAACTCATCTAACGCACCAAATTCAAACTGCATTTAATTACATGGATTAGCCCTAAACACTTTCAGGTGGCCGGAGAAGACTTTCGGTCGTCTTCTCCGGCAAGACCCTCACCTGAAAGTTGCTAAAATCCTCAAAACACCATGAAAATGAAAACTAAAAGCCCAGAAATCATCCCCATTCGAAACTAAATCAAAACCCCCACACAAACATCATTTTTCATTCATCAATCAGCCAAATTGAAGCAAAACATTCCTAGGGCAAAAAAGTTTCAGAGCAATCATACATCCTGGTTTCTCAACCATTTTCAAAAATAATCATATCCCCATGATCAGGGGAGTGCATAGAAGCATTTAAGAACTCAAAATGGAGTTTCTGGAAAAAAAGTTTGAGATGGCTACCTGAACTGAAGCTTTGGTTTCTGATACTTTCTGGCTGGTTTCTTGCTTTCAATCAACTCCACTGGACCCCCTGAGAAACTTTCAATGCTTGTTTGAAGTTTATAATGGATGGTTTGAAAGATGGCAGAAGTTCTGTTCAAGGTGGGATGGAAATCGTATTTCTGATTCAGGGAGTTTTAGGCTATGGTGATGGGTGGTTTTTGATCAGTGAAGCATGCTGAGTTGATTGGTGAAGTTGTTTTTTGTGTTTGCTAGCTGTGATGAGTGTTTCGAAGGTTTTTGCAAGTTGGAGCAAAAATGATAACTATGTGTCGCTCCCGGGATTTTCATCCTAGTACAAACGCGAAAGTGGCGCGGAAAGGTTAGAGTCGCCAGCCAGACATTTTTATCCCGAATGAATGGGAAAGGTAATGTTGCACAAACCTGAGGAAGAAGGAAAGGACAAGGTCCTGCGAACCAAAGATCTGAATTCGGGAGTCGGTTACGACCTGGGAAGGTATTAGCACCCCAGACCGTCCGCCGTACCCGACGGGATCCACGCTTGCTTGCTTGTTTCAAAGGGTGAGAAATAAAGAATGCTGCTGAATAAAACTGTTACTGGAACTGGAATGGAAATGAGAAAAGAACTGAAATAAGAAAATGAAAGGAAAGAGGGGGAAATGTAGGGAAAATAAAGAATGTGCTCGAACGGGCCCTACCCCGCTGCCTACGTACCTCATCGGGATAATGAGGATCAGAGTCGACGTAGTTCGCCTAACCTAGGCGGGAACTATTTGTTTGTGTTTTTTACAGCTGGAACTGCGTATGTCTATGCTCAGGTGTTGCAGGCTCGTCTGGTACGAGTGCGTTTACCGTCTTGCATGTGTGACAAGTCGTCGCGAGTTCGCGTTGTGAGTGAATGAGATGAGAAGAGAAGTTCCCGCAGGATAGTCGCTTGTTATTTGTTTTTTGTCTTTTATGAGTTTTGTATGAATTTGGCACAAGGAAGTGAATTCAAACTCTTTTCCGTGGAATGTACACTTGACTCTACATTCCAAGATGGAATAATAGAACAAGCATACCCAGCAAGGAGAATTTATCCAAGACTGGTTTCCTAGGATTAGAGCTTAAGTTCACTGGCTTGTTGAACTTTATTAAGTATTTTTGTTGCTTTTGTGAAGAAGTATCTTTTAAGTTTTTCTTTGTGAACAACCCCTTGATGAGACTTGTGCATCATGATAGACAAGCTTACACCACTCCAAGATGGAATGAATGCAAGTGCTTCATGGAATAAGGCTATACACAAGGAATCCTTTCATTTATTTGTTAAGTGTTTTTGGATTTTGTTTGAAGATGAGAAGAGAATGACTCAAATTGAAAAAAAAAAAGGACAAAATCTAGGGGACTAAGACTCAATCCTAATTTTTTTTATTTACAAGAGGTCCTAATGGTTAGTGAGGTTTCTAAGCCTAATGGAAAAGGAAAAGAAGAAAAAGAGAGCTAGAAACTAACTTACTTCCTAAGGAAGTTAAGTTGTCTCTAAAGAAAGGGAAAGCCTAAAAGAAAAGCACAAAGTGCTAAGGCAAACAAAATTAAAATGCATAAGAGATGGGAATGAAGTAATGTTTACCTCAATATTCCCCCCTACAAAACAAAAGTTAGCATGACAATGCATATTGAAAGTAAAATCGAAGCATGAAAGCGATTAAGTACCATAAACATCCTAGAATGGAACTAGGGTTCAAAATAAGACCTAAGTCTAAAGGTGAAGGTACCTAAAGGTTACATGACTTCTAAAGTCAGTAGCTACATGATATAGATCCCTAAGGATGCTAGGATACCTCACAAGATCAAACTAGGTCAAACTATGTACAAAAAGTTCACCTAAGTTCACCTAAATGCAAATTAGGGTTCATGGATGAAGTATGAATGCATATGGCTTACAAGCATGAATTAGTACATGAAATGAACATAAAAGTCAGTAGTGAATACTTATAAATGAGGATGCATGAATATACAATCATGAATGCAATGGAATAGGCATGTGGAGCAATGAGAAGAAGATATGAGAATAAACGAACAAAAATCGCATAAGATCGCACATGATGAAAGTTAAGGAAGAATGACATGTAAATATGCATGAAATTATTATGGGTCAGTAGCATACAAGGTATGAGATGCAATTAGAATGCATGAATAGGCATTAATGATTCCACATAATTCAAGTTATTATTTAGAAGAGAAGAGAATCTAGTTTAAGTTAAAGTTAATTCACATAAGTATGCACTTTAAAGCACCAAAACAAACCAAATGAGTATGGTTCAAAAAGTGACCTATAACTGGAATTAAAGACATACAAATGACCTATAATCAACTCCTATAAGCTACCAAAAATTCCCTCAAGAGAATGGCATGAATGCCTTCTTAACATTTAAGTTATGGAGCAAATAGACACATGAATCAACCTAGGATCTAGGTGACATGGAAAAATAGCAAAAAGCCTTTGAAAATTATGAAATTAAATCCCTGGAATGATAAAGTTATTATCTAACATTGTCCAAAAGGATTATACAAAATTATGCACCAAAGTGCCAAAACAATTCCTTGACTAGCAAGGTAACAAATCATGATCACCCAAAAACAACTCCACAAAGTGGATCAAAAAGGGAACTAAAAATTATGAAAAAATGCCTAATGAGCATCAAAATGTCACAAGTTACAGTTATTAATCACACACAAAAAATAGGTTTCACACTTATGGGGAAAAATTGTTTTTGGTCCCTTATGCCAAAACACTCCCTTTTGGGACAGCTCATGAACTAAAATCCAAATTAATTATTAAAACCACCCAAATCTGGAAACAAAAAATATGAAAAATTAATTAAGAGGATGAGGATCATTCATGAATTTTTCCAGAATTTTATCTCACCTAAAACTATTTTTAATAATTGCGACGAAACGGGGAAAAAAGTGGATTTTAAGGGGAAGTGAAAGGAATCGATCCTAATGGTTCGCAACCTAATCCCTAAGCTCCGAAATCGACACAAACCAACATACATCACAAATATATCCAATGCCTCAGGTGGGAGGGCTCAAGATGCACCTTAAATTATATGGTCCGAAGCCGCATACAACTAAAATGATGCTTAAAAGTGGATTGTCGAAACTACTTACTTGAATGAAATGCCGATTCTTCACATAAAAGAAATCCGAAAAAATCCCCAAGCAAGGTCTTGTAGTCTTCTATGAGCAAAATAAATGCCCATCTTCCATAATCATTTTGTGAAGCTTTGCCATAATCGAAATCGATTCAAATCGATCAAAAACTCATAAACACTTTAGTTCAAATTAACACTAAACCATAATTAGAATTAATGCTAAAATCCTAATTGAAATTAACAAGAAATGGATTAGCACATTAATCCAAAAAAAGATTAATTAGTTGACAATGAAAAAAAAGAAAAAAAATTAATTAACACTTTTTACAATAAAGATATCAAAAATAATAAGATCTCTAAAAAAAATAATAATAAGGAAACAAGGGGGATGATTCAGAAATTCAAATGGCAGCCCAAAGCCCATTCCACTTGTAAACCCGCCGGAGGGATGTGAGAGCAAAACATGGGTGCGGATAAGAAAACCATGGCCATAAGGCCCACTTCCAACCAAACCCGCAAGAGGGGTGTATTGAAGTAATACGGATGGTGTAAATACGAATCTATGGCCCAATCCAAGTTTTGATAGATGGAAAACCCTAAATTCGCACGAATCCCTCTGTCTTCTTCAAAAGTGCGTCGTTCCCCCTTTCACCTTAACCCAGATCAACGTCGATGAACACCGACCACCATGAACCACCTTCTCCGCATCATCTCCGCAAACCACTTTCATGACTTCAGGACTTCGCGTCTTCGACCATGGACTTCCCTCGTCAGAAACGCATCTCCCGCCGCCGTAGCTTCATCATCTTTTCCGAACACAACCCTCTTCCACCCATCAAGTTCAAACACTCATCGCTAACCCACCATCATGACGAAGATTCTGCCACTGTTGCTTCGTCCTCGCGGTGCTCTTTCTTCTTCTTCTTCCGATTTTCATGAGCGCGGTTTGTCGATGAGTATTGTCGTTGTTCTTGACTTTGCAGAAAAACTTGAAGAAACTGTGGGGATGATGAACATGAGTGATGGAGATTCTTGCATTCGGTTGAAGGTTCCGGAGTTTCATATCTATGGTGATTGATGAAGATTATGAAGGTATGGGTGAAGTATTGATTGCAGAAGGTGATGAAGATTGAAGGATTAACGGTTCTTGAAGGTGGCTGAAGAACAAGTGATGGCGACGGAAGGGTGAAAGAGGGTGATGCCCTTGCGGTTCGTGGCGGTGATCGAAGTTGAAGAAAAAGGAGAACCGAGAGGGTCATAGAAGAGTGTTGAGGTTGATGAAGGTTTTTCGATTGAGATGAAGAAGCGACGGTTTCACAGCGGCTGTTGATTGGAGACGGTGAAGATCGAACACACTTGATTACAGGTATGATCTTGAATACAGAATTTTTTCATTACACTGAGATTATGCAGTTTCTTCTGCTTCTTGATTACGAAATTTGAAGTTGTTGCTTCCAAACCATTACGACTCGCGACCTGCTACTGTGGTGAAGCTTTTCCGTGCGAATCATTGAATTGGTTGAAGAATATTGACGTTGTTCTTGATGCCTTTCTTGTGGTTTTGCAGGTTGAAGTTTATTGGATGGGATTGAAAGATGATGGATTGAAGAAGAAGAGGGTTGGAGATGAAGATGGGTGCTGCTTGATTGAAGATTGAAGGTTGATAAATGCAGAAGGTTGGTCATTGAAAAGTCATGGTGATTATATGGTGTAACTGGATTTATATTGCAGAATTCCTAGTTTTTGAGAGATAGCAGAATGGAGGTTGAAGAAAGTTGGTTTATGGAATCGGTTAATTGAAGCTTTCATGGTGATTAAGGTCTTGATGAATGTTTGAAGAAGCTTGGTGGAGGCAACGGATTGTTGAAGAAGAGTCGATGAAGGATGAAGATGGATGAAGAAGATGGTTGAGAGTGAAGGGTAGTTTTTTGATAGATAGATCTCAGATTTTCTTTTTTTTGTTGAAGGTTTCTGTTATCAGTTGGAGCTTTCTGTTATTAGTTTGTAACCGAATTTTTCTCAACCATTCCCTCTTCCTGTAACTGCCATATCAGTTTTTTTAACTGATTTTTTATTCTGAATAATTAAATTGAGATATGATTTTTTTTGGGTATGAATTTACAGTGTAATTTTTGGTTTTGGGTCCTGCAATTGATTTCTCATTATTTCGTCAAAATAATCCTGAATTTTCCGTATATCTTATTTGCATAAATGTCATGAACTATCCTCCCTGTTTCTCTATTCATACCATTCCTTGTGAAATTTAGGAAACACTATTAAAGTCACAAAAAAAAAAGAACAATGGTTTTATTTATTGATTTAATTTGGGATAAAAAGAACTATGTGAGATATTGGACTATAATGGAAAAAGAATTGGAATTGAATGTGAGCCCAACTTTGGATAGTAACATTGGTACTAATAAAACTTTTATATAAATGAATAGTGGCTTTGGACAACTAATTTGAACATGGATTAAAATGACATGTAGACTTGGGTAAAAACAATTGAAATGTGATTGGTGTTAAATTGGATATGGGACAATATATGGATTAAAAAAGAAAGAAAGAATAATGAAGTGGTTTAAAAAAAAGAGGAGATGGGTTTGAATCTGACGAACCACGAAGTTTAATATAAACTCGAACAACTTCTTTCCAACGACCACACACTTTTAGCTCAAATTGAACCTCTGGGCAAACCCCTTTTCCAACACTGTGATGCCATGATGAACCTTGATGCTGAAATCCTCGAAGTTCACTGAATTAGGGAAATAAACCCTAATTAAGTGGCAAGAGCACAATAAGATGAAATTGTTGACGACCACATAACCCAGATTTTGAATTTATCATATAACCACATATAAGGTGCGAAGCCCTAAATTCATAATCCATGAAACAAACTCCGGTGACGTAGAAACCACAAACCAATGGAATAACCTGGCTCTTCAGATGGTATTGATCTCATGCCTGAGGAATTTAATGAAATGCATGATTGCGAATGTTGTGACCTAGTGAGAAATGCAGATGAAATGCAAAGCGGTAAGCCAGTTAAGGAAACAAATATGAGGGCAAATTTTGGGGTATTACAGCTGCCCCTATTCAATCAACTGCAGACCTGAACGAATAATTGCAACAGCTTTTAGACGTTCAAGGTATGGAGTGATTGAATACTCAAATAAAACCTGAAAATTTGCACACTGAGGGCAACAGAAATGCCATCTGTCCATTTATTTATTTATAATTTTTTGATTTTGACCTCTGAACAGGTAACGGGGATAGAACCAGGTGGAATAGAATCAATGCAATCATTGCAACTGCTGAGCGAATCAAAGCCACACTGAGGGTGCCTGTTGGCGAAACAGGACTTAACGCAACATCAACTGATTTGCGACTCAAATAAGATCAACCGATCTAACACGGAGATGGTATCAACCGATCCATCCCGGAAAGCGAGAATGCAATATCATCCGATTTACAACTCGAAGAGAAATGATATCAACCGATTCATGACTCAAATAAGATCAACTGATCTAACATGGAGATGGTATCAACCGATCCATAACCAAGAAACGCGAGAATGTAATATCATCCGATTCACAACTCGAAGAGAAATGACATCAACCGATTCATAACTCAAATAAGATCAACCGATCTAACATGGAGATGGTATCAACCGATTCATAACCAAGAAACGCGAGAATGTAATATCATCCGATTTACAACTCGAAGAGAAATGATATCAACCGATTCATGACTCAAATAAGATCAACCGATCTAACATGGAGATGGTATCAACCGATCCAAAACCAAGAAACGCGAGAATGTAATATCATTCGATTTACAACTCGAAGAGAAATGATATCAACCGATTCATGACTCAAATAAGATCAACCGATCTAACTAGGAAATGGTATCAACCGATCCATTATCTTCACACTGAGACGAGACCAAGAGGAACAGGATCATTGTACTTAAATGATAACCCGAGATGCGACCGTTGTACTTAAACGGAGACGCGAAAAAATGAGACTGTTGTACTGAAACAAGACTCAAAGACGAGGCCATTGTACTTAAATGGATACTCGAAAGGAATGGGATCATTGTAATTAAATGATAACCCGAGACGCGACCGTTGTACTGAAACGGAGACGCAAAATAATGAGACTGTTGTACTGAAACAAGACTCAGAGACGAGACCATTGTACTTAAATGGAGACTCGAAAGGAACGGGATCGTTGTACTTAAACGAGAGCCCAAGACGAGACCGTTGTACTGAAACGGAGACGCGAAAAAATGAGACTGTTGTACTGAAACAAGACTCAAAGACGAGGCCATTGTACTTAAATGGATACTCGAAAGGAATGGGATCATTGTACTTAAATGATAACCCGAGACGCGACCGTTGTACTGAAACGGAGACGCGAAAAATGAGACTGTTGTACTGAAATAAGACTCAATTGGGGATAACAACAAGACTTGGTGGACGCATCCACCTTGGGAGAAGTTGTATTTTGTGGGGAAAACTTCAATCCGATTGGAGATGTAACGGGTCTTATGTAATATACCTCAAAACTGGCCCATGCTGGTATGCATATGTTTGGATTTTATGGCGTAATGCTCCATAATGATGGAAACGCTACGCTTTGGAGGATGCAAATGTAATGATGATTACTGGATGCAAATTCAAATGCAAAGGGGTCTCCCGATGAGGAGAAAGAGGATATCCCAGATGGCTTGACTGGGGAGGAACTGATGATCACTGCATTGATCTGATTGATCCTTGTGAGGAGAAGACAACTCTGCGGGGAAGGCTGTCAATGATATACCGGCTCTGAACTGCCGCCATTGCCAAAAATAAATTGGACTTTGAGATTGGAGTACCAATACCCTGCTGGAGAGGGACTCTTGTTGGACTCTAGTGGGGAAGTGAGGACCCTCTGGCTTGGCTGGGGACCAAAGGCATAATACTGCTG
This sequence comes from Lathyrus aphaca, assembly GCA_963966055.1. Lineage (NCBI taxonomy): Eukaryota > Viridiplantae > Streptophyta > Magnoliopsida > Fabales > Fabaceae > Lathyrus > Lathyrus aphaca. The sequence continues at coordinate 721,727,124 of OZ014519.1, read as the reverse complement.
AGGAAGCGATTGCTGGGGAGGCAAGACACACCTTATACTGCCGAGAATTGCCCCTGTCTGAAGGGAAACTCCTGCTTGGGGATGACATCCACCTTCTACTACCTTGCTGGGAGAAATTTCAACTTCCATATTACTGGGGATGACGGGTGATGTCAATGATAAAGCTTCCTTCTGAAGATAAAAGCTCAAGTAGCCACTTGATGGGGATAAGAGATAAATCCTCTCATGTTGGGGATGAGAGATGTAAGGCGTATCATGCTGGGGATGAGAGACGATGATATCCTTCTGCTTAAGAAATAACCTTCCATTTGCCGCACTACTGGAGCAGGGATTGTCTAATGAGACTTGCTAAGGAATTTTGATCAATGGAGCTTGCTGATGAAATAACTCTTGAAGTACTGTGCTGACAATGGCTTTGCCCCTAGCCCTGGGTTGATAGCTTGCCAACTGATCACAAGTGATCAATGGTTCTTTGCAATTTCCAACTCGCCTCAAATTAAGGTCCATCAGAAGAAAATGTCTCAAGAGGATTTTACAGAAAACATGACATACGAAATTCCTCAGTGTCTTCAAACTCTTGGAGAGATTCGTTGTATCTCGAAATAACTGCCCCAGATTGCATGATATGAAAGAAATTTGCCTCGCGAGGATTCATGAAAAACCTCATATCACCGTGAAATATTCTGCACCAGTATTTTGAACCTTGGGTAGGTGCTTCTGACTTATCGTCTTCGGGAGAGAGTACTTCTCATGCTCTTGGGGTGGCCTGCCCCAGGACGAGCCTTGAAGTGATCACCTCTGACTGACCGTGCTTTGAAGAAAACACCCAGACCGATTGTTCTTTGAGAGATTGGATCTCGAAGTAATTGCCCCAGTTTGGCTAAAATTTGAATGCATGCATCAGACTCATGAGAGATTTGATCTCGAAGTGATTGCCCCAGTTTGGTTGAAATTTGAATAATGCCTCCGCCTGATGGCTCTTTGAGAGATTTGTATCTCGAAGTGATTGCCCCAGCTTGGCTGAACTTTGAAGAGATTGCTCGCCATGATTTCACCAGATTAGTTGGCTCTTACCACGACTGTTGGGAAAGTCCCTACTCGATGGAGTTTTCTTGAAAAGTACACCTCGACAGATTGTCCTTCGGAAGTTTCAGACTTCTCAACTTGGCAAGATTAAGCTTCTGGACTGAGATTCCATACATGGACTTTTATGATGCCAAACAAATGTATGCAAGCAGAAAATGTTTATTTTTTAGAATGAAAATTCTAATGCAACACACATGTTAATCTTGAAGTTTTACTGAAAAAGATATCGCAAACCTTTGTGAGTGAATCACTGGTTAAGATACGACATTAATTTTTTTTTGAATAATAGAAAGCATGCACATGCAACACCAACAAATATTTTCAACACCACTCATAGGAGTCAGGAACGCGGTCTCGTGGTAGTACGCTCTCAAGATAACACTGTTTCAGTTAGGACTTTTGAGGGTTGTATCGTGGCCTAGTTCATGGTTATAGAAATAAAGGATATAGGCTCGAAATTTATTTGTGCCCACCCATCTTCGTGATGTTCTCCATTCCTATGTTCAGCTAGCTTGGCACAAGCCCTCACCTTTCGAAAAGGGGTTTTGTGATGATTGAGGAACCAATTACACTAACGGTTTAAGCACCACTCAGGTTGTTGTTTGGAGTCAGTCATCCCTTCGTCTTTCGTGTCTGTATCACACGACTTTGTTCTTATTCAAGGATCTTTCTTGTGTAATCCTTTTCTTCTTTCGCTTTTGCATTTCTTTGCTTATCCCTAACTTTTGCCTGGATTGACTCTTGTGAATCTTTGATTGTGAAGTCCAGCGGGATGCCCTAATTTTTGCCTAAGTCGCTTGTTTTCAAGTTTCGACTTAGCGGGCTTTCTCATTCATTTTTTTTTCAATTCTTTTTTTGAACAAATCGTGTGACACTGTTTGTCTTGATTGCTTTGAAAGGGTCGTGACTGTCCCACTTCTTGGTTGTTGAGGGATAACCATTGTGGTCTCCGGTCTTTGGACCTCTTGATTGGGATAACCATTGTGGTTCCTGGTCATTGGACCTCTTGATTTGGTACAACGAAAGGTAATGGATCCTCAGATTTGCACTCCTTTTCGAAATTTGAACGATCGGTCCAGCTAGCTGACACCTACCCTGCCCCTGGGTTAAATGCAAGGGTTTTTTCATGCGAAAATAAACTCCTACTTCAAGGCTCAAATGGGTTGGCGAGGGTCTATCTCCCTTATATCTCCGGTGTTTAGGACTTGAAACAATGCCTGTACATCGTCAACAGGGTCTTTCTCAAAAGCACACAGTTAGAGATTTTTGCGTTTTCATTTCGTCATCCTCTCTGATAGAGTTTAAGCACAACAGTTGGTATTGCAATGCACATACACAAAATCATGAGTGAATACAAATGGATTACTTCAATAAAAACATGTGCATTTTATTATGGTTAACATTCAAAAACAAATAAGTTTCATGCATGCATACAAATGTTTAAACAAACAATATAAACTACAAATGAAAATGCAGTAAAGAAGCTGAACATTGCCATCATTGAGGAGACTTGACTCCGTCTGGACTTATTGCTTCTGAAGATGCCCTTGCAAACTAGGATGCCAATTTGATAAGGAGATTTCAATATGTGAGCAGACCTTCTGGCATGATGACCTTTGAGTCGGCCAAATTTTGCATCTTGTACTTGAACACATCACAGTTGTCAATTGTATGCCTAAATGCCCCTGAGTGATACTTGCATCTAGCCTTCACATCATGGTGGTCATTATTGAGGAGGTTTGACTCCGTCTGGACTTATTGCTCTCGGAGACTTTCAGCAGTCAGTAGTCTGGATGTTTACTCAATCAAATTCGCGACCTTGTTTTTACCTTTGCCTCTGAAAGACTTGCAATCTTCAATTAAAAGGCTAGGTGCCCCAGAATGGTAATAATACTTGGCATTGAAACCCCAAAGGAAGCTTTGTCGGAGACAATCCTGATGCAGTTAGCTCAACCACTCCAAATTTGCGTAAATGAGGAAACTTATTGCACGTACGTCATCAGAATATGATCAAACTTCTTCTCAAGTGGCTTTGGCCTTTACCCTTATGCTCTGACCCTTAGGACTCTCTTGGGAAGCTGAAATTGGATGCTAACAAATGAGATCTGGAGGGAAGAGGTTTGATAAAGTTAATAGATAAGGTTGCTCGGAAAGATCTTGCACGATCTCCTGCCTACGTATCTCCATTGACCAATGGAGAATCAGAGCAGCGTAGTTCCCCTCAATAGGGATGAAAATAGCTTCGTTTCCTTAACACGACATTCAGGATTTATATAACCGGCTCCTCTGTGTCTTCATCTGGTTGACTTTCTGTTTCAGCAGTTTCTGGTTCTGAAATAAAGCTTATACCTCTGCCCTGAATTGCCCCAGCTGGGTCTTCCTTTCAGTTACCTCCGCCCGGAGTTGCTTCAAATATATACCTTGACGATTGTGGTTTAAGTTGTCCATTCTGATGAGAAATCAAGTCAGGAAAAGAATCTGTCTCTGAACACCTGTCAAGAATGCAAGGATGTATGCAAATGCCATGTTCAGTTATTTCTGAGGAATCTATCTGCTTTGATTCAAGTTTTGACACAGAAAAAGTCCAACAACATGATTCAGATATGTGATCCTCGGAAATAACTGAACATGTGTGAAGAAATGCTATGATGTCATGTATGCAACAGGCATGTGATCAATGGTCTGATGTTGGTGCTGGTGTTGAGCATTGAGTCAAGTGTCTGAATAGAACTATAATAGTAGCACCATCTCTGTATAGAACCCCATAACTGAGAAACCAATAACTATAGAACTGGATCATATAATAGAATAGTCACTGATGGTGTTGAAGTTGAACAACGAGCCCAGTGTCTGTGGAGAGTCATAATAACAGTCACAATATCAGGGTCACCATGGTAATCACAGTAACAATCTCTCTGAATAGAAATCCCGGATCTCATAATCAAAGAACCATATAGCACCAGATACTATCATAAAACAACACTGGCAAAGCGGGTATGTTGAAGTTTAGGGTTCCTGCAAACCTGTAAACCCCTCCCAATCTCACGGGTGTGCTACTCGGGTCAACATCACGGACTCTCAAAGCCGAATATCAATAATACGTTCACCATTTCCGAGAAATGGCTCATGACCAAATCAGGGAATCGGTTTGGCATTATGTACTACTCAGGGAGGTCTCAGCTGAGTCCGGAAAGAACAAGCATCCCTCACAAGTCTCCAGCTTCAAGCACTGAATCGAGAAACAATAGTACATTCATCCTGAAGGGTACAATACTATCGTCATACGAACAGTTTCCCTTGACTGGATTCCTATGAGAGAACCAGGCCATCCTATGCGAGTTCCCAGTGGGCCCTCGGATGCGAGTGGGTTTGCCAACAAATGTGGCCTGCCACTGTCATCACTGGAGAGGGATGTTTCCACAAAGGTTCTCAATGATCGGTCCCCTGACTGCACATAACTATCAAGGTAGCGCATCAACCCAGAAAGATTCCGGTATCAATACATTCCCGAGAAGGTCGCAAGTCAAGGTGTGGAACTCACTACTACCAACATAGCAAGATGCCATGAAGCCAAAGTGGAACCACTCTAAGTCCTAAGGTGCACTCGAGCCCCGGTTACCAACTTTGGATAGTAACATTGGTACTAATAAAACTTTTATATAAATGAATAGTGGCTTTGGACAACTAATTTGAACATGGATTAAAATGACATGTAGACTTGGGTAAAAACAATTGAAATGTGATTGGTGTTAAATTGGATATGGGACAATATATGGATTAAAAAAGAAAGAAAGAATAATGAAGTGGTTTAAAAAAAAGAGGAGATGGGTTTGAATCTGACGAACCACGGAGTTTAATATAAACTCGAACAACTTCTTTCCAACGACCACACACTTTTAGCTCAAATTGAACCTCTGGGCAAACCCCTTTTCCAACACTGTGATGCCATGATGAACCTTGATGCTGAAATCCTCGAAGTTCACTGAATTAGGGAAATAAACCCTAATTAAGTGGCAAGAGCACAATAAGATGAAATTGTTGACGACCACATAACCCAGATTTTGAATTTATCATATAACCACATATAAGGTGCGAAGCCCTAAATTCATAATCCATGAAACAAACTCCGGTGACGTAGAAACCACAAACCAATGGAATAACCTAGCTCTTCAGATGGTATTGATCTCATGCCTGAGGAATTTAATGAAATGCATGATTGCGAATGTTGTGACCTAGTGAGAAATGCAGATGAAATGCAAAGCGGTAAGCCAGTTAAGGAAACAAATATGAGGGCAAATTTTGGGGTATTACACTATGGCTTGTGGGCAAGATCAGAGTGTGTTGTGTTATGTGTTAGGCTGGGTTTTGTCCATGTATCAAAAGGGGATAGGTCAGAAAGTTGTTGGTGGCCTATGGTGATTGGTATGGGTCTTTGGCCAAAATGTCAACTTGATGTGTACTTGAGGTATGGGCTATGGTACAACTTGCTTTTTGGCTTGCTTGTGCTCAGCTTGAATCAAGGAATGCTGTGAAAAAGGTTTAGAGGCAATGCAGCAAGTGGTTTGTAACTTATGATGAGTTTTGCAAGTTGGTTCAAGTTTGGTTCCTTTGAGATTTCTTGAGTTTCAATGCATCAAAGTGCAAAGTTCTTTGGCCTATTATGAATTTTAGAGGTCATATGATCATGTTGTGAAGAAATGATACATATTTGAGGCTTTCAGAACACTTGAACAAACCATTTTGCAAAATGTCTCTTTGGTGGAAAACTTCAAATTTTGTGATTTTAGCCAACTTTGACAAGTCATAACTTTTGATCCAAAATGAATTAGGTCATGTTCTTGTACTTTTTGAAAAGGGAATGATCCATTCTACAACTTTCATGACCAAAGTTTTTTCATTTGAAGCACTTTTGAATCAAAAAGCAAGGGTTGAAAAAGTTTCCCAAAATGGCAATTTCATTAAAAGTCAAACTTTCCCAAAAAAGTCAATTTTGCAAATGACTTGAAATTATTCAATTTTGTGAACTTCCAACATCTTCTATTATCAAATAAAGATCATACAGAATCAAAATGATGAAGAACACCTTTTGGTTGGGTCACTGGGGGCCTCAGATGCCCTGATTTTGCACTGACTTGCTTGAAAAGTCAACTCTTGATCAGATGACTTCCCCATGGAATTTCTTCATGAAAATTGATATGCATGCTCCCTATACCATATAGAGACCAATAGAAACAAGAATGACCAAGAAATTTGGAGTCATGGCCTTTGAAAACAAAACCCTAATTCTAGGTCATCTGTGCAGTCAAACCTGGCTCTGCTTCCATGCCATTTTCAGTTCTTGTGATTCTTTGACATTCTTGACTTTGAGAGGATATAATATGATGCTTGAACATACATGGACCCCTTTGAATTGATTAATGACCTTTGGGGTGGCTCAAGAAGCTCTTGGATTGCTCAGATCACAAACCCTAGATGCAAATGACTTAGAACCAATGCAATGAATCAAAAATGTGGTATGAGATGCTATGACTGGATTTATGCATATGAAAATGATCACAAGCCATGGTGTGAATGGGTGAGGGATAATTTGGGGTGTTTACAGATATGAATATTCTCAAGAAGTTAATCTTGCCTAAGAGTGATTGAAGCTCCTTCTTTGTCGAAGGCGCTTTAGCCTCCATAATAGTTTTGGTCTTATTTTGGTGGATTTTGATCCCTTTCTTGTGGACCACAAATCCCAAAAAGTCCCCTGCCTGCACAGAAAAAGCACATTTAAGAGGGTTCATTTTAAGACCATGTCTTCTCATTCTCTCAAAAGAACGTCTAAGATGACTAACGTGGTCTAATCCAGAGATGGATTTTACAACTATGTAATTTATATAAATTTGCATGAACATATCTATGAAATCCTAAAAAATTGAATTCATTTATCTTTGGTAAGTTACCCCTGCATTTTTCAAACCAAAAGACATGACCACCCATTTGTAGGTAACCAAATCCTCTGGGCATCGAAAAGCAGTCTTAGGGACATCTTCCCCAACAATAAAAATTTGATTGTATCCTGAGTAGCCATCTAGAATACTTAGGTACTCGTGTCCTACAGCGGAATCAATTAACATTTCTGCTACATGCATTGAATATTCGTCTTTTGGGGTTGCAGAGTTCAGATCTCTAAAGTTTATGCACATCCTCAAAGAGCCATTCTTCTTAATTACTGGTACGATATTGGCTAACCATTCGACGTACCTAGCTGTATGAATGAACTTGCACCGAAGCATCCTCTGAATTTCCTCTTTAATTTTGGTGAGGATTTCTAGGGCGAAGCGTCTTAGATTTTGTTTGACAGGCTTCTTCCCAGGTTTGATTTGTTAGCTTGTGTTCGCAAAGTTCTCTCTTTAAGCCAGACATTTCGTTATAGTCCCAAGCAAAGCAATCTTTGAATTCCTTTAGCAAGTTGACTACTTCGACCTTAAGTTCTGGGTTAAGATTGACACTGATGTAAGTAGGCCTTTTTGATTCTCCATCTCCTAGGTCGATTTCTTCTTAGGGATCTTGAGCCAAGAAATTTATATTTTCTAACAAAGTATCCTTTTCAAATCCCAAAGGCTCTTTGAAATAGATTGCATCAAGCCTCTGGTCTGAATCTTCTTGAGCCTCATTTGGAGGCTTCTGTTCAAAATCCTTCACAAGATCTTCTTCCGCAAATTCTGTAATGGCCTCTACAACCATCTCACTTTCTGCAACCTCCAAGGCCGCTTGTATTCTAGTTTCGGCCACGTAGGCCAAAATCTTTTTCAAAACTTCGAAGTCAGTCATTATTACTGCCTTCGGTTTTCCAGCCTGTGGACTAGTTTTCCACATCAGGGAAGTAAAGTGGGAGGTTTCCTGTTTCCCCCATAACCTCTCTATCCCAACGGAATCCTTCAAAAAGATAGAGGTTTAATTTGCAGAACATGTGATCATCTTGTGTGAATTTGAATGCTGCAGGTGCACACGGACCAATGTGTGCCAAGTTCTTGTCGAACTCTACACCTTCTACGTGATTAACTGGCACCTTAAAGTACCCTTGATCAGCTTCAATGTTCTCGACGATGCCATCTGGCCTCCATATGGTAACCTTCTGATGCATTAAAGATGGTACTGTGCCAATACCATGTATCAACTCCCTCCCCTGCAGGAGGTTATAGGTTTCTTTACTTTCAACCACCATAAAGAGAGTAGGTCCAGTTTTTCCTTCATAGTTTGACAAGACCAAATTATGTGGCATAAGGTTAGTCTCCGTCTTGCCAATCTTAGGTAACAAGAAATGTGGCATGATATTTTCTGTGGCACCACAATCCACCAGAGTTTTGTTAATCGCCACGTCTTCCACCTTACCAGTTGTCGCTCCCGGGATTTTCATCCTAGTACAAACGCGAAAATGGCGCGGAAAAGGTAGAGTCGTCAGCCAAGCATTTTTATCCCGAATGAATGGGAAAGGTAATGCTGCACAAACCTGAGGAAGAAGGAAATGACAAGGTCCTGCGAACCAAAGATCTGGGTTCGGGAGTCGGTTACGACCTGGGAAGGTATTAGCACCCCAAATCGTCCGCTGTACCCGACGGGATCCACGCTTGTTTGTTTTTTTGAAAGGGTGTGAAAGAATAAAGCTGCTGAATAAAACTGCTGACTGGAAACTGGAATGAAATGAGAAAAGGAATTAAAAGAGAACAAAAAGAAAGAATGGGGAAAATGCAGGGAAAATAAAGAATGTGCTCGAACAGGCCCTACCCCGCTGCCTACGTACCTCATCGGGAAAATGAGGATCAGAGTCGACGTAGTTCGCCTAACTAAGGCGGGAACTATTTGTTTGTGTTTTTTATGGTTGGAACTGTGTATGCCTATGCTCAGGTGTTGCAGGCTCATCTGGTACGAGTGCGTTTATCGTCTTGCATGAAAGACAAGTCGTCGCGAGTTCGCGTTGTGAGTGATAGTCGCTTGTTATTTGTTTTTGTCTTTTATGAGAAATGTTTTGAATTTGTTTGTGAACATTCCCATACTAAGACCTATCCATCGCGGTGAGTATTTATACCTCGCCCCAAAATAGGACGTGTATAAGCACTCCGCAACAACAAACTAAGGGGACTAAGACACAACTGATCACACTAAAATTCACCGTGTTTCTGACTCCGATTTCGCATGCATTCTTAGCTTTTATTGTTGTTTTGTTTTGTTATTACTTTGTTTTCTTATGTTTTCAGGTTTTTATAATAATCGGAGCTTGAATCGAGAAAAGGAGCGAAAAAGGAGTGAAAACGGACTTAAACCTAGAAATTCAGCGTTTTGCACTTACGACACCCACCGTGGCGGGCGCCATGGGGTTAGCCATGATGTGGACACGTCTCAAGACCACTCCTCAACCTCCAAGACCCACGATCCCCACTCTCCAATCCCTTGTAGGGACCATGGCGGGCGCCATAGGCCTGTGGCGGGCGCCACAAGGCTAATTTCAGTAACCTCCACTTTTTAGTGGAGGGGCATCCCAGTCTTTTCATGCTTTCAGTTTTCCTATAAATAGGACCTTAGATTTTCGTTTTTCTTCATCCAGAATTAGATTTCTCTAGGCATATATCAGTTATAAAGCAGTTACCATTCCACATCGGGGTGTTTCTGCAATCGAGTGATCGAGTCTGTAATCTGTCTGTGTGATCGAGTTTTGGAGCACTCTGGAGGAAGTTAATCCTGCCGCCATTTTAATTCAAGTTCGTATTTTACTTTTATTTATTTCCCGCACTCGCACTTTACTTTTATTTATTTCCCGCACTCGCAGCCACCTGACCTACAAACACAGATTTATGAGCTCCGTAAGGAGACTGCCCTGCTCAAGCAGGAAGTGGCAGACTTAGAGTTACAGATGCAAGTTTCTGATCTCACTCATGCCTCAGAGGCCGATGCTCTATATCAGGCGATTGAAGAGCTTCAGAGGGAGATAGCTGAGATTCGTGGATCAAGCCAGGAGAAGAAACCTACCACATGACTCATTCTACACTGACATCGCTACCCTAGTATTTAATTTCCTTTTTACGCTTTATTTTATTTATCGCATTTCCAGACATATATTACTTTATTGCAGCTTTTATATTTTCACGTACTTTGAATTCCTTATATATATACATATTATGCACTAATGTTAATTTTTCTTTTTTGATTTTTAATTATTTTATTTTTTGTCGTGCAAAGGAAAAAAAAATATATGCAAGCCTCATGCCTTGAAAAGAAGAAGAAACTGATTGTTTTTGGAGGGCTTGTTACGTCTATTGCTCGGGCTCTTGGCCTGAACAATGAGATAGCTACACTTGAACCACTACCTCCTCGCACAATTAATTTAAAATTTCTGAAAGACATGAAATTGTGCCGAACGAGGAGAGAAGGTGGTTATGAGTTGATGGTTCATGGGGTAGCTATCCCATCTGTTGCTTTACCATGCAGTAGACGTACTGATGTACGTGATGAAAGGAACTGGACCTATGATCTTAATGCTCCACGTGTTTTGGGTCCACTTCCTCCTAATATTCCCGATGGGGAGGCACATGACACTGATGAAGAGTATGATCGGAGAGAGCAGTCTCCCATCCCTCACATGTCCCCCCATCGTCCTTCACAGTCACACACCGCACCATCTTCCTCTAACCCTGTTGCAGGTACTGCTCCTGGATTCTTTGTCACCAAGGAGATGTGGCGTGATATGACAGCTAGAGAAGAAAGGCATGATGGCCTTCTCTCTACTATTTCACAACAGCTGACGGACAACATGAGCTTCATGCAACAATCGCGATTGGTTTCGGATCGTGCTTATAGCAACGTTTGCCGTACCTTGAACGATATTTCATTAGAGCAGAACCGTCAGAGAGAGTTCAACAGCCGACACTACCAGCTTGTAGAGGCCACTCAAGGTTCCATCTTAGGTAACCTTCGAGAGGTCCGGAGTGCTCAGGCTGCTTTATCAGCACGACTCGACCGGAGGGACCAGCATCGTAGTAGATCCCGTCGTTCCAGACCATCACATCAGGACGGCGAAGGCACCAGTGCCCCTCCTCAGTAGTCTTTTTCAGGTTACCCCCCTTATCTTATTTCGAAACATTGGGGACAATGTTCGATTTAAGTGTGGGAGGGGATTTTATTGCTTTCTGTCATTTCCCTTTTTAGTTAATTATTTCCTTTCAATTATTTCCCTTTTCAGTAATTTATTTTTCTTAGATAATGCATGAGTCTGACGAGTCACTAGTATAGTGTATTTTTAGTACATCCTCATTTTTTCCCATTTCCTTAGCCTTACCAGAAAAATTTTAAAAAGAAAATAATGTTGTTTCACATGTTTTTTGGGCTTTGAGACAGGTTTAGATTAGGATGTGGTGACTTAGGTCAACTTTTTGAAACATCAGAACCATTTTAGCACCATAGACCTCTTGAATATAGGAATCATTCCTAAACCCCACCACCTTGGCCTTTATTATCATTTAAAAATTGTCCTAAGTAGTTTATTTTAGCAGTCAGCTCCGGCCTAAGCATGCTCTACGTAGGGGGCCGATGAATATAAGTGAATGATCCAGTGCTAATAAAAAAAGAAAAAAAGGCAAACTCTGGTATAGGTGACCCTCACAAAGTCATTTAAACCGAAAAAAGAGAAGAAGAAAAATTTTGCCACAAAAAGAAAAAAAAATTGCAAGTCACCTATTGTTAGTTGGTTCAGAGGTATCTGACACTGAACTTGGTAGGGCGGATTACGATCCGATCCCCCGCAGCTACATTTAGGCGAAATAAAAACAAGTGTACACATGCTTATGTGCCAGAAACCTTATGTTATGGATCAGAATCACTAACCGGTCACTCTACTATGAAGCATGTACGGATAACGGGCTTAATGTGATTGCGCCTGAATGAAAAGGACACAAAAAGATGAGAAGATAGGCCTAGGTATCGTGGGATGATATGGAGTGGTTAATATAGGATTGAAGTTTGTGTTTGTGTTACTATGGTACCCTTGGTTCACTTAGTTAGTATCTGTCACTGCATCCTGACTTGAACTTAGAATCCCTTTAGCCCAAAGACACGTGTTGACACCATGTTTTCTTGAGCTTTAATGTTTGCTTGAGGACAAGCAAAGGTTTAAGTGTGGGAGAATTTGATCACACTAAAATTCACCGTGTTTCTGACTCCGATTTCGCATGCATTCTTAGCTTTTATTGTTGTTTTGTTTTGTTATTACTTTGTTTTCTTATGTTTTCAGGTTTTTATAATAATCGGAGATTGAATCGAGAAAAGGAGCGAAAAAGGAGTGAAAACGGACTTAAACCTAGAAATTCAGCGTTTTGCACTTACGACACCCACCGTGGCGGGCGCCATGGGGTTAGCCATGATGTGGCCACGTCTCAAGACCACTCCTCAACCTCCAAGACCCACGATCTCCACTCTCCAATCCCCTGTAGGGACCATGGCGGGCGCCATAGGCCTGTGGCGGGCGCCACAAGGCTAATTTCAGTAACCTCCACTTTTTAGTGGAGGGGCATCCCAGTCTTTTCATGCTTTCAGTTTTCCTATAAATAGGACCTTAGATTTTCGTTTTTCTTCATCCAGAATTAGATTTCTCTAGGCATATATCAGTTATAAAGCAGTTACCATTCCACATCGGGGTTTTTCTGCAATCGAGTGATCGAGTCTGTAATCTGTCTGTGTGATCGAGTTTTGGAGCACTCTGGAGGAAGTTAATCCTGCCGCCATTTTAATTCAAGTTCGTATTTTACTTTTATTTATTTCCCGCACTCGCACTTTACTTTTATTTATTTCCCGCACTCGCACTTTACTTTGTTTATTTCCCGCACTCGCACTTTACTTTGTTTATTTCCCGCACTCGCACTTTACTTTGTTTATTTCCTGCACTCGCACTTTACTTTATTTATTACTCGCACTCGCTTTAAATTACTTTATTTCTCGCACTCGCTTTAAATTCCTTTATTTCTAGCACTCGCACTAAATTACTTTTATGAAAAATTATAAAAAGAATCTTTACTTTATCATGTCTAACTAATTCCATAAAGGTTAGAATGTAAGGATCGTAATTGAACCAGTAATCCGTATAATTGTTCGTGGAAACACCTAAGGGCTATTTTATCTTTCAATTCAAGTAATTGTTTTTAACTATTTCAAAAACAGCCAAAAGCGCTTTGTATAGTTCATTAGGAGTTTTTAGATTAAAAAGAAAAGAGATTTTAAAACGATTTTCGGACGCGTTATGAGATTTAGAGTCTGGTTCATAAGAACCTCTTTTTGCTAAGAAGTCCAGGTTAAAATACTTTTCAACTTAGTTAAGATACTATATTTCTTAAAAATAGGTTTACTACTCTAACGCAGTACGCACCTTTTTATCCGTGACAATAGGAGGGGTTGATTAGAGAGTACAACTCGGTTCTGAATACGCGAAAGCGACAGTTCCTGTTAAATTAGTTCTTTTCAAAGGAGAAAACATTGCCCATAAGTAGTTCCATTAACAAGTACTGGATTATCATTGATTACGTGAATTACATTCGAGCCTGTCTTTTATTTATTATTTAAAATTATTATTTTATTGCACCCTTAAAACCTTTATATTTAGTTGCCTTAGATACACACCATAACAACAGGTACGATAGATTGACACTTGGTCTCTGTGGATTCGATAATCTTTTATATTACTCTGACGTGTTCGTACACTTGCGAAAAACACGGATCAAGTTTTTGGCGCCGTTGCCGGGGACCAATATCGTCAAATTTCATTATCCTGTAGTTATACCGTTTAGACTAAGGTTGTTACCCACCGGTCAATGCGAAAGACTCGCAGTGCCGGAAGTTTAGTAGACCCTCTAGCTGAACCTGAACGTTACGCTCGCGCACGTTTGTTTTTCCATAGGAATAGGAGAGCTATGGCCGAAGATCAAAACCGAAGACCTCTTAAGGACTTCGCCCAACCATCAAACGAGGAACCTAGTTCCAGTATAGTAAACCCCGCTATCCCAGCCAATAATTTTGAACTTAAACCATCCCTGCTGCAATTAGTGCAACAGAGACAATTCGCAGGTCTCGCTACTGATAACCCGAACCAACATTTAAAAAACTTTTTTCAGTTAGCAGACACCTTTAAAACCAATGGAGCTTCTCCTGAGGCAATACGCTTAAGATTATTTCCCTTTTCCCTCAGAGATAAAGCTCTATCATGGTTAGATTCCCTTCCACCCAATTCAATAACAACTTGGGATGACCTTAGAAAAGTTTTCCTTGCTAGATATTTTCCCCCAAGTAAGACTTCTCTTCTTCGAAACCTAATAACTAGATTTACCCAACACCAAGGAGAGTCGTTGTTCGAAGCCTGGGAGAGATATAAAGAACTATTAAGAGCATGCCCACATCATGGCTTAGAGAATTAGCTAATCATCCAAACCTTCTATAATGGACTTCATTATAACACTAAAATGACCATCGACGCTGCCGCTGGTGGCGCACTGATGAACAAACCTTACCCTGAAGCTAGTGCCCTTATCGAGGATATGGCCCAAAACCATCAATCATGGGGAGTAGAACGAGCGACAGTGGAAAAGAGGGAAGCCCAAGGAGGAATACATGAGCTAAGCTCTATAGACATGATGCATGCTAAAATGGACGCGTTGGCCCTTAGAGTCGAACATATGTGTACAACTCCGAATACTGTAGGCGCAGTTTCGCCGAATTGTGAGATATGTGGAACGCAAGGACACCAATCCGCCGAATGCAATCTGTTGAATGAAACCAACACTGAGCAAGTGAAATATACCCAAGGGAACCCATTTTCAAACACATATAACCCTGGATGGAGGAATCACCCAAACTTCTCCTACAAAAATAATAACCCTATTCAAAATACCGCACCTCCGAGACAACAAGGTTACCAAGCCCCAAGAACAAATCAACCTATGCAACCTGTACCACCAAGCCCGAGCTTTGAGGAAGTTGTAAAAGATTTTATCGTTGCTCAAAAACAACAAAACAAAGAGTTCATGAACCAAAACGTCCATGTTAATGAACTGATTACCAAGTTAGGAACCAAGGTTGATCAAATCATTACTCATAATAAGATGCTTGAAACCCAGATCTCTCAGGTAGCGTTAAACCAAGCCCCACAGACTACACCTGGAGGACAGTTCCCTGGACAAACTCAACAAAACCCGAAAGGGCAAGCAAATGCCATTACTCTATGAAGTGGAACCGCTTATAAGGAACCTTTAAACCCTAGATTAAGTGAGCCCGAAACTTCTGAGAGGAATGAGGAAAAGGTACCAGAGAAGCCTGAAATCCCGGAAAGTCAAGAAAAAGGAGAAGAACCTAAAAATAAAACCTATGTACCACCACCGCCATACAAACCACCAATACCTTACCCTCAAAGATTAAAGAAAACCCAAATCGATAATCAATATCAAAAATTCGTTAAGGTTATAGAAAAACTTCACGTAGAAATCCCCTTTACAGAAGCCATCACCCAAATACCTTCTTACGCTAAGTTTCTCAAAGACATACTTACGAATAAACGTAGACTTGAAGATCCGAAACCCGTGGAATGTAATTCTATTTCCGAAAATAGGTTAGCAAAGAAAGATAAAGATCCCAGAAATTTTTCCATTCCTTGTATTTTGGGGAATCATGTCATCGAAAAAGCTTTTCTAGACTTAGGAGCTAGTGTGAGCTTAATGCCTTTAGCAGTTTGTGAGAGATTAAACTTAGGAGAATTACAACCTACTAAGATGTCACTTCAATTAGCCGATAGATCCGTTAAATACCCTATAGGAATACTTGAAGACGTCCCTGTTAGGATAGGTCAGCTGTTTATACCTACTGATTTTGTTGTCATGGACATTAAAGAAGATGACGACATACCAATCCTCCTAGGTAGACCGTTCTTATCGACTGCTGGAGCCGTAATAGATGTTAAAAAAAGAAAACTAACTTTTGAGGTAGGTGACGAGAAGATAGAATTTATACTGTCAAAATTTCTTATGGCACATGTGATAGGAGATGCTTGTTATGCCTTAGATATCATCGAAGAATGCATTAGGGAATTAGAACAAGAAGAAGAAACTGAATCTATAAAATTGCCGTCAACCCTTATTTTGGAAGATGACAATTATAAAAGACCCTACATTTATGATAACCTTCACGAATGTTTATCTCTTACCCCAGATCCTATGCCTTGCCCTATGAAACCGACCGTAAAACTTAAGGAACTGCCTAAAAACCTGAGATATGAATTTCTTGATGAAGATATGAACCGTCCAGTTATAGTCAGTGCTACCTTAAACCAAGAAGAAACCGATCAATTATTAGATGTTTTACGTAGGTACCCCTCAGCCTTAGGATATAAGATCTCTGATCTAAAAGGAATAAGCCCATCCGTATGCATGCATCGGATTTTGCTTGAAGAAGATTCAAAACCTTCCAGAGAACACCAACGAAGAATAAATCTTATAATGAGTAATGTAGTTAAGACTGAAGTTCTTAAGTTACTAGAGGCAGGTATAATATATCAGATCTCGGACAGTAAATGGGTGAGTCCTGTGCATGTAGTACCTAAAAAGGGAGGCATCACAGTCGTGCAAAACGAGAAGGGCGAACATGTAGCAAAAAGAACCGATGGAGGTTGGCGTATGTGCATAGATTATAGAAAATTAAATAAAGCAACTAGGAAGGACCATTTCCCATTACCATTCATAGACCAAATGTTGGAGCGCCTAGCCAGACACTCTTACTTTTGTTACTTAGATGGATATTCAGGATTCTTCCAAATACCTATTCACCCCGAAGATCAAGAAAAAACTACCTTTACATGCCCAGTTGGAACTTTTGCCTATAGAAGAATGCCTTTTGGACTTTGTAATGCTCCTGCCACTTTCCAACGCTGCATGATGTCTATCTTTGCTGATTATTTAGATGGAATTATGGAAGTATTTATGGACGATTTCTCAGTTTGTGGATCAGATTTCAAAAATTGTCTTATCAACCTTGAGAAAATCCTGGAGAGATGTGTGGAGGTAAACCTTGTGCTAAATTGGGAAAAATGTCATTTCATGGTCACCGAAGGGATTGTTTTAGGACATATAGTTTCCGAAAAAGGTATAGAGGTAGATAAAGCAAAAATAGAAGTCATAGAGAATCTAAAACCGCCGAAGACTATCAGGGAGATAAGAAGTTTTCTTGGACATGCCGGATTTTACCGACGTTTTATCAAGGATTTCTCCAAAATAACAAAGCCCTTAACTGGTCTTTTAATGAAAGATGCTGAATTCATCTTCGATGAAAAATGTACTGAAGCATTTAATCTTCTGAAGCAAGCTCTGATTTCAGCACCTATAATGAAACCCCGTGATTGGTCAGAACCGTTTGAGATAATGTGTGACGCCAGTGATTATGCTGTTGGAGCCGTTCTAGGTCAGAGAAAAGACAAAAAGTTACATGTGATTTATTATGCCAGTAGAACCCTAGACGCTGCACAGCTCAACTACGCAACAACCGAAAAAGAGCTCCTAGCTGTAGTTTTTGCAATAGACAAATTTAGATCTTATCTAGTAGGAGCCAAGATTATAGTTTACACCGACCATGCTGCCATTCGTTACTTACTAAGCAAAAAGGATGCCAAGCCTAGGTTACTTCGATGGATTCTATTATTACAAGAGTTTGATTTGGATATCCGTGATAAGAAAGGCACTGATAATGTGGTAGCTGATCACCTATCTAGGCTAGAATACCTGAAACCTGATTCAGTACCCATAAATGACGATTTTGCCTATGATAGACTGATAGCCCAACTAGAAACTATTGAAGATGATAACCCAGACCCACATGAGCAATTTCATAAATCCTTAGCTATAAGCAATGTACCTTGGTATGCAGATTTTGTTAATTACCTAGCCGCTGACATCATACCCCCTGATCTAAACTACCACCGGAAGAAGAAGTTCTATAGTGATGTGAGAAACTTCTATTGGGACGAACCATTTCTTTTCAAGAGAGGTAAAGATGGCATTTTTCGCCGTTGTGTTCCAGAAGAAGAGGTAAATAATATAATTGAGCATTGTCACTCCGCACCCTATGGTGGACATGCAAGCACATCTAAGACCTACGCCAAGATTCTTCAAGCTGGCCTATTCTGGCCTACTATGTGGCGTGATGTCCATGTTTTCATTGTCAAGTGTGACAGATGCCAACGCACAGGAAATATTTCAAGACGTAATGAAATGCCGTTAAGAAATATCCAAGAAGTAGAACTCTTCGACGTATGGGGTATAGACTTTATGGGACCGTTCCCACCATCTTTTGGAAATCAGTACATATTAGTAGCTGTTGACTACGTGTCTAAATGGATTGAAGCTATCGCCGCACCCACAAACGACACCAGAGTAGTCATCAAATTATTCAAAAATTATATATTTCCCAGGTTTGGAACCCCCCGTTTAGTCATAAGCGATGGAGGATCACACTTCATATCGAGAATATTTGATAAACTTTTAAGCAAGTATGGAGTTAAGCATAGAGTAGCAACACCATACCACCCACAGACCAATGGACAAGTGGAAGTATCTAATAGGGAGATCAAACAAATCCTCGAGAAGACTGTCTCTATATCTAGAAAAGATTGGTCGCAGAAACTTCAAGAAGCATTATGGGCCTATAGAACCGCTTTCAAAACTCCTATAGGAACAACCCCTTATCAACTGGTCTATGGAAAATCATGTCATTTACCTTTTGAGTTGGAACATAAGGCCTATTGGGCCATCAAAACTTTGAATTTGGATTACTTGACAGCTGGTGAGAAACGTATCCTTGACATCCACAAATTAGAAGAGCTCAGACAATCCGCCTACGAAAATGCCATCATATAAAAAGAAAGAACAAAAGCTTGGCATGACAAAAGAATCATAAGAAGAGACTTCAAAATAGGCGATCCTGTTCTCCTGTTCGATTCTAGGTTACGACTTTTTCCAGGAAAACTCCGTTCGAGATGGACTGGCCCTTTCGAAGTATCTAAGATCCTAAGATCCGGTGCTATTGAAATCAAGAACAAGACATGTAAACCATTCATCGTCAATGGACAGAGGTTGAAGCCCTACGAAGGAGGTGACATTCCAACAACATACACCTGCCATACTCTGAGTGATCCACCATATCCTTCCAATGATGTTTAAAAATCGGTCGTCGAGCTAATGACGTTAAACAAGCGCTGCATGGGAGGCAACCCATGGTTTTCTTATTTATGTACTTTTTATTTATTTTTACTTTATTTTAATTTGTTTATTTTTATGTCAGGACTAACGATTGAATGTTTTATGTGCTTTCAGGACTTGCTTGCTAACCTTGTACAGGATGCAGAACCCTGATGACATGCACGTGGCCTTTAGAGATGATGCACAGAGAGAGCGTTACCATGTCCACATGAGACGCCCTATGGCTCCTACCAGGTACCCTGACCATGACTGCATGGATGCCTTGGGGATAGAGCCAAGCGTCAGATTTTTATGCCATCAACTCCACTGGGGCCAGTTTGACTACAGGAACAACACTTATAGGAACTTGACTCTTGAGTTCCTCAGCTCGTTTCATCATGACCCTTGGGCTGGACCCGATGGACTCGCTGTTTTCAGGTTGTTCGGGATTGACTACTCATTCTCTCACAAAGAGTTTGGTGATTTGCTAGGTTTCCAGACTACTCCTGATGCTATTCCAGAGACTCCGATGGGGTATTTTATGAGCAGAGAAGTGGAAAAATTTTGGACTAAAATATCAGGCGGAGGGAGCCAAGATCCTTCTACCCAGTTTTCTCAGGTAATCCACAACCCTGCATTGAGGTACTTCCAGATGATTCTAGCACATTCTTTCTTAGGTTTGCCAGATACAGAGACACTGCTAAGTGAAGAGGAGATTTTCCTACTGTTTTGTGCGACTCAGTCTCGCCCTGTTGCTTGTGGAAACTTTCTGCTGAAGGGCCTTGCTAGTGTTGCCAGATCATCAGTAGGCATCATCCATGTCGGTGGGATTGTTACACAGATAGCTACTGCATTGGGTTTGTCTCGCAAATTATTGCACCTCAGGACCTTCTGCTGCTACACCACCCTGGATATTGATTTTTGTCTAGATAGAGGACTGATGAGGAGGGCTTCTTTTGAGCCCAACATGTTTAGATTGCTGATTGACGGTGAAGCGATACACTATTTTACATTACCAGATCCGCTGATGACCAGTGTCCATGATCCTACCAATTGGAGTTATGCTCTAGAGGGTTATGGAGAGACTGTCGAAGAGCCGAAATCGCCTCCCGCCGCTGAGTACACTCCTACACCTCTTACTCCCCGAATCACTGTTATGTCTAACAATATGTCTCTGCAGCCACCTGACCTACAAACACAGATTTATGAGCTCCGTAAGGAGACTGCCCTGCTCAAGCAGGAAGTGGCAGACTTAGAGTTACAGATGCAGGTTTCTGATCTCACTCATGCCTCAGAGGCCGATGCTCTATATCAGGCGATTGAAGAGCTTCGGAGGGAGATAGCTGAGATTCGTGGATCAAGCCAGGAGAAGAAACCTACCACATGACTCATTCTACACTGACATCGCTACCCTAGTATTTAATTTCCTTTTTACGCTTTATTTTATTTATCGCATTTCCAGACATATATTACTTTATTGCAGCTTTTATATTTTCACGTACTTTGAATTCCTTATATATATACATATTATGCACTAATGTTAATTTTTCTTTTTTGATTTTTAATTATTTTATTTTTTGTCGTGCAAAGGAAAAAAAAATATATGCAAGCCTCATGCCTTGAAAAGAAGAAGAAACTGATTGTTTTTGGAGGGCTTGTTACGTCTATTGCTCGGGCTCTTGGCCTGAACAATGAGATAGCTACACTTGAACCACTACCTCCTCGCACAATTAATTTAAAATTTCTGAAAGACATGAAATTGTGCCGAACGAGGAGAGAAGGTGGTTATGAGTTGATGGTTCATGGGGTAGCTATCCCATCTGTTGCTTTACCATGCAGTAGACGTACTGATGTACGTGATGAAAGGAACTGGACCTATGATCTTAATGCTCCACGTGTTTTGGGTCCACTTCCTCCTAATATTCCCGATGGGGAGGCACATGACACTGATGAAGAGTATGATCGGAGAGAGCAGTCTCCCATCCCTCACATGTCCCCCCATCGTCCTTCACAGTCACACACCGCACCATCTTCCTCTAACCCTGTTGCAGGTACTGCTCCTGGATTCTTTGTCACCAAGGAGATGTGGCGTGATATGACAGCTAGAGAAGAAAGGCGTGATGGCCTTCTCTCTACTATTTCACAACAGCTGACGGACAACATGAGCTTCATGCAACAATCGCGATTGGTTTCGGATCGTGCTTATAGCAACGTTTGCCGTACCTTGAACGATATTTCATTAGAGCAGAACCGTCAGAGAGAGTTCAACAGCCGACACTACCAGCTTGTAGAGGCCACTCAAGGTTCCATCTTAGGTAACCTTCGAGAGGTCCGGAGTGCTCAGGCTGCTTTATTAGCACGACTCGATCGGAGGGACCAGCATCGTAGTAGATCCCGTCGTTCCAGACCATCACATCAGGACGGCGAAGGCACCAGTGCCCCTCCTCAGTAGTCTTTTTCAGGTTACCCCCCTTATCTTATTTCGAAACATTGGGGACAATGTTCGATTTAAGTGTGGGAGGGGATTTTATTGCTTTCTGTCATTTCCCTTTTTAGTTAATTATTTCCTTTCAATTATTTCCCTTTTCAGTAATTTATTTTTCTTAGATAATGCATGAGTCTGACGAGTCACTAGTATAGTGTATTTTTAGTACATCCTCATTTTTTCCCATTTCCTTAGCCTTACCAGAAAAATTTTAAAAAGAAAATAATGTTGTTTCACATGTTTTTTGGGCTTTGAGACAGGTTTAGATTAGAATGTGGTGACTTAGGTCAACTTTTTGAAA
Organism: Lathyrus aphaca; assembly: GCA_963966055.1. NCBI lineage: Eukaryota > Viridiplantae > Streptophyta > Magnoliopsida > Fabales > Fabaceae > Lathyrus > Lathyrus aphaca. The sequence continues at coordinate 721,705,016 of OZ014519.1, read as the reverse complement.
CATCAGAACCATTTTAGCACCATAGACCTCTTGAATATAGGAATCACTCCTAAACCCCACCACCTTGGCCTTTATTATCATTTAAAAATTGTCCTAAGTAGTTTATTTTAGCAGTCAGCTCCGGCCTAAGCATGCTCTACGTAGGGGGCCGATGAATATAAGTGAATGATCCAGTGCTAATAAAAAAAGAAAAAAAGGCAAACTCTGGTATAGGTGACCCTCACAAAGTCATTTAAACCGAAAAAAGAGAAGAAAAAAAATTTTGCCACAAAAAGAAAAAAAATTGCAAGTCACCTATTGTTAGTTGGTTCAGAGGTATCTGACACTGAACTTGGTAGGGCGGATTACGATCCGATCCCCCGCAGCTACATTTAGGCGAAATAAAAACAGGTGTACACATGCTTATGTGCCAGAAACCTTATGTTATGGATCAGAATCACTAACCGGTCACTCTACTATGAAGCATATGTACGGATAACGGGCTTAATGTGATTGCGCCTGAATGAAAAGGACACAAAAAGATGAGAAGATAGGCCTAGGTATCGTGGGATGATATGGAGTGGTTAATATAGGATTGAAGTTTGTGTTTGTGTTACTATGGTACCCTTGGTTCACTTAGTTAGTATCTGTCATTGCATCCTGACTTGAACTTAGAATCCCTTTAGCCCAAAGACACGTGTTGACACCATGTTTTCTTGAGCTTTAATGTTTGCTTGAGGACAAGCAAAGGTTTAAGTGTGGGAGAATTTGATCACACTAAAATTCACCGTGTTTCTGACTCCGATTTCGCATGCATTCTTAGCTTTTATTGTTGTTTTGTTTTGTTATTACTTTGTTTTCTTATGTTTTCAGGTTTTTATAATAATCGGAGCTTGAATCGAGAAAAGGAGCGAAAAAGGAGTGAAAACGGACTTAAACCTAGAAATTCAGCGTTTTGCACTTACGACACCCACCGTGGCGGGCGCCATGGGGTTAGCCATGATGTGGCCCCGTCTCAAGACCACTCCTCAACCTCCAAGACCCACGATCCCCACTCTCCAATCCCCTGTAGGGACCATGGCGGGCGCCATAGGCCTGTGGCGGGCGCCACAAGGCTAATTTCAGTAACCTCCACTTTTTAGTGGAGGGGCATCCCAGTCTTTTCATGCTTTCAGTTTTCCTATAAATAGGACCTTAGATTTTCGTTTTTCTTCATCCAGAATTAGATTTCTCTAGGCATATATCAGTTATAAAGCAGTTACCATTCCACATCGGGGTGTTTCTGCAATCGAGTGATCGAGTCTGTAATCTGTCTGTGTGATCGAGTTTTGGAGCACTCTGGAGGAAGTTAATCCTGCCGCCATTTTAATTCAAGTTCGTATTTTACTTTTATTTATTTCCCGCACTCGCACTTTACTTTTATTTATTTCCCGCACTCGCACTTTACTTTGTTTATTTCCCGCACTCGCACTTTACTTTGTTTATTTCCCGCACTCGCACTTTACTTTGTTTATTTCCCGCACTCGCACTTTACTTTATTTATTACTCGCACTCGCTTTAAATTACTTTATTTCTCGCACTCGCTTTAAATTCCTTTATTTCTCGCACTCGCACTAAATAACTTTTATGAAAAATTATAAAAAGAATCTTTACTTTATCATGTCTAACTAATTCCATAAAGGTTAGAATGTAAGGATCGTAATTGAACCAGTAATCCGTATAATTGTTCGTGGAAACACCTAAGGGCTATTTTATCTTTCAATTCAAGTAATTGTTTTTAACTATTTCAAAAACAGCCAAAAGCGCTTTGTATAGTTCATTAGGAGTTTTTAGATTAAAAAGAAAAGAGATTTTAAAACGATTTTCGGACGCGTTATGAGATTTAGAGTCTGGTTCATAAGAACCTCTTTTTGCTAAGAAGTCCAGGTTAAAATACTTTTCAACTTAGTTAAGATACTATATTTCTTAAAAATAGGTTTACTACTCTAACGCAGTACGCACCTTTTTATCCGTGACAATAGGAGGGGTTGATTAGAGAGTACAACTCAGTTCTGAATACGCGAAAGCGACAGTTCCTGTTAAATTAGTTCTTTTCAAAGGAGAAAACATTGCCCATAAGTAGTTCCATTAACAAGTACTGGATTATCATTGATTACGTGAATTACATTCGAGCCTGTCTTTTATTTATTATTTAAAATTATTATTTTATTGCACCCTTAAAACCTTTATATTTAGTTGCCTTAGATACACACCATAACAACAGGTACGATAGATTGACACTTGGTCTCTGTGGATTCGATAATCTTTTATATTACTCTGACGTGTTCGTACACTTGCGAAAAACACGCATCAACAACCCTAATTTTATTTGTTTATTTACAAGAGAGGTCATATGGTTAATGAGGTTTTCTAATCCTAATGAGAAAAAAGAAAAGAAGAAAAGAGAACTTAGAAATCAACTTACTTCCTAAGGAAGGTAAGTTGTTTCTAAAGAAAGGGAAAACCTATAAGCAAAGCACAAAGTGCTAAGGAAAACACATTTAGAATGCATAAAAGATAGAAATGAAGCGAGGCTTACCTCAATCTTTCCCCCTACAAAAAAAAAGTTAGCATGACAATGCATATTGAAAGTAAAATCAAAGCATGAAAGCGATTAAGTACCATAAACGTCCTAGAATGGAACTAGGGTTCAAAATAAGACCTAAGTCTAAAGATGAAGGTACCTAAAGGTTACATGACTTCTAAAGTCAGTAGCTACATGCTATAGGTTCCTAAGGATTCTAGGATACCTCACAAGTTCAAACTATGTCAAACTATGTACAAAACGTTCACATAAGTTCACCTAAATGCAAGTTAGGGCTTATGGATGAAGTATGAATGCATATGGCTTACAAACATGAATTAATACATGAAATGAGCATCAAAGTCAGTAGTTAATGCTTATGAATGTATATTAATGAACATATAATCATGAGTGCAATGGATTAGTCCTATGGAGCTAGGAGAAGAAGATATGAGAAGAAACGAACAAACATCGCATAAGGTCACAAATGATGAAAGTTAAGGAAGAATGGCATGTGAATATGCATGAAATGATTATGGGTCAGTAGCATACAAGGTATGAGATTAAATTATAATGCATGGCTAGACATTTATGATTTCCACATAATTCAAGTTATTATTTAGAGGAGAAGAGAAACTAGTTTAGGTTAAAGTTAGTTCACATAAGTATGCACTTTAAAGCACCAAAACAAACCAAATGAGTATGGTTCAAAAAATGACCTATGACTGGAATTAAAGACATACAAATGACCTATAATCAACTCCTAAAAGATACCAAAAATCCCCTCAAGAAAATGGCATGAATGCCTTCTTAACATTTAGGTTATGCGACACATAAACACATGAATCAACCTAGGATCTAGGTGACATGGAAAAATAGCAAAAATCCTTTAAAAATTATGAAATTAAATCCCTGGAATTATATAGTCATTATATCACATGGTCCAAAAGGATTTCATAAAATTATGCACCAAAGTGCCAAAACAAATCCTTGACTAGCAAGGTAACAAATCGTGATCATCGAAAAACAACTCCACAAAGTGGATCAAAAAGGGCACTAAAAATTATGAAAAAAATGTCCAAGGAGCATCATAATGTCAAAAATTATAATGGATAATCAAACCTAAAAAATAGGTCTCACACCTATGGGGGAAAATTGTTTTTGGTCCCTTATGTCAAAATTCTCTATTTTGGGACAGCTTGTGATTTAAAATCCAAATTAATTATTAAAACCACCCAAATCTGGAAACAAAAAATATGAAAAATTAATTAAGAGTATGAGGATCACTCATGAATTTTTCCAGAATTTTATCCCACCTAAACCTATTTTTAATAATTGCGACGAAACGGGCAAAAAAGTGGATTTTAAGGGGAAGTGAAAGGAATCGAATTCTCTAATCCGTAACCTAATCCCTAAGCTCCGAAATCGACACAAACCAACATATATCACAAATAAATCCAGTGCCTCAGGTGGGAGGGCTCAATATGCACCTTAAGTTATATGATCCTAAGCCGCATACAACTAGAATGATGCGTAATCGCTGAAAAAAGCTTGAAATTACTTACTTGATCGAAGTGCCGATCCTCACAAAAAGATATCCGGAAAAAAAAAACCTTAAGCAAGGTCTTGTAATATCCTATGAGCAAAATAAATGCTCATCTTCCATAATCACTCGTTGAAGCTCCACCATAACCAAAATCGATTCATATCGATAAAATTAATCCAAGACAAAACTAAAATTCTCAATAAAATCCTAGCTAAAAATTAACAAAAAAATGGTCCTAATGTTAATACAAAAAATATTATTTGCTAATAAAAATAATTAACAAATTTTAACAAGAAACTAATTAGAATTTTTTAGAAAGAATAACAAAAACAAGGCGTGCAAAACAAAACTATTTGCTGTGGAAATCAAAACTGGCCCAAAGTCCATCTCCACTAGGGAACCCACAGGAGGGGTGTGTTTGAGTAATGAGGGGGTGTCATTAGAATTTTCGAGGCTGGGAAGCCCAATATGCTCGTATGAGAGGTGCGAATGGAAAAAAAGGGTCTGCCTAGTATAAACATGGCCCGAAGGCCCAAATTCCATAGAAAAGCCTCAACGAGGGGTGCATTGAGTGATACGAATGGTGGTGATATCAAATCCATGGTGGTAGGCCCAATTTGGCTTGAGTCAGAATCGCAGGTGGGGTGTGAAGCGGAAAATGGAGGGGCCCATAGTGATTTTGATGGTGAGAGGGCTCAATCCAAATTTTTATGAAGAAAACCCTAATTCATCACACATAAGAGAAAAAATCCTCTTCTTCTTCCTCAATGCGCCGCTGAGCCTTTCCCTGTGCACATCTCCATATCTTCATTCAAACACCCATCGGAAAATGGAACGAGCTCGTTGGTGGCAAACTGTTCCTCACTCTACCTTATTCAACTACGTATCATTCTGTCAATAAAATCCGCCGCCACTACTTCCGTCATCTTCTTCTTGACATCGCCGTTAAAAAAACCTTCATCAACGTCGAGATTCCCTTCTCCCTCTTGATCGTTCTTCTCTTCCCATCTATGGCCATCGCGATCTCCTCAAACCTTCAGTCATTCTGCGAACTAATCAAAGAGATGCGAGCCCATACCTACTTGATCCGTAGATGACAAGCTAATCCAGATGTGATTTTGAAAGCTTTATGGATCGAAACTTCAACGCATATTCTCTGACAGCTCGCACCTCACTTGCGGCCATTGTTGACGGAGTTCAGAGGCTTGTAATCTATGCAATCGAAGATGAATCGCGAACATTGTTTAAGCTGTTAGGAGCATAGTTGCGTCAAGAATGATGAAGGTGAGATAGTTTCCGAATATATTTTATTCTTGAGGGATCGATGGATCTGGAACACGTTTGTTCTTCTTTCAATTTCGTTTCTGAATTGTTCTTGTTGATGTGTTGTAGCATAGAAAGATTAGTGTTGTTGAACAATGTCGCGGACGAAATGATACGATTTCGATTGATATGGTTGCAGAATCATTGATGTTGATTGATGAAGACGTTGTGTGAGATGCTGATTATTGATGATGAGGGTTAGCCAATGGAGGTTCAATTGTTGAATCGAATTTGCAGGTCGTTATTGTGAAATTCGAAGTCGATCGAAGATGACGTTGTTGAAGTGGTGATGGATTGATGAATATGGTGGAGCTGTAGTTCTGAGTTTTGATTATTGGATCTGTGATGTTGAAGATCGTTGTTGCTGAAGAAAAGCGATAGATATTAATGAAGGATTCTGCGTTTTCTCTTAGCTTCTTTCTCCTGCAACTGCATTTTTTTGTTTTCTGTTAGTTGTTGCTTCTTGATGATCACAGGTTGTTATTGATTGATGACGATTTCAGCAGGTGATTGGTGATGAAGACGATAAAGATGCAATCAAGAGTTGATGAAGAGGTTGGTTCTGATTATTGGGGGAAAGGATCGATGAAGATTAAATGTTGGTATTGAGAGGTTGATGCATAAGGATGAAGGTTGCAGGGTGTAGAAGATGATGATGCCGTGAAAGGGTGAAGAGAGGTTTCTGATGACTGATGAATATCCTCAGGTACGAACATCTTCGAGTCTTTGTATTGATCTTGCTTTTCTTCTTCGCATTTATACCATGTCAATCTCTGACCTGTTGTTGATGTCGATGATTTGTGATGCAGGTTGATCTTGTTTGCGGAAGTTGTGGAGATGGTAATGATGGATCATTGAAGAGAATGATGGAGAGCTGCGGCGAGATTGTGCGATTGATGCAGAAGACTCTTGTATGAAGGTTGATGAAGATAAAGTTGATTCAAGAAGAATTAATGGCGAAACTGAATTTGAAGATGGAGAAAATTGTAGATAGGTGAGAAATTGTTGAGAGAGCCTGAAGCTGGATGAAGCCTCCTGTTATATATGTTTATGTTTTCTCTTGCAGGGTTGAAAAAGTGAATGGAGTGTGATTGTTCTGTGAGAGTTGAAGCCGGTTGGTTAAAGAATGATGGAGATTGAATAAATGAAGAAACGGGGAACCTTTTATTTGTTTCTGTTTGGTGATGATGATGCAAGCGAGAGAGAGAGAGAGAGAGAGAGAGAGAGAGAGAGAGAGAAAGTGATTAAGAATAAGAATGGAAATCTTGAAGAGGACCTTTTCTGCATATATTTTTTTGGGAGTTTTTGATAAGTTTTTTTTTCCAGTTGTCTTCTCTTAGAATCTCTTCCCCTCTGTAACTGAAGAAAAAACCTTTTGTAACTGAATTTTTTTAGTTTTTTTTTGTAACCAACTTTTTCCCCTTTTGGTGTAACTATATTTTTTTATTTTCTGTTATTTTGCTGCTTTTTCCATCCCAAAAGAAAATATCCCTGTTATGGGAAAACTTGGTAATAACTCATATTTCTTCCATCCTTATTTTGGTATATATCAATTAGCCATCCATATATTATAATAAAATTGGTCATAATGATAATTAAAGGTCGGTAGAAATAATCAAGCTAACCCTCTTTATATTATCCGATATCCAACCGAGTTTCCTATTTGGTTTAACTCCCTATTCAGTTGAACTCAAAACTGAACAACTTGTCTTGAGCTTGGATGTGGCTAATTGTTCTCAAAAATCAAGTTGAAACCAAACCTTGACTCAACACTTTAACACTGGTTATTTGAACCACGCTTAGAAACAATTTGAGATATCTTGAAGTAAACCTGAACATAACTTATAATCAACCCATTTTTTGAGATGCTTTAACCAACAACTCCGACATAATTGAAACATGGAGGATCACAAATCGGATTTTGAATTCATGGCATTGGGCAAGCTTAATTCACTCACGATATTGTACTAACTTTCAAATTAAGCTTTAACTCCCATCCTTCATTCATAAATAACTAATAGGCCACTGAGAAGATGACAAACGAGTTTACAATTAGTCTATTGTATTATATCCCCTCATTTTGTAAGATGTCTGCCTTGATAGACAAGAACCATAACTCACACCAGAATAACATCATGAGGTAGCCCAGATTCAACTTTGGATAAGAAAGTCTTGATTTTTTTTCTCGAGGCCTATGAAAACGACCTTATATCTTAATAGAGGAACGCTTTGTACCCAGATGAATCCTGACAGAGAAAGTGCTCATGATAATGTGGATTTAAACCCTTGCTTTGACTTAAGTGTGGGAACTTTAAACAACCAGAGAGCACCTTGATCCCCTGCTTTAGGAGCTAAAAATGTGTGATTGCGACTGTTATGAACTAATGAGAAATGCAGAGGAATGTGAAGCGAAAAACCAGTTAAGGGAATAAGTATGAGGGCAAATTTTGAGGTATTACACCAGTGATATACAGGGGTTTTAGATTCCCACTCATGGATTCAGAAGGACGTTCTAAGAAGGCATTCTACTATTAAACGCATCCATTATTCATAACATAGTAGCATACTGGCTTGTGTGCTGCCATTTCTACTTCAGTTCTGGCATCCAGGTCATTAACCTCAGTGACACGGTCATACTCCCTGGGCATTACTGAAACTAAATTCACCAAGACATCGAAGGATACTTCTGATCCACAATCAAAGTTATATGTCATTTCTTCGTCTTCGACGACTTTCAGTTCAGCTTTGATCTGTGTCCTGATTTCAGCTTCCTTATTCTTTGATGAAATTGCTTTATGCCCTACAGGCATCTTATTAGTTGCTTTTATCTTGAGGTTGTTACCTTCTTTATCAACCACATTAGTGCTTGATTCAACAACATTTATTTTGGAGGCTTCTCTCTTAGCCTTCCTACGTCGTTGTTCCCTGCGCCATTGCGACCTAGTCATATGGTTCCTCCCCTTATAATTCTCAGATACATACACAGATTTTTTCGACATTCTGATATCCTTTCTATATCCCAGAGAAGGTCCTCTTTCAAGGTCAATCTTTTTCCATATTAGGGCTCCCTTTTTGTTAGACTCATTTGGCTGGTACCATTTTTGTCAATAGGGATCTCCCCAGTAGGCTTGAATGAAGGACACTTCGACTTAAGGGATTGGTCTCCATTGTCCTGATCAGTATGTCGTGGGTCGAAACGCCTTTGTTTGAGATTAACTTTTGGCTTCTACCACTCTAGCCTTATTAATTTTCTGAAGGCTTTTGGCAGCCTCTTTGTCAAAGATAGAACTACATCTGGGACATAACATAACCTCTGACCTCTTGTTTTGACACTTTTGCAAGAAATAAACAATGATTTCACCCTCTTTAGGGTAAGCCCATGCATAGTCATTCTTCTGAGGCCTAACAACATCAAGCTGGGCCTCCTGGTTCTCAATTATTTCGACCATGTTAACATTGGCTTCATCCTTCAGTTGCATTTTGGAGAAATCAAGGTTAAGGCCGTTAGTGGCCTTTATCTCCTTGTTGACATTTTCAGTAGTCTCCTTGGTTATCAATGGGAGATTTACTTCTTCAGCCTCTTCACCTGGTCCAGTAGTGACTTCAATGTCAAACCTTTCGACCTCTGGTGAATTCTTGAAAAACCCTTCAGCAACCATACATATTAGGCGCTCTAATTGTCCCTCAGTCAGATCTCCTTCAGCCATGATTACTGTAGCATCATGTGTAGGGTCCTTAGTAACCCTAGCCACCACCGGCTCTGCTACGACTGTGACTTCCCCAAGGGCATTGTCATCATCAATAACCTGTTCAACAACATCAACCAGATTGACTGTCGTAGGCTCAGTATAATTAGCTTCAACCACTTGAAAAGGGTCCATATCAATCTTCATCTGTGTCTTTGGCTTATCTCCGAACTTGAGTCTTCCCTCCTGGATAGCATTCTGCACCAAATCCCTTAAAATAAAACATTGAGAAGTTTTATGACCCAAGTAGTTATGGTATTTACAGAAACCTTTTTTCTTTCGTTGATCTAAAGACGACATTTTAGCGCCTGGTGGCACAAGTATTTGACCATCCTTAACTAATAAATAATTTTTTTTGTCACATTTAGTAACGTCGAAAGTATATGTTTTCTTAGGATATATGTTGTTCTTTTCAGCTTCGACAGGGTTTTTTTCATTAGAGGGAACTAGAAGTCTACAGGCATACGGAGGACCTTGCTTAAGTTCAGCTAAGTCTATATCACTATCTTTTAAAGGTACAAATTCGTCATTGACTTCCTCGACCTGATCTTGATAGTCCATGTATGCTATATTTTTATGTTTAGTCGCCCTAGGCTTTTCTTCCTTAAGACGTTTAAGCTGTCAAACTCTATCTACTAACTGGGCCATGTCACTCAGGTACTGAGTATCCATATTCTTCTTGATGGGATAATCAAGGCCACCGACAACTATTTTGACTAATTCACGTTTAGATACTTGTGTAAAGCATTTGGCTTTGAGTAGTCGGAATCTGTTCAAGTAATCATCAACAGATTCATTAAACTTTCTTTTGACACTAGCCAGTTCTTTCAGGCTGATCTTAGTTTGTCCCATGTAAAACTGTTCATGAAACAAATGCTCTAATTGAGTCCAATTACAAATTGAACTAGGTGGCAACGTGGTAAACCAAGTAAACACATTCTTGGTGAGAGAACTAGGGAAATATTTGACCCTGAGGCTTTCGTCATTCGCTAGTTCTCCTACTTCTATTACGTAACGTGCCACGTGTTACACTGTAGATTCAGTTGTATCCCTTAAGAACTTAGTGAATTTAGGAACCTTTTTCCTAGGAGGTAGTTCTACTTTGAGTAAATATTCAGCTATTGGTGAAGTGAAATTTGGTCTAGCAAAGCCTGTGTTTATCCCACTTCTGGCCATTATTCGTTCGACCATAGCTGCTAGATTGTTCTCTGCTGCCAAATTGTTCTGTCGAACCCAGTGAACCACTTGATCTGCATATTGACGCCTTTTTATTACTCTTACTCTTGGTTCAACCTCCTCTGGGATTTGTCTTTGATCCCTAACAGGCTCAGACTCGAATGGTTCGACCACTGGAGGATCCACGCGATTATGTGGTTGCGCAACCTCTTCCATATTCACTACTTAATTTGGAAGTTTAGGCAATACTGGAACTCCCATGAATTCTGCTATGCGCGCCATTTGGGTTACCATCCATTGATTCGTCTGATATGTATTCCGAATCAAAGGTTGAAAAATTTCTCCCATTGTTTGAGATAAATTATGAAGCAGTTGCATGTTACTTTCATCCATCTGCTACCTCAAATAGGTTGCAGACTCATTTGTCAGGGAATGGCTTGGCGTCGAATACCCCCTACACCAACTTGGCTATTTCTTCTCATGTTTATAGCTGAACCAGACTCCCGCAATGGTGAAGGAATAACATGATCATAAAAAACAGGAGGTGCATTCCTTACTCCTGCCATGGAGGTAGTTGATGGCCCAAAGAGTAAAGGGTATTGTTGAGCAAGAGCAGGTCCAACAGGCCTAAATGCAGTCGAACTAAGTGGTGGAGTTTGTTTACTTGGCCCAATGTATTCCAACATTGGTTGTGAATAAGGCCTCTTAACTTCTCTTGGACCTGTCGAAAGGGTTGGTTCTGACACCACTATTGGTGTTGTCAAATTCCATGCCGAAGGGTTGGATACTGGTACGACCTCGTTTCTCGATCCATCTCGTACATTTGTACTGCGAGCGTTCGAGCTACTCACTTGAGGATTCGATCCGCTCGTTGCGGGGATTGAATCACTTGTATTTCCTTGGCTAGACGTCATCTCTCTTGTGTTTCTTCTTCTTCTTCTTGGTATATAGTCGTTTATGTTGGCTACTTTCCCGCTTCTCAAATGCATGCATTAAAAATAACCGTCCTTTCGACTGATGTACCCATGTAGAGGAAGTTACAACACAAGGAAGTTACAAAAAATAGCACTGTCCCACTGGGCGTGCCAATTTTTTTACCCTCAAAATTAGTAAACAAGCGCCGGTCCTCCAAAGATACCTAAAATACCCTTGGTTACTCGTAGGATCGACCAGATTGATCCTAGGACATGTGCTACATTTTGATTACTTGCGTAATCACGATGTTTTTGGGAAAGTGTCTATGAATCTTTATGACAAGACTCAAATATTTGTTTTGACCAAGAAAACAAAATAAAAGACAAAGACTTTAAAAAAAATAAAGGAATGTGAAAAGGGCAAGACTTGAAATTTAAATGAAAGTAAAGACAAGACTTGAAATTTAAATGAAAGTAAAGACAAGACTTGAAAGTTAAATGAAAGTAAAGACAAGGCAAAAAATGTAAAGATGCTTGAATTGTAAAGGAACATAGTAAAGTGCATGAAAAGTAAATTTGCTTGGAAATGTAAATGGCTTTGAAATGTAAAAAGATTTTAATGTAAAAGTTTGCAGAAGATAAATGACTTCAAAGGTAAAAGACTTGAAAGTAAAATACTTGAAAGTAAATTTGACATTGAAGATAAAATTAACATAAAGATAAATTTGGTGGTTCTTCAATCACGTACATTCTCACTGCACTCATTTCTCTACACGCGGATACTTTGAGTCTACGGAGTTACTAGTACATATGATTTCCACACAATTATTCACATACTAAACATAGCTATTTATATACCTTACAGAATAACCACTTTTGACGGTTTCTTCCTAAAACTATGCTAAGATGGTGACACTTGTCCCACTACTTGTTGGAGAAGCTTCAGATTGTGCCATTTGTCTCTGTATTTAAATTGAAGATCACCCACTTTCCTTTCCACATTTGAATGTGTGAAGACCTTTGATGACTGCCATCTCTGTCGAACATGCCTTTGGTCAAATCCTCTCAACACTTAGAAATTAATTCAAACTTAGAATTCCGCTAAGTATGAAAATATTAGGTGGGTCTCTTCGAATATCATACTTTAAGTAAGGTAAAAAAACCTCCTTTCAGCTTATAATATAATAATCCATTTATTAAGCCAAAATAACCTCATTAATTGCGAGCGTCAAAATTTAGGGATAACAACGTCACGACCAAAAGCAAAGTTGCAGCGAATTGAAACAGAGGAAAAATTTCCAGACTTCACTTGAAGCAACTGGAGGCGAAGGTACTTCACGTAGCGACCAAAGGCGAAGTGGAAGCAAACTAAAATAGAAGCAAAATCCCTAGACTTCTCTTGAATCGACCGGTAGCGAAGTGTCGTGTACAGATCTCCCAATTTTGTTCCTCTGAGTTCTTCTTCAACTAGATTTTTCTTTTCTTTTCTATCTCAGACCCATTATTCCAATCATCTCATTACATCCCAACAATAATATAACAAAACCCATGCACAAACAACATCGATTAATTATTCTACGACTAATTCGACGACATTTATCAATTTCGTTATTCAACCCTAACAAATTAACATGCTGACAGAAGTGATTTTGTAAAACCCAAACCCACATATTTTCACCATCAACCCGATTATAGAGTTAGAACCCCACCCTTACCTTGGATTTAAGGTCACTCTAGTTCTTCGATTGAAGTTTTTCCCTCTTTTCCTCTTCTCTCCAATTTCATGTATCTTCTCCCAAAACTTGTATTTCTTTTACTGATAACCTAAATTCTCTTATTATCCCAATTAATCTTATAATTCTAATTATCCTAACCCATACACCCCCACTATTACTACTTTTATTCACAAACAAGCCCATTAATAATAATAGTATCATTCTACTAATAATTCTACATCTTAATTTAATTCCACTAACCACAACACAACTTAAATCAACTTTTCGGAAACTTCGACACTTAACCAAACAACATAATATGGAAATATTTAATTAAATAAACAGGGTGTTACAACTCTCCCCCACTTAGAATATTTTTGTCCTCGAAAATCTTACTGATTTGACCTGATCATGAGGAACCTTCCAACGATGGACAACTTCTACGATGGAGAAATGGGGGGTGTACCTGCAAGGTATTCCGATGCCAAAGTGATAAATAGCTTATAGAATGCGCAAATACAATAAGTAGTCAAGAATATAATATTTGACCCTCTAGTGAAAGAGGGTATTTATAGTGTGCCCTCAGCGCTGGGCCAAGATTCTTCCGATGGGATGGGTCAGCTAGGCCCAAGGAAGAATTACAAAGGATTGCGTAGGAGCATATAAGACCTAGCATGTGGCATTGCCCTTGGTCCAACTGCCCCATAAGACTAGGATATAATAACAGACAGTTAATGGCGCGGAACACGTGAGGGGGATGCTCTCCCCACGTCCCTATGTATTGTCCCCTAGGCCCATGCCCGACAGATTGGTCTTGTGCCCGATGCGCACTGTATTTGACCCAGTCCAGAACAATACCCCCCCAAGTCGTAACTCCGGTGTGGAGTGATTACTTAAGGATAAAGGATGTCGGGAAAGAGGTTTAATGATCCCGAGAATGGTTGGTGGGTGTCGAGGAGGACACTTGCTCGTGGCCATTCGAGGTTGTTCATGAAATGGCGGTGTGCAAGACTTACTTTGACATTTTAGTACGTTGGGGAGGATGATATGATCGAGGTTAGTCTCGGTTGTATCTTGGTCATGGCGGTCACGTGATATTTCTCTTGCATTTTCATGATGTCGAGGAGGGTCATGCCCGGTACTTTAAAGAGCATAGTTGTGTGGCCTTTGGAGTTCCCACGGATGATGTGGCTGTATCTTCATTTCTTGTCATTATGGTATTCAATTCCAGTCTTTCCGTCTTATGTGTGATGGCACATTAAATGCACATGACTGCCTAGGGGAATCTAGGCAGCCTAGGCAATGATGGCTAGGCGCGTTTTCCCGTATGGGGCCTATAAAAGAGCTGGAGGTGGGGATTTCCCATCACTTCTCCATTTTCACTTTCCAATCCTCCTTAGAAGGTAACCTGGCGCTCTTACACTCTTGCCAGAAAATGCTCATCCGCCGTCATAACCACTGCAACATTTCCCCGTCGACGAACATGTCAAGTAAAATTCTTCCCTTTCTCAATAATAGTAGGTTTTATTTACCTTCTTCCTAGTAGTTTTTCCATCAGAGTAGTCGAGGAAGCCCCTCCTCGGCGTGTTCATAAGAATCCATCGGTGGAAATTCTTTGAAAAATGTCGAGATTGACGGTGGTAGTGGCGTCATTTCACAACATTTAACGGTTTCTATGGAGATTGAGATGAACCCTAAAATCAAAGTAAAGGTGAAATATGGTGATGCAAAGAAAGTTGAACCTAATGATACTCCAATTTCGTAGCGGAGATCGAGCTCTCGAATCCAAGCTGCTAAGCTAAAAGAGGTTGAAGAGATTAAGCTTCGACAGAATGTAGAGGCTGTTGAAGAGTGAAAGAAATGGAGCATTGTTGTGACTACTAAGAAGATATTGAATAAACACGTTAAGAAAGTCACAGCGAGGAAGAGAGCGCGGTTGAAAAATATGTCATTTTTGAAATACAGACAAAGAGAAATGAAGAGGCTGCTCCGTAGAAACAGATGAAGAGGAAGAAATCTGCAACAGATGCGAAGCATGAGATGATGGAGGTCAACATGTTGTACACAACATTGTCATCAATTTTTAAATAGAAGATGAAAGAGAATTGATAGAACTTGTGTGTGATCGGATCAAAAGTGAAGATCGAAGTACCTCTAAAAGTGAAGAAGAAGAAAAGAATTCAAGTTTCTATTTGATAATAATCTTTCATAATTATTTAAATACCAAAGTATTAGTTATACTAATCGATAAAATAAGGAGACAACATTCTTTTAACGTTTAATATAGAAAAATTCGTTGACTATTCCTATGAAACTATAGGATAACAAAAAATCACATAACAAAAATAAATAATGAAATAAAATTGAAATATATACACATTAAAAATGAAATAAAATTGTTTAATGCTCTTCTATTTCTCTTCTATATAATCACTTGATTTTAGCTGGCTTTTATGTTTTTTAAAATTTATTTATAAAAAAAAATCAAACAACGTTGTTTTGATTATTTTAACGTATTCAATATTGTTTTTTGGTTTTAAATTATGTTTTATAACAATATAATTTTAATAATGTAAAAACATTTAGTAATAAATAAAAGGCAAAATACCCTTTTGGCCCCTTAAGTATACCCCTAGGTTCACTTTAGTCCCTTATTAATTTTTCGTGCTAATTTGGTCCTTTAAATATCTAAAAGCTTCAAATGAGTCCCTTTCGTCATTTTACCACAAACGGCCGTCTAAATTGCCTACATGGCAGGTGAGGTGGCATTGATTCACTTTCTTCTTTAAAGCAATCACACAGTTGTTCAAAGTTTTTTACATTTTTGGGTTGTTCTTCATCTTCTTCTTCATTAGGGTTTCACATAGTTTTATTCATCTTCTTATTTCACTTGTTTGGTATTCTTTATCTTCTTGCTTCACCCTATCTGGTTTGTTCCTCATCTTCTCATTCTTACGAAGGATGAAGGTCAGCCATGGTGCTTCAGGTCCGAAATTGCAAAAATCCAAAAGTAGGCAATCATGTGTTCAAAGTAGCTCGTGATTGGTACCAATTTGTCTTTGTGTATATGAGGATGTGCTTCATAGGGCAAATACTGAGAATAATTTCGGGAAGAAATTTTGGGGTTGTCACAATTATAAGGTAAGCCCTAATTTTTGTATGAGTTTGGTAAAATATGGAAAATAGTTTATGATTGATATTTGTGTGTTGCTGGGGTCCTTTAAAATTCCTAATCTTCATGGATGACATAGCATGGACACATGGAAGTCCTATCAGATTCCATCTTCTGCAGGAACAATGGTAATCCTTCAAATTCACAGTGAATGTTTCAACTGGATTTTCCAAATGCCTTACTTCAAACATGTTCTCATCTGACATTCTACAATAACGAAAACAATTGATATCAACAACCATACTACCAATACTATCAATTGATATAAAACTGTATGCATACCTGACAAGCCATAAGTTTGTAAAATTGCTAGTAATCTCAAGTTTCTTTCTAATGTTGGGAAAAATCTCATTACAAGACACATCTTGGAACCTCATTCTATTCTTTTCCCATCTCTCCATAATGTATGTTCTAATCTCCTTAAGTATTTTCACAAGTGGTTTTCCTCTATAGTCAAGAATAACATTGTTAAAGGACTCAGACATGTTGTTCAACATAACATCACACTTATTGGTTGTCCTAAAGTATGATCTACTCCAAAATCTTGGGGGTGTCTTCATCATATGAAGATATGCTTCTTCAATTTCCAATATCATTCTCCTTATCTCTTTTAGCCATGCTTGAGTATATGTTAACTTTGCAGCCCTCTAGATAATCTCCTTCAACAGCTTACCAGGAAATCTTTTCCTAAAATTGTTATACAAATGTCTAACACAAAAACGTTGTTCAACATTGGGAAACAACCCATCCATTGCAGGTAAAAGCCCCTGCAAAAAATTAAATGTAATATTCAATATCAAGTTTACAAAACAGAAAACAACAACATAATGTAATCAAAACAAAAGAGAAAACAATACCTTTTGTTGGTCTGAAATGAAAGTTCATGTTAAACACTCAGTAGCACCTCCTAGGTCAACAATCAACAACTCCAAAAACCAAGTCCAACTTTCCTTATTTTCACCTTCTACCACTGCATATGCTATGGGAAACATCTGATCATTAGGATCCCTTCTTATAGCTGCTAAAATTTTCCATCCACAAAGGCCTTTCAAAAAGCAACCATCCAGGCCAATAACATGTCTAGATAGTTTGAAGCTCTCCTTACAAACTGCATGGCATATGTAGAGCCTTTGGAAATATGGTCTTTGGTTTACAACTCCTTCTTGATCAGGCTCAACAATCATCTTAATTGTTGACCCTTGTAAACACCCCAAATTTGCCCTCACCCATTCACACCATGGCTTGTGATCATTTTCATATGCATAAATCCAGTCATAGCATCTCATACCACATTTTTGATTCATTGCATTGGTTCTAAGTCATTTGCATCTAGGGTTTGTGATCTGAGCAATCCAAGAGCTTCTTGAGCCACCCCAAAGGTCATTAATCAATTAAAAGGGGTCCATGTATGTTCAGGCATCATATTATATCCTCTCAAAGTCAAGAATGTCAAATAATCACAAGAACTGAAAATGGCATGGAAGCAGAGCCAGGTTTGACTGCACAGATGACCTAGAATTAGGGTTTTGTTTTCAAAGGCCATGACTCCAAATGTTTTGGTCATTCTTGTTTCTATTGGTCTCTATATGGTATATGGAGCATGCATATCAATTTTCATGAAGAAATTCCATGGGTAAGTCATCTGATCAAGAGTTGACTTTTCAAGCAAGTCAGTGCAAAATCAGGGCATCTGAGGCCCCCAGTGACCCAACCAAAAGGTGTTCTTCATCATTTTGATTGTGTATGATCTTTATTTGATCATAGAAGATGTTGGAAGTTCACAAAATTGAATAATTTCAAGTCATTTGCAAAATTGACTTTTTTGGGAAAGTTTGACTTTTAATGAAATTGCCATTTTGGGAAACTTTTTCAACCCTTGCTTTTTGATTCAAAAGTGATTCAAATGAAAAAACTTTGGTCATGAAAGTTGTAGAATGGATCATTCCCTTTTCAAAAAGTACAAGAACATGACCTAATTCATTTTGGATCAAAAGTTATGACTTGTCAAAGTTGGCTAAAATCACAAAATTTGAAGTTTTCCACCAAAGAGACATTTTGCAAAATGGTTTGTTCAAGTGTTCTAAAAGCCTCAAATATGTATCATTTATTCACAACATGATCATATGACCTCTAAAATTCAGAATAGGCCAAAGAACTTTGCACTTTGATGCATTGAAATTCAAGAAATCTCAAAGGAACCAAACTTGAACCAACTTGCAAAACTCATTATAAGTTACAAACCACTTGCTGCATTGCCTCTAAATCTTTTTCACAGCATTCCTTGATTCAAGCTGAGGACAAGCAAGCCAAAAAGAAAGTTGTACCATAGCCCATACCTCAAGTACACATCAAGTTGACATTTTGGCCAAAGACCCATACCAATCACCATAGGCCACCAACAACTTTCTGACCTATCCCCTTTTGATACATGGACAAAACCCAGCCTAACACATAACACAACACACTCTGATCTTTCCCACAAGCCATAGTTATCATTTTTGCTCCAACTTGCAAAAACCTTCGAAACACTCAGCACAGCTAGCAAACACAAAAAACAACTTCACCAATCAACTCAGCATGCTTCACTGATCAAAAACCACCCATCACCATAGCCTAAAACTCCCTGAATCAGAAATACGATTTCCATCCCACCTTGAACAGAACTTCTGCCATCTTTCAAACCATCCATTATAAACTTCAAACAAGCATTGAAAGTTTCTCAGGGGGTCCAGTGGAGTTGATTGAAAGCAAGAAACCAGCCAGAAAGTATCAGAAACCAAAGCTTCAGTTCAGGTAGCCATCTCAAACTTTTTTTCCAGAAACTCCATTTTGAGTTCTTAAATGCTTCTATGCACTCCCCTGATCATGGGGATATGATTATTTTTGAAAATGGTTGAGAAACCAGGATGTATGATTGCTCTGAAACTTTTTTGCCCTAGGAATGTTTTGCTTCGATTTGGCTGATTGATGAATGAAAAATGATGTTTGTGTGGGGGTTTTGATTTAGTTTCGAATGGGGATGATTTCTGGGCTTTTAGTTTTCATTTTCATGGTGTTTTGAGGATTTTAGCAACTTTCAGGTGAGGGTCTTGCCGGAGAAGACGACCGGAAGTCTTCTCCGGCCACCTAAAAGTGTTTAGGGCTAATCCATGTAATTAAATGCAGTTTGAATTTGGTGCGTTAGATGAGTTGACTTAGGCTGACTGGCGCGCGTTTGAATGGCTAGGATGTGTCCTCAGAAACCCTAATCCTCATTAACTTAATTAATCCAAATTAATTAATTCATAAACCTGATTTAACCAGATTTGAACTTGGGCCATTGGATGTGGCGCCAAGTCAAACTCCCTCTGCCCAGAACGCATCTGATCCATCCATTGCTTATACTTTTCATTTTATTAATTTTTATTTCACATTTTTCTCATTTAATTTGTGCATTTTATTAAAAATAGTAAAACATTTTTAAAAATTCTGAAAATTTTTATGTAATCTTTTATTAATTTTCAGAAACCAAAAACATTTTTATTTTTTATTTTTTGCAGAAAAAATATTTTTAAATCATTTAAAAGATTATTTTTAATTAATTAATGAGAATTAATTAATTAAAAATACTTTTAGGTATTTAAAAATCACAAAAAAATTCATGAAACCTTTAAAATAATTTAGAAACATTGTCCAACCCTCAAACCAAATTTCTTTTTTGATCTTAATGCATTTTGACAATTTTCCATGGAATTAATTCTATTTCAAAGCATTATTTTGATCCAATGTTCAAAAATTCATTTCTGCCTAGTCTTTAAGAGTTGGACTTTGATTCTTTTTGCATTGCATCTTGCATATCATGAAGTTTATAGGGTTAAATTGGCATGATTTGATCTTGCATTTTCAATTTGTTTGACATTTTTCTTGACAAGGTACCTTAAAACCCTAGCAATCTTAGGAAATTCATAACTTTCACTAGGTTAAGAATTGGATCCCCTCCTTTTGGCAGTGAGTTTATATAGGTTTAGGGTTCCCTTGAGTGCATTTTCAATTTTTTTATCTTGATGTTTGCTTCTGGTTTTGATTTTTGTTTTGTGCATTGATCATAAACCCTAATTTGGGCTTTCTTTTGCATTCATCTTGCATTTACTTACATACCATGATTTGCCATGACATTTTATGCATCCATTTGATTCATTAGACATCTTAAGACATATTAGAAGCATGTTTGATCATTGCATATTTCATTTGCCATGTTGTATGTCATTTGCATTCCATGACTTTTCATGTATTGTTCATGGTTCTAAGCATGTTTCTCTTGCATCCATATGTTTGTTTGATCACCCCCATGCCTTGTTTCATGTTTGCATCACCTCATAGCATCATTAATATCACACTCATGCTTCTGGTTTTGGTTTGCATCATGCCATCCCATCTCATTTTGCATTGCATTGCATTCCTTTCACTAACTTTTCAGGTGGTAAGTCACTTTGAGAAGTGAATTTGCCTTCACTTCTCACAATTTCTTTTCATCTCTCTTATGCATCATTGCTGCATTTTCTTTGTGTTTGAGATTGAGCTTGCTCATTCTTCTTCTTCTTGCTTTCTTTCCTCAGGTGACTTGTCTTCTTAAATGAAGCAAGTTACTTTGCTTCTTTCATCTTCTTCCTGGTGATTCCTCTGAAGATTTCTCTTGTTAACCTCACAAACCTTAGGAACAACCAAGCATGGCAATAATTAGGGTTTTGATTAGTCCCCCCCTTTAGATTTTTCCTTTGTGTCTCTTTGAGTCTTCTTTTCTCACCTCATAATCAGGGACTAAACCCTAAAGGCTTTAAGGCTTTGTGATTAAGATTATGCCTGCATCCTTCTATTAGGATGGAGTGTATAACTTTAATCCTAAGTGTTAAACCCTTAATGTGTTTAAATCCTTTGACCAATTCATCTAATAATCACCAAGACACCAAGCTTGTAACTTGGGCCTTGCATTAGGGTTCTATTTCTTCCTTAATTGGTTATGAAGGACTAACCCTAGTGTTAATGGACAAGTCCTCCTCAAGTTGTCTTACAAACCATGAAAATCACTTCATCATCTTATCATTAACTAAAATCCACTTAATAAGGGTTTTGTTTTGTCATGAGTTTAATCCCTAATCATGGATTAAGTTTAGGAGCTTTCCTCAGCTTAAACATTCTCATCTATTATCCTTCTATTAGGATGGTGTAATGAGTCTGTTTAATCCCTGATTATGGCTTAACCTCATTACTTAACACTAAACAAAAACAACAAAAACATATAAATAATTACAAGTAGGTTAATGATCTTAATCCTGCATCAAAGGTGATTAAGTGTGAGAAGCTGACTTCACACTTAAGGTATTCTCATTACCCCTAATCAGAGGGAAGATGTGATGAGTTTACTAACCCATTGGTTTAGTCTTAAGCTCATTAACTTATGACAAACTTTCAAAAGCAATAAAAGACTGAAAATTCAAAAACAAACAATAATCGTCTCCTCCGGGATTCTTTTCTCATCTCATTCACTCATAAACGAGAACTTGCTTCTTCCGTCTAATGCAAGACAGTTTGCACCTGATCCAGACAGGACATACACTTGAGCATAGACAAGTAAGCAGTTCACAAGTCAATTCACCTTTCAGTCTCTTTGGGTCGAACTACGGTGTTCTGACTTCCTCATTGCACGAGAGGATACGTAGGCATAACTTAACAGTTATCGAACAAAAGTCTCTGTATATTACCCCTCTTTCCAGCTTTATTCTTTTAGCCTCATTATCATGATCATTTCACTCCGTTCTTACACTGACACTTCACATTCTTTTTACACTGACACTTGCATTCTTTTCCAGCTCTCTTATACACAAATTGCACTGACACTACCCCTTTAAAACACAAATCTTTTAAGCGTGGATCCCGTCGAGTACGGCGGACAATCTGGGTGCTAATACCTTCCCAGGTTGTAACCAACCCCCTTTCTCAGTCTCTCTGGTTCGCAACCGTCTTATCCATATCCTTCTAGGTCTATGCAGCATTGCCTTTCCTTCGGGATAAAAATGCCTAGCTGGCGACTCTTTTCTTTTCCAGTGAGTTCACTCCTGTGTGTTCTCACATCCTCCTTTCGCCGACCGTTCGCGTCTGTACCTTATTTGAGCTCAGTCTCATCTTTTGGGAGCGACAGCTTGGCGACTTCACTGGGGACCCTTATACTGCAACCAGGGCTTCTGGTTCTTTTTGTGGGTTCCTCCTAGCGCTTGTTTGATTTGTGTTTACTGGGGTGTTATGTGTGTTTATGTATTTATGTTATTGCTTTACGTACAGTTTTGTTTATTGCTTTCTTTACAGCTTTACATATATCATACTGTCATACTGTTTTGGCTGGATCTGGTTTTGTTGCTTTGGTGGGTGGGGTTCTATTGAGAGTTAAGGTCCTATACCTGGGACCTGAGTGACACCTAGGCTAGAGTGGTTCATGTTCTTTCCCATTCCATTTCGGTCTGGTGCGGGAATATGAAACACGGTTCAGATATGGGTTTCTTCTTGAGAACTCTGTGCTACAGATCTCCTGTAGTGCTAGGGCTATCTGGGAAGCCTGCTAAGTCTGGATGACCTTTGTTTTGACCTTCAGAAACTGAGGAGAATTAGAGGAGGATCTTTTATGGTTATTGTAAACATTGTACCTCCGGGATGGAAGTGTTTACACTTCTCATAACTGATCCAAGTCTGAGGATCTTTGTTTTAGAACACCACCTGTGAGGGGGTTGGGCTGTTTACAGGTTTGCAGGTACCCTTGACCTCAGCATACCCTGTTACTTTGTTTTGATTAAGAGTACTCCATTTTGGGACAGTTCTTGTGATTTTAACCCTGGACATGTGACTCTTTATTTGAGTCCCCCACCTTGGTTACTGGACTTATGAACCTCCATCTGGATTTCTTGAACATACATGGACTTATATCAAAGCAGCAATCAGATCCAGCTTAATCACAAACCCTTGCATATCATTTGCATACATCATCATTGCATCATTTTAACATTTGCTTATTTGTTTTTCAGGGTATCCATACTATTTTTTTGGCTTGGTTTTGACCCCTTCATCTGCTTAGACCTATCTTCATCAGTATCCGCTTCAGCTACCCTCATCAGCTACCTGCTTCAGTCACCTGCACCACCAAGTATCAGCATGTCAGTGGCCCATCTTCAGTATTATTCTCCATCATCAGCATCTGTCTCAGCTCTTCTTCATCAACATGGCACCCAAGAAGAGCAACATCTCCTACCATTTCTTTGAGCCTGAGCTGACTGGCATCAGGAAGGTCCAGGCCCTGATTACTCCAGACCATTGTAATAGCTCAAAATTTGCCCCCATATTTATTCCCTTTACTGGCATATCGTTTCGCATTCATTTGCATTTCCCATTAGATCATAACAATCATAATTACGCATTTGCATAGATTTCCTCAGGCATGGGGTCAGTGCTCTGAAGAACCAGTTTGTTCCGTTGGTTTGGGGTTTTTACTCCACAAGAGTTTGTTTCATGGATTTTGGAATTAGGGCTTCACGCACTATATATAGTCATCAAATGAATCCAGGATTTTGAGATTTCGTCATCACGGGAGGTGCAAGTTATTGAATTGCTGGTGTATGGGAGATCAGTTGGAGTGCCATACTAGAAATCATTGGTCATCAGGACAAGGCCGTGGGGGAATTCAAATTGCAAGGGTGGAAGTTAGTGGCTGCTGGTAGAGAGCAAATGTCTTTGTGTGCTAGCAACTTGCTTAGCATCATACAAATTCTTCTTGATCAAATATGACACCACGAAGTGTAAATTTTATGATGCCAACCCCTATTTGACTTTGTGAACAATCAAAGGGATAGTCTTTTAGACGAGTTCATTTTAAAACTATGCCATTTAGCTCAACAAATGAAGGATGATGCGAAAATACAACATTTGCGAGTCCATAGGCTTCAGGTCCTTTTAGCATTGGTTTGGTTCATGGACGAGCTCACTCACGTTGAATTTGATAATGTTGTTTTGGTTGTTTTGGGGAAATTAGGTGAGATCAAGCGATATTATTAAAATAAGAATGTCTTAAAGAATCCTAATATGCAGCTTGATACGTTGGTTTTATTATCTATTTTGCTCAACAAATAAGAGTTCAACAATCTGTGGCTATAATCGGTGCATTGAGTGGTATGATGAGACATATGAGAAAAAAACATACACCGTTCAATTGATGGTTCAAACTTAGGGGGCTGGAGTAATACAACGGAACTGGAAATGTTTCGAAAATGGAAAATACAATAATATCTCTTTGGCATTTACGATTGGGAAATAAGTTACAAAATATGACCGAAAAACTACAAGGGACCTTCTCTTCAATTTTCGAAAACAGTCCCAAGTAGCATGACAGAAAATGGCTTTAATAAATCATTTTAGGAAATTAAAGAAAAAAATAAAGAGTTATGCAGCCTGCGCTTGAAGGAAAAAAGTTTCAATCACCAACTAAAGTTACAATCATCATCTTCATATCATCTTCTTAACATCCATCTTCAACAATCTTTTGCTTCTCCATCATCAATCTTCAATTGTCATCTTCATCGATTTATAATGCCTACAGAATTTGATTCAAGAATATCAACGTCAACGATAATTCAGAAAGAGCAATTTCAGACTGGAAAGATAAATGGAATCACCTTAAGGCGCCGAGGCATCATTACTAAGCAACGGGAAAACACATGCCAATCCTGGACAGCAGTAAAGAAGATCCCGGATGGCCATCTTTTGGACAACTTATTGTCGATCTTTCTAAGCTATCCTTGGAAGCATTAGCTAGCGCATTCACTCGATTCTTACCCCCACATTTCAAATCTAACAGCGTGAACAGAGGGCTAACACCGCTCAAGGATTGTCTCACGATGCCTGAAGATGAAGTCGGGCCTCCATTAGTCAATAGAAAAGCCACACATGTTACTTATACCGAAAATCGGCAGATGCCACAGGTCCATACTCCAAGCACCGCTGATAAATATTCAGAAGTAAATCCTCCAAAGATAAAATCCAGCAGTCAAATAAGCACCGATCTGCAAAACGAATAGGGTATGCGGAATTCTACAGATCTAGTGAGATTCAATCACATGTTAAATCTAAAAGCCAAAAGGAAAGGACAAAAATCACCTTCACTAATTATGCAGACCTTTCAGACTCATATTCTAATACTTCACAGCAGGCTCATTTATAGCCATCACATAATTTCATCACCCTCTAAAAACTTTCTCCACAATGTCAACTAGTTTTCATCTGCATTTCCATAACAACAAAAGTCAGTGACACTCAAAAATGAAAACACAGGGGAGTATAACTCAAAACAGAAATAAAAGCCTAACGGAAACCACCAAGTTCATAACAAACTCTTAACAGTTCATAACTGAATTGATAACTGAATTCTTCTGGAAGGTTCATCTGAAAATCCTCCAGCATCTCCTATAAAGCAGAACCAATCTCCACCATTTTGGCTCTTCATGATTTTTCAAAAAAACCTCTTCACCATTCCAATTCCTTCCCACCTTTTTTCTCTTCTCCTCCCATAATCTCAATCTTCTTCCTCCTCCATCCCTCCCATACTTCACCATCAACGACTGCCATACCTCCATACAACCCTATAACCTCCATCGCTCTTCATCAGAGTCAACAGGATATTGTCAGCTTCGAGCCTCGCCAACATCAACACAAAAAAATGGCTCTGCATCACAGTTCACGTGATTAGGAATCAAGCAACGTTAACAACGATTCAAAAGAAAAAGAAGGAAGAGAGAGAGGATCCGGATTCAACTCGTGTCAAGCGAACCTATATTTTCATCACCTTCGACGCAATTGACGCACTCTTTTCTTCGTCGAGGAACACATTTCCGATTCACTTTCGTCGCCAAGATTCTTCCATAACAAGAAGCTTTTTTCGTCATCTTCGACGCAATCGGCGCACGTCTTCCTTCTTCAAGGTACGAATTTGCCGACTCATGATAAATTGTTGCTGCGGTGATCTTTGTGAGTTTATTTTTTGAGGCTTTGGCTCGGTTTAGAAGGAAGAAGAGTGATTAGGTGGTGGTGACGATTTGTTCGAGTTCTCGTTTTCCGTTTGGTATTTGATTAAGGTGAGGACGGATTTTTTATGATGGAGGTGTTGACGGTGGTAGAGGCATTAGGTGATTAGCGGGGTTTTGTGTGAAGGGGAGAAAGGAGTTATGGAGGGAAGGAGGCGGCGGCGGAAGAGATGAAGGAGAAAGGGGGATTAGGGTTCGGCTGTGTGATTCTTGGGGTTCTTTTTCTTTTTCTTTCATTTTTATGTATAGAGCATTTTAGGAGGGATTAAGAGTAATTAAGGTAACTTATTAAGAATATTATGAGTAATGATAATAATAAAAGGAAATTAAGAGCAATAAAATCAAATAATTGAGGAATCAATTTGTTTAATCCGTTTCAGATTTCAAAAGAAGAGGGGAATTAGGTTTTTTTTTGTTTTTAGTTTGTGTCCTGCAATTTTTATCTCATTTGTGTATAATATAAGATTAGGATATTATAATATTATTTAGATTAAGATTTAATTCATTTTCTTAAGAGTTTATATTGTAATATTATTTAGATTAAGATTTAATTCATTTTCTTAAGTTCAGTATTATTATTAAAATATTATCATAAGATTATTAGTTTAATTCATTTTTTAAGATTATTAGTTTAATTGATAATTCATAAGATTATTATAATTTAATTCATTTTCTAAGTTAGGAATTTATAAAAGAAATGTTATAATAAAACTATAGTTTAATTCAGATTTTAGGAAAAAATATTATTTTAAGATTAATTTAATTCATTTTTTTTAGTTAAGATTTTATAGAATTAAAAAATATGTTTAATTCCTAGAATCACCCTTTTTTATACTGTTGCTATTTACACACCCACTTTAAAGCCCATAAAGAAAACACTAAAAAAAAAATTGTTGTATGTACCCCCTGCCTTCTTGCGAAAATGGGCCCAATATCTTTGCTATCCGCACCCCATTCAGAGCCCATCATAAAAAATAACTTAAAACAGCTGCTGAATGCACTCCCCCTCTTATTCTGCGTTTGGGTCTTAGCCCATTGCTATCAGCACCACCATCTTTAAAGCCCATTAGAAAAGCACTGTAAAAACTTACTCTTTTCACCCCCTCCAATTTTCCTTTTAGATTTAATTTTAGTTTTAATTATAGTTTAGAAATAATTCAATAAAAAATAATAAAAAATCATTAGAAAATTCCCCAAAAATTCCAGTAGCTTAATAAGTCAATTTAGAAATTTGTGATATTTTTATTTTCTGAATTTTTGTTATTTTTGATTTAATTCTGAATTTTTTCTTTTAATTAGCTTCATTTGTATTTCTTTTAATTATGCTGGATTTTGTTCATTTTATTTAAGTAACTTCCAGCAACTTTTTTGAACCATTCTTTTTTATGTAATTAGAGGACTCATAATAGTTCTTAGGATATTTTTAGTGGATTTTTTAGGAGCTTTTATCTTAGGTTTTAGTGGAATAATCCTTAGGAATTAGTAGTTAATTCTTAGCTGGAAATAATTAATTGTTAGGCATAGAAAAAATAAGATTTTTTAGAATCCCTCTTAGTATAATATTTTAGATAGTGTTAGGACCCTATGATTTAATTTCCATAATTTTTCTAGAAGTTTTAGTATTTTTTAGAATATTAGTCTTAGGCTTAGTTTCATATAATCCCCATTAGTTTAGGCCATTTAGAAAAAATAATAAGGTTCAATAAAAAATAAAATAGGTTAGTTTAAATTTAGTCATAGAATTTAATTTAGACTTAGGCTAGTTAAAGTTTGATTTTTAAGATGAATATTAGGTTTAGCTTAGATTTAGAACTTAGGCTTGAAGTTTCATTTCCATGTAGAAATAGAATAAATAAAAATAGACTTTTTTTAATTCATGCCTCTAAGTGCATTTGTAGAATTTTATTTCTTATGGTTAAATTCATTGTTTTGCTTTATCTTGATTTTATAATTTGTATAGGCTTCCCCATTGTTCTTAGAATCAACTTAACTTCATTAGGAAGTAAGTTGAATTCTAGTAGTTTCTAGTTTCTCATTGGGAATAGAAAACCTCACAAACCATATGACCACTTTTGTAAATAAATAAACATTAGGATTGAGTCTTAGTCCCTTAGATTTTTCATTTTATCAACTTGAGTCACTCTTTCTCATCTTAAAAAGAAAAGCAATAAAACACATAATAAAAATCGAACAATCTTGTACGACACGAGACTTTGTTGCGGGGTGTTTATACGCGTCCTGTTTCGGGGCGAGGTGTAAATACTTCCCGCGATGGATAGGTCTTAGTACAAGACCGTTCACAAACAAATAAAAACACTTCTCATAAAAGCCAAAAACAAATAACAGCGACTATCCTGCGGGAACTTCTCTTCTCATCTCATTCACTCACAACGCGAACTCGCGACGACTTGTCTCATTTGCAAGACGGTAAACGCACTCGTACCAGACGAGCCTGCAACACCTGAGCATAGACATACGCAGTTCCAGCTATAAAAAACACAAACAATAGTTCCCGCCTTAGTTAGGCGAACTACGTCGACTCTGATCCTCATTATCCCGATGAGGTACGTAGGCAGCGGGGTAGGGCCCGTTCGAGCACATTCTTTATTTTCCCTACATTTCCCCTTTTCTTTCCATTCTCATGTTCTTATTTTAGTTCATTTCTCATTTCCATTCCAGTTAGCGGTTTTATTCAGCAGCATTCTTATTTCTCACCCTTTGAAACAAACAAGCAAGCATGGATCCCGTCGGGTACGACGGACGATCTGGGGTGCTAATACCTTCCCAGTTCGTAACCGACTCCCGAATTCAGATCTTTGGTTCGCAAGGCCTTGTCCTTTCCTTCTTCCTCGGGTTTGTGCAACATTACCTTTCCCATTCATTCGGGATAAAAATGTCTGGCTGGCAACTCTACCTTTTCCGCGCCACTTTTGCGTTTGTACTAGGATGAAAATCCCGGGAGCGACAACCATATACCACTATTCAGAGAACATTATGGAGGCATCCTTGATGTGGTTATGGATTTGGACCCTTCCCAGAGGAGCTTGATTCATACTTGCCTGCAGTTCTATGATCCCCCTCTGAGGTGCTTCACTTTTCAGGATTTTCAGTTGGGGCCTTTATTAGAGGAGTATTCATCATTGGTTGGTGTACCTGTCAGGGGTGGTATCCCTTTCAACCCTGAGATGGATTTTCCTAGTAATGAAGAAGTGGCAAAGGCACTATATCTGGAACCCTCTCTGATTGGACAGAACATGACTACCAAGGCTGGAATCTCTGGTCTACACTTGGATTTCTTGACTTCCCAGGCTATCCTGAAGGCCTCCTTGGGAGAATGGAAGGCAGTTTGTGCTTTGTTAGCCCTCAGGATATATGGGGTTATACTTTTTGCAGATGAGCCTAAGTTTATTAGCAAGAATGCAATCCATCTTTTCATTCTGAGGAACCCAGTGCCCACCTTACTGGGAGATTTCTACTACTCTGTTCACCAAAGGAATGAAAAGCAAAGAGGAAGATTGGTGAGATGCTGTGCTCCCCTGTTCCATACCTGGCTGCTCAGACACTTGCCCAAGACTGATACATTCTTGAATCCTCACCAGCAAAAGAATTGGGCTATAAGACTCATTGCTTTGACCTCAGCTGACATCAGGTGGTGCACTCAGAGCACCAAGGGCAGGGACATCATTACTAGTTGTGGGCAGTTCCCCAATGTACCCCTAATAGGAGTGAAGGGTTGCATCAACTACAACCCTTTGTTATTCAAAAGACAATTGGGCTATGCATTGGTCCACCCTCCTAGAGCACAAGACCTGGCTAAAACCCTTTATTGTGAGATTAAGCCTAACCTAGCCATTGTCAGGCAAGCATCCTGGGCTTGGGACAATGTCCAGACCAAAGGGATGGCAATTCTCGGGAGATGCAACAATGTGGCCTCAGCTCAGTACTATGAGTGGTCTCATGCCAGGGCTCAAATTTCTGGGATGCCTTTCACCATTGAGGATGCACCTGGACCATCCGCAGCACCACCTCCAGCTACTGTCAGCCTGGAAGAGTTTGAGAAGCTGAAAGAGAGGAATGAGAATCTGACTCAGGCTCTACAGAAGACCCTCTGGGAGAGGAGTGATGGTCGTCTGGACATTGAGAGGTTAGAAAAGCTAAAGGTGGAGCATCTAGCCAGGATTGAGAAGTCAGAAGACTACATCAAGAAGTCAAGGGCAGGAGAGCAGATTTTGAAGAATGCCTGTAAGGAGGCTCAGTTTCAGAAGGCCAGGACTGACTTGTATCTGAAAGAGAGTCAAGCTAGGTGGGTCAGGATCACCGAAGCTCGTACTCAGGAAGATAAAAGGACTCAGGACAAGATTGAGCAGTTGGAGGCTAGTGCAAAGGAGCAACAAGAAGCCCTGCTAGCAGCCCAGAGGGAAATCTCAGAGTTGAAGATTAGGGCTGGTGTGAAGAGGTCAAAGGACCAGAGTCGACACAAGAAGCTAACTGCAGCTGTTGCCACCAGGAATCTTCTTATCAGGAACCTCACAGAGCGTCCAGTTGATCCTGTGACTGAAGCACTTCTGAAGGAAGTTCAGGAGGATGAGTTTGGTCTTGGTGTCTGACTTTTGCTTGTTGTTGCTTTCATTTCATTGTACTTTTCCTTTTTATGTTGTATTTTGACCCCTCAGAGGGCATGAATTGTAAAAAAACAAACTATGTATCATTCACTTTTTGTAATATATTCATTAGTTTGTTTCATTTGAATCTCTCTCTCCTAAGCAACATCAAAAAGCATCTTCCTCAAGGGTCTGGAAAGGTCAAAACCAAGTGCCAAGCCGGATACCTTGGAGACAAATAAGCATACTGCATTGCATACTAACCTCTTGTTTTGTTTTGTAGGTTTTGTTTTGTTTTTGATACTAACTCTGTTGTGGTTCAGGAACTATTGCTCTACGTCGGGTGTTCCCACTCAACCGTCCACACAGATATCCTACCCGCAACAACCTTCCGGGTATACAGATGGACCAGGTACAACAGGACCTTACAGAGGTCAGGACTCAAATGGCCAATGAGAGACTGGAAATGAGGAATCAGATGACCCAGTTCATGGAGGTGATGAATGGATTGGCACAGAGCCAAGAAAGATTAAGAGCATTGGTAGAGAGGCAGACTCAGGAAGACCCCCCATCTAGGGACTGGTGGAACAAGCAACAATGAGAGGGTTCAGCCTCATGTCAACCCACCTGTGTATGGCCCTCATCTTCACCCAGAGATCAACATACCTGCTAATGTACAAGGGAATGCTACTACAGGTAGGGTACTACAAGAAGACCCCCAGGAAGATCAGTTCACTGTGATGGGAGCTGGGGATGAAGCCTATGACAGAAGGCTAGATGAAATTGCTGAGAAATTAAGATCCCTGGAGTCTCAAAACTCCTTGGGTTTTGATGTCATGGACATGGGCTTAGTGGACGGGGTCAGGATTCCCCACAAGTTTAAACCTCCGTGCTTTGAGAAGTACAACGGAACTTCCTGTCCGCGAACCCACTTGCAATCCTTTCTGGGGAGGCTGAAGGCATATACCATGGATGAAAAGCTATGGATGTTTTATTTTGAAGATAGCTTAACAGGAGCTTCAAGGGAATGGTACTCTCACTTGACTAGAGCAACCATCAGGTGCTGGAAGGATCTGGCTGAGGCCTTCATTAGACAATACCAGTACAACTTGGATATGGCTCCCAACAGGACCCTCCTGATGGGAATGTCACAATCATCCAGAGAAAGTTTCCGGGAGTACGCCCAGAGGTGGAGACAGCTTGCTGCTGCTGTCTAACCACCCATGTCGGAAAGAGAGATGGCCGACATGTTTATGAACACCCATCAAGGGACATACATTGATAGGCTAGCTGCCTTTTCTTCCACCAGCTTCGCGGATGTAGTCATAGCTGGAGAAAGAATTGAGAGCCTTCTAAAGATGGGAAAGATTTCCGACAACGGTGCAAGCTCGTCCAGCAACCCAAGAAAGCCTTTTGTAGGTCCAAGAAAAACTGGTGAGACTAATGCTATCCATGCCAGCAGGGGCAGACCCCAGTATGTTCATAGGTCAGTGGCAGCTGTCACCATTCCCGCTCCAATTCATCAACAACCAGCATACCAACCACAGCAACAACCCCACTACCAGCAACAAGCTCAGTATCCACCTCAGAGAAATTATAACAACAACAACACCAGCAACAACAATCAGCAAAGACCGTTTCAATAGAGATCATCTCAGGCCAATAGGGTGATTGATCCGATCCCTATGCCTTATGTCGCATTGTTGCCACAACTCCTAAAACTCAACCTGGTTGAGCAAAGGACATTGGCACCTCCAGATCCTGCCAGTCTGCCCAGAAATTATGACGCCAGTGCCAGATGTACTTTTCACTCAAATGCACCTGGCCACAGTACAGAGAAGTGCAGAGCTTTGCACATGAAAGTACATGATCTAGTGGATTCCAAAGCTCTAAACTTTGCACCCCCACCGAATGTCAGTAAGAACCCTATGCCCAACCACGGTGGACCCAGAATCAATGCTATTGAAGAAGATAGGCTGTCTTACTTGATAACCAGTGTGGGGCAGATAAGGACACCCTTGGTAGAGATTAAATCTCAACTCCTTGAATGTCAAATGTTCCCCGGATGTGAGCTAGGATGTGCTTATTGCAACATTTCATTAAATGGGTGTGATAACTTGAGAAGTGGCATAGATGGTCTCATCCAGAGTGGCCTGCTTCAAATCACAACATCAATACCCACAAATCCAGCAATCTCCTTAACAACAGTTCCCGAGTCTTCTACAACTGCAACAACAATTGTTCCAAACAACTCTTCAATCTCATCAACAAATGCTTCGTCTGTCACTTCAACGGACCAAATATCAATAAACATCCCTTCTACAACTTCAGCACCCCTTCATTCAGGACCTCCTACAACAGCAACACCTATCCAATCAACAGTGCCTCCAACAACATCAACAGCAAATAATGAAAGTGTCTCGACGGTTACAATTTATTATGATCCTGCAAATGATTCTGCCTACAACTCACAAAATGCCACTCCTATCAGAGCACCAGTCATAATATACTATGATCCACATACTATCATGGTTCCTTCTGCAGCTGCTATCAGTCCAGTCACTATCACAGTGCCTGGGCCAGTCCCTTATGAAAGCAATAATGCCATCCCTTGGCATTACGGCTCTGATCTATACTGCGAAGGACAGAAAATCACTCTGGAATCATCAACTTCTTCACCACAAATAGACAATGTGGGGGGAGGTGGAGGCTTCACTCGAAGCGGACGCCTCTTTGCCCCGCAAATTCAAAGGCTCATTGCTGAAGCAGAAGCTGCTGCCAAAGCAAAAGGTAAGAGCATGGTGCAAGAAGAACAAATTGTTAAAGAAGCTTTGAAAACCCCTTTTGATCAAGAGGTTGATGAATTCATGAGAATAATCAAGAAAAGTGATTACAATATAGTGGACCAGCTTCACCAGACACCTTCCAAAATCTCCATTTTGTCATTGCTAATGTGCTCCGAGGCTCATCGGAACGCACTATTAAAAGTCTTGCACGCAGCTTATGTGCCAGAGGAGATAACCGTCAATCAGTTAGAGGCTGTGGTTGGAAATGTCAACGCTAGTCATGGACTAGGATTTACCAACACTAATTTGACGACGGAAGGTCGCAATCACAACAAGGCTTTGCACATCACCTTGGAGTGTAAGGGTGCAGTTCTTTCTCATGTACTAGTGGACACAGGGTCATCCCTTAATGTCCTACCTAAGAAAGCCCTTGTGAAGCTGGAGTATGAAGGATTGGCATTACGCCCAAGTAACTTGGTAGTGAGAGCCTTTGACGGTTCTAAGAGATCAGTTCTGGGAGAAATTGAGTTGCCTATAACGATTGGCCCACAGACTTTCAAAACGACCTTCTTCGTGATGGATATACAGCCTGCCTACAGCTGTTTATTGGGTAGACCGTGGATACACGCCGCTGGCGCCGTGACGTCGACCCTTCACCAGAAGTTAAAATTCGAGTGGGAGGGCCAAGTCGTTACTATTTGTGGAGAGGAAGATATTTTCGTTAGTCATCTGGCTACATACAAATACATTGAGATGGATGGGGAGATTCACGAAACTATGAGTCAAGGGTTTGAGGCCTTGAACATAAATGAAGCATCCGTTGTACCTGGAACCTCAATGACATCTTATCAGCAAGCCCGGAAGGTTGTTGAAGAAGGGACTGCCCAAGGCTGGGGCAAGTTGCTGCCCTTAGAGAAGAAGGAGGATAGATTTGGGTTGGGTTACAAACCAACTCAACAAGATCAAGCGGAGGCTGCTAAGAAGCCCAATTTTGTCAGTGGGGGGATGCTCACCCCAGATGCCGTGAACAACTTGGAAGACAAGGATGAAAGCGACCGCAACCTGGAGAGTTAGATACGTCCAAGGATCCCGGGGAGCAGTATCTCAAACTGGTCTTCCCAGGAAATTATAAGGGTTACTCCTGCAGAGTAATTATTATTTCCTGTATTTTAAGCATGAATCAAGTCTTGAATCTTGCCCAAGATGACAAGACTCATTTTGTAATCGGGCCATCTGTAATTTTGTGCAAATAGATCAATCAATGATAATCAGACATCTTTTGCAAATGAGTCTTTTTCTTTTCCGCTCACTGTTTTTTCATTTTTCTTTTTGTACAAAAATAAAATGGCAATGTTTTCAAAATGACAACTTTATTTCACTTTTCTAAACAAGATTAAAATCAATCACTAAAATGAACAAATCTGAAACCCTTGCAGAGAGTGCCTTCCAGACCGCACCGACAACAGCACGACTATGACTTCGTATGACTTTGACAATCCAATCAATCAAGCTGATGAAGGGGTTGAAGAAGATTATGGGCTTCCTGAAGAGCTAGCCAGGTTGTTGAGACAAGAGGATAAGGTTATCACTCCTCATCAGGAGGAGGTCGAAACGATTAATCTTGGTACAGATGAAGATGTGAAGGAAGTTAAAATCGGGGCCTGCTTACAAGACTCAGTGAAGAGACAACTGATTGACCTGCTTCAGGAATATGTGGATGTGTTTGCTTGGTCTTATCAGGATATGCCAGGGTTGGACACCGACATTGTTATGCACCAGCTGCCTTTAAGAGAAGATTGTCTACCGGTTAAACAGAAACTGCGCCGTACTCGCCCAGATATGGCAATGAAGATTAAAGAAGAGGTACAAAAGCAGTGGGACGCCGGGTTCCTTGCTGTGACTAGCTACCCGCCGTGGGTCGCTAATATTGTACCTGTGCCTAAGAAAGATGGAAAAGTGAGGATGTGTGTGGATTACCGGGATCTGAACAGAGCAAGTCCGAAAGATGATTTCCCTTTACCTCACATTGATGTATTGGTGGATAATACGACTCAGTTCTCGGTGTTCTCCTTCATGGACGGATTTTCATGATACAATCAGATCAAAATGTCACCTGAAGACATGGAGAAGACAACTTTCATCACACCCTGGGGCACGTTCTGTTACAAGGTGATGCCATTCGGACTGAAGAATGCGGGTGCAACCTATCAACGGGCTATGGTGACTTTATTCCACGATATGATCCATAAATAAATCGAATGTTATGTGGATGACATGATTGCCAAGTCCCTCACAGAAGAAGACCACCTGGTGAATCTGCTGAAGCTATTCAAGCGTCTGAGGAAGTACCAATTGAAGTTAAACCCCAACAAATGCACATTCGGGGTGCGATCTGGTAAGCTGCTGGGATTTATCGTAAGTGAGAAAGGGATTGAAGTTGACCCTGATAAGGTCAAAGCCATTCAAGAAATGCCTGCACCGAAGTCAGAAAAAGAAGTTCGAGGGTTTCTAGGTAGATTGAATTACATTTCACGGTTCATATCTCACCTTACAGCAACCTGTGAGCCTTTGTTCAAATTGTTAAGAAAAGAACAAACGGTCAGGTGGAACGAGGACTGCCAGAGGGCTTTTGACAAAATCAAGGAATACTTGCAAGAGCCTCATATCCTTATGCCTCCAGTGGAAGGAAGACCTCTGATAATGTACTTGACAGTATTAGAAGAGTCAATGGGGTGTGTGCTGGGCCAGCATGACGAGTCTGGTCGAAAAGAGTATGCAATATACTACCTAAGCAAAAAGTTTACCGACTGTGAACAACGTTATTTACTGCTCGAGAAAACTTGCTGTGCTTTAGCGTGGGCTGCTCGCCGACTAAGGCAGTATATGTTGACCCACACTACCTTGTTGATCTCAAAGATGGACCCAGTCAAGTATATTTTTGAGAAGCCAGCGCTTACCGGAAGGGTTGCAAGATGGCAAATGATTCTCACAGAATATGACATCCAGTACACATCTCAGAAAGCCATCAAGGGCAGTGTATTGTCTGAATATCTTGCTGAGCAACCCATTGATGATTACCAGCCTATGAGATTTGACTTCCCTGATGAAGACATCATGTTCATCAAAGCAAAAGATCATGAAGAGCCTGTTCACACTGAAGGGCCTGACCCAGAAGAAGAATGGACTATGATGTTTGATGGGGCTGTTAATATGAATGGTCGTGGTGTTGGTGCAGTACTCATTACACCTAAGGGAGTTCACATGCCTTTCTCGGAAAAACTCACCTTTAACTGCACTAACAACGAAGCTGAATACGAAGCTTGCATTATGGGTCTTGAAGAAGCCATTGACCTCAGGATCAAGACATTGACTGTATTCGGGGATTCAGCTCTGGTAGTTAATCAAACCAACGGCAAGTGGTACACGCACCAGGATCATCTGATACCTTACAGGGATTATACAAGGAGGTTATTGACTTTCTTTACAACAGTCAAGCTTGAGTATATCCCTCGGGACGAGAATCAGTTTGCAGATGCTCTGGCTACCATTTCATCCATGATCAAAGTGCAAGCTGCCAACTTTGTACCTCAAATTTTAGTGTCCAGACTGGACAGACCAGCATATGTGTTCGCAGCAGATGTTGTCAAAGATGATAAGCCTTGGTTCCATGACGTTAAGTGCTTCTTGGAGGATCAAACATACCCACCTGGGGCATCTTCCAATGATAAGAAGACTTTGAGAAGGCTTGCTGGTAGTTTCTTTCTGAACACTGATGGTTCCTTGTACAAGAGAAACTTCGATATGGTACTCCTCAGATGCGTTGATAGAACAGAAGCAGACCTGTTGATGCACGAGGTGCACGAAGGATCCTTTGGTACCCATGCAGGAGGACATGCAATGGCCAAGAAATTGCTAAGATCAGGTTATTACTGGATCACAATGGATGCCGACTGTTGTGCCTACGCCAGAAAATGCCATAAATGCCAGATTTATGCGGATAAGGTGCATGTGCCTCCCAATCCTTTGAATGTGATGTCTTCACCTTGGCCCTTCGCTATGTGGGGCATTGACATGATTGGCAAGATTGAGCCAACTGCTTCGAATGGCCACAGATTCATCCTGGTTGCCATTGACTATTTCACCAAGTGGGTCGAAGCAGCTTCCTATGCAAACGTTACAAGACAAGTGGTAGCCAGATTTCTGAAGAGAGATATCATCTGTCGATACGGAGTTCCCGAGCGAATCATTACTGACAATGGTTCCAACTTAAACAACAAAATGATGGCAGAACTGTGCCGGGACTTCAAGATCCAACACCACAATTCTTCTCCTTACAGGCCAAAGATGAATGGCACTGTTGAGGCAGCTAATAAGAATATCAAGAAGATTGTGCAAAAGATGGTGGTTACCTATAAAGACTGGCATGAAATGCTACCATTCGCCTTGCATGGGTACCGTATGTCAATCAGAACATCCACTGGGGAAACACCGTATCAGCTTGTTTATGGTATGGAGGCAGTCCTACCTGTTGAAGTTGAATTACCCTCCTTACGGGTATTAATGGATGTTAAGCTGAATGAAGCGGAATGGGTCCGATCCCGATATGAACAACTGAGTCTGATTGAAGAAAAGAGATTGGCTGCAATCTGTCATGGGCAGCTGTATCAGAAAAGAATGAAGAAAGCCTTCGATCAGAAAGTCAGGCTCCGAGAATACCAAGTAGGAGATCTTGTGCTGAAAAGACTCCTCCCTCCTCATACAGACCACAGGGGCAAGTGGACTCCGAATTATGAAGGGCCATTCGTAGTAACGAAAGTTTTCTCCGGTGGAGCACTCATGCTCAGTACTATGGATGGTGAAGACTTCCCGTCCCCTGTGAATTCAGATGCAGTTAAAAAATACTTCGCATAAAAATGACCCGCTGGACATAAAAACAGAATGTAAGTCCAGGCAAAAATAGGGCATCCCGGCGAGTCAAAAACAGAATAAAAGACTCGGGCAAAAATAAGGGAAATAAACAAAAATGTACACCCGCTGAGTTGAAAAGCCGCTTTGGACAACTCAGGCAAAAATGGGTATCCCGATGGATTGAAAACCCGAAAGGGCGATCCATGCAAAATAAGGGAAATAAGCGAACAACTGCATTCTGAATTTATCTGTATCACTTACAACTTGGTAAGCTTCGAAAGGATCAAGCTTCTTTCAGAATCAGCCTTCTTCAGAAAGCAAGACGAGAAGAACGTCAAATGTCATACGAGTCATAGCAAAAGGGAAGCTCCTTGAAGCGTCGTCAACGTTGCCAGCATTTTGTTTCTCAATTTGTAACAATCTCCTCATTTCAGGGGATATGTTTCTTTGACTGTATCTTGCCAATTCAGGGCACATGAATTAATGAAATCAGATTTTTAGTCACACGATGTCTCGTACTCTTTTATTTGCAAAAATGTCTGATGTCTTTAAAAAAAAAAAAAAAACTGATTGCATAAATACAGATGCTTATCTTCAAAAAAATAATACGTGCGTGCAGGAAATATACTTGCCCCCGGGAGTGTCTAAACTCCTATGATGGAATCCGGTAAGGGATACCTCGGGATTACTTGTGCGTTTCTCTGCCTTTTCAGGATTTGCAAATACTTAAAGCACAACATGGGGCGTGTAAGCTTCATCCCAGCAAGCTGGCAAATCAACACTCACTCAGTCTTAGCACCCAAAGTGTTCTCTCCAGCTGAGTTGCCACTTGTTATTTCTCCCCAGCCGAGGTGCCAATCATTCTTCCTCCTCGGCTAAGTACAAAAGCCAGGGAAACACTTCCCCACAAAGTTTCAGACTCTGACCAGAAGATCAGCGCATGAAGGAATCACAACAGAGTGACGAAAGCTTATACAAACCCCAGCTGGGTCCCTCATTACCAGGATGGGTCTATCAGTGACCTATTCCCCCAAGCAGATACATCTTGTCAGATCTACCAATGATCTCATCCCCAGCTGGGATGTCCATTTCAAACAGCTCAACCAGAAATCTTCACAGCGACGGGATCCAAATCCCAGATTGGTATCCTTGCATAATCATGGCATTCACATCATATTCACCCCACAAAGCGTAGCATTCCGTCTAAAACGGAGCATTACGGCAAAAATCCAACATATTGCATAATCATAGGCCATGTTCTGAATCAAACTCCTGTGAATAATGACAATCCATCAATAGTATACAGAAAACCCCCCAGATTTCCCAACAGAGAGCTAAAGCTAAAGCAGTTGCTTTGCACTCCCAAACATCAGTGTATACTCCTGGTGGCACCCGTCCGTGTCATATCCCCAATGGAAAGCCAAAGCATCCCCTTTGCACTCACAGATACATATATATACGATTCCTTGACATCCGTCCATGTCATTTTTCCCAGCACAGTAACATAAACACTTTGTATATCAGATTTTGTTTATATTATACTTTTCTCCTTTCGACACTCGTCCGTGTCACTCTCCCCAGCAGGTTAAATACCCGTCTATACACTACTCATACGTATTACTCATACTTCACTTATACAGATACTCGTCCGTATCTTGTATACACCACTTATATCATCTCAGATTCGACACTAGTCCTTGTTCTTTGTTAACCAGTTGGTACTCGTCTGTACCATCATCTCAGGACATGCGTCAGTGTTTGTTTCTACCTGATACTCGTCCGTATCATAGTCGTAAGGATGCTCGTCCGCATCTTTAATCCATACATGTGTCAAACTCTTGTCTTCTTGAATTTAGACACTCGTCTGTGTCTACTATTCCCCAGAAGAGTCCCCTCAGATTCAACACTCATCCGTGTTCTCTATTAACCAGTTGATACTCGCCCGTATCATCATCTCTGAACACGTGTCAGTATTTGTTTCTACTCGATACTCGTCCGTATCATAGTCTTAAGGATGCTCGTCCGCGTCTTTAATCTATACACAACATCTAGACACTTATACCTTTTGTTTCTTGGATATAAACACTCGTCCGTGTTTACTATTCCCCAGTAGATCGCCAGCAAAGCAAAATTTCTTTTCTATCTGACATTCGTCCTGTGTCATGATAAACCCTGAGAGCAGCCGTCCCCTGCTAGGTGATCGTCCTTCACCTTTTGATGATCGTCCTTCATCATGCTCATCCGATGGTTGTCCCCGTCGTTGACCTTTTTTATCCAGCATTCTTCCTATGTCGTGATATTTTTAGCAGCCGTCCCCTGCTAGGTGATCGTCCTTCACCTTTTGATGACCGTCCTTCATCATTTTATCCGATGGCCGTCCCCATCGTTGATCTTGTTATCTGACGTTTTTCCTACGTCATGATAAACCTTGAGAGCAGTCGTCCCCTGTTAGGTGATCGTCCTTCACCTCTTGATGATCGTCCTTCATCATGCTCATCCGATGGCCGTCCCCATCGTTGACCTTTTATCCGGCATTCGTCCTATGTCGCGATATTTTCGACAGCCGTACCCTGCCAGGTGATCGTCCTTCACCTTTGATGACCGTCCCTCATCATTATTTCATTTATTCTTTAACCCGATGGTCGTCCCCGTCGTGGTCCCTTTTCCTTTTCCTGATGATCGTCCTTCATCAGTTTAGCCCGATGGTCGTCCCCATCGTTTGTTTACGTTACTTTATGAACTTGATGGCCGTCCCCATCATTTTTCATTAATCCCCAGAGAATCTTATAGCTTTTCTTGATGTCCGTCCCCATCATAATCCCTTTTATCACCAGCATGTCGGCCGTCCCCGTCATTGCTTTATTTCCCGCACTTTTCCCAGCGTGTCGGCCGTCCCCGTCATCGCTCTTTCCCCAACAGTCATCCTCTGCTCGACGGTCGTCCTCCGTCGCCCACACTTTACAATATACTTTATTTTCCTTTACAATCTATATCCCTTTTCTTCTTCTTTCTGTGAGTGCAAATTTTGGACTGTCTTTGGTATTCAACCACAAGTTATCTTGTTTGCCTGTTAAGCCGTTGCTTACATCCTGCACAGCTAACTCATGTTTGAATAGGGGCAGTTGTAAACACCCCAAATTTGCCCTCACCCATTCAC
Organism: Lathyrus aphaca; assembly: GCA_963966055.1. Classification (NCBI taxonomy): domain Eukaryota; kingdom Viridiplantae; phylum Streptophyta; class Magnoliopsida; order Fabales; family Fabaceae; genus Lathyrus; species Lathyrus aphaca. The sequence goes on along the minus strand of OZ014519.1, from coordinate 721,663,336 downwards.
ACCATGGCTTGTGATCATTTTCATATGCATAAATCCAGTCATAGCATCTCATACCACATTTTTGATTCATTGCATTGGTTCTAAGTCATTTGCATCTAGGGTTTGTGATCTGAGCAATCCAAGAGCTTCTTGAGCCACCCCAAAGGTCATTAATCAATTCAAAGGGGTCCATGTATTTTCAAGCATCATATTATATCCTCTCAAAGTCAAGAATGTCAAAGAATCACAAGAACTGAAAATGGCATGGAAGCAGAGCCAGGTTTGACTGCACAGATGACCTAGAATTAGGGTTTTGTTTTCAAAGGCCATGACTCCAATTTTTTTGGTCATTCTTGTTTCTATTGGTCTCTATATGGTATAGGGAGCATGCATATCAATTTTCATTAAGAAATTCCATGGGGAAGTCATCTGATCAAGAGTTGACTTTTCAAGCAAGTCAGTGCAAAATCAGGGCATCTGAGGCCCCCAGTGACCCAACCAAAAGGTGTTCTTCATCATTTTGATTGTGTATGATCTTTATTTGATCATATAAGATGTTGGAAGTTCACAAAATTGAAGAATTTCAAGTCATTTGCAAAATTGACTTTTTTGGGAAAGTTTGACTTTTAATGAAATTGCCATTTTAGGAAACTTTTTCAACCCTTGCTTTTTGATTCAAAAGTGCTTCAAATGAAAAAACTTTGGTCATGAAAGTTGTAGAATGGATCATTCCCTTTTCAAAAAGTACAAGAACATGACCTAATTCATTTTGGATCAAAAGTTATGACTTGTCAAAGTTGGCTAAAATCACAAAATTTGAAGTTTTCCACCAAAGAGACATTTTGCAAAATGGTTTGTTCAAGTGTTCTAAAAGCCTCAAATATGTATCATTTCTTCACAACATGATCATATGACCTCTAAAATTCAGAATAGGCCAAAGAACTTTGCACTTTGATGCATTGAAACTCAAGAAATCTCAAAGGAACCAAACTTGAACCAACTTGCAAAACTCATTATAAGTTACAAACCACTTGCTGCATTGCCTCTAAACCTTTTTCACAGCATTCCTTGATTCAAGCTGAGCACAAGCAAGCCAAAAAGCAAGTTGTACCATAGCCCATACCTCAAGTACACATCAAGTTGACATTTTGGCCAAAGACCCATACCAATCACCATAGGCCACCAACAACTTTCTGACATATCCCCTTTTGATACATGGACAAAACCCAGCCTAACACATAACACAACACACTCTGATCTTGCCCACAAGCCATAGTTATCATTTTTGCTCCAACTTGCAAAAACCTTCGAAACACTCAGCACAGCTAGCAAACACAAAAAACAACTTCACCAATCAACTCAGCATGCTTCACTGATCAAAAACCACCCATCACCATAGCCTAAAACTCCCTGAATCAGAAATACGATTTCCATCCCACCTTGAACAGAACTTCTGCCATCTTTCAAACCATCCATTATAAACTTCAAACAAGCATTGAAAGTTTCTCAGGGGGTCCAGTGGAGTTGATTTAAAGCAAGAAACCAGCCAGAAAGTATCAGAAACCAAAGCTTCAGTTCAGGTAGCCATCTCAAACTTTTTTTTCAGAAACTCCATTTTGAGTTCTTAAATGCTTCTATGCACTCCCCTGGTCATGGGGATATGATTATTTTTGAAAATGGTTGAGAAACCAGGATGTATGATTGCTCTGAAACTTTTTTGCCCTAGGAATGTTTTGCTTCGATTTGGATGATTGATGAATGAAAAATGATGTTTGTGTGGGGGTTTTGATTTAGTTTCGAATGGGGATGATTTCTGGGCTTTTAGTTTTCATTTTCATGGTGTTTTGAGGATTTTAGCAACTTTCAGGTGAGGGTCTTGCCGGAGAAGACGACCGGAAGTCTTCTCCGGCCACCTGAAAGTGTTTAGTGCTAATCCATGTAATTAAATGCAGTTTGAATTTGGTGCGTTAGATGAGTTGACTTAGGCTGACTGGCGCGCGTTTGAATGGCTAGGATGTGTCCTCAGAAACCCTAATCCTCATTAACTTAATTAATCCAAATTAATTAATTCATAAACCTGATTTAACCAGATTTGAACTTGGGCCATTGGATGTGGCGCCAAGTCAAACTCCCTCTGCCCAGAACGCATCTGATCCATCCATTTCTTATACTTTTCATTTTATTAATTTTTATTTCACATTTTTCTCATTTAATTTGTGCATTTTATTAAAAATAGTAAAACATTTTTAAAAATTCTGAAAATTTTTATGTAATCTTTTATTAATTTTCAGAAACCAAAAACATTTTTATTTTTTATTTTTTGCATAAAAAATATTTTTAAATCATTTAAAAGATTATTTTTAATTAATTAATGAGAATTAATTAATTAAAAATACTTTTAGGTATTTAAAAATCACAAAAAAATTCATGAAACCTTTAAAATCATTTAGAAACATTGTCCAACCCTCAAACCAAATTTCTTTTTTGATCTTAATGCATTTTGACAATTTTCCATGGAATTAATTCTATTTCAAAGCATTATTTTGATCCAATGTTCAAAAATTCATTTCTGCCTAGTCTTTAAGAGTTGGACTTTGATTCTTTTTGCATTGCATCTTGCATATCATGAAGTTTATAGGGTTAAATTGTCATGATTTGATCTTGCATTTTCAATTTGTTTGACATTTTTCTTGACAAGGTACCTTAAAACCCTAGTAATCTTAGGAAATTCATAACTTTCACTAGGTTAAGAATTGGATCCCCTTCTTTGGGCAATGAGTTTATATAGGTTTAGGGTTCCCTTTAGTGCATTTTCAATTTTTTTATCTTGATGTTTGCTTCTGGTTTTGATTTTTGTTTTGTGCATTGATCATAAACCCTAATTTGGGCTTTCTTTTGCATTCATCTTGCATTTGCTTACATACCATGATTTGCCATGACATTTTATGCATCCATTTGATTCATTAGACATCTTAAGACATATTAGAAGCATGTTTGATCATTGCATATTTCATTTGCCATGTTGTATGTCATTTGCATTCCATGACTTTTCATGTATTGTTCATGGTTCTAAGCATGTTTCTCTTGCATCCATATGTTTGTTTGATCACCCCCATGCCTTGTTTCATGTTTTCATCACCTCATAGCATCATTAACATCACACTCATGCTTCTGGTTTTGGTTTGCATCATGCCATCCCATCTCATTTTGCATTGCATTGCATTCCTTTCACTAACTTTTCAGGTGGTAAGTCACTTTGAGAAGTGAATTTGCCTTCACTTCTCACAATTTCTTTTCATCTCTCTTATGCATCATTGTTGCATTTGCTTTGTGTTTGAGATTGAGCTTGCTCATTCTTCTTCTTCTTGCTTTCTTTCCTCAGGTGACTTGTCTTCTTAAATGAAGCAAGTTACTTTGCTTCTTTTGCTTCTTTCATCTGCTTCCTGGTGATTCCTCTGAAGATTTCTCTTGTTAACCTCACAAACCTTAGGAACAACCAAGCATGGCAATAATTAGGGTTTTGATTAGTCCCCCCCCCCCTTTAGATTTTGCCTTTGTGTCTCTTTGAGTCTTCTTTTCTCACCTCATAATCAGGGACTAAACCCTAAAGGCTTTAAGGCTTTGTGATTAAGATTATGCCTGCATCCTTCTATTAGGATGGAGTGTATAACTTTAATCCTAAGTGTTAAACCCTTAATGTGTTTAAATCCTTTGACCAATTCATCTAATAATCACCAAGACACCAAGCTTGTAACTTGGGCCTTGCATTAGGGTTCTATTTCTTCCTTAATTGGTTAAGAAGGACTAACCCTAGTGTTAATGGACAAGTCCTCCTCAAGTTGTCTTACAAACCATGAAAATCACTTCATCATCTTATCATTAACTAAAATCCACTTAATAAGGGTTTTGTTTTGTCATGAGTTTAATCCCTAATCATGGATTAAGTTGAGGAGCTTTCCTCAGCTTAAACATTCTCATCTATTATCCTTCTATTAGGATGGTGTAATGAGTCTGTTTAATCCCTGATTATGGCTTAACCTCATTACTTAACACTAAACAAAAACAACAAAAACATATAAATAATCACAAGTAGGTTAATGATCTTAATCCTGCATCAAAGGTGATTAAGTGTGAGAAGCTGACTTCACACTTAAGGTATTCTCATTACCCCTAATCAGAGGGAAGATGTGATGAGTTTACTAACCCATTGGTTTAGGCTTAAGCTCATTAACTTATGACAAACTTTCAAAAGCAATAAAAGACTGAAAATTCAAAAACAAACAATAATCGTCTCCTCCGGGATTCTTTTCTCATCTCATTCACTCATAAACGAGAACTTGCTTCTTCCGTCTAATGCAAGACAGTTTGCACCTGAGCCAGACAGGACATACACTTGAGCATAGACAAGTAAGCAGTTCACAAGTCAATTCACCTTTCAGTCTCTTTGGGTCGAACTACGGTGTTCTGACTTCCTCATTGCACGAGAGGATACATAGGCATAACTTAACAGTTATCGAACAAAAGTCTTTGTATATTCCCCCTCTTTCCAGCTTTATTCTTTTAGCCTCATTATCATGAGCATTTCACTCCGTTCTTACACTGACACTTCACTTATACACTTCACATTCTTTTTACACTGACACTTGCATTCTTTTCCAGCTCTCTTATACACAAATTGCACTGACACTACCCCTTTAAAACACAAATCTTTTAAGCGTGGATCCCGTCGAGTACGGCGGACAATCTGGGTGCTAATACCTTCCCAGGTTGTAACCAACCCCCTTTCTCAGTCTCTCTGGTTCGCAACCGTCTTATCCATATCCTTCTAGGTCTATGCAGCATTGCCTTTCCTTCGGGATAAAAATGCCTAGCTGGCGACTCTTTTCTTTTCCAGTGAGTTCACTCCTGTGTGTTCTCACATCCTCCTTTCGCCGACCGTTCGCGTCTGTACCTTATTTGAGCTCAGTCTCATCTTTTGGGAGCGACAACCCTGGATTAACTCTTAGCAGTTCATGACAATAGTCATATATCCTAGTATAATCCCCCATGAAAGACCCATCAACCCTATCCCTGGCAGCCACTCTTGCTCTTATGGCCTTATTTTTGTTTAACCCCGCATTCCACTTTCTTAAAGCCTTTTCTTTTATATCCTTAACCTTCAACCTGGGATTATTTTTCAATACATTTTGAATCCTCTTGCTCAACCACCTTGTAATGAGCGTCTTCACATCGTACTCCCTACTAGAATTGAGCTTGTCAATTACTTTTCTTACTTGCCAATAATCCTCATCTGGTAACTTAGCACAATAGAGCTCCCAGTCACAACCCTTCTTGCATCTCACTCTCAACCTTTTTTTGTAATTTTTTAAACTTCAAATCTCTACCATTTTGGACAACAGGTGAGGCAACTGCATCCTTAATGTCACTTTTGGAAGTAAAATACATACCAAGCTCCCATTTGTAATTGGACATATCTTTCCTTTCTTTGAAAAATGGGTATTTCATCCTTTTAACTCCACTATTGTCATCACTATCACAACCACTTTGAAAATCATCACTGTCATTATCACTACACTTCTCTCCTATGTCTTGTGAGCTCTTTTTTCCCACTTGACTTACCTTCACTTTCATATGCAATGAGATCAGCAAGTTCATCTTCACTCATCTCATCATACCCATGGGATTCATCATCAACTGCTATCTCAAGGGCACTGTCATAATGGTATCTCTCATTCTCACTATCATCAACATCAGATTCATCATGCACCACAACAATATTGTCTCCCTCCATGTCAACATTGTTAGATGCTACTTGAACATTGTCTACCCCGGCTTCATTAACCCAACTCCCTACTTCTTCAACAACAACATTACCATGATTTACCCCAACTTCTCCTACTTCAATAACAACATTAATAACATTCTCCCCAACAACATTAGTAACATTCTCCCTAGCAACATTAGTAGGCTTCTCCCCATCAACATTAGTCTAATCCATATTATCAATTAACTCTTCCAGTAGCTTTTTTAGTAACCCTTGAACCTCATCTACAATTATCTCAGGATCCTCAACAACAATATCAACTGGTTGCTCACAATAATCAGGTTGAGACAAAGTGTGTTAAATGTAAATGTCAACACTTCGGTGGACCCTGTAAAGGTATGCAATTTCTAAAGCAACAGTGTCATCATCAACTAGGGCATTCATCCCAAACTATGGATCATTGTAAATCATTTTCTCAAAGTCCTGATAACCTAACTCCTTCAAAATACCTACTAACTCAAAATAGCTCCACTTATCAACATCTACTTTCAACTTATCTACCGTTCCTCCTTCATACACACTAAGTTCAGAATCAACGAAAGCACCACTATGGTGAATTTTTAGCTCCAGAAATTCATCCATTGTAACCTAACATCGTTCAATAACAAAACTTCAAAACCTAAGTCTACAAAACATACATTTAAAAAAAGCCTTAAATCTACAAAACCTAACTCTACAGAAAGCCCTAAATCCAACATTCAACATTTATTTACCTGGAAAGCTTAGTCTTCACGTCGCTTCGTGATTCACCTTCTAACAAGCTTCGTCAATCGCTTCGTCAATAGCTTCATAAATCTTCTTGTTCTTCTCGTTTCAGAAATCGTTTCACGAGAATGGTTATAAGCTTTTTTGAGAAGTCTAATGGTTACAAGCATTTTTTATAAGTCTAATGGATAACACGCTGATAAAGTTGCCACAAATCCCTTAAATTGACACCTGGATTCCACTTATCCACCTAATCATAGAATTTCCATCTGGAAGTCATTTTTGAATTTGAACTAACGGTATACTAACGGAAGGACTAACGTGACTATTTTAACAAACTTAAAGGACCAAATTGGCACGAAAAATTAATAAGGGACCAAAGTGAACTTAGGGGTATACTTAAGGGACCAAAAAGAGTATTTCGCCTAAATAAAACCAATAGAACATATTGGGTTTATTATATAACACATCTGGTCTAATTTAAAATCAATGTGTTCTATGAGTTTTAAAACATAATAACAAATAGTGAAAATAAAATAAAAATATTATATTAATATATAATAAACATTATTGAATAAAAATAATATATACACGTTAAAAATGAAATAAAATTGTTTAATGCTCTTCTATTTTTCTTCTATATAATCACTTGATTTTAGCTGCCTTTTTTGTTTTTGATTTTTTTTTTAAATTAAACAACATCTTTTTGATTTTATATATATATATATATATATATATATATATATATATATATATATATATATATATATATATATATATATATATATATATATATATATATATATATATAATTTTTAATAATGTAAAAACATTTAGTAATAAATAAAACCAATAGAACACAAAAGGTCTAATATATAACACATAGGTCTATCATAAACACAATGTTTTCTATGGGTTTTAAAACATAATAACAAATAATGAAAAGAAAATAAAAAATTATATTAATATATAATAAATATTGAATAAAAATAATATAATATTATATGGACTCAACATCTTGATCTGATATAACAAAATATTAACATATCAAGAAGATTTTACCCCGCACCCCCCCATCTATACCTGTACCCCCACATTTTTTTAAAAATGCCCATTTTAACCTTAGATTATTTTATTGTATTATTATTTTATTATTTTTTTTTTTTACCATTTGTGTCAGACCGTCAGATAAAAGTAAAAATTTGTCAAAAATTACACGTTCCGGAAGACTTTTGGAATGAGTTCCGGTACGTAAATTTACATACCGGAAGACTTTATGTAAGTCTTCCGGTATTATGATGATTGTACACCGGAAGACTTAATAAAAGTGTTCCGGTACGGAAGACTTTTATTAACTCTTCCGGTAGGAATGAATATGTGTACCGGAAGACTTTATGTAAGTGTTCCGGTATTGTAAGAGTACAATACCGGAAGACTTGCATAAAGTCTTCCGGTTTGAATTTTTTTTTATATTATTTAATTTTTTTTAATTCATTTTTTTAAAAAATATTTTTATTTTGTAGGTGCAGTACCTTTACACGAAAAAGAACCGATATGTGTGAATACATCAGATGTATTTACAACGACAGAGATATTTGGTACACGAGAAGAGGTGATAAGATGGGTCAAAGACACCGGATTACGAAATAAAGTGACGGTCGTCATCACTCGTTCAGATACACAAACAGGCAAGAGAGGAAGAAAGAACAAAATAATATTTGGTTGCGATAAAGGTGGGAAATACAAGGATATTCGTAGTGGAATAGAAAGTGCGACGAAAAAATGTGGATGTCCATTTAAGATCAGGTCGATTCCGACAAAAGATGGATCTGGATGGAAGATTGATGTAAAATGCGGCGTTCATAACCATGATTTACCCGATAGATTAGAAGGTCACTCATTTGTTGGTAGGTTGACAGCGGATCAGAAGCAACATGTTGCTGATTTAACAAAGAGAAAGGTTGCACCCAGAAATATATTGCATTCCTTGTACGAGATTGATCCAGATTGTGTCACTCGTATCACACAAATATACAAGCAAAAGAGTATGATGGAAAAAGAGATAAGAGGTCCTAGAAGTGAGATACAACATTTGTTTAAGCTTATCGAGGCTGCAGGTTATGTTTTTTGGAGTAGAAAAAGAGATGACTCTGAAGTTATTAAAGATATATTTTGGGCACATCCAGATTCAGTTAAGTTGTTGAATATGTTTCCTATTGTGTTAGTTATGGATAGCACTTATAAGACAAACAAATACAGACAACCTTTGTTTGAAATTGTTGGAATGACATCTACCGAGTTGACTTTTGCTGTCGCATTTGCGTATATTGAGTCTGAGCAGACTGAGACTTTTTGTTGGGTGTTAGATAAGCTTAAAAAATTGTTTGTGAAAAAAGATTTATTTCCACAAGTTATGATGACAGATAGAGATCTTGCTTTGATGAAAGCCATTGAAACTGTGTTTCCGAAGACAAATAATTTGCTATGTCAGTTTCACATTAACAAAAATGTTGGTGCAAAAAGGAAACTATTAGTGGATCCTGATAAGCAGGAGTCAATTGGCAAATTATGGACGGATGTTGTATGGGCTAGTGACGAGGTTGAGTATGCACAACATTTAAAAGAACTTGAGCAAGAGTGTGTTGATTGTCCTAAATTTTTTGAGTACGTGAACGACACATGGTTGACACCACATAGACAAAGGTTTGTTTGCGCATGGATTAATCGAGTCCTACATATGGGTAACACGACGACTAATCGGTATGTTTTGTTTTAGATCCCAAAATATACTTTTTGTGAATTTTTTATTTTTCTTACTTAGTTTAAATATGTATTATTATAGGGTTGAGTCTGCTCATTGGAAGTTAAAGCAGATGTTGGGTAACAGTATTGGTGACATGGTAAAATGTTGGGAGGCCATGAATGACAACTTAAAGATACAAATTAGCAACATTCGAGCTTCTTTTCAAAAGAGTGTGTATGAAGTTGCACATGTCCATTCAAGTCCATTTTACACATATTTACGTACTTCAGTGTCGCGAGCTGCATTGAGGCGCGTTGCTGAAGAGTTAAAGAGAGTTGATTATATTGGAACTAACAAAGACAGATGCCGATGTACTCTTAGATCCACCTATGGATTACCTTGCGCGTGTGAGTTGGCAGGGTATAGAATTAGTGGTATTCCGATACCAATTGAGGCTGTGCATGTACATTGGAGGAAACTAAGTATGGAAATTAAGTTGGAAGAAGACTTAGATGAGGAATCAGAAGTGGGTATGAAATCTGCAATGGATGAGTTATGGAAAAGGTATAGGTCACAAGATGTTGTTGGAAGAAGGGCATTACATAGTAGGGTTTATGAACTTGCATTTCCCACAACGACTTCTTTGTTAGCACCACCTGAAAAAATAAAGACAAAAGGTGGAGTCAAGAAAAAAGGCAAAAAACCTGAAGGGTATGATGTTTACAGGGATCCTTCGTATCATGAATATGTTGATCAAGCATCACAATCTTCACAACGACAATCTCAACCATCACAAAATTCAAAAAAGAAATCTCAACCATCTCAACCATCACAACCTGTGAAAAAGAAGTTAAAATTAACACAAACTTCACAGTCATCTAAACGGTTCATCCTTCAATTTCCTTATCATATTAGGTCATTCATTGATGACGTTGTCAACGTAATGTCAGATGGTAATTGTGGATTTAGAGTGATTGCTTCATTGCGGGGTTATGCCGAAGATCAGCTTTATATGCCAATTTATTTGCTGATCGGTTAGCTGAAGTGAGAGATTCTTTGAAGATAGAGGGAAGTGGTTCTCAACCAATAGAGAAATGGTTGACTCTACCAGATATGGGTTACGTGATTGCGAATCGGTATAACGTGGTACTTGTCTGTCTAGGAGTCGAATGTTTGACTTTCTTCCCTATGACAACTACATTCTCACCCAATGTCTCATTTTATTGCATTGGATTTGTAAACTCCAATCATTGGATTCAGGTAAACATTGTTATAATTTGATATTATTAGTAAATTATTTGAGTAACATTAAATAATGTATTGTTTAATTTTGAATATAGGTTAACATGAAAGAAGGACTTCCATTGCCACCAGTGACAACAGATTGGAGGAACTTTCGTTCTCCAGCAGCAACATCATGGATGGTAGGATTTGCTGCGCGTCTACAACATTGGCAACAACTTACGCCTATATTACAAACTCATTATAAATTATAAACTATGTTATTCATTTTTATTCATGAATTATATTATATGTTTTAATTTCATTATGTTTTTCATTTTTATTTTCACTTAAATAACATATAACATAAATTGGATTCAGGTAATCGAGAAACTATAAATAACATATAACATAAATATCAGTTCAAATGTCAATATATTAACAAACAAAGTCTAAGAAATAATATGACATAAACATAACTATACATCACTGTGAACGAGCAATACGTAAAGCTGCAAACAGATCAGCAAAATGTGGATCATCCTCTTCAGCTGCATTCTGCTGAAGGTAGCGATGAATCAAGGTGGACACAGAACCCCATGCAGGATCAGATGGTCCCGCATCGTACTCAGGAATAGATGCAACTGGCGGCTCATCATAGGGCTCATCATAGGTAGGAGGTACCAATCGAGGATGCGAAACACGATAATACCACTCTAGGTATCCATCCTCTACCTCAAATGGGATAGTCGCCCGTGTAGCAGAACGAATCACCTGGCCAGCGCTCTGGGTGTAACTAATCCACTCAACATCAATGTCACCAGCCATCCTAGGATCAATGGGTGCAGGTGGAATGGACTGACGGTATCCAAACTGTCGAAGACACCTGTCAGGCATGTATGGAACAATAGTATCTCCCCACCTCAAACAACCCCTGAATAGAGAAATCTCATCAAAACGACGATGAACTCTATGATCCTCGAACGGCCTCCATATGACATCAGTCGGTGTCAGCTCATCCATAATGGGTCGCAACTCATCCACCTTTAACGCCCCCTGTTTGTACGTCCACCTCATCGCACGCGGGAGTCCACAGTTCTGAGCAGGTATCCAATTCTCTCCTTTTTTCCTAAGTGTAGGAAAATACTCGTGAATCCAGCACTGTTAAAAAAACAATAACATAATAATTAAATAGAACATAATGAACTTAATAAAATTAAAATTAGAATTAAAAGAAAATCAATAAACTAAATTTAATATATAACTTTAACATAATAAACTGAATTTAAATATATACCTGTAGGAGAGTCGGATAACCACCAAGCTGTTTGCAGCTAAACATAGATGCATCTCCAAGAAACCTATACAGTGTCACCAATGCAGCTGTTGCCCAACTATAGGTGGACAACGCATCCAGGTCCCTAAATAATGCCAAGTATCGCGCCTCCACGAGTGTAAATGACTTATCCGCAAAGATGGTGCAGCCCACTATCACCATCAAATAACATCGGGTCGCAAATGCCCAACGTGAAGCTGCTCGATGCTCTACGAATCGATCATATAACCACTCTATCTTGAAGTACGATCCTCTGCACTCACGAACCTGGAAAAGTGCCGCTCTCGATGTCACTCCAAGATAGTCAACAGCCCACTCAATGGCTAACTCCTCACTGATGGGTTGAGGGTTCCAGAATACCCCCCTAATAGGCAAATGAAGCAGACATGCCACATCATCGAGAGTAATCGTCATTTCACCGAACGGCAGGTGAAATGAAGATGTCTCTATATGCCATCTCTCCACAAATGCAGAAACCAAGTTTGCATCAATCTTCTTCAAACTCGATCTCTGTAAGGAAGCTAAACCGGATCTAAATATGATACCCTCAATCTCCGGTGGAAGCTGCTGTGGAACCATCTGGGTCAACTTCAAACCATGTCCAGCCACCTTCAGTTCCTTCTTCGCCCCCCTCTCCTGAAATCAAATAAAATTAAACAAATTAGATAAACAAATTATATAATTTCGGTTATTATTCAAAACTAAATAATTATAATTTCATTACCTCGCCAAACCATACACGGCTCGCCACGTGATGCTCGTACGAAACCAAAAGCCTGGTATCGTACGGACCACCAGGATACCCCACAGGGTCAGCTGCAGCTGCAGATGTACCAGCATCATCTGCGCGTGATCTACTCGTCTCGCCCCGTCCCATCGATCGCACTGGAATCCTCCCATCTCTGCCGCGTGATCGAACCACTGAAAAAAAACAGAAAAACAATTATTTAATAAAAAAAAAAAAAAAAAAAAAAATTTCCGGAAGACTTTCTTCAAGTCTTCCGGTACACACGAAAGCATTCCGGATGACTTCAACAAAGTCTTTCGGTAGGCATTTTTTTAAAAAACTTTCCGGAAGACTTTGATGAAGTGTTCCGGTAGTCATCCAAACCATACCGGAAGACTTTCATAAAGTCTTCCGGTACCGGAAGACTTTCACAAACTCTTCCGGTACATTATTTTTCATTCCGGAAGACTTACTTGTAGTCTTCCGGTAAACACGTGCGAAAATCAAAAAAATTTTTCTCTCTGTAACTTTTGGACGGACGGTAAAAATGGAAAGTGAATTGGAATTAGTAACTATTTATATGAGGGCATTTTGGTCAAAAAAAATATTTTGGGGGGGTACAGGTATAATTGGGGGGGTGCGGGGTAAACTCTTCACATATCAATTCCAAGATTTAAGGCGCCTTCAGCATGGATCAAGAGATATTTTAACGGAAGATTCGAAGCCCATATTAATATAAGTATTCTATTTTATATTTAGAAGAGAAATATTATGATTTCTATTATTTTATTTATCATTTTAGTATAACTTAGGATCTATCATTTTTTGGATGTTGATATAATTTTTTAATAGTTCATGGAAGTTGATTTGTTTCACACTGTTTAATTAGAAAGAAGCAAGATGTGGAATGCCAAACGCGGTTATCTGGAAAATCTGTCCAAGGATCATGAAAAAGCAATGCTGGAATTGGAGGCTTGGAGAAATAAACTAACTGCAATTAAAATTCTCTGTTTATACAATCTCCGTACGGAAGATTAAAGGACAAAATGTTTATGTTTGACAAAAACATAAGCTCACATTTCTTTTTTCTACTTCTTTTACTTTCTTCATCATTCATCCTTATACATACATTCGAAGTTCGATCAACCTTATCTAATTTTCTCATTTGATCAACTCTGAAAAGCATTCTTCCAACATAAGGTAACACTGAGTTTCTTCTCTATATTGTTTATTTATTTTACTCAATGTATTTGTGTTGCACTTTCTTTGAACTTGATTTTACTATTATCCTTTTCAGATGCACTGGAAATCAGAACATACTCCTGAATCTGATTTGGGATACTATCAGCGTAAATATTTCAACGAGTTGAATAATGATTACTATAATTTGCAAATCTCTGACTATGTATTTAGGTGTCTGTTATGTTTCAAGACATATTATTACTCTTTGACTAACCTTTTGGGACATTCTTCAAGGATTGTTGCTGACATGCATGGTGAGACTATGAAGGAAATCGCTAAACACTATGCACTTGCAAGGTATCTTGACTTTAAAATTTCTCATGATAAGTCGCATGATATGAATGTTGATGTCGATAAGTCACTTCACGTGAATATCGCTAAAGATAAATCATCTAGAGTGAATGTTGCTGATGATAAGTCACTTAATGTTAGTATTTTTAGTCAAAAACCTCCGGGAAAAAGATGATTTGAAAACTATTTCTTGAAAAGAAGCTGAAGATAATAAGAAAACCTTGAAGCTTGTATCTAGTTTGGAAAACACTTTAAAGCAGAAGAACAATGAATTGGAACAAACAACAAGCAAGTATGATGAGGTTAATGTGCCACTGGCAAGATTAATTAAACAAAAAGAGGAGATGGTAGAATATTTTAACAAGGGTATGTTGATATTGAAAGTGGATTGTTCCAATTATTATAAGTATTCTATTTTACTATATTTAGAAGAGAAACATTATGGTTTCTGTTATTTTATTTATCATTTCAGTATAAATTAGGATCTATCGTATTTTGGATGTTGAAATAATTTTTTAATAGTTCATGGAAGTTGAGTTTGTTTCACACTATTTAATTAGAAAGAAGCAAGATGTGGAATGCCAACCGTGATTATCTGGAAAATCTGTCTAAGGATTGTAAGTTCTGAGTTGGCAGCAATTTTCGCAAAACATGTTGCTCGGAAAAATGTTATGAAGAATGTCTTGCCATAAGAATAGAACACCACTGCATGTGGTACAAGATGTCAGATCATAAGTCCTGACATGGTTGCTCAGACATCAGTACAGGTACTGAACATGATGTTGAAACATTTTCAACTGTAATGACAATACTGTTGTCATGTGTTACAACAAATGTCATGACATCTGGGTCCAGAACAACATGTGCTACTATCATCATGTTTATCAGACAGAAGTTGAAGGAGGTGTCAAGACATCCTTGTCTGCTATAACAGAAATTGTTGTTGTAATTTCTAGTACAACAGGTGCTGCTGATATGTGTGCCTCAGGAAGATGTCAAAGGAGATGTCATGACATCTATCTCTATTACAGCAGGTGCTATTATTGTTTATCTCTTGACATATCATATTTAATTTGATAAGCATCTCTTGGATACACCTCATTAATATGCACATGTCAAGGAGATTAATTAGGAGCAAGTCCATATTTAATTGGTTTTTTGAAAAAGGATCTTGGGAGACTATTTAGAAAACTAATGATTTCAATGTTCCTATTTTTATGGAGAAGATCTTGCAACTAATGATTTAAATGCTCTTATTTTTATGGAGATGATCTTGCTGCTAATATAGAACGCCTGGAAATATTTTGTGCTGATTTAAAGGTCTGAAAGTTTCATTCAGAATTCACAAAGAAATATATAATAAGGAGATTATTTAGGAAACTAATGATTGAAGACCTATTTTCTTGGAGGTTAATTTGCAGAATTTGTAACAGCAAATATGTTGTGTTTTGAAGGTCCAAATCCAGTTGGGAAATAGGTTATAAATAGAAGCATTGTAACATAGTTTTATTAACAAGCCGTGAATAGAAAAGATGTAAACATTAGGGATTTGTTTGTGAACCATTCTCTAGCAAGTTGGTATTTGCGAGCCACTCTTATATCATTCTGATATTAGGGTTGGATTGAGTTTATTGAGTTGTATGTTATCCACTCTAAGCTTTTAAGCATGAGTGTTTGTGTTCTTGATTGAAGCTTTTAAGCAAAATCAAGTTTGTCTTGGAAGAAGTGTTATTCCCTTTATTTGTAAGTTTCTATTATAATCACAATGTGTGATTGACGGGAAGTGAGTAGGAATGCTCATATACTAGGAGTGAGGAACTCTTTGGTAGAAGTTTCATTGAGTAGGGATTAAGTGAAAAGTTGTAAACTGGGATTGTTTAGCTTCAAATTTATACTACTAATAGTGGATTTCCTTCCTGGTTTGGTAGCCCCCGAGTAGGTGAGTTTGTACCGAACTGGGTTAACAATTTCTTGTGTTGTTTATGCTTTTCAATATTGTTATTGTTATATGCACTTCCTTGTTGTTTCTATCAGACCAGATGTCTCGATATCCTGTAGGACATCTGGGATCTGTCATACCATAATTTCAAGGATCATGAAAAAGCAATGTTGGAATTGGAGGCTCGGAAAAACAAACTAATTGCAATTAAAATTCTCTATTTATACAATCTTTGTACGGAAGAATAAAGGAAAGAATGTTTATGCTTGAAAATAATCTGATTAAGCATTAAGAAGATAATCATAATGAGAGAAATAAGTTATAAGGAGATAAGTTCTTCTCAAGATATATCTTATTTATCTCAATATGATTATCTTATTAACGCTTATGCAGATTATGTTCAAGGGACATAAGTTTTGTTTCTCCGAGCCTCCAATTTCATTATTTCTTTTTCATGACCCTTGGATAGATTTTCCAAATAATCACGTTCGGCATTCCGCATATTTGTTCTTTCTAATTAAATAGTGTGAAACAAGCTCAACTTCCATGAACTATTAAAAATTATATCAACATCTAAATTACGATAGATCCTAAGTTATACTGAAATGATAAATAAAATAACAGAAATCATAATGCTTCTTTTCTAATTATAGTAAAATAGAATACTGATATTAATTGGAACAATTCACTTTCAGTATCAACATAGCTTTGTTAAAGTGTTTATTCATCATTTGCTTGATGTTTGTTCCAACTCCTTGTTCTTCTGACAAGCTTCAAGGTTTTCCTATTATCCTCAGCTTCTTTTCAAGAAACAGTTTTCAAATCCCTTTTTTTCCCAGAGGTTTTTTCCAACAATACTAACATTAAGTGACTTATCATCAACAATATTCACTCTAGGTGATTTATCTATAGTGTAATTCACATGAAGTGACTTATCGGTATCAACATTCATATCATGCGACTTATCATGAGAAATTTTGTAGTCCCATACCTGCACAACCTCTAGATCCCTCTCATTCCAATGTGAATTCGATTTTTTTTAGAAGCTGTTATGAGTTTCTCATTGTCATGCCTCGTGCATCGACAACTAGGGGTGGGAATAGGCCAGGCCAACTAATAGGGTCCTAAGGCCTAGCCTACATAGGCCAAGGCCAGACCAGGCTTTTTTTTTAAAATAGAAAAGGCCTAGGTTTTTTTTTATAAGCCTACTTAGTTAAATAGGCTAGGCCGCAAGCCATAGAAAATGCCTTAGAAGCCTATCAGGCCGACTTCTTTATTAAATATGAATGAATTTATTGTTTTTATATTGTATTTTATTCTTTATATTAAAATACAAGAGTAAAACTTAGTTATATTTAAGAACTTATTAAAATAAGTTGAAAGAAATCCTATGAATAATGTTATAAGGTGTTTTTATAAGTTCTCTCAAACAAATCATCTCACAAAATTTATGATACTAGGTAAGCTCGGATAAGTCAATGGAAACAAACATTTAGTCTCATTATACTTTTGATTCTCTAGTCTATTTAAACATTTGTTGAATTTCTTATTTACAAATATTTAAATGATATAGGATTTTTAAGTAGGCTAATAGGCTAATCAAGCCTTCGAAAAGGTCAGGCTCAGGCCAAAACATAAGCCTTTGATAGGCTACAGACCAGGCTTAGACTCAGAAATTTTTAGCAGGTCAGTCTCAGGCTTGGCAAAGCCTAGCTCGACCCTGCCTATTCCCACCCCTATCGACAACCACTCCCTCGCCCTTGGATGTTACATGTAACCACTCTCCACCCTTTTCGGCCCTGTCTGTTACAGTGGGGTTTTCCATGATTATAGAAGAAAACAATCGGGAGGATTATATTTCAGTTTAACGAGAAGTTATCAAGATTTTTGATAGCTCTGATGTTCGTAATATATTGGTCAAGTTGGAGAAAAATATGAAAATAAAACTCCTATGTGGCTTGCCTGACAACATACGACCATGATAGAATAGTCACCGACATCTGTATTAAAAATGAAGATTATGAAATACGTCGGTCGAGTAAACATATCTAGTTCAAAAGATCTAACATCACCACAGAATCTCAAATGAGGTTGGTTTTCCTCTTGCACAATGTCACTCTTAAATTAAACACCTCCTCTGCAAGCTTACAACTTGCACAACTCATTTGGTTCATTATAACTCAATAAGAGATATATGTAACTAAAATAATCTCTGACAAAATATGGCGAATTGTGCATTCTATATCAAGGCCTTCTCTTGTATTTCTAGGATATATTAAAGAGTTGTGCATGGTATATGAAGTAGATTTTCCTGATTACTATCATTAACACATATATAGTCAAATGGATGATGATTATGTTCATTATAACTGCATGAGAAGACAATATAGGGCCAACAACCGCATGATATGAACCCCAACACTTCACCAAAACTAACAGGAATCAGTGAGTTTGAAAGATGTCAATAGAAACCCATACACTTATTTTCCATCCATGATGGAAAATAAGTGTATGGGTTTCTATTGACATCTTTCAAACTCACTGATTCCTGTTAGTTTTGGTGAAGTGTTGAGGTTCATATCAAGAGATATAAGAAGAAGAAGAAGAAGAAGAAGAAGAAGAAGAAGAAGAAGAAGAAGAAGAAGAAGAGGAAGACCTAAGGAGTGTGAGGAAGATCCCGAGTGTAACACCCCAAATCTACCCGGCGGAAATTCATAAATCAGAGTTTCAAAAATTCAACAACAAAATATGATCCCACATTTTTTACTTTAAAAAAAACTTCATTTATTTTCATATATCAAGGATACATAACACTTTCATTTAGGATGAAACCATAACAACAACTTTTATTTAATTCTTTGAAATAAAGAAACTTTTAAAAATAGACAGCGGATTCAATAATACTCAACTATACATCGTTTAACAACTTGTTCAACTTAACAACTTAGTAACAACATGTTTTTAATTAAAACAAATTAAAATAACAACAACTTAATATAACAACAAAACAACTAAGCGTTCATCCCCCCGAGTGTTACGTATCAGAGCACCGACACCGACTCGAATATTGAAGATAACAATCTTCCTTCAAGATAACCTGCACGTTACCAACATAGGGTAACATTCAAACAGAAGGGGTGAGATATCGAACCATATAAACAAGAGTATTATAATTACTACGCTAGATAGAATCATACAATTTTCATACTATCCAACAACAACATCTTACCAATCACCCCTAAATAATCAATATTCTTTGTCAACTTAATTCACACATCCACATAATCAATTTCAACTATAAACTCAGCATAGACACCTTCATTAACTTCGACAAATATATACAACATATTCAACTTCTTCCATATCAGCATAATCAACTTTATGAACATAAACATATAAACAACTCATGCAACATAATCGTATAATCAACTTATTCAACATAATCATATAATTAACTTAGCAACATAATCGACTTATTCAACATGAAACCACTTACTCAAAGTAATCAACATAAGCCACTTAATCAACTTAAATCTTCATAAACAACTTAATTAACTTGAGCAACGTAAACGACTTTAGCAACTTAAGCAACATGAACAACTTTATCAACTTGGCCACATAAACAACATAAATAATGCGACACAGGATGCGACTCGACTATACATATGCATGTGGTACCATTTGAGTAAAACTCCAACTTAGAATATACTAGGTTATCAAGGTATCTGCAAGGCATAAGCCTTCAACTTAAATATTTTTCCATTCCAGGCCAACGTGGTGAGCATCCGCTCTAACTTAGAAGTGCAATGTATGTCATGCAACCAACAATGCAACACATAAACAACGAACAACTCAAACAACATACAACAACAACGTAACAACTTAAATTCAACATAATTCAACATTGGCCATAGGCCTACAACTTTCAACGTTGGTCATACGACCTACAACTTTAATAATCAACACTGGTCCTTCGACCTTCAACTTAAAAATATCCACATACCGATACAAAACAACATAAGTAACTATACTAGAAAAATGCACACGTTCAACACAAATCAACAAAATAAACCAACTAAAATCACCTACTAATTATTACGAACTACCTCATCAATTTTCGTTAAATTCTGGACAACTAATTTTATCGCATAATTTCACCCGGTCGACTAAATCGGTACTGTTTTCACTACTATTACTGCTGCCAATAATTCTCAACGAATCTGTTAAATTCCAGCTTACTGATACCAACATATATTTTCTTATAGCAACCCCGTCGTCATTAACATCCTGCCTTGATACAAAAACCAGCTACTGCTACTGTTATGTCTAAGTCCTCCACATTATTATTATTCTTTTGCATCATTAAGTCGGTTACAGTGTTAAGGCATAAATTATTTATCTGACCACACCACTCATTAATTGGTAATTTTACTAATCATGTATATACTAATTATTTGCTTCAAGAATTTCACAAAATATTATAAAATAATACTTAATATAGTGATGTATTTCTAACATGAGACTTAGTAGCACAAAATATTAAATGGCCCCCACCTACAAGGGATGACCTGCGCGATCCCCACCATACTTTTACATGGCTTGCGACATGCTTCATGTACAAGGGGTGGCCTGCGCCATGCCCCAATGTACAAGGGGTGGCCTGCGTCATACCCCATACATCCCTCATGGCCTGCGCCATAATTATTCTACCATGGGTGGCTTGCGCCACCCTTCCTTGATAATGGGTGGCATGCGCCACCCTCGGTCTAGGGGTTTCGTCCCCAATTCCAATTTTTTTCCAGCAATCGATTAATCCACAACGAAAATTCACAAATCAATTGTAATCATATCACAGAAAAACATATTTTTGTCATTATAAATCGGAGCAACACAAATCAACACAAATTCAACAACAGACAATATGAAAATCATAAAATCTCAATCCCACATATTAATCATCATAATCCCCCGATTATAGAGTTCGAACCCCACCCTTACCTTAATCGGTGGCCGCTTCGAATCTCCGATCGACTTTCCGATTTGGCTTCCGACGGCGCCTTCTCGTAACCGCTCTCCACTTTTCTTCGTTCTCCAATTTTACTCGTTCTAACTTTTACACGTTCCACTTTTTCTCAACTTCTACTGATACTTCTTCTCATCTTGACTAATTCTTCTTTTATTTCTTTTTATTAAATAATAATAATAATAATCCAATTAATAATCAACTAATGGGCCTAACTGCAGCACTCCCTTAATTTGCTATTTAGAACATGCTTTCAAGCCCACTAATTAATCCACTGCAACAACCATAATATTAACTCCGATAATATTTCTACGGTTTCCGACTTATTTTTTCGACTTAACAACTTAATTTACCACAATACCAAATTGACCGAATAATAGTTCACAAATAAATACTTATTCTCGACTTAATCGATTAACTTCCGATTATCCACCAAACGGTCCAAACAACCCTAACAACATATCCAACAATACCCGGAGGGTATTCCATATCATATTCCACAACTTATATCAACTTAATTAATTAAATTCGACTTAAACCAACTTATAATTATCAACATAATATTTCAATATTTTAGAAATCAACTTAAATCAACGCGACTTAACACAACATGTCACGATTATATTTAATTAAATAATTAATTAAATAAACGGGCGTTACACCGAGGAATATGACTCAGACGAGTAAAAGCTTTAGCCACTCAACTTTGAATTGTTAGCATTTTTCTTAATCTTGTTTTATTTGCTTTTTTACATTTGTTCGGAATGTATGTTATTTCATTGTATTTGTTGAAATGAACTCCATGCACACTCAAACCATTTTATCTGAATTTTTACTACATCAAACTGATGAAATATGATGAATCTTGGAATCATAAATGACACGGGCACAACATGTATTCTACATTGATACAGAGGGCTTGTGGCTTGCTACACAATGCGTTTAGTATACTTTGTTACACAAAGTTGGCTAAGGGAGAAGCTTGGGGCTAGGTAAGGTCCTCCACGTTCCACTCATTATTTTGTTGTCGGAGGACATACAAATATTTTCTGTAAGAGTGAAATACACAAATATCAAAGCTAGTACCTTAAACATGTTTAATTTAAATTATTTCCACGATTAAATGTCAATTTCTAAATTTTTCTATGAAAAAAATACTGTCAAAGAAAATTTGTCTACAGACAGTTCAGATGATGATTTAGACAATCAAAATACATAGAATCACAAACGATAAATTGATAACAAAAGGTTAAAGAACAAACCCTTTTGAGCCTTAAAATGAAGAAAAAAAACTTTCTAATGTAACAATCCTTAACCAATTTAAAATAAAAACTATATTCACCGCCTTATCTTAATAATAGAAGAGCATACAAAAGCAAGAGTATTGCAAAATCACAATTTGAGAAGAAAAAGAAAAAGGAAATGTTTTGAAAAAGAAAATTCAAGTAGTATTAGTGTAATAAAAGAAAAATAAAATGTTTTGACATAAAACAATTCAAAAATTAAGGATCAGGTACAAAAGAAAAATCACCAAAACAAAATGGTTCTAAGAATGGTGACGTAAAGAAAGTGAACTTTTGAAAAATATAATTTATGCTCTCTTATCTTTAAGCTTTTGAATTCAAGGAAAAATCAATATTTTTGTAAGTCCATCAACATTACAACCAAAAGAATGATCTTAGTGATCCATGAATGATGATATGTCTTGTGATACTGTTGAGATGAAATACAAAGTATTTATATAGTTCATGCATTGTGTGGTTTTTGAGGGCTACAGTAGCCATTGAGAAATACTTAGTGAGACTATGACTTTTGATGAATTGATTAACAGTCAATTTATATATGTTTTAAAAATCTTACTTTGGTCAAGCAAATGATTCACCTTTTAAGCTACGGTTTATGGATATTCACGAGGTTGATCAAGAACTTACATTTGAAAAAAATATTATGGCATAAAAAAATTCTTGACCAAAGTCAATTAACCTTTCAGTGAAACATGCATTCAAAAGAATTTTTAAAACCATTTGATTGATTTTGTTTGAAGACGAACAAAACATTATTTTGGGAGAGTTGGTATGTGTCAAACTTACGTAAAATACGTCGACACTATTAACCTATTTTACAAACAATCAATATAAAAATCCTCCGACTTATTTATAAATAAAAGTGATTGAACATATGTTTGGTCTTTCCTATCATATATTAACTAAAACACTAAAATAGGTTTTTTTAAAAAGGATTTATTGTTAACATCGAAATCTCAATTTTATTTTTTGTTATTTACTTCACATATCAAAACAAATATAAAATTCTTCTCTACTTAAAATCTTATAAACTATTGAACGGTCTTTGTAACTATCAATCTCTGTGTACACGATAATTATAAAACTTACTATTTTGTGTTGAGCAACAATAACACGCTACATTTCACCACGGTTGGAATTCTAACCATGTGAAAATTTGCGCTTTCGTATTATTTTATAATTTTTAAGTTAAAAATAAATTACATCAAACGAGTCTAATGAGACAGCATTGCATGGAATATGCATGTCAACTAATTCTAAAAATGCAGACCTCCTTTATTACTAAGCTATAAGAAAAATGGAGAAATTTAAAATTAAAAAAACAAAAGAATGCGTGTGATTCAGAGTATAAAAGTATGAATGTTATCTAGATTTGTTTTTCCGTGGAAGTGTAGTACATCTGATCTTTGCATTCTTGTTCACTTGTGAAAAAACTTCCAGATATCTCTGTCAGCCAAATCCTTAACTAAATGAACTCCAAAAATGCCTTCCTCATCTACCACATTTCTCAGCTGTTTTACTCCATTACTAAATCCAACATGGTGTTTCTTAGTTGGAGCTAGATATACTACTCCATATTGAGGCCTTATACACTGTTAAGGAAACAGAAACCAGAAAAGAGGAATTATATGCCGCAGATATGAAGATTAGTATAGCATTAAGGTAAGAAAGGAAAGAAACAAACCTTCTTAATGAGAGCATACAGCTTCTTCAAAGAGGTAACAGAGTATGGAATCTCTGTCATTAAAATAATATCATAGCCACCATCCCCTTGATCTGCTTCGTTAGCCCTTTCCCATGCTCGACTTCCCGAGAGTTTCCTAGACCTTCTTGAACTAGATTCATGTCCCACGAGGCTGCCTTCTTGACTACTACATCCATCCAAAAAATCTTCCTCGGAGAAGCTCAAACTCATTCCAGGTGTCACTTCACATCCATCATTTTTCACAGTAGACAATACAGCAGGTAGTTCATCCCAGTCTCCAGCATAAAAGTTAACTGATGGTGCCAGAGCCTGTCTTGAAGGAGTAAGGGGAGTTTCTGGCTGTCGACTCTGCCTATCACGAGCTTGCTTCAGATTACCAAGGACATTTGGTATAGTTGTGCATCTTATAGTCTCGGCACTCTGATCTTGAAAATGCACCATGGAAGCTCCCTGTGAAATAAAGAACCATTTAGATGAATAGAAGCATATTATTCCAATAAAATTATAGCTATTATTTGTTATTTTCCCAACCAAAAAACACTAAATTTTTCTCTTCTTGCCTTGGAATTTGTTTGTAAGTTTACAATATTACCGAAAAAGAATCTTAAATCTTAAGGTTGGTTGCACCAGAATATTGTTCTGTCTCTTATAAACTTTTGTCAACACATGGAAGGTGTAAAAAGAAGGTGCAAGAACATTGCATGGGGAAACCCAATTTTGACACTGTTACATTGAATAATTTAAACTGAAAATGCTGATTGTAGTTCAAGTATTTAAACGACAATAAACCAAGACCTACACAAACTAGATAAATTCAAGCTACCAAATACACACAAACTAGTGACAAATGACTTAGAAAAAGAGATAGTGAGCCCTGAGACCTCAAGTACAACTATATACCTTCAAGCAAGCAAAGATTCCAGGAAGTCCATAGCTACAGTTGAGCTGCAAGAAACGTGAAGTAGATTATTAAACTATGAATAATAAACTCTTATATACCATTTAAAATAGTTGAAAAATATGGATTAAGGGAGAAAAAAAGAAAGCAATCTCATGATGATGATGTAGCTAATGTTGAGAGCAATTGAAAAATGAGAGCAAGAGAGTGAGCACAAGGAGAATTAAAGACAAGCAAATCAATAATATCTTAGACAAGTTACCTGAAGTACTCTTTTTCCTCTGAAGGACAGTTGCCCATCGCGAATCTCATTCTTAAGAACACTGACAAGATCAATGGAACTGGCCCAGGATTTTAGATAGCCTACAAAGTCAGATAGATCAATTTGATATGGCCCTTCCTTTGTATTGATTGAAAACAAATTACATGTATAATATATCAATATGTAATTGTTAAATGATATTATCCTCAACAAGAATCATGTTATTATTTTTCTGACACAAAATTGGCTTTGTAGGTTGGTTAAATAATTTGAACTGATACCGCATTAACCTTAGGGACTGTCCTTTCCTTTCATGCCAAAAAAGATTTTGCTCTGAATATCAAAGTATACTAAGATTCTCTGCTATATTAATTCGATAAATGTGTTATTTTTACATAGTAATGCACTAGAAAGAAAATATCGCTTCACAGGAAAACTATCACATGTCTAATGAATACAGACTGAAATTTCATGTACTTACCATCCTGTCTTGAGGATATTGTCTCTGAACTACCAAACCCTATGATATCAGCAACACTTACTATTCCCTGCAGAAGATTTAAGATAGCATCAGTTTCCTCCCAGGTATTAAACTAACTGATATACATTAAGCTCTAAAATTATGTCGAGAATGTTGAAGACAAAATTTACATGAGAAAATTTTCAAGAAAATGAGGAGCCGAAAGAGTTCTTGTTAAGAAATATTGTAAATTCATCATTCAAAAGCGCACGAGATACAACAGAAATGTAAACTAAAGGATCTTATTGAGCACATTTGGTAAACATGCCTTTGGCAAAATAATATCAAAGGATAAAACCTGCATCCCATTTTATTGATATGGATTTGGGGTGCATGTATTGTTTGCCAACTGCACCACATCCCAATCGAGAAAGTTATTTTATCTTATGATCAAATTAAAAAATCAAAAGATACGCATTGAACGATTGAACTTCCAGGCACACAGTTAATTTATAATTTTATGTAATTGTCTTCCTATTGATACTAACCAAATGAAAGAATGGAAACCAACCTGAAATCCTTCCACTATCATTGATTCAACAATAACACTAATATCATATAAAAAATTTAATTAAGGACACAACCCATCTAATTATGCCTCCCTCAGAAAACACTTATTATGAAATGAATTATGCTGAGAAACGTACCTTAAAATGGTCAATATTTTCCCCGCCTTCCTTGTCAGTGTGAAATGCCTGCAGAGCATATATTTAAATCCGTTACACCTAACCCCAAAAGCAAGCAAGAAAAAAAATCAACTAAAATGCCTTAAATGCTAGGTAAAGTTTCTTTTTTATGTTGTTGGGTGATTAATTGCTTGAAGATAAAAACGGGAGTTGTACCTTTGAAGGAAGAATCTCCACTGCCGGTGACGCAAGATGAATATCTTTCTCAAAAATGGAGGATGCTATACTGAGACTTCCACGATCATGAGGCATTAAGCCAGGCAAACATTGTGCAAGTATTGCCGGTGCACGCATCGTAACTGGTACTAAGAAGCAATATCCCGAAACTGACAAGACAAACTACTCTTAAAATTAGAATTCGCGATAGGATACACCACTAACGCTACCTACCAAACCGTTACACTTACATCACACCTGTTAATCACTTTCAATGGATTGGGATATTAACCAATCAAACCAATAACTCATATAATAACCATCATGATCATGTATTCCAAGTTTCAGATTATTCGAACATTTGAATGTATGTCGCTTAATAATGACAGTTACTTATATTTTCATAACACTTAATATATATACTACTATTAAAACAAAAACAGTTTAATAATACAGTAATAGTATTAATTTTCATAAACTTGAAATACCTATTCCATAATCAATGTCACATTCTAACATAAATTATTTAGTATAAGTATAAAAATCTAGCATCCGGTGTTAATTGATCATATCACTCAGAATTAAATAAATAAATAATTAAACTATAATCAGAAATATGTGTAGACTCATGAAGAAAAAAAAAACTATACACATACACCTAAAGAAAGGGCAAAATTTTGGGAAGCAAATAGAACACTATTTGGTTTCCAATAAACAAGGAGATTGAAATCGAAGATTTTGTGAGTAAGAAAATTAAGCGATAAAGAGAAAAACAAGAGAATCAAACAATACAAAATAAGCGATAAAGAGAAAAACAAGAGAATCAAACAATACAAAATAAAATTTGAAGTAAAATTCATACGAAAAAGGTCTAATTAGACATGATCATAAAAAGTAATAATAAATATTAAAAATGATAATTGAGGAATCGAAGAATACCTGAAGGTAGAAGATGCAAAGAGAAGAATCTGAGTACGATTTGGTGATGAAATGAGAAATGCGATTGAAAAGTTTTCAAAGATGTGTAAAAACTAAAATGGAATGTAAGAAAAAAGTGAAAGAAAAAGGAGAAACAGAGAAGAAGCTTCGACGTCAGAGCCTGCATTGGAATTCCCAAAACACCCTTATTGGTAGTTGAGCAGTGTGTTGTGGGGTCTCATCAGATCGCACGCTTTTTGTCTTTTTCCTTTTGGTAATGAAAATGCATGTAGGTGTTCACAATGGAATATCGAATAATCCCGTTTTCAATAGCATTTTCCATTATTATATTATAGCACTCTTTTTTAGACAGCATAATAGAAATATGTACGGTGTACTAACCCACACTATAAACGATTTTTTTTATTATTTAAAACCAAAAGGTCATTCATATTTTTTTAATTCCAATTTTTATGTTATAAAAAGATGTACACATCTGAAAAAGAAAAAAAAAATTAGTATCAGTGTCCAAAACTTATGATCAGTGTCTATGTGTCGGAATATGTGACTAATTCCTTGTCAAGGTTTTCTTCTTTCTTTTGTTCAAATTCAAAGATTGAATTCAACCCGGATTTTGTTTTCTTTCTTTTCAAAACATGACAATGAGTTGACCTTAGGAGGGAGAGGAACGTTCGTCTCAATTTCCGACTACCAGCTGGTCCACCAATGTGTCAGAAGACCAGATATTTTCTATTCCATTTTATAAAATCAAAATTTCATTACAGTATCTATTGACCAGTTTTTTCTTATAAAATATTAGTACATGCATTAGGTTACTTTGTAGGGATCAGATATATTTAATTAGTACAAATTGAAAAGTAAACACATATTTCACTAGTATATTTTAAGAATTCAAAACACAATATATGATCACAAAATGTCATAGCTGTGTAGAATAATTTACATTGAACAATTGCAAACATTTAATTGACCAAATGCTTTGAAAAACTGCATAGTTATTGAACAAAAAAACTCAACAAGGCTAGTGGTCATATGATAGCTAAAAGGATTATACAGAAAACAAATTGAAGAAGCAGTGTCAATGCATCAAAACTACCCATTAACATTGATAATAAAATTGAATGTATTCAAATAAAGATTTTTATTTCATGATAAAAAACAAAGGCGATTAAGGTTGTGGCCTATATCGACAACCATACCCTAACATATACATGTTCTTCAATTAGCCTACAGTAAAAGAGGTTAGATCATGTAAAGTTATGTCAATGGAGTTAAAGGCCTAATTAGGTTCTAAGTCATGACATCATTCACAAGTTGCAGTCATTTTTTCTCTACAACCTACCTATGCATGTGCTTGTGATCTATTCAAGATATTCCTCCAGCAGAAAACCATCACCAATAAACTCATAATCAAGTTCCAGCCCCTCATGTCCATCAAACTCCTTGAGCCCCACCAATGTCTCAATTGCAAACTCTTGGTCAATAGCAAAATATTCCAAAGGACTGTCCATGTTTGAATCAAAAACAAGTCTTTTCCTAGGCGAGTTACAAAATGAACTTTCCTCAGAATCCCAATCAAATTCTCCTTCAAATGGCCAAAAAAGTGGTTCATCACAATTAAAGGAAGAGATAGTAGAAACTGGAGGAAGAACCACATTACCCCAATTTATCCTATACGATGAGAGCGGAGAACCATCTTGAACACACTCTAGTCCTTGTTTGGAGTCTGAAATCCATTCATTGTTTTCTTCTTTGTCAAGTCTGAGTAAAGAGTCCCAGTAAGTTGGCATGCCTACATCTGAGATATCGGTGAAAGAATCACCACTGAAGCTTAGAGGACTAGAAGGGTCCTCCGATGTCATTGAATCTGAGAGCCATCCAGAATCTTCATCTTCAAGACTTAGTAAAGAAAAAGAATGCCAATAACATGCTTTGTCCATATTCCACTCGCGGTCTTCCTCTTCAAGTTTGAGCAAGGAGTCCCAGTAACGAGGTGTGTCTACATCTGAAAAATCAGTGAAAGAATCACTGCTGCTGTAGCTTAGAGGACTTGAAGGGTTCTCAGATATCATTGAATCTGAAAGCCATTCAGAGTCTTCGTCTTCAAGATTCACCAAGGAATGCCAGTAACTTGTTCTGTCAAAATCAGAAATCTCCGAGTAAGCATCAAAATAGGTGGGTGTGGATGAACAAGTACTGTGGGGAGACCCTAAGTTCTCAGAGTAGCTAACTGCATCATCTACTACAGTTGCATCATTCTCCATTCTCTCATTTGGTATGCTTTTGTTACATGAAGAAACATTCTCAAGAGATTTTATTCTGCTGCCGCTGAAAAAGTTGACATTTTCCCTCAACAGAAAGTAAGAACTTGTCACTAAATACAACCAGAAAGCCAACCAGTTATTGGCACCAGAGTGAAATGAAGCAGAATAGCCGTTCTCTTCGACAAATGGCAATGACTTTCTCCTGTTATCAAAGCATTGATGAAGATCCATGTCTTTCTTTGATGATGATACTTGAGGACAAATGATAGCTGCTTCTGTCATGCAATGTTACATATATAGGTTTAACCAAAGAAACAGTGACAGTGACACTGTTACATTTATAGTTTTAACCAAAGAAACATAAGGGTAACTTACAATTTTCTAGAATAGAGGAAAAGAAAGAATATAAAACAATAAAATAAATGAAAATCCATCTCTCAGCACATGACAACAACTGGCTACCAACAATAATTAATGAAAAATAAGAAATATATTATCACTTAGTTCAGAAAATAACAAAACAAGCCATTGGACGCAAAATGTTAAGGGTTATAGTAGATTATAACTACCAAGTGATGACATTTATCATTACTTAAAGGACAAATAGCTCAAAGACGGGAAAATAAATTTGTCAACTATTTCAATCAATAAAGCACGGATACGATACGGGCATCGAACACGATACATATACGACACAGAGATACATCAATTATAGAAAAATCTAGGAGGATACAATTCATTTAAAATATGTATATAAAAGTTAAAATCAAACCTTAGTTAAATCATTCTCGATCAAAAACCAGTTTGCAAAATTTGATAGTAATAATAGGTAATGGAATTATGAGGAAAAAAAATAGTTAAAGTTGAAAGAAAAGTAATTAAAGGAAAATTTTGGAAAAAAGAAAGTGAAGAGGTAATGTTCTAGAAATATGAATACTAATAGTCATGAGATTAACTAGACGTATCTGCAGCGTATGAGAGACGTGTTTACCAATTAGGAATTATAAGAATTTTTTAATTTTTAAATACAAAAAATCAGATACTCCTGGAATATGTATCGACGTGTCGGAGCGTATCGGCGGCATGGATTTTGGAGAATCAGTGCTTCATTGATCTCAATAATGAGTAATAACAAAATGATATCTTCACGATCTAACGACAAAAACAACTACAAAAGGTGGTTAAATAAAAACAGGTGATTAACAGGGAAGTATAGAATAAACTGGATTAAGATATCAGAATTAGAAAAACGGAATCAATCTATAGCTGTAGATAAATCTGTGAAATGTGATGATCATACATGCAAATTACAATCTACGAAACTTTTGGTTCCAAATAGAACTTGTCTTGAGATCTTAAGAAAACAAAATAATTTTAGAAATGGACGGTGGATCCTGAGTAGATCTGCATAAGATGAAATTACTGAGTTAATAACAGATTATTTCATCTAATGCAGTCCATTTGGCGTTTCAATATATCATAAATGTATTGCATTGAAATCGCTTCATGATGATCAGTAATACCTTTACGTAATTACAAACATGCAAATCAAAACAAGAGTAATCACAGTGAACAATAAAAAAAAAAAAATAAAGCTAGTACCTTCGTGATTGTACGGAAAAAGTGAATCACAGTTCCAGAAAATGAGAGAGAGAGAGAGAGAGAGAGAGAGAGAGAGAGAGAGAGAGATAAACCCTAGAAAAGACAAAGAAAGTGCGCCGCAAAAAGATGAAGTGGTTTTTGGAGATGAAAATTTTTCGTTTATATTAAGCGAAAAAAACACCAAAAATGGTAATTTCGCGGTAACCTTTTTCCCGCTTTTGATTGCAATGCAAAATAAAATATCTTCAATCTTGTGACGTGGCGTTCCTTTTGTCTTATCTTGTCGGCAACAAACAAAATGTTACGCCACGTCATCGATCCGTTTACAGTCTAATCTCACATCTCAACCGTAGCTTAGTCTCCCATTAACGGTCTAAAACACCCATCAAAACTCAATCTCATTTAGGGGTTAGGGTTTCATTTTGGTTTTTTGTTAGTTGTAATTGATGATTATTTTGGGAATGAAATGTTACAGCAATTTTTTGGGAAAATAGAATGTGTAGGGATAGATTGGAAATGAATTTGCTTTTAGCAAATATGCATTCCGTTCTATTTAATGCTAGTGTTACAACCATCTAATTTTTGCTTTCTCTTTTCTAGTATATTTCAGTAGCTCAATTCCATGTTTTTCTTTTATTTCTTGTTTCCCATAATTGTTAATTTGTTATGGTACTATTAGTCAAATTTAACAATTGTTAACCATGAAAAGAGAGTAATTTTTTGTCCAAAAAAGTTTCTTTTATTTTATTGAAATTTGGTCCAAAAAATTGTGATTATTTTATTCACTTCATGGGTGACTCTTAACAAATTTGCAGACTCAAATTTGTTTTTCCATATTTTGAAAATGTATCTAAAAATATCCACAATGTTTCAAAAACAAGTCATTTATTCTGAATTTCTCAAAAAATGGTTCAGAGAGCATCTATAGAATCATTCCAAAAAAATTACAAAGATAAATCTTTAAATTAATTCTTAAAAGTGTTTCGCAAGTGAATCATCCACCCCAAATTTGTCAAAACATGGATGAGTGTATCTCCATAAATTTTTAAGGGTAACCAACCAACCTAAGTGGAAAATTATGTCGTCCAAGAGAATCAATAATGAAAACGATATACTTTTATTTACCTTTTAGATTTTTATTTTCCAGGTTGCTACTATCTTTATTTCCCTTGGCTCCGCTCATAGCTTCAATATTTTTCTTCAGAGATTATTCATGGAAGAGGATCATTTCTTCCTAAGTGACTCATCCCTGTGTGATCTCTCTTTTTGATCTCGCCGTTTCTTCGACCTCCTTTTTTAGTATATTCGGTGAATTGTCCTTTTTTTTATACCAATTTTTCAATTGCATCCTTCAGGTGGATACAATTGTTAATGTTGTGTTCGTGATTTTTGTGGAAACAATATATTTCAACTTATCCATTCTAATGAACCATCTCACCGGATATGGGTTATTGATTCCGACTTCTTTAAATTCAATACTTGCACATTCATGTCAGATTTTCTCTTTCCATTTGTTCAAAGGATTGTATGCACAAAATTTGTGTAGGGTTCTCGGTCTCTGTTGTTTTTATGACACTTATTGTCTTTGTCTGTCACCTTTTATGCACAAAATCTGAAATTTACATGTCACATTCTATGATTAGCAATTAGTTTTTAGCTCTAAGAGTTATACACATAAATATACTTCATGTTGTATAATTATTTCCATTGGATTTATGCGTGACAACCACAATTTGGACCATCACTTGCACAATCATTCTACTCATTTATGAAATTTTCATGAAATATTCTGGTTTGAGCTATCATACAATATTTATGAGCCAACAACGTACCAAATGATTGCAACTTTTCCATGTCGCACGATTGAAGTCTTCAAAATCCGAAATTTGCATGACACCATCAACGATTGGCAATTAGTAGCTCTTAGCTCTAATTGTGTTGTGTGTAGATATACTTCATACTGCGTAATTGTTTCCATTAAATTTTTGTGAGTCGCAAAATTCGGACCACCACTTGCATAAACATAGTGTTGAAATACAAGATTTTAAGAAACATTTGAATAAACGGTGTATTTTAAAAAGCACTACGAAGATATTATTATAGAGAATTTTTTAACACACCCCTTAAGTTTCTTAGGTATCTTGTGTGCATACAAAAATACTCATATGTTTCGGATGTGCAAATCAGGACGCACCTTTTTTTTTCTTTCAATTTTTTCCGGATGTGCACATCTGGTATAAGTTCGCATTACCAAAATTCTAACATTATTTCTCACATTCTTATAAATATTGGTTCCGGATGTTACAGATACGAAAAAACCCTATAAATATTGGTTCCGGATGTGCACATCCAGAACATTCCCGTATCTGCAAATCAAAATATTTTATGATACATTTTTCAAACATAATTGACTATGTTATGCAACCAATTTCAATGCTTTCATTGGAAAAAAAAGTCATTAGTGCATTAAAAACTTGGAGTTTTTGAGTGAGAAATGATATTGATGAAGTATGTTTTTTTAGGTTGGTGAGAGTGTGTGTGGAAGAAGAAAGGTTGAGAATGGAGAGAATGGGGGTAGTGATAGTGCAGTTCAAATATATCAGTAATTCTTCTGGATCTGCATATACGAAGATCTTCCGCATTTGCACATCCGGAACAAATATTTTATTTACGCAGTGGTGTGTCCTGATTTTCACATCTGGAATCAGGGGGTATAAGTGGAATTTCGCGTGTGTCTAAAAAACTTATAGGGTGTATTAAGAAATCCTCTTATTATATATAGAGAGATTGTAAGTTAGAGATGCGCCTAAGAGGGGTGAATTAGGCTTTTAAAAATTCTTCGAAGATTTTCCAGTTTTTCGATTCTTTTCTTTTTTATGAAATCTAGGTGCAGAGATGATAAATACGGAAAGTAAAAGAGACATAGTGATTTATCCTGGTTCCCTTCACAATCCAAAGGTACATCCAATCGTCTTTCCAACTGAAAGAGATTTCCACTATTTTTGTTAGAAACTTAGGACAATACACACCTAGTCTTTTCTAATTCTAACAAACTAAAAACAATCCTCTTGGATTTAAACAAGTTTAAAGTCCGATCGAGATTTAACTTCTCACAAACAGACCTTTTGTGTCCACAATCTGGATCACAAGGACAACCTTACTAACTTATCTCCAACAATTCTAAAGATAAGTAGTAATCAAATAAATAAATTCTGAATTTTGTATAAGTGTAGGAAGATAAAACTTTGAATCTTTTATCAATATAAGTATTAATCTTCTCCTTGGAATAAGTATCACTCACAATAAATATACAAGTGTTCTTGAATGAATGAGATGAAACTAGAATGATGTTCTTGAAAAATTATGAAAAGTATCTCTCAAAAAGTTTGAATGTGAACACTTCGAAAATATTTGAAAGATGAAGAGTATGAGTGATATTTGATAATGAAAATTATTGGAGGTGGGTGTAAAATCTGAAAATAATTTGTTTATATAATGCACAAAACACTCTTTCATAAAAGTATGATCAATTGAAAAGATGTCATGGTTTAGAAAATAGAAACAATGAAAATTTTCATGAAAAGTTATCATTTTTCGCATGCAGCTACAGTGTTAATCGGTTAACATCTTTCAATGTTACCAAAGATTTCAAAAATTATCTTGGTTAACTGATTAACCAATCTGTTAACTGGTTAACACTGAAGATTTTTGTGAAAATGATGAATTTTAATGCTTGAAACAAATGGTAATGGGTTCCTATCATTTCTAACATGTAAACTATGCTTGATAAATTTTTTGAACACTTGTATAAATATTTTGAAAAATAATTGTTATACCTTTGAGTTATTCAAAATTGTTCTTCAATTCTTGAAAATATATTGAATGATGTTTGAAGCTTGATCCAAATGATTCTCTTCCTTTTTGCACATACACACTTGAGCAATAACTTGTTGTCTTCATCAAGTGATACATCATGGTAAGTATCCAATTCACTTTAATCTTGTTTTTGATAGCAAATAAGACTTGCATTTCGAGATCGTTGATTTGAGAATGATTGGAGTCTTTTGGAAGAAGCGCATAGCAAATCACATAGTGAAGCATTCAGTCTGACACTGACAAATTTTTGGCATAGCAAAGTACCATTGGAGTTCTTTGACCGTACATCACCACTTCCTTTGGAAACCTGCAAATCTCATAATAATAAACTTCACACGGACCATCTTTGTGGTTCACACCTTTTCGGAGAAAATAACCTTCACACGGGATATTCAACAGAGTTCCTACAATGGTTAAATCCTCATGTATCCTCCTATATCTAATAGTATACAACCTTGACTGGGATTTGTGATTCAGATGAGGAATCATATGGTGGAGAACTTACTGCTTCATATAAAGAGTTGTGCCTCGGAAGTGAAGAAATGTGTCAAATAGAAGATCAACAAAAAAGCATTGCTCAAATTCAGATTGATAGAGTGATGCATTTGACTATCATCTCTGATTTGAAGGAGGAAGTTATATTATTCAACTCAAAACTTGACAATATGACTAAATCTGTAAGAATGTTTAATGGTAGTTCTGATGTGTTGGATGAAATTCTTCAAATTGGGAAGAATGTTGGAGATGTTATATATCTTGGTTATGATAATCAAGTTGTAATGAAGAAAGGAAATATGTATGCAATGAAGCTTATTCAACCTAAAAGAAAACAGGAACAAAATATCAGGTCAAATATCCCAACATCAGAAACGACATCAGAATGATTGCTCGTGAAGTAATACCCAATGATGGAGATGTCATTATTGTGGAAGATTTGGTCACATAAAACCTTATTGTTAAAAACTATATGGTTATCCAAAATAGTCAACACAACCTAAGGATACTCATAGTATGATTAAAACTAGAAATGTGCGGAAACCTAAGGTTGCTTAAAGTGAGAAAGATTTGTCTGAAGACAAAGAGAAAAGTAATGGTGAGAAGAATCATCAGTCTACAGTGATGATCAATGTTGATGATATGAATATTGATAATGTGGCTTCGGATACTAAGAAAAGTAAGGAAGCATCCTCAAATGAGTCAGAGTATGATGTCGAACAAATTGTTCAAGATATCATGCCTCTAACGAAGAAGCAAGTCGCACATGGGAAACAAATTCCTGCTTATTTTAGTGCCTTTTATGCTCTTGGTGATTGGATGTGTTCTACTGTTGATTTGCTTACTTTTGGTTGATTGCCCTTAATGCATAATTGATTGGTTTGTCATATTATGGCTAAAAAAGGGGATAAGTAAGTAGTAGTGTTCGTTAGTCGTTTTCTTGAGGGGGAGTGATTGTTCTGCTGTTGAGGGGGAGAAATTTTGACTAACCATTTGTTGTAGATTTGTGAAGGAGGTTGTGTTGTTTTATTTCCGCTGCTGATTTGATTTTTACCTCTGACCTTTGTGTAAGGTTTTAGTTAGTTTTAGCCAAAATTTGCCAAAATGGGAGATTGTTAGTTCTATCGTTTTAGTGTTGGCATTAATTTTGGTAAAACTAACATAACAACAACATGTTGGACAAAATATCCTAACATGCTGAAGATCATGTTCTATAGCAGGTTTTGTAAGATGTCAAAGACAAATGTCATGACATTTTTGTCTGGTACAGTAGGCGCTGCTATTTTATATCTTTTGACAGATTTGATTTTATTTGATGATTATCTTTTGGATATACCTCATAATTATGTGCATGTCAAGGAGATTTATTAGGAGCAAGTCCAGATTTAATTGGATTTCTTAAAAAGGATCTTGGAGACTTTTTAGGAAACTAAAGATTTAAAAGTTTCTATTTTATTGGAGAATATTTTTGCAGATTATGTGCAACATAATTGTTGCGTTTTTTAAGCCAAAATCCAGTCTAATTTATGGTTATAAATAAGATGGATTTAACCTAATAAAAGTTTGGAAAAATACGAACTACCTCGTCAATTTTCGTTAAATTCTGGACAACTAATTTTATCGCATAATTTCACCCGGTCGACTAAATCGGTACTGTTTTCACTACTATTACTGATGCCAATAATTCTCAACGAATCTGTTAAATTCCAGCTTACTGATACCAACATATATTTTCTTATAGCAACCCCGTCGTCATTAACATCCTGCCTTGATACAAAAATCGGCTACTGCTACTGTTATGTCTAAGTCCTCCACATTATTATTATTCCTTTGCATCATTAAGTCGGTTACAGTGTTAAGGCATAAATTATTTATCTGACCACACCACTCATTAATTGGTAATTCTACTAATCATGTATATACTAATTATTTGCTTCAAGAATTTCATAAAATATTATAAAATAATACTTAATATAGTGATGTATTTCTAACATGAGACTTAGTAGCACAAAATATTAAATGGCCCCCACCTACAAGGGATGACCTGCGCGATCCCCACCATACTTTTACATGGCTTGCGCCATGCTTCATGTACAAGGGGTGGCCTGCGTCATGCCCCAATGTACAAGGGGTGGCATGTGTCATACCCCATACATCCCTCATGGCCTGCGCCATAATTATTCTACCATGGATGGCTTGCGCCACCCTTCCTTGATAATGGGTGGCATGCGCCACCCTCGGTCTAGGGGTTTCGTCCCCAATTCCAATTTTTTTCCAGCAATTGATTAATCCACAACGAAAATTCACAAATCAATTGTAATCATATCACAGAAAAACATATTTTTGTCATTATAAATCGGAGCAACACAAATCAACACAAATTCAACAACAGACAATATGAAAATCATAAAATCTCAATCCCACATATTAATCATCATAATCCCCCGATTATAGAGTTCGAACCCCACCCTTACCTTAATCGGTGGCCGCTTCGAATCTCCGATCGACTTTCCGATTTGGCTTCCGACGACGCCTTCTCGTAACCGCTCTCCACTTTTCCTCGTTCTCCAATTTTACTCGTTCTAACTTTTCCACGTTCCACTTTTTCTCAACTTCTACTGATACTTCTTCTCATCTTGACTAATTCTTCTTTTATTTCTTTTTATTAAATAATAATAATAATAATCCAATTAATAATCAACTAATGGGCCTAAATGCAACACCCCCTTAATTTGCTATTTAGAACATGGTTTCAAGCCCACTAATTAATCCACTGCAACAACCATAATATTAACTCCGATAATATTTCTACGGCTTCCGACTTATTTTTCCGACTTAACAACTTAATTTACCACAATGCCAAATTGACCGAATAATAGTTCACAAATAAATACTTATTCCCGACTTAATCGATTAACTTCCGATTATCCACCAAACGGTCCAAACAACCCTAACAACATATCCAACAATACCCGGAGGGTATTCCATATCGTATTCCACAACTTATATAAACTTAATTAATTAAATTCGACTTAAACCAACTTATAATTATCAACATAATATTCCAATATTTTGGAAATCAACTTAAATCAACGCGACTTAACACAACATGTCACAATCATATTTAATTAAATAATTAATTAAATAAACGGACGTTACAACGAGGAATATGACTCAGACGAATAAAAGCTTTAGCCACTCAACTTTGAATTGATAGCATTTTCCTTAATCTTGTTTTATTTGCTTTTTTACATTTGTTCGGAATGTATGTTATTTCATTGTATTTGTTGAAATGAACTCCATGCACACTCAAACCATTTTATCTGAATTTTTACTACATCAAACTGATGAAATATGATGAATCTTGGAATCATAAATGACACGGGCACAACATGTCACTACTAAAAAAAAGACATTTGGTTAAATGATTTTACATCAGGTATTTGTTAAAAATGATGTAAAAAATCACGCGGTGGCAGTTTCGTAAATAAAACATAAATTGTTATAAGGGATGTTACATCGGTTATTGATAAAAACCGATGTAAAAAGTATTGCGGTGGCAATTTTGTAAATAACAAAAAATTCATCTAAAGCCTTTTACATCGGGTTTTCTAAACCGATGTAAAAAACCTATTAAAAAACAATTAAAAAAACAATTAAAAAAACAATTAAGAAAATTTTTAAAAAAATAAATACCTTTTACATCGGTTATGAGAATAACCGATTTAATATACTGTATAAAAAAAATTTAAAAAAAATTTAAAAAATATAAATACCTATTACATCGGATTCTACCAATTACCCGATGTGAAAAGTTTCTAATAAAAATTCAAAAAACACCTATTACATCGGTTTCGCCTAAATACCCGATGTGAAAAGTTTAAAAAAAAATTCAAAAAACGAACCCTATTACATCGGTTAATAATAAATTCGATGTAATAAATCTCTTAAAAAAATAAATTAAAATATTCATTAAAAAATTCTCATACCCTATTACATCAGTTAATATGACACCCGATGTAATAGGTCTTTTAAAAAAATAAATTAAAAAATGATAATGGTTATTACATCAGTTTAAATATAAACTGAAATAAAATAATCCATAAAAATTAAAATCACTAAAACCTAATTCATTTCTATCAAACAGCCGCTACAGTTCTTCTATCAAACAGTCGTTATAGTTCTTCTTCCTTCTCGCCGTCACAGTCGCTACAGTTCTTCTTCCTTCTCGTCGTCTTCCCTTCGAAGCCGTCTTCCCTTCGAAGCCGTCTTCCCTTCGAAACCGGTACTGTTTCCGGTGCTGTTGCCGGTTGTGTTGCTGTCGCTGTCACGCTGTTGTCGGTGCTGTTGTTGTTCGCCGTTCGCAGTCACAGCCGCTACAGACCCTTCTCGCTGTCTTCCCTTCGAAACCGTCACTTCCCTTCGAAACCGGTGTTGTTGCCGGTGCTGTTGCCGATTGTGTTGCTGTCGTTGTCACGCCGTACGCCGTTCGCTCTCGCCGCCGCCGTCTTCGTCTCCACAGCCGCGCACCGTCGCTGTACGCCAGGGTCCGTTCGCTCTCGCCGCCGCCGTCTCCGCCGCCCTCCACCGTTTGCTGGTACTTTTTGCTTCTTGAATATATATATATATATATATATATATAATATATATATATATATATACTGGTTTGCTGCTTGAATATATATATATATATATATATATATATATATATATATATATATATAGAGAGAGAGAGAGAGAGAGAGAAAGTAAGTTGAACTTGTCACTAAATACAAGCAGAAAGCCAAGCAGTTATTGAAATCGGACCGCTACAGTGATGGTTAATTTTTTTATCCAAAACCGATCCAGCTTTTTCGGTTCATCCAGAACGGGACCAGTAAAAAAAATTAGGTGAGAAGAACAGGACCCGAACCGAAAAAAACGGTCTGGATACTCGGTTTATCCAAAATTTAAATTTAATTTTTTAAATGCTGAAACTTAAATTTTAATTAAAAAAAGCACATCAAAATATTACATTAAAAATTTAAATTTAAGCTTGTGATCAAAATATCACATATCATAACATATTTCTAAATATTGTCACCTAAGTTAAGAAACATGTTCAAAA
Organism: Lathyrus aphaca; assembly: GCA_963966055.1. Lineage (NCBI taxonomy): Eukaryota > Viridiplantae > Streptophyta > Magnoliopsida > Fabales > Fabaceae > Lathyrus > Lathyrus aphaca. The sequence goes on along the minus strand of OZ014519.1, from coordinate 721,622,492 downwards.
AACATGTTCAAAATTATCTTGTTTAAACATAAGTTAAGAAACTTATGTTTTCAATTACAACAAAATAAAATAATTACATGTGATTAGCCTCAGAACAAAATCATCATTGGCTTTGCAAAGTTGCTCGCGTCGACGAAGCGGCACCCAGATCCTCACCAAAATGAAATGCTAAAGGTTCATCCTGTGGTTCTTCAAGCTACATCAATCAAAGCATAAGTTAAATGGCAAAGCATAAACTCAATAAATATTGAACTATAATATATCATTTGCAAAAGATACTTACTATACTAGCAGTGCATCCCTTCTTAATTCCATATTTTTCTTTCACCCAATCACCCCCCACAAAGTACCATTTCAACCGTCTTAGTTTTCATAGAAGCCCGTTTCGAATCAATAAACTTCTTACCAGCACTAAAGGTTGCTTCAGAAGTAACAGTTGTAACTGGAACAGTTAGGATATCTTTAGCTAGCTTACTAAGAACATGATATTTAGCCTCATTCCCCATCCACCATGTTAAAACATCAAACTTAGATGAAGGAGGAACCTTCAAAGGAGGCTCCTCAAGATATAATTCAAGATCAGTTTTTGAATTTGTATTACTAACAACAGTTTCTAAAAACATTTCAAAACTCCTTCTACCCAAACCAGAACTACATCCTACATCAGATACAGGTACAGTCTCATCATTTGTTCCAAAGGTATCTTGATTCAACTGGAAGAATGATTTTAAGTTGGTTTCCAACTCTTGTTCATAGGTAGTGGCTTGAGTAGAATTTGGATACAAGAAGGGATATACCCATTTTATGAAGATCAATTTATACCTAATTGAACAAGGATGTGCCAACCAACTTATAATCATTAATACATAGTTGCATAAATTATTTTCAGAGTCTATTTATATAAAGTCTATTTGCCTCAGATAGACTTTCATCATTGACAACTAAAGTAAGTAGGTGGTAACTGAATTGGCCATAGACACAATTAAATCACATCTCAGAAAGGCTGGGCAACATAATTTAATCCTAGGCATCAATTAAGTCACACAACTCAAAAACAAAGGCCTTAGACAGAGTTGCAGTCATCCTTGGAAGGCAACATAGCAAAACCTATTTGTCAGCAATCATCAGAATCAGAAGCACTTATCAATATCATAATCAGAACTCATAAGATCAATATCAGAACCAAAACTCAGATTGATTTTAACAATCATCATTGGCAACATATAACACTAAAATCAATTCAGAAGCAGAGGCCTCAGACAGATTGACAGTCATCATTGGCAGGCAACATAGAAAAACCTCTTTATCAGCAATCATCAGAATCAGAGGCACTTATCAGAAGCAAAACCTCAAAAGTCAGCAATCATCAGAATCATTGTCAAGCAACATAGCTAAACCTCAAAATTTAGCAATCATCATTGACAACATTATCGAATTATTCCATAATCAATCATCATTGGCAACATTACAGAATTAATCCATAATCAATATCGGAATTAATCATCATTGTCAGTTTCTTTGCACATTACACAAATAATCCAAAATAAATTTCAGAAGGTAAAACCTCATATTTTAACAATCATCATTGGCAACAGATATCAGAAGCAACATACAACACTAAAATCAATTGGCAGCAGATATCAGAAGCAACATACAACCTCAACTTTCTTTGAATTCAATTCTCTAAATGTTTTTGTACCATTATAAATACTTTTCCATTTAGAATCATAAGTGTAAAACTTACCACACCATTGACATTTCCATTTCTTTGCACCATCTGGTATCTCAACAAGCTACATCTCAGTATGAACAACTGACTTCTTGGGACGAGGAGCTTTAACATAGGAATTACCTGGGTTTGAGAACTCTGATTTGGGTTGTTGGCTCATCAGCAGTAGTGGTGTTTTGAGTTGTAGTATCATTTTGCGTAGTGGATGTATATTGAGTGGTTATATCTCTTGGAACTGGACCTGGAACTCCCAAGTCAATCATCTCACCAATCTTTATATTACCTACATCCATTGTCTCCTCCCTGACAAGCAACATATCGATATCAATCAGATCATCCATGCTTGGAGGAGTCAGTGAAATCTTGATAAGACATGACACAAAATATATATATATATATATATATATATATATATATCAATCAAACAATAATGAAATACTTAAAAAATTCAAAATTGAGCCAGCATTGAGACATACAACCTCAGCAACAAATATTACAACATGAACCCTTTAATCAAAACATTATTTTAGGTCAAAACTCAAAATCAACTTATGTTGAAGCCTTTAAACAAAACATCTCAATGTCAAAATCAGAAACCCTTCAATCAAAACAATCCTAGGTCAAAACTCAAAATCAACTTATGTTGAAGCCTTTAAACAAAACATCAAACAAAACATCTCTAGGTCAAAATCAAAAACCCTTCAATCAAAACATCTCTAGGTCAAAACATTTTAGGGCAAAATCATGGTACATGCAACCTATATAACGAAACCGAACAACATAAGAAAAAATATACAGGATAGAGTTTGAAGAGATTACAGCGTTGTATATCGAAGCTTTACTCAAACTCAACACAATACTGAAGCAGTGATGCAAGAATGATGATCACAGACACGGTGCAAGCCCTAGGAGAGAGATACGAACGGAATGGAATAACAGTTGAGGGAGGTGAGAGTGAGACTGTGAATGAATCATGCGCGAGAGAGAAAGATAGGGTGTCTGAAAATAGAGAGGAAAATATGAGAAAATTATAAAATCTTGGAATTTATACCAATAGTAACCGGGTACTCGTTGGATACTTGGATACGGTTCTTCACGCTGGATACGAATATTATATTTATCCATTACCATACCAAAGGCCATATTGGTCGGTTCTTTGGGGCGGTTCTGTCGGTCCGGTTCTCGGACCAGTTCTCGGGTTTGAAGACCCATACACAGCCCTACTCAACACGGGACAAGCTATCATCAATAATTAATTAAAAATAAGAAACATATTATCACTAAGTTCAGAAAATACCAAAAACGGCCAGGTTCGCGCTAACGCGTTATGCGTTTTTCATTGCAATGCAAAATACCTATAGCACCCGAAGGAGATTTTAATATTAATAAGTTTTTATATTTTTAAGATTTTATCTTTCTAAATAAAAAAAGATTTTATATTAATAAGTTAAAAAAAACTATTTAAAATCATTAAATCTTTTATAAAAAAAAAATAGAAAACACGTTGAATTCTAAAACTACCCGATAAAATAATTCCTCCAATCAAAAAATATTTTTTAATAAATACAAATTATTTTTTAATTAAAGACATTAAAAATTTCAAAATTCAAAAAATTACTTTTAAATTTTGAATTAAATCAATAAAAATATATAATCATATAAATAAAAATAAAAATGATAATAACATTTAAATTTAAACTTTTGAAATATTAATTTTTTTTATTATTATGATCTCTATGATCTTATTTTTATGGGAAATGTTTATCAGTGCCAGAGCATTTTTTAAGAACCTTAAATATTAAGTTGTTATAAAAATTTGTGAAATAATGTGCAATTAGTGTATTGGAAATTGAACTATTTTAATTTTTTAATTAATAATTTCTTAATATGGAATTCTTAAAGAGTATCAGGACACTCGTTAACGAGATCCTATTTTTATTTACTTGATCACTGAACTTTATTTTATTTACTTGATCACTAGATTTTATTTTTATTTGTCTGTGTATGAAAATATATGTTGTCTCCTTTTATCAAACATTGCATTAAAGGTAATAAAGTTGTGTAATAAATTTAATTTTTAAAAATATCCTACAAGTCATTGATGAGAGATTGAACTAAAATAAATATGTACCTGCTTTTATTATTGATGCTGAAATATAAAAAGAAAATTTTATTTTTTGATTTTATTTTATATTTTTAAAAACTAATTAATTGTTTTATTTAAAAAATGATTGATATTGATCTGACCTGATCAGAAGGGATCTTCCAGTGATGAGCAGCTAAGGTGGTGAACTAAGGGGGTATACCTATAAGGCACTTCGATGTCAAAGTAAGAAAGTGAAAGTACAGAAAGGTAGAGAAGAGAATAAAATTCAGAATACCTGACCCTCTGGTGAAAGAGGGTATTTATAATATGCCCCTAGCACTGGCCAAGGTTTCCCCATGGGTTGGTTTAGCTAGGCCCAATGAATAACTGCCAAGGACTGCATAGGAGCAGATAAGACCTAACACGTGGTCTTGTCCTTGGTCCAACTGTCCCTACATATCAGGAGACAATAGTGGGTTGTTGGGTGACGTGGATCACGTGGGGGAGACGCTCTCCCCACGTCTCATTGTATTGGACATGGGTCGTGCCCGATGATCGGGCCTCTGGCCGACGCACATTGTGTTGGCCCGGTCCAGAACAGGAGCCCCCCAAGTCGTAACTCCGAAGTGAAGTGATGACTTAAGAGTAAGCATGTCGGGCAGGAGGATCATGGCGCGTGAGACCAGTGGATGTTGAGGATACTTGCCCATGTTTTTCGAGGCTTGTCAAAAGCCAGCGATGGCGAGGCCTTATTGGAACTCTGTTATGTCGGGAAGAACCACCTTCTCGGGTGGAGTTGTGCTCGGGTGGAGTACCATCGTCTTTGCAGTGTCGAGGATGTGCCTGCATTTTTAAAGTGTCGAAGATAAGTGTGCCTGGTATCCCAAGAGTGACGTGTCTTGTCTTTTCATTTCCCTCCTTAGTGGCATTTAATACGCGTCACTTCGTTTTTCGTGTGACGGCGCATTAAATGCCTGAAGGCCTAGGGGAATCTAGGCAGCCTAGGCAATGATTACCTAGGCACACCCTCCCACGTGGAGTCTATAAAAAGGGCTTGAGGGACCACTTCCTCACTTTTCACTTTTCAAATCTCCTCTTACGTTCGCCACCGGAAATGCATCATTGTCGTTGTCCCCGTCGTACCGTCACTTCATCAGAAAATATCAGGTAAGGCTTTTTTCCCTTTTCTGGTAGATTAGATTTAATTTGTTATTCACACGGTGGTTTTCCCACCGGAGTAGCCGAGGAGGCCCTTCCTCGGGCCCATTTTGGGAGGATTCTGATGAATGTCCCGGGCATTTCTTAGGGTTGCCATGAATATGTCAGGCAATCTCATGAATTTCCGTTGAATCTCCCGGACATCGTTTACATGTCTCAGACACCTTTTGGGTTTTCCATGAATATCTCGGGAGTTATTTGAATGTCTCGGGCATTCTCTGGGTTGAGATGAGTGTGTCGGGCACCTCCCTCCCCAATTTTAACCCTCTCCATTTGACTTAAACTGCGGTAGAAGGGTGAATTTGACGCGACGTCAAATTCACCAGTTTCCTCTAGTTTTCAGGTAACGTGGATCAAAGAGCCGAGGATGTTCCTATGGATGATGTCGACATAAAAGTGGACGAGGAGGATCGGGACGAACAAGAACATTACGTGGAAATGAATGTGCCCGCCTCCTCCGGAGACTCCGATCTATCGTGGGTCGGGGAGGAGACATTGGAGACGAGCTCATGTTTTATCCAAGATCACCGTACTGCCCATACGATCGTGGAGGACTTGGCCCCGGGGAACCTCACAACTAGGAGTGTTATGCCCCCCTCCCCGAGCAACAAATATGCTCATCCTTTCGGGGAACTTGGTTCCCGATGTATGAGTTTGCTTTTAGAGAGGCGGGAATCTGACTTCCTATCACCAGTTTTCAGGCGGGCATCTTCAGGAGGCTCGACCTAGCTCTTTCTCAACTTCACTCTAATGCTATCGCGTTCGTTTGGGTGTTCAAACTGGTATGCCAACATCTCGAGATTGGTTGCACCTTGCCCCTCTTCTTCTGGGTCTTCCACCTGCAGCGGTCGAGCGTGCATGGGCGACATAGCTGGGTTTCCTTTAAGCCGTAGATGAGGCTTTTCAAGACCTACCATGACTTTGTCCTAACTTCAAGGACAAATGGTACACGGTGAAGCCCTTCACTTTGCATGTTTTGGTTAGTATACGCAGTGGAATGCCCGGGGTGAGGAATGTCTCGTCTCGACCATCCCCCTTGAGTGGCAACGAAATCATTTCAACTGGTCGAATGGCCACTTCTGCGTGAAGCTTGAGAACCTGGGGCCCGAGGATGCGGCGGCCTATGAAAAATTAGTGGCCTATGTCTAGAGTTTCACTCTCTCGACATGTGTGGACCGGCTAGATAACCCTATTTTGGACGATGATGGGGTGCCCCTTTTCGAGGTTCGGCTGATCAATACCAAAGTTATGCTCGAATGTAAATCAAATGGGGAGTCTCTCCGTCTTTTAGGTAGTTTGTGTTTGCCTATTTTTTACCTTTGTTGTTTTTATACAGCTAGCTGACTTGTTATCTTTTTTTTTGCAGTTGTTATGCTTAGTCTCAAGGATCGCGTCTTGAAGCTGGTCAATAAAGGCGCGGGCAAGGCTCCGAAAAAGGCGGGCAAGAGTTGTATCCGCTAGGTGGCTGCTGAAAATATGGGTGGTGGCTCTGGGACCCATATTCCTCATCCAAACTCTCCTCATGTCGTGGCGACGCTCGTCATCCCTATTGTCGAGCGTGAAACTCCTCATCCCAAACGCCAACATGGTGAAGCTTCACCAAGCCAGGATGCTTCTATGGATGAGGGTCCGTCGGAGAGTCAAGGGACTTAGCTTCTGTCTTCTTGTCATCTCCAACGGAAACTCTTCAGCGCTAAAGGTTCTGTCAGGGTATCAAATGTCGAAGCCAAGGTTATCCTCGACCTGGACAAGGTGACCAGACGGACGAATTTGTCTCAGGACATCGCTGATGTGATCAGGGTCATGGAGACGGTCTTGGTCCTGTCCGAAAATACTTTTCCATCGTCAGAGTTGGAGGCCTTGAAGGAGGCTCTCAAGTTGGCCAAGATCAAGAGGGAGCAACTTTTCCATGACTTTTTCAACTACATGAAGAAACACAAGCTTTAGGAGGGATTGATGATCGAGCTGGGAGAGGTTAAGCTCGAGCGGGACGGCCTGATGGATGAAAATAAAAAGCTCAAGGATAAAGAGGATGAGTTTGATGAAGTTGTCGAGGAGAATAAGCACCTACGCTCGAGGTTTGCGGAGCTGGAAAACACGGTCGCCCCTACCGAGGAAGAAAGTGAGGAGGACAGAGCTCTGAGGAATCGGGGCGATCTGATTGCTCGTATCAGGAAACTCGAGAGTGATTGTGTGGGAACTTTTAAGCGGGGTTCTGATAATGTCGTCGATCAGCTTAAGATCGTTAATCCAGGGCTAGTGACCACGGGGACCGCCTTCAAATACGAAGTGGCCGACAGGGAGATTGTCTTCCCGTTAGTTGGCCCGGATGATGAAGAAGAGGAGGAGGGCGATGATCTGGCCTGTGCTCCATATTTTTTTGTCGGCCTATGTATCGTTTGTTTTCTTGGCCTACGCGCCATAGTCTTACTTTGTGTATGAAATCATCAGATAATTAATAAACAAAACAAATTTCATAGGCATCCTTATGTTTAAGCCCTATTATTAGCTTCTGATTCATCTTCCCTCTTTCTAACTTCTCGTTGTTTTCTTAAACTGTTGTTGCTTGTTATAATAGGAATGTTTTAAAAAATTATCTTTTTTCACCTCATACTAAAGCAAAGATAATAAAATACTTCTGAATGATAAAGAGAATGTAATGTAAAACACATTTGTAATCTTTCTCCCTCGGGATTTTGGGCCTCTGCTTCCCAGTGTAATCTTTAGCTTCATTCTTAATAAAACAACTTAAGAATACTCAAACCATAGCAAAGACATACTAAAAGTTGTTAAACACATTCACTAACACCCTTTAAAAACACTTGGGATTTTTCTTTACAACTTACTAGCCATTTACAGAGATAAGAAGTTTTCTGATGGAGTGCTTATTTGTAAACCATTTCCGACCTCCTCTTGTGCTTTATCCAAGGACACATGGACCTCTTATAGGTAACTTATTCTCCTCTTTGGCTTAAACAGAAGGACCCTCTCAGGCTTCCTAAAAACATAGGAATAGACCTTAGAATCAAATACAATACAATAGTCTCCCTCTACCAGATGGATGATCAAGCTAACCTCCTCTTGGACTTTGTACAATTGAATCCTCCCAGATAAAGGAATGTCTGATGAGCACATCTCTTATAAAAAAAACCAATAGACAAAACACTCTTATTACAGAGTCAGTCTCCCAACCTTTTTTAGCCTCCCATCTTAGGCTTCATATAAGATAGAGATAATCAAGAGTCAGTCTCTCACAAATAAGCTGTACACCTGGGCTTCTAAATCCGGACACAGATAAAACATTCCCAACAGAGTCAGTTTTCATCTTTTAGCTTCAGTCTTAGGCTTCAATCAAGGCTCATATAAATCAAACATTCCCTCTTTAGAGATGACAATTTATCTCTACTGAGCACCTTTTAGCTTCAGTCTTGGACTTCAATCAAGGCACAAATAGTCAAACACTATACAGTTACTCAAAATCAGTCA